>JAUCEE010000008.1:0-2400000 GCA_033558005.1 Phytophthora taxon juncus | reverse complement strand
CCTGCTACCTCTGCTGCCTCTTAATTGACGTACCATAAATCGCCAACGCTGAAGCCATCGGGTAGACTTTCGATAGCTAGTCCGAGCTCCTTGGAAAAAGTTGGTGGTCGGTCTTGGTTCTTGTTCACCGCAGCGTAGTAGGCTGCAAAAGCATCCATGGAGCTGGAGTAGTCTTCTTCGATCTCCACATCGTCCATTTTGCGTGGTTGTTTCAGTTGTTCCAGTGGCGCTGGCTTCTCCTCAATCTCAAACTCGACGCCGTAGATTGGGTTCGTCGAGAAAACACTGTGCAAGCTTTGCATCTCCCTGAAAACCTCATGAAGTCGCTCTTCCGGGTCCACGCGGAAACCCAAAATGTAGCCGCCACTAGCCGCTGAAGTCTCGATAACCAAAGCTGGACCGAACTTTGACCCTCGGATACGAGCTGAGTTAATCTGCATGTACGGAATGCTGACGTTGAAGTTCTCGGCCAAGTTTGCGTGCCACACGATGCGAACATTGGTCACGAAGAAGGTTCCCAGGTTGCCTTGATCCGATGACAAGTTCCAGACACCGTTCAGCCTTGTGTACACTTGTTCATGAGGCAGCAGCGTCAGCTCCTTCTCCTTGATGATTGCACCTCGAAGTTTGAGCTCTCGATAGAGCTTGGTGGTCTCGTAGGACCGGAAGACCGCTTGGATCGTCGTGAAAAGTCGAGGACTGGCCTTCACGAGACTCGTGAAGATGAACTCGAAGCGGCTATTAGCATACTTGGTCATGACGTACAGTGCCTGCGTGCTGCCCCGCAACTTCGACGTGGCCGTGCGGATCTTGAGGCTTTGGATGCAGCTATAACCGATGCTCAGATTTGTACGCACAGACTTGTGCGAGGCCCACAGCAGCCGCAAGTTGGTGATCTCTAACGACCCACGGTCTCCGTTATTGCCCTTGGTATCCTCGACGGAGTTGATGGCGTCCACCAGAGTTTCGCCCTTGCGTAGTTGCATGGCGGCAGCCGAGATATCGAAGCGGATCTCTCGATCTTGCCATGTCACCGCCTCAGGCGCAGCTTTGATCTCCGTCGTCATGGTTGCGACTTACTGTGTAGGAAGGATCTACACAACTATATGGCCGCCAGCTGCGAAGCAACACCTCAAACGGACGCGTCCGCTGGACACTAGAAACGCACTTGAACACGAATGAATCTCACTTTACCCCTTACTTGATGTGAAGGCATGGCGCCGGTCAAACTGCTGCTATCGCTCTGTTCCAACGGTCTACCTCGCCTCTATGCTAAGCAAGCTCGGCAATATCTCTCTTACGCTAGCAAACGCTCCATTGTCTGTTGCAGCACCGCGCTGAAGGCTTTCTGCTCCAGCTTGAGGCACACCTTTGCCGTGCCCGAGTTGTCGAATGTGAGTTCAAAGAGTGCCACGACGTTGGTCATGGTCTTGACAGAGAAGTACGCGATCTCCTTGCCGTCAATAGGCCGCTTGGCTACGTAGAAGACGTTGCTACGGCCCAATCGCTCGGACACAGCGTCGACGCCACGTCCGCCAGTGGCCAATGTGAAGTAGTGCTCGTTCGCCTCGCTGATACCTTGCCACATGTTAATAAATTCTGTCTTCTCCATGCCGCCGGCCTCCGTGAAGATCGCCGACAGATCCAGCTCGGACTGGAAGTATACCACATCGCCGCTGGAGTTGTTCTTGATCGCAACCTGCAACCCGAGGTTCGGCGCCACGGCGGCGTTTACAAACTGCGGGCTCACACCCATAGGAACAACCTGGTTCACAGTTTGTCCTGGTGCGAGAGGCTGCGGGAACGTAACCGTTGCCTGCATTGGCACAACACCGAACGTGCTCTTGTTGAACTGAATGCTCACGCCCACGATCGGTGCGACAGACTGGTTCTCGAAGTCCACGTCCAGCACAAAGTTGCCATTGCACCTTGTAAAGGCACCCGTCATCACTAGACCCTTGCCTTGCTGCGCGTTCATCAGAACCTTCTTCTGGACAGCAGGAGCAGTGCCGCCAAGTGCTACAGGAGCAGGCGGAGCAGCCGGACCACCGAAAATGTCAACCAAGCTGGCGCTGGCTGATGCTGCCGCAGGTGCAGGGGCGGTAGGAGCCGGTCCACCAAGCGATAGATCGCCCATATCCAGAAGATCCACAGGACCATCAGCCTGTGCACCACTAGAGCCTTCCTCTGGCTGATCAGAAGAACCTTCATCTTCGTCTTCATTGCTGTGGTCATCCTCTTGGCGGTGTTCGCGAAGCTCTGAAACGGTCGAGCGCACCACAAACGCACTAGGCAGCTTGTGGTAGACACTAGCAAGGGTCGAGATCTTGCCGATGAGCTCGTCAAGAACCGACGGCTCAAGGGCGAAAGTGTCATCGCTGATAACGGGCTTCTCCGCGAGCACAACAGCGTGAGCAGCCTCTGGGTTAGCCGAAAGCAGGCGCCAGTACACGTAGCCGCGGTCGCGTAGATCCGGGTTGTCGGATTCCTCTGTAGCCTTGTGTAGAACCTTCTGGACCATGTCCTGAGTCTCGTTGGGGCGCTTCAGGAAGAGCTTCACGGTAGCAGTGAGCAGCTGCAACTGCACTTGGGCAGTCTCGTCATCGAACGAGTCCATGAACGACTCCAACAGTTCATCGGCGTTGTCGATACGCTCAGCGTACTCACCGATGATCCAGATCATAGACGCCTTAGCCTCGGGCTCATCTAACGTGTCCAAGTTCTCGCAAAGGGTGGCGATAATGCTCTCGTACTGGTTCGGGTACTTGCGGAAGATATCCTTAATAACAATGATGGCCTCCTGCACAATGTAGTTGACCTTGGTCTGAATGAGCTCCAGCAGCACGTTGATGCACTTCTCGGCAGCACGCTCAAGCTTCACAGCACAGCGGCCAATGGCACGCACGGAGCGGCGTACAAACTCCACGTCCACCTCGGTGGCGTACTCCTTAAACTCAAGCAGCACCTGCTCGATGTTGCGCTCCGAGACCAGCCGAATGATGATCTCGAGCTTCTCCATCTTCACGTAGATAGGGTCGTTGTACTTGCAGAAGAACACCTTAATCTCGTTCGCCAAGATCGCCGGGCGCTTCTGCACGATCAGGTTAATGTTACGCAGCGCCACATACTGGATCTCAGGTTCCGCCGACAGCAGCGTCACGAGCGGCGGCGCCATCTTGCGAGACAGACTGCGCTCCGTGTCGGCGTCGGAGACCTTCTCCAGGAACTTCATAATAACCTTGACGGCCGAGAGCACGACGGCCGAGTTGGCGTGCTGCAGGCGCGGCGTCACGCGCTCAATGATTCCCTCGGCTTCGCGGGAGTCAGCAGGCGTGTACCCCGCCAGCGCATCGAGCACGAAGACCTGTCCCCACTCGTTGCACTCGTTGAGCGCGGCCAGCAGCTTCTGCAGCACGGACTTGGTGATCTTGAAGGCCATGGCGCCGCCGCTGTTCTCGGAGATCTCGGAGAGCGCCGCGATGGCGTTGGCCACAACCGTCGGGTTGGAGTCCGAGATGAGGTCGCGCAGCATGTCCAGGAATCCCTGCTCCTCCACCATGTCCGGGTTGATGTCGTAGAGCTTGGACACGCAGATGGCCGCCGTCTTGCGCACGTAGGGGTCCTCGTCCTGCAGGCAGCGGCGCAGCGGCTCGCACAGGTACTCGGTGATGCGGTCCACGCGGATGCAGCCCATGGTGCGCACCGACAGCGCGCGGATGAGCGGGTTCGGGTCGGCCGCGTCCTTGACGAAGGTGTTGACGGCCAGGATGGTCAGGTCCGGGTTGCTCTTGGCGTAGTTGATCAGGTACAGGTACACGAGCTTCTTGAGCTGCGTGTCGGCCGTCTGGATGCAGTTCACCACGTCGGTGAAGAGCATGGACACGTCCTTGCCCACCGTCATGTTGGCGATCACCTTCTTCACGGCGTCCTTCTTCTTCTCGCGGCTGGGGTTGGCCAGCTCCTGGCGCAGCTCGTGCGTCTCGCCCTTCTTGGTGGTGCTGAAGAACTTGGAGTCGTTGGCGGCGCCCGTCATGCGCTTGGCGATGGCGGCCATCGTGGGCATCGCCATGGTGGAGGTGGGGGGGGGTCGTGGCAAAAGGCGCTTTGGCTCGGCGCGAGGAAGCGCCGGATATGTAACGGACGCGTGGCGCCGATTGGCGGAAAAGGCGGATGGGGTGCGCCACACCACGCAGCGACCTGCCAAGGTCAGATTTCTTCCTTTTGGGAAACGAGGAATTAATGATATCACCAGCTTATTATAACACTTTACACGTCTGCGTCTTCGTCCTGCGAATCTTTCTCCACCAGTTCAATCGCAATGACATTTTGGGGCAGTGCCAAATATTCCCTGCGTGTGCGCTCCGTCATATTGTTTCCTGTGAGGCAAAGCCATTCCAGCGTCGGTGTAATCGGCCGCTTCGGTGAATTGAGCTTGGTCGCGAGTACTGACAGAGGCTCCTCCGTTATGCCATTGTACGCCAGATTAAGCTCGCGTAGCGTCCGATTGGTTTCTAGTGCACGAATACAGGCCACAAAGCCCTCGCTGGCAATACGGTTGTGTGCCAGATTCAACCGCTCCAAAGTGCTGTTCACCGACAGACATGCAAAAAACCGAGGCGCCTTCTTGGCGTCTAAGCCAGAACGCGAAAGGTCCAGCGCTACCAACGTCTTGTTGAATTTAAGGATTTCCCCAAACCGAGCAGCAGCCTCGGCGTCGATGCGGTTTGCACCAATGTGCAGCATTTGCAGCGAGCGATTCGAGTTAGTTAGTGCTTCTGCGACCCGTTGCGCTTGTTCGGAACCGATACCCGGACCAGCATCGAGGGCGTCATCTGAGTCAGTACCGCCCATATTGAACTGCTCCAGATGTTTGTTCCTAGCTAGCATGGACGCAAATGCTGCAGCACCACGTGATCCCATTGTGTGGTGCTCGATATCCAGTAGACGCAAGCTCTGGTTAATCTCGAGAGCGACTGCCAGCGCCTCAGCACCCGCAGGTGACACATTGTTCCAGCGCAAGTGTAATTCGCGCAGCGTAGCAGTGCGTCGCAAACCCTCTGCTATCGCCACAACACCTCGCACACGCAACTCGTTGCCGCGCAAGTCAAGTCTCGCAATAGATTTGTTGCGCATTAGCGCTTCTCGAAAGGCCATCACTCCATCGTCACCAAGTTGCGTCCAGCTCAAATTGAGGTATGTGAGAGCATTGCTCGACGCCAAACACTCCGCTAGTGCCCGACCACCGATAGGCCCAAGTGGATTGTTTTCCAGCTCAATAGTATGAAGCGTGGAGTGGTTACGCACGCCATCAGCTAAAGCACGAGCTGCTGCACCGTCCAGCATGCAGCTGTTGAGCGCTACACGACCTAGGTGGAGATGATGAAGCATTTTCTTGCCTAGAAAAGCCACTTCATATAATTCGAGGGGGCGTCCAGATAAATTGACAGTGACCAAATTGCGATGGTCCTTCTGATTTGCGGCCACATTGACAACCACCGATGTTTTAGCTGAATTTGAGGCAGCTGGAAGTCGCAGCTCATTGAGCTCCTGCGTCAACCGGTTCACCGCGAAGCACTTAGCTAGAATCCAACGATCCAAAAAGTGCTTAGCTGCTACTGAAAATACCATCACTTCTGGCACTTCCCCCACTCGCTGGTTTCCACGGACTTGCTGAACGTAAAGGGTTGCTTCGTGCATCTTGATTGACTCCAGTGTGCTATTCAAACTTACAATATCACCTACACTCTCCCCAGCATCTGGGTATAAACCGGTATTTGACAGGTTCACATCTCGTAACGTTGGGCAGCTCTTGATGATTGTCAATAGCTCAAGCACTGCAGCCCTTCCCAGTCCAGGATTGTCATGCAAATCAAGCGATAACAGCATGCTGTTCTGAGGTATCAACCCCGCAATGACGAGTCCATCGAGTTCCACCAATTCTCGGTCAGCAAGATTTATCCAACGAGATATTTTCATCTTGTCGATAGGTAGAACAGCTCGGGCACCGCTTAGTCGAGCCACAGCAAAGCTCTCATTAATGTGACGAAGAGCAACAACTATCCGCTTAGCTGAATCGTAGTCGAGGTTTGCGAGAAAGTGTGTGCCGTCTTCGGCTAGGTCACGTCCGTATACGCAAAGCTCGCGAAGAACAAAATTGTCTCGCAAAGCTGAAAGCAGACCAAGCACGGCCTGTGGGCCCATCTGATTCCATGAGAAATCGCATCGCGTAAGCGTTTCATTTTCGCGTAATGCTCGCCCAAGTTCTTCAGCTCCTTGAGCACCGAGACGGTTATCACGAAGATCCAGATCTATCAGCATAGAGTCTGGGCTATCCTCTAAGGCATCAGCGAGGTCATGAGCACCTGCAGCTCCAATCCGATTCCCAACTAAACTGAGATGAGTGAGCGTTGTATTAACGCGCAATGCTGCAGCCAGAGCAATCATAGCAGAATCGTCTATCGCTGCGTGTTCCAGACAAAGTGTCAGCAGCGTGCGATTTACCCGAAGTGAGTGGAAAACAGCAATGGCTCCGTAGGATCCAATCTTGTTCTTGTCCGGGCCTTTGGTTATTTTCTTAATCTTCTCCACATTGACAGCGTCGTCTTCATCGTGAGCATTGCCTACATCAAAGGATTTATTTTTGCCTCTGAATTTAATCTTAAGCTTAAGCTTCACTTTAAGTTTCAGTGCTTGCCGAGATTTGACCACAGGCTTTGCCTTCTTGTTATTGGTTTTGGGACGTGACAGTAATCGCTTAGAGAGCGTTGCCGTCATTTTGTACTTTGAGCTTAATTGCATACGTTTTCGGTGCCGGAATCTTGTAGCCATCCTTATAAAACCAAGGTGCGCCATTTTACGTGATCTTCTTCGCTTAGGCTTTCTTTTAGCTGGTGCAGATGACGGTAATCGAAGTCGGTCCTGCCGAACAACTAAAGACAAAGTGCTACAGTTGAAAGCTAAGCCAGCGTGCGCTAAAATCGAAATCTGCGTTGCCGAGATAGATGATCGCTGTCGTTCTAACTGTGTTTGTTGGTCATCAAAAGCCAGGCATCGAGAAGAGATGTTTCTGCGAAGGCAGATAGTCGTATACGCCAATGAGAGCCCCAACTGAAAGCAATCCCACCAGCCAAACGGTGGGATATCGTCGGGGACAACGTAGCTCCTTTCGATATGACGGCTTTGTTCCACCGCCGACAAAAGCCCAGATCGCTCTGTCGAGGCGTCAATTAAAAGAACATGGTCATGGACGAGTGTACTATCCTCTTCGACTTCAGGCGAAAAACTCACGCGTTTCTTTCGACGAAGTTTTTTTTCTGGTGTGACTGCACGTTGCTCGGTGATAGTTGCCGGGGCATCAGCTGGCTCGTGCACCTTGCCTGGAGATACTGCGATACCTTCAGCAGGCACAAACTCAAAAATGCTTGACCGTAGATCCACCACCGGTTCAATCGATTGGATCCATGCTTCTTTTCGCGGTGTGGGGGCTTTGGTGTCATCCCCAGCTTCCTGGTGAGGGTCGGTATTTGCACCGCCCTCAGCATTGGTTTTCTCTATCTGCATGCCCTTGTGTGTCTCCACCAAGTCCGTTTGATGCAGCAGCTCCACAATTGCTATCTCTTCTGCTGCTTGACCCACATTGGTAGATGGGTGCGCGGGATCTTCACCTGTGTTGCTGCCCACGGGACCACCAAATACATTCATGGACGCCCCTCTATTCTGCTACCGCATGAAAAGCTGTGGAGAAGCTCCACCATTTTTCACGTCAAACGGATTTGGAGGCGCCGGTGACTCTTCAGGTGCGTCACGTACGAGAAGTCTGTGCAGCCTGCAGAAACAGAGGCAACTGCCTCAAGCAGTTAGACCATTGACATGTTGCAGATAGACTCGAGACTTCTGCATTCTATAACCCTCTTACAGAAGCTTCAACAGCTTCGGCTATCGTTCCTGCATCATTGTTGTGAAACCGGATACGCGCGTTTGATGCGGATCTCCTCGCGAGGTCTATCAGCACAATCGTTTCCAGTTGCATCCAAACATCAGTTCAATTCCCCAGTTCTCCTTTTCATTTCTCTTACCTGTCGTTGGCGCCCGTCGGCACCATCCCCATCCGCTGAATCACCTTCATACCAGCCGAGATGCGGCCAAACACTGTGTGCTTTCCTACAATGCATCAAAAGCCCACCATCATCAGTCCACAATCCAACTCAACACTCAATTCACCTTTCCCACCATCCAGCCATGGGGTCGGCGCCAGCGTAATGAAGAACTGGCTGCCATTCGTGTTCGGCCCCGAGTTCGCCTGCACCACACAAAACATCAGCATTCCGCCTCTCTTCGACGTCATCTACACAACTTTCTTACCATGGACAGCACACCCGCGCCCGTGTGCTTGAGCTCCTTAGTGATTTCATCGTCAAACTTGGCCCTGAACGTCCAAAAAAGTTCCCCAGAAGTGTCAGCTCCTCTCACTTCTCGTCCACTGGGTCAATGTCCCCAATTACCCGTAGACGGACTCTCCGCCGCGTCCTGTGCCCGTGGGGTCTCCGCCCTGGATCATAAAGTCTCGGATGATGCGGTGGAAGATGGTGTTGTTGTAGTAGCCGCGACGCGCCAGCTCCGCGATGTTCCAGCAGGTGCGCGGCGCGTGCTCCGAGTACAGCTCCATGGTGAAGTCTCCCTGCGGCCACAGAGCGAGTTAGCAGGTGAGAGTTAGACCGGTAGACGGAGGAGACGCTGGAGAACAGATGCAGCCATGTTGCAACGTGCAGGACGCACCACAGTCGTCTCGAAGACCACGTGCGTCGGGGGCTTGGGCGTCGCCATTCTTGCTGGTGTCGAGGTACGAAATGGAATTGTTGACAATTAATTGGGTGGTCGTGCTTGTACAGAGAGGAATGTCTGCTCTTATAGAGAGATGTATACATCCTGGTTGAACGGAACAGCTTCAACTTAAATACTTTGTCTGCAGTGAGCCGACAACAACTTATGAGTGCAAAATCTTCATTGAAAGTTGTCATAGGGTACCGTGTGTAGCGCGTGGCTACAAATCAGTGAGTGCGGAGACCAGAGACATCACCAAATAATGTCAAGAATGGAAGGAGTTCAGGTGACTCGGGGCAAGGTGACTCGGGGCAAGGACAACCAGCAAGAGAGCGAGAATGATGAGGCTATTACGATTGCTCCTACGGTCGAATTGATAGTTTGCTTTTCGCTGCTAGTCGCGTTCAAACACGGATGCTTGAACCTGCTGAGCGGCTGCTAGCCTGAGGTGCCCAAGCCGACTTGGAGGGCAACAAACGAATGCCTCCACTCATGTGGTCAACGATTAATGGACATTACAGTGATTGCGCGTTTGCTATCATACTCCTTTGATGAAAGCTTCCAAAGATGATACCACTCTTATCAAAAAACAAAGATCAGTCAATACAAATTGACTTACTGCACTTCAAATAGCGCGCAATAATGGCTTTATTTGTAGAACTTCTTGTCGATTACAGTGGTGACAGGAGCCTGTAGAAATACAGTACACAACAGTGATCTCATGAACTTTTTTGTGAGAGAGTGTTATGAATATCAATTTGAGCTTACCAGCACGGCTACAACTTGTGCTGTTTCAAGATATATGGTTTTTAGGTAGAGACACCATATTCAGGACTTATATTCGAGTTCTTAGTAAAGCGATCAACAAAAAAACGCAAGCGTCCGCACTTCATTAGTTCCGACCAATTCATCAAATTTCGAGGTATAGTAAGAGATACTAAGAGTCAAGCGCTTCTGAATCTTTAATAGTGACGCTGGCAAAGGCATCGTCCAATGACATCTTATCCATTTCTGCAGCATGGGATGCCTTCGAACCCCAAAAGTTTGGAGGGTACGCAATGTTGGGGTCCACTTCACGCTCGATCATGACCACATCACCCGTAATGCTGATCATGTTGTATACTTGGTTGCGATACAGCTGGCTAGACTCGATAGGCACAAGACGGAATGTGAGCATTGCATTCCCGCCTAACGAGCGCACGTGGGCGCGAACAATGGCGATGGCCTCGCTCAGGAACAAGTGGTAGAAGGCACCTAAACCACCACTCTCGCGCACGGTCCAGCTTTCCTTAATAAAATGGAGCGTCACTCGGCCCAGGTAGCGGGTCACATGGGCGCCTGGAATGTATCCGAGTGGCGTCAGTTCGATCCACTCGCGGCCGTATGGAGCTGGAGCATTCGCTCCATGACCTGAACCAGGAGTGACGGAGTTGCTTCCAATCACGCGAAAGTGCGAAAAACTCCGTGTCGGAGGTGGCATTTGGATGTGGAGTTTGGAAGGGCTGCTTCTGCCAGAAAGCGGGATATCGTGAGTTGGTGTTGCCGTGGCTTTGTCTGGAGAATCACCTTGCTGTGACTCTTCCATCTCCAGCTGCATCGCGGCATTTGTCAACAGATTGTCGAGCGGGTCTTCCCAGTTCTTCTCGAGAATTGCCATTCCGCTCAGGACCACTTCAAGCTGCCACCACATACAGTATAATATGTTTAGCTGCTAATACATAATGAAATGCAACAATTTCCCGCGTACCATAGTTTCAGACGCAACCGCGACGCGTGTCTTCAAGCCGCAGATAGCACAGGGGGCGTATGAGCGCACCTTGAACAGCAGGCTACAGCATCATGGTGAACCAGTAAGTGACCGCATCACATTCATTATAGAACTACAATTCAACCAACCTGGCAAAAAGCTCTTTAAATACAACTGAGAGCAGTTCGTTCAGACGAGTATCACGCATGCGATCCTCATCCCACTCAACTCGTTTCATGGACACAATCAAGTGTACGTTTTCGCCAGGGGTAAAGTCTCCCGGAAGTCGATCCGTGTTGCACATGTAGATTCCCTGCAAAAGTGGCACATATAGTTAATGAATGATTTCGAATCATTGATCATAAATGAACACGTAAACTTGCGCACCTCAGGAAGTTCCTGCTCAAGCAAGACCGACATAAGGTCTTCGTCTGTCTCATCGTCGATCTCCAAAACAAAAGTTTCCTTCGAGTCGCTGAAGCCGTCAACGAATGCTTCTTCTTCCGATTCGGAGCTTGATTCCGAAGAGGAGCTGAGGGTCTTTGAGTCAATATCAAGTGATGCTTGCGATGCTGGGGCCGGGGGCGTTCCTGAACCCCCTGAAGGTGTGTTGGCTTCGGCTGTTGTTGTGACCACAATTTCTGGCGTAGGCACGCTATCCACAGTTGTGCCTCCTTGGGCAGCAGCTCCATCATCGGAGGGAGGCTGTGGTAACTGCTTTCGCCGAGCTCGTCTTGCTGCGGACCTGGACTGGGCAATTTGAAATGGACGTTTGGACCCCTTTCCAAAGTCGTCGTCTTGGTCAGATGAGAGTGAAGTGCTAGGCTGCAATTGATTGCGTAGGTTACGACCTCCGCCATAGTATTCGTATTCGGGCTGCACAATGCAGACACGATCGCGATGGAGCTGGCGTTTTATCAAGAAACAAAGAAGAATGAGTCACGGCTGGCAACTCACAAAAGCATTTGAATAACCTTACATACCCTGTCCTTGTTAAAGGTGCTGAGTTCTTCAATTTGAGCTTGCAACTGAACAAGGCGTCTATCTTCATCATCTTTTACCTGTACACAGATAAACACATGCCCATCAGTATTTTATCCATAAAGATAAGCATCTACACAAACTCACATCAATATTTCGCTCAATTCGTAGTGTTGGTGGAGGTGGTAGGGCAGGAAGGTAGAGCCCCGTGCCAGTGATAACACCGACAATAAGCGACCCACCAACTTGAATCTGCGAGTCGAACGCAAAAACGGCATTCACGCCGAGCACTTTCATTTTCACGATAAGCTGGAGAGACAAGCAAAACATGATACAAGTTAGCCTAACACCACGTTCAGCTTGTTTGGGCGAAGCGAGATGGGATACCTGTCGATACAACTCGTATTCCAGGAATGGTAAAGCATCTGATACAATTGTGGCATTAACATCGCCCGTGCCTTTCCTGCGCTGACGACATACTCGTGCCTGCACAAACGTTCCTTTGCCCATCATAGCAAGGCCAGCAGGAGGCTCAATTGACGCGATCATCATCTCTGGGACCCACTTGTTTCCGCACACACCACAGCGAACCATCCGCATGCTGCAACCACACAATTGCGAAACTTTAGTAAAAAGAGATACGTGACAAGGCATCAGATTTTCAGCTCGTACTTGGAAAATGGTGCCAGCGATCGCGAGTACGGAATGTGACACAGAAGGCATGGGGATTTGGACACACGACTTCTCCTGATCATCGAGTTTACACGTAACAGGTGTACAATACGTTAGTAGACAACAAAACTTCGCAAGCCTGATACGATGTGTCAAACCTTGTTTTGGATCTTGGCGGGGCGACCGGTGGGTGTGCCATATACGAGAACGAGGGACTACGACGTCCAAGCGAGCCAGTCAGCTCCGGCGGAGGTACATTCAACATAGGTGAAGACGAAGCATGAGCATCCGGTCCATCATCATCCGCATCATAGCTTGTGGTAATATCACGCCGAGCTGGTCGCTCTTCAAGAGGATTTTTCAAAACCGCAGCAGTTCCTCTGTAAGAATTCACTGTCAGATACCATTTCGTTTCATGTGCATAATCACGCAAGCTGTTTGTCTACTTACGAAGCTGAAATAACGCAGACGTCGTCGTGAATGGTACAAGACTCGGTGTATCCGATTACAAAGGGGCATTGCAACGACTGTGCATGAGCTCGGATCTACGCAGGCATTCCACAAAAGCAAGTTAGAATACAACGTCATACACAAATCAGTTAACGCCTCTTGTGGCTGTACCTCTTCTCGGAGCTCGAGCCACCAGGAGTCTCGTGTTTCTTGGTCAGCCAGCTTCGTTGCCAACTTACCCAGGTATTTTACCGAGCGTGCGCTAACAATTCCCGCAAGACGAATTCGTGTTGCAGGATTGAACACCTTCAGTGTGATTAATTGCACCTCCTGAAGAATGTAGTATCAGCGATGAGTACAATCGTCAGTCTACCACAATAATCCAACTTACATCATGGGCAGAAATGTTGAAAGCCTCGGGTGCCTTCAGCGACTTTAACACTCGGCGTGGGAAATATCTCGGCGACACCAGCGCCTCCACGCTGTCGCCTCCCACCGTCGTAATATCGTCCTTGCCAATATCGACCTTCAGCTCGTTGTCATGTCCGTGTCCATCCTCACTATGTGTGCGTTGTTGTCCTCCGCTTTCACCTGACGTGAGTTCGTTCTTGCCCACTGGCGTGATGTAGCATGCCGTGCCGCACGCTCGCGCCACGAGTCCACTATCCCCTTCCACGTCAAAAAACTGCTTGTAAGCCAGCACAGCATTACCACCGAGCTCCAGAGCCTTCTTCCCCACGAGTGTGACCACCTGCGACGACAACTTATACAGCAACAACTGCCGGTGCTCGTTGCTGCGTCGCGAGGTGCGGAAGTTGTCGCTCCACGAGTACTCCGGGTCGGCATGTACGACCAGCTCCTCCACGAAGCCGAGCATGCTCTCGATGCGGTAGAGACTCGGGTCCAGCGTGGACAACCCGAAGAACTGCACGCCGGCCGAGGACTCTCGGAACGGGTTGACGTCTCCGAAGTACTGCAACCGGATGACGAGACTCAGCTCGCAGCGCACGCCCAGCAGCGTGTCGTACACCGGGAACCAGCCCTGGATCACGTGGCCGTCGCGCATCAGCAGGCAGTTCAGGTCCACGTACACGATGCCCACCGTGGCGTCCGTCGTGTACACGTCGTGGTCCATGAGCTTGAACTCGATGGGCTGGCTCTGAAGCACCGAGTCGTCCGCCACGTCGAAGCGGAACTCCTCGTCCCACTTGGGGTTCAGCGTCTTCTTCGACACGGACGACTTGGCCTCGAAGCTGGCGAACGTGATGCCCACGTACGCGTCCGCCAGCTTGCTCGCGCGGTCCACCACGGGCATGTCACGCGCCTCCACGAGCCGGATCTTGATCGTACACGGCATATCTGTCCGACGGGCGCGAAAATGCACGACTGAGCGCGCGGGTTGGACGATCGGCGGGAAACTGTACGACGAGAGACTGCACGATGAGCGCGGTCGTACGAGTCGCCGGGTTCCTGCTGCTCGTGCTGCTGCTGGCGATAGCTTCGCGCCGACGCGACTTCCAGCTGGATGGGAAGGTTGTAGTGGTCACGGGCGCGGCCAGTGGCATCGGCCGAGGGCTGGCGAGCAAAGTGGCGCGCGAGACGACGGGCGCGACGCTGGTGCTGCTGGACATCGACCTGGCGGCGCTGCAGGAGCTGAAGACGGAGCTGCTGCAGTGCGGAAGAGCGTTGACGGTGCTAGTGTATGAGTGCGACGTGTCGGACTACAGGTGGAAGGTGCTGGGTGCGGAGGCTCCTGGAAGAGGTGATGCTGATGTAGAAATGTGTACGCACAGAGCCGTGGACGAGTGCTTCGCTCGCGTGGTAGACGCCGTGGCGCCGCAGCACATTGGACTGCTGGTGAACAATGCTGGTAGGAGAGGAGAAGCTGGAGGTGGTGTTCGCTAGCTCTGACTGCCTCGTAGGCGTTGTGATGGGACGCTCGCTGCAGGACCTGACACCTGAACAGATCCAAAAGACGTTTGCCGTGAACACGCTGGCGCACTTTTGGACGGTGAAGGCGGCGCTGCCGTCGATGAAGAAGGCTCCTGAAGCGATGATCGTGACGCTGTCATCGGTGATGGGGATGACGAGCAGTGCGGGGCTGACCGACTACTGCGCCAGCAAAGCTGCTGTCAATGCTTTTCATGAAGCCTGTCAGTCGATTTGGTTTTGAGTTGAGTTAGGTGAGAGCTTACGGGTATGTGCTTTCCATGCTTTGTTTTGCAGTGCGCTTGGAGCTGTGGCGCGACAACGTGACATCAATTAAAACGCTGCTGGTCTGTCCCGCTGCAGTCGACACGGGCATGTTTGACGGCGTTTTGCGCGCAAACGACTGGGCTGTCGCGATTTCGCGCTTTTTCATCCCAATGCTCCCAGCGTCAAAAGTGGTTAATACGATCTATCGATCAATGCTGCGCGGCGACGAGCTAGTGGTGTCGTGCTTTACAGGATTTCGAGGACTCGCATTATCGTGGGCTCCTGCCATCTCTCGACTGTTACCTGTGCCACTATACGATGTGGTGGTTCGTTTAGGTGGAGGCCTGAACGGAATGGATACGTTCGTCGGAAAGCACCACAAGGTCGAAAAGGAGAAGACGAACTGAAAATATTCCTGGTTAACGCTGGGGGTCGTTCATTGCGCTCAATGTACTGGTAACTTCATGTGAAAAGCAGAGCGCTACTAATCTACTCCCTTTGCCAGTATCTTCAAACACATTGCAGCATTGCTGCCAGCAAATCAGCGCGTTTTTAAATTCTAATGCACGATCGATTGCTTCTCCGTTCGTTGAGTCAGCTTCTCTGTCTTATGTCTATAGCGTCGGCAACAGCCCGAGCTTTCTGTGCTACTCTTTCAGAAATGACAACTGGTGGCTACAAGTCTGCTAGTCAATCTTGACTACGAACCCCACGCTCAGGTCATGCTGTGTATCAGACAGATTCCATGCCGTATCGACAAGAATAGCATTGCTGGTCAGGTGCTCGAGCTTTACGTGTTCATCTCTTTACCCTCCTCTTAGTTCTGCTCCGCTTCGATGCACTTGAGATACTTCTCAAAGGCAAAGATGCCATCGGGAGTGAACTCTTCGCGGCGCTTGAGGATCTCGTCCGCTGTCATCGTAAGCACCTCGTCAACCTCCTCTTCCTGGAGCACCAACGGGCCGTCGAAGGTGCAGTCGAAGAGTCCGCCCCACACGCGGCTGTGGTCGTCACCGTAGTAAAACGTCGTCAGGTAGCGCAGCGGCGTGTTCTTGACGCCCATCTCCTCGGCCGCCTCGCGTTCGGCGCTCACGTCCATCGGCTCCCCGTACTGCACCACGCCGCCCGTCATGGGGTCTAGCATGCCGGGGCAGTAGTCCTTGATCATGGTGCGGCGCTGCACGTAGTACTGGCCGCTGCAACAGCATCAATGTGAGTCTTGACTGCATATTTATATGGGACTAGAAGGGCATTGCCTCGAGTTCTTGATAACGATGTAGGACGCTCGATGCGGCAGATTGAACGCTCGCTAGGACAGTTCCAGGTCAGCAGCTTCTAGGGGGCAACAGGTGCCACTGCAGCTCACCATGACGGCGCGGTCCGCCTTGCCGATCACATTGTTGTCCTCGTCCACGATACAGACCTGGTGAAGGCGGAGGTGAGGGCTGGGAGGGCGAGCGCAAGTGGGGGAGACCTACCTCTTCCTTGGCACTCAGCGACATGATGTCGAATGGGCCATTATTGTAGATCGTACTTTAGCGGAGACAACTTGAAGCGGACGATCAAGGAGACTAAGTACACGAAACTCGTCTATATATTGTGTGGAGTCCTTTACAGAATTATGTTTGATGTAGCGACAGATTTTGACCTAGGAACGGTGCCGTCGTTGGTACCTCGATGTTCCGCTTAAATATGAATGAAAATCCTTTCTCTTCTTCCTCATTCCAGAATCTGGCGGCTCGAGGAAAGATGAGGTTCATCTGTGCGATCATTGATGTGGCAAGGGCACGTTCCCTGTTACCATTAACCGGCGTGAAATGGTGGGAGACTTGAAGAAGGCGATCAAGGACATGAAATCGGTGACGATCACATGCGACTTCAAATGCCTACAGCTCTTCCTGGCGCAGAAGGAAGGGGCGTGGCTACCCGACGATGGCCCTGCTGCACAAAATATGGAAGAAGGGAAGGTTCACAAGGACGTCCAAGCGTTGATCGATGGAGAGCAAATGGAGGCGTTGTGCAAAATTGAAAAAGATATTTTGATAGCGGCAAGATGACAGGACGGGGAAGCGCCCCAAAGTCGAAACAAATCCACGTGCTGGTGGTGGTTCCTGCTGAGGCCAAGGCATCTTCCTTATACCAAAAAATTGCGACCAGATTGTTTTACTTCTCGTTTTTGATTAGCGTTCGCAGTACAAAGGCGTCCAAAACCCAAGCGATATAAAGACAATTGGTGATGGAATACGAATGTGGTTGCGCAAGAAACCGGATCGGCGGCTCTATGTTGCTGTGCATGGTGCTGAATATTGCTCTACCGAGCTCTGTTGTGACTGCATCGCACATTTTCCGACGAAAGCATGATTGCCTTTAAGATCTCTGTGCAAATCGACGATATTGACGATATGAGAAATGGATTATTGCTGTTCAGACCGATTAAAGACGCCTTCAAGGATCTCAACATATCGTTCCTTGTTGACGAGCATGAAGCGCGTTAGTTCACGCTAAAGGTTCTTAATCCAAACATTAAGACGTGGTTGCTCGTGGATAGCCTGACCGACATGCAATGGAGGGCACTAGGAGGCAAGTCCGTACCAATGAATTGGAGGAAATGCTCGCGTCCAATCTACGCCCCACATGTGCCGGCGTTCGATATGCTCACAACGTTTGGCGAGTTGGATGACAAGACTCTGCAGTTCCCAAGCGAGTCAACACTACGTCCTTTCAGGCGCTGCTTGCACCATCAAGCACTGTTGGCCAGAACAAAGGCACTCACCCATGGTTGGGTGTCTGACGATTATGAGTTTGATGACTTCTCGTCGCAAGGCTTTACACGGAAGAGGAGATGAAATTGTTATATACCAATTGGAGCGTTTCCGGAAGTCAGGCCACTTCAAAGTAGCTCGGTACTAACTCGCATTGGCAGTAAGAACCTGCACCCCCCGAACGGTCCTTCCTATAAAAGAGGAAGTTCAACGTACCTTCCTTCAATTTTCCAACATACCTATGTCAGAACACATCCTTCCTTTCAAGGTATGTACAGGAGAAGAAGAAAGCCAAACTAGTTGTATACTTCTACTATCTAACGGGGTTCTTGTTTCGGCTTCCTTTATTTATCTAACGATTTGCACTTGAGTAATGCCAATAGCTCTTTCACAAGGCATATTGAAGATGTAAGCCATTGATGATCGTGTAATTCAAAACTCATTGATGAACCAGCGAAATGTCGCTTCATTGATGAAACGACATTTAGCTGTTGAAAACGGTCTCAGGGTTGTGGCCAGGTGAAAGAAATGGCGATTACGATATGAACGCACAATTGCCACCGAAATCCATCTAGCATTCTCTTTGCAAGCGACTAAGGGTGCTTGCTCGAACCTTAACGCTGCGAGAGACTGCCTAGCTGCAATTTAAGTAACTCACGAGCGACTTTGAACACAAAACCCCATTGTCGCCCCGTCGCCCGAAAACGTTCTCAACGTTGCCTCAAACTCGTATTCATTCCTAAGCAAGCGCAGTTGCTTAAGGACCAGGAGAGCTTTGGTCGTCATGTATCCCGGCATCAATGCTCCACCATGGGCCGTAGACCTACGACAGTGGTTCGATAGGCGGTTCAATGAAGCCGAAAGGCGGTTTGATCAAAGGCTCGGTGTCACGGAGCATGCACTACAACTCATGGAACAGCGACTCGACCAGCAAGTCGATGCTACCAACCAGCTTGGTCAGCGACTGGATGTCACGAACCGGCGGCTCGAGCAGCGACTGGATGCCACAAACCAGCAATTCGGCCAGCAACTCGATGCCATGAACCAGCAACTCGATGCCACGAACCAGCTTGGCCAGCGACTAGATGCCGCGAACCAGCAACTCCGCCAGCAGCTCGATGCCACGAGCCAGCGGCTCGCCCAGCGACTGGATGCCACAAACCGGCAGCTACAGGCCACGGAGCATGCGTTCGCCCAGCAAATGGACGTCATGGGCCAGCAACTCCTTCGGAGGAAACGCCAGTTTGACCAACGAGCTGATCAATTCGAAGAAAACCATCGAGCAATGGACGCATCTCTTCACAACACCCGAGCTGCGATGTACGACGCTTTCGTCGTCGATGATCACGACCGTCGCGGCCAAGTCCATCGTTTCCGCCGATTCGTTAAGGAGACATCTGGTCTTGGAGCCCGGCTTCCTGGTGTTCGAGGTTCGCGTGCTCATGTTCCAAGGCTCGGCGTCGGTCAAGTGGTTCCCTATCGCTTTTTTCCAAGAGACTACCCAGACTTGCAAACGTGGAGCCACCGCCAGATCAGCGACCTCGGCGTCCTGCTAAACGAAGACTTCGGGATCAGTCGGGACGACAGCCTCCATGAATGGCGCGAAAAGTTGAGATGGTACCTGGTCGCTTACTACTAACCGTGCAGTAGTTGTCGGCACCAAGCGTTCACTTTTCCACTTCAACTTGGTTCCCTCCGTCTAGTGCCCGTCACTCTTCCGAATACTTGCGAATGGATTTATTTTGAAAACAGTTCAAAAAGCGGTGGAAGGCGATGCAGCTGCGGCGGCCCGAGCGCGACGGCGCGGCGGCGTCTCTCTCGGCCGCGGGCGGCGCCACGTGGACGCAGCTTGATGCATCTGGTGGCCAAGACGCTGGAGCAGCTACAGCCGGCGCGCGGGGCTCTCCGGCGGCGCGCTCCGGCCACGCCATGACGCTCTTGCCGCCCACGCAGAGCGTGCTGCTCTTCGGCGGCGCGGACGGCAAAGTTTTCTTCGAGGACGTGTTCCTGCTGGAGTCCGCGGAATACGCGGCCTCCGAAACTGGCTGGTCCACGCGCGCGGCCTCTCGTAGAGGCGATGCGCAGCTGACAGACGCGCTGCAGTGGAAGAGACTTGTGGTGTCCCGCGGGACGTCGCCCTGCTCGCCCATGTTCTCCAGTGGCGGCAGCACTGCAAGCCCCAGAGCTATTAGATCAGGAGTGGAAAGACGCGCGCCGACTTTTGCGCGTCCGGGGGCAGGCAGAGACTACCACACGATGCATTACGTGCAGAGCTCAGATGAGAGCGCGCGCGGCATGCGCGTGCTGGTGATCGGAAACGTGGTGGTGGCTAGTGATGAGGTGGTGAAAGGGGGAGGTGGGACGCAGTCGGAAGGCGGCGGTGTCAATGCTGCCCTGGCGTTCGACGCCCCGACGTTGAGGGTGGAGGAGCTGAGAGTGAGACAACCTTTGCTTGAAGCGCTGTGGGAGGTCAGAAGGATGGATCATAGCAGCATGTGGAAACCGAGAGCGAGACATGCACACAGCAGTGCCGTTGTCGGAGGAGATCAAGTCTTCGTGTTTGGAGGGAAGGATGCGACGTCCTCGACGTTTTTCAACGATATATTTTACTATGACGCGCCGCTGAACCAGTGGGTGAAGCCGAGGGTGGATCCGACAGGACAGTTGCCGCAACCGCGAGCGTTTGCAGGACTAACGGCGAGTGATGATGGAAATACGCTGTTTTTGTTTGGAGGCACGGACGGCAAGCAGGAGTTTGGATCGCTTTTTCTGTATGATGTTATAAATTCACGCTGGGATTCACTTGCGGGAGCCACGCTGGGAGACCGTCCTTCATGTCGTATCAACCACTCGCTGACCTTTGCAGTGCCGAACCATCTTATACTCTTTGGTGGGCGACGGCGCGCAATGCGCCAGAACGAACTTTTCATTTATAACGTGGAAACACGCACTTGGCGGCTTGTTGGTGGCCTAGTTGATGGGCAACGAAGCAGCCGCCGCAGGAGTAGCCAGCCTATATCTGAAGATAAAGCTCCTATTGGCCGGACAGCACATGCCACCGTATTGTTCCAAGCAGAAACTGCAGGTCCTAATGCGGTGCAAAAACTGCTTATATTCGGGGGCTATGCAGGCTCACATCAGTGGCTCGATGATCTGTACTTACTCTCTTTACCCCAAGCTGTGCTAATGCAGTCACCGCCTCCAACGAGAAGTGCTTCTCGATTGATTGCAGCAACTCGTAAGTTGTTTTATTCTACACCCTGATGGGGGTTTGATATCTAACAAAGGTATTGTTTTGCACTGTAGAACGCACTCGACCGACTAGAGCGTCGTTTAACAGAGGTGGCCCTGCAGCCCGCGTGGCGCTTTCGGCTCCTCAGCAACCAATTCAGACATCAGAGGCTAACCCACGACTTGAGCCATCTACCCAGTCGGTGAGTCTACAACCTTCAACGTTAACGCAAGAGGCCCCACAATCGTCGCAAGCGACCTCAACAACGCAGGAGCAACTACCTTCACAACCAGTTGATCCAGAAAATCAGCCTGCACAGGTAAACCCAGAGCAGCCTCGGTCTTTGCCGCCGAGCTCTCGAGTACCTGAAGCAGCTACAAGCTCCCCAGCAAGGGAATTTCCACCAAAAGAACCCTCACGATCTGGGACAATTCAACGATGTACCGCTGCATCGACTACTACAACAGGCAGTGGCGCACTTACAGATATCACAAACACCAACCAACTAGCAGTTAGCTCACAAAAACAGTCTGCCATGCCTCGCACCTCAGGTTCTATCACAACAGGAGCTGATGCGCCTTCCCCCGGCACAGTAAAGAAGCATAAACGCCGCCGACTTGCAGAAGACAGCCAAGACAGCAACAATAGTAATAGCAACAGCAGTAACGGGAGTGCAGAGCTGACAACGGCGCAGGTGGGGATACAGACCAGGCTGCTGCAACTGCTGCAGCATCAACCACGAGTGGAAGATACGTTAGCTCGTATATTGTCAATGCTCACACGGGAGCAGACTGCACGACAACAACAAACGATGAACCAAGACACCTTGATGCGAGCTCACCGCGAGGAGCAAAGCAAACGTCTTGAAGCTGCAGCTCGACGTAACGAAGCACTTGAAGGACGACTAGCTCGGTCTGAGGCTGAAAGGGCTTCGCTCCACGAAAAACTGATGGCACGTGAGACTGAGCTGTATATGCATAAAAACAGTCTTGAAGCCGCGATACCACCGCTGAGTGAGCGTGTGCAAGCCATTGAAGCTTCGCACATGGAGCAACTTAACGTGTCACGGGCAATTGAATCCAAAATTTCGGCAGTCCACGACTTTATGGACGAATTGCGCAATGCTGGAGGGGAAGGCACGGAACTTGACGATTCTCCGCAGCATCTTAGGTATGTTGGGTGCTGCATTGTATATTTGATTTGCATGTTCTGGGGGTCGTGCTCAAGGCGGTGCGGCACGGTTTAAGCCTTTTTCATGCTGCACCAAGAGCTCAAGTTTGGATGACCCCCTCATATCGAGTTTGAAGTCTTACGGCTTCTTCACGATCTTCTGATGACTTTGGAGGGCTAGAATTCCCTTCAAGGACAGATACGGATCGTACATTTGGCTCATGCGTGTTTTAGGCGAAGCTAACGACTTGGTGCGTTGCATTTCATGAATTACAGGCGTCTCGATGAAAGCGTAGCAACCCAGCCTACCCCATCGCCACCAAAGCCTCTGTTGTATCCACACCGTGTGGTACAAGCATTAGAAGACAAGGTTCGAGTGATGCGGTCAGAGAAAGAAGCGCTTGAAACTAAAGTAAGTTTGCTCTGCTCGGTCTGGATGCTGCGTTTACCCGCTCATTTGTGCTTTGTCATTCTTCTACAGCTCAAGGAAATGGCGGATAAACTGAAGCGGGTGGAAGAAAGAGAAGCGCAGGCACGGCAATTTCTCTTCTCGTGGTGCCAAGATGGCAACCTGCCATTGGCACCTGCAGCACCTACGCCGGGTAGTACTTCTGCATCATCAAGACCAGAATCTACCAACACTGACACGAATAATATGACTCGTAGTGTAGATAGCTAAGATGTTGCTTGTGTCCTAACCTAAACTATTGATAATACTCAAACGTAAAGTTACTGTGTACACGAGATCTGCTACGCTGGCTCATGCTAGCTGCCGGTGTTGTCAAGGTGTGGTTTTGGGGAAGTTCATCTCGTTCAGGATATTGCTAACAGGTCCAGCATGCCCATCTTGTGATGCAAACGATTCCAGCAAGTTGGACAACAGATTGTAATCCAAGTCCAATGGCTTCGCGGACGAAAACGACGCAGAACCGACGTCAGTCGATTCGTCTGGTTGAGGAGATGCTGCAGTTTCCTGGGCGTCGTGGTCCAATTCCTCGAAACACGAAAAACTCTTAGCCACCTTGGTTTCTGCCAGCTCCGCCTCCATTTCAGCCATAGCTTCATCTATTGCAAGGTCTTCCTCGTCTCCACCTCGCGCCTCCGATTCATCATCACTGTTACTCTCGCTGGGCTCATCCTCGTCCATGAAGTGTTGGCCCCAAGGCGCATCCAAACCTGCAGCAGCATTACCTTTTGCTCCCTGCCCATTCAGAATGTCCATGAACGAACTCATATCAAATTGGATAGGCTCCGCTCCTTCGACGCCTTCCACACCCGAGACTCCATCTACAAACTTTCCAAACATGGCGGCAATATTTTGCAGTTCGTCAGCTCCCCCTGGACCTGGTGCAGCTCCAGCCATAGCAGCACGCTGAAGCTGGCTTTCCAGCGTGTCCGGGTGCATGTACAACCACGAGTCATCATCGTCCGGCTCGATCGGCAGCGTTAAGTACTTGAACCCGTCCTGCTGCAACGCCTCCTCGATAACTTGCTTCCATGATCGTCCTAGCTGGTCTTCACCGTCACCGCTCTGCAGCAGCTCAAAACCGCAGGAAAGTTTGACGCCGATATCCGCCGCCTGCGCGTCGGGGTGTGAGTTTTCTCCACTCTTCGAGCCTTCCAGCACCCGGTAACGCGCGTCTTGACGAAGAAAAGGCTTGGGCGGGAAGAACTCCTGCTGCTTAAGCTGCGCGAACATGGCTCTCGAGAACGTCACCATCTGCTCCACGACTGCATCACCTTGCGGCATGAACTTATCCATCTTTCTACACACCAACCCTGCTTGTTTCGGTTCCCGATAGTAGAACGCCTCAACTGCCGGTCCCACCAGCTCTCCATTGCCTGCCAGCACTCTTGCCACCTTCTCCGGCAGCAAGCACCTCACTCGATGGCGGTTTTCCTTCAAATACTTCGGCACTTCGTCGAACTTGTGCTGGATCAGCCGTTGCACTGCAGCACTTGCCTCCGTGTGCACACTCGGGTCCAGCACTTGTTCCAGAGCATCTTGGTCGTATAAATCCCCCTCTTTTCCCCGCTTGTCGGCACTTGTCGGCGGTGCAATGTGCAGCTTCCCGTCCAGCACGAAGACGCGTCGGTCGCTGTCTTCCGGCGTGACCCAGTCGGGCAGCGCTTCGGCACTTTCAATGAGCAGAAATTCCCCGTCCGAGTCGCAGACGCGCCCCACGACGCCCGGGAACTGCTTGGAGACGTCGAACACCAGCTTCGCAACGACCCACTCGTCCTGGATGGCGTCGCCGACACTCGTGCTCCCAGACAGAATATAACGCCCATGCTTGGACGCCGGGGCTTGGAGGTGGAAGCGCTGCTTGTGCCACAGAAATCCGCGCGTCTGCTGCTCCGCGAAGGTCTGCAGCGCCTCGCACTGCTGCTCCGCCGCCTGGAGGGACGCGTCTTGCGGCAGGAAGAAGCAGTAGCGCGCCGCGTTCTCGTCCACTGTCGGCGTCGGAAACATGTTTAAACTACTGTCTACGACGCAAAGGTTGCTCGTTGTGTGGACCACATGGATGGCGACGGCGACTTCTGTGTCGCACTTGACAAAGTTGCGTGTTTTCTCTCTCGAAAGTGACACTTAACCTTAGTTCGCCTGACAAAAGTCCCACCGGTAGGACGCCCAAAAATCCTACCGGTAGGACAAGTTGAAGAGTGATGGTTTTCAAGAGGATGTTTTGGTCTTACCAACTAGCTGTCTTGTGATGCTGCTAGATGCTGATGGTAACACGTTCTACCTGTCATCGTTCCACAGAGCGCAAAGTAGCGGTCCTTACTGCAGTCTGAGCATGTTATACAGTAGAACGATGCCTTCATCTTGCATATTTTGCAGCGTCGTTGTGCTCGTTGGGGTGTCTTCTTCAGCCGTTGGTATGAGGGCGGTCTCCTAGGGCAAGAAGCGTGTGAACAGGAACGCTGGTGTCATCCATATCGCCATCAGCGTTGCCACATCTCCTTCCTCGACCTGTCAGATAGTCATTGAAAATCAACTGGTGCGCCAGTCGGGAAGCGAATTCGCCAAACGCAACAGTAGAACAGGCCACGATATTGTTGCTCTTCGTCTCGTGCTGGTAAGCAAGATAGGCGTCCACAATAACCATTCCGAGAATTGTGGCAAACATTCTGTGCGCCCATGAATGAGTAAGCCATTGACGCTCCATCTCTAGTGACCCTTGTCGATAATGGTCGTGCACGTCAATTGTTGAAAAATGCCGAAAGAACAGATCCACCATATATGGCCGAGGTATCTTTTTTTCGTAGCGCTCTGTGCGAATTTCGCCACTGTCAACAACACGCCGATGTCGAACACGCACGCTATCAGAACCCGGTAGTGTGGTTCCTCTGTTCGATATTATTGTTTTGGGCTTTCGATCATTCCAGCAAAGTGCGTACATTTTCGATCCATTTGAGCAGCTGCTCTCCATAACAGTGTGACTGCCACGGGGCCGAGAGATACTAGACCAACTTTTTAGATAGGTCATAGGGTATTCTTTGGTCGCAGTCTTGACCATACCCATGAAATACAGTCCCAACATTGAACTGAGTTGGACAAGTGTCTTCTCAGATGCGAAGGCACTATCGGCGACGACGGTGCGGCCACTGCCGGCGTAAGGTTGTGCAAGTCGCAGCACAACAGCAGTACTCTCCCCAAACTCGGCATTGTATTCTTTTAGACGTTGCCGCTGAGCACCTTCCATTATTTCTATGCCTAACAAAATTCCAGTGTCGCCATCACCAATAGACTTCAACTCCGCACCAACACCCTCTGGTTTCCGCTGGATCTTAGTTAGATGGGAAATTCCATCATGTGTATACTTCTCCTCCCTTCCTTGCCAAGAGCTCATGCACTCATCCACGCATAACACCGCTCCAGGAGAAATTACCTTCTTCCTTTGCTCGTTAAAAGAATGAATTAAAAGTCTAACGGCCTACCACGGGTCATCAGCGGGTGCCTGACTTGGCGCAAACCGAAGGGCGTGTTGAATGTTCTGAAAAGTTCGACACGTCATTCCATAGAGCTGGCCAAATTTTGCAGCGGTTCCCACGCTTCCTTCGGGCACGGAAGAGTTCCAATATACGGTGAGAGGCCCACGCCTGGGCTCTAAAGTCATAGCCAACCTGATACCAATCCAGCGAAAGAATTCACCTCGACCGATAACTCCTGGCGTCTCTCCACCAGCAATGTATTCGTTTCTTGTATCGTAGTTTGCAACGATTCCATGGGGTACATGAGATAGAAGTAAGATGCAAACGAGCGTTCCCCCAGCTGCAGATGCGGTGGCCAGTGAAGTGATGCTGTTCGCGCAGGGACAAAATCCGCGGGGTCAATGTATACAGCATCACAATGTACCCATTTCCTCCCGTGAGCATACACACTTCCGTCGTCCTCAATCTCGGCTCTCGGCAATTCACTATCACCACCACCGACAGCAACGGTGCTGCTAGCAGTACTCACGCTCTCTTCATCTGACGAACTGCTACTGATGCTCATGTCCGAGCTGGAGTCTGCTTCTCCAACACCTGTATCTCCTTCCTCCTGACGAACTTCTCGAGCGAGATCAGGTGGTCCATGCAGCTACCCCCACATCACGACGTATTGAGCGCGCTGAGACGGTCTCTAGAACCCCTGCATGCTGCTTGCCATCAACACGGTTTGCAGGTGGAGCCGTCAACTGAGGAGTCCGAAGCTGACACTTTCAGTCCATGCAATTCCAAAGAAATAATGTTTTGGTTCAATTGAGTGTTAAAGTGACCATACCGCTGTGGCATAGTGTCCCCAGGATTTCCCCGGGTGAGGCCTTAGTAGCCGCCCTCAGAACTACCGAAGTCCCCAGGAGGTCCAAGCGGCAGACGGTCAAGGGACCAAGATCCCCAGGAGCCAGGCCCGAGGCAGCCAAAGGAGGCAGTGTGGCAGCCACGCTGCCTCCTTCTCGGGCACGACCGAGGCCACCATCCCGGGATGTACATTCCCCGGGAGACCCGAGCCCGTTATGTCCGGGAGAGTTGATTCCCCAGGATCAGGGCCCAAGGACATCTCACGCCGCCGCCCCGGGATTTGCAGTGCCGGCCATCGGAGGTCGCCCATTCCCCGGGAAGCCCAAGGAGAAGGCGTTCCGGAGGGTCGATTCCCCAGAAATCAGATCTGGGTAGTCGACTCTCCGTGAGTAGCAGCCAGGCGGACCTTGAAGTCTGCCCATAGTGAACCCAAGTAGATGACACATCGTAGAAAACCATATGCTTAAGCATCGCCCGAGGCCGTAGCCTCGCGCAGGTGATAATTCAGTCTCACTTTTCCCTCCAAGCGCGCGAGTCTCCACAGGAAGCCTTCCGATCTAAGGAAAAAGGTCGCGGTTCGGGGAACCGCGTTTAAGGACTCTCCCCCAGGTAACTCTACATACTATTTGCCGGGGATTCCCAGGAGCCCCCGGCATTCCATATCTGCCTCTCCCGGAGCGCGGTCTAGCCGGCCCGGGGTGAGTGCACTTCATATTCTTTGGGTCTCGCCCGTGGGGTCTCACCCCGAAAACCTTTGGCGGCCGTCGCCGGTGGATTCTCTCTCCGAAAGACTGTAGTTGCGTGTATTACGTGTTTAACTAGTTTTCCTCGGGAACTTAGTGGTATCCCGGGACGTGTGTATTAATAAGCACCCGGACGAGGTCTAGCTACGACCTCAGGTAAATAAACGAGCACCCACCCACGACGTACTCTAAGGTCGGGACTCCTAGGAGATCCTCAGTGGTTGACCTTCCCCTGGTGAAAACAACCTTTCGAAGGGGGTACACAAGGTGAGGTTTCTGACCGAGTTCCCCGGGTCCTCTCTTCTTCCCATAAGTGAGCTCTTCCCGGGACTCACGGCTCCCAGGTAAATCCCTCGCCCGGGCGGAGCCGTCTATCCACAGGATCTTCCTTCCCGAGGAGGCCCTGGAAACAGGTACAAAAGCACCAGTTTCGGGACGAGAAGCCCCAGCGCTACGTCACACCACCGTGGCTTTTGCAGCGTGCGAGGGTTTCGCTTGTGTAACCTAATCCCGTGATCGCTTGTTGCGTCTCCGTAGCCACACCGAGTGAATTCCGCGAGATCGTGGACTTTCGTCGGGGATTCCCAGTTGTGTGCAAGCTCAGTTCCTCTAACATGCTGGAGCCGGGATAAGTCTCTGCAGGGTCGAAAATGGCTCACTGCGCCAGTTTCTCGAGCCGCAGATAGCGCTCGGGCTGCGTCTGCTTCATGGCAGCTGCATGGCCACGTCGCGCTTCTACTCCTCCATCATGTCCAGCGCCACCAGCTCGTACAGGTCGCACCTTCTTCGCCATTACCTTTGTGCAGGAGGAAATCCGGCGTCGGCGCGGGTCGGGCACCCAGGCCCTCATCATCCAGAGCGACGTTTTAACCCAGCTGGCCGCCTTTAACAGGGAAGGCAACATCGTGGCGCTGCCGGCACGCTTCGACCTAGCTCGCTACTAGTACTACGTGGTGGGCGCGGACCTCGTCAGCGACAACTTCATGTGAGCAAGCCTGTTGCGCGTGGTCCCCGCTCGTTACCCGAAGCCGTACTCCCGTTGTTTCCGGCTCCCGTTGGCCCAAACGCTCGGACCGTGTACGACCCTGACTATCCGGAGGGCGTCTACGCGTTTGTGTTCCTGCGTCGCGAGGCCCAGATGCAGCGATAAGCTGGTGCTCGCCAGCGGTGATCCAGTCGCCGCGCCCGCGCGTAAATTAGTATGCAAGGGGTTGCTGAACAGGTAGCATACAGAAAGACTCTCGCCGGTGCGCGCCCACCAGGGAAGGATCATGCTCAGGTGGAACTGGTCCATATAGTCGCTCACCCGCTCTTCGAAACGCCGGCGCCGCAGAGCTCCGGTGTCGCCCGTACCGGTACCTGCCACTGGAAAATACCTGAGAAGAGTGAATTGCGCGTGAAACTGTGCCTGAAGAGTTCTCCCCCATCCATTAATGTCGGCCGATTGTCCAAACTTCAGGCCGAACTAAATATAATACAATGAAATCGTTGTATTACGCTTGTTGCCTCTCGTCAGCGAGAAATCTGTTGTAAGTTACCCATGTTCGTTAGTTTACGAACGTTACATAGCAAACGCTAAATTAACGAACGTTACATAGTTCGTTAATTTAGCGTTTGCTATGTAACGTAAATTAACGAACTATGTAACGTTCGTAAACTAACGAACATGGGTAACTTACAACAGATTTCTTGTAAGTTACCCATTCGTTAGTTTACGAACGTTACATAGCAAACGCTAAATTAACGAACATGGGTAACTTACAACAAAGATGACGAGATGCAACAGAATTTGTTTGCGTTTCATTCCTGCCTACGAGGACCCCGTAGGCAGGAATGCCTACGGGTCCTCGCCCCCCCCCCCCCCCCCCCCCCCCCCCAGTTGACTTCGAACACGCCCCGGAAACCTTTTTCAGGATGCTGCAGTGGTGCAGCTGTTGAAGCTCGCATGAAGGGTGCCATGGCAACGCCGCCGTCTGGACGATGCTGCCTCCGTGAGAGCTCTTCCGCCGCCTCGGCTTGCAGCGGCGCGCGTGCCGCTGCCCACTGCGCGTCGCCGTTCAAGCTGCTCGACCCGAAGCCGATCGGGCCGGCCATCTTGCGAGCGGGTGGAGAAAACGTGTCGGTTGCCTTTCAGCAATTTCCTTCCAGGAGAAGATGTACATCGTGGACGATCTGGCGCTAGCGCTAGGCTCCGCCAACGGGAGCCGCATCACTGTCGAATCAAAATACGAGAACCTGGCCTACATTTTCGAAGCGATATCTGTAACCCACTGCACGGAAGAGTTCGAAGAAGGATGGTTCCCCCGACGAGAGATCACACAGCAATGGCTAAACGACCCGCCGGTCGAGCCCAACAGACAGCAAGCACGTAGCCCGGTGACACTAGAAGTGAAGTTGTCCTACAGAAATATCGGACATCGTGCAACGCGAAAACTGAGTTGCAGGTGGAGATATGGACGAGCTCATCTGAGAATTCGTGTTTGTACAATGGGATTTGAAGGCTTTGTCCGTCGTGGTAGGATTTGTTAGAGTTACTGGTGGAGAAGTTGGCGCTGAAAGCGAGCGAGTGTGTTTGTCGTAGACCTCATTCTCCAACTTTCTTCACTTCGAACACCGCGAACATGTTCATTGCTGGACTTGTACGTTTGGCTGCGTTGGCGGCCGCCCTCGCGGCTAATGCCAACGGCCAGCAGGCGTTCGACGGCAACAACCTCCCGTCGAAACTAAACTACCAGGAGTACCTTTCGCAGTTTGGGACTGACAAGGACTCATCGGACCCCACCGGTATCAAGCCGTTCGTCATTCTTGGTGGAGGCGTTGTACCTCCTGGGACCAAGACGTACACGACCGGTGTTCGCCCCACGGCCAACGGCACGGATTTCTGCGGCGGCTCCCTCATTACGCCAACGCACGTGCTCACTGCCGCCCACTGTATGGCCGGTGACATTCAGTACGTGTCGGTGGGGACGCACTTCCTAAGCGGCACCGAAGACGGCGAGCAGATTAAGGTCGTGAGGAAGACCCGCCACCCGAAGTACGCGAGCGAGACCAACTCGTACGACTTCCTGGTGCTCGAGTTGGAGAAGGCCAGCTCGTTCCCACCCGTGGCGCTCGCCAAGTCCGACGACTCGGACGTCGCTGCCGGTGGCAACGCCACAGTCATGGGGTGGGGTGCCGTCGCGCAGGGCGGCGTCCAGTCCAACGAGTTGCTGCGCGTGGACGTGCCTCTCGTGAACAACACCGCGTGCGCCAAGAAGCTCGACGTGGACGCCACGATGCTGTGCGCCGGCGGCGAGCTCGACATGGACTCGTGCCAGGGGGACTCGGGCGGCCCTCTCATCCTGGAGCAGCCCACCGAAGACGTGCTCATCGGCGTCGTGAGCTGGGGCAACGGCTGCGGCCGTGCCGGCTACCCCGGCGTCTACGCGCGCGTGTCCGTCGCTCGCGAGTGGCTCGACACCATCGCTCCCGGGACCTCCTTCCGCTAGAAAACTGATCGTCCTCCTCAAGCAGGACGCCCATCTAGCTAAATCACCACAACATAAAGCTCACTCAACCTCTAGAAAACTCCTTGTCCGCTTCAAGAGCTCCGTTAGTCGCTCGTTCGTCTACAGTCTCCGTTGCACATGGCTACATCGAGATGGCAACATCCAGCATTTGTACCAATCAGAACGTTCCATTTGATTGGCACGCGCACGACCAGCCGACCGCCGCCGCCACCTGCCCGGCCGCCGCACGCGCAGCTCCAGCTCCTCTTCCTGCCGCCCCCAGCGCCCGCAACCTCATGGCTCGTCAGCAGCGGAAGAAGGCGCGCGCACACGGCGTGGCCGCACGCTCCAAAGCGAATTCTAGCGCCCAGCAGACGCCAAAACCCGTCGACGCACTCGGCGCGGCGGCCGTCGCCGCCACTTTCGGCGACGACGCCGCGGACGACGCCGCGCCGGTGGACAACGAGGCGGAGGACGACGCCGCCGACGCCCAGAGCTTGAGTCGCGGCCAGCGCAAGCGGCTGAAGCGCCGCGCAGCCTTCATGCGCAAGATGGGCCTCGTGTCGCGCGTGCAGCAGGACGCGGCCAGCTCGGCCAAGACCAAGGAGAGCGGCGTGTTCGCCGACCTGGAGGAGCTGCAGAGCTCGCTGTTCCAGGCTGACGAGCAGAAGCCGACAGGCAAGAAGGCGGCAGGCAAGAAGAAGCCGCTGAGCGGCCGCCAGCGCCAGAAACTGGCGGTGCGCGAGCTCGGCCAGCTCAAGGCCGTGCAGACCCACTCGAGCTTCAAGAGCGACCCGTTCGCGGCCATTCAGGCTCACCTGCAGAACACTGTGGTGCAGGCCAACCACGAGCTGCTGCAGAAGACGGAGGCGGCCAAGAAGAAGCGGGCGGGCGGTGCCGACAAGATGGACGTCGAGGCCTAGACGCTCTTAAGTATACATGTTGAACGCATTAGAGGATGATGGTGTGTGCTCTGCTTTCTTTTTGCTAGGACTACTCGGTGTTGCAGAGCAGACACACGCCGCGGAGACCCCAGTGGCGCGGCGGACGACCGGGAGGACACTTCATGGTCACCATGAACACGAAGTACCGGTCCGTACGAGTCGCGTACTTGTAGCACGGACACTCGAACGGACCCACAGCGCCGTACAGCTCCTTGCGCGACTTGGCTTCTAGATCCTTGGACATGCTGTTGACATGCAGCACGGGCAACGACGTGAACAGCTTCTTGGGCTCGGACTCGACGATGGTACCATCGGCTTTACTCCAGGTGGCGCCATCCATGAAGAGGCCGTAGATATAGACACCTTCGCTGGGAGGTGCACGCACCTGCTCGGCGCGCTCGAACGAAGTGACTTCTGTGTGGTAGACTACGTCGTCGAGTGCCCACTTGTCCGTCTTCGAGTGCTTGCGCGTTACCTCCTGCTTCATGGCTGTGAGCATACCTTGAGGATTAAAGAAGCCCGTCAACCAGAAAGAGTTAGGCCGGCGCGTGTTCAGCCACGTGCGATTCTGCTCGTCACGAGAGATCAGCGACGAGAACCATAGTCCGAGCGTAGGTAGAATCCACGAGAACTCGTCACCGACAGACGTTCGTAGCCACGAGGGCGGCACCTTGGCATCGAAAATGGCATCGAGAGTCCAACTGAGCTCCTCAGTCATAACAACCTCACCGCGGATAGCCATCTGCAGCGATTGCAACATCGACCGCACCTTGGCAATCACACGCTGCAAACGCTGAATCTCCTGGAACAGGAAAATGTTGAGCGGGATCGTAAGCCCACCTAGCTTGTTGATCTTTGCTTTGTAGTCATCTTCGTTGTAATCTTCCGGCAGTCGATCAAGCAGCTCCTTTGCCTTATCGCACACAACATCCTCACGGGAAACACCTGACGAGCCACCTCCGCCCTTAGGCTGTGTGTCACCAAGGGTAGTAAGAAGCATGTTTACTTCCTTCACTCGGTATGTGAGATCGGCGTTCGGGTGCAGTCCGAAGATTTCCGGCGAGTCGATCTCGGGAAGTGTGTGACAGAAATGCCGGTAGTCATCGATGTTGTCAGCCACAGGAATGCGGTAGTTGAAGTCGTTCGGCAGTCGGAATATGGGCTCTGCAGGGTTGTAGCTGAACGTCGCTGAGCACACCTCAGGAGTGAGGCACCACTCCGCGTAGAAGTTAAACAACCGTCGATCCATGTTATCTGTAATTTTGCCGCCGTACTGCACTTCTGCAACCATATATTGCAGTGTTGGCCACGAGATCGGTCCGTTGTACAAGTGCTTCTCGAGGAAAATTGTACAAGCAGACAGATCACCGTTGTTGTACTCGTACGGGATGCCCCATCCTAGCGGACCGAACTTCTTGCGTTCAATTACCACAGAGTGCAGGAAACACAAATTAAACAATAGCTGACGCCATTGCGACGTCTCCACACGCTCCAGCTTTTCTTGGTCAACCATGACCGTGTATGATCGCAAAAGACCAGCACGTAGTCCTTGAGGTGGTTCATTAGTAACCTTTGTTGACATTTGAAGCAAACCAAGCGGAAACTGATCATTTGGTAGTGCCGTCAAGAACAATCGGAAACCTGGGTCCATCGTCTCGGTAAGCTTCAGCATGATGTCTTCCATCTGCTCCATTAGTTCAAGTCCCAGCTCACAGTTTTGCAGAAGCACCCACGTGCCATTCACAACAGCAGCGTTGATAGCCTTCAGCGCTACAGGCTCCTGACCTTCACCCATAGACACAACTGCAGGCGAAGGGTTCTTCTGCTTGCGTGCTAGCATTTCGATACTCTCCGTAGGATCAGCACCGATAGACAGCAAGAAAATCACAGGCGTCTCAGCCTTCATCTCGGCGAAAATGCTCTCAATCGTATCCGTCACAGGCTCCACGTATCGAGGGCCCATTTGCTGCGTATTTCGGATGAACTCCTTCGTCGTGAGAATCGTACGATCCATACGCAGCGAACGCACGAGCAGTAGTTTGTAGTACGGTCCGATAGCTTCGTTCTCTGCAAGCCGAGCTTCATAGTCCGGAATGACAACAGTTTCGGGCTCATTGTCCTCATACCATCTACGCCACATTCCCTCATTCGATGCCATTTCATGTGGCAAATTCGTGAAGAACTTACAGCTCTGAGATAGCTCGATGACATTCAGCCACGCCTCGTTTGATATCCAGGAAAACGGTTTGCGTCGCACGGAGTTAATATCGAGAGCGGCACCTCCACGTGTCAGCAACGTGACTTCTTCACGGGTCAACAAGTTGTCCGTGACAAGGATCTTCAGCGTGAGCAACAGAACAAATGTAAGCTTGTCGCGCTCATAAAGACCCCGGTTGATGTAGCGGTAGGAAATGTATGTCATCGTTTCAATGATGTTTGCCACACGCTTGGAGGCTAATGCGGCCTTTTCAGCAACATCCATAGACTTCATGAACAACGCAAGGAACTGATTAAGCGACGTCTGGTACATGCAATTGATAAGTGATGTTTCCACGACAGAGAAATAGAGCACAGAACCACGAGTTGCCACGGGGCGAAACTGCTCGCGCTTCTCGTTAATAGACTTTCGTGTGTCAGCTGCTGCAATCAGCTTGTCTTTTACTTCGGCAGCCTTCTCCTTCGTGTTTGCTAGCACACCAATCAGCTCTTCATCTTCAAGCAGGTTACCAGTATTAGACGTTAGACGCTCTAACAAAGATGCATCCAGCGCCAATAGCGACTTCGTGTTCATGTTGACATCCTCCAGCACCTGTGCAAGCTGCTCTTCAAGAGCCTTTTGCTCCTTTCCAATCACACGTCCGAGTAGCTGCTCCTCGAGACCCTTAATGGTGACAGTGAAATCAATCACCGTCGTTTTGGCTTGCAGCTCAGGACCAAAGTGCGGATTTGGAAGTCGAGTGATGAAGTACATCGAGAATGCTGGGTTGAACTCCATGTTCTTGTCAGACACATTGATTGACATACTCTTGCCCTTCACGATAATTTGTTTCTCCAGAACGGGGTCCAACATAGGATCAATATCCTCCTCGACACCTGCAACGATGAGTGCTTTGCCCTCACCCATGCAGAACTCAAGCTGGTCTTTCAATTTAGGGTGGTTCAGTGACGTTGTGCCATAGCTTGGCACGCGCTCAGATTCTTTGTTCTTGATCCAAGACAGAGCTTGGCCCTGAGGATCAACAAGTAGCGGGTAACGTGAAGAACGCGTAACCATGATACCATTTTGAATAGACAAAGAATCTGTGGGCAGTCCCTGCATATTCCAGTCACCCACAGTACCAATGTCCACGAGGAAAGTGATCACATCAATATCTACAGTTACAGGAACATTTCGTGACTCACAGTCAGGAACAAACTTGCTTTGTACCATGTAAGTGCGGAAGTCTTGGTTGAACGGTCCACAGTACGACACAAAAGCACAAGCAACAGCACAGTCACCCACAAGCCTTCTCTTCAGATCAGCAAAATTGTTCGAGTCGTCTGTCCAACGCACGCGTTCACCTGCTAAACCGTTGATGAGATCGGAAGCTTGCTGCATCTTTCGCGCCAGGGCGTTCGCACCGTCTTCAATGCGCTTCTTCTCAGCCATTTGAGCCTCAAACAGTTGCTGAAGTTCATTCAACCGTTCCTTGCACTTCGAAAGTCGGTGCTCGGCGGCATTCAAAGCTTTGTTTGCAGCTTCCATTTGACCTTCAGCAATGGTAAGCGCCTCTAGTTTGGGCTTTACCACCTTTGAAGCTTCGTGATAGAACTTCATTGCACGCACCCAAGTACATAGTCCCTCTGCTGCAAGCGAAGCATTCTTAGCCACACTGGGTTGAAATCCCTCAAGCTCCATGTATGGAGTCAACAGTTCGATGGTTTCTTCGTTAATCATATCCTTACCAACGGCACCAAAGTTCTGCACATTTTTCAGGAAATTCGAGTCGCTCATCATCGATTGAGCATATGGAGAGAACGAAGTCTCGAAGAAGTCGATCTCCTGCTTCGCAACGTTCAGCTTCACCTGTTTCACTGGGATCAGCGGCAACTTGAACAAGATCAGCACACCGTCAAATACTAGTCGAATGATATCTGCAGGCTTTGCCAATTTCTTAATTTCACCTATATGTGCTGGTTTGATCGAGTCAATAGCAGTCTCAGCTTCCTCCACAAATGGTTTTGCCTTTGCGAGATCGTGCTCGCATAGCTCCTTTTCAGCAGAAATTCGTGCGGCATCTTCTTCACATTTTGCCTTGATCTGAGCCACTTGGTCACCTTCTTTGTGGGCTTCTGCTGAGGAAACCTGCAGAGACTGCAACATTGTGTTTGTTTCTTCAGTGGCCTTTTCAAGCTTCACTTGCTCATCTGCTAGTACGATGGACATGGCTCGCACGTCCTCCGCACCTTGAATAAGCTTTTTCAGTCCCAAGTTCACGCGCTGCTCTTTCACCTTGATTTCATCAAGCTTCACATTGTACATTTTCTTGTACGACTCGATGAAACTCAAGTATGACTTAGGTGTTTGGTACACGCGACGTCGCATCTTCTGAAAATATTCTTCGCATAGGTCTGTCACGATACGATGAACCATACCCATGTGAGTCATTAGTGCCTGCTTAGTTGTTGCATCACACTCCATCGGATAGTCCTGGATGAATCCCTTTGACACAGCGATAAGTGCATCTTCTGGCCATGGCAAGAACCAATCGATTGTGGGCCCACTAATCAACCCCGGAAATTTTCTAGCTCGTTCAGCAAATTTTGCGTTCAAGGGCGACATGCATAGCACCACGTGAAGGTTGTCACGCACGCAGTCAGTGAAGTATTGTTTGAGGTTCGTCTGACTTTCAGCCTGGCCTGGACGCTCCTTCACAAAGGAATTACGCAGATCCGCTGTCATAGCCATCATTTCATCCTTTGCAAATAGTCCTGCAACTTCACCAGTCATGAGAATTGAGTTGATAAGCTCCAAGAAAATCTCGTTCTTAATCTCCGCGTCAGTGAAGAGGAAGGTTGTGGACTTTCGGAGATGACCTGCAGACTTGTACAGCGTGCGAATATCTTCCATGAAGGAGTTTGTGTTGTACGTCTTTGTAAGAACGATCTGGAAAATCGCGGAACCCGCCATATACGCTGCTAAACGTGTTAGCGATTGTTTTCCGGATCCTCCGACACCGACAAGTAAAGCTGAACCGCGTGGCATTTCTAGCAAACGAGAAATACGCAGTAAATGGTCTAGGGCATCATCGAAGAGCACAAGACGCATCTGGCGCTGAGGATAGTCAGTGTTGTACTTGTCCAAGAATTCTAGCACACGAGACCGCACATCTGCAACCGTACCACCCGGTTCATAGATCTTAAGTGCAGCATCTGCAATTCCACCTTCCTCGTCCTCCTCCGGATCACGAAGGAAGTTTACCATGCTGTACTGCTGCCGACAGAACTCTTCCAGATTATCACCGTAGTGGCTTTTGATGAGCTCTTTCATGTATGCGTTAAAAATGTCCTTGTCTTTATGGTTCGTTAGCTTATCGCAGAATACTCGAGCGCACTCATGTTTCCACGTGAGCAAAACAACTTGACCAGGATCCATCTTTGCTAATTTTCCTTGGCTGACGCGGATGCCACCACCACTCGTAAATGTTTCGGGTGGAGTCAGGAGAATACCCTGGAAAACGCGACTCAGCTCACGCATGTTGAAAATGTAGTGGAATTTTGCTGGAGTTGGCAGAAGCTTAGCCTTCATAAAGTTCCACAAATCAATTGTAGCGCGGGTGAGCTTGTTGACCACGGCAAGTGTATCTTTGCTGTAAGTTTCTGCATCAAAGCGACCAGCAAGCATCTGCCCGTAGATGTCATCAATAGATGTCAGCGATGGTAGAATTAGGTTAAACAGGTAGAACTGGCGTTTGAGGCGATTAGGAATGTCGTTACGGCCGCCTCCAGGGTGACCCATAGCTCCAACATACTGCAGATCTTCACAGACCTTAAAATCACCTCGTCGGTCCTTTGACAGGAAGCAGAATCCGCTGAGCTCAATGATCATGCGCACAATCTCAAGGGTAGGCTGGTCACCCCAAGCATTGACTAATGGCATACTGAGGTCATCGAGAAAAACTGTCATCTTCTTTCCTCCTGGAGGCCCAAAGCTTTTACCACCACGCTTGTCCAGCTCGCTCTCGACAGCGTTTTGGAACATGAAGGGTGTTGTGGCACTTGAAAAGTTGACACGCTTGATCATCATTACATCTGGACTGAGGTCGTTGAAGAACATTAACGCGGACGATGTCTTGGCGGTACCAGGACCACCTACCATCAACACCGGTTTGCGTTGCTTGTGCAGGTTTTCAATCAGATAAAGTGTACGAACAGAATCCATTGTCGGCACCAACAAGTTAGAGAAATCAAGCTGCTTAGAGCCCTTAGGATATTCCCACTTAGCAGGTCGCCAAAGCTTCCATTCCCAAGTTTGTGGATCAACGAAGTATTCGTAGACTGTTTGGCCAGGCTCACATTTGGGAAGTAGCGCATTGTCATCGTACTGCCGCAGCCACTCGTCAAATTTGACACGATCTTCTTGCTCTAAGAGAGACCCTAGAGACCAGCAAATGCAATACAGGTACAATTTTTCTAACTGAATGGCCAACTTAGCAGGATCTTCAGACAAGGTAGTACCGTGGTCACCAAGGAGCAATCCAGTCATCAAGTTATATAATCGGGATGCTTGACCAACTCGAGATACTGTCATAACACCTTCCGTGTTACGATTTAAGTAATCGAAGCAGTGGCCAGGGTTGATCGGGTTGTTTTCGCCCATATACTTCATGAATAAATCGCGAAGAATCTGCTGGTGGGTTTGAGGGCGCTTGCGAATCCATGCTTCAACAACAGGGGCCCAATCGAGATCAGTATCACTGATGAAAACGATACCTGCTCGAGACACTGTTGCTGGACTAGCATTAACGAGCGTTTCAACCTCGAACATGAGCTTCACGTTGTCCGTCATCGGCATGCGGTCGCCATTAGCTAGAGTCAAAATCTTGTTGTCATCGAGCACAGTGTTTAGATCCTCAATCCAAATCGCATCAACAGGGCCATCACAAGTCATCCACATGATAAACTTGTTTGCTTTGTTGTTGTATTTGGCCCACATCGCAGCAAACACACCCGTTGTCCACTCTCCAGACATTGGATCCACCTCGCCGTACATTTCTGCGGCTCGAATAGCTTTCGGATTTAGCTTAGACTGCTTGTGCACAATATTCGTTGTAAGTGTCAGGGCTTGCATCAGCACGTCGAAAATTTTCGTCTTTCCACCGCCTGTAGGCCCCACAAGCATGATACCGTGACGCACAAGCTGTGTTTCATACAGCTGAATGACCTTGTTGAACCATCCAGGGTGATCGACAATTCCTTGCTTTTCAATCTCAGCTTGCAAAGCGACCGTGAGCTCAGGGTATGACCCCTTTGGAGGAAACTGAACAGTGGGAAACAAATCTGCGAGCAATGACAGAAACAGTGGCACGTCTTGTGCTACAAGCTTGGACAAATTCATATCACGAAGAGTTTGGTACAGCAGCTTCGCTTCCAGATCGTTTCGATTGTCACGCTTAATCTTACCAGCACTTCGCAGCACGGCAAGAATGTTTCGAAGACCCCAATCGTAGTGCTTCTGTGCTGATAGCTGCTCCTTACAAGTGTTATACAGAATGAAGAACTTCTTTGCGAGATCCTGGTACTCTGAATACCCGACAGAACACAACTTCACCTTCATGATAATCTCAAAATCGGGCACCATCATTGCCACACCTCGGAATAAAGCCTTTAGATTTTCAGGTAGCTCCTGACGGCCGGCGTAACCCGGGTTCATCGTGATGAAGTACCCGCAGACCTGGGTAAGAAGAATGTTCTGAGGATCACCCGGGAACTGGAAGTACTTCGTGCCTGTCTTCTTAGCATTCTGGATAGCCAGCACTTGTTGTGCCACAACAGAGAGCACAGGAAGCTGGATACGATTGAACTCATCGAAGCAGCCCCACAGACCGCCCTGACACAGACCCTTGAAAATCTTCGCACAATCGGTATATTTCTGCTGATCTGTACAATTGGTCACCACGACGTAGATGCCAAGTGTTCGACCAAGATCCTTGACCGTCTCGGTTTTACCTGTTCCAGCAGGACCAGCCGGCGCGCCACCGAAGTACATTCCTAGAGCCTGGGCTAGTGTGATGTAGCATCGATCTGTAAGCGGTGTCACCACCAATCGCTCCTTGGAACCAAGGTATTCAAACTGATAGTTGAAGTCGACATCCGTGATCGAGATAACACATGCACCATCAGCATTGAACTCATCAGAATTGCCAGGCCTCCAGTAAAATCGTGCTTGCTTGAGCCACTCGAAGTCGTTCGGGTCCGATATCTTCTTTTGTTTGTACAGCGTAGCAAGATCTGTCATCACATCACGTTGGTGGACGTGAATTGTCACAAGCGTCTCGATTTTAATACGATTTTCCTTCGAACCGAGATCTCCCAGACACCAGTTTGAAAGCTCCGTTAGCACCATTGCCTGTTTTGTGCTGGTGTCTTTCATGATATTCTTCTTTGCACGACACTGCTCAAGTGCAGTTTGGATATCCGTTGTCCACATCATTTGAATACCCAGCAGTGCAAACTGCGCCACGTAGCGGTCTACAAACTCGCGTAGACGTTTTAAGTCGTTACCCACTACGCCAATATCCATTGCACTTTGTCGGCATATATCTTTCATCGTGATCTGCATTCCACGCAGCAACGTAGCCAGCCAGTCTTCAATATTTCCCTGCGCTTTCACGATCTGTGAAAAGCGTACTTCTTCGACGCCAGATACCATTGTGTGGATTAGCGTCTTGTCCTTCTTGTCGTGGTAAACCCTTTCTATAGAATCGAATACTTTCTCGTAGTGCTCGTTCATACTCAATGGATCACTTCCCTGTGACAAAATCATCAGAAGTCCAGGATTTGACACGAAGTAGAACCGAGGGAACTTATTACGCTTCTGTTCCAGATACCCTTCAAGACTCTTCTGGCACTTCTCCAACTCTGAGTACATCGTTGGTAGGCACGACTTTAGCAACTCACTCGAACAACATGCCACCACATTTTTAATTTCTTCTGACTTTGCCATGATCTTAGCCCAGTCCTTGTCAACTTTCTGGAATTTCTTTGCCTCAACAGGCATCTGCTTAGCGATATCACCACCGGTGAACACAGACTCAAGCGAGCACCACAACATTTGCACTTTAATCCACCGTTCTAGCGTTTCAGATGTGTCTGACAGCTGCTCCAGTTTTCCTTGCGCTACATCCTTGAATGGAATCACATGACGCATGGACAGCATTGTTTGTAGGTTCATCTGTGTCTCCTCTAACTCTTCAACCACCGGCACCACAGCTTTTAGAATTGGTACATTTCGGGACTTCCAGTCTTGGAATTGGAACTCCTCGGTCTCCCAACGAGCTGAAATTTCGGCGAGTTGAATTTCAATCTTTAGCTGCTTGTCAGCGCCATCCGTGACCTCTTCGATTTCAGACTTGTACTCCACGATGTTCGCATCCATTAGAGCCTGAAGCTTAAAATCTGGTGCTGTGACATCTAGCTGAGTCTTTGTGATTGCCATGACTGCTTCCCAGTGCCTAGGCTTGATTGACTCTTTACTCAACTCTTGCAACAACGGTAGCACATCTGTGAAGTCATCAATCATCTTCTTCAGATCAGTGTATGCCTCCCACTCACGTAGTTTACCAGGCATCTTCTTGCACCGGAGAGAGAATGCATCGACCTTTTCGGTCATGGACTGCACTCGCTCAGCAACGGAAAGCCATGGAATCTGCTTCCATTCTTCAATTGTACTGAGAACATCCGTATAAAGACCAAACAGTTTGTCCTGAAGTTGCAGTTCTTTCTTCGTCATCTCCAGCTCAGGATATGTTGTCTTAGGAAGAGCAAATAGTTCTTCTCCAGACAAATACAACTCGTGCTTACGCTCACGAATCTTGTACTCCTCCTTGTAGCGGTTGAGCCTCTCCACTGCTTCGACGGGAGGAATTCCGATGACCATTGGCCCGTTTGCGAGATAATCTTCGCGGAAATGCTTCACATCGACAATCAATTCCTTGATATCGCGAAGTAGACCCCTCTTGAAACCTGCCTGGGTCCTGCTGAGTTCATCTGTGCGCGTTTCAGCGTGGTGAATAAGCTTACGCCAGTTGCTACGAAGCACCGACTTTTGATCCATCTCTTCCTTCTCCATGAACCCGTCTGGCAGATAATACTCCAACATCTCGTACATGTCTAATACCGGGTTGATCTCCATGTTGATACCGCTCTCTCGAGCACGTACTTCCTTGAGAAGGTTCATTACAAATCTAAGCGAGTCTAAATCGACGACCTTACGGTTCAACTTACCCATGGTTGAACGGAAGTACTCCGTCAAGGACTCCATCTTTCGACGCGCCTGATTGTGCAAATTATCCGAGAATTTCAGTTTCCACTGTGAGTTTTCGTGCTTCAGCTGTAGCTTAATGTTACGTGTGTTCAATGAAAGAGCACCAATGTTGTGGATGGGGGTGAGACTTGAAATTTCATCGTCAATCTCAACAAACGACTTTAGCTTCTTCTCAAAGTCCTGTAGCTCTGGACTCTTTCTCAGGAAATTCTCATAAGAGACGTCCTTCTGCTCCATCCAAAGCCACTCGTATTTCTTGAAAGATCCTAAATACTCAGTCACATTGTTGCGTAGACCCTGTACACTACCAGTGAGCAGCAGCACTACGCGTACAATCTCAATGTCCTTCGTAATACGATCGAAGAACGTCACTTTGCCTGCATTAGGGTGGCCGCTGCCGTTGCTATCGGTGCCATTTGAATTTGATACCGCCGCAGACAGATCACTTTGTCCCCAGTCCAATAGTTCCTTGGAGCAGCTGAGGATCGTTTGAGCTGCTTTGTTAATGGCAAGCTGAATTTCATCTAGTGACGGATGAAGTTGGACATTTGGCACGCTGAGCTGTACGTCTACCTCAAAGAATGGACGTTCAATAGTAAAGATAGTGGACGTAACGCGAGAGGCTACACGCTTCTTGATAGTGTTCAGGGAGTTCTTTGTGCAGTGAAGCAATGCCTGGTACATGAAGTGGTTGTAGTGCTTCTTTAATTTCATGGCTTCCTCGTTCGAGACGCCTTCAATGTGTGAATCCAGAGGGTACTGCATGATAATCTTTAACAAGTCTTCGACTGCATTCTCAATTTCGACATTTTTACCCTGCAAAAGTGCCCCTGCTCGCTTAATGTTCGAGCCTTGCATGGTGACAAACTCGTCAAGAGAGAAAGACTGGTCGACGGGCAGATCCACTAGCATAGTTTTCGACACAATACGCATGTTCTTTTCAATCCGATTCTCAATAATATCGTTAATATTTGTCACCAGTTCCTCCAAGTGCTGCAGACCTGAGTGAATGTGATTGCGATATGCCTCTATATTCATACTCGTCCAAGTGAGCGTGATCATACCAGGGCGCAGTTTGAACTCCATGTCGTTGAAGTGGGGTCGGAGAAGCATTGCGGTCACCGGAATCACCTTTGTTACGATACGGTCGTACTCTGCTAGTGCGTATTGAAGCTCATTGTAGTAATTTTTGAACTTATCCTCCTGGAGAAGCACGATCTTCGCCGCTTCTGGAATTTCTATGCCCATGCGATCCAAACACTTTGCTTCGCGGAGAAGCTGCAGAATTTCAGGGTCAAAATTGACGTACAGTTTGTTGTCCTCAGGGTGACGGATGATAAGCGTAGCTTGCAGACCTGCCTTTGCTGTGTCAATGTACTGTACCCATGCTTGATACCAAATGTACTCGAACGCAACTAGAGTCCGGGCTACCTTATTGTACATGCGAATAATCCGTTTCGCGTCCTTACTCGCCAGCACGTTTTGATTAGACTCGAACTTCTTCATGGGCTCTTCAATTCGTTTGAGTAGATGCCTTGACCACGTTATATTACCTGCTACTGGTGGCAGATTTCGTGGATAAGGAGGATTCTGCTTGTACTTTTCGTACTGCTGCAGTACATGCTCGAGCTCAAGTCCATAGTTCTGAAAAATGACGTTAAACTTCGAGTCAAGGTCAGACTTCAGGTTCTCGCGCTGTAGAATCGTCTGAAACTTCCGTAAGAGATTCAATGAGTGCTCAATCGAAGTGATGTTCTCGAAAGAGTCGTTAATGAACTTCTGCAGCAGACCTTCAAGGTCAGATATCCTCACGTTAAACTCAACGTAGTCGCGATCGAAGCGATTGTTCTTATAGTCTAGCAGATCATGGTTGCGATATTGAAACTCGCGGATGATAGAGTTGAACTTAGCGATAAGGTCCTCCATCCCTTCGAGACGGTGCTGCCCCAGCGAGGAAAACTGATGGATTGTTGTGAACATATCGATGAGCTTCATCACACGGCGGCAGAACAGATCGAACTTGCCGAAGATCTTCATTTCGTTGAATTCAAACTGTTTCCCCTTAGGCGTCGCGAAAAGTTTGTCTTTCGTGACGCGATACTGCTGCTGGTATGCCTCATTTAGCTTTAGGCATGAGTCCAAGTGGCGCACAAGTTCCTCAGGGTCTTTGTCCCACATCACTTCGTAAGTTTCACCTCCAGTGACGCAATGCTTGCAGTTTGTGATCATTTGATTAGTTATCTTTGTGAACAAGTTCGCCATTCGTTCGGTGGTGTTGTAATATCTCGCGATGGAGTGAATCATCTTTATGGAGTTCATCAGAGCTGGCAGTGTGTCAATAATGGAGCTGGGCGTACCATTATAGAGTGGAATGATGAATTTCTCAAGTGTGAACAGGTACTTGACGTTATCCTTAGCCTCGTTAGCTGCCTCCGTGATTCCAATGTCGATCTGCTTCCATCGTCGAAGCAAAGTCTGGATGCGCTGTTTCGTGTCATCACTGACACTCTTCGTGGTACGGCTGAGCACAGCGAATACGTCCTTGTACTCGTTCATCTTTAGCTGCTCCGTGATGCTAGTTAGTCGCTGCATTCGCCGCCGCCAGTATTCTAGCTCGCCCATCGGACCGTCGTCATCAATTGTCTGGTCATTGTTGCCTTTGCCATCGTTTGTTGTGTTGGTCTCCAAGTACGTTGAGATAACATCACACCACTCCTTCAGCACTTCTTCGTAGTGTGCAATCAGCTTTGGTGAGTCGGAGACCTGCAGTGCTCTAGCGCCATTGACTCCATGGCCGGCATTATTTACTGTCTCTGCCAAGATACTCCGATCTGGTCTTCTCAGCTCGAGTCCGCTATCCATGCTATTCAGTGCCTCCTTCAGATCATTGGCAAACTTCTCGGATTCTGCCATGAATTCATTCTTTAAGTCTGAATCCGCCTTCCCCCACTCGTCCTTAGCTTTCAGCAACGGTGAAAACAATGAACTGATAGTCGTCTCGAGGTCTCTCAGGATATTTGGCGCCAACTCACCGAAGCAAATGGAGTTGTCACTGGCCTTTTGGACATCCACCGGTTTGCCGTCCGCTGTGGTTCTCAGAAAGAAGCAGCACTTGGCTCGAATCGGGATGGAGTTTCCTAACGACACACACAGTTTACTATTGTTATTGCCTACAGCTGCATCTCCGTTGGTAGTGGACCCATTTGCAACTTGTCCATTGACAGCTGGTGCAGCTCCGTTCTCGGCGGCAGTTGAGGTGGCTCCATTCTGGAAGTGGACGAACACTTTACAAGCATCTTTGCCGCTCACCAACTCGTCGAAGAGCTTTCGGGTGGTCGCGGATGCCAGAAACTCGTTCACCTCGACTTGTGTCACGAGCGGCTCGAACGTCTCCACGATGCGCTGGCTCACCCATTGCATACGCGGGTTCGACATGATGCGGTCGAGTCTTGAGCCCCGCGACGTCGATTCCTAACTGGGAAGGAGCGCGACCCGAGCAGGAAAAGACTCTTCATGGAAGATCGAGGCGAAACGTACGCACCCCGTCGATGGTCTTCAATAGTCATCCCATTTTTCAATGTAGCTTGGCTACTGAACCAGCGCCTCACACTACGGAAAGCATGGAGTTTAGCGATAAGCGTCACCGCGACCGCGCATATCCTAGTGTGTAGTATGTTTTAATTAATTAAGAAAAATGAATACTGTATGAATATTGTACTAGTAGTAGCAAGACAAGAACTACTCAATTGTTTTACGTTGAGACGCGTCACGTGCACAGTATGACTAAAGTGATTGCATTGACTGATGTGCTACCACTAACAACACTAAATGATCCACCGATTCACGACAAGGCTACTGGTGGCCCGCGCGTGAAACAACATGGAGTGTTTTATCACGCCGTTGCTTTAGTCGGGAAGTGTGTTTCCAGCCAATTGAAATAATCCTTGTACAGTTTGTAGAGATCGTCGTTGGTCTTGACACCCATGCCTTGGAACTTTTTGAATACCCCGTCGGAGTCGAATCCACTACGTTTCCACTTAGCAAACAACCTTTCAGCGAAGACGGGGTCTGCCATGGCCCTCTTGATTCTCCCTTCATCAAACAGAAAAGCACTGGCCGATGTTTTCTTAGTTTTCGCAAGCGGGTGGTGTATGGTGAGCCAGCCCACATAATCCACGTAGAGCTTGTAGAGTTTATCGTCGGTCTTGACGCCCATGGCTTGAAAGTTTTTAAACACGTCGTCTGATTCAAATCCATGGCGTTTCCATCTTCCGAACAAAGCGTTTGCGTATGTGGCGTCACCCATTGCCTTATCGAGCTTTGCTCTGTCAAACATCTTCTTGGCATCACGCGGGACCGCTTGTAACGGATGGTGCGTATTAAGCCACACAATGTATCGATTGTAGAGTTTCTGGAAGTCCTTATTCGTGTTAACACTCGATGGGAACTTCTTTAGGGACATTACCTCGGAATCATATCCAAAACGTTTCCATCTCGCGAACAATCGTTTTGCGTACTTAGCGTCTTTCAATGCCTCCGTGATTTTCTCGGCGTTGAACATATTTGCACCGGACAATCTCTCTTCGTCGTCGTACCTACGCAGTAGCCTTTTCCCGTCGTAGTAGTGACCCGCATCTAGCAAGTGGACGGAGTCTAGTGAGACCACGTCGGACAGTTCTGTGCGATCAGGACCTGCTGCAGCGGGTAGCGCTGTGACGAAGGTAACTGCAGCTGCAGCCACTAGGATGGACACCAGACGCATTAAGGATGCGGCACTGGACTTGTAAGCAGGTAGGTAAATCGTGGAATGGCAATTGGAAACGGGAACGAACTGGTACCGAATAAAAAATCCCGATTTACGACGCCAAACAGCAAAGGATTGCGTGCTGGAAAGCAGACGCTCGAATGGCACATTTCCACACTGTAAGTGCGGCGTGCCGATCCTAAGGCCACTCCCAAGCAAAGCAGGAGATACAGTAACCAGTCCTTGGAGTCCAAGTTGGATGGGTTCCTCGTAACCACGAGGACCACATAATCACATTTCTAAAAAGGCGCACTCCAGTTTAGTATATAAGTTTGCTGTGAAATCCTATATACTTTGAAGTACATATTGGTATGCTTGCTGAAGTGACTACTTTATTAACAAATCCTGTTGGACAAAAAGATGAGGGAACGCTCTCTTGAACAGGATTCTACACATGTTTTGGATAACAAAAATTTAGTCGTCCCGCCCCCCTCTACACATATTGAGTGAGATCTCTGCTGCGTGGCGATGGACCCGACGGCCCTCGTTCGAGAGTCCACGGCGCGCGTCGTGCATCGCGCCGCCCACGTGCGCATCGACCCGGCGGCGGTCGACCGATTGGCGGTGAAGCTGGTGGGCAGTATCGAGAGATACAGTAGTACCGTTGTTGTACTAGCACTAATTAGTAGTACATGCCATGACACTATCTTTTAGGGCCAAACGTTGAGCGCCGAAGGACAGGGGGTCGTGACATGGGACAGTGGAGACTTTCACTACTTCGAGGACGTGGAGCAGGACGGACCGCTGACGTGTCAATATGTGTTCGTGCTGGACGCCCTCAACTTCTGCTTCTGGCCTACGGAAAAGTACTGTTTTGTATGTATGTTTTGAAAGTGGAATTTTGGCTGAGGTGTTTTCTTTTATTGCTCTGCTGGCAGCATGGAGTATGAGCACTTGGCTAGGGGTCTGAAGACGGCATTGGCTCGAGATCCGACAGCACTGGATGCTGGAAACTTGGCCACAGTGACGAACGAAACGGTGGCTTCGTGGTTCCATCCGTTCACGCCGCCACAGCTGGACGAACGGCGGCGTAAAGTCCAAGAAGTCGGGCAGGTGCTACAGCATTTCTTCGATGGTCTCGCCCTGAATTTGATCAAGAAGGCCAACTTTTCGGCTGTGGAGGCTGTTCGACTTGTGCTCGCGAATTTTCCAGGTCCGGAATATTCGTCCAGAGATTTTTTTAATGTGTTTTGCTTACTCTAGCGTTCTTGTGAAGGCTTTCGCGACCATGCTGTATATAATGGTGAGCAGGTGCACTTCTACAAGCGCGCACAGATTTTAGTCGGGGATGTGTGGGCTGCGTATGGTCGTCGAACCTCTGGCGTTGCCTCGTTCTATGACATCGGCAAGCTAACCATGTTTGGTACGAAATGCAGTTAGTGCTGTCGAACTTTTGTTTTTTTCTCCTCATATTATCTTTTTGGACCTTGCCGTGTGCAGCTGACTATCGCGTCCCCCAAGTGCTTCGACCGGAGGGCGTGATGATTTATTCAACTGAGCTGTCCAAATTGATTGACAAGAAAATTGAGATTGCTGCTGGAAGTGAGGTGAGTTTACTACCCTACTTTGCAAGTCACTGATTGATCCGACAAAAATATTGATACATTTTTTTCTATGCATAGATGGAACTTGAGATCCGTGCTGCAACGATTCAAGCAGTTGAGATGATTCACAAACGAATGATAAGCCAAGGACGGGTTCTTCAAGTGATTGAGCTCGATTGGTTGCTGTGGCAAATTGGAGAGGACAACAAAGAGGAGTTGTTACCGCACCACCGGACGTGGAGCATCTACTACTGAAAAATCGTAGCCTAACCTAGTATAAGCTGCAGTAGTGAAAATGAGGTTAAGTCGTATGCGACTGCTCAGCATCAAATTGATCCATGACCTCCGACAATGCGGGATTGTAGCTCAAAATGGGATGTTTATGGTATGTTGAGCTGTGCTGACCGTGATAAAACTAGTATGCCGACTCTTATTAGTTCCTTGACCGAGAACCACAAAAATAATAGATTCACTCTGAGAGTCTGCACAAGATAAACTTCTTTACTGTTGAAGTCGAATGCAGCCATCGTCTTCTAGAGATCTATAAGCTTTGGTGCGATGTTCATGGTCTTGCTAGTTGTGAGCGAGCTGCACAGAGGTTCACCCACCCTAGACTTCCAAACCGCCATGACCTGCTAAGTTGAAATTTAAACGTTGCTGTCAAGAAGTGAGAACAAGTAGCGCGCTGTGCGCGCCGAGTCTTTCAGCCCGTCCAAGTGGGGGCAAGTTCCTTTTGCTATGGGATTACTATCAGCAATTTAGATTTCCCATGGAGTCCGATTCTGGCGTGTCCTAGCTTGTCAACGGAGAGGGCAGTTGTACGAGCGCTATTGAAGGAATCTCGCTACCATTTAACGGTGTCGGCGCACACTGCAAGACGGGACAGAATCCTCCTGGTCGTCGCTGCTTGGGTAGTATCGGCTGACGAAACCCTGAGCAATCTCGGTGGGATTAGAAAAAGTTACCGCGAGACTTTCACTATCCGGCCCAGCACTACTACCCTCAGGCCCGCCAACAGACCCGCCGAAGCCAAAACCACCGCCCACACCGCCTCCCATTGTGCTCGTGGAATCGACCATCACACCGCCGTCCCGTCATGTCCACACCCACGGAGATCCAGGCCAGCATGCCGTCCGACACCAAGTCGCCCACTCGAACACAGGGTCGAAGTCCTCGGCCGCTTCCTCCGGCAGGATCAAGTCGTCGGCGTTAGTCGTGAGCTCCTGCGTGTGGTGCTGTAGGGCGCCGTGACCTCGACCTGGTCGAAGAAGAGCTAGCCCACGTGTGACGCGTAGTCGTCCGAGTACGTGTTGCTCTTTAGCAGCGTGCCGTTATACGTGCCAATAATGTGGATGTGCGTGGCGCGCGGTGTGTAGTGATGGACATGTAGGATGCCACGCTCGTCGGTGGGAATGAATCCACCTTGTCGAGGTTGGTGATGTCAGAGCTGTCGCCGTTGCCGCTGGTCACGGTGCCTCAGTACACGCCCGTGGCGTTGCAGTTCCAGAAGTCCACGTAGTCCCCTGCACGTGTTCGCACGTGTTCACGTCGATGATCTGCACCTCCGCGTACAGACCGACGCCCTCCCGATCCTCGCGGATGTCGAAACGCACGAGCTCGTCGTTGACGTCGCCGTCGAAGAGCTCGCTGGCGTCCGTGTCGGCGAGGAAGCTTTGAAGTTATGGAGTTGCGTTGAGCATACAATAAGCAGATGCGCAGCAACACTTCAAGGAAGCACGGCCATCCTAGCTTTCAACGGGTAGATGGCTTCATCAAACAATTGAAAGACATTGTCATTTCATGCTGCTGTTGTTGCTACGGAGCACTCATCGCTTAACCGCTCGCCTGATATTACTGTTGGCAAGAAGTGCATCGTCGATCATATCACGTTTTTACTGCTACGAGTTCAAGGCTAGAGGACAAGAAAGGGTTTATCTAGGCATATTAAAGCGTTTACCTGAGTAAACCCGGAGTAAACTTCAGTATAGCATAGGATCCGGTCCGCCACGGCAAGGTATTACAGATGTCCCTGCGAATAAGCGTAGCGGATCCGAGATGTGATTTCAGAAGGCAAACAAATCATCTGGGCACAATGTACTGATATTTAGCTAAGTTTCCGATCGTTTGCTATGAGATCTCATCGTAGGAAATTTTGCTCCACCAAATCGCGGTGTAAATACATATCTACTTTCTCTTGTGGCCTGCCTTCTAAAAAGCGCGCGAACCTCATTGCGTGCTTTCACATGGCGATCTTCTGCTCTAGGCTGAGGCGCTGGCGGTCATGGTGATCTTAGCGGTGTAAAGAGCGACAGATTAGTAATGACGATCGCGAGCCGTACGCTGCCTGCCTGGACATTAGTGTCCTAGAAAAAGTAAGCTCCATTCTCAGCCTTTCAATAGTTCAGCAGAGCGGGGACATGAGCATGAAAGTGACGGTGATCTTCCCGCACAAAACCTAACCTATATCAGTACTTAGACATAATTGGCCAATAGAACCTTTCGCAAATCCAACAGATACGGCGGGGTATCCGATATGCACGCTACGCTTATTCGCAGGGTCCTCTGTACTGGCACTAGGGAAAATCTATGGAGTACCAGGTTAGGGATTACCAGGTATCAAAATTAGGTCGACCAAAATTGGTAATCACAAATTTAACAAAAGGTCTAGATGACAAATTATAATCTGGTCAAGATGGCCTTTACGTGTACTATGGCAAAGATCATCAAAGATGGGAGAGAGGCTATCTCAATTGAAACGAGGTGGCGGCATGGTGTGTCGCTAGCCATTTGGATATAGTGATTGTGGGTTTAATCCCCACTGCGTTCGTCTCTTCACGTAAGGTTCGTCGCTCATTCTTCCGCCAATGTCTGTTTCGTGCACCCATACGGTAAAACGTCTCTAATCACAGGCGCAGTTGCTAACAGGACAAAGGATAGGTACATGAGAATGGTGTGGGCTGGAGCACGCGAGAAAGGTTTTGTTGCTATTTGTATTGACCACTCTTTTTGTGGCAGTAGTCAAGTTTCTCGACAAAATACTACAGGATTTTCTAACATTTCGTGATATTGTGGCATGAAATTCCCCCCCTCCCAAATTTGGGAGCCGTCAGCCCACGCGGCTTCGGCTCGACCTGCTTGGGTACGGCCACGGAAACCCCTGGGGCTCCCCGAATGTGCGCGACATCCACACATTTCCTTTCGTCGAACGCATGTGTGCGTCCGACCTGCTCGGCTGGCATTACCGCCACCGAGCGTGGGCAAGCACCCCTTCCTAAGGTGCCTGCCAGATTCCGAACGGACTCTAGCGGAGGGCCGTTCAAGTGAGTAAATTCACTTCGATCCATGTGCCTCGGTCCGTGAGAGCACAGAGGATTCAGGTAGTCGTCCACCACCCGCGAAGGTGTATGATTGACTACAAGGTGCGGGCAGGTCCATGCCGCTTCTCTTCAGGCGAACACTATGTTTCGCCAGCGCCCACGCTCTCGAGCGTATGGTGCATGCTGTACACGGACGTACACGCGATGCACCCGAGGGTGGTATCGCAACTGGAGAATTTCTCTCGGACGACACTAAAGGTGTTGTCCTGACTGGCCAAACAGTCGGGCCTTTGTGCACGCGGATGGTCCGCGTGCAGGCGTCGACGGTGGAGGAGTCGGAGGACGCGAGTCCATCCACTCCGAAGGCGGAGTGCAGTCAGGGGACTGACACTCCGGCTGAGGTGCACGCAGTTGGTGCACTCAGCGAGTCAGAGCTCGTACCGAGCCTGGCTAAGGAAAGCTCCGTCCAGAACTATGGACGTGGTGAGCTTGGGCATGGTCGCCATGCCTGCCTCGTGAAAGGCTCCAGGAGGAAGCTGATCCTTGGAGGCCTTGAGCCTAAAAACTGGCCGCCGGCGGATGCCGCGACCAGAAAGTCGGATGAGCTCCGACAATCAGTAGTGGCAAGGTGCCCTACTGAAGAAGAGCTGAGTCTTCGTTGGGTGTACAGATGGTGTACACCGCGGAGGCTTAGCCTCTGAGAGAAAGTGGTCTCTCGTGACGGAGGATTGCAGCGGCGGGCTGCGCGTACACACCACAGTGTACTGCGATATGGCTATCCCCCTTGGAGTCTGCATAGACTCCCCCGCGCTGCGGTATTGCGCGTTGGTGTGTTGCCTGCATGGCAACAAGGTGGTGCGCTGCTCTACGAGAGAGTGCCCACAACGGGCTGGTACATGGAAGTCCAGCCAATGGTACGGTGATAGAAGTACCGGGGTCCTAGCGGACCTTGCTGTCAAGCATGGGAGCTTGAACAGCACCGAGTCGTCAGTCGTCCATGAAACAGACATGCACGACACGATCTTGGGTCGTGGCTGGATAGCACGAACCCTCGATCATTGGCACAACAATGCCTAGGAGGCTAGCTGGCCTCGATGTCTGGTGAAGCATTGGCGACTCATGATCCCACCTTCACTAGACATCAGGGCGTCCAGATGGACTGCCAAGACGCTGTGGCGTCGACGGAGTTGTCGGGAGTCACCGATCGAGGGTGACTCCGAGGAAGATGGGATGCTGCAACAGGCTATAAGGGCCAGTCCAAGAAGGGCTGGTGCCTTCGCCAGCGAGCGGGAGCTCCCGTCGCTGAGGCCAACGCGCCGCATGGGCGTTGGCTCCGGACGTGCTGGTAATGCACGAGCCGTGTGGATAACATGATCCACACCAGGTCGCTCAGACCATAACTGATAAGGATGGCGCCGTATGCGCATCCTGTGCGGGTAACTAAGTTCCACACGGTGCGGGTAACAGAGTTCCGCACCCACACATGCGACTCAGGGAGCGCATGAACTCGAAAGTTCGAGTGGTGAGGCCAGGTGGTCTCACTTGACGTGGGTAACCTAGTTCCAAGTCACGTCACGCAGACGGAAACTGCTGACGGTCTGGTGGTGTACCAGACCCGGATCGCAAGGCGATCAGAAGGTGCCAGCTCCAACATCTTTGGAGTTGGCCGGTGACAAATGATGTCACCACTCACGATGGACGGGCAGGTGTGGATTCACTGCCAAAGGCGTTAGCACCGCTACTCCTTCAAGAAGAAGTTGGTCGTGTGGGATACGACAACTGGTGCCGGCTTCGGCCGCACCAAGACGCACATGGGTGCTGTCAACGGACTGTTAGTACAGCGTGTCAGTCTTGACTGACAGACCAAGGAGCATGTTGCTACCTTGGTTCCACCTTCAGCTATTCGCTGGGCGGCGAACGTCGCGTCCGCAGAGCGACCACGGTCGCTCCAGTGCATTTGCCCGGACGGAATGTCCAAGCCACGCGCACGTCCTCCCGTTTTGGGCGGTGCCCGCGGCTTGAAGGTAAAGTGGGGGAGGGAGAGGCTTGGTGCACCCTCGCCCCTCGAGCCTCGTGATGACGAGGCTCGCAAGAAGTAAGAAGACGTTGCTGGTGCGAGCCGGCAACTGGCTGCTATGGTACAGCCTGTGTGACTGAGGAGAATGACCTCAGCACATGGGCACTCTGAAGGCAGAGATACCATGGTTGGGTTGGTGGTGTCGAGGATGACATCATCTGGGTGACGATGCCTGGCTAGGATTGTCACTGGCGTTGGTCAGCGTAATGTGACCGGCGCCTTCCGGTACCAAGTGCATGGAATGCACTAGGGCCCTGTTCACCGAACGAGCCTAACTCACTAATGAGTGTGAGTTGGGCTGCGCGACTAACGGTGTGCTAGCTAGTGCGCACGAGTCGTTTGGCTCGATGAGCAGATATCGCTCTTGCTCACGCAGTGTAAAAGGCTGCAGAGCGGTATCGCTCCGTTTGCGGCATGCCCGCATATGCCTTGGCCTCTCGTGTTGAGGCCAGTGGCGTTGGCTGTGAGCGCACAACCTTCACGGGTACAGAGACATACAGGTCAAAGTACCAGTCTCCTTAATGAGACCATGACCGTGCCTGTGGTGGCCGGTCGAGCCACGAGGAGGCCCCCAGGGGATCTCGTGGGCTCACGTTTAAGTGGGAGAGGGGCACGGCAAAGCCTTGCCTCTCCAAGCCTCGTGAAGAGGCCGGTACAGAAGCACAAGGTGTTGTTGTTAGACACACCACCAGGAGGCCTTCGGTCCATGCTCACATCGGTGAGGCCACAACCGGTGTTGGTGGCACCCGGGATGCTTTGGCAACGTCGGAGACTCCAAGTTGGAGTCAAGGAGGTCAGCATAGCAGCTGGCACTCCCAAGCTGCTCAAGAGCAAGAGGAGGTGCAAGGGATGGCACCTCACATCCTGGCGGCCAGTGTTGATGGCCCCGGGATCGACCGCGGGAGATCCCGTGGTCTCAAGTGTAAGTGGGGGAGAGGTTCAAAAATCCTTTCCTCCCAGCTCTCTGGGTGAGACCTCCTTCTTGTATGGAAGAGGTGGTGGACCGACATGACGCTAGTGGGTATCACGAGTGGTGGTGGTAAGGCCACTACAGATGCAAAGGCAGACAGCGCTGGAAGCGCCGTCATGGACTGAAGTCCGGGAGGTCACGTGTGGGCACAGCCCCAACTCCCGATGAGAGAAGGAAGTGGTTGTCCACACGTGGACGCCTTCCTTGACCGTCAGCAGGGTCGCTGCTGTCGGTCAGACTGTTAATTCAGTCGCTGGAATTGTCTGGCAGCAATTCCTGCCATGACCTAGAGCACGCCTCGGGTGTGCTGAGACTGTGGCACGAATGCACAGTTTCGTTCGACGACCAACCGCCTGGGTGATGGCGTTGGTCACGGCAAGACGTACTATCGTCTTGTCAAGGGTGTTTCACCCTCGCACGACTGAGGGTTGTGGTGCTGGTACTTAAGGTCAACGAGTACCATGGAGTGCAGAGAATACACCCTGTCGCCTGACCTGAACGTCGGCGACGAGGCTGCTGACGTAGCAGCCGACGTGGGCATAGGTGCTGACGGTTCGCACCATGCCAAAGCTCATCACGATCGATGAGCTGGGCCCCGGTGGGATGAAGCCGACGGTTCCGACGCGTTAGGCGTCTGTGCGCTTGCGTGCAGCGCACAGATTGTGGTGCTCGAGCACCCGCGTGAAGACCCCCTCCAGTGGGCAGGCTACGCTTCGCCTTCATAGAAAGATGGACTTGAAGTCCATGTACGCGGTTGCGTACTCGCCGATCAAGGCGTCTCGGAGATCGACACCGGCGTACATGTACGCGTAGCACTTGCGGTGCTACAAGCACCCAGGGCTAAATGCACGCGAGGTACTCGAGGTGCAAGGCGTGCACGAGGTACTCGCCGACTACGTGTTCGGAGACACGTATGTCATGGTAGCCCAAGGTTGGGCTACGTGTCATCAATGACACAGGATCTATCATGGTCCGTACAACCCGATCGCGGTTGTGAGCGTCTCAAGGAGATGTTACGGTGGTGAAGTGCACCACCTCGCTGCACATTGTACCACATGTACCTGGTTGAAGAAGTGACCGTGGTGTCGCTGGAAGACACGTGAATTTCCCGTGGCACATTGGCCAGGACATGAGGAGCTTTGGAAGAGCTCCATGTGCCCGACGTAATGGGCAGGCTGCTTTACGCGCCATAGTCGACCACGGTAGGACGACTCAAAAGCAGGAAGCTTCATGGCACTGGTCGATGACCTTTGCCTGCGCATGACATGTCGTGGACTGTCATAGCGCTGACCACCACGCTCGGCAATCATCATGGCCTGAGAGAAGCTGCGAAGCTGTCTCTTACTGGTGGGGTGAATTGTCATCCAGCCCGTGCACGTGGCCACGGACAAGTCGTCCCATGTGGGAGACTAAACCCATGTGAGCCTGGGTCAGCTTTTCATGGTGGGCCGCTAGGTGACTCGTGTAGCCGCCGCGGTTAAGGTGCTAATGAACATCAGCACAAACGGTGGGCGGATGCCACCTAGAGGCGACGCGCCGAGATGCGCGTGCGCCGGAGCAGCTGCATGGCGCTCATGTTGCTGCTAGAGATCACTGGTAATCTCTTGGGGCTGGTGAGAGCCCCTGCATGGACTCGGAGTCGGACGAGTCCAACAAGTCCAAGCCCATAGGCTTGTAGTGGTCGCCTCACGTCCAGGTGACCAAGAAGCGGCCCGCTTGTATGCCGGCCAGCTTCACCAAGAGTACCAAGCCAGACGGCTTGGTGACTTGAGTGCTAGTGTACTCAGGAGTGTACTCGAGTACACAGCCGAACGTTCGGTCGGGTGTCCAGGACACCGACGGCAACTGGCCGCGCCATGAGCTCGCGCTGGTGGGCGCCGAACTAGTGTCGGGCGATGGGATCGCCCCAGGAGCCATGGAGTTGGCTTCCGACTGGTCAACAGCCATCACAGGGCAGCCGGACTTTGGCTTTGCGGCCTCAGTCCTCGATGGCGCTTTCGCGCAGGAGGTTGTGCCTTTGCAGGACACCTCCGCGGCCTATGAGGAGACCGCCCAGCACCGGGCAATGCGCCTGGTGCTCTGTGGAAGCAGCCACGGAGCGGAAGAGCTCTGGCACTTGTCGAGGCATTTCGACTGTGCGAGTGAAGTGTGAAAACGAAATCGTTCTTACTTTCGATTGGTGGAAAATAGAATCTAAGTGGGGCGGGGCTACATGAAAGAGTGACAGAGTGTCACTCTTTCCAGGGTCACTCCTCCGAGGGTCCGGTGGTGTGGCATACACCACGGACAGGACGGCGCTGAAGCGGTACATGGTACCAGGCGCCCTGAGCCACCCATCGGGGGCTCCTAGATATTTGTATAGCTTGCACCATAGGCTATAGCTTAACGCCTATAAATACATTCAGTCTTATACTTACCTACAAGTAACCAAACCGTTCCCTTTGAGGCCGGGAACTGGCGAGCCTAGCTCGCCCCAGGGTACTTTGTACCCTCAGCACACTCTCTCTGTGCAATGTGCTCGTGTGCGGGGTCGCCCCCGTCACACATGCCGTGGCTGGGGAAGCACGAGCCCTGGATGGACTGGCGCGGCAAAACCATTGGGGCTAGCTGACCTGCGGTGTCTGACAGAGCATTGGTGAGTCATGTTCCCACCTCTGCCAGATACCAAGGCGTCCTGCGGGACCGCCTGGACGCTACAGCGTCAGAGGTTTTAGCGGAGGTCGTCGAGGAGAAGAGCGACCCCGACGCAGAGGTTGCAGTGAGGGATGCAACTGGTCGCAGGACCCGGTCCACGACGGACTGGACTCCTTGCCCGACGTGCGAGCCTGTCATGCCAACAGATCTCGACGCTGAGAGTCGTCGCGCCTTGCGGGCGTCGACTGTGTCAGCGCTCAGTAGCGCTGACGAGGTGGGTAACATAGGGCCACCAGCGGGTAACCGACTTCCGCGAGCAGCAGGCGCTGTAGGTGTGGGTACCAAGTTCCACACGAGAGGGTCGCTCAGACCATAACTGATCGGGAAGGCGCTGCGAGCGCTTCCTGTGCGGGTAACCAAGTTCCGCACCACAAGGTGGGTAACATGGTTGCACGGGTCGCTCAGACCATAACTGATGAGGAAGTCGCCGAGAGCGCTTCCTGTGTAAGTAACCTAGTTCCACACGATGGTTCCGCATGAGGCTGAAATCAGCGAGGAGAGCGTAGAAGACGCCTCCTGCGTAGGTAACGTAGTTCCACGCATGGTCGAGATGGCCGAGGAAACTGAGGTGGTGATCGACACCTCAGGTGTGGCTAACACAGCTCCACACGATGCGAGTGAGGCTCGCAATGCCCCCTTGCGGGAGGCATCTCATGTGGATAACATGGAACCACGTGAGGGTCGTCGCCAACGACCTTGTCAAGTGTCAGGCCCGGTGACGAACCCGGCCACAGTCACCGAAGGTGACACGGAGCCCGGGGCTCCTACGGCACAAGCCGTTGAAGAGTGTTATCATATCTTCGATGGCGAGACTGGCCGCCGTGTTAAGGCAGGCGCTGTCCACCTGGCGGCCCTGCCTGAGGTTTCAGAGCTATTGAACCTCGAGGAGATGTCGATGGTCGAAATCTTGGCCGAGTTGAAGGCCGGCGAGATAGCGGAGAAGGTGCTCCTCAGGCCGGAGCTCTCTCCTGAGGAGATAAACGCCTCCTCCGTCATGGACGAAGCAGTCCTAGAGGAGTTGAAAAAGCGGCGCGAGGCGCGCTTGGGTTCTGAAATTCTCAAGAACCCGAAGGATCCGGTATATCCTTTGCTAACGGAGTTTGCGGACGTGGTGTCCAAGGACCCACCATCGCAACTCCCGCCGAACCGAGGAATTCGGCACGAGATTGATCTTGTGCCTGGCACAAAGTACTGTGTCACCAGACAGCGGCCTTTGCCTCGCGAACAATGCGAGGTCATTGATGCCTTCTTCGCCGCAAAAGCGAAGGCAGGCCCGTGCGGGAGTCGAAATCCCCGCACTCGACGCCAACCTCCTGCGTTCGGAAGCCGAACGAGAAGTGGCGTCTGGTTCACGCTTACAACAAGTTGAACAGTTCGACGGTGCCGGCCCAGACACCGATCCCACGGAAGGACGTGCTGTTAAACAACATGGCCGGTTGCACGCTGTTCAGCGCGCTGGATCTGGTAGACGGATACTACCCGATCCTTATGAGGGAGAGTGATATCCCTCTTACGGCAGTGAGCACCCCAAGCGGGATGCTCTGGGAGTGGTTGGTGATGCCACAAGGGCTTTCCAATGACCCAGCGACGTTTAATCGCTTGGTCACACAACTGTTTCGACCTTTGCGTGCGTTCACTCAGACGTACTTTGACGACATCTTCGTCCATAGCCGTGCCGAGGAAGGCAAGACGGCTATCGAGGTGCATTTGGAGCACCTTCGTCGAGTGTTGGAGGTCATGAGAGCGAACAAGCTCTATGCCAACATCGACAAGTGCGTCTTTGCGGCGGAGGACATTAAAGTCCTCGGCTGCTTTGTCAACAGCGCGGGTGTTCGCACGGACCCGGACAAGATTAAGGCCATAGCGGCATGGCCGACTCCCCGGTCCCAAAAGGACCTTCGGCAGTGGTTGGGCTTGGCCAACTACCTGCACAAGTACAGCGCGGGGTACGCAAACCTTGCGCGGTCGTTGTCGGATCTGCTCAAGAAGGATGCCGACTGGTGTTGGGAGCGCCAGCACTAAGATGCGTTCTATGCAATCAAGGCGAGCCTTCAGCGCGCGCCGGTCCTGGCGTTGCCGGACGAGTCCAAGCCGTTTAGCGTCGTGTGTGACGCTTCCGACTATGCAATCGGCTGCATGTTGCTGCAGGACGATGCAGAAGGACGTGAGCGAGTTGTCTCGTTTCAGCCCAGGCAGCTTAAGGCTGCCGAGCGGAATTACCCTGTCCACGACAAGGAGCTGTTTTTTTCCTTACCGTAATTTACCACCAAGGCTATGGAGTATGTGCTCGTGAAATTCCGAGTGCATCTTCTGGGCTCAAGGCCCTTCGTGATCTTCACGGATCACGCGTCCTTGCGGACTGCCACGAGCTCGCCGCATCGGTCGCAGCGGATGGCACGATGGCTGTCATTCTTCGCGGAGTACAACTTCCGCGTTGAATACAAGCCGGGCAAGCTGAACGTGCTTGCCGATGCGTTATCACGCAGACCTGACTATGCGTTGGCTCATATTAGTCAGGTCACCACGGATCTTTACGATCGGATACGCTTGGCGTATCGAGATGACGACAGCCTCGCCCCTCTTGTGCGGTATTTCACCACTGGCACGGATGCCAAGGTCGAGTGGTTATCGCCTCGACAGCGGGCTCAACTGCACCGCTATGAGTGGGCCGACGGCCTGCTCCACCCCACCGGGTGGAGCCCAATGATCCTCCACAAATTGTCGTTCCGAACGACGAGGATCTGAAGTTTGACATACTTCTTGAGGCGCATGACGCGCCGATTGGATCTCGGTCGTGAGAAGACCTTCCTGGCCGTCTCCGAGACGTTCCGGTGGGCCCACATGTACAAGTGGGTCTCCAACTACGTCAAGACTTGCGAAACATGTCAGCGTGTGAAGCCTGCGGGCCACGCTTCGCCTCCATTGCAGAGCCTCCAGTCCCGTCGGACAGCTGAAATTCGATGAGTCTCGACTTTGTCTTCGGCCTTCCCGCCGATGACCGCGGCAACACCGAAATTTTGGTGTTCGTCTGCCGCTTGAGCGAGATGGTGCATCTCGCACCAGTCCCCAAGACGGTGCCAGGGGAGCAAGCCGCGAGGCTGTTCCTCGATAACGTTTCCGTTATCACGGGCTGCCGGAGACGATCGTCTTCGACCGTGACCCTCGGTTCACCGCTGCGTTTTGGCAAACGCTGTTCCGCTTACTCGGAACTCGGCTGACGATGTCAACCGCAGACCATCATCAGATGGATGGCCAGACCGAGCGCGTCAACCGCGTGCTCGAACTCACTCTGCGCAGTGTATCTGCGGAGATGCCGCACGCGTGGGCAGAGCGCCTGCACATGGTTGAGTTTGCACTCAACAACGCGGTGCACGCATCGACGGGGTTTACACCGTTCTATTTGAACGGGCTGCGTAACCCCCTGGTGCCGCTCACCCTTCGTGGTGGCACCGAAGCTTCAGTCGCAAGTGGGGGAGAGGCTCGGAAAGCGCTTTCCTTCTAAGTCTCAGAGGTGAGACCGACTTCCTTGCGGAAGCAGTTGTCTACGTTCATAGACAACAGGCTGTGTGTGATCAGCCGGGTCAGACATGCAATGACCAATGCTCAAGACAAACAGAAAAAGTACTTTGACCGCCATGGTAGAGGAAACTTAAACGTGTTTAATATGGGGGACTTAGTCCTACTCGACACTAGGAACCGACCACTAAACACTTTAGCTCCGTGGGGAGCAACAAACTGAAGCACCGCTTCCTTAAACCCTTCACGGTCCTTGGTAGGCACGGCGCTGCCTGATGACGACCACCTGACATTTTATGTGGGTCGTCTGAAGCGGTATCATGACCCGCAGGGCCAGAACCCTATGGCGGAAGCGGAGGGTAGCCACGAGGAGGAGATGGCATCTCCTCAAAACGAGGCCACGCCGACTCGGCCGTCTGGGCCCCGTACGCAGGCGAGTACCCCTGCTGGTGATATCCGCGAGACGGGTACACCTGAGACTCGTACGAGGGTCTCCCGTACTGCAAGTCGTAGTACAACAGGGAGTACGCATACGGCTGCGGCTCCCGACGTGGCTGTAGAGCCTGGAGGTCTTCGCGAAGCCGGCGAACCTCCTGATAGAGGGCGTCAACGTTTGACGCCCGCGCGCGATGGTCAACACGACCATGGACGTCTCGCACCTCGCGGTGCGGACCCACCATGTGGTGGCGAAGATCCGCCAGGGCGCCGAGCTTGCCCGACTGAGCGGCAGCCTGGCCGCCAGGGCCAAGGCCGAGCGCAATCTCAAGAGAGTACACACGCTCGCGGAGAAGACGGATCTCCTACTTTTGCAACGCAACCGGTTGTGCTTGAGGCGCCGACGAGGGCCTCAGAGCAACAGTCGTCGACGACGAAGGCTCGGACGGGTCGAGCGAGGCCGCCACCGGCGCTTCTTGACCGGAACGGAGAACGCCACTACCATGTGGAGCGGGTCTCGAGGAGCGGCGCTTGAAAGGAAAGCGCCAGCTCCTAGTGAAGTGGCGGGGCTACCCGTCTTCACAGAACACTTGGAAGCCGATTGAGCGACTCCAAGTTGACTGCCCGAAGGCGGTCGAGATCTGGGAACAGATCCGCCCGCGGCTTCGTAAGTAGTCCGCGGCTTCTTAGCCGCACTACGGGGTACGTGCGTGGAAGCGTACGCGCCGTACCCGCGCTCCGCAGGAGCGCCAGACTGTGCAGGACGTGCCAGTCTTGCCAGCTAGGATTGGAGCTGGCGTTTGCCCACCAGGTGGGCAAACTTGATGCGGAGCTTCCGCTGCTCCAAGATGGAGCTGAGCTGCTGCTCATCGCGGAGCTCTTGAAGCTCTTGGGCTGCATAGCCCTGAAGGAAGACCCAACGCCAGAAGAGGTCTTCCGCTTGAACCCACGCTGTGGTGTTCTCGGGTTGCACCCAAGGGTAACCCCACACAGGGTGGAGGCCACCCTTGTTCTCCGGCTTCATGCGAAGCGAGGTTAACTCCTTGAGAGGAATTTTGTGCGGCGCTAACAGCACGCACCGAGCGGCCTCGACGTCGCTCACGAACAATGGTTCGTTCTGAACCATGGCGCGCTCGTATGCACCTTTAGAGATGTGTCCCCCAACAAGGGGGCAGGGAACACGAAGGTTCTCCAGGAACCTTGATGCACCAGTGCTATCGTCGGGCGGGTAGTAGCCCGGCGGGTGGACGGAGTCCCCGCTAGCCTGGTGATCAGCACCGGCAGACGGCGCCGCAAGATGAGCGGACGCCTGAGCAGCTTGATAGCGCTCTTGCTGCTGATCGAGATCGTTGGTGATCTCTTGGGGCTCGTCCATAGCCCCTTCCTCGGACTCGGAGGCCGATGACTCGAACAGCCTCGCGTACGAGGACTTGTTTTGAGTCACGTTTGTCTTTGGTGACTGCGAAGCGGCGCGCTTCCGTGTGGACAGCTTCGCGCGCGCGCGCATTCGCGCCCTTCGGCAAGCGTCAAGTGTTTGGCAGACGCTGCCTTGGCGTCCCCGTCGCTGGGAACACCCTTGAAGTCATCCTCCTTCAAGCCCGGGCTTGTCTTGTCGCCCGTGGGCTTGGACACCTTATCCTCGGCGTCACTATCGTCGCCAAGGTAGACGACCTGGGTTTCCATGTCGGTTGGAGACCGACTGCGAGACCTGCGGGTGAACCGCGGGTTCTCTCCGGTGTCCGGAGGTGCCGATGGAGATCGGCTGCGCCGGGAGCTCGCGCTCGGCGGCGCCGAAGACGATTCGGGCGACTGGGTTGCCCCTGGAGCTGCAGCGACAGCTCCTTGCTGGTAAGAGGCATCACCTTTCGGCTTAGCCAGCTCCGATTTTGGCTTCGCAGCCTCAGTCTTCGAAGACGCTTGCGTGCCAGGAGATGTGCCTTCACGGGCCATCTCAGCGGTCGGTGGGGAGACCGTGAAGTGCCGGGCAACGTGCTTGGGGCTCTCTGGAAGCAGCGCGCCGCAGCAGAAGAGCGCGGCCGCTTGTCGATGGATTTCGACTGTGCGAGTGAAGTGTGAGAATGAAATCATTCTCACTTTCGATTGGTAGAAATTCTAAGTGGGGGAGGATGTAGCGGGGCTACATGAAAGAGTGACAGGGTGTCACTCTTTCCAGGGTCACTCCTCCGAGGGTCCGGTGGTGTGGCATACACCACGGACATGCCGGCGCTGTACCGGGTACATGGTAGCAGGCGCCCTGAGCCACCCGTCGGGGGCTCCTAGATATTTGTATAGCTTGCACTATAGGCTATAGCCTAACGCCTATAAATACATTCTTAAACTTAGGCCTAGGGAGAATAGAATATATAATGATTTATATTCTATTTTTTTTTTTTTTAAGATATAGTTTCGAGTTTAAGATTAAAAAGAAAATTGGAGTTCTGTAAACGGTTGTTCACCAAAGTCACTAGACTCCAAGCACTTCCTCTGTGCAAGGTGCTCGTGTGCGGGGAGGCCCCGTCACATCTTACTCTGCCTATTTCACGCGTTTACTTTTACTGATAGACTTCTATTGTCAGTTCCCACGAGCTGCCATTCTCCCCCGGGCGGGAGCCCGGGAAGCCTATCCGGCATTGTCGGAGGTCATGGATCAATTTGATGCTGAGCAGTCGCATACGACTTGACCTCATTTTCACTACTGCAGCTTATACCAGGTTAGGTTACGATTTTTCAGTAGTAGGTGCTCCACGTCCGGTGGTACGGTAACAACTCCTCTTTGTTCTCTTCTCCGATTTGCCCCACCAACCAATCGAGCTCAATCACTTGAAGAACCCGTCCTTGGCTTATCATTCGTTTGTGAATCCTTTCAACTGAATCGTTGCAGCACGGATTTCAAGTTTCATCTATGCATAGAAAAAAATGTATCAATATTTTTGTCGGATCAATCAGTGACTTGCAAAGTAGGGTAGTAAACTCACCTCACTTCCAGCAGCAATCTCAATTTTCTTGTCAATCAATTGGGACAGCTCAGTTGAATAAATCATCACGCCCTCCGGTCGAAGCACTTGGGGGACGCGATAGTCAGCTGCACACGGCAAGGTCCAAAAAGATAATATGAGGAGAAAAAAAACAAAAGTTCGACAGCACTAACTGCATTTCGTACCAAACATGGTAAGCTTGCCGATGTCATAGAACGAGGCAACACCAGAGGTTCGACGACCATACGCAGCCCACACATCCCCGACTAAAATCTGTGCGCGCTTGTAGAAGTGCACCTGCTCACCATTATATACAGCATGGTCGCGAAAGCCTTCACAAGAACGCTAGAGTAAGCAAAACACACCCAAAAAATCTCTGGACGAATATTCCGGACCTGGTAAATTCGCGAGCACAAGTCGAACAGCCTCCACAGCCGAAAAGTTGGCCTTCTTGATCAAATTCAGGGCGAGACCATCGAAGAAATGCTGTAGCACCTGCCCGACTTCTTGGACTTTACGCCGCCGTTCGTCCAGCTGTGGCGGCGTGAACGGATGGAACCACGAAGCCACCGTTTCGTTCGTCACTGTGGCCAAGTTTCCAGCATCCAGTGCTGTCGGATCTCGAGCCAATGCCGTCTTCAGACCCCTAGCCAAGTGCTCATACTCCATGCTGCCAGCAGAGCAATAAAAGAAAACACCTCAGCCAAAATTCCACTTTCAAAACATACATACAAAACAGTACTTTTCCGTAGGCCAGAAGCAGAAGTTGAGGGCGTCCAGCACGAACACATATTGACACGTCAGCGGTCCGTCCTGCTCCACGTCCTCGAAGTAGTGAAAGTCACCACTGTCCCATGTCACCACCCCCTGTCCTTCGGCGCTTAACTTTTGGCGGTCTGATCGGTTTGTGTGTGCTGGAAAGGAAAACAAAAACATTACTTGTATTTTATGGTAGATATCACGATAAAGCATGCATCCGACGCATCCCATCCTACGATTCAATACTAATACATTACCGACCAAATGCAACCGAGGTTGTATTTCCGCCGTTGCACCGGCCATCACGAACTCTCATTGGCTGACGCCACAAATTGAGCACAGTATTGTCTGCAAGTTGGCCGAAACGGCGACTCGCAACTGCCGTGCCGCGTGCAACTTGGGTTGCGTTTGTGGCTGCAGTTTCTCGCTAAAAATGCAACCCTATGCATACAAAGATCAAGTGCTTTCTTGTACGAGGGGGCTGGATCTCGGTCGCATTTCCTGAAAGGTCGTGGCTCCCTACTGCTCCTTTCAAGCGGAAGCAGTCGAGCTCGAGTCATGGCTCCTCGGAGGTATAAGGTGGTCCTAGTCGAGTTCATGTCCTTCAACGACACGCAGAAGTATAGTGAGGACACCGAGTTCAGCGAGCGCTCCCTCCTGAGGATCACGCCGGAGGCAATTTGTCGCTGGATGAATATGAAAACGTTTGGCGAGCTGACCCCGGCGGACGATGCCAAGCCACTATACGCAAGGTCTGCAACACTTAAGTTCGCAAAGAAAGCAATATCGGCGTTTATGCCGAGAAAAACAGTACAATGGGATCCTGTGCGCGCTGAGGCAACCCGACGCGCTCCGAGGCTGTGAATGCACTGATCAAGCGGGTCAAAAAGTTTGAAGTGCGTCGTGAAGGAGTCCAGTCAAGTGCACGGAGACCAATCGAATATGATGAGCTTATAAGGCTGCTTACTTTGGTTCGATCCCAGACCGAGAAAGACTCAGTACGGCATCTAGTGAGTAGCGTTTTGACGCTTCAATAGCATTTGATCGGTCGTATTGACGACATGATGAAACTTAAGGTAAGTTCGAGAATGTGACAGCAAATATTCAACACCCCAGTTTACTGCTGGGCCAGATGCGCTTGTCCAAGAACATATCAGAGGAAAGAGACGCCCCAGAGCAAGTGATGTTAGGCAGTTTGGATCCGCGAGTGTGTGCGTTGCTCAATTTTGCTGTTTATACGGAAATTCCACCTCAATTGCCGGGCTTCGAGTATGTGTTTGGTAACCCAGCGGCTGGTCACCGTGTGATTCGACGCTTTCTTCAGGATCTTTTCAGGAGCGACGATTTCAAGCACAGCGCAGTGGCAATTTAGGTACACACAGCCTGCGCAAAGGAGCAGTAACTTACAGTAGCCGTTGTGGCGTCCAGAAGGATTATATCAATCGGTGTGGACGGTGGCGTACACGAAAGGCCATTGTGGACACCTACATTGACAGCACCCAGCCATATCCTGATGCTGTGGCAGCGGACAGTCTGACAGGTCCGTTGGGACCGTGTTTTCATTTGCTTCGCGAAGGTATGCAGTGTGTGTCAACAGAGTTTCTAACTGATAAAGTCGCTCACATTACCAAGCACGTACTTGGTAGTGAATTAGCAAAAACACTGGCTCTACCATTGCTGTGGGCAGCCCTTACGCCGCCCGGTGGATTTGACTACGAGCTAATTCCAAACCGATTGAAAGAGCGAATTGTGCAGCAGTACACCGAGGCAGGCGGTGATCATTTGGTTAATCCAGTCAATGAACTCCTCGGAAATGGAGATTCAGCTACTATGCATCAGACTGGTGCATCGTTGTCTAGGCTACTGACACCTCTCGAAAAGAGCTTGCGGCACTCCAGATGCAGCTATTTGGGTTAAAACGCTACCTAACTGGTATGACTGATGAGATTCTTCGTCTTCGGACCGAAATGCAAAGAGAGAATGCCAAACTGCAAGATGGTACTCGCCGCAATGCTGCTCAACCTGTTGTAGGGTCGAGAGCGAAGAATGTAGCCAACCAAAATGTGCCAGCAAGAAGCGAGTGCAGCGATCAAAGTGGCAATCAGAGTGGCCATCAACAGGTTGCTCGGTTGTCAAAGCGCCCCAGAGAATTGTACGAGTTATGGCATGAGTACGAGTTCGGTATGGCGGTTCTAAGCCAGCAAAATAGTCTACTGCAAGCGAGCGAGGTGCATGTAAGTCCATTTATTGCCGGCGCAAGCGTTTTTGGGATGTTGTAGGACGTCTTGTCCGGGCAGGCTATACAAGTGACGCGGCAATCGACAAAGTTTATACTGTGTATGGGCGACGACAGGCAGTGACTGACATTTTTTTGGAAGCGCTGCGAGTGGACAAGAAGAGCGGGCATCCGTCATTGCGCGTGTAGATATTGGCTGTAGTTCTATCAGCAAAACGCGACGATTATTGTACTCCAGTATTATGAGATCGTTCTGACCAATCATCATTTTCTAAGCAACTTCCCTAAACCAATCAGATCGCGGTTGCATGTACGGTTGCATGTTTGGCCTCTTCTTATCCAATATGTTCTTCAATCTATTGAATATACTACCTCTTTCAGAAAGATTATGGTACCTTGGAATCCTTCCTGACGCCTAGGTGCACTATCTCCTGCATGCATTTGCTTGGGAGTGGCCTTGGGATCGGTGCGCCGCACTTACAGTGTGGAAATATGCCACTAGAGCTTCTGCTTTCCAGCAAACCTTTTTTCTGCTGCTTGGCATCGTAAATCGTGCTTTTTTTGATTCGGTACGATCTCATTCCCCACTCCAAGTGCCATTCCACGATTTACTCTCCTGCTCACAAGTCCAGTGCACCATCCCTAATGCGTCTCGCATCTATCCTAGTGGCTGCAGCTGTAGTTACCCTCGTCACGAAGTGCAACGCACTACATACTGCAGCAGGTATCGGTGGCGCAGAACTGTCTGATGTGGCCACGATAGACTTCGTTCACTTGGTAAAAAAATGTAGACGACAATCATGGATATGGGGGAAAAGGCTCCTCCGCACCAACGACGACGACGAAGAGAGATTGTCCGGTGCAAATATATTCAACGCCGAAAAAAAAACTGAAGGAAGCATTGGGTGACGCCAAGTACGCAAAACGGTTGTTCGCAAGATGGAAGCGTTTTGGATATGATTCCGACAAAACGTCACTAAGGAAGTTCCCATCGCGTTTGAAAAAGGAAAAGGACTTCCAGAAACTCTACAAGCAATACGCTGTGTGGCTTGATACGCACCACCCGTTACAAGCGGTCCCGGGTGATGCCAAGAAGATGTTGACATAGCAAAGCTCGATAAGGCAATGGGTGACGCCACATACGCGAACGCTTTGTTCGGAAGACGGAAGCCGTGGGTTTGAATCAGACGATGTGTTTATAAAGTTTCAAGCCATGGGCGTCACGACAGACGGAAATCTCTACAAGCTCTACGCGGATTATCTGAGTTGGCTCACCATACACCACCCGCTTAAGAAAACATCGGCCAGTGTTTTTCTGTTTGATGAAGGAAGAATCAAGAGGGCCATAGCAGACTCCGTCTTTGCTGAAAGAATGTTCGGGAAATGGAAACGTAGTGGATTTGACTCCGACGGGGTCTTCAACAAGCTCCAACCGATGTATGTCAAGGCCACCGACGATCTCAACAAATCCAAGCTCTACGGACTTTACCAGGACTACTTCAATTGGCCGCAGAAATACTTCCCGAGTAGAGCAACGGCGTGATAAGAGATTCCATGCTCTTTCAAACGCGGGCCACCGGTATCCTTGTCATGGATCGGTCGATCATTTAGAGTTGATAGCGGTTAGTCAATGCAATAACTGGAGTCTTATGCACGTGACGAATCTCAATGTAGAAGGGAAAATAAATACACTATAGTTTAAGTGGGATAGGTTTACGGTTTGAGATTGTTACTAAAAACTTTGGGAAAAAAAAAACCGAGTGTACGAGCATTTATTTATATGTAATCGGCCAAAAGACTGTGAAGGTATACGAACAACACCAACCTAGACAAGGTGCCCGACCTGCTCGAGCCCATCAAGCTTAAAAGTACGGCGACGCGGTGTCGGTAACCTCACCGTGTTGGGCTTCTGAGGTGGTCGTCGCGATGGTGCCGACGGCGCCAGTCTTCAGCTGAGCTTGACGGAGAGCGTGCCGCCGTGCGCCGCGGACGGTGACTGCAAGGGATCGCTGGGCCCTACCGCCATGGGCCTCACTTACGTGGACCCTGAAGGACCGCAAAAAATGATTTTGGAATACTTCACGTTCACGTACAGAGAACACGCCGTGAGAGGCAATCCCTACATTCGTAACTAAGTACTAATAAACCCTCCATATAAAAAGGAAACGATACAATGCAACTGGAAACACAAGTGGCTAGGGTGAATGTTTGGCCGGTCGCATCAACTGTGATGAAGAACGTTTCATTATTTCAGCTAGACTTGCGCTTTTCAGCGCTCGTGCTTTGCCTCCATCACTTAAACGTGTGGACCACCAGAAAACCCGGTAGCAGCGACACCTCCATTCGCCGGTGGCGGGTGGTGCGACATCCGGCCGCGAACGAAGCCGCCGAAGCCCTTCTTTTTCTGCTGTTCCTTCTGCATCTCAAGCTGGTGCACACGAGCGCCGTACTTGGTGGCAAGGTCGCGTACCACTCCGTCCTCATCCCGGAACTCGCCAATGACCTGACGGAAATCCGGGACGCGCTCTGCCGCGAGCGCCTTGAGGAACGGAATCAAGTCCTTCAGCTCATGGTCGTCGCGATCGCGTCCATTAGTGAACGGCTTGATGGGGATGGCGTTTTCCGGCTGGAGCTGGTATGCCGCCGGGTCGTCATCCAGAATCACAACCTGCCGCAGATCGCGGTTCAAGTTGGCTAGGTCCTTGACATGGGCGCCGTTCAGATACCGCGTGGCGTCACGCGACAGCACGTGCAGCGCACACTGCTTAGGGTCGAGCTTCTGCACAATCTCTTCAGCGCCGTAGTTCTGCGAGAAGATCACGATCTCGTAATACTGGCATAGCGTCTCCAGGAACTCGTCCACGCCTGGACGCTTGGCATGACGCCATCCATGCTTCCTCTGCAGCAACCGCAAACATACAAGTCAATTTTATATCTTCCACCTCAACAACAAACAGCAGCAGCAGCAGCGACGTACACTCCACTCGGAGTGCACGAGCGTGTCCTCCAGATCCAGCACCAGCACGGGCACGGGCGGCGTGTCGGCCGGCACCTGCGGGATAGGCCAGTCGGGCAGCAGCTTCTGGCGCGACGGGTCGGTGAAGGGCTTGACGGTCTCCTCCACCTTCTTGGCCAGGAAGGCGTAGACGTCGCCCAGGAAGGTGGCGCCCAGCGCGTCCGTGATGCGCGTCTTCATGCCGTCGTCCAGCACGAAGTGCCACAGCACGGATCCCGAGATGCTGCCGGCCAGCAGCGCGAACGAGATGCGCGCGGGCAGCGACGACGTGCGCACCACCTTGTGCTCGGCGGAGTCGGCCGAGTGCTTGGCGGCTTTGCGCGCGGCGCGGCGTTCGGCGCGCGGCATCACCTTGAGCGGCAGCTCACGCCCCACCTTGGACAGCGCGGCCGAGGCCTCGGAGGGCGCCGCCGCCTCGGCCGCCAGCATTAGCCGCCGCGCGCCCCGCGCCGGCGCCGCCAGCCTCTTGTTGCGCAGCACCAGCCTCAGCATCATGCGGCTCGGTAGATTTTGTGGCTCGCGCGTGACACACCACGGTCCGTGTGGTCCACGTAAGGTTGAGGTGTACTACATGGGTTGGTGGCTGCCACCTCATCACGTGACTGTGGTCCACACCAGATGACGAAATGAGCAAGATGAAGCTGCTGCCGCTGCTGCTGCTGCTACCGGCGGCGATGGCGCAGGGCGACTTCGCGGCGCTGGACCCGGAGGCGGTGGCCGAGGACCCGCAGTTCGACCCGTACGACGACAAGCCGCGCGGCGTGGGCGCCGACGCGCAGTACGCGCCGCGCGCGCGCAGCGTCGAGAGCTTCGACTTCGACCCGTCCGAGGGCCTGACGTTCTACGTGGAGGGCGAGAGCCGCCAGTGCTTCTTCCAGGACGCCAAGTTTGAGGGCGACGAGCTGGGCGGCGCCTACGTCGTGAGTTCGGCCGACTCGCACATCGACCTGGAGGTGAAGAACCCGGAGGGCGTCGCCGTGTTCCGGCGTCTGGGCGACGCCGAGGGGCAATACCTCGTCACGCCCAAGTAAGTTGTAGGCTACAACTGACGCTGGTTACAACTCTGACGGAGACTTTGTTGCAGGCAGACGGGCGTGTACGAGCTGTGCTTCATCAACCCGGACTCGGACGGGAAGCTGGTGACTCACGTGACCAACACGCTGCAGTCGCAGCACCCGGTTGAGAAAGGTGCGGGGAGGTTGGAACCGTGGAGGTGATAGGTGGACTGATGATGTTGATTATATTTGCTGCAGAACATGTGAGTGTGCTGGCCAAGTTCGCGTCGCACCTTGACGTGCGTCTCGGCGAATTGGAGTCCGAGCAGAGACTGCAGCTGATTCGGACAGATCGGCACATTAAAGGTGCAGCCAGGATTTTTTTGCTGTTGATGACAGTGTGTAAGACTGACATGTGAGGGTTCTTTTCGTAGTGGAGGAGGAGATGAACAAGCACGTGATGTTCTACGGAGCACTTGAGTGCGCGGTCTACCTTGTAGTCTGCTTCTTCCAAGTGTACTACATTAAGGGCTTACTGGACAGCCCCCGCAAGGCGCGGTCCTGGGTCTAAGCTAAATTGCAAATGAGTTCACCTTAAGGTGCCATCCGCACCGAAAGCTACAGTAACTTGTGCAATGGTGGAGACAACGAAGATGTTTGCAGTGATCAGTCAGATTAATAGACAACAAATGCTCTTACTTTTTCGGTCATGGTGTTTGTAGGCCAGCATCTAAGTCTTTGATAAATTCCAGATCCGGTTTGTTGTCATCCGGGCGATATCTTGTCCACAAATCGATGAAGTCGGGTCCCAGCCCTTGATTCTTTTGTCCATTTTCATCTTCATACATCCACAAGTAACACTGAGCAACATCTTCAAGCTCCTTCTCCGGAAGCTCGAACACAGTCCACCACGGCTCGTTCGTCTCTGTTGCAACATTAGGACCCACTTGGTGGTGATACAAGCACGCAAGGTACACTGCACCTGCTGCCAGCGCAACGCAATCAAACGCCAGACACAAACCGCTCTTAATGGCGTCCGCGACCAGCATAAACGTAACCTGGCGAATGTTCTCGTACGAGATATCTGGATGCATTGCTTCAAGCGCAAACACACGTTCCATGTGCGGCGCGATGTATGCGAACGGCTGCGGCGACCCGATCTCGAACGACAACGTCAGCAACAAGATCCTCTCCAGCAGCAGCACTTTGCTGGCGTTAGCTTCCACGTCTCCGACTTCCACCACCTCGAGCAGTGCATTGAGCCACTCAATGTGTTTCGTATTGGCTGCTTCCTTGTCATTGCCCAGCGTCGAGCTCATCTCCACGGGTTTGCCCTTGGCGTCGAGCTTCTGCTTCTTCTTAGCGGGCGACGGCGAGCGGCCGTGCGCCGCCGCCGCGTGGTTCTTTGCCTTGTGGCGCGTCATGAGCTTTTCCTGCGCCTGCTCGCGACACAGCAGCAGGTACATGGAGCACTCGGTGACGTAGCGCACCTTGACGGGGAACTCCTCGGTCTTGCCGGCCAGGAAGAGCGCCGCCGTGGCCACCAGGAAGCGGTCGTGCGTCGCGAACGAGTGCAGCATGTAGAAGCGCTGTACGAACAGCTGCGCCGCCACGCTGGGCGCGTCCGGCATGTCCAGCAGCTGCGCCAGGTGCTCCACGAAGGCGCAGGTCGAGCGCCGCAGCTGCTGCTCCACGCGCCACGGCACCTCGGACTGCAGCAGACTCGGCGTGCGGAACTGGCTCGGGCCCTCGGCCTCTGCGTTCTCCTTCTCGGCGTCGCTGGGCGCCGCGTCGCGCCGCAGGATCACGGCGCGCAGCTCCGGGAACACCCACTTGCCCGTCGGCTCAGGCGCCATTACCCCGGTCTATTAACTCCAGTACAAAATTTGGTCTAGGACAAAACAGTGTTTTCACACAGCCTCAAATGAGGACAAAAAGCACCTGCTGTTTGTATGGGTATGTTCTTAGCGCGATAAAAAAATTAAGTTTTGGAGTTAAGGCAAGACATACTCAAATCAAGTCAAACCATCAGATTTTGGTAGGACAAACGCAGAAACTGATATTTATAAGTCACTTTTCAAGGTGTGCTTCTGCCGGCGTGAAGGACAATTAAGGACACCTCGACATATCAACAGAAGCAGTGAAAACGTGTCTTTTCGTTAATACACCTTGCAGACTTTTCGCCCTTTTTTCCTAGAGAAGGGGGCGACTGGGGTTAAGTGCGGCCACAATTACTATTAAACAAAGAGAGCGGTTAAATTGCACAGACAATCCAGTTGAACTGCACAGCAAGATGGGTGAGTTGCACAGCAATTCACAGTTTTTTTTCCGCGTTATTTTTCACAGAAGTTAGTGTGGAAAAGCACAGCTGTACAGCAAGAATAGGGTGGGCCACACATTTGTGGGTTGTATAATACCTGATCTTGTGTAAGACAGTCCCTGAACCAGTCGTCTTCATTCGGGTAGGGTCTCCGTCCTCGGTGAGGAGATGCTTGAAGTAGAACGACACCACTTGCTTCAGCGTGAACTTCCTTTTAGGGGTCTTGAAAGCGACAAGGTCTTCAGACATGGTGAGAGGTGCGCGGGTTGCTTGGTGGAGCTCAAAAATTGTAGCATGAAGTTGCTAGCCTGAGCGCTCAGAGCCAACAACGAACTGTGGCTTCTAATATGAATATTGTGTGTGGTTCCATCAAACTTATAAAATACGTAACGTGTGAGAGCATGTCCCCCAAATCAAATATTTACGGATTTTACGGAAATATATTTTCAGTAAATATATTTATCGGCCTCCTCGCATTAAACCCAGGGGTTTTATCAGTTTTGGGGATCCCCACCCAGGCATTTTCGTCTCTGGTCGCGTCGGGCCATGGTGGACCGGAAGCGGCGGCGCTCTCGCTCGCGGTCGCGCTCCGCGGGCAAGCGCGCGGCCGTGGAGCTGGACGAGGATCAGCGCAAGGAGGCGGAGCGCGTGGCGGCCATCGCGCGGCGGGCCGAGGAGCGCGCAGCCGAGCGCAAGGCGCAGGAAGCGGCGGCGGCCGCCAAGCCGAAGGACGCGAGCGCCGGCGAGCGCAAGACGCCGCTGAAGATCGGCGAGGCGTCTGCAGCGGCAGAGGAGCCGCCGGCCAAGCCCAAATTCCGCTCAAAGGCGCAGAGGCAGAAGGAGGCGCTCGATAGGCTCGAGAAGAAGCGGCAGGAGGTGAAGCGGGGGATACGCAAGAGACTAGAGGCTAGAGCAGCAGCTAACATTTACTACATTGTTGTGTGTATAGATGGACAAACAACGCAAGGAAGCGGAGGAAGCGCGGCGCCAGTTTCTGCAACGTCAACGCAGTGACAGGGACAGAGGACGCGAGCGCGACAGAAGCGCGAGGAGCAACGGAGACCGCTTGCGGCGTGAAGATCGAGCTGGAGGCAACTCGAGAGATAAAGGTGATGCTCGACGAGGAACGACAGAGTCGAAGGATGAGGGCAAGCCGGCGCTGCTGGATCCGAGTGAAGCTAAAGCGCTGCAGGCGCTCAAGGACCAGTACTTAGGCAAAACTGTGAAGAAGAAAAAAGTGGTCAAGGCGAGTGAGAAGTTCTCCAAGATTTTCCAGTTTGACTGGGAGGCGTCGGAGGATACGAGCACGGATTTAAATCCGTTGTACGCGCACCGGATGGATGTGAATCTGCTGTACGGACGCGGCTACCGCGCAGGCGTGGATATGCGTGAGCAGCGCAAGAAGAACTCGTTCTTGGACGAACTGAGTCACAAACGCCAAAAGGAGCAGCAGCTTGCAGATGAAACGGATGCCAGTTTGACCAGCGAACAAATTGCTGTCAGAAAGCAGGAGCGGGAACGCGCACTGCGGAACATGCAGGCTCGCGAGCGGGACATCATGAAGGAGATGGCCTCGCGCGAGGCAAAGACTATGGGCATGCATTGGTCGGAGAAATCGCTGGATGAGATGAAGGAGCGTGACTGGCGTATCTTCCGGGAGGACTTTGACATCACACTCAAGGGTGGCCGCGCTCCCAACCCACTGCGCAAGTGGGATGAAGCTGGCAACATGCTGCCTGACGCTGTCTTCAAAGCCATTAAGGAGATGGGGTTCGAGCGACCATCGCCAATTCAGATGCAAGCTATCCCTATCGGACTGCACAAGAGGGATATCATCGGTATTGCTGAAACCGGTTCAGGAAAGACTGCAGCCTTCATGATCCCCATTATTGCGTACATCTACTCGTTGCCGCCTGCCATGGTCGCGCGAACCGGCGAGCAAGGACCACTGGCACTGGTGATGGCTCCCACACGTGAGCTGGCTCTCCAGATTGAGCAGGAAGGCATTAAGCTTTGCAAGTACACAAGTGTGGGACTGCCGGAGAAGATGAACCCTATTAAAACGCTGTCGGTTGTCGGAGGTCAGAGTATTGAAGACCAGGGATTCCGTCTGCGTGAGGGTGTAGAAATCATCATCGGTACACCCGGTCGGCTGATGGACTGTCTGGAAAGTCACTATCTGGTGCTGAATCAGTGTAACTATGTGGTGCTGGATGAGGCTGATCGCATGATTGATATGGGTTTCGAGCCGCAAGTGGTGGCTGTACTAGAAAATATGGGATCGTTGCTAAAGTCGGAAAACGAAGAGGAGATGGAGCAACAACTCACACTAGCAAATGGTGCTCAATCTGGAGGAGATCTGCAACACCGACTTCGTGTTACTACCATGTTCAGTGCTACAATGCCTGTCGAGGTGGAACGTTTGGCAAAAACGTTCTTAAGGCACCCTTCTATCGTCAAGATTGGTGATGAGGACTCTGGCAAGAACAAGCGTATTGACCAGCGTGTGGTGTTCATGAACCCAGGCAAGAAGCGCTCGAAGCTTGTGGAGGTACTGCGCGACATTCTCAGCGCACAGACAGTTCCGGTGCCGCGGTCCCGCAAGGAGAAGGTTGTAGATGGCGCCAAGATTATCGTGTTCGTGAATATTAAGAAGGAATGTGACTCCGTGGCGAAGTTTATTTCAAACGAAGGTTTCCGTTGCACAATCTTGCACGGTGGTAAGACACAAGATCAGCGTGAGGAGAGTCTCAAGATGTTCCGCGAAGGCTATTGCGACGTTCTCGTCGCAACGGATGTTGCTGGACGTGGTCTTGATATTCCGGACGTGACCCATGTCGTGAACTTTGACCTGCCGTCGAAGATCCAGAACTACTCGCACCGTATCGGTCGTACTGGTCGTGCCGGTAAGGACGGTGTGGCTATCTCCTTCCTTACCGACGACGATGAAGAAATCATGTACGACCTCAAGCAGTACCTCGTGTCAACAGAGATGCCCGTGCCGAATGAGCTCGCGAATCATCCGTCCGCGAAGGCTGCTCCAGGCGCTCGTGACGAGAAGGGCAACGTCATCGCGCGCTCCAAGCGCGACACTGTCATCTTCGCGAAGTAAGGGGAGCAGGTCTGTAACCAGAAAGCGAAGAAGTGCCTTGACCCAGCCGTTCTGTGTTGATGCTGTTTATTGTTGTTGTTACTCTTCTCCAGTCGGCCTTGCAGCTCAGTGTCGAGAGCGCCCCCTCTTTATATATACTAGTCGTGGTGGAATGCTGGAGTGACTTAGCTGATCTCTATGGACACGCCGAGGTGGTGCGAGTCGCTGTCATAGTGCCGCAAGTCCATCTGCGCCGACACGCGCGTCTTGAGGTTCTTGGACGTGCGCCACTCGAAGGCTCCGATGAAGATGCCGTCCGAGCCGATGGAGCTGGACACGGCCTCGGTCTCGTTAAGCGCGTACTTGCCCAGCAGCCGCAAGGTGCGCTTGTCTTTCCTCCTGTCGAAGACGAACCTGGAGCTGACCATGAGCTCTGGCGTGACGGTCTGGGTCAGGTCGAGTCTCAGCAGGCGTCCGCCGTCGTTCCTGCACCACAAAGCGTCAGTCCCGGCAACCCGCCAGTTCCCCGCCTCCACCTACACTTGCAGCAGCGCCAGCAGGTCCTCGTGCGTGTAGCTCGCGGCCACGTTGAGCGTGGTGAAGCGGCCGAGTCTGTCGCTGTGGTCCAGCCCCACGTCGTAGGCGCCGATGACGCCGGCCGCCAGGTGGCCCAGGCGGCCGCCCAGCGTGGCCTCCAGCGTGGGGCCGTTGACGGCGTCGATCTTGGCGCCCGCGAAGAAGCCGGGCGCCCGGTAGTCGGCGCCGATGCGCGCGAAGGAGGCCGGCGCCTTCTCCGTGGCCGACTCCTGCGCCTCCAGCGTGAAGCGCAGCGCGTCGCTGGCCTGCAGATGCGCCTGCAGCGCCAGGTGGCGCGACGAGCTCACGCGCAGACTGGCCGTGAGCACGGACGTGAGCTGGCTCTCGCACACCAGCGCCGACTCGACGCTGCGCTTCACCGCCGCCTTGAAGAACGAGGCCAGCACGCAGGTCTGCAGCCCCAGCGCCGCGCCGCTGGGCGTCAGCGCGTTCACGTCCAGCGCGTGGCGCGAGTGCGCGCTGGGCTCCAGCGGCTCGTCCAGCCGCGTGTGCGCCGCCAGGAAGTCGTCGTACAGGCTGCTGCGGAGCCCCGCGGTGGCGCGTCGGCCGCCCATGGCGCTGCTCGAGGTATGCGGTGAGGGGCTGGCGGGGACGGCGGCGCGGATTGGTGGATTGGGCTCTGATGCGTGCACGGGATTGGAGGAAATGGGACGTGAGGGTGGTGTGGACACACCATATGGAGCGCAACTTTTGTGAGGAAAAACGCACGTGCAATGAATGACTACAACACTTGTGGTGTGTAGCAAATTCTGTAACTTCTGTCGAGGTTCTAGAAGAGGATTTGCTACAATCTGCACGGACAGGGCAGTGGCAACTCGCACAGTAGAGCGTTGATCTTGTAAAGCTTCCAGTGTTCTAGAATGTGCTAGTAGGCTAGTGAAAGACAGTAGGAAGTTTCAACTAACACGATGACTTTCCATTTTGCACCGTTCAGATCAAGTTCAAGAGCATTTGTTATTGGTTATAAGCCCAGCGACGCCGGGCCCAAACGACGTCCTCAGGGACGAGAACTACTTCATGTGGGAGTTTTGTGCGCGGATGGCGCTGGCGCGCAAGGATCTGTTGAAGCACGTCGAGTTGAAGTCAGAGCAAGCGGTGCAGCGGGACGACCCAAAGTGGAGAGTCGAGGCTCTGGCTGTGCTCGTGAAAATGCTCTCACCAACGTACCAGTCTATGGTTAGAGATTGCAAGACGGCGCATGAAGCGTGGGAGACGCTGAAGAACTTCTTCTCCAAGAAAAGCCTGCACAATCGAGTGCAACTTCGGAAGCAATTGCACGAGTTTTCGATGGAGAGTGGAGCGAACCTGATGGAGCATATGCTGGATTTTGATGAACTTTGCCTGAAAATGAGTGCTGCCGGAGACAACGTGAGCGAGGACGAGAAGATGGCAATCTTGCTTGGCAGCCTGCCCTCTGAGTACGATGCTATGGTTCGCATCATCGAGACGCAAAGTGAGACAACGTTACTCGACGCCAAGGAGATGCTACGTCGCGAGTTTGAGACGCTGCAGAAGCGAGAGCAGAAGGAGACAGCGTTCAAGGCAACTGCACAACGAAGTGGTCGTGGAGGCTACCATGGACGCGGATGAGGCCGAAGTAGAGGTGGCAATCGCTGGAACGGTGGAAGGCGCGGTAACTTCCCTGGAAAGTGTTTTTAATTTTGGACAGAACGGTCACAAGCAAGTGGGTTGCCCTGTGAAGAAGACGCGGGATGAAGGAGATGAATTCGTGTTCTCTGCGACGTGTGAGAAGGCTACAACATGCAAGACGTGGTTGCTGGACAGTGGCGCCAGCTGCCACATGACTGGTGAGCGTGGCGTTTTCGATGATTATCGTAAGCTGGCTGCACCGATTACAATTACCGTAGCAAGTGGACAACGTTTGGATGCGAAAGCAAGGGGAATGGTACGATTTACCCTTCAGAATGGGTCGACGGTGACGTTGACGGACGTGTTGTATGTGCCCATGCTGGATAGAAGGCTTGTGTCGGTGGCGGCATTGACGGCCCGTGGAGTCCTGGTGCAGTTTAAACACGGTAAGACCACACTGGTGCTGAATGGAAACGTGGTGGCGGTGATTCGGAAGGAAGGAAAACTGATTGCTTGGAAAGTGCAACAGGAAGGATATGAAGAGGCTCACGAGGCAGTTGTTCAGCGGATGAGTGAATTGGATAGTGCTTTGTGGCACGCACGACTTGGCCACGTGTCAGACACCAAGCTGAAATTGATTAGAGCCGCTTGTGATGGTGTACCCGAACCTCCCCGACAAGATGATGGCATTTGTGGGGGTTGTGCTCGTGGAAAAATGTCGACAAGCCCATTTGCACACCGGTCTGGCAGTGAAGTGAAGACGTATCAGCCATTTGAGATTGTGCATTCAAATGTGATGGGTCCCATCAAACCCGTGTCGAAAGGTGGCGCACGCTACATGCTGACTTTCATCGACGACTTTACGCGGTTTGTTCATGTCTACTTGATTTCCAGCAAAGCGGTGGTGTTTGACAAGTTTGAGGAGTATTTTGCGCTAGTGGGAACCCAGTATGGACGACGTGAAGTGCTTGAGGAGCGACAACGGCGGGGAGTACATCAACAAGCGATTTATTTCGTTCTGCAAAAAGCACGGCATCATTTACCAGACGACGGCACCGTACTCTCCCCGGCAAAAACGGTCTTGCGGAGCGCATGAACCGAGCCATCACCGAGATGGCTCGCTGGATGCTTTACGGCATGCAAGTTGTGCGCAAGTGGTGGGGAGAAGCGATCATGACTGCTGTGCACGTTGTGAACCGAATTCCAAACTCGGCTCGACCTGGTGTAAGTCCACTTGAGGTTCTTACTGGATCGAAGCCAGTACTTGACTATCTACGAGTGTTTGGCGCAAAAGGGTTCGTTCCCATTGACAAGGTAAAGCGGACGAAGCTGGACGCAAAGGCGCATCGCTGCTTGTTTCTTGGGTACGCAGAAACTTCAAAAGCTTATCGTGTTTGGGATCTTGATGATAAACGGTTGGTGACGTCGCGGTCAGTAGTGCTGGATGAAAGAGCTCTCATGGATACCGCGAAGTGATTCTTGATGATGGTTGTGTCAACAACAGCAAGGTGGTTAGTACTTTTGATGAGGATGATATGAATATGCAACGCAACCGTGATGATACTCCATTAACGCCAAGTACTGAAGCCATGGAGATTGATGAGACAGCAGAGGATGAGGCGGCGGATATGGAAGTGGACTCAATTGAGCCCCGTAGGCTACAAGTCGTATCGGCAGCCGTTCCGATTGAGGGGGAGAGGAGAGAGATTCCAGGCATCGAAATACCTGCCATTATGCCGCAACAGCCAACCCGTACTGCCGATCACCGTCCAAGAGCGGCAACTGCGAGTTTGGCTCCGTCTGTTCCTCATATTGCACCAACTTCTAGTGTCCCTCAAATTCAGCACGCTACGCACGAAGAAACAGCGTTGGTTCCTCAAACCACGCGCCATTTTGCTGATTCGAGTGGAGATCGATTGGTATTTAGTGGTGGCTCGACAAAACCTCAGTCGCTTTCTTACTCCGCTCCTCGACTTCTCACTTATGGCGACGATCCAGATTCAGAAAGTGGTGTTCCATTGTTGACGGACGCACCTGCAACTACAGCTCAAAGTGATAGTGATACTGATGAACCTGAACCTAAGCGACAGCGTGTTGACGAGTATGAAATTGCGCTGGCGGCGACGGATGTACCTTAACGTTATGCGGAAGCTATGCAGCACCTGAATCTCAGCAGTGGAAAGAGGCGATTCGGCGAGAAATCATAGCGCACATTAGAAACCACACGTGGGACGTGGTTTGCCGACCGCCAGGAGTCAAAGTCATTGGATTCAAGTGGGTCTTCGCGCATAGACTTGGCGAGACTGGTCAAATTGTACGCTACAAGGCGCGTCTAGTTCCGCTTGGCTACTTGCAGACCCCCGGATTTGACTACTTTAACACCTACTCTCCAGTGGCGAGCACAAACACCATCCGGGTGTTCCTCGCTGTGTGTTGCAATTTAGATCTGATCATCGGCCAGTTCGACGTCGAGACCGCATTTCTAAATGGAGATCTGGAAGAAGATGTGTACATGGCTCCACCGCTGGGTATCGACATTCCTGAAGGCATGGTGTGCAAGCTGCGTCGCAGTTTGTACGGATTAAAGCAAGCGGCTGCGGTTTGGTTCAAGAAAATTCGCTCGGTGTTTATTCAATGGAATTTGTGCAATGTTGGGCTGATCCGTGCTTGTTTGTCAGGCACCAAGCTGGACGAGACGCCTCCCTGGTATTTATCATTCTGTACGTGGACGACCTTCTGATCGGATGCAAAAGTGACGAAATCGCTGACAAACTCGGTATAAATTGGCTGAAACACTTCACGCTGAAATCGCTTGGAGAAGCGCGATACGTGCTGGGTATGGAGATTCAGTACGCAACGAAGAAGGGGGAGCTTCTACTTAGACAGTCGCAGTTTATTTCCAAGATGCTAGAGAAATTTGGCTTGGCCGGATGCAATCCTGTACGCAACCCCATGGCGCTGGGTCAAGTTTTAACTCCTGATGATTCACATGATGCCCACCGCAACCCGACGGAGTATCGCGAACTTGTTGGATCTCTTCTCTACGTCGCTAACGCTACAAGACCGGATATTAGCGCTTCTCTCTCTACTTTGTCCCAGTTCCTCGATCAACCGCGTGATATGCACTGGCGTGCTGCTCTTCGGTTTCTCAAGTACCTTTTAGGCACAATCTCTCACGGGATTTTATTTCGGCGTTCAACACGTCTCTCCCTGCAAACTTTGCTGATGCAAATTGGGGCGGCGACAAAGGAAATCGTCATTCTACGTCTGGCGTGCTACTACTGCTTGGTGGAGGACCCGTCGTGTACAAGAGCAAGCGCCAAGCTACCGTCGCTCTATCGTCTGCTGAGGCAGAATACATGGCGTTAGCACTTAAAAGTCAAGAGGTGATTTGGCTTCGGTACTTACTTGCTGAAATGGGGTACAAGATTGGTAAAGCATCGACGACTTACTTGGACAACAAGTCGGCGATCAGCATCGCAACGAATCACGGATACACGCCGAGAGCTAAACACATCGATCTGCGTGCACATTTCGTCAGAGATCATGTTGAAGCTGGTAATGTCAAGCTGGAGCACTTACCTTCTAGTGAGCAGCTAGCCGACTATCTCACCAAAGCGATTCCGACCCCACAACTAGTGAAACTTCGTGAGGCAAGTGGCATCACAAGCTCTACCATGCCGAGTGCGAATTGAGGGGGAGTGTCGAGGTTCTAGAAGAGGATTTGCTACAATCTGCACGGACAGGGCAGTGGTAACTCGCACAGCAGAGCGTTGATCTTGTAAGGCTTCCAGTGTTCTAGAATGTGCTAGTAGGCTAGTGAAAGACAGTAGGAAGTTTCAACTAACACGATGACTTTCCATTTTGCACCGTTCAGATCACTGTCTCCTTATTTTAAAATGGTGCCATGGCGGTGGTGATGGGTGGCACCTTATTAAAAAATGGTGCCACTTCAACCAGCGCGAGCTGATTTTTTTTTTCTAGCTAATGATATCCCACCGGGTGGCCATTGTTCAGCTAAAATGAAAGCTTTTCAAGGCTGCCCAAGCCCGTGGTATTGATGAAGCTCTTACGCTGCTGCATTCAAACCATAACCAGTCAGCGCCTCTTTCGCCATCCGTGGCGAGTAGAGGCAGCCCTATTAACATTGTGCAAAGGTTTCGACCGAGCATCGCAAGGTCATGCAGCCATCACGTGCAGTACGACCTCATACAGCTATTCTTGTGGTTCCAGAAAAGGATGAGCAGAACCTGGAGCATTGGGATTTCGTTCAGCGCGAGCGACAGAGAGATCATTGTGACAATGAGCAAAAGCATCATGAATTGCTTGAACGCTTTATGGAACTTGAAAAGGCATTGCGCAGCTCAGCTGAATTATCCACATTTCTTCAGTAGAATAACAAGGAGCGCGCTGTGCGCGCCGAGTATTTCAGCCCGTCCAAGTGGGGAACAAGCTCTTTTTGTTGAGGGTTTAATGTCCGTCGAGCAGTGTTTTATTTAGATCTCTTCGCGTTTGTATCGGCTCGCCGTGCCGCACCACACTCCCAATATTTTTCACTTCGTGTAGCCATTAACATTTGATTACTTTTTCAGCAAACCACGGTACTATCCTGGTTTAAGTTAAGCCACTGACTGAATAGACTTCGACGAAAGATAGAAATTAACTGAGGTGATTCATATCAGTACTTTCTACTACCCTGAAAGGGACCGTATATAATCTCTTCGACAACGACGTCAAGTGCACCCTCGAACCCGAGGTGATGCAGGGTCCGTACTACGTCAACGGCGAGCCCGTGCGCTCCGACATTCGCGAGGACCAGGATGGCGCCAGCCTGTACGCGGAGGTGCAGATCATCGACGTGAACACGTGCGAATCCGTGGAGGGGCTAACGTGGCCTTCTAGCACTGCAACGCCACAGAGGTGTACTCGGGCATCGTGACCAGCGGCAACGGCGACAGCTCCGACACCACCAAACTCGACAAGACGGGCTCACGCCCACGGACGAGGGCGTGGCGTCCTGCACGTCTATCTTCCCGGGCCACTACACGTCGCGCGCCACGCACATTCACATCATTGGCACGTGCAACGGCACGCTGCTGGAGAACAACACATACTCGGGCGGCTACGGGTCGCACGTAAGCCAGCTCTTCTTTGGCCAGGACCTCAAGAGCGAGATGGAGCTCACGGCGCCCTACAGCGCCAACACGCAGGAGCTCACGACCAACACCGACGACTCGATCCTGTCGGAGGAGGCTGCCGAGGTCTTCGCCCCTGTGTTCGAGTCGTGCTGCTGGATGACTCCGTGTCGGACGGCGTGCTGGTCTGGACCTCCGTGGGTGTGGACATGACGCGCGCGCAGACTATAACGGCCGCGGGCACGCTGATGGCGGACGGCGGCGTGATGGCTGTTTCTGCGAGCACGATGGGAGGCAGAGGCTTTAGCGGCGGCTCGGGCATGGGAGTTCCTACCTCCAGTACCACGGGGATTGCTCAAGGTTCGTCAGTCAATACTACCCGAGCAACCACAACCACGGCAGCGGTAGAATCGAGTAGTTCAGAAGAGGAGGAAGCTGACACGTCTTGCAGTGCGCGCCTACACCATTTCAGCCTATGGGCTGAAAGAAATGGTGCCATCTTTGACCTTAACTCATTAAAGATCTGTCTGCACCACATTCAATGCATGTTTTATAATAAACAGGACATAGTTGCACAACAATGAAAAAAATCAAACCCAGCCAAGCCTCAGCAGCAGTCTTCAGCAGACATCACTTTCAATTTTGCTTCCAACGTTAACTAAGGCCAGCAACTACAACTGGTCTAATGTCGGGCCGTGGTCAAGGAGCTCACGGCGCAGGAAAAGGTGGCTCCAAACGCCATTTACGCATATTGAGTGATAACATCCAAGGTACCTCAAAACGATCCATTCGCCGACTTGCTCGTCGCGCAGGTGTCGTCCGAATTTTAGTACTCGTGTACGAAGAGACCAGGGCAGTTCTGAAGGTTTTCGTTTCGAATCTCGTTAGTGATGCACTCGTTTACACTGAGCACGCCAATCGCAAGACGGTCACCACGATGGATGTCGTCTATGCCTTAAAGCATCAAGGGCGTACCCTGTACGGTTTCGGTAGCTAAGCATGCGACCGCTTTTCAACAACAACAAACAATTATTCACAAACACCAGTAGAGCGTAAGGAAAAATAATAATCTCGATTCTTTACGCTACGCCCAACCCAAAAACGCAACCCCTACATCTTGCAGTTGTGCTTGTTCTCTTTTGCTGGATCACAGTCCACGGGGTATCTGCTTAAACTTACTCCAGCTATAGCGTAGTCTTCGGCTCATCGACCTGATCTGCTTACTCTTGCTCTTCTTCGTCTTCTTTGCCTTGTTCAGACCCCGAGTCAGTGATTTGTATGCTCTCGTCTTTGCCTTGTTCTGGCTTCGAATTAATGGTGTCTGCGGGCTGTTTACTATCTTCATCCTCCTCGTCTTCATCCTCCTCTGAGCTTTGGTCTACAGTGATCGCCTGTTCGCCTACTGATGGCTTGGGTCGCTTTAGCGCTGATGTTTCGGCCTTGTCATCGGTGTGAGGAGGAAGTGTTGTGGAGGGCACGTCAAAGGTGGTTGACGCACGAGAACGAACTCGCAGTCTTGGGGTGGGTGGCAAGAGACGGCTCGCTGATGCCGAAGGTGTAAACGTGCTGGGAGGCCTACTACTTGTTGTCGCAGTGTGTTGATGCGCTCATCCTGCGCCTGGTGACGCAATGCCCGCTCGTCTTGCATGAAGTCGCGATACTTATCCACAAAAATGTTGTGCAGCTAAAAATCGGGCTTGTTCAAGGCCTTACATCCGTGCCTGCAAGCGCGGAATCGCTGCGTGTCTTGCAGAGATGCTCGTCCCCTGAATGCGTTAACAACTTGGTTGAACGCATCCTTTTCTGCCTCGACTGCTCGCTGCCAACGAACAGAGTTTGCCTCCATCCGAGTATGATGATGGGATCCCTCCCCTTCCTCCCCTTCCTTCCTCCACCACCCGCACTGGCAATTGAGAAGTGTGCGGTTGGATGCCGCGAGCGACAGCGATAGAATCGGACACATATTGTCAAGTGCCGTCACTGCCATTTCTTAGAAATTCAGTAGCAATTGAATAAAGCACAGTGCATGTAAAGACTACAAGTTTAAATTGTGCATCGACAATTTCTCGAGGCTCTAGCAACGCTGTGAGCCGGTGCTTGCTGCCGTCGTGGGTCTGGCGTCTGGAGTCTTGACAGGCTTTAATTCTTTCCCTGATTGAGTCTGGCTGGAGTCTTGTGATTCGAACAACCAACTTTTAACATTTCACAACCTATAACCTGTAATATAACATAATCCACGTAAAAGACTACAAGAATATTTTCACGATTTTATTTTCCTTTCCACTTGATTTTATTCCGCAAAAAAAACTCACTTACAGTTTTACAAACTGTGACCCCCCCCCCCGGACCTAGTAAGTCCGGCTAGCAGTATATTATAAGTATATCCTTTTAGCCAATCATGGTGATATACGTATAGTTGGTACACTTCAAAAAAAAAAAAATGTTAATGTGGTGAGGTGCTCTGCCAGAAAGCAAAAGGTGACATTGGAATGCCAAATGTGAAGACGCAGACAACACTTACAAGTTTTAACGTCTAGAACATGACTCACGTTTGCTGGAAACAACGGCATGGAAATGTGGTATTGCCCAATGCTGACAATTCTTAGTGAGCGGTATAGCTTCTTCTCACAGCTACGCTGATTTTGTTATCTAATACAGAGGCGACAGCGACCACCGCGATGAAAAGTAAGAAAAATATGTACCTCTCTATATTGGACCTCATCGATATCGAGTGTAAACAAGAATATGGAAGAGTGCATAGTAATAGTATCAAAATATACATTGACGGCAGAATGCAGCATAAATCCAGCAGCATGGTCGATATGGGATTGTGCGTTGCGCAATGAACACAATCTTCTTGAAGTTGAAATCAGCGGTTTGGTCAGCTACCTACGCGCCATGCGGCAGCATCGCACACAGTCTCTTTAAGACAACTAGGCTTGACTGCAACGGTAGCCCAGGCGCTCAGCCCCGAGTTGGTGAATCCTTTCATCAGTACCAACACTATGGCTGTTTCCCCAGATCGGCTGACGCATTATTGTGTCACGCCTCTGTTTGTCTATTCTACCTTCGCACCATAACTTGCGTTCACGTTACACCCAATAGTAACACCTTTGCACTCGCCCAGGACAGCCGTATCGTTAGCCACGGTGATGTCGTCCGTGCTCTGTTAGCCACCAGCACCGTGTCGCTAACCTTCACCGACTGTGGCAACTACAGATACGAGCCTGCGATCTTGGTCTCGTCATCGACATCAGCTCGATGATCTTGTCCTTGTGCGTTGTCACTTCGACGTGGTTTTTGAGGAACCCCGTACGGATCTCAGGGCCTTCGCACGCGAAAGCATCACGGCATACGTGTCGCCGCCATCGATAGCTCGATTTTAGCCTTCAGATCTGGCATCATATCACTTTCATCAGGGTATAAAGGCCTACGTTTCCACGTTCAGCAACCACAATTTGTGGCCACAAACCACTTGATATTTGCATTGAAAAAAAAAAAAAAAACACACACACACGGAGACTAGCTGGCAAGCCCATGGATAATATACTCTTCTTCTTCTTCACCTGTAGGACCTGCAGTGTAGGTGGCTGTGTTTGGTCACATCTGCTTTTTATGTTCGCAGCACTCGTGGGCGGAGAAGAGGTAGCTTCCCGGGAACTCTTATCCGTTCATCCGAGGAAACTTGTGTTCGACGGTGCAAATTTGGGTGTCCTTCCTTGTGTACTAGCCTGATAAAGCAGACTGTGTACTACCTTTAGCTTGATTGTCGACGTCGATTCGCTACTATCCGCTTTACAACAGCAGAGAAAGCGATCGCTATGCGAAGTTCGAAAAGAAACAACAACTTTATTGGTATCGGCGAGATGGTTAGAGTTTATTCACAGATCAAGTTCTGTCCCCTTTCAAGTCATCTGCTCGCATGTACTGCCAGCCCAATCCAACCCGTGCTTCCATCTAGCACGGCTGGGACGTAGGATAGTAAGTCGGGTATTTACGATCAGATTGTCCGATGCAAGAGCGGCGGAAATCATCCTGACGGGTGTCGGGAACGTTGCAGCACTTCTGGTTGCCTTTTAGGCCAGGAACGATCGAGCCGCCTGACGCGGCGCAGGCATTTTGGGTGAATTCGGCGGTCAAGAAGCCAGACGGCTCATATCTGCGGTCCCTGGTTGATGTTCCAGCACACTGTTGCTGAACACCGAGACTATTGCAGAGGTCAGTTAAAATCATCATGTGCACCAGGTGTCGACAAGTACTTACGCAGGCATCAGCAGAGCAGCAATGGCAACAATAGCGAGCTGGATCTTCATGGTAAGAAGCGGGCTGAGGAAGGAGGCTTGTGGAGGCCGGTGAAGTTGTGAGAATGAACTGCAACGAAGAAGACACGCAGCGAGTTTTGTGATCGAGGAAAGGCATCGTGCCGCCGTTGATTCTAGAACGGGTTGGTAACGGTCGGGGAGTACGGATGATTTGGATGAGTTTATTTTGACTAGGAGTCACCCTACAGAGCCGTTAGCCGAAGTTAATCTGCAGATCTCGTACGGTCAACAACACAATCCATTGCACTATGACGTCTTCCTATCCGTGATCGGAAACCGACCATATGGTGATCGCACTTTTGATAAACGTCCGTCGCTCTTGCTCAGCGATATCGCGACGCCCATCGTGCTTTTCTATTCAGCGATATCGCGATAGTAAAAATATAGTGCAACCAGAACTACGCGACTAAATCGTACACTACAGCGCTCTCCATACTATTGGCAGCGAGCACACCTCGATGCCATTGCGCAGAACGAGGTTACAGACAGAGGCGGAATTTGGGCTAATTCGTGGGGGGGGGGGGGGGGGGGGGGGGGCAGACAAGATATTTATTGTTCTGGCTACATTGCCACTCGTCGATCAGAAATCGCGTTGAAAAGTTCTAGGACAGCATCCTTATCAATAGTTATCGTAAGATCACTTTGCACAGCCAAGTTTCTGTAACTTACAGAAACGTATCGGTGCTGCATTTCTGATGCACAGATTGATTTGTCACGATAAGTGCTATTCGTCAACAGTTTATCCGAGTCAAACTCAGAAACGACCCTTCTTAAAAAGTGATTGGCCACCGTGGCTGATACACAGTTACATGAACATGTTCACGAACGCTTACATATTAACACCGAGCACATCACACGAATTTTTATTGAGCCGGGGACGCCGTGGTAGTTCTTGAAGGGGGTGGTCTCATTGGGGTTGAAGACACGAAGTACAGTTCTCACAACATAGCGCTGCACCCAATTCGGCACAGACAAATATATTGATGGTATGATTATCAGGAAGCCGGACGAGACAACGCGATTCAACGATACTCGACGCTGCCTTTTACTCACTATACGTTGCTCTCGAGGATCGGAGTGAGTCGAGCATATTATGCTATTTCCGGTGTAAAAGGAACTGAATATACCCAGTAAATGTTGTAGCATACTTTTGCGGGGGCTCTAAGCCAGAATGACTTCTCAAAGTGCTTATCAGGTCCATTTAATAAAACAATAAGGGCAATTCTTCCATGAAAGGGTAAAGTAGTTTAGTTCGGAGGTAAGCATCAATATAGGTGGTACATGTACTTCGTCATTGAGTGGATTTGAGATTACTATACCCCGTGCCGTAATCTATACAAGCCTTTTCGTCTAATATCGCGATCATTGAACTGACTTGTTTTTATGTTAATCATGATGATTTGAAGGCACAGTCCGAGTACAGTAGCAGCAACGCCACAGGCTATGTCTCTGCAACCTCGTTCGAGGTGTGCTCGCTGCCAATAGTATGGAGAGCGCTGTAGTGTACGATTTAGTCGCGTAGTTCTGGTTGCACTATATTTTTACTATCGCGATATCGCTGAATAGAAAAGCACGATGGGCGTCGCGATATCGCTGAGCAAGAGCGACGGACGTTTATCAAAAGTGCGATCACCATATGGTCGGTTTCCGATCACGGATAGGAAGACGTCATAGTGCAATGGATTGTGTTGTTGACCGTACGAGATCTGCAGATTAACTTCGGCTAACGGCTCTGTAGGGTGACTCCTAGTCAAAATAAACTCATCCAAATCATCCGTACTCCCCGACCGTTACCAACCCGTTCTAGAATCAACGGCGGCACGATGCCTTTCCTCGATCACAAAACTCGCTGCGTGTCTTCTTCGTTGCAGTTCATTCTCACAACTTCACCGGCCTCCACAAGCCTCCTTCCTCAGCCCGCTTCTTACCATGAAGATCCAGCTCGCTATTGTTGCCATTGCTGCTCTGCTGATGCCTGCGTAAGTACTTGTCGACACCTGGTGCACATGATGATTTTAACTGACCTCTGCAATAGTCTCGGTGTTCAGCAACAGTGTGCTGGAACATCAACCAGGGACCGCAGATATGAGCCGTCTGGCTTCTTGACCGCCGAATTCACCCAAAATGCCTGCGCCGCGTCAGGCGGCTCGATCGTTCCTGGCCTAAAAGGCAACCAGAAGTGCTGCAACGTTCCCGACACCCGTCAGGATGATTTCCGCCGCTCTTGCATCGGACAATCTGATCGTAAATACCCGACTTACTATCCTACGTCCCAGCCGTGCTAGATGGAAGCACGGGTTGGATTGGGCTGGCAGTACATGCGAGCAGATGACTTGAAAGGGGACAGAACTTGATCTGTGAATAAACTCTAACCATCTCGCCGATACCAATAAAGTTGTTGTTTCTTTTCGAACTTCGCATAGCGATCGCTTTCTCTGCTGTTGTAAAGCGGATAGTAGCGAATCGACGTCGACAATCAAGCTAAAGGTAGTACACAGTCTGCTTTATCAGGCTAGTACACAAGGAAGGACACCCAAATTTGCACCGTCGAACACAAGTTTCCTCGGATGAACGGATAAGAGTTCCCGGGAAGCTACCTCTTCTCCGCCCACGAGTGCTGCGAACATAAAAAGCAGATGTGACCAAACACAGCCACCTACACTGCAGGTCCTACAGGTGAAGAAGAAGAAGAGTATATTATCCATGGGCTTGCCAGCTAGTCTCCGTGTGTGTGTGTGTTTTTTTTTTTTTTTCAATGCAAATATCAAGTGGTTTGTGGCCACAAATTGTGGTTGCTGAACGTGGAAACGTAGGCCTTTATACCCTGATGAAAGTGATATGATGCCAGATCTGAAGGCTAAAATCGAGCTATCGATGGCGGCGACACGTATGCCGTGATGCTTTCGCGTGCGAAGGCCCTGAGATCCGTACGGGGTTCCTCAAAAACCACGTCGAAGTGACAACGCACAAGGACAAGATCATCGAGCTGATGTCGATGACGAGACCAAGATCGCAGGCTCGTATCTGTAGTTGCCACAGTCGGTGAAGGTTAGCGACACGGTGCTGGTGGCTAACAGAGCACGGACGACATCACCGTGGCTAACGATACGGCTGTCCTGGGCGAGTGCAAAAGCATGTGCCTACCTGGCTGGTGGCGATCCGACGGAGAAGGACCCAGACGACCTGGTGAACATCGGTCCGGTGGGCGGCATCGACTACATCTCTGCGTCATTGGGGCGCGCGGACCAGAACCTCGACAACATCCTCAAGCTGCTTGGCCCTCACGGCCGCGGTATCAAGATCATCTCTAGATCCGAGACATGGAGAACTTCGCCAAAATCCAAGCCAAGACGTCAGCACTATGGCTGCCCATATCGACCTGGGCATCGGAATCCTGCCCAAGACCGTGTTCATTGCTCGGGAAATGATGATCAGCAAGCCGACTCTGACCGATATGCCCGACACGTGTCAATGCACGGATAGCGTCAACGCGGTTCTGGGGGGCACGGATGCCGTGGTGCTTTCGGGTGAGATCTCGAACAGCGACTACCCCGCGCAGGAGCCGGAGATGATGGTCGCGACCTCCCTGCACCATCGACACCGCCGACCACTACGACAACGCACACGGCCTGATGCAGACAGCTAACCCCATCATGCCTTTTGCCCTAAAGACGGCCATCGACATGAACACCATGCTGATGGTATTGTGTGTACGGAGATGTGTCGGGGTGGGGTGAAACGGCCTGCCACGTGTCCAGGTGTCTGGTGCAGATACTGAGTCTGCTAAGCAGACTGCCAGGTTTTCCTCAAGGGTGTTGTGGTCCGGCTTGGGTTCGATGATCAACAGACTTGGCCATCTCCTTTATTTTTTTGAAGATTCTGACACCGCATTCAGAAGATTGTAAGGTTGTACACACTATGTATCAAGCACGTGTGAGCGATTATTAAGCCGTTCACTCAAATCGTTTTTACGTTGTGGTTACTCGTGTGAAGACTCGAGCACAACTCGAGCAGACCACGTCAATTGGAATTTTGTAAGATTCAAGAAAAAAAGTGGTATAATATTAATATCGTTCAAGTCGAAAAGCGAACCAACAAATCCAAGGTTGACTTTCGTAAACTATGTTGTCCTTTGGCAGAGCAACACAACTCAGCTTGGCAGCCTTCCTTGATTCCAATCACAACTGGTCATCAGCATCAAGTTTCTTCACGACAGGAAGTTCTGTACGTCAGGTTGCTCATGGTGATATCTCCCAACTTTATCAACAACTAACCACATTTTATTTGTGAACGTTTATTCCAAGATCTTTTGACTAATTGGCACTGGTGATCAAACGTGGCAGGACTAGTTGTATTGGCATCGACTTCATGGCAAAAATGGATCCAAAGATCAACGATTCACATCGTCGAAGGGACATCTCAGCTTAATATTTTCATGCCTCCATCTAAACCTTAGCACGGCTGGGCTGTGCGATAGTAGTTAATGTCATCAGTTTTTTTGTCGATAGCATGAGCGGTTAAACGCGCCCTCGCGAGCATCGGAAACGTTGCAACATCTTTGGTTGCCAGTTCTGTCCGGAAGGATCGAGCCGCCTGACTCAGCACAGGCTTTCTCAGTCAATTCAGCGGTCATCGATCCAAGCTTCTCGTATCTGTTGTCTCTGTCGGTCCCAGCACACTGTCGGAGGTCACTGTGACTGTAGCGGAGGTCAGCATGTGTACCACCGCGATGCCACCATGTGCCAAAAAGTACTTACGTGGGCATTAGCAGAGCGGCGACAGCAACAACAACGAGCTGGATCTTCATGGTGAAATGCGTAAGCCACTCACGGAAGCAGGTAAAGTTTTCGAAATGGTCTGCAGTCTGGAAGACGTAGCGGGTCGTGCGGCAATGAAGATTCACACATCTTAAAGATCATCCCTGATTATACAACACAAGTCTTTGAGTAGAAGTTGCTGGATCTGAAGTTACTGTAAGGCGGTGCAAACTATTTACAGACGGTAGTGTATTTTGGCCAGGAATAACAGGAAAATATACTACGGGAGTAGTTTGAGTAAATTCGCTGATCTGCAGATCTGGTGCATGGTACAGCCCATTTACGTTTCCACGTGCATGCATTATGGTAAACTCAGTGCTTGCTGAAAATATTTCGGTGGCACAATCTTTTGGACATGTATTACGGTACCCTCAGTGCTCAGCAATGCAACAGATTACAGGACGATAACAAATGCATAATCGAAAACGACAAATTGTGATCACGGCATGGTCACAAACACAACAAAAGTATCATCATCATACTGGTTAGTGCTTTTAAAATTTCTGAACATGGCACTGGTCGTAGCTCCTAGAGTTCCTCTACCTTGTCAAGCCTGGTATTGCTTCTACTGCCGATGGCAAGAGTGATTCGCTAAGGCGACAAAAGTGTTCTACAAAACATGCCAAAACTGTACTGGAGTTTACTAAAGAGCGTTTGCATATACGTGACCCACGCGTGGTCTGAAATACAGTTCGAGCGGAATAAAAGCCAAGGTGTTCATTTTGGATCGAGACGTGATCGCTGTTAGGCAGGGAGAAAAGCGAAGGAAATTTTAGCCGCTTAACTACAGTTTATATACTGATATCGCTGCCTCGATAGGCACAAGGACTCCAGAGGTGGCGGTGGTTTATGTAAAATGCAGAGGAAACAACAGCAGAAGCGTAATAATCACAACTATGTCGTCTTGTGATCACTCCGTGGTTATTATCGATTATTAAGTGCATTGGGGCTGTCTTTAATGCTGCTGTGACAGGTCCGAATCACTAAGTGTACCATAATACTCGTACACATAACCTTGATTGAAGATGTGTAGGCACATTTGCTCCGCTTTTTCTTCCCGATGAATTGGGTGATTTCCTGGTTGGCCCCCAGTTAAGACACACTCTGTATCTAAGAAATCCTGATCGTAAGTTCAACCAAGCCTCATTCAATTGATACCTTCTGTTCTAGAATCAACGGCAGTCTCTACGTGGTCGGAGGACCAGCTTTGCGTGCAGGTCATTTTAAAAACTTCCCCGGCTCAAGAAACTCCTTTCCTCAGCACGCTTCTTACCATGAAGATCCAGCTCGCTATTGTTGCCCTTGTCGCTCTGGCGATGCCTGCGTTAGTTTTTGTCGACACCTGATGAACATACTTCCCAAACTCACCCCTGCTATCAGTCATGGTATTCAACGACAGTGTGCTGGAACATCAACCAACAACCGCTTATATGAGCCGTCTGGCTACTTGACATCCGAATTCACCCAGAATGCCTGCGCTGCGTCAGGCGGCTCGATCGTTCCTGGCCCAAAAGGCAACCAGAAGTACTGCAACGTTCCCGACGAAGAAACTTTTCGTCGCTCTTGTATCGGGCAAATACGACAAGAACTACCCGACTTACTATCCTACGGCCCAGGGGTGCTAGATGGAAGCATGGGGGAATTGGATTGGCAGTGCATGCGAGTAGACGACTTGAAAATGGACAGAACTTCGGTCTGTGAAGAAACTCTACCATGTCGTCGATATCAATAAAGTAGTTGTTCTTTGCGAACTCCACTTTTTATAATAATCACTTGTTCTGCTGTCGGAAGATAAAACGGGTACTTGTCAATTTAACAGTATCGTTTAGGTTGAGCAAACGGCTGCCGGTTCTTTCGTCTTCGAAAACAAATTAGTCGTCGACAAACAGCAAGATTAAGCTAGAAAAAATTGAGACTGTTGTTCGGCTAGTAGAAGGGATGTGATTAACTAATACTTAGTAGTATTTTGCGGATTCTCGTTTGCAGATTATCTTAAATATTACAAGGGTCGAGTTTTACAATTGTGAAATCCAAATATTGTGTTGATGTGGTGGAGGCGTCAAACCCAAGGTGGCGAATCACTATTACCAGCGCCGAACGATTGCAGTGCAATTCTGTTGATAGAGGAATAGATAGATTATGCCGTTTGAAACTACCCAAATACTAGGATTCATGGGTGTTTGAGCTTCGTTCACTTGGAAGTAAATATCGTTCCGAAGTCTCCGCGTAGCATGACCAATAGCGGTATGGATCGCCACAGCAGTAACAGCTCGTTTTGATTTCTTTCTATCAATCACGAGGAGTGGAAATAGCAACAGATTCCAAGTCCATATTGTTTTGAACATATTTCTCCAGAGACTCTACAACTTTTGCCACATTGGTGCCAATATTGGACAAGCGAAGAAGCAATGCTTCAAAATCTTGATTATCTGAACACTAGATTAAACCCATTGCTGGATGCTGATTTAAGTTCCTCAAAGAAACAATTGGCGGGAGACTGCGAGGATATTGCCGAAGTCATGCCTTAGCATGGCATTGTGGATCACTGGCAGCTTTTTCTCCGTCACATTCACACCGTCCGCTGCTACTCCATGTATTCGTACGATGTTGACTACATGTGCCTCTTGTATACCACCACCATGAGGATTTGGTAGCAACAATGGAAGACATGGCTCAGTTGTCAGTAAAGCAGGAAAATATCACTCGGGGTAATCCTGGCACTGCTTGTATTACGCAATTCAAACAAACTTTCCTAAAGAAAAGAAGAAGAAGAAGGCACTTGACGTTGGTCAGCTGTGACGTTCATCCAAAAGTCAGCGAAATATCATTAGTGGTGTTGCCGGCATAGTTGCGGCTACTCGAACCTAATCGCTTCGTGATCCTCGCGAATACCTCACCTGAAAGTCTAACAATTTAGCGTATCAGATTGGGCTAAACAAAGCCTACTGCAATACACAAGATCTTGTAATGCAACACTTTAGCTTGTTCCAGCTAGCTACAAATAATAAAGGTAGCTTGCAAACGAGTTGTTCATAGCAAGCTATTCCACTTTTTCTTCTCCTCCTTCTACAGTAGAGACAAAATATCAGGAGTCACTAGAGAGCAGAAGCAGTGGCAATTGCCGACTTCATTGATTTTGCACCGCTGCTCGTTGCCATAATATCCTAGTGATGTACAGTATCTTTAACTCGATTTATATAAAAAAACAAAGAGGGAATATTTCCTGCGAGTACAACGATCAAAGCATAGTTTTTCAATGCTATTTAAAGAAAAGAATTGGAAACTAAAACAGTAAAAACGATTTAAAGTTCTGTTATGCTGTGCCCAAATATCACCACTGGCGTGGTCATGCCATGGTCAGTAAATCCGTTGCCTATCCAGGAACATTGCATCTAAGTCTAAGTGACTACCGTCCAATGATAATACCCATTTTCCTTTCTATTTTACAATTGCTGGGTGGTTGATGGCACTACATTCCGTCAAAATATGGCGTTGGGAGCATGGCTAGTTCTACGTGACTAAAGCATACGAAGGCTCTAGCCTCCAGCAGATTGTTTGACACAATAGGATTTAACTACTCCGACTTCGACTTTCTGCCCTCACTTTGTTTTTTTTCACGGCTAATACACAAGCACCTTCGGTGACATTCCTTGTCTAAGAACTCGCGCTCCGTCATATTCACGCTGCCCTCCGTTGTCCTAAACCTCTGATTTACCTTACTACCTTACTCAACACGTTCAGAGGGCGGTTGTGGTGTTCTATGCATTCTTGAACTTGGCGGGGGGGGGGGGGGGAGGGGAGGCAAAAATGGCGAATAACTACAGCTCGCTTATTTGTCTCGGTGCTTTGTTCGGTCTGACGTTGTTGTGGTCTACTGTTTGATTGCTAGATGAGTGTAGTTAAGTCTTCTTAAACCAAATGCCGGAAGGCAGCCCGAAATGTGTTAGCTGTTCTGCTGCAGCTGCCATTTGTACAATCAAGCGAAAGTGGTTGGATACGAAGATGCACAGCAGACCTAGGATCCTAGCGGTTCCACAAGCGAAATGATCCTTCTTCCAGCAAACGCAGCCAGTCGACATACTACATGTAGACTGCTTATTGCGCCGTCTAACTAACGTCTTTTTCATCCCTGCGCCGTCGACGTCGTTCTTAAATCACGCTTTCGTCCATTTATGCATTGCGCTTGATTGAAGCTTACAAGACGCAAGATCATCAAAAGCGCGTGGCTGCTTGGGCGCACGCTCACTTGCTCATTGTGACCCTCGAGCTCACTTCCGGATTTGCCGCCTGAGAGAGAGACTTGATCGCCATGCCCACGCTCTACGTCGGCACTTATACGCGCAAGGAAGGCCACGTGGACGGCCACGCCAAGGGCATCCACGCCTACGCCTTCGACGAGGCCACGGGCGCGCTGCGCCTGCTGGCCGTGACGGAGGGCGCCGGCGTGAACCCGTCCTACGTATTCGGCTCGCGCGACACGCTGTACGCCGTGAACGAGAGCAACGAGCCGTCGCAGCTCCGCCCCGGTGAGGAGACGGGCTTCGTCTCCGCCTACCGCATGGAGGCTGACGGCCGCCTCACGCAGCTCAGTCGCCACGAGACCGGCGGCGCCTACACGTGTCACGTGGCGCTGAGCCCCGCGGGCGACTTCGTGTCGGTCGCCAACTACGGCGGCGGCAGCCTGTCGCTCTACCCGGTGAACGCCGACGGCTCGCTGGCGCCGGCCTCGGACCACCACCGCTTCGCGGGCGCGAGCCTCGTGATCCCCGACCGCCAGGAGGCGTCGCACATCCACAGCACGGCCTGGACGCCCTCGGGGCTGCTGGCCGCCGACCTGGGCAACGACCGCGTCGTGCAGTACAAGCTGGACGCCGCCACCAAGAAGCTGATGGACGAGGAGTTCATCGCGCGCCCGCCGGGCTCCGGCCCGCGCCACTTCGCGCTGTCGCCGGAGCTCGGCGTGGGCTACGTCATCGACGAGCTGGACAACTCCATCGGCGTGTACCCGCTGGACGCCGCGACGGGCAAGCTGGGCGCCGAGGCGCTGCAGAACATCTCGACGCTGCCCGAGGGCTACTCGGGCCCGGCGGCGCTGGCCTCCGACATCCACATCTCCAGCAACAACAAGTTCGTGTACGCGGCCACGCGCTTCTACCACAGCATCGCGTGCTACAAGATCCTGCCGGACACGCGTCTGGAGCTCGTGGAGATCATCCCCACGCGCGGCGACACGCCGCGCGACATCCTCGTGTACAAGGACTTCCTGCTGGCGCTCAACCAGGACACCAGCAGCCTGGACGTGTTCCGCGCCGACGCCGACACGGGCAAGCTCACGTACACGGGCCACTCCATCGACTGCCCGTCGCCTTCCTCCATGTTCATCGCCCAGTAGCTCGTCCCCGTAGGTAGAGAAAGTCACAGCAGCACAACCAGCTAAAGCTCAATAGACCTCCGCGCGTCCTGTCCGCTCGTCGACTCCCCCGCATAGACAGATCATGGCGGCACCACGCGTGGCGCTCGTGACCGGCGGCAGCCGCGGCATCGGCTTCGCCGTGGCGCAGCAGCTCCATCGTCGCGGCTGGCAGGTGGCCATCACGTCGCGGGACTTGCAGCGCGCGCAGCAGGCCGCGCAGCAGATCTCCGCGGACGTGTTGCCGCTCGCGTACCGCTGCCCCACGCGCGACAACGCGGACGCCGGCGCCGCCGCTCGGCTGGTGGCTCAAGTGTCCGAGGAGCTTGGCGCGGGACCTTCCGCTCTTGTGAACGCGGCAGGCATCTCCAGGGACAGCTTGCTGCTGAGACTGAAGGACGCCGAGCTGGACGAGCTGCTGCTCACGAACCTGGTCGGACCCGTGCACATGTGCAAGGCGGTGGCCAAAGGCATGATGCAGCGCCGCCAAGGCAGCATCATCAACATTGGAAGTGTGGTGGGGGCTGCGGGCAACGTGGGGCAGGTCGCCTACAGCGCCTCCAAGGCCGGACTGGTGGGCGTCACCAAGACGCTGGCCAAGGAGTTCGGCAACAGGAACATCCGCGTCAACTTGGTCGAGCCGGGCTTCATCTCCACCGACATGACGGACGCCATGGCGGATGCTGCGCGCGACCGCGTGCTGGGCAACATCCCGTTGGCGCGATTCGGCAAGGCCGACGAGGTGGCGCAGCTCGTGGCGTTCCTGGCGAGCGACGAGGCGTCCTACATCACCGGACAATGCATCCGCATCGACGGCGGGTTGGTCATTTAATGCGCGCACAAGATTTGGACTGGTTGCAGGAAATGCTGGAGTTGAGAACATGTGTGGTCTGTAGCATTGCTGCTGGTGCTGTATCCGCTGCCATCGAGGGAGGCAATAGAGTAGGGTACTCTGTTAGTTGCTATTGCTACGACTGAAGGCTGGCAAAGTGTGTAGGTGGCCTCGACTCCGTAGCGGTTTTCTGTAATACATGGACGAAAGTGTTGGCGAACACTAGTATGGAATGCTGTTGATGTAGGCGCGAGTCTGCGTACCTTGTCGGATGGACGAAATGCGAGCACGGAAGGGTGCGCTGTTGATCTTCGCTGGTGGCCAAGTTGTGCTTCGTTGATCTCTTTGTTCAACCATGTGATCACTGCATTGATATGCACACAACAAGCCATTAGCTCCCTGAAAGGTGTTGAAAACAATTGCTTGAATGATTGATCGTACCTTGCTGGTTGGAAGCCAGCAGCTTATTGCTGTCCTCTAACTTTTGGCTCAGCTCCTTTATTGTATCCTGAACAAAAAAAAAAAGATCGGGCAAAAATCAGTGAGACTGAGACCGCAAGCATCGCTACGTAAGCTAACGAGCAAACCTTTAATTGTGCAATGTGTTCATCTCGCTTGCGAATATCTTCCTTGGTTGACTTCAGCTCCAGCAGCGCTTCTTCGCGCTGAAGTTGTTTCTCTTCGACAAACTGGGGAGATGCAGAAATGGTATTAGAGTCACCCTTCTACCTGGATAAAACATCAGTGAGCGCCATACCTGTTCTTGCTGTTTGATAATCTTGGCCTTCATCTTCATCTTAGATTTTAGAGTACGGTTTTCATTTTGTATGCGCTCGATGATTTCATTTCCCTGGACAGAGTGTAAGGTTAGCACGTCAGCCTATCATGAATTCACTTTGGTGCGTTTGTAGTCTACTTACCTTGTTGATCTCAGAGATGCTTAGCTCCAATTTCTGCTGTAATCGGGCATGATTGTCTCGGTACATCTTCAGTGACTCATCGACCTCATCATTGTGTAGCTTGGCTGATTGCAACACATCCGTCGTTTTCTTGATCACCTCCTCTTTATCTGCAAGCTGCTGCTGCAGCGCATCTACCCGCACCTGCAAAGCATTAATCTGTTTTTCTTGCTGGAAGACTTTTTGGTCTAGTTCCTTGTTTTGCGTGCGCAACTCGTCCACTTCCCCGCTGAGCGCACTCCTACCATGGCTCAAGTCCTCTGACTGCGCTCGCAGGTGATCGATCTGCATTTCGTGTTGATACTTTTGCTTGCTCAGCTCTTGGACCTGTGATTCGCTTGCCTCCGCCGATGCCTTTAGTGCTTGAAGCTTTCATCGAAGTAAAGTGTTGAGGTCAGCATCGACTTATAACGTCTGCAAGTCAAGCAATCCATACCTCTTTCTCGTATCGCTCCACCAGTGCATCAATTTTGGCATTAAGTTCATCTTCACGCTCTTTCAGAGCGGTTGCAGCTGCTTTTCGCTGAGCATCCAACTCATCAGCAAACTTCATTTTCTCTTGTGACAGCGTCGACTCAGCTTCGTACCCCAACGCTGACAGCTCCTGCTGCAGCTTCGCTTCACTCCTCTGTGTAACCTGCAGTTCCTCGCTCGTCTGCTTCAGCGAAGTCGAGAGTGCTCGTCTACTTGCTCCAACTTGAGCTAACCGCGCCGCAAGGTACGCTTTAATAGCCGCGTCATCTCCAGGGAAAAACCGCAACGACAGGTGCGTCAACTGCTTGAACGGGTTGGTCTCCACGATACTGAACACCGACTGCCCGTTATTGTCTGACGTGTTCAAGACCGCCAAGTAACTGCAAGCCACCACACAACGTCAGTATACCACCACCATCCTTCTCCAATCCTGTTCTCACCTCAACGGCATGGGTCCAGCAGACCTTGTTTTTTGGCTGCGTGGTATGTCACCGGACTCTCTAACTCCCACGGCCGTGTCCTCTTCCTCCAAACTCTCCTTTTCCTCCTCTGCCATCTTCTTGCTGTCCTTGACACAGCACTGCAGCAACTCGATCAGGTTGGCCGGGAACGTGGCGAAGTCCACCAGCAGCCTCTGCTGCGTCTTGAGCTCGTGGAATTCCTCCTCCGACACGCTCCAGAGGAACAGGAAGTAGGGGTCCGCGCCGTCGTCGTCCGTGATCTCCACGCGCATCACGCGCTCCTTCTGGTTCTTAGCATTGTTTTGCTGCCGAAAAGAAAAGAATAATAACGTGAATACTTTCGTCTCTCTCGCGGCCAGTTGCGCGACGATCAAGCAACGCACGCGCATGCCCATGAGCAGGCGGATGGTGAGCGGCAGCAGCTTCTCGTCGCGGTCCGGATACTGCACCAGCACGTGGAAGCGCCGGTCGAACAGCGGCGCGTCGCGGTCGAACTCCTCCATGGTGCGGCGGGCGCCAAAACTCAAATCTTAGTCTGTGTACACAATCGGCACATAATTTTACGCGGAACATGGCTACATCGTGTTAGTCGTCAACTTTGTCCAACAACAAGCTCGACGAGGTGGTCCTGCAGCAATATGTAGCAGAGTAGAGACTCGCTGGAGGCGGAAAAGAACTCAGACTGTATCATAACTCTAGAATCAATTAAACTGAGCTGTCAGCTCGAGTTGAGTGTGGTGGACGCGCGACTTGCACGGTGCGACCATGTTTGATACGGCAACGGTGGTCGATACTGAATTGAGGTCGTGTGAAAGGGCCCTGGTTAGGGGCAGTATTGGAAACTGTTTCGTTTCTCAGTAAGGTAGATTGATGTCACTTAGTACTATGCCTAACGCCTATGTCCATCTCAGTGTCCGCCCCTACGTCCTCCATTGCTGTTGTCTACCCGGCCCAAGCTGTCGCTTCACCGTCCCGTTTCGGATATCCCGATAATGCCATCTTGCATCGCTAATCGTTACGAGCCGCTGCATGTCATCGGAGATAGTGTCATGATCAGTAGACAGCAAAAAACAAGGACGCCGCTGAAAGCACCTCATCTGAAAAATCTATAATGGCGCAGCAGACGCGCAGCAGATACAATCGGTGTACTGAACTGGCACCATCACTTGCGCAGATACAATAAAATGGCGGACACCCTAGCTAACTTAGCTATGGACAAAAAATGCAGTACTCAGGTTCACATCCAGGGACAAACTTCGCAATTGCCGCGCTAGTTGACACGTCATCGCCAGACAGAGCGTAGATATACCGCCAGTATTGGCAAATGTTGTCCTGGTTGGGACTGAGGACACGCACGCTGATGTTTACCGAAATGATAATGAAAGATCGATCTACGAGTCCATCGAGGGGCAATTTTCGCATACCGTTATTTCTTATTTACGATTTCGCCGGCAAGACCACAAAGTCAGCGACTACCTAGCTAATCATTGATTAGGGAGGCGTAGGCCTAATCCCACACGTGCCTCTCCGACTAGTACGGCCGAGCAGTAAGAAAGTGTAGTTCGGGTTACTAGTATTTTTCAATGGCAGGAGCGGTTAAACGCACCCTGATCGCATCGCGAACGTCGCAGCCACACAGCAGGAGTTTGATGTCTTCGTCGATCTCCCTTGCGTTCTATCGCTTCAGGGCAGATCAATATTGAGGGTGCTCGAGCTAGTAGATCCATGTATAGACATTCATTTACCCGACAGTTGCGGTATTTGGAACGACTGGTTTTTAAAATCAATCACATAGGTCATATACACATAGCAACAGACTCCTTTTTGTGGGTTATTTTCCGAAGTCTATAGCTGTGGAGTGCCTCAGGTATGCAATTATCTCCGAGCAGAAAAAAAAAACGCTACAACGCACATGAAAACTGGTTTCCTTCTAACGCTCCAGCCAACTTCCTTTTTAATAAGTCTCCAAAATCAATTGTAGATAATTCCGTACGTATTTCTGTTTCACGCGATGTCATGAACGATATCGGCCCTTGGTCATACAATATATTTAAAAAGGATTGGATGGAAGCAGCCCAAGAGCAGGTCTCCGTGCCAATCTTTCTCCTGTATGATGCACGTCGATACGACAGGTATCATGTACTTCGAAGTAGTACTCTACATGTACATCCAATACTGCAGTATATATAATACTGCAGTGTTACTACAATGTACACGTCGATTGTTTGTTTATAAATTACACATATGGCGAGGTTAACGTTGAAGATTTGAGCACTAAGAGCCTGTTCACTAGGCAACTGGAGATGGAGACGGCTCATTCTGCCCAATCACACGCTACGGCGCGTGTCAGCCGTATTCGCCTTCCAGCATGCACCTCTAACGGCCGAGGGCGTGCCGACACCAAACAACCACGATCCAGCTGCAGCCCAGCCTACACCCGAGATCATATCGCTGGCAGCATGGAGCCAGGCCCCCTCAGCCTCGTTCGCTGTGTTTGCGCAAAGTCAGTTCGCTTCACCGGCATTCCAAGGTCCCCTTACCAGTGCTATGCTCACACCAATGGCGCAGTCACCAGCACCACCCTTAAAACCCAAAAAGACAATGCTGCTGCCACTTTCTTCTCGAAAGAATGCTTTCTGCTTTTCACCTGAGCAAAACTAGCACCGTGGGTCTTTAGAAATGACACAATGCGCAAGAAAGTTATCTTCGTGCACCGGAGATTGCCCTGAAACCAGCTCTCATACATAGCGGACTGTAACATTGGCTCGAAGTGCAGAACAGTAACAGTGAGAACTTGCGTCTTTGCGTTTGGCGGTGTGTCCTCGGCATCTTCCGCAAGAAGGGTCGAGACTTGTGCGACAGCAGCGCACACAGCTAGCACTATGACTTCTTCCTCTTCCATCCTTCTCTCCGTCTCCACCTGTCTCCACCTGTCTCCACCTTTGGAAGGTGGAGACCAGATCACGTTGTGAGAGACTTTGCTTTAACCAATGAGAAGTCATAAATAAATCAGTTGGTTCGACGTCTCCATCTCCAGCTGCCTAGTGAACACGCTCTTATACGAATCAACTCAGCGTGATATGAAGCAGCAGAAACATACAGTTCGAGCAGAAGAAACGTTACACTGAACGCTTCTGTGACCTCGTTCAATGCGGCATTAGCTGTTGGATCGAGGTATATTGATTGCCAAAACCAAGGAGAGCAGTTAAGAAGACCCGTTTTGTACTGTTGGCGTTAGCCGCGTGTTTTCTGTTTAGGGCTTAATCATGATTCTATCATTCGCGGAATGAAGCGTATTATATTTGATAGAGCACAATCCTCGAACAGTTTGTGCGGAGAATCGTAATCAGCATTACAGGTATTACTGGACACTCCTGAGCTGACTTGTGTAAAGAGATAAAGTTCAAGATTGGGGCTCCTATTGGATACACGAATCAACTCATCCATGAAACAACAGAAATACCGTTTGCCCGTAAGGATCAGAAGACGCGTCATAATGTACCATCGTACAACATTCTTAATGAGTGAGGTGTATTGTGTTATGTACCCGCTAGGATCTCAACTTTATTAACCATCCTACCCTCGTACAACATAGCTACACCCTTGAATCGAGATGTGATTGGTGCCAATAGTACGAAGACAACTTCCGGCGTTTTATTAATTTAGCTGACTGGTGAATCGATACTGAAGCGCAATCCACCGTTGAATGTTAGGGACAACAACACGACACGTAATCGAAAACAATCAACACTTTCATCACAAAAAGTCGTTCCCAATTACGCGTCGTGCGCACGTAAACTGTTGCGACAACGGCATGAATTTATGTATCGGTACATGCAAACCTAAATGGTTTGGTTTTGCGACCATACCAGATCTGCAGATCAACAACTCTGCTCTTGCTTCAGCTGGTTGTCCTTGAAAAGCATGTGCGGAGAATCGTAATCAGCATTACAGGTATTACTGGACACTCCTGAGCTGACTTGTGTAAAGAGATAATGTTCAAGATTGGGGCTCCTATTGGATACACGAACACGTCCACAGCACCTGACTATAAGTTCAAAGACAGCCTCATTCCTCTCATAAGCATTGCATCCTAGAACCAACGACGCCAACACTGACTATAGTAGAGGTCATCCACAGGATCCGCTACATGTCTTCTTGATTGCAGGTCATTTCGAAACTTCATCCGCCTCAACAAGTTCCCTCTCACCACACGCTTCTCAACATGAAGATCCAGCTCGTTGTTGTTGCTCTCGCTGCTCTGCTGATGCCGGCGTAAGTACTCGTTGGCACCTAGTGCACACACTACCTTCACTGACTTCTGCTATTAGTCACGGTGCTCTCCGACAGTGTGCTGGGACATCAACCAGGGACCGCAGATATGAGCCGTCTGGCTTCTTAACCGCCGAATTCACCCAAAATGCCTGCGCCGCGTCAGGCGGCTCGATCCTTCCTGGCCTAAAAGGCAACCAGAAGTGCTGCAACGTTCCCGACACCCGTCAGGATGATTTCCGCCGCTCTTGCATCGGACAATCTGATCGTAACTACCCGACTTACTATCCTACGGAGCAGCCGTGCTAGATGAAACCACGCGAGCGATCGGACTGGGCCGTATATGTCTGTAATTGACTCGGAAGGATGCAGGACAGTCGAACATCAATACAGTGTTTCTTTGAGAACTCCGAATCAAATAACGGTCGTTCGTTATGCTACTGAAATCGCCGATATTCACGATGCGGGAAAGTGGAACTTGGCCTATGTTCATACTTACTCTAGCCTTGATGATAGCCAGCACATGATGAACGAGTCACAGACAGTCTGCACTTTGTGAAGCGGAGGATACCCGAGCATTCCATGGACTTATCAACACGAGTGCGCTTGGACGAGTCAATTGACTCGTCCAAGCGCACTCGTGTTGATAAGTAAATCGATCAATATGGGTGCAATAGATGACACGAGTAATTAGCAACTGAGCGAAAATTGTACAGCGAGCTTGCTGTCTCAGGCTCCCCTGAGATCAATGCGCTTGAATACGAGTAAGTTCTTCAGCATGCTGCTATCGAAGGAATAGTCAACATCTTTCGTGAAGTGCTGGAAATTCTTCGCACGATGACGACCAGAACAACCAGAACAACTAGAATAGTTTCACCCGTACATGTTCAAACGAAAACGGGTCCACCCAGGTAAACGCTTTGCCGAACGTTCAGACCACAGTTGACATGCTGAATCCCCTCTTGCTGTCTCTTGTTAGCATTCTAAGAGAGTCCCCGGCCAATACTTCGACGAAGAAGAACCTGGTTTCCCCTTTCTTGCTCTCTGAATATAGAATCCAACTTTAAACGCGAAGCTGCAGTGGCCACGCAGGCTGCGCAGCGAAAACTCAATGAAGCACAGCAACATTAAACAATTTAAAGACGTGCTCATTGTTCCTGCTGCTGAGCGCTTATCGTTTAGCTGCTCGCGACTCCTGTGGAAGGGATGTAATGGCAGTGTTCGCATGTGATCTACTATACCAGCAGTTATCCATAATTTAAGAGCTTCGTCGGGCCGCAGGCACGACTTTGTTCGTAAATGTATGGGCGATTAAACTAATACATATAAAATATACTTCTACTGAAGTAGTATGCATTTTCTAAAAGGAGTGAAAGGATTGAATGGAAAACGTACCTTCGTAGATGATACTGTTAAATATATTTGTACTGTACTTCACGTATTGGCAGTATTGTGGAGGTTTGAGCGCTTACACGAATCAACTCAGCATGATATGAGAAACAGAAAAAAAAAAAACAGTTTTAACAAAAGAAACACTACACTATGGATTTCTGCGACCTCGTTCAGCGCGGTATGACCTCTTAACATCGAGGTGTGCTGGATTGCAGCTTGGAGAGCAGGTAAGGAGAATCTTCTCGTGACGTTGGACTTAAGCGAGATTTTTTGCGTAGCAACGATCTTACTGTAAATACCACTGAATGGTAACGCATGGACTGCAGAGGGCGACAGGCTTATCTATAATATTGAGGACGACAAAGGCGATGAGCGTATTGCCGCGTACAACGTTTGATTAATGTACGCATCACAAGAATAACACCCGTAGAGCTTGAACTCAAGTCCGAAACCATCCTTATTCTGTTCGTATCCCTTGTGTTCAACAACCCACGACGATCTCTTGGCTAACAATGGCTCGTCCAGGGCCCCCTGCACGATTACAGGACCCGCAAAGTGCCTTCTTCATCGCAGGTCATTTCGAAAACTTCACCCGCCTTAACAAGCTCCCTCCTACTACATGCTGTTCAACATGAAGATCCAGCTTGATGTTGTTGCCCTCGCCGCTCTGCTGACGCCCGCGTACGTACTGGTGAGCACCTGGTAGACATACAGCTTCAACTGACCAATGTTGTGTGCAACCAGTCACGCTGTTACCCGACAGTGTTCTGGACATCAACCATCAACCGCTTATATAAGCCGTCTGGCTACTTGACATCCGAATTCACCCAGCATGCCTGCGCTGCGTCAGGCGGCTCCGAATTCACCCAACATGTCTGCGCTGCGTCAGGCGACTCGAGTGCAACCGTCAAAGCGACAGTAAGTTTCCGTCTTACTATCCCACTTCCAATCCGTGCTAGATGAAAGCATGGGGGGAGATTGGACTGGGTTGTACATGTCCGTAGATGACACAGAACGTCGGTCTGCGACTAAACTCGGAGCATGTCGTTGATACCAATAAAGTTGTTGTTCCTTGCGAACTCCACTTCGAATACTACTCACTTGTTCTGCTGTCGAATGAGAATAGAGCAGGTGCTTGTCTATTTTGTAGTGCTACGAAGTATCATTTTAGGTCGAACAAACGGCTGCCAGTTCTTACGTCTTCGAAAATGAATCTGTCGTCGGCAAACAGCAAGAGAAAGGTAAAAGAATAGAGACTGTTGTTCTGCTAAGTAAGAGTAAGCTAAAAAAAATGGAGAGTGTTGTTCTGCTAGTACTTGAAACGAAGAAATGATACTAAATTTTACGAGTGTACAATTCAGCAATTGCGGAATCCAAATATCGGGTTGATGTGGTGGAGGCGATTACAGTGCAATTCTGCTGCGTGTTGATGGAGAAATAGATAAAGCCGAATTTTGAACGAACCACCACAGCGTCAATACTTCACAAACGGCCAAAGGCTTCGTGGCCCTTCAGGTGGCCCACGCTTTCTCGAGACTTTCTCTCCATTGCAATGGCAAAAAAACACTAAAACGACCGACATACACACACCATGCGCGCACCATCCAGTTCCACTCGCTATTTGCTTCCGGCAAGCGCACTCCTCACTAGCATCGCAGCACAAAATCTACAAACTACAGCAGAGCGTGAACAGGAGCTTCCGAGTCCCTGTCCCGCATCAAATCACCGCTGCACCGCCATCGACTAGCGTCCCCGGACGACGCGCACACGCCGCGCCAGCGTCCATCGCCATGGCGGACGCGAGCTGGGCGGCGCCGCCGCTGGCGCAGCTCGAGTTCCCGAGCTGGGATGCCTTCTTCGCGCACGTGCGCGCGTACTCGCGCGACGCGGGGCTGAGCTTCACGCGCCGCAGCGCCACGTCGGTGCGCGCGCGCAACGAGGCGCTGCTGCGCTCGCCCGGCTGCGCGCTGCTGCCCGAGCGCTTCGCCGACTACGCGCGCGTGCTGCAGTGCGCGGCGCGCGACTGCCCCGCGCGCCTCAACGCCGTGCTGCAGCGCGGCGCCGACGGCGAATACCGCGTGCGCGTCACGCGCGCCGAGCTGCGCCACAACCACGCGCCGCTCGGGGCGGCCAAGCGGCGCCGCGTGCACGCGGAGGACGCGGCGCCGCGCGCGCCCTCGATGGACGACGTGCGCGCCTTCCTGCGGCGCGTGGAGGCCACGCGCGGCGCCGCCCAGTCCGTGGAGGAGCGACTGGCCGCCTATGTGAACGAGTTCGACGCGCAGGAAGGCAACGCCGCCAAGATATTCGTTGATGATGAGGTTCGTGGTGAGTTATATTTTTTTGAGGAAGGTGATGATACTTTTTTTTTGCTTGGTGCACGTAGAAGGTCTTGTCCAGCATCACGTTGCAGACGAAACACATGCGGAAAGTATTTGAAGCATTTCCAGAGGTGCTGCGGGTGGATGGAGCGTCGACGGAGGAGAAAAAGACGGAGTCGAACTACAGAGTTTTCTCACTCATGGCACATGATACCCTTGGGAGCTGGCAGTATGTGCAACATGCTATTGTGGAGAACGACCGGTCCGAGACGCTGCGTGCGGCGTTGGATCAATTCAAGGTGCACAATGCGCACCATTCGCGTATTCGCGCGTTGATTGTGCCAAGTGAGGACTCGGTGCAGCTGGAAGAGCTGCGGGCCAACTTTCCGGCGGCTCGTGTGCTGTATTCGCAATTTCACGTCGTGCGCGCGCTGCACAAGGCGATTGCGGAGCATGGGAAGGACTTGACCTCCTGGCACAGAGATCGCCTGACGGGAATCGCGCAGCTGCTGGTGTACGCGCCCACGCCGGTTGTGTATGGTGCGAATATTGCTGTCATGGCGGAAGTGCTGGGATCGAAACAACACCCTTTTTTCTGCTTCTTCCTGGACAAGTGGGATTCATGCCGAGACCGATGGAGTACATTTGCACGAGAAGGAGTGACTACCTTCAGTATCTCCGAAAACGATGGTCAATTTGCGCCAACATGGCGATCAATTTTTACTGCTGCGAACGGTGAGTTGGCGTTGGACGAGACTGTGGCTGCTATCCGTTATTATCAAGCTGTTGTGGAGCGCGCGTTTATCCGTGACTTGAATCTTGCAGCGAGTAGTGTGAGCAATGCTGCTGGAGCAAGCAGCGATAGCAACAATGAGTATGACGCTGAGATGCGGCTACTTGCTGCCACCGTGAGTCCTGCCGCGAGTAGCTTGATATTTCCGCAATACCGCTACGCAATCTCTCGAGGTGCCTACCAGTTCTGTGAACCTTCACGTGGTTCATTCTTCGTGTCCGCTGTTGCGCCTAACGATATATTCTGCGACGAGCTCTCTAAAGAATTTTGTGTGGAGGCTGAACGAAGGTGGCAATGTTCATGCGCATTTATGGTAAATCATCACCTGCCGTGTAGACACGTGTTTTATATTCGGCGAATTGTGCGCTGCAGTTGCGTAATCCCGGTGGAGCATATCGAGCCACGTTGGGTGCTTGCGAAAGCGCAAGATTTCTTTAATCCCTTGCGAGGTAACGGGGTTGCAGGAAGTGGTGAGAATGGTATTGGACTCGATCAGGACGATCACCGACATGTGGTTGCTCCACCAGGAGCGTGGCAGAAGTTTGTGACTGCTCAAGAAGTGGGAAAGCGCATTAGCCAACGAATGATGGAAATGGACCCGGAGGAGTTTGACCGAGCACTTCACTTCTATAATCTCGTAGAGACTACTCTCAACGTTCGTCCTTTCGACTTGAATTCAGCTGCTGTTGCTCGACTTAACAGTGAGGGTGGACGTTTTGTTTCTCAGCCGGCTCAGCGTAGACCAAACTGGGTCGAGCCAGACCCTACCAGAACATTGGCACCTCGTGCTGTGGTTGGTAGAATGTACGCATCAGCTAATGATCGCATTGCAGCCGAAGTAGCAGCAGGGACTTTTCAGCAGGCACAATTAACAAAGCGTTCTCAACCCAATCGAACGGGAACGCAGTCAGCGGAAGTTATTGATCTCCAGGGTGAGTCGGAGGAAGAAGAAAAAGAGAACAGTCTGCAGCAAGGTGATGCCGCTGGAGATGAAACGCAGCGCGACCAAGAGCACGGCGATAATGGTGTACAACATCTCCAAGCGAAGTCGGGTCCTGTTGAACAGCTTGAAAGCCTAGGCGGTGGGCAGACTGTAGCATCAACAGGTGGTGATGTCGAATCGAATACGGCAGATCAAAATACTACCCACAACGATTCGTATGCAGACGAGGTTGGGAATACTGTAAATCAATCAGAACCCAACAGCAGCAATGCAGTACCAGACGATCGACCAGGTCGCGAGCCATGGGAAGGTATCGACGACCCCGACAACTACTCCGAGATGCACGAGGCTAAGGCGACATCACCGCCCCGTTCGCCTGGGTTCGCAAATTAACACTGTTGGATCGGTACGATGGTTTTGTGGTTAGCGGAGTTTTTCTAGTGGTGTACTGTCCTTGGATACATCGTCAACACCATAATTGGTTTGCTGGTGCTTCAGCACAATCAGAATGGATTGTGCAGATTACTGGGTGTGGCGAGTGTCCACGCCCCGTAGTCTGTTTGGCTTTTGCGATAAAAGTTGGCGATTTGGGAATCAACTCATCGTGATAAGGCTCCTTACATGTATGAAAGTAACAGAAATACAGTTCATCCCTATGGAGCAGATGAAGCGTCGTAGTGCACATGTCTGCAACTTTGTACAACGTAGCGTGTGCTAGTGATAGATGTGACTGCATGGAGATATCTACGCAGGACCATTTTGCCGAGTTTCTTCGGCTTGACTCCCTCCATTTAGTGACATATTGCGTTGAAGCGCAAACGATTCTATCTCAAATGCTGAGGAGAACAACGCGACGTAATCGAAAACGAGGAACACTTTCATCACAATGCATCGTTTTCGACTTGCTTGCAAGAGCCTGTTCGCGTCTTTGGTACTGTCTGCAGGTTCTTGCCTCGGATTATAGAGATAACCAATCAAAGATGACACGATACGGGGGCTTGAGTATCAAATAAAAAAAAAAAAAATTAGAGCGTGTTCACCGTCGAACCAACTGTTTTATTTATGGCTTCTCAATGGTCAAAGCAGTCTTTCACAACGTCTCTCCACCTTCTAAAGTCTCTCACAACGTGACACCAGATCCACCTTCCAAAGGTGTCTCCACCTTCCAAAGGTGGAAGGTGGAGACACCAGATCCACCTTCCAAAGGTGTCTCCACCTTCCAAAGGTGGAAGGTGTAGACACCAGATCCACCTTCCAAAGGTGGAGACACCAGATCTCCTGCTGTCACGTTGTGAGAGACTTTGGAAGGTGGAGAGACAGGTGGAGACCAGTTGGAGACGGAGAGAAGGATGTAAGAGGAAGAAGTCATAGTGCCAGCTGTGTGCGCTGCTGTCGCACAAGTCTCGACCCTTCTTGCGGAAGATGCCGAGGACACACCGCCAAACGCAAAGACGCAAGTTCTCACTGTTACTGTTCTGCACTTCGAGCCAATGTTACAGTCCGCTATGTATGAGAGCTGGTTTCAGGACAATCTTCGGTGCACGATGATAACTTTCTTGCGCATTGCGTCATTTCTAAAGACCCACGGTGCTAGTTTTTTTGCTCAGGTGAAAAGCAGAAAGCATTCTTTCGAGAAGAAAGTGGCAGCAGCATTGTCTTTTTGGGTTTTAAGGGTGGTGCTGGTGACTGCGCCATTGGTGTGAGCATAGCACTGGTAAGGGGACCTTGGAATGCCGGTGAAGCGAACTGACTTTGCGCAAACACAGCGAACGAGGCTGAGGGGGCCTGGCTGGCTCCATGCTGCCAGCGATATGCTCTCGGGTGTAGGCCGGGCTGCAGCTGGATCGTGGTTGTTTGGTGTCGGCACGCCCTCGGCCGTTAGAGGCGCTGCGTCGGGTAGTTGATGCATGCTGGAAGGCGAATACTGCACTGAAAGGCTGACACGTGTGACTAAGCCGTCTCCAGATTAGTGTAGTGACCAGATTAGTGTAGTGAACAACGTGGCGCTGGAGACCGAGAAAGGACGAGCCACGTCTCTATCTCCAGTTGCCTAGTGAACAGGCTCTCAATGTTTTCTCGCTTGCAGGTCATTTCTAAAACTTCGCCCGCCTTAGCAAGCTCCCCCCCCCCTCCACACACTTCTCAACATGAAGATCCAGTTTGCTATTGTTGCACTCGCCGCTCTGCTGATGCCTGCGTACGTACTAGTCGGCGCCTAGTAAGCATACACTTACCTTCACTGATTCACTGACCTCTGCCATCAGTCAGGGTGCTCTCCGACAGTGTGCTGGCACAGACAATGACTTCAGATACGAAAGCTCTGGCTCCATGACGGCCGACTTTACCCAGAGGGCCTGCGCCGCGTCAGGTGGCTGGATCCTTCCGGACAGGAAAGGCAACCAGAAGTGCTGCAAAGTTCGCGATGCCCGCCAAGGTGATTTCAACGACTATTGCGGCAAATTAGAAGCTGGCAACCCGAACTACTTTCCTACTGCCCAGGCTTGCTAGATCGGGAATTGTCGCACGTGTCCGTAGATGATTTCGTAGATCTTCAGGCTGTCGAGAAGTCTGCCACTTGTCGGCACCAATGCAATTGTTTCTTTGCAAACTGGGCTTAAAATGATAGTTATTTGTAATGCTGTTGCCGCATAATTTTCCCTCTTGCAGCATATCCATTCCTGTAGCGAATCTGTTGACAAACGCAAAAAGGTACGCTGTGGAAAAGCTTGTCCTCGTCGCAGAAAACTTCACGGAAGAAACCATGAACAACACGATTCATGATCCATAAGTCATAAATTTAGTCACTTTGACTCAAAAAATATGGCATAAACCAAACAGTGTGACACACGCCTTCGTTCTTGGTCTTGTGATTGCAAGATATACCAACCTGCGTTGTTGGGGGTCATCGTGCGTAAGGTGTACGTACTACATGATCGTCTCAAGAAGTTAGGCGAGGTGGGTACCACTGCCTCTCCTGTTGAATGCACCATTCGATTCACTTACAGCTAATCGAACACTGCAGCGCTGAAAGCAGCCCAGAAAAACGATTAGATAGAGTCTTAGTGTAAACTATCCTTATTAGTAACCTGTCATAACAAGTAAGACGCTGGAAGAAAGGTAGACACTGGACAACAAGTGCTTTCTCACTTCTCTCACAAGAAACATTGATGTCCAACAGAACATTGTGATTACCTACGAAGTAGTAGTTCGACCCCGAAACGAGTACATGTAGCTGGCCTTCATCTATTACCTGTACAATCAGCCTCGTAACCGCGTAATTCAAATGAACCAGCACTTTTATGATTCTGGGTCGACATTTTTTCTTTTTCAAACGGACCGTAAATGTATAAGCCTTATGAGTAGCATACAAAAAACGGGAGTGCAAATTGAACGACAAAATGAATTAGAGTAAAATACTACTAAACAAGAACGGGAACTCGGGATCTACAGGTTACCACGCAGACGACGTTTAGTAAACGTATCTGTGCCGATGCCGGCATTTGCGGAGTCACCAGCGCCAACACCAGCGCCGACATTCACACCAGCGTTTGCACCAAGACCAGCGTGGATGCCACCAACGTTTAATCCAACGCCAATGCTGCCAGAAAGTCCAGCACCAGCATCGACCCCACCGCCAAGGTTCAAGCCCACCGCCAAACCAGAGTTACCACCTACACCAACTCCAACTGAAAGACCACCGTGGCCGCTTACACCAATACCAACACCACCATCCACACCACCATCGACTTGGACACCAGCGCTGCCATTGATCTGCGCGCCGCCGTGCACTCCACCGTCAATCTCCCCATCGACCGAAACGCCCGTGCCGCCGTTCACGCTGCCAGATTTGTTTTTGAGGCATGGACGCTTGGTTGATATTTCATGACTGGGTATTGTCTGGATGTGAACACTTGGGGTGGAGTCGTCGGTGCCACCGGACTTGGGGTTGGCATCATTTGTTGGCAGAATTGACTCGCTTGGATACGTGACAATATCACTGGGGAAGGAATCCGTGTACTCATTATCGTTCGTGTTGATGTTGGGGTAGCTGTCGTGCTGGGTAGACGGTTGGCCACCAAATTCTGTCGACACTGAATCTGGCGTCTCGAATTCGGTGTTCGTGTTGATGCCGTTGTTGGTTGATTCCTCTGCGACGTTGATCGGAGTTGAATTGGCTGGCTCAAGCGCTGGAGATGAAAGCTTACATTTAGGGCAAGGAACCACCGGGACAGTTGGAGCTGGTGTAACTACATCGTAAACCATCTCACAGTCGGAAAAATGAGCTCGCCCCGCATCAGCGGTGAAATCCGAGAGGGCCACGGCCACTGCAAACAGACGCAGAAAGGTCTTGCACGACAGCATCTTTGTCATGAAAGAGAGTGTTAACCAAAATGAGGTTGAGCTTCCACGGTGGGAAGAAGGTGAAACGAAAGAGACTCGAATGAACGAGTGGAAGTTTGAGAATGAGGTGCATTGTGAGCGTGCTCATGTAACCCCCTGGCGAGAAAGTACGTATGTAGCATCATACGTGCTTTACCTTCTCTCAGAGAGAGAGAGAGAGAGAGTCTAGAGGCTAGCACGTGCTTCGGGGCGTGATGACAGGAGTCGACATCTTAGTGAGGCACAACATACGAGTATCCATACTCTACGGATGCATTTGGCAGTGAACTATGCCAGAACATTCTCTGCTCCTGTTCTTCTGTACAATTTATCCAGTGAGCTCGATCTTATCCGTCCAGTTAGTACTATGGCAACACCAGGATAAGATTCAATCAAGCTTAAACACAACCGATTCGTGATCTCATTAGTGTATGCACAGCTTCACGCAGGTATTCTCAAACAACTTTAGCAGCTTGGTTCCTGCTGCATTCAAAACCGACTTTAGCTGTGCAGGAGCAAAACATAAGAGTAGGAATGGAATAAGCAATTGCTCCATACATCCAACGTATTATTTTTCAACGCATTACTTTACTAATGCATGCCATCTACAAAATCCAAGCTTTCCCATACATAAAAGCTCAAAACCCACGCAAGTGCCGCTCCTTCTGCTTCGAGTCTCCAGCAAGATCGCCAAAGTCAATTCCAACACCTCCATCACTGCGACCTCCAATACCTTGAATGCCAGCGTTGGCTCCGCCCATCAACGCCGCCGTGAACACCTCCGTTTGCTCCACCGCTCACGCTGCCGGACACATCGCCTCCGGCCGAAATGCCGCCACTGCCGTCCACCTGACCGCCGATATCACCGCCAGCGCCTCCGTGGACACCTCCACCGGCACCACCGTGGACACCAGCGTTGGCTCCGCCATCAACGCCGCCGTGAACACCTCCGTTTGCTCCACCGCTCACGCTGCCGGACACATCGCCTCCGGCCGAAATGCCGCCACTGCCGTCCACCTGACCGCCGATATCACCGCCAGCGCCTCCGTGGACACCTCCACCGGCACCACCGTGGACACCAGCGTTGGCTCCGCCATCAACGCCGCCGTGAACACCTCCGTTTGTTCCACCGCTCACGCTGCCGGACACATCGCCTCCGGCCGAAATGCCGCCACTGCCGTCCACCTGACCGCCGATATCACCGCCAGCGCCTCCGTGGACACCTCCACCGGCACCACCGTGGACACCAGCGTTGGCTCCGCCATCAACGCCGCCGTGAACACCTCCGTTTGTTCCACCGCTCACGCTGCCGGACACATCGCCTCCGGCCGAAATGCCGCCACTGCCGTCCACCTGACCGCCGATATCACCGCCAGCGCCTCCGTGGACACCTCCACCGGCACCACCGTGGACACCAGCGTTGGCTCCGCCATCAACGCCGCCGTGAACACCTCCGTTTGTTCCACCGCTCACGCTGCCGGACACATCGCCTCCGGCCGAAATGCCGCCACTGCCGTCCACCTGACCGCCGATATCACCGCTAGCGCCTCCGTGGACACCTCCACCGGCACCACCGTGGACACCAGCGTTGGCTCCGCCATCAACGCCGCCGTGAACACCTCCGTTTGCTCCACCGCTCACGCTGCCGGACACATCGCCTCCGGTTGATTTGTTGGTTGTGTGTTTGTCTGTTTTGGAACCTGAACTTCCTTCAACAGTGCTTTTATCACCTGTCATGATGCCATGATCGGATGGTGTCGTTGGTGAAGGTGTCGAGCTATCGACGACATGACACTCCGTCGGCTTAGCTGCATAGGTTGATAATATGAAGTCGGACAGAGCAACAGCCACCACGAGCAACTTGACAAACGTCTTTGTGGACAACATTTTCGACAGACGAGCTGGAACACAAACCAAACAGGGGAGTAGACGCTACTTGAGCAAAAGAGCAAAAATTGAAAAATGACTTCTAATGCAAGATACCCGCACAGCGCGTAATTCCTGTTTGATCTTTTGCATGACATGCTTCACTAGCCAGCATAGCACGCAACAAACGACAGCAGGGTGGAACACGAGCTTGCTAGTTTTCGGATGGTGACAGTGTGGGTGTGTTTAGGTAGTCGACACTCCAACTGAGTGAACAACTGTCGCCAGCGGCCAACATAACTGGAGCGAGTGCTCTTCACCAAGTAGTACAGCAAGCCGTCATTGGGTCTTCCACATATGCCACAGTCTGTTTGAAACCTGACCATTCCATATGCACTTTTGCCAGCAGGTGCCCTCGACACGAAAAATAAAAACTGCTGGGAGCATCACTTCGTGCTGAACCACAAAAGGGGACGCAAGTGTCACCGCAGTGGGCTGCCCGACTTGCGATTGTCTGCCTTCAACTATTGCTGAATGTTAGAAGAGCAAGCACAACGACAACTGCAACCACGAACGCAGGGTTTATGCGTGCGTTCATTTGTTTTGCTGTTCATTGCAACTATCCTATTTTGGTTCTGAAGTTGCCAGGTTCTTGATAATTGGATGTGGCTTAGCAGCCAGCAGTAGCTTAAGCACTCGAGCATTACGCACTGTCCTATCATCCACCACTTTGCGTACATGCATTGAAGTCGTTGGAACACCATTTGCGCTGGAACTCTCTACCGAGTTGATTTTATTGTCGCTTTGTTCGTGCCCACGATTGAGCTGCTGCCCGATCTCCAACTGCCGTAGCCAGCCCGCGGTTGAACGGCCAGCAATGAACACTTTACTTGGGTCATAGTCTCGAATAATCTCCAGTAAGTGGTTTGTTGCTTCACAATACTCGTGAAACTCGACAGCGCCACACACGCCGTTTACGATCAACATCCTTGAGTGTATGGAGGAGGTACCACCCATCGAATCTTGGCTTTCTGATCCAGTACCCCTCAGAATGTTAGCTAGAGTCTTCATGGCTACTGGTCCGACATCAAAAGCGCGAAATGTCCACTCGTATTCAAACCTTGCTGGGGGAGTCTTGTGCGCCACGCCGTTGTCATCTTCTTCATCCACACCCTCACCATCCACGTCGGACCACAGTGAGGTCAATAGGCTAGCTTTACCCTCGGTGACTCGTGCCCTAGACAGGCTCTGCGCAGTCACGTCATGAAAACTTTGCCAACCATCACTGGGTGCTGTTCTTGAGAATTCATAGCCAAGAATTACATGGGCTCGCTCGCCTTCGTAAGCACCTTGCTTGATTCTGTCAAAAACATCAGGATTATCGGGTTCCACTAAAGACTTTTGTCTAGTACTCTTGATTTCTGATGCCCTTCTATTAGGACTTTTTTTCGTATCCTCCTCCTCAGCATCTTCTTCTTCGTCATCGTTAGCCTCTTCATCATCTTCTTCATCCGCTACGACAGGAGCACTAAGATCCTGCTCTTCTAGAGGGGTTTCGCCTACCATCCAGTCGAGTGGAAGTAAGAGACGAACGCACTTTCGACTTGCTTTTTGTTGAAGCTTTTCTACTGCAGGAACCAGGAGATCCCAGACACCCTTAGCATGCTCTTTCCTCAGATGAAGACGTTCTCCGGGGCCCCTTTCATTACTAGAATCGTTCGTTTCATCTTCCAAGGGCTCGCGTTCTTGGATCCCACCGTTCTCTTCACGCGCAACTTCGGCATTATCTTCCAAATCGTCCTCGTTTTTATCGATTGTGGTCGAGTAACGGTGGTACAAACTCGACTTTTCCCTTTGTTTGGTATGCAGAACTCTGTACAGGCTCATGGCAACTTCACCAACAAAGTAAATCTCGTTCACAAGCTCCAACAGCCCGTCAATCAATCGTATTTTGGCTTCCAAGCCCTTACCACCAACGACGGCAGTCAGCGCACAGGATTGGTTACCATTGTTCCTTGGCTGTAGTGCACGAGCCCATCTTGCCAGCTCTTGGCTTAGTGTTGGCCCCGCAAATGTTGGACAAGCAAAGTGAGGGGAGGAGTGAGCATTATCAGAACCCATCTTAAACATAAACACGTCTTCAAACACTTGAGATGGTATAGTATCCAAAATGCAAGCTTTAGCCATACGTGAAAACTGGTTTTGCAATGCCAATCTACCCTGCTCCTCCAAGGTTTTGCCAGCGAGGTCCAGGGTAGTGAAATCAAACGCGGGGGTAGGAATACTTTCCACTGGCGGCACAAGTACACTTGCTGTTGATGTCCCAGGTGTACCTGGTTTTCCTTTAGCTGAGACAGCAACCGATGCTTTCTTTCCAACACCCACAGCAGGCTTTTGAGGCTCAGGTGGAGCTGGAGTTACCGGCTTCGACGCCAATTCTCGTCTCCGAGCAGCTTGAGTGATTAGCTCAATACCAGCAACATCAAGACGGTCAAGTAGCAAAATCCTCGGGGTAATCTCTGCCCCCTGCAGGCTAGGACCATCTTCAGATTCTTTGGCTATAGCCTCAATTTCGATTCCACCCAGGGACACAGACGAATTGAGCAGCAGTTCTTTTCGGCTGAACTCTATTTGGCCATGCACCTCTTCGAGTGTTGAGCAGAACACAACGTCTCGTTGAATATGGCGTTGCAATACCTGAGCAACACTTCGGAGTGAATGCTCAGAGCTCATTCGCTGAAGTAATGCTTTTACGGTAGCAGCTTCTGCTTCATCGTCTTGTTCGCCTTCTGGGGGCTTAGTTTCATCTGTGTCTCCAGATAACTGAGTCGCGACGGGATCCTTAGCTTTTATTTCGGCTTTGACAGCATTGCGGAGTAGTTTGTATGCCTGCCTCGTTAAAGGTGGTCTACTCAATTCACTTACAACCACGACGGTATGAATGACAGGATTACTGGTCGACAAAGCATTGCAGATATTGGTTAGTGCTTCTGCAGCTCGACTAACCTTTGGGGGGACGTAGCTCGCGTGTTGGAGTAAGTCCTGTGAAAACCGCCACGACAACTCGATTTTGGTAGGAACTTCCTCTCCTGATACGGTTGGTTCTTTACCCTCCACTTTTACCAATGAAAACCAAGACGCTAGATCTAAGTCCAACTGGATCAGCACTACTCCGGAATTGTCATAAGAGTCAAGACTCTTTGGTGGGTGACGAATATCTGTGTTATCCATAGGTGTGACCTCGGCAGATACTTGAGCGGTCGAACGTGCCTTGGCCATCCATGGATTGATCGACTGGAAAGACGTTTTATCATCCAACCACATATCTTGGATTTTTCTTCGCTCCTGCTCGAATAGAGACTGATGATCTTGGTCACTACCAATAGCATCATCAATAGCGCGCATTAGCAGTTTCCCCACGCCAATTAATTTAGCCAGTTGAATCTCGCCAGCATCATTGTTTGTTACCTTCGCAATTTCACAGGCTATAGGAGTTTCACCACACAAGCTGCCAATTCTTTCATGCAAACGTTCTTGCAAGCGAATACTGCTATAAGGAGCGGTGTAGGCTGAAAACCGCATCGAATCAAATGACTCCTCGAGATTCGGTTGCAAACATCTTATCTCGTCTTCCAGGGCTTTACGACGAGTAAGCCGCTCGTTCTTGCGCACCTCGCGAGGACTGAGGCGCTGAGCTATGCTTCCATTAACTTCTCCTTTCTCTGTATTGGCTTCCTCATCGTCACTTTCACCATCTTCTGCATCATCTGCGTCTTCGTCTTCTTCATCGTTCTCCTCCTCTTCCTCAACCTCCTCGGCTATCTTATTTAGCTGGTAAGATAAGCGTCTAATCTGTGCGTTCTGAGCCTCGTCGGCCATCTTGCAAAGCTCACGGAGGGTATCCAGACGCCAGTTCCATTCCTGGGTAAGGTGAGCCGGAAGCGAGCTGCTATTAGCATCCTCTTGATTGAGATCTTCTTCGGTTCCACGGCCAACAGAACTTCTGTCTTGATTTAATGGCTCCACGAAAGCTGTATCGACGCTTTTATCTACCGTCTCGGACCCGACACTAGTCTCCTCAACCTCCATTGCGGACCTCTTTTCATCCTGAACATTATAATTCTGTGGAGGATGAAGGCTCAGTAGTATTTCTTGAGCGCGTTCATAAAGCCCATAACAGTCATGTATCAGTTTCGGGCTGAAGTATACGTCGCCAAATTCAGTAGCCCCATTTTGCTCGTAAAACCTAATGAGATCTGCACGTGGCACCAGTTCATTAAACAAAATAGCTTCTGGAGGCCTCACGCCGTCAATAATTTCATCGACAAGGTTCGCTACGAAATAATGAGTCTCGCGTTCCTCCACGCGTGCGAGTTGCATTTGGCGGCGTCTCCAAGCTGCAAAGTTGTTCTCAGCAACGCATGTTAAGCAGACCTCAATAGGTAGATCCGCGGAGCTTGTTCTGTCCTCAACAACAGGAGTGTTCCCCAAACAAACTCGAGGCAACGGATCTGCATCCAATAGCCACTTCTCCAAGAACACACCAGCTTGGGATGACGTGAAAGTGAACACAAATTGCTGACATTCTCCTGGTAGCAAAGAACCGCCCTGTTTGGACACTGATATGGTTGTACTGCTTTCTATGTTCTGTTGCTCCTTTCGAGTTCGTTGCCCGCGCAAATGAATCGTGAGCTCTCTGTTCTCATTTTCGAATGGAACGCGCCACCATTGGTAGTGGATAATTGTGCTCCCGTCGTTGGTAATCGATAGTGTTCGTTGTTCTTGCTCACCTACAGGAGTGTAAAAACTTAAGCGAAGAGGCGTATCGAGACTTTGATGACTCTCAATGCCGTTACTACCTGGGGTTAAACCAGGCTCTTCGCCCTCTTCCGCGACGTGGGCAATTCTTAAACAAGGGCCAGTAATTTGATTTCCAGACTCTGACTTCTTCACAGATATGGGAGAGCTTGGGCTTGCGTAAGAGCGCAATCTGCGACGGCGCGATACTTCATCCTCTACACTGGCAGAATACGTTCGAACGGATCCTCCATCGTCGAGATCGCCGTTGATCTCCCCAGCAACCCCCGATGCCCAGGCAAACAGATCGATTGTTCCGACTGCAAGGTGGCTACTCGCACTTTTCTCCACCTCATGGGGTTGCAAAATCTCTAGCTGCTTTCGGAGGCGCCATTTCTTCCGTGCCAAGAGATTGAGTGACCTTCTCTCAAGTTTAGACAACGGCCTTGATGATTCGTGTTCGCGATCTTGCTGGTTATCGTGATAGTCAAGAGGCCGTCGAACTCTTGGACCTAAATTCGTGCTCTCACGAATTGGGCAAAAGAGTCCACTGAAGATATTTCCTACGGGGACAAACCGCGTTCCCTCATTTCTCAAGCTTACGAGCCATATATCTCCTCCCACCTTTTCACTTAATGGCTTTGCCTTTTGCAGGGCGTCATACATCTCACGCTGTTCGCGGAATGCAGCAGCTCGGCTCATCACAAGTTCTTGGGGGGCTTTGCCCAGCCTTCGTGCTGCTCGTGCCTTGAAACTCTCCCAGTCGCGGTTCATTTGTCGCCACTTACGCAGTGCATTTTGCTGACGCTGTTGAGCGACTCTTTCATGGATCGGAAGCGTGTTCAGCCATTTTCGTTGCGCAATTGCTTCCTCCCGACGCTTCCGCGCATCATTTTCCAGCTCTTGTTGCATCAATTTCCGAGCAGCAGCGTCTTCGCCCGTTGAATCTGCGCTGCTTAGTGTCCCCACAATCCCCTCGAGCTGGATTCGACTCATCGTCTTCCGCTTCATTGATGCCATCATGTGGTGTGGTGATGCCGCAGCCGCACGGAGCTCCGAGGCACTCGTGTGACCACGTTGCTCTGCTAAGAACTGGTCGAAGCGCTCGACGTCTTCAGCTCCACCAAGTGCCGCGTAGGAGGCCAGTTTTCCAGATCGTGCATCCCGACTATGATGCTGGTTCACCACAGCGTTGTTAAGACCTTCTCCACGCGATGCAGGCACGACCTTAGCAGGTTCGTCCGAGATGCTCCTGGCAACGATGATTGTGCGCGTTTTGCGTCCGCTTGGTGAGCCTGAGCTGTTGGCCGTTGAAGGTTTCCCGCTCGAGGATGCCAGACTCGACTTGGACGCGGACTCGTTCATGTCGACGGCCACTTCCTCTGTCCCCTCCAGCACAATGTTGGCGACCCCAAAGCGTCGCTAGGCGGCGGTTGACAACCGGTGCGGATCTTTCGTCGGGATGCCGTGGCCAGACGGAGGGAAGCGTCTGCCGCTCTGGGACGCTATCTACAACGGAGACGTCGTGGCAGCCCAGAAGCTGCTGGTATCGAAGGCTGGCGCAGCCCAAGTGAATGCTCCACATGGGGTACGCTCATCGATCAGTGCGTGGAGCAACTGAGTACATAACAAATTCAATTAAAGCTTTGGCAGCAGACGAGCGTTCACGTTGCCGTTCAGCACGGCCACGCCAAACTTCTGAAGCATTTGCTCTTCACCGGCGCCAACGTAAACGCCCGAACGGTTGGAAGAAGCTCTGTGACTTGCGTTTAGCAGGCAGGCGTAACAAGCTACTATCTCTAATGCGCGCAGATCAATGGCACAACACCGCTGCACCTCGCCGTGGAGATAAACCGCCAAGACCTCGTGCAGGACCTGCTACTCGCAGGTGCCAACCCGCTACTCCGCAATGTACTATCGTCAGCTACGGCCTAGACAGAAGTCACACTCCTCACATCTCGCGTGCTTCTAAATAGTTTACAGGTCAAACGCCTCTCCAGCTCGCTGCGAGTCGCGGGCTGAAGCCCATTGCGATGCTACTTCGCCAAGGCGTAGACAGCCAGCAAGCCTTGGCCAGCCTCGAAGCCGCCGCCCACCAATCGGCAAAGCGTCGGCAGTCGCTGACTGCAGCTCGTCCCGCCCAGCCCAGCTAAAGATTCCGCACGGATCACAGCAAGACGTACCACACGACTTCACGCGACAGCTCCAGCCTCTGGCAGTATTTCACCTTGTATTGTGCTCCTTAGAGTCGAGTCAAGTTTAAAGTTTTTCTCTCACCTCTGCTTAGAACAGCGGGTCGTCCTTCATGGGGGCGCTGCCTCCCTTGAGCGACTCGGGGGCCGTGAATAGCCTGTCCACCTTGTCCAGCCCGAAGCTCTCGAGCTCCTCTCCGTCCGGGTCCACGGCGGGGAACACGCCCGTGGCGTCGCGGCGCTTCTCCACGCCGAAGACCGGCGGGTTCATGACGCTCACGGCGTGCAGCTCGTCCGTCTCGGCCTCGATCTCGACGGCCTCGGCGGCGTTGAGCGCCACGAGCGAGCCCTCCTGCACGCGCTGGACCTGGCCCTCGCCCACGTCCAGCAGACGCACGCGGCCGCTGCCGCGCGTCACCAGCAGCGCGAACACGTGGTTCTGGAACTCGAGGCGCACGGGCGCGCCTTTCTTCAGCACCTCCTGCTGCACCGAGAAGCCGCACTCGTCGTTGCGCACGAGGTAGCGCCTTCAGCACGGCGATCACGTCATAACCATGTAGTTAACTCCCAACTAGTCGAAAAATCAAAGGGAAACTCCGCGTTCTCCGTACCGCGTCTCCAGCGCGCCGTCATCGCTCGTGACCACGCGCCCGCTCTGCCGCACGTCGTCCAGCGAGCGCACCAGGTAGCGCGCGGGCGCCGACGAGTGCAGCGCGCGCGCGAGCGGCCGCGCGGCCCGGAGCGTCCTCAGCTTGAGCATGTTGCGGCTTCTTGGCGAGTCCGACAATGGGATCTCTAGCGGCAACCTTTCCGTACCATTGCGCACGGTACAGTGTGCCGTTGCGCACGGTACAGCGCACAGCCTAGCCAACAGCATGCCGCCACCTATCCAACAACATGACGCCGGTTTTCTCTCCACTCCAGTATCAGAACGGCCGCTAATCAGCAGGAAGGCGATGGCGCGACGCACGGACGGCGAATGCGCGGCGGCGCGCGTGCACGGCCGCTCGCTGGCGTGTTTCCGCCCGAAGCGCCGCTTCCGACTGGGCGGCGCGGCGGCTCGCGCGGAGCGGGAGGACGACGCGCTGGAGCTCGCGTGCCGCTGCGAGCGGCCGCTGCTGCAGTGTCTCGCGCGCGGCGGCGAGACGTCGGCGGAGCTGGACACGGCCGAGGACCTGTACCGCTACCGCCTGCGCAAGTGGGGCGAGCGCTTCGCGGCGCGCGACTGGGCGCAGGAGCGAGTGTGCCAGAAGTGGAAGGAGAACCAGAAGCGCTTCCAGCAGCAGGACGACAAGACGCCGCCCAAGACGCCGCCCAAGACGCCGCCCAAGAGCGTCAAGATGGCCTTCTCCACCTTCGCCACGGCGGCCGAGCTCATGCTGCACTCGCGGCAGTTCGACGCGCTGCTTCGGGCCGGCGTGCCGCCGCAGCTGCGCGGACAGGTCTGGTGGATGTGCAGCGGCGCCGCCGAGCTGCGGCGCGAGGCCAAGGAGTCCTATCCGGCGCTGCTACATCGTCTGCACACACTCAGTAAGTGTGCGGAGATGGACATCGAGAAGGATTTGCCGCGGACGTTCCCGCTCGCGCTTCGCGACTCGATGAGGCAGTCTCAGGAACTTTCAGAAGAAGGAGACAACTTTGGAGAGCTACGACGAGTGTTGCAGGCTTACTCGCTGCGGAACCCGGCGGTGGGTTATTGCCAGAGCATGAACTTTCTTGCAGCAGTGCTGCTGCAACAGATGGGAGAGGAAGAAGCCTTCTGGGTGTTGGCAGCCATTGTGGAGGAGCTCACGCCGCAGTATCACACACGTACCATGACTGGAAGTCGAGCGGACCAGCGAGTGTTTTCTGATCTAGTCACACAGAAGCTACCATTGCTGGCGAATCACTTGCAAACGCTGGGCGTGGACTTTGAGCCGTTTACACTAAAATGGTTCTTGTGTCTCTTCCTGAACACACTGCCATTCGAGCCCGTGATGCGGATTTGGGATATCTTCTTCTGCGAGGGCAGCCATGTGCTGCTACGAGTGGGGCTTGTGCTTCTGAAGCTTAATCAGCCTCGAATTATGGCGTGCGATGATGCGCTCGATGTGTACGAGATGTTTAAAGTCTCCCATGAAACCCTGCAAGAGCTCACAGCCCCCTACCGGACAGGACTCCTCAATCGGGATGAGTGCGTGTGTGATACGTTAATTCGACTCGCAATGGATAAGTCCTTCCTCGGCACCATTCCGTTTGATTCGCTTCACGAGTTGCGTCAATACTACCGGGGCGAGATTGAAGCGGAATTGGAAGAGGCCGAAGAGCGGCGCCTCGAACGCCGGCGCAGTGCCGATGCAAAGGCTGCAGCGGAGGTCAAGGCGAAGCTTGAAGGTAATAATGCGTCGAATGACACGGATGAGACTTCAACTAGCTGCAGCTCTCCTGGTGACAGCGAGGATCGCGCGTTGATGATGGAGTACGACTTCGTGGACGACTACGCCTGCAGCTCCGGGTCGGAAGGATCTCCTGGGCGGTACATTCGGTTTATGGATTTGTACGACAGCGACGACTCGACTGCCGACTACTTTGTGGACGTCATGTACGACTTCTCCCTGCAGCACCACTTTCGTTAAGCGAAAGAGTGTAAGATGGACGAGGAGGTATCTATTTTATTTGTTTTGGAGCGGAAGTAGTTGCTAGGACATTGTATCAAGCAAGACTCAATTCGCGCCATTTTACTCGCATCAGTGCATTCGACTTGCTTGGCGAGTAGTGTGGCAGCGCTAGTTTCGTCTTCCTTATACTGCGCTACGGCATCTTCGGATGCATCGCATCGTACAGAAAGTCCACGGCCTGGACGTACGTGGCGAGGTCGCGCTCGTCATAGTGCTCTCCCTCAACTCGTAGCACCTTCGAGGGTCCTGCATACTTGCTAGCGAGTTCATCGCTCTGTTCCTTGGGCACGTATCGGTCATTGTTGGCCGCCACGAACAGCGCGGGGGCGTAGCACAGCTCCACGAAGTCCACCGGCCGCAGCAGCTCGATGTCCACCTCGGTCCTCTTCCTGACGCTCTTGTTAATCGCCGTCATGGCCACCTTCATCACTGCCTTGGGCACAGGGAAGCCTTCCTGCTGCATCTCGCGCAGCAGTCCCTCGTTCACCTCCTTCATGGACGCGTAGCCGCTGTCCAGCACGACAGCTCGAATGGGCTTGAACAGCTTGGGGGACTGCCCCGCACGCATGACGTGCGGCAGCGTCTGCAGCTTGGCCTGCATCTTCTTGTCGGCGGCCCCCGCGGCGCGGATGGCGAGGTTGGTGACCACGGGGAACGCGCCCATGCTGTGCGCGTAGAGGCAGATGTCCGATACGGACGCGTCCTTCTCGACGCTCTGCAGCACGGCGAACAGGTCCACGGCCTCGTTCCAGCCCATGGTCACGTACACGCCGTCCGACAGCCCCGAGCCGCAGCAGTCGAAGGCCAGCACGGAGAAGCCGCGGCGCAGCGCCGCGTCGCGCACGCGCAGCGCGTCCAGGCGCGAGCCGATGTTGCTGTGCAGGTAGACCAGGCAGGGCGTCACGGCGGGCGCGGCGTCGCCCGGCGCGAAGAGCTGCCAGTGCGAGCAGCGCACGCGCAGCCCGCGCGCGTTGAGCACGTCGAAGTCCCTGCGTCTGGCCTGCGTGACGCCGTCGCGCGCCGGATCCACGGACAGCTCGGCCACCTGCAGGCGCTCGGGCCCGAGCTCGTGCACGTCGTAGAGCGCGCGCTTGGGGCGGATCACCAGCTGCACCACGTCGCGGTAGCCCTTGCCCAGCAGCTGCTTCACGCTGGCGTCGCCCGTGCCGCCGAGGCGCTTGAGCTCGGCCTCGAGCTCGCCCTCGGCGAAGATCTCCATCTCGCTGGACACGCCGTTGCCCATGCCGACGAAGCGCGAATGCCGGACCAGACGTTGATGGAGACCGCGATGGGCGATGACGAGGACAAGAAGCAAAGGCGTGCGTAAACAGCGTCAGGCTGCAACTGCAACTGGTCTGCCGCACCAGACGGTCTAGTGTTAATTCAGAGCACAAGTCTAGGGCAAAGATGTATTAGTTGAGGAGATAGCTAGTCTTGTACGATGCCCTTGCCGGTCATCAACGTAAGTGCTGTTGGCGTCACGATTGTTGCGGTCTCCACGGTATCACAAGCGGGAGCTCCTGGTGGCGCGGTGATGTGGCGGAGCGGGGCTTCGAGGTACTCGACGAATACAGCGATGGAGCCGCCGTAGGCGATGAGCCCGGAAGACCCCGATCCACACAGGCTCAAGTTTTTCCCCCCGATACGTGTCTTGTACTCGTTGGCGCTGGTGCAGCCCATAGCTTCTCCTTCGATGGACTGTCCCGAGGTGAAGCTGGCATTGTTGAGTGCAGACACGATGGATCGACTCGAGACACTGCACAGTGCGCGTAGCTACAGACGTGCTCTCGTTTCCCACTGTTTCTACCACGTAGGCGTCGCCATCGACAGCCAGATAGGTGGACTCTTTGTCAGTGATAGTGGCGAAGCCGTCATAGCGCACACTGGTCTTGTCAGCAGACACGATCGGGTTGGCGAAGACTTTGAGGACCGTCGACTCGTCGTAGAGGATGACTTGGAGAAATAACAATGGAGCCTTTCCCAGCTGAAGTCGCTGGTCGGATGATAGCACGTTTGGATTGACGAGAGCCGATGCTGCAGCAAACGTGGCAAAGTGCAGCGCGACTAGGAGCGTTGCTGCTTGAGGGACTCGCATTGTCCGGGGTTTCGCGCTTCAAAGAAGTTTGCGAAGTGAGTTGGTAACCTGGCTTTATTCCAACTTTGCTACAGCGGGAGTGTCCGAGCAGTATCTCTCACCATTTGGCGCTTGATTATGATTATTCTGCGTTCCCATAGTAGTTTATGCAGTTAGCAGTGTTAACGGTGGTCGTGGACCATACCAAAATGCACCTTATACGATCGAGCAAGCAAAACTTGTTCGTGGGATTTGGGAACTGCTTAGCCATACGATGTGTGATGAAACTTCGTGAAAAAAATCATGGAGCGAATAAATTGTGTCACAAGTTTTGGCAAATAAGGCAAAACTCGAAATTGGTGAAAAGAAAATGCAGTTGCAGCATCACCACGTTGCTATCGGTAGACAACAACTACTCGATTACTTCTGCCCAATCTACTGGTGAAACTTAAAAAGCGTTGTTTACGGATGCCGTTGCTACGAAGCAACAAGTACTGGTTCACATATCGTTATGTGAGTTCGTTATTGTTCTATCTGTACATTTACGTGGGCATGTCTCAACAGCATTACCATCGCAAAGACAGATTTTAGACAATCCGCATAACACTAACAGCAAGATGACGACCAGTTGAGCAATCGCGATCACAAAGCGAGATGATAACTCGAAAGATGACGACCGATAGAATGAGGATTAAGATACGGACGCGTAATGCCCAAGGATCACATGTGGTGAAATGCAGTAATTTATGCAGTTTGCAGGTTGACGTGTGAAGCCCATCAGTGTGTTGCTCGACAACGATTATTGTTCGTTTCTCGCCTCAATCACGAAAAAAACACAGTATGGTATCACTTACACGATTCATTACATTCTCCATCATCGTTCTCCTGGCTTTCGGGCAGCCAGTGACCTCCTCGGACAGATTGCAGGCGGAAACATCACAAACCTCGCAGACCTCACTCGCCGATGCGCTTTCCATGTTACGCTCAAGCGCAAGTCGATGAAGCTGCACGGACAATCTGAATTCGATGTCTACGCCACCCCTGTCGTGTCGACCCATCGCTATTTTTTTTCAGTCCGTCCTGCCTGCGCTGAACGAATTAGCTCCGATTCCTAGCGCATTAATAGGCGACGACGCTGTCAACTGTTCAAGCAAGAATCTGTTCAAAACGACATTTGCAGGAGCTCAGTTTGCCGTTTGTGCGTCTGGCAAGTTGGGTTTTACAGCACACAGTAGCGATCTGGCTATGAGCGTGGAGTATCTGGAGAACCCTGCTAGCATTTCGGCGCCGGCGCCGACCTTGAGCGCTGGACCGCCGTGCGATACTGTGGTAACGGCGACGTCGATGACACCAATAGCAATTGCTTTGCTGACTGGCAATTCGATACCTTCGACCAGCTCGAGAAGCCTGAAGGCTGCAGAACACATGGAAATGGATGCTACGTCGTGTGCGTGCAAGTCGACACCTCGTCCGTGTGTGTTTTTCCACGGCATCGGCAATCGAAATGAAATGGAGGAGCTCCAAGACACACCGACGAAAGCCAGCGGAAGAATGGGGAACATGAACAAGCACGCGCCATGCTGCACAGAGGTCAAGTATGCTATCTTGAACACGATGGACTACAGCTGGATGAACGACTCGCTCCAACAGAAATTCTGTGACCGCACTCTCAGATTGAGCAGCAGCAGCGATGTGAAATTGGGTGTCATCAAGGACACCGTCGTGGTGACCCACTCAATGGGTGGACTGGTCATGTCGATGGCCTTGGCCACAGGCAAGTGTAGTTTTGGAGAAGGCGCATCGTGGGTGGCTTTAAACTCTCCGATGACGGGGAGCATGGCGTCAGACTACTTCCAGGACTTCTGCAACGATGAGTTTGGTACTATTACCACGGATTTGCTGGAGTTTTTCGGTCAATGCCCCATGCCAATATCTCGACAGTCCCTTGTGTACCAGAATGAAAAATACTCGACTAAACAGCAAAATGCGGCGTACATTGCAGCCCAGCAGGCTTACGCCGGCAATGTGAGTGCCGCAATGTGCAGCGACAACCCGAATGGGATCTTTTCCCAGTACCAAACAGTGATGAATCTCGTCGCAGAGGTTGTTCCTCACAAGTCACCCGAAAATGACGCTCTTGTGGAGTTCCAGAGCTGTGCAAAAGGCCTCGACGAATCTCTGTTCGGCAGAAGCTACAAGGACACGTTTTACAGACCTGAATTGAACCACGCAGACACCGTCTTCTTGACCGGAGACGGGTGGTACAAGGACTCTCAGAAACCTGTCAAATGGTTTGAGTGCTTGCTGTAGAAACTCCGTTCCATATTGAAGCGCCTAGCATCGTTGTGTGCCAGTTTAGAGGCTTTGCAACATTTGCCAAGCCTATTTCAGCGAATGACAGGCGGGAAAATTGTTTTCAACCAGTCAGGGCACGGGCCGGAGACAATTCGGACGAATCGGCGCGCGCTCGAGGATCGCGCAAACGGGTGATTTGCAATGTTTGCAGCGCCTCGAAACGGACGCTTACAGTACTGTAGTTCCGGGTTGAAGTTGCCCGGCAACCTTTCCGAACCTATCCATCCTTTGAAATCCGGCTTCCCCTGTCTCCCGGCGTCAACCTATTCGAGGCGCCGACCGCCGCACGTGGGAGCCCGCAAGATTGGCCCATGAAGGCGAAGATGCAGGCGGACGAGGCCGACGCCAGGCCGCGCCGCGCCAAGAAGCCCGAGGCGGCCGCGTCCAGAGCCGCCAGGTTCCAGCAGCAGCAGCAGGTGCGTGCGGCGCTTCCCTTGCCGTTTGTGTGCGACTCACGCGCCCTGCAGCTGTCGGTGGAGACGCGCGCGGAGCCCGAGACGCAGCGCAAGGCGCCGCCCTCCAGCAAGAAGCGGCGCCGGCGCTCGGCGGCGGAGATCGACCGCAAGTTCCGTTGCCCTTTTCCGGACTGCGATAAGGTTGGTTCTGTGTTTTTTATAATTTTTTTTTTCTTCTTCTGGTGGCTGAGGTGTGTTTTATTCTTTTGTTTTTGTTTTTTATTGCCAGGCTTATGGTTCGGAAGGCTCGCTAATCCATCACCAGAAACTTAAACATCCCGAGGAAGAGACGCAGGAAGAACAGGTTCGGTGTTTTTGCTGAGTTTGGCGAAGTGTGGGTGTTAATTTTTTGTTTTTTGCTAGGGTGATGCCTTTTTGTCGCCGTTGCACACGGCGCCACGCAATGTGACGATCCGACCGGCGACGCCGCTGGTGACTTTCGCAGCCAGCAACCAGAGCAGCAACGACATGGCGTCCCCGACGGATATTGTCCCTCCTTCTGCCAAAGCTCCACGACGCAATTTGCGCACTCGGTCCAACTCGGAGCCGGTGACTGTGGCAGATGAAAGTGCCAACATCCCAATTGCAGCTCCAATCTCGAACCCAACGAAGCCTCGGGTGAAAACGCCTCGCAAACCTCGTCGAGTTGCCACCCCTCACCCCAGCAAGGCGGTTGCCGCTGCTCGACGAACGAAACTCCGCTCCAAGTCCGAGTCTCTTCCTGAAATGGTTCCTTTCCAGCCGATGGACGAGCTCAAAATGCCCGCGAACCACCGTAGTGACAGCTCGGCAAGTGCTCATGAGGCAATTCTGCCAATTGATAACGCGGTCTCAAGTGGTTTAGCCACTGCCCAAGCGTCATTCGTGTGGCCTCCGTCGTCCATTCCGGCATCAGGACACCACTCCACGTCGCTCTCGAGCGACGATCAGGCTATCGACAGTGACATTTTGTCGGTACTGGCAAACTGTGACGTTGAGGAGCTGGAGGACTCTTCGGGGTTAGATTTTGGGGGTGGGCCTCCGTCCAATAATTCGTATCAGTCGAGTACGAGTTTTGTGGGAAGTGAGGATACGGAGATGCTGCCAGTAGGAATGGAGTGTTTCAAAATTTCAGAAAATGCCACGCTGCCGACGGAGACTCAAGAGATCGTCATGAATGAACCCGAAGCGGAGCTAGGGCTCAATGCCTTCGCTAATCTGGGCGACGACTGGGCGAACGATTTGCACTTATCATCCCATTTGGAGAAAATGACGATGGATACACCACCTCATAGCTTGGAATCAACGTTTGATAGGCTGAGTGAAGTGTATGCGGGTAGGCTGCGCTCCGCTTCAGATCCTATTCATGTGGTTTCTCCACCACGCCACGGATTGAATCATTTTTCATCAATGCCGTTGGAGCCATTTCCAACGAAAAGTGCATTGGCCATTACTCAATATGAGCAATCAACTGGTGAAAATGAGTTGGTAGGTCATGAACTACAACGAAGTACCAGCTTTCAACAGTGGTTTAGTGGTTCCAGCGCAACGGAAGCTGATAAAATGGAAGGTAGTAACACTAATCAGCTGGCCTGGCTATCAAGCGAAGCTGGTGTAGCGGCTGTGGGCAATCCACAGCCATCGTCTCAGGCACTGGACGAGTTGCTCCAGCACGATGACACGCTAGATTGGAAAGCGGCGCATGGTTTCGAGGGCGATGCTGATGTCGACTTTGAGCTGGGCGAGGCTGGGGTGGCATCTACGTTGCTGTAACTTAACCAACGCCCAGAGATAGACATTAGCCCTCTCTGCGTGGGGCCTACGGCTTCTTTGCAATCTGGCTCGACATGCACAATCCGTTCGACTACGTCGTTTCCGAAGAACTTCAGAAACGACTCGAGAATGATCCGGTTTCGCGAGACCAGCTAACCTGTCTTCCTATTTTCTTAGGTGCTGCCTCAAATATCCAACTGGTCCGTGCAGTAATTGTCGACGAATGCTTGTGTGTATTGCATAGTGTAATTTTCTGGATGTAGCGGATGGAAATCACGGACGACATCGGCCATTGTGGACTGAGTAGCAGTGATAGGAACCATTGCCGCATTGTATAGCTTCCCCGTATGTATCGTGTTCAACAAAAGAAAAGAGCTATAACCTGCACGCTTTGTTGTTTTCATGTTGATATCTTTCAGGAAGTGGAGTCCTGGACGATGGCCCTATTTCAGAGTGACCCTCGAGCGTCAAGCGTCACTCGACCGGTGGCGTCCTTTGGTCCTACTAATCCCGTTAGACTCCAGTGCTCGCTCGCTCATGGCAGCTCGAGATGGCAGCATCGCTGAATCGGTACCAAGTGCAGTACCGGAGAATCCGCGGGCTCCCGTACAGCAACGACTTCATGATGGGTTTCGTACAGACCGCCGATACCTATCGCGAATGGTAGTGGAGGCTCAAAATGAGCGTTCTACCCGAGTGGAAGCTGTGTTGGAACTCAAACAGGACTTGGACGCGTCATCTGCAAAGATAGCGGCGCAGAGTTCAGCTATCCGAGCTCGAGCACAAGCGGAAAGGGCTGAGTTAGCTCGAACACATCAGGGTCTTCTGGATCAAGGCAAAAATCCATATGAAGTCGCAAGACGCAAAGTGGTGCAACGAGAGGCTCGAAAGGAACGCTCTAAAATTGAGCGTAACATTCAAGACCGCGAGGCAAAACTTTTGGCCCGCCTGGAAGTCGAGAAGGGATTACAGAGACGTCGGGAAAAGCTCGAAGCTGAAAATCGTGCTTATGAGCGCAAATATCAACGTGAAATGGGCCGAGCAGCACAGGAAGAGCGAACGAATGCTTATCTCCTGTCACGAACTGGGAAAGAAGCCCTGGACCCTACAGGTAAACTTGTTCGAGTATACCCGTCTCAAGATACCACGATCAAAGACAATAGTTTTGGTCTTGGTCGAAGTGCAGTTATCAGCCCAGACCACCGCCGCCGAGTAGTTGCAAAAATGCTTTTCAAACCAACTCATGCTGGGACGAAACCTAGTGCAATGCTGCTCCCTCGAGGACAAAAGCGTCATTCTCACCAAGAGCCGGAAGATCAAGAGGTTTCTGCTCTTGGATCAAGCCGAACGGAAGGGGGCGACCACGACGACGCTGAGCTGAAGATATCTGACAGACTGATCATGCCACCACTGCCAGCAGTGAAACCTGGTCAAGACCTACGGAAAGTTAATCACGCACTTTTACCAAATAGCGACTTGAAGCTACCACCAATTACAGGAAACAACTCTCATATACTCCATGATTTACGCCAAGAAAATGAAGAAAACCAGGTATCAGAAGACGCATCAAAATCAACGAGTTCGCCTTTGAAGCTTAAGAAAGGCCGAAATCGCAGTGTGCTGGAGGAGCGACACCTGACAAAAGCTCGTCAAAGACAAAAAGACTCGCGCTTCGCACAGCCGCAAATTGTATGGGGAAAGACTTTCACTGGAAATGCCTTTCTTGCAAACCCACCGACCCTCTGGTTCAAGGACTTTGACGTAGGTCGCCCTCTGCCGCTTGGGTTTACTCTAACGAACGTATCAAGCGCATTCAACCAGTTCCGCCTGCTACCTATGGATGACGAGGTAATCGAACTTTTCGACATTGTGTACGAAAAACCAGGCCGCATGTCGGCAGGCATGAGCTGTTCATTGCGAATGATTTTTACAGGGACAGAAGAACGCGACTTGGACACAGCGCTATCAGTTGCGGCGCCTACAGGAGTGTTTCAAATACCAGTTCGGTGCACGTGCAAAAAGGCGGTGCCTGTTCTAGACACTCGTGATGTATGCTTTGCTGAAGTAGTTGCTGGAGAGCGCACATCAGTTACCTTGACACTAGCTAATGAAGGTGCTCTGCCACTGGAATATTGGTTACGTCGTGTTCAGCAACCTGAAAGTGTTGCTCAGACCCCAATTCGCATAGAATCCTCGATACCGACAAAAAATAGTTTTGAAAAAAGTCAGGGAACCGCTGAAGACGGCGATAGCGAGGGCATAGGTCAGCCTGAGGAAGTGCGTGATGATATTCGTTTTGGCGAAAACCCACAGGAAGACAATAGCAATCAGGTCGCCTCACAAGCAACCAACGAAGTTGATGAAGTTGAACCTGCACAACAGCAATCACTTAAATCTAGAGTTTCTTCTCGTGGTTCTAGTGCAGAATCAACGAGGACATCTGCAACTTTTGCTAATATGACAGAAAATATCACGTTAGAAGCAGAAAATGATGGAAATAGCGATACTAGAGATCCACTCAATCCGGAAGAGCAAGCATTGATTGAACAAGTTTGCGAAGACATTCAGCTAAAGACAGCGAAGGCTGATGAACCAGTGCGTTTTACAAAACACGGCATAGTGGAGCCATATTCGAGCAGCCCGGTGGTCTTCACGTTTGCACCTGCCACAGCTATGAAACTTGAAAACGAGCGGTATGCTCTGGAATTCTCTGGTATTTCATCGCCAGGAATATCTTCACCGGATCTACGAAGACTTGCTTCCATTCCTGTACTTGTATCGGGCACAGCTTCACAGGTTCCGATTTTTGTGGCTCGTTCAAAACTAGACTTTCGTTGCTGCGCCTACGGAAAGCTATATCGTCATCAGCTAGTCGTGTGTAACCGAGGTAAAGTTGCGCTGAAGATACAGGTGCAAGTGCCCAAGGCGCTCGTTGGCTACGTGGAGTTCAACCCGGCCTTCGGCTATGTGCAGGCTGCAGTAGCTTTACAGGCGGGCAGCTTCCCTGTGCAGGTCAAGTTTCGACCAGAAGAGAGCATGTGGAAACGTGTTGAGCGTGCTGGGTACGGCTCCCGCACGTTAGGCATGTTAGCTGTTCCAGTATCGGTTGTGGTTCCTGACCAGACCTTGCCTGTGTTCTTTCTTCTCACTGCGAAACTTACACCCGTTACACTGCAGTTAGATCTTTCGTTGGATATTACAACAGGAAGTACCGATGGAGGGCTACATTTTGGAGCTTGCTGTGTCGGGCACGGCGTCAGTCACGAGCTTAAGATCACCAATTCTGCCCGGGTCCCCCAGCGTATTGGTGTTACCTCCTTGCCTAAAGATGTTACTATAGCTGACATATCTTCGGGTGTGGGTTTTGTGCTTCTACCGAGCGAAGTGCGAACGCTGAAAGTTGTGTACGAACCTAGTTTTCCAGGGTCTCTGAACGCTACTGGCCCGATGGGGCGAACAAAGCCTGCAATAACGTTGTGGTCCTCGACGTTTAATCAGACATACGTGTTGCCATGTTCAGGAAGTGGTGTTGCTAGTGATCTGGTATTTTCTCACTCGGCTGTTCGGCTTGGGGCGACATCACTTGGACAGACACAAACGTGCAATATACTGCTTACCAACAAGTCGGATCGTCATACACAATTAATTGAGTTGCGATTACCGCCGGCGGCTGCACCATTCCTGCGAGTTACCCCGCTGGTGGCACGTCTAACGCCGCTTGAGACTATTCGCCTAGAGATTGATTTTGAACCAACTGAAGACATCTTCAAGCTCACAAAAAGCAGGTACCTCGAAACCAAATTGTCTAATGATGCTGCTCTGAAGAATCATGAGGCCACTGTAATAACCCCCTCGACTTCAGCTAGAAGTGCTGAGGCTAATAGAAGTCTCGACCAAGTCGAGGAACCTTTAAGCAATCGGGAGAGCCAGGATTCCGAAGCATTTCTACGAACAATGATACCAGATGTCAGTGATGAACCTCGTAGTTGTCACCATACTTGGACAATTCTCTGTTTCCAGCATCACCAAGTGAATACGAACGGAAAGCCCTCGACTAAAACAAAAGCTGCCGTGCCATTACAAGCGCTAGAAGTTCGAACCACAGCAGTGGAGCCATTGGTGATTCCTTCATCAACAACATTGGATTTCGGACAGGTAGCAATTGGCCAAACGCTTGTGCATGAACTTGTGCTACAGATGGCACCAAGTGCTGCCGACAGCGTATCACTGCGTGCTCAACCACTCCACGTATTGGGGGCGTTTCGTGTGATTGGGGCTTTGCGAGAAATACCCAGCAGGGATAAAGGCTTAATTCGTGTCGAATTTGAGCCTCGCACACCACTGACGTACGAGGACGAATTGGAATTGTCAGCAATGGGCATGAACATTTGCATTCGATTGCGAGGGGAAGGAATTAATCCTAGTTTGACCCTCACCCCCCCAGACGGGAGCATTGATTTCCAAGATGTGCTCGCACGCACTCGCAATGTTCGTGAACTTGTGTTAACAAATGGAAGCGCGTTTCCACTTGCGTTTTCAATTTTACCGCTGGATGATTTTGACGACAACAAAGAGGGGAACAGTGTTGCCATCGCTCCAAATCCAAAAGATGTTGACTCATTGACAACCTCAACTGGGCTTCCAGCTTTCACATTTTCACCAACAAGCGCCATTATCCCGGAAAATGGCTCTATGAATTTACAAGTAGTTTTCCAGCCCGACCATCAGAGGCCTGGTCATTATGCCCGAAGATACCGGATCAAGGTGCCAAACGAAAGCGAGAACCACATCATAAGTCTTTCTGGTCGCTGCTGGGAGAACCAGCTCTACGTGTTCGCACCGGAAGCCGATCATTCAGTACGATCAGCATTGTCAAGCGATCATACTAGCGTCGATGCTGGCATAACCACGAAGAAAGAACCTCTGTTAGCCCCTCGCCCGGTAGAAGACCTGTTCGATTTACCGCCTAGTATTTCTTTGACTCAACTCCCACCAACCATTGGTGTGACTGAATTACCTGCTGCGGGGCTTCGAAAGCCGTCTCCCTCCGTCGTTCTTACGTTTGCTGAAAACGAAAGCATTCACAGTAGTCGAGGGTCATTCGCTGGCGATAATGGTAATAACGACACCACTGATAGTTCTAAGCGGATCACGAAGACACTTTTCATCGGCAGCACTACACCGAGCAGTGGAGTGTATGGAGGACTAGAGGAGGTTACTTTTGTTGGTGCTGGTGGGTCCGCTGGCTCCTTTGAACTTGTCGTGGATGCAGCCTCGCCTTATGCAAAGCTGTTTACGCTAGAACCTGCACGAGGTGCGATCGCTGCTGGACAACAACTCGCTATTCAAGTCACGTATTATCCGCCAACTCCTACAACGGAAAATGCTCTGGGGTCAGAAACTACCACACCAGCGAGTTCTGCTCGGTCTACTGGCGCTGTGATGTCGGTGTCTTCTGCTCGTGCAAATTCCGCTCAGCGTCGTCCGGAGCTAGAAGTTGTCCAGTGGGTGCACGTTCAGGTGCAATGCACGCTGAAGGGAGGTTCTCTTTGGCGTGCGATTCCAGCGACCGGAGGAATACCGGCAGCATCCGTGGCAGGTGGGACAGGAACGACAGGTAACCACTCTCAGCAAAAAGGAGCAAATGCTGGTGCAGGTACAATAGAAGGAGCAGATACGCGAACTGTCGTGATAGTCTTGAGGGCTCGCTTGGAGACATAACTTCCTGTTAGCCTTTAATTTTTAAATGAAGGGCTCCAGGTTTGACGTTGGTGTATGTCCTCCCGACTCATTCTAATCGATGCGGTAGCTTCGCGTAGCAATTCCAGCATTTATTCGGAAGGCATCTCGTTCTTGAGTGCGATGCTGTCTGCGCACTGCTAGGCAGTCTCAGATCATCGTACATGTATTAGCCAACGCCAGAGTTACTGCACGATCGTGCAGTAAATATTTTGTATTCCACAGTCCCACCTCATCATTGATGACATATTCATATGAACGTAAAATGTAGTTTCACGTTTCAACGTAGCTAGGTTTTTCTTGAATTTCAAATCATTGATGCTGAGTTCATTCCGAGAGAACCTACAGACAACAGATTGTGCCAAGATCTGCCGCTTCGGGCGCTCGTAAACTTTGCATACAAACTCACTTACATCCATTACAGTCTGTACGCGAGGAAAAGCAAAACGAGGCATAGAACGCGCTGTCCTCAGCAAACGATCGACGAGAAGTCACACTTGAATTCGCCTCAAGCAATGAGCGCACCCGCTCTGGCTGCAGCCACCACATTCCTCGTTCTTGTGGTGACTGCAACAGCCTTCAACACTCGAGGAGCAGTCTACTCGATCGCCCACCGTCTCCCAAACTCTCTGGTACACGCTCCATCGGTAAGGATTCACGTCACACTCAAACGCGAGGCCTTGCGGCTCCACGGGCAATCCGAGTTAGACATCTTCGCCAATCCTGTCACTTTGACTGATGGAGCTAGTGTTTTCTATGACGGCTACGCGACGTTCATCGACAACGGCACAGTCTTCACCTACTCGTACGTGAATGGGTCTGGCTTCTTGTCGACGAGCAAGAAAGACCAGCATAATGTACAGTGCTTTTCGTCGTCGAGTGCATCGCTATTCCAGTCCGTCCTGCCTGCGCTGAACGAATTAGCTCCGATTCCTAGCGCGTCAATAGGCGACGACGCTGTCAACTGTTCAAGCAAGAATCTGTTCAAAACGACATTTGCAGGAGCTCAGTTTGCCGTTTGTGCGTCTGGCAAGTTGGGTTTTACAGCACACAGTAGCGATCTGGCTATGAGCGTGGAGTATCTGGAGAACCCTGCTAGCATTTCGGCGCCGGCGCCGACCTTGAGCGCTGGACCGCCGTGCGATACTGGGGTAACGGCGACGTCGATGACACCAATAGCAATTGCTTTGCTGACTGGCAATTCGATACCTTCGACCAGCTCGAGAAGCCTGAAGGCTGCAGAACACATGGAAATGGATGCTACGTCGTGTGCGTGCAAGTCGACACCTCGTCCGTGTGTGTTTTTCCACGGCATCGGCAATCGAAATGAAATGGAGGAGCTCCAAGACACACCGACGAAAGCCAGCGGAAGAATGGGGAACATGAACAAGCACGCGCCATGCTGCACAGAGGTCAAGTATGCTATCTTGAACACGATGGACTACAGCTGGATGAACGACTCGCTCCAACAGAAATTCTGTGACCGCGCTCTCAGATTGAGCAGCAGCAGCGATGTGAAATTGGGTGTCATCAAGGACACCGTCGTGGTGACCCACTCAATGGGTGGACTGGTCATGTCGATGGCCTTGGCCACAGGCAAGTGTAGTTTTGGAGAAGGCGCATCGTGGGTGGCTTTGAGCTCTCCGATGACGGGGAGCATGGCGTCAGACTACTTCCAGGACTTCTGCAACGATGAGTTTGGTACTATTACCACGGATTTGCTGGAGTTTTTCGGTCAATGCCCCATGCCAATATCTCGACAGTCCCTTGTGTACCAGAATGAAAAATACTCGACTAAACAGCAAAATGCGGCGTACATTGCAGCCCAGCAGGCTTACGCCGGCAATGTGAGTGCCGCAATGTGCAGCGACAACCCGAATGGGATCTTTTCCCAGTACCAAACAGTGATGAATCTCGTCGCAGAGGTTGTTCCTCACAAGTCACCCGAAAATGACGCTCTTGTGGAGTTCCACAGCTGTGCAAAAGGCCTCGACGAATCTCTGTTCGGCAGAAGCTACAAGGACACGTTTTACAGACCTGAATTGAACCACGCAGACACCGTCTTCTTGACCGGAGACGGGTGGTACAAGGACTCTCAGAAACCTGTCAAATGGTTTGAGTGCTTGCTGTAATATTAAAATATTTTCTCGCAAATTTCTTTCAAAAACCAAATCCTTAACAGACCTTGCATAGGCTGAACCTGCAGTTAGAACAAATTCACGTGTGATGAGTACCCTGCTGCTTTTCAAACCGTGCCATTCAAACTTTATTTATTTTGGGCAGAATGAAGTACTGAAAAAGCTGACGCCAACTATTACTAGTACGTCAGGATAGCAAACATGTCGAAGCAAATATTAAATTGAAGTATTTTCTTAACTAGCAGATCTCTACCTACAGCAGACATTCAAACCATTTTACAGGCCTCACCGTGGACTTAAAGATTCCATCGCCCGTCTTGAATGCGGTGTCTGCGTGGTTAAGTTCACACCTGTAGAACTGGTCCCATGGCGTTTTCCCAAATTTGGCTGGGTCGATTCCACCGGCACAGCTGTGGAACTCCACGAGACCGTCGTTTCTGGATGACTTGTGCGGAATTTGTCTGCCTCCCAGAATGTACTTTGCTTGGTACTTGGAAATATTACCGACGTAGGAGCTGCTGCACATCGCTGCGAAGACATGTTCGCGATATACTGCTTGAGCGGCGTCATAAGCTGCGTTCAAAACCGGATCACTGTACTTCTCCTTTTCATACACAACCGACTTGGTGGACGTAGGCACCGGGCACCTGCCGATAAAAAGCAAGTCCGTTATGAAACTCTGCACCTCGTCATTGCAGAAATCCATGAGGTAGTCTGAAGACATGCTACCCGTCATGGGGGGACTCAACGCAATCCACGTAGAGCTCTTTGCAAGGCTGCACACCCCGTTGGCAAGCGCACCAGCAAACATCAAGCCACCCATCGAGTGCGTTACGACAATCGTGTCTTCGATAGTACGCGAAGAAGTATCACTCGTTTGAGCCATCGAAAGAGTGTGATGACACACCTTCTCCTGCAAAGAGGAATTGGTCCAGGCGTAGTCAACCGTATTCAGCGCAGCATACTTGATCGTGGTGCAGCATGGAGCGTGTCCTTGAATTTTATCCCAGCCGAAGTGCCGTGATGAGTCTTGCAACTCAGCCTCCTCGTTTTCGTTGCCTAGACCGTGAAAGAAGATGCACGGACGAGGAGTAGAATTGCACGGACAAGTGGACGCAGCAATCGCCATGTGCGATTCCTCCTTCAGGTTTCTTGATTTGGTCTTTGGAAGAGGGCTTCCAGTTAACAGTGCAAGCGCTGTTGGCGTCACTGAAGTTGGGATTGCTATCTCTTCGCACGATGATCCGTCACTCAACTTTGGCCTTAGAATGCTCACCGGACTCTCTAGGTATTCCACATCAATAGTAACGTCGCTCGCAAATGCAGTAAATCCAGAATCATCACCCGATGCGCAGATAGCGTAGTGCACTCCAGCGAACGAAGTCTTGAACAAGTTTCCACTCTCGCATTCGATAGCTTCGCCACCCACTGACGCACTCGGAATCGGGGTCGCATCATTTAACGCGGGCAAAATGTCGTTGAATGGAAGAGTACTGGGCGGGATGCATCGGACTGTAGCAGCATTCGACGAGCTGTCGTTCGTGACTAGATAGGCAGCTCCGTCCACTAGAGTGTACGTGAAGCGGGAGTGGCCGTCTACGAACGTCGCAAAGCCATCGTAGAGCACGCTATCGTCGTCATCCGACACTACAGGGTTCGCGAACACGTCGAACTCAGACTCTCCGTGAAGTTCCATTGCCTTGCGCTGGAGAGTGACATGAAGCTTTAGAGACGATGCCTCGGCTAGTGAGGTCTTGAGGCGACGGTGACCGACATCGTGATCATGTGCGACTGCGTAGTCGCACAAAGCAAATAATGCGATAACTGCAGAGCCTATGAATCGCTTGATCCCTGCCATTTCGTCTGGCGTGCGGCTAATGTCCTCAAACCAAGTGTGCTCGGAAGCGACTCGAAAGCAGAGCAGCGCTTGAATTTGGACCGTGAACATGTAGCCACGTCTCCGGTCCATCGAGGTTCCTCGATCCCATGCTGAGCGATTTGCTGCTTATTTGTGCGAAAGGCCTAACGCACTGCATAGACTTGGGAAGGAACTGCACAGCCCGAAAGCAATCCTACGGGATAGCAGCGTGAACATGTGTACGGTGCGGCGTTTGAAGGTCATGTCTAGAGACCGAGCAAACGCTTTCGGGGCCTAAACTGCGGTGAGACGAACATGAAAGCAAAGCCAGAATGGCCTAAACCCTCAGAGAAATAGTAAACATATTTTGCTGCGCTCGATCACTGCTTCGCTCAGGATTTTGCGTGGATCAATACCCCGCTCAGTTCATCTGGCTTGCACACCGTCAAAGAGCTCAAATCATTTTGGTCAAACCCCATATTCGCGTTTAGGTGTTGTACCGTACACACGCTGCGTATTTGCGCTGAAATTTTTTGGTTTTTGTGAAACCTAACGATAACCTCTTCGTGAACAAGCTCGCTAGGTCTCAGCCCACCCCGGCGTGAATATGTAGATCGAGTCTGCATTCTCGACCCAAAGGAATGAGAGGGGAAAAAGGGTTTATGCGTTCTTGTCGAGAACTTGTGCGCATGCAGCGCTGTTTAGTAGCCTACAGCCTGTAAATCGTAAACGTATTCGTGGCCATGTGTACAGTACTGTAGTCAGCTTGCGTGACTCTTTTGCCGTGCCAAGGCTGCAAAAGCCGGAGTCTTCCAGAAGTCGGAGCTTCGTATTTTCCGAGTGATTTGTCTGAGCAATCTGCTGTTCGAGTCGAGTATGGCGTGCGGCTATGATCGCGGCAGAGCAAGTAACTTGAAGCAGGTCTAATTGTTTGGGTGTTTTGCTCAGCTCATCCTCGATGTGGAGTTCCAGAAGGCTCAGCTCTTGTTGCTGCTGCTCAAGCAATTTGGAGCAAGTCACGAACGACTGGATCAAAGCAGTGATGTGCACCCTTCCCTCATCAAGCTTGATATCATTGTTAGTTTCTCACCTTAGCCGATAATATGGTGTCGCTGACGCGCGTTGTTGCAGCCTCCACTATTGCTCTCCTGGCTTTTGCGCAGCCAGTGACCTCCTCGGACAGTTTGCAGGCGGAAACGTCACAAACCTCGCAGACCGCACTCGCCGATGCGCCTTCGGTGAAACTTCATGTCACGCTCAAGCGCAAGTCGATGAAGCTGCACGGACAATCTGAATTCGATGTCTACGCCACCCCTGTCGTGTCGGCCAACGGTGTCAGTGTGCTCTACAACGGATACGCGACGTTCGTTGACGACGACTCCAAAGTCACGTACAGTCTCGTTGGTGGTGCTGCGTACTTGACGACCAAGCGTGCTGATGACTCTGAAACAGTCCAGTGCCTTCCGCCCAACACCCTTCCGTTCGACAAGATTTTGCCTGCGCTGAATAACGCCACACCAATTCCAAGTGCCTCCGTTGGCAAAGAAAATGTGAAGTGCGAGAATGGAAAGTTGCTCAAGACAACATTCGCTGGAGGCCACTACGCTATCTGCATGGCGGGCAAGTCTGGTTTCACTGCCGTGAGCAGTGACCTGAGCATTGACGTGGAGTATCTCGATGGCCCGGTCAGCATTGAGAAGCCCGAGCTAACCGATAAATCGGCCAAGTGCAAGCCTGTTGAAAAGGCAACCTCGATGACGCCAACTGCCCTCGCCCTGGCCACTGGTGGCAGTATTCCAGCTAGCGCGTCACGAAAGCTGAAGGAGGCGTCTCATATGGCTATGGATGAAACGGAGTGTCAGTGCTTGTCCGTGCCTCGGCCGTGCATTTTCTTGCATGGTTTGGGTAACCCGAACGAGATGGCCGAGTTGCAGGACACGCCCGAGCTGACGAAAAACAAGTTTGGTGATATTCACGGACACGCTCCGTGCTGTTCGACGATCAAGTACGCGGTGATGAACACGAACGACGCCGGCTGGAGGAACGACACACTTCAGCAGAAGTTCTGCGATTTCTCTTTATCCATGAGCGAAACCAGCGACACAGCCTCTGGGACGATCGACAACACCATCATTGTGACGCATTCGATGGGAGGTTTGGCCATGGCCGGCGCCCTTGCCAAGGGGAAGTGCAAATTTTCTCCAACTACGTCGTGGGTCGCGTTGAGTGCCCCAATGACGGGCAGTATGGCTGCTGACTATCTTCTGGACGTCTGCAACGAGGGTGAAAACCCAGATTTTGGCTCAGAGTTGTTTGGACTACTTGGTCAGTGCAAGATGACAAAAGCGCGCAAGTCGACCATCTACCAGGGTGGAAAGTACAGCACTCCGTCAGTTGATGCGGCATACGTAGCTGCTCAAGAAGCTTACCGAGGAAATGTGACAGCCGCGATGTGCAGCAACAGTTTCCTTGGACTTCTGTCGAAGTATCAAGCTCCTTGTGTCGTAGCAGGCACGTTGGTTCCTCACAAATCGAAAGAAAACGACGGTCTCGTGGAGTTCCATAGTTGTTTGGGTGGGCTCGACGAGACCAAATTCGGTAACTACTATATGGATCGGTTCTACAAACCGCAGTTAAATCACGCAGACACGGCGTTCCTAAATGGCGATGGCCTACTCAAGGACTCGCAGAAGCCAATGAAGTGGTTCGAGTGCCTCGAACTCTAAGGATGCGCAATTTAGTAGATAGAAGAAGCAAGCCGATTATATAAAACCCTGTGAGCTTGTTCTTGTTTTCCATTATTGTTCTCTCGTCGTCATGAATTAGGCCATTACTCCAAGATCAAAAGCACTCCAGTAGTCCTACTACGTAGTGCTTCGAAGTACTACTAGCAACAGTACTACTACAGTCGTAGTAGAAGCATAACATCCTGCTCCGCACAGCAACAACTGCAAAATGATTTCCAGTTCTCGGAAGTTTGTGTCTATCATTTTTCTCGTCATCGACTTCGGACTTGAAGACAACAGTCCACCAGCCCAAAGCTGCTCTACATTTACGTCTCCATCTCCAACTTCCTGCCTCAGTTTGCCGCCAATTCCACACTCGGTGTTGATCGTCTACCTAGCATTCCTTCTCCCCTGCCACCACGACGCGGTCCTCCGCACACCCAAGTGCGATTTTCTTCTCCAAATAGGGGAACACCCACTTCCCGCTCAGAGCCAGCAGCAACAATAACCACGCAATAAGCACCAATGTGTCTCTCGGGAACGCCTCCAGCAGCACCTCCTCCACGACGATGTCGAACACGCACTCGTCCATCTTCAGCTCCGAGGTCGGCCGCCGCACGCCTTCCACCTCGGCCAAAAGCGAAAATTCCACTTCCACGGCGGAAGTGGACGGCTCGAGTCGATAACGCACCGACTCGTGCGTCTCCATCTCGTGCGGGTGCAGCCGCAGCTTGGCCGTGTTGAGCACGCGGCGCCGCGGCGGCGCCGTTTTCATGACATTTGGCGCGATATTTGCGTCGCTACCGTCAAACAATTTGCCCTGCGCCGCCACCGGCAGCGGCAGCAGCACGCGCTCCAGCTGCAGCGAGAAGAGCGAGGGCTGCGTGGCTGCGTACGACACCTTCACGTCGTAGACGGCGGCGGGCCGCAGCTCCAGCGCCCGGAAGAGCTGCGGCTCGCCGTAAGGCACGTGGACGGCGCTCAGCGGCGTCTCGGGCCGCAGCTCCAGCGCGGGCGCCTGGCTCGCGCATGGAGACGCCAGGAAGCCCCAGGTGACGAGCAGCAGCAGCATGGGTGAATTTTGGGAATTACGCTGCAAATGTACTATAACAAGCGCGAAGTTTATCGAGTGCTCGCTGTCGTGTTGAGCTCAAGGCGGACAGTGGAGGCGTCAGCACTCATATTACGATCAGCGGGGTATGCCGAACGCAGATGAGATGATGTTTTCCGATTTAAAAGACACGCTTTGGTGATGCCGTTTTGACAAAGATGCTTAATGAGGCGGCAAAACAAACCAGTACACAAGCGTTGGCAAGGCGGCTACAAGAGCAGCTTTGGATGGCCGTTTGATCCGTGGGTCTCCTACATGACGAAGACCAGCTCAAGACAATCATTAATGTCGAAATTAAAGGAGGTCTTTGGCGATGACAAGGAACTAGCAAGAGCACTACGGGCCGCCGAGAGGCAATTGTCGCGTCGCGATGACAAATGGAAGGTTATCCGTCAGTTATGTGGATTGACAAAGGCGTGAACCCTGACACGGTCCACGCAAAATGCTGAATTTTGATAAAACTGATGCAGCGATAGTTGAGAAGTTCAGATTTTACTACATCACGACTGTTTCAGTCAGCGCTTAGTCCTGAATCCTCAAATGGTTGTCACAGTGGATGAAGCGGTAGGTATGGTCCTCAAATGCCTGCGTACAAGTTTCGCGCATTTAATACTACAAAAGTAATTGCGTCAATTTGCTTTGCACCAACTGTTCTTCGACAGCTTAACTTCCTGCATACTGGGTAGCGGTAAGTGTCGTTTCAGTAAATATGCAGAATTTGCTAACTGCGTAGTAGTAGTCTGCAATATGCACCTACTGAAATATCTGACTGGTTAGTGATATCTGTGTCCTGGTTTTCTGCACGCATTTTGTCTTAGCGGTGTCCGTGGGGAGGACACAGTCCTGGAGATTGTTTCAGCTAAAGTAATCCTGCTTCTGCGTCCTGCATCGTTTTGTAGCATTTTCAGTGCAGTGCCGAGATCAACGTGTAGTCAGGACTTTTACTGAGGCCAATCACATCACGTCCGGTGTCAAGTACAGGCACTACAGTACTGCAATATATTTAAAAGCGCTATGTCGACTGCAACTCGGACTACGACGGAGCCGTCAACAACTGTGGCATGTTTGACACCAATGCTGAAACCACGCACAGTACGCTCAATACAATTTTGTAAGTCAAAATCCGAAATTTTTGGATAATGTAAGGTGTTCCTGCACAGAATAGTTGCTGCTGATGCTTGAACGCCATCGCACTATTTAGCCGCTTTGGAAAGGCATGATCATTTAAATTTTTCATTGCTAGAGCATTCGGTCAAGGGTGGATCGTTAGTACCAGTCTTAGTATTCGTTAGGACCTTTAGCTTGCGGTGCTACAATGAACCAATGGATATGCGGTAAGCTAGCTCGGTAGCTTTCTCTTTTTCGTTAACTCGTTTTGGTCCAGAGACGCGTTATATTGTACTTGATTTGCACTCGATACAAGTATAAATTAGTGTTTTAGCCTAGTGTTATGTTAATGAAAGCCGCAACACCTTGTGAGCTCTCTGTAGCTACCTGCCATATACGGTACTTTACGGATCTGCTGGGTGACGATAAATGCTGCCCATCCTCCGTTACATTGCTATACTATTGAAGTGCTGCTTCGACGTGTTTGGGTCGAAAGTATTCCCCCAGAATATTCTTACGCAAAACCACCAACTGATCCGGGCTGTCACCACTTCTAGAAGCAAAAAGAATTTCGAGGATAAGAAAACGACTTTGTCCTGAGCATTTGGGCTAGCGCTGGTGCTACGTCGCCTACGGAGCAGAAAGTTATTTTCTTTCCAGATCTTAAATCTCATGATTTTTTTTAATGCATTTCTCGTGTAAGTATGCCTCGGTTTTGACGCTCCCACGGACATATTCACGCCACGTCAGTAACACCACATCTGGATTCCGCAAATGCGTGGTAGATCTTTTCCTAGTAGTCTACAAACAAGAAACCACTAACTATAAAAGTTTATTAAATCATTTCTTCTTCTCGGATCTACAACGTCCACCAGAGAATCTGGGATACCCACGCCAAAACGTTCATCAGTCACTATCTAAAGTGAGAAGTGAGCTCAATACTCGAGTGTATAATATCTGTAGCTAATGATGCGATGGTACGCTTGTTCTTCAAAAACAACACTGCCGAGTCGAGATATGTGACGTGAATCGAGCTACCAAGCTACTCCATTAGCCTAACATAGCAATTGTTTTAACACTACTTGTAGAGTGAGTAGCGACAATTACTACAGCAACTGAGTATCCAAATATTCCTACCTTGATGCCTTCGTTCAAGTTTATTATTTTATTGATCGGTACGCATCCAAATTTGATCGGGCCTACACCCGAGAGCATATCGCTGGCAGCATGGAGCCAGGCCCCCTCAGCCTCTTTCGCTGTGTTTGCGCAAAGTCAGTTCGCTTCACCGGCATCCCAAGGTCCCCTTACCAGTGCTATGCTCACACCAATGGCGCAGTCACCAGCACCACCCTTAGAACCCAAGAAATACAATACTTTCTTCTCGAAAGAATGCTTTCTGCTTTTCACCTGAGCAAAACTAGCACCGTGGGTCTTTAGAAATGACGCAATGCGCAAGAAAGTTATCTTCGTGCACCGGAGATTGCCCTGAAACCAGCTCTCATACATAGCGGACTGTAACATTGGCTCGAAGTGCAGAACAGTAACAGTGAGAACTTGCGTCATTGCGTTTGGCGGTGGGTACTCGGCATCTTCCGCAAGAAGGGTCGCGACTTGTGCGACAGCAGCGCACACAGCTAGCACTATGACTTCTTCCTCTTCCATCCTTCTCTCCGTCTCCATCTAATCTCCACCTGTCTCCACCTTTGGAAGGTGGAGAGACCAGATTTCCTGCTGTCACGTTGTGAGAGACGTTGCTTTAACCAATGAGAAGTCATAAATAAAACAGTTGGTTCGACGTCTCCATCTCCAGCTGCCTAGTGAACACGCTCTAACGAATGATTTGATGGTCTTCAGTAATTGATGCGAGAGTTGGAGCGCCTCCTATTGAAACCCGATAGAAATATGCTTAATAATGGCGCCGCTTTGATGCACAAACGACTTACTGTCGCAGTTGCCCCGAAGAAACTTCCAAAAAACCAGAAAATTAATTCATACGGAACGCGGTAACCAGACTATGCAATTATCATAGCATAACTCTATCTGAATCGCAATTGCAGGAAACGGGTGTATCCGGGCTTTCCTGTCTGGCTTTTTTTTTTTTTTTTTTTAACTCGCCAGCGCATGAAGCGGCAAGAACGCCCCTCTACTCAACTGCCGACTTCAATTCAGTGGTGCAGAATTCCATGCACGTAGATCAAAACGCGCTGCAGTGTTCACGTCACGACGTATTTTGCTTTGAGCTTGCTACATGTAGCTCTCGGTTTTGTCTGTCGTCGTTCTTACAGCAGGTACAATGAATGCAGTTGTCGTTCGCTACTTTTGTGCACCTCTTCCGATCATGAGATGAGGTTTGCACACGAGGTACAATCATAATCGGACATATTCTAAGGACCCCTTCATTCTAGAATTCGTCATCACAAGTGTGGAGGGCGTCAATCAGACCACATAATGACTGCTCTTTTACCAGCAATTGCCGCCTTATTTTCTTTCGTCATCCTCGCGGCAACTATTTCACGCGTGACCGCATTCAGACTTCAAGCACAACAAAACCAGATTCAACATTCGCTGTTGAATGCACCCTCACTGCGCCTCCATGTTACACTCAAGAGCATGAAAGTGAACATTCACGGACAATCCGAGTTCGACATCTTCACCAAGCCTGTCTTGTCCGCCGACAACACCAGCGTGCTCTATGAAGGGTTCAGCACTTTCACCCAGGGCGACACACAGTTCACCTACACATTTGTGAGCGGCACCTCTTTCATTACCGAGAGCTCTACCAGCGCTATCACGCCCGCTGTCACGCGCTGTCTGCCGTCGATCCTGCCGTTCGAGTCGATCTTGCCAGCACTCAACAACGCCAGCGCGGTTCCGAGTGCCACCGTCCGTGGAGAACCAGTGGCGTGTCCAAACGGAACGCTTTTCCAGGCCTCATTCAGCGGATTAGACTTCGCCTTGTGTGCGTCGGGTGCGTCTGGATTCGTTGCGTATGGTCTTGATTTCACAGTGGCGGTGGAGTATTTGTCAAGTCCTCTGCATAGCATCTCCGTTCCAGCTTTGACTCACAGTAATGACGTGTGCGAGATTGTTGCGACGCCAAAGACAGTCACGCCTACAGCACTCGCACTGTTGACGGGCCAACCCATACCACCATCATCGTCACGGAGTCTGAGGGAGGCTGCACCTACAGTGATCGAGGCAGATTCGTGTGAGTGCAAGTCGACACCTCGTCCGTGCGTATTCTTGCATGGTTTGGGTAGTCCAAATGAGGAAGCAGAACTGCAAGACACACCAAAGTTGACAAAAGAGAAATTTGGCGATATTGGTGATCACGCGCCTTGTTGTACGACGGTCAAATACGCCGTCTTGAACACTGTCGACTACGGGTGGACGAATGATACGCTGCAGCAAAAATTCTGCGATTTCTCGCTCTCCATGAGTGATACCAGCGACCAACTTTCGCGTAAAATTGAGGATACGATTGTCGTGACGCACTCGATGGGTGGGCTTGTGCTGGCGATGGCGTTCGCGAAGGGGATGTGTAGTCTTGGTGAAACCTCCTCATGGGTTAGCATGGCCGCACCGATGATGGGTAGTATGGCTGGAGACCTTATCCAAGATCTCTGCAACGACGAGTACACTGGCATGGTGACGGGCCTGTTGGAATTAATTGGGCAATGTCCTGCATCTGCTGCACGCAAATCAATCTCGTACGAGGATGAAAAGTACAGCACCCCAGATCTCAACGCCGCATACGCAGTCGCCCGAGAGGCCTACCGTAGTAACGTGACTGCAGCTCTGTGCAGCACTAGTTACTACGGTGTTCTCTCGAAGTTCTCTCCTTCATCCATCGTCGGGGGTAAGGTGATCCCACACAAATCAAAAGAAAACGACGGTCTCGTGGAGTTTCAGAGTTGTCTGGGCGGTCTCGATCCGTCATTGTTTGGGAACAACTATCGCGATCGGTTTTACGCAGCCGAGCTGAATCATGCAGACTCCGCGTTCCTGACCCATGACGGCTTCTTCAAAGATTCTCAAAAGCCATTCAAGTGGTTCGAGTGTCTTCTGTAAAATTAACAATTTTAGCATCCTGATCTTGAAGTCACTTATTATTTTATCAAATTGTTTTCGTTTATTCTTCATGTTTCTTGAAAACTGGTGTGGCATGCAAGCGTATTAACTGCAAGTGGTCCTTTTACTAAATTCCAACATTTCTCGGACACGCCAAATACAATTTTTGGTAACATGTGGACATCACCACATACTTGACAGTCTTTGCCTCCTCGGGGCCTAGGTATGGACGAGACCTGTAGCCACACAATTATTGTGCAGAACGAGCATAGGCGCCCAGCAGTTCATTGTGTACCATTAATTCTCAGATATTAATCGACACGTGGTCGAGATGTCACTACGACCGGACCGATGCTCCATGCTCCACATCGTGATTTCCCTGCAACCTCAGACGCATTAAGATGAAGAGTTTGATAATCGCTGCGGTCACTATCGTGCTCATGCTCCAGACCATTGTTGAGGCAACTAATCCGCAAAACCAAGCACGCAACTGCCATTTCTAAGAATTCATGTCACCCTAAAGCGCAAGACCATGCAGATACACGGGCAGTCCGAATTTAACGTATTTGCCAGACCTGCGGCGTCGGATGACAAGCTGAAATGGCTGTACGATGGCAACGTAACATTTGTCGAGAACGGAATACAGTTTACATACTATTTTGTAGATGGCACGACCTACTTACGGATACAAGATTTGGTGGTCAGTTCTCAGGAAGAGCAAGTCATGCGATGTATCACGCCAGAAATTTTTCGATTTTGTCGGTACTAAATGATGCCACACCAAGTCCAGTTGCGTCGGTTTGCGGCGAAGTTATCAACTGTGCAAGTGGTAAGCTCTTCCAAACCTCATTTGCTGGAGCAGAGTTTGCCTTGTGTTCGTCAGGAGCGTCGGGTTTCTCTGGATATAGCAGTGACATCACTATTGCCGTGGAATATGTAGACAATTTCGGCAACACTTCAGCGTATGCATTGCCTAACACTCTAACGCGTTGTCCTCGAACCGCAAGGCCCAGTACTTTAACAACAACTGCTCTTCCTTTGCTTACTGGAGTTGACGTGCCTACTAGTTTGAGAAACCTGAAACAAGCATCGCACTTGGCGGTGGCTGCACCTACCTGCAAGTGCAAGTCGACACCGCGCCCGTGCATTTTCTTTCATGGGTCCGGCAATTTAAACGAAGAGAAGGGGCTGCAGCATACACCTAAGAAGTTGAAACACGAGTTTGGCGACATTAGCGGCCACGCCCCTTGTTGTTCGACCATCAAGTATGCTGTGTTGAATATTATTGACTATGGCTGGATGAACGATACAAGTATTGCGACTACACTCTCTCGTTGAGTAACAGCAGTGATTTAGCTTCCAGTACTATTGAGGATACAGTTGTTGTGACACACTCAATGGGAGGACTCGTCATGGCTGGTGCACTTACAACAGGGAAGTGTAGCTTTGGAACAGGGACATCTTGGGTAGCCTTAAGTCCGCCGATGGATGGTAGTATGGCTTCAGACTATCTGGAGGACTTTTGCAGAGGAGAATTTACTGGCATCGCCCGTGAGCTACTAGACCTTATCGACCAGTGTCCTACGTCCATCGCTCGCCTACAACGGTGTATGAGAAGGAAAAATACAGCACGTCCGAGTTAAATGCCGCATACACCGCTGCTCAGGAAACTTACCGAGGGAATGTGACGGCAGCAATCTGCAACAATTCCTACGTCGGAATCTTCTCGGAATATCCAGCTGCCAGTATTTTGGGTGGAACAGCCAGTTCCCCACGAGTCATCTAAGAACGATGGCCTCGTAGAATTTCAGAGCTGTTTGGGAGGCTTGGACTCAACTACGTTCGGAAACACCTACGGGAACCAATTCTACATGCCCGAGCTTAACCAAGCAGATACGGCATTTCTTGCGGGTGATGGGATTCTCAAAGAGTCGCAAACGCCTACAAATGTTTTGAATGTATGTTGTAGACTATGTACGAAGAGACTTCGTACACGCAGTTATGGTCCCGTTCTCCTAGGAGCCACAGTTTGTTTTCTAAGAACTTGTTCCTGTCGCGGTAGGTCTAAGTTATAGAGGACATTTAAACTATTTTACCGGCTTCCGCGGATCCTTGAAGAAGCCGCCGTTCAAAACAAAACACTGTGTCTGCATGGTTTAGTTCTGGCACGTATCCTCAGGCGTAATCGAAGCGACAAACTGTGATCATGCCACATAATTCGTGTAGTCATCACTGCTTGTTGATGTCTGCACGTGTGCGCTACCATCCTTATTCTGTTCGTATCCTTCGTAGCCAACGACGGTCTCTTGGCCAGCAATGTCTCTGGTAGAGCTCCCTGCACGATTACAGGACCCCCAAAGTGCCTTCTTCATCGCAGGTCATTTTGAAAACTTCACCCGACCCAACAAGCGCCATCTCACCACACGCTGCTCAACATGAAGATCCAGCTCGTCGTTGTTGCTCTCGCCGCTGCTGACGCCCGCGTACGTGCTGGTGAGCACCTGGTAGACATACGGCTTCCACTGACCAGTGCTGTGTGCTACCAGTCACGGTGCTATCCGACAGTGTTAAGCCATCATTTTCTGAGGATTTATGCGGAACAACTTTGCCTGTGACAACGAAAATTGGTCCGTACACGGAGAATATACCATAGTTGTTGTCACTGCACATAGCAGCACTCACGTTTGTGTATGCTTCTTGAGCTGCAACATACGCCGCATTCAACGAATTTGATGCATACTTTCCGTTCTGGTTCATGAGTGACTCCCGAGAAATTGGCATTGGACATTGACCGAAGCAACCCAGCATTTCGGTGGCAAAATGAGCGAATTCATCGGAGCAGAAACTCTGAAAGAAGTCAGCGGTCACATACTCTTCCGTAAATGGTAGCAACACGGGAAAAACGGTTCAGTGTATTCCTTCAAGTACATTTCCTTTTCATGATAGCATTCCTGCACTGAACGATGCAATTCCGATTTCAAGCGCATCTGTAGGCGGCATGATTGTCGAATGCAAGACTGAAAGTCTGTTCAAGGTTGTATTTGCTGGCACTCGCTTGGCTGAGTGCACATCAGGAGCTGTTGGCTCTACGGCATACAGCAGTGAATTCACGATTGAAGCGGAATACCTAAAGAAACGGTGGTTCCATAGTCATTACCCGTCAAGTTGGGATGTGATCCTGTAGCAAAGCCTACGTTCGCGTAACCTACGGCATTCGCGCTATTATCCGGAAGTACCAGTCTGTCCAATCTTTCCAGAAGTCTTACAGAGGCAGACCACCTAGCAATGGATTTATCGTCGTGTACATGCAAGTCGAAGCCTCGTCCTTAAGTATTTTTCACGGAACTAGAAACTACCACGAGATGGAGGGGCTTCAAGATACACCAGAAAAAATACGAGTGGGAGAATGGGCAACATGAACGATCATGCTCCTTGTTGTACAACGACCCCGTACGCAGTTTTGAACACAATGGATTACAGTTGGAATGGATTACAGTTGGAGGACCAACTCCCTTCAGCAAAAATTCTGCGACCGGGCTCTCAGTCTAAGTGAAACTAGTACGGTAATAAGGAATCAGGAATTATCGAAGACACGGTGGTGGTGACGCACTCAAAGGCCAAGCTCGTTATGTCGATGGCCATAGCAACAGGCAAGTGTAGTTTTGGTGAGGGCTCGTCATGGTTGGCTATTTGTTCACAAATGGCAGGAACCATGGACTGTGTTTTGTCCTCGACAAAAGTTGCGTATCCGTCATAAAGAATAGTATCCCCGGTGCTCGACACCACTGGTTTCGCGAATACATCGAACTCAGCTTGACCGTGGATTTTCATGCTCTTTCGCTTGAAGATGACATGAAGCTTTAGGGATGGTGCATTCGCCAACGAAGTCTGCAATCTGTCCTGCACTGTCGTGAGTGCAGCTGCTGTCCCTGCGAGAGTGACGAGCATAGTGATGCATATTATTATTAACTGCTGTGTTGACTGCATGTTCCAGTTACTTGGACTTGTTCTGTTGAAAAATCGGTAGTGACAGCGCGAAGTGCTTCGCTCAATCTGCACAACCGGGAGCGTTTGGGATGGGAAGGCCCTGAATAGCAGACCATTCGCATTAGCATTTGCATCATTTTGTATCACGCACTCAGATAAGTAAGCTGATAGCGTCTTCAAACAAGCACGACAAATGCGATAAGCTCTGGTCTGAGTGTTTGCATATTCATCGTGAGATACGTATACCGCGCCCAGCAGCGTCTAAGCTACAATACTATGAACTCAGATACATGCTGCGGCTCCTGGCTCTTCGGTACATGCAACTTGGGTAGCCTTTGTAGTTTGATCCAGCGCAAATGCGTTTGAAGCTTGGGCTGGAAATTCGTCAGAATCTCACTCAGTGATTCGATGTCGGTCGGCCCAATCTGCACGTTACCACTGAGTAGCAACTCTTCTAGTGTCGAATTACCAGGCGCAAACTGCAAACCATCAATTGTCTCCAGCACGGGGAGGCCCATCTGTGCAATAATTGTTGCGCGGTCAATCTTCTTCTTCGATTTCTTGGCTTGGTCCATCTGAAGCATATAAACCTATGAGCCATAACGTTGGAGATAAATGATGATAAACAACAATGAAGGCCCACCTGAGTCTGAATATGACTTTCGGCAGCATCAAGCTCGGACAAGAGCTCTGAGGGAGCTGCATACTTTGTCAGCCCGTCCACCAGAAACTTCGCCCTAAGGAGAGAGAGCATAGACCACAATATTGTTTGAGTGGGAGCTAATTTGTGCGAGGGGAACAGCAGAGCCTTCCTTACCCACGCCCAGAGATCTTGTTGTTGGCGAGTGACAGTGTTTTGAGTGTTGTGTTAAATGGCAGTGCGTGTGCGAAGGCGCGGGCACCAGCGTCTCCAATGCAATTCTGGAACAAATTCAGTGCCTCGAGTGTTTTGTTGTTTCGAAGTGCACGCGCAAGCGCTACTGCTCCCCGTGAGGTGATTCCATTCGCACGCAACGATAGAAACACTAGCGCAGTCCCCTCACTCAATAAGTGAGCAAAGCCCTCGTTCGCGTCAATCTCTCCGCCTGCCTGAAGCTCTTCTTGCATTCTGAGCTCGTGCTTTTGATCTTCACTCAATTCTTTATCTTGTTGAAAATGATCACCAACGTGTGGTGTTGACTGGTGCTGCCTACTGGTAGCGCCAGCTGAAGGTGGTCTCGAAGTATTCTTTGGTGCTGAAGGCGGTCGGGAGGCTACACCTGAAGCATGCAATGAGCTTGGATTCGAAAGTTGGCCAGAGGATCCAGGTGCAGCATTTTCTTTTGCTTGTTCAGTTAACACAGAATCAACTGGGTTCCATTCCAGCTGAAGCGCAGTGACGTGAGTCTTTGGAATTGTTGAGCACAATAGTGCGAGCTGGTCCTTATTCAATCCAACATTGAAAAGACTAAGCGTCAGACGGAAACAAATTCGTCAGAGACTGCTTTCACTCTATAATCATCGAGGTTTGTGTGACGTACCAGACGGATCGAACTTTCGTTGAGAGCGGAAGTGCAAAGCACATTGCACGACAGTTCCCGTCGTCTAGCTGCCAGTGCTTTACTGAGATCTGCTCAACCTCACTCACATCGTAGATGTTGCTACCCGTTGATGCCTCACTGGAAGCGGCACCTTGACGCTCCTCTTCATCAGGATGCAGCGGAAGAAGCTGAGGATGGGGAATCAAGTTACGTAAACTGCAGTACGCCAGCAAGTCTCGCCGGAATATATGCGCAGGTGGCAGCGCAGCAATGGCTTTTGTCACGGCATCGTTGTCTATGGGGACTTGGCGCACAGCGTTAGCTTCAGGAGACCAAACGCCTCGAAGCAAAGCTCCAGGACGAGGAACCATCTCGTAGTTACTGGAAACGGAGCGTTTCAGGAATAAAGAGGTCGAGCTACCATCACTAAATTCAGATGTGTATTCGCAGTGTCAGGCATCACGATGCGGACTCTTTGAGATCAGAACCTTGCAGTAGTTGTATGCAGCAAGGCATTGACTAGACGCAAAAATACAAACCCTGCTTCACAACATTAGACCTTAGCTTCATCATTTTACCCGCCTGGCGTGCTCATAGCGCTGGCAACTTAAAATGCATGGGTGCAACAACACCCGCGAGCCATGCATAGATATTTATTTAGTCAAAATTGTACGTTTCTCCCTATCGAAGGGCATGTGGTCGAGTAGTGCTCTATGTGGATGTGTTGTGTATGTGTGCGCACGTCTTGCATTTTTTTGAGAAAGCTTTGGGGACGAACTGTTCGCACCGACACAAACTGCATGGCCCTTGTGTTGCAGCAGCCGAAGAGGAACGTCGCTGAGATCCGCCAGCAGCTTCGTACTGGGCAATACCCTCCATGGCCTGGTCTATGGCATCATATAAACATTGTGCTGCACGAGGATGCGGGATAGCACCACTCAAAATCTCCTCGGGCGTCAACTTCTGGCCGTAGAAATTGCTGTTCATTTCTGACCTTGCAGTGATAACAGCACCGTGCAGAGATATACCAGCGAAGAGGCCACGACTGTGCGAGTAACTGTAGTTGGCGTTGAAGCCACCTCGGCTGGCGGCGGCTTGCGCCAAAGCATCGCGTCCATACGGTCCCACAGCCACACTCAAACCACCTCCCACATTCACTTGTGTACGATGGAACACCTTGACAGCATTCTTAGACCCCATGATAATCATGAACTCGATGAGCTCACCGCCACCCTCGAGACCGCCACCAATGCCTGCCGTGCCGATAGCAGACGGAGCAGACCAGGAGCCATCGTCCAGCTTAGCGATCACGATGCCCGTGCCCATCTTGGCTGTGATAAGGAGCCCTGCCTTAATAACTGTAAGAAAGGCAATGCCTTGCGCCCGCTTAAGGAAATTGACAGGGATATAGCGGTCGCTGTCCGCACCAAAGTCAGGGCGGAAGAAGTTACCCAAAATGTCTGCTGCCGAGCGACACGCGCTTTCCAGCGACCGACTGTACGGCAGATGCAGTCGCGTCTTGGCTTCATGCGGGTTTTCCTTGTGGCAGTTCGCGTACTGAGTGTTCAATCCATCCTGAAAGCACTGCAGAATCGGCGCACAGATCGTGCACACCCGCTGTGGGTGTGCCGGGTCGTATTTCTTCTTCATACTCTCGCTCGCCACTTGATCTGGCGAGATCAGCATCCTGGCCGGGGAGCACGAGTGGCACACGCTGGCGCCACACTTCCTGCAATGGTGTCTCCGTCGTTTAATGTCGAAAACTTCGCTGCAGATGGCACACTTGGGATTGTCGGCATACCGACTCATAGTGAGTCTCGATCCCGTCGACGCCGCGGGAACAAGTTCCCCGCTCGTGTTGCTCGACGTGTCGCTGTCAATGCTATCTCTTCTGATGAGCTCAGACGCCGAGTACGGTCTTCTGTCCCCGGACGGCCTCGCCTGAAGCGGCAGCGGCGGGTTGTCCGCTCTCGCTCCGACCCCGGACGTGGACATCGGCCGTCGAGCAGAGGAGTTCCTCCCAGCAACTACAGCAGCAGCTGCCGCGCCTCGCTTGCTTTTGACATGAACTTTAACTAGTTTGCGGCGCTTCTTGTCGTCCGGGATGAGTCTGGCCAGCTGCGGCAGCATGTGCTCCAGCATGAGCTCGCTGCCGAAGTAGGCGGCCAGCCTCTCGTAGAAGACGCGTGCGCGCAGCTCGCCCTGGCCGAACTGCTTGCAGTCCGCCTTGAAGGCCGCCACCACCTCGTCGTGGTCCTTGTTGGCGCCGCGCACGGCCGCCAGCATGCGCTTGTAGATGGCGGCGGCCTCGTCCCCGGCGGCGGCGGGCGGGACGTCGATCTGCTCCTTCTCTTTGTTCTTCTCCTTTTCCTTGTTCTTCTCCTTCTCTTTGCTCTTCTTCTTCTTGCGCTCTTTCGGCACGTTGCGCCGGCTGATGCCCGCCGAAGTGGACGCCGCGCTGCCCACCGCGCGCGCGCCCAGCGACTGCGCCGCCTCCGGGAAGCAGAAGCCGCAGCGCGCGCACGCGCGCGCGCCCGGAGCGAACCCCTCGCGGCAGGAAGGACACGACGCCATTATGTTCAGCGGGAACGGTTTTAACGCGTTTTTACCGAATAGTATTCGGTCTTTTATTGGAACAGGCTTCTATTCGGGGGTACGACGGTGCTCGCGTCGTTTCGCGACACATGGCTACATTCAGTTGTTGAAGATGAGGTGCGTGTGGACTGCAATGCTGCTGCTGGGCGTGGTGTCGGCGGTGGAGACTGCGTTCGAGTTGCAATTCGAGTATGAAGATCCGGTGCTGATGGCGGCGCAGACGACGGTGGGCGGACCGCGCACCCGATGGAACACGCAGTCGATTGTCGCTGGGTTTGGCATGGAAGAGGGGGCGAGACTGGAGCTGGAAGTGACGCGGCTGAGTGTTGCTGCACTGGAGGAGGCGCGGGTAGCGCCCGTGGTGTTTTCGCTGTATGACGTTGACCAGTGGCGGGCCTACGCTGTGCTCAAGCTGCGCGAGGTGCACATTCGAAGCGACTTCGTGTTGTGTCACTATCCGGCTGCAATGCGGTTTGCCGTTCCGCCGCCGGGAAAAGAGACTGCGCTGCCGTGGAAGATCGTGTTTGATGTGCGGAAGCCGAGCTTGTATACGCTGCAAGCCCAGGTTTGCGGCGATGCGTCCGTCAACGTGACGGTAGGGGGCAATTGATTGGGGAGATGTAAGATGCGTAGCTGGTCGTACTGATCGGTTGTCGCAATAGGGACGCGCAAGAATGGTGAATGTAGGTTACGACGGCGAGTTATCGGAGCATTTGGGTGTTCAAAAACTTGGCTTGCGACCGCTGTACAAAGGTGAGCTATATGCGTTCGTGCTGTGTAAAGCAGCATCATTAACGCGTTTTGAAGTGTTGTTTACGGTGTACCTCGCTGCAATGGTGCTGTGGATATCGGAGTGCTACATTCGGCGGCGCAATGTTCCAGTTAGTGTACTTTTGCATGTATCTTCTCGAATGGAGTTTGTCACTAACCGCTGTGAACTTACTTACTCTTCCGCGACAGAAAATTTGCTATTTGTTTCAAGCAGCGCTACAAGTAAAGGCACTCTCAGTTGCCCTTAAGCTCGCGTTTTACAACGAACGTAGCTCGCGCGGTCAGCAGGACACAGCTCTCGATTTTGCGCAAGACTTCGGCGAGAGTGCCACAAACGCAACATTGCTCGGTGTATCTGTTCTCGGTTCACTTGGCTGGTCTATCACGCGAGCTCGTCTTTCGCGCCGGGAGACTTTATCGCTGTTACTACTTGCGGCAATTTATCTTGTTGTAACTGTTAACAAGGCGCTATGTCGTCCTACTGACGGCCCGCAATGCCGCGGGTTCTTGCTCTCGGAGTATGCACTTCAATCTATGATGATGCTAGGTGTGATCGTAGCTCTGAACTTTACTATCGCTCAGCTGAAACTCGCTGTCAACTATGAAAGGTGGAACTGCTTCGTGACGCCTCTTACATACATAAAGCTCGACCAGTTTCAGTACGTACAAGTTATCGTGATGGAGCAGCACGTAATCTGAGTTTCTTGTAAACTAACGTGTGTGGTGTCTGGACATTAGGCGATTCCGTTTTGTCTTTCTTGGGTACCTACTGATGCCTACCTTCCTGCTTCTTCTAAACGTAAGCGCACTTACCTTTGACTGGAAGTATATTTTACTCTTATTTTTTGTCGTAGCTTCTGGTCGTCATACCACCAGGTTATTGGCGTTACGCTTGGGTGAATACACTTCTCAACGAAATTACAACGCTTGTAATCGTCATCAACATTGGTTTGGTTGTTCGACCAGCGGACACGTATATCTATTCACGGGTAAGTACTGATCGTTCCTTCCTAGCCAGCCCGCCCAGCTCAGCCATCTGGCTTTTGTACTTGTCAAAAGATCGCACGAAGTACAGCACCGGACGTCTTAAGTCGAGACAATGCAGATCCAATTGATCCTCCGCCTTTAGGACCTTCTCGGCCACACACGTCGCGGTCTCAGTCAACAAATGCAATCAATGAGCAAGCCACGGCAGCATCGGTAGAATATCCTAGTGTCAACACGGACGCCATGATAAGTGGACTGGCTGCCATTGAAAGTAATCGATAATGAATCGATTCGACAAAACAGCTTTTGAGTCAAAAGCCTTGGTGCCTAAAACGAACGGTGGTATGCTAACTAGTACGAGTGACTATTTGAAAATGCTAGACTGTGCAAAATTCTAGCATGAAACTTTGTTCAGATCTGTACCTGAGACGCTTATAGCGCGTTAATTGCTCAGTATGCTACCAAAGTTTACGAATCAGTTTTTTAGGTCAGGACATGATTCAGGTCGTAGGCGAGCCCCGTTTTACAAATGCTGTAATGCGCTGCATCATCACTGATGCATGCATTTTAGAAGCTGCGGATTGCTGCATCAAATGCGGAATCAAGAGTCGAATATCTGGTACTTTATAGCGAACTCACGTATTTAGTATGCTTATGCTACGAGACCCCGTCATCCTGTACGATGATTCCCCCATAGTTTGTAATGGGATTGTGCACATTATGCATAATCACCTACGTTGCGAATCACGACATATAAATTTGAGCCAAGAAAGTTTTTTAGGAATTCTGATCTTTTCAACACCTTCCTCACTTTTCGATTTACCTCATCAAGTTCAGGAAGCTTCAACTGCATCAACAAGTCCCCACCATGCACCTTTCAAGTATTGTTGCACAACAATGAAAAAATTCAAACCCAGCCAAGCCTCAGCAGCAGTCTTCAGCAGACATCACTATCAATTTTGCTTCCAACGTTAACTAGGGCCAGCAACTACAACTGGTCTAATGTCGGGCCGTGGTCAAGGAGCTCACGGCGCAGGAAAAGGTGGCTCCAAACGCCATTTACGCATATTGAGTGATAACATCCAAGGTACCTCAAAACGATCCATTCGCCGACTTGCTCGTCGCGCAGGTGTCGTCCGAATTTTAGGACTCGTGTACGAAGAGACCAGGGCAGTTCTGAAGGTTTTCGTTTCGAATCTCGTTAGTGATGCACTCGTTACACTGAGCACGCCAATCGCAAGACGGTCACCAGGATGGATGTCGTCTATGCCTTAAAGCATCAAGGGCGTACCCTGTACGGTTTCGGTAGCTAAGCATGCGACCGCTTTTCAACAACAACAAACAATTATTCACAAACACCAGTAGAGCGTAAGGAAAAATAATAATCTCGATTCTTTACGCTACGCCCAACCCAAAAACGCAACCCCTACATCTTGCAGTTGTGCTTGTTCTCTTTTGCTGGATCACAGTCCACGGGGTATCTGCTTAAACTTACTCCGGCTATAGCGTAGTCTTCGGCTCATCGACCTGATCTGCGTACTCTTGCTCTTCTTCGTCTTCTTTGCCTTGTTCAGACCCCGAGTCAGTAATTTGTATGCTCTCGTCTTTGCCTTGTTCTGGCTTCGAATTAATGGTGTCTGCGGGCTGTTTACTATCTTCATCCTCCTCGTCTTCATCGTCCTCTGAGCTTTGGTCTACAGTGATCGCCTGTTCGCCTACTGATGGCTTGGGTCGCTTTAGCGCTGATGTTTCGGCCTTGTCATCGGTGTGAGGAGGAAGTGTTGTGGAGGGCACGTCAAAGGTGGTTGACGCACGAGAACGAACTCGCAGTCTTGGGGTGGGTGGCAAGAGACGGCTCGCTGATGCCGAAGGTGTAAACGTGCTGGGAGGCCTACTACTTGTTGTCGCAGTGTGTTGATGCGCTCATCCTGCGCCTGAGTAGTAATACTTAGAACATTACACCGTCATTTTTTTTACTTTCCGTGATTTACCACTGAGAACATTCCTGGAACCTTCTTTCGGGTCAGGTGGTCTTTAAGCAACGCGACCTCTCGACCACCTGAGAGCGAATGCAACGCCTTTTGGATCTAAGGGTGGTTTCAGATCCGCTCTACCTCTGAGATCTAACAGCTGTTGGTTTCATCGACGCGACCTCTCGACCACCTGAGAGCGAAACCAACGCCCTTTCGATCTAATGGTGGTTTCAGGTCCGCTCAAATACTACAGGTGCTCTTTCAGCAACGCGACCTCTCGATACCATCTGGTGTGAAGGAGGTATCCTCCAAACCTCCAAGCTCCATAAAACCGCTCCCCAACCGTAGAAGCATTTCAGTACGATTCACAAGTACATGTAAGTCATCGATATTTTTTTATCATCAGTAAGAAAAAAAAATATGGTCAATGGATTTAGCTCAGAAGAGCATCTACTTCAGTCTTTAGCTTAGGACACTTAGTCTTAACAAAGTCATTCTTGCTAAGCCAATCGAGATAATTAGGATCAATCTTTGGAATCTGTTTGATAGTTCGATTCTTGTATTTTCCCCACGTCATCATAAACGAACCATCGTCGTTTCCGAATTTGATGTGAAGGAATTGGGCAACAGGGTCATTCTCAAGATCGGTAAAACGATTTTGATGAGACAACCATCTGCAATATGATGGATCAGAGGAAAATACCTCTTAAATAGTCTTCGATTTGTACTTGCCGAATGTTAGTGTCGAACTCATTGTATCTATATACCTACCCAGATACACTATTCAAAAAATAAATTAATTATTTCAATTGCGTTTAATCCTGAAAGATATAAAGTCTATGATATAATAATGAAAGGATATATCTACAAGATCACCAACGCAGACGAATCGATTGTCTATGTGGGTAGCACCACACAATCAATTCATCGTAGATGGCAAATGCATCTGAAAGATTATAGACTTTGGATCAATGGTAATCACAGACCGTGTGCAATTTATCATCACTTTAATCAATATGGAATCGATAATTTCAATATTCATTTAGTGTCGGAACACGAGATCGAAAACCGCCGAGAGCTGCATGAATTTGAACAACTTGTTATCGATACAACTAATTGTGTTAACCGTCAAGCCGCCATCCTTACAGAGGAGCAAAAGCGGATGAAAGCTCAACAGTATCGCGATGCCAATAAAGCAAGACTAAGAGCACACGCATCTGAAAGAATCGAATGTGATTGTGGGGGATCACATAGACGAAGCGATAAGTCGCAACATGCACGAACTAAGCGTCATCAACAATGGTTAGCTGATCACCAATAAATCAATCATATTTTTTTTGTTTTCAGTATAGGATCTCTAAACACCTTCTAGCTATGCTGTGGTATAATCTAAAATCTCACCCGTTAGACGGTCGTAGGACAGTTCTTGTTCGCTGATTACCAAAATAATCATATTGACACCCTGACAACCAGCATTCACACCCTGAATCTGAATAGACTGAGGGATATCCTTTTCGGTCAGGCGACTGACATCCGCGATGAGGACACGGTTGGTTAGCGACCACGTCTGATAGTACCATACACAAGCTCAGGAGTTAGATCACCATTGATAGCACCAATCTTAGCCACCTCGTTGGTGAAGTGATGGAAGTCGTAGTCGTGGCTGATGTCAAACGTCTGACTCAAACCAATACGAACATTATAGTTTCTAATCGACGAACCAGGGTGTAGGGTCCAAGAAGCGCTGTCAAAAGGACTTTGGAACTGTTGAACAGCAGCCGAAGCGAAACTACCCGTTTGTTCGGCGAAAGGAAGTAGTACAACATATTTAGCGTTCTTTACCGAAGCCGATAGCTGTAGATCAAACGATGTGTTGTGTTGAGTCGATTGCTTACTAATACCAGCTCGCTGATAGAAAAGCTGAGCATAGCAGTCATTGTAGCGTACTTTCTTAACGGGCTTAGAGATGATAGCCTGAGGATTCTCGAGATGAACGAACGGGACATACAAGCGAGAAGTAGTGAAAGGCATGTACGTACCATCAATAGTAGGCTCAAACGAATTAACTACGGCTCCCCAAGCAATACTGAAACCAGCAGAAGCAGCAAGAACACCAGCCATAGGATTACCAGTGGAAGAAGCTGCAACCATTACGGGACACGTATTACCTGATGAGAGGGTGGTGGAAGTAAGCGGCATACCCTTCGTAGCATCAACGGCGATAACGGATGAGCCCTGATTCACACGGAAACGAAGTCGGATCTGAGGATTAGCCATCAAATCGAGTTCGCGGAAGATAGGATGTAAATCACTTAGTTTGATTTTTAGCATGTAGTTCCACGTACCCATAAAAGCATTAGCAGTAGAAGCACCCGCTACGAATGCACCACGCGAGGTTTGGTTAGCGATAGTGGTGGAAGCAGAAGCAGCACCAAGCGACGGCCACGTTGAACTGAAATCAGAACCAGCCGTCGGAGGATTAGATAGAAGACGCTTAACGAGACCATCGTTAGGAATGGTAGCACCAGCCGAAGGAGCACTTGGTGTAAAGGCTGAAGAGAAAGCGGCGTTGTTCGAGTACCCATCACCGTTTAGAGAGTTAGTCCCCGAGCTGTAGGTTACAGACTGAGCAGCATCAGGGAAAAGGAACGATTCACTTCCATGCTTCTCAACATACTGAGGACTGTATCCGGTTTGAGCACGAATGTTGTTCCAAAAGAGCTTGTAGTCAGTCATGCTAACGATAGTCTTGCCATTCAGCTCGAGAGACATCGAGTCAATTACATTCCAGTTGCCACACTTGAGGGTAGCACAGAAGCGGTTAGCAGCAGCACTTTAAGTAGTAGCTCCATTCTTCATCGAGACCTTGTATGGAAGCATTATATAAGCATCGCGGAGGGAGGCAAAGCCCTCACTACCATTTAGCTGAGCCGTTGCATCAATGGTAATGACACCATTCTGATACGAACCCTGATTAAGATCAATGACATGAGGTACGCGCTTAGTGGTCGATACCTTGATCGCAGGATCGCTCTTCAGGGAGCTCTGGTACAAATACTGATCGGATAGTTGTGTTTCACTCATGGTGGAATCTATATCAACTCTAATATACGTTTTGGAAATTAATTATTATGACAAGCCTTATCAAGCCAATCACAAGTGATCATGACCTCATCGAGCTCGCTGAGAAAATGGATGTGAGACTTGACAACATTTTCGAATCAAGTGAGATAACGTCTCCTCTTCCAAAGAATGGTTCTTTCCTAATTCTTCTACGACAGCCTAATATGGATGTAGGTCATTCGACAGCGGTACATAATGGTAAATACTTCGATTCAATGGGTGAAGCAGCCCCAACAAAATATGGAATCGGTAGATACAACTCCAAGCAATACCAAGGAACATATGGGATTATTGCGGACCATTCTGTATTCTTTGGCTGTATTCCAAGCAACACAATCGACCCAATATCTTTAAAAATATGAAAGATTTGAATTTGACAATGTTATAATAAATATGTTTCAGGGAATATAGCAAACATGTATCGCGAACTAACAGTTTCAAGCGACGTACCATCGCGCAAGCTCACCAAGGCTTTCAAGACCGGTAAGCTCTCTTTAACAGCTAACGAACTCAAGGGTAGTGGATCTGTCATTCATCTTCATCCGGCAAGCTTTGAAAAGGCTCTTAAAGCTCGCAAAGCCGGTCGTGGCGTTCGACTCGACATTACTCGTCATGAGGTCAAGAAGGTTTTTTTTATAAGAGAGCTCAAGGAGGTTCCATTTGGTCCAAGATATGGGGAGGGGTTAAGTCGGCTTTTAAATTCGGAAAGAATTCAGGACTACTTAGCCGAGCTGTGGATGCCGCCGTACCAGCGATACTCAACGGCTTTGGGTGTCCCCCAAGCAGCTATTCCTGCCAGAGCCGCAATTCGTTCGATGACGGGTGTAGGAATTTACGACAGTGATAGCGATGTTGAGAAGGATGGAGGACGAATTACTGTAGCTGATGTGAAGAAGGGGGCTAAGCGAGCTCTAACCTATGCGAAGCGTAAGGGGGTACTTACTGATGCTGTAGATGCAGGAGAAAAGTTACTTTGAGCAAAGCGACTAAACCAGAGCATGAAACTCTCATCAAGTCGATCCGTGGTGAAGTTAAGCGACGATACGGTGTAGGTGTTGCAAAGAGTAAGCGTCCGGCTAAGGGGTCGCAAGAAGCAAAGGATCGTATGGCAGCTGTACGAGCTAAACGCAAGAAACCAATGGTCACTGGATCTTTCCGATTGTAAGAAAAAAATCATCACTCTGAGCATTGCTCATTTTTTTTTGCCTCAAAAGAAGCATGATTGACACCGATGTATCACGGAACTTGACCTTTTGGTCATTTTGGTTAAAGATGCTGATCGTAATACTTGAACGAGAGCCATTGTGGCAGTTCATCCAACCATACTGACTCGGTTTGTATGAGATCACGGACCTACAGAGGCATCACCACGATCAAAAGCGCTTAGAATATCACCAGAAGCGACGTATTCATTCTTAATTAAATCGCAACGAACGACATAGCTCGAACTTGGATGAATCTGTGGGATAGTGTTCGATAGTTGAGCACTTGCGATAGTTGCAGGAGCAGATGGATACGTTCCAGAAGTCAAACCAACAACTTTTCCAAAGGCGGCATTATCGATGATGGTGCGAGAAACACGGGTCGTAGTAGGTAATCCTGTTCCACCAGCACTATATAGACCTGTTGTAGGCCTCGTCCAAGTTCCACCTGTTGTAGGTAGCGTTGTAGGAGTAGCACTGAAATCAAACTGAGCAGCGTAATAGACGCTGTTCTCACTCAATTGGATATAGAAAACGTTGTTTACAGATGGGTCAATGAGATAAGCATCAGCATTAACGAGAGCAGTCTGAATGCTTCGATTATACGAGTATAAACCATCGGGCAGGGTGATAGACACAGTAGAAGTTGTAGCAGCTGTCGGGACTTCGATCTTAAATGAATTATTGTAGAACTGAGTAGCATCAATGTTATACTCAGAGTTGTACATCGAAATCGACTGAACCGCGCAAGCTACATCGTTGAAATCAGCCGCCGAACCAGGGAAGCTGTATTCCATGTGGAATTGTACCCATCTTGGACAAGGTTAGTTGAATCGAGCTTAACAAACGAGGCCATGCTTGGAACTATATTCTCACAATCAAAATTTTTTCAAATTATTCGATAGATATCGGTTGATCAAAATTGTATCGAAGCTGTCCTTTTACTGAATCAATAAACAACATCTGTCCTTTCCGCTCAGTGGCGTTATTGTAGTAATACACTATGCTTCGTTCATCAACTCCCCGAATATTGAAGTCTTTGACAACCATTGTCAAATCTCGCTTCGAATTAGCCTTTAGAATAGCAACGTACTCAGCATTCAAGCGAATCATCTTATCAGTAGCAAAGTAGCTATGACTAAGGAAAATGGTACTGATTTTGAAATGTCTCCCACGAGTGAAGTAATGAGAAAACAGATTCTTCTGAAGTAGCTTATCGTTGCTATAATCATCTATGATAACAAGCTCTGGTTTATTGGAAGCTATTGGAGTATGACGAACTTGATCGACGCTTGGAGGACTATCAGGGTCAGCACATGTGATGAATTCATCCAATTTATCACGGAGATACTCATATAATTCCTGATGAGGATTACGTGCTATGATCGTTAGGTGGGCGAACACGTGAGGAGAATGCTTGAGAATGAACATACAGAGGTTATTCTTCCCTGAGAAAGAGGGACCTAATACAATCATTCTGAATAGTGATTTGATATCCAAATCAGGAATGTCTTTCATCGAAGAGCTCTTGAACTTCTTTGGTAAAGAAGCACCAAAATCGGGAATACCGCTCATGATTATCGCTTGTTCTATATAACTTAAGACAAAATGAGTACTGGTTTTTCATATCCGCAACCAATCTTTCAATCCCCTATCTACAACCCAGCATTCTATCTAACGTTAGATGCAAGCGGCTTCTTGACATATGACTATGCTCAAACACTGTATCTAAGCAAAACTGATTATAGATTGACATATATTTCAGGAATCACTATAGGACAAGCAACGGAAGGTGTAGCCCTCGTTCCGGGTGTCAATGCTGATATCAGCGGAATCGGAGCTCTTAGCTGTAGTAGTCTGACGGTGGATGGATCACCTGTATCAACACCCCCGGCATATGTTCTATCAATCACACCGGGATCAGCCGCCGCGAGCAAGGCTCTTGTACTGAATGCTACCTCCGACATCTCAGGTATCAACTCCCTAAGCGCATCATCGCTGATGGGGACGCTACAAACCGCGGCTCAACCTTACATAACGAGTCTTGGTACGCTCACAGCTCTTACGATGGGTGAAAACCTTGTCTTTAGTGGATCATCTCGCTCACTAAGCATTACTGGTTCTGGTAGCTATGTAGATGCTACGGCATATCGCCAAGCAGGAACAACCTATGATCTCAGTAGCATCGGAAGCTATCGCTAACTACAAACGGGATAGCAGAAGCATCTAAGGCTCTTGTTCTTGATTCCTCGCTTAACATGCGAGGGGTGGTTGCTCTCGAGCTGAGTCATTCTTCAACAACCATTAGCAATTCCTCGATGATGAGTAGCTACGCTCTACTTATTCGCTCGAAGTCGAATACCGTTGGTTCATCTACAGGCATTTGTTTTGCGGCTACGACAAGCGCTATCGGCTCTTCTACAGGTAGAGCAAGCATCCTCTTCACAGACACAGGAGCCAACTCAGTTGGATATCTACCCATCAATCTGAAACCATCTTCAGCAGTTGCTTCGACAGCGCTTACGGAGGCTATTCGGATCACGGCTGATGGTTTCGTTGGAATCAATCAAGCAAATCCATCAGAAATGCTGGATATCGTAGGTAATGCTTACATTAGCGGAGATTTATTGCTTGCTGGAGGCGGGCTTTATTCGAATGGTGGTAGTCTCCGAGTCATCGATCAATTCGGGGTGATGACTCCCGCATCATTAACTACAAGTACTCTGACCGTAGCAACGATTGTTCCAACAACCCGCGCCATTCCTGGTTCAACCTCCGCTTCTGGTGTGATTTGGTATTCATCCATCTCACGATATTTTGGCCAACGGGTTATAAGTAGCGACGAGATTAGTCTCCTTTCGTACAGTGCTGGAGGTACCTACAACGATTACATCCGCTGGAATCACAATGAAGGCTCTCCCGTAATGAATATCACTGGATTCACTACGCTCAATGCAATTAACACGAACTCAACTATGATGATATATTTGAACTCATCCGATCGATGCGGAATCAAGAACACTTCGCCGGAAGCTACTTTGCACGTAGGAGGGACTTTAGTCGCTAATAGTGAAATATACCATCAGCCAATGCTTCATATCGAGGTAATTGGAGCTCTGCGAACTACTGGGGAAGCGGAAGCGATGCTACAGTTGGTTCAATTCGATTCGGAGTCTGTGATGCAACGGGAGCATGGGTAAGCTACGTAGCAATCCGAGGAGGAAGTTATACGAATGCTTCTGACGAAAGGTTGAAGACTGACATTGTAGATGTACCATATGGTTTGGAGTCAGTTATGATGATGAAACCTCGTAAATATTCCATGATTCAGGAGCAAACGAATCACGTTGGATTCATAGCTCAAGAACTCGCCGATATCATACCTGAATGTGTTCAACAAGGTGCTAATGATGATTTGAATCCTTCGGGATTCCTGGTGAATCCGTGGGGCATAGACCTCGCGAGTCTGACATCAGTTCTATGTAGAGCTATTCAAGAATTGAAGGAAGAAGTGGATTTATTGAAAGCTCTTATCTCCGAGTGAGTATAGTCAATGGAGGTCTTAGACATACGTCCGAACAACCAAAAGTTCAAGAAGTACTCAGCGGACGTTATCATCAACGATAAGCTGTACAAAAACATAAACTTTGGCGATGTTCGCTATGTAGTACTCCTCTTCGCCTCTACTCACATCTGGACCACAACGATATTAAGCGTAAAAATGCATTCTATCAGCGCCACGCGCGCAACAAAGGACCTGCCGCCATGCTCGCTAAGGAATTCCTTTGGTAAAAAATATCTCTCGCTGTTCTATAACGATGGGTTGCGGACCGAGTAAAGATTTGAAATCGAATGTATCTCCCAAAGATCCGGATCAGGTGGTAGGTTCAACTATCTTAAAAGCTGATCAGATCGTAGTGCTCGGGGATAGTGTCTTTCTTCCAACTAAAATGCCTGATGGCGAGTCTGCCATCCTCGAGTTGTCGATCCATGACAAAAAAATATCAGTGTATCGCGGCTATCGTAATAGACTGGTGAGAGAAGGTATAAGTCTCTAACTTATAGAGCAAACGTCTTAACGGCCTTGCTTTTTTTCTTAGGTTGATACGCCGATACGCGGCCTCGTTCCGTCTGAGTAGAAGTCTCACTTTTTTTTATTGATTTATCGAGGTCAGTAGCCCATACAGCGGCTTGAGTTTGTTGAGGACGATCGTGGATAATGAGATTCTTCATGATCGATTTCAGTTCAGCAATATTCAAATCAGCGTTATCACCATAGCTTCCGCCTGAGCTGGCGATGATGCGGGGATTAAAGAAGAACATAGTCTCTATATCAAACGAACGATAATATCCTTAAACTCAGAATCAGAAATTAGACGGTTAGAGTACATATCTACCGATAAAGACTTAAGCTGTTTGATGATTGACGGATTGTCATTACCGAGTTCCAACTCCCCTTTCAGCTTATCATACTCTGCCTTAAGCGATTCTAACGGGTCCTCGAGTCTGTCATGAAAGTTGTACTGGAGATGAGTGATGGCAAGGATCTCCTTGAACAGTTTTTTATCGTCGATGGATAGCTTATCGTAAGCGGCTTGATCTATATGTTGCTTGAATGCAAGCGTTCGAATCATCGATTAAAGCCCTTCCCCAATTTGTCGCTTCGGACCACATTTTCGTCGATTGGGCTGTACTATGACAAGGGTTTTGTTATCAAGATCAGGAATTCTGATATACTTACTACCAAGCTGTCGATATACATACGCTGATGGGGTAGCTAAGCCTTGAATCTCGTCTAGGTTGTATGTTCGACCGCGGCGTACGACACCTTCGAGTAGAGCGACACCGGCTCCTCTCAGCCCACGACCCTTGAGCTCGGGCTTAGTTGAAACATCCATGTATTTGTGATCTCGTTGCTTTAGAACGTATAAGAATAGAATTAGAGCATTATCGATTTCCTTCTTATCATCTTCTGAAACTGATTGTAATGTCTTACTTTTCTCAAGATATTCAAATGAATCTAAGAGCTTCTCCAACGTTTTAGTCCAATCAATCTTTTTGAAGAAATCTTTGCTATTTTTTGGGGATGATATATCACCAAGCTGAGTCATCATTCGTGGTTCATCAATACCCTTTTTATCGTTTTTAAACCAGTAGAAGTATCTACCTAACTTATCTACTGTTCCATCTAATTTTACTGGAGTGAGATGGATAGGAAATACATTACCTTCATGATGAGCGGCATGGAAATAATCCAAGATGATGGTTTTTGCATCTGATTCAGCCATAGAGGTAGTAGGTAGGTTAATATCACTATAATCACCCGTTGATTTTCCTTTAAGCCAAAAGCCTGTAGTCGGTTGGAATCGTGAAGGGTTAGCGGCTAGAGTGTTGGTCTCTTCCGGTTTAAATTCAATTGTAACCCCTTTCGTTTCAATGATGTCCATGAGCCGTTGAAGAGTCAATAACCATGACAGTTCCCGTAGCTTAGCAGGAAGAGGCTTTCCTGTGTGATTTTTGATATTTAGAAGTCCTTTCATATCGATAAACACCTCGGCTTCCTTTAACTCAGTTCCATCTTTTAGTACAGGGATAACTGTGATATTGGAACCCTTGAACTTCTTCGAATAAACTGAAATCATCATTTTGACCGCGGCCTTTGCCCGCTTCTCATCCATTATAGTATCTGACAAACTGTCGTGTTCCCATATAGCTACCGCTGGTAATTTTCTTTCACTATGGATCTGACTATCAGCGGGTCTTTTCTTCCAAAAGTTGGAATAGCGTTGATCTTTATCTTCACCTCGCATAGCATCTACCTCATCAATCGAGTTCGACTCACCACTGTACAGGATATTCTCGATTTCTCTTCTTGTAGCTACCCAATCGATAAACTTTGATTCTGATCTTTTATTATTAGCATATTTATAAAAATTACCTCTTTTACCGATATATCGCTTAGTATCAATCGATCCATTAGTTTTAATAGGTTTGACCTTAAGTGAAGCCCAATTCGGCTTTTTCTTGTAGAGCTTCTTAATCCAATTAACTGCTTCGATGGTTTCTTCATCAAATACTTTTTCATCAGTGGTTGTAAAACTATCAACCATTGTTGGAAGGTCTGTCTCAATACCAACCTCAGTTGTTTTTGGGTGGCTTGAACGTTTCTATTCCTTGTATCTATGGTCGTTTGCGAACCAACATCTGAAATTTCATTCCCAGCTTGAGTACCAATTTCTACAGATGAGACCTCAGGGTTTCTTTGAGAGTTTCCACTTTCACGACTTTTTTTTTTAGGATTTCCGAGAGTGGAATCTTCATCTCATCGGGTGTTTCTGCATCAGGAGCGACAGAAATATCTGTCTGAGCCGATTCGGTCGTTTTCGTGGGAACAGTAGCATTAGATACATCACTCGACCACTGAGCACCCGCATACATCTCTCTCTTAACGGTGGCTTGGCGTACGCGACGATGCGCTCGCTCAAGTAGCTCCTGTCGTTTTTGCTCTCGTTGAGCAAGACTGTTGAAATTAGGAAACATTGTTTGAATCGTATATATGATAATGAAACATAAAAAAATAGGATTATCTACCAGTAGCTTGGCATGACTGAATCATGGGTCGCATAGTCGTACTGATGACAGATCTGATTCCGCTCATTCAGCATATTGAGATAGCGATCCTTAATACAGTGAAACGGGACGCCAAAGATCTTCTCGAGATCCTTTTTATAAAACTGATTGGCTACGGTCGCTCGGAAATTAGCTACCGGATCCAAAACCATAAGCTCATTTTTGATTCTGCTAACTTCTTGAATGATCCAAATCTTTCGTCGAAGCCGATTTAGCTCACGCTCGTTTTCTAAACAAGAGGGACACATGAATATCTTATTGCTATATATGAAGTCAGATAATTTCAACTTTTTAGCAAAAATAGTTCGAACAATATACTTGAGTCAAAAGCTTACAGAGGATGTCTCTATCAAATTAAATTACAAGTAAATTATGACTCATTTTTTTGCTGCCTCACAGTACTCATTTTCAAGAGTCGATCTTCTACTCTTGTCCCAATTCTTGCTTCAGAAAGGAATTTCTTTAGCCCCAAAATATTCCTTCTCTAACTCAGACGGTCTACTTTTATTAATTAAGCGGAGATTTGAGAATGGCTCCCAGGAATCAGGCTCATTACCACGCCACTGAACCAAGTATTTGTATTTTCCAGTTTGCAACTTTCTGTGGTCTAATATCTTCTCTGCTTCAAGGATGTCACCTCGATTTATTGTTGCTTCTGTTGTCTCCGATTGTATAATCTTGAGATCATTTGGAGCCTTGTAGAGTGTATGCCCATTTCTGGAGCGGATCTGGACTCGATAGCCGTCCATACCAACGATTGAATACACCGCCTTGCTCCAACGAGCTTGTTCCTTGTCAAATGTTTTCTTCTTAAGTCGATATAGAACATTAGTGCCAATCTCGAGCTCGTTATCGATTTTATCAGCTTCGACTTGGTTATAATTCAACTCAGCCTCAATTACCTTGCCTTTAGCCTTATTCGGTGTCATCCCTATTGATCGATGGGTAGTTGTATTGTAGTTAGTGATAACATCGCTGATGAGCTTTTGTGTAATCCTATTGGGGACATTTTGGTAAGTCTCTGCTTCAGTGTTCTATTGAAGCGCTCGATTTTTCCCATAGTACCGTGATCACCTGGCTCGTTGTTGTAGTGTTCGATCTTCTTGTCTTTGAATAGTTGCTGAGCTTTTGAGTTCATGAACTCAGACCCATTATCGCTTGTGATTATATCTACCTTATTGGATCGAATAAAAGCCTTTAGCGCTACCAGTACAGTTGCAGCTGTCTTATTCGACAAAAGTTTTGCATACCCAATGCGAGAGTTAATATTGACACCGGTTAGAATTGGTTGTTTCCCCCAGAAAGCAAGGTCAATTTGCCAGGGGTTTGGATTATGAGAGGCGATTTTGAACCCATCGAATCGCTGCTTTTGTTCTTGAAACCTCTGAATATCTGATTGTGTAGCATACCAATCCTTTACTTTTTTAAGCGTTATCTTCGGATCTATCTCACGAGCCTTCTCGTGTAGAGGTTGAGCACTGACATAACCAGTTTTAGGGTCATAAAAAAGCTTCTTGAGTATTGTGTACATGCTATATGTTAGATGGAGAAAAAAACGGGCACTTGAACGTCGATTAAATATCAAGCGGACTGTAGTAATACCATCTTCAAGCACACGTCGCTTGTCGTAGAAATATGATAGAGCTGTCTTTGTCTGACTGTATGTGATAATAGATTTAGTCTCTTTCGATAGTCTAAACCCCTTGTTAGTACCTTGGAGTGTGATACGATCCCGCACAACAGTCTCAAATCCCTTAGGGGTAAGTACATCATTGTTGCGTCCTCGCCCCTGTTGCACACCCTTAGCTGAAACCTTCACCTTGTACAATTCGTCTGGTAGATAGCAAATATAGTTCTTCGAGGATAATGAGACCATAGCATCACCTGACCATTCATCCTTGAATAGAACTGGGGTACGGCGATCAAACTTAGCTACATCCGCGCTATAATCGCGTGGAAACCAATCATACTTGTGCTGAACGAAGTGCTCACGTAGCTCAGGTTTGATACATTCTTGGAACGGATTATCACAGCTGAATGCGATGTACGCGGAGTCTGTATCCATCTCCTGATATTGAAAGTCTGAACGATCGAAGTAAAAGTCGATGCAATCATAGTAGAACTGGAGCATACGTAGCTTAGCGAGTTGATAGATAGCAATCGACAAATGGATCGGGTTCTTGTTCTTAAGTCTTCGTTTCATCATAGTAAGTTCGCAAGCATCATTGAGCTCCTCTAATCCATGAAAGGTGAAATGCTCAATCTTAGCCTTAATAGCCTTGTCGCTTGACTCATACTTAATTTCTTTGTGCTTGCTCATGTCCATACCAGATCGACCAAAAGCGCTGTTGCCTACCAGTTTCATCATCTCAGCAATCATAGCCTTGGACTCGTCGGCATCGCCTTCTCGTCGAGCGTTCGACACAGCCTCCATAAATGGTGCAAACACCTTGTGTGAGCTTGCTTTGATAAAGCTGTACGTCTTGGTGATTTCCATACCATGAGATAGATACCACTTGAGCAAAGGCGCATAGATAAGGATCTTCTCTCCAAAGTAGCTACCAATTAATTTGCGAGCTGGCTTCGATCTGCTTTTCTCCCGTGCTTGGTTGTAGTCATACATATGCGAACCAATGATACTCTCATCCGTACAGTCGATCAGTGTATTTTTGAAGATGGGGGTCATCTCACCGAAATACTGCTTCAAGTGTTTTGGGGTATGAATACCACACTCGAGAAATCCGAAAGTTTTATCGTTCTTGATGTCCTCAACAATCTCTGAATAAGCTTCGATAGTTATAAGTCGTCCACATGGCATGTCATTACTGAGAGCCCAGAGATAAAGAGCATTATCATCGTATCCGATTACCTTCTTACACAGCTTGCCACCACGAATCTTCGTCTTGTTGCGCTTAGCGTACCTATTAAAGATAATTGATGGACCACCAGCAATATTAGCTTTCATCTTAGCGTAGATATCCTTCTCCTCCTTGTCAATGGAATAGACCAGTCTGTCTGAGTTGAACTCAAGCAGCTTCTTGTATCTGAAACCCTTGGGAGACATATCCTTACGAGCGGTGTTGCACTTCACACAGCTGATCAAGATGTTGCCGTCGATGTGGCCAAGTTTATTGTTGATACGATCCGCTGAAGCGGTATCAGCAGTCAGTTGGCAGTAGCATAGACCACACAGATACTTCTGATTTTGCAGCAATGTATTTAAGTGCTCAAGTGTCATACCAAATTTTCGTTTTGCCTTAGCATCCTGACTCTTGTATCCACCCAATCGGTTAGCTGGAAATTGGAATGCGTTAGCTGATTTCTTATCCGGATATTGGAGATTGTCAAAGCAAGTCTGATACATAACCTTCTCCGAAAGACCAGGTAGCGACACTCCATCTGTAAGCATATCCAGATCAAAACGCTTGAAGAGCTCTCGCTGAGCTTTGATAGCCTTGATGAATGGGACTACGTCAAGATTGTTGTACCAGACCAGCAGGTCCTTAATCGACTTCATTCCATAGTACCCCCAGACAAATTGTATGCGCTTATAGTCATCAGCGCTAATACTTGTTCCACGGAGCTTGCTATCGAAAGCCGCCTTAGGTGGAATAGTAGTCTGATTTAGCACATTGAACGCGGTGATGTAGTCATACGGGAAAAGACCCTTGCCAAGACCACAGATACATCTAATTTTGTCATCACATTTACAGCCACCGAGATATGTTGTAAGATACTTATCGTAGCTGGTACCAGCCGGCACATAGTTGCTAATATCGAGCATTTTCATATGCGATGTTGCAATGCACATGTAGCTTGGATTCTCAATAACAGATTTGATGTTGTCGGTACCAATTACGGCAAACAAATCCTTCCCAATCAAGTTAATATCGTATCGACCAGAATTGAAGCCGAATACTGGTACCTGGTCAAGCTGCTGTTTCAGTTTCCCATAATCAGATCTTTGCTTACCAAAACCAAGACTGCAGTGAAAGTCAAAGAAGCTGGCATACTTCCCTTCCTTAATCCAACCGTCCACATCAGGCATCTTGTAGGTCCTACCAAGATTTACACCAGGGATCTCCATACCAGTCAAACCGTGAGCATTGATGATTTTTTGTAGAAGCGACTTGTACTTATCGACATTGTACTGCTGAATCTTCACGGATACACTACCGATGTATTTGAACATATCCGTGAGCAACATTTTTGGATCATCGTTTACAAAGCATCGCACCTCCTCGGTTAAGCTATCAGCTACGGATACAGACACCGGAATGTGCTCGTTCGTGAAGACAGTATTCTCCCCGTGTTGAGTCGCGGTAGGCTTAAGGATTGCCTCAAAGTCATAAACGATGAAGTGATCGATGTACTGGTCAGTATTCGTGATTGAATACTTCGTAAGCAGTGATCGTATTGCGTTCTGAGCTGGTTTGTAGATCGTTGGCTCAGCTGGTAAGCTTTCGATATTCACGAGCTCGCACTGATTCTTTTTGTGGTTTTTAACTCTTTCAGAGCTGACGAAAACCATTTCACACTTAGGACATTGATACTTAGACTGGAGCATATCAATGTTCTTGATGTATAGAGCATGGTTCTCATGGGAAAGAATATCCATAACCACACCTTCTCTCTCCGAACGACGGATACACTCAACATTACCGGTCTTCACATCCATAGAGTAGACGTTGATGCCGAAATGAAAGCATTCCTCAAGTTCATCGAGCTGCAGGAGGTCAATTGGTTTGAAGCTTCTAAATAAACTCAACGAATATTGAACCCCCTTGTAGGAGCAGTAGCGCTTGAATACTTCCTTTACCTGAGCTTGGATCCGACGAGGATCTTTCTTAGCATGCTGATGCAAATGCCACGCGATACAGTGAAACACACACTTGTTGTTGGTCTTGGGAAAATTGATTACGTGCTTGTTCTCGCGAATAATCTTAGGGATAACAGCTTCGCTATTCCCAAGTGCATGCTCACGGAAATAAATGTAAATTTTGAACCCAGTAATTGACTTCAGCTTATACCCCGATTTGGGATAGTTAAGCGTGTTAGCCAACTCCATTGACCTGATCTCTGAGATAATTTTCTTACGAATATCGGATCGACTGTTGATAGCAACAGGGGTCTTAAATACGTAAGTATTAGCCAGATTAGGGTGCCAGTATTGAGGGTTGCCGGGTTTTTGGTACTGCGTACCAGTAACCGGTCAACCAAACCGGTTCAATCCGAGCCCACGCTGATTATGCCACCACGGATTACGCCACTGTTGATAATGCCACCTGTGGGTACAAGATTGTAGGTACAAGATGGGCATCGACGTGGCGCTCTCTGATTGGCTGAAGTAACTCAGTATCCAGTAAAGAATCAAGTAGTGTGTATCCAGTAGGTCTAGAGATAGCAAGAAGGCTTGCGAACTAAAGACCTCAATCAATCACTTTCGAATCTTCATTCTTCCCCTCAAGTGGTTTCCAGCATCCGCTCCGGTCTCGCCCAGAGTGCTGCCTTCCCTCCGCTTCGTCAAGCTTCACGGTGTTCAAGATCCTTACCTTCCAATAGGTTATGAGCCCAAGCACCATGTCCTCTGCCCACGATGCCTCCACCAAGATCTCCATCGACAAGTTCAACGGAGACAACTACGCGACGTGGAACCGCTACATGCGTGGCGTGTTCCTGACCAAGTCGGTGTGGCATGTCGTGAACCGGGAGACGACGCCAAGCTTCACGGACTCCCGGGCCAAGGACGACTACGTCAAGTCGAGCAACATCGCGTTCGGACTGATGTTGCTCCACATGGACGCGGACTACCACCATGTGGTCGACGACTGCGAGGAAGCGTGGGTGGCGTGGTCACGCCTGAAGACGCTGTACGGTGGTTCGCAGAAGGCAGGTCGCATCTACTTGAAGCGCCAACTCTTCAGTATGGAGATGTCGGAAGGCGGCAATGTTTTGCATCATTGCAACGAGGTCCTCAACATCAGCGCCAAGCTTAGCAGCATCGGTGCCAAGATGGAGGACGAGGACGAGGCGATCTGCCTGTTGCGAAGCCTTCCCAAGAGCTACGAGAACGTCGTGCTAAACTTGGAAATGAGCAGCGCTGAACTGCGGTCGCAAGACGTCGTGAAGGTGCTCACGAATGAGCACATTAAGCGGCAAGGCGAGAAGACGGCGACGGTGAAGACAGAGAACGCGGCCAAGGCGTTCAACACCGACCGCGAGTCTCGTCAGTGCACGTACTGCGGAAAATTGGGGCATGTCATTGACAAGTGCTGGACCAAGCAGAAGGACGAGAATCGGGGCCCAAGACGCGGCGGCAACGGCCGTGGACGCGGGGCCAACAACATCCAATGGAGGAACGACAGCGACGACTACGACTACCACTACGATCGAGTGGCGTTCGCAGTTTCCCTGGAGTGCGGAATTTCGACGGACAAGAATGTGTCCGGGATGTGGGCGGTCGACAGCGGCGCAACGCACCACATCTGCAACGACAAGGCCAAGTTCGTCAATTTGATCGAGCGAAATGAAGGCGAACTTTCGGTGGCCGATGGTAACAAGACCGCCATCAAGGGTGTGGGGACCATCGTGGAACGAGTGGTTCTGCCCAACGGCGACGAGCGCGGGATCGAGATCAAGAACTAGCTGTACGTGCCGAATATGAGCAAGAATCTGCTCTCGGTGCCGCAGATCAACAAGAGCGGCAAGTTCCAAGTGGTGTTTGACGGCACCGAAATGCACGTTTCGCGCAAGGACTCGAACCAAGTGGTGGCGACGGCGGATCTTGTGGATGGACTCTACTGGCTTCGCACGCCTCAGCGATCGGCGAATGCGGCGACAAGTGGAAGGACGGTCGACCTGCATGCGCGTATGGGTCACGCTCCAGTCGAGGTGCTTCGCAAGATGGTCGGCACCATGATGATCAAGGACGCGAAAGCACCTACCAAGCCAAGTGGACCTAATGTGTGTCGGGGTTGCCAGCAAGGAAAGATGGTCCAAAAGCCATTCCCCAGCAACCGTGACAAGCGTCACTACGACACGTTCGAGCTACTCCACTTCGACATCTGCGGACCCATGGAGACAAACTCGCTTGGCGGCGGCAAGTATTTACTGCTGATCGTGGATGAAGCCAGCGGATGCATGAAGGGTTTCTGTCTGCGTGCCAAGTCGGAGAGTGAAGACTGCATTAAGACGTACATCACGAAGGTGCAGACGCAGTTCGGCAAGAAGGTCAAGTTTGTGCGGCATGACGGAGCTCGTGAGTTTGCAACCAACTCGCTTAAGACCTTCTACGACGACGAAGGCATCGAGCAGCAAACAACGGTTCCGTACGCGCACCAGACTAATGGCACAGCAGAGCGAGCCATTCGAACTATCGTCACGATCGGCCGCAGCATGTTACATCACGCCAAGTTGGACAAGTTTTTCTGGGCTGAGGCGGCGATGACGGCCATCTACGTGAAGAACCGACTACCATCATCCAAGATCGCTAACAAGACTCCGTTCGAGATTGTGTACAAGTCCAAGCCGAGTGTGAAGCACATGCGTGTTTTTCGGCTGTCGGACGTACATCCTGACTCCGAAGGAGGAGCGACTCAAGTGGGATCCCAAGACTCGCGCCGGAATATTTCTGGGCTACGAAGAAGTGTCCAAGGCGTATCGAGTTTATGACATCGAGGCGGGGCAGGTGGTCATCAGTCGCGATGTCAACTTCGATGAGTCGACGTTTGGACTTTCGCCGCGGATTTCCGATGAAGATGTCGATGACCTGGACTTCGACTTGCTCGACATCGAACATGACGGACTTCGCCAGACGGAATACAAACAGGCGGGGAAACGCAAGAGTCGCCCAAGTGATGGAAATGAAGTCACCAGAAGACCGCGCACTGTGCGTCATCGGCCTGGATTGGAAGAAGCAAGTGCGCCGGACGACTCCTCTTCGCACCGAGCGGACGCAGACGAAGAAGAAAAGTCTGGAGATCAAGATGAAGAATCGACTCCATCTGGGTTTTGGCGTGCAAGTGCCAACGCAGTCGAAGCAGCAGTGGACTTATCGGAACCGTCAACATTCCAAGAAGCGGGCAACGGCCCGGACCAACTGCACTGGCGCAAGGCGATTCGTGCTGAGTTAAAGTCGATGCGACTTCGTGGTGTATTTCGTGCTGCCAAACGGCCCAACGGACAACACGCCATCGGTACCAAGTGGGTGTTCAAGATTAAGCGTAAAGCCGACGGATCGATTAAGAAGTACAAGGCGCGCCTCGTGGCCAAGGGCTTCAAGCAGAAGTACGGCATCGACTACACCGAGACGTTCTCGCCCGTGGTCAAGTACGTTACGCTGCGCATGGTTATTGCTATTACCAAGTATTTCGGCTGGCCTCTTGACCAACTCGACGTGGTGACTGCGTTCCTATACGGCGTCATGAAGGAAGTCGTGTACTGCGTGGTACCAGAAGGGGTTGAGCTGGACGATGACTTCGACTGCCTGAAACTGGTCAAGGCAATCTACGGTCTCAAGCATGCTTTGCGCGTGTGGAACGAGACGTTCGACGAATTCGTGTGCTCTATCGGCTTCCAAGTTTCGGCCTTCGACCCGTGCCTCTACACCAAGGTTGAAGATGGTCACTGTGTGCTCGTGCTGGTCTACGTGGACGATGTGTTGGTGACCGGAAGTTCACCCGAACTGATCGCACGCACGAAGAAGGATTTCAAGACGCGCTTCGAAATGACTGACAGCGGAAAGTGCGCGTTTGTTCTTGGGATCGAGTTGGTGGACGGCCCGGATAGCAGCGTAACCATGTGCCAGCGACGCTATGTCGATGACATTCTCAAGCGCTTCGGCATGGACGAGTGCAAGGCTGTGGTGAGTCCTGTCGACATGAGCTCTCGACTGGTTCCAAGCGACGCTGCGACCAAGGTGAACGCTCCATTTCGCAAAGCTGTTGGTGCCCTAATGCACCTGGTGACTGCCACGCGCCCGGAAATCGCGTACGCTGTGGGCTATGTATCGCGCTTCATGGAGAATCCCCAAAAGGAACACTGGGTTGCGGTCAAGCGTATCTTTCGCTACCTCCAAGGCACCAAGACGCATGGGATCTGCTACAAGCCGGGTAACAAGATCGACTTTCGTGAGTACTCCGACGCGGATTGGGCTGGTGACCTCGCGGACCGCAAATCGACTTCCGGCTACACGTTCATGCTGATGGGTGCGCCAGTGAGCTGGGGAAGCAAGAAGCAGTCAAGTGTTTTACTGTCTACGAGCGAGGCGGAATACATCGCGCTCAGCCTGGCTATTCAAGAGGGCAAGTGGGGTTCATCGCCTGCTGTGCGAGATTTTGGTGCGAGATTTTGGTGGCCGCCAACGAGACTGGACCTGAACTCAAGATCCGCGAAGACAACCAGTCGTGCATCAAGATGACGAAGAACCCAGTGAACCATGGTCGCGCCAAGCACATCGCATCAAGTATCATCACATCCGTGATGAGGTCAAGCGCGGCGAAGTCAAGCTCGAGTACTGCGAGACTTCAATCATGCTCGCGGACATCATGACCAAGGCACTGCCAGGACCGTGCCACACGGATCTGACGGCGTCCCTCGGAATCCACGCGTGTTCGCATTGAGGGGGCGTATTGAGGGTTGCCGGGTTTTTGGTACTGCGTACCAGTAACCGGTCAACCAAACCGGTTCAATCCGAACCCACGCTGATTATGCCACCACGGATTACGCCACTGTTGATAATGCCACCTGTGGGTACAAGATTGTAGGTACAAGATGGGCATCGACGTGGCGCTCTCTGATTGGCTGAAGTAACTCAGTATCCAGTAAAGAATCAAGTAGTGTGTATCCAGTAGGTCTAGAGATAGCAAGAAGGCTTGCGAACTAAAGACCTCAATCAATCACTTTCGAATCTTCATTCTTCCCCTCAAGTGGTTTCCAGCATCCGCTCCGGTCTCGCCCAGAGTGCTGCCTTCCCTCCGCTTCGTCAAGCTTCACGGTGTTCAAGATCCTTACCTTCCAATAGGTTATGAGCCCAAGCACCATGTCCTCTGCCCACGATGCCTCCACCAAGATCTCCATCGACAAGTTCAACGGAGACAACTACGCGACGTGGAACCGCTACATGCGTGGCGTGTTCCTGACCAAGTCGGTGTGGCATGTCGTGAACCGGGAGACGACGCCAAGCTTCACGGACTCCCGGGCCAAGGACGACTACGTCAAGTCGAGCAACATCGCGTTCGGACTGATGTTGCTCCACATGGACGCGGACTACCACCATGTGGTCGACGACTGCGAGGAAGCGTGGGTGGCGTGGTCACGCCTGAAGACGCTGTACGGTGGTTCGCAGAAGGCAGGTCGCATCTACTTGAAGCGCCAACTCTTCAGTATGGAGATGTCGGAAGGCGGCAATGTTTTGCATCATTGCAACGAGGTCCTCAACATCAGCGCCAAGCTTAGCAGCATCGGTGCCAAGATGGAGGACGAGGACGAGGCGATCTGCCTGTTGCGAAGCCTTCCCAAGAGCTACGAGAACGTCGTGCTAAACTTGGAAATGAGCAGCGCTGAACTGCGGTCGCAAGACGTCGTGAAGGTGCTCACGAATGAGCACATTAAGCGGCAAGGCGAGAAGACGGCGACGGTGAAGACAGAGAACGCGGCCAAGGCGTTCAACACCGACCGCGAGTCTCGTCAGTGCACGTACTGCGGAAAATTGGGGCATGTCATTGACAAGTGCTGGACCAAGCAGAAGGACGAGAATCGGGGCCCAAGACGCGGCGGCAACGGCCGTGGACGCGGGGCCAACAACATCCAATGGAGGAACGACAGCGACGACTACGACTACCACTACGATCGAGTGGCGTTCGCAGTTTCCCTGGAGTGCGGAATTTCGACGGACAAGAATGTGTCCGGGATGTGGGCGGTCGACAGCGGCGCAACGCACCACATCTGCAACGACAAGGCCAAGTTCGTCAATTTGATCGAGCGAAATGAAGGCGAACTTTCGGTGGCCGATGGTAACAAGACCGCCATCAAGGGTGTGGGGACCATCGTGGAACGAGTGGTTCTGCCCAACGGCGACGAGCGCGGGATCGAGATCAAGAACTAGCTGTACGTGCCGAATATGAGCAAGAATCTGCTCTCGGTGCCGCAGATCAACAAGAGCGGCAAGTTCCAAGTGGTGTTTGACGGCACCGAAATGCACGTTTCGCGCAAGGACTCGAACCAAGTGGTGGCGACGGCGGATCTTGTGGATGGACTCTACTGGCTTCGCACGCCTCAGCGATCGGCGAATGCGGCGACAAGTGGAAGGACGGTCGACCTGCATGCGCGTATGGGTCACGCTCCAGTCGAGGTGCTTCGCAAGATGGTCGGCACCATGATGATCAAGGACGCGAAAGCACCTACCAAGCCAAGTGGACCTAATGTGTGTCGGGGTTGCCAGCAAGGAAAGATGGTCCAAAAGCCATTCCCCAGCAACCGTGACAAGCGTCACTACGACACGTTCGAGCTACTCCACTTCGACATCTGCGGACCCATGGAGACAAACTCGCTTGGCGGCGGCAAGTATTTACTGCTGATCGTGGATGAAGCCAGCGGATGCATGAAGGGTTTCTGTCTGCGTGCCAAGTCGGAGAGTGAAGACTGCATTAAGACGTACATCACGAAGGTGCAGACGCAGTTCGGCAAGAAGGTCAAGTTTGTGCGGCATGACGGAGCTCGTGAGTTTGCAACCAACTCGCTTAAGACCTTCTACGACGACGAAGGCATCGAGCAGCAAACAACGGTTCCGTACGCGCACCAGACTAATGGCACAGCAGAGCGAGCCATTCGAACTATCGTCACGATCGGCCGCAGCATGTTACATCACGCCAAGTTGGACAAGTTTTTCTGGGCTGAGGCGGCGATGACGGCCATCTACGTGAAGAACCGACTACCATCATCCAAGATCGCTAACAAGACTCCGTTCGAGATTGTGTACAAGTCCAAGCCGAGTGTGAAGCACATGCGTGTTTTTCGGCTGTCGGACGTACATCCTGACTCCGAAGGAGGAGCGACTCAAGTGGGATCCCAAGACTCGCGCCGGAATATTTCTGGGCTACGAAGAAGTGTCCAAGGCGTATCGAGTTTATGACATCGAGGCGGGGCAGGTGGTCATCAGTCGCGATGTCAACTTCGATGAGTCGACGTTTGGACTTTCGCCGCGGATTTCCGATGAAGATGTCGATGACCTGGACTTCGACTTGCTCGACATCGAACATGACGGACTTCGCCAGACGGAATACAAACAGGCGGGGAAACGCAAGAGTCGCCCAAGTGATGGAAATGAAGTCACCAGAAGACCGCGCACTGTGCGTCATCGGCCTGGATTGGAAGAAGCAAGTGCGCCGGACGACTCCTCTTCGCACCGAGCGGACGCAGACGAAGAAGAAAAGTCTGGAGATCAAGATGAAGAATCGACTCCATCTGGGTTTTGGCGTGCAAGTGCCAACGCAGTCGAAGCAGCAGTGGACTTATCGGAACCGTCAACATTCCAAGAAGCGGGCAACGGCCCGGACCAACTGCACTGGCGCAAGGCGATTCGTGCTGAGTTAAAGTCGATGCGACTTCGTGGTGTATTTCGTGCTGCCAAACGGCCCAACGGACAACACGCCATCGGTACCAAGTGGGTGTTCAAGATTAAGCGTAAAGCCGACGGATCGATTAAGAAGTACAAGGCGCGCCTCGTGGCCAAGGGCTTCAAGCAGAAGTACGGCATCGACTACACCGAGACGTTCTCGCCCGTGGTCAAGTACGTTACGCTGCGCATGGTTATTGCTATTACCAAGTATTTCGGCTGGCCTCTTGACCAACTCGACGTGGTGACTGCGTTCCTATACGGCGTCATGAAGGAAGTCGTGTACTGCGTGGTACCAGAAGGGGTTGAGCTGGACGATGACTTCGACTGCCTGAAACTGGTCAAGGCAATCTACGGTCTCAAGCATGCTTTGCGCGTGTGGAACGAGACGTTCGACGAATTCGTGTGCTCTATCGGCTTCCAAGTTTCGGCCTTCGACCCGTGCCTCTACACCAAGGTTGAAGATGGTCACTGTGTGCTCGTGCTGGTCTACGTGGACGATGTGTTGGTGACCGGAAGTTCACCCGAACTGATCGCACGCACGAAGAAGGATTTCAAGACGCGCTTCGAAATGACTGACAGCGGAAAGTGCGCGTTTGTTCTTGGGATCGAGTTGGTGGACGGCCCGGATAGCAGCGTAACCATGTGCCAGCGACGCTATGTCGATGACATTCTCAAGCGCTTCGGCATGGACGAGTGCAAGGCTGTGGTGAGTCCTGTCGACATGAGCTCTCGACTGGTTCCAAGCGACGCTGCGACCAAGGTGAACGCTCCATTTCGCAAAGCTGTTGGTGCCCTAATGCACCTGGTGACTGCCACGCGCCCGGAAATCGCGTACGCTGTGGGCTATGTATCGCGCTTCATGGAGAATCCCCAAAAGGAACACTGGGTTGCGGTCAAGCGTATCTTTCGCTACCTCCAAGGCACCAAGACGCATGGGATCTGCTACAAGCCGGGTAACAAGATCGACTTTCGTGAGTACTCCGACGCGGATTGGGCTGGTGACCTCGCGGACCGCAAATCGACTTCCGGCTACACGTTCATGCTGATGGGTGCGCCAGTGAGCTGGGGAAGCAAGAAGCAGTCAAGTGTTTTACTGTCTACGAGCGAGGCGGAATACATCGCGCTCAGCCTGGCTATTCAAGAGGGCAAGTGGGGTTCATCGCCTGCTGTGCGAGATTTTGGTGCGAGATTTTGGTGGCCGCCAACGAGACTGGACCTGAACTCAAGATCCGCGAAGACAACCAGTCGTGCATCAAGATGACGAAGAACCCAGTGAACCATGGTCGCGCCAAGCACATCGCATCAAGTATCATCACATCCGTGATGAGGTCAAGCGCGGCGAAGTCAAGCTCGAGTACTGCGAGACTTCAATCATGCTCGCGGACATCATGACCAAGGCACTGCCAGGACCGTGCCACACGGATCTGACGGCGTCCCTCGGAATCCACGCGTGTTCGCATTGAGGGGGCGTATTGAGGGTTGCCGGGTTTTTGGTACTGCGTACCAGTAACCGGTCAACCAAACCGGTTCAATCCGAACCCACGCTGATTATGCCACCACGGATTACGCCACTGTTGATTATGCCACCTGTGGGTACAAGATTGTAGGTACAAGATGGGCATCGACGTGGCGCTCTCTGATTGGCTGAAGTAACTCAGTATCCAGTAAAGAATCAAGTAGTGTGTATCCAGTAGGTCTAGAGATAGCAAGAAGGCTTGCGAACTAAAGACCTCAATCAATCACTTTCGAATCTTCATTCTTCCCCTCAAGTGGTTTCCAGCATCCGCTCCGGTCTCGCCCAGAGTGCTGCCTTCCCTCCGCTTCGTCAAGCTTCACGGTGTTCAAGATCCTTACCTTCCAATAGCCAGTACTGAGTAAAATCCCCATCCGTTAGGCTCACGAGATCGTAGCCAAGAGCAATGTTCACCTTGGAGGCGTTAGTTTGACCAGCAAGGACGTTCTCCAGCTTGTCGTAGAACTCAGCAGGTTGGATACCTCATACAGGTGCGACTCCATGTGTGTTCCGTTGTAGAAACGATACTTGGGGTCAGCCTTATAGTCCGGGGAGATCTGCTTCTTCAGAGTCTCGACGGAAATTTTGTACTGCTTCGCCAGTAGCTTCTGGTTGGTAGGACGGGAAACGTTGCTAATATAAACCATCTTACCAGTTCTACCACGCACCTTAACGCGGTAGGTGCTGCCCCATTTGATAGGTTGGATATTTAATCTCTTTAATCCTTCGAGTTCGTATGCAAGCATGTTGCCTATATATGCTTGGCTATATTATTCTCCGTAGATATGACTTTATAATTATTTGACCTTGTATCAGGATCGACTTTATATCTTAGTCATTTACAAATATTCTGAAATTAATTAATTCAAATAGTTGACTTATACCTTTTTGGAGGTTTAAGCCATTGTCATTGACTATATTAGGATTGACTTTTTATTTGAGAAAAAAATATTATTCAATTAGGTTCGGTTTCATTATTAGGTTCGCTTTCAGATTCGCTAAGTTCGGTTTTGGGCTTACGCTTGCGAGCACGGATCTGCTGTCTATTCTTATCGTCGTAGCTCTTTTGGTATGACAAGCGAGCGTCGCGTGTGCGCTGATAGTAGCGCTTTTGTGCTGCTTTGATACGTTCCTTGCTAGCTTGGTATTGCTCAGGAGAGTACGCCATGTTACTATATTACTAACTTATATTTATCACGATCGATCAACAAATACTTGGTAATTGAGAAGTTGAAGACACCATGCTTCCATTAAATTATTCATTTCCTCTTTCCTCTTCCTCTGTTTCTCTTTGTGCTCTGTGAGGGTTGTTGTTGTTGAGGTTGTCGCTGAGCTTCAGTAGCAGGAAGCAGCGAAGTGTGCTCGGTCAATTCTTGATGCTTCGCTTCAGCAGCAAAAGTCAGGTCGGTTTCTTGTCGATGGGCTTGTAACGGTGTCTCGTCCTTCGCTTCCTCGATCATGTTGTCAAGCTTCGATTTCCAATGTTGCGAACATGACAGAATCACCCCCAATGCAATGTCAACACCAATCATCTGACACACAATATTTCATGGATTCACTGGATCTCGGTGCGCCCACAGTTTCATCTTAATGCCCACCAAATCCTCGAAATTGTAGGCTCCAATAAAAATATTAATGCAAACTTGGCAGAAACATCAAAGCTAAATGCACTTTATTAATTAAGCGCCATCTCAGCTTAGCTCCCGCTCCAACTGTTCCGGGTTGAAGCAGCTTATCATCGTTAGAAACGTATTAGCGTCTGGTGCACCCTTGAGATCAAACATCTCGCAGATACCGGAGTCGGGGCCTACTACCACGAAGGCGCGCTTCATGTTCTTCAGCAAAGGATTTTTATCCAGTTCTTCGTTCAGCCGACACAATCTTTTTTCCTTGAACGTTTTCTCGCTTCGAATCGTCACCTGAATATAAGCCACTATCGTCTCGGACTTGGTCGACAGATTCTGACCCTCGTCACCAGAACCACCTTTACTTGGGAACGCTTCACACGTTGTCACTGTGTCGATAAAAGGGAAGAACGGGTAGTCGGGGTACCAGTAAGTATCTATTTCAAGTGTGCTCAGGCAACGATAGCACGATTCCTCATTTTCGCCGCTGCAAACGACGTGGGGCACCCGGATCTCGATTTTTTCGTATTTCGACCCTTCCCGCATCTTCAGCACAACCGGTTTACGTTTTACGAATGCCCCACGAACTGCGTTGTGAAGCAATTGTTCGTACGCGACGCCATGGAAACCGGCACCAACAGATTTTGCATACTTGTAAACCTCTAGCTGCTTGTCCGTGTCAATTTTCTGCCCCAACTGGCTCAGCACATATCCGGAATCCACAGATAGCTTCCACCATCGACTGTCATGGTATTCCACTTCTCGGTTGAAGTCAGTGATGTAGTGACGCCGCAAACGATCAACTTGGCTCTTGCTTTGTCCCCCACCATAGTTGTACACCAACTCAAACGCTTGATCATTTCCCACGGCACAGCAGTCTCTCACTACACGCTCTTCAAGCGAGCTTCGTTTCTTACAGAACTCGCGCAAACTGCCGCCACTATAGAAGTACTGCTCCTTAACAAGTTTTGGAAATGGTGTATCCTGCCGCTTGATCTCGCGCAGACCAGTTTCGATAACCCAGTTCGTTAACTTCGCGTACTGCAGCAGGTCGGCATCACGCCACGCCGGCAAAACCACAAGGCGTGAGCTGTCGTCATGTTTCGCATCAAACTGACACGATGTTGCAAGGAAATGAAAAGGATCATACTCGTTCTTCGTGTCGTCCACTTCTGCCTGGTTAAAACCATCAACCAGAACAATTGGCGCCTCCTTCTCGTCGACCTCACCCTCGACCGACTTGAAAGTAACTTGGTCACGGATGGCCACGATATCAATCGGTATGAGATTTTTTAGTCGTGCGTACGATCCTCGGCCATCGAAAAACACCACCGCGTTCTTAAGATTGGGTTCTTTCAAGCGACGTATGACAAGCACCTTCTTCCTCTTGATGCACGCCAGGTAAAATGCAAGAAGCATGAGAAAGCAGGACTTTCCGACTCCCGGTGAGCCAGTCGGAAAGTCCTGCTTTCTCATGCTTCTTGCATTTTACCATCACAATGCGATCCTTCCCGAAGAGCTGTTTCTTGATCACCTCCCAAAACATCACTTCCTCCACCCGAACGAAATAATACGGGGGGAATTCGCCGAATCCCTCCCAAAACTCATGCAAGGTAGGTGTCATGACTCTTGGGTCGTCACTCTGTTGCGTGATAGACAGACTGTCGAGTCGAAACTCGTCTTCATGCACGGACAAAGGTGTGAACTTGGTCAGCGTCTTGGGCTTGATGGCTGCCATGGCTGCCAAGGCGGGCTTGGTGGCCGCCACGTCCGATTCCAGAGTTCTCAATCTTTTCAGAACCTCACTAATAGGTTCACCTTCTGCTGGACGCTTGGATTCAATCTTCGGAACCACCACCAGCACGTGAATCACGTCCTCTCCGAGCGACACGTCTAGCCCAAACAGGTCCGGCTTGTTCAACTTCCACGACCCGCGCAGCTTCTTCATCTTCGATGTGTCAACTTTATTCTGTAGCATCTTGTCCAGGTCATCGTCATCTTGCAGCCACGCGCCGCCCTCCGTCTTCGCCAGGAAGAGCTGCAGCTTGTCTGCGTCGATGTCCTTGAAGTCGTTCGGCTTCTCCGCCTTGATCGCCTTCTTCAAGTCATCCACCAAATCGTTCTCGTCCACTCGCACCGAGAACGCGCTGCCCGCCACGCCAACCATCGCACACAAGAGCTTCACCATCTTTCCAGATTCTGGAATGAGGAAAAAGGGAGGGAAAATTTCTGGCGTACTTAAGCGGGACATGAAGGTGTGTGACATAGATTTTCAATCAATGCTGAGACGCCACGTCGTTCCATAGGTAAAAATTTGCCGGCGTAATGTTCTATTGCTTTTATCAATATAGTTTGAACGTTGGCGGCCGAAACGCCCTAAGATCCGAAAGACGTGGCTCTCGCTCTGAGGTGGTCGAGAGGTTGCGTCTTTGAACCCAACAGCTGTTAGATCTCAGCGGTTGAGCGATTCTAAAACTACCCTAATTTTGTAAAGGCGCTGCTTTCGCTCTAAGGTGGTCGAGAGGTTGCGTCGTTGAAATCGCTGCTGTCCCGAAAGAAGGTTTCAGGAATGTTATCGGTGGTAAATTAAGGTAAGGAAAAGAATTGCCGGCGTAATGTGCCAGATATTACGACTCGCCTGGTGACGCAATGCCCGCTCGTCTTGCATGAAGTCGCGATACTTATCCACAAAAATGTTGTGCAGCTAAAAATCGGGCTTGTTCAAGGCCTTCCATCCGTGCCTGCAAGCGCGGAATCGCTGCGTGTCTTGCAGAGATGCTCGTCCCCTGAATGCGTTAACAACTTGGTTGAACGCATCCTTTTCTGCCTCGACTGCTCGCTGCCTTACGAACAGAGTTTGCCTCCATCCGAGTATGATGCATCCCTCCCCTTCCTCACCTTCCTTCCTCCACCACCCGCACTGCCAATTGAGAAGTGTGCGGTTGGATGCCGCGAGCGACAGCGATAGAATCGGACACATATTGTCAAGTGCCGTCACTGCCATTTCTTAGAAATTCAGTAGCAATTGAATAAAGCACAGTGCATGTAAAGACTACAAGTTTAAATTGTGCATCGACAAATTTCTCGAGGCTCTAGCAACGCTGTGAGCCGGTGCTTGCTGCCGTCGTGGGTCTGGCGTCTGGAGTCTTGACAGGCTTTAATTCTTTCTGATTGAGTCTGGCTGGAGTCTTGTGATTTGAACAACCAACTTTTAACATTTCACAACCTATACCCTGTTATATAACATAATCCAAGTAAATGATTACAAAATATTTTCACGATTTTATTTTCCTTTCCACTTGATTTTATTCCGCAAAAAAAACTCACTTACAGTTTTGCAAACTGTGACCCCCCGGACCTAGTAGGTCCGGCTAGCAGTATATTATAAGTATATTCTTTTAGCCAATCATGGTGTATACGTATAGTTGGTACACTTCAAACAAAAAAAATATGTTAATGTGGTGAGGTGCTCTGCCAGAAAGCAAAAGATGACATTGGAATGCCAAATGTGAAGATGCAGACAACACTTACAATTTTTAACGTCTAGAACATGACTCACGTTTGCTGGAAACAACGACATGGAAATGTGGTATTGCCCAATGCTGACAATTCTTAGTGAGCGGTATAGCTTCTTCTCACTGCTACGCTGATTTGGTTTTCTAATACAGAGGCGACAGCGACCACCGCGATGAAAAGTAAGAGAAATATGTACCTCTCTATATTGGACCTCATCGATATCGAGTGTAAACAAGAATATGGAAGAGTGCATAGTAATAGTATCAAAATATACATTGACGGCAGAATGGAGCATAAATCCAGCAGCATGGTCGATATGGGATTGTGCGTTGCGCAATGAACACAATCTTCTTGAAGTTGAAATCAGCGGTTTGGTCAGCTACCTACGCGCCATGCGGCAGCATCGCATACAGTCTCTTTAAGACAACTAGGCTTGACTGCAACGGTAGCCCAGGCGCTCAGCCCCGAGTTGGTGAATCCTTTTCATCAGTACCAACACTATGGCTGTTTCCCCAGATCGGCTGACGCATTATTGTGTCACGCCTCTGTTTGTCTATTCTACCTTCGCACCATAACTTGCGTTCACGTTACACCCAATAGTAACACCTTTGCACTCGCCCAGGACAGCCGTATCGTTAGCCACGGTGATGTCGTCCGTGCTCTGTTAGCCACCAGCACCGTGTCGCTAACCTTCACCGACTGTGGCAACTACAGATACGAGCCTGCGATCTTGGTCTCGTCATCGACATCAGCTCGATGATCTTGTCCTTGTGCGTTGTCACTTCGACGTGGTTTTTGAGGAACCCCGTACGGATCTCAGGGCCTTCGCACGCGAAAGCATCAGTCGCCGCCATCGATAGCTCGATTTTAGCCTTCCGATCTGGCATCATATCACTTTCATCAGGGTATAAAGTGCTACGTTTCCACGTTCACTTTGTGGCCCACAAACCACTTGATATTTGCATTGAAAAAAAAAAAACACACACACACACGGAGACTAGCTGGCAAGCCCATGGATAATATACTCTTCTTCTTCTTCACCTGTAGGACCTGCAGTGTAGGTGGCTGTGTTTGGTCACACCTACTTTTTATGTTCGCAGCACTCGTGGGCGGAGAAGAGGTAGCTTCCCGGGAACTCTTATCCGTTCATCCCAGGAAACTTGTGTTCGACGGTGCAAATTTGGGTGTCCTTCCTTGTGTACTAGCCTGATAAAGCAGACTGTGTACTACCTTTAGCTTGATTGTCGACGTCGATTCGCTACTATCCGCTTTACAACAGCAGAGAAAGCGATCGCTATGCGAAGTTCGAAAAGAAACAACAACTTTATTGGTATCGGCGAGATGGTTAGAGTTTATTCACAGATCAAGTTCTGTCCCCTTTCAAGTCATCTGCTCGCATGTACTGCCAGCCCAATCCAACCCGTGCTTCCATCTAGCACGGCTGGGACGTAGGATAGTAAGTCGGGTATTTACTATCGGATTGTCCAATGCAAGAGCGGCGAAAATCATCCTGACGGGTGTCGGGAACGTTGCAGCACTTCTGGTTGCCTATTAGGCCAGGAACGATCGAGCCGCCTGACGCGGCGCAGGCATTTTGGGTGAATTCGGCGGTCAAGAAGCCAGACGGCTCATATCTGCGGTCCCTGGTTGATGTTCCAGCACACTGTTGCTGAACACCGAGACTATTGCAGAGGTCAGTTAAAATCATCATGTGCACCAGGTGTCGACAAGTACTTACGCAGGCATCAGCAGAGCAGCAATGGCAACAATAGCGAGCTGGATCTTCATGGTAAGAAGCGGGCTGAGGAAGGAGGCTTGTGGAGGCCGGTGAAGTTGTGAGAATGAACTGCAACGAAGAAGACACGCAGCGAGTTTTGTGATCGAGGAAAGGCATCGTGCCGCCGTTGATTCTAGAACGGGTTGGTAACGGTCGGGGAGTACGGATGATTTGGATGAGTTTATTTTGACTAGGAGTCACCCTACAGAGCCGTTAGCCGAAGTTAATCTGCAGATCTCGTACGGTCAACAACACAATCCATTGCACTATTACGTCTTCCTATCCGTGATCGGAAACCGACCATATGGTGATCGCACTTTTGATAAACGTCCGTCGCTCTTGCTCAGCGATATCGCGACGCCCATCGTGCTTTTCTATTCAGCGATATCGCGATAGTAAAAATATAGTGCAACCAGAACTACGCGACTAAATCGTACACTACAGCGCTCTCCATACTATTGGCAGCGAGCACACCTCGATGCCATTGCGCAGAACGAGGTTACAGACAGAGGCGGAATTTGGGCTAATTCTTGGGGGGGGGGGGGGGGCAGACAAGATATTTATTGTTCTGGCTACATTGCCACTCGTCGATCAGAAATCGCGTTGAAAAGTTCTAGGACAGCATCCTTATCAATAGTTATCGTAAGATCACTTTGCACAGCCAAGTTTCTGTAACTTACAGAAACGTATCGGTGCTGCATTTTTGATGCACAGGATTGATTTGTCACGATAAGTGCTATTCGTCAACAGTTTATCCGAGTCAAACTCAGAAACGACCCTTTTAGAGCGACGGACGTTTATCAAAAGTGCGATCACCATATGGTCGGTTTCCGATTACGGATAGGAAGAAGTAATAGTGCAATGGATTATGTTGTTGACCGTACGAGATCTGCAGATTAACTTCGGCTAACGGCTCTGTAGGGTGACTCCTAGTCAAAATAAACTCATCCAAATCATCCGTACTCCCCGACCGTTACCAACCCGTTCTAGAATCAACGGCGGCACGATGCCTTTCCTCGATCACAAAACTCGCTGCGTGTCTTCTTCGTTGCAGTTCATTCTCACAACTTCACCGGCCTCCACAAGCCTCCTTCCTCAGCCCGCTTCTTACCATGAAGATCCAGCTCGCTATTGTTGCCATTGCTGCTCTGCTGATGCCTGCGTAAGTACTTGTCGACACCTGGTGCACATGATGATTTTAACTGACCTCTGCAATAGTCTCGGTGTTCAGCAACAGTGTGCTGGAACATCAACCAGGGACCGCAGATATGAGCCGTCTGGCTTCTTGACCGCCGAATTCACCCAAAATGCCTGCGCCGCGTCAGGCGGCTCGATCGTTCCTGGCCTAATAGGCAACCAGAAGTGCTGCAACGTTCCCGACACCCGTCAGGATGATTTTCGCCGCTCTTGCATTGGACAATCCGATAGTAAATACCCGACTTACTATCCTACGTCCCAGCCGTGCTAGATGGAAGCACGGGTTGGATTGGGCTGGCAGTACATGCGAGCAGATGACTTGAAAGGGGACAGAACTTGATCTGTGAATAAACTCTAACCATCTCGCCGATACCAATAAAGTTGTTGTTTCTTTTCGAACTTCGCATAGCGATCGCTTTCTCTGCTGTTGTAAAGCGGATAGTAGCGAATCGACGTCGACAATCAAGCTAAAGGTAGTACACAGTCTGCTTTATCAGGCTAGTACACAAGGAAGGACACCCAAATTTGCACCGTCGAACACAAGTTTCCTGGGATGAACGGATAAGAGTTCCCGGGAAGCTACCTCTTCTCCGCCCACGAGTGCTGCGAACATAAAAAGTAGGTGTGACCAAACACAGCCACCTACACTGCAGGTCCTACAGGTGAAGAAGAAGAAGAGTATATTATCCATGGGCTTGCCAGCTAGTCTCCGTGTGTGTGTGTGTTTTTTTTTTTCAATGCAAATATCAAGTGGTTTGTGGGCCACAAAGTGAACGTGGAAACGTAGCACTTTATACCCTGATGAAAGTGATATGATGCCAGATCGGAAGGCTAAAATCGAGCTATCGATGGCGGCGACTGATGCTTTCGCGTGCGAAGGCCCTGAGATCCGTACGGGGTTCCTCAAAAACCACGTCGAAGTGACAACGCACAAGGACAAGATCATCGAGCTGATGTCGATGACGAGACCAAGATCGCAGGCTCGTATCTGTAGTTGCCACAGTCGGTGAAGGTTAGCGACACGGTGCTGGTGGCTAACAGAGCACGGACGACATCACCGTGGCTAACGATACGGCTGTCCTGGGCGAGTGCAAAGCATGTGCCTACCTGGCTGGTGGCGATCCGACGGAGAAGGACCCAGACGACCTGGTGAACATCGGTCCGGTGGGCGGCATCGACTACATCTCTGCGTCATTGGGGCGCGCGGACCAGAACCTCGACAACATCCTCAAGCTGCTTGGCCCTCACGGCCGCGGTATCAAGATCATCTCTAGATCGAGACATGGAGAACTTCGCCAAAATCCTAGCCAAGACGTCAGCACTATGGCTGCCCATATCGACCTGGGCATCGGAATCCTGCCCAAGACCGTGTTCATTGCTCGGAAAATGATGATCAGCAAGCCGACTCTGACCGATATGCCCGACACGTGTCAATGCACGGATAGCGTCAACGCGGTTCTGGGGGGCACGGATGCCGTGGTGCTTTCGGGTAAGATCTCGAACAGCGACTAGCCCGCGCAGGAGCCGGAGGTGATGGTCGCGACCTCCCTGCACCACCGACACCGCCGACCACTACGACACGTGCATGGCCTGATGCAGACAGCTAACCCCATCACGTCTTTTGCCCTAAAGACGGCCATCGACATCAACACGTGTCGAAGTCTGGTGTTCTACGTCAGGTGCTCATGGTGATATCTCCCAGCTTTATCAACAACTAACCACATTTTATTTGTGAACATATATTTCTTAAGATCTTTTGACTAATTGGCACTGGTGATCAAACGTGGCAGGAATAGTTGTATTCGCATCGACTTCATGCCAAAAATGGATCCAAAGATCAACGATTCACATCGTCGAAGGGACATCTCAGCTTAATCTTTTCATGCCTCCATCTAAACCTTAGCACAGCTGGGCTGTGGGATAGTAGTTAATATCACCAGTTTTTTGTCGATAGCATGAGCGGTTAAACTCGCCCTCGCGAGCATCGGAAACGTTGCAACATCTTTGGTTGCCGGTTCTGTCCGGAAGGATCGAGCCGCCTGACTCAGCACAGGCTTTCTCAGTCAATTCAGCGGTCATCGATCCAAGCTTCTCGTATCTGTTGTCTCTGTCGGTCCCAGCACACTGTCGGAGATCACTGTGACTGTAGCGGAGGTCAGCATGTGTACCACCGCGATGCCACCATGTGCCAAAAAGTACTTACGTGGGCATTAGCAGAGCGGCGACAGCAACAACAACGAGCTGGATCTTCATGGTGAAATGCGTGTCGAGGGAGGCCACTCACGGAAGCAGGTAAAGTTTTCGAAATGGTCTGCAGTCTGGAAGACGTAGCGGGTCGTGCGGCAATGAAGATTCACACATCTTAAAGATCATCCCTGATTATACAACACAAGTCTTTGAGTAGAAGTTGCTGGATCTGAAGTTACTGTAAGGCGGTGCAAACTATTTACAGACGGTAGTGTATTTTGGCCAGGAATAACAGGAAAATATACTACGGGAGTAGTTTGAGTAAATTCGCTGATCTGCAGATCTGGTGCATGGTACAGCCCATTTACGTTTCCACGTGCATGCATTATGGTAAACTCAGTGCTTGCTGAAAATATTTCGGTGGCACAATCTTTTGGACATGTATTACGGTACCCTCAGTGCTCAGCAATGCAACAGATTACAGGACGATAACAAATGCATAATCGAAAACGACAAATTGTGATCACGGCATGGTCACAAAACACAACAAAAGTATCATCATCATACTGGTTGGTGCTTTTGAATTTCTGAACATGGCACTGGTCGTAGCTCGTAGAGTTCCTCTCCCTTGTCAAACCTGGTATTGCTTCTACTGCCGATTGCAAGAGTGATTCGCTAAGGCGACAAAGTGTTCTACAAAACATGCCAAAACTGTACTGGAGTTTACTAAAGAGCGTTTTGCATATACGTGACCCACGCGTGGTCTGAAATACAGTTCGAGCGGAAGAAAAGCCAAGGTGTTCATTTTGGATCGAGACGTGATCGCTGTTAGGCAGGGAGAAAAGCGAAGGAAATTTTAGCCGCTTAACTACAGTTTATATACTGATATCGCTGCCTCGATAGGCACAAGGACTCCAGAGGTGGCGGCGGTTTATGTATAATGCAGAGGAAACAACAGCAGAAGCGTAATGATCACAATTATGTCGTCTTGTGATCACGCCGTGGTTATTATCGATTATTAAGTGTATTGGGGCTGTCTTTAATGCTGCTGCGACAGGTCCGAATCACGAAGTGTACCATAATACTCGTACACATAACCTTGATTGAAGATGTGTAGGCACATTTGCTCCGCTTTAGCTGCTCCTTCCCGATGAATTGGGTGATTTCTTGGTTGGCCCCCAGTTAAGACACACTCTGTATCTAAAAAATCCTGATCGTAATTTCAACCAAGCCTCATTCAATTGATACCTTCTGTTCTAGAATCAACGGCAGTCTCTACGTGGTCGGAGGGCCAACTTTGCGTGCAGGTCATTTTGAAAACTTCCCCGGCTCAACAAACTCCTTTCCTCAGCACGCTTCTTACCATGAAAATCCAGCTCGCTATTGTTGCCCTTGTCGCTCTGGCGATGCCTGCGTTAGTTTTTGTCGACACCTGATGAACATACTTCCCAAACTCACCCCTGCTATCAGTCATGGTGTTCAACGACAGTGTGCTGGAACATCAACCAACAACCGCTTATATGAGCCGTCTGGCTACTTGACATCCGAATTCACCCAGAATGCCTGCGCTGCGTCAGGCGGCTCGATCGTTCCTGGCCCAAAAGGCAACCAGAAGTACTGCAACGTTCCCGACGAAGAAACTTTTCGTCGCTCTTGTATCGGGAAAATACGACAAGAACTACCCGACTTACTATCCTACGGCCCAGGGGTGCTAGATGGAAGCATGGGGGATTTGGATTGGCAGTGCATGCGAGTAGACGACTTGAAAATGGACAGAACTTCGGTCTGTGAAGAAACTCTACCATGTCGTCGATATCAATAAAGTAGTTGTTCTTTGCGAACTCCACTTTTTATAATAATCACTTGTTCTGCTGTCGGAAGATAAAACGGGTACTTGTCAATTTAACAGTATCGTTTAGGTTGAGCAAACGGCTGCCGGTTCTTTCGTCTTCGAAAACAAATTAGTCGTCGACAAACAGCAAGATTAAGCTAGAAAAAATTGAGACTGTTGTTCGGCTAGTAGAAGGGATTTGATTAACTAATAGTATTTTGCGGATTTCTCGTTTGCAGATTATCTTAAATATTACAAAGGTCGAGTTTTACAATTGTGAAAGTCCAAATATTGTGTTGATGTGGTGGAGGCGTCAAACCCAAGGTGGCGAATCACTATTACCAGCGCCAAACGATTGCAGTGCAATTCTGTTGATAGAGGAATAGATAGATTATGCCGTTTAAAACTACCCAAATACTAGGATTCATGGGTGTTTGAGCTTCGTTCACTTGGAAGTAAATATCGTTCCGAAGTCTCCGCGTAGCATGACCAATAGCGGTATGGATCGCCACAGCAGTAACAGCTCGTTTTGATTTCTTTCCATCAATCACGAGGAGCAACAGATTCTAAGTCCATATTGTTTTGAACATATTTCTCCAGAGACTCCACAACTTTTGCCACATTGGTGCCAATATTGGACAAGCGAAGAAGCAATGCTTTAAAGTCTTGATTAACTGAACAGTAGATTAAACCCATTGCTGGATGCTCAGATTTAAGTTTCCTCAAAGAAACAATTGGCGGGAGACTGCGAGGAGATTGCCGAAATCAAGCCTTAGCATGTCATTGCGGATCACTGGCAGCTTTTTCTCCATCACATTCACACCGTCTGCTGCTACTCCATGTATTCGTACGATGTTGACTACATGTGCCTCTTGTGTACCACCACCATGAGGATTTGGTAGCAACGATGGTAGACATGGCTCAGTTGTCAGTAAAGCAGGAAAATATCACTCAGGGTAATTCTGGCGCATTGCCTGTATTACGCAATTCAAATAAACTTTCCTAAAGAAGAAGAAGAGGAAGGCACTTGACGTTGGTCAGCTGTGACGTTCATCCGAAACGTCAGCGAAATATTATTAGTGGTGTTGCCGGCTTAGTTGCGGCTACTCGAACCTAATCGCTCCGTGATCCTCGCGAATACCTCACCTGAAAGTCTAACAATTTAGCGTATCAGATTGGGCTAAACAAAGCCTACTGCAATACACAAGATCTTGTAATGCAACCTTCTGGCGTTCACTGCTGTCATTTCTGGAGCTGCTGCGGGTTTAGACAAGTATCAGTCCAGCACACATACGATCCTATTTGCAGGAACATACACCCGTCAGGAAGCCTGGATCAATGCCACGGGCGAGGGCATCTACACATTTAAGTTCGATACGAGCGATGGTACTTTGACCCCGTTTGGGGTTTCCCCTGTGGGTATTAACCCGATGTACGTCCATGGATCGAAGAAAATGTTTTCCGAGGGCAAGCAAGTGTTATACGCACTGAACTCTGTTAGCGAGAACTCAACTGACAACCCCGGGACGTTGACAGGTTATATTTCAGCGCTGACTTTGCAGCCCGATGGAACTCTGAAGCTGCTCAACACGCTCGAGACACAGGGTGCCCTGCCAATTCACATCTCACTAAGCCCAAACGAGGATTTTGCTATTGTTTCAAATTATGCTGACAGTATTACAATGTACCCGCTGAGAGACGACGGCTCCCTCAGTAATGCATCTTATCACCAAACATTTCCTACTGGGAGCAACATTGTTGCTAGCCGACAAGCTTCAGGGCATCCTCACAGTACGATGTGGTTACCAAACTCGAATCATGCCATCGTTGCTGATTTAGGGAGTGATTCATTGTGGCAATTCGAGCTTGACGAAGCTAGTCAAACGCTAAAGACCGTCGGGTCCGTACGTCGTCCAGCAGGATCTGGACCACGGCACATGGCGCAGCATCCAAGTGGACGGTTTGCTTACGTTGTCGACGAGATCACAAGTACTGTGGGTGTCTATCAGATAGACGGATCGTCTAGCCGGCTAGAAGACATGGCTGTGCAGAACATCACTACCCTTCCCAATAATTTTACAAATTCTTCGACTGGTGTGGACATTCACCTTTCCGACAATGGAAAGTTTCTTTACACAACAAACCGCGGTCATGACTCGATTGCCATGTTCAGGGTAAACGAAACGGATGGCACTCTGACATCGATCGGATGGGAGAGCTCTCGTGGTGTGATGCCGTGGGGGTTCACGATTTATGGAGATTGGCTCGTTGTGGCCAACACTCTCTCCAATGACATGCACGTGTTTGCTATAGACAGGGAAACAGGGTTGCTGTCGCACACTGGAAACGTATACGCCATCGGGACAGCAGCGTGTCTGTTCATCAAAGAGTTTCAGGTTGATCAAGCGCTGCAGTGTTCGAGTTGAGCACCCAACTAGAGGTTTAGTATCGTTGTATTGATACTGTGCACTTCCTTCTCTACGGAGTCGTGTTCTGCATTAAAATTTCGTATTGCTGTAGTAACCCACAATCCGTTATCTTTTCGATCTTGGCTTTCTTCGATTTCATCAATAAGACCAGACACACCATGTTCACAACTCTATAGCCCGTGTCGGAATGCCAGCGTCGGTACTCCCACTTAACACATTTTAAGATTTCATAGCTTGTATACATACCAGGCATTATCCTACACTCAATTGTCGCTGGATGCTTAGCTTCTCAAAAAAACACGCCCACGAACAAATTCTCATAGTCCAGCGATGTCGAACGTAAATGACCATCCCTAAAAAAACGACTAGCAAATAGTTTCAAGTCGCTCAGGCATTCAGCAGCAAGTATTCTTGGCGGTACCCTGACTCATTGCCGAGAACAACGTCACGTCGGGAATTCTATAGAGACCAATCAAGATCGAAATTGAAAAAATTGTTGGATATTGTACGCAATAAAAGCGACGAAGCAGGATTTTTGCGGCTAAGGAAGTCTATAGCTCGAATATGAGCCCTTCCCACGGACACGAAGGGCACGTTCCGACCAATTTTACTTCAAGCGACAAAATTCATTCAATGCAGATGGCGCCGATCCCAATGATGCAGTTATCACTAACCAGTCAGAGATGTCCGGATATTAATTAAAAGTTGCAGATTGCCGGCAACTATCAGCAAATACCAAAGTAGCATGTTACTGAAGCAGCACGTAAGCGTGTAGGAAGTTGAGCTGGCAGATTGACGTAGTACATTTGTTACGAACCAAATTGATGTAATATTAAATGCGCGAAAGTGACGGCCGTAAGTACCGCTTCATCTTCTGTGGCAACCATTTGAGGGTTCAGGACCAAGCGCTGGTTGGAACAGTCCTGATGTAGTAAGATCTGAACGTCTCAATTATCGCTGCATCCTTAATGGGGTCCAAACTCAGTGGGCGAACCGTGTGAAGGTTCACGCCTTCGTCAATCCATATCCAGAACTGAGTACGCTGCACCTTATCGATAACCTTCAAATAATCATCGCTTCGTGACAGTTGCGTCGCGGCAGCCTGTAGTGCTCTGGCTAGCTCCTTGTCATTGTCAAAGACCCCCCCTTAATTTCGACCCCTTCCCGACAAGATTATGACATTTGTGGCGGTTTTGCTGGTGGAAAATTTTCGACAAGCCCGTTTGCACACCGGTCTGGCAGTGAAGTGAAGACGTATCAGCCATTTGAGATTGTGCATTCAGATGTGATGGGTCCCATTAAACCCGTGTCGAAAGGTGCGCACGCTACTTGCTGACTTTCATCGACGACTTTACGCGGTTTGTTCATGCCTACCTGATTTCCAGCAAAGCGGTGGTGTTTGAGGAGTATTTTGTGCTAGTGGGAACCCAGTATGGACGACGTGTGAAGTGCTTGAGGAGCGACAACGGCGGGGAGTACATCAACAAGAGATTTATTTCGTTCTGCAAGAAGCACGGCATCATTCACCCAGACGACGGTACCGTACTCTCTCCAGCAATACGGTCTTGCGGAGCGCATGAACCGAACCATCACCGAGATGGCTCGCTCGATGCTTCACAGCATGCAAGTTGTGCGCAAGTGGTGGGGAGAAGCGATCATGACTGCTGTGCACGTTGTGAACCGAATTCCAAAATCGGCTCGACCTGGTGTAAGTCCACTTGAGGTTCTTACTGGATCGAAGCCAGTACTTGACTATCTACGAGTGTTTGGCGCAAAAGGGTTCGTTCACATTGACAAGGAAAAGCGGACGAAGCTGGACGCAAAGGCGCATCGCTGCTTGTTTCTTGGGTACGCAGAAACTTCAAAAGCTTATCGTGTTTGGGATCTTGATGATGAACGGTTGGTGACGTCGCGGTCAGTAGTGCTGGATGAAAGAGCTGTTTTTTGATACCGCGAAGTGATTCTTGATGATGGTCGTCTCAACAACACCAAGGTGGTTATTACTTTTGATGAGGATGATATGAATATGCAACGCACCCGTAATATACTCCATCAACTCCATGTGGTGTTGAGACTCAGCTGAGAATGGACTTGCCGGTTGCCGCCACAGGTTTAAACGGCGACAAGTTGCCGGGATATGAGTTGAAGGATTCCCTGGCCACTGATTGGCTAATATTCACTGGCCCCGATGTCTTAGAGTCAACCCATCGAGTGACATGACACAATTTTCAAGCCGAACCCCCCGGTCAAGATCCGTACTTAGCCGAGTCTTCGACGTCGGTTCGAGTCTGATCCGAGTCTTCGACACGACTTTTGAGTCGTCGGTGTTTACACCGCAGACTGCAACGGACATGAGAAGATCCAAAACGGACGCGTTTATACTAGATATTTGTATAAGACTATAGGAAACTCTAGATGAAAACCTAACGCCCATTGGGCACTAATACAGAACAGCTTTTCCTCCCAACCACGCAAGGGTGAAGTCCGGCTATCGGTAAGTAGACGTAGCGTCTGTGTCAAGCCCGGTAGGAAGGATTAAGTATGTCGGTGAGCACGCCTACTAGTGTGGCGAGTGTTTATCCTGGCAGGGCCAAGAGACAGTGACAGTGGCCGTGTGTATTAGGATTGTGTGGCGAGTTGTCGCCATTGACCGGAGGAGCGAGAGCGCACTCCCGTCGACTCTTACCGCCGGAGCTGAAGCTTCGGCACCCCCGTATCAGGCCGTGACTGGCTGGTACCCATCCTTCTGTGGGGCTGCGGGGTATACTTGCGTGTGTAGAGCATCCTAGCCGTCGCTCGTGGCTAGAGGTGCTGGACTTTGTAGGTGGCCTGTGGTAACCACGGTACACAGTGGAAACAGCCAATCCGGTGTAAGGGCAAGATCCTGGCCCTTCAGGTTCGATTTGCCCGACAAGCTCCACGAGTCTTCGCAGACTCGGGGAGTGTTGTTGGTGGGAAGTGTGCCTACATATTTTGGACATGTTCCTACACGACAACTGGTGCCGCGACCCGGGATTAGTGTGACCTTCTGTGTCTCGGGGCTACTGCAGGTCGTCCAACTTAACGAGCAACAAACAAGAGAAGAAGAAGAAGACTAACAAGATGGCGAAAGGATAACGTTCAGCGGTACCAGCAACACCGATGAAGTCCGGCGGAACGCGTGGCGACGACCCAAATGCGGCCTTGATCACCCCGCACTTGGCGCCGATAACTGAGCGTTCAGTCAGCTTCGAAGACTCGGCGGACGGATCCGATGCCAAGGATGAGATGGAAGACTATGAAGACCTGGAGGAAAGGCGCCAGCACTCGCTGTGGTGACGCCCGACACTCCGAAAGACGCGATATTGTCGGCGGGACGCAGCGAAGGCTCGCGCTCCCTTTCCCGAAATCTCGCGGATGAATTGGAAGAAGTGGCGGGACCCGAACTCGCCTACAATGACTATGACAGCGATGTCGGAGACTCAAAGTACCCAGTCACGATGGCTCAGCCGACCGAACAAGCCTCAGGCTACCGGCCCCCACTCAACGGAGACACCCCGGCAGCTAACAAGGTGCTGGTGGTGCTACGAGGAAATGAAGACAAGCGAATGGATTCAACTCTTCGAACCAACTCCGATACGCCAAGCAGTGTGGGCTGATATGAGCCACGAGCTAGCGTGGCCAGCGACTTCGACATCCCTGGACCAAGTTGTGAAGGAAACGGTGACTTTCCTGAAAGCGATGGGCCTCCAGGCCACGTCGCGACCTTCGCCGACGACACTCGAGAGCTGGCCGCCGGCGGAAGCCAGTGCCGAACTCTGGAAATGGAAGAAGCGCCTGCGCGGAGCCTTCGGTGCAACAGTATTCAACCTGGGACGTCGGCCGACACCTCATTCGGCCGGTGAAACAACGGATCCATCAAAGGTACCCCTGCCGAAGACTCCACGAAGACCGCCGAAGACTCCCGAGGCCGTAAGGCCCCAACAGCAGTGCTTTCGTCCACTGGTGAGCGTTCGCCGTATTTTCAAGACTCTCACATGGTGACACTAAAGTCTGTCAACCGCACTGAGCACGTTCGTACCACCGCCGACAACTCGGGAGTGACAAGGCACACGAACAGGAGCTCGGGACGAGGTTCCCGACGACGTTTCCAGCTCAGCAACGACTCGTCGGATGATGACGACATCTCGAACGAATTTCCGGGAGATGGAGGAGCTCAAATGAACGAATACTTGCGGCGGGTCCGAGACGTGACCCCGAGGACTGAAGTAGCCACGTACCGACCACTAGGGCAGATATAGGCGTTCCCCAGCTTGAGGAACAAGAGTGAAAACTCCATGCAGTGGTTGCGAGCTTTCGTCTACGAGATGAAGGGAACACTCGCGTATGGTGCATGCCCTTCGAGCTGAGTCTTCGGGACGGCGCTTTACATTGGTACCGGCAACTCCCGAAGAAGACCAAGCGACAGTGGAGCTTGCTTAGCGAAGCCTTTATCAAGTACTACTGCTCGCAATTTAACCAGTCCGCGGAGTCCCGTTATTACTCAGCCAAGCGCGATGACAAGGAGCATATCTGCGATTACTTGAACCGACTCAACGGTTACGCACAAAATACTGGCATTCAGTTCAAAAATGGAGGACGCAAGGCACGGGATCACGTTAAACGTTTTCTCGAAACCTGTGGCGACCGAGGGCTCGAACGACGTTTGTGCCATATCCGAGTCAAGGATATTTATGAATTGGAAGAGATGATCATGGATATTTGAAGATTGACGAGCGTAATTCCACTCGCGAGTCGTCGCAACACCACTCGCGAAGTCGCGACTCCACTCGTCGGCGTGAAGAGAGGCGTCGCGAAGACTCGCGCGACCACTACAGTCGACGGGACCGACGAGACCGAGATTATGATCGCCGTCATGATGACTCGCGCAATGTTCCACGAGTTACGCTAGCCGAAGCTTCGGTGACCGACATTTTTGCTGAATTACAAGAGCGGGATGTTCGCAGCAGCCGTGGCGAGTGCCCAGAAACACCCAACGGAATATCCCCAACAGCGGCAGTGAAGCCGACAGCGATGAACTTTCGGATGACTCCCGATAACTCAGTGATACTCGGAGTGATGGATATTCTTCCGACGGGAGTGGCCGGTATCTCGCTGCAGCCAACGACAACGAAAGACGAGCTGCCGCCGAAGGTACATATGCACGTGCCGATAACCGAGGACCAAGGGGTGACCCAGCGAGCCGAAACCTCGGCAGAAATGACCACTATCCAACACGAAGTGATCGTGAAGGATGTCCGCGGCAATACGGGCCTTGTGCCGCCTGCGGCGGACTCTCTCATTCCGCCCACTACTGCCATAAGCAGTGTAAATTGTGCAAACAAGTGCATGACGCCGGCAGATGCGAGGTTTTCCAAGAAATTGCAAACGTGGTTCGCAGCAAAGTTGACAAAAAGGATCTATCTCCTGAGTTGCAGAATCTCCTCTTCACCGAACATATAAACTAGGCAGCCCGTCAACTGAAACTGGGTTGGTCCCAATCGGGCTGCCACAGTTAGCCGAGCCGGCAGTCGAGGCGGAGTGTATCTACGCCTTTGTCGGCAAGTGCGAATGGCCGGAAGAAGATGGAAACGAAATTATGAAAGCGACGGAACTTTTACAGGAGAGAAGTGGAAACTTGGTGGAGGTGATATGAAAACGTATAGGGACGAAGACTCAAGCAGAGATGATACCGACAACTTGGTGGCAAGCGCGGTTGAAATCACTCCGCGCCGACACTTCGCCAAGGAAGTCCGACTATTACCCAATGAACGCATGGGGTGGTGGTCGGCACAGAAGTTAGACCGGCGAGTTCGGATGAGGACCCTGGTGAACGGCGCAATTAACGAATCAAGGACAAGGATACTCCTAGATACAGGGGCAAACCTTAGCGTCATCTCGGAACGCTACGCCAAGATTTTTAAGCTTCGCGACATCCCGAACCACGGCCGTTGCATGGAGGTACAAGGAATTACGAAAGGAAAAACAGCAACGAGTCGTCGGGCGTCGGTGAAAATCACCCTAGGATGGGAAAGAGTTTACGTGTTCGATGTCTGGAGCATGGATCATAACGCAGGAGTCGACGTGGTATTAGGCACAGATTTTATTATTCCAGCCGGAGTCCGACTGGATTTGTTTAACGCCACCGCGAAACTTCCTGTCGAGGTCATGGTTCCCCTGATCAAGACACAGAACATGATCTACCGGGGCGAGAATGGCGAGATTTCCGATTGCAGCGGCGACAGCCGCCACCGACGTCTCACGTCGTCTGGATTTGCCGCACAGAGGCGTTGGTGCCGACGATTACTCGATTCTACAAGCAGACCAGCCCGCGTACGTCTCACGAACCTCACAGACAAACTAGTAAGTTGCCCAGTCCACCTACCAGTGGTGGTCTGGGTACCTGCGGGTTCGCTCCCACGAGATGTCGGCTACGTGAGGTTGGATTCAGCGAACTATCGCGAGTGGCAAGTGTTGGCGTACGAGGCGGTGCGAGATAAAACGCTATTCCGATGGGAAGGAGAGCTTTATGATCAATGGCTAGCCCGCCAACCTTCGGCGGTGAGAAACCCGCCTACACTACCCCATCCGGGGTCTTTCAGCGCCCACCCGACGACTCGGAAAATGAGATGAGCTCTGCCGATGACTGGAGCAACGATAACGACGAGTCAGTGGCCGCTATGGGTGATGCCAATCTCGAGGAGACCCACAATGACAATTATCAATTCGAAACTACGTCAGCCTAAACCTCAGGAGAGCATACAAACAGAGCGGAGCCTGAAGCCATTGGTAGCGACAACTCACAGACGACAGGCGTCGAGTGCAAGGACTCCACTATGTCGCCATTGCAAGTCCTTTTATTTCAGTAATCAGGGTGTTGACCACGGAAGGCAATGAAGCAAGCAATACCAGTACCGACAACTCGTTCGAGCATCTCGCAGCGGAAATCGGCCTTGAAGATTATGCACATGAGCTCGCGTTTCTTCCCGATTTGACCGAGACATCGGCAACCGAACTCGACTTTTCGGCACCAAATGTACAAAATCCCGAGGTGACGACTGACCAGCAGAGGCGACTTGTCGGCGTACTCGAAAAGCATCGAAGAATAATGATCTCAAGTGGCAACGCGCTTCCACCACCTGCGTACGGCGTGGTTTGCGACATAAATGTCCAGGGGCATGAGCCAATTAAGCAACGGGCCCGACGAATATCGATGCGACATCTTAAGAGGCTCTACGAGCTGTTAAAAGGACTTCCTAAGGCAAACCTCGTGGCGTTTTCCGACAGCACATGGGCATCGCCTATTGTCATCGTCGTCAAGAAGAATGGCGTCGATATCCGCCTGTGCATCGACTACAAGCTGGTAAACGCCATCACAGCGATAATGGAGTACGCTATGCCCTTGGTTGATGACTTGCTCACGGACCTGGAAGCATATTTGTGGTTTTGTTCACTTGACGCGGCGAGCGGCTTTTGGGCCATCATGATGACCTTGAGAGCGCGCAAAATAATTCCGCATTCGTCTGCCCGCTGGGGCACTTCGAGTGGCTTAGAATGCCCTTCGGCCTAAAGAACGCGCCAATGATCTACCAACGCATGCTCGATAACGCATTGTGGGGGTTCGTACAGCCGAAAGGAGGTTGGCGAGTTTTCGCCGAACGCATGAGAGCCGCCGAAGAACAAGCTCGAGCTATCCACGCCGGCGCCGAAAACTCAACACCAGTTCCTACGAGCCTTTCGACGTTCACGCGGACAAAGTTTGCAGTAGCTCACGAAAACTCGGTAGCCGCAGACCCGGTGTTAGATCTGGTAAATCACTCAGACACAGACACTTTTTCAACCAACGAGACCGATCAGTCGTCGCTGGTTCCGGTTTTCGATCGCCGATGCTTCGTCGACGACATTTGCTTCGGTGGAACGACGTTTGACGACTGTTTGAACACTCTAGACAAGCTGCTGGCCCGCTTTAAAGAATGCAGGATCAGCGTTAGCTTCACGAAGACCATATTTGTGCAATCGCGGTTGGATTTCCTATCTCACGAAGTTTCGCGCGACGGAATACGAGCGGACCCTAAGAAACTCGAGGCAATCACGAAGCTTCCGTTTCCCAAGACCAAGAAAGCAATGCAATCCTTCCTTGGGGCACTGAATTATTACAGCAGATTCATCCAGAACTTTGCAGTCTACGGTGCCGCCCTTTATCAGCTCAAGGATGAAGACTTTACAACAAGGGGTGACCTCACGGTCGCACGCCGAAGTTTTAAAGCACTGCAACACCAAGTGGCGGCTGCACCGATACTTCGGCACTTCGACCAAACAAAAGAGGTTCACATGATGCTCTTCGCCAAAGAATGGGCACTCAGCACGACGTTGCTTGATGCATGACGACAAATTACATCCAGTCAGATTCTGTGGCCGCGTGCTCAAGGACGCAGAGATGAATTACCACCCGGCCGAAAAGGAGGTCTTGCGCTGCTCTGGTGCTTAAAAACTGCTACACACAACTCGCAGGGCGAACACGCCCAATTTACACGAGGTTCTCCACGCTGGAATGGATAAATAAGTCCAAGTCACTCTTCGGCAGGGCAACCTGTTCGCAGTATTGCTCTCCCCCTGGCATTTAATTGTTCAACGGGTAAAAGAGAAAGATTGCACTTTCGTTCAGCTGCTTCAGTCGTCGGTGACAAGTTTTATTGACCTCGATGACTCATTAGCACTCTTTCTGCACCAACCAAAGGGTCCCCGACAACTCGTATGGACCCGAACCTGATGTATGCACGCCTGCCGACAACTCATCGCGGCTACGTCGTCGCATTCGATGGCTCGGCGAAAACGGAGAAATATGGCGGTTACGGCAGTTGCTCTTGGATTGTTTGGCTACTTCCGGAATGGAAGATAGTGATTGCAGCGAGCGCTTACCTGGAAAAGACCATGGTGAACATTGCCGAGTACACAGGAATGAATAACGGTGTTCTTGCAGCGATTGACCATGGTGCCGACGACTTAGTCGTCGTCGTCGACTCCAGGCTCGCGATCCAGCAATCCCTAGGGGTGGTAGCGTGCCGGAAGGAATCGCTGATGACTCAACTGAGCCGCCACAAAGAGATTACGGCAAGGCTTCGGTCAGTCAAATACCTTCACGTAGTCCGCGAGTATAACGCTGCCGCCGACTCGTTAGCGTCGGAAGCGCTCGAATCGAAGATGTCAAAGGTTATTCTCAACGAATCCCGGAAGAACGAACTTTGCGAACTTAACAGTATTAGTGAAGTCATCTACGAAACATCGGTAGACCCAGGGGAGGTGAAAATACCTGATACGCGAGGCCCAATTCAACATTCAGCGCTAAATGACTCTGCCACCGTATCAGTGATGACGCGGCGACAAGTTAGACCCAAGAAAAAGCAGGTACAATTCACTGATAAGCCTCCCGACAACTCAAAAGACGTTCCAAGACCCCTGCCGACAACTCCAAGGGCTGACGATGTGGACCCAGTAGCTATTCAAGCAGAACATCGAGTCGGTTCGCAAAGCACAAGATGAGGAGCTTCGTTGCTCTAATCTTAAGCTGTTTTTACGAGGAGAAGTCGAGAAACTTGGATACAAAGCAGCCAGGGTTGCTCTCAAAATTGCCGACATGTTTGTTCTACCAGATGACGGTGTACTACAATACGTGGGGCGAGTCGTCGGGAGACACGAGGAAATCAAGAAGAAACCCATTTACGATCGTGTAATCCGTACAAACTGCGACGCAGCTTGCACACCATGCCTTCAGGAATGTCGATACCCAGCGGTGCAGCCATGTACACATCTTCTTCCAGATCTCGATTTAGAAATGCGGTCTCGACGTCGAACTGGCGGATGATCAGATCTAAATTGCAACACACAGCGAGGAACACCCGGATGGTGTTTGTGCTCGCCACTGGAGAGTAGGTGTTAAAGTAGTTAATTCCGGGGATCTGCAAGTAGCCAAGCGCAACTAGACGCGCCTTGTAGCGTACAATTTGACCTGTCTCGTCAAATTTATGCGCGAAGACCCACTTGAATCCAATGACTTTGACTCCTGGCGGTCGGCGAACCACGTCCCACGTGTGGTTTCTAATGTGCGCTCTGATTTCTCGCCGAATCGCCTCTTTCCACTGCTTAGATTCAGGTGCTGCCATAGCTTCCGCATAACTCTGGGGTACATCCGTCGCCGCCAGCGCAATTTCATACTCGTCAACACGCAGTCGCTTAGGTTCAGGTTCATCAGTATCACTATCACTTTGAGCTGTAGTTGCAGGTGCGTCCGTCAACAATGGAACACCACTTTCTGAATCAGGATCGTCGCCATAAGTGAGAAGTCGAGGAGCGGAGTAAGAAAGCGACTGAGGGTTTGTCGAGCCACCACTAAATACCAATCGATCACCACTCGAATCAGCAAAATGGCGCGTGGTTTGAGGAACCAAGGCTGTTTCTTCGTGCGTAGCGTGCTGAATTCGAGGGACACTAGAAGTTGGTGCAATATGAGGAACAGACGGAGCCAAACTCGCAGTTGCCGTTCTTGGACGGTGATCGGCAGTACGGGTTGGCTGTTGCGGCATAATGGCAGGTATCTCGATGCCTTGAATCTCTCTCCTCTCCCCCTCAATCGGAACGGCTGCCGATACGACTTGTAATTCACGGGGCTCATTTGAGTCCACTTCCATATCCGCCGCCTGATCCGCTGCTGTCTCATCAATCTCCATGGCTTCAGTACTTGGTGTCGTGTAGGAACACGTCCAAAATATGTAGGCACACTTCCCACCAACAACACTCCCCGAGTCTGCGAAGACTCGTGGAGCTTGTCGGGCAAATCGAACCTGAAGGCCCAGGATCTTGCCCTTACACCGGATTGGCTGTTTCCACTGTGTACCGTGGTTACCACAGGCCACCTACAAAGTCCAGCACCTCTAGCCACGAGCGACGGCTAGGATGCTCTACACACGCAAGTATACCCCGCAGCCCCACAGAAGGATGGGTACCAGCCAGTCACGGCCTGATACGGGGGTGCCGAAGCTTCAGCTCCGGCGGTGAGAGTCGACGGGAGTGCGCTCTCGCTCCTCCGGTCAATGGCGACAACTCGCCACACAATCCCAATACACACGGCCACTATCACTGTCTCTTGGCCCTGCCAGGATAAACACTCGCTACATTAGTAGGCGTGCTCACCGACATACTTAATCCTTCCTACCGGGCTTGACACAGACGCTACGTCTACTTACCGATAGCCGGACTTCACCCTTGCGTGGTTGGGAGGAAAAGCTGTTCTGTATTAGTGCCCAATGGGCGTTAGGTTTTCATCTAGAGTTTCCTATAGTCTTATACAAATATCTAGTATAAACGCGTCCGTTTTGGATCTTCTCATGTCCGTTGCAATCTGCGGTGTAACCACCGACGACTCAAAAGTCGTGTCGAAGACTCGGATCAGACTCGAACCGACGTCGAAGACTCGGCTAAGTACGGATCTTGACCGGGGGGTTCGGCTTGAAAATTGTGTCATGTCACTCGATGGGTTGACTCTAAGACATCGGGGCCAGTGAATATTAGCCAATCAGTGGCCAGGGAATCCTTCAACTCATATCCCGGCAACTTGTCGCCGTTTGGAACTGTGGCAGCAACCGGCAAGTCCATTCTCAGCTGCGTCTCAACACCACAACTGCCCCCACCGCGAGGCGATCCACGGCATCTTGGTGAGCGTCGTGGTGTCTCTGTTGTCAGCGCCACATCGGAGTCGCGCGATCTGTTGTCAGGCGCTGTTGCCGCCGCTCTCAAGTCGCTTGGAGTGCCGCGCAGTCGTCGGCCACCTGCCATGGCGGTGAGTTGGAGATGTCTATTCTTTTCGTTTGTTCAGTCTTGTCACTCATCTTTTGTGCGTGTGCGCAGACTTCTGTAGGTGACACCGACGGTGTTCAACCCCCTCGAGCAGCTGCGCCTGCCGTCGGAACTGCTACGTCGTCTTCGGAGGCAGTAGGCACGTCGTCTTCGCCTGCAGCAGCAGGCGTCGAGTCTTCGTCTCCGGATGGGTCGAGCAAGCCTTCGTCTGCTGCGGTCGCAGTGGAGGCTCATGTTGCCCAAGCGTGCTCGGGCTCGCACGGTGTCTCGAGTCTCGCGTCTGCGGAGAGTTCGTCATCGGCTCCGTCGAATTCCGTCGTCACGCGTGAAGTCCTTGAAGAATCGTTGATGGAGGCGGGTGCGGAGTCTTCGGAGCGTGTGATTGCTGTCTTGGGGCCTCGCTTAGAGCAGCTCGGCCGTCTTGCCGCCGGGCTCCAAGTTGCTCCAGTAAGTTTCTCTCGAGATCGCCAGATTCAAGTCGATCCTGCTCTGACCGCGTCCGAGATTTCGGCAGGCTGGGATTCAGACTTCCGAGGGCCTGCTTCGCCTGATCTCGCTCAAGATGCTTCGTCCGCGACTCCTCGGTTGGCTACGAGCAACGACATTCTTGTTGCGCCGTCCCCCGAAGACCCAGATCACCTGCTTTTCCTGGCGCAGGTGTCAGCAGCGGCTGAGCTTGCTGGTGAGGACGGTGGTGGTGCGTCGGTTGGATCGTGAGTTTTTTCTTTTCTTTTGAATTTCGTGGCTGAGTGTCCAGGCTTCGCGAGTCCATGTTGGTCGTAGTTTCAATGGTAGTTCTGGAGTAAATTCAGTCTCAGTTCTTTTCCAGTCGGTAGCGGAAATTCAGATGCAATATGTAGTGCTGCAGTAGCTTGCTTTCGTCTGTAGCTTGGGCTGCATTTCCCCAAGTACAGTTCGTTTCACTTTGAGTTGTCGGTGTCAGTCTTCGTCGGCGACTTGGACCATCTGGAATCGTTGGTCTCTCCGTTTTCGACGCAGATAGTCGTAGAGAAGCCCTCCGCAAGATAAATTCGATGCTGGCTCCCACGTCGGGTCGACGTAGCCGACCCATTTGACCTTGAATTCGCGTACAGCTCTTTCGATACTGGTTGACATTGGAGTTCGGTCGTCTAGAATAGCTTCGACCTCATATTCGCCGACAAGATGCCCCCCCCCGGTTCCCAGCTATCTTCAGGCAGCAACTCTTCGTCGAAGTCTAAACGCGAGTTTTCGGTAATATCTGGAGCCAAACGAGTCTTCGGCCGGTCGCCATATTCGTTCACGGGCTTGAGCCTGGATATATGGACGACTGGAGTAGAAGCGATATCCGCTTCGGTCCGGCAATTCGAGTTCATAAGCATACTCTTCCACTTTTTTCTTTATACGAAAGGGTCCATGCCACCTGTGTGCTACATTCTTGGTGAGTCCGGGCTTGACTCTTTCCATGTAGAGCCATACTCTGTGGCCTGGCTCGAAAAGAGACTTCGGTGCTTCGTTCGTGGTATCCGTTTCTCCTGGTTGGTCGTTAGAAGCGTCTGCCGAAGGCTCACCGCGAGCTGTTCGTGGAATAGCTGCCCGTTCCCAACGTCTCAAGCTCTCGTTGTGTTCTTGAGCTCGGCGAGCCTTCTCATGGGCTTGGTATGTTTAAGCCATCTTGAGGGCAATTTCATGTTGTCTGTTGACTTCTCGGCGCCATTTTAACGCGTCTGTCTGCTTCCCAGAGCCTTGACGGAGTGAAGTAGCCATTGCCTTGAGCATGGATCACGCATCCCATCCGTGGACCAGGTAAAACGGAGTTTTCCTTTTGCGTTAGATCGAACTTATTGTTAATGGCGAAGACTAAGCGTTCGGCAATTTCATCCCAGTCTTGCTGGAGCGGGTCTTCGACATAAACTCTGACCGATTGCATCACTGTTTTCACCGACCTTTCTTGTTGCCCATTGGCTTGTGGCCGATAACTCAGGGTAGCCCTGGATCTCGACTGCATCATTTCGGCGAAGGCTTGGAAGACCTCGCTCATGAAGCGTGGGTCCCTGTCGTGTCTGATAAGAGATGGTGCTCCGAATCTTCGGTACACACATTCTTCAAACCCTTGTGCCACCATAAATGCCGACGTATCGGACATTGCTTTAGCAATGACAAATCCAGTGAAGGAGCACTGGAATAGCAGCAGTGCCGTGTTCCCTAGTTGAGACTTCGGCAACGGTATTAAAAAATCCATAGACACTATTTGGAAGGGTCGTTCAGCTAGAACGTTGCCTGGAGAGTATCCTCGCAGGTAAGGTCGGCTTTTGCTGGAACTGCAATCTGGGCATGACTTCACGTGCTTTTTAACGTCCGTGTAAAGGCCAAACCAGTAGTAATCTTGCTTGAGACGTTGGTAAGTTCGGACAACTCCTTGATGTCCGCCTTCCAGGGAGTCATGACAATTTTGTAGCACTTCTTGAATCATCGTGGTGGGTACACGCAAGCTGCTGCGGTTTGGTTCAAGAAAACGCTCGGTGTTTATTTCAATGGGATTAGTGCAATGCCGGGCTGATCCGTGCTTGTTTGTCAGGCACCAAGCTGGACGAGACATCTCCCCGGTATTTATCATTCTGTACGTGGACGACCTTCTGATCGGATGCAAAAGTGACGAAATCGCTGACAAAATTCGTGATGAACTGGCTGAAGACTTCACGCTGAAATCGCTTGAGAAGCGCGATACGTGCTGGGTGTGGAGATTCAGTACGCAACGAAGAAGGGGGAGCTTCTACTTAGACAGTCGCAGTTTAATTCCAAGATGCTGGAGAAATTTGGCTTGGTCGGATGCAATCCTGTACGCAATCCCATGGTGCTGGGTCAAGTTTTAACTCCTGATAATTCACATGATGCCAACCGCAACCAGACCGAGTATCGCGAACTGATTGGATCTCTTCTCTACGTCGCTAACGCTACAAGACCGGATATTAGCGCTTCTCTCTCTACTTTGTCCCAGTTCCTCGATTAACCGCGTGAAATGCACTGGCGTGCTGCTCTTCGGGTGCTCAAGTACCTTTCAGGCACAATCTCTCTCGGGATTTTATTTCGGCATTCAACACGTCTCTCCCTGCAAACTTTGCTGATGCCAATTGGGGCGGCGACAAAGGAAATCGTCATTCTACGTCTAGCGTGCTACTACTGCTTGATGGAGGACCCGTCGTGTACAAGAGCAAGCGCCAAGCTACCGTCGCTCTATCGTCTGCTGAGGCAGAATACATGGCGTTAGCTTTTGCATGTCAAGAGGTGATTTGGCTTCACTACTTACTTGCTGAATGGGGTACAAGATTGGTAAAGCATCAATGATTTACTTGGACAACAAGTCGGCGATCAGCATCGCAACGAATCACGGATACACGCCGAGGGCTAAACACATCGATCTGCGTGCACACTTCGTCAGAGATCATGTTGAAGCTGGTAATATCAAGCTGGAGCACGTACCTTCTAGTGAGCAGCTAGCCGACTATCTCACCAAAGCGATTCCGACCCCACAACTAGTGAAACTTCGTGAGGCAAGTGGCATCACAAGCTCTACCATGCCAAGTGCGAGTTGAGGGGGAGTGTCGAGGTTCTAGAAGAGGATTTGCTACAATCTGCACGGACAGGGCAGTGGCAACTCGCACGGCAGAGCGTTGATCTTGTAAAGCTTCCAGTGTTCTAGAGTGTGCTACTAGGCTAGTGAAGGACAGAAGGAAGTTTTAACTAACACGATTACTTTCCATTTTGCACCGTTCAGATCAAGTTCAAGAGCATTTGTACACCCTTCACAGGACATTCATCGACACCATTTTTTTGCACGCGTGAACTGGGAAATGCCTGCATGTCATCCCTTACCTTGAGTTAATTAGCGCCTTCATCATCAATTTCAGCCAGGTAATACCATTATATCCAGAACCACCTGAACATAGTACGCGATGCATTTGAAGACTTTAGCATTTTAGATGAACCTGGCATAAAAGACCTAAAAATCAGAGAAACGATGAGTATGATCGAGAAGAGCACGATGATATGCAATGCACAATAATTATGCAATTGGGGCGTGGTTTGTCTTCATCCAATGCATACTTCTGCATTTTTCACTGCGAAGACGATTATCTAAGAAATAATAAGGACATCAAATTGACTCCATCTATCCAAATTACATACCCATGTGTATCCGAAACAAGTTATTGCTCGAGGCACTCGAACCACTTTATTGGCTTGTGCGAGTCCTTGAGTAGACCATCGCCATTAGAAACGCCATGTCGGCGTGGTTCAACTGCGGTTTGTTGAACCGATCCGTGTAGTGATCGCCGAATTTGGTCTCGTCTAGCCCACCTAAACAACTTTAATATTCCACGAGAGCGTCGTTTCCTTTGATTTGTGAGGGATCAATATACCTGCGAGAACGCAACGAGCTTGGTATGTAGAAAAGAGTCCAAGGAAGCTGTTGCTGCACATCGCGGCTGTAACATTTCCGCGGTAAGCTTCTTGGGCTGCTACGTATGCCGCATCGATCGAGGGGTGCTGTACTTTTCACCCTGGTAGATGCACTCGACGACGAAAAGCACTGTACATTATGCTGGTCTTTCTTGCTCGTCGACAAGAAGCCAGACCCATTCATGTACGAGTAGGTGAAGACTGTGCCGTTGTCGATGAACGTCGCGTAGCCGTCGTAGAAAACACAGTCAAAGTGACAGGATTGGCGAAGATGTCTAACTCGGATTGCCCGTGGAGCCGCAAAGGCCTCGCGTTTGAGTGTGACGTGAATCCTTACCGATGGAGCGTGTACCAGAGAGTTTGGGAGACGGTGGGCGATCGAGTAGACGGCTCCTCGAGTGTTGAAGGCTGTTGCAGTCACCACAAGAACGAGGAATGTGGTGGCTGCAGCCAGAGCGGGTGCGCTCATTGCTTGAGGCAAATTCAAGTGTGACTTCTCGTCGATCGAACCATTTGCTGGGAGCACGTGACACGTACTTTTTTGTTGGCCGTAAGAGTTAGCATATCTATATTTTCTATCACTGATCTATGGGGATTTTCAGTATCGTGTCTGCGTTTGGAAACACAAGAGCATTTTGGATTAAAGCTGAACGATTTGGAATTATTAACTGTGTTCATCCGACAGGACATGAATGATCCTCAGCTGCTGTAATAGCTCAAATCTAGCGATAAATCATCCACGATGAGGGCATTGTATACTACACGAATGAAATACTCTTGTGGACAACATGCAGCATACAAACAATGAATTCTACCCGTGATATTTGTCGCAGAAAAAATGGTGGATGGGATAACTACACAAAGTAAAACAAGGGTCACTATCCATAAGTCCCTTTGCGCACCGCGCCAACATTGCAACTGCGTAAAGCAGCCCCGTAATCTATAACAATGCATAATCGCCATTACATATACGTGAATGACATCAGATCATTACGATTAAAAGATTTCTCGCGAGATGTTCGCCCAGAAAACGAAATAGAAAACGAAAATCACTTTTTTCTCTTCCCACATTTTTTAAGTTATGGAAATGCTTCCTTTTCAACCGGTGAACAAGCTCAAAATGCCCGCGAACCACCGTAGTGACAGTTCAGCAAGTGCTCATGAGGCAATTCTGCCAATTGATAACGCGGTCTCAAGTGGTTTAGCCTCTGCCCAAGCGTCATTCGAGTGGCCTCCGTCGTCAATTGCGACGTCGAGACACCACTCTACGTCGCTCTCGAGCGACGATCAGGCTATTGACAGTGCTATTTTGTCGGTACTGGCAAACTGTGACGTTGAGGAGCTGGAGGACTCTTTTGGGGGTGGGCCTCCGTCCAATAATTCGTATCAGTCGAGTACGAGTTATGTGGGAAGTGAGGATACGGAGACGCTGCCAGTAGGAATGGAGTGTTTCAAAATTTCAGAAAATGCCACGCTGCCGACGGAGACTCAAGAGATCGTCATGAATGACCCGAAGCGGAGCTAGGACTTAATGCCTTTGCTAATCTGGGTGACGACTGGGCGAACGCTTTGCAGTATCAAACCATTTGGAGAACATGACGATGGATGCACCACGAAACTTGGAAATGTCATTTCTTCTGACACAAATTCGGGACTCCACAAGACTGTCGTTTTTGAAAGACTTGTGCAGTACGTGTGTGCCTTCCCTGCTTAGTAATTAGAAAATATCCTAAGTAGGAACTACGGTTATGGTATTCTGGACCTCGTCATTGCAGAAAAGCATGAGATAGTCTGAAACCTTGGTAGACGTAGGCTGCACAACTCGTTAGCAAGTACATGAACTCGCCACTATTTTTGCTAGCACTGGAAATAGTCATGGGCACCTCCACTTTCTCCACTAAGTTATGGAGATCGTGACGGTGGATCGATGGTTGTTGCAGCTTGCAGCGGTAGATGAGGAAGAGAGTGAGGCTGTGGCAATTAGTTGCGTCGAGTTCATTCTCTCGGAGGCCAATGCTTATTTCCAACAGCAGTGTCTTGCTCGAGAAGCTGTGCGGGCAGTGAGTTGTCGTTTGAGACACAATGTGCTCGACACGGTTTTTGCTGCAGCTCTCGACGCGGAACAAGCTCTTGATGGCCAGCGGTTCGAACCGGAGATCAGACCGGACGCGGAGCCGAAAGACAGGCACGCAGTCCGAAGTGTGCCACTGAAAAGTCCTGAGAAAACTATTTCGCCCTTGCATGCGGCAATGGCGAAAAGCTCGTCGTCACCGGCGTCACGGGGTGGCAGCTCGCCGGAAAAGCTGTGGTTGCGAGTAGTTGCATCACCGACAAGACGAAGACGAAAAGCTGAGAAAGGTATTGTAGCTGGAATGATGATATGTCTAGTTTTGTATCACTCATGTTTTTTTCTGCTTTGCAAAGGTGTTGAAACTGAGAAGACAAGTGTGGCCACTGCCCCTGTTCAGACAATTGAAAAAGAGATACAAGACGAGGAGAAACCTGTACGCGCGGGCTATCTGTAAAGTAGTTCATCAAAGTTCTAACGAAAGTTTTGTTGCATCGTGGTTTCACCCATAGGAAGTCAAGGAATGGCGTGAGAAGTGCTTGAAAAGCCTCGAGACGTCCACGAAAAAGCCAGGATTCTCCAAGTGGGTGACCATAGCTCGAGCTTTCTCGGTCCCCGACAATCGAGTGTCGATGGAAGTGGGTGTAATTGCTGCACCTCCGCCGAACTTGGTGGCAGCGCTGGCAGCAACACCTGTTCGTACGAAAACTAACGTTAACAGTTTTTCTTCCATCTTGGATCCAAGTGAAAAACTTGAGGAAGACCCTGTTTCTAATGAGGATATCATTATAACCTCAAGACGAACAAGCCGCCGACCGAGTGCCGTCTTGGAATCGACTGCACGAAGTCTCCAGCCGATATCTACAATTCACAGCATCGCAGAGAATCCACAGCGTCAATCCAAGAGGAGGTCTCAATCAGCTAGTGTTGACTCAACTGTGCAACGGCGAAAAACTACACTGCTCACTGATTCTCTTTCTCGACGGAAGCTGACGAGGAAGCCGTCTTCATCTGAGTCCTTGTCCGGAAACTCAAATAGTGGGTGGAATAGTAGTAGAACCTTGTGGCGCTATGAACAGGAGCCAGGAAGTGCTACCAGCCGCACGTTCATCGCAGATGGCACCGAGTTCAATGCCTGCAATCTTCCTGCGACGATAAGTGTGGCATCCGGAGTAGTTTTATCGCAAGGTGAGTCCGTAATCGAAGGCCCTGAGTGGGTAGAAAACTCCACCACCATGTCTCGCAAACGCTTTGATGTACGTGAACTGGGATATGTGACCTGAACGGCGAGATTAAAAACGAACTTTTGCATTTTTGATTTGGTTGCTTGCTGCAGCTTCAACAGCGTTTGGCCACCAACGCAATATTGAATGCACCCTCTGAGCGCGATCTCCATTCGCTTCCTTCATCGACTCTAGGCTCGCCACTACAATTTGGACATTATCCTGCCTCACCGCTATCTGAGCTACACTTTCGCGATTATGAAGAAGTTCCACCAGAGCCCATTCCGATTCCGCAGCTTTCACCAATACCCACTTCGGCGCTTGCTATTCCACGAACAGTAAGTTTTTGCTTGGATGTGATATTTGACCTAGGATACTAACGTCGTACACGCTGTGAAAACGTTCAGCATCTAACGCCATCGCTCTCAACGCCATCAATTCGAGTCCGGACATCTGCAGCTAGTTGCAAGTCTGGCGGTTCAAGAAACAACAACAGTGAAGCAGTAGGTAGCAATCGCAGTATCTGTACCGTTAGTGGCAGTCGTAGTAGCAGCCACGCATCGCTAGAAAAACACAAAACCCTCCCAAGTACCGCCTTGAGGGCCGTTGCTGGACCTCCGAGACTTACCGCTGGACACACACGAGCAACTTCAGCTGCCCCAGGGAACGCCAGGTCATTGCCAGCTACATCGATGAAAAGTGCTGGGGCCGCATCTGCGAAGTATCTGCGCGAGTTTCCTAAACCTCGACCAGGAGTAATCCGTGTAGTCAACGATCAAGCCATGGGTATGGTAAATGGCGTGGACGATCGCCAACGAACAGCATGGATGTCTTAGAAATAAAATATATCGGAGAAGTGTGCTTGAAAACATCTATTTGGTGATTCTAAGGACCGATCGGCGCTGAGCGTTTTGATTCCTGAAGAGCACTGACCACCACAGGAGTGACCACTATATTCTTATGCTTCGCCTCCATTTGCTTGGCTCGTCCTAGATAAAAAGCCATTAACGCCTACCAACACAAAGCTGTTAGGTAGGTTATCAGAACGTAAAATGAACAACAAGCACCCACCTCCTTCGATTTTGCAGCCTTTGTCATGGCTGCAGGATCAGGGAAATGGGACTTTGGGGCTCTTTGAACCTTGCCTGTCGACTTATTCTTCATGCTTTGTTGGCATGTCGGCATGTCCTGCTGCCTCTGCTCCCTCAGAAGTGGCAGTTCAGGTTCTGGTTCCGACATAGGCTCCAAATTCGCAGCGGATACCTTGAGCGGAGATTTCGGGGTACTTTGAGCCGCGAATGGGTTGTTGTTCTCATCACCGTCTTTCATCAGAGCCGCATCTTGGTTTAAAGAACGTTGCGGGGCAACTTCTGCTTCATACGGAGAGGAAGGGGGGCCTAGATCAATCCACTCGTCTCCGTCCACGTCTACGCTTCGTCCAGAAATGCACACAATATCCATCCTCTCCACTTTGTGCAATTCGGTCTCTGGTACGTGTTATGACGACTTAAGCGCTACGAAGACTGAAGAGGCTTGATACTCTACTTTATACCTCCATGCCGCTGTTTGAACGGTACGCGACAGATTACTCCTCGTCCTCCATCCAATGCTGCCAGATGACTAAATGGGTTTGGCTCTCAGCACATGCTAGAGTGGTTAGTAGCTGCTGCCAAATTTGGTATGACACTGCTGAAGTCAATTGCGAAGTACCAGCATTATCGATGGCTGTCCAAGTTCGTGAGTGCTAGTCTCGCACATTCCTTTGATGCTAATAGTGTCATTCGTGCCAATAACGCCCATCCTGATAGTTTCGATGCAGATAACGCAAAGCTAGATTGCATTGACTTCTGGGATTGCACGAGATAACACTAATTAAAAGCCAAACGGCGCTTACGGTACAAGTTATTTCAGCGTACACAACCACGACATTTGATTCGTTTGACAAGGATACAGCTCTGCGGGCTCGTTAATGGCCAACGGAATATTAGAATGCCGGGTTTCTACTACGTGCATGGCATTTCTCAAACGACACATCGTGATTCTGTCGCCTGACACAGCTAGCAACACTGCAGGATAATTCATACCATTGCCGGTATTGGGAGTAGGTAGCCGACATAGCCGCTAATTCCAAATTCATGCCAGTGCCATGTGCGATCTTCGTGGAAATGTTGTCGCTCAACTTCACATCTCGTCCGCTATTATCGCAGCGACTCGTGGGCTGAATCGCTGTTGACCGTACTTTGCCACCTTGTCAGTTGGCGGGTAAAAGCAGTCTGTATCTAGTGGTGGCTATGAATAATGCAAAGGGCAGTCTCGACGTAGATCTGCAAGCTCTGGAAGCCCTCGTGGACTTGGTGAAGATCCATCGGGACATGTGCACCTTTTTTCGTGCTGTCGGCAGACGCTATCACGTTTTCTTTATTGACCCGAAGGAATGTTATAGCACAAAAGAACTGGAGCTACGCTGAAAAGTGCCTGAACAGGTTGCAGGAATTGTTGCTTAGAAAACTGGCAACGGCTGCCTTTAATGTGTAAAACAGATCCTGGGAATGAATGACCCGAGCAACCTCTTTATTGTCAAGGAGCAGTTTGTAGTGCTGCCATCTACAGTAGATAGCTCACATACATCCTTTCCAGTCTCGAACTCGCTCGTACTCCCATAAAGAGTTGGCATAGATACAGTGAAACATTGAAAATAACTGTGTAGTGCACAACTCTGGATAACTTTGAGAAACAGATAAAAAGAATGGAATATACTGTATGACCTAGGATGTATGTAACGGCCGGGGATTCGCGCACTCCACAAACCGTCCATGAGATTTTGAATGAGACCCAATAATAATAACAAGCGAAGGATTATGGTACGACCATAATCCTGCGCTTGCCATTGTGTGTCCCTCGCGCTTTGTCAGTAACAGGTATTCGTGATTAACAGCCCAGCAGAAGTACTTGAATTAATATGTCGCGGGGCTATCTTCCTGTAGGATCTGTTTTATGCAGTGGTAGAAGGCGTTTTTATTGTCTGTACAACAGGCTAAGGACATGACCCTTAAAAGCATTCGTTCGCAATCAGCCCATTCGTGAAAGTTTAGCGCCTGCAGAATCACACAATGAATTCTCCACACCGAGCAGTCCTCGTGAACGCCGTAATCTTGATTCACGTGCTGGTTTCGGCAGTGCTGCTCGTGTCAGCTGATCATGCCGAACTACGTGGACATCAGTTGCAGAACTCGCTGTTGAATGCATCCTCACTGCGCCTCCACGTTACACTCAAGAGCAAGAAAGTGAACATCCACGGACAATCCGCGTTCGACATCTTCGCCGATCCTGTCTTGTTCGCCGACAACACCTGCGTGCTCTATGACGGCTTCAGCGCTTTCACCCAGGGCGACACACAGTTCACCTACACATTTGTGAACGGCACCTCTTACATCACCGAGAGTTCTACCCGCGTTGTCACATCCGCTGTACCGCAAACCGTGCGTTGTCTCCCGTCGATCCTGCCGTTCGAGTCGATCTTGCCAGCACTCAACAACGCCAGCGTGATTCCGAGTGCCACCGTCGGTGGAGAACCAGTGGAGTGTCCAGACGGAACGCTTTTCCAAACCTCATTCAGCGATTTGGACTTCGCCTTGTGTGCGTCGGGCACGTCTGGATTCGTTGCGTATGGTCTTGATTTCACAGTGGCGGTGGAGTATTTGTCAAGTTCTCTTTACAACATCTCCGTTCCAACTTTGACTGAAACCAATGGTGTATGCGAGATTGTTGCGACTCCAAAGACAGTCACGCCTACAGCACTCGCACTGTTGACGGGCCAACCCATGCCACCATCGTCGTCACGGAGTCTGCGGGAGGCTGCACCTGCAGTGATCGAGGCAGATTCGTGTGAGTGCAAGTCGACACCTCGTCGTTGCATCTTCTTTCATGGCTTGGGTAACCCAAATGAAGAAACCGAGCTACAGGACACGCCAGAGCGGACTTCAAAGAAGATTGGTAGAATTGGGGATCATGCTCCGTGTTGTACGACGGTCAAATACGCCGTCTTAAACACCGTCGACTATGGGTGGACGAACGACACGCTGCAGCAAAAGTTCTGCGACTTCTCACTCTCCGTGAGCGACACCAGCGATACGGAGTCAGCAGTAATCGAAGACACCATTATCGTGACACACTCGATGGGCGGGCTCGTGATGTCCATGGCGCTTGCGACCGGGAAATGCAGATTCAGTGAAACGACGGCGTGGGTGAGTATTAGCGCACCCATGACAGGTAGTATGGCTTCCGACTATATTCAAGACTGGTGCAATGACGAGTTCCTTTCGATCGAAGTAGACCTCCTCGAAGTAGTAGGACAATGTCCCGTATCCGTCTCCCGCAAGTCTGTTTCCTACAAGAACGAGAAGTACAGCAGGAAAGCACTCGACGACGCGTACCTCGTTGCACAGGCAGCTTACCGAGGAAAGGTGTCAGCAGTGATGTGCAGTAGCAGCTACAACGGTGTCGTCTCAGCGTATCAAGCTCGATTAATTATTGGAGGAGGGGGTTTTCCGCATAAGTCTAAGGAGAACGATGGCCTCGTAGAATTCCAGAGCTGTTTGGGTGGTCTCGATCCGAACCTGTTCGGAGATAGCTACGAAAATCGTTTCTACAGGCCACAGCTAAATCACGCGGATACGGCATTTCTGACGCATGACGGATGGTTCAAGGACTCTCAGAAGCCGTTCAAGTGGTTTGAGTGTCTTCTGTAAGGATTGTTTCGAAGGGCAGAAGTGGCTACATACGTGTTATGATCCCGGTTTTGGTGAAAACTGTCATATTTATTTTTGTAGTGGGTCAGGGTAGAGGCGGGATTAACATCTAATAGACAGCTCCCAGCAATCAACTAGATCTACCACTTAACTCACTGGTAGTGCTAATGCGAGCTTTTGGTGGGCAAAGGCCGGCGAAAGCTGATTTTTGCGAGATTGGGGGAAAGCAATCCTGGCAGTGCAATCTGCACAAACGGCCAACAACCTTGCTGCTACTGTCCGCCACTCGTTCGAGCTCCAACAACGGGACTCACGTCAAACGCAAACAGATACCAACCTCTCATTTTCGATTTTCTTCGCGTCGAAGACTACCGACATCATCTTCCCACTCCTTCTCGTATTGTCATGGTTCGCCGAGCAACGCTCCGCGTAAGGGGATACGTCTTCCTTCTCCCTGAACAAGTTGGCGGACTCGTGGAGTATTCACTCTACGCCGTAGTCACTGCTCTAACGGAAACAGTGGGTACGGTCGAGTCACTCCCCACGGAAGCAGCATTCTCTGGAGATGTCGCCGTAACTGAGTTACACTCAGCGGTTGTTACGACAGCGGAGGCTACAAGGACGCGCCACCGCCACTTACTTCGTCAGGCTGTATGGAAGGAGTCGGCTGGCCAGTTCTGGCCGGCCAAGTTATTGGTTATGATGGCAGACTTGCCCGTCTTCAATTACTCGATCGCGTGGTGCTCGCCGAACCTGTCTCACTTCTCCCAATAGCACCAGTGGTCGCTATATTATTGCGCCATTCCCAGCTGTCACACGCGACACGATAATTGAGATGCAACGACAATACTGGCCCGCATTCTGGAGGAACTACCAGCTCCCCGGCCTAAAATGCTATACCCGTCATTTTGGAAGGTCTGGTGGCTTCGTTGGCAATGTCACAGGATCATACTAGGTGTCGATGGACCGATCCTCGAATAGGGCAACTGTGTGAATTTCGACTGCAGCATGCCGTCAATTTAGCCTTCGTTGTCGATGGCAAACAGCCATGCCCATCATCCTTTCGGCTGTTTATCGGCTCTTCGTTTTGTCGCGACTCGCTGTTCTGCACTCCTCCGTTGTCCGACACGCCTAAGCAACCCCTGTATCAACAGCGCGGCAGGAAGACATGTCCCCGCCAACTCCAAGACGCGCGGACAGCTTCGCGTCACTGTAATAGGGCGCTGTCCACGACAGTCCCCAAAACACGGCACGCACGCTTGCGCTTGGAGGAAGACTTGATTCCCGACTTGGAGGGAAGGAGGAAGAGGAGACTTGAGTCGAACGCGGAAAATTTGCAACTGAATTAAAATCGAGTTATGGTTCCTGAATCCTACAAACATAAAACCACTACGGACCTATGGGGTTAAATGCAATCAACCTAGACATGCATCCTAAAACCTTTGGGTACATTGAGGTTGAACCCACAATGAATCTGGGTGAACTTGAACTTAAACTCCAGGGAAGGAGTACCATTCTCGCCTTCTCGCGCTGGAAGCTGTGAAGGAAGAGTCCTTCGAGGTGCTTCAACGCCTCTATGCCGAGAAGAAGCTCCATGGCGATGAGTTGAAAACTCTTCGTGATCAACTGGAGCAACTTCGTGATCGCGTGGATCGGTCGCACAAGGCTCAGTAGGGTCAGCCGACCCACTCGGAAGGTAAGGCTTCAGTCTACCCACGTAAAACGTCGGGTGTAGACGCATGCGTGATGGGATGTCTAGTGTGTAGGCATCGCCATTGCATTTCACCACCTTGAACGGTCCAATGAACCTTGGTAGAAGTTTTGAACTTCCCAAGTTGGACACTGCATGTTCAGGCAGGTTCGCCGTACTAACCAATACAAGATCATCAATCCTGTACGATTGCTTGTTCTTCCGTCCACTCTTGTCTGCTTGTTGTTTTTGCAGATCCTGAGCCTTCGCGATTGCGTCTCGAACAAATCGCACGATCGCTTGTCTCTTCTCAATGAAATCATCGAGATACTGCTGTTCATGACGTTTCGTGTTCGTCAAAGGTTCCATCGAGTCAAAGTTGGCTTTGATCTCGGAAGCAGCATTCAGGTCATATGACGACTTCGGCTCGTTTCCGAGAGCCGTAGTCCCTCCCCCACTTAAGGTAGAGACCTCACCCACTAGTGACGCTGGTACTCTCGGATGGAGACCGTAGTTCACGTAGAATGGGGAGTGACCTGTCGAGACATGCGTGGAGTTGTTCAACGCAAATTCGCAAAGAGGGAGAAACTCGCTCCACTCTTTGAATGACGTAGCGTAACTACGCAGTACGTCCTCAAGGACACGATTCACTCGCTCTGTTTGACCATCCGTTTCAGGGTGTGCCGCTGTTGACATGGACAACTTGGTGCCCAACAGTCCGAACAGTGCACGCCAAAACTTCGACGTGAAACGGGGGTCACGATCTGACACAATCTCAGTTGGCAAACCGTGCAACCGGAATACCACATCCAAAAAGACTTTGGCTGTCTTCTCGGCTGAGATCTTGTCCGAACCAGGCGCAAGATGGACCATCTTGCTGAATCGGTCCACAAACACCAGAATGCCATTGCATTTGTGTTTGTCTCGCGGAAGTCCGAATATGAAATCCATACCCACGGACCTCCAGCTGTCCTGAGGGACAGGCAGTGAACGAAGTGGGGCCTGAGTGGAACCTGAAGGCTTCACACGCTGGCAGATCTCGCAAGTCCTCACATACTTGCGAATACACTTGTACATGTGTGGCCAATAGTAATCCCGGGAAAGACTGAGAAACGTCTTCTCACGTCCGAGATGGCCACCCGAAGGGCTGTCATGGTACTCATACAAGAGCCGATGACGCACACCTTCGTCGTTGGGAACAACAACTCGCGCTGTATCCCCATCTTCAACCGCGTAGTACAGCAACCCATTGCGTACTTGGAAGCGGTGAACGCGCGATCTTGTTCGAGCTGGGAGACCTTGCAGTGCTTTGTCGGAGGGATCCTTGAAATACTTGAGCAAGTCTTGACAGGTCTCGTCAGACTTGTATCCCTAGACAATGTCTTCGCGCACTGTAGTCGAAGCTTGAACGGCGATCACTCGAACATCTTCGCAGAGCCGGCACGCTTCGTCCGGATCCTCGCTCTTGGCCTTGGGATCGTAGTCTGGACGTCTCGACAAAGCGTCGGCTAAGATATTCGTCTTGCCTGGCTTGTAGTGTACAACAAAGTTGTACTCTGCAAAGAAGGAGAGCCATCTCGCCATTCTTTGCGACAAGTGAGGAGTCTTCACTGCTGTTCGCAGCGACGCATGATCTGTGTAGATCACGAAGCGCTCCTCACCAAGCAAGTAGACACGGAACTTGACTAAGGCATACTTCATCGCAAGAAGCTCCTTGTCGTGAACTGGATAGTTCCGTTCTGCGGGTCGGAGTTGTCGTGACTGATACGAAACAACTCGCTCTCGACCCTCATCATCGTGTTGCATCAACGCACAACCGATGGCATAGTCGCTCGCATCACAGACGACGTGGAACGACTTCTCATGGTTTGGAAGAGCCAGCACAGGAGCTTCGCGAAGACTCCTCTTGACCTCTTCGAACGCCGCCTGATGGTCTTCAGACCACTTCCACTCAACGTCTTTCTTCAAGAGTAGTGTGAGAGGCTGCACCAACGCTGCATAATTGCGCGTGTACTTGTGCAAGTAGTTGGCCAGACCCAACCATTGGCGAAGCTGTTTGACGTTCTGAGGCACAGGCCAGTCGTCAATAGCTTTGACCTTCTCTGGGTCAACTCGGACACCGTTCTTGCCAACAAAACAACCGAGTACGGGTATTTCTGGTGAGAAGAAGACACACTTCTTCAGGTTAGCGTAGATCTTGTTCTCTCGCATAACCTCAAAGACTCGACGGAGATGATCCAAATGAACATCAACGTCGGACTTTTCACCCGTGGCCTTACTATGAACGAAAATATCGTCAAAGTAACTCGGCGCGAATGTTCGCAAAGGACGAAGAACGTTTGTGACGATGCGATTGAAAGTCACAGGCGCGTTCTTCAGTCCTTGTGGCATCACTAACCATTCCCACAGCATACCACTCGGGGACTCACTGCAGTTAGTGGTACATCGTCTTCGCGCATTCGAATCTGATAGAATCCATCTTTCAGATCGATAGCACTAAAGACGGTGCTGCCAACCATTCCATCAAGGATCATGTCCTTGCGTGGAACCGGTGTCTGGGCAGGAATGGTCACGTCGTTCAGCTTGTTGAAAGCGTGAACAATGCGCCATCCGCCAGTCGCCTTCTTCACACAGAAAATGGGGCTGCAATGCGGAGACTTGCTCTCCCGCACATGACCAGCCTTAGCACGTTGGGCGAAGAACTCGTCGATCGCATCGACTTGCTCCTTCGGCAACGGCCACTGTCTTGTGATGCAATACTTCGTGCCAGGAAGCACGTCAATCTCGTGACGAATGCCTCTGTCGAATGGCAATTCGTCCGGCACCTTGTCGGGGAAAATATCTTTAAATTCCCGAGCAAGCTCATACACGGGGTTCGTTTTGAGGGCATCCCATGACTGCTCCTCGAACCTCTCGATCCGTGTCTTTCCGTTCAGCACATCCGCATCCGCACATGATGCTGTGTTGACGAAGTCTTTGTCGATCGATTCAACGATCGCGCAAAGCTGCGAAATTTCGCCTTTCGCCAGGCTACGCTTCAGCGCCTTCTTGCTCATCTCAGGCAAGGAAATCAATTCTTCGACGGAACTTGGAGGATTTTCAATCTTCACGTGACGGAACACATCAACGTCACCATCTTCACCGTAGACCACGACGTTCGCATAGTTGCTTGTAGTGCCTCTCTGTGGGTCACCACCTTCATCATCTTGACTTGCATATTGATCAGGGATGCTTGATGACGGAAATCCTTCTTCGTCGGTCTTCTTCTTGTCTTAGGAAGGGTCTTCTTTTCTCTTCACGCCATGACGAGTCTTCTTGTCGTCAACGGCAAAGGAGACAGTCTTTTTCTGGCGCCTGACTGCTCCACCTCCATTAGTCGTCACGGGCTTATCTCGTGAGATTGAGGGGCCATCGCTCTCCTGAATCTCATTCGACACATCTTCCACAGATGCATACGCCCAAATCACTTCATCCGTTGTCATGCAGCTCAACTCAGCGCTGCACGTCTTGTCAACGAAGATCTTCGTCTTCGCCCAGTCAATGCGAGGTTGGTAACGCTTCAACCATGGCATGCCCAGGATGAGATCAAACTTGTCATCGAGGTCGAGAAGGATGAACTCATCTTCGCCTCGGAAATCTACAAACTCGATTGCCAATCGCAGAACTCGCTTTGGCATCTTCACAGTCGACCCGTCGGCCAACCGAACGACCATGTCTTTCGTCGCATCGGATGAAGTCTTGTTACTCCCGATCACGACCTTCGCTCGAACAAAATTGTTCGACGCACCAGTGTCAACCAAAGCACGTAGAGGCGTTGCAATGCCATCTACATGGACTTTGTGTATGATCAGAGCCGAGCTCTGATCGACACTGCCATCACTCTTAGTGGAAACTGCATGTGCATGATGCACATCGGGGCCAGAGTCCTGTGTCTCCACAATGTCCACAGTCCTCTTGTCGGACCCAGTAGGGAGCCCCGCCCCTACTGGTCGTTCCCATTTTTTGACCCTTGGGAACGATCGAAGCGGCGATCGTTATTACGATCACGGCCGCTCGAGTGCGATCCCTGTGTCATTTGCCGACCCGACAAAGACACTCTGCAGTTCCGAGCGATATACCCCGGCTTCCCGCAACGGAAACACCTCCTGTCGTTGCGAGGACGCTTGTTGCCGGCTTGCTGGATGTACGACAAGTCCATCGGCTCTGGACCGTCGCTGGCCGACGACGACACGCGGACTTGACACGGAACTGGCCCACCGAACTTGGCTTGCTTGATGCTGAACTCTTCTTGCATCGCCCTTTCGATGGCTTGGTCCAGCGTCTCCGGGTACTCACGGAACAGTTGATTCCGAACTGGACCGTGATTGAGCCCACTCAAGAACGTCACCACTTGCGTCGCAGCATCAATCGGCTGTTCCACGATGCTTGACACGAGGTAGCGAGCCCGTTGCGCATTCTCGTGGATGTCGTGCTGGCCTTGACGCAGCTTCAGAAACTCAGCGCGAGCGCGGAACTCACTCTGCGGTGGCTCAAAAGCCTTCTTCAGCTCGAACTTGAAGTAATCGAGAGTGGGGAAGCAGTTTGGATCGGCCAAACGCTTTCCACACGCCCAGTTCTTCGCACGACCCGCAAGCTTGGACATCGCGAACAACACTTGTTGCGAAGGGTCCTGTAGTTGTCTTGCAACGATGGACGCATCCAACTCAACGAACCATCTTGCGAGGGGTTCGTTCTCTCCGCCGCGATACGGAGATACGTCAAGCTTCAGAGGCACCGTCTTGATGGAGGAGGCAGGAGTTGCGAACTGCCTCCGGGCTGACATGATCTCGTGATGCATGAAGCTGACCGCCGCGTTCTTCTGGTCTTCGGGTGATGCCGATCTCAATAGGTTGACCACGGCCGCCTCACCGATGGCCTCACGCATCCGCTCGAGGGCCGACCACTCATGAGGAGACAAATGAGGAAAATGCTCATTTATCAACTCGACAGTTTCCGGTACTGCTGGACCGAGTGGCGCCTGGGAGTCCTCCATCTCTATGTCACTCGGACAAAGAGACTAGTCTGCTGGTGTGCGATATAAGTAGCAATCGAAACGTTTAAACTCCACGATTTCAATGGCGGGACAGGCACAACGACACTAAACTACAGACCCAAAGAAAGGAGGTTCCGATGTGATGCCACAAATCGCACCCAAACAGCCAATGTTTGTCGACCTGCTCAAAGCAGAGTCGCGCAAACCGTCAATTCCCTCGGTCGCGGGAAGGACCACAAAGTGCTACCAGGTGTAATAGGGCGCTGTCCATGACAGTCCCCAAAACACGGCACGCACGCTTGCGCTTGGAGGAAGACTTGATTCCTGACTTGGAGGGAAGGAGGAAGAGGAGACTTGAGTCGAACGCGGAAAATTTGCAACTGAATTAAAATCGAGTTATGGTTCCTGAATCCTACAAACATAAAACCACTACGGACCTATGGGGTTAAATGCAATCAACCTAGACATGCATCCTAAAACCTTTGGGTACATTGAGGTTGAACCCACAATGAATCTGGGTGAACTTGAACTTGAACTCCAGGTTCTTCTTCGAAGAACCTTCCTGCCACGTGGCACATTGTGATTGGTTGATATCAACAACACGTATCCACAATGACACGTCGGCCTCGTCACCAGATAGTTTCCCAAGCAGGAACCATCATCCTACACATAGAAGTGGAAGGAACACTTGGTGTAATCACAATTACTGATTACCGTCAAGAATGTGCGTCAACAAACATTCCTCATGTTTACGTCACGCCTTCTTCCATGACGGAAGTGTGTGTGTACCACACACCAATCTGTAATCGGATTGTACCATATAATGGGAATTCGGACCCATTACAGTCACTCTTCGGTGACCCATCCACAAGTGATCAAGCAGACACTCCCTCAACTCCCGCTCCCACGCGCAGGACTTCAGTTGTCGACGGGAGGTAGCCTCCATCAAATATCGGGGGCAGCGGATCAACTCCCGCTGCCGTCTATACCAGCGGCCACAGCAGCGCGACCACGGGCGGCGACCTCACTCGACACTCGCATAATGGAGCAGCTGGTGCACCACCCAGATCTCCTAGCCCGCTACGTAGAACTAATCTCGACATCGCAACATTCTACGGCGGCTACCTCGGCTGTAGGGCATCGAGCCATCCCGACGGACTTCTAAGTACTCATTCGTACCAACTCCGGTCCAATCAGCGATTCACAACTTCATCTCATCACCGCACCGCAATATATAGGTAAGATCCCTTCTGTATTCGCTGAGACCGCGATTCATGCTTCCGCCGTGCGTTTTCAGCCCCACCCAAGGATTATCATTCGTCTGTTCGATTTCCAGTTTGGTGTACTGGGGCTATCGATTCTTCATTTCATCCCGTTCGGGATTCACCAACGAACGGCGTGGCTCAACGACGGCGGCATCAATATGCTTAGTTTCTCTGCAGGTGTCTCCGTTCCGAAGACAACACCTCCATCATCCGTGGGGACCCTTCTCGACGCTGCGCGTACCCTCTGCCGGTACAGTCAAGAATACTTTGTCGACGACGTTCACGACGTTTTCGAAGCCCTCCTCGACTTCATGCAACAACTAGACGGCTGGCACACGTGGTCGCCGCCGGACCTACCGCATCTTGTGTTCTGGGTTAACTCGGTTCTTAAGGAATTCCGTCACCTCGTTCACTCCAGCAACGGAAATCTGGACATGTGCAGCCGTCATGCCGTCGCTCGATTGTCACTCAACGATGGTGATCTCCAAAATGTCATGCACGCGCTAGCACGTCGGCCTACATCCAGCGCAGTGATCACACAACGACCGCAGAGCGCTGGTGCTGTTCGCGAGCGTGGAACACAACGCCAACAACGCATTCCACCCGCTATTTTTGATCTGATCCCCAAGCACAATAAGCTACCGATCTGTTTGAGATTCCTTTCATCAATGGGCTGCCCCTCCGGAAACTCAACTCAATGTGCATTTGGTGCGCGCGCTCATGTTGCTCCAGACGCTCTGGACGCCCGGGTCCAGGGACACATCATCCAGCGTATGGGAGGCTTAGACGATCGCTTCGCCCATCTTTGACGGCGCCCAAGCAGCAGTTGCCTCGATCTGTGTGGGTATTAAGACGGAGGCGTTCGATGTTCGACTCGCATAAGTATCGACACGACCAACATTCCCCGTCCACTTCCTCGTGCCTCGTTCTCCCTTGCTATCGCAGCTCGAGTACGCGCCGCCCTTTTAGCTCGGTATAACAGCAAAACAAGTATCAATTCTGCCATCTGGACTAGCAAGATCGGCGTTGCCGCGTGCCCCACTCAGTTGAATTGTGTTGACCATGGACGAGGAGAGCAGGCCGCAGCATTAACCTACACAATTCAACATGGTTTGTCTCTGGAGGATATCGTGCGTCTACGACGGGGAGAAACCAGGGAAGATTGCCGCCCCTACAAAGGACTTGACCCCACAGGCCTGGCACGACTTCTCCAAGGTTACGAATTTGTCGATGAACTCGTATGTATTGCTCGGCACGGAATCTGTCCAACATGGACGTCTGGGGAACCAAGCGTTCGTCGTCCACCTCGGACCATAATTCAGCAAAACAATACCTGCCCGCGTTATTAAGAAGTGTCCGACAGGGTCAAGTTTAAGGCACGTATTTGATAGTTGACCTCCAATTACTCCGTCATTGGCCCCGTATCCACTGCAGCCTTTTTGGCGCCGTCGAGAAAAAAGGAGTCGTCGATCCACAGATCGAAGTCAGACCAATTCACGACTTTTCGTACCCTGCCGATACATCGACAAATGATTATTTTCGATGTCGCCTGCGCACCAGAAATTATTTACACCGGCGTAGGATGTATTGCCAGGCGTATCGAAAGAGCTGTGTTGGAAAATTCAAATACGGTGGTGAAACTTCTTAAAGGAGACGTCAAGTCCGCCTTTCGTCGTTCGGTGGATGGGAGCGACAATACCCGAAGAAAGCGCGCTTGTAATTAACCTCGCAGCACTGTTCGGCTGGTCCGGGTCCCCATCGTACTACGGTGCTTTCGGTCGAGCAATAACCACACTCGTCAGCTCAAATTCACCGGCTTCAGTAGCCGGCAGCGATGACGATGAGCCTTTCTTCCGATTCGAGTGGGCTGATGACCACGTTCTCGTTGAACCCGATCATGTCGTCTTGAACTCGCAGAAGCTACCCTACGACTCAGTATGCTCGCTGTGCTGGGGCCCACCAGCATTAATGACTAAGTTCTCCGAATGGGTTACCGAATTACAAGTCCTCGGCCTTATCTGGAATACGATGGAACTTACGGTGTCTATGCCACGAGAGAAGGTAAAGAAGTGCCTCGACCGCGTCCTGGTACTGCATGCGTCGACAACGGTGACCAAAACGCAACTTCAGAAGCTGCTCGGGAGCCTCCGCCATCTTGCTTCTTGCCTCCGTTTAGCCAAACCATTTTTTTCAAAGTCTACACGCCGCGTGTTCTCAGCTAAAATCATTCCCGACGACACCATTACATGTATCCGAAGCTTCTCGACGCGACCTGACCCCATTGGTCGACGCGACATCGTCACCCCAAAGCCTTGAGGTGGAAAACCCTTGCAATCTGATCCAATCAGATTATCGAGTCACCGAGGCGACACTGCATCGTCACCTCGGTACCCTGAGGTGGCTGACACTTGCAAATCTGATCCAATCAGATTCGACGCGGGGATTCTCGCCGCACACGCGTTCACAACGACTCTCGGAGTCGTTGCTGCTTGCACAGGGTCGTCGGAGACAGCGGCACTCGTCGCTGTCTGTGCTGGTAGCCCGCATGCATCCCCAGATGCATGCGCCACGTTGTCAGGGCCATCGCTTACTGTAGCGCGGTCTGTTGTGTCCTCAACAGACTGACCAGCATTGTCGAAGCGTACAACAGCACGCTTTCTCCAGTTTATCACCGGATCATGTCGTGCAAGCCACGGCATGCCCAACACGAAGTCAAACTTGTCGTCTTAGTCTAAGACGAACAAGTCCTCAACGAAAACCCCTTGCGATGAGAAGCGCACGCGCACGACGCGCTTCTCGGTTCTTACGACGGCACCCGTTGCCAGTCGTACATCCAACAGACTTCAAGGTATCTTCACCTCCTCGAATTCAAGTCTAGAAAGACTTCGCAGTCGAACAAAGTTGTTCGACGCACCGGAATCAACTAAGGCGCGAAGAGAGCTTGCTCTCTTCGAAGACGCTTGCAAGATGACAAGGTTTGGTTTGTCATCTTGATCATTACAATGAGATTCCTTCTCATTGGGGCGGCAGTCCTTATCGTTGCGTGTCCGATGTGGACACGCATGACTGCCATACCAGTAGGACGCCTTGCGCCTATTGGTTGCCTCCGTTTTTTTATTGTCCGCGGTGGAGATCTGCACCACCACGACGACCCTGCGTATAGTGTATAGACGCCGTACCCGAGCGCCCAGATGAGCAGGCAGAAGGCAAACGGAGAACCCACGGGACCCGCCGACTTGTTGCGCTTGTCCGTGATGGCGTACATGCCCAGCACCAGCATGGCCGTGCCGATGAACTCCGTGTAGAACGCCGTATAGTTGGAAATGTTGTCGGTAGGGTAAATATCGTACGACTACCAGTTCCACACAAAGCAGGCTATAGAATGGAAGTGTCATTGCAAGTAAAAAAACTGCCGCGGAACAATGGCCCGGAGCAGATTAACCAGCCCCATGATGTGCCTCGGCCGTACACTCCCTTGCCAAGTGACTAATGCTTCCGCAGCGGAAGCATTGGACTCACGTCGGTCCGTCGCATTCGCACTCGAGAGATCCATAGGTTCGGGACCTCCCGTTCGTACCGTCATCGGACGTGCCGGCCTTTGCACGTTCGCATGTAGATTAGATTGGCGCAGGCTAAACTCCTCTTGTATTGCAAGTGTAATTGCAGCCTCGAGAGTACTCGGGTACTCTCGGAAGAGATAGGTCTTTACTGGACCATCTCGTAAGCCTTTCATAAACGTGACGACCTTCGTCGCCTCGTCTATCGGATTGGTCACATTGTTTGAGACCAAGTACCGAGCCTTCTGAGCGTAAGCATGGACATCTGCTTACCTTGTTGCAGATCAAGAAACTCAGCTCTTGATCGGAACTCGTTCTGAGGTGGCTCAAACGCTTGTCTGAGCTCCTCCTTGAACACCTCGTACGTGCTGAAGCACGTAGGATCTGCGAGTCGGTGCCCATAGGCCCAACTCCGCGCTCGTCTGCCAAGTGACGACATGGCGAACGCAACCTTGGACAACGGGTCGAGGATACGTCGAGCCGCGACGGCAGTGTCGAGCTCGACAAGCCATCGGAGAAGAGGCTCCCCCTCTATTCCCTCATACTTGCTGACGTTGAGCTCGATAAATAAAACCTGTGCAGTCAAAAATTTCCATCATTTAAATGCTCCGATACGAACACAAAATGCGCCGTCCTTAGCCAGTGGCTCATTACTGCGCGCTGAAATGTTTCGTAAGCTTGAGAGCTATTAGTTGCGCGAGCACCGCCATGGCCAAACTCTTGCTTAACGCTCTACTATACCCTCGTATCTGCGTGCAGTGACTAAGGAGTAGATAGTTCATGCCAAATACGTACTACTCCTTATTCGTACAGCGCCGCCATAGTCGAGTTCCCGTCTGTAAGGCACCCCCTCTTCCTATAACCGTTTAATTTGCTGTCGTAGGGCGGCTAGCCGCATATAACACATCGATATAGGCGAATTTAGCCGAGCGCAGCTATTGACTGTTCATTCCCAGTGTGTTGTTTCGCAACCTCCTTCACGATTCCTCTAAATTTTATATCCGTTCCACGCTACGTACGTACTAAATAACGACATTTGTGGGGTCTTGCTGCCCATCTTATTTATTCCGTTCGTACAGGTAATGCCTAGCTAACTCTCAAGACAAAAAAAAGTAAGCAATTATGACTTTCCATCTTGTCTCACTGTTTGTTACTGTTAATCTACCGTGATGCTATCTACTCAAGTACTTTGCTTTCGACAGTGATGTAGCGGTGGGTGTAAGTTTTTAATATTAGTGTGCTGTTTCTTCAGCAATCCTATCGAAGTAGGGCGGATACTGTAGACTTAATATCCTCGTGTGCACCGATGCCATGTCGTTGATGCGGCTGTATCTATGTATACTCCTTGTTTATCATCTAGATCAGCGTAGTGGATGACATGGCAGTTCTAGGCCTATAGGCTGCTTGTCTTAGTGCCGAAAGCAAGCACAAGTAGGGGCTTTGGGCTACATTCCCGCGCTCTTGCTTCCTTATTTAAAGTGGAACTATAGCAAGCACAGTATTCACCGCGTAGATTTGTATGGGTGTGCCACGATGTAGCTCCTAAAGTCGTTTGGCGCGTACAGTACTTAAAATCCTTCTGCCCTCTCTACCTATAATACTGCCGGCAAACACTCTGCCACAGTTATACCCAATGCGTGGGGCATCTCCTAAAAACCGGCTGCGCACTGCACTTGGTGTGTTTGGCACTTACCGTAGTAGGCAGACACTCGTCTGAGCGCGGCAGCGCGCGCTGGTGAAACAGTAAGCCGTAAAAGCGCCAGTGCACGGGTACCGTGTCTGCTAAACACAGTAGAATTAAACGCTGCACATCAATCCCGCCCTAGTAAAAGGGGTGCCAGCGCAAAGAATTCATCTTACTATTACTAACGGCTTTGGTGGCCGTATGACATAGTGGGCCAACACATTAGCAATAGTGCGGGTTTGATGTAAGGAATTTTTAGTCAGGTGGTGTACGGTGTGCATCACAACTGCGGCACTTCTAATCCACCAACAGAAACTACGTTTGAGCCTTAAACTACCGCCAGAATTATTTTTTTATGTAGTCGCTTTGCTGAGGTCAACTTATATAGGGGCAGGGCACTAACCGATTAAATGCGCCAGCTATTTTGTTTTTGTAATAACAGTTAAACTGTACCCACTCGCCCTGAGAAACAGCTCCAGTGCGCCAGCTGGAAGAATCTCTGATACACCGAAGGCGTCTCTTGTTTTAAACTTGCTGGCACTAAAACGACGCGGCAGCGCGCGCAAATATATCGCGCCAGCAAAACTATAAGCAGCTGAGTGGTACACACTCGCCCGAGCGCCAGTGTAACAGGGTTACACGCATAAGTGGCTGCTGTCACTTGTGGCTCTAACAGATACGATATCTGTTAGAGGTAAAAAGGACCTCCTCCGTTGGTGTACCACACCAATGGCTACATTGAGTCGGCCACACCATTGAGTGGTCCACATACATCGAGAGATTCGATTGGTAGAAAGCAGCATCTTTCTACCAATGAGCATCATGCACGTCCGCGAGATTCTGCCAACCACCCGTTGGCAGACGCCTCTAAGACATGTTATCACTTTAGGGAAGAACCCTAGCTAGGAGCTAATTCTGAATACCAGTTTTCAATTTGAATTTAAAAGACCCTTATCTTTCTTTATTTAGCTCTTACTATACTTGCGGATCGCAAGTATACATAGTCTAAATAAATCTACTTACGCTTCCTCATACACGTAGCGCATACGTGTAAGCTAACGTAAAATACCGAATAAAACGCTCGCATCGAATAGAACGCCCTTCGATTAAAACGCTCTCTGAAAGGGCGTTGTATAAAAATAGAACGCGCTAGCTGTGCCAGTCATTTTTTATGGTTGAAGTGCTTCTTAAACGAATGGTTCGACGCGCAAGAGCGACCAGGAGTTGCTTTCTCATTCTCTAAGTTCCAATGCCGGCCCGAAGGAAGAGCGTCGAAATCAGTATCAAGCAGCAAGCCATTGAGTGGATTGCGACTGAAGGAGGAGGGGTGCCTTCACGCGCCGAAGCCCACTTTCGGCAGCGCGGATGGCGCATTACAGCATCGTGTTTTCGTCTGTGGTGGCGGGACCGCGAACAGATCATGGCTGAGCACGGTGCTCGCCGACGCATAGTGGGTGGAGGTCGACGACCTTTGCTCGGGGCTGTTGAAGATGCGCTCGTTGATCTGATCTACGAGAAACGCATTAGAAAAGAGAAAGTATCGCGAAGTTGGATCGCGTTAACAGCTTTGGAGCTGTTTCACCAGAGCCGTACCGAAGAAGAGCACGAAGAAGACCCTATCCGCTTCGTGGCCTCAGATCCCTGGATCAACAACTTCATGTCCCGGAACAATCTATCGCTTCGTAAGCGCACCAACCTGACGACATTGACGGACGATGTCCTAGTCGAGCGTGCTGTAGCATATATGCAGTTTTTAGAGGAACACAAGCCGCAGATGAATCGCGAGCGTACCATTCTGATGGACGAGACTGCAGTCTACTTTGAAGATGCTCGGGCTTACACGGTTAACGATGTTGGGGCTCGCCATGTTGTGGTAAGATCCACGGGGTTTGCTTCCATGCGGATCACCGTCATGCTGGCTGTTACTGCTACTGGTAAAAAGTTACCCCCGTGCCTCATCTGGAAACGAAAGAACCGTGGTTCTATTGAGCGCCTTGGAGGCTGCTACATTGCTTACCAACCTCGTGCATGGGTGGACCAGGACCTGTTGCTGAACTGGTTGGACTGGTACTATCCTACCGTGCTACAAACTACCGGCCAGTACGTCGTGTGGGACTCGATGCGTGCCCATATTGGGAAGCCCGTCAAGCAGCTTTGTAGCGAGAAATCCATCAAGATGGCTGTTGTTCCGGGCGGCCTTACCCCGTATCTACAAGCGGGCGATGTGGGCATTTACAAGTCCTTCAAGGACAACATCTCTCAGCTGATCGACGATTGGAAATGCTCGGACAAGGTCACGTACACGAAAGGTGGTAATCCACGCCCACCAGAGCTCGCTTTGGTTTCATCGTGGGTTGTCAGGCTTGGAAGCAGACTCCAGTTGAAGTTGTCGAGAAAAGCGTGCAAGCCTGTGGCTTCAATGATGACTCGAGTGCCTGGCACATCACCAAACACGACGTCTACGGCTCGAACTTCAGAGCTGCGTGGCAGCTACGCGAGAGCGAGGACCGTGATAGCGATCATGAGGACAATGTTGCTGCACTCATGGAGACTCTTGACGAGATTTTGATTGAAGATTAAGCTACTCTGGCACAAAAAGCGTTAGTTGAGATGCATTCTTAAGGTCAATACAAGGAACTTTCAGAGAACTTACCATTTCACAGTGCGGAGAATTAACGGGACTTGAACCCGCGACAACCCTGCTCCCTTACGGGCCCTCAATAAACTCAAGCGGCTTAACCGGTTGAGCTGTCAGCACTGTCGAATGCAGGTTTTGCCAAAATCGAATATAACGCCCAATTTGCACGAGAAGGCGTACTAATAAAATACAACGCGGCGTACTGATCCTTATTTTACGTTAGTGGGCCTAGCAGGCCCACTACACCTGGTAGCACTTTGTAGTCTGTCCAACGACCGACTACGTGAACGTTCGCCTGGAGGCATACGAACGAGGCTCTGAGAGCCTTTCCTCAGGCGGTAACACGTCCGGGGGAGCTCGAACGTGCCCGCGACACATGTGTCGCGTGGAGACTGCCCCCACTTGTCGGACCCAGAGTGGGAAGCACTCCAACGACTGACAACAGTCATTGGAGAGGCGGCGGTAGCAGCGATGCTACGTACGCTATCGCCGACAGAGCAACATGGGTTGCTCTGGGGTTTATCATGAAGGAGCAGCGCGAGGCTGCATCGGTGCCGCCGCCGACAGCACCGCGCGTTGAGACATTGATAGTTTAATTACTTACCGCAGCCATGCATTGCTCCGGCAAAGTTTCTTTGCCACAGGTAAATTATACACCTAAAAACTTCCACTTAGTAATAATTTGTAGTGTATATAATAATGCGCTGGGATTTAAGTTTTCAGCCTAAAAAATGCAACTGGAGTATAAGCCTAAGCGTCCGCGTAGCGGGCGCCCCCCAACTCTAGTGATCGCTGAAGACCGATACTTCACAAAACTAGAACACAAGAAAATGCACGGGACACATATGACATCACAATTAAACGGTATATATACCCCGTGGCTATTCAATACCACCGCTTACCGCTTAGATCGCAAATTTATCCTTTCCGTAGGCTTTGCAAACCTAACTTCTACATGTTTAGTGTTAAAAGCATATTGTCTGTACAACAGGCTAAGGACATGACCCTTAAAAGCATTCGTTTGCAGTCAGCTCATTCGTGAAAGCTTAGCGCCTGCAAAATCGCACAATGAATTCTCCACACCGAGCAGTCCTCGTGAACGCCGTAATCTTGAATCACGTGCTTGTTTTGGCAGTGCTCCTCGTGTCAGCTGATCACGCCGAACTACGTGGACATTAGTTGCAGAACTCGCTGTTAAATGCATCCTCACTGCGCCTTCACGTTACACTCAAGAGCAAGAAAGTGAACATCCACGGACAATCCGCGTTCGACATCTTCGCCGATCCTGTCTTGTTCGCCGACAACACCAGCGTGCTCTATGACGGCTTCAGCGCTTTCACCCAGGGCGACACACAGTTCACCTACACATTTGTGAACGGCACCTCTTACATTACCGAGAGTTCTACCCGCGTTGTCACATCCGCTGTACCGCAAACCGTGCGTTGTCTCCCGTCGATCCTGCCGTTCGAGTCGATCTTGCCAGCACTCAACAACGCCAGCGTGATTCCGAGTGCCACCGTCGGTGGAGAACCAGTGGAGTGTCCAGACGGAACGCTTTTCCAAACCTCATTCAGCGATTTGGACTTCGCCTTGTGTGCGTCGGGCACGTCTGGATTCGTTGCGTATGGTCTTGATTTCACAGTGGCGGTGGAGTATTTGTCAAGTTCTCTCCACAACATCTCCGTTCCAACTTTGACTGAAACCAATGGTGTATGCGAGATTGTTGCGACTCCACCGACAGTCACGCCTACAGCACTCGCACTGTTGACGGGCCAACCCATGCCACCATCGTCGTCACGGAGTCTGCGGGAGGCTGCACCTGCAGTGATCGAGGCAGATTCGTGTGAGTGCAAGTCGACACCTCGTCGTTGCATCTTCTTTCATGGCTTGGGTAACCCAAATGAAGAAACCGAGCTACAGGACACGCCAGAGCGGACTTCAAAGAAGATTGGTAGAATTGGGGATCATGCTCCGTGTTGTACGACGGTCAAATACGCCGTCTTAAACACCGTCGACTATGGGTGGACGAACGACACGCTGCAGCAAAAGTTCTGCGACTTCTCACTCTCCGTGAGCGACACCAGCGATACGGAGTCAGCAGTAATCGAAGACACCATTATCGTGACACACTCGATGGGCGGGCTCGTGATGTCCATGGCGCTTGCGACCGGGAAATGCAGATTCAGTGAAACGACGGCGTGGGTGAGTATTAGCGCACCCATGACAGGTAGTATGGCTTCCGACTATATTCAAGACTGGTGCAATGACGAGTTCCTTTCGATCGAAGTAGACCTCCTCGAAGTAGTAGGACAATGTCCCGTATCCGTCTCCCGCAAGTCTGTTTCCTACAAGAACGAGAAGTACAGCAGGAAAGCACTCGACGACGCGTACCTCGTTGCACAGGCAGCTTACCGAGGAAATGTGTCAGCAGTGATGTGCAGTAACAGCTACAACGGTGTCGTCTCAGCGTATCAAGCTCGATTAATTATTGGAGGAGGGGGTTTTCCGCATAAGTCTAAGGAGAACGATGGCCTCGTAGAATTCCAGAGCTGTTTGGGTGGTCTCGATCCGAACCTGTTCGGAGATAGCTACGAAAATCGTTTCTACAGGCCACAGTTAAATCACGCGGATACGGCATTTCTGACGGATGACGGATGGTTCGAGGACTCTCAGAAGTCGTTTAAGTGGTTTGAGTGTCTTCTGTAAGTAGGAAGCTTGGTAGAAGCTGTCGTCGTAGTAAGTTGAGTTGATGGGCTGGTGTAGCTTCATCATCAAACTGAAATGTAAAGACGGTTGAAGATCTTTCACCCTCAGTTTCTGAATTCGTAATTACCTCCACGTTCCGATGTGGGAGACCAAGGAAATAGCCACACATTTCGACTCAGTAACGTCTTGAGTTTTCACGTGACTCAGTCGATGATAGCGGCAGTGACATCACCTCAATAGTGGTCCGTAATGATGTGGTGCTCCCAAATTAATGTGGACCCCACAATCCCATTAAAAAAAAATCTCTGAAAAACTACACAAGAAAACTGATAAACGTAAGAAAATGTGGTCTCGCCTCACCGAGGGGCTGGCGGACATAGTGGCGCCCGAGGAGGGCGACGAGCAGCCGCGCGACGACGACGAGCAGCTCTGGAGCCGCTTCGCCGCTGTGGTGGCGCCCCCGCCGGCGTCCGGCAGCGGCCCGCCCGCCGGCGCAGAGGAGGACGAGCAGGAGCAATATATATGCGAGCTGGAGAGGGCCTTGCTGCAGAGGAAGAAGCAGAACGAGGCTTTAGGGAGTAAAGTACGGAGTGTTGGTCCTTTTTTTAAATGTGGGTGCTTACAAATATTTTTTATATGGGATTAGATTCGTGAGCTGGAGAGTCGAGCGAGGGAGGAACGACAATTGAAGAGACAATTGAAGGAACAGGTGTGATTGTCTTTTTGCTTGAGTTTGTTCGAGTGGTGTCTGATGGTGGTTTTATTTTTTTGTGCTGTAGGAAGTGGAGATTGCTCAGCAGAAAGCTACTATTGAGAGGTTGCAGGCTACTCGGCATGGTGCGGTAGCGGTGCAGGCTGAGGGGGGAGAGGGCTCGGGGACAGATCGAGACCGACTCGTGCAGGAATTGCAACAGTCACAAGCGGAGGTGGGTGGGGTGCTGATAAATTATTAGGAAGGGTGCGCTAACTTTTTTTTGTTAATATTGGTGGGGAAAAGACGGATGCACTTGCAACACAGTGTCAAGCCCGTGAGAAGGAGTTGATCACGCTGCGCGATCGCGTGGACGAATTGCAAGCAGCTAATGAGACGTTGCAGGATGACGAGCGTGAGGCGCGCTCCCGGGCAGCTGAATATGAACAGGGATACTTGGAATTGCTGGCGGAAATCGAAAAGATTAAGACTGCCCATGAGGAGGAAAAGGCAGCTTTGGTAGCGAAAAGTGAGGAACATGCGAGCTCGATTGACAGTCAGCGGTTGTATGATTTAGAAGCACGGCTGACAACGTCTGAGGCAGACAAGGCCTTGGCGCAACAAGACGCTGAAAGACTGCAGCACGATCTAAACGCTCTAGAAGGCGTTCTGCATCAGTTCCAAGTTGATAGCAAGGTCCAGAAAGAACGTGTCGCTGCCATAGAAGCAGAACTAGAGCAAGCGAAAAAAGAATTGCAAGCACGGCAACCTCTTTCTGAACCACGTGAAGGAGAAAATACCGACCTGAAGCGAGTTATGGAAACACTGGTGAAAAAGACACATGAATGTGAGCAGTTACGTGAGGTAAGATGTGCGGCCGCCGTGGCTTTCTTCTGAGAGTTAATCTGTACTTTATGTTGTGCGCTGCTTTTCTTCCCAGGCACTAGAGAACACAGCAACGCAATACAACTCAGAGCGTGATGTGCTAGACAAAGGACTTGCAGCACAATTAGTGGTGCGTTAATTTTTCTATTATGTTGCTCATAAAGCGAAAACATCTATGACTAATATGAATGCCGTTCTTGAATTCCTGGTACATTACGGGTCTGAAACACAGGTGGCGTACGTGGACAGCAACAAAAAGGGCGAGGTACTGCAGCTTATGGCTCGAATGATGGTGGGTCACCTGCAGTTTTATTCTTTGTTGCTTGTGGTATTTTCTTACATCCGGCCGTTAACTGTTGATAGAGTTTTACCGAGGAACAAAAACGACGTGTGGGAATCGGGTACCCAATTGAAGGCAATGGTGGCGGTGGCCTTTTTTCTTCATTAATCGGTCTTGTGGCGCCGGGCGATGGTAGTAGTGATGGCGCTACGATTGATCCGACTGCTATGGAAGGCAAAAGCTTCGCAGATATGTGGTCAGAATTTTTGCTGGATGAGGCGTCTAAGGGTCGGTAGTACGGATGATTCCAAATTCCTTGACTACCTGCTATCAGATTAATTGGATCGAACGCTGGAATGGTTATGCTCGTGTTGTCAAGCTTAGGACGAGTGCTCCTTGTTATTGCCGACGAAGCAGGAAACTTGTCAATAGGTCGGTGGGTGGGTATCGATTATAATCTTCGTTCTACAAGAGGCATTCAAACCACTTAAATGGCTTTTGAGAATCCTTGAACCATCCATCATGAGTCAGAAACGCTGTATCTGCGTGATTTAACTCAGGCATGTAAAACCGATATTCGTAGCTATCTCCGAACAAGTTTGGATCGAGGCCACCCAGGCAGCTCTGGAATTCTACCAGACCGTCGTTTTCCTTTGACTTGTGAGGGATCACCTCACCGCCAATGATACACGACGGCTGATAAATTAAGACGACGCCGTCGTAGTAGTTACTGCACATCGCTGCAACACATTTCCTCGGTTAGCTTCCTGTGCAGCAACGTATGCTTTGTTGAGTGCTGCGCTGCTGTATTTTTCGTTCTGGTACGAAATTGACTTCCGGGCTGGAGACAAAGGACACTCCCAATCAGATCCAGTAAGTCGGTTCCGATCGACGTTAGCTCGTCGTCGCACCAGTCTTGAATGTAATCTCCAGCCATACTACCCGTCATCGGAGCGCTTAGACTCACCCATGTCGTTGTTTCACTGAATCTGCATTTCCCGGTCGCAAGCGCCATGGACATCACGAGCCCGCCCATCGAGTGTGTCACGACGATGGTGTCTTCGATTACTGCTGTCTCCATATCGCTTGTGTCGCTCATGGAGAGCGAGAAATCGCAGAACTTTTGCTGCAGCGTGTCGTTCGTCCACGCAAAGTCGACGGTGTTCAAAACGGCGTATTTCACTGTCGTACTACAAGGTGCATGACCACTAATATCGCCAAACTTGTGCTTTGTCAACTTAGGTGTATCTTGCAGTTCTGCTTCCTCATTTGGATTACCCAAGCCATGAAAGAAGATGCACGGACGAGGTGTCGACTTGCACTCACACGAATCTGCCTCGATCACTGCAGGTGCAGCCTCCCGCAGACTCCGTGACGACGATGGTGGCATGGGTTGGCCCGTCAACAGTGCGAGTGCTGTAGGCGTGACTGTCGGTGGAGTCGCAACAATCTCGCATACACCATTGGTTTCAGTCAAAGTTGGAACGGAGATGTTGTGGAGAGAACTTGACAAATACTCCACCGCCACTGTGAAATCAAGACCATACGCAACGAATCCAGACGTGCCCGACGCACACAAGGCGAAGTCCAAATCGCTGAATGAGGTTTGGAAAAGCGTTCCGTCTGGACACTCCACTGGTTCTCCACCGACGGTGGCACTCGGAATCACGCTGGCGTTGTTGAGTGCTGGCAAGATCGACTCGAACGGCAGGATCGACGGGAGACAACGCACGGTTTGCGGTACAGCGGATGTGACAACGCGGGTAGAACTCTCGGTGATGTAAGAGGTGCAGTTTACAATGTGTAGGTGAACTGTGTGTCGCCCTGGGTGAAAGTGCTGAAGCCGTCATAGAGCACGCTGGTGTTATCGGCGGACAAGACAGGATCGGCGAAGATGTCGAACGCGGATTGTCCGTGGATGTTCGCTTTCTTGCTCTTGAGTGTAACGTGAAGGCGCAGTGAGGATGCATTCAGCAGCGAGGGCTGCAAATAAACCGTGCTGCACAATCCATTTACAGATGCAGCATTTGCACCAAATGTGACGAATGCAAGCCCGGCGGTAATTGCTGATGTGAGAGGAACCATTTTGTAGTTTGATGGGCGTTTCAACACCTCTGATGACGAATTATAAAATGAGGGCGCCTGCAGAATTGGAGCTGTCTTTCGCGAGCAAACCCTATCACATGATGTGTCGTCTTGGAAAATCATTGTACGTACTGTACCACAATACGCGTACTTGTGTGAAGTGTGTTGATTTACATGTTGAACACGAATACTAGGTTTTAATATGGCTGAATTCTTGTCTTCAGTTTTCTAGCGTTGTGTGTGAGGGCCAAAAGCCTGACAACACCACCACGACGACATAGTTTCTGCAACTATAATACATTCCAGATGGAGATCGCTGATTACTGTATTGTCAGGTTACATACAGCCTTCATCACGGTGAATTTTCCGGATTGTCAGGTGAAATTCTTTTTGGGGAACTGCTTATTGGGTTAATCTTCGTGCTATGCTTTACGATTTCGTATCTCAGCTTGCCGCCAGCTCATTTTTAACGAATACCATGCCGCGCGATCGACCTGAGGACAGTACGGCGACTCTGAGGAGGAAATTAAACCAGTAAGGAGTGCCATTTTGATAAGCTAAGCTATTGGTAACCAAAAGATGCGTTTTATAGACCACTCATTCCCCAAGCCATTTATGGAGTTCACTTCAAATTGAACGTTTCCTGTATAACATATGATATCGGTTGTTGGCCCCAACTTTAGCAACGGTACGAAACGGACGCATACGCGTCCCAGTCATGAGTTTAATGGGACGGAACAGCAAAGCTACCGATTCAAGAGACGTTAGGAACGTGGACGCCGTTGAAAGAAGAGATGGATATCTTGGACGTGAACAGAGACCTGACGAACAGCAAAGTAAAGAGCTGGTTAGATGACGTTCTACAGATACGCAAAAAACCATTGAGCAACGAGGAGCAGTTGCAGCTCGGCGACATGGACGCTGACGAGCGTGAGTTGTTGCTACAGCTTTTGAGAACTATCCTGCACAGTTAGAACCGCGGCAGGGGTGTCCTCCGATGACAACCTTAGGAGTCGAGCACGAGATACATACGGGTACGGCGGCGCCGATAAAAGTACGGCCCCGACGACATGCACAGCAAGAGCACGAAGTTATCGATGGAGAAGTCGACGCTATGCTACGCGACGACGTGATTGAGGAGAGCCACGGAGCATGGGGTTTCCCTGTAGTTCTGGCTGGTTAAGAAGAAAGACGGCTCAGTGAGATTCTGTATCGATTATCGGTTACTGAACGCGGTGACCATCAAAGATGTCTATCCCTTACCTTGTATCGATGGCACTTTGGAAGCGATGCACGGTTCACGACGATACACCAGTTTAGATTTGCACGCAGGCTACTGGCAAGTGCCTGTTGCTGAGAAAGATCGTGATAAGACAGGAGGATTCGTGACCAGACGTGGTTTGTTCAAATTTGTTCGTGTTAGCTAAACCGAACGGCATATTTTTCTATGCCGTTCGGTTTAGCTAATGCACCTGGCACTTTCCAGCGCATGATGGACACAGTTTTGCGGGGTTTGACGTGGCAGTGTTGCTTATTTACTTAGACGACGTGATTATCTTTTCGAAGGGCGGCGTGGCACGGCATGTGGTCGAACTAGCAGCCGTGTTAGAGAGATTGAAAGGAGCGGGTCTATCGTTGAAGGCCTCAAAGTGTAGCTTCGGCTCGAGCACCTTGGGCACGAATTAGACGCAGATGGAGTTAGGCCAATGGAAAGTCTGGTCAAGAGCATACGGGAGTTCCCGGTGCCGAAGGACGAGAAGGACGTGAAGCGGTTCGTCCATTTGGCCGGTTTCTACAGACGGTTCATTGCAGAATTCGGTACGAAAGCAGTACCGTCATCGAAACTGTTACGAAAGACTACTGAGTGGGAATGGGGAGCTGAGCAGCAGGCCGCATTTGAACAGCTGAAAGAGGAACTGACGGCACGGCCTCTGCTTGCTTACCCAGATTACACGAAGCCGTTTAAGTTAGTGACGGACGCCTCGGCGTCGGCCTTGGCGCGGCCCTCATGCAGGACCAAGGCAGAGGCTCCCCGTGACACTGCGACACAAAGTATTGCGTGAGGCGCACAATTCCATATTTGCATGTCATCTTCGAATTCCACAGACTTACGCACGAGTAGCAGCGGCCTACTAGTGGCCGGAGATGCGAGCAACAGTTCGGCAGTGGGTGAGAAGCTGTCGTGACTGCGGAACAAGAAAAGCTAGACCGAAGGAGGTGATCCCTCCATTACGGAGTCTCGGATTGGGTAGTGTTGGCGACCGGTGGGCGCTCCACGTCGCTGGCCCGCTACCTGACACGAAGAGAGGCAATCGTTACGTTATCCCTGCGGTAGAGTACGCAACACTGTATGCCATTGCTGTGGCCGTACCGACACACGCTGCACAAGATGTGGCGCGATTCGTAGTCGAGCGGATAGTTTGGTTCACGGGCCGATGCGCGAGCTAATTATGGACGGAGCGCCGGAGCTCAATGGCAAGGTGATCGACGAACTAGTGGCGTTGTTGCAAGCACGATAGACGACGCCAGTGCCATACCGACCCGCGTTGTTGGGCCTGGTAGAGCGGTACCATCGTACGTGGAAAGACATGGTCGCGATGTACGTTGCGGAGGATCAGGCGGACTGGGACGAGTGGCTACCTTGTGCCGCCTATGCCTATAACGGCGCGAGGCACACCACCACCGGGTTCACCCCAAACGAGTTATCCATGGGGCGTAGGCTCAGAGCACCGAATGAGCTCTTGCGTGCCAAAGGAGTTAGTCAGATCAGGCAGTGGGCAGATTACCATCGGAATCTGGTGACGCACATGGCAGTGGCGACAGAGATTGCGCGGCGAGCAGCCGAGAAAGACCAGCAGCGACGAACACGAACAGCAGTGCGACCTAGTTTGGGTGCTGAGGCCACCTCGAGGACGTGGGGTGACGAAACTAGCACACCGCTGGGTAGGTCCGGCCAGAATTACAGACGATGCGGGCTTTGATAACTGGAGAGTGGAGTTTCACGACACAGGCGAGTCGCAAGTGACTCACTGTAGCTTCCTCACGTCTTATCATTGTCCTGAGGGCATGCTAGAAGAGATCGCACGACGAACGACAGCAGAACTCGGTACGGAGGACGAGCAGCATTTGCGAGACCTTTGGAAGGGTCCAGTGGTCGAGACGGAGGCCGCCGAGACTCAGGACGGTAGCGACGAAGCCGTTCGAGTCCCAAGTTTGACCCCGGGCAACCGAGAATTTGCCCCTGTGCCCACTATTGACGACGGTTTAGTCCCTGTGATCAGCCCCGAGAGAAACGAAGTTGTGGCCCCTGTCACTACCCGGACAGCGGAACGCAACGATGGTACAGCCCCTGTTTCCACCACGAACGAAGCACACGAAGAGAGAGCGCCTGTGATGACCGCAGATGACGATAATCGACGCCAAACCCCTGTATCAACCACAGACGACGCCAGTAGAAGCGGGAATGCTCCCGTCAGCAACGCCCCTGTATCGACCGCAGACGGCGTTGGTATTCGAGAAGAAGCCCCTGTCCAGACCGCGGGCAGCAGAAGGGAAGCCCCGACGACGACCTCAGGTGGTGTTGAGACGAATTATACCCCTGCAGTGACGATAGACAGAGTGCACGACGACGATGGTGCACACGCGTTCGAGTATGACAGCGCAGCAGCAGAAGACGGAGTATGGCGACGAGAGCCACGCATACGCCGTGTGATACGTAGACGACGAGAAGTGACGGACCCGAGCAGAGTAATCGGCAGCGGAGTGCCGAAGGGAGTCACGCGACGAGAAGCTTTGAGACGAACACCTGCTGAATCGCGCGAGGTACTGCGCGTACCCTTTGACGACGAAGATCTGGGCAACGTCGACGCCTGGGCAACGTCGACGCCTGGGCAACGAGAATGGCTACGGACGAGCCACAGGACTCGGCGGCACGCAGAGACGAGAATAGCGGCAGCCGAGCGCCGAAAATAAGTACGGGAGTGAAGCGAGCGGCGACGCGTCGGCGGCTATCAACGATGAATCTGTTGATTGCTCGAGTGGGACGCTGCTGCAGACATCGACTCCGTTTGGTGGTCTGGATTTCACGCTGTGTTCGTCTGCGGCTGGTTTCATCGCGAGTATCTGGCCAGTCCTCTGCGCGACCTAACGGCACCAACATTGAGCGACAAAAGCAAAGTATGCAATGCTTTGGCCACCGCAACACCCGTGACATCGACTGTGGCAGCTCTTCTAACGGGAAATGCCAACTCGGCGGTGTGTCCAAGCACCGAAAGCTGCTGTACTCCACTTCAAAAACGTCCAGGTTAACCTACACATATATAAGTAGCCGTTACCTACACTGTCGTCCAGTCAGATCGCTGTCTTAACTTCAAGCTGCAGTTGTAGACTCGAACTGAAGCATCCAAACGGCGAGATGAGATGCAGCCATCTGAGCCTCTCGTTGGCGTCGTAGGAACGTGCTTAAGTCGGGGGATGCGCTGCTTCAGCTCGCGTCGGTTCGTGCGCAATGCTTGATGGGCATCAGCGACGAGGTCGCCGGCCACGTCAGACTCAAGATGCTCCCGTCAGCTTGCGTATCATTTCGGAATCGTCGACGTGAGAATGCTCGCTCTGCTGCGCCGCTCCACGAGGTGCAGACCTCGCCACAACCGATTCCTGAGCGCCGTGAGGATGCAGACCGTCGGGGACCAGAGCTTCGTGAACCCGCGGGACACTCGTCTTGCCTACGCCGACATCATCGTACGTGAGTCGCAGTTGAATGGACAATCGAGACTGTCGGCTGGACTAACGTGAAGTGGATGGTTACAGGGCGAAGAAAGTCTCAGTGGTAAATTGATTAGCGCCGGACCGATACTTGAACGTATTGACATCTTCGGAGCTGCTGTCGCTGAAAAGTACGGGTTTTTGGGCTTTGAGCGATGAGAGCGGGTGTCTAAATGCCGTGGTGTGTGTAGTGTGGCGTGCAAGGGCATCGCGACGATTTCCGTAGACCGAGTGGACTTCAAGAGTCAGATTGCTCATGGCGACCTCGTTCGACTCGAAGGCGAGGTGATCTACACCGGGCGCTCGTCCTTGGCTGTCCAGATCACGGGATACCGCCACGACGTTGAGGCCGGGAAGTTCATTCACACGCTGAGTGCCATCATGACGTGTGTGGCGCTGGATGAGAACATGCGTCCGAGCCCGGGGCTGCCCAAGCTGATGGACCCGTCAGACCCAGAGTACGTGAGAAAGCACGAAGAAATCGCGGCGCAGCGAAAGGAGCTTGCTGCCCGCTGGCAAGCTGTGCAGGAGGAGGTGGACCAGCTGCCGCACGTGTCGGTGGATATGCTAAAGACCTATAACTATGGTCGCTCGTTGGAAGTGCCGATCCCAGACACGCTGATCGAGGTGCAAAACTCCTTCCTGCCCAAGCACCTCAACCGAAACAATACCATCTTCGGTGGAGAAGTACTCACATGGATGGACAAGGTGGCTTTGTACTGCGCTCGCAACTTCACCAAGAACCAGAACATGGTCACAGTCTCGATGAACCGCATTTTCTTCAAGCTGCCGATCACCATGGACGACATCGTGACCATGCATGCCCGTGTCAGCAGTGCTCGGTACGTGCAGCTCCAGTTTGGATACTAGATAAACAACAGACTAACCATGCCGTGTTTTTGCAGTCGGCATCACTTGGAAGTCGAGGTGGAGGTGTTCGTGGGCCGCATCGGCTCCAAGGAACGCCGCAAGTCGCACACGGGCTACTTCACCGTTGCGAACTTGGACCGATCGTACCGCATGAAGCAGATCTCCACAGGGCTGAAGGTGGACGAAAACGACCAGGAAAGCATGCGCACTTTGCTCAAAGCTCAGCACCGTTGGTTGTTCGACGACCAGGAGCGCAAGCTGCTGACACTCGAGCCGCTCTCGCTGTCCACGCCGAACTCCTCGAGCCCGCAGGTGACGCCGTGAGCACCAGCGTGCATACGTCGACACCTGCAATTGCCTAAACAGAAAACATACGCAGTTCCCTAATGATGTGAAAACGCAATGTGAGACCTCACTCCTGAACTTGTCTACCGTCGATGCTTCTTGCCTTCCTAAAGCCTTCGCCCCGCTCCTGCCGCTCCTTCTTGCGACTGCAGAACTCAGCAATGTCGACAGCAGCAAAAAGTACGGTGACCGTGCAGCAAACCCGCTTGGCATACGCTGATACCATTGTACGTGAATTACGGAAACCGTCAGATACACGAACCTTGACCACGTTGGCTTGCTGGGAAACAGGGCGACGAACACCTGCGTGGCAAGCTGCTTGGTCTCGGGCCAATATTGCAGCGTCTCGACAACTTCGGTGGAGCGGTCGCTGAAAAGTTAGTTGCGAATGCGGGGGGATGCCGGTAAAGAACCGATAAACCTGACAGCGTGTTGTGGTGGCAGTGCCGTTTCTAAGAAGGTGGCGATGGCAGCACTCGAGCATCTAGAGATGGTCACTCCAATTATGCATGGAGACATCGTGCGCTTCGAGGGCGAGCTGATCAACATTGGTCGGTCATCGTTAACCCTCCAGGTAAATGTTGCTTGTCAAAGGATGACAGGATAACTGCGTGCTGAATGGATATGTCCCGATGCTATGATGGATGCTTCTATTGCTGCTGTAGGTTACCGGATATCGGCACGACCTCGCAACGAGAAAGTTTGTCCACGCCCTCGACGCAGTGATGACAGCTGTGGCTCTGGACGAAGACAATTGCCCGTATCGAGGACTGCCACAGCTTGTAGATCCCAGCAATGATAATCGCATTGAGCGACTTCAGGAAATCGCGCAGCAACGCAAAGATCTATCAATGCGCTTGAAGAGAACGGAGGAGACTGTCGATCAAATGCCTAGTATTTCAATGGACATGCTGGTCGACACGCGAACCGGCGAATGGTCTGACGAGGTAGCAGTGAAGGACACCGTCGTAGCACTTTCAACATCATTTTTGCCCCGCCATTTAAACCGAAACGGGACTGTCTTCGGTGGTGAGATCCTTTCGTGGATGGTAAGGAGTTGTTACGGTTCTGGAAGTATTAGGCGCGATGAAGTAGTCGTTGCTGACAATTTGGATGTTTACAGGACAAGACTGCGCTGTACTGCGGCAGAATGTTCACTGGAAACAGCAACATGGTGACTGTGTCTGCAAAGCAAATTTCTTTCAAAGTTCCGATCACAACGGACGATGTTGCGACCATGGAGGCTAGAGTTTGTGGTGTCCGGTAAAGTTATTGTGATGAAAATTGGCCTGTCGTAAATGTGCATCTAACGGCACTTGTACTTTGATAAATCAAGGGAGCACTATGTGGACGTGGAAGTTGAGGTCTTTCTGAAGCAATTTGCTTCTCAAAAATATCGAAAGTCTCATACAGGGTACGATTTTGTAGCCTTTGTGCTTGCTGTGGTAGTTGCTTAACCTTTCATTTGCTGCTTTGAAGCTACTTTTCGGTCGTGAATTTAGATTCTTCAGACCATGTGGACTGTGTCACTCGCGGGCTCGCTGCGAGCAAAAATGATCAGGATGGTATGCGCACGTTACTTAAGGCTCAAAATCGCCAACTTCTTCGTCAAGAAGAGCAAGAGTCATTTCAGCTGCAGCCCTTAGAGCTCAGCCCAATTTCTGAAAGTCATCTGTAAGCTGCCACCATAGTAAGTCATACCTGGCCTTAAGAACTAGTTTTAAGGATGATGCGATGGACATCACGGCCTCAACGAAAAGCTAGCGTCCTAGATGCACATGAGGAAGTTCTAGTTACCAAACCTTAGTGATCTCTCAAACTTTTATGGATCAACACGAATTGGAAAGCAGAGGGGTCAATCAGAGCCGTCCTCGCAAGGATTTTTCTTCACAGGACAAAGTGGCTTTGCAGTGCGCGAAGGGCATTACAAGGAACAGGAATATGGTGACAGTCTCCATGAACCGGATTACATTCAAGCTGCCGATCCACGTTGACGAATCGCCACAATGCGCGCACGCGTCTGCAGTGTTCGGTAAGCAAAGCCACGCTTGATGTCGTTGGTGTTGCCATCTCGAACAGTTACAAATTTTTAACCGTGTTTGGTGATTGCAGTCAGTATCAGCTGGAGGTCGAGGTCGAGGTGTTCATCTCTCACGTTCGCACGAAAGATCGCCGCAAATCTCACACCGGGTACGCTACGTAGTGCTCATACAATGCAATTGATCTGGCTAACATAATTTATCACGCTGATATGTAAGCCTTGACCAATTTCATCGCAAGAAACACATCTCCAGAGGACTGCTGGTCGATGAAGCAGACCAAGCAAACATAAGAATTATGCTCAAGGCCCAGCATCGCTACAATCTCGACAACGAAGAACGCCCCTGACTACAACACTTTGCGGTGTGTGATCGCACCTGCATACATGAGTATTGGCTGTGCACCCCTCGCTATACAGGCAGATTTCATAACTGCGAGCACACCGCCGCAAAAGCTGGTATTGTTGCGGGTATATTTCATGACCAATCGCCGCGATGCTCCCAGAGAACGCATATTGCAGAGCTTCAACTTCTGCTGCTCCACAAGCAATAGTGACGTGCTCCATTTCAAACGTAAGTAAGTATACGTCTGCTTCATTATGGACCCCAACTACTACAGTTGGTAGAGGTTTTAGAATTTATGTAACGAACTTTTCTTGACTACACAGACATTCAAACCAGTTGAATGGCTTTTGGGAGTCTTTGAAGAAGCCGTCATGGGTCAGGAACGCGGAGTCTGCATGATTCAGCTTTGCTGCGTAAAACCGTTCGAGATAGTTGTTCCCAAACAAGGACGGATCTAGACCGCCCAGACAACTCTGAAACTCCACGACACCGTCGTTTTCTTTTGATTTGTGTGGGATCACCTTGCCCCCCACGGTGGATGAAGGAGAGAACTTCGCGAGAACACCGTAATAAGTGCTGCACAGAGCTGCAGTCACGTTACTACGATAGGCCTCTCGGGCGACTGCGTATCCGGCGTTGATTCTGGAGTGCTGAACTTTTCATTCTCGTACGAGATTGATTTGCGTGCTGCATATGCAGGACATTGTCCAATTAATTCCAGCAGACCCGTCACCATGCCAGTGTACTCGTCGTTGCAGAGATCTTGGATAAGGTCTCCAGCCATAGACCCCATCATCGGTGCGGCCATGCTAACCCATGAGGAGGTTTCACCAAGACTACACATCCCCTTCGCGAACGCCATCACAAGCCCGCCCATCGAGTGCGTCACGACAAATGTATCCTTAATTTTACGCGAAAGTTGGTCGCTGGTGTCACTCATGGAGAGCGAGAAATCGCAGAATTTTTGCTGCAGCGTATCATTCGTCCACCCGTAGTCGACAGTGTTCAAGACGGCGTATTTGGCCGTCGTGCAACAAGGTGCATGACCACTAATATCGCCAAACTTGTGCTTTGTCAACTTAGGTGTATCTTGCAGTTCTGCTTCCTCATTTGGATTACCCAAGCCATGAAAGAAGATGCACGGACGAGGTGTCGACTTGCACTCACACGAATCTGCCTCGATCACTGCAGGTGCAGCCTCCCGCAGACTCCGTGACGACGATGGTGGCATGGGTTGGCCCGTCAACAGTGCGAGTGCTGTAGGCGTGACTGTCTTTGGAGTCGCAACAATCTCGCATACACCATTGGTTTCAGTCAAAGTTGGAACGGAGATGTTGTGGAGAGGACTTGACAAATACTCCACCGCCACTGTGAAATCAAGACCATACGCAACGAATCCAGACGTGCCCGACGCACACAAGGCGAAGTTTAAACCGCTGAAGGAGGTTTGGAAAAGCGTTCCGTTTGGACACACCACTGGTTCTCCACCGACGGTAGCACTCGGAATCACGCTGGCGTTGTTGAGTGCTGGCAAGATCGACTCGAACGGCAGGATCGACGGGAGACAACGCACGGTTTGCGTGACAGCGGATGTGACAACGCGGGTAGAACTCTCGGTGATGTAAGAGGTGCAGTTTACAATGTGTAGGTGAACTGTGTGTCGCCCTGGGTGAAAGTGCTGAAGCCGTCATAGAGCACGCTGGTGTTATCGGCGGACAAGACAGGATCGGCGAAGATGTCGAACGCGGATTGTCCGTGGATGTTCACTTTCTTGCTCTTGAGTGTAACGTGAAGGCCCAGTGAGGGTGCATTCAGCAGCGAGGGCTGCAAATAAACCGTGCTGCACTTGATCGGTTAATCCTTTTACAGATGCAGCATTTGCAACAAATGTGACGAATGTAAGCGCAGCGATAATTGCTGGTTGCCCCCGACATACACATCTAAAAATCAACCTGACGAGAGTACTCATACTTCATTCTGAATTATTTGAAAGAGGTAGAGGGCACCAATCAAACCTTTTATAATGCTGCCCTCGTGGTGCCCTCTACCTCTTTCAAACCTTTCATAATGCTGCCCTCGAATCAAACCTTTCATAATGCTGCCCTCGTGGTGCCCTCTACCTCTTTCAAATAATTCAGAATGAAGTATGAGTACTCTCGTCAGTTGATTTTTAAATGTGTATGTCGGGGCAATCCTATCACATGATCTGTAGTAGGCGGTGTACGGTATTGCGCATAAAGCCACTGTTTCTCACGATTGCATAGTCTACGACAAGAGAGAAGCTGAGAGCGTGCACATACAGCAGATTGTAAGATGAAATACCGCTAGGCTTTTCAGTTGCGCGGTGTTTGTAATTCCAACTTCGCATTGCTCGTGGCAGACAGGTAAATAGATATCAACCTGCTACTTGACACATGCACGCGGCCTACGCGCCATCCCCTAGCAGATCTCCGCTGTGCTATGGTTGTGAAGGGCATCTCTCTAGCTTCTAGAATATCAGTTTACAGTAAAGCCAAACTCTCTTGGTGAGCACAACAAACACAAGGGCGCGTTTATTTTCCCAATGTTAGCAATTTGGTGCCACATGCAATAATTCCTATCACCACATAACTCAATTCAATTAATCGCTCTCGTTGATCTTCGGCAGCCTGTAGTTGCGGACTTGGAGAAAGGAGAAACACCGCTTTGTTTGCGCAAGAAAGGAATGTATAGAAACAACTATCCAGAATTCGCTGTGGTTTTTGAGAAAGCAACAGATCTATCGTCAACACTGAGCTTGGGAGCCAGCCTGATGTTTTTTGCAACAGCAATACAGATGGGATAGACCACAACGATAACTGCATACTCTGGGGGGGTTACAGTCGTCAGCAAACGAAGAGCTGTCCAGAGTATCTACATTGTGCACGTTAATTGAGCGAACTTATTTATCGCCAACCGCCACACACAGCGATCAATTTCGTCATTTCTGAGCAGTACACACTTAACTATTGGTCCATCGAGCCTCTCGGCGAAACCTCGGCACCGCCGAGGCTGCAGCACTCGCATCGATGATGAGAGAGCTGCGCCAACATATGACTGTAGATATCAAATCACTCGTTAGTGATCGGTCATCGCCGATTGCGCTAGATTTGCTTTAGTGCAAAAGTGTTGTTGTATGTGCCACAAGTCGTACAAGAAAGTTGCACATGAGACTAAGCTTGTATACGCCGACAGAGAGAGAGAGAGAGAGAGAGAGAGAGAGAGAGAGAGAGAGAGAGAGAGAGAGAGAGAGAGAAAGAGAGAGAGAGAGAGAGAGAGAGACCGCCTAGTGTACACGTGAAAAATTTAAGACTGTGTTAGCGCAATGCAGTCACTATTGTGTAGAGACACGGTTGGTACCTTCACTAAACTCGACCTTTGTTGCAGGCATACACTTACACTCTATGTTGTGCTGCAAGTTGTTGCTGACAATGTGATAGTGGCGTTGCACTGCTATCAAATGATGGATGGGGTTAGTTAACTTTTATTCAGGAGCTTCCTTCTGAACTTTTTGCTGAATTTGAGGTTGACTTCGTCACGCAGCGTGTACAATTCGCAGGTGTTACCAACGATTTCGCGGGATTACATTCGGAATGTGAAGGAACAACGCGTGATCCTTCAGCCGGAATCAAACAGTTCTCCATTTGTCTTGTCATCTGTGTGCCCAAAGTCCAGACTAGATGCGAGCACTACAAGCCGTATTTGTCGTTCTCGTTACTCGGGTACTCTACGCAGTACCACAGGATGTAAGGAATCCACGACACGCTCACCGCCCAGCAAACGAGGGGCAAAAACTCGATGACCGACGCACCTTCACTGCAACTCCGCATTCTTTTCAAGGGAAGCACATGAACATTCACGGACAATCCGTCTACGATGTGTTCGCGAAACCTGTCGTGCCAGACGATGGTACCAGCGTGCGCTACGACGGCTTCGCCACCTTCATTCAAGGCGATAATCAGTTCACCTACGTCGTCGTCGATGGTGCGGCGTACGTTGAGAAGAGTGTGGGAAACGACAGCACTTCCGTTGCTACGAAAGCTGACCGCTGTCTCGAGTCGATCACGCCGTTCGACTCCATCGTGGCAGCTCTCAACACCGTCAAAGCCATTCCAAGTACGTCGGCGGCATTCAACGATAAATCTGTTGATTGCTCGAGCGGGACGCTGCTGCAGACATCGACTCCGTTTGGTGGTCTGGATTGGATTTCACGCTGTGTTCGTCTGCGGCTGGTTTCATCGCGTACGGAGGCGACATCACAATGGCCGTCGAGTATCTGGCCAGTCCTCTGCGCGACCTAACGGCACCAACATTGAGCGACAAAAGCAAAGTATGCAATGTTTTGGCCACCACAACACCCGTGACATCGACTGCGGCAGCTCTTCTAACGGGAAATACCAACTCGGCGGTGTGTCCAAGCAACGAAAGCTGCTAACGTACTCCACTTCAACGTCCAGGTTAACCTACACATGTATAAGTAGAGAGGTGTAATCTTCTAGTCGAATCGCAGTCTCAGTTCAACGTTGCAGTGGTAGGACCGGATGGAGTATCATTTGAGAACTGATGCATATATGTTCAAATGGCTCATTCGCAGTGATCGACGTCAGGTCTAAAATACTCGACGGAGTGATGCAGGTTGGGAACCGATTACTTGCTATTTGCCCTGAAGTCAAGTATGTGACCACACAACAAAAACTAGCATCCTAGCTGAATTTAAGCAAGTTTCAGTTATCAAACCTTTGTGCGCTCTCAAAATTTTATGGATCGACATGAACTGGAGGGCACGGGAGGTTACTCAGAGCCTTCCACGTAAGGCAGGTGCAATCACAGACCTCGAAAGTGTGGAGGTGAGCGGTGGCAACAACTTGCGTTCTTCTTTGTCGAGAATGTAGCGATGCTGGGCCTTGAGCATGGTTCGCATGCTTGCTTGGTCCGCTTCATCGACCAGCAGCCCTCTGGAGATGTGCGTCTTACGGTGCAGTGGATCAAGGTTTGCAAAAATAAAGTAACAGCATGACACGATGTAAGCAACATCAATTGCGTTGTATAAAACCTTGTAGAACGTACCCGGTGTGCGATCTACGGCGGGTTTTCGTGCGAATGCGTGGTATGAACACTTCCACTTCGACCTCCACATGGCAGCGGCTGCGGACAGTTAGCAATAATTTGGTACGTTCTGCTGAAAACAATCGGGGAAAGCAAACGTACCGGACACTGCAAACACGCGCCAGCAGGGTAACAACGTCGTCCATTTGGATCAGGAGTTTGAAGCTAATGCGGTTCATCGATACCGATAGCATGCTCCTGTTCTTCATAGAACCTTTTGCACATTGTAACGCCACTTTATCCTGAGCAACAACACACGGCATAAATGTCAGGACCCCAACGTACTGGTCTCACGCACTATGCGGCCTTCATCTTGTACGGCACGCCAACGTGCTGCAACTTCCTTGCGCTGCTTCGCAAGTTTTTCGAGCCTCGGCACGTAGGTAGAATCCGTCGGATGTACCAATGCCGGAAGGCCTGGCCGAGGTCGCAGCGTTTCCAAGTCAACTGCGACGTACGTCGCAAACGCACTGAGAACCTCGATAAACTTTGATTGATCGAGATCGTAACGATAGCCGCTCATCTGTTCGGTCACAACGCATTAGCGCAAACTTTAAGGTGTTCAAGCGAAGAATACAGTTTCTGCACCTGAATAACCATCGAGGTTCGCCCGATGCTGATCACCTCTCCTTCACAGCATAGCAAGTCGCCATGAGCAATAGGACTCTTGATGTCGACGCGATCAATGGTGATAGTGGCTACTCCATGACCAACACTGCTGACCCACTGAGCGGGAAAAGAAACGCACACACACAAGATAATATAATGCTACTTTCCGGCCAGCGCACCAGCAAGGCGATCAACCAGATCGAGGATGGGGCCAGCGCTCATCAATCGCCCACTCAAGTTCTCATCGCCCTAGGATAGAACACCGTCGAGACTCGATGGAAATCAGTATGCACGACGTGGCAAGCACTTGCCTTAAGAGATACGCACCACGATGTCGCCGTGAGTCAGGCGAGCGTCGCTGACAAGCACGATTTCTGTCCGTCTACCGTCTGTACCACGTTTGTCGACGAAGCGGCCACTGTGCGGCAGCGGCGGTGGTAGTGGTGGCAGCGACAACGGTGTTGCTCAATGTTGCAGCTTCTCACGAGATCAGAAATGGCCTCGCCACGGTAGTAGTAATACTTAGAACATTACGCCGGCAATTTTTTCCTTACCTTAATTTACCACCGAGAACATTCCTGAAACCTCTTTTCGGGACAGCAGCGATTTCAACGACGCAACCTCTCGACCACCTTAGAGCGAAAGCAGCGCCTTTACAATATTAGGGTAGTTTTAGAATCGCTCAACTACTACAGGTGCTCTTTCAGAAACGCGACCTCTCGATACCATCTGGTGCAAAAGAGGTACAGTACCATCTAAACCTCCAACTCCACAAAACCGATCCACAATCCTAGAAGCATTTCAGTACGATTCACAAGTACATGTAAGTCATCGATATTTTTTATCATCAGTAAGAAAAAATATGGTCAATGGATTTAGCTCAGAAGAGCATCTACTTCAGTCTTTAGCTTAGGACACTTAGACTTAACAAAGTCATTCTTACTGAGCCAATCGAGATAATTCGGATCAATCTTTTGAATCTGTTTGATAGTTCGATTCTTGTATTTCCCCCACGTCATCATAAACGAACCATCGTCGTTTCCGAATTTGATGTGAAGGAATTGGGCAATAGGGTCATTCCCAAGATCGGTAAAACGATTTTAATGAGACAACCATCTACAATAGGACGGATCAGAGGAATATACCTCTTTAATAGTCTTCGATTTGTACTTGCCGAATGTTAGTGTCGAACTCATTGTATCTGTGAATGTGTATCTATATACCTACCCAGATACCTATTCAAAAAATAAATTAATTATTTCAATGGACTTAAGCTGTCGTGAAATCAAGTACCTCACCCGTTAGACGGTCGTAGGACAGTTCTTGTTCGCTAATAACCAACACAAGCATATTAACACCCTGACAACCAGCATTCACACCCTGAATCTGAATAGACTGAGGAACATCCTTTTCGGTCAGGCGACTGACATCAGCGATGAGGACACGGTTAGTTAGAGACCACGTCTGATAGTCAAGAAGACCATTCACAAGCTCAGGAGTTAGATCACCGTTGATAGCTCCAATCTTTGCCACCTCGTTGGTGAAGTGGTGGAAGTCGTAGTCGTGGCTGATATCAAACGTCTGACTCGAACCAATGCGAACATTAAAGTTGCGAATCGAAGAACCAGGGTGTAGAGTCCAAGGAGCGCTATCAAAAGGACTTTGGAACTGTTGAACAGCAGCGGAAGCGAAACTACCCGTTTGCTCGGCAAAGGGGAGGACTACGACGTATTTAGCATTCTTGACCGAAGCCGATAGCTGTAGGTCAAACGATGTGTTGTGTTGAGTCGATTGCTTACCAATGCCAGCTCGCTGGTAGAACCACTGAGCGTAGCAGTCATTGTAGCGTACCTTCTTAACAGGCTTAGAGATGATAGCCTGAGGATTCTCGAGATGAACGAACGGGACATACAAGCGAGAAGTAGTGAAAGGCATGTACGTACCATCAATAGTAGGCTCAAGCGAATTAACTACGGCTCCCCAAGCAATAGTGAAACCAGCAGAAGCAGCAAGAACACCAGCCATAGGATTACCAGTGGAAGAAGCCGCAACCATTACGGGACACGTATTACCTGATGATAGGGTAGTGGAAGTAAGCGACATACTCTTCGTAGCATCAACGGCGATAACGGATGAGCCCTGATTCACACGGAAACGAAGTCGGATCTGAGGATTAGCCATCAAATCGAGTTCGCGGAAGATAGGGTGTAAATCACTTAGTTTGATTTTTAGCATGTAGTTCCACGTACCCATAATAGCATTAGCAGTAGAAGCACCCGCTACGAATGCACCACGCGAGGTTTGGTTAGCGATAGTGGTGGAAGCAGAAGCAGCACCAAGCGACGGCCACGTTGAACTGAAATCAGAACCAGCCGTCGGAGGATTAGATAGAAGGCGCTTAACGAGACCATCGTTAGGAATGGTAGCACCACCCGAAGGACCAGTGGTTGTAAAAGTAGATGAGTAAGCGGTTGTGTTCGTGTATCCATCACCGGTTAGGGAGCTTGTAGCAGCACTATAAAGAACAGACTGAGCAGCATCAGGGTAAAGGAATGATTCAGCACCATGCTTCTCAACATACTGAGGGCTGTATCCGGTTTGAGCACGAATGTTGTTCCAAAAGAGCTTGTAGTCAGCCATGCTAACGATAGTCTTGCCATTCAGCTCGAGAGACAACGAGTCAATTACATTCCAGTTGCCACACTTGAGGGTAGCACAGAAGCGGTTAGCAGCAGCACTTTGAGCAGTAGCACCATTCTTCATCGATACCTTGTATGGAAGCATAATATAAGCATCTCGGAGGGAGGCAAAGCCCTCACTTCCATTTAGCTGAGCCGTTGCATCAATGGTAATGACACCATTCTGATACGAACCCTGATTAAGATCAATGACATGAGGTACGCGCTTAGTGGTCGATACCTTGATCTCAGGATCGCTCTTTAGTGAGCTCTGGTACAAATACTGATCGGATAGTTGTGTTTCACTCATGGTGGAATCTATATCAACTCTTATATACTTTTTGGAAATTAATTATTATGACAAGCCTTATCAAGCCAATCACAAGTGATCATGACCTCATCGAGCTCGCTGAGAAAATGGATGTGAGACTTGACAACATTTTCGAATCAAGTGAGATAACGTCTCCTCTTCCAAGGAATGGTTCTTTCCTAATTCTACTACGACAGCCTAATATGGATGTAGGTCATTGGACAGCGGTACATAATGGTGAATACTTTGATTCAATGGGTGAAGCAGCCCCAACAAAATATGGAATTGGTAGATACAACTCCAAGCAATACCAAGGAACATATGGGGATTATTGCGGACCATTCAGTATCCTTTGGCTGTATTCTAAGCAACACAGTCGACCCAATATCTTAAAAAATATGAAAGATTTGAATTTGACAATTCTATAATAAATATGTTTCAGGGAATATAGCAAACATGTATCGCGAACTAACAGTTTCAAGCGACGTACCATCGCGCAAGCTCACCAAGGCTTTCAAGACCGGTAAGCTCTCCTTAACAGCTAACGAACTCAAGGGTAGTGGATCTGTCATTCATCTTCATCCGGCAAGCTATGAAAAGGCTCTTAAAGCTCGCAAAGCCGGTCGTGGCGTTCGACTCGACATTACTCGACACGAAGTTAAAAAGGGTACAAGAAGGCTCAAGGAGGGTCGATTTGGTCCAAGGTATGGGGAGGGATTAAATCGGCTTTTAAATTCGCAAAGGATTCAGGATTACTTAGCCGAGCTGTGGATGCCGCCGTACCGGCGATCTCAACGGCTTTGGGTGCTCCCCAAGCAGCTATACCTACCAGAGCCGCAATTCGTTCGATGACGGGTGTAGGCATTTACGACAGCGATAGCGATGTTGAGAAGGATGGAGGACGAATTACTGTAGCTGATGTGAAGAAGGGGGCTAAGCGAGCTCTAAGCTATGCGAAGCGTAAGGGGGTACTTACTGATGCTGTAGATGCGGGAGAGAAGTTCCTTTTGAGCAAAGCGACTAAACCAGAGCATGAAACTCTCATTAAGTCGATCCGTGGTGAAGTTAAGCGACGATACGGAGTAGGTGTTGCAAAGAGTAAGCGTCCGGCTAAGGGGTCTCAAGAAGCAAAGGATCGTATGGCAGCTGTACGAGCTAAACGTCGTGGGGGTAGCTTCAGATTGTAAGAAAAAAATATCATCTCTCTGAGCATTACTCATTTTTTTGGCCTCAACAGAAGCATGATTGAAACCGATGTATCACGGAACTTGACCTTCTGATCGTTTTGATTATAGATGCTGATCGTAATACTTGAGCGAGAGCCATTGTGGCAATTCATCCAAGCATACTGACTCGGTTTGTATGAGATCAACTGACCAACAGAAGCATCACCACGATCGAAAGCGCTTAGGATATCACCAGAAGCAACGTACTCATTCTTAATTAGATCGCAACGAACAACGTAGCTCGAACTCGGATGAATCTGAGGGATAGTGTTTGATAGTTGAGCACTTGCGACAGTTGCAGGAGCAGATGGATACGTTCCAGCAGTCAAACCAACAACTTTTCCGAAGGCAGCATTATCGATGATGATGCGAGGAACGCGGGTCGTAGTAGGTAATCCAGTTCCACCAGAGCTGTATAGACCAGTAGCAGGCCTCGTCCAAGTTCCACCAGTAGTAGGTAGCGTCGTTGGTGTCGCACTGAAATCAAACTGAGCAGCGTAATAGACGCTGTTCTCACTCAATTGGATATAGAAAACGTTGTTTCCAGACGGGTCAATGAGGTAAGCACCAGCATTAACGAGAGCAGTCTGAATGCTTCGATTAATATCAGCATACGAGTATAAACCATCGGGCAGGGTGATAGACACAGTAGAAGTTGTAGCAGCTGTCGGGACTTCGATCTTAAATGAATTATTGTAGAACTGAGTAGCATCAATGTTATACTCAGAGTTGTACATCGAAATCGACTGAACCGCGCAAGCTACATCGTTGAAATCAGCCGCCGAACCAGGGAAGCTGTATTTCCATGTGGAATTGTACCCATCTTGAACAAGGTTAGTTGAATCGAGCTTAACAAACGAGGCCATGCTTCAAACTATATTCTCACAATCAAATTTTTTTCAAATTATTCGATAGATATCGGTTGATCGAAGTTGTATCGAAGCTGTCCTTTTACTGAATCAATAAACAACATCTGTCCTTTCCGCTCAATGGCTTTATTGTAATAATAGACAATGCTACGTTCATCAACCCCCCGAATGTTAAAATCTTTCACCACCATTGTCAAATCACGTTTTGAATTCGCTTTTAGAATGGCTACATAATCAGCATTCAAGCGAATCATCTTATCAGTAGCAAAGTAGCTATGACTAAGGAAAATGGTACTGATTTTGAAATGTCTCCCACGAGTGAAGTAATGAGAAAACAGATTCTTCTGAAGTAGCTTATCGTTGCTATAATCATCTATGATAACAAGCTCTGGTTTATTGGAAGCTATTGGAGTATGACGAACTTGATCGACGCTTGGAGGACTATCAGGGTCAGCAAATGTGATGAATTCATCCAATTTATCACGGAGATACTCATATAATTCCTGATGAGGATTACGTGCTATGATCGTTAGGTGGGCGAACACGTGAGGAGAATGCTTGAGAATGAACATACAGAGGTTATTCTTCCCTGAGAAAGAGGGACCTAATACAATCATTCTGAATAGTGATTTGATATCCAAATCGGGAATGTCTTTCATCGAAGAGCTCTTGAACTTCTTCGGCAAAGAAGCACCAAAATTGGGAATACCGCTCATGATTATCACTTGTTCTATATAACTTAAGACAAAATGAGTACTGGTTTTTCATATCCGCAACCAATCTTTCAATCCCCTATCTACAACCCAGCATTCTATCTAACGTTAGATGCAAGCGGCTTCTTGACATATGACTATGCTCAAACACTCTATCTAAGCAAAACTGATTATAGATTGACATATATTTCAGGAATCACTATAGGTCAAGCGACGGAAGGTGTAGCACTCGTACCTGGTGTTAATGGTGATATCAGCGGAATCGGAGCTCTTAGCTGTAGTAGTCTGACGGTGGATGGATCGCCTGTATCAACACCCCCGGCATATGTTCTATCAATCACACCGGGATCAGCCGACGCGAGCAAGGCTCTTGTACTGAATGCTACCTCCGACATCTCAGGTATCAACTCCCTAAGCGCATCATCGCTGACGGGGACGCTACAAACCGCGGCTCAACCTTACATAACGAGTCTTGGTACGCTCACAGCTCTTACGATTGGTGGAAACCTTGTCTTTAGTGGATCATCTCGCTCACTGAGCATTACTGGTTCTGGTAGCTATGTAGATGCTACGGCATATCGCCAAGCAGGAATAACCTATGATCTCAGTAGCATCGGAAAGCTATCGCTAACTACAAACGGGATAGCAGAAGCATCTAAGGCTCTTGTTCTTGATTCCTCGCTTAACATGCGAGGGGTGGTTGCTCTCGAGCTGAATCATTCTTCAACAACCATTAGCAATTCCTCGATGATGAGTAGCTACGCTCTACTTATTCGCTCGAAATCGAATACCGTTGGTTCATCTACAGGCATTTGTTTTGCGGCTACGACAAGCGCTATCGGCTCTTCTACAGGTGGAGCAAGCATCCTCTTCACAGACACAGGAGCCAACTCAGTTGGATATCTATCCATCAATCTGAAACCATCTTCAGCAGTTGTTTCGACAGCGCTTACGGAGGCTATTCGGATCACGGCTGATGGTTTCGTTGGAATCAATCAAGCAAATCCATCAGAAATGCTGGATATCGTTGGTAATGCTTACATTAGCGGAGACTTATTGTTTGCTGGAGGCGGGCTTTATTCGAATGGTGGTAGTCTCCGAGTCATCGATCAATTCGGGGTGATGACTCCCGCACCATTAACTACAAGTACTCTGACCGTAGCAACGATTGTTCCAACAACCCGCGCCATTCCTGGTTCAACCTCCGCTTCTGGTGTGATTTGGTATTCATCCATCTCACGATATTTTGGCCAACGGGTTATAAGTAGCGACGAGATTAGTCTCCTTTCGTACAGTGCTGGAGGTACCTACAACGATTACATCCGCTGGAATCACAATGTAGGCTCTCCCGTAATGAATATCACTGGATTCACTACGCTCAATGCAATTAACACGAACTCAACTACGATGATATATTTGAACTCATCCGATCGATGCGGAATCAAGAACACTTCGCCGGAAGCTACTTTGCACGTAGGAGGGACTTTAGTCGCTAATAGTGAAATATACACGAAGGGCAATTCATCAGCCAATGCTTCATATCGAGGTAATTGGAGCTCTGCGAACTACTGGGGAAGCGGAAGCGATGCTACAGTTGGTTCAATTCGATTCGGAGTCTGTGATGCAACGGGAGCATGGGTAAGCTACGTAGCAATCCGAGGAGGAAGTTATACGAATGCTTCTGACGAAAGGTTAAAGACTGACATTGTAGATGTACCATATGGTTTGGAGTCAGTTATGATGATGAAACCTCGTAAATATTCCATGATTCAGGAGCAAACGAATCACGTTGGATTCATAGCTCAAGAACTCGCCGATATCATACCTGAATGTGTTCAACAAGGTGCTAATGATGATTTGAATCCTTCGGGATTCCCGGTGAATCCGTGGGGCACAGACCTCGCGAGTCTGACATCAGTTCTATGTAGAGCTATTCAAGAATTGAAGGAAGAAGTGGATTTATTGAAAGCTCTTATCTCCGAGTGAGTATAGACAATGGAGGTCTTAGACATACGTCCGAGCAACCAAAAGTTCAAGAAGTACTCAGCGGACGTTATCATCAACGATAAGCTGTACAGAAACATAAACTTTGGCGATGTTCGCTATGAACACTATCGAGATAGTACTCCTCTTCGCCTCTACTCACATCTGGACCACAACGATATTAAGCGTAAAAATGCATTTTATCGACGCCACGCGCGCAACAAAGGACTCGCTGCCATGCTCGCTAAGGAATTCCTTTGGTAAAAAATATCTCTCGCTGTTCTATAACGATGGGTTGCGGACCGAGTAAAGATTTGAAATCGAATGTATCTCCCAAAGATCCGGATCAGGTGGTAGGTTCAACTATTTTAAGAGCTGATCAGATCGTAGTGCTCGGGGATAGTGTCTTTCTTCCAACTAAAATGCCTGATGGCGAGTCTGCCATCCTCGAGGTGTCGATCCATGACAAAAAAATATCAGTGTATCGCGGCTATCGTAATAGACTGGTGAGAGAAGGTATAAGTCTCTAACTTATAAAGCAAACGTCTTAACGGCCTTGCTTTTTTTCTTAGGTTGATACGCCCATACGCGGCCTCCTTCCGTCTGAGTAGAAGTCTCACTTTTTTTTATTGATTTATCGAGGTCAGTAGCCCATACAGCGGCTTGAGTTTGTTGAGGACGATCGCGGATAATGAGATTCTTCATGATCGATTTCAGTTCAGCAATATTCAAATCAGCGTTATCACCATAGCTTCCGCCTGAGCTGGCGATGATGCGGGGATTAAAGAAGAACATAGTCTCTATATCAAACGAACGATAATATCCTTAAACTCAGAATCAGAAATTAGACGGTTAGAGTACATATCTACCGATAAAGACTTAAGCTGTTTGATGATTGACGGATTGTCATTACCGAGTTCCAACTCCCCTTTCAGCTTATCATACTCCGCCTTAAGCGATTCTAACGGGTCCTCGAGTCTGTCATGAAAGTTGTACTGGAGATGAGTGATGGCAAGGATCTCCTTGAACAGTTTTTTATCGTCGATGGATAGCTTATCGTAAGCGGCTTGATCTATATGTTGCTTGAATGCAAGCGTTCGAATCATCGATTGAAGCCCTTCCCCAATTTGTCGCTTCGGACCACATTTTCGTCGATTGGGCTGTACTATGACAAGAGTTTTGTTATCAAGATCAGGAATTCTGATATACTTACTACCAAGCTGTCGATATACATACGCTGATGGGGTGGCTAAGCCTTGAATCTCATTGAGGTTGTACGTTCGACCGCGGCGTACGACACCTTCGAGTGAGGCAACGCCGGCTCCTCTCAGGCCTCGACCTTTTAGCCCGGCATTGCGACTCACAAATTCATCAGCATTTCGCTCACGTTCAGCTTCTTCTTCAAGTTCCTGACTCATATCCGAATACTTCTTAGCTTTTGCTTTAAAGACCGCCTTGGTCGCTTTCATCGCTGAAGCGGCTGCCTTAAGAGCGGATCTTGCCGCCTTTGAGTTATTCCCTTTCACAGCGTCTTTTGCGGCTTCGTATCGCTTCATAGCTTCACCATACTTTTGGTAGGCAGCTTCGGATTCATCATGGAGCGTTTGTAGTGAGTCTTCTTCGACCTGATCATATTGCTCATAGCTTTGGTCCTTGATATCCATTGCATTGCTGAAGATGACCTCTCGAATAATTTTAAGATTTTCATTCACGTTTTCAATCATTTTCAACTCATCTTTGCTTGCAGGGCCTTGTACATTGCTTGCAGTGCGGTATCCGTCTTCCAAACCGTTTAATAGTGAAATGAACGTATCCATCCATCTCATTTCCTTCATCAACCCTGATAGGGCCTTTCCAGAGACTTGTTCATGGATTTTGGCGTTAGCGTTTCGAATATTGAACACTCTCTTCTTTGTTGGGGTTCCAAAGTAATACGTTTGATGTGGTTTTACCCCTGTTCTTGTATTAACAATCGGTATCAATCTGATAGGGATCTGAACCCCTTTCTCAGATAGCTTTCTATAGTATTCATAGAGTATATTTTTTGCATCAGCTTCAGCGTCAGTGCTTGTGAGACCTTGTTCCTTAACTTTGGCTAAATGACTCATATCTTCGTCTAAACCACTCTTTGTTCCTTTACGAGCCTCGCCGCTATCGCCATATTTGTATTCACCAACTACTCGTTCGTCGTCCATTTTACCAATCGGTTCCAACTCTAATCCCCTGTCTTTCACCATTTCTATGAATCCATTAAGTGTTCTCACCCAATCAACCTTCTTAGTGGTTGAGGGTTGAGGCTTATTCGTCTCGTCTCCAAAGATTAGAATTTTTCCGTTTCTAACGCCGATATAACCATCAATTTCTGGTTTGCTTCCATCTACCAGAATAGGTCTAATGGCTTTAGTTAAACCATTCGATTCCAACATTTCCCGGTTCTTGAATATGAGCCACAGTAGTTTTCTCTTGCTTTCTTCATCATCCAATTTCGTAGAAGTTGAGCTATCTTTAGTAATTCTAAATTCGCGTTGGTGCTTACTTCTATCATCAAGTTCAGTTGTGTTTGACCTTTGTCGCTTGCTACCGATCAGCTTCCATACCTCAAGTGGTCTTTCTTTGTATGTCTCCCAATCAGGAAATGCTTCTAAGGCCTTTTTGGGCATTTTTGCCTCTTTCAGGTTTTTCAGATAGTTGATGAATCTTGTATCAAAATTGATGATATCACTAATAGAATCATATGTCTGAAGCCAATCAACTTTTGGAACGATTACAGCTCGCCCATTTGTAGTGAATACCTTAGCCTCTTTCCCGAGATAATACTTATTTAACTGTCTTCCGATATAATCAAGGGGATGAAGCTTCATCTTAGATAACACTGGATACATTTCAAATAACTTCACGAGAGACTTCCTTAATTCTTGTTGTTCATTAACTTCTTCATCAATCGTCGCTGAGGTTTGAGTTTCTACTTCAGGTGGTGATAGGTCAGGGTTTGTTTGAGAGTTTTCATCTTCGAGACTTTTTTTTAAGATTTCCGAGAGTGGAATCTTCAACTCATCGGGTGTTTCGGCATCCGGTGCGACAGAAATATCTGTCTGAGCCGATTCAGTCGTTTTCTTAGGGACAGTAGTAATACCATTTGATACATCACTCGACCACTGAGCACCCGCATACATCTCTCTCTTAACGGTGGCTTGGCGTACGCGACGATGCGCTCGCTCAAGTAGCTCCTGTCGTTTTTGCTCTCGTTGAGCAAGACTGTTGAAATTAGGAAACATTGTTTGAAGCGTATATATGATAATGAAACATAAAAAAATAGGATTATCTACCAGTAGCTTGGCATGACTGAATCATGGGTCGCATAGTCGTACTGATGACAGATCTGATTCCGCTCATTCAGCATATTGAGATAGCGATCCTTAATACAGTGAAACGGGACGCCAAAGATCTTCTCGAGATCCTTTTTATAAAACTGATTGGCTACGGTCGCTCGGAAATTAGCTACCGGATCCAAAACCATAAGCTCATTTTTTATTCTGCTAACTTCTTGAATGATCCAAATCTTTCGTCGAAGCCGATTTAGCTCACGCTCGTTTTCTAAACAAGAGGGACACATGAATATCTTATTGCTATATATGAAGTCAGATAATTTCAACTTTTTAGCAAAAATAGTTCGAACAATATACTTGAGTCAAAAGCTTACAGAGGATGTCTCTATCAAAGTAAATTACAAGTAAATTATGACTCATTTTTTTGCTGCCTCACAGTACTCATTTTCAAGAGTCGATCTTCTACTCATGTCCCAATTCTTGCTTCAGAAAGGAATTTCTTTAGCCCCAAAATATTCCTTCTCTAACTCAGACGGTCTATTTTTATTAATTAAGCGGAGATTTGAGAATGGCTCCCAGGAATCAGGCTCATTACCACGCCACTGAACCATGTATTTGTATTTTCCAGTTCGCAACTTTTTGTGGTCTAATATCTTCTCTGCTTCAAGGATGTCACCTCGATTTATTGTCGCTTCTGTTGTCTCCGATTGTATAATCCTGAGATCATTTGGAGCCTTGTAGAGTGTATGCCCATTTCTGGAGCGGATCTGGACTCGATATCCGTCTATACCAACGATTGAATACACCGCCTTGCTCCAACGAGCTTGTTCCTTGTCAAATGTTTTCTTCTTAAGTCGATACAGAACATTAGTGCCAATCTCGAGCTCGTTATCGATTTTATCAGCTTCGACTTGGTTATGATTCAACTCAGCCTCAATTACCTTGCCTTTAGCCTTATTCGGTGTCATCCCTATTGATCGATGGGTAGTTGTATTGTAGTTAGTGATAACATCGCTGATGAGCTTTTGTGTAATCCTATTGGGAGACATTTTGGTAAGTCTCTGCTTCAGTGTTCTATTGAAGCGCTCGATTTTTCCCATAGTACCGTGATCACCTGGCTCGTTGTTGTAGTGTTCGATCTTCTTGTCTTTGAATAGTTGCTGAGCTTTTGAGCTCATGAACTCAGACCCATTATCGCTTGTGATTATATCTACCTTATTGGATCGAATAAAAGCCTTTAGCGCTACCAGTACAGTTGCAGCTGTCTTATTCGACAAAAGTTTTGCATACCCAATTCGAGAGTTAATATTGACACCGGTTAGAATTGGTTGTTTCCCCCAGAAAGCAAGGTCAATTTGCCAAGAGTTTGGATTATGAGAGGCGATTTTGAACCCATCGAATCGCTGCTTTTGTTCTTGAAACCTCTGAATATCTGATTGTGTAGCATACCAATCCTTTACTTTTTTAAGCGTTATCTTCGGATCTATCTCACGAGCCTTCTCGTGTAGAGATTGAGCACTGACATAACCAGTTTTAGGGTCATAATAAAGCTTCTTGAGTATTGTGTCCATGCTATATGTTAGATGGAGAAAAAATTGGGCACTTGAACGTCGATTAAATATCAAGCGGGACTGTAGTAATACCATCTTCAAGCACACGTCGCTTGTCGTAGAAATATGATAGAGCTGTCTTTGTCTGACTGTATGTGATAATAGATTTAGTCTCTTTCGATAGTCTAAACCCCTTGTTAGTACCTTGGAGTGTGATACGATCCCGCACAACAGTCTCAAATCCCTTAGGGGTAAGTACATCATTGTTGCGTCCTCGCCCCTGTTGCACACCCTTAGCTGAAACCTTCACCTTGTACAATTCGTCTGGTAGATAGCAAATATAGTTCTTCGAGGATAATGAGACCATAGCATCACCTGACCATTCATCCTTGAATAGACCTGGGGTACGGCGATCAAACTTAGCTACATCCGCGCTATAATCGCGTGGAAACCAATCATACTTGTGCTGAACGAAGTGCTCACGTAGCTCAGGTTTGATACATTCTTGGAACGGATTATCACAGCTGAATGCGATGTACGCGAAGTCTGTATCCATCTCCTGATATTGAAAGTCTGAACGATTGAAGTAAAAGTCGATGCAATCATAGTAGAACTGGAGCATACGTAGCTTAGCGAGTTGATAGATAGCAATCGACAAATGGATCGGGTTCTTGTTCTTAAGTCTTCGTTTCATCATAGTAAGTTCGCAAGCATCATTGAGCTCCTCTAATCCATGAAAGGTGAAATGCTCAATCTTAGCCTTAATAGCCTTGTCGCTTGACTCATACTTGATTTCTTTGTGCTTGCTCATGTCCATACCAGATCGACCAAAAGCGCTGTTGCCTACCAGTTTCATCATCTCAGCAATCATAGCCTTGGACTCGTCGGCATCGCCTTCTCGTCGAGCGTTCGATACAGCCTCCATAAATGGTGCAAACACCTTGTGTGAGCTTGCTTTGATAAAGCTGTACGTCTTGGTGATTTCCATACCATGAGATAGATACCACTTGAGCAAAGGCGCGTAGATAAGGATCTTCTCTCCAAAGTAGCTACCAATTAATTTGCGAGCTGGCTTCGATCTGCTTTTCTCCCGTGCTTGGTTGTAGTCATACATATGCTTACCAATGATACTCTCATCCGTACAGTCGATCAGTGTATTTTTGAAGATAGGGGTCATCTCACCGAAATACTGCTTCAAGTGTTCTGGGGTATGAATATCACACTCGAGAAAGCCGAAAATTTTATCGTTCTTGATGTCCTCAACAATCTCTGGATAAGCTTCGATAGTTGTAAGTCGTCCACATGGCATGTCATTACCGAGAGCCCAGAGATAAAGAGCGTTAGCATCGTATCCGATTACCTTCTTACACAGCTTGCCACCACGAATCTTCGTCTCGTTGCGCTTAGCGTACCTATTAAAGATAATTGATGGACCACCAGCAATATTAGCTTTCATCTTAGCGTAGATATCCTTCTCCTCCTTGTCAATGGAATAGACCAGTCTGTCTGAGTTGCAGCTTCTTGTATCTGAAACCCTTGGGAGACATATCCTTACGAGCGGTGTTGCACTTCACACAGCTGATCAAGATGTTGCCGTCGATGTGGCCAAGTTTATTGTTGATACGATCCGCTGAAGCGGTATCAGCAGTCAGCTGGCAGTAGCATAGACCACACAGATACTTCTGATTTTGCAGCAATGTATTTAAGTGCTCAAGTGTCATACCAAATTTTCGTTTTGCCTTAGCATCCTGACTCTTGTATCCACCCAATCGGTTAGCTGGAAATTGGAATGCGTTAGCTGATTTCTTATCCGGATATTGGAGATTGTCAAAGCAAGTCTGATACATAACCTTCTCCGAAAGACCAGGTAGCGACACTCCATCTGTAAGCATATCCAGATCAAAACGCTTGAAGAGCTCTCGCTGAGCTTTGATAGCCTTGATGAATGGGACTACGTCAAGATTGTTGTACCAGACCAGCAGGTCCTTATTCGACTTCATTCCATAGTACCCCCAGACAAATTGTATGCGCTTATAGTCATCAGCGCTAATACTTGTTCCACGGAGCTTGCTATCGAAAGCCGCCTTAGGTGGAATAGTAGTCTGATTTAGCACATTGAACGCGGTGATGTACTCATACGGGAAAAGACCCTTGCCAAGACCACAGATACATCTAATTTTGTCATCACATTTACAGCCACCGAGATATGTTGTAAGATACTTATCGTAGCTGGTACCAGCCGGCACATAGTTGCTAATATCGAGCATTTTCATATGCGATGTTGCAATGCATATGTAGCTTGGATTCTTGATAACAGATTTGATGTTGTCGGTACCAATTACGGCAAACAAATCCTTCTTAATCAAGTTAATATCGTATCGACCAGAATTGAAGCCGAATACTGGTACCTGGTCAAGCTGCTGTTTCAGTTTCCCATAATCAGACCTTTGCTTACCAAAACCAAGACTGCAGTGAAAGTCAAAGAAGCTGGCATACTTCCCTTCCTTAATCCAACCGTCCACATCAGGCATCTTTTAGGTCCTACCAAGATTTACACCAGGGATCTCCATACCAGTCAAGCCGTGAGCATTGATGATTTTTTGTAGAAGCGACTTGTACTTATCGACATTGTACTGCTGAATCTTCACGGATACACTACCGATGTATTTGAGCATATCCGTGAGCAACATTTTTGGATCATCGTTTACAAAGCATCGCACCTCCTCGGTTAAGCTATCAGCTACGGATACAGACACCGGAATGTGCTCGTTCGTGAAGACAGTATTCTCCCCGTGTTGAGTCGCGGTAGGCTTAAGGATTGCCTCAAAGTCATAAACGATGAAGTGATCGATGTACTGGTCAGTATTCGTGATTGAATACTTCGTAAGCAGTGATCGTATTGCGTTCTGAGCTGGTTTGTAGATCGTTGGCTCAGCTGGTAAGCTTTCGATATTCACGAGCTCGCACTGATTCTTTTTGTGGTTTTTAACTCTTTCAGAGCTGACGAAAACCATTTCACACTTAGGACATTGATACTTAGACTGGAGCATATCAATGTTCTTGATGTATAGAGCATGGTTCTCATGGGAAAGAATATCCATAACCACTCTTTTTCTCTCCGAACGACGGATACACTCAACATTACCGGTCTTTACATCCATAGAGTAGACGTTGATGCCGAAATGAAAGCATTCCTCAAGTTCATCGAGCTGCAGGAGGTCAATTGGTTTGAAGCTTCTACATAAACTCAACGAATATTGAACCCCCTTGTAGGAGCAGTAGCGCTTGAATACTTCCTTTACCTGAGCCTGGATCCGACGAGGATCTTTCTTAGCATGCTGATGCAAATGCCACGCGATACAGTGAAACACACACTTGTTGTTGGTCTTGGGAAAATTGATTACGTGCTTGTTCTCGCGAATAATCTTAGGGATAACAGCTTCGCTATCGCCAAGTGCATGCTCACGGAAATAAATGTAAATTTTAAACCCAGTAATTGACTTCAGCTTATACCCCGATTTGGAATAGTTAAGCGTGTTAGCCAACTCCATTGACCTGATCTCTGAGATAATGTTTTTACGAATATCGGATCGACTGTTGATAGCAACAGGGGTCTTAAATACGTAAGTATTAGCCAGATTAGGGTGCCAGTACTGAGTAAAATCCCCATCCGTTAGGCTCACGAGATCGTAGCCAAGAGCAATGTTCACCTTGAAGGCGTTAGTTTGACCAGCAAGGACGTTCTCCAGCTTGTCGTAGAACTCAGCAGGTTGGATACCCTCATACAGGTGCGACTCCATGTGTGTTCCGTTGTAGAAACGATACTTGGGGTCAGCCTTATAGTCCGGGGAGATCTGCTTCTTCAGAGTCTCGACGGAAATTTTGTACTGCTTCGCCAGTAGCTTCTGGTTGGTAGGACGGGAAACGTTGCTAACATAAACCATTTTACCAGTTCTACCACGCACCTTAACGCGGTAGGTGCTGCCCCATTTGATAGGTTGGATATTTAATCTCTTTAATCCTTCGAGTTCGTATGCAAACATGTTGCCTATATATGCTTGGCTATATTATTCCCGTAGATATGGCTTTATAATTATTTGACCTTGTATCAGGATCGACTTTATATCTTAGTCATTTACAAAATATTTTGAAATTAATTAATTCAATTTTTTGGCTTGTACCTTTTTGGATGTTTGAAGCCATTGTCATTAACTATATTGGGATTGACTTTTTATTTGAGAAAAAAATATTAATTAATTAAGTTTGGTTTTGTGGTTAGGTTCGGTTTTGCCATCAATAAGTTCGGTTTTGGGCTTTCGCTTGCGAGCTCGAATCTGCTCTCTATTCTTGTCGTCGTAGTCTTTTTGATAAGATAAACGAGCTTCGCGTGTGTGCTGGTAGTAGCGCTTCTGCGCTGCCTTGATACGTTCCTTGCTAGCTTGGTATTGCTCAGGAGAGTACGCCATCTTTGTATATTACTTACTTTATATTGATCGGGATTCAAGATATATTTTCGAAGCATTATGTATTTATCGGGATAAAAATTATAAACTTCGACGCAATAGGCAGCCAGGTTGCCCGCTTCGCACTAATTGCTGTTCGAGAGCATCCCATAAATCATGCCGAGAATTTCCTTCAACGACTCCTTTGACGGCATCGATCGACGGACTTTTAGCGTTTCATCGATCCGTCGAATTGTCTCGTCGTCATCGCTAATGAATATCCACTCGAGATAGTTGGTAACAATACCAAACGTCCGCTCCAGTCCTTCGACATCACACACAGCTTCGAGACCGGCCACGTTCTGAGCAATTCCTTGCGGAATATCATCACGTTTCGCTTCGACGATAGATATTCGCTTCCTGCCACGCTTCAACACAAACTCGAAGCGACCATGCACACGAACGTTCTTCCCTATCACATCCTCTTCGACAAGAATCGTGACATCGCCAAGCATAAGACAGACTGCTTCTATAACTGCCACAATAAACAACTGGCGCTTGGCTTCCTTCCCCGTGTAGATATCCCCGTATAATTTGCGTAATTCAGCCAGCCGAGCATGTAGCTGCTCGACAACGTTTTGAGGAACAGCACTCGCTTCGAGATTAAAGTCCTCCATTGTCAGAATCGGTTCAAGATCGGTCCACGACAGGCTTGAATACGGCATCGAGCTATCGATATCTCTGTTCTTTCGCTTCTTGGTGGTGTCTCGAGTGCTCGTCTTCTCGTTTCCTTCCTGATTCTTCTGATGAATCATTGCATTGATCGCAGCCCATCGTTTGAGACGTTCGGGGTGCCGGTGCATTGTAGTTGGCGGCAAAGAGGGTGCCACGCCGAGAGCCATGGCTGCGGAGCGGTCGTTTTCATCCTTCGGAACCACCACCAGCACGTGAATCGTCTTCTTCGTCGGAGCACCTTCAAACACTTCGCCAACCTCGTCTGCTGGGTCCGTTTCCATGTTCAGCAGCGTCTTCAATTGCTCGGGAACACCTCCACTCCGCATAGCAACCACGGCAGGATCCTTGGATGAGAGCCACGCGCCGCCCTCAGTCTTCGCCAGAGAGAGCTGCAGGTCCGATGCTACGACGCTCCTGAACTTATCGTCGTGGATAAACTTCTCTTTGATTTCCTCCCAGATCGCCTTCTTCAACGCCGAGACTGACTCAGTATCGTCGATCTTCACCTCGAACGCGCTGCCCGCCGCACCCACGATTGCACAGAAGAGCTTCACCATCTTTCCTCGAGCCGGCAGATTCTGGAATGAGGAAGATTCTGGAATGAGGAAGAATGAAGGGAGAATTTCTGGCGTAACTAAGCGGACATGAAGGTGTGTGACATAGATTTTCAACCAATGATGAGACGCCACGTCGCGCTGGTCCGAACTAATTCTTAGGTAAAAATTTGCCGGCGTAATGTTCTATTGCTTTTATCAATATAGTTTGAACGTTGGCGGCCGAAACGCCCTAAGATCCAAAAGACGTGGCTCTCGCTCTAAGGTGGTCGAGAGGTTGCGTCTTTGAACCCAACAGCTGTTAGATCTCAGCGGTTGAGCGATTCTAAAACTACCCTAATATTGTAAAGGCGCTGCTTTCGCTCTAAGGTGGTCGAGAGGTTGCGTCGTTGAAATCGCTGCTGTCCCGAAAGAAGGTTTCAGGAATGTTCTCGGTGGTAAATTAAGGTAAGGAAAAAAATTGCCGGCGTAATGTTCTAAGTATTACTACTCACGGTCTGAGGATGCGCGAATGATCCAGCTTACGCCATGTTACAGCGGGGATTCCTTCTACTGCTGACCTTGATGTTCCCGCTCGTCGAAGATGTGTAAGCTGGCCTGCAAGAATCTACACCGGCTGCGCCTACAACCCAAAATATGAAACCCAACAAGGCTTCGAATGCAATCCATAGCAAGACACATATGCAGACTTCTTTCAGATAGACCAGATCTATAGATCTATTATTTTTGTTACATCATTTCAACTGCAAAGGCCATAAGCGAGAATTTCCTCGATTTTCAGAGATGACTGTGCAATGCCGGCAAGGCCTTCGGTTTCGGAATAGCTGCAGTAGGCAGAGTCAGCTCCAAATGACACGGTGGGAGCAATTTCTGTTCCTCATTGTCGAAAGCATAACGGTACTGGGCCTTCAACATGGCGCGCATGCTTGGTTGGTCTGCTTCGTCGACTGACAGTCCTCTAGGGATGCTAGTCTTCCGGTACGAGTGGTCGAGGTTCACCACAGTGAAGTATCTATAAGGAGCCAGTGACAAGCTCTGGTAAGCAACTTTCTTTCACGATGCAAATTCCTAGCACGAGAAGCACGTACCCGGTGTGAAATTTGCGGCGATCTTTCGTGCGAACGTGAGAGATGAACACCTCGACCTCGACCTCCAGCTGATACTGACTGCAATCACCAAACACGGTTAAAAATTTGTAACCTTCTGTTCGAGATGGCAACACCAACGACATCAAGCGTGGCTTTGCTTACCCGAACACTGCAGACGCGTGCGCGCATTGTGGCGATTTCGTCAACGTGGATCGGCAGCTTGAATGTAATCCGGTTCATGGAGACTGTCACCATATTCCTGTTCCTTGTAAAGCCCTTCGCGCACTGCAAAGCCACTTTGTCCTGTGAAGAGAAACAGACACATACGTCAACACGCTGGCAGTATAGCACTTCTCATAGACGTGGCTTACCATAAACGCAAGCACGTCGCCGCCGAAGATGGTGTTGTTGCGGTTCAAGTTCTTGGGTAAGAAAGTTGTCTGCACCTCTAGCAATGTGTCCTGTACGGAAACCAGTTCAGAGTGCTCGCACCCACAGTCCTCGATCATGTCTGCCGAAATACGAGGCAGTTCATCCACGCGCTGCTGCATTTCACGCCAACGCGCAGCAAGAATCTTGCGCTGCTTCGCTACTGCTTCGTGTCTCGGGACATACTTTGGGTCCGTTGGGTGAACCAGCTTCGGCAATCCAGGGCGGGGTCGCAGCGTTTGAGGTCAATAGCCACGAAGGTCGCGAACGCACTGAGCACCTCAACAAACTTGCCTTGGTCGACGTCAAAGCGGTAGCCGCTCATCTGCAGTCGCAAAATAATACTTAAGTTTGAGACATCGCATCTAGCTCCAGTCATGCTCACCTGAATCACCATGGACGAGCGGCCTGTACTGATCACCTCTCCCTCCACTTGGAGCAGGTCCCCATGAGCAATGGGGCTCTAGATGTCCACTCGGTCAATGGACACCGTGGCGATCCCGTGGTCAACGGTCACACTGCATCACAGCACCATGCCAGTCAAACACCCGTCCCCAGCTTCGAGCGCAAGTTGTGATCGATAGCCTGCGCGTACTTCTCTGCCAGAGCTCCCGCGTGGCGGTCGATCATGTCCAGGATGGGGCCCGCACTCATCAGCCGCCCGCTCTGACTTTCGTCGCCCACGACGTCCCCGTAGGTCAGGCGGGCGTCGCTTACCAGCACGATCTTCTGGCCATCCACAGTCTGCACGACCTTCTTGGCCGCAGCCTCCATCGCCCCTGGCATCGCCGCAGCACTGGCGCTCGACGGCTTGGCGGCGAATCGGCAGTGACAATGCCGGTATTAGTCACGTACGTCAGCCGCGGATACCCAATGAGGAGCTTTAAGGTATCTGATTCAGCGGGGAATGCTATTTGAAATCATTCAGCGTTACAAAGATGAAGTTCAGGGTTTATCTTAGTGACGTATTATAGGTTGTGCAGAGGTTTCTGAAGTTGCTCTGAAGTTCTGAGTCTGAACTATCCCTGCGCCACAGCTTCATCGCGTCACAGCGGTGACAGTGCCTCATCCGAGTCATGTCCGCTTTGTGTGGACCTCGCGGTGCGACCTAGCCTTGTGTAACAGTGGCTGTGCGCAGTTAACAGCGTCCACGTACACTGACGCAGAAGCCCACGGTCAGCACGGCGGGAGTTGCAAGCCGCAACTCCCACCGATTTGCAACACAGACTCAACAGCTAATCGACGGTCCGCTGTCGTGACGCGGCTGTTCCATCCGCAGCGCGCAGGTCCGTGTTTGAAGCAGCCGGCGCCACGTCGGCCGGCCCTGGTGCTTATCTGAACTTCGGTAATCACCCCCGCCTCCGCCCAGAGTTCATGCATGCTCGCCCGCATGCCGCAAGCAACATACCAACGCGCCACTCCTCCCCCAAAGCAGTCCCTCCAACTCCGTGTTGTCAAAAAACCCCGAACCAACTCGTCCATTATCGCCGCTCGCTCACTCGGATCCACGTCTAGCGCGCATCTGGTCGGCACAGGAAGCTCAATCCCGCCCGCGGATTGCACGTCAAGTGGCCACAACCGCACGACCGACACCGGCAAGGTGTCCACACCAACTTGAAGTTCCGCCGCGCTCGTCCTCGCCGCCCATTGGCCGAAAGTCGGCGCGCTGTTCTCGCCAGCTGGGGGGCCGGCCATAGTATAATTCAGTCGCCCGACGCGACGGCCTCTCGCCTAGGAAGCTTCAGCATGGGTGCGTGCGTGCACGCGCGCGCGGCGCCTTCTGTCCGTCGCTAACTGTGTGTGCCACTCCACGTCGCAGCGGAACCCGGAGTGTACGCGCGTGAGCCGCAGCCCAGCAGGACGCGGCGCTGACCTTGTGACGTTGTGCACAGCAAGCGGGAGCGCGACGCGGCCGACGACGCGCTGCGCTCGTTCCACGAGGTGCCGAGCGACGCGCAGAAGCCGCGCGCAGAGGAGGAGAAGGGCAAGCGCTGGACGCCCGAGCAGGACGACGCGCTACGCAAGGCCGTGGAGGAGTTCGGCCAGCGCAACTGGAAGGCCATCGCCTCGCGCGTGGACGGCCGCAACCACGCGCAGTGTCTGCAGCGCTGGAACAAGGTGCTGAAGCCCGGGCTGGTCAAGGGCCACTGGTCCTTCGAGGAGGACAGCACGCTCGAGCAGATGGTGCTGCAGGGCTGCCACTCGTGGGGAGAAGTCGCGGCGCATATCCCCGGAAGAACGTACGTCTGGCGCCGATTGCCACGACGGGAGAAATGCTGACGGTTGTGTGGACCTGCTGACGTAGAGCCAAGCAGTGCAGAGAGCGATGGAGGAACCACTTGGACCCAAGCATCAACAAATCGTACGTTGTGAGAATTCACGGCCGTGATGATGGTGCGGATTTGCTTATGATGTGTTTTTGCTGCTTGGTGCCAGGCCGTTCACGCCGGAAGAAGACAATATTATCCAGGAAGGGTTTGAGAAGATGGGCAACCGATGGACGCAGATTGCAGAGCTGCTCCCCGGGCGCACCGAAGACGCGGTCAAGTTGAGATGGAAGGCGCTCAACCCGAACCAAAAGGTAAGGGCCAAGCCAGGGCGTCCGAAACTTATGCCTGGCATGACAGTGAACAAACAGCGGTCGACCGCACCGCCGACCCCGGATGATGTCGCAGCGACGCTGATGAACGGTCCTATTACCATGCCGGAGCTGCCGACGTATGCAAATGGATACCCCGCTCCGATTCCTTACCAAGACACAAGCGCACCGATTACCCCGATGCCTATGCCACCGCTTCACCCACCGCAGATGGTAATGCCTCATGCAGAAGAACCTCTGCCAACTACACAGGTACCGATGCCGAATCAGTATCCGGAGCCGATCGTGGAGCCGCTTAGCGATGAAGTAAAAGCAGAGGACGAGATGAACGACGCTGCAATTCTCAAGGAGCTGCTACGCAGCCATTCCAACAGTTTGCTGAGTTTTGGCAGTGCGCGCGGCTTAAGTTCATTCACGGATATGTCACCAGAAGACCTTCTAGCCAGTGGCGAACTCGATGAGATGTTCCGAGCGACCGTGTCAATATCCAAGGAGCGAGGCGAACGAGGTCGACTTTCGAGTACCAACAGTATGATGGACAGCCTGACCAGCTCATTCAAGAACCCTGAGTCTTTGCAGAAAGCCGTGCAGAACCTTGATCACGAAGATAAGCATCTGTTCCAGGGGCTCATTGACAGTTGGCGTGCGCAAAAGACAACCGGCGGCGACGCGGTAATCCATGACGACGACCGTATCGCTAATTTGCCAGTGGACCCGAACGCGTATTCGCAGCACAACTTTGAAACGAGCAGCGGACGCAATTTGACCCACTCACTGGACTACGAAAGTACGCGCTCATTACCTCGACGGAACTCGAACGGCATCTCTTACGAGCTGAGCAACATCTCGAGCGACATTGACGACTTAATGGATTCGGATCTCATGCGCCCGATCCGAAAGGGCAAGATGTATTAGTACGCGCTGTGGCGCTGGTGAACTAACTGACGGGGGACAGGTCGAGTGAAAACCTGAGGGCGAGGAAGTGTTTGTGGGGCTCGTGCGAATGAAGCGGGGTCCTTGGCTTCATTGTATAAGCCGAGTAGGGCCACAACGAACACAGGCCCGACAGCCACGCAGGTAGCGACGGTAGATTTGTGTTCGTGCTAGCAATAAATCAATGGGCTTTCAGCGTACACTGGCGTGACCAGCGCGAAAGAATCCGCAGCTTCAGTCTCCGGCTACTCTCTTGGTCCAGAGCGCAAGTGTCCTGTGTAGTATTCCTGTGTCGTCCACCTTGCGTCCGTCCGCATTTCCAGTGAAAAAAACAGTGTCCCCACCTGCTCCATCGCCACGCCACATGCCCAACATGCCCAAGTGTCGGTGGGATATTGCCATCGAGCGTCGAGCGGCAGCCATGTGCTGTGTGTAACACATGGATGTAGCCACTTGTCTTCCCACCAATGGCCTTCTCCTCCGCGGCTTATCCACCAATTGCATGAGAACTCAGGTGGCTCTTTTTAAGCCAATGACGCGTGGGTTCACTGTCTTTCCGCAGAATCGGTGCCCCCAGCCCATGAGTCTCACTCTTCAGTCCAAGGCCGCAGGGCACGCGTCCCCTTCTCGACGCGGCAGCTTGAGCTTCCTCTCCAGCCCCCGGACAGCGACCCAGCAGCCTCTCGCAGCATGGGTAGGCTCGAGTGCATGCTCGTCTCTGATTGGCCTCGCTCCTCCTCCTTCTCACGCTCTCATTGATCCATTCTCGCGTATTTTTAGTGGCCGAGGCGGCAGTGTACGCCGCGCCCAGAGACGGAGTGATGGTCCACGGAGTGACGGTCCTTGGTGCATGTGCAGGAAGCGCGGACGCGACGCCGTGGGCGAGGCGCCGAGCGACGAGGCGCAGAAGAAGAAGAGCGGCGGCGTCGTGAGCAAGCGCTGGACGCCCGAGCAGGACGAGGCGCTCAAGAAGGCGGTGGCGGAGCTGGGCCACCGCAACTGGATGGTGCGACACAAGACGCGATGCTGGAAGAGCAAAGCTGACGACGTTTGCTGCAGGCGGTGGCCGAGCGCGTGCCGGGGCGCGACAACGCGCAGTGTCTGCAGCGCTGGAACAAGGTGCTGAAGCCCGGACTGGTCAAGGGCCCGTGGTCCGTGGAGGAGGACGCCATGCTCATGGAGATGATGCTCAAGGGCTACGACAACTGGCGCCAGGTCTCCAACAACATCCCCGGACGAACGTGCGTCAGGCTGCTGCTGGGGGTGGGGAGTAGCGACTGAGATTCTGGGTGCTTTGTTTGCAGGGCCAAGCAGTGTCGGGAGCGCTGGCGGAACCGCTTGGACCCGAGCATTAACAAATCGTAAGCTGCGGTGGCGGAGGATACGTGGTGCTGCTTTCGACTAACAGGCGCGGACTATTCAAATGCTGACAGGCCGTTTACGGAGGAAGAAGACGAAGCGATCCAGCAGGCGTATGAAAAGTATGGCAACCGTTGGACGCAGATTGCCGAGCTCCTGCCGGTACGTTGGTGGAGGATGGAGGTGGATGTTGCCTTTATACTAATTAAGACCCGACGCTGTTGGATGCAGGGTCGCACGGAAGACGCCGTCAAACTCAGGTGGAAGGCGCTGAACCCGAACCAGAAGACGTACACGAAGCTTGGCCGGCCGCGGCTTTTGAACACAGATGACGCCCCGCCGGTTTCGACGTCGCCAGTGAGGCCGAAGGTGCCGTACGTCGCTCCAGCTCAGCCCGTGAAAATGGAAATGCCACACCAGCCGCTCCCGGTTAGCAATAGCGCTATCGGCACGACTCAGTTGAATTTGGAGCCGATTTTGGGCCCTCTAGAGGATGAGACGGACGAGCGAATGAGCGAGGAAGACGTTATGATCCTGAATGAGTTCCTTCGTGGTCACTCCAACAACTCTCTCGGAAACGGTAGCTTCAAGAGCATGCTTTCTGCTACGAGCTTTCGCGATCTCGGAGACGATATCGACGCTGCGATCTTGAGAATGGAGTCACAATCTGCACATCCACTGACGGAATCTGTCACCGAAGACTCGACAACGTCGAAGCCTCTGAATCCGTTAGGACGCCCTCCGCACCGCATGCTTAACAAAATGCTAAGTCTGGGTGATACCAAAAGCGCAAGTCTTCGTTCCATCACGGCGGATGTAGAACCCGACGACTCGTGGATCAACGGAGGTTTGACACGGCGTCTCAGCAGTTTGTCAGTGAATGGAGAGGGCATTTTTGAGCAGCAACTTGTTGATGGCAGCAACCAGAAGCTGAACTCGATGGACTCGTTCGAGCAGCAACTTGCGTCGCTTAACGATGCTGGCTCGCTGATGAGTCTCCCGTTGGAATTGGATGAAAGCAAGTCAGATCGTGCCGTGGCAGCTGCTGCGTACGACGCCGTCAATGGCGGCAGCTCATCGGCTCCTGCAGCCTCACATGACTCATTCCAGCAGTTGATTTTGGAGGACGAGATCCCTGTTCATGGTTTATCGAACCAGACGGCCACAACCACCGACACAAAGACTATGACGGCACAAGACTTTTACAGCTCTGCAGTCCCGCACGACCAGCTCTCGACAGCACACCGGTTTGAGATTTAGATGAACTTGTACTTTCGTGAGAGGCGTCACGTTTGTGCAAGTGTAGCATTTGCTGAGCGTGCGTGGTCGGGAAAGCACAGTGACTGCTTCGTCGCACCTATCTATTCGAACAAGAACTTGCAGACCGCCGGCCTCCTCCGCCAGACATCACGCATGCCAAGCCAGGACAGCAGAAGAGAACTTCGTGCGACCTCGCAATCTCCGCGTTCCGTTCTACAGTGTACGAGTAGCCTCCCTACATGTCTCCCTCTAGTCTGCCGTCATGCCCTGCACGTTTGCGTGTACCTGCCATTAATGAACGACCTTATGAGAACCGATCCGCCTGTTGTTGCAGTGATACCACCGTGTTTTGACACTTGAGCTTGCGTTTCTGATGTGCACCACGCATCCCTTGTGTGCCACACAAAACTGAGCCACTAGCGGAGCTCCCCACTCTGCATCAACGCCGGAACTCGTCATGATGCTCGCGAAGCGCTTCCCGTCCCTCGTGGCCCGCGCCACCCGCCAGAGCGCGCGCTCCGCCGGTGCGTCCAATGTCTTAGCCTTTGCATAAGCTACCATCACTCACCTTTCTATTTTGCATCGGACTCTCCGCAGCTCGCCGCCAGTCCCGCGCGCTGATGACATTGACGCAGACGCTTCCGACGGTCTCCATGGCCCCTCGCGGTGTGCAGATGGCTACATTCCCGTCGCTTCGCTTTAGTGCTGCGGCCGCCTTCAGCTCGCAGGCCGCTGGCCGCGTGGTGGCCGTGGGCGACCGCGTGTCGCTGCACATGGAGGGCAAGCTGTCGGGCGGCGAGGCGCTGCCCAGGACGCAGGAGGGCGCGCCGCTCAAGTTCATCGTGGGCAGCGGCCAGGTGCTGCCCGGCGTGGAGGACGCCGTGCAGGGCATGGCCAAGGGCGAGTCCAAGACGGTGGACATCGAGCCGGCGCAGGCCTTCGGCGCTGACAAGCAGATCCTCACGGTGCCGCTCAAGGAGATGAACCTGCCCGAGAAGGAGCGCGAGATGCTCGCCGTCGGTCAGGTGCTCGAGCTGGCGGGAGGCGAACGCGCCCGTATCGTCAAGCTTACCGACGACACCATGGATATTGACCTCGCGCACCCATACGCCGGCCAGTCGCTCACGGTCACGCTGGAGCTGGTGGACCACGAACTGCACTCGGAACTGCACGCCGACGAGCGACTTGTGCTGCCTGAGGTCATTGAGGAGGGTGACAATGTCACGTTCCCCAACCGCGGAGACACCATGGTCATGCACTACACGGGCAAGCTGGCTGCGGACGGCAAGGTCTTCGACTCGTCCCGTGACCGCGGCCAGCCCTTCCAGTTCCAGATTGGCGTCGGCCAGGTCATCCGTGGTTGGGATGAGGGTGTCATGCGCATGAGCAAGGGCATGAAGGCTACGCTCAACATCCCGTCCGCTAAGGGCTACGGCAAGGCTGGCGCTGGCGGCGTGATCCCCCCTGACGCCGACCTGGTGTTCGAGGTCGAGCTGCTGGACATCGTGCGCCGTTAAGCAGCGTGGTAATTACCCATGCACAGACGAAACGTCCGTGCCCGTAAGGCACATGTTTGGAACCACACCGTGAGTGACACATTATCATCAAACATGTTAATCCTTCATACCTCGAATGATCTTGCTAGTCTACTTCCTCACACGTCCGTGTTGATCGGTTCATCGTCCGACTCGTCCAGGTAGGCCTTCAGGTCTCCGTACTTGGCGACCTGTCCAATGACAATAATCGCAGGCGAGTACTTCTTCCCCTCCGTCTTCGCCGCAATGTCTTCCAACGTGCCGAGCAGCAGCACCTGGTCCGGGTTCGTCCCAGAATGAATCAACGCTACTGGCGTCTGCTTCTCCTTTCCATTCTCCACCAAACTCTCACAAATGCTTCCGATCGTTCGTGTCGCCATGAGCAGCACAATCGTGTCGACCTTTGCAAGCACTTTAAAGTCCACCTCAGCCGGTTTGTGGCCCGAGATGACCACAAAGTTCGTGCTCAGCGTCTTGTGCGTGACGGGGATGTTGGCCGTCGCTGGCACCGCCAGCGCGGACGAAATCCCCGGCACGACCTCGAATTTGCACTGCGCTCGGACCAGCGCTCGGATCTCTGAGTGCACGCGGCCGAAGACCATGGGGTCGCCTCCCTTCAGTCTCACGACGACATGTCCAAGCCTGCTCTTGCTGACCAGAATGGCGTCGATGTCCGTCTGCTTGGCCGAGTCCTTCTTGCCGCCGCGCTTGCCCACGTACAGCACCTCGCAGTCGCGCGGGAAGAGCGCGTACAGCGCGGGCCCCACCAGGTCGTCCACCACCACGACGGTGGCGCTGGCCAGCAGGCGCCGCGCCTTGAGCGTCAGCAGCTCCGGGTCGCCCGGCCCGGCGCCCACCAGGTACACGGTGCCGCGAGCCGCCTGCGCGCGCAGCTGCCGCGTGCGTAGACGAGGGAGCAGCACGCGCGAGACGAGGACGGACAGCAGCGCGCCCGAGACGGCGCCCAGAGCCACGTCGCGCACGGGCATGAGCTTCCGGCGGTTTGACTGGCGAAAGGATGACGGGGAGTGGTGTGACGCACATGGATGCAGTGTGGACCACGTTGAATTAATGGACTCTTGTTGTAACACGGCCAGCAAATGAACGTGTGAGGGCCGCGTCAGCGTTAGGAATCGTAATCTAAGCTACATAATGTGAGGCGCATCAACGCCTAAGGCGCATAATCAAGAGTTGGTGCTGTCAACGCTAGGCAATGAGAGTTTGCCCCTAGCAGCATAATAGGGCAGATCCGTGTGTTCATCTATTCTATTCACTTCGCAATTTGCGTACCATTGCTCTAGCTCGAGTATAACTTGACATCACCTGCACCATGCATCTTTCAAGCCTTCTCCTTGCCTGCACCGCCGGCTTGTCTGGGGCTGCCGCGAAGACCACGCAACCAATTCTTTTCGCAGGATCGTACACTCGACAGGAAGCTTGGGTGAATGGCACGGGCAAGGGAATCTACACGTTCAAGTTTAACGCAAGCGATGGTTCGTTGACCCCTTTCGGGGTCACTCAGGTGGGGACCAACCCGATGTACGTGCAAGGGTCCACAAAAACATTTTCGGACGGCAAACCAATTCTTTACGCAATTAATTCAGTTGGTAACAACTCCACAAACCAACCTGGGACGCAAACGGGCTTTGTCTCCGCGCTGACGTTGCAGTCCGATGGAACTCTGAAAACCCTCAACACGCTCGAAACGCAGGGTGCAGTACCGGTTCACATTTCGTTGAGCCCGAACGAGAACTTCGTTGTCGTTTCCAACTACGCTAACAGTGTTACGATGTATCCGCTGAAAGACGATGGTTCTCTTAGCAGCAAGACCTTCCACCAAGCGTTTCCCATCGGCAGCAACGTTGTTGCTAGTCGACAGGCATCGGGGCATCCTCACAGTACAATGTGGCTGCCGCACTCGAACCATGTAGTTGTGGCTGATTTGGGCAGCGATGAGCTGCATCAGTACGAACTTGATCAAGAGAACCAGACGCTGAAAAGTATTGGGTCCGTACACAGTCTGCCTGGATCAGGACCACGCCACATGGCTCACCACCCCAATGGACGTTTTGCGTATGTCGTCGGCGAGCTGACGAATAGTGTGAGCGTCTACAAAATTGCTCAGTCATCGAAGCTGCTTGAAGACACTGCCGTACAGAACATCCGGACAGTGCCTGTAGGTTATGTCGATACCTTCAGCGCTGAGTCGGTGGCTGAAATCCGTTTGTTGGCAAACGGAAAGTTCCTGTACACAACGAACCGCGGAAATGACTCGATTGCCATTTTCAAGGTAAATGAGACGGATGGCACGTTGACTTCTCTTGGATGGGAAAGTTCACGGGGTATAATGCCGTGGGGACTAGCGATTTATGAAAACTGGCTCATTGTGTCCAATACCGTTTCCAACAGTTTGCAAGTTTTTGCTGTGGACAGCGAAACGGGCCTGCTGTCACACACTGGCAATTCGTATGTCCTCGAATCAGCGGCCACCTTGTACATGGCGGAGCTTCAGCTGGACGAAGTGCTGTACTGCTAAAAACGTCACTCGTTGCCTACGGTAGACAGCCAACTTAAAAAATCGGCTCCTTGAAAAATACAAAGCATGTTTTGTCAAGGAATCTTTTGCCACACATTAGCTAGTCTTTGGGAGCTAGTAGTTATATCTCGGTCCAATTGCGAGGCAGAAGCATTTCGTCTGCGCCAGCCTTTGGAAGCGACACTTAGCATGGTCCGCCGTTGTATGAGCGGCTATCCACCTCCTTAGGCGCGAAAATAATTAGAGGTGCGTCGGCACTCAATCGATGGATACCTGATCGATCATGCGGTGTACTCGAGATATGACAAGTTTGTCACGGAATGGCATCAATGATGGGTCACGCCACATTTGTGTTGTGACGTTCTCGGAGAAATCGCAAAGATGATAAAGCAACTTTGAAGCACAATTGACATGGATACATTTTTGTATAGCGGGATCTTCATGAAGTTCGGGATCGTATGGCGTCACCCACTCCCTGCGAAGCCCTCTAAGGTCTTGCGGGTTCATAGATAAATAAATGGCAGGCCCCGGCAATGGTCAGAACGACCGGTGCTCGTAAATGGGGCTCATGGGGAGCGCGTCTCGCTGCTTGGGTCGCCGTCTCTCCCGTCGGGCTCGTTCGTCTACACGCTGCTTCCCGGTGCCGCTCATCTCCGGTTCCGGTGCTGGCCCGTGCTTCTTGAGATGGTGGATGCGCTTGAGCGTGTGTTTAAGCTCGCGCTCCAGCTGCTCCAGCTCGTGTGGCGCCAGCGCCTCGATGCCGTAGCCGCTGAACAGCATGAGCTGCCGCACCTCGTCCTCCGAGTCCGCCAGCTCCTGCCGGAGGTCGCGGATCTCGTGCTCCAGCTCCTGCACCGCCTTGCCGGACGGCACAGCCGCATCAGCGCTATCCTCCTTCACGGCGTCATCCTTCTCTGACGACGACCGTCTCGCCTGCTGCAGCTTCAGTATTTTGCGTTGTCGACTCACTGCCAATCTGCGACGGAAGTACAGCTGCGCCACCACAATGCAGCCAGGTCCAATGCACACCGCTAGCAGCAGTAGCAGCGGTTTATTCCCCGTGAGCAGCGTCACAATCGCTTCAAGTTCATCATCCCTCGTCGGGGACAGCGTCGTCACGTCGCTCCAGGGTCCGTCAGTCTCCGTGGAGAAGAAGCCCAAGGGCAGCCAGAATCCCAGCAGCGACTTCTTCGTCTCCTTCGCCTTCATCCTGACGCGAAACGCCAGCTCGTGTTCCCGCGGCAAGTCCAGCAACACCAGGAACGGGTCGTTCGTGGCCACCTTCCTGTTGGCCGGGTTCCACAGCCCGTCCAGTCCCCATCCGGCGACCCAGATCTGCACCTCGTACGAGTACACGTCCGCGTCGGTATCCACCGCCTCCTCCTTCGCCCTGGCATGAGCCGCCAGCGGATGGTCCTCCCACGTCACGACGACACTGGACACTTCACTAGTTCCCGTGGTCGCCGCCAAAAAGTCCGTCAGCGTCTTGCCGACGCTTTCGCTGCTCGGCTCCTCGGCTGCAACCTGCTCGTCCTGCGCGCTCACGTAGCGCACGCGGTGCGCGGACAAGTTGCGCAGCCGCAAGTCCAGCGCGTCGTCCGCCGCCTGCCACGCCACGTGCAGCCGCGCGAACAGCGACGCGGAGGCCGGCGACGGACTCGTCAGCGCCTGCAGCGCCACCGTCGACAGACACACGCACAGCGCGTAGAGCCCGAAGCCGCCCAGCGGCCGCCGCTTCATTCGGAACTGCTCGGTCAGTATCGGAATGGCGAGGAAAACCGCCGCATGCGGTTGCAGGCGCAGGCAGCGGCCTGTCCACGGGCATGCGGCGTCGGACTTAGTCGCGCCGAGACGGGGTTTTGTTTGTGGGGGGAACTACGATGCGGCATGGCAGATATCGAATCTCGATGACACGGATACGGCCCATCCGGCAGAAGTGACGACGCGTGTGGTCCGGTTGACGCCGAATGCGCTGCTGGCTGGCAATGCGATGCATTTTGTGTCAACATGTTGGTACAGTAATCTGCGTGAGTAGTGAACGGGTCAACATCTAATATCCCACGATAAAGCATGAATCGCAGATGACGATGTGACGCGATGGAGATGAGCAAGGTATTGACCCTGGGTAACATTAACACGAACGCATCCTCACCTCACATGTCCTCCAACGACATCACTCTGGCCTAGTTAACAAAGCGAGCATCAATTTCGTGCCCAGCTTCACTATCTCAGTACAGGCTGTTCTTTGCTTCGTCTGGGCTCCTCACAGCATCAAATTATACATCATCAAGCAGAATATATATCAGGCGTTCACTACTCACGCAGATTACTGTAAGAGGTTGGGAGGTTGTAGGCGAGAGGTGTTGGCGTCGATGGTGGGCGCCGAGGGCGGAAGGAGCCAGCGGGGAACGGCCACTTCGACGGCAACTTGGGTCGCGCGAATAAGATCGCCGTCTTCCTGGCCGCTCAAACGACATTAGATCGGACTGCAAGATACCGTCGGCATGTGGCCGTGTGCAACAGGCACTCGGCTGCCGGGTGGTTGGTATCTCGATTGCATCATGTGTTGGGTGGGGTCTGAAGTGGGGGATGATGTCATACCATGCGGCCGCGGTGCAACCACGCACGACTTCCGGCTGATCGGAACCACCGAATCGCTGACCGCCAGCTCGGCGATGACTGCGACAACAACTGCGGCGGCTGCAACCTGCAACAAGAAGCCTTCGAATCAAACGCTTTAATGCCGTTGTGCACAAGGTTTTCAAGACTGGAAGGGATTGAGGCTGGGCATTCGAAAATCGACAAAGCATCGAGGAGAGGCCATCAACTCCGGTGGGCCTTGTGAGGAATGAAGTTCATGCTTCAACAGCAAGTTGTTGTTGGCGACGCACAGCTGGCTGGTGAGGCAGCAGCAGACTGAATACATAAGTACCAGGCCAAGTGTTGCAGTTCAGCCTTTCAAGAACGATGCGCATTACTCAGCATTATGTGAGATTGAGCAGTTGTATCACATCTGCGGCGGTGATGAGAGTGCGATTTGGGCTTGGAACGACTCACAAAGTGTGGTTACGGAGTAGCAGGTCTTTACATCAAAAACGGAGTTCAAAAGATAAAAACTTTTGCAGTTTACAATGTAAACTTTACATGTATTAAGTATACTCGGCGAGTTTGGCGACGCTAGATTCATATTGACGTGGAGTCGAACTGAATGCCCGCGAATGTAATGGGAAGGAATGAGAATGTACTTCGAAGTACATGTATGTCGGAGATCGTCCTTGACCAAGATACTGTTCGGGAAGGTGAAGTCTGGCACATCGAAAAGCCGTGGGCAAGCTAATAAAACCTCCTGATCGAGTTGATTGTGGTTTTTCTAGTGTATCAAAGCTACTGTTTGGGTAACATGAGTTGTTTGGGAATTAAGTATCATCCTCAATGTCTCTTTCGATGTTGCTTTCAAAATACGAACGAGCGCATTTTCCGCATGCAGTGTTTCGCACCATGCTGCCGACCAGTTATTCGCTGGAATATATGGGGCTTGCATCGACAAATACTGCAATGTATTGCTCCCATTAGCTTTTGTATTCAAAGTCGGACACGAGGAGTAAGCGTTTGTTACATCTCTAGAAATACTTACTTACTGCTGCTTAGGTCAACATAGTGCTGTACAGCCGCAGAAGAAGCAAGGGAAGGTGCTCTCAACGAGTGTGTAAGTCTGCATAAAACGACAGTGTTTACAAGTAAGCAGCATCAGATGGGAACTTGGCGTCATACTACAAGGTACAATTCCACACAGACTGAATGATCAATCGGGTAGACACAAACAGTGACTCAATCTATTACTTGGTAATTGCCTGCACAGCTAATCCATCTCAGCAGTATGCCAACGCTCCTCCCAGTCCAAGTAGCTCTCTTGATCGTCATTACCCTGGTGCTGTTTGTTGCAGCGCAGGATGGTACTCACCGCCCAGCAAACGAGGAGCAAAACGTCGATGACCGACGCACCTTCACTGCAACTCTAAATCATACTCAAGGGGAAGCACATGAGCATTCACGGGCAATCCATCTTCGATGTGTTCGCGAAACCCGTCGTGTCAGATGACGGTATAAGCGTACGCTATGATGGCTTTGCCACCATCATTCAAGGCGACAAACAGTTCACTTATGCCGTCATCAATGGTGCCGCATACGTTGAGGATAGTGTGGGAAACAACAGCACTTCCGTTGCCACGAAAACTGTCCGCTGTCTCGATTCGATCACGCCTTTCAACTCCATCGTGGCAGCTCTCAACACCGTCAAGGTCATTCCAAGTACACCGTCGATAGTCGAGGATGAATATATCGACTGTTCGAGTGGAACGCTGCTGAAGACGTCGACTCCGTTTGGTGGACTGAATTTCACTCTGTGTTCGTCTGCCGATGGTTTCATCGCGTACGGAGGCGACATCACCATGGCCGTCCAGTATCTGAACAGTCCTCTCCGCGACCTAACGACGCCGACATTAACTGACAAGGGTGATGTTTGCAAAGTTTTGGCGACTGCAACACCCGTAACATCGACTGCGGCAACTCTGCTCGCTGGAAATGTCGTGTCAAGTACTGCAAAACTCTAAAACGTTGAGACCACAGTACTGAATACACGTCTTTGTGGAACACTTCGTACTTTGTTTGCTTGCAGAAGCTGGTCTCAGGTGAAAGCTCTGGTTAAACTGTACCAGATTCTTGGCTGGTCATTGACAATCTCGGCCGAGTAGACCTGGTCACAACACCAACGCGAAAGCACTCGCTGAACGCTAAGATGAGTGACCAAAACATTTGCCAACCGTGGTCACTCATCACACCAGCGAACCAATAACAGCAGCACCGAGCAGTTCTTGCATGTCTTCGAACGCGAAGTTACACCGCTTCAAGCCCGATTGGCTTGATGGCACACTGCTTGGGATAGCAGAGGGCACGGGCACGCGTTTGCATATAGCTTAGCGGATGGGTAAATGGAGCTCTCACTTACCAGCACCTTGGTTCTGCTTGAAGATCATTAAACTTTTCGACTGGGACCAGTATGAAGGTTTCTCGAGTGACCATCAAGGACAAATGAAAGCGCAAACACAAGCAACTTGACGGATTTCGTGTGTGCAGAGGGTGATCCCATTGTTACAGCTGATCCTCTACGGTATCACTTCAACCGAATTGTTGTACCTCGGGTAATTCAGGTCCTCCAGCTCGATGATGCCATGTGCAATCGCGCTCTCCACGTCCGGCTGGATATCGCGCATGCATTGGATCAAGTGCTTTACGGTCTGGCACACAGCAAGGAAACCCTCCTCGCCCCACCACATCGTCTTGTTCGCGTACAGGCATCGTCCGCCGCAAATGTCCTTGACTTCACAAGTCAAGCACGGGCCGCCAATCTTGACGGAGTTGCGCACCTTCTCCGGGGTGAAGTCGGCATCGTTGATGTGAGCAAGGTCATACTGCAGATCACTGTCTGGCGCAATCGGACATGCCGAAATACCGCCACCAGTACGCACATTGAACGCGTCCCGACCGGAACCACAACGCAGTGTCGCCTTCTCACCGGTGATCAGCGTGTGCAGCAGCGGCAGGAACGGCGCAATGCCCAGCAGCTTCTTCTCGTTGAGCAGGGTGTCACGGAAGTACGTCGCGAGCTTGGTGATCGACGGGTTGTACACTTCGTCGCGCCACTTGAGGAATCCGCCGCGGTCCTCGTACCCCGCGTACATGGGGGTGCTCCACTGCGCGTCCAGCTGCCAGTGCACGTGGTCGAAGATGCCGAGGTCGAAGAGATCCTTGACGTCCTGGTAGATGTCGCCGCTAACGTGGCTCACCGTCATCCGCGCGATCAAGTCGCCCGTGAAACCGTTTTTGCGGATCAGGTACCCGTTGTCAATGGCCTGACGCCAGGTGCCGGCTCCGCGGTTGGCATCGGTGACCTTCTCGCCGCCGTCCACGGAGATCAAGATGCAGTCCATCTTGTTGACCACGGGCGTGGGCGTGCGGTTGAGCTTGGTGCCGTTGGTCTGCAGCACGAACTTGGTGGCCTTGCCCTCGTGCTGGGCCAGCACCTTCTTGATCTGGCGCAGCTGCAGCAGCGGCTCGCCGCCGTAGAAGCAGATGGCCATGGGCTCCTCCTCGTTGTCAAGTGGCGTCGTGAGTTTACTCAGCGCATCCACCTTGTACTTGCAGTCGAGCGGGTCCACGAGGTCCTCGATGTCAAGCTCCTCGGACGACCCGCAGTAGGTGCAGGCCAGGTTGCAGCGCTGAGTCAGCGTCAAGAAGTAGAGCATGGCCGCGAGTTGCACGTGCTACTAGGATAGAGAGCGAATGAGGCCTGCGACCGCGTCAAGTGCGCCGACACGCACGACATGCGCACAATACTCGACCACGGCTTGCTTGCCAGCCAGTGATAGAGCCTACACTTCTATATGCCACCTCGGTAGCATCCATGTGGACCATGATGTCCTGTGCAGGGCGCACTTAAGCGGACAGACCGATTAATAGCCAATCGGAAGCGGGGCGGAAGACGTGTAGCCATCTTGAGATGGCTACAAATCTGTACAGTGGTTTGTTTGTACTTCCTGTCTACAGCAGACAATCAAACCACTTGAAGGGCTTTTGAGAGTCTTTGAAGAGCCCGCCATGGGTCAGGAACGCGGTGTCGCATGGTTCAGCTCGGCTGCGTAAAACCGATGGCGATAGCTGTTCCCAAACAAGGACGGATCGAGACCGCCCAGACAACTGAAACTCCACGAGACCGTCGTTTTCTTTTGATTTGTGTGGGATCACCTTGCCCGCAACGATGGATGAAGGGGAGAAGTTCGAGACTACACCGTAGTAACTAGTGCTGCACAGAGCTGCAGTCACGTTACTACGGTAGGCCTCTCGGGCGGCTGCGTATGCGGCGTTGAGTTCTAGAGTGCTGTACTTTTCATTCTCGCACGAGACTGATTTGCGCGCAACGGATGCAGGACATTACCCCATTAGTTTTAAACAGGCCCGTCCAAATGCCTGATTTCTCGTCGTTGCAGAGGTCTTGGATAAGGTCTCCAGCCATAGTCCCCATCATCGGTGCGGCCATGCTAACCCACGAAGAGGTTTCATTAAAACTGCACACCCCCTTCGCCAATGCCGTCGCCATCACTAGCCCGCCCATTAAGTGGGTCACGACAATCGTTTCCTCAATTTTACGTGAAAGCTGGTCGCTGGTATCGCTCATCGACAGCGAGAAATCGCAGAACTTCTGCTGCAGCGTATCATTCGTCCACCCGTAGTCAACGGTGTTTAAGACGGCGTACTTGACCGTCGTACAACACGGGGCGTGACCGCCAATATCGCCAAATTTCTCTTTTGTTAACTTCAACTTGGGTGTAGCCTGCAGTTCTGCCTTTTCGTTTGGGTTACCCAAACCATGCAAAAATATGCATGGGCGGGGTGTCGACTTGCATGTGCATGTGCTCGCAGCCATGGCCAAGTGGGATGCTTCTTTTAGATTTCTCGCCATTCCAGGGGGAGTCGGTTTTCCTGTCAGCAGCGCAAGTGTGGCTGGTGTCGCGACCGTCGTGGTGGGCCCCGCTTTGCAGGATAAATTATTACTCAGTAGCAGTTTCGCTATTTCAACCGGGTTGCTCAAGTACTCCGCATCAAGGAGTAACTCTGCACTTGCAGCGAAGAAGCTCGATTTTCCTGACTCACAGATGACGATCTGTTGTCCAGTAAATGACGTCTCCAATAGATTTCCACTCGCACACTCAACACTTTCATTGCCGATTGATGCGCTTGGAATTGGTGTGGCATCATTGAGTGCCCGTAGAACCTGGTCAAACAGGAACGTGTCTGGCGGGAGGCATCGAACTGCGTCGGAAACGTGAGCGACTTTGGCTGTAAGATAAGCAGCTCCATCGACGATATTGTACGTATATTCGGTGCCGTTGTCATCAAAGTTCGCAAATACGTTGTATATAATGCTAGCACCGTCGGTGGATACAAGTGGACTCGCGTAAATATTAAACTCGGATTGCCCGTGGATCTTCATGGAACCCCCCTGAAACGTCGAAGTGCCCGCGTCCAGAAGTCGCCGATCGCCCATGGCCCCGCTTAGCTCATCCCAGTTGGCCCCTGAATCGCTTCGTCCAGGTGACCTAATCGCGTATTACTCGTCAGCTTTCGTCTGCGGTGACCCCGAGAAGCCATCGTAGTTAGCGTTGACACTTCCGATGGCGAGTCTGTGCCAGTGGTAATAGACTCCGGCGAGATTCTTACGTTGACAATGATGATCAAACGCCTGAAAGATCGGTGTGGCAAGAGCTTTGCCCGCGGCGATGCCGTCTGGAGAAAACAGCATTCATTCACACTGGTTTCAGGAACTTTTGACGCTCCGATGAAGACCAGCATGCTCAATAATGTGCTGAAACGCGCTGTTGGTGATGCTTTTGCCGCCGTACGACGTGGCGAGCGCGCTCTACGTGAGTAATCAGCACTCGGTGAAGTGCAGGACGCAAGCGAAGAAAGTTTGAGCGAGGAGAAGCCACCTGAACCTCTTTCTGCATCCAGCACTCCGGCGAGGGTTGCGGAAGAACGTATGCCAGCGCTTGCAGTGGCTTTAGCAACAGACAGTGATTAGCTACGCGCGAGGGAATGGCCAGACAACAATCGTCGGCCGAGAACGGGCCGGTCCCAACCCACAATGAAGATAGAAAAGATGTAAACGCGTCCAGCACGCCATTCAGTGCACCTACGCCCCCACCTGCACTTGAGAAACATCATTGCATACATGGCGATGGCCCTAAAAGCCAGGGTCCGTTGCTTAGCGGTAGTGGGCAGTCCATTGTCACCAAAACACCGACTGATGGTGAAGTTACTGCGGTAGGTGACTATCTATCAACTATCCCTACACGATGGGAGCGCTCAAAGATCCGTCATCAAGCCAAGCGGCGCGCTAGTACGTGGCACGTCGCTCGGTCTCGAAACGTCGCAACCAGAAGAAGTGTGCTGTTACACGTAGCGGGACGGAGATATACCATGCTCGTACGCTAAAAGCTATTCGAGCGAAGGAGATTTTGCAAATTCCTGGAATTCAAGATAAGCTGCGGGCGCTGCACGTGCGACGCCCAGTATTTGTGGAGCCCCGAGATGAGAGGACACTTGTTCTCAGCGAGGTGCAGTGGCCGGACCTCGTGGACTATATCGTGGAATGCAGAATTCCCGAAGATATTGCCTTTGCTGACATCGGTGACGGTGATCCGTGCCGCTGTGTAGGCGATTGTTTTAGAGACACTTGCAGCAACGCCATGCTCAATATCTACTGTACACCAGACTGTTGTTGGATGCTCTATGAAGCAACGCACCGAGACACAACGCAGCACTAAAGCTGTACGACACATGTCGTGTTGGGCTAGGCGTCTACACAACTACATTCCTAGAGGTTGGTGACATAATTGGCGAATGCGTAGGGCAACTAACTGCATACAACGCTATTGTCGAGGGTCAACCGGAGCAGGCCATCAAGCAGAATAGCGATTATACAATGCTGCTGCATACAAAGTCTACCACCGGCAAGTTTGTCTCCATCGAGGCGTTAGGGTGCGGCTGGATGACACGATTCATGAGCCATTCTTGCGAGCCAAACGTGCAGTTTCAAGAGATGCAAAACCGCAGCACCGTTAGACTCATGGCTGTCATGATTCAAAGCGTGAAGGCAGGGTCTCAGAAACAGTCAACTACGGACAGGAAATCTGGTTTACGTGCGCGTGCGATGAGTGCTGGGTCGACCCAGACTCTATCGAAGGAAAGTAAGTTGACGCTAACATGAATAAAACAAACAATTACAATAATCCTTACATTCTACGTGTTCACGCCGTTGATTAGAAACAGGGTATGCCTGGAGCCAGCCGCCAATAGCCCCCTAAGCAGTGCTGGGCTAGAAAGTAAGCGCCGGTCCTACAGAACGTGGTCTCCCTACAACGTCAACGCAGCCGTAGGTTTCTAGCTCATCCTTCTTCTGCGCTTTCTGCGGCTGACAAAAACTTCTCTCGCTTGACTATCGAGGTTCTCATGGCCTCTGATGGCCACGACTATGTGAACGCATGTTCCGAAAGCAAACCAGTAGCTGCATCCACACTTCTTCCGGACTACATCAACAACCCACCCGTTCCGTGGACCTCCATCCTAGTGTAATTGGCCCCCATTTAAGCTGACACGGCTATGCCATCTTCTGTGCGCTGGTTTGGAGCAACATAAATCCTTTTTGCTTGACGTGAAACCACTTAAACGCATCTAGTACTCGCGTAACCACCTGGAAGACCATTCTGCACCTCAAGCAAGTTTTCACGAAGTATGTCCGACACTCTACGAACGAGGGTTTGCGGCGAAACAGAGTTGAATTCAAACGACCGCTGGTTACACGACTACTCTTCGCAACAATGGCTCAGCTCGTTCAGTAGTGCCTATCTTAAGTCGTCGTCGAATAGTATAGTCTCGCTTGAGCACAGCATTTAACGTCTCCACTGGATTATTAGTAGACGCATAACCAATGGGCGTCGCGTACATTGCCACGAACTAAATCGTCCTTACAGCCACTGGGCACACATGTACTGGTTAAAGTTCAAGAGAGGAGAGCTCTCATCCACTTTGCTATTATGCTGTCCCGCATTTGCAAAAATGCATTTTCATTCCTTGCGAAGTGAAGATCGTACATGTCATGCACAATGTCGGATACTACACCCGAGGGAAATCCATTCATCGCTGCATTTACCTTTTCCATCACGTGAAAAAGCACATCAAAAAGCGAAACCTACTGAATCCTCCGAAGACAGGCTTTACTGCATTGTACTGCGCCTGATCGGCATCTGCCAAAGCGTACTGAACGACGGGATCCCTCTGTGTTATCCAGTAGTACAGTCGTTTGAGAGACATTAGCGCTTGCTGAATAACGTTTTGCGTCTCCTGTGAAACGATAAACAAAGCCACCAAATGAAATCGCTGCGAGCCATCCGAGATTCCAGCGACAAGTACAGGATAGTCTCGATAGTTCATCTTATAGTTAGCGTCGACGTGTAGAATGAAACGGTCAGGTGGCAGCATCATTCGCACCATTAGCGCCTTCGTAGTCAGTCCGACGAGGAATGGCCTTTCATCGGAGCCGTTGCCAACCACTGGCTTATCGTTCCTGTCTAAATCCCACCCGAACGTCAAGCCTGTGTCATCTCTTCATCTCCGGTGAAAGGCCTCGCGTGGATCAGATTCCTCACGTCGTCGACGCGATCATTGTTGGTGAGATGCGTACGCGAGTAGTGGTTGACGAAGTTTTGGACAGTATTAAGTGCTGGAAGGTCCTCCAATACGGTCTCAAATCTCCGTCCCATTGCCAGGCGAATACGCATCGGCCGCAGGTGGTTATCCGCTAGCTCTCGACAGAAACCCTTTTGCATCGCGTTCATCTTTTTCTTCTTGGGAGATGAAGCCTCCGAACGATGTTCGCCCACTGTGTAATTTGACACTTCGTCGCAAGCGAGGCAGGTTTGCGTTTTCCCTCGCCACTTGCAGCTACCCAAAGATTACAGGCTTGCGAGCGGCATGTTAGCAACCGATACCGCATCTTATGCCGCACGAGGTCTGGACAAAGCGTGCAGGCAAGCGTGTGGCTCTTACGGATCTCGAAGGACTTTAGCGTGTCCAGGTACGCATCAGCTTCCGCCGTGGTCACATCGACGGCTTCCTCTGTCCATGGAATGCGCTTGGGCATGATCGCCCGCGTTCTGGGCCTGGGAGGCGAGCAGTGCGCGGTGGCCGTTCAGCAACGAAATGCGACATGCTATCGTAGCGTGCGCTGGTTGGCTAGATATCCTAACCTTCGCACGGTTTGTGCTCGCACTCGCACCGTTTGTGCTCCAGATCAGAAAATGGTCAGATTCCAAGGCCGTGCGATCTTTTTGTGTTGCTACCGTAACGGGTTGTGTTTACCCACGTTATGTGTGATGACACAATTTCTATGTGCGAACTCACACCGCTGGGTGGGTTTCACGCGTTCTCCATCTCGGTCGGCGGTATGCTGTTACCCGACTGGCCCCGACTGAGCCTAAACCACTGTTGTGTACTTCTATCGTAGCTATCATGATCGGCTAAGCAAGTCAACATGACACTCGCGCGTTGGCTCTCGTCTGCGGACTTAGCGACGGCACTGCGGGGGGGCCGCCCCTCTCTTGCTTCGCTCGGGGGGCGCCGCTGCGCGACCTGCCATACCCCCTTGCGCCTTACGCTAAGTCCTCGACTCGGCCAGGCGCGGTGTCTATATTAGATTATAACTCCACGTTAAGGCAACTACTCCGGGATACGCAGCCCTCCGCTTCGCTGCAGGTGCAAACGGTCTCTCTAAGCCCTCAGGTGTCAAAGCATTATGGCCACTACGACTTACAAATACTAGTAGTATTTGGCAATGAATGTGTTCGGCCTAACGCTTAGTACTACGTGTGCGAGCTCAGCCTGTTATGCTTCCAATTTTGCATCTACTCACATGACACCTTCCTAGGCTACCTAGACAGCCTTTTCCTGCATCAATCCTACCTCGATCTGCCGGCCCGACCCTGCTCATCTCGCACCACCCCAGCGCTCCGCTTCTCGCCTTCCCTGCAAATTGCCGAATAAACCGACTGGCTGCCAGCGCACGAGTTGTATACAAACGAAATGCGTTTACTATTGATGTGGGGTAGGGCATCAGTGGATAGTCTCGCAAAATGATCAGAATCTAAGGATGTGCCAGTCGGGACAGCAACCATTGTCTTAGTCTAGAGTAAGCACTCAAACCAGTTGACGGGTTTTTGCAAGTCCTTGAAGAAGCCACCACCATTCAGAAATGCCGTATCGACATGGTTCAACTCTGGTTTGTAAAACCTGTCTCGGTAGCTTGTGCCGAACAGGGAGTCGTCTAATCCCGTTGCACAGCTCTGCTACTCGCCGAAGCCGTCATTTTCAGACGGCTTGTGCTCGAGATTAACCATGGGGACGGCATCAGCGTCGAGGAGCATGACACGATCATACCCCCAATCTTGAAATGCGCGCAACTTGGTCAGAGACTCTTTCTAAGTAGGTTCTGACGCGTCGGCTCTTATCGGCTCGACGAGTTCAGTACGCACGTTGAACTGGTCCTCCATCTTGCGAAGCAGGTCTGAGCCTACTCGACGGGTGTGCAGGACGACGATGTCGATGCGAGTTGAGTTCATCTGCAGGCCCTGAAGGCGTTCAATAATCTGAAGAGCAGCACAGGCGTACGTTCTACTCATCACGTAAAAGAAATAGGCGAAACGCTTGTGGGCGTGTTTGTCCAGGGACTGGTGCATCGCTTGACTATCCGTCCCAGAGCTGGCAGCGCGCAAGTTTGGCACCTGCTCCGTTGTACTAACCAGCGTGTCCCTCATATTAGTGGTGACGATGCCCCTGACGCTGACGTGGGTAAGAGTGACTAAGGCCCACTCCACAACTCCGACAACCATTAACGCGGCTAGCGCTGCAATTGAAGACCGGTAACACCTTCGGTGGCGCTGAGTGAAAGGCTTGGTCGTATGTCCTTTATTAGGCTTGGTGTCGTCTTCCTGACAGGAAGTTGTCAGCGCGGTGGGGGGGGGGGGGGGGGGGGGGGGCGATCGAATCATGTGAGGCTGCTGGAAGGTGTGCAATGTGCAGGTTTCAATTGTGAGATCGGGGGCTCGAGTAACGTGATATCGTATTGCTGGCAGATTCACAGACTCCAGTTGTGAGAACATAGACATCTGAAGGAACGCCATCAATGATGCTTATCATGTATTGCAGGCAGAGGTATCCAGTATGTTGTGGATGTTGCGTACAGCACATGGTCTTTGAGTCGATAGCATAGCGTGATCGAAGTGCGGTGAGCAAAGACCAAGTGCCTGGTCATGGAGAGGTCTGATTGTAAAGCCTGCCAAAAGTAGTCATTCTATAGCACTGATTGATCCTCTACCACTGATTTTCATGACGACATGGTGTACACTTCCTGTCAAGTACTCTAGAGTTAAAACGGACTAGCACAACATGCAGTTGGACGTGCTTGACAAAGGCACGAACGCGCAGGCGAACTGCAATCCGAATGGAACAAAAGATGCTCATCTGTTCAATTAAAAAAATGAAAGCCAAGTGCAGAAGCAGAACAATCTGATTAACTAGTTATGGATATCTCTCTTGGCTAGCTAGGGAAGACTAGGGTAATAAGTTATGGACTGGATCAAGATTCGATTTGTTCGTGCTAGTGTTGGTGCTGCCTCCGGTTCTCCGAAACCTAATGTTTGGAGGATGAAACGAATAGTCTCAGTCTTTAATCCAAGCGCTTCTGAGTGTCGAAAGATATATTTGGAATGTCGATCAAACGATCCCGCAATGTTTTGCGCGCTTGGATGTTCAGTATGAGTTTCTTGGAAGTAGATGGTATTCCGTAGTCTCCATATCGTATGAAGGCGATTGCAGTATGCACTCTCCAGAGACATAAAACTTCTTTCTGCCGTCGCCTCCAGTCTGCTTTTAGGTCACAAGGAGATGGGAGAAGGAGCAGATGCCAATCAAGTGGAAATGAAAGGCAAGTGTAGATACCGCAGGCCACATGTACATTGTGCCAGCAATCACGCGCCAACAATCACGTGTGCGCGGCGAGCCAAGGCAGTGTGACAGTGTCTACTCCACAGCCAGCTGTGCTTACTCGGCAACTGGGTGGGTTTCCTCTGTTCGTCCTGCACTCACGGCCACGAAGACCGCGTGGCTTAGTCTTCGCCTTCGAGTGTGACTAAACACGACAAACGTTTTGCTAGCATCTGTCCATAGACCGTTCAAGCTTCGATTGCGTGCGGCATCCAGCGTAGTGCCGTTCTGATCTGCTTGCAAGGGAAGCATTATAGTTGTGCGCTGAGGTACATCGTTGCCACTTCATTTGTTGGTTGGGCAAGATCCAATGTCCCTAAAGAAAACGGTAGGGGTTATGGAGTTCTACTTCCCCTAAGTATTGCTCGGCCTTGTTGTCCTTTCCTAAATTGCTACGCTACTGATTACCTTCATAGTACAGCGCAGGTGAATGCCCAAGTCAAGATACTCCAGACCAACCTATAGCGCTAGACAAGAAACCCACCTGCAACTAACTTTAATAACCTTCCGCTCGCCAATTTCTGATCATCATCCGACGCTTGTGGTGGGTCTATAGTTTGAAGGGAGCATCACGTTGAACTCTGTCGACACACTCAACAATGCCTCTGTGAAGGATGCAGACTAGTTGAGGGGCTTCCAACATGATACAGCATTACCATGGTTTAGACAAAAACGAGAAGTCACCATGTCAAAGAATTCGACAAAAAAGGTGAATGGCTGGGAGGGGGAGTCTAGTGGCAATTGCGCGAATAATGAGCCAGTTGTTGACGAAGCAGTATCACCCCCCCCCCCTTTCCCCTCGTTCTCATGCTGAGATGTTTATCTTGAGTTGGGCTCGAAGACGCTTTAATGCTTGTCTTCAACTGATCTCCCATTGTTGTAGACCAAACATTATTGTTTATGCATCACATCTGTAGCTCTGCTAAACAAGAAGTCCATCAGTAAAGCGGTTTCTCTTCTTTTTAGTTAGCTGAATTAAAAAGAAGACAAAACTTGCAACAATGCAGGATGTTACAACAGTACCAAGTCGTCAATTTACCAACCGCAGGCTCAGATTAGACTGTACGTTAGTCAATTGAGAAATAATATCGGCTGGTGTATTCTTCAAGACACTGAGTTGTGTGGTGGACCAAACAGAATCACGAGCTACATGTATGGCACGTTCCCGAGCATATTAATAACAAAGTATAACCTATCGTCAATACTGCCTCATTGATGCTGGCAAAATTGAGAGTATGCGAACGAGGCTTGTAGGCGATGTGAGTAGAAGGAAGTAGATCCGAAAGTGAACTCAATTAAGTTAGTTGTCTTTGCCCTGCTTACGAACTTCTGCAGGCATAGCTTCTACAACCTCCTACAGCTCCCTCTTACTGCCCTTGAAAAATGAAAAATCATACATGTACTGTCAATGCAACGGACACGGTTGACTTGACCAATCAGATTCCACCGATATCTCCCAAGAGCCAATCGTATTGCACCGTTATGGACCACTTCAATTGTTTCCTCTTAAGGCACGCGTACGGCACGCGTATGCCTCGTGCCTCGTGCCTCGAGGTAGGGGCCCTGCCGAGTAGACGACGAAGTGCAATCACAACACCCCCACTTCAGTTCGACGTTTCGAGCGCTGGTCCAACGTTGCTGCGCCCCATCAAATAGCGTAGCGGCTTGGTCGCCAGGCCCTTCGTTGGGTAGTCGGCGAGTTGGTCCTTGGTCGCCATGTGCTCCAGAGTAATGTCACCACTTGTAACCTTTTCGCGTATGAAGTGATAGCGAATGTCAATGTGCTTGGTACGAGCTTGGTAGCCAACATTCTTAGTCAACGCCATTGCGCCTTGATTGTCTTCGTAGATAACCCGTTGCACCAACTTGCTCGGCGCCAATGTCCTTAAGCAGAAGACGCATCCATACGCACTCCTTGACGCAGTCACTCAACGCCATGTATTCGGCTTTAGTCGAACTTAAAGCTACGGTCTTCTGGAATGTCGAACACCACACCACTGGAGCTCCACACAACAGCAGCATGACTCCGCTGTCTAAACCTCGTTCGTCACCTTTGCCGGCCCAGTCCGCGTCCGAGTAGGCCACAAGCTGCCTTCCCAGCTGTCCGTAAGTGATGCCCATATCCTTCGGCTTGAGCAAATATCGCACCACGTTGATACCAGCGTTCCAGTGCTTCTCACCGGGATTCTCCAGAAAACGACTCAATTTAGCCACTGTAGCCGAGATGTCGGGTCGGGTGCCACACGCCAGGTACATGAGGCTACCAACGAGCGACCGGTAAGGCCTTGACTTCATCTTGGCTTTCTCGTCACTGGTCTGGGCCTCGTCCGCCTTCGTCAGGTGCACGCTCGGGTCGATTGGGATCAGGCTTGGCTTCGCGTTCTCTTGTCCAAACTTCTTGATAATAGATTCTTGTGTACGCTTGCTGACTAATCCTGAGCATATTGTTCACCATGTCGTAGTCGATTTCGATTCCAAGAATGTAGCGTGCCTGTCCGAGGTCCTTAATCTTGAGCTTCTCTGCAATTCCAGCCTTCACTGATGTGATGGCTGCCTCCTCCCGCGTTGCAATCAACATGTCATCCACATAAAGACACATGATGCATTCTTCGTCACCTTCGCATCTCGTGTAGACGCACGGGTCAGCATCTGCAGCCTTGAATCCCATGCTATTGCGGTGCTTGTTAATAGTCTCGTTCCACACACGAGACGCTTGGTTGAGGCCAAGAGGCTCTGTAGCAGTAGGCACACGACGTCACCTTCACCCTCGACTTCAGCTAATGTCATCAGCTCTTGCAGTCCTTCAGGCAACTCAATGTAGATTTCTTCTTCCAGCTTGCCATAGAGGAACGCAGTGTCAACGTCACACTGCTCGATGTGCATCCCATCAGCACAGCACTTCGCCAGCTTGGCTCGGATTGAGTTCAGGTAGGCCACCGGCGAGTAAGTTTCTTCATAGTCAATTCCGCGGCGTTGCGAGTATCCTTTGCACCAGACGTGCCTTGTGACGAACGACCTCTCCTTTCTCATTGTGTTTCAGCGCGAAGACCCAGCGACAACCATTCGGTCTCTGGTGTGCCGGTCTTGGAACCAATTTCCACGTCTTGTTTGCGATGAGTGACTCCAGCTCACTTGCTATCGCTTTCTTCCATTCATCTCGGTCCGCGCTTGTCGTTGCCTCTTCATACGACTTGGGGACGCCTTCCATTGCAGCCATCGCTTGGCCGCCTTTAATTGCGAGAAGGTCACCTGTCGGCTTGTTCCGCTCTTGAGTCATCATCTGACGTTTCGTTCCACTGGACGATGGAGCATCGATGACTTGCTCTTCCTTGCTCCAGCTTCTTCAGGATCCGTGGTCTCGTCAATGTGGCGTGCACGTGAGCGAGTAATCATTGAGTGCGTCAAACCGTTGGGCACCACTGCACGCTCCATGCTCACGTCACGTTGAAGTGGGATCACGGCACCAGCTTCAACTTGGGGTGAAACGATTTGCCGTGACGTTACTGGCGGTTCTCCAAGCGGTTATGGGTCCACTGCGACTTCATCCTTATCCTCCAAGTCCAGTTGAGTCATCAGGTGCGCGGGGTTGGTGGTTTCCATGAACTTTACAGTGCGTACAACTTTCACCTTCCCTGTTGACAATTCCAGTACACAATAACCTTTGACGCCATCTTTGTAACCCAGGAAGCGACACTTGAATGCCTTAGCATCGAGTTTCCGGCGCTTCTCGTCAGGGATATGTGCGTAACCAATAGCTCCAAACACCTTGAGGTTCATGAGCTGAGGCTTGGTCTTGTACACAATTTCGTAGGGTGTCTTTACAGTCACGGAGTGGGGAATCCTGTTGATGATCCATGCTGCCGTGTTGACTGCTTCCGCCCACCACTTCTTCTCAACATCTTCGTGGTAGAGCATGCAGCGAGCCATCTCCACAAGACTTCGGTTCATGCGCTCAGCGAGCCCATTCTGCTGAGGCGTGTATGGTACCGTTTTCTCATGCTTGATACCGCTGCGGTTGAGGTAGTCCTTAAGCTGTCGACCCGTGTACTCACCACCATTGTCCGAACGCAAACGCTTGATCGTCTTGCCTGTCGCGTTCTCTATTGCTGCCTTAAAGATCTTAAACTTCGACAGCACTTCTGATTTTGCCTTCATGAAATAGACCGTCACGTGACGTGAGTAGTCATCAATGAAAGTCACCACGTACGTGCAACCACCGGGTGTCTTGGTCTGCATCGGACCCATCACGTCCGAGTGCACCAGATCCAGTACACCTGCACCCTTGACGAGCTTCTCCGGGTGTCGGGGATAGTCGTCAGCTCTCATTTTGCCCATGCAGCAGCCCGCGCAGGCGTCTTCACTGGTTACGTCTCCCATGATGCGAGGCACTCCTTCTGCCATGGTCAGTAGCTGTTCGTAGCGCTTGTACGGGATGGGCCAAGGCGTGCGTGCACTACTGCCCATGGCTCCTTACGAGATGTCGTCGCAGCATGGCACACCTCGTCCCCCACGGTCTTCAGCTTGTAGACGTTTCCGCAGCGCTTCGCCTCCATGACTTTTGCGTCGCCATAGTGAAAGACACACTTGTCCTTGCCGAACTGCGCGACGACGTCTTTCTCGGCCGGCTTCGACACCGAGATGAGGCTTCCTTCAAATTCAGGGATGTTCAAAACATCCGCCAACGTGACAGACGTCCCGTCCATCAACTTCAACGCGACGGTGCCCTTTGCAACAGCGTCAATCTTCGTGCCATCCGCGATCGTAATACGGACTGGTGTCTTTAGCTCCTTCATGGACATAAACTTGTCCCGGACGCTGGTCATGTGCAGCTTGCACCGGAGTCCACTAGCCACTCCGTCTTGTCCATCGCACTCGTTGCCGTAAACGCAAAGTCGGACGCTTCCTGCGCGACTTGTCCTCGTCCCTCGTCGGCCTTGTTCTTGCGGCACCGGTCCACGACCAGTATGCACTCGAGTAAGACGCCGTACGAGTTAGCGTTCATGGAGAAGCCGCGGCTGGACCACTTGCGCGTGTTTGGATCGATTGGGTACGCCCACGTGGACAAGGCCAAACGCACCAACTTGGAGCCAAAGAGCTTCAAGTGTATGTTCTTGGGGTACGCCGAGAACTCAAAGGGCTACCGCGTGTACGACTTGGAGTCGAACAAGGTGAAGGTGACCAGGTCTATACAGCTGGACGAGCGCGAGATAGACGGCATTTACGACTCGGCACCGACTGAGAGCACAACAGTCATTGATTCGGCAGAGGACGTCGATGAAGTCGTGCAGCTCGAACAAGAGCAACAGCCCGTTGCCCAGGCGCCGGTGAGGTCGATGGAAGTAAACCATGAGGACGACACGGAGATGCCCGAGGCAGAGTCGGACGACTCGATGAGGCATGAATTGGCAACGTACCGAAGGTCGCTGGGGGAAGCACTCAGTGACAACATCGTCTTCCACCCGGAACCTGAACGAGTTCGACGCCAACGCGAACCCGTACTTGCTCTTGGAGACACTGCGGACGGTACAAGGAGAACGACATAGACGACACGGACAATGACGATCACTTCTGGCCACCGTCGCCCAAAAGGCCTCGAGTTGATGAAGACAGCCTCCTCGCCGAAGCTGTACTCGCATACGCTGCTAGTGTGGGAGATGCTGATGATGCACCCACCACGTACCAGCAGGCCATGAAAAGCAACGAAGCGTCGGAGTGGGTCAAGGCGATGAACGCCGAGTTGAAGGCGCACGCAGACAATGGATCATGGACGCTAGTGCGGCGGACTTCTGGTGCCTGGCCGATTGGATGCCGATGGGTGTTCGCAAAGAAACGAAACGAACACGGCCGAGTTGTGCGATACAAGGCCAGGTTGGTGGCGAAGGGCTTCAAGCAGAAGTTTGGCGTGGACTTCTTCGAAACTTACTCGCCCGTCGCTAATATGAACTCGATCAGGGTCGTGCTGTCCGTGGTGGTGGCGAAGGCCTACGTCATGGAGTAGTTGGACGTGGACACGGCGTTTCTGAACAGTGACTTGAAGGAACAGGTTTTCATGGGGGTGCCGTATGGCATCACGAACGCGGGGAAAGTGATGTGCAAGTTGCACAAGGCGATCAACGGCCTGAAGCAGACTGCAAGCGCGTGGCACCAGACGATTCATGCTGTGTTCATGAAGATCGGGTTCTGCAGCTGCGGGGCAGACCAGTGTGTGCACGTGAAGGGAGCGAAGGACGAGTACGTGTACGTCTGCTTGTACGTGGACGACATGATCATCGCTGCCAAGACGAACAAGGAGATCGATGAGGTTAAGATGGCACTAAAGACCGCTTTCAAGATGAAGGAGCTGGGCGAGGCCAAGTTCATCCTTGGTATGGAGATCAACCATGACCGCACGACAGGGACGCTGATGATCAAACAGACGCGCTACATTGACGACGTCGCCAACCGGTTTAACCAACAGGACGCGAAAGCGGTGGTGAACCCATGTGAGTCAGGCATGAAGTTGACGAAGTTTCAGTCGCCGACCACGAACGCGGAACGCGAGGAAATGAGGACCAAGCCGTACAGGTCTTGGATTGGGTGCTTACTGTACATCACTACATGTACGCGTCCGGACGTTGCATACGTCGGCACACAGCTGTCATGGTTCTTGGAGAGCCCTGGGCAGCAGCACTGGAAGGCTGCCATACGGGTGCTCCGCTACCTAAAGACTACGAAGGACTTTAGGATCATCTTCAACAGCAACGACGACAAGGTCGTGCTGGAGGCGTACACAGATGCCGACTGGGCAGCAACCTGGACGACCGTCGCTCGGTGTCCGGGATTATGATCATGATTGGCGACGCACCGGTCGTCTTCAAGTCGAAGTACCAGCGCACAGTGGCGCTAAGCTCGGCGGAGGCGGAGTACATGACGTTGAGCCTGTGCACGCAATAGGTGCTGTGGACCCGAGCGATGCTCAAGGACCTAGGTCATGAGCAAGTGGGAGCAACTGTCATTTGGGAGGACAATCAGGGTGCGATCGGTCTAGCCAGCAATGCTGGCTACAATGCGAGGACGAAGCACGTGGACATTAGACATCATTTCATCCGAGAGAATGTCGCGAGCGACATCATCATCGTGAAGTACGTATCAACCACGGACCAGCTCGCGGACATGTTGACCAAGGCACTGGGAAGCAAGAGACTGAAGTACTTGCGGGACACAAGTGGCATCGTCAACAAGCTTAAGCAAGAAGAGCATTAGCGGCGAGTGGGAGTGTTGAAGTGGCGCCTGCTAATACTCGCTGTGATTCATACAATGATGACTTGAGCGAGGAAACTTGTTATCTAAATGTTCATCATGATACGAACAATTTACGATTAAATGTTACTGACGGATATTATACCGGAAGCTCACAGCCAGTCAAGTCAAACAAGGAAGCAGCGCTAATCAGCATGATGAGAGGCACGAAGGAGGGCACAGGAGATAGAGTAGCTTAGCGAGAACTAACTACATCAACATCACTTCGGCATTTGCCCTCAACCCCACAAGTAGAACTAACACGGTGTACTTGAAGTAGTGCATAACTGCATCAAATACTTGCTCTAAGGACTCCACTCCTGGAAAATATATCGTCTCGAAGCGCGTACAGCACCAGTCGCCCTCACTCGTTTCAATGATTTCATCTGAGTACGTTGATTTGCCACAGTCCACCATTCGACTGGGATCCATCACAAAATCCTACGCAGAACGTAACTTCTCCTCTCTGATTGCCAACAGAGTTGCTTTGCGCTTGCTCCAATCATCTCCAAGGCGAATGCGAGAGTGTAGCGGGTAAGATTCGTAGTCTCCCTGTGCACAACACAATTGGATGAGTGTTGTGCCCAGCTCAACTAATTCTTCAACGTACCATGGAACCAGAGACTGCCGACCGGGCTTTGGCAAATTGGAGTTGGTTGCTACGCGCGATAGCTAACAGTTCGACATTATGTGCAACAGCTTTTCGTAGCGTCTCGTCGGATGCTGCCAGCATTGTTGACGGTGCCTGTAGTGTCGCGAGTTGGAATTGAAGCTTACGAATCTCAGCTCGACGATCTCTCTGCTCCTTTGCAGATCCGGCATTCATCAAAGCAGGTTACGATGTCAAAATGGTTGACCAAGACTATGGTTAAGTTATATTGCAGATTTACGTACGCGGCGCATGGCATAGGTGCATCGGCGCTTGTTGGACATTTGCTGGAGTCGAGATGCGGTATATTGTGAACTGATCGTTCACTCGTAAATCGGAAGACAGCACAGAGACGATTACCGCTCTGAATCAACGCGAAACGTGTAGTAATCCGTTATTAGTATCAGCACATGTGATGCGATCTGTGGAATCACTGCAAGTGACCATACATTTCCTCGTTCAAGATTTTGCCCTACGTGACAAGAACAAGCCTAGCCTTGCCTGTTGTGATTGCACTTCGACGTCTACTCGGCTGGGCCCCTACCTCGAGGCACGAGGCACGAGGCATACGCGTGCCGTACGCGTGCCTTAAGAGGAAACAATTGAAGTGGTCCAAAACGGTGCAATACGATTGGCCCTTGGGAGATATCGGTGGAATCTGATTGGTCAAGTCAACCGTGTCCGTTGCATTGACAGTACATGTATGATTTTTCATTTTTCAAGGGCAGCAAGAGGGAGCTGTAGGAGGTTGTAGGAGTTGTGCCTGCAGGAGTTCGTAAGCAGGGCAAAGACAACTAACTTAATTGAGTTCACTTTCGGATCTACTTCCTTCTACTCACATCGCCTACAAGCCTCGTTCGCATATTCTCAATTGGTTATGAGCCCAATCTATGCTGACACAGTCAAGCTCGTGGAAGACAACTACTTCCACTGGGAGTTTAACATGCGGATGAAGCTCTCGCCCAAGGGACTATTGGCTCACATCATTAAGCCAGAGTTCGACGCTGTGAGTGACCGCTCCGCTCCGCAATGGAAGACCGACGATCTGAAGGCACTTAGTGTGATCGCTGGAGATGCGAGATTCACGTACCAAGTTTACATTCGCGGAGCGACGAGCGCTGCTGTGAAGCCTCGGATGAATCATCATCGGCTCAAGAGAAGGCGTTCGCGACGAAGAAGAAGGAGTACGGCAAGCGGCGGTTCAACGGGAACTACTTATACTGCAAGAAGACTGGGCGTTGATCAGGTAGACCGATGTACTAATTGCCTTGGCCCACCACATCGTCGAGATGCTTTTGTAGTACAGCATACTCCGCGCCTTTTCCATGATCGTGCGGTTCATTCGCTCCGCCACACCATTTTGCTGCGGGCTATAGGGCACAGACTTCTGGTGAACGATCCCGTTCAACGAGCACAACTTGTTCATCTCCTTGTTGACAACCTCCGTGCCGTTGTCCGAGCGCAGGCACTTGATTCTTTCCCCCCATTGATTCTCATACAAGTTCAAGAACGTCTTGAACTTGGCGGGTACCTCGCTCTTCTTGATGATGAAGTACGCTACCACGTACTTCGAGTAGTCATCTACAAACGTGACCACGTACCGGGCCCCGCCCTTTGACTTCGTCTTCATGGGCCCCATGACGTCTGTGTGCACCAGCTGCAACACTTTCGTCGTCTTCGACACTGATCGAGCCGGGAAATGCTCGACCGTCTGCTTGCCCTTCATGCAGCCCCCGCACAACGTCATCGACTTCTTGTCTGTCATGGGCATGCCAGTGGTGGCGCGCTGCGTCTTCGCCAACGCGTCCTTGTTCAAGTGGCCCATGCGCGCGTGCGACAACTCCCACTCACTGTTGACTCCGGCATACTCCACATAGTGCGCCATGTCCTTCTCGCAGTCGAGCACATGGCCTTGCCGACCTTCTTGCCCAACGCAATCGCCTTCGACTTGTTCCATATAGTGCATGACTTCTGTTGGAACTCCACGCTCATGCCGCGCTCCGCCAACCTGCTGACAGACAGCAGCTGCCGGTCCAGCCCCGGGATGTACAGCACATCGATCATCTTGATGCGCTTGCCGTCGATGCCTGTAAAGCAAACCGACCCCGTTCCCACAACCCGGATCTTCTTGCCGTCAGCGATGGTCACCTCGATGACCGAGTTGAGGTCCTTGTCCTCAAACAAATCGTTGCGGTGCGGCGTCATGTGCGCCGTCGCACCGTGTCGATCAACCACCCTGACGACCGACTCTTCCCAACCGCAAAGACCGCGTCATCGTCATTGCTCGCATTCGGGCAGTCCCGCTTCATATGGCCCATTTGGCCGCAGCTGAAGCACTTGCCCTTGAAGCCACCGCTCTTTCGACTATTGTAGCTCTTGTGACCCTTGTCCCGCTTAAAGCTCTTTGCTCCCTTGTACTTGCTGCTGTTCGTGGCAGCCTTCAGCGCGCGCTCCATGCCTTCTTTCTTGTCAAGGCGTTCGTACTCTTTGAGCAACTTCTCCTTTACCTCAATCAAGGTTGTGTCTTTTGCGTGCTCCACTATCGAGCTGATCAACTCGTACTTCGTGGGCAGACTACTCAGCAAGATGACATGCTGGCGGGCCTCGTCTAGCGGCTCTCCCAGTGTCTGCAAGCCCACGATCAGCTCGTCGAAGTTTTCCAGGTGCTTGGCCATCGTCACGCCGTCCTCCATCTTGAACTCATGGAGGCAGCGGGTCATCGTCACCCGGTTGTGCATGGTGGTGCGGTTGTAGAAGTCACGCAACGTGTTCCAGGCCACGATGGCCGACGTGGCCGATCGGATTTTCGTGTGGTGTTCTACCGCTACCCCTTGAGCGATCAACCCGAGTGCCATCATGTCATTGAGCAACCACGCCTCCGTGATCTCCGCTGGGTCCTTCACCATCCGTACGTGCGCCAGCAGCCCCTTCCTCGCTAATGTCATTCGCATGGCGAACTCCTAATGAAAGTAGCTGTTACTTCCAAGGATGACTTCGGCCTACTTGGTGGACGTGGTGGTCATGGCGGTAGTGTTGCTTGGTCTTGAGCGTCTTGCGGCTGTTAACCTGTTAGTTCTACTTGTGGGGTTGAGGGCAAATGCCGAAGTGATGTTGATGTAGTTAGTTCTCGCTAAGCTACTCTATCTCCTGTGCCCTCCTTCGTGCCTCTCATCATGCTGATTAGCGCTGCTTCCTTGTTTGACTTGACTGGCTGTGAGCTTCCGGTATAATATCCGTCAGTAACATTTAATCGTAAAATGTTCGTATCATGATGAACATTTAGATAAAAAGTTTCCTCGCTCAAGTCATCATTGTATGAGTCACAGCGAGTATTAGCAGGCGCGCACTTCAACACACCGAAATTCTCATCTCTGAAAGGCCTGGTAGCTTCGCAATGCGAGACGATTACGAGTGTCTGGAAGGTGGAATTACCAACTTCCTTGTGATTGCCACGAACGGCACGGGAACCACCACGGAAGCAAGCACACTTGTCATATCACAACTTTTTAGTGAGGGTGACGAACGGAACCGATTGGAATAGTAGTTATCGATTCTATCGATGACGATAAACTTTACCCTTGGGTTCCGAGTGAGCGCGTCCGGCAGGACGGAACAGGTCCCATGATCTTGACGGCCAGTACGGCTCGGACGACGACGAGTGTGAGGGGTCAAGTTCAAATGGCGAATTAGTAGTGACGATGAGGCAGGCATCATATGTGAAGTTATATCAACCCGACTTTCCTTTATCGAATGCAGCACAGCAAGACTTGCTCGATGGGTTTTCACGATCTGGGGAATTCGTGCGCAAGGCGATCCGAAGAATCGTCTACAGTTAAAGCACAAAATCACAATATACTACTTCCGATAGTAGTAAGCTGGACGTCGAACTAGAAATCGTGCAATTTCAGAGTAGGAGCTTGTAAATTTTGCTGGGGGCCTGCCGAAACTATTGGGAGCCCAGACCTTGACACGGTCACAATGAACACTTTCACGCGTTGAATTCTTTATACCTACGAAATGGATATCTAAAGTTGCGGAACCGTTCTGCGATGTCACTGTGAGGTGTGCAGCAGTTCATTTGTTATAGCACCTATTCTTACGCGCCACACACCAGGCACTCGTCCTCATCGTCACCTGCGCGGGCCACGGTTTCAACCTCGACCGCCGGGGACGGGGCAGAGGCCGTCGTGCTGGCCTCCCTGGCCTCCTCCTTCGCGCGTTGCAGGTCGAGGCCCTGCTTGTCCACTGTGAATTTGATGGCATCAGCTTTCGGGCGTCCGCGCATGTAGTACATGCCCGTCTTGAGACCCTTCTTCCAGGCGTAGAAGTGCATCGAGGTGAGTTTGCTGATTGTCGGGTCAGCGATGTGGATGTTAAGTGACTGGCTTTGGCAAATGTAGGCGCCGCGGTCCGCGGACAGGTCCAGCACTGCCTTCTGCTTAATCTCCCACACCGTTTTATACTTCTCCTTCACCGTGTCTGGAATCGCCTTCACCTTCTGTACCGAACCACCGTCGTTCAGAATCTGGTTACGCACCTCAGGCGTCCAAATACCCAAATCGATCAGCTCCTTCATGAGGTACTTGTTCACGATCGTGAATTCACCAGCAAGGACACGACGGTTGTACATGTTCGAGGTGTAGGGCTCAATCGACTCGTTGTTACCGAGGATCTGAGCTGTAGACGCCGTAGGCATTGGTGCCACAAGCAGAGAGTTGCGCAGACCGTGCTTGATCACGTTCTCCTTCAGCGCAGCCCAGTTCCACAGTCCAGATGAAGGGGTGACACCCCACATATCAAACTGGAAAATGCCCTTGCTAGCCGGTGAGCCCTGGAACGTTTCATACGGGCCCAGCTCCTTCGCAATCTTCATCGACGTCTCCATAGCCGCGTAGTAAATAGTCTCGAAGATGTTCTTGTTCAGCTCACGAGCCTGCTGGCTCTCGAACGCGTAGTTCATCAGAATGAACGCGTCAGCCAGACCCTGTACACCAATACCAACCGGACGGTGGCGCATGTTGGATTTGCGCGCTTCGACCACGGGGTAGTAGTTCACGTCAATGACCTTATTCAAGTTGCGAGTCACCACCTTGGTCACCTCGTATAGCTTCTGGTAGTCAAACACGCCATCGTCCACAAACTTGGGCAGAGCCACCGACGCCAAGTTGCACACCGCCACCTCATCAGGCGACGTGTACTCCATCACTTCGCAGCACAAGTTGCTGGACCGAATCGTTCCCAGATTCTGCTGGTTGGACTTGCGGTTGGCCGCGTCCTTGTAGAGCATGAAGGGAACGCCCGTTTCGATCTGCGCGTCCAGAATGGCAAACCACAGCTGCTGCGCGTTGATCGTCTTGCGGGCACGGCCCTCCTTCTCGTAATTTTCGTACAAAGTCTCAAACTCTTCGCCCCAACACTCATAAAGCCCGGGCGCCTCATTGGGGCAGAACAAGCTCCACTTGCCATTAGCCTCCACCCTCTTCATGAAAAGGTCGGGAACCCAAAGCGCGTAAAACAGGTCACGAGCACGGTGCAACTCGTTACCGTGGTTTTTGCGCAAGTCGAGGAACTCGAACACGTCGGCGTGCCACGGTTCCAAGTAGATGGCAAAAGATCCCTTGCGCTTGCCTCCACCCTGGTCCACGTAGCGGGCCGTGTCATTAAACACCCGCAACATCGGGATGATGCCATTAGACGAACCATTGGTGCCACGAATGTAACTGTTCGTAGCACGGATGTTGTGCATGCTAATGCCAATTCCACCGGCCCACTTGGAAATGCACGCACACTGCTTCAGCGTATCATAGATTCCCTCAATGGAGTCGTCTTGCATTGCCAGCAAGAAGCATGACGACAGTTGGGGTCGAGGGGTGCCGGCGTTGAACAACGTCGGGGTAGCGTGAGTGAAAAACTTTTGGGACATAAGTTCGTAGGTCTCTAGCGCCGCCTTGATGTCGGACTTGTGGATACCCAACGCCACACGCATGATCATCTGCTGCGGGCGTTCCACCACCTTGCCATTCACACGGAACAGATAACCCCTTTCCAGGGTCTTAAAGCCGAAGTAGTCGTACTCAAAGTCCCGGTCATGAATGATCGCGGAGTTGAGCTCGTCCTTGTGCTTCATGACGATCTCGTACACATCGTCAGCAATGAGCGGCGCCGCAGCGCCGGTCTTCTCGTGCACGTTCTTGTGGAAGACCTCGATGTTGTCGCTGAAGACCTTGTTGGTGTTCTTGTGCAGGTTGGATACGGCGATACGCGCGGCCAGCTTGGAGAAGTCCGGGTGCTGCGTGCTCTGGTAGGCGGCCGTCTCGGCCGCCAGCTCGTCCAGCTCCGACGTGGTCACGCCCGGGTACACGCCCGCCACCACCTTCTGCGAGATCTTGACGGCGTCCACGTAGTCCGGGTTGAGCCCGTAGCAGAGCTTGGTGATGCGCGCTGTGATCTTGTCGAACTTGACGTCCTCGCGGCGCCCGTCGCGCTTGATCACGTACATGGTGCCGAGCGTTGAGGTCTCTGGCTTGGATCGCTTGCGCTCGAGCCGGCAAATTGAAGAATGAAGGTTGCTGGCGGGTGGCGAAGGCGAGGACGAGCGGCGCGCGCTGCCATTGGAGGAAAAGGGGCGAGGGCAGAGCGCTGATTGGAGCGTGGCCCCATCACCCCGTTTTGGCGCGTGCCTTTTGGCGGGGTTTTTTGAAAGAGCCAAACGCTTGGCGCCAAAACGATGTTAAACCATAGACAGCCGGCAGGCAAGATGCGTAAGCTTTTGCCACCCCGAGACGCGATTGTAGACCATGTGAGGGCCTTTTTGTGGTGGATACTTGGTTGGAGGGGGGTTGCGCTGGTGTCGGTGACCGTCGAGCTTGCTTTGCAACCGATGACGCGTGGGTTTCCATCAGTCCTGTGAATTCCAACCGCTTTCTGCGATTGTGTAGACTACGTTGTTGCTTCACAGGCAGCGAATATTACCTTCCTACTTGATCTGGCCGAGCTGATTGAGCCTTCGCCGAGATGGCTTTGCATTGAAGGACCATATGGAGCTGCGCCATCATAGCAGAGAAAGCGTCGCAGTGTTTGATCGTCTCTATAGTCCTTATACAGCACAACAAAACCAGTGCTTCCGTTCAGATTGGCTATGATGCGTATATATCGTTACCAGTGAAGGGCGATGTTCTCGCTGTTGTGGAGGCTGCTGGCGTGGCTGCAGCTCGTTGTGAAGCTGGAGCCGTACACTCAGCAGGCGCTGCCTAATTGAAATGATTTGGGCACCATGAGCCGATAATCAGTTTCGTTATACGGGTGACCACAAAGAATTGTTGCGACAAATACATGTCATGAATTTGTGTGGTGTTCGCTTTTCACATTTCTATCGTCACTACACCACTACTACGACTTGACTCGCTTTGCTCTCTCGGTCCAAGCATGTCTCGGTAAAGCCTGCTCGAGCCAAGGCTAGCCTGCATGTAACGGCGGTGGAGAAGCAAGGCAACTGTGACAACGAGAGCTACGGAAGTGAATGAACTGTGCCCATGTAGATGGCAAGGAAGTGCTCTACATCCTGTAAAACTTCTCGAACCTTGGGGTTTCACTATTTTTTGGGATGAGAACAAACATTAGTAGTCTTTTCGGCGGGGGTGCACACCACTCGTGATAGCGCCATTATTTCACACAAGTAACTGTAGCTTTGCTGGTTTCAAAGTCTCTGTGAAATCTGGCCCGTGACTTGTACCCTCGCACTGTTTTACTTTGATTTTCTGGGCGATCCGGTTGCCACTGCGAGAACTTGAGATACAGACTCGTCCAAGTTTCAGATGACTTGTATCAGGTGTAGGACTGGTAACTGATGGCACAGACACGAACATGCTCTCGTTGAAACACGAACATGCCCTCTTTGAATACCCAAATCCTCCCAGAGCTGTCGTCGGGTTTAAAAGAAAGTGTGTACGCGTGGCATAGCTGGCACTGACCGAATAGGTTATCCTACAACTCACTCTGCTATCTCGCAGCAGCCTTGTAGCTCTATTCATCTTGAGTTCTATCTCAATTGTTGTTGTCAACAACAACAATTGACACGGAGTAGTTAAATGGCACCCAGTAGTAATGGCAGCTGTAAGATCACGATTTGGTTGAAATTCTTGCGTTTTCACTTCAACCTGCTTGGTACATATGTAGCAACAGAAAAACTCAAGGATACACGTCATTTTGATCGTGTTGTTGCTTTATACAAACGTTAATAAAGACACTCATGTATGACTGCTTAGCGACGACGGTGCCGGTTGAATCGGAGATACAGCACACCAATAACTAAAATCTGCAGCACTACTGAATAGCCCGCCAAGATCATCATGTCCTTGGTGACGTTGACTTTGTCCATACCATACTCCTTGAGCAGGTTCCAGGATTTCTCGGTGTTTTCCTTGGAAAAATGTTCGTACATGAACGACTCAAATGAGTATGTGTGGAATGCGATGTAGTAGCCCCACTTCCAGTACACGGGCATGTCTGCATACGGCACCATGAAGCCTTCGCAAAGCATAAACATACCGAAGAGACCAGCTCCAAGTGCAATACCCATAATGTAGTGCGGAACAGCAGCACCAAGCAAGTGCATCAGCGACTCCGCGGCAATAAGTGACAACGTCAGGTTCAGCAGGAACGTTCCGAATGTGTTGACATTGGCCAAGAACACCACAATGGCAGATGCCAAAACCGAAATGAGGAGGATGCCTGGCAAAGCGGCAAGCAGGTTCGACATCGTGTAGCCGGTTAGAGACAACGCGTACGACCGCATTTCACGCTCCATCACAGCACGGTGCTCCAGCAATGCGGGCAGGGCTGCCACAGACATGAACACCAGGAAGGCTTGCACGTAGAAGAGCAGGGGCACCATCGAGATATCCTTGAGTCCGCTGTTGGAGCTCAGGTACATCGTTCCCACCATCAGCGACAGCAGCACATACATAAGCACACGCAGCCAGAACACACCGGGGTGGCGCCAGTTGTTGGTGAGGTTACGCTTCACCAACACGAAGAACTGGTCCATCGGCCACGGTCGCATAGCCTTCAGCAACTCCGGGTTGGCCAAGTGATCCCGGCGAGCTCGGTCACGAACAACATCAGCACGGAGACGCTGAGGCTCGGCGCTTTCCTTGAGCGCACGGGTGAACGGTTCCAGCTTCAAACCTTCGTGGAAGTTGGTGTTGACCAAGTGAACGAAGTACTCAGCTGGGTTCGTATACATCGGGCAAACATAGCCCATCGAGAAGAAGTGGGCGATAGCGGCGTTGGTAGGTCCGCTGTAAACCAGCTCGCCACCGCTGAGGATGATGAGGTTGGTAAGCATGCCGTAAATCGACGACGAAGGCTGGTGGATAGTGCAAACGACGTTCTTTCCGCCTTCCTGGCACAACCGTTCGATGTACTGCATCACACCGCGAGCAGAAGAGGAGTCCAGACCAGAGGTGGGCTCGTCGAGAAGCAGGAGTGCGGGGTCCGAAAGCAGCTCCAGAGCAATGCCAAGACGCTTACGCTGACCGGACGAGATTCCCTTGTGGAAGACGTCACCAACACGGGCGTTGGCGCATGACCGCAGTCCCATAGCGTCGATCACGTCTTGGACACGCGCCTCGCGCTTGACAGGAGGCATGTGGCCAGGCAGACTCAGTCCGGCACCGATCTGCAGGGTTTCGAGCACAGTGAATGCTCCAAGGAACGCCATGTCCTCAGACACGTAGTTCATGATCGAGTGGAATGTCCGCAGGTCACGAGGTTGGCCGTTGATCTCCACGAGACCCTCTAGATGCACACCAGCAGAGCGCGTCGACGGCACTCGGTCCGCAAGCATGTCCAAGAGCGTGGTCTTACCAGCTCCCGAGGGACCGAGGATAGCTGTAAGCTCACCCGGTCCCGACCGGCCCCAAACGTTGTTGAGGATTTTGCGAGGCTGCTGGCGCTCGAACTGCGCCTCGAGTCCCGACGGACCCGATCCGCGCTTGCTGTTGTTGCGAAGACGTCCGAGCTTCTTCTCCTTGGGCTGGATGAAGTACGAGATGTGCTGCCAACTGATTGAGCACGTCTGCAGTGCCGCGCGCTGGCGGATGCCCTCGGTCGACAGCTCCGAGTTCTGGTCGAACAGTGCCACCTTCGGCTTCACCGGGATGTTGTTGTTGCTGAATGCGTGCGGCGCCGGTCCTTTCAGCGTGTCCAAGTTGCCGTACGCCGTGTCGACGGGCGACATGAGTCCCCCGCTCTGGTCGAGCGCGCGACTGCGCTCGAGGTCGGTGCGCGACATCGGGGCGCCGAGCACCGCCGTGGGCTCCGATCCGTCCGAGCTCATGGGCGTGTGGCTCGAGGCCGAGACCTGTCGAAGCACGGGCGGTCGGCCGTCCATGACTGTCAGTCCGAGTTCCTGCGGTTCCAGTCGAACGGAGTGTCGACAAGCTCCTCCGAGTCGGTCTTTTCCGTTGTGAACCCTCACATCATCGCCGAGCGCGCCGCGAGTGAGTGCTCCACCTGCCGGTCGGTGAAGAACGGGTCGAGCGCTTGATCCGAGTTGCCGCCAGATGCCCTGGACAGTGCACCGGTGTCGACACCTGCGGCGCGCGTAGCGCCGGAGCGGGGATCTTAGGAGATTGGCATAGTCTCACCTCGCCACGGGCACTTGACCCGCCCGGTCGCTACTGGAGCCCGAGCAGATCAAACGCTGGTGGCGGGAGGGGTAGAGGCACATGTTGAACGGCGGACCGGCCCACTCACCGATCACGGCGACAGGGAAGGCGGAGACCATGTCGACAGCTCCACCAACCCTCGGGGCGACGCGAACGCACTCGACGCCACGAAATCGCAGCCAGCAGGTGGATAATGGTAAGGTTTGATGCGAACGGCTTACACCTCTATGGTAACGACCGTGAGGCTAAGCCGCTGACAACCATGAACCGAGCTGTCGGATGGCGCTGCTCGCAGGTGGCGCGCACAATCAAACACCTGGGCCCAAAGGAGCGCACACCGGCAAGTAGGACCAACATCACCGCATCAGCTGACCTGAGCAGCGTATGGTACTCGCGCTTCGACCGCTCTTCACTGACGGCCACCTCTAGACTGAGGACACCTCGACGCCAGCGAGCGAGGTGTCGCCATTGCGTCGATGCCGAGTGAGTCTTCTGTAGCGGTACACACCGAGCGTGTTGAAGCGGACCGGGACATGGGACGCCGAGGCGAGCTCATGGCCACCCCGAGATTCGAGCCGGACGCACTGTCCCGGGCACCGACGGGGTTAACGCCGCGGCACCAACCGTAGTAATGGCGCATGACGCATTGGCAACGTCGTTGGTGACTATTTCGTTGTTTGTTAGGCTTGAGACAGCTATCTCGGCAGTGGCGGGAGCCTGCGGTCATTGATGGCGAAGCATGGCTTACGGGCGCAAGCTTCACCTTCACTGCGGGCCTCGCACGACCGCCGCACTGTCCAATACCGCTCGCTCGTGTCCTTGGTGCGCTGCTGCCCCGACGGGGTCAACCTTACATCGTCCTGTTGTGGTCCCATCCAAGTGCTGCGCGGACTTGTCGCTCCACCAAAAGCTCCTGGTCGTTCCAAGTCCATCAGGTCTGATCTTGACTCGCGCTGTTGCTGCGCACAGGTACGGATCGAGCTCGACTGGAAGAGGTCCGTGGACGGACGGCCTTGGTCACGTTGACCTATACCAAGGCACTGAGGTCAGAGACTCTCACAGGCAGGTCTAGCAGACCTTGCTGTCCCCGTCAAACGCCGCTTTGAAATGCCCGCGTGCACCTGTACACATCCAAAAGAGCTGTTCAAAGGATGGCACTCAGTTTGAGCTTTCCCGTAGGCGCAAGGTCAACACAACGTGAGTGCGCCGCAGATTCCAGCGGTCTACTACGTTGAAGGCAAGGACGACTAAGGTGATGACAGCGTTGTTAGAAGGGGAGCCGCGAGGCAGCGAATTTCGTACTCCATCTCCACGGCTGTAGCAGCACTTTGCTCTGCTAAAGGAGCAGAAGATGCCCATCTTTCAAACATGTCGACGATCGCTCCTGCGACTGGAGCGCGTTGGGTAAAGAAGCAAAGGACGTCGGAATTGCCAGACACCCCCGTCCATGCTTTTCCCCACCGTTCAAATCTTCGTGAGCTCTTTCAAGTCTGACTTGGCGCGTCAAGAATGGCTCTTGCTGAGAGCAGGACCCCAAAAATAAAAAAATAAAAGATTCGCTGCGGGCAACCGTCGGTGCATTGGGTTGTCGTGGTAAATCTCGCCGGGCAATTGTGTCCGTCTCGATCAATAAGCACCGCACCTGCAGAAGCGGCTTCGGCAACGAATACTCTTGTCTAGTAGAGGAGAGCCCTCCCACCGCATAATCTTGCATTGTTCGTCTATGGAATAGCGTCACCTACTCGGAGCTCGCAGTATCTGTTCTGCAAAAACTACATCGCCCTTCACCTTGGCTCTAGTGCAGGGCTCGACCTCATTGACGGTCTATGATGCGCATTTAGACGCGAGGCTCCAGCGTCTTGAGCGAGTGCAGGTTCTTGTCCTCTTCAGCGAACTCCAAACGCTTTTGAGCCTTCAGCAGCATCCGCATCTCGCGCTGGTTGTCCTCGTCAATCTTCAGGCCCTTCTCAATCTGCTTGAACGCGTCTTTCTCATCCAAGTTCAGCACCGTAAAGTAGCTATAGCGTTGCAAATGAGCGAAACAAAGCAAGCAAGAATTAGCATGCGAGTTCAAGCCAGCATGCCACACTATAGAATTCTAGTGAGGAACGGGCAAACGTACCCGCTGTGCGACTTTCGCTCTCCACCGTCTACGACAGAGTGGACAAACACTTCAACCTCGACCTCGAGGCGATAGCGCCTGTTGTTCGATGGCAAAAGCAAGGTTATTCGCAAGCTAAACATCTGACTCAGGCAAAATGCAACTTACCGAACGTTGACAACACGAGCACGCGCCGTCACGATGTCCGAGATCGAAATGGGCAACTTGAACAGCACGCGGTTCATGGCGATGGTCACCATTTTCTCCGACTTGGTGAAGTTCTGAGCGCAGTATAGAGCAGCTCGATCCTACATCAACCACCACACCGGATCAAGCACGTAAGAACCTTTACTACATCCTCCAGCAGCCCAGCAACATACCATCCACGTGAGCAGATCGCCTCCGAAGACGGTCTCGTTAATATTGAGGTTTCTGGGCAAGAACCAGTTGCGCACTTCGATCTCCGTGTCGCTCACAGAGACGTAGTGGCCCTTGGTCTCCCCTGGGAGCAAGTCACTGTTCTTAATGAACGGGATTTTGTCCACTGCATTCTGCTCCTTCATCCAGCGTTTGGCCAGTTCCCTGCGTTTGTGGGCGACCTCGCGCATCTTGAGGCAGTAGTCGGCTCTGTCGGCGTCAAAGAGCTGCGGCAGGCCCTTGCGCGGGCGGCCGAAGCGGTTGATGGCCACCATGGTGATGATGGCATCGTGCGTGTGCTGGAACGTGCCGCTCGGCACGTCGTGGCGGTAGCCGCTCACCTGCACGGCCATGGACGAGTTGCTGAGGCCGATGACCTCGCCCTCCACGCGCACCAGGTCTCCGTGGAACACGGGCTTGACCAGGTCCACGCGGTCGAAGGAGATGGTGGCCGTGGGGCCCAGCGACACCCGCGACGAGATGGTGCCGGCCAGCACGTCCATGAGCTCGAGGATGGGGCCCGTGCGCAGCCATCGGCCCTTCTGGCTCTCGTCGCCCTGCAGCTTCGCGTCAGCTCCGCCAGCTCCTGCAACCCGCAGCAGCTACGTACGATGATGTCGGTGAAGGCCAGGCGCGTGTCCTTGGCGCGCACCTGCGTCGGCATACGGCGCATGCGCCACAGGTCCTGCGCCGTGCCCAGCAGCTTCTTGAGCACCATGGTCGATGTCGTGGCTCGAGATGCGCGCGCCCAAATTACCCGCCGTCGCCCAAACTACCGTAGATTGGGTATCGTCAACTAACCTAAATTGGGGGGCCGACGTGGGTTGCCCCTGACCATCACTCTTGTGCGCACTCATGGCGCTGCGCGTGCTGCCGCGCCGCGACGTGCAGCGCATCTGCAGCGGCCAGTCCGTGGTGGACCTGGCCACGGCCGTGAAGGAGCTGGTGGAGAACGCGCTGGACGCCGGCGCCACGCAGGTGGAGGTTAAGCTCAAGGAGGGCGGGCGCGACGCCTTCGAGGTGAGCGACAACGGCGCGGGCGTCGCGCCGGACAACTACGAGTCGCTGGCGCGCAAGCACTTCACGAGCAAGATCAGCCGCTTCGAGGACATCGAGACGGTCGCGTCCTTCGGCTTCCGGTCGGAAGAACCTTTTTTTTTTCAAGCAGATAGCTTTTTTTTACTAAAGTTTTGTTATTTTATGTAGTGGCGAGGCGCTGAGCTCCATCTGTGAACTGGCCGAGAGCTTCTCTGTGTGTACCAAGACGCAGAACGAGGCGGTGGGGGCGCTGCTGGAGTTCGACGCCAGTGGGAAACTCGTGAAGGAGACGAAGAAGGCCAGACCAGTGGGCACTACAGTCGCGGTGGAAGGGCTCTTCAAGCCGCTGGCGGTTCGCCACAAGGACTTTCATCGGAATATTAAGAAACACTATGCCAAGCTGCTGAAGGTGCTGCAAGCGTACGCCGTGAGCTGCGCGAACGTCAAGATCTGTGTGTTCAATATCACGGGGAAGAACGCCACTCGACACGTTGTCTTGGCGACACAAGCTCATCAGACGATGGGGGAAAACATTGCAAACGTGTTCGGCACCAAGTTTTTCAGAACACTGCTCCGAGTGGAGTTCGAACTACGGGGGAGTTTGAAGGCGGAGAAGGACGATGAAAGTGCTGATGACAGCGACAGCGAACAGAAAAGCTCTGAGATGGAAGCTGAAGACAACCTAATTGGACAGACACGCAAGGTGGAAGGATTCGTGTCCAGGGTCGGCGCCGGTGTCGGCAGAAGTGATAATGACCGGCAGTTTTTCTTCATCAATGGGCGGCCATTCGACTTGCCAAAGGTATGTTGCATTAACCTCATTGGAGTAAAAGGGGTTTACTAACGTGCTAGTGGTCATTGTAGATGGCGAAGACATTGAACGAAGTGTGGCGGCAATATGAAATGAAACAAAAGCCGGCGTGTGTGCTTAACTTTCACCTACCTCTCGGTGACTACGATGTGAATGTTACCCCGGACAAACGTGAAACGTTCATTAAGCATGTAAGCACTATGTGCTCCCATTTCTGTTTTATCGCGGCTGATAATTTAATGTTGTATGAATAATAGGAAGCCGAAATAATTGATGCGTTCAAGACAGGTTTAAACAAGCTGTACGAGCCAAGTCGAGGGACATTCACAGTTCAGCCGCTAATGACAGCATTTGCTCGCGCTACTAAGACGGAAGAGTCTTCGAAGGGATCGTCTTCGCCTTCACCAAAAGATGCTGCACAGCCAACTGCTCAGGCTGAACGTGTGCCGGCAATTGAAAAGCAAGATGATGATGACGACAACGATAACAACTCAGGGAAGAACATTGAGGCACGAAACAAATCAAGTCACGCAAGTAACGATGGATCTGACCTGCAGAAGCCAAAGCATGTTATCGTGGAGATTCTGCAGCCAAAGATTCGGCGGGATGAAAATGCCCTGACCACATCATCCTTAAAGCCAGCTGAAGGATTAAAGCTTGTTTCTTCACCTAAGACGAGCCCTTCACCCCCACTCTCGTCACCGGGGTCTGTTGTGCTGGATCTACGAAAGCCCGCCAAAAGACAAAAACTATATTCTCCTCTACCGACTCAGTTGCCGCCTTCAACGCAGGAAGAACACGTGTGGACTTTTGATGAGATCGTCAGGCGGCGACAACAGTTTTTCGAGGAAGAAGTGGAATACGAGCGAAAACGAAAGTCAAACCGGCTCAAGGTCCCTAAAACGTGCTCTGCTGATGGCAATTCGATTGAAGCAGATAACGAAGTTGCTGCAGCCGCCTTGCAGCGGGTATTGAAGAAAGAAGATTTTAAACGCATGGAGGTGCTTGGCCAGTTTAATCTTGGATTTATCATCGGCAAGCTGGACAATGACCTGTTTATCATTGATCAGCACGCCAGTGACGAGAAGTTCAACTATGAAACGTTGCAACAAACTACAGTCATGCACCAACAGCCACTCGTCCGACCGTTGATGCTAGAACTTACAGCAGGAGAAGAGATGGTAATCCTCGACCACCTGGATGTATTTGCCAAGAATGGTTTTACATTTCTAGTGGATAAGGACGCCCCTGCTACCCGAAAGTTAAAGCTGCTTTCGTTGCCTTTCACAAAGCATACGCAATTCGGCATTGAAGGTAGCTAAGCAAGCTGTCTTGCGTATTTGCTTTTGATGCTAACGAACCGTACATTCTTGTGCTTGTGGCAGATATCCGTGAGTTGGCATCATTGCTGATGGATGCACCGCTGAATCCGTCGACCATCCGCTTGCCGAAAGTGATGGCTATGTTTGCCTCGCGAGCATGCAGAAGCTCAATCATGATCGGGACTGCTCTCCACAAAGAAGAAATGCAAAAGGTGTCGTGTCGTATCTGCTGTGGCAATTGCTTTTGTGGATTCTGCTGACGTCGTTTTCACTACGTGGTTTGCATCCTTAGATCGTCCGAAATCTGTCTGGGCTCGATCAGCCGTGGAATTGTCCTCATGGGTAAGCAATGTGCATTTGAAAGTGCACGCACCTTTGCTTTCTAACCAGTGCGTTGTACTACTACAGCCGCCCAACCCTTCGTCACCTCGTCGATCTCATGCATCTCGAAGACAGCAACGGCAACAACAACAACACCAACTAATTCGTTTAATCAAGCGCGCAAGCTTAAGGTTTTGTTTCGGTCTGCGCGTGAGTGCGAGCCACTTTAATGTAAGGCTATGTGAATAATTATCTAGCTATGCTTTAATAAGCAGCTCGTTTTAGTTTAAGGTGCTGTCCCATTCGGTAATGTCGGCGCGATGCTACTGGGACTTGGAGGGGGCAGTTGTTTGTGATACTTCTCGCAAAGCTTGTTGTACGCATCGACAAGGACTGGGTCATGAGTATCTCCATGGTAGTTCGCGTTGACAAACTCAGTCCACTCGCGAACATCGTTTTCTTCTGGAGAATGGGTAAAGCATCCGCCCTCGCATTGGCATTCTCCGCCATATTCTTTCGGTAGATTTTCGGGTGAGACAAATTCGAGCAATGCTTTGGTGATGTCTTTCTGCCCACGCAGCACGTGAATACGTTCACGCGTTTTTGGGTTAACAAGTGGAGAAACGAGTTTCCAGATGAGGTTAAACCAGGCGGGCGGATTGATGATAAACACCTGGTACACGCGCTCGGGGTTGTACGTGGCGATTACTTCGCCCCACTTTTTCGTGTAGTTCACAACGTCACTTGACATATCAGCCATGGAAATTCCCTTGATATCATAGATTTTAAGCATGTTGCCCTCCGGGAACGGCCGCGGATCGATCACATTCCACATAAACTCCATCATGCGAACGTGGTGCATGATGGCTTCATCCTCAGTAACACCGCGAGCTGTAAAGTCGTGCAGCGCCTTCCGTTGGCCGCCGAGGAACTCAAACGAGATAGGGTGACCCAGTCGATCCTTCTTGTGCAAAAAGTGCGTGAAACACTCCTTCATGTCCGTGAAAACGTGCGACGGGCGCAATAAAATTGTGTCCACGTCATTTTCCTTCCGCCATTTCTTCGTAGCGGCGTAGCGCTCCTTCGCTTCCTCTACATCGCCTTCGCAGCCTGCAAGGAATCGGTTGTCCAGCTCAAGTTCCTCGCCTTGCTCGTCATCGTCACCTTCAGACGAGCCTTCGCTCTTGCCCATCGTGATGCTGACACATTCGATATGCAACTGCTGTGCCCGCGAGAACCTCTTCGTCGTAAGCAGCAAACTGATACGCTCGTGGAAACGAGTGAGGAATAGCACGAGAGCCGACAGCCACGCCAGCAGCTCGAACGAGCCATTGTCCATCGAGTTCATGACAGCAGCTACTGCTGCCAAGAAGGAAGTTAGACCCCAGAAGCGTCGGTTGGTCTCCTCTGCACCTTCCAGGCTGCCTAGAGCCTTCTCGGTTCTAACCGCTACATGAAGCACGTGATCATCGCGAGGACCATTTCCCAATGGTTCTGCCTCAACCACAACAGGTGGGCGTCCCTTGTTGCCTCGTGTAAGCATCTCACGTGAATAGAGCGCCGTGCCGTTAGCCGATGGACCATTCACGTAGAAGCGAAGAATGCTTGAGGGGTACATTTCAACCTGGAAGGCTTCACCAACGGCGGGGTTGCTGACAACAACCGACTCGGGAAGTGAGGACTCGTGCTGCACAGTCACACAGCTAATGCTGTTGTCCTCAGGCTGAGGGCCACGCTGCAACTTGAAGAGGGCATCTTGAAACAGCTGCATGGCCTTGCGCAGCGTCGCTGCGATCTCCGTACACTGCTCCGGGGTGCGCGCTCGCACACGGAATACTCGACCATCCGCGCGGATTACAGTCAGAATGCGTGGGAACTGGTCGTTCACTTCAATGTGCAAAATATCCGACAGGTGAACCGACGATCGTACTTCACCCAACGCCATCGCCGACAATGGTGCAGTATCATCGTCATTAATCGAGCCTGTAGCCTTAAAACACAGCATCTCCGCTGTCGTGAGCATAAAAATCCTCCATTTCCACAACGCCACATTGGCACTCATGCGTCGACTCGCAAGCGATCGTCCACCCATCGTGAATGTGCCAAGGTACAAAATCTCGTCCATTGTGTTGTCCTGCTCTTCCAGCAGGCAGCTATACAAAATGCCGGGCATTGCACTAGCAGTGCTGTTCACGAGCCCGGTGCCTAGCGAGTTCAAGCTGAAACTTCCGCGGCTACCAACATCGGGCGTACCCGGTGCTACAACCCCATCCACGGATGGCAACCGGTCCTTCCCCGGTGCTGGCGGCGTCAGCGGCGCCAACGGAGTCGGCATTCTTTCCCCAGTGAGTGGTGACAGCTCGGGGTCGCTCTCGCGCTCTGCATAGTTGGGGTTGGAGTTCTGCCTCGACCTCGGGTTCTTCGGACTGCGGTAGCCCGCTCGCCGCTGCACCAACTGTCTGGTACAGAGGTCGCAGACGCGCACCTCCTTCATTATGCCCAGGTGAGGCAGCGGCACTTGGTTCTTGCTGTGCACGCCGCACACGGCCAAGCCGCAATTCCGGCAGTGATGCTGCACCACAAGCAATAAAACCCGTCAGCCCTCCAATAAGACCCTATTTGTTTCCGAAAAACCCAATTATAGTCTAATAAAACCCACCCGAAGCCGCAATAGTCGCAGCGGGACGTTGCACACGTGACACTTGGAGTCCGTGTCGCTATGAGGCACCGCAGCGTCTAGCGACCGCGTGCTGCTGAAGTCCGCGGCCGTGTTCTCCTCAGTGCCGGTGATGGGGCTGCTGTTGCTCTTGAAGTGCGCCAGGAACGCGGCCTTGCGGCGCTGGAGCTCCTCGACCACCGAGGGCTCGGCCTCGCCGGCGCTGGGCGACGCCGGCGACGGCGACGACGAGGACGGCGCCATGTCGGGCGCGCGCTCGCGCGAGGACTCGCGCAGGAAGCGGGGCATTGCGAGGCGGTCGCCGGCCCCCATTGCTGGCGGCGACGAGTTCCGTGAGGTGGTCCCGAGCGAAGTGAAAAGTGACGAGAGTTGGGCGGACCGTAAAGGGAGACGTGCACGATGCGATGATGCTCGCGGAGGACGATGGTCTCTGGGAAGAAGTAGTATCACTACTTTGCATGTATGTACTGTGTAGTTGGTTCTGGTTGAAATAGTTTGCAGACACGATAGTTTGCTATATAATATGCTTTCTATGATTATGTGTTATTTGAGGTTACTTTACTGAGAACTGTCGCTTATGTCAATCGAACGCGAGCCAAATCAAGTGGATTGTATGGATACATCATGTCGCATGGTAACTTAAGCGACAGCATGATGCTACGCACTTCTAGAACGGTAAGGGTTTTTGTCCGACTGCAGCGCTGCTGAACTCCATTGGCGTCGTGGACGCCGCTAATACTGCCGGGTCAACACGTTTTCACCAACCTAGAGCTGCGACTTGCCGGCCGCTGCGGCGACTATCGCGTCGCCGGATCGCTCGCGAGGTTGTTCACGGCCAGCTGGGACTGTCTCCCAAGGTCCGATGTTTACGACGAAAGAATGGGGCCTCGACTAAGGCACAGTAAACTGTATCCGTAAGTTTCAATGTTTACCGTGATAAAACTGTGCAAATCGGCTAAGGCATCCGTAATTTTTTACTCGGCAGCCAATCAGAGCGCGGCAGCGAATAAGTCGGCCCACTTCAACTTGTGTCCGCTCGAGTGCTTGTCCTGCTCTGCCAGCATGAACCTGGACGACTCAGCCTGCTACATGATTTCCGAAGCCACGCAACCCCGCGACTCTGTGCCGGGTGGTGATCTGCACCGTTGGGTTGTGGCCAGCTCCATGCACGACAAGTCGACTGTCGTCGAGCCCCCACGCCCCGCCTCTCTTCCGACTTTGCCATCGCTTATGATCGCGTGCAGTTGTTGTAGTATCCAACTCGTAGAACGACTAGCACTGCGTGTAGCACCGCACGTCTGCAGACAACGGCGTCCGTCTGCCTGACGTAGGCATCGCCATCGTCCGGTGCAGTGCCATCCAAGACCGCAGTACGTCCAGTTGAGCACGAGCATTCTTGAGTCGCAGATACAGCCAGCATCGTCCATTACCAGCGAGAAGGAGCTCCTGCTACCTCCCAGTGCGTTGACGGCTTCGCGTGGATAGGAACGTCAACGAGATTTACGAGCTTGACTTCGGCCGGCCAACGGAGAAAGAAGCGGGGGCGCGCGTTACCTTAGTCACCATGAGCTCGTTCCTCTGTGACCCATTTCGAGTCTGTCTTGAGCCCGTGGTGCTTTTCGCGTAACGCTCGACAGCATTTCTGCGGAAAAAGACCCGACAGACGCCGCCGGCTCCAAGGCAATTTGCATCTCCGTCCGCTGAGCTGTCGCCAGCGCCGCCACTAACTCTCGATTGCGCTCACACTCCACATCGCAACCAATTCGCGTCAATACTATTCGAGCGCCGTCCTCCATTCAGCAGCTCGATCGAGGAAGCTCCGGGCGAGAAACAGCGGCGTTGCGCCTTTCGGGGGCGAGGTGACATCTCCATCACTTTCGAAAACGTTCTGGAGAGAGACCGTATCGGTGCTGCTGCTCTGAACAGCATGCGCGGAAGGTTTGGAGGCTCGATGGCTGACACATGCATCTCCAGCAACAACACTCCGCTGACGCCGACCCCGTTCGTGCAATCTGATGGTGAGCATTCTGCCACCTCATCGGGCGTTGGGGATGCCATCGGCAATGCAGACCTCGAAACTGGACACGGCTGCAGCTTAGCAACGCCCAAAAGCGAATTGATGTCGCCTTCGATCACTACCGAGGCCCACTACGGCTGTCTGGACACCATTTCTGCAGAATGTGCAGGTATACGCTTGGGCTCCGCCGAAGTCAAGTCCAAGGCGAAATCGTTCGACTTCACAGCCGAGATTGAATCAGCGCAATGCCGCCAACGTCGCACTCTGCAGCAATGCAGCATAAGCTGGCAACACGTTTCGTACATTATCCAGCCTAAGAAGCGTTGGGTGTCGAGGAGCTTTCGTCGTAACCAAAGACACGTAAGAGTCGAGCACCAACAAAACCGAAAACTGCTGAACAACGTCTGGGGGCGATCTGGTCCTGGTGATCTGACGGCTATCATCGGTCCCTCAGGAGCTGGTAAAACAACGCTACTCGATATTCTAGCTGATCGTGTCCCACACGGAGGAGGACCCGGCGTCCGTGTTGAAGGTATCGTGGATGTCAATGGCCAGCCTCGAGATCCCCGCACATTCCACTCGATTATGAACTACGTGTCACAAGACATGGCTTTCCTTGGGTCGTTTTCAGTTCTGGAGACGTTGCAGATCGCAGCGGGTCTAGGACTGCCAAGTCACGTGCCCACGCTCACTCGGGAGTCTCGTGTACAGGATGTAATTGATGCGATGGGGTTGAGAACTTGCATGCACGCCAACGTCGGGGATATTTTCCACAAAGGTATTTCATCTGGACAGCGAAAAAGGCTGGGTATCGCCGTGGAGCTCCTGTCAGATCCAGCACTGCTGTTGCTGGACGAACCAACCTCTGGACTTGATGCTTCTTCAGCTCGCAGTGTCATGCAGCACATTGAACGTCTCTGTCATGAGGACGGAAAAAACGTGATATGCACGATTCACCAGCCTTCATCGTCCGTTTACGAAATGCTGACGAACCTTGTCATTTTGAGCGATGGTGAGCTCGTCTACTTTGGTCCAGCCAATGCAGCTCTTACGCATTTTTTCTCGATGGGCTACGTTTGCCCGATGTACTCCAACCCTGCCGAATACTTCGTGCACCTCGTGAACGTGGATTTCCACCCTAGTCTGAGGCTTGATCCGTTTGTGCGAGCCCTCGAAGAAGGGTCAGAGCCGCAGCGACTGCATGTGGATATAGTACGAGATCGCTCGATGCGAGAAGTAAACATTATCAACCTCGAAATGCTGCGCGCCATGCGTCCGTCACGACTCGATCAGTTCTGTGTTCTATTGAGTCGAAACCTGGCTAACAATTGGCGTCATCCGGGAGTATTTTGGCTGCGTGTACTCATGTACATACTACTTTCATTCATGGTCGGCACGATGTATCTGAGCTCCAACCAACAAATCACGAGCTCTGCGATGGTTCCACTGCTATTTTACGTGCAAGCTTTCCTGGTCTTCATGTCTGTGGCAGCCCTTCCTGCCTTGCTAGAGCAACGAGCTGTGTTGGAGAGAGAAGTGCGTTCTCATTCATTACATTTGGCAAGCTACACGACCGCGAACTTACTCGGCGCGTTGCCTGGTATCTTGTTTATCTCGTCGTTAGCATCTTTCATCGTCGTGTATTTTGCTCATGTCCACTCGTTTGGGTCCTTTCTCCTGAATCTAACGCTATCTCTCATCACGGCAGAGTCCATGATGCATTTGCTAGGTGCTGCTGTGCCGCATTACATTATGGGAATCGCCCTGGGTGCCGGACTCTTCGGTATGTTCATGTTATGCGAAGGTTTCATGGTTCCGTTCGCCGCGATCCCTGCGTATTGGAAATGGGGATACTACATGGCCTTCCACACGTATTCGTTCGAGTCCTTCATGTACGAGCATTTTTCTCAAGAGAATACTGACGAGGCTTGGAAATTACTCGAGGCCTACGGCATGGAGAATGTGAATGTGTCTCGAAACATGCTCATTCTCGTGGGGTACGCAGCTGGACTTCAGTTGGCGGGGATTCTCGTGCTCGTGCTGCGCTTTGGACGCCATAAGCATGGCTGAGAAATATGTAGAGGCAGAAAAAGTTTGTGAATATATGAGCTACGGGCAAACTATCGGGATTCATTTCATGGCAAGTGCTAAGTGCTAAGTGCAACGCGGTAAACGTCATCTCCGTTGGCACTCATACGAATTCTAGCTGAAGCGACTGCCACCTCCGTGTTACTGTTTAAAAGGATGATAAACTTGCATTACCTTGCGCCAGTACCTAGATTCGTGGTTGGGTCCCAAGTTTTTTTCCACAAGTAATTCGCAAAGTCCTTGGAGACACAGAGCGCAAAAAAACGAACCGCAACTCCGGTAAAGCGGTATTGATGTAGCTAGTGATTGCGTGAATTTGAAGTCTAGGAAGGTAGACCCTCGTCGGTGGATCTGGCACGAGGCAATCCAATAGTCCTCTACGCGGGCTGAGTCACACTATCACGTGACTCAGCCCGCGTAGAGGACTATTGTTTTTCTTTGCCCGAACAGGACGTCACATCCAGGGTTCCGTAATATATTATTTATATGGATTTTCTCCTCTAATGCGAATACCTGCATGGTGCTTAGTAAATCTGCAAATAAATAACTTGTAACGGATATTCCGAACAATACCCGGGGCACTATTTAATAGTACCCCATTGAATTCTCAAAAAGGTTACTCTCTATTCACAAAAGGTTACACTTTGTCATTGTATCCTACTCGTCGATCAGAGCGATATCATCGAGAGCATCATGAAGCTCGTCAAGGTTGAAGCCGTCTTCTTCCTGGTTTTCATCACGTGCTTCCCACTGTTCACGGAACTGCACTCCGTAGACATCGTGGCGCGCAATGTGCCAATCCATCCAATTCTCAGCGAACCCTGCTGCAGCAACAGAGTTTTTCACTGTGCTGCTGTCAGTGTCACGCCACGCGCTTCTAATCCACTGACAGACTGTACCTACGGATGGCATACGCGGGTTACCAAACCGCGTATACTCGACCTTGTCACTCTCCTTCCACGCATTGATCTCCATGTAGAGTAGGTCCTTGAAAGACTTGTATATGCCAATATCTTCAGCCTGTAGATAGGGAGTGAGACCGCCAGGGATGACACACATTTTCACTTCTCGAGCAGCGCACTTAGCCTTCACCTCCTTGGAGATGTGTGCATCAAATCCCAAACGAGGTGTTTCCCCTTGCTTGGGTCTACCGTAGGAAAGACTAGGTCAATCCAGCGCTTCAACAAGTTGCTATCAACCCATGCACGAGGCTGCTGCGCCACATACACTCCGCCAATTTTGTCAAAAGTGGGTGTCGATTTCCCCTTTCATATTAGAAGAGGCGGGAGTTTTCGTCCTGTTGCTGACACTGCAAGCACCGCGGTAATTCTCATCGATGCAAATCCCGTTGAACGGACAACAACATGACGACTGCCGATTAAATCGACACTCTGAACGAGCATTATCGAAATAGACTGCCGTTTCATCCATTAGAACAGTGCGGTCGAAGTCCATGTCAGGTATAGCACTTTGACGGTAGTTCATGTACGAAATCGCGCGGGTAACGAGCACCTCATCGGTGAGGATCGTCAAGTTCGTGCGCCGGCGCAATGACAGCCCATAGCGTCGCATAAACCCCGTGACCCAATGCGGAGACGCAACAAAACCGCTAGGGCCCATGGTGTCAGATTGTTGGCAAGCGAAGATGACTCTAGCCATGTGACCGATCCATTCTCGTGTCACCTTCTGCTTCTTGAGCCTTTTGGCCACGACCTCGTCGTACAACGCCTCCTCCATAGCAGCAGAAAGAGGCCTTCGGCCACCTCCTGGTACTCGAAGTCTTTCTGGCTCGGCAGAGAAAATCCTCTCGCGATCACGCCACCACCGCCGCACGCTGCCTCCGTCCAGTTTCCATCCCTTGGCACAGAAGTGCTTGATGGCCCGCGTGGGGACTTGCCCGCCGTGTTCGTCGATCCACAGGAGGACTTCCTGCTTCCGCCAATTGCTCATAGGAACTCTTGATGGCATCTTTGAGAATGAGGTAATGCTGAAAAGACACTGAATAGGAAATGCATGCTGTCCAAACGGTTGGTAGTCTATCCTCATGGCACTGAACGTTCGGTTACATTTTGGTTACCTGGGGGGTACCAAAGGTTATGGTTACTGTGAGGTTACACGGGGAGGGTACTATTCGGGTACCGGGTATTAATAGGGAATTTCCGTTACCTACAGCCATGGCAAATAAAAATTAAGCAGCAAAGTAAGGTCATGTTACTAAGCCGATATGGACTGTCATACTACCTAGATCACTGCGTCAACGGTAGTGACGTCCCAATAGTTGCTGTTCACCTTCAGCATCTCCAACATCAGAGGTGACAGTCGGTTCCGTTCATATCGCATGATCTTGCGGCCATGCTGAACAGCCGTTCCACCTTGTTAGACGTAGGTGGTATGGCTGACAGCATCACATACGCACTTGTTTCCGCGTGCACCTTTCTGCGTTTCAGAATTCTGTCGGCGAAGCCGAGCTTGGGCGGGTCCTTTTCCGGGCTCCTGATCCTGCTGATCATCTGACGAAAAGGCCTTAGGGCCTCCTTTTCTGCCCGCGACAAGTCGCTTTCATGTCCTCCAAGAAACTTCACTACACCAGATTCAAAATGTGGTGAGTGCACGATGTCTGCTGTGGGTGCTAAAAAAATACACATTTGAAAAAAAAAACAATGTGAGCTAACAGTTAAAATTAAAAACAAAACACTTACCGAGATAGTTCGTGAAACTTGGCTTAATCTTAAGCAGCGTGTCAAGAAGGTCGTGGGCGTCCAGAAGATTTAGGCCCTCCGATTGTAGTTTTTTTGAGACCGACTCGATGTCGCTCATTTCGTTCAGCAGAGCTTTTAGCCTGCGGTTGGCGGCGGGCGACGGCATCAGCTCGACAAGCTCTTCATCATAAACTCGCGCAGCTAAAAGTAGCGTGCAGCATCGCATAGGTCGACCCCCAGCGCGTTTGCTGACGTAGTTTAGGGCGGAGAGGCGTCTTCAGTCTTGATAAGAAAATAAAAACTAAAATAAAAATTTTCATAAAAAGAACAATAATGGATAACTTATCTGAACTTGGCCGCTTGGGTCAGTGTCCTCAGGCGCTTCATCAGTGACTGGACTTGCTCGAGGTCCTTTTCGTGTGGGTCCAGTAGTGTCCGGACTGCGAAATTCAATAGCGCTGCCAACAAGCGGCACGCCGATGAGGCGAGCAAGCCGCATGTTGACAGCACAGTTGTCGCCAAGCAAAAATACGCCGCTAGACAGTTCTTTACCAAAAAATGGCAGGAATGCCGATAATGCTGCCATATGGGACTCAGCATCAAACCGCCCGGTTGCATCAATGATGATCGGTGCCAAAGACAGCAGAGGGTACCTGGGGCCAGCGCGCGTCTCGTAGCAGCCACAGACGGCGAGGTAGTGCTCGGACCCGTGTGTCCACCCGTCCAGCATCAGCCCGAACTTGTCGGGCATCTCGTTGCCCACGTGCTCCTCGACCGCCTTCGTGAGGCCATCCATGTTCTCTCGCAGAGTCTTGGTCGATACCGGGGGCAGTTTTTTATCTAACACAAATTTGAAACAAATTAAAATTAATAAAAGAAAAATGGGTCAAATTATAGCCAATACAAACCTGCGAGTAGACTCCATTTCAACGATTGAGAGTGGGAGGTTACCGTTCATGACCCACTCCAGCCAGGCGTACCTCGTCGACGCCTTCTGGCGGACCCATGGGAGGAAAGTGCCCGTTGCGGCGGTGCTGGCATCCTTCATCTCCTGCTCGTAGCGAGGGTGGTCGGTGCGCACGTGGGACACCAAGTTGGCGTACCCCGTTTTGGGAACGTGCTTGCGCGTCTTGCCGCAGGCCTTGCATACCTGGAGACCAGTAGGATCCCCGTCTTCCGTTAGGTAGGGCTTAGAGAAGAACGAAGCGATTTGCTTCGGAGAGAACTTGCTCTGAGAGCGCTGGGAAGGCATTAGGGAGACGTCGGACATGGCCAGGTAGCAAGAATGGATCGTTTGAGGTGTATGCGAAACTGCAAAGTGAGCTCGAGTCGGCTAGACCAATTTGCAAGGAGCTCAGAGCCAACAAAAATCTGGTGGCTGTCGGCAGTAAATTTCATGTAGGTTTACATAAAATCCATAAATAAAATTTCAGACGATAGCCAAATCCGAAAATATATTATTATTCGAGATTTTAAAAAAATATTTTTAGTATAATATATTTTGCGGATCCCTGGTCACGTCGGACACAATCAAACGTGCGTCCCGCGACGCAATGCTCGTCAAAGCGCTGATCGATACGGCCAAAGACTTCTGGCGTATGCGCCAAATGCCGGTCCAAGTACGTCCGAAAGACACAAAATCCATCATCACCGATGTTATCGTACGAGTAACAACAACGGGTGACGCAACGCTTGTACGATAGTAATCGTTGGTCTCGTGCGTGGCATTCAGGGCGATGAGCATCAAAAGGGGAAGTTGTTGCGCACAGGACCGATCTTGGCACTCATGGACGTCGTCGCAGGAGCTATTGCATACCGGTACAGTCATTCAGGGTCGAAATGTCTAAGGGATCACCTAATCATGTAGGTGTTTTTGGTAGAGTTTCGATGGGAGCGGCAGCAACCATTTCGTTTGACCGTGTCGACTTGATCCAGCCTGTGTTGCATGGTGACCATGTTCGACTCGAGGGAGAGGTCATTGGTCTCGGAAATTCGTCGATGGCCGTCCAAGTGAGCGTATTTCGACATGATATCGCGACTGACACGCTTCAGCATACGCACGACGCAATCATCACAATGGTGGCTATCAACCGCTTCAGACGTCCGAGAAGAGGTTTGCCAGAATTATTTGACGCTGATCACGCTGAGTATTGCTTGAAAATGAGCGAATTAGCCAAGCAGCGCAAGGAACTCTCCTTTCGATGGCGGAGAGACCAAGATGCTGTAGACGAACTCCCATTTATCAAACAGACAGACTTGCTGCCTGCCGAAACCAAAGCAAAGTATGTTTCTGTGAGCGACACGGAGATCGAAGTGCGCAATTGTTTTCTCCCTCGAAACCTCAATCCCCACGATACGGTTTTTGGTGGTGACCTGCTGACCTGGATGGTAAATTATGAAAGCAGAAGAACACTAAACGTATAGCGGTTTTGCTTACATACTGTTTGAGCAGGATAAGATCGCGTTGCACTGCGCGCAGAAATTCACCAGGTCGGAGAAAATGGTGACCATCGCCATGAACCGTGTACAATTCAAGCTACCCATTTTGATGCTAGACATGGTGAAGATGCGGGCCCGTGTCGTCAATGTAGAGTAAGTTTGCATGACTGCGAACACGCCGCTACCGGTAGTCAAACTAATAATTCTCCGTACCCAACTTAATGCAGTCACTATCACCTGGAGGTCGAGGTCGAGGTTTTCATCGACTCCATGATCCATGGGGGTGAGCGCAAGTCACACAGCGGGTAAGTCTTCGCTCAACGATCGATATCTCGAACCCGGACAGAGCCAAACAGTTTTCTTTCTGTTCGTGTAGCTATTTTACAGTACTCAATCTGGATGACAACGACCAGTTTAGGACGATCGAAAAGGGCCTCCGTGTAGACGAGAACAACCAGGACGAGATGCGAGTTCTCCTGAAGGCGCAGAAGCGTCTAAAGTTTGAGGAAGAAGATACAAACGTGTACGCATTGAAGTCCCGCATTATCGCTGGTGATTTTGCAGCAGATCCACACAAGCCGTGATGCGTGAGTGCGGCAGCTTCGTACAACAAGACGAAGTTGTGCGTGCTGCTGGCCCAGGCCTCTGAATGCTGTTTCTTAATGTCTATTTGCTTGCTTCTAGGTTTGACACCGTCCCTCGCTCATGAATGGATGAGCTTACTGCTAGTAAAGCAGTGACAACATGAACACCAATTTCATTATCGTAGACGACATGTACAGCGTGATTTGACTAGCCGTGGGCTCCGCTCGACTCAAGCTGGTGATGGCGTCTCGAGTTCTGAGGCTGGCTTCGAGTCGGAGGTTATCACTGTTGTCATGAGTGGAGCTGTAGGCTCTTCAGAGTCCTCGGGCTCTTCGCAGTCCTTTTCAGTACTCGCTGCTTTGAGGGGATCGATTGGTGCTAGCTCGACGAACCGATCTCGCTGGGCTGCCTGTTGCAGCTTGGAGATCGTCCGCAGTCCTAGCACAAACTCGCCCACAACGCAGAGCAGCAGCAACGTCGACGTGAACCCGATACTGCCGACAAATACAAGTCCTGTTCCAGAGACAACATCGTCAGCTCAGGTTCGAGGCATCAACCAGCATCAACCATCCCACATACCGACGTAATGCCAAGGCGAGACCGGGTCACAGTGCTCCAGCTCCACGGAGACTCGGATGGGCGCGTCGTCCTGATCCAACTCGCCCTCGACGCTGGTGTTGGCCCAGCGAGAGATCATCAAGTTGTAGACCGTCGCCTTGGACAGCCCCTCCTGCAGTTGCACGCAGCTCAGCACGTTGTGGCACGCGTGGTTGTCCCCGAGCATGGCCAGGCTGTCCACGGAGTCGTTGGCGTCCTCCGTCTCGGCCGCAGCCTCCTGCAGGCTGCGAACGCTCTGGCCGTTCGTCCGGCCGCTTTTCAGCTCTCTCGAGTCGTAGAACTGCACCTCCAGCGGCATGGGCGACACGATGTTCATCGTGTAGCACGTGTGGCCGAACAGCGTGAGCAGGAACTTGTCGGACCTGCCCAGCAGCAGCTCGTCCTCGCACGGCACCCGCACTTGGCCGCTCTTGGTGCACGACCGCAGGGCTGTCGCGTCCGGCGCGCAAGGCAGGACAAGGTGTCATTTTCCAGCTCTTCTCCTCTGCAGCACGCGACAACCAGAGACCATACCGTCGCCCGACGCGGCCAGCAGCGCCGTCGCCGCCGCCACGCAGCACACCGCCGTCTTCATCGCGCCCGACGATTAAAGGGGGGAATGGCCGAAGGGACTCGGGCCCAGCGCCGCACGATCGGCTGAACGCGGCGCTTCAACTCGAGCACGCGCCGCGATCTTCTGTCGCAGGTGTCCGTCACGACATCTGCCTGCACATCCATACCGAGCGTCCACCCGCGGCGACAATCCTCGAGGAGCTTCTCGTGAGTCAATCGGCATGGCGGTGGCTGGAGGCGACGTGAACGCGGACGCGGACGCCGCGGCGATGGAGACCGTGCGCGTGTTCAAGTACGCGGCGATGCTGGTGCTGCTGGTGATCACGGCGGTGTCGGCGCTGCTGCCGCTCTGGGTGTCCAGCCACGGCACGCGCTCGGCGCAAAATCTTCTGAGCCGGAAGCTGCCGTTCGTGACGGCCGGCGTGTTCCTGGGCTCCGGGCTGCTGCATCTGCTGCCGGACGCGGTGAAGCTGTACGACGAGGTGGTGGCGCGCATGAGCGTGCCGCCGCACTGGATGACGGCCTTCCCGAGCGTCTACCTGCTCTGTGCGTTGGGCTGCGCCATCGTCTGGAGCGTGGACTTGCTGAACATGGGCAACTCCGGCAAACTCATGGCCGTGGCTAGTGCGGCCCGACCAGACTGTACGTACGTCTTAGTTGGTGCGAGGAGGAGGACAGGATGCAGGAGCGTAATGCTGCTGGCTATTGGGTTTTGCTTGAGCAGATGAGACCAGCATGTACCGAGTGCAGATCCCGTCCGTGACGTCGTTCGGATGGCGGAATCGGTCGGTCTCCGTGGACGGCAAGGAGAGGTTCTACTCGTGCTCGTGCGGCAGTGTGCCGTCGCCGTCGCTATTCCACCGCGCAGCGAAAACGGAGGAAAGCACGTGTTTGCTCACGCCGAACGGCGTCAAGGTGCGTCGAGTCTCAACTGTGGAGTCTACTCAAGAGTGATAACTCACCTTGTACATGTTGTGCTGGTTGCAGCTTGTGAACGGTGGAGCGGGACCGCAGACCGTGATGGAGTATGAATCGGCTGCTACCGGGCTGCTAGAGGAGGAGCGTCATAATGACTCGGAAGCAACAGTCAGCGAGCACATCGTGTTCTCTGGTGACAGGTACGCCATCGCCAGCGAGCTGGAATAGGTTTGATGGAGACGCTAACGCTCTGTGTGACTTGTGCTCGTTGATGCAGCTACTTCCTCCCCTATTTATTAGCAGCGCTCTTCTCGGTGCACTCCCTCATCGCGGGCTTCGCGCTCGGCGTCAACCACTCCATGAACCGGACCGCCATAGCCACGACCGTGGCCATCTTCAGTCACAAGGTAGGATGTCTGGCGATGAACTTCATGTTGAAGTGTGCCGTGCGGTTCAACTTGTCTGACTTGGTTGCCGCAGTTCATCGAGGCCATGTCGGTGGGCGCCAACTTCGCCAAGGCCAAGAGCAGCATCGCGCACCAGCGGTCCGTGGCCGTGCTGACGCTCTACAGCTGCATGACGCCGCTCGGCATCTTCCTGGGCATGGTGCTGTCCGACTCGCTGCGCGGCAGCAGCGCGCTGGCCACGGAGGCCGTGGCGCTGGCCATCGCGTCGGGCAGCTTCATCTACCTGGCATTCCACGAGCTCTCGGAGGAGGGCGCGAGCCAGGAGACCAACGCCGCCGAGAAGCTCACGCTCTTCTCCACGGGCCTGCTGAGCATGGCGGCGCTGGCTGCCTGGGCATAACAGCCGGAGGCTTGGGGCAGTGCCGAGGGCTCCGCAACTTGAGGCACGGGAGCCTCGCTCGCCACTTGGTATCGGAAGCCGTCGGTGCGCGCAGCCTCGGGCTTGTCATTAGTAACGACGCGCCGCATAACCTCAATGGAGCTGCCATAGATATGAAGTCGGGGTGTCGTGTTCGCCGGCCTTGGACAGGCTCGGCATGTAGGGGACGCAGCCATCCACTCGGCCCCGCAGGGACATGACGCGGGCGGCTTCCCCATCGTGGGGCTCGAGTGTCCGGTGCGGACAGAGCTCGGGCTCGAGCGCCGACCTGCACTTGCTCGGTGGATTCTCGGCCTGCCGCGTTGGCCAGATGTGGTCTCGGTGCCGCAGTGGCGTCAGAGTGTCCACCAGGTCGGCACCGGGATTCTCGCCCGCGTGACCAGGCAAAATTCGCCTGCAGCTGGGGCGTCGAGCCCATTGTCAGCCAGCACCAGAGAATCGAGGCGAGCGCCGAGCGCCGCGTGCCGCGTGGCAGACGCCGCGACTTTGAAGTTGCCGGCGGGGCAACCCTGGCGCCGATCGACGACGGCGCGAGCGCACGAGCCACGTCAAGGCGCGGGCAGATACGGGGCGGGGACCCATCGCGGCCTGGCCATCGCGCTGCGAGCGCCGCCGAGACGTCCCTTTTCAGCGCCGCCGCTTGCATTTCGGCAGCCTCAAGCGGCCGCCGCCGCAACGTCGCGAGGCTGGAGGCTCGAGGCCGTGAGGCTCATTAGCCTGCTGCTCGAGCCTTGGCGGCGAGGTGCCGGCGGGGCAGTACATGGAACTCGCGCGCTTCAACTCGGTTGACTTGACCTGACCTGACAGGTGACGTGCCCACTAAGGTATTCGCTCGTGAATGCCGATGACATCGATCCATCGGGTTCGGAGGGATATACAACACGCATGTCTTTCTGTCAGTGCTGCAGTGCCTCTGAACCCTGTGAAATCAGTCTGTAAAGCCTAATCGCTTTCCGCAAGGTACGCTAGGCCACAGGTTCTGAAGTTCCGAAGCGGCGCGCAGCTTGATGATGGAGCGGCGAGATTACCCTGCGTGCATAGCCCGCCTCGATCCTGGCGCCAGCCTCGCTCGGTGCACCGTATCAGCATGGCGTGCTTTCGATTTGCCTCGCGGCCAGCAGTCCGCCGGGCCTTATGCCTCGCTCTATGCTGGGCCGGCAGGGCGCCGAGGCCGCCACTTGGTCCGCCGCGCGGCAAACAGGCGCCGACAAGGGCTAGCGCGCGGCGCCTGTTTGGAGACGAGGAAGGCGGCTGGTGCTTGGACCGATTCGCGGCCTCGGCGAGCTGGCGCTGAGGCGACCAGCAGTTCAGGTGAACTTTCACCCATATTTCGCCCCGAGAAACGGCGCCTCAAAATCGAGGAAAACCGCGGGTTTCTGCGGATTCTCGCGCCGCAGCACCAGACGCCGAGGCCGCAAACCCCAACGTGCGCACGTCTGCTGGTCCCCGTTACCTAGCGCCGAGCTCTCGACTAGAGTCGGCAGATAAGGTAGGAGACTCTCGCAGCTCGAGCGCCGGCCCAGCGCTCCGTATGACACGCGCGCCCGCCAGCCGCACCGCCACGAAAGCGGCGGCGGCCAGGGCAAGCGAGCGAGGCGACCGACGACCGGGTGTTTTTCGCACGGCGACTCGGGCGAGAGCCGAGCGCGAGGCACCAAGACGCTCGCGCCGCTCGGCTGCAAGCGGAATTTCGCAGCGGAATTTCCGCCAACAGCCCGCACATCTGGCAAAAGTTGCCAAACTCGGCGAGATCCCGCCACATTCCCGCTCGCAAACGCCGAGTCAAGCGCCAGCCGCTCGAAAATCCGTTTAACTCGTGTCGACGAAACCTGTCCGGCCGACGATCGTGCGTCCAGCCGGCGGAGAGACGCGCGCCCTCTTCCTCGATCGTCGGTCACACCGGCCGGCCCATCAGGAGCAGCGGCATCGGCCGGCCGGCGGGTGTCTGCCATTGCACATTTCGATCCGTCCGAGCGCCACCACCGCTTCGCACCGTTAGCCGGCTCCGTCCGCTTCCACTTCCACCTTTCACCTTCCACTTCCCGCCGCCATGCCGTACGAGAGCTTCACGCCGCAGCAGCAGGTGGAGATCACCGAGGTCGTGCAGGACGCGGCCACCAACGCCTGGAAGTACGTGCTGCACGTGCAGCGCGGCAACACGAGCACATACTCGTCGCCGCGCGGGCCCGTGGAGGAGGGCTTCAGCCACGAGTACGTGATCAGCCGGCGCTTCAGCGAGTTCAAGCAGCTGCACGCGGCGCTGGCACCCGTCATGGGCGACGCGCTCACGCCGCTGCCGGCCGATGGGCTCATGACGCTCATCCTGGCCGACAACCAGGCGCTGCTGGACGAGCGGCGCCAGGTGCTGGCGCAGATCGTCATGGACATCCTGAGCCACCCGGTGGCGCGCGACCTGCCGGACGTGCTGGAGTTCCTGGGCCACGAGTCCATGAGCGCCAAGGTCATGGCGCCGCTGTCGGGCCAGTGCACGGGCTCGATCCGCAAGACGTCGAGTCCGGCATGGACGGCGTCGTGCTGCACGTCGGTCATGTCGTCGTAGGGTAGTCGCTGCCGCCTTGAAGCGCCGATGTCGCACAGCAGCCACCACCGCTTCAAAAAGAGCGTGGACATTTGAGCGCACAAGCTCAAGCAAGCCTCGAGCTCAAGCAGGCCTTGATCACAAGCAGGCAGGCAAGCTCGCCCAGCCGCAGAACAGTATTTAACCACGAATGTAGAATAGAAGTAGTAGCAGACTAGTCCCTCGCGGACTAGCACCACCAATAAAGTCAACCAACATGTTCAGGATTTCACTTTCACTGTTCCTGTGGTTTCTGTCAAACGAATCTCTTTCATAGTGTAGTAGCAGGCGACACTCGCTCGCAACGATGCCCGATGCCGTGCCTAGGCCTTGAAGATAAACAGTCGATCTACTACCTAGTCATTCCTTTGAAGCAGGCATGCAATGCAGTGCAGGTAGCTAACGGAGCGCTACCGTCTTACGAAAGGAAAAGGATCGTCTCGCCGTGATTCAATCGTATGAACCCTTTCATGGACCCACGTTGAAGGCACCGCCAGCGTGGGTTGCGATCGGCATCGAAGCAACTCTACGCAAAGCGCATCGGAGGCTTTGTCGCCCATGCTCGTTCGAACGGGGCGATTCCTGGTAAAAGCCACAGTTGACCTTGTCTTCGGAATCAGCTCGCGAAGCAAGCTGCAGTGATAGCAAGGTGAGCGAGGATAAGACTATGATTAAGTGACGCGAAGCTGTGCTGCAAGTCCCTGAGATTCTCACACGTCAGCTCGTCCTGGATCGCTTTCACGGGTAGCGAGCTCGACGTGAAGCAGCACATCGGCTGCTTCGCGATCGCATCAAGAAGCGCCCCGTACTCCCAGCCGGCCCCGTTTTCCCAGCCGAAGCTGCCGATGACGACGCAGACGTCGCCGAGCACAAGACGGCAACGGGTTGCAGTGTAGACCACCGAGGACGGGGGCGCAGTCATTGCGTGAAGCGCATGCCGCTTCAACGTCGGCAACTTTCACGAGCAGCTCTTCTTGTCGAAGGCAGCCATCTGTTTCCCGACTTAGCAATCGAGGCCCGTCCCCGTTTTCGTCCAATCGGGTGGTCGAGAATCTATTTTCAGCCAATGAAGCGCGCGCCAAATAGACACGCGATCGACACGACGTACGTGGCCTGCGACGTGTGAGCGCTCCCATTGACCGGGGCGAGCCAGCCATTCCCCGATCGAGCTCCTGCCCCGCACTCCGCCATGACCGCCGCCACCCCCGGCCCGCTGCTCCGCCCGCTGCTCCGCCCGCTGCTGGCCGCCTGCTTCTCCGCCGGCCTGCACGGCGGCCGCGTGATCCGCGACGTGGTGCAGCAGCACGTGGCGCTCGACATGGTCAACAAGCAGGAGGGCGCGTACGACCCGCAGACAGTGGCCGACCGCCGCTCGCAGCAGCGCATCATCCACGCGCTGCGCGAGGCCTTCCCGCTGCTCACCATCGTGGGCGAGGAGGGCGAGCTGGCGCCGCCGGCCGCCGAGGACGTGGTGCACTGCGACCTGCACGCGCTGGACAGCGTGGCCTTCGGCGGCGACGCGGACCGCGAACTCGACTGGAGTGACCTGGTGCTCTGGGTCGACCCGCTGGACGGCACCAAGCGCTTCGCCGCCAAGATGTACGACGAGGTGTCGGTGCTCATCGGCATCACGTACAAGCAGCGCCCGATCGCCGGCGTCGTCCACTTGCCCTTCCACGGCAAGCACGGCGTCACGTACTGGGGTACGGACTGCAGAGTTGGTATGCAGTTGCTGGTTGTTCATGTGCTAATTGGCTTTTCGTGTGTGTGCGGTGGTGCATTGCAGGCGGCCCGACAGTTGGCGTGTTCCGTAGCGAGCACGAGGAGAGCGAGGCCCAGACCACGCACGCCAAGTTCCCCAAGCAGTCGCCCATGTTTCCCCAGCGCCCGCTGATCTGCACCGTGTCGTCCACAAACTGCGACCTGGTCAACAGCGCCATGAGGTTACTGGCCCCGTCGACCATCCTGACGGGCGGCGCGACAGGCACGATGGTGCTCGGCGTGATCACCGGCCACAGCGACGCCTTCTTCCGCTTCAAGGCGGCCACCCGCAAATGGGATATCTGTGCTGTGGAGCCCCTGATCGAGGGGCTCGGCGGCAAGCTGACTGACACGCAGGGCAACGTGTACATGTACGACCACATTGGCAACGCGCCCGACTTCGACAACGAGCGCGGACTGCTGGCGTGCGTCGAACCCGAGGCACATGACACCGTGCTGAACGTCATGGCCAAGATCCAGCTCACGAGGTAGATGCCGACCTGAGCTAGCTGTATAGCGCTATCAACCAATACATTAGGTGTACTCATCTGCGGCGTCGCCTTGTGCTGTTCATTGTGCAGTGCACTGGACGGCCGAGAGATGACGCCGCAGTGGTTTCAAGACTGCGTTTTCCCCGGTCGGCAAGTGTCGGCGGTGCGTGTGGTTCCTGGCTCCATCCACCGAGGCAAACACTCGGCTGTCGCCAAGCTCCAGGTCCATTTCGATGCCAGCGACGACGAGACCACATTGTTTTTGAAGAAGTCGGCGAGGAACGAGCTGCCCTCGAGATCGGCGGCACACTGGCAGCGCGACATAACCTCATATCGCACCGAGGCAACGTTCTACGCGCATTTCGCGGCCTCGCTGCATGCGCGGGGTGTGTCGCTCATCCGGCCTCTAGCAGTGTTCCAGAGCGATGCTGCCGGGATCTGCTCTTCCAATTTGGTTGCTGCGGAGCGCGTGACGACATGTTCGGCCCCTGAGAATTTCATGATGCTGCTCGAGTGCCTGGGATCGGTGTCTCCGGTATCGTCTGCTGTGGACGAGTCCTCTCTTGCAAACTACGAGGCAGCGGATTGTCTCGACCTCGCAGATACTCGACAGGCTTTAAGTTACCTGGCCAACTTGCATGCATCGGCGTGGGGTCAAGAGGATCTGCTTGAAAATGCTAGCTCCGAGCTCTGGCCGGCTGCATGCTGGTGGGCATTCCCCAAGCGAGGCGAAACGGAGCTCGCTCAAGCTTCCGAGATCTGGCCGCACATGCTTAGTCACTGGGGAAAAGTGTTTGAGGCTGAGTTATCGTTGCCGCCGACAGCAGATCTCAAGTCGCTAGGAGAACGCACGATTGAAGAAGCGGCGTACATCAGCCGGTGCCTTTCGGTTGACTCCAACGCGGAGTTGAGCACCTTGGTTCACGGCGACTTCAAGAGTGCCAACCTTTTCTTCGAGTCGCAATCGCGCAAGGTGGTGGCGTTCGACTGGCAGTGGAGCGGCGTCGGTCTCGGCGCCATGGATGTCGCCAACCTACTCAACACCTCGGTGAGTATCTCGCTGCTGGCCAACGACGAGAACGAGCTGGAGCTGCTGCAGTTTTACTACGATTGCCTGGCCGAGAGGCTGAAGGCGCTTGGGGTCACGTCTGCCTTGCAGAGGAGCTACTCGTTCGAAGCTTTCGAGCGCCACTATATGCTGGCCACAGTCGAGTACGCGCGCTTGCTGATCTCCGACTTCTGGAAGCGCATGACGCCTGACAGCTGCATGGCCAAGGCCGGCAACGCCAACTGCGGACTCGGCTATCGGTCAATCCCCCACGTGGTGCGCATGGTGAGGAAGCTGCATCAGGGGCTGAAACGCGTGAAGGGCGAACGTGTGATGTCATAAATTACATTTTCATTTAGGAGCTGCTGCCCGATGCGGCGTTGGGCGGTGGGTGTCGGTCGGATCTAAGCTTCTAGCCTGCCCCACTCTAGTCTCGCCACTTACTTGTGTACACGCACGCTTCACTTGCTGCGGCGACTAAAACTTCTTATAAAAACTTGGTTCCTCTCGTGGCGTCGCAGTTCTGCTGCGGACCCCTTTAGGTCATGCTGAAGTGCGAGAAGGGCACGTGGTTCTCTCGCTCGGCGGTCTCTCGCTCGGCGTCCTGCTGGTAGTAGGCTCGTCGCAGGGCATTGGCCGACCTGGACGTGGTGAGCACGTTGGGGCCCACGAAGTCTCGCGGGGTGACGGTGCCGTCCTCGCTGAAGCTGAAGCTGCTGCGCGAGCTGATGCTGGGCGACAGCGGCGCCTTGGCCACCTCGTCGTACGAGTTGAGGTTGGCCAGGAACTCGATGTACTCGGGGGCCTCGCTGGCCGCCGGGTGGGCCTCGATCGCGGCCAGCACGCGCTCGAGCGCGAGCCGCTTCTTCTGCAGCGCCGTCTGCGTCTCGCCCACAAAGAAGGTGAGCAGGCTGTCGTTGGGCAGCTTGGGCAGCTGCGACTTGCCGCCCTTGGTCATGAGCGGCGCCACAGCTTCGTGCAGCCGCTTGAAGTCCTCGAAGCTGCGCCGCACGGCGTACGACTGCGTGGTGCAGGGCCGCGTGGCCAGCTTGGACACGTCGTCGCTCTTGCGGCGGCGCTGCGCGTTGGGCGGCGCGTTCTCGCCGAACGCGTCGTCCTGCATGCGGCGCGTGACCTGCAGCAGGTAGCGCCACGTGCCGGTCTTGCGGTCCTGCACGAGGCCGCGGATTGACACGTGCTGCGAGCTCTTGAAGCTCTCGTACGGCATCGTGGGGCGGGAGGTGGCGGCCGGCGAGCAAAAGCGCGAATGGCCCGAGCGCGCGTTGCCGCCGCCGGCGCGCAGGCTCCGCTATCGCGGATGCCTGGTTTGTCGCACCGAGCGGACGCCGGATCCCCGAGCGTGCGTCGAACTACCACTCTGACGCCGCAGCTTCTCGAGCCGCGACCCGTTTGCTCGGCCTGCCTGTCCAGCGCCGTTAGCGCCGCAGTTTCTCGCGACAGGCGGCGGCGGCGCAGCGAGCGCGAAGGCGCGGGCCGGCGAGCGCGGTCGCCGATGGCTTCACGCATGGGCCGGGCGTGTTGACTCGATGTGCGACGCGCGCCGGCGTAGGTCGCGCCGGCTTCAAGTTGTCACGTGCCGCCGAGCTCGATCAGCAGCGCCGACCGCCGCCGCTGGCGTGCGCGGGCGGATCGGCACCGGCGCCGGCGCTCCGGCTCCAGCTGATTTTCCCGCGCGAATCAGGCCCGGATATGGAACGCGCACGACACCAGGGGCTCACCTGAGCGCCAGGATATCGACCGGGCGGCGGTCACGGCGCGGGGCCGAGCGCGGCCAACGTGGCGCCGGGGCATTTTGGCGCGCCCGCATTGCACGACGCGCCACGCCGGCCGGGAACCTTCCGCTTGGCGCGCATTGCGCGACGCGCCGAGAGGCGTTGCTCAGCGCCGCGCACATTAGATCGCGGCAACTGCGAACGAGGCTCGTCACCGCCGCTCAGGGCTGCGACAGTCTCGATGAGAGCGGCCGCGTCGGCCTCCGCCTCCGAAGGTGACGGCGCCGTACTCACTCACCAGCATCGAAAGGGCCGAGGCTGAACACCATCCAGGGCTTGGAGCTGCCGGACCGAGCGCCACCGAGAGCACTGTGGCGAGACCGAGCAACGCTATAACAGCGCCGTCGCTACCATTTTGGCCATTGCCGCAGCATGGCGGCGCCGCCGTTACGCGGAATCAGCGCAGCCAGCCCCAACGGAACCTTCCTGGGCGTGCCCGAAACTTCTGCTTGGAAGTGCACACGGCGAGCGGCAGCGTGCCGCTTCGCGCGCACGAGTTGCTTGCTTGCCAAGCGTGGCCCGCTCATGCGCAGGCAGCAGCGGCCTTCATCAGCATGAGATGCCGGGTTCTACTATGTTGCGCATTTCAGCTCGTCTTATGCTAGCTGGAAGCCTCGCGGGCTGATCCCAATACAAGGTCAGGAGTTCCGTGTCTGTGACTTCCAGCAGGAATCGCCTCGCTCCAACGAAGTCTAAGCCTGCACGAGCTGCAAAGCCTCCGATGCGCTTTGCGTAGAGTTGCTTCGGTGCCGATCGCAACCCACGCTGGCGGTGCCTTCAACGTGGGTCCATGAAAGGGTTCATACGATTGAATCACGGCGAGACGATCCTTTTCCTTTCGTAAGACGGTAGCGCTCCGTTAGCTACCTGCACTGCATTGCATGCCTGCTTCAAAGGAATGACTAGGTAGTAGATCGACTGTTTATCTTCAAGGCCTAGGCACGGCATCGGGCATCGTTGCGAGCGAGTGTCGTTTGCTACTACACTATGAAAGAGATTCGTTTGACAGAAACCACAGGAACAGTGAAAGTGAAATCCTGAACATGTTGGTTGACTTTATTGGTGGTGCTAGTCCGCGAGGGACTAGTCTGCTACTACTTCTATTCTACATTCGTGGTTAAATACTGTTCTGCGGCTGGGCGAGCTTGCCTGCCTGCTTGTGATCAAGGCCTGCTTGAGCTCGAGGCTTGCTTGAGCTTGTGCGCTCAAATGTCCACGCTCTTTTGAAGCGGTGGTGGCTGCTGTGCGACATCGGCGCTTCAAGGCGGCAGCGACTACCCTACGACGACATGACCGACGTGCAGCACGACGCCGTCCATGCCGGACTCGACGTCTTGCGGATCGAGCCCGTGCACTGGCCCGACAGCGGCGCCATGACCTTGGCGCTCATGGACTCGTGGCCCAGGAACTCCAGCACGTCCGGCAGGTCGCGCGCCACCGGGTGGCTCAGGATGTCCATGACGATCTGCGCCAGCACCTGGCGCCGCTCGTCCAGCAGCGCCTGGTTGTCGGCCAGGATGAGCGTCATGAGCCCGTCGGCCGGCAGCGGCGTGAGCGCGTCGCCCATGACGGGTGCCAGCGCCGCGTGCAGCTGCTTGAACTCGCTGAAGCGCCGGCTGATCACGTACTCGTGGCTGAAGCCCTCCTCCACGGGCCCGCGCGGCGACGAGTATGTGCTCGTGTTGCCGCGCTGCACGTGCAGCACGTACTTCCAGGCGTTGGTGGCCGCGTCCTGCACGACCTCGGTGATCTCCACCTGCTGCTGCGGCGTGAAGCTCTCGTACGGCATGGCGGCGGGAAGTGGAAGGTGAAAGGTGGAAGTGGAAGCGGACGGAGCCGGCTAACGGTGCGAAGCGGTGGTGGCGCTCGGACGGATCGAAATGTGCAATGGCAGACACCCGCCGGCCGGCCGATGCCGCTGCTCCTGATGGGCCGGCCGGTGTGACCGACGATCGAGGAAGAGGGCGCGCGTCTCTCCGCCGGCTGGACGCACGATCGTCGGCCGGACAGGTTTCGTCGACACGAGTTAAACGGATTTTCGAGCGGCTGGCGCTTGACTCGGCGTTTGCGAGCGGGAATGTGGCGGGATCTCGCCGAGTTTGGCAACTTTTGCCAGATGTGCGGGCTGTTGGCGGAAATTCCGCTGCGAAATTCCGCTTGCAGCCGAGCGGCGCGAGCGTCTTGGTGCCTCGCGCTCGGCTCTCGCCCGAGTCGCCGTGCGAAAAACACCCGGTCGTCGGTCGCCTCGCTCGCTTGCCCTGGCCGCCGCCGCTTTCGTGGCGGTGCGGCTGGCGGGCGCGCGTGTCATACGGAGCGCTGGGCCGGCGCTCGAGCTGCGAGAGTCTCCTACCTTATCTGCCGACTCTAGTCGAGAGCTCGGCGCTAGGTAACGGGGACCAGCAGACGTGCGCACGTTGGGGTTTGCGGCCTCGGCGTCTGGTGCTGCGGCGCGAGAATCCGCAGAAACCCGCGGTTTTCCTCGATTTTGAGGCGCCGTTTCTCGGGGCGAAATATGGGTGAAAGTTCACCTGAACTGCTGGTCGCCTCAGCGCCAGCTCGCCGAGGCCGCGAATCGGTCCAAGCACCAGCCGCCTTCCTCGTCTCCAAACAGGCGCCGCGCGCTAGCCCTTGTCGGCGCCTGTTTGCCGCGCGGCGGACCAAGTGGCGGCCTCGGCGCCCTGCCGGCCCAGCATAGAGCGAGGCATAAGGCCCGGCGGACTGCTGGCCGCGAGGCAAATCGAAAGCACGCCATGCTGATACGGTGCACCGAGCGAGGCTGGCGCCAGGATCGAGGCGGGCTATGCACGCAGGGTAATCTCGCCGCTCCATCATCAAGCTGCGCGCCGCTTCGGAACTTCAGAACCTGTGGCCTAGCGTACCTTGCGGAAAGCGATTAGGCTTTACAGACTGATTTCACAGGGTTCAGAGGCACTGCAGCACTGACAGAAAGACATGCGTGTTGTATATCCCTCCGAACCCGATGGATCGATGTCATCGGCATTCACGAGCGAATACCTTAGTGGGCACGTCACCTGTCAGGTCAGGTCAAGTCAACCGAGTTGAAGCGCGCGAGTTCCATGTACTGCCCCGCCGGCACCTCGCCGCCAAGGCTCGAGCAGCAGGCTAATGAGCCTCACGGCCTCGAGCCTCCAGCCTCGCGACGTTGCGGCGGCGGCCGCTTGAGGCTGCCGAAATGCAAGCGGCGGCGCTGAAAAGGGACGTCTCGGCGGCGCTCGCAGCGCGATGGCCAGGCCGCGATGGGTCCCCGCCCCGTATCTGCCCGCGCCTTGACGTGGCTCGTGCGCTCGCGCCGTCGTCGATCGGCGCCAGGGTTGCCCCGCCGGCAACTTCAAAGTCGCGGCGTCTGCCACGCGGCACGCGGCGCTCGGCGCTCGCCTCGATTCTCTGGTGCTGGCTGACAATGGGCTCGACGCCCCAGCTGCAGGCGAATTTTGCCTGGTCACGCGGGCGAGAATCCCGGTGCCGACCTGGTGGACACTCTGACGCCACTGCGGCACCGAGACCACATCTGGCCAACGCGGCAGGCCGAGAATCCACCGAGCAAGTGCAGGTCGGCGCTCGGCGGCGGAGCGAGCCCGAGCTCTGTCCGCACCGGACACTCGAGCCCCACGATGGGGAAGCCGCCCGCGTCATGTCCCTGCGGGGCCGAGTGGATGGCTGCGTCCCCTACATGCCGAGCCTGTCCAAGGCCGGCGAACACGACACCCCGACTTCATATCTATGGCAGCTCCATTGAGGTTATGCGGCGCGTCGTTACTAATGACAAGCCCGAGGCTGCGCGCACCGACGGCTTCCGATACCAAGTGGCGAGCGAGGCTCCCGTGCCTCAAGTTGCGGAGCCCTCGGCACTGCCCCAAGCCTCCGGCTGTTATGCCCAGGCAGCCAGCGCCGCCATGCTCAGCAGGCCCGTGGAGAAGAGCGTGAGCTTCTCGGCGGCGTTGGTCTCCTGGCTCGCGCCCTCCTCCGAGAGCTCGTGGAATGCCAGGTAGATGAAGCTGCCCGACGCGATGGCCAGCGCCACGGCCTCCGTGGCCAGCGCGCTGCTGCCGCGCAGCGAGTCGGACAGCACCATGCCCAGGAAGATGCCGAGCGGCGTCATGCAGCTGTAGAGCGTCAGCACGGCCACGGACCGCTGGTGCGCGATGCTGCTCTTGGCCTTGGCGAAGTTGGCGCCCACCGACATGGCCTCGATGAACTGCGGCGAGGGCGCACAACCAAGTCAGACAAGTTGAACCGCACGGCACACTTTAACATGAAGGTCTGTTCTAATCACTGTCGTGATTATACGTACGCCTTTTGCTGCAAAGGAGTCGAACATGAAGTTGTGCTTGATAGGTCAAAGCAAATCAAACAAAAAGACAAAGTTGCTGTGCTGGTAAATGAACGAGTTGTTGTGCTGGGAAATGCACATGAAGGGACGCACAAGTTGAAGCTGGTACTTGAACAGAACCAGCAGTTGTCCTCGATGGACGCAGCAGAGTACCAAGATGAAGTCTTGCAGGCAAGAATGGAGTTTCTGCATCGTCAGCAGGAACGCCGTGTGGCCGCTAAACTGCCCGAGAACCTCATGGAGCTTGTACGTCAAAGCTGATCGCTGCATTGCATGCGCTGCTGCGAAGAGACGGCGCGATCTTTTTTCATTTGGTATGGCTTGGATGTGAGCTCATAGTGCCGGGTGTTGCGATGGTAGATGCAAAGAGCTACTGAGCACTGTCTAGGTGACATAAAGAGTCTAGCGACACCTCCAACAGAGCTGTTTTGCCAGGATGCCCGAGGCAAAGTGATGGACAGAGAAGTCAACTTGGGTAGCTTCACTAGTGTCTCCAACGAGTGGTTGATTGCTATCGCATCACATCCTGCTGCAAATGGTATGTTTGCCTGAAAAGCAAAGAGCTGGAAAGCATAACTGAGCCCTTTGTGACGGAAAACGCAGCCGGAAAAAACTGTCAAACACTTGTGCTTGAAGGTACATCTATCACGGACTACGGCGTTGCACATCTGCATAAACTCAATTACTTAACGAGTTTGGATGTCTCCAGGTACAGCAATTTTGTAGCAGTTCAACGATAAGAAAGCTAATGTTTAGATCTCGTTGGTTTAGGTGTCATGCGCTAACGGACGAAGGCTTAATGACCATCCGGCGGCATTTAAGCTTATTGCAAGAATTATTCGTTAATGAGTGCCACCACATCTCCAGTGTCGTGCTCTGTAAGGTGTGGAAAGACTGCAAGCGTTTGCATACGCTCTCTGTTCAAGGATGCCCAGGAGTCACGGACGCTTTCTTGCAATGTATTGCCACCACCAAGCGGTCCTCGCCAGCCTGCACGCTTCGCTCGCTGAACGTTCGTCAATGCAAAAACCTTACCTCGTCTGGCATTTCGTTTTTGGCCAGCTCGACCGTCAAGGACATGGCGATGCATCACCTTGCTATTGATGATTGCCTCAGTGTGGACAACATGGCGTTCTTCGGATTTGAAACCAGCCCTGGGCTGAGATCGCTAGTTTCACTGAGCCTAAATGGGCTCGGAATTGATGAGACTGCCATCAGCTGGATTGTCAAGGGCTGTGGGGGGTCCTTACAGCGCCTAAATGTCGAGCGGTGCAAAGTACTGTCAGACTTTGCATTGCTGTTGATGGCACCACTGATCTCTTCGCCCGTGTTTGTAAAACTGAACATGCATGGTTGCCTTCTAATTACCGACGGGGGCATTCGAAATCTCTTCTCGCTAGAGGAAGAAAAGCAGCAGAATGCGGCTCAACACGACAGCGACGATGATATTCCCCAAGCACAGTTGCAGTCTCTTAGCTTGAAGAACTGCCCAAATATCGGAGACGATGCTATGGTACAAATCGGAAAGCACGGCGGCAACCTCGTAAAACTTAACCTGAAAGGCCTACGAAAAGTGTCAGATCGTGGAGTCATGGAGATTGCTAGAGGTTGTCCGTCACTCACAACGATTTCTCTCTCAGGTCGGAATATTACGAAGCAAACATTCAAACTGCTTGGTAAAATGTGTCGGCGCTTGCGCGTCCTTGACATCTCCGAACGCAAGGACTTAGAAACCCCCGTGTGCTTCATGAACCTTGTGTCGACGACAGGAAGTGGAGTCCACCCACCACATCCTCTCATCCGAATTGATTTAAGCTCGACTAATGTTTGTGATATTGGCGTGAGTGTGCTGGCATCTGCATGCTGTCAACTGGAAAGCATCAACCTATCCAAAGTAAGCTATAAATTCATCCTTAAAGCACGCGCGACCTGTGTCTTGATTCTAACATGTTCATATTTTATGTTGCTGCTATCAAGTGCTCTCAAATCACGGACTACGCGACCGAAGCGCTGGCGTCACGTTGTTTTCAGTTGAAAGTCTTGCTGCTTGCTAACACACGTGGAATCACGGATAGAACGCTATCAGCACTGGCATTCACGAAAATACCGCTGGAAGTACTTGACTTGAGTGGTAACACACGAGTAACTGATGACGGTCTTCTTGTGCTATGCACTAGCTGCCAACAACTCCAAGAACTGCGGCTCAAAGGCTGTGATCGACTGTCCCAGAAAGTAGTCAAGCGTTGCAATGATAACCTCTTGCCGTTTACCAAACCGTTCACGACTGCTTCACTAATCAAGACAATCGCCTCGGGAGGTGGAAATGCTGTGATGGTGTTGGAGCCTTTGCCGAAAGTACATTGCAAGTTGCTTTGTTTGATGCAGGAGCAATACCGAGCTGCTGCAGTCTTGCAGACACGATTTCGTAAGTGGAGCAACAAGAGATTCACGATTGCTTTTCTGGCAAACCGTCGACTTCTCCGCGAAACCAGAGCTGCCAGGAAAATCCAGAAGTGCGTTCGGGAGTTCTTGGCTTGGCGTCGTTTCCTACACTTGTTATCACTCAAAGAAAGTGTTACCAAGATCGTTTTCGTTCAAGCGCACGCTCGTGGTAACAAAGCTCGCCGAGAAGTGCGGACTTGGCGCTTCACCGCAAATTTGGCCGTTCGTCGCATTCAGCGATGTTACCGACCTCACTACATCGCCAGAATGAAAGTTCGCAACTACAATGCTCGCGAAATTCAGCGCACATATCGAGGCTATCGCGGGCGGCAAAGGTATCAACAGCTCATTTATGAGCGAAAGTTGGCATGTGCTGGGGAGATATGGCGCTGGTATCGAAGGTGCCTGAACCACCGTGAGTTTCAAGCGCGTTCGAGGTGGCTTGTGGGGAAGATTCGCAATTTACAGGGTCAGTGGCGGAAATACAAACGTCGAAAGAACTTCACCAAGTACATGGCATGCTATCGTGATGCGGCAATCAAGATTCAAAGTGTGTGGCGACGGAAGCTAGCAATGTGGCATGTGTCTGCGATGCGAATTAAAATGAACGCTGCAGCGCTTACAATTCAGCGCGTGTATCGTGGTCATATGGCTCGCAGGCGTGTTGCCTTTTATCGTACACTAGCTACCAATACTGCAATTATAATTCAATTACAGTGGAGACGTTATCGTGCACGAAAGATGTACTTGCATCAACGTGGGCTCATAATTCACATGCAGCGAATGGTGCGGTACGCTCGAACAGTGACTCAAATGCGTCAAATTGTTCGTAGCGCTGTGGCTAAGCACCGCAACGACGCTGCATTGAATATTCAGCGATGCTATCGTGGAATGCTTGGTCGTAAACGAGCTCTGCTGTTTCGTAAAATCCGGAGAGCCAAATATGCACGCAAGGGCCAAAATGCAACTCAAGCTCTTCTTCGTCGCCAATTTATTCATAAAGGTGCCGCGCTTTGTATCCAGCAGTGGATTCGAGGTGTCCTTGCACGCCGAAAGGTGCTGAAGATCAGGAAATGGCGACGATTCCTGGCTGTGCAGCGAATTCAGCAATACATGAAGGAGTGGGTTAGAACGCTTAGACTGAGTCGAAAACGAGAAGCAAAAACCCACGCGGGCACAGACATTGAACGAGTTTTCCGTGGCCACCAAGGTCGACTGTACTTCAAGGCTGAGCGGCACCGACAGCGCTGCATTCAGTCTGCACAGCTCATTCAACGGATATACCGTGGTCGGCTCGGGCGCAAACGCTTTGCACAGATTTTCAAGGCAAAGACCAGCGCTGCTTCATTGCTTCAGCGTATTTACCGAACGCGTAAAGCTCGGAAGCTGTTTGAGATCAGCAAAGCTGTTGCTGCACTCAAGGCAAAGGAGCAGTACGACCGATCGCTCTTAGGCAGGCTTGAGGCTAGACGCAATCCGATGGATGAACTGTACCGTCGAGCAAAGCTTCCCCGAGAGAAAGAAATACTTACGAAGTTGAAGGAGGATTGGGAATCGCATCGGACACAAGAAGAGCGGGCTGTGCGCAAGCTGAAGCGGGAATGCGCTGCTGTTTGGGCCAACGCTGATGAGATTATTGGAAACCAATACGGAGTTCGGCGCAAACTCTATGGTGTTACGGAGAACGTGTATGCAACTCATCGAGAGTTGGAGCAGCGCAAGAAGCAGCATGCCTCCCTGAACGAAGAATTGGCTGGGCTAAAGAGCCGAGTACGGGCCTTTAAGCGCGCGATGCGTGAGGCAGTGGAAAATCGACGTATGCTCGAAGGTCTCGAAGTGTTCGACCTCCTGAAAGAGCACGGTCTCTTAGAACCAGATCCGCCAAATAATCAGCGCGACTAAGTAGAGGCTGTAACGTGAGCACTTTGTCTTCAACATCAGAATTTTAATTCATGTTGCAGCATATACATAGCGGCCGGTCAAGCTCATGCGTACTTTGTGGCCATGCTCATATGCGAGACTGATGACATGGTTTAGCGTTGCTGCTCAGTTAATCGAGTAGCTGGTTTTGCGTACTTACTTCCGCAGCACATTTCCGAGGACGACGCCCACAGCTACGCCTACAGCAGCGATGGTTGAGTAGAGCGCCAGATGATCGGTCGTGGCGAACTTCTCCTGCACACGCTCACGTGCAATGGTGTCACCCAGCAAGCTGTGATTATACGACTCCAGCAGTTGGTAGGCGTAGTAGTGCGCGCCACGTTCGCCCAGGTCTTCTGTCAAAACCAGGTAGATTGGGATGGCCTCAAGCGCTGGACTCACGCGTCCCTTGTTAAAGCACGCCTTGAGAAAGATGTCCTTCTGGGTGAAGTAGTCGAGGTTCTTCGGCGCCAGACCACCCGTAATGTAGAACCCACCACGCGGAAGATACTTCAACATGGCGCAGCCAGCTTCACGTCCGTAAGCGCTGTCGATCAAAACAGAAAGAAAAGTGTAAGAAAAAGTCTGTGTGTGTACAACTCAAAACGTATCTTGGCCATCACGTACTCAACGAAGATCTCCATGGCCTGATTGCACAGCTCGTTCGTTTTCGCATTGTCACCAACAATTTTGCCCTGCAGGGACTTAGCTGCCAAAAACGCGTCGTGGACCTTCTTGTCCACTTTGTCTGGGAACTTCTTAGCCAAGAACCTGTAGATTGTGGCCAAGCCCGGGCCGCTGACAATGCGTTCCACCGAGAAGCGACGGTGGCAGCCCAGCTCCTCTTTAATCGAGTTGTACAGCTCAATCTCAATCTCATCGGCCGGAGCAAAGTCCGTGTGGCCGCCTTCGCACGGGAAGCAGGAGTACTGGCCATCCTTATCGGCCGTCAAGTAGCATTCTCCCAGACCCGTGCCAGCGCCAATTGTTGCAATTGGCGCCCCTTCCTCCTTCTCCGCCTCATTGAGCACAATGTACTCGTGAGGCTTTAGCGTCAAGAGGCCGTAGCCCATAGCGGCGAAGTCATTGATGAGCTTTACCGTGGTGATGCCCAGCTCCTTCTCCAACCCGGGGCCGTCGATCTTCCAGCCTTGCTTGATGTTTGTGAACCTATTTTTTTTTGCCACACCACACATTAGAAATTGGTCTACAATATTTTAAACTAGTGCTACAGGTCGTACTCGACCGTGTTGTTCAGGATCGGGCCGGCGCAGGCCAGCACGCAGGCCACGGGCAGTCTGTCCACCAGCTTGGCCTCCTTCATGAACAAGTGGCACACTTCCGAGAAGCTGCCGTAGTTGTCGTTGTGGTACTTTTTGGCGAAAGTGATTTCGCCCGGGGCCACGGAGCCCTTGAAGGCCACGGAGCCTTTGGGGATGAGCCACAGCGTCAGGCGCGTGTTGGTGCCGCCGCAGTCGCCGGAAATGATGAGGTCGCCTCTGCGAAATGGGCGCGCAAAAGGTTTTGAGCACGCAAAAGGTGGCGGGCGCTGCGAACGGGACGTACGACATGAGAGCTGCTTGCTGCCTGGAGGGGGAATTGGGAACTGAGAAGCCTGTCAAAGGGCGCATCTTGAAGTGATGGATGCGGCTCGCATCCAGTATCAGCCAGTAAGCGGCGCCGAAGTTGCGATTTCGTGAGTGGCTGAAAGTGAAAATGCGATGTTAGGATTGGTTGAAAGTAGATGAGAACGTGATGGGCTGAAAAGGTTGAACTGACTGGCCAATCACAATGATTTCAGTGCGCGAAAGTTTAGTTCAAGCAGTGCAACAATGCAAATGGCTCGCTGCTGCCTTGGAATGCAATTGCTACAAATGCCAGACTTACGGTGGCGGTGCAATGCATCATCGAGTTGTTGTGCCAAAGCCGACGACGCTGGCAAAAGGGATCTTGCGATCGACGCGTGTTGGATCGCCTCGTGCATAGGCATGAACTTTGGCCGGTCTGCTTGCCTCGCCGTGCTTGCAAAGATGCACGCTGCGATCAGCACGTTAAAGCAGCGATGGCTGATGCATTTGCTTAACGCGGGCGTCGCATCAACCTCGAGCACCATCGAAAAAGAGAAACCACCACAGGAAGATACTTTTAACGAGAACAAGAAGAGCAAAGCGGATGATACGAAGAAAGATCTCTTTACTAATGAATCAGGTTGCTCGATGCACAACTGAACGCTACACGCACTGTCGGCCACACGTGGATGCAGGACCAGTCTCCTGTCCACGGCATGGGCCACGTCTACACCTCAGCAGCACTTGCTCGCGATGCGACAAGAGCTTAAGCGCCCGTGTGCAGCAGCTGGTACGCGTAGAAGTGAGCGCCGCGCTCGCCGAGCTCCTCCGTCAGCACGAGGTAGATCGGGCACGCACGAAGAGCGGGACTCACACGACCCTTGTCGAACAGAGAGTTCAGGAAAATGTCCTTCTTCGTGAAGTAGTCCAGGTTCTTCGGCGCAAGACCGCCCGTGATGTAGAAACCACCGCGAGGCAGGTACTTCAGCATCGCGTTGCCGGCCTCACGGCCATACGCACCAACGAAGATCTCCAGAGTCTGGTTGCAAAGCTCGTTCGTCTTCGCGTTCTCGCCGATCACCTTGCCCTGCTGCGTGTTCGCCTTCAAGAACTCCTCGTGCACCTTCGGGTCCACCTTCTCGGGGAACTTCTTGGCCAGGAACTCGTAGATCGTGGCCAGACCAGGGCCAGACACGATACGCTCCACAGAGAAGCGCTTGCCGCAGCCGAGCTTGGCCTTAATCTCGTTGTACAGCTCGATCTCGATCTCGTCAGCGGGGGCGAAGTCGGTGTGGCCACCCTCGCAGGCGAAGCACGAGTACTGGCCGTCGTTGCCGGGGGTCAGGAAGCACTCACCCAGACCAGTGCCGGCACCGATGGTGGCCATGGGAGCAGTCTCGTCCTTGGGGACGTCGTTCAGCACAATGTACTCGTGCGGGCGGAGGGTCAGCAGCCCGTAGCCCATGGCGGCGAAGTCGTTGATGAGCTTGACCTGCTTGATGCCGAGCTCCTTCTCGAGGCTGGCGCCGTCGATCTTCCAGCCGAACTCGACGTTGGTGAAGTCCACGGTGTTGTTGAGGATGGGGCCGGCGCAGGCCAGCACGCAGGCCTCGGGCACCTGGTCCGTGAGCTTGGCCTCGTTCATGAAGAGGTGGCACACCTCGTTGAAGCTCGAGTGCTCCTCGTTCAGGTACTTCTTGGCGAAGATGGCGTCGCCGGGCGCGATGTTGCCCTTGAGCTGCGTGGCGCCCTTGGGGATCTTCCAGAGCGACAGGCGCGTGTTGGTGCCGCCGCAGTCGCCGGAGATGATGAGGCTGAAGTCACTGCACAAGACATGAGGTCGTGAGACGCGTGGCCGGGGCCGGGGGCGGCGACAGGGGGCGGGCCACGTACGACATGGTGCTGGAGGGGAGGCGCTTGTCCTGGAGACGGAAGATTCCGGAATGAGCTCTCGGCCGCGGGATCTCGTCGTGGCCGACGTGGCGGCCGCTTGAAGTTGGCGGCGGCCGCGGCTCTCGCCGGCTGAACTTGCACCATCGATCGAATGGTGCGCAGATGGCCGCGTGCCCGTGCAACAACAGAGATGGCTTCGTCGAAATCAGGCTCGCCCGCAACGCCGGCACTGCGGCCGGCGGCTTTGTCAGCGCGGGCCGCCTGCCAGCACTTCGGCCAGGGCAATGGCCAGCAGTGTCTTGAGGTGGCCACGAGCTTTGGCGTCGTGGCGAGTGCGGGCCGCCGCCGGCCGCGAGCTTCCGGCGGGCTCGATGGGATGGAGAGCGCGCTCCCGGCCATGTGCCACGTCAGCGACCTCGCTTCAGGAACGGCCTGCTTCAACCCGCGCATAGGCGCGCGAGCTGCTTGGGGCGCGAATCCAAGCAGCCCCAACACGTCGGCGATTCACTTGACTGCCTGCACATCCGCCCGCAACAACCTCAACCTGCTTGGAAGGCACTTGATACTACGTGCATGGACTCGGCGGAGACCTCGCCGCGCATCATCCGGACCTGGCCGCACGGCCACTTCAACACCAGCGCACAGGACGCAACGAGAGGTTTATTATCAAGCACATTCGGACTGCAGTTCCTACAGCCCACCTCGGCATGGGCAGCACTAACTACGGCTGGCCATTAACGCAGAGACGCTTACTGTTCCTGCAGCAGCTGATACGCGAAGAAGTGAGCACCACGCTCACCCAAGTCCTCATTCAGGACCAGGTAGATCGGGCACGCGCGGAGAGCGGGACTCACACGACCCTTGTCGAACAGAGAGTTCAGGAAAATGTCCTTCTTCGTGAAGTAGTCCAGGTTCTTCGGCGCAAGACCGCCCGTGATGTAGAAACCACCGCGAGGCAGGTACTTCAGCATCGCGTTACCGGCCTCACGGCCGTACGCACCAACGAAGATCTCCAGAGTCTGGTTGCAAAGCTCGTTCGTCTTCGCGTTCTCGCCGATCACCTTGCCCTGCTGCGTGTTCGCCTTCAGGAACTCCTCGTGCACCTTCGGGTCCACCTTCTCGGGGAACTTCTTGGCCAGGAACTCGTAGATCGTGGCCAGACCAGGGCCAGATACGATACGCTCCACGGAGAAGCGCTTGCCGCAGCCGAGCTTGGCCTTGATCTCGTTGTACAGCTCGATCTCGATCTCGTCAGCGGGGGCGAAGTCGGTGTGGCCACCCTCGCAGGCGAAGCACGAGTACTGGCCGTCGTTGCCGGGGGTCAGGAAGCACTCACCCAGACCGGTACCAGCACCGATGGTGGCCATGGGAGCAGTCTCGTCCTTGGGGGCGTCATTGAGCACAATGTACTCGTGTGGACGCAGCGTCAAGAGGCCGTAGCCCATGGCGGCGAAGTCGTTGATAAGACGGACCTTCTTAATGCCGAGCTCCTTCTCCAGACCCGGACCATCGATCTTCCAGCCGAACTCGACGTTGGTGAAGTCAACCGTGTTCTTGAGGATCGGACCGGCGCATGCCAGCACACAAGCCTCAGGGATCTGGTTCACCAACTTGGCCTCGTTCAAGAACAGGTGGCACACCTCGGCGAAGCTCGCGTAGTTCTCGTTCAGGTACTTCTTGGAAAGGACCATCTCGCCGGGGGCGACGTCGCCCTTGGTGTGCTTGGACTGCTTGGGGATGTTCCACAGCGACAGACGCGTGTTGGTGCCGCCGCAGTCGCCGGACATGATCAGGTCGGTGGACGCCATGGTGCTTGAACGAGAAAGAGGAGAAGTGGAGAAGTCGACTTGAGCTCTCGGAGGTTGATTTTGAAATGAGGACAGCTACGAAGACTCAGACAAATCCATTGCGCCAGAGCGCCATGGCGTCGAGATCACCGGGTACGTGGCGGCCGCCGTCAGCTTTGGCGCGTGTGTGTAGTACTGTATTGCACAATTGAAGTTGGGTTGCGGGTCAGTATGCACGCACATCGGCGGTAAGATGCAAGAAGCGTTGACGAGTTGTCATCTTCAATTTGCGTGCTGTTCATTTCGGCGATGTGCCGCGCTGAGCCATGGCGAGCGCAATGGCGAGCTGTGCGTCGATCGCAAGCTGCACATCGGTAGCTGCGATTGTCAAAGTTAGCACTCGGACGTGATGTCCAGCGGCGTGTTTGCTGCTGTTTCCCATTCATGTTCGGCTTCCCATAACCAGGAATGACCTGTTATCGAAAATGCAATGTCACGCTGTCTTTGGAGAAACCGAACAGCGATCCCGAATGAAGCCACTCCCAGATGGCTACAACGCGTGATCAGGACCATTTCGATAATGACCCATTTCAAAAAAGTGTGGCGTTTCTAAACTGAGAAGTAACAAATCTGATTAATGCCCATTTCAAAAAAAGTGTGGCGTTTCTAAACTGAGAAGTAACAAATCTGATTAGAAATGAATGCTTCATGAGACGAGACGCCTTTTAGACTGCTACTGTACACGATGGCAGTCTTCCTCCAGCCATGTCGTCTGCGGAACTTCTTGTAAGTCCACGCCCAGTAGACTGCAATACTAGATCAGTTTAAGCCCACGGATGACTTCACGGTTCATGAAATATGCCCTACCATTCTACCAGCCATGCTCGAGGTACGTCAGCGGCTCTCGCTGCACTAGAGGATCCAACAGGCAGTGAACAACACGAACTAGAGGTTTATGAACAAACACGCCTGGACGCTACTTGTATATGCCGCCCACCTCAAGAACGCAACACGTTTGCGAAGCTGTTCAACGAACAAGCCCCGCTCGTAGTCAGCACTACGCACGCCATTTACTGCATCTCCTGCAGCAGCTGGTACGCGTAGTAGTGAGCGCCACGCTCACCCAAGTCCTCGTTCAGGACCAGGTAGATCGGGCACGCACGAATGGCAGGGCTCACACGACCCTTGTCGAACAGAGAGTTCAGGAAAATGTCCTTCTTCGTAAAGTAGTCCAAGTTCTTTGGCGCAAGACCGCCCGTGATGTAGAAACCACCGCGAGGCAGGTACTTCAGCATCGCGTTACCGGCCTCACGGCCGTACGCACCAACGAAGATCTCCAGAGTCTGGTTGCACAGCTCGTTCGCCTTCACGTTCTCACCAATAACTCTGCCCTGTTGGGTGTTCGCCTTCAGGAACTCCTCGTGCACCTTCGGGTCCACCTTCTCGGGGAACTTCTTGGCCAGGAACTCGTAGATCGTGGCCAGACCAGGGCCAGACACGATACGCTCCACCGAGAAACGCTGACCGCAACCAAGCTTAGCCTTGATCTCGTTGTACAGCTCGATCTCAATCTCGTCAGCGGGAGCGAAGTCAGTGTGGCCACCCTCACACGCGAAGCACGAGTACTGACCATCCATGCCGGGGGTCAGGAAGCACTCACCCAGACCAGTGCCGGCACCGGTGGTGGCCATGGGAGCAGTCTCGTCCTTGCGGACGTCGTTCAGCACAATGTACTCGTGCGGGCGGAGCGTCAGCAGACCGTAGCCCATGCCAGCGAAGTCGTTGATAAGACGGACCTTCTCAATGCCGAGCTCCTTCTCAAGACCCGGACCATCGATCTTCCAGCCGAACTCGACGTTGTGAAGTCAACCGTGTTCTTGAGGATCGGACCGGCGCATGCCAGCACACAAGCCTTCGGGATCTCGTTTCCGAGCTTGGCCTCGTTCAAGAACAGGTGGCACACCTCGGCGAAGCTCGCGTAGTTCTCGTTCAGGTACTTCTTGGAAAAGACCATCTCGCCGGGGGTGATGTCGCCCTTGATGTGCTTGGAGTCGCGGGGATGTTCCACAGCGACAGACGCGTGTTGGTGCCGCCGCAGTCGCCGGACATGATCAGATCGGTAGCAGCCATGGTGTTTGAGCGGTTGTGTACTCGGTTGGTAGTGCGGTGTTCAGCTGCTTGAGCTCTTAAACGTCGATTTGGAAATGAGGACAGGACACCGAGTCCTTTGCACACCTTGTCTGCACACCGCGCTGGTCGTCTCCACGGGCAAGGGTACGTGGCATGCCTCCTCGACGTTGGACCGGTGCAAGTGTTGTGCGGAAGCTCAACTTGGTTGCTTGATACCAGTCAGTAGGAGACGCGCGTACGTGTAGCAGGGCCTTGGAACTAACGAAAACACTATGGTTGTAGGTCACTGACGGACGGGAGTTCGAAGGTAGGTGTAAACTTCAACTGGTATCAACCAACACGACGAGAGTCCACTTCGTTTTGCATGCTACGCTACCGATAGTGCTTTGTAGCAGTGGTTGCAGTCTGTTTCAATGTATCGGTGAAATTCTTGTAAATGAGGATTCACCGCTACACATGGACATAGTGCAAGGTATGGTAGCGAAGGGAGAGGGGTGGTATTGCTTCTTTCAGTTATCGCGTTGAGTTAAGATCTGTACGAAACACGACCAACGTTAGCGAAGTACATACAGTAACAAAATCTTCTACAGTCCATGATGTAGACTCTGCCAAGGCTTGGCTCAAGGAGAGTCTGTTTGCGCCAAAACGGCATTGTCACAGACCGATCTGCATACTTCACGCACCAACGTTTGTTCAGCGACCGGCCCGACCTCGCGTGACCGGCAATCAGTATGCACGTTAAACTCCGACGACACTAAATTGTTGCACGTACACGCGTTTCCTACTGACTGGTATCAAGCAACCAAGTTGAGCTTCCGCACAACACTTGCACCGGTCCAACGTCGAGGAGGCATGCCACGTGCCCTTGCCCGTGGAGACGACCAGCGCGGTGTGCAGACAAGGTGCGCGAAGGACTCGGTGTCCTGTCCTCATTTCCAAATCGACGTTTAAGAGCTCAAGCAGCTGAACACCGCACTACCAACCGAGTACACAACCGCTCAAACACCATGGCTGCTACCGATCTGATCATGTCCGGCGACTGCGGCGGTACTAACACGCGTCTGTCGCTGTGGAACATCCCCGCGACTCCAAGCACATCAAGGGCGACATCGCCCCCGGCGAGATGGTCTTCTCCAAGAAGTACCTGAACGAGAACAATAACGTTTGAGCACTGGTTTCAGATGAAGTGAACTGTATTGAGCAAAAGCAGAATGAGAAAACTAACGGAACAGCTCAAACCGAACACGGAGACCCTGTCGAGAGCGAAGTCCTTCGTGATCTTCAACTAGTAAACATGCAGATGGTTGTCAGTGGCTACCGTTAGAGGTAGCAACGAGAGAAGCTTCCAGCGACACCACGGTCGCTTCCGCAACCAGGTACATGTGGTACCATGTGCAGCGAGGTGGTGCACTTCACCACCGTAACATCTCCTTGCCGAAAGATCGTTTATGTATGTATATATCATTAAGATGCCGACCTGGCTCATCTCGGGAGTCTACGGAGCCAACACCGCACAATCAAGACGCAGAAACTGCGGATACCCACACGACTCGTGCATTACGAGCACGTCCGGAGCCAACGCCAATGTGGCGCGTTAGCCTCAGCGACGGGACCTCCCGCTCGCTGGCGAAGGCACCAGGGCTCTCGAGCGCCACAAATTGCAGATAGACGAGAACATTACATCCTCCCAGGACTTACCTGCGTCTGCGGCTCGTCGGTGCATGACCTCGGAGACGCTCGTCCAGCTTTTCAAGCAGGTCATTCCGATGACTAACATGCTTAATGTCCTCCTCAAATTCCCATGAATTCTCGCTGTCAGGTAGGTCTACCCATGAAAGAGATACTGGAGTCGTCAACGACGACGGCGTTTTTCAAGAAGTTCCTGAATGACGTACACTCGTTCGCCTCCAGAATCGTACATGCGAGGTGCACTCTTCGTAATTTGTCGGCCACGGAAAATCTTAGGGACATCATGCGAGAGCTTGAGCTAATCCACATTAAAGGTTGCATGTCGTTCACGGGCTACATATCGATGGGGCAGTGCTACTCGATACGCGTTTTCGCCGATAAGTTGCTCTACCAAAAATGGTCCATACCATTCTGGAAGAAGTTTGTTGCAGGCCGGATCTCTTTCAGGATCATAGTCCGGTTGCCCGAGCTCGCTGCTAAGGACACGAGAGTCCACGTAGACTAAGCCACCAACCTCAAAAGAAACTTGCTGGCGTCCGCGGTTGTAGTACTTGGCCTGTCGTTCTTGAGCTAACTTCAGATTGCGCTGGGCCAACTCGATAGTTTCTTGCCGAGATCGTGTAAGGTTTTGAACTGGACTTCCCGAGGTTAACTGAGTCTGCAATACGATCGGTGAACGGGGCTTCCGACCACAATCAACTTCAAACGGAGATACACGAGTCGAGGTCGAGACTAAGGTAGCATGTGCATACTCAATAGTCGGTAGCATTTTCAGCCAGTTGTCACCATAATGCGAGACCACACATCGAAGACTGTCTTCTAGCGTTCGGATTTGTCGTTCGCTGCGACCATCGGCTTGGGCCCTCTTAGACACGGTCATACGCTGCTTCACTGCATAATCGACATCAGTTCGCGCCAAAATTCACTCGTAAATCTCGGGTCGCGATCAGAAACAATAGATTCCGGAAGGGAATAGTAGCGCACCACGTGATCGAAAAACAATCGTGCTGTAGTTTTTGCATCCACATCCTTCGTAGTTGAAATATAACACGGTCGACTGGAGAGTCTGCACACGATCACATAAATCGCATTGAAACATTCGCTCATTGGAAGTACTGTAACAAAATTCATCGAAACATGCTGCCAGCAATGGTCTGGAACTGAAGCGACTGCAGTAACCCCTTACGACGTCGTGATCCTGACTTATGACTCACTTGTAGCACTATACTGCGAGATGTGCTAGGGGCTACACGAACACCGTCACCACTAACAATGTGACCAAGGAAGCAAATCTGTTTCTTATCAAAATGACGCTAGGTCTTGCGTAAAGTTGTTATTGGCGCAAAATCTCAAATACACGACGCAATGGCGTAAGTGCCCTGCCGATTCTATAAAAAAAACACAGATGTCATCAAGGTAGACCACAACGAACGCCGATAATTCATTATTTTCAAAGATTCGGCGCATTAACCAAGACCACGTGCCCGGCATCCCTGCCAAGCCCATGGGCGCGACGCACCAGTGGAAAATTTCGGACCCCGCACGAAATGCGGTGTATTGCCGTGATTCAAACGCCAGTCGCATTTGATGGTAACCAGAGGCCAAATCAATCAACGTGAACACATGCGCTCCTCCGAGTCGATCGAAAATCTCATCGATCCTAGGAAATGGAAACGGGGAATTTCAGTGACCGAGTTCACGTAGCGGTAATCGATGACCTATCTAACTGGCTTAGATGGATCTCCGCCGCGCACCCACTGTATTTTTTATGGCAGCTCACCTGTGACAGGATCGCGTTTGGGAACAGCAAAACTATTTGAGACCCACGGTGACGAACTGCGCTCAATCCACTTTTTGCGTAAGAGTTTGTCTATCAAAACCTGGAGTGCTGCTTTCTCGACGTGAAAAGGAGGCCTTGAAGAGGAAACGGCGCCAGATTTCAACTGCACAGAGTGCTCGATGTCACGCTCGGGTGGAAGACCTTCTGGCATTCTTTCCGTAGATAGTCCGCAAACTCCTTCACCAAGTTTTCTACTTCAACATCAGTCTTCGTGTTGCCGTCATCAGCAACCGTCAAGATGAAAAAACTTCTGCGTACATTCCTGATTGCAAATTTTGCTGAAAGTCATTAGCGTCCACGTATTCAATCTCTGGTTCACGTCTCGGTGGCGGCTTCCATTCCCGTGGCGAGCTGAGGTCCGCAACGAAATAGTTCCCACAGACCAGTCAATGTCGGGATTCTCTCTCCGAAGCCAAGTCTGACCAAGAATGCCATTAAAATCCTGTTTTAAAGGCCACTCCACCAGTTGGACAGCACACGTACGATTCTCTACCGTCATGTCCAGCGTAATTTTTCGTGAGGTTGTCACCGATACTCGCCCTTCAAAATCACGAGCCTGAATTCTTTCATCCTGTATTCCGGGTGCCGCCAGCCGATCACGCTGCACGATGCTGTGCGTCGCACCAGGAGAAAACTAACGGAACAGCTCAAACCGAATACGGAGACCCTGTCGAGAGCGAAGTCCTTCGTGATCTTCAACTAGTAAACATGAAGACGGACGAGCTGTGCAACCAGACTCTGGAGATCTTCGTTGGTGCGTACGGCCGTGAGGCCGGCACACGACCCTTGTCGAACAGAGAGTTCAGGAAAATGTCCTTCTTCGTGAAGTAGTCCAGGTTCTTCGGCGCAAGACCACCCGTAATGTAGAAACCACCGCGAGCAGGTACTTTAGCATCGCGTTGAGCCCTGCCATTCGTGCGTGCCCGATCTACCTGGTCCTGAACGAGGACTTGGGTGAGCGTGGCGCTCACTACTACGCGTACCAGCTGCTGCAGGAGATGCAGTAAATGGCGTGCGTAGTGCTGACTACGAGCGGGGCTTGTTCGTTGAACAGCTTCGCAAACGTGTTGCGTGAGGTGGGCGGCATATATAAGTAGCGTCCAGGCGTGTTTGTTAATAAACCTCTAGTTCGTGTTGTTCACTGCCTGTTGGATCCTCTAGTGCAGCGAGAGCCGCTGACGTACCTCGAGCATGGCTGGTAGAATGGTAGGGCATATTTCATGAACCGTGAAGTCATCCGTGGGCTGTAAACTGATCTAGTATTGCAGTCTACTGGGCGTGGACTTACAAGAAGTTCCGCAGACGACATGGCTGGAGGAAGACTGCCATCGTGTACAGTAGCAGTCTAAAAGGCGTCTCGTCTCATGAAGCATTCATTTCTAATCAGATTTGTTACTTCTCAGTTTAGAAACGCCACACTTTTTTTGAAATGGGCATTAATCAGATTTGTTACTTCTCAGTTTAGAAACGTCACACATTTTTTGAAATGGGTCATTTCGAAATGGCTGAGGTAGAGCCTGATCACGCATTGTAGCCATCTGGGAGTTGCTTCATTCGGGATCGCTGTTCGGGTCCGCCGCTTTTCTCCAAAGACAGCGTGACATTGCATTTTCGATAACAGGTCATTCCTGGTTATGGGAAGCCGAACATGAATGGGAAATAGCAGCAAACACGCCGCTGGACATCACGTCCGAGGGCTAACTTTGACAATCGCAGCTACCGATGTGCAGCTTGCAATCGACGCACAGCTCGCCATTGCGCTCGCCATGGCTCAGCGAGGCACATCGCCGAAATGATCCGCACGCAAAGTGCTAGACACGTTGATCAGCACCTTTCGGTGCGTGTGGCGACCGCCTGTCAGCAGCCTAGTCTAGAACTGATCATGACCTTCCAAGTGGATTGTAGCAGCTGCCGACAACGGGTATCCCGCTCGTAGAAACGACATTGTGTTGTTGAAGTTGCTCATGGCCCTCGCAGGGATCTGGGAGCTCAAAGCACCGATCAAGCTTAAGAAATTATTATCAGACATACGCTACCGGCGCGATGGCGGTGTAAGCCTTCCTACGAACAGAGCAGTCGCTTTCGATGATGTCATGGATCCATGGACACTGCACCGGATCGTTAGCTTTAGGATAAACTCGTCACATCCACCCGTCCGTTTACTGGTGCAGCAACTGGTACGCGTAGAAGTGAGCGCCACGCTCACCGAGCTCCTCCGTCAGCACAAGGTAGATCGGGCACGCACGAAGAGCGGGACTCACACGACCCTTGTCGAACAGGGAGTTCAGGAAAATGTCCTTCTTCGTGAAGTAGTCCAAGTTCTTTGGCGCAAGACCGCCCGTGATGTAGAAACCACCGCGAGGCAGGTACTTCAGCATCGCGTTGCCGGCCTCACGGCCGTACGCACCAACGAAGATCTCCAGAGTCTGGTTGCACAGCTCGTTCGTCTTCGCGTTCTCGCCGATCACCTTGCCCTGCTGCGTGTTCGCCTTCAGGAACTCCTCGTGCACCTTCGGGTCCACCTTCTCGGGGAACTTCTTGGCCAGGAACTCGTAGATCGTGGCCAGACCAGGGCCCGACACGATGCGCTCCACGGAGAAGCGCTTGCCGCAGCCGAGCTTGGCCTTGATCTCGTTGTACAGCTCAATCTCGATCTCGTCGGCGGGGGCGAAATCGGTGTGGCCACCTTCGCAGGCAAAGCACGAGTATTGGCCATCCGTACCAGGGGTCAGGAAGCACTCACCCAGACCAGTGCCAGCACCGATGGTGGCCATCGGAGCAGTCTCGTCCTTGGGGACGTCATTGAGCACAATGTACTCGTGCGGGCGGAGGGTCAGCAGACCGTAGCCCATGGCAGCGAAGTCGTTGATGAGCTTTACCGTCTTGATACCCAGCTCTTTTTCAAGGCTAGCACCGTCGATCTTCCATCCTGACTCCACGTTGGTGAAGTCAACCGTGTTCTTGAGAATCGGACCAGCGCAGGCGAGCACACACGCAGCAGGCACCTCATTGACAAGCTTGGCCTCGTTCAGGAACAGGTGACACACCTCGTTGAAGCTCGCGTAGTTCTCGTTCAGGTACTTCTTCGAGAAAAGCATCTCGCCGGGAGCGATATCGCCCTTTGTGTACTTCGAGCCCTTGGGGATGTTCCACAAGGCCAGACGCGTGTTGGTGCCACCACAGTCTCCCGACATGACTAGGTCATGGCCGGCGGGTGCAGCTGCGGAGGCTGGGGTGGCGACAACGTTGGTCGTTGATTCATCGCTGCAGCATCCAAGCCACCTGAAAACCCACAACCAATTATTAGAAGCATTACAACACCCGATCTGTAAAGTCTAATGCCATTGTGCGTACGGAGCCATCGTGCAAGATTGGAGAGGCAGAAGAAGAGGCTGAAAACTGAAAGTCGCTTGAGCTCTCGAACGTTGGTTCGGGAATGAGACTGCCCACGATATCTTTCAAATCGCGATAGGCGCTCACTTCAAGTGAAGGCAAGTGCGATCCCTATCTTGGACCGCGTGGCAGTAGCACAAGTTGGTGGATTTCGAACTCGCAAATGCACTTCAACTTCTAGCATAGAAACGCCAAAGCTACTTAGAAATTTAAAACAAACGCCCCAAACCACAACTTCGCCACGGAGTTAAGGTTGCCACTTCGACGAAACAGTGTTACACAGGAATGCAAGGTAAATCGTTGACCCTGTCGTGTGTTTAGTCAGAACCGCGGAGCATGTAGTGTTGGCGTTACTTACAGCTACAGCTCGTTTCCTACGCAACACGCGCAAAAAGCTGGGTCAAGATGGCTTCAGGGCGTGGTGCCCGCACTCGTGTCTGCAAACGTCGCTTCGACCCGACGAAATGCGTCGTGCAGCTGACACGTAGAGCGTACTGACGTGGGAACGGCAGCAGGCGCACCTGAGCACTGTCAAGTGAACGCTCTTGCACCGCCAGACTCACGCACAGGAGATCACAATGTGTCGTTTCTATTGTTTCTATGCTGACCGTTTCTAAAGAAAGATACGGGCTTAGAAACGGCTGCTTCTGTTTTCCCAAGCAGTGTACAGTGTATCATTTTTAAATGATACGCTTTATAACTCGAATTGCCTGTAAGAGACCGCAGGGTCCAAACGGTCACCATGTTAAAACAAACAAAATTGAGCTGAAAATTGGTCCACATGTTAACAACGATATGAAAACTAAATGTACAAACTTTAAGCTTGAGCTACGTGTAGATCGTTCGAGTTGGGCATGCCGAAGTTTTTGATCCGAGAACCTGTTGCAGTATGTATTTCTATGCAGTAGCTCTTGAACGGATACCCCACCCATGCTATGTTATAGTGGGATTTTCCTTCGCTACGAGACAGGCGGACCAACCCACGAGTCGTCATTTTCGACAAGATCAACTGATAATGCTTATTCTCTAGATGCTAGCACTATTAGACTCAGCAAGCGTCAGGCTTTACGATGATGTATAATAATATATGCTGCCATAAAGACCAGATCCGTTTGTGTTTTGGCATACCGTAACAAAAGGCCAAAGATGGCGGATTCTTACAGGCAATGGAAGTTAAAATATCGTAACAGACATCAAAAGCGACACGAAACCTTTCGGACGCCCAACTTCAGTTTGGAATGCTTGGTCTTGCCTTTATGTTTTGGAACTTCTTGTAGTGACTTTCTTACTAGAGTTCCTATCGGGGAGGGCAAATCCGCTGCGCCAAAGACGAGGGTGCCGAAGACAGTGGCAGCCTCTGCGATGAATCTGCTCGGCCTCGTGGTTTCTGTGCAAATCGTGCGAGAGACCGCTTCAACACCGGATAGATCCCTGAACGCAGAACAACCAGCTCAAGCAGGGGGCCGTGTTAACAACTTCTCGCACAGCATCAACGATGCAAAGCTGTAACTACACTGCGTCTACAGCATGAGAAAACGAATCGATGAAGGACACTGAACTACATGTAATAGCAATAGTAACAAGAAACAATAGAGGTTTATTATCAAAACACACTCGGACGCTACTTTAACTGTCGCCCACCTCGACACGCTACAAGTGCATCACCACCAGTAACGACGTTACTCGCCATTCAGGCAACAAGCTTACTGAGACTCCTGCAGCAGCTGGAACGCGTAGTAGTGAGCACCACGCTCACCCAAGTCCTCGTTCAGGACCAGGTAGATCGGGCACGCACGAATGGCAGGGCTCACACGACCCTTGTCGAACAGAGAGTTCAGGAAAATGTCCTTCTTCGTAAAGTAGTCCAGGTTCTTTGGCGCAAGACCGCCCGTGATGTAGAAGCCGCCGCGAGGCAGGTACTTCAGCATCGCGTTGCCGGCCTCACGGCCGTACGCACCAACGAAGATCTCCAGAGTCTGGTTGCACAGCTCGTTCGTCTTCGCGTTCTCGCCGATCACCTTGCCCTGCTGCGTGTTCGCCTTCAGGAACTCCTCGTGCACCTTCGGGTCCACCTTCTCGGGGAACTTCTTGGCCAGGAACTCGTAGATCGTGGCCAGACCAGGGCCAGACACGATACGCTCCACCGAGAAACGCTGACCGCAACCAAGCTTAGCCTTGATCTCGTTGTACAGCTCGATCTCAATCTCGTCAGCGGGAGCGAAGTCAGTGTGGCCACCCTCACACGCGAAGCACGAGTACTGACCATCCATGCCGGGGGTCAGGAAGCACTCGCCCAGGCCAGTGCCGGCACCGATGGTGGCCATCGGAGCAGTCTCGTCCTTGGGGACGTCGTTCAGCACAATGTACTCGTGCGGGCGGAGCGTCAGCAGACCGTAGCCCATGCCAGCGAAGTCGTTGATAAGACGGACCTTCTCAATGCCGAGCTCCTTCTCAAGACCCGGACCATCGATTTTCCAGCCGAACTCGACGTTGGTGAAGTCAACCGTGTTCTTGAGGATCGGACCGGCGCATGCCAGCACACAAGCCTTCGGGATCTCGTTTCCGAGCTTGGCCTCGTTCAAGAACAGGTGGCACACCTCGGCGAAGCTCGCGTAGTTCTCGTTCAGGTACTTCTTGGAGAAGACCATCTCGCCGGGGGCGATGTCGCCCTTGATGTGCTTGGAGTCGCGCGGGATGTTCCACAGCGACAGACGCGTGTTGGTGCCGCCGCAGTCGCCGGACATGATCATATCAGTAGCAGCCATGGTGCTTGAGTGGTGGGGTGGTGTTCCGCTTGAGCTCTTGAACGTCGATTTGGAAATGAGGGCATTGACGATCTTTCAAATCGTGGTAGACCCCCATGCCGGCCATCGCCGTATTGTCGGCGCGTGCGCTGACTGGAGCGGGCCGAGGGGTGCGTGGCTGATGCCTCGTCGTCTTTGAACCGGGGCGGTGGTTTTCTGAAGCTCAAGTTGGCGTGCTTGTTCAGCGCTTGGCATCTGCGATACCGCGTGATGAATTCCTCCGCTCCCTAGGGACAGAATAGGCAAAACACACAGCGATCATATGGGAGGGATTACCTGTCCAAATCCTAAGGCACCACACACCCGGATTATGGCCGTGTCTGACTTGGCAGTGTCTGAGTGACCAGCCGCGCTTCGCTCGGGATATAAAGATATATAGAACCTCCTACCCAGTACAGTGCTCGGCTCGCTGGAATGCTCGGCGCTAGGCCCGCCTCCGCAAAACCGCGCGGCCCTGCTTCGCGGGCTCCCCGCGCGGGTTTGCTGCGGCTACGCACCTCGCCTCCGTTGGTCACTAATTGTACATTCCGGACTGTGCATGGTCCTGCATAGACCTCACATTTTGAATGATGTCGCCCATCCATTTTGTGCCTCCCTAGGGCAGGGCAGGACAGCCAATTTAACCGAGTTTTAACGGAGTCTGCAGGGACGCTCGGACATCCAGCGAAAGAGGGCCCATAAACACCAACGCACCCAGCAGGATGTCCTCCCGCTACACGCCTCGATTGCTGATGACGCCGAGACTCAACTTCAGTTTTCGCGTTTTATGCAACGCGCAAGATTTTTTTTTCTTGCCGAGACCGACGCAAAACGCTCGAGACTGCGCTGCTCAGACCCTGCTTTGACGGGCGGCGCCGAGGCCTATGCCAAAGTACGTGGAGTACTAGTATGAGACAACGTTGACGGCGGGACGAAAGCTCGACGGTGGCAGGGCCAGATGCCATCGCGGTGATGCCGATGACGCCGTCGGCCAAATTTCTCTGCTGCCAGCCCTCTCGGGAAGGCAAAGAAGCCGCCAAGCACCCGGTCCGCGAGCAGGTTGCACCGAATCGCTCTGATAACAGTTGCCAGGACCTTCAAACCGCGGGCGCATGTTGTCCTCCTCCGCATGGGCCCACCCTGTGGATTCCTCCAGCTGTGTTCGGCGGCCACCTCGATCTGCATAGACACGGGCATTAAATGCGGTTCAAGCGAGGTTCAAGGCGTATGAATACTCACGCGTGCTCGCCTCGAAAGGTCTATGCACTACTTGCAGTTGAAAGCGCTGCTCGTTTCTCGCTGCGGGCCACGTGGCCCTCGTTGCAGCGGTGGCTGCTCTCAATCAGGTGCAAGCACTTCAACTCAGCTCGACGGTGCTCAAACACCTCGACTTGGCTCCAGTAGCGGGGCTGCTTGGAAACCGAGGCTGCTTGGACAGCAACGTGTCTTTGTAGTCAGTCAAGAGTGTAGCCAAATCAGATTCGGCGTCGTTGAAGCTTGGCTCGCCTGGATGCACTCGTCCTCATGACATTTGCAACTCGGCAGGTTAGCTGCGAATGCTTCTTGTAAGCGCTCAAGACTTTTGGTGACGACCACTACTGTAGCCGAGTGCTTGGTCAGGTATCAGCAGGATGGCGAACCGCAGGATATTCCGCTGATGCTGCGTCGTGGCCGGCCAAGTTTTGCTGGGGGCAACGTCAGGATTCGACCCGAAGCTACATGAAGAGGGTAGCTGGTCTGCGATACTAGGCGTTCGGTTGTGTGCTTATTGTCATCAACTGAAAAGGACGTCTAGAAATCATAGAAGTATCGATTTTTGTGAGTCTCTACCCTTGCTTTGAGCTAACACGGCAGTCCTCCTGCACCGAAGACCTTAGAATCGATCGAATTCAAAGATGAGGCCATGTATTGCCAATCAATTTGGCAGTGGGTTTCTTCACGCAGGAGAAAAAGTTGAATACTAGCAATGGAGTTTAGAAAATGGCCGTCGTATTTGTGATAATCATTTCTCGGTTTGCTACACGTCGTCAAATTCGCTAACAGAGGACTTTGGACCAGCGTCTGCAGCCGACTCTTTTGGCCCCGCCGATACTCCGGGACCAACTGAGCCACCTCCGGCTGCACTCGCCTTCGTACCGCCATTCTCACGAGCCCGGACGCTGTTTTCCGTCATCTTTGCCTGACCGACGACGATTTTTCTTGCCCCGCCTGCTGCTCCTGGATCACGTTTGCTAACCATGCTTAGATTTGACGCCATTGAAGCGATATTGCGGACACTAGAGGCCACGCTCCATGTCATCACCCAGTAGCAGAAAAGTAGCGAGCCATGGGAAGCCAAAATTGCGGCTTGGGACCCCTTCATGACAAGTCCTCCGTCTCTCATTCCGTCTGCGTTGAAAGTGTAGCTAGCGGCTCCCATACCTGAGTAATGGGTTCCACAAACCGCAATGCCCATAACGAGAGCACTGCCTAATCGCAGTAGCTCGCTGTCCTGAAAAAATGTAAGCTAGACGATAACAACATTCGCTCCATTAGATGTCTCCCCAGCTATTGCGTTGATGAGTGCAAAAAAAAAAAAATAACTTACGGCTCGGAACAGAATCCAGAATGCTGCTGTAGCCGTGAAAAATGCAATGAGTACAGAGACCACCACTACTCCAGCAGTCAACGTCATGTCAGCATGCGTTCGCTGGGCCATCATACCCAAGTAGTGCATTACGAGGACACCCAAAGCAGCGAACAACCCCCCACCGGCAATTCTAAGTAGTCTTGAGAACAGAGCGATGATCTTGATGCGCTTCGCTACTTTCTGCTTGTTCACAACATCTGACATGGCTGTTGATGCGAGGTCTTTCACCTATAGCACACCACACTCAACAACAACGTTGAGTACATAATACTAAACTTTCAAGACTTGTGCAGCGGATTTTTGTTTTTGCCGTACCAGAATATTTTTGCGTTTCTCCTGCTCCAGCTCAAGGAAGAACGGATCGGCAGACGCAATCCAAAGGCCAACGAACACCCCACCGACGGCGCAGATAAATGACAGTATCGTCAAACCCGCCTCAAAGTCCACAGTCAATACAGAACCGTCCTCCCGTGTAAGTTCGAGGGCGTTCATTCCAGTAAAGTGCATGCACCAAATGCCACCGCCACCAAGAGCCATCGACGATAGTAACATAAGAATCAGTTTGTCCCTTGTCTCGATTGCACTGCGCCATTTTTCCATCAGCTGAATCGCTATCGATCACACAGAAGATTGGGGATGTTAGACTCCATTTTGTCTGCAAGATTTACACAACGCGAACGCACTGCAAAAGCTTCCCGTGACTGCAATCAGGTATGAAAGGAAGATCTTTGATACCAGCCAGTGCTGCGAAATCGCCTCCTCTTCGCTGGCCATTCTTTTTAACTAGTTTTTATCTATTCGCTGTCCAGAGCCAGAGAAATCTCTTCTGGCTCAGACAAGAGCAGGCAGACCAGCACTAAAGAAGCAGACAACTATTTTAAACATCCGCATTCTGTATTTTTAGGGCTAACACTGAAAAAGTGGGGAAGGTGAGGGCAAAGAGCTAGTTGTATCGATCTATGATCTAACATTATCGAGACAGAAATCAGCTTAGACCTCAATAACATGGATGCAGTTTCGCATCAGTCTATGAAAAATCACCAACTAAACGGAATTCGTGGTCTCAGGACTCTCAATCAGCAGCGTGGACTTTTTGGCTGCTGTTTCTTATACTCCTTGAACTTTTGAGTGAGTGGTCTCGTCGAGATATTCCTTCGCGCATCGTAGTTGCAGTGACCGACATTTCCGCAATACGGACGCTTCGGACGACGCTAAAGCTGGCTAACCAATAGCACGTCAGTAGCGAGCCATGGGAGGCAACAATCGCGGCTTCCGAGCGATTGATGATGAATCGCGTGCTATCTGCCAAATTCTCCGCACTGGGCTTATAAGATGCGGCTCCCATACCGCAATAGTGTGTTGCGCAGACTGCGATGCCCATGATCAACGCGCTCCCTAGTCGCAGAAGCTCGCTGTCGGGCATAAACGTCAACTATGGATAAGATGTCAGCGTGATTTGTTGTGATAAGCACCGCCCACGCGTAGCTTACCGCTCTGAAGAGAATCCAAAAGGCCGCATTCGCGGTGAAAAAGGCAATCAGGACCGACAATACCACGATGCCAATGTTCAAGTCCATTGTGGCATTCGTACGCTGTGCCATCATCCCAATGTAGTGCATGCCGAGGACGCCCAGCGCAGCAAACGCTCCTCCAAGCATAATAAGCCACAGTCGCGAAAAGAGTGCAATGATCTGCGAGCAGTGCAGACAAAAGTGGCAGCTTGTTATTTCCAACAATCGCGAAGTGGCCATACACAATTGTTGAGGAAATTGCACTTACTTTGATGCGGCGGGTGACGGCGCTTTTGTTCACCACTGTAGACATCTTAACATTTTTCAGGTTGGCAGCCTGAAAGGAATGGCGATTAGTGAGTTTGGCTAAAGCAATGTGTTGTCAGTGATATGCAATTTACCAGCATCTCTTTGCGTCTGACGGCCTCCATTTCGAGGAAGTAAGGATCGGACGATGCAATTTTCAGTCCTACCAGCACACCAAGCACCGCGAAGATAAAAGATAGGACCGTAAGCCCTAGCTCAAAATCCATTTCGAGGTCGGTACCATCCTCAAGCTCCAGCTCTAGCGCTGTCATGCCCGTGAAGTGTGTGCACCAAATCCCACATCCGCCGAGTGCTAATGCCGAAAGCGCCAGCATGACTCGCTTGTGTCCGACCCCATCCACCCGGCGCCAGTTCTCCATCAGTTGAATTGCTGACAACATCAACAAACGTCAGCGAGGAGAGGTCGACGCGCGTAACAACTCTGGCACTCACTGCAGTAGCTCCCCGTGGTGGAAATCAGGTACGATAGCAGAATCATAGACCATGACCAGTCCTGGTGGATGTTGTCACCTGCGCTCACCATCGCTTCGTGCGCAAGTCGCTACTTCTTGCTTCCCACAACGACTTACTGTATCGCAAAGTCCAGTTGGTAGATGTGCAAGGCCTCTAGTGATGCCCCTGCAAGCCCTAATAATAACACCTCCGTGCCGTGTCATTTTAATCTTGATCCAAGCGTTCCGCCGTCTAAATTTGCATGTGCTGCCTGGTCTCCCGTTGTGCAACAGAAACACACCTGCTACGACCACTGAAGGAGAAGTGCTTGATGGTGGCACTAGAAAGTCGCGGTAGGGGTGGCTGAGCTCTTGGCCAGTGTGGCCCTGGATGAGGTTGAAGTGTGTTGGCCAATCAACAGGAGTGCATGGAGTACCCACATGTGGCGAAATCAGCACTCCAATGTGGTAAGAGCTTTTCAGCCAATCAAATGCTTGTTAGACATTGGCAACAAATAAAGAAGCTAACGTAATGTATTGGTAGTCCTGTTCTCATCTGGCTTCCATAATCAATCTGCATACTGTCGGTATGCCCCTACTGAGACAAGCTTTTTCAAGGACACGTATTCAAAATGCAAGCTTAGCTTTATACCGCATGTAGTTGGCTGTAGTACTCTACCTCCCTATACAATGCAGGCAGTAATTATAGGAGCAGCAGTTTTTTTCGCATTTTGACGAATGAAATGCTCGAAATGCGCTGAAACAAAATCGCCAATCAACGCAGCGCACGAAGGCGGATCGAATGGTGGTCTCCATTCTGCATATGGAGCCGAACTGAAGGAGCTGTGAAAATAACGCCTGCGGAGGGTGGCAAACAGTATACGAACGAGACACGCATTAGCGCTTTTTTGGAGGTTTTAGGCGTTAATTAAGTATCGTGTGCTGTTAATTGTGATTGCCGGTAGAAAGTATAGAACGAGAGTGAGTTTCTCCGCTCGCAGACGTGTGTAGCCCTTCCTAGAGGCATAAAATGTTACCGAGTTCGGACAAGGTCAAATGCTGGCTTTTTGTGACAATGGCTAGAGTCTCTCCAAACCATCTCAATGCATCTAAAATGGTCTGAAACTGGTGTGCATCAGTTCCTACTTCATCCCGAGAACTACAATACTACCCTCGCCCGGGAAGGCCATCCCAACTGACGGCCAAGACGAGACGCCGAATGTTGCAAGTGGCGCACACCAGGAAGTACAGCTCTATTCAGCTAAAGACCAGCTTGAACTACCTATTCAAGCTCGTCGAGTATGAGGCATCCTTCACGACACGCCCACATTGAAGAACAAAAAAAGAAAGAAGCAACCAGCCTTGAAGCCAAAGCACCAAGACGAACGTGTGAAGTGGGCATTTTCTAGAGCTCGCTGGACAGAGGTGTGGAAGTCTGTTGTATTCAGTGACGAGAAGAAATTAAACCTAGATGACCCGGACGGTTTCCAATATTACTGGCATGACCTGCGCACCGAGGAACAAGTGTACTCAAAGCGCCACTCTGGTGGCGGGTCTGTGATGATCTGGGGCGCATTTTCATCGCGCGGTAAGTCGAAGCTCGCCATGATTTGGAGAGATGTGATTGGACGACAGCTTTTCTTCCAGACGGTGGAGTCAAAGTCTGTCGGGCGCATGTGACATAGTGCCACAGAAATCAGCTGGAAAGATCTGAACTCAGGATCAGAACTGATTCAGCCCATCTCAAGTGGAGAGCCTCCGCCCGGAGGAAATCCGGTCAGAAGCATTCACCTCGGAAAAAAATCGCTACAGTTTACGCGAAGAGACGATCTCATCCTAAGGGAGAGGTCCGCAATCAGGTGGCATAGTGAAACGCAACCAGAGCCCTGGATTGTCGGCGATACAATGGGCAAGACAACGCGGCATCTGGCCCAGCATGGGATGGTGAACCAAGATATCGGGAGTTTCGCATGACCACATATTCAAGTCAGGCGGATTCACTCGTGCGATCGCGCCCAGAAGAAGGCAGTAGAGGAGGCCAGGAGGATACAAAGGATTCAGTTAGTGTTTTAAGCTTTATTCAATACAGTTTACAATTCCCCAGGAAACTAACAGGCGCTCCCGTCTTCCAAGGCACAAGAATCTCAAGGTTCTCCACAAGTATGAGGCACCCTGAATCCTAGACGTACGAGGTGTGCTGCTAGCGTGGACGCCGTCGACTGCATGAGTGATCCAATGGCAATGGCGTGTCTGTATCATCTATATTACCATCTGCATGTGTGATTCACCCGTTGAGTATGTTTGGCGTCTGGGAGGCCGTTCCGGTTGGACTAGTATTGTCCACCCGGAGGGTATCCGGCGTACGCGCATGAGGGTGGGGAGTATGCACTGGGAGCGTTAGCTGGTACGGCCATTCATGCCGTCACCGTTAAAGGTTCTCAGGGGCAAGAATGGTGCCCGAGGAGAAGTATTTATGATATTATTTTTTACGAATGAAGATCAGTTAGCCGTGCATGTGGGGCCTACTTTCTCACCAATTGCTAGCCAAAGGCTGGTGAGTCGGCGCTGGCGACCGTATCCGTCGAAGCGGGCTGTATGTGCATGCGGCAGCACTCAAGTGCCTGAACACTGGGTACCTCTGAACGCTGTGGCGTGGCGGCGAGGAGCAAGTCTGAGTCGCTTGGTTCTGCGCGGACGGTGAGATACTTGTCCGGGCGGTGCTGCGTTTGCCTGGATCGACAAACAGGCATGTGGATATGTGGATGCTTGGGGTGCGTTGATAGTGGCAAGGACGACGTACCTGAAAGGCGTGGTGGCATTGGCGTGCCTTTGGCCTGAGGTGTGCATGTGTTCGGCGCCAACCGGACATGTGTATGCAACTTGATGAGAGAATTGATTTCGGGAGGAGAGCGTCCTGGCGGAGTGTTTGGTGGGAACACTTTGCTGTGGGCGATACATATTGCTACATATTTTTTTCTTTCTCTTTTACTTTTTACACGTGGTGGATCCTAGTATAGGAGACACGCCCTTTGACGCCATCACCAGGGTTGACTGCTTGTGTTGGCTCTCGGTGGTGGCCGAGCGTACGTAGCCGATTTAATTCAATGTGGTGACTCCTCCGGGCGGAGAGGACTTTTCCGTTCGGAAAGTCCCACGAGTGACATGTCACATGATGAACTAACATATTTTCGAAGACGTTGCATGTGAAACCTGAGTATCTGCATTAATTGTTTTAGACTGCCATTTAAATTCTAGCACGGATTATTTGAAGTTGCAAACCCTTCTGGTGTATGAATTTTGTCAGCGTCAGTACTTCTCCCCAATTTCACTGTGCTTTAGAGTAATCTGCAACCTCGGTTAGGTGCGTTAAGTTGTGCCACTTAGACAAAACTTACAGCACGACATTCTTCAAAGTCATCTAGGTTACAAAATAATTACATGTCCGTGATTGTTTCCACAATCATCATCCTATCTCAAGTAGGTAAGTGCTTGCGTACGCTTCCTCACATGGAAAAACACAATAGATTGCGGAAAAGATGGTGTGTTATCCAATCCAAAAAATCGTGCGTCTTCTGCGTTGGGCATGGTAAAATCGCATCGAAGTTGCACGACTCGCACGTTGAAAGTCAGTTCCACCATGGAGCAAAAGAGTGAGTATACTCGTGCTCACCTCGCCAACTCACAGCCAAATTGGATGCGACTTGGTGCGACTTGGTATGGCCTTCGTTCATCTGTGTAGCCGCAAGTAATCAGCCAGTCGTCGATATCACTAAGCTTAAAGGTGGCATCCGGCGTACAAAATGACGCCTCTAAAAGTAATGTGAACTTGGCCCAACAGTCAATGAAAAAATCGGATGTTACGCCTTAAGTAATTGGGTCGCTGTCCTCTCCAGAGCCGATATAGGCGAACCCGTTCAGATCAAGATTAGACCGAAACAAAAATGCAGTCTCAGACTTGATATCTGGTTGATAGTACCTAGAGCGTGCCAAATTATGTTGCTTGAATGGAGTTTTGCGCCTTGACCAATTCTAACACGATTAAGCACATTTTGTGTCTGCGAGGGAGTAGGCCACCCGCGCCTTAATCCGTGTATGTTTTGCAGTTTTGTCAGATGAGATAGCATCGCACGCAGTGGGTGGCCAGCTCCATCTTGTTCAATGATAAAAATTTTATAGTCAGTGTTAATATGATTGGATGCACGACATCGAACAGCTGAAGCCTTTGTGAATGCCCATGTGATTTCACCAATACTTCCCCTTTGTCTTCACTTCATGACGACGTGACCGGACTTAGGTAGTAGATAGATTTAAAAGCAGCTCATTCGTAGATTTGCGTGCTCACGGTCAAGTCACGGTTCGCGCGCGAACGCACCACACCTCACCCAAGAGCGCCTCAACAGGCGTCGAAAAAAATAATACCAATCCCGTAATTACTCTATTGTCCGGCTATAATTATTTATTATTGCCTAAAAGCAATACAATGTATAATGAGTCAATAATACCAATACAATACCGGTTTAGAGCAACTTTGCTCTTCGCTTCACTTCTACCAATCGTTCTAATGATTGGCCAGCATGCGCAGGCTCGAGAACGGAGCTTCAGTCCTACAGTCTCACTTTCAATTTTGACACGATGGCTCCGAACCGTGAAATCTGCGCGTTTTTCTCCGAAAACAAATGGCACGGCAACTTCCGCTGCCAGCTTTGTGGTGCTTGCCGCAAGCAGCAAAGTGAAAGCGGCTACTGAAACCTAATATCGCACCCAACATGATGCATCCCGACTTTGAGGAGACGAACGAGGCATCTATCGCTACAAACACGCCTATCTCCAGCTTCGGTTTTGTTGCAGCGGTGACTCAGCATCGCTACCAGTGGCTACAGTGGGTTGTGAAGAGAACATGCCAATCTCCGAGGTCGATGACCCCCTCACAACGTCCATGTCGTCCTGGAAACCAGTGTCATAAAGGACGTTGAAGCTAGATATGCTACGGTGCTCCGAGGGAGTCGGGCGGCTGATAGAGAACGACGTCCAGCCATCCCACATGACGTTGGTATCTATGGTGTTTGTTACGCTGGCGGCAAGCGCCGCGAGCGACTGCCGTCGCTTTCGCCGCTCGAGGATGGCAGCCAAGATACTGAAGTACACACGAGATGTTCAAGCGCGTTCTGGCGTTGTACAACAAGGACATCTCCATGGTGGCTTTTCTGATAGCCGACAATTACGTGACAAATCAGCGAGTTGCTACGTTGTTGAAGTTGCCGCTAGTTGGTTGCGCTAGTCATCGGTACAACCTTGCAGTAAACCGCTACTAGCCGTCTTTGAGCCCGAGCTCGTGGCAGTTAATAGTCTTATGGTGCGGCTTCCGATCAAACAGGCCAGGCGCGCTGTGCTTGTCAAATGGTCGAATCATTTCGATACACCCAGCTTAGACAGGCTGCCGCGTCGGTACATGCCGCTGGGCAGTCGCACGGAAGCAGCACACTCACACTGGTCCGATCAAACAGTGCCATTTGATCAGCGCAGCGGAACTTGTTTACAGACCTGAAACCTGTCAAACGGAATATTACACGCTGGTCGTCGACATTTGCAATGGTGCGCCGCTACATGAAAATTTGAGATTACATTGGACAGGTCGATGCTATTGAAGAGTTCATACCGAAGGCGCAGCATACAAGAAGCTTCTCGACGTGTTAGAACACCTAAATAAACAGCGTCTGCAAGCACTCCAACATGATGACACAAGCATGGGGAGACGTACGCGCTCTGGTTGATCATTTAGCTGACGACTACCCGGTAATGGCAAGCCACCTTCACCCGACTGCGAAGATCGTCGTCCATACGCCGGTTTTCGAGGAAGCGTTGGCCAAGATCTGCAATGGAACGAAGCTTACCGCTTCCGGGTTGGGTTCTGTGCAGTGAGTAGTAGTGGAGCCCGTTGGTGTAAGTGGTAAGAGAAGGGAGCGCTCGACGAGCGACTACGCCAGTGAGATTCTACGAGGAGGGAAGCAGATGCGAGCTGCTGTTGCTGCAGCGGTGAGCTTTTACGAGCTAGCAAAGGTGGTGCCGCCTACCTCAAATACAGTTGAGCGACTGTTCTCAATGCAAGCTCGTGCTCACGCCGCAACGGTCGTGCATGCTACCCTCGAAATTTGAAATGTTTGCATTTCTTCGCGTGAACCGGGACTTGTGGAATGCGACATCGCTTATCGCCACCGAGTAGAGAGCTTCGGGTAATAGCTTCAATATATTGATATTGACCCAGTTATTAAAATTGTCGCTCATCATATTGCCGTTATTATTATGGGGCTTGAGGCCTTGCAGTACAATAGCGTATTGTATTGCCCGAGGCCTGCGCCTCAACAAGTCTACGACTTGAAGAGACATCTAGGCTCCTGACCTACGAATGAACTGCTCGTTGCCCCCACTAAAGATCCGGAGAGTAGAAGGAAAAGTTTAATTATGCTGAATGGCGGCTATATTTAAATCCACGCTGTATGGCAAGACACCAACTATGTTGTTTTGGCTGCGATCTTGTATGTTTCGACCCAAAAAACTGTATGGTCTAGCACCCTCCTGGATGAACTTTGTCGGAAGTTGAATTCGAGAAATCGCTTATCACACTTTTGTACACGCAAGTGTTCATTTTCTGAGTGGAGCCCCTCCTTCTGGCAAAATCTTGATTGAGATTACTCTGGCCTCACATCATTAATCTCTGAGTACAGTGCCAGCCTTCAAATACAATGTTTTTATCACTTTATAACCGCAGATAGTTGATTGTGCTGTGAACAATGCCCAAATTTGTTCATCTTCTAACAAATGATAGCCTAGTCCTAAGCATCTTGTTGGAAAGGTTCAAACAGTCAGATGCTGCCTGTACTCTCCCGTGTAGTTCTCTCCTCCGTCTGTTTTCCTTATTTGCAACGGCTGACTGGCAACCTGAGCGGGAGCTTCATGTCGCCAGCCAGTTCCCTTCCATCCCGTTCTCGAACCGGCATACAAACGCCGAGTGTCCGCCGCGCCGAGAAACGCTAAGCGCCGCGAAGCCGGAAGAATCAAATCGACGCGGAGCGGGCAGACCCTGGCAGCGCCCACAACACACACAGCCATGGCCGCGGGACTGCCGGACGACCTGGTGCTCGAGTACGACATGCTGCAGCTGGTGGACGGCGACGACGCTGGCCTGGACGCGGCCGAGGCCGCCCCCGCCGACGACCTGCTGGCCAACTGCTCGGTGGGCGTGAGCATCGCCACGGGCGACGCCGCCGCGTCCTGCGCGTCGTCGGCCTGCGCGTCGGGCGGCGCCGGCTGCTGCTCGGCCACCGCCGCCAAGTCGCCCGAGGCCGAGACCAACACTCAGGACGAGTTCGCCGCCTTCCTATTGGACGGCGAGCAGTTCCTGCGCGACATGGAGAAGGTGGTAAAATTAGATCTGGACGGCGACGCGTCACGCCCGCAGACGGCGCTGGAGCAGAGTGATGGTGCCATCGACCTGGACGCCTTCACGGACCTGGACATGCTGTCGTCGCCCTGCCCCAGCTCCACGTGCGCCAGCACGCAGAACGGCTCGCCCTGCAAGACGGACGTGGACGAGTTCGACGTGGAGTGTCCGCTGCTGAGCGAGCAGCAGCGCAAGGAGGAGGAGGCGCGCCAGATCCACGAGGCCATCATGGGCCACGTACTGCCGCCCATGTCGCCGCCCAGACTGCCGCACACGGACTCGTCGCTGTCCGAGCTGTCGGATGTGTCGTCGCTCGGCCACACGGACGGCAGTGTGTCGGCGTCGCCGCTGCCGGCTGTGACGGAGGAGGCCAAGGAACCTGTTCAGGAGGAAGATGAGGAGATGGAGGAGGAAGCCATGGAAGTACGTGCGGAACGAGAGAATGGGTGTGGTTCGGGAGAGCTGATATTTTTGTTTTGTGTAGGATGAAATGGACCTGCTGGAGAAGGAAGCCAAGTACTTGGATGCGCAAAAAGACTTCTTGCAGTCTCGAGCCAAGTCCAGCCGCCCTCAACGCAAGAGTATTAAGCAGCGTCGCCCGCGAGATACTGAACAGCCGAAGCTGCTTGCGAAGAGCCAGGAGGACAACCAACTCCTGAACGAGCTTGTGACGCAGCAGAAGGTCTACCAGGACAACTTCAAGGCCATGCTGGCGTTTGCTCCCGTGAACGATGTGGTGAGTAGATGGTTTGATGCTTTGCTATTTTGTCGGCACTGTTGCTGAGTAGTTTCTGCTGTTTGTGAAAAGCGTATGGCGTTGATGACCCCAATGGAGTCGTACATCCGTCTTGGCAAGGACTTCAACGAGCGGAGAAAAACTATTTTGTCTCTTCGCGAGGAGAAGCTGGACATGACGTACAAATTCATCGAGCAGAAGGCGGCTGGCTTGGACTACAACCAGCCCTACCAGTACTCCGACATGTTCGAGAAGTTCGGCAAGCACTACTGCGTGAACTTTGCTATCTCCAAGTACGACGGCGTGAGCGTGTTCCAGGTCGGTCGTGCTATCTACGAACAGATTGCCGGAAAGGATGAGGCACTAAACCACGCGATGGGAAGCACAACGATTCGTGAGGTACGTCAACTAACCCGGATGTTGCCTTGTATTTGCTGGTGGCTCTGACACACATTTCTTCTGCTTGCAGTCATTCGATACGATCAAGTGTAACTTCATGCACCAGCGCATCGTCTCAAGCATGAACTGGGAGGGCGAGGATGCAGATAAGATGCCGGATATGGAGTCAAACGCCATCTTCTACTGTCGGTTTGGAGACAACTCAGCAGTGCTAGCAACAGATTACATCGACCAGGACGATCTGCACCCGTACGACACATCGAACCGCATCCGAAAGGATGTTTCTAGCGGTGTGGTGCTTTCTGGCCACACCGATGCCGACGGCAAGAAGTTTGTGGTGATGAAGCGCTACCTGATGGCCAAGTACCACATGTACCCACACAAGGTGTCCCAGGAGCAGCAGGACCGCTTCTTTGCCAGCATGCCCAAGTGTCATGACACAATGAAGACTCTCATCGTGGACCGCCTTCAACGTAACGAGACGGGCTGTCCATGCGCAGGCGACGACTGAGCGCCTTGCTGAGTGGCATAGTGAAGACAACTTAGCAGGCACCCGAAGGTCTGCGGCGGGGATGCGGTGCTTCGCCAGCTCGCTTCGGGCTTTCATATTTTCGTAAGTGGTTCGTTTTCCCGTTTCCGGTGTTTTCTCCCGTCGCGTCGGTGGGTCTTCCGTCGAGTCAGTCGAAGGACGTGCAGGACCAGGGACGTGCATTTCTCATGGAGCGAGTGACTACCGACAATTCAATGGCAGCAGCTGTGAAAGCGCTCCGTGCTCACCATGGCGAAGTGGTTGTTTGTGCGATTCATGCGTGGCCGAGCGCTCCCAGCGCTACCTAACGAGCAAATGAATCGAAACGTCCATGCACTCTTTTCCTATTGTCAATTTTCCGTCCGTCTAACGAAATATTCCCACCCTATCGCAATGTTCTCATCTTCCTGTCTCATAATGAAATTCGACGTCGACCACCATGGGCGTGGAGCTTCCGGCCGACTTGATGCGCGACTACGACATGCTGCAGCTGCTGGGCGAGGACGAGGACGAAGTAAGTGAACATGAGGAAACGTCGTCGCCTCCCTCCACTTCGCCGGAGAAGGAGCTGCAGGTCGCTAGCCCCCTGGACGCCGACGCTGTTTCGTCCTCCGCCACTTCACCCGCTGACTCCCCCAAGACCGAAGACCTAACGGGATTTTTGCTGGAAGACGAGATATTTCTGAGAGAGATGGAGCAAAGTGATGACGCAATCAACCTGGACACGCTGCCGGACCTGGACATGATGCTGCCGCTGAGTCCCGCTGCCAACTCGTGGCTCGATATTGTGGAAGATTCGCCGTGCAAAACGGACGACGAGGTGGGGAGCCCTTTGCTGCAAGATGGACGAGGAATCGCCCCGATGAGTCCGTTGAGACTTTTTCACAGCGATTCGTCTTGGTCGGACCATACCGACTGCAGTGTGGTGGACTCGCCTCGTCCTGAAGACGACGAAGAAGTGCAGGACGAGATGGAGCTGCTGACGAGAGAAGAGAAATATCTGACTGCGCAAAAGGAGTTTTTGGAGTTCAAGGGAAAATGTGGTGCTGGAAAACCACAGCGTAAGAGTGTAAAGACAAAACGACGTGGGCGGAGTGTAGCTGCGGAGTTGAAGCTCTTGATGAAAAGCAAGGAGGACAACCAACTGCTGAGTGGACTTGCCATGCAGCAGAAAATGTACGCTGACAATTTCAAGGCCATGCTAGCATTTGCACCGGTGAATGACTTGGTACGTTTATTTTTGCCAGCAATTTAGTGATTGCAGAAGGTTAATCTCTGACTTTCGGTCTTGTGCTATATTGTTAACAGCGGATGTCGCTGATGACACCTTTAGAATCGTACATTCGTCTAGGAACGGATGTAGATAAACGAAGGAAGACCATTCTGTCGCTGCGCAAAGAGAAACTGGATATGACTTACAAATTTATTCAGCAGAAAACAGCAGGAATCGATTGCAGCCAACCGCACGAATTCTCGGACATGTTCGATAAGTTTGGCAAGCACTACTGCGTCAACTTTACTATTTCCAGATATGACGGTGTGAGCATTTATCAGGTGGCACGCGGGATCTACAACCAGCTCACTGAGAAAGACGAGACACTGAACGAGGCAATAGGAATCACAGCGCACCGTCAGGTATGCCAATGCAAGATACATGTACTTCCTGTACGAAACGTAGTGGGGATTAACTTTAGACGCTAACTTTCATGCACCCGTGTTTTGTGTGCACTTAGTCAACTGGGACACTTAAGTGCAACTATATGCATCAGCGAATTATCTCACGGCCGAAGCAAACGGGAACAAACAAGAAAATGCCGGACATGGAGTCGAACGGTGTTTTCTACTGTCGTTTCGGGAACAACTCTGCTGTGCTAGCTACAGACTACGTTGATCAAGACGAGCTGCACCCATACGATGACATGAACCGCATCCGAAAGGATATATCGAGTGGTGTGGTGCTCACTGCACACGACGACGTCGACGGCAAGAAATATGTTGTGATGAAACGATATATAATGGCCAAGCTTCACATGTACCCACATAAGGTGTCCCAAAAGCAGCAGGATCGTTTTTTCCTCAACATGTTCCACTCCCACGACAGCATGAAGAGACTAGTCGTGGATGGCGGGCTACAACGTAGTGATGCAGGTTGCTCGTGTACGGGTGATACGACGAGCTGTTGTTGTGCCAGTGACGAGGCTAGCATTCCGTGCGGAGGCCATGTGCACGCACAAGTGTCTGTATAATTAAAGTATGCTATCCCCTTCAAAGAATTGGACTGAGATGTGTATTATGTTATTCAGCATCGTTTGTGAATCTTACGAAATAAGAAGCAAAGTTTCGCTACTTTTCGGTGTAGAGTAATCCATATATGGACGAGGAATGTTGATGCTGCTGACGTCAAGTTATCCTTAACGATCGCAGCGCACTCAGCTCAGTGTAGCTTCCACCAGCTCGAAGCAAAGTCGAGCTGGAAAACTTTGTCTTGGCGATGCAACACTTGCAGCAGTGTTCAAGTGACGATCATCGTCACTCTCTTTACTCCGAAAAGAGAAGGCAGAATTATCTGGGGTACCAAGGGGGGCTGCATGCGTTGGAGGAGAGCGTGAAAGCTTTACGGGAGGAATTGACAGCTCTTCAAGAAGCAAAAGAAGATGGCGGTGCCAAGATTGGATGTGCTGAAACCGAGATTGCCATCCTTGAACAGTTGGTACGCAACCAACAATTTGGTCTGGCCTCCGCTCAATCAATGGTTTTCGGGCAACTCGAACATCAAGACAAGAATCCCTTTATGCTGCTATCCGCCTGCCGAAAACGTCTGGAGCTCGACACGATACACTTCTTGCCATTAAAGACACAAGGTTCTCCCAAGCTCACAGCTATTTGAGGGCTCGTAGCCATCACCTTGACACGTCTAAGGACCAGTACTATGGAGATACGTTTGAAGATGACAATGGCAATCTCGGCGGTCATCGTTTTGAAGTTGTGCACTTCCGTGGCGTACAGTCGCTCAAGCAAGTCTACGACGCTATAGTGTCGTTTATGTTCAACATGAAGATCAGCGCTTCTGAAACACTAAGCAATGCCACGGTCCAAGAAGACTGCGGGAGCGTGCAGGATGATATGTTCATCTTGAACCATCGACTGGTGTCAAAGCTCGAATCTGGGGTGATCTCGGAAGCAAATGCATCTTCATCCGGACAATACTTTGAGGGTCAAAACGAAATTGAGAAAACGCCATGCGCAATTGTAACCATGAAGAGCGTTGATGGAGATGACTTGCATCCCTACGACCCAGCCAATCGTGTCCGTCGTGATGTCACTATGGCTCTTGTCCTTACCGAGAAACGGCGCAACAAAATGGCAGCTGCGAAATTCAATAAAGGTGAGGGTGCGCCAGGAAGTAATTACAACACAGGCGACTGTCACGACGATTTGGAAAGTGACGTGGTGATGGTACGTGCTATCTTTTTGAAAGTATACCGTCCAAATTTTGAAGTTTCCGAGGACACGTTGGCTGATGTGTATTTTTGCATCCCCCAGTGGCCAACCGTGATGGTGCAGGCGGTTCGAGAAGCGATCGCAACGCATGCCGTGTAAATCCACAATACAAAATGTGAAATCGAGGAGTTTAAAACGATGTAGGAGCTTAGACGTCACGGACGAAATTGACAAGTATGTGAGCTCATCTTTTATATTCCAGCTTTATTTGTTTGGAATGCGTTTAAATGCGTTTTCCAAATGCTAATGGGGGCTGTGTGGTGCTCACCGCCATCGTGAGAGTTTAAGTTTTAAGCTAGATTATTGTTATGGAGTGCAATGCACCAGCTGACGGAAGGAGCAGTGCGCTGAAATATGTGGAAACGAACGGCAAATTGCAGCATTGCCGACCTCGTTACCAACTAGTTCTTAACACTGGAGTCAAGGAACCTTTGAAGTCCGCAATATGCAGCAAATGCATCGTTAAATATTGACAGCCAAAGTCTACCGAGTTCAATCTACAAAGCGAAAGCTCCATCCCCTAAATACTTAGCACAAAAGCGAAGGCGTAATTGCTCGTAAAATCGAAACTATACTATTGTTCAGACACTCCATATTTTAATAATGAGCGGAATGTTGAATCTGCTACTCGAGATTAGTCCGGCAAACCGATACGTGCATTCGCGTATTCGCTTGTAACCTCATTCTACAGGAAACGCGCAAGATGCACCGAGAGATCTGCCGCTCATTGATTTTAATCATCTATACATCTATGATCCTCAATTGCTGGAGAAAAGGATAACGCATATTCAGATGACCCATCACGACATTATAGATAACTGTTAACTAGTGGCGTCAAACACGATACCGTTGCTAGAACTCGCAAGCAAGCACACCGTTATCTGTGCACGCTTCATTCGACTACTCACTTTGAGTTTGATCTAATTCCGGTAAGCTCAAGGCTCAAGCAGTGTGCTTTATCCTCCTAGCACCCACACATTCGGCGACGGCGTTATCGGTGAAGCGCGTCAGGGAGCGGAACGGTTACGCCGTTCCTGCTCGTATTACAGAGCTCCAGCCACTACCGCCAATGCTGACCGCAATTGGCAAGTCCAACCAACGCTAACGAATAAATCGGCACTAACGGGTGGCTCTGACAGGCCTTCTGTGAGCATTAACCTAACTAAACAAGCTTCGCGGAAGAATAAAGTTTTTACGGAGTCGTACAAAGAGCGCCAGGGCGCGTGCATGCAGCGTTACAGACAAAAGCTCCAGCAGCGCCTCGAGACAAGATTTACAAGCTGAAATCCCGAAGCTGAAACTGCATTATCAGACACTCTTGGCCGGTTTACCGCAGAAATGACTGCTTGCAATGTCCTCACTGAGTGTTCTGAGGAAAATCGGATCCCAGTCTTTAGGCACCATGGAAGCGAGTGCTCCTCGCGCTCAGCGGAACTTCCTTTACGCAATGATGGCATCGGATGTGGTCGGCGAAACTGGATTCGGCGTGGAGAGGCTGACGGAGACCACCAATGGCACGCGCTGTATTTGCCAGAAGTGGACACCCAACTCGTACGCGTCGATACTGTTGGAGACACTCTAATGGCCATCACGACAGTCACGATCATTGTCACTGCCGACACTCTACACTTTGCGGGTACTAGGACAGCGATTTAAGCTGCGCGGCCCAACGTGTTTCAAGTGGGACAGCAACCTGAAGCGTGTCGCTCAATTGCAGTCCAGAGCGGATTTACTCACGCTGGTGTTGCAAATAGTAGGCGACTTCGACGTGGTGTCGCGAGTGTTTCAAGACGCATTCATCACCCCAAAATTTACTTTATTTCCAACTTCTCTAGGATAGTGACCCTGGCTTCGTGCAATATGTTTCTTTTACACGTGCCATAATCGTACCATCATTCATTTCAGAATTTGCGACGTAGGGCGCAGAAGTCCTGAGAAGGGACCATTTACCCAAATGCCGGTGAAGAAGCGCAAATCGACGAACCAAGTGCGGCGCGAGGAGACTGAGGCGCTCCGAAAGCAGGTTCGAGTCCTGCAGGATCAGATGGAGCAGCTCGAGACTCGCGCGAAGCTGGCGGCCATGACGCCCAGGGACCATTTACAGCTGCTGGCACACTCTTTGCGGACTAAAAATACACTGCAAGAGCTACTTCAGGACCAAAAATTGGTCGTTGCTGGCGTTCAGTCGGAGATCATGGACTTCCAGGTAAAATTCATTTTGAGTAGTTTTAGTGTATGGTGGAGATTCCTAATGAAATGTGCTGCTGAAATCTAGGAGAGCCGAGTGATGAACCCTTTGTATACGTACATCCATCTGCCGAGGTGCTGGGAAAAGCGGAAGAATTTGTTACTGGCGATGAAAGACGAGAAGCTTGACACTGCAGTACAGTACATTTTGGCGCGCTCTCAGTGCCTAAATCTGCAAGTCCATCACAGCTCGGAGAACCGCTACGAGGATGCAGATGGTAACTTCTGCTGCGAACGCTTCGAAGTGAACCAGTTGAGAGGTGTCAAGTCTGTGACGGCTGTCTACCAAGCGGCGAAGTTCTTCTTGACGAATGTCGAGATCACTACGACCGAGGCGCTAGGGCATGTCACTGTCCGCGAAGACTACGACACAATCGGTGACGATGAGTCGATTGGAAGTTTTCGCTTGATTTCTGCTCGCCCGACTGGAATTATCACGGAATCGCACAAAGTATTGTACGACAAATACTATAAGCATCATGATTTGTTAGGTGGCAGGCCGTGCGCAGTTATGGCCACTGACAGTGTTGATGAAGACGAGTTGCATCCGTATGATCCAAAGTCACGAGTTCGTCTGGATGTGAGCGCGACGCTCGTCATAACACAGGTTAGACGGTATAAGAGAGAGGACGACAAGCAAGACTACCGTAACCATGGTGTGAAGGTTGAATATGCTCAAAGTAGTGGAGATGAAGCAGTCACATCTGCGGAAGATGAAGCTGGAGCCAATGACGACGACGACATGTACATGGTGCTTATTCGGTGCGCTAATTTTGTAAAGGTCCGTCATCCGGAAATCGATGCGCCCCCGCATGCACTGAGTGCAATCGCTGATGGAACAGCAAGCTGGATTAAAGTGATGTTGAAGACGATACGAGAGTTTGTTGATGCGTTGTAGGGCATTTTATCTAGTTTAACGTTGAGTTAGTAAACGTAGTGCCTCACCCACGCCAACAATGGTCTTGCTTTTATTACTAGCATACGGGTCGCTGAAAAGATATCGGGTTGACTATTGGATGACTAAGCATCAACGAGCTCCCGGATTGCCTGCAGCATTACTTTAGGCCATTGCAAAATGCGGTCGTTCAGTTCCAGCAGTGTGTCTTCCGGGACTTCAAAACTGGGGTTATATATCTTCATGAAGGCAACACGTCGCATTACGACCACAAGCTCTTCTCCGTCGCCATTGTCGCCCTGATTCTGGGCATTTCCCTGCTCTTCAGTCAATACTACAGCCGCAGAGACATCTCTGCGAATGAGTTCATGTGAGTTGTACGGGTGCAACTCGTCGTCATCAACATTGTCTGATGTTAGTATTGCGCACGACGAGCTTTTAAACTGATTTGGACCGTCGAAATATTGTGCAAATGTGGCAGTATTCGCCTCCGAAGTCACACCACTTTCATGGTTTGAAATCAGACGGTGATTCGATATGTAAGCGCCATCGTTAATACTGTCGTAGTCGTCGCGGACCGTGATATCTCCCAGTGTCTCCGAGATGCTGATCTCCATATTGAACATGAAGAATACCAGAGCGTCGTAAACTTGCTTGAGTGACTTGAGACCACAAAAATGGGTCACATCGAAACGGTGGCAGACCAAGTTTCCGTTTGCGTCTTCATATTTATCCCCTGCATAGTGGTCCTTCACCATGTTTAAGTTGCCAGAGCGAGCCATCAAATAGTTATAACACTGCAACAGCTTGTCGTCCTTCATGTCTACCAGAGTCTCTCGTCTAGCAGCGCGTTGCTGCGGCAGGTGGATGTAAGTGTATAGTGGATTCTCCGATTGGTTCGAGACGTGGTGAAACATCATGGACTGCAGAGAAGCCATTGCGAGTTGCTGGCTATGCAGCGACGCTCTCATCATTTCATTTTTGGCCGCTATCAGCGCAATATTGTTTGAGACCTTAGCTTCTTGAAGCGCCGCGAGTTGGTTTTGCAGAGCGTGCACTTGGTCCTCCAAAGCTTTGGCTTCTTCTCTGCGCACTAGGTACGTCGGCTTTCGCTTCTTAAGTTGACGAGGCTGCAAACTACCATTGAGACCCGGACTTGTTGGCGAATCTGACATCGGAAAAAAAATTCTTGGGCACGTGGCGTCGAGCGGTGCTAATGGAGACTGTGCGGGACGCCGGCGGCTTCGGGGGCGTCAACAGTGTTTGTCCTGTCTGTGATTACTCCCAACCTGGCAGAAGCTGTCCAACTCCAAGCTATCCGGGTTGTGTTGGATAAAACAACTTCAGCTGTAATACATGATCGTGCGTGAAGGCTCTTCAGTGTGAACGATTACGCCGCTTTGAATGCGGTAGACCACAATGGACGGGGTTGCGATGTAAGTAACACGCGCGGGTCATTTTTTAACATTTGTGCTCCTCAAAATTAACATTTTGAGGAGCACAAATGTGCGCAATCGTGATTACTTGGTTACATGTGCTTTCTTTTCACCGCCGACTTACTGGATCAGTATCTTGATTGTCCCGATGGCAACACAGACGACACCGGCAGCCAGGTACTGCAGAACACACCGCCCAAATTGGCCACACGACGCTGAAGGGTTAGCAAGACATGCATCACGACGAAATTTGGAGGAACGCCATGATCCTGGTTATTCTGGTTGTTTGCTGCGCTTCGTTATATTAGCCGCCTGAAGCGCTAAGTCGTTAGCCCACGATTCCACGCATCCACTTACCACATAATGCGCAATACATAAAATTACATCTGAAACGCTCCCTAGATCTATTATTCATGAATTCGTTCCTCCCGGTTAACCATCGTACAGGCCGCGAAGACGCCAAATAGCAGAGATACCACAGTTACCACAAATGTTACGCGTTGACTGCTCCTCGAATCGACTGGACTTCGACTTCTCCCCAGCTCGCTATTCCTTCCTTTAGTGAACGCATGGCACTCCGTGAAATCTCAAATCCAGGCTTGTGCATTTTCATGAAGGCTGCACGCTGCATTACTACCACGACCTCCTCTTCATTTTCGTCAGCCTCTGCGCCATCCTGATCTGCTTTTTTACCGGGCACGTTATTTTCAGTCTCTGTTGTTATGGATTTCTTGTGCTTTTTGCGTCGCATTTCCGTAAGTACCGTCGTAGCGCTTATATCTCTCCGTACCCTCTCTCGAGGGTCGTACGGATACAAATCGTCCACATCGACGCTGTCCGTGACCACTACAGCGCAAGCCCTGCCACCCACCTGCTCCGACTCGTCAAAATACTCCGTCAGTACGACTTTATTCACCTCCGACGTGATTCCATGACTATCCGTCGACAAGAGGCGGTAATTCCAGATTGACGTGCCGTCATCCACTGTATCGTAGTCCTCTCGAACTGTTGTGTGCCCAAGAGCCTCAGAGATCGTAATCTCCATGTTCAACATGAAGTACTTTATCGCTTCAAACACCTGCCGGATCGACTGGACTCCCGTGAAGTGGAAAAACTCGAACCTCTCGCAACAGAAGTTGCCCTGTACGTCCTCATAACGATGGTCCATGAGCTGCGGTTTCATCAGGTCCAAATGCTGGCTCCGCGCCACCACATATTGACATCCTCGAGTGATCATGTCACTCTTGAGACTCAGCAGCACTTGTCGTCGCTCCCACCACTCTCGCGGGAGATGAATATGTCGACACAGTGGACTGCCAGTCTGCCTCTCCTTCACAGCATCACACGCCAATAAAACCCACATTAGCCTTTGAAAAAAAAACATATCCCAATAAAATTATAACGATGATGAAATACCTGCATGCCAGCCAGCAGAGACCGAGCACCGGCCACAGCCAGTTGTTGGCCATGTATTACATCTCGGAGGGAATTGTTGGCCCTCACGGCGTCGAGAAGCTGAGCTCGAGCGCTGCGGGGCCGCGCCTGGAGTCGCGCCAACTTTTTCTTCAGCGCCTGCAGCTGCGTCTGGAGCTTCTTCACCTCGTCTTGACGCACCAGGTACGAAGGTCTGCGGCGCTTGGCCCCTCCGCGTTGACTTTGGTCCGGCATTACCTATGACTCCCGGTTAGGAATAATGGGAAAGGCCAATCGATTGACAAGTGAGCAGATAGAAAATGATAAAAGGTTTCGAGCAAAACGTTTAGAGCAAACACGTTGTAGTCATCGGTGGTACAGCAGATCGATTTATCAATGCATATTAGGTGTGGGTTGAAGGGTGTTTCGAAGGTACAGACGTTCACGTTGGAAATTGTTTCATGGTAGGCTTGAGATGCCGCCTCGGCGTTAATTATCTCGCGGGTAGTCTGGAGCATCACATCTGGCCACTTGGCAACACGGTCATACAGCTCCAAAAGCTTATTTTCCGACATTTCAAATTCGGGTTGATAATGCTGGCACGACCACCACTTCCTCCTTTTGGCTTTGGCTTTCAGCGTGGATTTCCTTGTTCGTACTGGTAAACGTCTTGTGTCCTTCGCGATGTGCTTGCTGCGCCGTTGTTGTTCGGTCAAAACTACATATCTCGCCGAACAAAATTGGATGAATCGTATAGGTGCAATCATCTCGGTCAAGACTGTCCGCGGTTACTATTGCGCAGCGCACGGCGACACCCCAAGCCCGTTTTGACCCGCAAACTGCTGGGCAAAGGAAACAGTGTTGGCCTATGAAGTACCACCACTTTCGTGCATTGAGACGAACCGATGATTGGACATATATACATCATCGCTGAGATTGTCATAGTCGTCGCGGACCGTGATATCTCCCAGCGTCTCGGAAACACTGATTTCCATGTTGAACATGAAAAGGTATGAGCATTGTAGACTTGCTCAAGCGAACAAGCACCAGTGAAGTGAATGAATTAAAAGCGATGACAAATGAAGTTTCCATCTGTGTCTTCGCTACGCTCCTCCGAGAAGTGCGACTTTTCCATGTTTAAACCGAAGCTTCGCTCTGTCAAGTAATTAAAGCATTGCATAAACATGGAACTCTTCAATGACATGAGTGTTTCTCGTCGGTCACTCCTCTTTTCCGGTAGATGAATATAAGCGTACATCGGATTCTCGAGCTGGATTCTGAGGTGGCTGGAGATCATGGAGCGAACAGAAGCTAGTGCTAGCTGTTGGTGCCATAGCACATTCTTAAACGCTTGCTTTTTCATTGTAGCTCTCTGAAGCTTGATGCTGTCATCACCACTAGCTTCCTGGAGCGCTGTTAGCTGTCTTCGTAAAACTTGAGCCTTCCACTCCAGAGCTTACGCTTCCTCTTTGCGGACAAAGTACGTGAACTTCCGCTTCTTAGGACACTGCTTCTGTCACTTTCGTCATGGTACTTGAATTGCCGTGATATGTCATGAACAGAACTGAAATGTTGCTCCATAACTCTTGTTTCACCACCTCTCGGAAGAAATTTGACTGGTCTGCTCCTCTCCTCAGTTGTCTAGCCAACACTATCCGTAATCAGCGTCAACATGGCAGCTTTCAACCTGTTTACTCCTTTCGGATATCATTTAAAATGTACGCTGAAGCATATTGAACGGTGCGCCGTTTCGATATTTTTTTTCTGCTCTACCCATGCCTCACAGTTGCATTTTCATGGGTCGGGCAGTGGTTTCCGCTCGCAAAGCTGCTCTATGGCCCGCATCAGCGCTTCTGTTACGTAACTCATCCTTAGCTCATTGGAGTCAGACTCTCCACCATAGTGCGGTGCATCGTTTCACCCCAACGATCCATATTGTCTCGCATTTCCTCCCAATTGCCAGTCGACACGGAGAAAGAGGGTCGATGCAACTGTGAAAACACCCATCGCGTAAGCACAACAACGCTTTCTTCTTCTGGGCCTAGCTGCTCCTCAAAGGTGCCTCCAATCATTGCAACCTTGCGTGTGTACGAAGTTAACTCCAGAATGGCATTAATATCACGTCGGACACGCTCTCGAGGTTTGTAAGGGTGTCTATCGTCTTCATTGACAAAATCCGCAACGATCAGTCCCCGCCCTCTCTCGTGACCAGGCTCCTCGTCTGGTTCAAAGAAGTGAGAGAAAAGCACTGTATTAGACTCCATGAGCATTCCGTTCACGGTGGTTGAGACCAGTCGGTTCTGAGTTATACCCTTGTCACCGCTGTCGTCATCTTCGCGAATTGTAATGTGTCCCAATTTTTCCGATATGCTGATCTCAATACTACAAAAGTATTGAACCAGCAGGTCAAACACTTGTTTCACACTCTCCACACCATGGAACTGGATTGTCGTAAACCTAGTCGAGCAAAAGTCTCCATTCGATAGCTCATACCGATGATCTTCACATAGTGGCTTGCAAGGGTCTACATTGGGTCGTCGCTGACACAAAAAATAATCTGCATCGTTCAGCTTCAACGGTTTTAACGCCAGCAATGTATCCCGTCGAGAAGCTTCATCTCTTCCCAAATGAATAAATCTCTGTAAGGGGCTTCCCGCTTGAATAGTCTTAACAACGAAGGCACAGTCACCACAGATAACGAAACATTAGTGCACAGAAAAACTCAAAAGAACAAAGAACAAAGAAAAAAGAAAAGAAAACTTACACATAGAGCATACTCCGACATGATACCTTGAATGTTGGCGAACTCCAATTGCTGACTCTGCACTGCATCTCGCAGCACTTTACTGGCAATGATCCTGTCCTTGTCGTTCTGTCCGGGTTTGCCGAACGACTTCAGCGCCCGTTTCTTGAGTTCCTCCATCCTGGTATGAAGTCCGTCCAGCTCCTTCTGCAGCCGCTCCTTCTCCTCTTTGCGAAGTGTGTGGGTGGCTTTGCGGTATTTGCGCTTGGCGGAGCGCTTCTGCTTCTCCTGGGGCTCGGACTCGGTGCCCGACTCGATGGGTTTTTCTCGTTTCCGAGTCATCCCTTTTTGGGTGGATGGTGGGTTTTTCAAGGACGTTTTCAGCGCTAAAAGCGTGTGCGCGGAGCCATCGTCCACGCTGCCTGCAGGGCTGGTGAGCGGCGATGCAGACGCCGCAGACGGGGCCCGAGGACCCAGCAGCAGCGACGTGTAGTAGCGGTCGTCCCGGATCTGCTCGCGCGAAGAGCCCAAGACCATGACAACCACGAGGTATTGCTGAGAGTGGGCATGGAGCATAAAACCCAAGTTCAGAACCGGGTTTAAAAGTAGAAATCTGTTTAGACCATGTGAAACAGATGGGTGGTTTCCGTCAAGGCGACAAAGACCAGGTTGCGACCAGTGAAAGGCATGGGTGAACAAGTTGTATTAGTCGACGGTGTGTTAGTCGATGGCCCACGTGAGAGGGCCGTGGGACGGCGGGTCTAAGCTCTCCATGATGGTTTTGTGCATGCTTTGACTCCATCGATCCATGTTCTCGCGCAGTTCGTACCACCCATCTTTGGAAACTGGGAACTCTGGATGTCGGAGTCGGGAGTGAGACCACCGCGTGAGCACCACTACTTTTTCTTCCTCGGAGTTGTCGCTGTTGGGAACTCCAACTCGGTGGCGGCGTCGAGTGAATGATCGCACTTCCATCACGGTGTTCACGTCTTTTCGGATTCGCTCGGATGGCCGATACGGGTATCGCTCGTCATCGTCCACGAACTCGGCGACGATGAGTCCGTAGTCGTCTTGGTTATCTGGTTTTGTGCCCCTGTAATACTCGGAAAATACGACGACGTTGGACTCCATGCGAAGCCCCTTTCCAGTGAGAGACACCAAGCGATTTTGAGTGATGCCCTCCTCGCCATTGTCGTCGTCTTCGCGAACTGTAAGATGCCCCATTTTCTCCGAAACGCTGATTTCGATGTTGCACAGGTAATACACCACCAGATCAAAAATCTGCTTGACACTCTTCGCAGACTCGAACTGAGAAGTTGCAAAGCGGACGGCCCAGTAGTCCCCTTCGTGGTTTTCGAAGCGATAATCCTCCGACGTCGACTTAAGAGGATCCAGTTGAGAGAGTCTTCGGCTGAAAAACTCGCGAGCATCCTGCAATTTCAGAGTCTTCATCTCGCGCAATGCAGCTCTTCTCGATTGTTCCTCTTTCTCTAAAGTAATTATTCTCTGGATAGGACTTCCAGCTTGAATATTCTGTGGGAGTGCAAACCATTGGAAAGGTGTGAGAAGTGGTTGATGAACTGAAGTAAACCAACGCATACGTACACAAGCAGCATAGCCTGTCATGGCCGACTGGATCTCCACAAAAGCCTCCTGATGCTTCTTCACCGCATTGTGCAAGACCTTCGTGTACAAGCGCCTTTCTTCCTCGTCTTCCTCGTCTCGTCCTGGTGCTAATGCACGCTGCTGCAACTCTGTCATCTGCGCTTCCAGTTGAGCCAACTCTCCGCGAAGCTGATCGATCTCCTCCTACATGTACACAACAGCAATGGATCCACCAAAGAGCATAGACGTGAGTAACAAGATACACTCTCGACCAGCGAAGTCTCGACACGAGATCCCAACTCTTTAGCTGTTTGCACCTTCCGGATCGTGTGAGTCGCCTTGCGGTACCCGCGCTTCTTTTTCCGCTTGACCACTGTCACCTCTTCCGTCGACTGAGCGGTGTCGTCATGGTGGTCACTCAGGCTGCTCTCCGGTGACTGCGCCACTTTTCTCTTAGTTCGACGAGTGACCCCTGCCAACTCCTGCTGACAGTTCTCCCACTGACGTGCGTCTCGGGGGGAGTTCCAACTGCGCATTGCAGCGTTGCCCGGCGTCAGACCTCGTCCTCTCTTGCCACGCGGCAGGTCCGCAACTGGCGGGCAGTAGAGTTTTCTCCGCGAATGGGGACTCGCCACTGTCGCAGTGGCCGGAGCAGGACTGGGACCGGCGAACGCATTGTCGGCCAGCAGCGGCAAGAAGCCTTCGCAGCTGGCAGGTGCGCACCACTCGTCACGCTGAGACTTGGCAGCGGAGACCAAGGGCGACGTCGTGGTGGACGAACAAGAATGGTCCACATCGGTGCGTGGCGACTCGTCCACCTCGGATCGAGCCTCCAGACGTGAGGAGACCATGAAGCAGGCAAGTTGACGACTGCGCAGCAATGACGCACTGGTGTCTCGTGATTACGAGCAGCGATTGCTCTACCACCTGTACAGTACTTGCTCTCAGCTCGCAGCATATTGTGTATTCTTTATCTCCTGTAGTATCGGTTTACACGTATTTTTACTATGGTAAGTAATCGTATACTACTAGTACATACCTTAGACTTAGGATAATATACTAGTTGTGCTTATTGCGAAATAGAACAGTACGTGAAAGCTGAGACGGGAATTAAAAAAACGCTGTTTGATGGATGTAGGCGTGTCGGAGAAACCCTGGCGCTTATAGCTTGGATAGAAGCTAGAGCGTTAGCCATCTTGTTTGCCAATTCTAGCCGTATTGAATTTACTCCAGCTCAGCCTTGCAAAGAGCGACTCAACGATGTTGGTTTTGGTGGTTTCTTTTTTCAGGATTTAATTTCCATTGTTCATCAAGGGAAAAGCGAGAACAGGCGATCTGCAGGCTGAGATCCTGTAACCCCCCCCCCCCCCCCCTCCCAGTGCTTCCTCCCATGTCGATTCAATGAAGACCCTGCATCGCACCTGTCACGGCGGTTTCTGCAGCTCCCGCCGGTCGTCATCGTGTTGGTTGGGGAACCAAACACTAAGCGCAGGATGCCATCCACGTGCTCGACACAGAGCCTGGCGGGTTGAGTGCGTCGCCATGCACCACGATCTGGATCGGCTGAGAAATGCCTGAAACCAACGCGCCAACGGCTCCAACAGCTCCGCCAAACCGGACGCCTTGGCCATACTGCCTTCAGGGCTCCGCTCGATGGCGAATTGGTTCCGTACCACGAAACCGACTCGTCATCGATGAGTGTGTACTTAGTAGATAGAATCGTCGACAGGATCCCCATCTGCGCGCTATTTTATGTTTTGCGTTGGAGCTCCACTGCCACTGGAGCTCAATGGCACTGGACTTGGTTGGTTACGTACGGATCGACAGCCGCAATAGTAGATCAGAAACGATATCTTACAGAGAGGACGCACGTAATCTTTGCGAGCAGAGGTGGCTGGCCCCTTCGGTTTTGTAGCTGTTATTGTACTCGCCGAGTAGAGCGCTCAGCCGCAACATCTGGCAATTCCCAGCGCGTCAGGTATCGAGCTCTGATGGAAGGCTACGTCCGCTACCCGCCCAGCGCCCCGCAATTCAATGATAATGTGGTCGGCAGTGTTATGCAGCGCTTGAGGCCCACCCCGGGGTATCTCGCTGCCGCCGACACAGGCGAGAGCATGGGCACTCAGTACTCTTTTCAGCATCTACGCCAGGAGCTATGGTCCTTCTCGACACGTAACCAAGGAGAGCTGATAGCGCGTTCAAGGAATGAACTCGGGGAGACACATCAAGAAGACACAACGCCGCCGCCTGGCGAGACGATGTCATCGTCGGGAAGGACAGGGAAAGCACAACAATGGTCTGGTTCACGTCGGCCGTTATTAGCTGATGCAGAGGATCGTGCAACTCGAAGTTTCATGAAGGAAACAAAAGCAACACACGAAACAATGTCTGATCCTGCTCTTGCTGAGAAACTCCGTCTTCGAGAGCTACGCCGCTTAAGACAGATCCGATACAGGAAGAAGAAAGATAACTGCATGCACAGTCTCGAAGGGGAGACTGCGCAGCTCATGCGTGAAATCGAGCAGCTTGAACAGCGTCGTAGGTCTGTGACCTCATCAATCCCAGAGGAGAAAAGTGTTTGGAATGTCGCTGTCGAGTACTTTCGATTCTTTCGCTATGGCTTGCCACCATCACCACAGTCCCAATCTCCTTCACGACCACATTCTAGCGTCCATTTGCACTTTCTGCGGGCAACCATGACACAGGACGTAGTGTTTAACGCCGAACGTGGCGTAGAGGCTGTGATGAGGACTTGGAGTTATATTTCGAGTTGGTTTACACACGTTGAGATGGAACTTGAGTGCTTGAACAAAGACACAAGTGGGTTTTTAGTCGCCACCGCCACAACTACCGCGATGATTTCCGAAGACACGATCCGCAATGTTTTCCCACACCTCTGCAACGGTGACGAGGCGGCATTATCGGCATTGGCGAGAAGACTTCTGGGCAAAACGCTCGTCATGCGCGGTTGGGTCCGTTTCGAGTGGGATTCCGCGTATTACCGCGTGACAAGTGTCATCACTCAGACAGATATGCTGACACCGATGTTACGTATCCTGGGGGATGTGGAAGACGTATCCCTAGTGTTTGACGGCGCTGCTATCACTCCCAACTTTCAGATAAAGTTGCTGCCATGAGCGAGTGGATTGAGCCACCCGAGCGAAGCATTCCCAGCTTGGATTCAACACGAGTATTGCTTCTGTAACTTCTTGTTGTCGACGTTGCCGACGAAGTACTTCTCTCCTGTGTCGATTTGGCGTTGTTGCCTGTGGCGAGGGGGTAAGCTCTTGACGGGTCATTTGAAGGAAGTGATCGAATGGAAGCCCAAGCTGAGGCCCCTGCATATAAGCTTTCATTTTATAGTTAAACACATTCCGTAAAGATAAACGTATTTAAACGAAATTTATACTTTTACCGCACGGAGCCCGACTGTCCTTCAACTCGTGTTTCCGTTATCTCTCTGTGCCTCTTCATCCGACGAGTTTTTTTTTTTTTTTTTTTTTTTTTACTTTAGTGTTGCGAGCGATCCTCATCAGCATCTGTAACAGCTTCACAACTTCTGGAGCTGTTAAATATTGGTTGAACCGCTAAGGCCTCCCAAAATTTCAGGAACCACGCTGCGGCAGCCTCTAAAGTTGATGACTGCCATGTAGAGGTGATCGAGCGTTTATTTAGCGTAGGAATATGCGCTGCACAGCGAAAATACGTTTTGCAATGCAAAACGTAATAACACCGTACAGTATTATTACGTTTTGATAACACAGTACAGTATATTATACTGTACTGTGTTATTGAAACGTTACAGGACATGCGATTACGGGTCATCCCAAGGCGATGAGCCACGAAGTCGGCATTTTCATGAGGGAGGGAATTTGGCAGCAAGGACTGGCGACCCCGATAGATTCAATGACGCAGACCCTTGTCGATAGACAGACAACTTCTTACGACTGCAACCTAGTCTAGGAAGGACGTGATTGTAGTAATTTCAGCATGACGCCTTTGGACACGATCTTTAATCCATCATTGTTTTCCATTTCACTAATGTGATGATGGCTCATCGGAATGACTCTCTTTGTTCGTACTCCAGCAACAGTACGACCACCATTACTAGCAGCATTAAGTCTCAATGAAAAAACGGATGCATGGGCATCGAGCTTCAATATATGCGGTAGACGCATGCAAACATATGTTACCCCAAAACAATTCCCAATTGTGTTGTAGAAATCGTGAATAAATCCGTCAACAGATAATTCGGTTCTGGTCTACTTCAAGTAATAATTAATGAGGTTTCCACTGACACGTTTCCTTTTTCAGCCTTTTGTGTTTTTAAAGTAAACTACACGTAATTGGTTTCGGCTCTTCAGACTGAAAATCAGAGACCTCTTCTTTAGACTGATGCATACGTGACATGGCGATGCATTTTAGAACCGAGTAGCGCTAGTATTTAACGACGGGTTGCCATCTCTGATCCTCCTCAAGGTTGTTGAATAATCGAAAGCTCTAATGTGACCATCTCTCTCTTGGTTTACCGTTCAGTACCCACAGCTAAAAGTAAGAAAAATAGTTTACATACTGTCCGGTACTGTTTGGGAGGACTCGGGGTCTTGCGTATCTAAAGTGGCAAGACGTCCGCCTCGAGGGTTACGGTTTAGTTCGCGTATAAGTAACATCTTTGCAAGTGAGTCTATCTGATGCATCATTCCAACGGTTCGTGAACAACGTAAGTTGCGTTAGACGCTTTGGTTTCTGCTCTGTTTGCATGTGGGTTTTGTATCATCGCAAAACCCCTGCAAACGTGTGGATAAGCCAACTTGCACTGGGTTGCATGGGTTGCGCGACGTTTTGAGGACATCGATATTTGTGGCAGTTTAATTTTCTCGTTCAAGAACTGTTGTTTAGGTTGGGCTGGTAAGCTGCGTGTTCATGCTGATAGGGTCATTCAACGAAATGTTAGCGAACCGTGTGCCGAATGAATACGGTCAATTCAACAAGACGACCGCGGTAGCTATCGTTTGGCAGCGATCGACATGTGCTCGCGATTGGTCTACATTACTCGACCCTCGCGACTGTCAGCCAACCACATTCAGTCTGGAGGACTCTCCGGCCTAAACACAACAGCATTGTGCTATATATAAATTTTATGCAATGGCCCAACTACACGACATGTACCTACAATCATATCCAGGCAATGGCGTACCATAAACTTCGCTATAGTATGCATAGGAATCCTAGTCAAGATATGGTGAGGATGGTAAGTTATCGAGCTTACTAGGTACACTATCAAGTTGGGAGGATGTATAATAGTTCTAAGCAATTGTCGAGCTCATTGCCTAATCTTCTTCTTATCGAGCAAGCCAAAACCCAACAACCTTGTTGTCAGGAACTCGTCGCTGAGATGACACGTGTCTGCCTCGTTTCGACTGCCCTCGCGTTCGTGGCGATGCAGATGCAGCAAACAGCGGCAACATCGTTGCAGAATGACCCGTACACCACGTGCACTTCGTACGACATCAACAACAAGAATTTTCCTGGTCGCGGAAGTGATATTGACGACGACGGCACTTGCACTGTCACCGTGCCGACACAACCAAAGCCGGCGGGCCGAAAACTGGAGGTGGACTCGAACGATGACATCTCGAAATTGGAGAATTTTTTCGAAACCAAAATGGAAACGAAACTGGAGAACTTGCCCACTTCCGTTGCGCACAAGCCTACCCCATGGAATACTCGCATCTGGCTCATGTACGAGGACAGCTTCAATTTCCAATGGGACGAAGGCCAGCCGAGCGCGACTGAGAAGTACGCGAGAGCCTTCGGTCTCGACGTGAAGACTTTCATGGATGATGTGTCAGCTCAGACTGGCATTGATTCTTTTTTCAATGTCACCACCGCGTGTACCTCAGACAATGAGTGCCAAGGAGCACCCTGCGCTATTCGCACCAATGCTACCTCGGGCTATTGCATCCCGAAGTGGTACGGCTTTAGCCATGCTTGGGCACCGGCATCCCTGTTCGAGCCGGAACCGAAATGCGCTGTGACGTTTAACGGGATCACGTTTGAGCCGATGGACTTAGAAGGACTTATCACGGCTATCTACGACGGCGCCAACATTTCCACTGTGTTCACTGGTAATCGCTTCAATGGCGCGAACTACTCGGAAGACCAGTACGGTCGCAAATTGGATCCCACGTACCGCGACTCGAACCCCGGCTTCTTCCATATTGCTGCTACTAATATGCTCGGCAAGTTGAACACACCGTTCATCATCGACAGGAACCCTGATTATCCAGTCTGGAACATTGCTGTTGGTGGTTTCGAGGTGTACAACCAAACGGCAATGACTCCGACTGAAGCTGCCAAGAAGTTTTACGGCGCCGACTCGTATCCGTTTAACGATGCTGCCAAGGGCATCTTTCACGTTTTTTCGCGCCTCTCGTGGAGCAACGAGACTTTTGCGTATCCCAACGGCACCCTCATGTTGGACGCAAACAAGGATTCCGGCGAGGATTACGAGTATTTGCTGGAGCTCAACGAGGCCAACGAGATCATTGGAGGAGAGTGGCTAAACTATTCAGCTAACGCTCACCCAGATTTCTTGTGGTTCCCGAAGGAAAAGCCCGCCGCTGACACGGTGACGAGCATTGGCTTGAGTTACGCAAACGTAACGATGCTGCTGGAGAAGTCAGCGGCATGTTCCAACTAGATGGTTTGCAAAGGAGCTTGGCTCGATTTTTCGGCAGAGTCAAACCCGCTTCAATGAAGACAATGGAGGCACAACTTGAACCGTGGTTCTACGCGGGCAACCGAGGCGGGTAGCTTTAGTGTTTTTCATTGGACTGCTTTTTGGGAGGTATCGCTTCTTTTGTAATACTTTTCAATAGAAAGCAAATGAAATCGACGAAAGTCACGGTCGAACCCCGAGGGGTGAATTAGAATCATTATCTTTGGATCGCTCTTTTCCAGCTAGTAGACACATCCTACTTAGAGGGTAGAGTCGACGATCCCAACTTGATGTGTCGGTCTCGTGTCATGTTGTTGGTGGACCCCACATCTTCCACCGAAGTTGACTTGTTAAAATCTTAGTTGCGAGAGTACTCACCGCAGAGAACCACGCGATGTAGGTTTAGCTGCTGTGGAACTGAAACAATGGTACCAGCGAGTCGATAAACGCTAAAGTCGTCCAAGTCGCGACATACCTTATGGCGGTGTCCGGAATACCTTCCTTTATGACCTTACCGATACTAAAAACGTGTAAACCGTGGTGCTAATTCTGCTGAAAACAACACGTTTCACTTTTCACATGCTTATTGCACTAACTACAATAATGACTTCAAATCGTCACAGGCTGGTTACTATTAACTAGGTTGTGTCAATTCACTAGCATGGCGGACTACGGTGGCACTAGCAGTGCCTGCAAAACAGAACATCAAGTGGTTACACTTGTTGCTAGCTATACGGGCGGGGTCAATGCCCTGTTCACATGAAAGTAGCCCGGCTTCTTTGTCGTCGTTTCCACTTCAACTTGATAGTAAATGGCCTTGTCCACAGGCGTGTGCGGGCTCGGGGCTCTCATGTCTGTTCGCTTCCTTACAATAGCAATGGCCCCAATCGCAAAAGGAAGCTGCAGCAGCAGCAGCAAGTATCACCGGCGTGGTCGTGGCAGCTGACACTCCTGTGTTGTCATCGTCATCCGTCGACTCACCCGCTGTGGTCGCAGTCAGTGTAGTGGCACCCTCGTAGCTTCCAGCAGTGATGACATCTCCGACGATATCGCTCTCGTCTGCAGCCGACAACGCGGTGTTCTCGAAATCCTCTTCGGGCGGCGCCCTTGTTCGTTCACGAATCCATCTGCGACGTCACTGCTTGGTAGCACCCCGGCAGTAGCAGTGGCATCCTCACTGCCAGGATTCACATACGAAAATGTGGTCGTAGTCGACTGCGCAGCAATTGGTGACGACAACGCCAATGCGACAATTGACTGATTTAAGCTGACCCACCCTTTCTTTTTAACGCTGTGATTTCCTTTGGCCTCGATCCTTCAGCAAAGTTTAACTTGGCTCCAGCATTTATTTCTTGTTGAACTGGAGCTTCGGAATCGAGTACAGTAAGCGACCGTCCCATTGATAGCATCGTGCTTAGAACTAATAGGATATTAACAATGAAGTATTTCGGCAATAGACGCAGTAGGAAACTGGACTGCAGCGCAACGCAAGGGGCTTTCCTCGGGTGTGATTATCCAGGCATTCGAAGTGTTCAAGATCTACACGAACAGTAGAGCCTAGCTTCCTTCTCAGTAACAGTGCAACAAAGGATCCAGTGGACTGTATTTCCACGTACTCGAATCGTGACGCCACGATGGTGTTCGGCGAGAGCTAAGGCACTTTAGTGGTGGACGATTAATGCATCTGAAATGAACGAATGCATATTAGGCGCCGTTGACACAAGTCCTGAGATATCCGATGACGAGTATAGGATCATGTTGAGACAGACAAAAACACTAGTGAGGAGCGAGATGGCTGATGCATTTGCTATCGCTATGGGGTCAAGTCAAAGCGTGCAGGACCCGTTTTGGGCCCAAGCAGTACTGCTTGAGAAATCTGACAAGGACTCAAATTCGAGCAAGAGGTCGACGGGACGGGTAGGACTTCTGCTGCCGGCTAATTAGAGGTCCAGGACGATGTGTCATGCTATTAGATGGAACAGAGCTTGAAAAGGGTCATTTCGCACTTCAAGCTGCTCGTGAGTCCGCCGTAGGCGCCGCGAGGTCTTCGGACTGCTATAAAGACGGATCCCATCGGGTAAAGATCATGTTATTCAAGCACTAGTTGAAGATGCATTTCCAGTGTCTCCAGGTGGGTATCTTGCCTAGCGAGAACGTTGTCTTGGGGTGTCCATTTTCATCATTAACCTGCACTTTACGTTTAGTAAGACGTACTACGTAGGCAACTAGCAGTCGGCAAACTGAGGAAGAGAGATACATAGGCTACAAGTCAAGGCAGCACTTTTCTATCACGACTGCACTGTTAATTAACGAACTTTCCTAGAAAGGTTCCTAACAACTTGCAATGTAATTAACCACAGGTTGAAATAATGATTTCTCCAGTTATTTATGACTGGGCCATCGACAATACATGTATTTAAGGCCTGGTTATAAGTGTACAAGGTAACTGCTTTAAGCTTCTGTGATTCCTGATCAAGCGCCCCAGTCGACGTCACGGCACGAAATGTCAGCTGTACACTAATGCGTTTTAACTGAAAGTCGAAGGAATCCTAACTGTTTACCAACCATATCAAACAAGTCTTGAAAGCTGTCACTCGGAGGCTGTTGCTTCGGTTGTTCAATCGCTTGTCATGGCTAGTCCGAGTGCTTGGATGTGCAAGTCCTCGACCAAGCTTCGCTGCATTGTTTTGCCAAACAGATCCATACGATCGCGGAGCTCATACCAGTCCTTGGTTTCAACCGGGAACAGTGGGCGGCGCAGCTTGTTCTGCACCCACTTTGTAAGAACAACCATGGGTTTGTCATCAACATTGCTAGTGCACTCGCGAATTTCTATCACAGCAACGATGTCCTTACGAATATATTCGCCAGGCTGGTAGGGATACTTTTCGTCATCGTCTGCGTAGTCCATTACAATCATCGCGCAGTCGCCGTCTCCGTAAATATTGGCTTGACCCTTACTCCGCTCGTGGAACTGAGCAAACGTCAGCGTGTTCGATTCCACCTTGATGACTTTAATTGTGGTGGACACCAGACGATTCTGTGTAATGCTTTTGTTGCCATTGTCGTCGTCTGAGCGGACTGTGATGTGGCCAATTTTCTCGGAGATGCTGATTTCGAGGTTGCAATAGTAGAAAAGCAGCAGATCATAGATCTGCTTCACGTTATGAGCATCTTTGAGCTGCGTTATTGTTAAACACTCGGAGAAATAATCACCGTTATCCATTTCGAAACGCCGACCTTCATCGCAAACATTTCGCAAATTGGTATTTGGCCGACGGAGACGCAAGAAGCGTTCCGCTCTTGGCATTTTGCTCGCTTTAAGAGCCCGTAGTACCCTCCGCCGGGAGTCCCGATCTCTTTTCAACACGATATTATCATGCAAGGGAGAACCCGCTCGCGTGTTTTATTCAACACAGCGCCGAGCACATACTATGAAGTCGAACTATGCAAAACCAATCAAATCAACCAAGTGACTACAATTAAGTACGTACACATCTCGAGAACTCAGACATGACGGATGCAGTTTCTCCAAACCGCTGCTGATTCGCCTGGACGTCGTCGCGCAACTCTCGACCGACTTGAATACTCCGCGCCGTGTCTTGGTCCACATGCTCCATCGACGCCATCGCTTGTTGCTTCAAACTCTCTAACTGTGCATTCAACACTGCCATCTCCTTCAATAACCTCTCCTTCTCCTTCACGACGCAACCATCAGCACAAAAATCTACACAACTTGAACCACTCGACCTACCTTTCGAACGACGTGCGTTGATTTCTGATGTTTCCTCGGGTGTTTAGGCTTTGCCGTTGCCTCTTGAGCCTCGTCCGACTTCACACTACCATTGTCGCCGCCTCGAGCGCTCAAAGCCAGCACCTCATCGAGTCCAGCGGGGCTGGTCGCTGCGTGTCTCTTGCCCAGCGACATCGTTGGTTCCTGCTCTTTCTCGTCCGAGTTTGTGATCGTTTCCAGCCTCAGACGCTCGTCCTGCGTATTGCAAACGCCCCAACGTTCGTCCATTGCGTCGCCTTCGCCCCAAGCAGCAATTCCGTCGACCAGCGACCGTGCCTGCCCCCTTGAAGACCTCCTCATGTGCGCGCAATCCGATTACGCGCATGATTCCGTGTAAGTACGATCTGGTGCGACACCCGACTAGCAAAAAAGGCAACTTGTACCTGTAGAACAAGTTGCAGTCAGCCATTTATTTTGTGCTGCATCCTTTTCTTTCATGGTTGGGGATGCAAACTTTCGAGTAGAGTGCGATGGAGAAGGAGACCCCAGCTGTCCATGGACTGGCGGAGTTCTTGCCATCCTTCGACTGCCATGGGGAATTCCGGGCGGTGCAGAGTGTTTTGCACCCAGCGAGTCATGACGACGATCATTTCTTGTTTGTTGGGGGAAGCTGCATCCTTTGGCCGGTTGTAGGCCCGCAGTTCAATCACTCCGTTCACATCTTTGCGGACGCGCTCGTTGCTCCGATACGGATACCGCTCGTCGACGTCGACAAACTCGGAGACGACGATTCCGTAGCCTTGGTCGGGGCACGGGATGTCGTCGCGCTCGCAGAAGTCCGAGAACATGATGGTGTTCGACTCCATTTTCATCCCCATGTTGGTCGTCGTGGACATTAAAAAGTTCTGTGTGATGCCCTCAATAGTGCTATCGTCATCGTTTTCGCGGACGGTAACGAGGGTTTCCAACTTCTCTGAGACGCTAATCTCCATGTTGCTGAAGTAGAAAATCACCAAATCAAAGACCTGCTTCACACTCTGGACACCTTCAAACTGCATGATCGAGAAGCGAGCCGAGCAAATGCCTCCATCGTCCGTTTCATAGCGCTGGTCCTCGGCGAGAGCTTTGCACGGGTCTAGTTGTGCGCGGCGGATTTTCAAAAACTGCTCGGCGCTCTTGAGCTTCCGGGCTTTCATTCCCTGCAGGGTTTCGTGGCGGGACGCAGAGTCCTTCTTCAATACGATCTTCTCCTGTAGTGGTGTCCCCGCTTGGATATTCTGCACCAACACCATCCTAGTCGTCAACAGTAGTTCTCTAGCAACCACAAACCAGCTCGACAACGCAGAGTGGCAACGTACGCACAGCGTGTAGTCCGACATGATAGACAGCGCCTTGCAGAACTTTTGCATGTGTCCTTGCACTCCTTCGCGCAGGACCTGGCGACGCGACTTCCGCACCAACCTGTCCACCGAGAAACTGGGGTCGATGGCTCTCTTCTTGAGCGCCGCCATCTCCTTCTGCAAAATCTCCAGCTCCTTCAGCAGCCGTTCCTTCTCCTCCTGCCACCACCGTTCACAACTCCATCAACACTAGCTCACTCACTAGAAAAGCAGTAGACAATCACCTTTCTGATGGTGTGCGTGCCCTTGCGGTGCTTTCGCTTTGGGTACTTGCGCTTCAATGGCACAGTCTCCTCTGACTCCGTGCCGGTATCACCTTGAGCTGGGGCTTGCTCTCCCCCTACCGGCTCCTTGTGTGTCAATGCAGTGGCGTCTTCCTGTCGTGTGTCATCCACCGAGTCTTCGTCTGGTCTCGGGGCGATGATGGAGGCCCAGGAACGCGCCGGCGCCGCGGAGTCGCTCAGCGGGGACGAAGTGGTGGACGACGTGGTGGACGACGTGCCGCCGCGGGGGAAGACGCCGTGCATGATCGGCAAGCGCTGCATGTGCGGTCCGCAGCTCGGACCTGTCTTTGCCAATCGGGTGTTTGTCGGAGAGAGTGCTGCATGGATGCAGTGAGACTGGCCACCTGCACGGCCGTCACGAGGGCGTGGTTGTCAATGCACTGCAGTGCTGGGACTGGAGGTTGCAACAGGAGAACTATACGCTAAGACGGACGTGCTGGTTACATCAAAAAGTGACTGCACTAGGGACGTCCCCGCAGGTTTTCGGCTATCGTACGATGCAGGGCACGGCCCCACAGATCCATGTTGTCGCGCAGCTCATACCAACCGTCCGTGCAGACGGGGAACTTGGGGTAGTGCATTCGGTTCTGGACCCATCGGCTAAGGACAACAACGGACTTGCGAGTCGGAGGACCACCTGCTACGCTTTTTGGACGCTGGGGAACGAACTCGCGGATCTCCAGCACAGCGTTCACATCTCGTCGAACGCGTTGGTCGGGAACGTACGGGTGACGCTCATCTTGGTCCACGAAGTCCGCGACGATGATCCCGTAGCTGCTGTCGACTTGGCCATCGCGCTTGTCGGTGCTGCGGTCGTAGTACTGGGAGAACATCACGGTGTTCGACTCCATTTTGACATCCTTGTGCGTGATGGACACTAGTCGGTTCTGCACGATGCCTTTGTCATCGCCTCCGTCGTCCTCGCGGATGGTTATATGGCCGATTTTCTCGGAGATGCTGATCTCAATGTTGCAGAAGTAGAAAAGCAGCAGGTCGAAGACTTGTTTTACACTCTTTGCTTCTTCAAACTGCGTCACCGTAAAGCGAGTCGCGCAGAAGTCTCCGTTTTCTGCCTCGTAACGGCGCTCCTCACCCATAGTGCTGCACGGGTCGAGATGTGGCCGACGTATTTCCATGAAGCGCTGCGCCTTCTCCATTTTACTCGCTTTGATGGCCACCAACGTGTCGTGTCGAGACTGGTCGTCGTTCTTCAAGTGAATGAAGTCCTGCAATGGACTTCCAGATTGAATACTCTGTACAGGAGTAGTGTTAATGATGCAGCGTTAGCAATTCACGCGCATGCCAGGCCGAAGCCCGCACCGACGGAACTTACGCATAAAGTGTACTCCGACATGATGGAAGAAAGCTGACTGAACATTTGCTGGCGCTGTTGAACGCCTTCCCGCAACACTCTGCCCGCCTCAAACTTCTTCTTCATGATTTCCTCGTTCTCATCAAACGGCACTTTCGTCTGGCTCCTCAAGTCTGCAATCTTGGCTTTCAGCTCCTCGACTTCCACCAGCAGTCTCTCTTTCTCCTCCTGCCAGACAATCCCATCAGTACAACAGCATCTCTTAACTTCCAGCACACACATCGCACCTTTCGAATAGTGTGCGTCGCCTTCCTGTACTTCCGCTTCCGCTTCGGTTTCTCCGTCTTGACACTGCTTCCTTCTTCACCACTCGTACTCAGTGGTCTCTGTTCTTCGACCCCTCTCTTCTTCGCTGTGTAGTGCACGTCGTCTCCACGACTGAGGCGGTTATACTGCTCCATCCTCTGCGTCTCCGTCGATGTGTCATATTCCTGTCTTGGCATCGCATCCGCTCTCCTCTCCATCAGCGCCACCCAGGGTTGCGCCGGATCCACCAGCTCCGCAGCCGTCGACGAAGACGAAGACAACGGGGACGACGAGGTGCTGGCATTGTACGGCGTGGCCGCTCGCAGCAGAGCCGGACTGGGCATCGCCCCCAGCGACTGGAACGGGCCCTGAGACTGCGGGAAACTCGGCGCCATGCTGCCGGTTGCTCCATGGCGACCTCCTGTGAGCCGGGCCGCTTGTCTGGTGCCGTCCCCGTCCAGCCGAGCCAGGAAGTCCTTCATCGGGGTCATCGGAGACCGTCGCGTCAACTCGGAGGCGAATGCTGGACTGCGGGTAAACATGCGGCTGGTGATGACGGGCCCACGACGTACCGGGCTTTTGGTACCGCTGACTAGCGACTGGCGAGACCGGGTGTATGTCCACTTGAAGTGGAGAATTTGTTGCCTTTTATCGTCTACAGCAGACTACAGGGGAAAGTCGCTCCATCATGGTGTGGTGCAGCGTTTGGATCCATCGCTCCGTGTTGTCTCGCATCTCGTGCCAGCCGGACTGCGGGATCTCGTACTCGGGGCGATACACTTTACTGTGCACCCACCGAGTGAGCACGACGACACGCCCCTCGCTAGTGTTTTTCGACCGAGTGCGCACGCCGTGTCGGATCGGATACGAGGTGAGCTCTAGCACTGCCGTGAAGTCGCGTCGGATGCGCTCGTGCGGGTGGTACGGGTTCAGGTCGTCGTCGTCGACGTAGTCGGCCACGAAGATGCCGTATCCGTTCTGATGACCTGCGTCGCCGTCGCCCGGCTCGTACCGTGAAAAATACACCGTGTTCGACTCCATCCGCAGGCCGCCGATCGTAGTCGACACGAGGCGGTTCTGTGTGATGCCCGGCGCCATGTTGTCGTCGTCCTCGCGGATGGTGATGTTGCCGAGCTTCTCCGACACACTGATCTCGATACTGCTGAAATACGCGAGCAGAATGTCGTACACCTGCTTCACAGTGTTCTCGAACTGCATCGTAGAAATGTACGACGCGTAGAAGTCGCCGTTCGAGGCCTCGTACCCATGGTCCTCTCGCATGGGCTTCAACGGGTCCACTCGCGGTCGCCTGTCGTTGAGAAACTTCGCTCCGTCCTCCAGCACCTTGCTCTTCAACGCCAGCAGCGTAGCTCGTCGCGAATGGGTGTCTTTCTGTAGATGAATCGGGTGGTGAATCGGGCTACCGGCTCGAATGTTCTGCCAGCGCAACATCCTAAACAGTCAGCACTGCTCGCTCCATCCACCGTCCACCGCACCAAACTCACAAATAAAGAGTACTCCGACATGAGTGCGTGCATCTTGGTGCACTCGAGTTGCTGCTTCTGGATCGCCCGTCTCAGCACTTTATTGGCACTCTGCAATTCGCTCGGGGTCCGCGCTTCCACGCCGACGCAAGTGGCGAAGGCTCTGGCCTTGATCTCCTCCATCTTGGTGTGCAGCTCCGCCAGTTCCTCCAGTAAGTGCGCCTTCTCCTCCTGCAGCCAGCCACCCACCGTCAATAAAACCCAGGTGACTCTAAGAAAAACCCACACCTTCCGCACTTTGCGAACGTTGATCGTGGACTTGCGGTACTTCCGCTTGGGTCTGTTCGCGCCGTCCGACCGGCTCTCGGGCAGCTCGCGCTTCTTGCACCCCGCGTCCTGGGTCTTGGGTCTTTCCGCGTCCTCGTCGCGCGCCGCGTCCATCGAGGCCAGCCACTGCGTGGCCACGTCGGTCACCAGGCGCGTGGGCGACTCCAGCGCCTCGGGCGCCACCTTCACGGGGCCGCTCATTCCTCTGCGCAATTACGAGCACGGTGCTTGGGTCTGAAAGGCAGTTGATGGGTAAGTCGAGGCAAATCGCGAACAGTTCGGAAATAAACGGTATTCTGAGACCAAAACCGATTGATGCCAAGTTGGTGACACACAAACTAAGAAAGACGACAGATACCGCCCACGAAGTGGAACGGCTTGTCAGCTAATACCCTCTCCAATATGATCGCTCAGGTTAATCTGTTTGCACACATTTTGTGCTCATCGTTTCAGGCAACGAAGTGGCGTATGGCGAGGGATAAAGAAACCACGATTACGAACTGCTGCAGGAAGGCAGGTGTTGTGTTTCCAAACGACACTATGAGTCCTCCTCCTTGAGCAGGCAGCTTACAATGCAAAAGTTGCTCTTTGAAATGAATGTGTCATCCCTTCTCTGTAGTAGTCAAATTCCGGTGCATAGTCTATACCCTCTTTGATTGAAAACAGATGGCGTTCCAGTTAGTGGGCGGTATCTGTACTCGTGTCCACTAGGAAGAGGAAGAGATAGTTCTATATGGTATGTTTCATGTTGCAACCGATGCAGTGGAAGGAGCTCTCTGGTCGCCGTGTCCTCTTGTCGATACACGAAGACGACCATGATGGGCGTGAAGAACTGGTTGATGTGGTCCAGCGGTCCGAGCAGCACGGGGTGACTCCAGCGTCCGCACCGCCGAATCATCTGCACGTTGCAGCTCCACCTTTCTAGTATGGCCACGGTCTCCTTTGCGTCAATGCAATTGAAAAATGACCTCCATAACTAACCAGTCCGTCGACCGTCCGCCTTCACTGCGTCGACTACTAGACTACTACCCCCACCTCACGGGTCGCGTCGTCATGGACAAGAAGGATCAGACACCACGCCTTGAGCAGCTCGGGGCAGGCGGCAAATTGATTTCAGCGACATGCAACGATCCGCTGGAAGCGTACGAGGCACTCGGAGAGGACGACAAGCCCGGGTCGTCGCCACGACTGATCGTGACGACTCTCCCGGATGGAGGCAAAACGCTGCTGCCGCCGTTCGACCCGACCGAGGCCGGGATGGCTCGCGACCCGATCTTGGCGGTGCAGCACACGCGCTTTGCATGCGGCGGCGTGTCGGTCGGCTTTTGCCTCCGGCACATCATTTGTGACGCCGCTGGGTTCTTCCAGCTCGTGCGCGACCTGGCAGAGCTCTATCGCGGGTTCCGGGACATCGAACTCGAGCTCAAGCAATCGTCAGCTGCAGCTGTGGACGGTCCATCGACTGCTGTCCGAACGGTGGATCTGTCGCGTTCGGCTGTAAAGCTGTCAAGACCGCCGCATATTCGGTCGTACATGGCGGAGCTGCACGCTATGACCCCTGAAGAAAGGCAAGCAGCGCTCGATTACGAACCGACCATTTTGAGGATTCTGCCTGAAGTGGAGAAGGCAGCGATTGACACGACTGTCGCTGACAAGCCGATTCCTCCGCGTCATGTGTTGCGCTTTTCTAAGGACGAGCTCGCTGCACTGAAGGCTGAGGCGAATGCAGGGAATGCAGGACCTCCGCTGTCAACATTTTGTGCTCTGACTGCGCACCTTTGGCAGAGCATTTATCGTGCTCGCGTGAGTTTGTGCGAAGCCGAGGGCATGTCCTCGATGGAGGTTATGCAATACGTGTCGACTCAAATTTTAGTGTCTGTGACTTTACGGAATCGGAATCAGTTGGTGGGCGTGCCGTCGGAGTATTTTCCAAAAGGAGTGCTGAGTCCAGTCCTATTACCTCTAGATAGGCAGCTACGATGTGCTACGCTCTCGATTGTGGCTTCTTGGGTTCATGATGGAGTTGCGCGGCAGGATCCAGCACAAATTCAGAAACACTGCGATGGGTTGCTGCGCAGCCTGACAAGCAACGCGTTCAACCTTGTTATAGCTACGAAGAAAAAGGAGTGTTCGTGACTCAATGGAGCAAGCTGGGGATGTACAGAGGCGTTGAGTTTGACAACGCCCGGTACTGGTAGCTCAGCCGTTCACTCCTCTCTCGCTCTACGACGGCCTGGCGTACTTTTTGGCAACAAAGGATCAAGCTACCCAGACAAGTGGACTAGCCAGTGTTCAGAAGGTAGCGTGGATGTTAGCTTGGCACTCAGTGAACCAATTGGAATATTATAGACGCGGATGAGCGCCTACGTCGCTTCGCGGCTGGTGATTATGATCGTACCTCTTGTAAAAGGCCCCGAGAAAGCTAATGGATTGATCCATACATTCTCAAAGTTGCCAAATGAAAGACTTATGTATACTATTTCGCTTTAGAGAAATCGAAAAACCAACGATTTGGTGGAATCGGAACAGGAACTTATCGATCTCGGAAAGCGTATAACATAAGGTGCACCTAACTAGAATGTGTTGGCCACGGAGTCCATGATGTATGTGGCTCTCGAGCTCCGTGATATTGTTTCACTCTCCATACCATATGAGTCGGAAGGTGAGTTTTACCGTACCGCAAGGAACACAACCAGAGTATTCCCTGTGGTTCACGCACAGTACACTTCGATAACGCTTTTAACGATAACATTTGAGGCAGTCTACAGCTGATTTCATTGATAAGAAGCCTGGAGCTACCAGTTTCATTTCACTTTTCATTTTTCCTACAACATGGCAAGTGCTTCAGCGAACGTGACCATACTAGAAGAGGTGGTGCTGCAATGTGCAGATGAATCGGCGGTGCGGACGCTGGAGTCACCCGTGCTGCTCGGACCGCTGGACCACATCAACCAGTTCTTCACGCCCATCATGGTCGTCTTCGTGTATCGAAAAGAGGACACGGCGACCAGAGAGCTCCTTCCACTGCATCGGTTGCAACGAGCGCTGCGTCGACTACTAGACTACTACCCCCACCTCACGGGTCGCGTCGTCATGGACAAGAAGGATCAGACACCACGCATTGAGCAGCTCGGGGCAGGCGGCAAATTGATTTCAGCGACATGCAACGATCCGCTGGAAGCGTACGAGGCACTCGGAGAGGACGACAAGCCCGGGTCGTCGCCACGACTGATCGTGACGACTCTCCCGGATGGAGGCAAAACGCTGCTGCCGCCGTTCGACCCGACCGAGGCCGGGATGGCTCGCGACCCGATCTTGGCGGTGCAGCACACGCGCTTTGCATGCGGCGGCGTGTCGATCGGCTTTTGCCTCCGGCACATCATTTGTGACGCCGCTGGGTTCTTCCAGCTCGTGCGCGACCTGGCAGAGCTCTATCGCGGGTTCCGGGACATCGAACTCGAGCTCAAGCAATCGTCAGCTGCAGCTGTGGACGGTCCATCGACTGCTGTCCGAACGGTGGATCTGTCGCGTTCGGCTGTAAAGCTGTCAAGACCGCCGCATATTCGGTCGTACATGGCGGAGCTGCACGCTATGACCCCTGAAGAAAGGCAAGCAGCGCTCGATTACGAACCGACCATTTTGAGGATTCTACCTGAAGTGGAGAAGGCAGCGATTGACACGACTGTCGCTGACAAGCCGATTCCTCCGCGTGTCAGCGGTCGTGTGTTGCGCTTTTCTAAGGACGAGCTCGCTGCACTGAAGGCTGAGGCGAATGCAGGGAATGCAGGACCTCCGCTGTCAACATTTTGTGCTCTGACTGCGCACCTTTGGCAGAGCATTTATCGTGCTCGCGTGAGTTTGTGCGAAGCCGAGGGCATGTCCTCGATGGAGGCATCACTCCACGTTTCATGCCAGCTTATTGTATCGATGAACATATGCAATCGGAGCTTGTTGAAGGACATGCCATCGGAGTATTTTCCAAATGGAGTGCTTTGTCCAGTCGTATGCCCACCGGCAGACCAACTTCAGAATGGTTCATTGATGGCTATAGCTACATCGATTCGCGATGGATTCCGTCAGCAAGATCAAACTGAAATGGAACAAACACTACGGTGGATCGCTGCTCAGCCAGACAAGCAGCGCGTCCAACCTCGCTACAACAACGAACTGGGAGGCATTATCGTGACTCAATGGAGCAAGTTCGACATGTATCGGAAAACCGAATTTGACGCTGTACCGGCACTGGTGGGTCAGCCGTTCACACCCTTCACTCTATATGACGGCTTGGCATACTATTTAGCCACGGAGGATCAACTTGAGCAAAACAATGGTTCACCAAGGATCATAACAGGAAGTGTGGACATTAACCTAGCTCTCGCTGAACCGGTGTGGGGCATTCTTGACAATGATCCTGGTTTCCGTCATCGTACGTGGTGAGTTATCTGTTTGTTTAGATCATCAAAGGAGGGATCAAATGCTCAACAATACTTTTGTTGATCCCACTGCATGAATGCAAGCCTACTCGAACTTCTGTTGTCGTCGAAGCAAGTTTCCTGACAATTGAAAACTTAACCTCAAAACTATTCGGTATGCAGCGTGTGTTCCATGCTCTACAAAACGGAGCTATCGTTACTTCCATGAATCACTTTAACGGCTTTAATCGACACTGCTGTCAGACTATCCAGGGTTTGCTGAGTTTCACTCGCATTGTCTGTTCAATCTTGGACGTACAAGTTGCACCTACAAATGCAGATACGAGACGCTACAGAAGTTTATAGTATTTGTATCGCAGAGTCATTGATGACGAAGCCGGGGCCTTGAACAAGTTTCTGTTTTTATCGTAGATTTACAGACTACCAGTAATCCCAAAAAGCAGAGCTTAGGATCACGATGGAGACGCCTAAGTTTAATTGGAGTTTCTTACAAACTTTGTTATCTTCGTTACCTATTTACGAATTGGCGACCTAGCAGCGAATATTTTTCCAGTCCTCATTCACGAATACCATGTAGTATACTTGTTTAATTCCAACCGGAGGAAGTAACACTTTGAATAGATTACCAGGATGTAGTCCATGACTTTGCGCGCGGCTAAGTAAGTAGCGATGTGAGTTCAACTCGCCAAGATGCTCCTCGGTCTGACTTCCTACTACTCCTTTCCTCATAATGGTATGGGGAGTACCTAGAGTATCGTTCACCAGCATCGCAACACTACTGTATACTTGTCCTCGATTATGAAATGCCGCTGTTAACGCGGCATCACGCAGTAGATTATGCAGCCATAGTGATGATGTGGTCACTTTCCGGGTGTCTGTTGCTGGTACAGATAATAAATGCGTTCGTCGACTTTACTCCACACTGTCCCAGGTATGTGTACATCACGATGTCATTTTCGAACGCTACCAAGTCGAAGTTATCATTCACTTTTAATTTCTTTCTCAACTTCGCAGTATCAAGTCACCCGACCTTCACAAACATGAAACTTTACCCTTCTATTGCATTGGTTATGCTAGCTAAGCTAGTGTCAGCCTTCAGCAGTACTTTAACTATCAGTCTGAATGGCTAGTACCCGTGCTCCGACTATACCTTCTCAGGCCAAGGTAGCGCAGGCCTAGATGCAGAGTGTGCGGTGTACAACGCACCTTTGTGCTATCCAGGTATATGCGAACACCAGAGACCGTGAACCCGAACGTTGAGATTTTCGTGAAGCGTTTGCCTGCTACGACTGCCGACCCTGAGACTGCTTCCAACGTGTGGATGCTTCAAGGTGGACCTGGCTACTCCTCCACGGACCGTACGTAACCATGGCACTGCTGCCCCCTTACTCTTTTAGTTAATGCGTACTTGTGTTTGTTTGATCATTGTCTTGTAGTGGAGGCAAGTATGATAACTCTGCACGGAGAACTTGAAGCGGTAAATGTGTACACGATGGACCACCGCGGAACTGGTCGCAGCACACTGCTAAACTGTGTGGCAGCACAAGCCACGACCACAGGCTCTCGGTCGGGCAAAAACATAATGCCATCGGAAGTGCCTGCATGCGCAAGATCTCTACAACAAGTATGGAAATCTCGCGTCTTTCTCCGTGACAACCGCTGCCACCGACCTTGCAAATTTTATCTCATCGTATACGAACGAAGCAGGTATCATTGTCTACGGAGTTAGCTATGGCACCATACTGTTGGAGCGTTTAATGCATCTGGACCCTCCTGAAGTAATCGGATACATTTTGGACGGCATTGCGACGGCTTCTGGGGCTTCGGCAGACAAGTTCTTGTACATGTCCGAGTGGGACACCAACTTTGACGAAGTTGCCAGCGCCTTCCTCGCACTCGGTGAAGAGGATTATACCATCAACACCCGTTTTGCTACCAACACAATTAGCGATACTCTCCAGAATCTCCTTCAAAAGTTTGACAACCATCCGAACTCGACTTAATTAGAGGCGTCAAGACCGCGCAGAACGTTGATGATCCGCCATATTTTGCTCTCCGGCATACTGTGGGTACTCTGCTTAAGGACTCATTTCTGCGAGCGCTCATTCCCCCGGTTGCTTACAGACTTGACCGTTGCTGGGACGGAGATATCACTGTTCTGACCCAATTTGTATCGAGTCTAAACGAACGCATATCTCTCCCCAACCCAAGACGACGCATACCATTCCACGCTATTATTTCACTCCTGGTGATATCCGAGATGTGGGAACTCCTTCACCGTCTCAGTCAGATGGAAGCGCGATTCACGAATGCTCTCATGTCTGATGAAACAATGTGTCCGACTACTTTACTGTACTGCGCTTTCTTGAAAGAGAGATCGGCCACCTGCGACGAACTCGGCCTTGGCAACTACGGTATTTTGTACAAGCACGATCAGTATTGGAACAACTGCGACAATCCCGAGCCAAGCTAGTGTCCTACTAATGAGCGGTAAGCTTGATCCTCAGACGCCAAACAAGATTGCCAAGTCTTTACTATCTGTGCTTGTCGGAACCAAGAAAGAACTGGTCGCTTTTGAGTATGCCTCACACTACACTGTAATGACGGCAAACCTCGTTGCAGCAGACCCATCCGGTGAAACATGCGGGATGAAGTTACTCGCGTCATACGTCCGTAAGGAAGGAGATTTAAATCGCTTGGACAGATCATGTGTGGATGAAATGCCAGCTTTCAACTTGACTATTCCAGATGTCACTCTGCACGACTACTTTAGCACAGAAGATGCCTACGACGGCGAGTACAGCCCAAGCTGGACGTCGTAGAAATTGAAGGCCGTAAAAACAGAGAAATGACGAGTGGCCACCAAAGCTGCTTACCCATCCCAGGCTTTACGGCTTTCGTAACCTCTAAGTTTGAGTGACTTGATGAGGTCGGGATTCCTCTTGAACAGAATTTATAGCTTGCTAAATCCTGAACTGCAGCGCGCTCGTCTTCTTAAATTTTCATTTTATTTGCTGCCGTCTTCGTAGCTGCTTCTTTAAGGCTGTAACATACCCGGTGACTTGCAATTAAGACCACTGCTGTGATGGACTCCAAAGAAGCTTTCAGCCGCTGCTAACCCTTAAGACAAAGAAGGTGATAGTTTTTTCACCAACGCTGTGAAGCTTCTAAATCGCATCTTTGTTTTTCGCCGATTAAGGTCAGTTGCTCAACGGGCTTTCCTTGAAAGGAAGTTGCGGAATGAGCTTGAATTTCTTAACCCTTAGTTCCCCGGAGGGCCTAAGCTACGAGTTGCCTACGTAGTACAGCTCACTAAAAGTAAACTGCAAGTTAATGCCCGAGTTAAGTCTACCCCCAGACAAACCTCCCTCTCACTAGGGAAGAGAGGCACTGGAAATACACCTTCCGCTAGTCCTTCTCCGTGCGCACTTAGTCTTCTCCCGACGCTTGTCATGGATCCGTCTTCGCAGCAGTTCGAAGGCCGCAGCGCGTCCCCAGAGGAGTCACGAACAGCAGTAGTGCGAAACCTAGCTTTTTGAGCTATGCACCATCTAGCATGAACGCATCGTCCTGGATCCAGCAGACATGGCCGGCAGCAGTCCTTTCTGTCGATTTTCACGCTCGTCTTACAGTCGGCGGCAGTGCGCGGAGCGGCTTATCTCGTAGAAGCCTCGACGGTTGGAGAGCTGGCAGGCTGGCTGGTTGTCGAGCGCGAAGTAACTTGCGTAGTGAGCTCTGTCGAAAAGCGCCTAGCAAGGCCTCACGCAGCACCAAGAGCATTGGCTTCCTGCGTTAGACAGCATTCCTTCGGCAGTGTTCAGGCAGAAGTAGAAGCCATGGCAACCACCATCTGAGGCGCTACACTGGTAATTCTGCACTTTTTCGATTGTTCTAAATGACGAAGAACCACCGTTCAAGCTGATCAAAACGGTACATGTTTGTACATTCGTTCAATTTTCACAGACCGATATTTGTACTAAGCATCTGTACAAGGTGCTAATTAGTTACCAACTTTAATTAAGACGTGAACTCTTCAAATGAGAAATACCAAGCGTAAAAAATAAAAATAAAAACCTACAGAGAAAAAATCACAGCGATCGGTTCACCAATGCTTTCCTATTAAACCACAATTCCCGTCTCAACACGGAAAATCCGCTTTATAACCTGAACATATCTTCATCCAACCCAAACGATTTCTTGGATTGGCCCTTTTATCGACATTTTAAAAACTTTTGATAAAACTACTTTATCATTCAATTTTTAGTGGTTGGCGCACCTTTGAAGTCAAACATGCCGCGGGAAGACAGCAAGCGACGTATGCGCGCCTCTAGCTCTTTCCCCAGGGGGTCTCCCGCCCTGTACCCACCACCATCATGTAGCTGACGTTCTGCTCTTTCTTGTGATGTCCGATTTTTCCCGTTAGGCACGCGCCTTGTGGACGAAGAGGGCGGCGAGTCGGTGGAGTTCACCACGTCCAAGGACATCGCCATTTTCCCGACTTTTGAGGCCATGGGACTCAAGGAGGACCTTCTACGAGGCATTTACTCTTACGGTAGGTGTCAGCTCTTTCTGATAGAGCAATTCCGGGGCTCTGAATCGCCCTGTAGCCCCGGTAGGGGGCCATCAAGTATAACCATAGTTTAACCACTTTTATTACTGTTTTACGTACTCAAACAGGATTTGAGAAGCCCTCGGCCATCCAGCAACGTGCCATCAAGCCTGCCATTCAGGGCCGTGACCTGATCGCCCAGAGTCAGTCGGGAACCGGCAAGACGGCCGTGTTCTCCATCTCCATCTTGCAGTCGCTGGACACGTCCAGCAATGAGACGCAGGCTCTTGTCATCTCGCCTACTCGTGAGCTGGCTGAACAGACGCAGAAGGTGGTGCTGGCTCTGGGAGACTTTATGAACGTGCAGTGCCATGCCTGCATCGGCGGCAAGAGCGTGGGGGAAGATATCCGCCGTCTGGACTTTGGCGTGCAGGTCGTGTCGGGAACGCCTGGTCGGATATTCGATATGATCCGCCGTCGCAACTTGCGAACGAGGAACATCAAGATGCTGGTGATTGATGAGGCCGACGAGATGTTGAACAAAGGATTCAAAGAACAGATCTATGACATCTACCGCTACTTGCCGCCGTCGACGCAGGTGCTGCTGGTATCGGCTACGATGCCACAGGAAGTGCTGGACTTAACGCGCAAGTTCATGAATGAACCAGTGAAGGTGCTGGTGAAGCGTGATGAGCTGACGCTCGAGGGTATCAAGCAGTTCTTCGTGGCTGTGGAGAAGGAGGAGTGGAAGTTCGACACGCTGTGCGACCTCTACGATACGCTGACGATTACGCAGGCTGTGATTTTCTGCAACACGAAGCGAAAAGTGGACTGGCTTACGTCTAAAATGCGTGAGGCCAACTTTACAGTGTCGGCCATGCATGGCGATATGCCGCAAAAGGAGCGTGACGCCATTATGCAGGAGTTCCGTTCGGGTGGTTCTCGAGTGCTTATTACGACAGACGTGTGGGGTCGTGGTCTGGACGTGCAGCAGGTGTCGCTGGTTATTTGCTACGATCTACCCAACAACCGCGAGCTGTACATCCACCGCATCGGTCGTTCTGGCCGTTTCGGTCGCAAGGGTGTTGCTATCAACTTTGTCAAGGACGACGACATCCGCATCCTGCGCGACATTGAGCAGTATTATAGCACACAGATCGATGAGATGCCGATGAACGTGGCAGATCTCATTTAGGTTGGACACAGCGTCTTCATGTTGTTCACATTTGCTTTTGAGGGCTTCTGAGTACAGCAACTACGTTGTCCATTTCAATGAAGTTACATTTCAGCTAAAGTTCGTCACGCTGGATGTTTAGTTGCGAAGTCTGCTGCTGACTGTTCTGCATGGCTGCTTCCCTCTGTTCCAACAGAGTAAGGCGCTCATCCAGGATAGCAGAGACGGCAGCTTTAAGTGGCGCTGTGCTCTCAGGTGTGTTTAGCAACTGGCGGAGCTGTTTCGTAGGCATAGCTTCAAGTTCTTCGATCGTTAGCGTTTTCGTCACTTTCTCGACGGACACACCCGCCTCTTGTTGTGCACGATTGGCATCCTCGTTTTCCTGAGCAATTTCGCTCTCGCCCTCGAGTTCCCCTTCACGCTCCCACATCTCAAACAGTTCTTGGCGACGGCGACGCCTTTCCTCCACCATCTTCACCCAGAATGTCTCAATAGCATCCTCATCCATCTCGGGGAACTCGTCGATGGCGATGCTGCATGTGGCATTAAACTTCCCCCCGACGCGCTCCTCCACTCGCGGTTTACTCTCCAGCACCATCATCTCGAAGTCCTCCACTTCCCGCTTGCTCCGGAAGTAGGGCGACGCTAATGCCACTTGCAGGTGGATCACATAGTGGAAATCTCCCAGCTGTAGCACCACCACCATATAGTTAGTTTCAGTCTCTCCACACCACGAATCCATTCAAACTCTACCTCCGTCGCCGCCGCATGAATCTTGGCAAGTGACAACGTCGTGTAAATTCCCGAGTCGGACAACGTACGTAGCTGATCCACTGCAAACTGCACAAACCACCAGTGAACGTTATTGCAATGCACAACACTTATCATTCAAAGCGCAAAACGCTTGAGTACATTAGCGGCATCTGCGATGACCGGATCGCTGGGCGATTGGGACGTGCGGGTACTGGAAAAATACGAACGAGGTGCGATGGACGCAACCACGACGGAATTGCAATTGCGCAACGCAATTGCAACGACGAAAGCGAGCAAAAAGCGCAGAGGAAGAGGGAAAATGCCCATGATTATTAGCGGAGACCTAGCGATGATACACTGCACCCCTTGACGGAAGATCGCAATTTGAAAGGCATGAGCTTGAAACCCTCACAATAATGACAGGTATACTTGAAGTTTTTAGGAGCTCGCAGACTGCTGCGAACTCAATTTGGCGTCGTACTCGCCGTCGTAGGCATCGCTTGTGCTCAAGAGGTTATTCTGGTAGTACGGCGGGATGGTCAAGTTGAACGCTGGCATGGCATCCACGCACGATTTGTTCATTTTCTCCAGGTCGCCGTTGTTTATCACGTATGACACGAGCAGCATCCTGCCGCACGTTTCACTGCTCGGGTCGCCTGCCACCGTTTGCGTCTGGCTGACAACACCGTGCGGCGCGTATTCGAAGGTGATTAGCTCCTTTTTGTCGCCGTTTAGCGCATGCAACAGCGACACGGCATACTTGTGGTGCGTTTGAGGATCGAGTTTTCCACTGAGAAGCAGGACGCTGGCGCCGTCTGGGATCGTCGCACCTTTGTTCCAGTACTCGTCGCGTTTGTACATGAGGGGGTTTGCGCTGTTGGCTTCGAGACCAAACTCTTCGCATGCGGCCGATTTCTCTTTGGAGAAGGCGCAGTACACCGGGTCCACTGGATACATGGGATCGTCGGAGACCTTAGCACCTAAGTATCGAGCTTTCATCTCTGCTTTGCTCGGAGTGGGAATTTCCCACATCTCAGAGAACGCGATGAGGTAATACAGCACATTTGACACGTATGCATCGTCCTCGCTTTTGGAGCTGAGCAGTGACGTCAAGGTTCCGACGAATTTCTTCAGGACATTGATGTCCTTCGACGCGCAGCGATGGAGGCGATAAACGAGCGGAGGGATCACTGTCCGCATGAATGGTTCCTTCAGCAACGAGCCCAGAGCAAATCTCAGAGAGGACGATGGACGTCCGTCAAGGCCATTCGACTTCACCTTAGTGATCAGCGCTGCGCAGGTTGAGTTGGGATTCTTGTCAAACTGGTTGATCAGGTCTTCGAGAGTACTGTTGAGACCGCGGGTCGCAAAACGAGTCTTGCATTCTTCATCTAGATCGCATAAGGCGAGAAAAGCGTCGCCTGCCTCACCGAAGTCCTTATCCCAGTTAGATGTGTACATGAACTCATCAGCAGGAGCTCCCGAAGATGTGGCAATGCTATCCAAAACGTATCCGTTCACTTCAGGCGGAGCCAGGTGCATGAGTCGCTCTACCAACATTGTGCCGTAGCTGACACCGTACACGATGGTGCTAGCGCCGTTCGTATACTCGGCAATAAAAGTTTTGAGGTCGGTGGCAGCCGTTGTAACGGAGAATGACTCGTAAACACCACCGTACTTGATCTGTAGGTCTTGAGCACACGCAGGCACTTCAGACGCAATTAGATCCGCTCCCCACGGGGTACCTGAGGTAGTCACTTGTGCTGCCACACAGTTGAACAATGTACTGCGTCCAGTGCCACGGTGATCCATCGTGTACACATTCACAGTTCCTCCGAGTTGCTGGTGCAGGTTGACCATGTCGCTCTCCACTGGATTATTTCACAAACTAAAGTAAGCATGATTATCATGCATGTTTCGGGTTATAGGTAACTTACTTGCCGTCGACGAGTAGCCAGGACCGCCCTGAAGTAGCCACACGTTTGCTGCCGTAGCAGAGTTGCCTGATGTGGCAAGCAATCGCTTCACAAAGATATCAACCTTCGGCTCCACGTCTTCTGGAGTCTCGCAGATACCCGGGTAGCAGAATGGCGCGCGGTAGATAGCGCACTCTGCGTCTTTGCCAGGAGAGGGACCTTCGTCGGCGAAGGTGTAGTCGTAGCATGGGTACCAGCCATTCAAGTCCTTGGTCGAGTTAGCATTGGGCGTTGCAGTTGCTTGTGAGGCTACCAACGCCAGTGCGCCAACGATCAAATGAAGTCGCATACCAAACACACGAAGGCAATCGGGCTAGCTGGTTCCCAAGGAAATTGAAAATGCGTCCGGGGGCAGAGCTGAGGATACTGCTGTCGTGCCTTGTCTGTTGGAAAACACAGTCATCAGTGGCGTCGTGAAGAAAACAAATCTCAAGATGAACCATGTTGGTATGTGTGTTTACGGGCGCACTCCAAAGATGCTCATTGAAGGCACTCTCCGTTGGGAATGAGGCTGTAACAAACATGAAGACCCAGCTGCCGCGTAAACGACACACTCGTACTCCAATAGCATATGTTAGATTCGCTTTCGTGGTAAAGACTTTTTCATAACTCATAACGACTGAGTGCCTTGTTGATTCGAGATTTGAGAGTACCCCCTAACTAAGCAGAACCGACAGGCACTAAGTCTGCTTCGTACCAAGCCAGACCGCACTTGCATCTTACAGTATATATACGTTCAAAATGCAATTGGGAAAGCAGGTGGTGTTTGTGCTCTATTCTAACGTAAAATAAGGATCAGTACGCCGCGTTGTATTTTATTAGTACGCCTTCTCGTGCAAATTGGGCGTTATATTCGATTTTGGCAAAACCTGCATTCGACAGTGCTGACAGCTCAACCGGTTAAGCCGCTTGAGTTTATTGCGGGCCCGTAAGGGAGCAGGGTTGTCGCGGGTTCAAGTCCCGTTATTTCTCCGCACTGTGAAATGGTAAGTTCTCTGAAAGTTCCTTGTATTGACCTTAAGAATGCATCTCAACTAACTCTTTTTGTGCCAGAGTAGCTTAATCTTCAATCAAGATCTCGTCAAGAGTTTCCATGAGTGCAGCAATATTGTCCTCATGATCGCTATCACGGTCCTCGCTCTCGCGTAGCTGCCACGCAGTTCTGAACTTCGAGCCGTAGACGTCGTGTTTGGAGATGTGCCAGGCACTCGAGTCATCATTGAAGCCACAGGCTTGCACGCTTTTCTCGACAACTTCAACTGGAGTCTGCTTCCAAGCCTGAGCAACCCACGATGAAACCAAAGCACCACCTTTCGTGTACGTGACCTTGTCCGAGCATTTCCAATCGTCGATCAGCTGAGAGATGTTGTCCTTGAAGGACTTGTAAATGCCCACATCGCCCGCTTGTAGATACGGGGTAAGGCCGCCCGGAACAACAGCCATCTTGATGGATTTCTCGCTACAACGCTGCTTGACGCGCTTCCCAATATGGGCACGCATCGAGTCCCACACGACGTACTGGCCGGTAGTTTGTAGCACGATAGGATAGTACCAGTCCAACCAGTTCAGCAACATGTCCTGGTCCACCCATGCACGAGGTTGGTAAGCAATGTAGCAGCCTCCAAGGCGCTTAATAGAACCACGGTTCTTTCGTTTCCAGATGAGGCACGGGGGTAACTTTTTATCAGTAGCAGTGACACAGCCAGCATGACGGTGATCCGCATGGAAGCAAACCCCGTGGATCTTACCACAACATGGCGAGCCCCAACATCGGCAACCGTGTAAGCCCGAGCATCTTCAAAGTAGACTGCAGTCTCGTCCATCAGAATGGTACGCTCGCGATTCATCTGCGGCTTGTGTTCCTCTAAAAACTGCATATGTGCTACAGCACGCTCGACTAGGACATCGTCCGTCAATGTCGTCAGGTTGGTGCGCTTACGAAGCGATAGATTGTTCCGGGACATGAAGTTGTTGATCCAGGGATCTGAGGCCACGAAGCGGATAGGGTCTTCTTCGTGCTCTTCTTCGGTACGGCTCTGGTGAAACAGCTCCAAGGCTGTCAACGCGATCCAACTTCGCGATACTTTCTCTTTTCTGATGCGTTTCTCGTAGATCAGATCAACGAGCGCATCTTCAACAGCACCGAGCAAAGGTCGTCGACCTCCACCCACTATGCGTCGGCGAGCACCGTTGTCAGCCATGATCTGTTCGCGGTCCCGCCACCACTGACGAAAACACGATGCTGTAATGCGCCATCCACGCTGCCGAAAGTGGTCTTCGGCGCGTGAAGGCACCCCTCCTCCTTCAGTCGCAATCCACTTAATGGCTTGCTGCTTGATACTGATTTCGACGCTCTTCCTTATTGGAACTTAGAGAATGAGAAAGCAACTCCTGGTCGCTCTTGCGCGTCGAACCATTCGTTTAAGAAGCACTTCAACCATAAAAAATGACTGGCACAGCTAGCGCGTTCTATTTTTATACAACGCCCTTTCAGAGAGCGTTTTAATCGAAGGGCGTTCTATTCGATGCGAGCGTTTTATTCGGTATTTTACGTTACTTTGGGAATCCCGAGGGTAAAGGTTTGCCCACAATCAAACTGCCCGATCATGTCGTCGTTCGGCGGGATAGACTGACGGCACTCAACAGCGAAGGGTTGGTGGACGGTGTGATGACAGTACCGTCGGTAAACTACAGATAATAGCATAGTGCGAAATCGTATGTCGTCGAGTACAGTACAATGGGTCCTGCTTGAAACGCAACGACCGCGACGATAAGCCCACCCGTTTCTCTATTATCCCGTTAACGTTTCTTACGATGGACTAGGGACCAGAGGTCGCAAACGGCAACATTCGGGCGTCCGTGGCCACCCAGCAATGTTTCCTGTCACAATTCCGTCGCCCGTGCCCGCCCGTCAGAATCATTCGGCTGGCCGTGGTTGACCGACGTTTTGGTTTCGGTTAACGAAAAATTATATTCCTTTTAATGAAAAACGTCTCAGCATAGTTCCTTTAGTGCCGAAGGCGTTGACTGCATCGGAAAAATTACTCTCCGACATCGCGCTCGAAGCTGGTATCGCCAACACCGACCTGGCTACACCTGCCAGCATTTGCAAACGTGGAGGCTCTCCATTCTCGCCTGGTCGACCAACTTTGCACCACACTTTGAGAGAGATAGAGGCAAGCCGGGTACGGGCTGAGTCGGTACGACCTGACAGGATTGAATCAGTCAGTCGGGAATGGTTATTAGAGTTTAGCTGCCTATGGGCAATGGTAACACAATACACCTCAATCATATAAAAAAAAAACTTGCACCAGCACGCCAGCAAGTCAAAGGTTTTCGTTTCGTTCTTTTATGATCAAAATAGCCATTCATTTCTTCAGCTTCTGGAGATGTGTCTGCAGGCTCCGTTGACTTTTCCTCCTCGTCACATTCCTTTTCAGAGGAGTCTGAATAATCCAACGAAAACGCTCTTTTGTTTCTCTTTAGGAGGAATTGTTGAATCTTGCTAATCAGCCCGTGCGTAATGATACGGGTGCCCGTAACCGGCCTAACAAAAACGTTCACTGCGATTTGGGCAACCGTACCCGGCCGAACAAACAGTTGTCTACTACCTGTTCAGCCACGGTTGCCCGTATGCGAACATAATAAGACTAAGGTGTTATTATACTGATTTCCCGCACCACCATAAGGATTGACTGCTGAAGTCATCGTGAAGATACAACTAGTACGATCTGGTAGCCATCAAAACCAAGTTTACAACAGTAGACGTTATGTTTTCTTTGTTGCAATCTACAGATAAGTAATTCGGTTCCTTCGATAGAATTCTGCTGCACCCTGCAGACAGAAACTCGATGGCACGAGCGCTATTCAATTCGCTAAAGGTATCACAACGCGCCACGCTTGGCTCAGACTAGGAGGCTCAGAGACCGTGGAGGCAATCATTAAAACAATCCCAGCTATAGAACGTATTACTTAATCGTTAAAGCTACTCTCCGCAGTTTGAGCATACCCGCCGCACGACCTCGCCTACATCCTTGCACACATCAAGCGGCTTGATTGGTCTGAACAATGATTACCACAATGCACGTTCTCGGAAATATCTTTCCGGTAGTCAATAATGGGGAAGCAGACACTTTCACTTTCTCCTCCTCTGTCACAAATGTCGTCTGTGGCGGTAACGGCGCAGTTCCTGTTGTATTGCGCGGATGAAACCTCATTGGAAAAACTCCATTCGCCTATGTTGCTGGGTCCGCTGGACCAGCGTTCGCTGCTCGCCATCCCGCTTTCTGTCATATTCGTGTACCGCAAGTCATCGACCGCAACTGAAGAATTGATTCCCATCGACCGCCTCAAGCGGGCACTAAACTACCTCCTTAACTACTATCCCCACCTCACTGGCCGGATTGTCATCGACCCAAAGGACCAGTCGCCGCAGATCGATCAACTCGGGGCTGGAGCCAAGCTGGTGTCAGCTGAATGCAGTGAACCGCTCAAAGCATTTGAGGTCGTTGATGAAGACGACCAACCAGGTTCATCTCCTCGACTGATCGGCACCAGTCTTCCAGACGGAGGAAATGCATTGGTGCCGCCTTTTGACCCGACCGAGAAAGGTGCTGCTAGCGACTCAATTCTCACAGTGCAACACACTCGATTCGCATGTGGTGGGGTGTCGATTGGAATTCGCCTACGACACATAATTTGTGACGCGGCTGGATTCTTTCAGCTTGCTCGCGACATGGCGGAGTTGTATCGAGGTCTACGCGACGTTGAACAGGGTAAGGCAGAGAAGGTAAAACTATCTGGGCCACCACCACAAATTCGTTCGTATCTTTCAGGACTGCGTTTCTCGTCGGAAGAAAGGAAAAGAGTCCTCGAGACTGAGCCGACTGTTTTCGAGCTTGCATCTCCGGTTCAGGCGGCCGTGGGTGTCGAATCAACTGAATTGGGATCACAATCTCCTATCTGCGGCCGAATATTGCGCTTTTCTTCGGATGAGCTAGCAGCTATCAAGGCCGAGGCTAATGCAGGCACTGATGCGCATTCAGTATCAACATTTTGTGCCTTGACGGCCCACATTTGGCAAAGTATCTATCGTGCGCGCGTGAAATTATGCACGGCACAGGGCATGACTGCATCTAAGGCAGCACTTTGCGTCCCACGACAATTTCTGGCATCACTGGATATGCGGAGTCGGAACCAACTAGGTGTATCAACTCGGTATTTCCCCAACTGTGTGCTCTGCCCGGTTTTCTCGCTTCCCGCTTCAGAGCTGCTGAATGGACCGCTATCCAACATCGCTGAATCTGTTCGTAATGGTGTTCAGCCACTAGAACCTACAGAGGTGCAGCAGAATATTCGATGGCTAGCTGCCCAACCGGATAAGCAGCGTGTACGTCTTCGCTACCGCTACGAAGAAGGTGGGATAATGGTGAGTCAGTGGAACAAGTTTGGCATGTACAGAGGTACCGAGCTTGACGTTTCACCAGCGCTCGTGGCTCAACCATTTACGTCAATTTCCCTCATCGACGGCTTAATTTATTATTTGGCCACAGAAGATCAACTGAGTCATCCGGAAATCTCTACTGAGACGAGTAAAGGTGGTATAGATGCTAGCTTAGCCCTGAGTGAGCCAGTCTGGGAAATTCTAAGGCACGACATTGGCTTTCGCCGGCACCGGGGTTGGTAAATACGAAGTAACAAGTATAAAAATGGAGCTTCATCTTCCTTGCACAATTCTATTTGCCGAGGTTCCAGTAATGAAGTGTCTATTTGAACGATGAACTTGTTATCAAAACCTATGGTACACGCTTCACTTTGTTAAGGATCAGAAGGGCATCTTCGTAGAGCAAAGCAGTTAATCCGTGAACGTTTCTGTAGAGATTTTTCTTATCCTTTTCTCAGTTTTCGTACCATTCCTTGCTGCTGATGGTACAAGAGCCCACTCATCCTTAAATCTCCTCGTTAATGTTTATACGATAGCGGAGGAGAAGTACGCCATGCACTTGTCGTGGATTAGTTGGGCGAGATGAAACATAGATAAAGCGGCGTAGTGGAGGCATTGCCGTCGTCCAGCTGTAGTTTCATAGTGGAATACCAGAGTGCTGTTAACCTCCGAAGATTTTCGTTTCGACACGTGTGTCCATCCTGTGCTTATGCTTCGAACTCCGTTATACCTAATATTTTTAAGCACGACGGGCTCAAAATCGGCTACCGAAACAATTACTATACAATGGGCGTTATTCGATAGTAGCAGTGTGGTCTTGCCTCGAAAATCTGCGTCTGCGATGTCGTTCGCGAAACGAATATCGAAGGACTGTGTCACAACTGTTTCAGATTTCTGGACAACCTAATATCACATCCGGGTTAATTAAATGTAGCACTTTTCACAACTAAAATCGTCATATCGTTGCACAAACCTCATGAACGTAGCCGTGTTCCTTGATTTTGTCGCTACCATGCACTTTCCAAAGTGCGTTAGCAGTTACTTGTGATTCAAATGGTAAAATTATGCTTGATTGCAGCACAAAGTTGGATCGGTGTCGGGCTTGTCGATAAATGTATCGACGACGAGAGTTACTTTCCTTGAAGGCAACTCCTTGGAGGACTCTTTCGATATCCAAAAGAGCGTTTTCAGCACGCTTCAACTGTTTATTAAAGACAACGCACTGATTTGAGTTGCGAGACGGTTCCGCTCAACAAAACATGTCTTTAAACGAAAATACCAGAATAATCGTTATCGATGTCGTTTAACACCACTCTGGAGCATTTTATTCGGCGTACCTTTTCATTAAAATGCCGGTCAAGAAGCAATACAAGTTGCCTAATAAGTTGTATTCTGCTTCCAGTTGACGACGCAGCTCCAAATTCGGGCGATAGCCCGTCTTCGCTCCTTTGACTGTCGTGCAGCAATTTCTTGCCATATTGAACGCTTCGCTTGATGGCGAGGAGCAATCAGCGTAAACCTTTGTGGATCTCCTTAGTAGTATATACTGGCACATTACACCGGCAATTTTTATATAGCTTTATTTGACAAAGAGAATAGGTTTAGCTATTCCACAGTGGTTTCAACAAGCGGACCGCTCGACCAACTGAGTGTGAGGACACGCTTAATGCATCTCAAGTTTCAAATCTTCTAGACGGATGAGGTACGCCAGCTAATGGTTCCAGCCACGCAACCTCTCGACCACCTGAGAGTGTGAGGAGGTGTGCATCGGGTCAAGGGGTAGTTTCAAAACCCCTCAACGGCTGAGAGCACCCAGAGCTCATTCTACATTCCACCAATCCAAGTGCAAGACCAGCAACAAGACCAGCAAGATGGATCTTGCGGCAGAGCGCGAGCAACTTCAACAGCAGGACATACAACTTCGAGCCACCTTACGACAACTGAAAATCAAGAAAGAGAAGGCGAACATTCTCGCGGACGACTCACAGAGGGCGGAGGGAGCGAGCAGGTGAGAACCGAGTTTTTAGAGCATTATTCACGTTGGAACGGAGATTTTTTACCAAGTTTTGATGGTGTTGTGAACTTTTTGATACAACTCATCCTAGGAAGGACAAGTTCACCTTCATAGGTGTGGGGCTGTCCGTCTACTCGCCCGAGTAGATGGAGGAGGGCAAGCAGTTGCCCTATGTCCGTGGAATCGGCGTCATCGCTGTCCACACGGACAACGACGAGCTCATGAAGCGGATCGAGGAGCGCAAGCGCACTAAGCGCGATCTGCAGAAGAACGCGGGCAATAGAGGAGACCTGCAGGACGACAACGACCAGGACGATGGCGATTTGGATGAGGACAATGGTGACGACGACCTGTTTTTTTTTTCAACTTCGATGACGGAGAGGCGACGGATGAGGGCCAGGCGCTCGTGGAGAACGAGGTGGTGCGCGGGTTAAAGAAGCCCGCGGCCCAGCCGTCGTGCCGGCGTCGATCACTATGGCGGAGGTGCGAGATCGATTGGTGGACAGAACCAAGTACTCGGTGAACTCCATGTACAAGTTCTGGTCGTCGGCTTGATGGCTTTAGCGATCGATGCGTGGACTCGTGCCGACGACTGACAGAGCAGATCGAGAAGCAGGTGCTGAGCACCCCGCATGACATCATGTGGTTGGTGCGCCGCATTGAGGACTATGTTCTGGGCAAGGATGGCGACGGCAAGAAGTAAACACGGAATGAGAAGTGCACGCGAACGTGAGGAGTTTCGCTGATAAGTCAACGAGAGGTAGGCTTGGATCGACGCACCACAGGACTGACGAAATGATAGCTCTCGTGCCAACCTAATAACGGAACTGGTAGCAATCCGCAGCACGAGTTCTTCACGACACTTCAAAAGAAAGTATTCGATTGTACCGAACGAGAATCTACAAGCTATCGGAATCGGCACAACGCCTCCTGCACAAGCTCCTTTTTCCTAAGCTTACGGTGGCAGCTCCGCACGAGGCACCGGTCTCGTTCTAACCACGATGCTGGCGCAGTGGAGACGTCATGGAAGCGTGCCATCATCTACAGGGGACTCTTGTGCAGCTTCCACCCTCTCCAACACCGCGAAAACACCGAGATATGACCTCCAGCAAGTCCACTGTCAAGTAGCCGCAGCCGATTTTGTGATCGCCAGCGAAAGAGCAACTCGAGCGCGCCGCACGCCTCACAGCAACGCAATCGCAAACTTTAAGGAGATGTTTAGGTTCGCTCACGCCTGGTGTGGAAGTAAACACCACCATCGACTCGATGGGGAAGAGCAACACCAGATCCATGTTGATGCACTACCCGGACATTACCATCTAGCAACTAAACAACTATGCAGGAGGTGCACCATGCACCTATCCGATTGGAGAGTGCCGAAGTTCGCACTGCGAGCGGTGCTGATGTTCACATCGATTTCCTTCTTTGAGCTTCACTTGCCTCGTTGCGCCCTCCGCTCGTGCTTCAGTGGCGCCTAAGCCGCAGATGTACCCGGCAGCGACGTTAGCCATCATTTTTCAGCATTCCACCAGTGACGGTGTGGGCAGAGAAAGACCTCGACTATACACTCACGACAAATAAGCTTTCCGCCGTGAGTGCTGCGCACCAGGTTTCTACAAGCGGCTCACTTTCTGGTCGATAATTGCTTTATAGTCGAAGAGCTAGACATGCTGCAGTTTTTGGCGTCTACTACTGGACTGGAGCGACCTATTCGGGGGTACCTGCACTTTGCATCGGCGGAAGACTAACAGCTGAACGTCTTAGCAGCTTTCGATTCCTAGGATCTCATCTATGGCAAGACTATACCTGTAGCAGGATGCCGCAACGAGAATATTGTACGGCTGGAACCTCATGAGTGGCGAGTCGTCACTATTCCTTGTCAGGAAATGAAGCCGTAGTTCCAGATCATGTCTGCCGAGAGATCGCAACGGCCCAAGACGGACACTAGATCGCATTGCACTGCTCAACGAAACCGCAGACGCAGCCATCGGACTTGGTGCTGTAGAACGGATACACAGACCTTGGATGCAAGATCGTTTCCACCACTAGCCACGTTGGTCTAAGCTGGGTGCATTTGAAATATTTCCTGGCACTGAAAACACTTTGCCGCACTTCTTTTTTAGCTTTTCAGTACTGAAGACTTCAAACACAGCCTTTGCTGCTGGCTGCCAAATCACTTTTCAATGAGGTCGAAAAGTTTACTTCATGGAGCTTTTTCCTGCTGACGCAGGAACCACAAACACATAATAAAATTGGTTAGCCATACCTCCCGTTTCCTTGTGACTTTTGCCCAAATTACCTCAATAACGAGCTGGCATTCAATCCTTCCTCTTTTTGGCAGACGGATCGAGACGGAGGCCGCCCGAGCGCTGCTAGGTAGAACGTCTGCAATTGCTGCACTGCCCACACCAATTGTCCTGTGATCGCACAAAACCGTCAGACTCGCCGTACGCAAAGTCAGCAACTGCGGGTACTTACTTGACAGGCAACAATACGCAGCGACTTGGTCGCCTAGCCGTTGCTGTCAGTGTCATCTTGCGTAAATATTCGATCGAGTCGATTGGAAAGTGCTTCTTGTCGGACCACTGGGGCGCCTTCGATTCGACGACGTGCGCCCACCTGCGATCTGAGTGCCTGCCCCGTCCACCAATTGCCACTCCACGTACACGTGAATTCCCGAATTCTTAATGATACCGCAATTCAAAATGAGAGAGACTTTGGATGCTCTGGGCTCGAATTGACCAGAGCAGTGAATTTCGAGCAGCTTGCGCAAGAGATCTCTTGACCGCTGCGTATCGAGTCTGTAATCGGTAGACGTATCGATGAAGCCACTCGTCTTCAAACTCGTTCCCTTCATCAAATTGTACACTTTGACAGCCTTCCCAATTGCATTGTCAACCCCCAAAGCAGAGTGCAAATCTGATAACAAAAGTCAAACATGAGCAAAGCCTTCGGCGGTGTGGAATCCCAAAAAGTATGAAATATGTACCCGATGAGCTAATTATCCATCCCGATGGAGCAACAGCGGAGAGGATCGACAGCCCCGCCTGACCAAAGCAAGATAGAAGCAATCGGTCTTAAACGGCAACATCATGCTCTTGAGCTTGAAACGCAACACCTACCTGGATCCAGTTCCCATAGGCGCCAATTAGCTCAGGAAGTACGCTAATATCGATGGGATCGTGGAAGCAACGACCCGACAGATTACTCAGCATCTTCACTCGAACCATGAAACCTGTTCGTGTAGGGAGACGTTCGGCTGTCCACAGTGCAGGCAGCTCGCGGTTCTCCTCACCAATGATTGCTATCCACCGCAGCATATTAATTTTTTTGTCCACCCGGTCTAGCTGTTGCCTGGTTGACATCGAGTTGTGGATGTCTGAAAAATAGTGACTGTTGTCCCATGCTTTGTCCACAAACCACTGTAAATCACAGTCAGCAGGCATCCATTCAGGATATCCCGTAGAGTTTCCTATCCATTCGCCTCTCACTAACCTGTTCAACACCGTCTCCAGGTTGAAACGGTTTGGATGACCATCTCTTCACAGCAATGTATAAAAAGATCACCTACGTGAATTGTAACCCATCTGTACCCTCCGTAACCCATCTTACCTCTTCAAACGTATATACTGCGAATACTTTGTATTCATTCAAATCGAATGGAAAATATTTATAAGGGTCGTGTACTTGAAATTTGTATATAATCGCTAAATACGAGTTGGGTGGTCCACATACTGCCGCATTAATCCCTGTAGGTCTGTCCGTACAATGTGTAACATTGCACTACCAGGATTAACTCCAACATCCGAGGTACGAGTACTATTACAAATTTTAGCATCCACAGTTTGAGGCGAGCCTGAACGTTTTGATCAGTTGTATCGGGACGTGCTTGAAATCCTCTATCAGTTGTATCGGGGCGTGCTTGAAATCCTCTATCGCTTGTATCTGGGGTTGCATTTACTTCGGCATCAACCATAATTGGGCTAACATTTACTTCAGGAATTGGTGATACATCAGGGTTTGTCTGGGAGGATTCATCACTCACCTTTTTTTAAGGACTCAGACGACTCGGTTGTCGAGCCTGTCTGAGTTGCTTCAGTTGATTTCTTCGCTACAGTAGTGATGCCATTCGAAACATCGCTTGCCTACGATGCGCCTTCATACATACCACGCTTGGCTTTGGCTTGTCGAACGCGTCGTTGAGATCGCTCAAGATGCTCCTGTCGCTTCTGCTCTATCTGAGCGAGGGATGTAAACATTGGAGAACATTGTATTTTTATCATGCAAACCATAAAAAATGAGTAGTCGTAAATACTTTTACCAGTAGCTCAGCATAACTAAATCGTGGCGAAATGAGGCATATGTGATTTCTCTAATTGAGTGGATTGAGATAGCTATCCTTGATACAATGAAACGGGACGCCAAAGATGGTTACCAATTCGCATCGATACTTGGGATTTACAAACGTATTACGGAAATTTGAGGCTGCATCAAGATTCATCAACTCTTTTTTAATTCTGTTTATTTCCTGGATGCCCCACAGCTTTCGTCGTAGCTTAACAAGCTCACGTTCATTTCTAAGCAATTCGTGCACAATCTTATGGGATTGGTGTCTATATATCAAGTCATAAATTTCCAAAAATCTCACAAAAATAGTGGAAATAATATACATGAACTAAAGCCTTACACAGGATGTCTCTACCGAATTTTATTAACAAGCTAATTATGTCTCATTTTTTGTAGAATCCCAATACTCTTTTTCAAGAGTCGATCGCCTACTCTTATTAACTAATCTAAGATTATCTTGTGGCTCCCAGGAATCAGGCTCATTACCAACCCACTCAACCAAATCCTTGTATTTTCCAATTCGCATCTTTTTGTGGTCTAAGATCTTCTCAGCTGTAATGATATCACCTCGGTTGATTGTCGCTTCTGTTGTCTCTGATTGTACCATCCTGAGATCATTTGAAGCCTTGTAGAGTGTATGCCCGTTCAGGGAGTGGATCTGGACTCGATAGCCGTCCATTCCAACGATCGAATACACCGCCTTGCTCCAACGGGCTTGTTCCTTGTCAAATGTTTTCTTCGTAAGTCGATATATAGAACATTAGTGCCAACCTCGAGCTCACTATCGATTTTATCAGCTTCTGCTTGGTTATGATTTAATCAGCCTCAATTACCTTGCATTTGGCTTATTGGGTGTCATTCCAATTGGTCGATGAGTAGTGGTGTTGTAATTATCAATAACGTCGCTGATAAGCTTTTGTGTAATCTTCTTGGGAGACATTTAGTTAGTCTCTGCTTCAGCGTTCTGTTAAAGCGCTTGATTTTCCCCATAGTACCATGATCACCGGGCTCGTTGTTGTAGTGATCGATCGTTTTACCTGTAACTAATTCCTGAGCCTTCGTGCTCGTAAACTCAGACCTATTATCGCTTGTGATGATATCTACCTTATATGATCGAATGAAAGCCTTTAGTGCTACCAATACTGTAGCAGCTGTCTTATTCGACAAACGTTTTGCATACCCGATGCGGGAGTTAATGTTGATACCAATCAGAATCGGTTGTTTCCCCCATAAAGCAAGGTCAATATGCCAAGAGTTCGAGTTATGGAAGGCGATTTGAACCCATCAAACAGCTTCTTTTGTTCTTGGAATCTCTGAATCTGTGACTGTGTAGCATACCAATCCTTCACATTTTTGAGCGTTATCTTAAGTTCTAACTCACGAGCCTTCTCACGTAGAGCGTGAGCATTGATATAACCGGTTTTGGAGGGTATTATTTTGTCTCATAAAACATAGGATCATGGAGCAACTACTGTCAAAGTTATATTATGATCAAGTGAGGTAGTCTCTTAAATATCAAGAGGTTCTGTAGTAATACCGTCCTCAAGCACACGCAGCTTGTCGTCGAAATACGATAGCGCTGTCTTTGTCTGGCTGCATGTGATAATAGATTTAGTCTCTTTCGACATTCTAAACCCTTGTTAGTGCCTTGGAGTGTGATACGATCCCGACAACATCTCGAACCCCTTAGGGCTAAGAACATCGTTATTACGCCCACGACCCTGTTGTACACCCTTGGCTGATACCTTGACCTTGTACGAATTGTCAGGTAGATAGCAAATATAGTTCTTCGAGGATAATGATACCATAGCATCACCTGACCATTCATCCTTAAATAGACCAGGGGTACGACGATAAAACTTAGCCACATCCGTGCTGTAATCGCGCGGGGACCAATCATACTTGTGCTGTACGAAGTGCTCACGTAGTTCAGGTTTGATACAGTCTTGGAACGGATTATCACAGCTGAATGCTATGTAGGCGGAGTCCGTATCCATCTCCTGATATTGAAAGTCTGAACGATCGAAGTAAAATTCGGTGCAGTCATAGTAGGACTGGAGCATGCGTAGCTTAGCGAGCTGATAGATAGCAATCGGCAAATGGATCGGGTTCTTGTTCTTAAGCTTGCGCTTCATCATAGTTAGCTCACAAGCATCGTTGAGTTCCTCCAACCCGTGAAAGGTGAAGTGCTCAATCTTAGCCTTAATATCCTTGTCGCTTGCATACTTGATTTCTTTGTGCTTGCTCATGTCCATTCCAGATCGACCAAAAGCGCTGTTGCCTACCAGTTTCATCATCTCAGAAATCATAGCCTTGGACTTGTCGGCATCGCCCTCTCGTCGCGCGTTCGATACAGTAAAATAAGTAAGGCAAACGCCTTGTGTGAGCTTACTTTGATAAAGCTGTATGTCTTGGTGATTTCCATACCATGAGATAGGTACCACTTGAGCAAATGCGCGTAGATAAGGATCTTCTCTCCAAAGTAGCTACCAATTAACATGCGAGCTGGCTTCGATCTGCTTTTCTCTCGTGATTGGTTGAAGTCATACATATGCTTACCAATTATACTCTCATCCGTACAGTCGATCAGTGTATTTTGAAGATGGGGGTCATCTCACCGAAATACTGCTTTAAGTGTTCTGGGGTATGAATATCACACTCAAGAACTCCGAAAAATTTGTCGTTCTTGATGTCCTCAACAAGCTTCGATAGTTGTAAGTCGTCCGCATGGCATGTCATTACCAAGAGCCCATAGATACAGAGCATTAGCATCGTACCCGATTACCTTCTTAACAGCTCTCCACCACGAATTTTTGTCTCGTTGCGCTTAGCGTAGCGGTTAAAAATAATTGATGGACCGCCAGTGTTGTTAGCTTTCATTTTACCGTAGATATCCTTCTCCTCCTTGTCAATGAACTATACCGGTCTGTCTGAGTTAAACTCAAGCAGCTTCTTGTAGCGGAAACCATTGAGAGACATATCCTTTCGAGCGGTATTGCACTTCACACAGCTGATTAAGATGTTGCCGTCGATGTGGCCAAGATTATTGCTGATACGATCAGCTGAAGCGGTATCAGCGGTTAGCTGACAGTAGCATAGACCACACAGATACTTTTGCTTTGGCAGCAATGAATTCAAGTGCTCAAGTTTCATACCAAATATTCGCTTTGCCTTAGCATCCTGACTCTTGTATCCGCCCATGCGGTTAGCTAGGAATTGGAATGCGTTAGCCGGCTTCTTATCCGGATAATGGAGATCGTTGAACCAGGTCTGATACATGACCTTCTCAGATAGACCAGGTAGCGACACACCATCTGTAACCATATCCAGATCGAAACGTTTAAAGCGTTCTCGCTGAGCATTAATAGCCTTGATGAGTGGGACTACGTCAAGATTGTTCTACCAGATCAATAGGTCCTTGATTGATTTCATATCGTAGTACTCCCACACGAACTTCACTCGTTCGTAGTCATCATTTCTGATGCATTTTCCACGGAGCTTGCTGTCAAACGCTGCCTTAGTCGGGATAGTAGTCTGGTTTAGTACATTGAATCGCGTGATGTACTCGTAAGGGAAAAGACCCTTACCAAGGCCACAGACACATCTAATTTTGTCATCACATCTACAGCCACCGAGATATGTTGTAAGATAGTTATCGTAGCTGGTACCAGCTGGTACATAGATGCTAATATCGAGCATACTCATGTCCGATGTCGCGATGCACATGCAGCTGGGATTCTTGATGACAGATTTGATGTCGTCGGTACTGATGACGGCAAACATATCCTTCTTAATCAGAATAGTATCGTATCGACCAAAATTAAAACCAAATACTGGTACCTGAACAAGCTGCTGCTTGATCCTACCATAGTCAGACCTCCGTTTACCAAACCCGAGGAGGCGAAGAAGGAGGCATACTTTCCTTCCTGAATCCAACCATCCACATCAGGCATCTTGTAGGTCTTACCTAGTTTAGCACCTGGATCTCCATACGGTCAACCCGTGGGCATTGGTGATCTTCTCTAGAAGCGACTTGTACTTAGTGACATTGTACTGTTGGATCTTAACCGATACATCACCAATGTGTTTGAACATATCCGTAAGTAGCATCTTCAGATCGTCATTTACAAAGCAACGCACCTCCTCGGTTAAGCTATCAGCTACTGATACTGACACAGGAATGTGCTCGTTCGTGAAAATAGTGTTCCCCCGTGCTGAGTCGCGGTAGGCTTAAGAATGGCCTCGAAATCGTAAACGATGAAGTGGTCGATGTAGTGGTCAGCATTCTTGATCGAATAGTTGGTTAGCATTGATCGAATAGTGTTCGGAGCTGGTCTATAGATAGTTGGTTCAGCTGGGAAACTTACGATGTTTACGAGCTCACACTGATTTTTGGTATGGTCCCGTAGCTTAGTAGAGCTAACGAAAACCATCTCATACTTCGAGCATTTGGTACTTGGACTGGAGCATATCAATGTTCTTGATGAAAAGAGCATGGTTTTCATGGGAAAGGATATCCATAGCAACCCCCTCTCCCTCCGAACGACGAATACATTCAATATTACCGGTCTTTACATCCATTGGGTAGACGTTAATACCTAACTGAAAAGCATTCCTCAAGTTCGTCGAGCTGTAGGAGATCAATCGGTTTAAAGCTTCGGAACAGGCTAAGCGTATAGCTGATACCCTTGTAGGAGCAGTAGCGCTTAAATACTTCTTTCACCTGAGCCTGGATCCGAGGAAGATCTTTCTTAGCATGCTGATTCAAGTACCACGCGATACAGTGATATACACACTTGTTGTTGGTCTTGGGAAAATTAATTACGTGCTCGTTATCGCGGATAATCTGTGGGATAACAGCCTCACTATCACCGAGACTAAGCTCGCGGAAGTAGATGTATATTTTGAACCCGGTAATTGACTTTAGCTTATACCCCGATTTGGGGTAGTTCAGCGTGTCTGCCAACTCCATGGACCTAATCTCTGAGATAATTTTCTTACGGATATCGGATCGACTGTTGATAGCAACAGGGGTCTTAAATACGTAAGTATTAGCCAGATTCGGGTGCCAGTATTGGGTAAAATCACCATCCGTTAGGCTCACGAGATCGTACCCAAGAGCAATTCACCTTGAAGGCTTTAGTTTGACCAGCAAGAACGTTCTCTAGCTTGTCGTAGAACTCAGCAGGTTGAATACCTTCATACAGGTGCGACGCCATGTGTTTTCCGTAAAAACGATACATGGGGTCAGTCTTGTAGTCCGGAGATATGTGCTTCTTCAGAGTCTCGACAGAAATCTTGTACTGCTTAGCTAACAGCTTCTGGTTGGTAGGACGGGAAACGTTGCTAACATAAACCATCTTGCCCGTGCTACCACGCACCTTAACACGGTAGCTGCTACCCCAGGTGATAGCTTGGATATTTAATCTATTTAATCCTTCGAGCTCGTATGCAAACATGTTGCTTATAAATTCTTAGGTATATTATTCTTCGTTAATATGACTTTATAATATTTTGGATCTTGTCTCAGGATCGACTTTATGTCACTGGCGACTTTTTTCATCTCAATTTTTTCTTTAATAAGCTAAGTTCGGTTTCGGGCTAAGTTCGCTGTCGCTCTGGTTAAGTACAATTTTGGGCTTCCGCTTGCGAGCGCGAATCTGGTCTCTATTCTTATCGTCGTAGCTCTTCTGATAGGACAATCGCGCTTCCCGTGCGCGCGCTTCTGCGCTGCATTAATGCGCTCCTTGTTACCTTGGTATTGATCATGTGAGTACGCCATCTTTCTATATTACTAACTTTATATTTATCAGAAATAAAAATAATGTGAGGAGGTAAGCTGCCTTCATTACTTTTTGATGCCTACTTCGAATGAGTATTCCTACTCGAAATTCATGTTAGTAGTACCTTTCATGAGGAAGAGTTGCTTCCGTAGCTATTGGTAGCGAGCTGGGTGATTAGATACGCGCGCTCGAGCTCAACCATCTTCACAGTAACGTCATTGGCCTCCTTGCGGTCTCGATCTATCTCACAGTCCCGAGCCTGACCCGATAAAGGTGTAGACCACATATCCGGATAGTGTATTTCCTTCTTGGTCGACAAGTGAGAACGCACAACCAGAAAGAGCAACCACAGTGCGATGGCGGACAAGCAAAAACCTTACGAAGACGTGCTTACGCGGTTCGTGCGCGACTTGGAAACGAAGAAGACCTTGCTCCACGTCAAGGACTACCCTAGAGTGGAGCTGAAGGTGTTGAATCTTCGAGTGAAGAAGCTCGGCCCACTGGTGAACCCTGTTTTTAGCGAGCAGCCGGCGTTCTTCATCGACGAAGGCCGCTTCATCCCATATCGAATGGTCGTGTATGGCAACGAAAAGGTGGCGGCCAAGATCAGTAGAATTTTGGATGAATGGGCGACGTGGTCTGGAGAAGGAGGCAGAGTAACAACCTCTCTAGGAGCGTTCATTTTCGGTACTAACGTTCGAAGGCCGGACGTCGCGTACACGCCTCGCGATACTGATAGAGGCTTGTCGACTGAGTCAACGTGGACGTATCGTGGCGAGCACTTTGTCCCCACCTTTGTTGTAGAGATTGATAAGCTCTCTGGTCCAGGCTCTCAACGCCGAGCTCTCGATCGAAAGAATATTTCCAGCACGGCGTCCAGTTGGTTGGCTGATCGACCCACGCCCAGACTTTCGGCGGATGTATGAGTACTATCTCGACGACAATGGAGACGTGCAATGCTCTGACAACATTACGTGGAGAGATCTTGAAGGTGGTGGTGTGCTTCCTGGTTTCAAGATACGCGCACCTGTGTTGGAAATGGTCTTGAACCAGGATTCGGGTGCGTCGTCAGAAGATGAAGTTGATTTGGTGTGTCCCGCTCCACGATGCAACAAGCGACTCCGTTCGTATGGTGCATGTGTGGTGCTCATGTCGAATGGCACCGTGAGGAGATATCTATCTCGAAGTATTTTTTTAGCCAAGCTTGAGAACTCATAGTCATGCAGTGTGAACTCATAGCCATCCAGTGTGGAAACTACAAGCTTCGACAAGTTCCTATCTAACCCCATTGGAGAACTCGATAGGTTAGCATGATTTTTCCCTTCGAACCTGCCGGAGATATGCAAGTTCCTGGGTCGCCCGATATTTATTCTGCCTGGTGCTTCCAGACCTGACACTGTCAGTGAGGTCCGGAACACTGTTGAGGCTTCCAGACGAGCCGGGAGTCTCCTTATCCTCGACTTGATGGGCTTCGGAGCTACCAACTTGAAAGTCCATTTGCACGTTTTTCGGACAGAAGTTTGTGATGTAACAGGCTGGTTCTGGTCTGATACTGCGAGGAGCTACGATTAGCTGAGGCCTTGGAAATGGCCGTAAGCAGATGACAGCATAGTCAACTGGCTAACGAGCAGCGGTCCTATTACTTAAAGCGTATTTTGACTGTCCTCTATGTCGTTTTGATCACTGCCAGAAACGGTTAAGCTTGGGATGCTACGCAACAGGATGTAAAGAGAGTCTACCTCTTATTAAAAAAAAAAAATCAAACTTGAATAATGCCCTTGTCAATTATTACGGGATGTATTCATTGTCAAGTACCGTGTTTTTAGAAGCGATCAACTAAAGATTTTATGCCAGCTGGACGTCACCGGAAAGTCCACGCCGTTCTCTGTAAGCTTCACAAAGGCCTGTGAAAAATCCTCAAACCATAGCTCCTCGTCCTTCGCGTACATTTCCACATACTTCTTGAACTTTGGGTCCTGAATCAGGACCATATCGGATAGCAACATCATAAGCGTGCCTGTGGGATCTTCATATTCCATCGGACCATCCCATTTCTGATCGTCCACTTGTTTTCAAGTAGCTCACGGTAAAACTCGTTCGAGAATGTCCACTCAGAGTTGGTCCACGGTCCACTATATCCAATTCAATCTGGGTAGCAGCGACCAATGGCATGCGCTCGATGAGAGCAACCATGTCTCGATCGTCGAAACCCATTCGGTTGAAAACTTCTCGCATGTGCTGGGTTGTTTTCTCCTTGCTGCCCTTGTCAGCATCAGGCAACCTTCCATCCGTCGTCTGCGTGCTCATCGCCACTCTTGGCATCCAGACGACCGAGACGGAATGGAATATTTTTCCAAACCCCCCATTTCTTCAATCATAGTTACACCCGCTAATACGTACAGATCGGCATACGAAATCTCTGGGTGGTTCTTCTTGACTTTTTCAACTGCCTTAACGGCTAAGTGCAGACCCGCATTGCCGCCGTGGTTAATCTCAGGTTTGAACCTGATAGTGCCTCCTGTGCTACCGCCAGATTTGTCAGACTTGTCAGATGTGCCAGAAGAGTGCCACGCCAGGCGCACCATGGTGGGCCCCATGTAGCGAAGATATCAACGATCTCCTACTTGATAACATCCAAGTCGACAGGTTATTCACGAGCGTTCACGAGATTTGTGATGGCCAGTCCACTCACGGCAGCGAGACCAGTAGAGGCAATGGCGATGGCACCCCGACGCGTCTTGCTGCTACCTCGAATTTGCGACGTAGCAAAAGTACGCGATGATGCGATGGATGCTTGCTGGGCAGCGCGAAGAGCGACATGACGCAACATGGCGAAGGCGAAGAAGAACTTTTGGGCTTGTACAAGTGTAAACTTGTGCTCAAGCGAGAAGATTTACGAATGACTTCAATGTGAGAACTGTCAACCTTGGCAGGGGTGGACATCGGCATCATACTGACGAGGGAGGCAAGTTGTGTCTCATAAAGGAACTCAGGACGAAGTTTATTCCCTCTTCTCGAATAATGGATGAGGTGTCGCATACTGTGGTGTATGTTGTCTCGAGGTATGGCATTGAAAAGTACAGCAGTTTCACCATTCTGCTTCGTATTGCAGATACCTGTAGGCGCAGTGTACAGTTGGCACGGTCTCTGCTGCTAACTACGTCAGCGTTATTGCAGCAATACGAATAGCGTTAGAAAGCATAACTGCCGTCGAGTTTTAATCCGGTGTATCCAAGCCTTGAAAACGCGCGGTATGAAGAAAAAAAAAACAAAGCGTGCTGAATTTATCAAACCGTTGTGCTGGTGGCTACGATAACAATTGAAGGTTATGATAGCACTGGTTGGGATAGCCGGTTCTAGATCTGAATTTGTAAAACGAGAACCAGAACTGATAGTTTCTGTCGTGTTCTAGAGTTAGCGCACTCTTCGTAGCAGGTTTAGCGTTAATACCCAACTGTTTGCCGAGCGTCACAGGAGACTATCCTTGTCTTGAATCTTCTTAAAACTAGGTGAGCAGCACGTTTTGCGTGATGCTTGAGGGGCGACCACCCTAAATTGTGTGTCAACACAACCCAGAAGTCGAGCGTGACCTTCGCGGCATCCATACTCGTTGCCTTGAGAAGGAAAGACACGAGTGACTCTGTGTTCTGGTCCACAATTGCTTCGTTATAATCGCGCTCCCTATGCTTCTTGGCACGCTCGGCTTCACGTTGAATCAGCATACGTTTAGCCTCTTTCATGATCAGTTCACCCACGCGAGCCTGATGTTGCGTCACATCAGCTCGGGCTGCAGAAAGCCGTTGCTCCTGCAAAACGTGGCGGACTTCGTGCTCCTTCTAAGAAATATAATATGACATTATAAAAATATAAAAAGTAATTAAAAAATATTATATTATAAATATTTTTAACAGGTAATATATTAGAACCTGCTTTTAATTTTTTTGCATTTTCTAAATATTTATTATTAAGTTTATTTTTATCAACTTTAATATTCTTTTTATCTTTTGGTTTAATCAAACAAAAAGATGACTTAGAAAAGTTAACAGGACAAGGTTCTATTTTAATTTATTATGGAAATAACTATTTAAAATTTTATTAATTTAAAAGAACTTGAATTAATATTAGAAATGTTTCTTTTAGTTTAAATTTCTTTTAATATATCTGAATGATTATTTTTTATAAAATTTAACCAATTAGTTTCAAAAATGGAAATTTTATCTACAGCTATTTTATTTAAGAAACCACGTGCTACATTAGGTATCGTATCATATATTAATCATAAAAAACATGAGCATGAGCGAGTCGCATCGACGTCCGATTTTTGCTGCTGTGCGGGAACGAAGGTAGTAATCGAATGCGAACATCTCCATGCTGCAGATTTCCTGCTTGAAACGGTCCCACGCTTCGTAGCCAAAGTGGTTCACCAGACACAACAGCACCCGGTCTTCTTCTTCGATGAACACCTTGCCACCCTTACCCTGGTAATTAATTGGTATCTTCCTATGGGTTTGCGTAGCGCTTCACACTATGACCGACTTTCGTCCCTGTTTGATATGTCTATCTTACAGTCAAGCACGCTTTTACCATTTACGTGCAGTTTCCTCCGTTAGACGTTCAATTTCCAGCAACTTAGACTCACCCTTTTCAATGGACTTCATGATTTTGTGCCAGTCACTCAGTTCATCCTGGCCACGGGCAAGGAATACCTTCGGGTTTTTTCTTCAACCTCTTCAAGTGGTTTCATCATCTCGCGAGCCACATCCTTAATATTGCCGCGGCCGTAGCGTGCAAGCCGCTTAATAAAGAGGAAGAATCGGGGCTTGTTCCAATCGCCATACGCCTCGGACAGCAATCTTTCCTTTTCTTGAGAGCTCTTCATCGGTAAATATTGCGCATGCGGTGGAAGAGGCGGCTTTTCCATTTCTTCTTTTGCCTGCTCATAGTCGGTGAACCCAGTTTCATGCAGCTCAACAAGTCGTTTGCGGTTGTAGAACTGCCATTCATCCATGCGGGACAAGCGCAAAGTCTTTGGCAACTGCTTCTGCTTCGTTCTGTGCTGAGCCTCGGACGATACGTGACTATGGCGAAGCACAGTGCGCCGCTCACGCTTTCCCATTCCCTCAGCCATTTGGCGAAGTTCTGCATCAGGAGACGCTTCAATTCTTGCTGGCGTTCCTTTTCGTTCGAGTAGTCAATTCCGTCGTGGTTCTGGCAACCTGCACCATCAAGCTTGAAGTCAAACATACTACCCTTGTCGTGAACCTGCAAATTTTGCTTCATCTCTTCAGTGCGCTGCGCAACCTCCGCAAGAATGGCATCGATATCTTCATCCGTAATGGTAGAGTCCGTGGAACGGAACACCAGCTTTAAATCGATTGTGGTGTTGCCCGGTCGTGGTGTAATTACACCCGTCACCGTTCTTACGAGAATAGTAGAGAATGGCAGTGATTTTCGTGGTATAAAGACCTCAATAAAGAGTGTTAAGGAAGGGCTTCAAATCTAAATCGTCTCAGATTTAGGTCATTTTTGAGACTCTCCACCTTAAAGCTCAACTTCGCTGCTTATTAAAAACACCCCCTCACTTTAATGGCGAAAGGTCGCTACAGCGTCCCGCCTCCCAGCACAAACAACAACACAGAGGGAGCCCGCAAGCCCGCACGCGCCAGACCCGCCCGAAGACAGAACCAACACACGTCCGCCCGCAGACTTTCTCAAAGTCGTCACTTTAGCCGAGAATCTTTTCTTCATCCATCCAGCACAGAAAGACAAATGTTAGAGAAGAGCAGCGCCTGCAGCTGGTGCGCGCGGGCGAGAATTGGTTGATCAAGAGCTTGGGGAGTTGGAAGGTGAGCTTCTGCTTTTGGGCTCCAGCCGCTTAAAACGCGCGCCACCCTCTGGTCGGCCTGAGTTGCTCCCAGCATGTAGCCGAAGGCCTTGTTAACACGATCAAGTTGCCATCCTCCACGCTCTATGATCCAGTTTTCAGCTAGAGTACCATCGTTTGCATGCATGGCCGCGCCACGTCAGAACGAAGAGGTAAGCCCAGGTGTGAGTCTAATCTGCTTTGCTGCTGCAGTTTCCTAACCGACACTAGTAGCCTGTTGGTATAGGCTTGTGCGCCCGGAACTGAGCGCTGTGCTACCACTTGCCGAGCACCAGCCGTTGAAGGAAGACTGTCTGTGCAGCTATCATCTTCAACTTCGAGCAGTTCAACGAGGCTGAGCTCCTCCACGTCCACCGAGCTTTTGCTGCTACGCTTCGTATTCGAAAACTGAGAAAAGAAGCGCTTACACGAAGACGTCTGCGTTGCAAGAGCACCTGCTAACGCGAAAAGTGGGCAAGTTAGGAAACTTGAGGGTTCCTTAAAGAGCGATACACCTTGTATGAAAGCAGTTTTAATTCTCCTAAATCTGAGAAATAGCACACCACCTACATGATACGAATTAGGTCGTAGTAGTTGCATGATTAGTTAGTAATAAACCAACACACCAGGTAGTATTGAGAATTGCTGCTTCTCAAGCTGCTCTGCGTCAGGGCTACGTCCGTACAAATACCACATCATCACGACCATAGCTGCATCTAGATAGGTGGTTTCTGAGCCAGATGTGTACAGTAGTCGAACAATAGTCTCTAGGTCTTGCTTAGAGCAAGGAGGAGTTTTTTTTTCGAAGCTACCATCCTCGCGATTGTTACAATATTTTCCTAGACCTGATAACATTTTTTGTAGCTGGGGTTTTACAATTCCACCTTGCACTGGGTATGTATCCAGCAGCCAGTTTTTCACATTACCGAAGTATGCAAGACACGTATATGTAGACTGAGCCTTGTCGATGGACCTAGCTAGATAGTACGCATACTTGTCTAGTATAACTCGAAGCACTTTACCTGTTTGTCGGCTTTAATTAATTTATGGGTATCATCAAGTGTAATTCCTTCGGCAACGAGAAATGCTGTGAATGAGTGTATTGCCGTCCCACGGGCCTTTTGGCTGTTAGCTGGGGCCAGTGACGCGATAGACATTACCACTGCCTCGTGCCCTTCGAGAGCGCCAGTGGTCATCTCAGTTGGAAACTTAACGATATTTTAGAATATGGCTTCATATGAAAGTTTGTATTGAATCATTCATATTTTTGAAACTTTCCAACTAAATATGGTTGGAACAGTTGGAAAACGCTCAGAGCTGCATAAACCATTTCGATTGCCTAGAATTTAAAAAATAAGGTAACGTAATTGGCAGATACAATTTGTCCTTACAAACCTGGTTGGAACCTTGTGAATATTATACAACATAGCATAACGACTCCGACCGTCCCTGCTCTCCGACTCCCAATCCGACGTATCACAACATGACGTTGAATCAGATTGGAGAGGTTTTGTAAAAACAGCTCTTCAAATGTGATTGGCTCCTTGACTAAGTAATTATTCCCTGTAAATGACTGGCTCATGAGCAATTTTGTGCGCCATTTTGCCCTGTGAGCGCAGTGCTCGATTGAACACCCGGCGCGGTGACTTGAGGGGGGTGTACCGCGCATCGGTACACCTTAGAGGGTTGTCGCGGCCACGAAGAACTGTGGAACCACCGTTAATGCCCCGTCGAGCACCCAGATGAGTACCCTGCGATGTTGCCGTCTAACCCCCCACCGATGTAACTTAATGGAAGAGCTCCCAAACGGGAAGGAGGTGGTTCGATTCCACCCATCGGTAAATTTTGTATGCTTAAATGCCTTTTACAGACCTGCAAGCAAGCAACAACAACAAGAACAGAAATGGGTTCACGTTGTGTTACAGGAGCACTTTTAGTGAGCGTTGGTGATGCATCGGTGCTGGATCTACGACTCTACCGATAGCGAGGCGCTGGTCATAGGCACTGATGAGCTCGTTCAGGCTTTCCTCACGATGCAGCTGTCGAAGTGCCTTGAGGACAGCGCTGGATCCCTTCGATGATATGCCTCGTTCAGACAGGTATGCTGTGAGTTTGCTTGACGCTAACTCTCCAAGATGACGGGTGGTATCTTTGTAGCTTGGTGATGCCTCGTCGAGGGTATATCCGTCTTCTATGAAGAGTTTCATGAAGGCCACAAGCTGCTTGGAGTCAGACTTCTTGTGCTTGTCAGTATTCAGCCATCCACGCGGAACGGCCGTGTACCACGCAAACCAAGTGTCGACAAGTGGTGTCGTCTTCGATCGGCGTCGGCGCTTTACTGGTACGCTCTCAACTTCCTCGTTTGGTCACTTGGCTTGGTCATTACGTGCTGATGTTCTCTCTTCGTGCTTGTTGCTTGCAGCTTCTAGCAAATTGACCCGTGCTTCAAGATTGTTGTTGACCTCGATCAACCTTTCAATCAAAGCAGCCTGATGTTCGAACGCTACTTTGGCCTTCACGTTTCCTGTGATCAAGTCTTCTGCTGTGGAACTGACTTGTGCCATTGACAGTGTGAGTTGCTGTGACCAGGCAAGCAGGCTCGTGATCGACGCACCAGAGGCTGCAACACAGCGCTGAATCGTCTTCACTACGGGGGCCTGTGGGTTGAGTTTTGTCAGTGACGGGTAGTGAAGGATGATGGTTGCTGTTAGCACATCTCTCACTGCCGCGCAGATGTTGAAGGCCTTGTCGCTTAGGGCATGACTCGCGTTAAAAAGCTTGTGACTGATCTCTCTTATCTGGTCTTGTGTGACAGAGTCGAAGCTTTCCAACGACGGCAGGTGAGAGGCTTGCTTTGGTGGCATCCCACTCAGTACCTTGGCGACTTGGTGGTCTTCTTTCATAGTATTGAAGACGTACGCGAAGGCTTTGTTCGTCGTAGTCAGATTCCAGGCACCACGATCAAATATCCACTGTGCCGTCAGATCTGAGCTCGCGTTGGCGTGATGTGCTCCACCGCGGCGAAACGAATGCGAGCTCAGGGACTCCTCCACTCCAGCTGGAGCAGCAACGCGATCAAGCAAGCGATTGACAAAAGCATGGATCCCAAGCGTTGGCGTCGTTCGGTCCGCTGCGCTTTTCTTCGGCGGAGAAGGTTCCAGTGGTACGTTGGTTTCCAGTAGATCCAGCAAAGGCATCGAGTCGGTCAGCTCAACAGACACGTCCTTCAATTGCATGGGCAGGTGGTTCAGTAAAGCAGCACAAGGCGACTCTTGCGTGGCCAAGGCCAAAGCGATCGACAGCAGAGGACAAGTCGTGAAGTCAGCATCGGGAAACAGTGACAGCGCCTGCTCGTCGGAAGTCTTCACACGGATGAAGCGGATGAAAAACACGCCGCCAGCACCAATCGAGAGCTGCTGTTTCCGGACAAATGTGAGGTCAGATGCGCGGCCGAAGAGAAACCACAGAAGGCACAGCAGTGCTGCGTCTTGGTAGTCCGAAGCGCAGCTGGCTGTCGAATACAAATAGCTTGTCATCTTCTTGAGATCCTCCTTCGTGCATGCGACCGCCTTCTTGACGAATCCACCACTTTCGCGCTTGATGCAGTGCTGCTCAAGCGTACGTCCCATGGCCAGCAGCTGCCGCGATGCAGCGCCACCCTGGACCGGATATTCGTCCAAGAGCCAACATTTCACTTGGCGGAAGTACTGAGCAACCGAGTGGCACGACAAGTGCTGTCCCTTTGCTCCTGCATGGAATGCCAGGTACACGCCAAACTTGTCCATCAAAGTCACTAGAATTGTAGTCGCGCGACTCTCGTCGGCGACTATCAATGCCTTGACATGCTTCATGTTCGTGCTCTCCGAGACGAGGAACCGCTCAAACGCCTTCATGGCAGTCGCACGCGCGCGCTTGGTGTTGCTGGGTTTCAGGTCGTTTAAACTCATCGTTCTTGTCTGTCCTTGGTTTGTGGGGCCTTTTCAGTCGGAGAGGCGGGAAATATGAAAGTGATACCTGTCACACCTCCCGTTTGTAGCACGATACACATATCTGAGGGTTTGCTCCGACCAGATATGTCGGAGTCGCTCAGCATCCGACAACAGCTTTAAATCCTTTTTTATTGGATGAAATTGGTGTTGTTTAAGCGATTTGATTCGCTAAAATCGTCAAAATGATCTTGATTGGCCGTAAAAGAATCAAAACACGTTCTCATTGGTTAATAAGTACCATAATTAGATTAAGTTTGGTCGGAGAGATGATGTTATTCATCCATATCCAGAGAATTGCAGCTCGGATTCGAAAGTGCGAAAAAGCTTTTTCCCATCGTTAACGCAATTCCTCGCCAAAACGCGTAGGAAATGATGTACCGCACACTAAGTTGTAAGCTGGGAACGTATCCGCTAAATCGAAATATGTGGCGCTCCTCGTCGCTACCTTTAGCGGCTGCTGCCGCCGCGACAGCCGTCGGTGCGCTCACTCTGCGTCGCCTCTCGACTCGCGGCGTCTCTCGCCGCGCCCCGGGCTGTGTGGGGGACCTCATTACGTCCTTGGAGACACCCTGTCTGCTCGTGGACTTGGACGCTCTGGAGGCGAACCTCAAGCGTCTCCCTGCGTCGCTTAAAGCGTCCCCACATGTCGCAATTCGTCCACATGCCAAGGCCCACAAGTCCTCTGCAGTTGGACAACTGCAGATGGACATGTCCCACGCAGTTGGACTCTGCTGCCAGAAAGTTGGTGAGGCTGAAGCCATGTTCGCTGGAGGGGTGCAGGACCTGCTACTGAGCAACGAGGTCTATGGAGAGGAGCGCTACGAGCGCATGGCGGTGCTGGCCAAAGGAGGAGCTACAGTCACGCTAATTTTCGACAGCGCGGAGACCGTCGAGCAGGCTGCCAAAGTGGCGAAGGCGAAGGGTGTCCACTTCCGGGCTCTGGTGGAGGTGAACGTGGGCCAGGATCGGTGTGGCGTTGATACGGTGGAGGAGGCTGTCAAATTGGCCAAGGAAATCGATTCTTATGCGCCGGTCCTTGAGATGGTAGGCATTCAAGCGTACCATGGTGCGGCGCAGCACATTCGGAGCTATGACGAAAAGAAGAAAGTGATTGCAGGTGTTGCGGAAAAGGCTAAGAGCGTGCGGGATGCATTGGTGAAGCACGCGTTGAAGTGTGATGTGGTTACCGGAGGAGGAACTGGAACATACCTGCTGGAGGCAGCGAGTGGGGTGTTTACGGAGGTGCAGCCTGGATCGTATTTGTTTAATGACGCGGACTACGCACGAAACCTCGGAGAAGATGGCGAGTTTGTTCACGATTGGAAGCAGAGTCTGTATGTTCTGACTACTGTGATGAGCAAGAACACAAAGGCAGCCGTGCCTCGAGCTGTTGTGGATGCTGGTACAAAGGCTGTGTCATTAGACTCCGGCTCGCCGTTAGTTCACACGCTGGCTAATGGAGACAAGCTATCGACGCCGCTTGAGTACCATGGGGGCGGTGACGAGCATGGCATTTTGAAGCCGCTACACAGTACGCCGGACCCTAAAAAGGCGGCGCTTCCTCCTCTTGGCAGCAAGTTGCTGCTTGTTCCAGGTCATTGCGATCCGACAACCAACATGTACGACCACCTCATTGGCTACCGTGGTGATCGAGTTGAGCATGTCTGGAAGATTGAGGCTCGTGGCCCTGGTAACTAACCGATGGAATTGGGATCGATTAGCATGAACACAATGAGTTACCTATTGAAATCTCACGTTGACTTTTTTTTTCGCATCTTGTCTTGTTCGAATAGCCTGCGCTGGTTTCGAAATTGTATATCAAAAGTACAGATCAAAAGCTCGTTTTTGCAGAAATACGCTTTGGAACTGAAAAACTACTCGTGCATGTATGCCGAGGGAATTCTCAACAGGTAGTACCTGAAGTACATGATACGGCGCTGCACCCTCGTGCTTCCTCTGCACATAGCTAGCTAGTCACGGACCATGAGCGTGAGGAGTACGCGTACGATCTGAAACAACAGAAAAACTTTCCATTCAGAAACATTGAAACTATGAATAGGAGACATGGTGATCAATACTTTTGTTGTCTTCAGGAAACAATTGCCAAAAATGTAAATTACAGTTATTGTACTACCGGTGCTGCAAGCGCTTGACGTACACAGTTAAACATCATGTCTGCCCACCGTACTTGAGAGTTTCGCAGGTCGTCCAAAGCATTACCAGAAATAGGTATTGCCGGATTTCGGACGATTGTCAAAGCCCATCGGGTAACAACAACTACGAGGTCACCTTCACCTTCGCTCTTGACGTCAGTATTATCTCGATAGGACGTCACCATCGTGACCGTCGTCGAATCTCGCCTTATTCGTTCATTCGGCCTGTAAGGATAACGTTCATCTTCATCGACAAAATCCGACGCCATAATCGCATAACGACCGTCATCAGCTAAAAATGTATGCTGTAATTTGCATTGTGCGCAATCCGAGAACAGGACAATGTTTGTTTCAAGCTGCACACCATGCTGCGTTTGGGACACAAAGCGCATGTGAGATAAATTTTCATCTCCCAAATCGTCGTCATCACGAATCGTAATGTTCCCCGACGACTCTGAAATAATGATCTCAGCATTAAATACTGCTTGTTGCAGTGCCGCAAACACCTCCTGCACCCCCTTCGCTCCACGAAACGGAGTCACATCGAACCTCGCAACACAGTAATCTCCATCTGCCGTATCGTACCGCTCTTCCTGAAAATAAGGGATCGTCGGACTTAATCCTCGAGTGCGCTCCATCAAAAACCTCCGTGCATCTTGCAACTTCGGCCCCCGTAATGCAGTCAGCGTCCTCATCCTCTCGTCTCTGTCTAAACCAAGTCGAATTTTCATCTCCGTCGGATGCAGTCGGTACAGGCTCTGTTGAGAATGTCCCGCGAGCATCGCTTGCGCCCTTGCCAGCACCAAATGCTGCTCTTGCACAGCTTCTCTCAGCAAGGCACTCTGAGCCCTCCGTTTCTTGTCCGACGGCGCCGTCTCGCCATTTTGCACTAAAGTCTTAAACTTCAGCAGTTCTAGTTCTTTTTGTAGTTTTTCGATCTCCACCTCCAGCGCCTGCTTTTCCTCTTTACGGATTGTGTGTGTCGCCTTCCTTTTCTTGTAAACTCTCTTCTTTTTGGCAGGTTTGTGCTTTGGTTCGACGTCGGAAGTCTCCGCTACAGGCTCCAACTTGACTTTTTCGTCCTTTTCGTCTTTCGCGCGCACCGAGAAGCCCCGCAGCGCCGCGGCCGCGTGGCGGTCGGCACCGTAGGCTTCACTCTCATCTTCCGCGCTGTCCTGGCGCTGGAACTTGGCCGGGAAGGCGCGGGCGGCCGCGGCGCGAGGGCCCCGGAAGTGCGCACCAATGGACGCCATGATGACGACCCCCAACTGACAAATTGTGTCAGTGACACTGGCGTAACGGCTGGCGCAGTGGGATTGGTGGGGAAGAGCGGGGTTATGGCCAATGGGAGGGACAGACACAAGTTGAAGTGGAGGACGCTGGCGAGTGAGTGTCCTCTACGGGATGATGGCTTGGTTTTGCTGTCGTATTTGTGTGCAACAGGTATGTGCGAAATGTTAACAAAAAAATATGTTGTGAGAATTACGATTCGCTTTGTCTACTTGGACAAGCTGACGGTCTCGTGAACGTAGTTCATGATGGTGTTTGAGACTTGACGGGATAAGTCGCGCATTCCACGCAAGAAGTCATCGGGGACGTCTAGATCTGAGTGGCACAACCGGGTAAAAGTCCAGCGCGTTATGACGAGCACGGCCTCGCCTTCTTCTCCAGACGTCTGTCCTTCGTGTCCACCGTCCTCATTACTTTTGTTGGTGACAGGTGTATCACCTGGAGCTGTGACTAAGACGATCATTATGGATTCTCGTCGAAGGCGCTCGTTTGGACGGTATGGATACAATTCATCTTGATTCACGAAGTCAGTCGTGATCAATGCGTATTTCCTGCCGCTATCGTCAGGAACGTCCACGTGAGAAAAATCACTGAAATAGGCGAGATTTGACTCCACTTCAACGCCGTGTGTTGTGTGGGTCACTAACCGCAACTGTGAAAACATTTCGTCCACCAGTCCATCGTCCTCGCGAATTGTAACATTGTCCGAAGTCTCCGATACAAGGATTTCTGCATTGAGAGCAGCATCCTTGAAAGCATCAGATACTGTTCTAATTCCGCCTCGTACATCGTGAAGTGCTGTTCTGTCGAATTGCACGCTGCAGAAATCTCCTTCTGGGGTCTCGTAACGCTCTTCGTGGAAATAGTTCGCGCAAGGGTGAAGGCCTTGACTCCGCAGCTCTATAAACTGTTTTGCGTTGAGAAGCTTTGGCCCACGCAAGGAGTGGAGTGTGTTGTGGCGTTCGATCTGATCTGCCGTTAGATGAATGAACAGCTCTGTTGGACACATGTCGTGCGAGTGACGTTTTGCGCTCCCTATAAGCATAGCCTGTGCCTTGGCCACTACCAAATGGTGGTTCTGGACGACGTCACGTAATACTCCAGTCTGTGCTTGTCGTGTGGCCAGCGATACTCTTTGCTCGTTACGATACTTCAGCTTTTGAAGCTTGAGGGACTCGAGTTTCGATTCCAAATCTCTAATTTCTTGTTCCAGAGCCTGCTTCTCCTCTTTCCGCACAGTGTGGGTAGACTTGCGTTTTTTGTACACCCGCTTCTTCTTTACTGGTGCTGGTGCATCACTCTCTTCGTCTTGACTCTCTTCATTAGCTTTATTGTCCACCCCTTTCTCCGCTGCGATGACTAAGGCTTGCAGAGCACTGCACTCCTTCCAAGAGTGACTAGGTTGATCCCTGCTTGTGGTTGGTATAGCCCATCCCTCACCGGACAGAACGGAAGCAGGAAGCGCCCCCGATGTACGAACTGCCATGAAACAAGCTGCTTGCGGACTAGGTCGCGGATAGACGAATGGCATCACCCGGGTAGTTTCAAGCTTCATCCCATGCATGCACGTGGCGTAATCGCATGGAGCATTACGTATTTACAAAATACGATTGCGTCCTAGGGAAAGACGACCTGCTCATCGAGCTGATCAAGAGGATTTAGGTACATCGTGAACCGATCGTGCACGTTTTCGTTTTGATTCTATGGATACCTACACTTGGATAAATGCCTACTTCGGCAGCCCTATCGTCTCGCGAACGCAGTTCATAATCGTTTCTGCTACACGCCCAGACAAGTCTCGTAGCTCGCGAAGTACTTGTGTCGGGACATCGAGCTCCGTGTGACAAATTCTGGTGAACGTCCAGCGCGTGATCACAACGACGTTCTCTCCTTCATCTTCAGAAGAAGTGTGTCCACCGTATCTATCTTCATCAGTCTCCTTTTTATCCTTGGGTTCTACGTGTGAGGTGACTAAAATCACAGTTGTAGCGTCGCGCCGAACTCGTTCGTGAGGACGATAAGGAAAGCGTTCATCTTCATCAACAAAATCGGCAGTAATCACGGCATAGTTTTCTTTTCCACTGGAGTGAGGAAAATCGAAAAAGTGGACGAGGTTGTTTTCAACCAGTATGCCACGATTTGTCTGGGTCACAAGTCGCATTTGAGAGAAATCCTCTTCCGTCAAGTCATCGTCTTCGCGGATTGTTAGGTTTCCCGACGTCTCGGAGATGATGATCTCCGCGTTAAACGCAGCACGCTTTAATGCGTTGAGTACAGCACGTATGCCACCTCGTACGCCTCCCAATGGGATTCTATCGAAGCGTACATTGCAGAAGTCTCCCTCCGGCGTTTCGTATCTCTCCTCGTTGAAATATTCCGCCGTGGGGTGCATCCCCATACTGCGCTGATGGATGAACCTCCGTGCGTAGTATAATTTCGGCCCTTTCAACGCCTTGAGTGTGTCATGTCTCGCCGTTCGATCTGCTGCCAGGTGGATGAACATCTCCGTCGGACGCACGTCGTACGAGTGTCGCTGCGCACAGCCCAGCATCATCCCCTGCGTGTGGGCCAGCACCAAGTACTGCTCCTGGACGACATCTCGCAGCACGGCATTGTGCGCTACTTTCTTGCTCAACTTGGTGTCTTTGCCTCCTTCCTGCATCAGAGCCTGCAGCTTGAGAGCCTCGAGGTTGGCTTGCAACGTCTGAATCTCCATCTGCAGTGCCTGCTTCTCCTCTTTCCGCAACGTGTGCGTGGCTTTACGTTTCTTGTACACGCGCTTCTTTTTAGGCGGTTCGGGTGCGTCGCTCTCCTCGCTCTGTTCCTGGGTCGCGGTCCTCGGTTGATCGCCGGAACATGTCCCCATTGCAGTTTGTCGAGCGGTCCAGTCGGACTGCACCACGTTCATCAGGTCCAAAATGCTGGAACTTTCTCGAGAGTTTTGCATTGCTGCGTTCATGTTGGCAGTTGCCACTGCAAGTGGTTGCCGCTGAGGCGGGTCGCTGCAATGCGGTGCCGCTTGGGCGTGACGAAGCTGAACTGCGAATGACGACCTTCCTGAGGGTAAACATGCGGCTCCACTCGGAACGGTTACGGTGGATGCGTTCTGGAGGGGTACTGGTGTGGGATGCAGTATAGGATATGATATTTTACAAGAGGGAAGTTAGAGAGTAGTGTAGGTGTGCGCGCAATCGGGAGAATGGATTATGGGGTGTGGATGTGTAGGTGGTCCGTGACTTGGGCTCCGTACGTCAACTTGCGTTGCGTTCCTGTTGATCTTTACTCATGATTCATGAGGGAGCGCTAACGCTCTAGAAGCGATTTCCTGTTGAAGCTCTTCATCTTTTGGTGTGGATGTGTTTAGTACGAGTCAGTTTTTGTTTTGTTTTTCTTCCTACACGCAAAAAAAAGTTTGACCCGAAAGACAGCAGACAGAATGAGCGACACAGTGTCGGAGGAGGTGGTCTTCTACCCCCTGGCCGGCAGCAGTAAGCGCGCGTTGACTAGCGAGGACGGCGGCTCCACCTCCGACGAGACGGCGAATCAAGCAGAGGCTGGCGCGAAGAAGCGCAAGAAAAACAAGGGCAGAAGGCCCAGTCACGTCGCCAAGAGGGTCGGTCCACAACGATAATTCTAGTAAAAGTTGTTTTGTTGTAGTAAAAGTTGTTTTGTTGCTTATGTGAAGCATTATTACCGTGAACCAGGAGGAGAAGCAGCATTTGCTTAAGGAGCTGGCGTTCCTGGAGGCTCGAGCGGCGGCACTGCGACAAGAAGCAGGGATCCCAGACCCGAAGGAAGTGGCGGCGACAGAGCAACAAGTGGAAGCCAATAGACAACTCAGAGAGACGATCGAGGCGCACCAGAACGCAGTGGCTGCTGTTCAGTCAGCGTTTGCCGAGTTTTCCGTGAGTTCTTGGACGTTTGGGTCGGACGGGCAGAGGTGGAGATCGCTAACTGTTTTTTTTGGTGTTACTGGGCTAGACGCTGCGAGGTCATAACCCGTTAAAAAGCTACATCCACTTGAGTAAGGATGCTGCTACGCGTCGGTCGGAGGTGTGCGCGCTGAAGCACGGCCACTTGAGGCGCGCGAAGCAGTTTCTGGAGCAAGGATGCAGCTGGTGACGAATCCACATCGTCCCTGTCACGAGGAGAATGGGTACCTGACGGACGAAGGGGGTTATATCGCTATCAAGTTGACGTGCACCAGTTTGTGGGCGTGAAGAGTGTGAAGCAAGTGTTCGATGCGCTGCAGTTCTACTTCACGAACATCGAGATCGAAATGATTGAGCTGGGCGACGAGTTGACTGTGAGGGAGGATTCAAATGATCTGGGCAATTTAATGATCCAGCATCGCTTAGTGGCGAGGTTGTGTACCGGGTAACTTGTCGAGAAGAACGTTTTCAAGTTTTTCGAGTATTATGAGGAGGATGAGGAGGGCAATGGTCCCTATGGCATTATGGCCTCTTCTCCTGTTGAAAATGACGAGTTATATCCGTACTTTCCGGGGCAGCGTCTGAGGAAGGATGTCTCCGGGGCAATGAAAGTGTCTTCGTTCAAAGAAGCAATCACAACTTGGTGGCGAAGAACTGGGGACAGAACTCGTGGTTGACTTAACACGATGGTTTCAAGTGAAGCTGTATCATCCAGAACTGAGACTGCCGCAACACGTAGTAGAAGATGTGCGGCGCAGTATCACACTCTTCACAGACCCCATGATTCGCAGCATAAATCAAAGTCTGTATGGTGCGTCATACAAGAGGTGGTTTAGCTGAAATACTTCAAAAGAGCGGCACCAATTCTACTCAAAATGCTATAGCTGCAGACCCTTATCAGGCTTTGGAAAACCATATTACAGGCTCTGCTGGATACTTTCGTCAGTCTTGCTCAATTTGGTAACACTCGGTAATACGTTTGAGCCAGTGAAATGACATGACATGCTGAATTACCTTATTGTTTTACGTCGTGCTTGCTGGAATACCTAGTGTCTCCCTCACGCAATTCAGGAAGGTGCCCTGGGAAAGAATTGAATTCTGGCGGAGATCCAGCAAAGCCTCGCGAGAAATGCTCAAGTCCGTGTGGCAAATTCGAGAACAAGACCAACGTGTCACAACAACCACCTGCTCTCCCTCTTTCTCAAATTTTACATCGCCCTTCGTGGCTGGCTCAATGTACGACGTTAACAACATGGCGGCGGTGGCGTCTCTTCGTACGCGCTCCAACGGCCTGTACGGATAGAGGTCATCTTCGTCGACGAAGTCCGTTGCTGTGAGTGCGTACGATCCTTTACCATCCTTGCCATTCTCGCCACGAGAATACTCTGCAAAATGCACAAGATTGTTCTCCAGGAGCACACCCCGATTTGTTTGTGACACCAAACGCATCTGCGAGACGCCGTCGTCGTTCAGGTCGTCGTCCTCACGCACGGTGATATTTCCCGACGTCTCGGAGATGATGATCTCGGCATTAAATGCCGCCTGGAGCACTGCATTAAAAACTGCTCGTACGCCTCCTTTCACTCCTCGCAGCGGCGTGATCTCGAATCTGACGATGCAGAAGTCTCCGCTCGCTGTCTCATACCTCTCTTCATGAAAATACGGCGTCGTGGGGTTGATCGCGTTGCTACGTGCACGCAAGAATCGTTCGGCTTCTCGCAGCTTCGCTCCACGCAGAGCATGCAGCACTCCTCTGCGCTCCGCTCTGTCTGCACTCAGACAAATCTTGGTCTCCATCGGTCTCACTCCGCTCATGTGGTTCTGCGTGTGTCCTGAAAGCAGCGCTCTCACCTGCGCCATGACGAGGTGCTGGTCCTGAATGGATTCTCTAAGCACCGCGTTCTCCACCGCTCGGTCGCGATATGACTTGGCCGCTTCTCCCTGCTGCACCAGTGCCTGAAACTTGATATCCTCGAGTCTGGCCTGCAGTTCCTCGATCTCCTTCTCCAGCGCCGCCTTCTGCTCCTTGCGGATCGTGTGAGTGGCCTTGCGCTTCTTGAACACGCGCTTTTTCTTCTGCGGCGGCGGCGAGCTGGACGCGGAGGACGCCGGCGACCTCGAGGCCGGCGTGTCCTGCCCCGTCGTGAGCTCCATGAGCGAGGCGGCCGCGCCGCGATGCTCGTCCTGCGGCGGCGGCCAGCAGCTGTTGACGCCGCTCCAGCGCTGCAGCTGGCGGTTGTCCACGAGCATCAGCGCGTCCTGCGGCTTCTGCGGCGCCAGGAACGAGTTGGGCGCGGTTGGCAGTGGGTCCATCGGCTCTCGGACAGGTCGTTAGTCGCCCAGGAACATGGAGAGCCCCGACGGTGGGTGAAAGCGCTAATGATGACGACGATGAGTGTGTTTAGTGGCGTGAATATGACGTCACGAAGGGAATTGCACTTTGGGGTATTGCTAGAACGACGGAGTAAAGTTGATAGCGTGGTAAATACCTTTGACAAAGAATAAATCACGGGTGGGAGAGGTGTCCGTTCTCACCGTAAACCGACGGGGAGACTGCAGCGCGATTACGCGGCCTGGACGTGGTGGTTCATGGCGCGGGCAGAGCTGGAGACTCGAGGCTGCGTGTGGTGCCGGGCTCTGACTCGCCAGCCGATGGCGACCAGGTCCTCGGGGACAGTCTGGCGGGATCTGGAATGGGACACGGTGCGTGCGCGAGGCCGCAGTGCCGCAGTGAAACAGAGAACTTCAACGCGTGATGACCGCGTTCTGCCGGTTGCGACCAGTGCTCTCAGCGCAGTCAGCATTTTGGTGTTGGTCCTTCCAGCCAGCAACTGCAAGGGTAGGACGACCGTCCGACCGACACTACAAGTCGATGCAGCCGAAGCTGCTCACTTCATCTCAACCTTCCACACCTACACGAGCATTTTAACCTCCTTTCACCTCTCGCGTTTCGGTGCGATGGTCTCGCTCTCCACCTCGTCACCTCCGCCAACCTTCTCACTCGCCGCCGGACGCTTGATTGATGCCGAACGCGCCGCAATCGCGCCCCTTCCATGCAGACATCTGAACGCCGTCGCAGCGTTCAGCGCGTCACGGCGCTAAGTGCGACGCGCTCGCCCTCGCCGGTAGTAAGCGAAATGCATTCACCGTTCCAGGCGTCGGGCATGGGCCGCGACGACCGCGGCTTCCCCTCGCGCGACGCGCGCTACAGCAGCCCGCGCCTGGCGACCACTCGGGCGGGGCGCCGGCCGCTTCCGGGCAGCAATTTCGACGCGAATCCGATGGCTGCAGGCGTCTGGAGCGACCCGAACGTGCGGATGTCGTTAGCGATGGCGCCACCGACGTATCCGCCGTTCCAGAGCCCCGGTCAGGACCCCAGCGTCGAGCCCAAGCAGACGCACAGTGCCACGAGCACGAGCGGCGACGAAAGCAGCGGCGACGACGCCAAAACGGCCGCCAAGAGGCAGAAAACTCACAAAAACAGATCGGAGACCAAACAAGGCAAACCGCAGCGGAAGGAACGCAAACCCACACATACACTACGCAAGGAGCAGAAGATGGAGCTCTTGACGCAGATCGAGCAGCTCCAGGGCCAACTCGAGAGCCTCAAATCGCAGGCCATTGTGTCCAACGCGTTGCATGTCAAGAAACACACACAGGCACCCGTGATGAACGTCATCCTGAGGGATGCAGTGCAGTCGAGACAGTCGACGCTCGCAGACGTGCAAGGCTGGATTTCTGGGTATGTGCAACAACAACATGATATTAGCCCCATCAATAGTTTTATAAAGCTTGGGTTGGACCGCGCGCAGCGCCACAGAGAGCTGGTGGCCATGAAACACGCCAAGCTGCAGACTACGCACGAGTTTTTGCTTCGTCGTAGCCAAGGACTCGAGCCAGGGAGACAGTACTGCGAGGAAGAACGCTTTGAAACGTCCAGAGGGGATTACTGTGCGCTGAGGTTCGCAGTCGCGCATTTCCGTGGAGCGGCAAGTGTCCGAGCGGTGTTTGACGCAGCGCTGGTTCAAATTGCAAATGTCGAGATGGTCATGTCGGACGTACTGGGTAACATTACGATTCGAGAGGATGACGACAATGGTGATGATAATATCACGCAACTAAGATTGGTGACATCGACGGCCTCTGCACCTGAGGCGCCACCATTGGAGACCAACTCCATGCAGTTTAACGAGTTTCACGAGGCAACTACTGCAGGTGGTCCCAACGGCGGCGCAACCAGTGAGTTCGGTATCATCATGGCTGATTTCGTGGACGAAGATGAACTTTATCCGTACAGGACACAGGAGCGCATGCGAAAGGATGTCACGGCAGCGCTACTGCTCACGCGCTTACCGAAAGACGAGCATCACTATGGTAGTAGTGCAAGAGGCTGTGATGACAACGAACTAGTGATTAAGGTCACGATGTGGTCTCTCATCAAGTTACACCACTCGGACCTGAAAGTGTCGTACGATTGCCTCGAAGAAACTCGCCATGAGATCGGTCGCTGGGGTGAGGAACTCGTGCGTGGAATGCAGCGAATGCTCGCACTGAGACGAATCCATTAACGTTGCTCTCTAACTATTTTACGCCATCCTTAAGCGCAGACAGCAGAGTGCAGAGAGCCTCATGCAGCAGCGCCATCAGCAGTTCAGTTATTATATCTGCAGAGCAGATGAGGTTCGGAACATTACCTGTACATACCTGCACCGGTGAGCATGTCTTCACGACTCGGACGACATCAGCAGTTTGCGTCTTGAGAACTATTCCGGCACACACACTAAACATAATATCATAGTGTGTGTGTGTGTGAACAACAAATTGCTTCTTGTGTAATGAGTATCAGTAAACTTCCTGCCAGCACCATCGGTATCGGAATGAGTTGACAGTGTCCTGGATTGTTGCCAGCAACCGGGCAAAGTCCACAACCAGCTAGGTATCCCTATTTGCTTGTGTCCGACGCTGTGTGGCGCAAACACTCGAGGATGTCGGCGGTCCAACAAGAGAATACTGCAATCAAATTTTGCGACTGGGTGCTCGGGGTCTATTTCCTCCCGATGAGAACTCGCGTGTGGATCAGAACCGCGAAAGCTGTCCACCGATTCAAATATCCACCTGCAGTCGATTCAAACGTGAGGAGATCGAACCACGAACAATTAATACGCACTGCTCACGAAGATGACGCCCCAAGAAGCTGTGAGACGGGATTACCGACTCGTCCGTGTGCGTGATCTCAAATTTAACCCACGAATTCTCACCGAAAGAAGTTGACGCTCGATATCCGATTGCTGGATGCAGGTACAATATCTAGTTGCGTCTCGTCAACTCAGCACAATGCGTTGAGCGCGCCTCCGTCGCACCACGGTGGTAGCGAACCTCGAGCAAAATGAGCGTAGCTCGTACGTGTACCCGAAAAACGCGAGGTCTGCTCTCGCCACTCCGGAGTTCGCCAACTCTTTTTAGTCAGTGCCCTTGCCTGGCTACTCTCCACCAAGTTTTTTTAGCAGATGTGGTGAATTTGGTGCCAGCTGCAACACCGTTTCAGCAGTCCCTCCTCTTCAGCAAAATAGCATACAAAGCCCCGCAACTGATCTTTGTTCATGATTGTGGATACACTGACAATTGCGTATTGTGTCTCGTCAACATGGAGCTCGCGATCTCAGCACTTTATCTTTGGCCAGTGCTGCCGGCGCCGCCGCGCGCTGTCGTAGGAAAATACGTGTGCTCTCACCATTGCGAACCCCGCTCATGATGAACGTCGGGGAGGCGATCACCGCACATGTGTAGACGAACGCTTGAGGTTGGGATTTCCGATGCTGAGGTGATTAACAAGTAAGTAATAAAGCCGGTCAGGCAGGACAAGGGGATTATGGGGCGAAGAGCCGACGGTAATCGACAGGCCAGTACTGTTGACGCGTCAGGGACACCACCGCGACAGATATGTTATAAGACACGTCGCGTATTCAGCGAAGTTTAAACCATGCGTGGACATTCCCCCCAAAACAAGCACTAGATAGATAGGTAGATTCGTCACAAACTGTCACATCATAAAGTATTCCGCTCCAAGCAGTAAGCTCAGAACGTTATCACCAAGAAAACTCGATGCCGTCCATAGTATAAGTTAGTGAAAAAAAGCATACTCCTAGTTTCCATTTCCTACTCCTCCACGCTCTCCAACGAGCTGCATCGAACGTCCAAACTATTTACAACCCAGCAGCCAACTAATATACCAACAACAGCCTTTCATTCCACGATTGTCCCTCCGCCCAGCACGTGTACCGTGTCATCTTTGTCGCCGTGTGTGCTACGACATCTCGCCGTCACGTGATCCCCGCCCCTGGCCACCGCCGCTCCTCAGTCGCAATCTCGCCGCGGACAGCTCAAGCCATGGACCTGTACGCGCCCCCGTCCCCGCGGCCGCGAGCCTTCGCGCCCTTCCCGCGCCCCGCCTTCCCGCAGGACGAGCGGCCGCCGGCGCAGGAGGCGGCGGCCGCCGACAACCTGCTGTCGCTCATCCAGTCCATGGCCCCGCGACGCTCCGAGTCGGACGAGAAGCTCCCGAGTCTGCTGCGCCACCACGACGGCAACACGTCCGAGGAGGCCGAGACGACCGCTCGAGGCAGGAAGAGGAAGCAGCAGCCCCAGACACCACCCCGAGCCAAGAGAAAACCAGTAGGTAGACCGGCTAAAAACGCCCAAGAAGGAGAAGAGAAGAAGAAGAGAAGAGACAAGAAACCTACATACATTGTTCGCAGAGAGAAGAAGGCCATGCTCGAAGCGGAGCTGGTGCAACTCAAGCGACAAGTCATTCAGTTGAGACGAGCGAGCGGCATCCCCGACTCCTTCTTCATTGAGAGAGAGCAACTCGCAGCCAGGATTCAGGACAATGCCAGACTCCGAGCGGAGTCTAGGAAACAGGATCTGCTGCTCAGGAACGCGCATGCGATTATGGCGGCGGAGTACTTGATGAAGTGTGCTGAGAGTCCCATTGAAACGTTCATTCACTTGACCACGGATTTGAAGCAGAGGAGAGCGGCGTTGGTGCAGCTGAAGGATATGAAGCTTGCACAAGCTGATGATTTCATCGCGGAACGATCGAAATGCATGCCGCGTGTGACGCCGTGGTGCCAGGAAAGCAAGTTCGAGACCGAGGAAGGACACTTTTGCGCCGAGAAGATGGACAACACGCCGTTCCATGGTGTGCGGTCGGTCAGACAAGTATTTGAAGCCCTGCAGTTCTTCTTCCGTAACATGGAAATCAGCATTTCTGAGATGCTAGGAGATATTACGGTGCGCGAGGACGATGACAGCACGGCCAGCGACTCGTTCTCGAACCACCGCCTCGTGAGCACAATGTGCCACGGCGTCAAAGTTGAAAAGAACATTGTCAAGTTTTTCAAGCTTGTCGAACCAGGCGTAGGTGACGAGAACGAAGGGAACGTGCCGTATGCGCTAGTTTCCACGGATTCTGTGGATGTGGATGATATGTATCCATATGTGGCAGATGAACGCATTAGGATGGACATCAACGCAGCGATGAAGTTCACGGAGCACTTCTGCAAAAGGCCACCTAATCAAAAGAAGAGAACTCGTACGCGGCACCCTCTGTATGGTAGCGGTGGTTTCCCGTATCCACGAGACCCTGAAGAGGAGGAGGAAGAAGAAAGTGATTATGAACGGGTAGTAGTGCTTACGCGCTTCTTCCGTGTCAAGCTGCACCACACAGAGATGGATATCCCACCTCACGTCCTCCAGGAAGTCCGCCAAGGACTTGCTTGCTTTTCTGATACGATGGTTCAAAGTATGCATCGTGTCATCTACGAGTCCCGGTAAGGTATTTGCCGATGGCATTATAACGCAGATCAAACATGATGTGGAATTATTGTAGTTTTGGGAGGCTAAACGCCTTGAATAGGGGGTTTCAGTTTATCGTTTCTTGGGCTCATTTCTCGGCTCATTCCTTGGGCGGCTCATTCCTTGCACGCCCTTTCAACGATGTTGTGATCGAGTTGAGGAGGGTATACATGCTGACAGTCAAAAGTTGACAGTCAAAAGTTAGTCCTTCGCCGAGAGCAGCTCAAGCGAATTCATTTCTGCAGAACGAGTCCAAGGCGAAGGTCGGCCAGAGCACCCAGAACGGGACTGGTGAAGAAGTAGGGAACACGCCTACCTTCATCGCTTCAGCTCGACGCTTCAACTAATTGCTGTTGTTGATGTTCATTGAACGGGATTAAGTTTAGGTTGGCGACCTGTATTTCATCCAGCTTGGGTAAGCTGCTCAGACTCCTGCTTGTAGGTGGCCGACAAGCTGTCGAGGCTGAAAGTCAGGTCAGCACAGAACTTATGGTGCAGGTCGTGCGGGTGCAGCCGCGTGCATAATCGTCGTACTCACCACGGTGCGTTCCTTGACAGAACTGGGCCGCTTGGGCAATGTGGAGCTGGCGGTGGGGAAACCCTCCGACGACCGCAGAGTTTCGATCGTGCAGAACCACAAAAGCAAACAAAGCCAAACAAAGCAATTCTGTTCCTTACTTCGCCATCCTTGGGTCGAACGATAGCTACTCAGCTTCGCAAGAATCTCAAAAGTACCTTTGCCGACAAACAGCACTCATTGTCGCGAAGGTTATTGAGCAGTGAAGATGCACGTCAGATCACACAACGCGTTTGCCCTAAACTGAATAGCGCACCGAGCACGATAAGCGTCTTGGCACGCGCCAAGCGTTGCCGTCAGTGCAGACACCAGGGGTGGCATCTACGTAGCTCGAGCGCTATCGCAACCTGTCTACTTTAACGACCTTTACCGCAGACTGGTTAGCTAACCAAGCAATGGACACGAAAGCAAGCGGATCATATTCAAAAGGATTCGGCGCACACCACTTCCTGAACAGAGGAAGTTGACTAGCGATGTTGATTTTGAAGTGGTAATGTTGACGCGGCCAATATAATTGCCATGTCAGTTAAGAAAACTGCCATTCGATTGAAGTGCTGATTTTCTTAGCGCAACCACCGTTGGGATTGAAACCAGCTTTCAGCCCTCAATTTGTTTAGACCGCAAAATGGACAGCCCTGAACACTCGAGCATCCACCAAAGTTGGTCTCCGTCAACAATGCTGCTTTCCTATTGCATATCCGTAACAGGCAGCTATTGCAGTGCGTTCACCACAGCTTCATCTAAAATGCTATGGTAGCTCATATCCCACACCACTGACTGAACTCAACTGACTGTATTTATTGATTGGAACAGCAATGGATCGCTGGCGCCGCGCTCGTCATGTTAGACACAAGCGTATAATGATTGTGCTTTCTTCACTCGCGCTTGGTGGCTGTGGCATCTGGTGCACGCACTTTACGGGGATGATGGCGCTGGACTTGACGCTGTTGGATGGTTCGACCCTGAATATTAACTTTGGGTCTTACGATCCTCTCATTCGTTTTTGCCGTGTGCGGAGTGCTGCTTGGTCTGAAGATCGCCTCGTCAGATCCTTACTTTCTCGAAATGGAGGCAACTATTCGCAACCAAAGACTGGTAAGAAACTTCCCACTAACCACGAAAAATACATAATTGCATCTGACCTTTATGTGTTTCCCTAGACCGCTGATATAAATTAAATACGCTTGTCCGACACGTCGCACAATAACTCTGCATCGTTCCGCTTGAAAGTACGTTGGCATTTCCCAAATAATACTGCCAAAAGAGCTTATGCGGTGTTTGTCGCAGCTTGCTGCTTTGCTTTCACGACCACGGCGCATTTTGACAGGAGGGCTCTTTGCAGCTATTGGTGTCTTAGGGATGCACTATATAGGCATGCTAGCTCAGCGCACAAAAGCTACCATGGCGATAAACTCAGGACTGGTAGTCTTATCGTCGATTATTGCCATCAACGCGACGACCGTGGCATTCTGGATAATATTTAGGGCGGTAAGGACATTGCACTAATTTCTAGATTGTATTCACCTACCTAATAACTGACCTATTCCGCTGTCGCGCGTGGTCAGTTATTTTTCATGCCCCACAGCGAGTTTTTACGGTTAGGAAGCGCATTAATCATGGGCGCTGGTGTCTCTGCAACGCATTATTGCGGTATGGCCGCTGCTTCATACGTATCCACCTTCGACAACGACACATCGACAAACACAACCAGCGTTTTAGTGAATGGCACCCATGCAGCAAATGCAGCTTCACACATTTCATTGCTAGCTTGTTACCGGTTGACCATCTACAGTGTGGTGCGAAATATGCAAAAAGATGAAGAAACTGGAGGCACAGGTAATCTAAACACATGCCGGTCTCCACGGCCCCACGACATTCTTCACGCTTCTGTGGAAAACCTGCCCGAAACGAGCAATTTTACGAGCATGAAGGTGTACCCAGATGATGGCTAAGAATGCACATCAGCAAGGGCAGCATAAGTCTTTTATGTTGCCCAGCTTCTGGTAAACGGGTTACGGCACTTCGAGCGATCCTTTGCATTTCTTACGTACTAGAGCCTTGTTCGCGCATAGTGTCATTATGGCAAAATCGTGATTTTCCGTGGTGACCAGAATTTACTTCCAATCATGGCGGTCGTCAAAATATCATTCTTGCATGGATAGTGTTCGCGCGCGAAAAAATATTATTTTGCAATCATTTCAGAACTTTGAGACAGTTGACCGTAGCTCGACGAGTTCCTCTCATTTGCCAGACATACTGTACCGCGGGGTGCGTATCACCGGATACCCAGCTCGTAGGCATTTTTACTTGTAGGTAGCCGAACAACCGGCAGCAAATTCAAATTTAAAAGACATGCTGTTGCTTCTACTGTTAATTGCTGTGATTCGCTTAGGCATCAAGGGACGAAAAACACAAGCAAGAAAATGCCACAACTGTACGCCTATTGGGGTTAGCTACAAGTGCAGTAGAAGCTCTTTTGTGATCATTTTCGGATGGATGTTGGATAAGCATCCGAAAATGATCACAAAAGAGCTTGCTGCGAATGTGTTGCTCGAACATGTCGTAGATGTTGCTCTACGACATGTTCGAGCAACACATTCGCAGCATGCCTCAAAACCAATGAGAACGACACTAAAATGGATAGGAATAGCGGCGAAGAAATGACAATAAACCATTAACTTCATACGTATGGCCTCACTACCTGTTCATACAGTTAAAGTTTTGGAGTACCGACAGCGTAGGCTCCGGAACACCCAACATAATTTGCTACTAGTAGCCAAGCTAAAAGAAACAGTGCCAACTGCGTTAAAATCATCAATCTATCGTTTCTTGTCGTCGTTTTCCTTGTCGCCGGAAAGTTCTTCACCGCAGGTATCACTCTCGGAATCACCTGCAACAAGAAGAATTACATTAGTCTGGCTACATGCCATGATCATCATCGTCATTTACAGTTGTACATACTTCCTCCTTGGAGTAGTGACTCCAATAGTGTAGCTGCATCGCTTTCAGTTTCGCTTTCAGTTTTAGTTGTCTGCAAGCTATGAGTACGCTTGTACAAGTCATAGTCGTACATTCCTCGTATAAAAATGGACTTGATCTCGCCTAGTCAATACAATGAGAGCGGTTGGCGCTTCTGTGTTTATTGCCGTTTCGAGCACAGTCCAAGCTTCGGGTTTGATGTCTATGTCTGTTTTCAGCTGGTGCTTGCTTGGAGTATCCTCAAAACTCGTTGAACAAGTAAAACCGTTGGGTTTTGGCCCTCGTCGCACGCTGTTCTTCTCCACAGTTCTTGTCCAGCGTAGACGAGCTTCTCGACACACTTTCCTTGCCACGAGCAGACTTGTGAGGCGAATTCGCCGACGTGTCATCCTCGCCTTGTTCGACATCGTCGACAGCAAAAAGAATGCAACACCAAAGAAAAACACTAGTAGGAATGCACGAAAATCATGATTTAGCTTTAAGAACAGGGGGGAGGCTGTTTTACAAAACGGGCCTTATAATGGCATTATGGAGCCATAATACGATTCTGAATTTGCCGTGTTTACGGTCGTGATTTTCGTTCATAATGCCACTATGGCGCCAAAATTGCGATTTTGGGGGTAGTGCGAACACGGCTTGAATGCTTTTTAAGTACTATTAGTGTTTTACTTGCTTTTTCAGGAGCCGGCGAATAGTATACCTCGCATATTAGAAAGCATGACGTCACACCAGGCCATAATTCCCTTGAGGAGGCCTTGCTGGGTGCGTTCTGGTAAAGGAAACGCAGGACGGTGAATCTTCACGAAGCCAGCGCGGCGCATGATTACCACTAGTTCTTCAGTTTCCTTTGAGCAGTCTCCGCCACCCCCAGTTTTTTTTTTTCTTTTCGCGGCGGTTAATACAATAGCACCCATTTGATCTTTGCGAACACAATCAGATGGTCTGTACGGATAAAGTTCATCCACGTCTACGCTATCCCTCACGAGAACACCAATCTCCTTATCGCCTCCAGCTTGCTCTGCACCATAATATTGAGCAAATGAAGCGGTATTTACTTCTGTCTTCACCCCGTTTTCATCCTCGGACGACAAGCGACAGTTGCTGAAATTTTCGTCCTCAACACTAAAATCGTCTCGGACAGTGATATACCCAAGCCGCTCAGAAATCGAAATCTCCTCGTCCATGAAGTGGCATAAAGCTGCGTTGTATACTTCTCGCACTGACTTGACCCCAACAAATTGCGTCACATCGAAAAGCGAGCAGCACAAGTTCCCCTTTTCGTCTACAAACTGCTCGCTGGACGCGTACGGCTGGAGTAGATCCACATTATGACTTCGAGCCTCGATGTAGCCCACTCCGTTCTGAATCTTGAAATCTCTGAGCGACGACAATGTCTGTCGGCGTGATTCCTGATCAGCTCTGAGATGGATGTACGAGTAAAGTGGGCAGGGTGCTGGACCTCGCTGTACATCAACAACACACCTTAATTAACTGAATAAAACACGTTGATGGTCAAATTCCTAAAAAAAACGCACCGCACAACTTGCCAGTCCCGCCTGCGCGTTGGCAATGAGCAATTGTTGTTGGCGCAGCACACTACTCAGTACCGTATTACTGGTCGCTACCTTTTCAATACTTTGGTCCCCAGTGAGCCCCACTTCTTCTTTCAAAACAGCCAACTGGGCCTCCAGTTCTTGCACCTGCTCACTTAGTCTTGCCTTCTCTTCCTATCAGTGTACCAAGATGAACATCTCTTTTACTAAAATCAACTGCGGCTGTAATGGTGTAAGTATCTATTACCTTCTTGAGCAGATACGTAGCTTTGCGTTTTTTCACAGGGCGACGTGTGCTGTTGGAGCTCGAGTCGTCCCCATCAGTGCTCGCAATTGGAGACAAGCTCTGAAGCGCTTCATTGTTAGTGTTGGACATCCCCTTGGCGCGACTTGAGTCTCTGACAGCGAAATGCAAAATGCTCCTGATTTTCATTGGTGCTGTGCGCCCATCTCTAGTGGATACTCTACCAACATTCATGGTCGCCACTTCGAAAGAAGCTCATCTGTAACTTTGAAGAGCATAGTTTTAGTGGCAGTCAATGGCTCCCGGTATACCCTTGTGGACGTAAATAATGCCCTACGCCAAGTACATTCGAAAGCAAGCGTATGAATGCTTCTGTTGCTCTATGCAGGAAGCGGAGCTGGAAAGTCTAATAAACACATTGGATGCGAGTGAAATCTGCGACCCTTTACATTTCCGTGAGCTTGGAAAAATATTCCTTTTCATCATATCGATTTTCAACTCAACAGCGCTAACCACTAACAGCGTTAGCAACGACAATCCGCCCACAAGCAATTACGAGAGATTTGTCACGAGTTGGTATGTGAACTCCGAACTGCGGCAGAATCATCCTCATCCGCTTTAAGGTACAGAATACAGCACGCTGCGGATGGCCCTCGTCGTGATATCGCCCCACCTAGCAACATCTTGCTGTACTTCCTGCCAAACAGCTTCAGATATGTCAAACTCTGGATAGTAAAGCTTAACAAAGGCAGCACGTCGCAACGTTACAACCAGCGTATCATCCTCCGCCTCGAGCTGGTCTGCTGTCAGCACAAAAGCTGCAGACAAGTCTTTGTGGATTCGCTCACTTAGGATAGAGCTCGTCCTCATCCACCGAGTCAATGACGAGCATTTCACAGGGAGCGCCGGCAAAGCTCTCGGAGGCTTCGAAAATTCGTGAAAACATGATGCGGCTGACTTCTGTTGTGATTCCCATACCATTCGTCGACACCATCCTCGCATTGTAAATGCTGCTGTCAGCACAATCATAGTCATCTCGAGTCGTGATATGACCCAATCGTTCGCAAATACTGATTTCCACGTTGATCATGCTGAAGAGTACCGCGTCGTATGCTTGTCTGAGGGACTTCACACCAGGAAAATGAACGGTCTGACACCGACACAAAGATTTTCAGTCTTTTACTCTAACCAACTGAGCTATCCAGACTAAATATTATATTAATAAATATAAATCTGAAAATGGAGCAGCACACATCTGGGTTCGTGTACTAATGCAGCTCGAAATTTCTGTTCTCGAATTTGAAGGAGTGTTTTGCTGCGCTCTTCCCAGATTTTTTTCAGACAAATGCGTGTACACAACGGATGAAGCTCCTACATTTATCCCATTCATCCCAGACAACGAAATCAGACTAGAACCAAACTCTAGAGAGACTCAATACCACGTACCAAAGGCGGTGGTAGCGTGGAGTGCACCCGTGCAATACCAAGCTGCTGACCACGTATAGTGGAGGCAACGACTTTGTTCTCCGAGACCACCCGCTCCAGTGCTGGAACATCGACAGACTTGAGTGGAAATTGCAGCTCTTTCAGCTCCCACTGAAGCTCCAACTTGGACCGCAGCTCGCGGACCTCCGCTTTCAGGTTTTTAATCTCCTCCTACACTTTTTCTCGTCAGAACTTTCTCAAGTTTAGTTCTCTTTGATGCTTTACCTTCCGCTTTGTGCTCGTGCCCTTGCGCCTCTTCTGGGCCATGAGACTCATCGAAACAGCGTTGAACCTCCCGCGGACTTGGTCTCTGCTGTCTCCAGCGCGTCGTAGCCCCAGGTGAGACCTTCAGCACCGCACGCCGGATGGTGTGATCGCCAGCCGGGACGATGACCACACCCAATAAGCACACGATTTGCTAGTCGCGATTACCTAGGAAATATGGTACGCAAGTTTTGCTTGAGAAAACATGATGCTGTGGATACACCAGAATGGAGGACCGCTAACCTACAGAGTTTGTGGGTCGTTTGATGAAGGGCTGAGCCACATATAACAATTCAGCGCGAACTTGCGCGCAAAGAAAAACATATTGATGGTTTGATTTGTTGTTACATCGACAACCAACTATCCGTCGAGGACAAAAAGCTCCGCGCGATGTCGTTGTCTGTGCAGACGGCGAAGGAAGTCTACCCGATCCAGGACAACAGATTCTTGTCTTTTCTCGTACACTGGCTTTATATGCCCTCGTGAGTTGGGACAAAAATCCATGGCAAGCGTCGAGGACACGAGCAACATCGTCAACGCCGTTAAATCATCCACTTTCGACACTTAAGAACCTCAAGCTCAAGTTGATATGTAGATTCAACGGGCAGCAGGAATCTACTACTCGTAGAATAAATGCACATAGGACTGTTATCTTGTAAAATGCCACATCAGTTAACGTTTCCAAGAAACGCAAGAACAACTGGCTGGGAACGGGATACTTGCGTTAGTCGGTATTCTAGCTACCGTGGCCACCCTTTTTTAGAAGCAGTTATCGTTTCATTCTCTCGTTTTGTAATGGGCTTTGCTTTAGCTGAGCTTCTGGACTCTGAGATTGCGCCTTGCTCTTCAGTTTGAACCAGCAACGAAGAACTATATGCTAATGATTTATATTGTGCTACGGCTTTATTATTTGCAAAATTGACCAACTGCTTTACAAACTCAAGGGTATCCATATTTCTCCTTGGTTTGTTCTATTCACTTGCTTGCGTTGGCAAAAGTTGTATTTTAACTGCGCGGTTGTTTCGTTGCGGCCATAAAGTACAACAACTTCACAACCGATTCACGACGAACATCTCAAAATGGCGCACATTGCTTACGGCGACAGGATCGTTTAACATATTCAAGCACAATATCTGTACTTACCTAAATCACGTCGCTGAAGCTACGACTCCTATAATGGTGCCAGTATTTGATGCTTCGATCTTGGCAGCGGCGTGTTTTTGTAAAATCAGTGTCTTTTTTACGCTTGATTGTCTTCAAATAGAGGTCGTTATTACGTTTAAACTATTCTGCAAGGTTAGAAAAAAAAAGTTCCTCTTCGGGGAGGAACCCGTCAGGAAGATCAGATGAGTCCTGACTGGAATATAAAAACATCTGCATGTTTACTAAATTCGGGTTGCACAGTCGCAATTCTACTTAATTTTGTACTTTCAGATCTCGATTCCTTAAGCTAGCTAACCAGCCTCTAACAAATTTATTACTGGTCACACAAACGAGACAGAGAGCTGCACACAAAAATGTCAAATGGTTCTGAACGAAGCCAGTATTTGGTTCGCCTTTTAACATGACTTTGAACGCCAGAATACTTTAGATTTGGCTGGCAGAAAGAAGAAACTTGGCCCATTGCAAAGGTTCTAGCCGTGACGACTAGTTTGTTAATGTTATGAACCTTATTAGTTAGGCGGTTGTCGCACACGATTCAAATTCCTAGTGATTTATTCGTAAGAACTGTTAATTATGTCAACATGTAAATATTTTACTCAAACGGACCAAAGTGTTCATAAGTAGCTGCCAGGTATAAAATTTTAGTATTTGCGAGCTCACCTTTCCAGTGCCAAGAAGAGCTTATTCAAAAGCGTCGCTCATTGCATACGCTCTACAAAAGCGAGCGTAAAAACAACAACAAAATCCTCGAAGAAAACCGGTCGATCTGAAAATCGTCATTGATTAAGGTTTCGAATACACGTAGCTACGGATGGTTTTCATTAAAACGTCCCCCCATCGGCCAATTCCGGCCTGTAACTCTTGGCGAGTAGCTTCAGAAACTGGAAACTGTGGGTTATAAAGCTTCAAGAACGCCGCACGTCGCAGGGTTACCACCAAGTCACGCTTGTTGTCAGATTGCCCAGCTGCTTTGTCACCGCTTCTTTCCGTTTGATTAGAAACCTGGACAGACCGTCTACTTACAGTCAAAACAATAGCACCCGACGTATCAAGCCGAACACGCTTGCTCGGGAAGTACGGATACAGCTCATCTTTATCCACAGAGTCCAAAGCCAAGATGCCGCATGCCTGTCCACCGAACCCTTCATCCTCCTCCGTGAACAAGTGCGAGAACGTGACGATGCTGCTTTCCACTGGGATGCAATTGTCCGACCTCGATAACACGCGCGTATTGTACACGCTTCCATCAATGGTGTCGTAGTCATCTCGCACGGTCATATGGCCAAGTCTCTCGGTGATTCCAATTTCAATCGTGTTGTAGTGGAACAGGAGGGCTTCCCACACTTGCTCCAGAGAATCAACTCCAGGAAAATGCATGGCTTCCAAGTGCACCGAGCAGATATCTCCATCCGCTGTCTCGTACCGCTGGTCTGACGTGTGCGGTTTCTCCGGATCCACGAATCTCCCGGGCGCCATCAGGAAGTCGTAGGCATTTCTCAGCTTCTGCTCCCGTACAGCCATCAGCGTCTCTCGGCGCTCGTTCCAGTCCTTGGTCAGACAGATCTGCGTGTACAGCGGGTGTGATCCTTGATCCCCCTGCAGTTACAAGATCGTTAGCAATTGCACACACCTAGCTCGTTAAAAAAAATAAAGCGTACAAGGCATTCCACCAGCATGGACTGTGCATTGGCGACTTTGAGCTGCTGGTTCTTGGCCAGCGACGTCAGCAGGTTATTCTCAGTCAGCACGACTTGCACCTGCGGGTCCAGCAGCGCCGCGTCCTCGGGGGACAGCGAGCGGATCTGCAGCTCCTGCAGCTCGGAGGTCAGGCGCTGCACCTCCAGCCGCAGCCTCTGGGCCTCCTCCTGCCGCACACACACAAAGAGTCGCCGTGAGTCCGTGCAATCGCGACGAGACGGAGGGGATCACGTGGAACGCACTCGCCGGGCCGTGTACGTGCACTTCTGCTTCTTCATGAACTTCTCGCACTGGCGCGACTGGCCTGATGCGACACGCAGCGTAATCACGTGATTGTGCGGAGCCCGTGACGACCACGGGCTCAGATGGATAATGGCGACTCAAGTCGGCGCACTTCAAGCGCCGCGTGAGTCACAGCGCTGCAAGCCACTGAATTTGCGCTTCTCGAGGTTGGCTGTTTGCTACTACCTGCGCGAGGTACTGTAGCGCTCAAATCCCCGCTGCTGCTCTATCCAGCGACCTCCTCCACTGTACGCCGCTACCTCCGGCACGCGCAAGTTGATCACCGCACACGTATACCTACCTACTCCGGAAAACAGAAGTAAATCAGCCAGAAAACATAGACAAACTATCACTCGCTAGTCAATTGGGCCCAACCCGTAGTTATTTGTTCTGGTGTAGCTGGGAATCTTACTAGCGCCTCCATCGGGGATCGTGCAGATGGTTCTCCTTCTAGACGACTTCGAGCTCTTTAATTACTGCTCGCTCCTTAACTACATTTTGAGGCGGCGTATCTCGTGAATCTTTCCGTAGTTTAACTGCTGTGCAGCGTCTCCATCGCTAAACCACTCATCACCATGCATAGCTGAAGAAACTATTTGTACAATAAATTACGCCTATCGGCATGGATTGTACTCACGAACTATTCCAAAACTTTCTACACGCTGTGGATGTTTATAGAGGAGCGGATCATTCCCTTCAAAACAAAATGTTTGTGTACTGTTGAAACGGAGTTTCTAGGCTTGTCTAACCTCTTTTCTTTTAGGTCAATGTCCAAGAAATGACGTTCTACGACGTAAAAGCACCACTGATTAAAACATCTGAACCCGCGCAGCTATCTCTTACTTGCTAGCACCCATTACAGAAACTACTCCCAAGGCTGACATTTACATGTGTGATCGTCGGGATTAAGGGTGGTGCCTTCCGTCGAGGAAGGAAAATCTGTGGGGCTATTGAAAGACCAGATCAAGGCCAAGGAACCAAACCGAATACGGTGTGATGCTGACAGACTGAATTTATACTTGGCCAGAAGAGGTGACAGGTGGCTTGCAAGTGACGAAGTGACGAAGACGCTGCACTCCAGCTGAAGGGGAAGGTCCACGAAGACGTTCAACGAGCGATTGATGAGGGTCCATCGTGGCCTTCTCGATCGATTCAGCACTGGCTGGTAGACAAAGGTATGCCTGAACCTGAATCGAGACAAATTCACGTTTTAGTGGCGGTTCCCAAGGAACTGAGCAACGGTGAATGGCGATTCAATTCAACATGGGTGTCAGCTGTATTGTGTGCCACCAAGATATTGGTCGTGTCTGCATTAAATAGTTTGTACTCGCGTGAAGAAAATATCACATCGTCGTTCTTAGAGCGTCGCGCATGGATCGCATCATAAGATCATCCCATTGTGCAACACCCATCTGCAACTCTTGGAGTGTTGCTTTGGAAACAGGGAATTCTGGCCGATACAGCTTTAAAAATGTTACTCGCCGCATTGTTACAATAAGTTCACCACCTTCAGTCGCTGAATCGAATTCTTTCTTGATTTGTGGCCTTGCTGTCAGGACAATTGCAACAGAAATATCTCGTCGAACACGCTCGCTAGCCACGTACGGATGCAACGCATCTTGATCAACAGAGTCAATGGCGACGACCGCGCACGGCTCGTAGCCGAATCCACAGTCTCCATTCTCGCACATACTCGCAAAGCCAACGACGTTGTCCTCGATCAGGATTCCCCGATGGTTTCGTGATAGTAGTCGTGCGTTGTACGCACAATTCTCGATCGCGTCGTAGTCCTCGCGTAGCGTGATGTGGCCCAGCCGCTCGGATACGATAATCTCCATGTTGTCCACGTAAAACTTGAGCGCGTTGAAAACTTGTCCGACAGAGTGCACTCCCACAAAGTGGGCAACATCAACGTGGGCACAGCAGGTATCTCCCTCAGCAGTCTCAAAGCGTTCATCCGAGTGTTGTGGAATGATCGACTCTTCCAGAGGGCAGGCAGCCTTGACGTACTCATAGGCATTCTGCAGCTTCTGTTGCCGGATGTCCAGAAGAGTAGCTCTTCTCTCTACCCAGTCCTTGCCCAGACAAATACACGTGTACAACGGATTCCAGTCCTGCTCGGTCTAAGTAGACCAACATCAAATTAGTGTTCGAGCAACTTGCACTCAACAATCTCAACATCAAAGGCAACGCACCATATTTTGCGCCAACAAGGATTGTGCTTGGGCCACCCGGAATTGTTGGCTTCTAGCGACGGCCGCCAGTACAGTTTGCTGCAAGATGAGCTCTGCTAACTCAGCTTCTTCAGTGGACAGTATCGGGGTGCTGAGCACCGCCAGCTCGGCTGCCAGCCGCTGGACCTCCACACGCAGGCGTTTGACCTCCTCCTGCATAGACATCGCACCAAGCACCAAAGATTAAGGCGTCAGCTATGGCGGTAAGTGATCTCGGGACCACGACGGCTTGACTCATACCCGACGGGCCGCATACGTGCTCCGCGGCTTGGACATGTTTGTTGGTAGTCGGCCTTGCTGGTCGGACGCAAAAACGAAACTGAGTAGCATTTCTACAGCCGTCCGACGTTCGTCAAGGGCCTTGACCACGAGCTTCAACTCTGAACCTGGACAAATCCCTCGTGCAAGGCGATTGCATGCACACGCTCGGTTAAAAGCGGTTGCGACACCGGACTCGACTGGAACGCGGTGCTGGCGGGACCACCGAGGTCCCTAACCTGGCAAACACGTCGACTGCTTCACGCAAGCCGATCATGCAAACTGCATTCGGTGACGTTCGGCTGAGACGAGGAAACATGTCAATCGAGCTCGGGCTGCAATGACAAGGCCACTTTCGATCGTGCGTTGTGGAGCGGCGGCCTGGATACAGCTACCTCAGGAGCGAGCTTCGGTGGTGGCGAGCTGTCCGATGGTCTTCCGGCGCTGCAAACATGCCGATGTATTGCGCCTCTCAGCGGAACGCCTTTCCTCCATCGCCACCGAAAGCTTCCCGGCACCGCGCGAACGAAAGGCAGGACCTGCCTTGTGCGCGCTCAATCAAGCAAAGCCCCTGTGTCCATGCAAACCAGAATCCATTCACGTCACTCCTAACTGCTACCAGGTTGCTTGCTCCCCCGCTACGGAGTCGTGTACACGACACTGCGGATGGTCTTGAGCATGACGTCGCCCCAGCCAGCAATGCCTTCGTGCAGCTCCTGCAGCGCGAAGGGCGACACGGGGAACTGCGGTCGATGCAGCTTGACGAACGCCGCCCGTCGCATGGTGACCACAAGCTCCGTCTCCTCTTCGCCCGCCACGGCCGCCGTTCCGATCCGCTTCCCGCCCTTGTGCTTGACCTTCCTCCTGCTCGTGGTGAGCAGCACAGCGCCCGACACGTCCTTCCGCACTCGTTCCGCCGGGTTGTACGGGTACAGCTCGTCTTCGTCCACGCAGTCGCTGGCCATGACGGCACACGGTCCGATGCCAAGTCCCAGTTCGTCTTTCCCAAAAAGCTGCGGGAACGACACGGCGTTCATCTCCGTCGTGACGCCGCAGTCTTCCGTGGACGCAATCCTCGAGTTGTACGCCGTGCCCTCAATGGAGTCATAGTCGTCTCTGACCGTGATATGTCCGAGTCTCTCGGAGATACTGATCTCCATGTTGGTCAGGTAGAAGATGAGCGCGTTGTACACCTGCTCGAGCGACTCGACGCCGCGGAAGTGCACGGCCTCGAAGCGCACGCAGCACAGGTCGCCCTGCGCCGACTCGAAGCGCTCGTCCGAGAGCTGCATCTTCTCGGGCTGCGCGTGGCTGCTCCTGGCCATGATGTACTCGTAGGCGTTGCGCAGCTTCTCGGCGCGGATGGCGCGCAGCGTGGCGCGGCGCTCGGGCCAGTCGCGCGACAGCCGGATGCGCGTGTACAGCGGGTGCGTGTGCTGGTCGCCCAGACAGCGCGACAGCAGCGACTGCGCGTTGGCCACGTGCAGCTGCTGGTGGCGCAGCACGGAGGACAGCGCGGCGTTCTCGGCCTGGCGGCGGCGCAGCACGGGGTCGGCCTGCGCCGCCTGCTCGGGCGGCAGCGAGCGGCCGCGCAGCACGGCCACTTGGCTCTCCAGGCGCTCGATCTCCTGCTGCAGCGCGCTCTGCTCCTCCTTGCGCAGCACGTAGGTGGCTTTGCGCTTCTTCTTGGGCTTCGGGCTGGGCGGCGCGGCGGAGGGCGAGAACATGGCGGTCGCCTGTGCGCTACAAGGCAAATTGACAAGTGAGACCGTGGGGAAGAGAGACGCGTTCGGATAAGTAGACGCTGAGAGAGAGTTGGGGCGACTTGGGTAGGTGCCCGACAGGCGGTAGGTATACACGTGCGGTAAGGCTGTGAAAAGGTGATCAACCTGCGCGTGCCGGAGGTGGCGCCGCGCAGTGGAGAGGGACCTGATCGCAGCGCGTTGTCATTTTCGAGGGACGAAGTAGCGATGGCGAACAGCGAAGCTCGACGAACGCGGTTTTAGTCGCGAGCAGCGGTCTGACTCACGAAACGAGGGTCCGTGACAACTTGTCACTGACGAGACGCTGGTCACCTCACGTTGCTATTGCGAGATGCCTGCTTCAACTCAACACACATTCTCCTTCTTGATGACGCGGAGCTCTCATCTACAGTGGAATGACGATCGAGCTCGATGAGTGCGGGCGCGAGCACAAGTCCTGCTATCGCGTGCTACTAAACGTAAGCTCGACAACATAGATCGACAGTACCTTTCTGCATTGTCATAGGTGCCATAGTTTTAAAGCTAGATCTTGCTGTTGCTTAGCATGGCAGTGGTCGATGTCAACAACGATAAGCCCCCAGGCGCCGTGGTTTGCAATGCGACAACAATATCGTGCTCACCACGCACCGAGCATGCAGACAAGCGCCAAAGGGAGTTGATAGCACCGGGTCGTGGGCAGAATGTTCTGGTGATAAATTACTACAAGTTGACAACAAAGAAGAGCGAGAGGTGTTCAATAACTTCTCATATCACTCCACTCACTCACGCTGCCTTGGAATAGCGACAGCGGACGTTCATCAATGGGGGAGGCTAAGTCCAAAAGAGGACCCAGCACTGCAACCACCGACATCCCGAGTCAATGAATGAAGTCGAATACGATCATCAAAGTTATTGAGATTATCTGCTTGGAAAGTCAAGTAGATAAGAAGGTACTATAGAAATGATCCTGTATAAGTACGGTCTTGACATATTCAAAAGAGATTTTTTTACTTTATAAAAAATGTACTGCCATACGGTCAATTTAACATATATATTCAAAATCCAATTGGCTAACCACTTCAACATGCCTTACTGGACCTGATGGACAGTTTTGGAGTCACAGCCGCAATGCGAAGAAAAAAACTATGATCGCAAACCGCTGTTAGCCAAACCAACTCCTTTTTTTGAAGTCGTGAGGTTGGTGTTTTAACAGATTAATGGCTCCAAGGACCGCAAGTTTCTCGGCAACGATAGATGTGTAAACGGTGATTCGCATTGAAGCAAATCCAGTGGAACCAAGGATGACATGTTCCGCCCCAGTAAAGTCGATGGTATCTCGGCGCGGGTCTTTCGAAGAACACAGCGGTCTCGTACATGAGTAGCGTTGAGTCTTTGCTGAGCCATTTGTTTTCTCTGAGAGGTAGTCCATGAAGTTTACAGCCCTGGCTGTCAACGCATCGTCGGAAAGCACCGTGAGGTTGGTAGTAGTCGTAAGGAGAGCCCATAATGCGTCATGAACAACGCGAGCGACTTATCCGACGCCTTGAAATCTGACGCCTCGCCATCCGCATTTGCCAGCTCAATGGCTGTAGACTGGATCCATTGACAGAAGACTTTCTGGTGCGCCCCGAGCATACGTAGTGTTTGGTCGAACAGCAAGTCCTCAATCGCACCCAAACGGGGATTTCCCCCGCCTCCTGAGATACGGTGTTGCAGTGCGGGAGCGGAAAGAATCGAATCCCGATTTTTCCACCACTATCGAATTTGGGCGCCCGAAACTTTCCCCCCCCAGCTCTCCCCTGAAGTACGTTGCAGCACGGGTTGGAACACCACCACCCGGGCCCTTGATCCACTCGATAACCTCGCGTTTTTCTAGGTTCGTTTTGACGTGCGCTTGCGAGCCATGGTCGTAGAACTTATATGCTTCTTGCAACTGCTGGTAGAAGTGTTACTGAGGCTGGGTACCTCTAATGAACGGGGTATTATAATTGGAATGATATACTGTACTATTTGGCATTGTACAATAGCTAATAGTATATTCTAGAACCCCCTGATGGTATTCTATTTGGACAGGGTATATTATTTGGCAGAACCCGGTTTGTTTGGCCGGGAATGGTTGCCCGAATCGCTTTTTGTTTGGCCGGTTATGGGCACCCGAATCATTTCGCACGGGCGGGCACGGCTGTTCTCGCAAGAGCCTGAAGCTTGATCCAGTAAAACGCGCTCGAGTAGTTTTCGTTTTGCTTTGCAGCCCTTCGGCGTTCCAGTTTCGTGCAAGCTCTCACTGTGTGCTACAAGTCAACTTCTACATGGCTTGCTTCGTAGTCCACTCAGGTAGCTCTACCTGTGGCTCTGGAGTGACATCCTAGTGACGCGGTCTACCGCAGACGTACTATTGGAGTTTTTCATTATAATGATTAAAAAAAATATATGATGTTTTGGTCAACCGAAACCAAAACATCGGCCAGCCATGGCCAGCCGAATGATTCTGACGGGCGGGCACGGGCGACCGAATTTTGACGTTTGCGACCTCTGATCCACAGTGATTAAGATAGCGCGTCTTGCGGGGGAACCTCGACTAGCACATGAATTTGCCTCAGGTTCGGGCACGCCTTTGTCTGCCAGACAGGTTCGGATCCATCGAGTAGAATGCATTGGCCCCTCATCAGTCGCTCGTTGAACATCTTCGTGAACTTTTCCCTCCTTCAGCTGGAGTGCAGCGTCTTCGTCACTTGCAAGCCACCTGTCACCTCTTCTGGCCAAGTATAAATTCAGTCTGTCAGCATCACACCGTATTCGGTCGGTTCCCCTGGTCTTTCAAGAGCCCCACAGATTTTCCCTCCTCGATGTTCACTCGGAAGGTCCTACTCTTTGTGCCGACAAGCACACAGGTAAGTGTCAGCATTCGTTTCAGCAGCAGCTTTCGATACTAAGGTCGTCTACTACTCGTTCGGCCACGGTTGCCCGTTTGCGACCTCCACACTGTGGATGAACCCAATCAATTAACTGACACATTCAATTTTGCTTATGCTTTCTCGATGACTGCCCTCATTTTTAGTGCTACCTCTCAGAGAACTGAGTGAAAGATGAGCAGTTTGCATTGGGCTGAGTTGGCCAGCAACATAAATCTCTAACTTAATAATCTGACGCAGAGCCCGTCATGGATCCACATCGCATAGCTGGCCTTTATTTGCTACCAGAATCAAGTCCTTGGAACGAAAACTTGAGCTAGTCAGACCGATGAAATTAGACAGAATGGTAAGCCTCATCTAACTCCAAGTAGAACAATGCGAATATCTACTTACGTAAACACAGTCACTATGTGAAAGATCCAGGATAAACAACGGATATTCCGATGCCCCGTTTGCCTATACAAACTTGGTACGTCGTTGGGCTGATGTAGGTTTGCTTCACCTCGTTCCAACGGTTGTTTATGCTTGTAGATATATCGGTTGACATCCGTGAGTCCAGCGCAGAATGACAGATTCCTGTTTGCTACTTCTAGCTATAGGCCCGCGTTGTCGAGCTTCGGGAAACACTGGAGCCTAGTGTGGCCAAAACGGACAAAAGGAAGCTCAGGTGGATGCGTAGGGTTGCCTACGTGCTATGTAGGGTCGGCGTAATTATGCTTGAAGAGGAAGTGTTGTCTGTGATACAACACTCGTGAAGCTACACTTCAACGCCATCCCGAGGTCATCGCGAGGTCTGTGCTCCAAAAGGAGGCATTTCTTGAATAATAATGCCGGTGTTGCCGTGGAGCTCCTCGAGGTTTTATTTGAGAAAGTCCTCTAAGATATCGAGCGTTTGGCGAATGACTAGCTGGTTGAGAACATCCTCCAATTTCAACAGGAACCAATTCCTGTATCGTCGGGCATTAATATCTTCCGAGACTTTGGTCATTTCAACTAATACTTCAGTTAAAAATTTCCTGGCCAGCGAGTTTTATCCTGATGGAGCCCTGATTGGAAGACAATAGCCGTGGTCCGGCGCAAGCTGATGTGAGTGGTACCTTGCCACACTTTCATATCGGTGCTGGAAAATACTACGAGCTCTAGTGGAGCTGCATTGGTCTCGTTACCACTGGTGAACCAAATGCAATCGAGTTTTCTTAGGCCTGCGCCGCATATTGACAATAGTTGAGTGACGATGGAGGAGCATGATGGATTCGGTGGTGTGTTGGCAAGTATCGAGTAGCACAATCGCTCGGCCTGGTGGCGAGACTGCAATTGCATGATAAAAAAGTGATGTCTGCTTGAGTGAAATTAATTGCACGTCCATGGCGGTTCGCAGACAGATTTTGCATCTACTCGGACATCATGCTTTGTGCAGTAGCGATGTGGACCACCGCCTTTTTTAAGGCCCGATTTAGGGTCTGCCTTGGCTAGTGAATCTTCTAGTTGTTGTTCGATCGCCGACATTTTAATCCTCGTCGTCGCACATTCTATATTTTATACGCTTCTTGACCGCGGGTACTGGTAGCGTTGATATGATCAAGTTAATTGGGGTCCGAAAGTCACGCAGAAGTCGATGGAGCTTCACTAAGGAATATATCTGGTTAAATGCAAGTTAATCCCGTCAGCCACTTTTGCGTTTTCAAGCATTTGTCAAGTGCCTCAACTACGGACGTAAGAAATACCATCAACTAGTATGCTTTCGAGCCTAGATGCGCCTAAATCATTTGACGGACAGCTTGAATAACTATATCACCCCATCGAGTAACGTTGTCCCTGAGCTCCTGTAACACAGTATCTGAAGCATCAAACTGGGGATGGCATGTTTTTGACAAAAAAAGATCGTAACATCGCAACCACCACCTCGTCCTCGTCTTTGTCCAGAGCTTGATCTGATACTTTCATCGAGCAATTTTGTGTCTTTGTTCGTTTTTTTTTACTTTCTTAAGTATTACTGGGACCAGTAGAATAGTAACGTGAATTACCTAGCGGACAAACTTTTCCAGGTCAATCGAATGCAAGTCGTCTTGGCCCATTCTATCTATCGATACGGCTGCCCATTGAACGCCCCCCTTCTTTCGATGTACATCCCTGAGGTCAATCGGTAGTTGGAGATGAAAGCATCGGCTTTTGGATCCGTCTCAGCCGAGACTGGGTTAAGAGACGCAAGACACTATTGGGTATTAAGGATCAGCGCCTTGCTCGAGGCTACGAATACGTTACTGCGCGATGTCAGCATTTAGATGCTTTGAAGCCGTATTTCTCTGAAGATCGGTTTGAGGATGCTAATGGAGGCTTCTGTTGTGTTCGCAACGAAGTGATTCCGTTTGTTCGGTGCGAATAGTGCTTAAATTCACTATGGACACTCTTGAGATTTCTATTTCCGAGCAAATGGGGCGTCTAACGGTTCGTGACGAATATGATGATTTGAATGTATGTTTGGCGCTGGAGCCACTCGCTTATCATACTCTGAGCTCGAGATAGTGCTGGTCAACGGTACAGCTCAGCAAAGCGTTGAGTCCAACTGAAGCGTAGGTCTGCGATCCACCACCATTAATCCTCAACTGCTCACAAGCAACTTGTCGCTGCAATTAAAGCACCTCTTCTTGAAGTATCTTGATTTCCTCCTTGCGGCACAAATATGTAGATTTTCGCCTTTTTAGCCGAATCCAGACTCTCCATGTCTCGCCTTGCGATCAATTTTTTGACGGCGACTCGTTTTGCGGCGACGAAGTGAATCTCACAGCTGTGATCATGCAGTAGGAAATATTGTGGGGTATGTCGGCTGAGGCTTTAAACTTGGAAAGAATTTAGCATAGCTCGATAGCACCCGAGTACTTCAAATACGCCTGCCTACGCGTAGATGATCCTTCGAATGGCTTGCAGAACGACGTCACCCCAACGTGTTATGTTATCGCGCAGTTCTTGTTTGGTCATTTGCGAAACTTCAAACTCCGGACGGCAAGTTTTAACGAAGAAGGAGCGCAACATCACGATCTCCATTTCGGTCGTTTGGCATTAATTTCAGCTTGGCTTGATTCGCACGCCATTTTGGTTTGGCTAGTCAGATCCAAACTCCACTTCGTTGTGCTGGCTTTCCGTCGAGGTACTGAGAGCAATATCATCGTTCCATGTAGAACCTTACGAATGCAATCTTGCGGATGATAGGGGTGCAACTTGTCTTCATCCACACTGTCGATAGCCAATACAGCATACTGCCCACCACTAAAATGACCAACGTTTTTTAAGTACTGTCCAAATGCCACTGAGTTCAACTCCGTGGTCACTCCACTGTCAAGCCCAGACGCCAACCTGTAATTGGAGACGAAACTGTCCGTACCTACAGTGTCATAGTCGTCTCTGACTGTGATATGCCCCAACTGCTCGGAAACACAGATCTCCAGCGTGTTTAACGTGAACTTGAGCGCGTCAAACACTTTCCTCATCGACTGAACGCCGGGGAACGGGATCACTTCATTTCGAACACAGCAAAATTCTCCGTTGGTATCCTCAAATTTCTCCTCGGAGAAGTGCGGCTTGAGTGCGTCCAAATACTGGCACCGAGCCGTGACATAGCGATAACCTCGAGCAAGTCGCTCGTCCCTCATGCCGAGCAGAGTTTCCCGTCTTTCCATCCACTCTCGCCCCAAGTGAATTGGGTCGCCCATTGGGTTACTTGTTTGGTTTTGGAGCCATTGGCTAGCCATACTTTGCGCGGTGGCCACTCCAAGATGTTGCTGCTCCACGGCTTCTCTCAGCGCTGCGTTGAGACTCACCGAGGCATACAGTTGCTTCGCGCCGTCGTCTTTTTCCGCCCGCAGACTCGCCATTTGCTGCTGCAGAGCCTCGAGTTGAGCTTGCAGTGCCTCCTGCTCTCCTTCTGCCGTAAGTAGGTGGCCTTGCGCTTCTTGGTCTCCTGTGCCATTTTCTCGTTTTTGATACTTTTGTAACTGGAGCGTAATGGTCCCTGGTCGGATGATTATGGGACGGGAAGGATTATCCTAGCACCTGGTCCTCTTCAAAGCTGCATCTTCCCTCTGTTAAGCGATTTCGCAGGAAATCATATCCAATCGTATGAAGCATCTTGACTATCTTGATTTGTACCCATTGATATGACAGGGAATAAAAAAAAGTGGATTTGGACAGAAACACATTTCGCCGTACCACAGTTCAGTTCGCAAACATTCGGGTCAAACATGACGTTGGCAGAGCAGGCGACAACTCCCGAGTCCGGAGAAGTGGACACCTCGTCGATGTCGAGCAACTTGGGGTCTTCACCTCGGCCGAAACGCAAGCGCAAACCCACAGGAACGAGGAGAAAGGTGTCGCCAAAAGCGTTTTGTTAAAATTTCAATATCGCAGACTGAACGTGTGGTGGTACGTTGTCGTGCAACAGGAGGAGATCGAGCAGCTGGAGCAGCAAGTGAAGACCTTGCAAGCACAGGTGGAGCAATTGCAGAAAAGTGCAGCGAAGAAAAACTCCGCGAAACTATCCGAGCTAGAGCAGGACGTGCTCGAGACGGGCTTCATCCGACAAGCGGTGCTGCAGCAGCAAGCATCGCTTGTCAACGTGCAGTCGGCACTTTCTAGATTGACCGTAGGTGCAGCAACTGTGTGTGCAAACGCGTAAAGTGCTGCTGACATGTTGGTGATTTTGCCAGATGACTCAGCCGGGAGCACCACACGCTACGAGTATTCGACTGGGGACGGACCTGAAGAAGCGGTGGGCGACGTTGGCGAAGATGAAGCCCATTAAGCTCCGCGCGGCGCAGTATTACCTCAAGGAGAGAGGGCTCTATGTGAGTGACACGAGCGCATTTTCCTACTCCACACGCTTTGTGAGGCAGGATGGATGTTACTGTGGCCAAGTGTACGATGTTGTGCCGTTCGAAGGAATTAGTTCGGTAAAGCTCGTGTACAACGCTCTCCTTCACTTTTTTTCCAATATGGAAATCCGTGTCACTGAAAGCCTCGGAGACATTACGATCTGAGAAGATGATGGCAGCTCCGAACGGGGAATTTCGCAGTGCCGCTTTGTCTCGTATCTGACAAACGGCCCTCTGCTTGAGATGAACAGCATCATTTGCTCCGAGTTCAGAGAAGTCGACGATGAGTATGGCGGCGGTGGCGCCGTAGGCATATTTACTGAAGACTTTGTTGACCAAGACGACCTCTATCCATACGTACCTGAGGAACGCGTTCGACAGGACGCCACTGTCGTAACGCAGGTTCGAGCTCATACTACGAAGGTCAAGAATTCCGAGGGCGTGGAAGAAGAACGATCCATCGTGGTAATGCAACGCTGGGCCCACTGCAAGATTTACAACCCAAACTGGCCTCTTTCCCCCGAAATTTTGCACGAGATTCGAGAGAAGAGTTCCCACTGGGGAGACGTTAAGCTCGACGCTGTCCGAGAAACGGTCTATCGCTCAGGTCCCTCAACAAAATAAATTGACTTGTACTATCGAAACTGAACTACTCTACTACTCTTGAGCACACGTTAAAACTTCTTGTCGATTTAAAACGATTTTGTTAGACCTTGCTGGGCTAGGTGGGTCTGTGCATTATAGAATTGCTCATCAAATTATCTGATCCCTTCCGAAAAACCCAAGTCGTGGGTTATTCGTCTCACAAACCCAATCATTTGCCTATAAAACCCACTCATTTCAAATTCTGAAGATCCTAAAGCACCCATGACGCCGCCGCACGCCGCCACGAGCGACGCAGAGCACGGAGCTTCGCCCAGCGACGTGGAGGACCACGACGTGGCCATGACCGACCCAGAGGCCGCCTCGGACAAAAGACCCACCAAGCCCCGCCGCGTCAAAAAACCCACCTACCAAGTCCGCAAGGAGGAGAAGGAGTTTTTACTGCAGGAGCTGGACGTGCTGCAGGCCCAACTCAAGCAACTTAAGCAGCAGGCAGCGGCCGATGCCGCCAAGGCTGAGCGGGAACGCTCGAGTGTGCAGAAGGAACTTTCGAGGGAATTTTTGGCTGGAGCCTCGCATCATCAGCAATTATCTCTGGTCAACATTCAGTCGGCACTCTCGGGCTACGTGGTACGAGGCTGCTTCGGGACATCATTACGTTGAATGTAACGTTCTAACTGTATTTTTCTCTTTGTATATTGTTGGTGTGTGTAGAGTGTGCAGCAGCATGTTCCGTTCGAGATGTGGATTTATCTGGGGACGGATGAGGAGGAGCGAAGGCAGACACTTGCGGCGTTGAAAGCGAGGAAGTTGAGAGCAGCGCAACTTTATATTGTGGAGCGCACTAGATTTTTGGACCCAGTGAGCCCATTTGCCGAGCACTCGCGGTTCGTGGCTCATAATGGAGATTATTGTGCGCTGCGGTTTGATATCACACCCTATGAAGGAATTTCAAGTGTGCGGAAGGTCTACGACGCACTGTATCACTACTTTAGCCACATGGAGATCTGGGTGACGGACATTCTAGGGGATGTTACCATTCGAGAAGATGATGATAGTGCTGGTAAAGGGATTTCGCAGAATCGACTCGTGTCGTCGCTGACAAACGGAGTGGATATGGAGATGAATAACGTTATGTATTCCGAGTTCAGAGAGCACGACGATGAGTTCGGTAATGGTGAAGCGTTTGGATTATTCACGACAGACTTTGTGGACAAGGACGAATTATTTCCGTACTCACCAAGTGAACGCGTACGTTACGATGTTACTGCAGTGCTGACAGTGAAAGCGCACCAACATAAAAAGTTAAACGTCGCTGGAAAACTGGAGCACGAGCAAGTGGTCGTACTAACCCGGTCATGTCTGATCAAGCTTCGCCATGAAGAAATCCCACTACCATTTGAAACGGCACATGAATTGCGTGAAAGTGTGGGAAAGTGGGGTGACGTAATGCTCCAAACTGTGCGCCAGCTCGTGTATCGGTAGCTTTACACGTAGTAATATAGAAAGCAAATAGCGCTGATCTTAAGGCTCTTTTGGAAGTACCATTTTCACTTTATTTGCAAGCATGAATTTTACCTACAATAAGTGCGAAATTGAGGGAAACTTACTCGGCGATGAATGTAGCAAACAAAGTATTCTTGCTTTGCGATCGTTTTCTTGACAGTCGTGCAGGCAATTTTCTCCTTTACTCGGAGCCTGGCTGACAGAACTTCAGCTTTCGGTACTGCGGCCTCTGGCAGTGCTCTTCGTAGTAAACAACGTAACCCTTGTAGACACGACGCTTGATAGGCTTCACCAGAGGTCTGAGCCCGGTCAGTCCCAGGACCTGCTTGACAGCTTCAGGCCTCATGTGCGCCTTGAACCAGCGCTTGTACTTGTGGCGGTCGAGCGCTGGGATAATCAGATCCCGCTCTTCTTCGTCGTCAGAATCGTTAGTGGTCTTGCCAGCCTTCAAATCATCACTGTTGTCCTCGTCGAGCTCGTAAGTCCTCAGGAATCGCTGAGTGCTGTCAATGGCATTCACTTCGGTATCGAGCCCAGGCGATGCCACCTTGGAAATAGTTGATGTCTCGGGGTTTGTGGTTGCATCAACGCAGGCCAAAACGGCAGTAATAGCCAAGGCCAGAAAGCAGGAGACGCGCATGGTCGAAGTTGAGCGTGGTGGAACGGTTAGCACTGTAGGTGGCGAGTTTTGAAATGACTGTGGAGGCAGGACAAGTTTCTCTGACAGCACTCTGAACATCATGGATTAGTATGATCACAAGTGTATTGCTGTTGGCTGAGCCAGGGTTGCAGTGCCAATCCCAAGCATCGGTAGCATATCTCCTTTCTACTTGAAGAGCAATCCATACACTTCAGTAATCTGTACGCGATCAGATGGAAGAATACTTGGAATGCCAAATCGTAAGATACAAAGAGCGCATTGCATCGAGCCAGATCAAGCAAGTTCTGCTATCGATCATTCAGCTTGGAGATACGAATGCGGATGCGTAGGATAGACTTACAGTTCTCCAAGGTGGTTAGTTACCGCTACTGTACGTAGTATCCTGTAATCCTTGGCAAGCTCCGAGCCAGTTATAAATCAATCACGTATCTACAGCTGCATAATCATCGTCATGCTGTATTTTTTCATCGCACGGCGTGAAGCGTGATTTCTGCATGACCAGAATTCCTAGCCTAAGTGAACAACACTGTAGTTTGATCGAATAGTATGCGAAGACAATGATTGTAAGAAAAAAGAAAAAAATGCATTAGCGAGAGACAAGTGTCCTTTAAAGGACGGGTCAAGGAGACGTTCCGCTACCTAGTTCTCCTCGTCGTCCTTTTCGCAGATTTTACGGTTGCGAGGGTTGTCACAAGCGTTTTCATAGAATCGCTTGTAGCCCCTGTAAATACGTCGCTTCAAGGGATTCTCGAGAAGACCCCACTCGTCGTATCCGATTTCATCGGCAACATCGTCTGGCGTTTTTCCATCATCGAACCATTCTTGGTAGTCATCTTGGTACAGCCCATCAACAATGATTCCCCGCTCCTCGTCCTTTGGTGACTTGTTAGTGTTCGTTGTGGAGTCGAGCTTGGAATCGTCGTCCTCATCCCTGGCTCGCAGCAAGCGCTGGCCACGCAAACCATCACGGGCATCCTTATGGTGCAGGCTTTGGTTAGACGGGAGAATCTTCACACTCGTGGTTGCAGCGGAAACGCTACGACAAGCCAGAAGGCTAGTTGTTACCACTACAAGAATGAAGGAAAAGCGCATGGCTGAGTTGAGGGCTCTTTCCTGGCGTTGGCGAATTCGAGAATGACATAGCTGTAGAGTACCAGAGTCGAATTTCATCCAGCTTCAAGTCTGTTTCTGCGGGAAGCATCATGCTGTAATCATGATAGCAGATGGATCAAAAGAGGAAACTGGTGTCGCAGACAGATCCTGCACTCAAACGTACGTAAACAACTGCCGAGAATGCGCCGATGGCCGGATGTGTTCACTAAGCAAGTATTAACATGATTCCGGTTCACTACGTTTTCTTTTGGTAGTTGAACAATAGCAATTTAAATGCACGAGCCAATTTTACCATCACCAATTCTTCTGTTTTCCAGCACTCGTTTAATTTGTTGCTTGTGGGCAAAGCAATAGAACTTTAGCCATTGAAGGTTGTAAAGTACGGTTTCCATTTTGAAGACTCGTATCACGTTCGGCGAAGATGACAATCAAAGTTATCTCGTTATTGACACAATGGAGAATATATAAAGCTCACCAACTACTGTATTCTACACTTGTGGTGTTAACCCTTCTTAAGTAAGGTCGAGAAATCGTAATCACGAAAACGATACGAAAAAAGAGTGTCTCTCGCTGTGCTATGTTGATAACGCGTCAGCAGCGTCTGACAAAGAAACAGATAGTCAGTAAATGTATGTGCATGCGTTTAGCGTGCGCTCTAGCCGCCACCACCACGGTGGATCAACCTCAGTTAGTTAAAGATAATAAGGCTAGCTGTGTCAGCGTGCTTGCTGTAACTGATCAGACCCATTACAAAAGACACTGCAAGTACGTACGTATGTAGTACTGTCCTCGATGTTGAGTCACGTGCGTAGCCACCTATCATTTTAATCTTGACCACACTTTTCCGTAGAACTAACTCCTTTATTTTATTTCTATATGTTCTATTAAAATTGCCTCATATATTTCATTTTCGTTTCTTTTTTCTTAGATTCGTTCGCTAATCGTTTGCTGGTTCCTTGCACTGTACTACCAGTGGTAGCAAGGGCAAAATGTCAGTTTTGCTTTCAAACAGGTGAGCCATGCTTTCAACTGTCAACAACAGCACAGAATAAGTATCTAGTAGTGCATGTGGGTGCAGATAGCTATCCCAACATGTTAGCTCCAGTGTCGACGTTTTTAAGTTTTGCAGTATGACATTACTGTAAGAAAAACTCATGTTATTAGGTGCCTATACAGTATAGCCTATACTTCCACATGATTAGATTTTGTGGTATTAGAATGCTTCTCGCCAATTGAACTAAATGTCTGCATTGGATTCCAAGAGATGAAATGGCTTCACAACTCTGTGATACACCTTATATAAAGGCTCTTGAAATGGCTTCACAACTCTGTGATACACCTTATATAACGGTGTATCACAGAGTTGTGAAGCCATTTCGCAATCGCTGTTTAAATCATCCATCATACTGCAACTATAGGCTCTTGAAATGGCTTCACAACTCTGTGATACACCTTATCGCTGTTTAAATCATCCATCATACTGCAACTATAGGCTCTTGAAATGGCTTCACAACTCTGTGATACACCTTATGTAACGGTGTATTTTAATGGCTTCACAACTCTGTGATACACCTTATATAACGGTATAAGGTGTATCACAGAGTTGTGAAGCCATTTCAAGAGCCTATAGTTGCAGTATGATGGATGATTTAAACAGCGATTGCCAGAGTTTCTGTTGGTATTATTCGATACAAATCTTCGCCAACTATGGTTGCTTCTTGAGTAACTCTTTTATCTTGTAATGTTAATCCACTCGATATGGCCCAACCCAACTTAATCGATAGAGTTATTTATCGTTCCGGGATCCACGGCTGCGACGCCTGTGCTGGTAGTATGAATAGTTACCCAGGTAAAATCGCTGCAGCTCTTTCTGCCTTTTGCTCGACCCCAGCGTTATCCCAATCCTCTTCGCGACTTGCGTAGGCGTTAAATTGGCATTGTAGTAGCGTTTGTAGCTCCCATTCGCTACAATAGCGCGATCGTCGAGGTCTTTAGCCGCAGCAAACGCTCTCTCTGTATCATCCTCCGAGTCGTCATAGTGGGTCCTGAGAGCGCGGTATTGTTGTATTGCCGTTTGCGTGAGCAGCAAGGTCGTTCAAGGCCAACGCGGCCCTCTTGGAATCCGCCTCAACGACGTTACTACTGCCAACGAGAGCGAGTGACGCCAAGACAACAACCTGGAGCAGACGCATGGTAGAACGCTGAGACTTCCAAAAAACAGGAGAGCTGGCAGTCAACAAGGGGAACGCAAGTTCCCCTTGTTGACTGCCAGCTCTCCTGTTTTTGAACTGATGATGATGGTCGACGACTTGATTTCACCCAACTTTACGTTTCGGCACACCAACTGCGTGAAAACAAAGCAAAATTGTATTAACACACAGTTAATCTGGACAACACATTCTTTTAAAATTTACCACATTAACTTGCAAACCAGCACACAAAAAGGTGGTACCACCACACAAAGACAGAGAAGAGACTAATGCCCCTCAAAAGAGTGACAATCATTCTCGTTAAAACTCTTCCCCCCTCCCCTCAGCCACAGAACGATGCCCAAGAGGATTGATTGGAGAGAGCTAGCGTTCGCTTGACGGAGGAGGACGGAAATGAGCTCCTCAACTCAAAACATGCAGCGCGGGTTACCAAGGCTAACAGCAATACTTGCACTATCTGCGCGGACCCCACGAAGCACTCAATGAAGTACCAGCTACTTCGATGCAAGTCAGCAAACTGCAAAAATGCAGGCTCCGGTGTAACATGCGGATGGGGGGAAAGGTGTTGACGTGTACTCTCACAAGGAAAATGGCGCTCTATGAAACCGGCACGCACTTTTCTACTGTAATCTCCCCGCGGAGAGCAGGACTGACACGACAGCAAAAACGCTTCTGCCAAGAGCTTGTGAGCCACCGTCTCAAACCGGTTCGCGTTTTAAATGCTTTACGGGTAAAATTTGGATTAGAAGGAGATCGATTGCCACGACTGCGCCCAATTCAAAACCTCGTCAACTATTATTCGAAGACGCAGCTTGGCTACAACGACGACCACGAAGATGTTACAAGTACTGTGAGAGATATGGCCTACGATCCTTCCAGCAATGGCTCAACTCCAATTACTTTCACATATAACAAAAGCGAACAGGGTGACCTTGTTGTTGGTGACGGATCCGACGAGGAACCGTTCGTTGTTGGAATAACCACAAAAAACCTGTAGATGCGAATAGATCGAAACCCAGACACCTTTATTTTCCACATTGACGCGACCCTTAAGCTTTCTCAAGTTGGTTATCCAGTGCTAGTGATGGGAATATCAGATCGTGCACGAAAATTTCACCTGGTTGCTTTCTGTATTATATCACAGCGTATCGAAGCCGTATACACGATGACGCTAGTTTCGTTCCGCTTCATCTACACGGAGGTCACAAGGAAGCAAGTACGCTTTAAGTTTGTGATGGGAGACGCAGAGGATGGCCAACTGAACGTACTCGAAAACACGTTTCGCTGCGACTCAGATGTTGTGTTGGAACGTTTAGCCAATGTAGTGCTCTCACATATCTAAGACATCCACTTTTGTTCGAGCTTGGTTGGCCCAAGTCACAGAGTTTTGCGATCACCAATGGAAAACCAGGAGCGACCTTGACAGTTTTGCTGCTTATTTTAAGACGCAGTGGTTAAGTGCGCGGTATTCGAGGTGGCAATGCTGTTATATGGGCCCAGGGTTTGCAACCACGAATAACCCAGTCGAGCAGTTTAATCGTGTGATCAAGCGGGACTATACTCTGCGCGCGCGTTAAGAAATGGGTCTTCTAATCAAGGTGCTCGCGGAATGCTGTACAAACGAGTCAAACGAAATGAGATTGTTCGCCGTAATCCTGAAGAGACGACAGCACTTATTCATCGGGCCAAGCAATTAGCGAGTGACAAGCTACTAGAAATCGGTCCTCGCCTGTAGGGAGCCCAAACGCAAGCTTTGTCCGCGTTAAATCACAGCCAGCGCCTCCATTTTGCATTCCGGCGAAAAAGCGAACTGTGGAGTATCTAGCGGTGACAGCTCAAATGGGTTCAAATTACGCCCGAATGGAGTATCAGCATCAACCTGTTGAGGGATGGCTTATCGGCATATCTGCCGGATGGTGCCAGTGCCAATATTGGAGGAAGTTTGGGTCCTGCATACATCTACTTCACGCTCGATTTGCCTCGTATCGTGTAAACAGCCAGGGCAAACGAATTCTCGTCAACAGAAGTATTGTGCGCAATAATGAAGCGGGCATTAGTGGACTAGGTTCGACGCCTGCAGGAAGACCCATGATAAATCGGGTGCCTCCCACGTTAATGTAGCTGTATAGCTGAACAGTCTTACTGCTGCAGGACACCATTTGCTCAATGCGTTGCTCCCGTATGCGTATGAAGTTGGTTTTTACTTGAATTATTATTTGCCAAACCATAGTTTATTTTTAGATCCTCATCTCTAGTAGGGCTTTGCTTGTACTAGATGCATGCGTGTTCGTCGCAGGCAATGTGTAAATGGTGCAAAGCCCACACTCGGTTTTAAAACATTAGTTCTTTGCGGGTGGTTCGTGGTGCAGATGAAAGGGGTTTTAGCTTGTGGAAATCAAGCTAATATACCAACTTCGATTTGACGCTTTAGCCAACCATTATACTTACGGCTTTGGCTTCATGTCGTGTTAAAGGTCTGTGGCCAGCTCTACAAGTTTCGCATTGTGCTTCTTAGCGGCCCGCCTTTGCTGAAGCTTCAGCGCACGTTTCCTGTGGTCCTCCCGAGCAGTACGAATCCGCTTCGTGAACGAGTCATATACTCGCCTCAGCAATGTTGAGTCGGGGTTTCCGCACAGCTCTGTCTCGGCCCGGCGCAGACATACCTTTAACATCTCGACTTCATCGGTGGGATTTTCATCCTGTTCGGCTTCATCAAGAAGGCGCGACGCGTCGAGAAGCATCTGTCAATATTGTCTTCGTAGCTCCTTCCCACGTCGGCTTCGCAAAAACGTTTCGTCCAAGAGTAAGCGCTGCTCAGGAGTAACATCCTTGAGATAGCGTAGGCCTCTGCACGTTTGTCACTCTTTACTCTGCAAAATATCCAGAATCCTCTCTCCATCGGCTTCGGCAAATTTTAAAGTGACGGAATATTGAACAAAAGCAAAGGATTGAGCAAGCGGTACAACCTATCCATACTATGGTATGATTTATCGCAGGTACGGTACTAGTACCTACTTTAGTACCGTAATAGCATAAGTATTACCGCAATTTGAACAGCTGTACCATGTGACCTGTCTTAGTACCGTAATAGGGATAGTTGAACCGTAATTTAAACAGCGGTACTTTTTGACTAACTATAGTACGGCTGGTAGTACCGAAAGCAGCATTTTGGTACAATCTGTTCATTTTTCTTATGCTACTTCCTTAAGCTCGATATTTCGATTTTGGAGTGATACAATGCATCATTATATACACTGGAGTAAAATACATCCGTTTCAGGTGCGGCTTTTGCAGATTATTCAGAGCTGTGACTTTCCGGTTTAAACAATGCAGCCGCTCATGCTCAATATTAGATATATACAGGCAAGATGTAAATGACTCGAACTAGTGTATTTTGCTCTATTAAAGTCATATGCGGGTTTAAAAAAAAAGTAAACAGCTCTGTCACAAATAAGACTGTTTGAGTACAACTTATAAACAATACCATGTATGACGTGGATACCAATACTTGTATTACATTACAATCAAAGAATATGTATTAAAGCTCGTGCACTAGGCACTGCCGCCGGTTGCACTTTGTCACGACACATGTCAGTACGACACGCGTGGAGAAACCAGGTATCACCGTAGTCCATTGTAATCTCCTCACCCGCTACTATCTCTCGTGTAGTCTTCACCATTACTTGCACTTAGCGTTTGTAGCGCATCTCCACAAACTGTGTGTTTGGCTCACAACTGTGATTTATAAATCTGGCAACAGTGCCATGATTTTCGGCATCAATAAAGAGTTTTTTCTTGCCGCGTCCCCGCGATTGAGTCCCAATTACATACTCGTACTGGTGTGGGTCTGCGATGTAGTCGTGGTCAGATATGAGGCCCGTATAAGGTGCAATTGTAGACCCAGCATTAAGCTTATCCGTTGCACGAACGCTATCCCGGTGGTCGAGTTAAAAAGCTTAACATCACTTGTCGGCTTAGCAGTCACCAATGCAACCGCCATCTTTCAGCTGGCCAGCTTTCTTTTAAAACCACGCCCTCTCGAATCTCATTCCTGAGAGAGTAAGTTATCCCAGTACAGCCTCATCAGAAGCTTGTAGGTCTCCATCTTCTTCATCATGCTCGTCATTATCCTGAACAGGAATATCGTTCACAAGGTTTGGGGGCTCGTGTCCGGTCACTCTGCTATAGACTCCAGGCAATATTATGGTACAGTGTACCACTTACGTGGTCCACATAATGGTATGTGACACAATCTGAATGTGTGACACAATCGATTTAGCTACGATGGACGTCATCGACCTGGTCAGCGATAGTTCCTGCAGCGACGAAGAGCGCAGTGATGGCAGCGGACAGCGCAGCGAGGCCGCTGGAGACAGGCAGCGTAGCGACAGAGATGTCCTTAGTGTCAAGGCGCGCCCGATCTTTGATGATCCTAGTAGAAATGTCATTGATTTAACCATCGGCAGCAGTGATGGCGAGGTTGATGAACATAGAGCAGAAACTGACGTCAAACTAGAAGCTGTAGCAAGTTTTCTAAAGCGTGTCCGCATCTACTCAGAACGGATGAAAGCCCACAAGCGAGCGGAGACGAAAAATAACCCGTGGTCTGGTCGACTTTCTCGGCGACGCCAGTACCAGGCCCAGCGAGCTCCTATAAAAGACTTAAAGCGCGTATACCACGCTAAAACGATGCAGATACAGTTTATTCAGAAGTATCTACAAGTGCCTGGCGTTCGTGAAGCGCTTCAGCAGCTTCGAGCCCGTCAAGAAGAGGAAGAAAAGGCGCCAGCGCATGTCGTGGCTGCGGGAGAGATTGCCTCTTCTAGAAAAACACACAAAACTTGATGTGTTTTTCAGGCCAGGTTAGGCATTCTCTATATTTTCTATGATGATGTCGATCACCCCATCAGACTTCACAACGGCAAAGCCCGAGAAGGCGTCAGCTGGTTGATTTTCTTATCTGGGGATTGAACCTGTCCGTATGTATGCACACTGCGCATTGCGCAGGCTCGAAAGCTGGTGCATGTAGAGTTGTGGGACTCGATGATTTTGCATACACCATTTCACGTTCAAATTGAGAACAGTTCCATTCAAAACGAGAAAAACTACAATCAAAACGAGAAAACCTGCTATCCCTTATATTTGTGACAACCGATTACCCTGGAGAATTGATCTATGCACCAACAGGCATATTCTCTTTGTCCAATGCACGCGCATGGAGCGCTAGCGTGTGCGCAGCTTCACTGTCGCACAAGTCCGGAGTTACCTTCGTACTCATACTGTACCTTGCAGCCCGCATCATGTAATCCGATCGGTGAGCAACTTTGGAGACGCCCCGAGGCACGCGAAGAATTGCGTCGCGGTGGGAGGCAAGGTAGGACTTTACTCCAGCTTTGAAAACGGAGAAAACGTTCTCGATCGGGTTTAACATAGGTGAGTAAGGTGACAGCATAATCAGCTCGACACCAACATAGTCCGAGTGGTGTAGAACCTCCTTAACGCCGTTATGAATCGACGCGTTGTCACAAACCACCACTACATTAAACAGTGACACGCCCTTCCTCTGAACTTCTTCCATGAGCTTGTGTACAAACCCGTCGATCACCCCGGCATCATTAGCTCCCCACCGATACTCCACATGCTCCAGTCCGTACGAAGAAATGCACGCAATGATGTTGAAGTTTTCGCCTCGCGCTTCAGGGCGAACAACAACTGCGCGCGTCCCTCGACGACTCCAACCATAGCTTCGGCTACAAAATAAGTTGTAGTTGGTCTCGTCGAAGTAGATGATCCGCTTTCGCTGGGCCTGAGCAAGCGATATTTTCAGTACGTACTCACGGCGCAGCTCCTTGACACGAGTAGAGTTCATCTCACTTGGCTCCGCGTGTATTTCCTTCAGCGTAAAACAAACCGCATCAAGAGCTCGGCGAACGGTTTGAGCAGACACATCGACGTCAAATTTGGTTTTTAGCTCGTATATCATGTTAAACAGGGTCAACTGGCAATTATCCTCCAACAAGGACACTATATGGTTCACGTGCTCAGGCGTCAGCTTCAGATTTCGCGCGCCTCCGCGCTCCTTTGCCACTGGAGTCCAATTACCCGTCTTCTCTGCCTGATCAACCCATCGCCACGCCGTCTTGTACATGATCCCGTTGTGAGATGCAACGAGCGCCCAGTTTTCTTGGTATTTCGCGGCCGTAAGCTCGCGCTGACGCTCTTCATCGGTGTATCGCCGGTATCGCATCGCGGTAAATGCCAGAATGGAAGGTCTGCAGTGCACGTCTGTCGATCTTCTAGAACGTGTTTCCCGCTTCTAACTCACCCTCTTAGTCGATAACACTCTACGTATCTGATTTGAGGGGTTTTCTCGTTTTGATTGTAGTTTTTCTCGTTTTGAATGGAACGGTTCTCAATTTGAACGTGAAATGGTGTACCGTCTCGCGAGTATTACTGTGCCGTTCACAAACATGCAAGCAACATCGCGATACAGTACAGGCTTGCAGTTTCAGAAATGGCGGATCGTTCCTGCTTCGATGCGTACTTATATCAATACAGTAGCCTTGAATGGTCTTGTCGACCAAGTATTACGTGCTAGATTTCCTGATCTCAATCATTAGATTAGAACGCGTTATCCCCATACATACTACTTCTACGTAGACCAAGCTAAAATCCACAACATTTGAAATGTACGCGTTGTTGTGTGTACAGTATCACAAACTTGGCTATCCGCATGCGCGGTTTGGTTGTTGCCACCTGTACAAGCAACAGGCCCTTCTGCAAACGGCGCCACTTTTTGTGTATTCAAATTCAAATGTGGCGCCATCTCTCTGCCGCACTAAGTTCGCAGCCCTTTCTATTGAATACTGGCAGACACCATGAACGACACAGTGTCGGAGCAGGTGGTCTTCTCGCTGGCCCAAGCCTTCTACCCCCTGGCCAGCAGCAGTAAGCGCGCGTTGACTAGCGAGGACGGCGGCTCCACCTCCGACGAGACGGCGAATCAAGCAGAGGCTGGCGCGAAGAAGCGCAAGAAAAACAAGGGCAGAACGCCCAGTCACGTCGCCAAGAGGGTCGGTCCACAACGATAATTCTAGTAAAAGTTGTTTTGTTGTAGTAAAAGTTGTTTTGTTGCTTATGTGAAGCATTATTACCGTGAACCAGGAGGAGAAGCAGCATTTGCTTAAGGAGCTGGCGTTCCTGGAGGCTCGAGCGGCGGCACTGCGACAAGAAGGAGGGATCCCAGACCCGAAGGAAGTGGCGGCGACAGAGCAACAAGTGGAAGCCAATAGACAACTCAGAGAGACGATCGAGGCGCAACAGAACGCAGTGGCTGCTGTTCAGTCAGCGTTTGCCGAGTTTTCCGTGAGTTCTTGGACGTTTGGGTCGGACGGGCAGAGGTGGAGATCGCTAACTGTTTTTTTTGGTGTTACTGGGCTAGACGCTGCGAGGTCATAACCCGTTAAAAAGCTACATCCACTTGAGTAAGGATGCTGCTACGCGTCGGTCGGAGGTGTGCGCGCTGAAGCACGGCCACTTGAGGCGCGCGAAGCAGTTTCTGGAGCAAAGGATGCAGCTGGTGACGAATCCACATCGTCCCTGTCACGAGGAGAATGGGTACCTGACGGACGAAGGGGGTTATATCGCTACTAAATTGGACGTGCACCAGTTTGTGGGCGTGAAGAGTGTGAAGCAAGTGTTCGATGCGTTGCAGTTCTACTTTATGAACATGGAGATTGCAACGACAGAGCTGGGTGAAAATTTGACTGTGAGAGAAGATTTGAACGATCTCGATAGCGGCACTACCAATCCCATGTTGCACCATCGGTTGGTTACAGTGCTGTCAAACGGACCGTTAGTGGAGAAGAATGCAATCAAGTTTTTCGAGTATTATGAGGAGGACGAAGAGGGCAATGGCCCCTACGGTATTATTGCTGCAGCTCCTGTCGATGAAGATGATCTATACCCTTATTCACCTTCAGAGCGTCTGAGGAAGGACGTCTCAGCGGCTATGAAATTATCGTCATTTACGCGAAAGAAACTCCATCAAACATGCAACAACCAAGCCACCAGTGAAGAAGTGGCAGATGAAGTTGTGGTTATCTTAACAAAGTGGTTTCGAGTTAAGCTACACCACTCGGAGTTGCAGTTTCCGCCGCATGTACTGCAAGAAGTTCAGCGCAGCATCGCGTTCTTCACAGACCACATGGTCCACAGCATGAACCAGTCTCTGTACGGTGCACCATGAAATTCATTATATGCGTAAGAAGTATAATACTAGTCATTATTAAAATCGCGATCATATTAGGGGGTTTCAGTTTATAATTTCTCGTGAAATTGCTGTCAAGGAATGAGAGCCTCATCTTTCATTTTGAGGCGTTTCAGTTTTTAAAATCTGACACCGCTCCGATGCGCAGATCGCCATCACGACACCTCTCGCTCTCTATGAGCAAGTTTCATAGTACTCAGCATAACAATGCTGCTGTCGGACTTTAACGTCCAAAAGATGCCGAAGGTCGTTGAAGTATATGATTAAGGTATAGTGTGTTACCATTGCCCATAGGCAGCTAAACTCTAATAACCATTCCCGACTGACTGATTCAATCCTGTCAGGTCGTACCGACTCAGCCCGTACCCGGCTTGCCTCTATCTCTTAAGCTAGACTTCCTAGCCTATTATTCGTGGCCGCTCGGCCGACATCTACTTCGATCCATCTCTTAACGTCACCGTCGATTAAGCACGCCGAAACCTTATGCTGCTCCTATGCTATCCCTACTAAGTACGTTTTTAATTAAACTTGAAACGAACTTTATGAAGTCACGAGCAAAAGCCTTGGACGTTTCCTCGAATTTTATTGCTTAATAATACTAGTTCAAAAAATTAAAAATCTGCCAAAGTTTTTTTAGTTTTTAACCTAGAGTCCAGGATTTTACCGGGATAACAGTTGACACCTACACGTCGCGAGGACGAGGAAGCTCGGAAATTCCTTGACAAGATACAGTACGAGCGGATCACTATAAAGATTTCGGTAAACCCCAAACACGTCTACCTTTTTCAAGTTCAACAAAGCCTATAGCTTTAAGGCCGTTTCTGAGGTCACCGATAGTAGCGCTAAAATAAAGGCTAACAACGCAGAGTCGTATGTCCTGAAGCATAGAGGTGGCATTAGCATGTCTAAGATCACATTCCGCTTCTAAAAGTCGCTGGGTTTCGTCTAGAGCCTCCTGTACAGGTTTGAAAAACTCCAGAAACTGCATTGTTAGCCGCTCCGTAAGAAAAGGGATAATATTTATATCTGTTGTATTCTAATGCACATGCTGTTGTGTTGAAAACTACTCGAAAGCTGTTATTGTTGTTTATGTTTATGTTGGGAGGAATAGGTCTCTCAACATAACAGGCTATAAGTGATGAAGCGCCGCGACAGATTGTAAATAGAATGCGATCTGCAATTGTGTTGTTAGATCCTTCCAGTTGTGGTGATGTCAACGGAATCGTGTGCGACATGGTGTGTGTTTTTGGTGACCTTTATAGAAGGTGGTTATAAAACTACCTTGCGGATTTAGTAGAGGTTCTCTATATTCTTCAAAATGGAGTCGTCCGTGCAGCTGGTAATATGAAGCTATTATCACAGCAAACTCCCTGTTTCTTCTCCCGGCCGCAGCTATGCTGAAAGCGCTGACGTAGAACATGACACCAGCACCGTCTTGTAGTACGAATTTGGAGTTGACGACGATGATGATGAGACCACGGTGGCACATGCTGACATTGCAAGTACTAGCTAAACCCTAACACGCTACGTTTCTGTGAGTTTTCACGACTCCATGGAGCTTGCCAAAACGGCGCTGGAGCAGTTAAATGATTCCAGTACCACTACGATACCCGCAACATATCGACCAACGTGACTGCATTCGTGTACAAATGCCGTTCACATAAGAGCTGCCTACATCGTCTAAAAATTATGAAGAAAGACGTCGGCGGAGGTCAAACGCGATATCAGCTGATGCAAAAAGGAAACCATAGTCCCGTGGTCGTGGATACTAAAGAGCACGGCATTTCTGCTGCTCATAAGTCGGAGATAGACTCACTGCTACAACTTGGTATGGGCGCCGGGAAATTCGCAATTTGCTTATGCACAAGTATTCGAATGATCCTGAGCTTTTGAAGCGCATTCCGAAAGTGCGTATGATAGAAAACCGCAAATCACGAATCAGGAAGAAAATGCAGGGTGGATGGGAGATCGATAACTTTATTACGATAGATAATTGGCCCATCCGAAGCTGTGCCAATCGCGAGACGTTTTTGAGCAACCTGACCCGGATGACTTCCCCAGAATGAACAAATTGACTGTGTTTGGAGCGATTTCAGGACTATTTTACTACTGAAGGTGATAAAGAAATCCCAACTCTTGGATTAATATTTACTTCACGGGCTTTATTTGGTAACGTGAAGAAGGCCGTTGAGGCTCAAGGCACTAGTTTGACCATGTCAACTGATGGGACCTATCGCATTCACTGCTTGGGCTGGACCTTAGTCGACGCCGGGGGTATATCAGTTGAGTGGGAAACTACCGAGCATGTACATCGTTTTAGACCTTGGTTATTCATGTTTGTACGAACAGAATGTTCTTTAGCATACGAAAGGATGTTTGCTACTCTGGTTACGTGCGCCAAACCCTTTTTTGACATTAACGTTAAAGTCGCTACTTGCAGTATTGACCATAGCAGCGCAATCGCCCTGCACTCAAAACCGTCTGGCCCGAGGTGGCCATTCTTTCATGCTGGGAACACTTACTAGCTCAAGCAAGAAAGAAGCGCTCGCGACTCGTCAATAAACAGTTGTATAATGATCGAGTGTTGCCAGAGTTGTGGCTGCTTCACAAAACCAGATCGCAACGGCAATTTCGAACTCTATCGAAGCGTGTAGTTTGGGGCTGGAGAGCAGCAGGCGAAAAAACAATATGCAGATTGGCTGGAAGAAGCATATCTCTCGCCGAGGTGGGAAAGATGGAGTGTTAATAGCACTCCAACCCCTGGTACATTGCCGACTCAACAGCCGATTGAAAGTCATCACAAAGTTATAAAGGAGGTCGTCACAGCATTTTCTAAAGCTCCTACTATACATGTGCTTAACTCGGTGCTACCGTGACTTCTTCTTCTCGATGCGGACACATTGACGAGCGGACGTCATGCACACTACTGCGAAGGTTGATTTTTAATTGGCTACTAACGTTGCATCGGATGGTATTAATGCGATTGTCAATATCTTTCTGTAGGACCATTGCCAATGTATGCTGTATCTAAAGCTACTCTCCATCTTGTCAAAGATAACAATCAACGCCACGTGTTTCTCGCTGGACAACCCGATGTGCCAGCTAAAATAATTTTTAACAGCAAGTCAGCAATGGTTCACCCGAAAAATCTAGCAAGTTCTAAAGTCACAGTAGAGAGGACAACGACGTAAGCATTTTCAAAGTGCTGGGTACTCTCGAATTACTAATACAATATTTCCAGCTTTGTGGCCTCTGTAGAAGGCAGTGCAGGCTGGAGAACACCTGTGCAGGACATCGAGTTTAAGTTTTTATCGCTCCAGCTTGTCTATGTGAATGTTGAAGGCGTACGTTCAATGCAGGAACTAAAACTTTATCCAACCTGGAAAGAAAGTGAGGTCAGTTTAAAAATGGGTGCACATACATCACACGATAAGTGACGAATTTGTTTGCCACGTAGATCAAACAAGTCCGTTCTGTCCTCCGCTGCACATGCAAGTCATTTATGAAGTCAGGGTGGGTTGTTCTCACGTCGTTGCTTCCTTTCATCTACTTAGCAAGTTAAGTTAGATCTCCAACTAGCTCAGGAGCGTATTCTGATGCGGAGGCCGCCCAGCCGTCCACGTGCCCTGGTGAGCTCGTTGGACAGAGATTCCAACTTTTTTGAACCCAATCGCTCGAGAATTGCTCATTAGTGAGCCTGCTACTGCTCTCAAATGGAATTGTGTCATACGTGAGCCGATAAATGGCGGTTCATGTATTGAGGATCGTATTGGTACGGTTGCAGGCGTTCATATATCTGACCAAACAGGCGTGTATGAGTGGAGTGTTGTTTTCGTACACGGAGACGTCAAACACTTCAAAGTTGATGAACTAGTTGCAGGAATCATGCCCGCACACGACCTTCGAAAGATTTAGGCGAGCAGCGTCGTGCTTTCTTACAGCATGGCTTGACACTAATATATATCAATTTGATGTGATTTTGTTGTTGTCGATTGGCCCTAAGAGGAAACGAATGCAGTTGAGCTCACTTTAGTCCTCAACAAGATAAATGCCGACCGTAGTCTATTCGTTGTCTGTCGTACGGATTCATATCTAAAATTACTGGCATCCTGTTGTGTTGGGTGATTTAGACATCGCAACAGATAAAACGATAAAAAAAAACAACAGATTCCGAGTACATTTTAACACAGCAGCATATTTAGTAGAAATACAACAGGAAAAAAATACTATCCGTAAGAAAATGCCCTTTCATTGACCTCACTCGCGTGACCGCAACGTAAGAAGAGGTTCCTTTGCGTTTTTTTCTTGTGTGATGCCTCAGAAGGCCAATTATCGGGTAAGTCCTTGGCATTTTTCAGTTGTCAATGCAAACGCTGGGATTAGCGGGATTTGTTGAATTCGCAGCGAAAGTTTACGCTTGCAAATGGATATGCGCGCGCCGCTCTCGTTGTGCAGACGGACTGGAACAACACCATCCGGAAACCAGTCAGCAAGCTTCCTTTTGTGAAGTTCAGCTGGAAGCAAACGAATATAGACAACATCCGCTGGATTAAGTGAACATTAGCGTCAACGTCACCTTCATGAATACGACGCGATCGCGGTCACCAGAAGGCACATCTAAATCAACAACAGTTGCGATTGCGAAATACAGAGCACGCGAAATATTTATTTTTCGTACACTGCACAGGAAGACTAACAGCTAACAGCATTTCCCAGTTTTGTCAGAGCGGATTTGGTTAAAGGCTCCGTCGCTGCCCTCCGTCAGCTGTGGGCGAGAACGCTACAAGTGCTGCAACAGCAATTGAGTATAGCTTGCTCGTTAAACGCGACCAAGCACTGCAGCGAGAATGCCGTCGACACGCGCAGATACAAGTACCTCCTCTAGGCGAGGGACACCTCCCGGACGAGCAGTCGAACCTTGAGGTACAGGTCTAGTGCTTCATATACGTTCGACAGCTCCCTGCAGCGGCACAGCATGACAGATTAGTCATAGAGGCAGGGTACTATTGGCGTGCTCACGTACAGGTTGCTTGCACCACACGATGGCGAGATGCTGGAGCTGATGCTTCCGGACATCGACCGGAAGCATCGATGGGAATTATGATGTTTCGTACATACATGTTGCTCATACGTTATTCAAGTCTAAATGACGGCGACGTTCGCGGAGGTTCACGGGGGCTTCAGCTGAACTTTACGTGCTATGTGCGTTCAAGTCGTAAACGACTGTTCACCTGAACGTTCACACCACTATGTTACCAAACATACAACTGTTGGCTGTGGCAGAAAGACTGATTGGCTTAGAAGATTGCGACACTGAAAGAAAACATCATGATCAGGATGGTGATGATTTAAAGGGCGATGAAGCGGCAACGATTGGGGTTGTCAACCAAATAACTCATGAGGTGATCAACAAACAAGATAAACGTCTAAGGGGGCAGATTTTCGCAGCTACCTGTGAAATCAATGTTTGCGGGGAACATGACCGCAATGCATTTGATCCGCTAGGCTTAGATAGCACATCCGACAACACGATTTCTAACCCAGACAATTCAGGATCCTTGCCGTTCGCGAATATCGATGCTGAATGGACTAACACCGCGGTAGCGGAATACATGGTCGATTCGGATCTCTACGTCAACGATGATAACGCACTACTGATACTCTGCAAAATTACGGGGTTTGTGCGTGGGTTTGAGTTTTGGCGCCTCGATAGCTCAGTTGGGAGAGCGTCAGACTGAAGATCTGAAGGTCCCTGGTTCGATCCCGGGTCGCGGCACTTTTGCTCTCTTTTGCAACCTTTCGCTGCCTCTGCTGTCTCTTGCGCTGCTGCTTTGACGCGTCTGCCACGTGGGCCACCGTTACATGCTGCCTGCGTGCACTCCCGGTCTGTCGGGGACCGGCCATGCCAGACCGCCGAGGTGCCGTGGGTGACGGCTCAATGGGCCGAGTTCGAGCGCCGGTCGCCACATTGGGCCGACGGCTTGGAGCATCGGAGGAGCTGCAGCAAGGCGACGCTCGTTCTATCTGGCAGCTGGACGGCTGCTGGCTGCACGACGAGAGCTAGAAGGCAGTGGACGCGCTTGGAAAGCGGTGTGAAGGCGGCGTGCGTTGGCGGGCCGTGTGAGGTCCAGTGAGGCGGGAGCGGCGGTCGGAGTGGACAGAATGGTAGGTGAGGCGGGCGCGGGGAGATGTGTCGAGCGAATGGGCGCGTGGGAGGCGTTGTGGCGTGGGTTGTAGCTTGCAAAATTTCGGGGTTTGTGCGTGGGTTTGAGTTTTGGCGCCTCGATAGCTCAGTTGGGAGAGCGTCAGACTGAAGATCTGAAGGTCCCTGGTTCGATCCCGGGTCGCGGCACTTTTGCTCTCTTTTGCAACCTTTCGCTGCCTCTGCTGTCTCTTGCGCTGCTGCTTTGACGCGTCTGCCACGTGGGCCACCGTTACATGCTGCCTGCGTGCACTCCCGGTCTGTCGGGGACCGGCCATGCCAGACCGCCGAGGTGCCGTGGGTGACGGCTCAATGGGCCGAGTTCGAGCGCCGGTCGCCACATTGGGCCGACGGCTTGGAGCATCGGAGGAGCTGCAGCAAGGCGACGCTCGTTCTATCTGGCAGCTGGACGGCTGCTGGCTGCACGACGAGAGCTAGAAGGCAGTGGACGCGCTTGGAAAGCGGTGTGAAGGCGGCGTGCGTTGGCGGGCCGTGTGAGGTCCAGTGAGGCGGGAGCGGCGGTCGGAGTGGACAGAATGGTAGGTGAGGCGGGCGCGGGGAGATGTGTCGAGCGAATGGGCGCGTGGGAGGCGTTGTGGCGTGGGTTGTAGCTTGCAAAATTTCGGGGTTTGTGCGTGGGTTTGAGTTTTGGCGCCTCGATAGCTCAGTTGGGAGAGCGTCAGACTGAAGATCTGAAGGTCCCTGGTTCGATCCCGGGTCGCGGCACTTTTGCTCTCTTTTGCAACCTTTCGCTGCCTCTGCTGTCTCTTGCGCTGCTGCTTTGACGCGTCTGCCACGTGGGCCACCGTTACATGCTGCCTGCGTGCACTCCCGGTCTGTCGGGGACCGGCCATGCCAGACCGCCGAGTTGCCGTGGGTGACGGCTCAATGGGCCGAGTTCGAGCGCCGGTCGCCACATTGGGCCGACGGCTTGGAGCATCGGAGGAGCTGCAGCAAGGCGACGCTCGTTCTATCTGGCAGCTGGACGGCTGCTGGCTGCACGACGAGAGCTAGAAGGCAGTGGACGCGCTTGGAAAGCGGTGTGAAGGCGGCGTGCGTTGGCGGGCCGTGTGAGGTCCAGTGAGGCGGGAGCGGCGGTCGGAGTGGACAGAATGGTAGGTGAGGCGGGCGCGGGGAGATGTGTCGAGCGAATGGGCGCGTGGGAGGCGTTGTGGCGTGGGTTGTAGCTTGCAAAATTTCGGGGTTTGTGCGTGGGTTTGAGTTTTGGCGCCTCGATAGCTCAGTTGGGAGAGCGTCAGACTGAAGATCTGAAGGTCCCTGGTTCGATCCCGGGTCGCGGCACTTTTGCTCTCTTTTGCAACCTTCGCTGCCTCTGCTGTCTCTTGCGCTGCTGCTTTGACGCGTCTGCCACGTGGGCCACCGTTACATGCTGCCTGCGTGCACCCCCGGTCTGTCAGGGACCGGCCATGCCAGACCGCCGAGGTGCCGTGGGTGACGGCTCAATGGGCCGAGTTCGAGCGCCGGTCGCCACATTGGGCCGACGGCTTGGAGCATCGGAGGAGCTGCAGCAAGGCGACGCTCGTTCTATCTGGCAGCTGGACGGCTGCTGGCTGCACGACGAGAGCTAGAAGGCAGTGGACGCGCTTGGAAAGCGGTGTGAAGGCGGCGTGCGTTGGCGGGCCGTGTGAGGTCCAGTGAGGCGGGAGCGGCGGTCGGAGTGGACAGAATGGTAGGTGAGGCGGGCGCGGGGAGATGTGTCGAGCGAATGGGCGCGTGGGAGGCGTTGTGGCGTGGGTTGTAGCTTGCAAAATTTCGGGGTTTGTGCGTGGGTTTGAGTTTTGGCGCCTCGATAGCTCAGTTGGGAGAGCGTCAGACTGAAGATCTGAAGGTCCCTGGTTCGATCCCGGGTCGCGGCACTTTTGCTCTCTTTTGCAACCTTTCGCTGCCTCTGCTGTCTCTTGCGCTGCTGCTTTGACGCGTCTGCCACGTGGGCCACCGTTACATGCTGCCTGCGTGCACTCCCGGTCTGTCGGGGACCGGCCATGCCAGACCGCCGAGTTGCCGTGGGTGACGGCTCAATGGGCCGAGTTCGAGCGCCGGTCGCCACATTGGGCCGACGGCTTGGAGCATCGGAGGAGCTGCAGCAAGGCGACGCTCGTTCTATCTGGCAGCTGGACGGCTGCTGGCTGCACGACGAGAGCTAGAAGGCAGTGGACGCGCTTGGAAAGCGGTGTGAAGGCGGCGTGCGTTGGCGGGCCGTGTGAGGTCCAGTGAGGCGGGAGCGGCGGTCGGAGTGGACAGAATGGTAGGTGAGGCGGGCGCGGGGAGATGTGTCGAGCGAATGGGCGCGTGGGAGGCGTTGTGGCGTGGGTTGTAGCTTGCAAAATTTCGGGGTTTGTGCGTGGGTTTGAGTTTTGGCGCCTCGATAGCTCAGTTGGGAGAGCGTCAGACTGAAGATCTGAAGGTCCCTGGTTCGATCCCGGGTCGCGGCACTTTTGCTCTCTTTTGCAACCTTTCGCTGCCTCTGCTGTCTCTTGCGCTGCTGCTTTGACGCGTCTGCCACGTGGGCCACCGTTACATGCTGCCTGCGTGCACCCCCGGTCTGTCGGGGACCGGCCATGCCAGACCGCCGAGGTGCCGTGGGTGACGGCTCAATGGGCCGAGTTCGAGCGCCGGTCGCCACATTGGGCCGACGGCTTGGAGCATCGGAGGAGCTGCAGCAAGGCGACGCTCGTTCTATCTGGCAGCTGGACGGCTGCTGGCTGCACGACGAGAGCTAGAAGGCAGTGGACGCGCTTGGAAAGCGGTGTGAAGGCGGCGTGCGTTGGCGGGCCGTGTGAGGTCCAGTGAGGCGGGAGCGGCGGTCGGAGTGGACAGAATGGTAGGTGAGGCGGGCGCGGGGAGATGTGTCGAGCGAATGGGCGCGTGGGAGGCGTTGTGGCGTGGGTTGTAGCTTGCAAAATTTCGGGGTTTGTGCGTGGGTTTGAGTTTTGGCGCCTCGATAGCTCAGTTGGGAGAGCGTCAGACTGAAGATCTGAAGGTCCCTGGTTCGATCCCGGGTCGCGGCACTTTTGCTCTCTTTTGCAACCTTTCGCTGCCTCTGCTGTCTCTTGCGCTGCTGCTTTGACGCGTCTGCCACGTGGGCCACCGTTACATGCTGCCTGCGTGCACTCCCGGTCTGTCGGGGACCGGCCATGCCAGACCGCCGAGTTGCCGTGGGTGACGGCTCAATGGGCCGAGTTCGAGCGCCGGTCGCCACATTGGGCCGACGGCTTGGAGCATCGGAGGAGCTGCAGCAAGGCGACGCTCGTTCTATCTGGCAGCTGGACGGCTGCTGGCTGCACGACGAGAGCTAGAAGGCAGTGGACGCGCTTGGAAAGCGGTGTGAAGGCGGCGTGCGTTGGCGGGCCGTGTGAGGTCCAGTGAGGCGGGAGCGGCGGTCGGAGTGGACAGAATGGTAGGTGAGGCGGGCGCGGGGAGATGTGTCGAGCGAATGGGCGCGTGGGAGGCGTTGTGGCGTGGGTTGTAGCTTGCAAAATTTCGGGGTTTGTGCGTGGGTTTGAGTTTTGGCGCCTCGATAGCTCAGTTGGGAGAGCGTCAGACTGAAGATCTGAAGGTCCCTGGTTCGATCCCGGGTCGCGGCACTTTTGCTCTCTTTTGCAACCTTTCGCTGCCTCTGCTGTCTCTTGCGCTGCTGCTTTGACGCGTCTGCCACGTGGGCCACCGTTACATGCTGCCTGCGTGCACTCCCGGTCTGTCGGGGACCGGCCATGCCAGACCGCCGAGTTGCCGTGGGTGACGGCTCAATGGGCCGAGTTCGAGCGCCGGTCGCCACATTGGGCCGACGGCTTGGAGCATCGGAGGAGCTGCAGCAAGGCGACGCTCGTTCTATCTGGCAGCTGGACGGCTGCTGGCTGCACGACGAGAGCTAGAAGGCAGTGGACGCGCTTGGAAAGCGGTGTGAAGGCGGCGTGCGTTGGCGGGCCGTGTGAGGTCCAGTGAGGCGGGAGCGGCGGTCGGAGTGGACAGAATGGTAGGTGAGGCGGGCGCGGGGAGATGTGTCGAGCGAATGGGCGCGTGGGAGGCGTTGTGGCGTGGGTTGTAGCTTGCAAAATTTCGGGGTTTGTGCGTGGGTTTGAGTTTTGGCGCCTCGATAGCTCAGTTGGGAGAGCGTCAGACTGAAGATCTGAAGGTCCCTGGTTCGATCCCGGGTCGCGGCACTTTTGCTCTCTTTTGCAACCTTTCGCTGCCTCTGCTGTCTCTTGCGCTGCTGCTTTGACGCGTCTGCCACGTGGGCCACCGTTACATGCTGCCTGCGTGCACCCCCGGTCTGTCGGGGACCGGCCATGCCAGACCGCCGAGGTGCCGTGGGTGACGGCTCAATGGGCCGAGTTCGAGCGCCGGTCGCCACATTGGGCCGACGGCTTGGAGCATCGGAGGAGCTGCAGCAAGGCGACGCTCGTTCTATCTGGCAGCTGGACGGCTGCTGGCTGCACGACGAGAGCTAGAAGGCAGTGGACGCGCTTGGAAAGCGGTGTGAAGGCGGCGTGCGTTGGCGGGCCGTGTGAGGTCCAGTGAGGCGGGAGCGGCGGTCGGAGTGGACAGAATGGTAGGTGAGGCGGGCGCGGGGAGATGTGTCGAGCGAATGGGCGCGTGGGAGGCGTTGTGGCGTGGGTTGTAGCTTGCAAAATTTCGGGGTTTGTGCGTGGGTTTGAGTTTTGGCGCCTCGATAGCTCAGTTGGGAGAGCGTCAGACTGAAGATCTGAAGGTCCCTGGTTCGATCCCGGGTCGCGGCACTTTTGCTCTCTTTTGCAACCTTTCGCTGCCTCTGCTGTCTCTTGCGCTGCTGCTTTGACGCGTCTGCCACGTGGGCCACCGTTACATGCTGCCTGCGTGCACTCCCGGTCTGTCGGGGACCGGCCATGCCAGACCGCCGAGTTGCCGTGGGTGACGGCTCAATGGGCCGAGTTCGAGCGCCGGTCGCCACATTGGGCCGACGGCTTGGAGCATCGGAGGAGCTGCAGCAAGGCGACGCTCGTTCTATCTGGCAGCTGGACGGCTGCTGGCTGCACGACGAGAGCTAGAAGGCAGTGGACGCGCTTGGAAAGCGGTGTGAAGGCGGCGTGCGTTGGCGGGCCGTGTGAGGTCCAGTGAGGCGGGAGCGGCGGTCGGAGTGGACAGAATGGTAGGTGAGGCGGGCGCGGGGAGATGTGTCGAGCGAATGGGCGCGTGGGAGGCGTTGTGGCGTGGGTTGTAGCTTGCAAAATTTCGGGGTTTGTGCGTGGGTTTGAGTTTTGGCGCCTCGATAGCTCAGTTGGGAGAGCGTCAGACTGAAGATCTGAAGGTCCCTGGTTCGATCCCGGGTCGCGGCACTTTTGCTCTCTTTTGCAACCTTTCGCTGCCTCTGCTGTCTCTTGCGCTGCTGCTTTGACGCGTCTGCCACGTGGGCCACCGTTACATGCTGCCTGCGTGCACTCCCGGTCTGTCGGGGACCGGCCATGCCAGACCGCCGAGTTGCCGTGGGTGACGGCTCAATGGGCCGAGTTCGAGCGCCGGTCGCCACATTGGGCCGACGGCTTGGAGCATCGGAGGAGCTGCAGCAAGGCGACGCTCGTTCTATCTGGCAGCTGGACGGCTGCTGGCTGCACGACGAGAGCTAGAAGGCAGTGGACGCGCTTGGAAAGCGGTGTGAAGGCGGCGTGCGTTGGCGGGCCGTGTGAGGTCCAGTGAGGCGGGAGCGGCGGTCGGAGTGGACAGAATGGTAGGTGAGGCGGGCGCGGGGAGATGTGTCGAGCGAATGGGCGCGTGGGAGGCGTTGTGGCGTGGGTTGTAGCTTGCAAAATTTCGGGGTTTGTGCGTGGGTTTGAGTTTTGGCGCCTCGATAGCTCAGTTGGGAGAGCGTCAGACTGAAGATCTGAAGGTCCCTGGTTCGATCCCGGGTCGCGGCACTTTTGCTCTCTTTTGCAACCTTTCGCTGCCTCTGCTGTCTCTTGCGCTGCTGCTTTGACGCGTCTGCCACGTGGGCCACCGTTACATGCTGCCTGCGTGCACTCCCGGTCTGTCGGGGACCGGCCATGCCAGACCGCCGAGTTGCCGTGGGTGACGGCTCAATGGGCCGAGTTCGAGCGCCGGTCGCCACATTGGGCCGACGGCTTGGAGCATCGGAGGAGCTGCAGCAAGGCGACGCTCGTTCTATCTGGCAGCTGGACGGCTGCTGGCTGCACGACGAGAGCTAGAAGGCAGTGGACGCGCTTGGAAAGCGGTGTGAAGGCGGCGTGCGTTGGCGGGCCGTGTGAGGTCCAGTGAGGCGGGAGCGGCGGTCGGAGTGGACAGAATGGTAGGTGAGGCGGGCGCGGGGAGATGTGTCGAGCGAATGGGCGCGTGGGAGGCGTTGTGGCGTGGGTTGTAGCTTGCAAAATTTCGGGGTTTGTGCGTGGGTTTGAGTTTTGGCGCCTCGATAGCTCAGTTGGGAGAGCGTCAGACTGAAGATCTGAAGGTCCCTGGTTCGATCCCGGGTCGCGGCACTTTTGCTCTCTTTTGCAACCTTTCGCTGCCTCTGCTGTCTCTTGCGCTGCTGCTTTGACGCGTCTGCCACGTGGGCCACCGTTACATGCTGCCTGCGTGCACTCCCGGTCTGTCGGGGACCGGCCATGCCAGACCGCCGAGTTGCCGTGGGTGACGGCTCAATGGGCCGAGTTCGAGCGCCGGTCGCCACATTGGGCCGACGGCTTGGAGCATCGGAGGAGCTGCAGCAAGGCGACGCTCGTTCTATCTGGCAGCTGGACGGCTGCTGGTTGCACGACGAGAGCTAGAAGGCAGTGGACGCGCTTGGAAAGCGGTGTGAAGGCGGCGTGCGTTGGCGGGCCGTGTGAGGTCCAGTGAGGCGGGAGCGGCGGTCGGAGTGGACAGAATGGTAGGTGAGGCGGGCGCGGGGAGATGTGTCGAGCGAATGGGCGCGTGGGAGGCGTTGTGGCGTGGGTTGTAGCTTGCAAAATTTCGGGGTTTGTGCGTGGGTTTGAGTTTTGGCGCCTCGATAGCTCAGTTGGGAGAGCGTCAGACTGAAGATCTGAAGGTCCCTGGTTCGATCCCGGGTCGCGGCACTTTTGCTCTCTTTTGCAACCTTTCGCTGCCTCTGCTGTCTCTTGCGCTGCTGCTTTGACGCGTCTGCCACGTGGGCCACCGTTACATGCTGCCTGCGTGCACTCCCGGTCTGTCGGGGACCGGCCATGCCAGACCGCCGAGGTGCCGTGGGTGACGGCTCAATGGGCCGAGTTCGAGCGCCGGTCGCCACATTGGGCCGACGGCTTGGAGCATCGGAGGAGCTGCAGCAAGGCGACGCTCGTTCTATCTGGCAGCTGGACGGCTGCTGGCTGCACGACGAGAGCTAGAAGGCAGTGGACGCGCTTGGAAAGCGGTGTGAAGGCGGCGTGCGTTGGCGGGCCGTGTGAGGTCCAGTGAGGCGGGAGCGGCGGTCGGAGTGGACAGAATGGTAGGTGAGGCGGGCGCGGGGAGATGTGTCGAGCGAATGGGCGCGTGGGAGGCGTTGTGGCGTGGGTTGTAGCTTGCAAAATTTCGGGGTTTGTGCGTGGGTTTGAGTTTTGGCGCCTCGATAGCTCAGTTGGGAGAGCGTCAGACTGAAGATCTGAAGGTCCCTGGTTCGATCCCGGGTCGCGGCACTTTTGCTCTCTTTTGCAACCTTTCGCTGCCTCTGCTGTCTCTTGCGCTGCTGCTTTGACGCGTCTGCCACGTGGGCCACCGTTACATGCTGCCTGCGTGCACTCCCGGTCTGTCGGGGACCGGCCATGCCAGACCGCCGAGTTGCCGTGGGTGACGGCTCAATGGGCCGAGTTCGAGCGCCGGTCGCCACATTGGGCCGACGGCTTGGAGCATCGGAGGAGCTGCAGCAAGGCGACGCTCGTTCTATCTGGCAGCTGGACGGCTGCTGGCTGCACGACGAGAGCTAGAAGGCAGTGGACGCGCTTGGAAAGCGGTGTGAAGGCGGCGTGCGTTGGCGGGCCGTGTGAGGTCCAGTGAGGCGGGAGCGGCGGTCGGAGTGGACAGAATGGTAGGTGAGGCGGGCGCGGGGAGATGTGTCGAGCGAATGGGCGCGTGGGAGGCGTTGTGGCGTGGGTTGTAGCTTGCAAAATTTCGGGGTTTGTGCGTGGGTTTGAGTTTTGGCGCCTCGATAGCTCAGTTGGGAGAGCGTCAGACTGAAGATCTGAAGGTCCCTGGTTCGATCCCGGGTCGCGGCACTTTTGCTCTCTTTTGCAACCTTTCGCTGCCTCTGCTGTCTCTTGCGCTGCTGCTTTGACGCGTCTGCCACGTGGGCCACCGTTACATGCTGCCTGCGTGCACTCCCGGTCTGTCGGGGACCGGCCATGCCAGACCGCCGAGGTGCCGTGGGTGACGGCTCAATGGGCCGAGTTCGAGCGCCGGTCGCCACATTGGGCCGACGGCTTGGAGCATCGGAGGAGCTGCAGCAAGGCGACGCTCGTTCTATCTGGCAGCTGGACGGCTGCTGGCTGCACGACGAGAGCTAGAAGGCAGTGGACGCGCTTGGAAAGCGGTGTGAAGGCGGCGTGCGTTGGCGGGCCGTGTGAGGTCCAGTGAGGCGGGAGCGGCGGTCGGAGTGGACAGAATGGTAGGTGAGGCGGGCGCGGGGAGATGTGTCGAGCGAATGGGCGCGTGGGAGGCGTTGTGGCGTGGGTTGTAGCTTGCAAAATTTCGGGGTTTGTGCGTGGGTTTGAGTTTTGGCGCCTCGATAGCTCAGTTGGGAGAGCGTCAGACTGAAGATCTGAAGGTCCCTGGTTCGATCCCGGGTCGCGGCACTTTTGCTCTCTTTTGCAACCTTTCGCTGCCTCTGCTGTCTCTTGCGCTGCTGCTTTGACGCGTCTGCCACGTGGGCCACCGTTACATGCTGCCTGCGTGCACTCCCGGTCTGTCGGGGACCGGCCATGCCAGACCGCCGAGGTGCCGTGGGTGACGGCTCAATGGGCCGAGTTCGAGCGCCGGTCGCCACATTGGGCCGACGGCTTGGAGCATCGGAGGAGCTGCAGCAAGGCGACGCTCGTTCTATCTGGCAGCTGGACGGCTGCTGGCTGCACGACGAGAGCTAGAAGGCAGTGGACGCGCTTGGAAAGCGGTGTGAAGGCGGCGTGCGTTGGCGGGCCGTGTGAGGTCCAGTGAGGCGGGAGCGGCGGTCGGAGTGGACAGAATGGTAGGTGAGGCGGGCGCGGGGAGATGTGTCGAGCGAATGGGCGCGTGGGAGGCGTTGTGGCGTGGGTTGTAGCTTGCAAAATTTCGGGGTTTGTGCGTGGGTTTGAGTTTTGGCGCCTCGATAGCTCAGTTGGGAGAGCGTCAGACTGAAGATCTGAAGGTCCCTGGTTCGATCCCGGGTCGCGGCACTTTTGCTCTCTTTTGCAACCTTTCGCTGCCTCTGCTGTCTCTTGCGCTGCTGCTTTGACGCGTCTGCCACGTGGGCCACCGTTACATGCTGCCTGCGTGCACTCCCGGTCTGTCGGGGACCGGCCATGCCAGACCGCCGAGGTGCCGTGGGTGACGGCTCAATGGGCCGAGTTCGAGCGCCGGTCGCCACATTGGGCCGACGGCTTGGAGCATCGGAGGAGCTGCAGCAAGGCGACGCTCGTTCTATCTGGCAGCTGGACGGCTGCTGGCTGCACGACGAGAGCTAGAAGGCAGTGGACGCGCTTGGAAAGCGGTGTGAAGGCGGCGTGCGTTGGCGGGCCGTGTGAGGTCCAGTGAGGCGGGAGCGGCGGTCGGAGTGGACAGAATGGTAGGTGAGGCGGGCGCGGGGAGATGTGTCGAGCGAATGGGCGCGTGGGAGGCGTTGTGGCGTGGGTTGTAGCTTGCAAAATTTCGTGGTTTGTGCGTGGGTTTGAGTTTTGGCGCCTCGATAGCTCAGTTGGGAGAGCGTCAGACTGAGGTCCCTGGTTCGATCCCGGGTCGCGGCACTTTTGCTCTCTTTTGCAACCTTTCGCTGCCTCTGCTGTCTCTTGCGCTGCTGCTTTGACGCGTCTGCCACGTGGGCCACCGTTACATGCTGCCTGCGTGCACTCCCGGTCTGTCGGGGACCGGCCATGCCAGACCGCCGAGGTGCCGTGGGTGACGGCTCAATGGGCCGAGTTCGAGCGCCGGTCGCCACATTGGGCCGACGGCTTGGAGCATCGGAGGAGCTGCAGCAAGGCGACGCTCGTTCTATCTGGCAGCTGGACGGCTGCTGGCTGCACGACGAGAGCTAGAAGGCAGTGGACGCGCTTGGAAAGCGGTGTGAAGGCGGCGTGCGTTGGCGGGCCGTGTGAGGTCCAGTGAGGCGGGAGCGGCGGTCGGAGTGGACAGAATGGTAGGTGAGGCGGGCGCGGGGAGATGTGTCGAGCGAATGGGCGCGTGGGAGGCGTTGTGGCGTGGGTTGTAGCTTGCAAAATTTCGGGGTTTGTGCGTGGGTTTGAGTTTTGGCGCCTCGATAGCTCAGTTGGGAGAGCGTCAGACTGAAGATCTGAAGGTCCCTGGTTCGATCCCGGGTCGCGGCACTTTTGCTCTCTTTTGCAACCTTTCGCTGCCTCTGCTGTCTCTTGCGCTGCTGCTTTGACGCGTCTGCCACGTGGGCCACCGTTACATGCTGCCTGCGTGCACTCCCGGTCTGTCGGGGACCGGCCATGCCAGACCGCCGAGGTGCCGTGGGTGACGGCTCAATGGGCCGAGTTCGAGCGCCGGTCGCCACATTGGGCCGACGGCTTGGAGCATCGGAGGAGCTGCAGCAAGGCGACGCTCGTTCTATCTGGCAGCTGGACGGCTGCTGGCTGCACGACGAGAGCTAGAAGGCAGTGGACGCGCTTGGAAAGCGGTGTGAAGGCGGCGTGCGTTGGCGGGCCGTGTGAGGTCCAGTGAGGCGGGAGCGGCGGTCGGAGTGGACAGAATGGTAGGTGAGGCGGGCGCGGGGAGATGTGTCGAGCGAATGGGCGCGTGGGAGGCGTTGTGGCGTGGGTTGTAGCTTGCAAAATTTCGTGGTTTGTGCGTGGGTTTGAGTTTTGGCGCCTCGATAGCTCAGTTGGGAGAGCGTCAGACTGAGGTCCCTGGTTCGATCCCGGGTCGCGGCACTTTTGCTCTCTTTTGCAACCTTTCGCTGCCTCTGCTGTCTCTTGCGCTGCTGCTTTGACGCGTCTGCCACGTGGGCCACCGTTACATGCTGCCTGCGTGCACTCCCGGTCTGTCGGGGACCGGCCATGCCAGACCGCCGAGGTGCCGTGGGTGACGGCTCAATGGGCCGAGTTCGAGCGCCGGTCGCCACATTGGGCCGACGGCTTGGAGCATCGGAGGAGCTGCAGCAAGGCGACGCTCGTTCTATCTGGCAGCTGGACGGCTGCTGGCTGCAAGACGAGAGCTAGAAGGCAGTGGACGCGCTTGGAAAGCGGTGTGAAGGCGGCGTGCGTTGGCGGGCCGTGTGAGGTCCAGTGAGGCGGGAGCGGCGGTCGGAGTGGACAGAATGGTAGGTGAGGCGGGCGCGGGGAGATGTGTCGAGCGAATGGGCGCGTGGGAGGCGTTGTGGCGTGGGTTGTAGCTTGCAAAATTTCGGGGTTTGTGCGTGGGTTTGAGTTTTGGCGCCTCGATAGCTCAGTTGGGAGAGCGTCAGACTGAAGATCTGAAGGTCCCTGGTTCGATCCCGGGTCGCGGCACTTTTGCTCTCTTTTGCAACCTTTCGCTGCCTCTGCTGTCTCTTGCGCTGCTGCTTTGACGCGTCTGCCACGTGGGCCACCGTTACATGCTGCCTGCGTGCACTCCCGGTCTGTCGGGGACCGGCCATGCCAGACCGCCGAGGTGCCGTGGGTGACGGCTCAATGGGCCGAGTTCGAGCGCCGGTCGCCACATTGGGCCGACGGCTTGGAGCATCGGAGGAGCTGCAGCAAGGCGACGCTCGTTCTATCTGGCAGCTGGACGGCTGCTGGCTGCACGACGAGAGCTAGAAGGCAGTGGACGCGCTTGGAAAGCGGTGTGAAGGCGGCGTGCGTTGGCGGGCCGTGTGAGGTCCAGTGAGGCGGGAGCGGCGGTCGGAGTGGACAGAATGGTAGGTGAGGCGGGCGCGGGGAGATGTGTCGAGCGAATGGGCGCGTGGGAGGCGTTGTGGCGTGGGTTGTAGCTTGCAAAATTTCGTGGTTTGTGCGTGGGTTTGAGTTTTGGCGCCTCGATAGCTCAGTTGGGAGAGCGTCAGACTGAGGTCCCTGGTTCGATCCCGGGTCGCGGCACTTTTGCTCTCTTTTGCAACCTTTCGCTGCCTCTGCTGTCTCTTGCGCTGCTGCTTTGACGCGTCTGCCACGTGGGCCACCGTTACATGCTGCCTGCGTGCACTCCCGGTCTGTCGGGGACCGGCCATGCCAGACCGCCGAGGTGCCGTGGGTGACGGCTCAATGGGCCGAGTTCGAGCGCCGGTCGCCACATTGGGCCGACGGCTTGGAGCATCGGAGGAGCTGCAGCAAGGCGACGCTCGTTCTATCTGGCAGCTGGACGGCTGCTGGCTGCAAGACGAGAGCTAGAAGGCAGTGGACGCGCTTGGAAAGCGGTGTGAAGGCGGCGTGCGTTGGCGGGCCGTGTGAGGTCCAGTGAGGCGGGAGCGGCGGTCGGAGTGGACAGAATGGTAGGTGAGGCGGGCGCGGGGAGATGTGTCGAGCGAATGGGCGCGTGGGAGGCGTTGTGGCGTGGGTTGTAGCTTGCAAAATTTCGGGGTTTGTGCGTGGGTTTGAGTTTTGGCGCCTCGATAGCTCAGTTGGGAGAGCGTCAGACTGAAGATCTGAAGGTCCCTGGTTCGATCCCGGGTCGCGGCACTTTTGCTCTCTTTTGCAACCTTTCGCTGCCTCTGCTGTCTCTTGCGCTGCTGCTTTGACGTCTGCCACGTGGGCCACCGTTACATGCTGCCTGCGTGCACTCCCGGTCTGTCGGGGACCGGCCATGCCAGACCGCCGAGGTGCCGTGGGTGACGGCTCAATGGGCCGAGTTCGAGCGCCGGTCGCCACATTGGGCCGACGGCTTGGAGCATCGGAGGAGCTGCAGCAAGGCGACGCTCGTTCTATCTGGCAGCTGGACGGCTGCTGGCTGCACGACGAGAGCTAGAAGGCAGTGGACACGCTTGGAAAGCGGTGTGAAGGCGGCGTGCGTTGGCGGGCCGTGTGAGGTCCAGTGAGGCGGGAGCGGCGGTCGGAGTGGACAGAATGGTAGGTGAGGCGAGCGCGGGGAGATGTGTCGAGCGAATGGGCGCGTGGGAGGCGTTGTGGCGTGGGTTGTAGCTTGCAAAATTTCGGGGTTTGTGCGTGGGTTTGAGTTTTGGCGCCTCGATAGCTCAGTTGGGAGAGCGTCAGACTGAGGTCCCTGGTTCGATCCCGGGTCGCGGCACTTTTGCTCTCTTTTGCAACCTTTCGCTGCCTCTGCTGTCTCTTGCGCTGCTGCTTTGACGCGTCTGCCACGTGGGCCACCGTTACATGCTGCCTGCGTGCACTCCCGGTCTGTCGGGGACCGGCCATGCCAGACCGCCGAGGTGCCGTGGGTGACGGCTCAATGGGCCGAGTTCGAGCGCCGGTCGCCACATTGGGCCGACGGCTTGGAGCATCGGAGGAGCTGCAGCAAGGCGACGCTCGTTCTATCTGGCAGCTGGACGGCTGCTGGCTGCACGACGAGAGCTAGAAGGCAGTGGACGCGCTTGGAAAGCGGTGTGAAGGCGGCGTGCGTTGGCGGGCCGTGTGAGGTCCAGTGAGGCGGGAGCGGCGGTCGGAGTGGACAGAATGGTAGGTGAGGCGAGCGCGGGGAGATGTGTCGAGCGAATGGGCGCGTGGGAGGCGTTGTGGCGTGGGTTGTAGCTTGCAAAATTTCGGGGTTTGTGCGTGGGTTTGAGTTTTGGCGCCTCGATAGCTCAGTTGGGAGAGCGTCAGACTGAAGATCTGAAGGTCCCTGGTTCGATCCCGGGTCGCGGCACTTTTGCTCTCTTTTGCAACCTTTCGCTGCCTCTGCTGTCTCTTGCGCTGCTGCTTTGACGCGTCTGCCACGTGGGCCACCGTTACATGCTGCCTGCGTGCACTCCCGGTCTGTCGGGGACCGGCCATGCCAGACCGCCGAGGTGCCGTGGGTGACGGCTCAATGGGCCGAGTTCGAGCGCCGGTCGCCACATTGGGCCGACGGCTTGGAGCATCGGAGGAGCTGCAGCAAGGCGACGCTCGTTCTATCTGGCAGCTGGACGGCTGCTGGCTGCACGACGAGAGCTAGAAGGCAGTGGACGCGCTTGGAAAGCGGTGTGAAGGCGGCGTGCGTTGGCGGGCCGTGTGAGGTCCAGTGAGGCGGGAGCGGCGGTCGGAGTGGACAGAATGGTAGGTGAGGCGAGCGCGGGGAGATGTGTCGAGCGAATGGGCGCGTGGGAGGCGTTGTGGCGTGGGTTGTAGCTTGCAAAATTTCGGGGTTTGTGCGTGGGTTTGAGTTTTGGCGCCTCGATAGCTCAGTTGGGAGAGCGTCAGACTGAAGATCTGAAGGTCCCTGGTTCGATCCCGGGTCGCGGCACTTTTGCTCTCTTTTGCAACCTTTCGCTGCCTCTGCTGTCTCTTGCGCTGCTGCTTTGACGTCTGCCACGTGGGCCACCGTTACATGCTGCCTGCGTGCACTCCCGGTCTGTCGGGGACCGGCCATGCCAGACCGCCGAGGTGCCGTGGGTGACGGCTCAATGGGCCGAGTTCGAGCGCCGGTCGCCACATTGGGCCGACGGCTTGGAGCATCGGAGGAGCTGCAGCAAGGCGACGCTCGTTCTATCTGGCAGCTGGACTGCTGCTGGCTGCACGACGAGAGCTAGAAGGCAGTGGACACGCTTGGAAAGCGGTGTGAAGGCGGCGTGCGTTGGCGGGCCGTGTGAGGTCCAGTGAGGCGGGAGCGGCGGTCGGAGTGGACAGAATGGTAGGTGAGGCGAGCGCGGGGAGATGTGTCGAGCGAATGGGCGCGTGGGAGGCGTTGTGGCGTGGGTTGTAGCTTGCAAAATTTCGGGGTTTGTGCGTGGGTTTGAGTTTTGGCGCCTCGATAGCTCAGTTGGGAGAGCGTCAGACTGAAGATCTGAAGGTCCCTGGTTCGATCCCGGGTCGCGGCACTTTTGCTCTCTTTTGCAACCTTTCGCTGCCTCTGCTGTCTCTTGCGCTGCTGCTTTGACGTCTGCCACGTGGGCCACCGTTACATGCTGCCTGCGTGCACTCCCGGTCTGTCGGGGACCGGCCATGCCAGACCGCCGAGGTGCCGTGGGTGACGGCTCAATGGGCCGAGTTCGAGCGCCGGTCGCCACATTGGGCCGACGGCTTGGAGCATCGGAGGAGCTGCAGCAAGGCGACGCTCGTTCTATCTGGCAGCTGGACGGCTGCTGGCTGCACGACGAGAGCTAGAAGGCAGTGGACACGCTTGGAAAGCGGTGTGAAGGCGGCGTGCGTTGGCGGGCCGTGTGAGGTCCAGTGAGGCGGGAGCGGCGGTCGGAGTGGACAGAATGGTAGGTGAGGCGAGCGCGGGGAGATGTGTCGAGCGAATGGGCGCGTGGGAGGCGTTGTGGCGTGGGTTGTAGCTTGCAAAATTTCGGGGTTTGTGCGTGGGTTTGAGTTTTGGCGCCTCGATAGCTCAGTTGGGAGAGCGTCAGACTGAGGTCCCTGGTTCGATCCCGGGTCGCGGCACTTTTGCTCTCTTTTGCAACCTTTCGCTGCCTCTGCTGTCTCTTGCGCTGCTGCTTTGACGCGTCTGCCACGTGGGCCACCGTTACATGCTGCCTGCGTGCACCCCCGGTCTGTCGGGGACCGGCCATGCCAGACCGCCGAGGTGCCGTGGGTGACGGCTCAATGGGCCGAGTTCGAGCGCCGGTCGCCACATTGGGCCGACGGCTTGGAGCATCGGAGGAGCTGCAGCAAGGCGACGCTCGTTCTATCTGGCAGCTGGACGGCTGCTGGCTGCACGACGAGAGCTAGAAGGCAGTGGACGCGCTTGGAAAGCGGTGTGAAGGCGGCGTGCGTTGGCGGGCCGTGTGAGGTCCAGTGAGGCGGGAGCGGCGGTCGGAGTGGACAGAATGGTAGGTGAGGCGGGCGCGGGGAGATGTGTCGAGCGAATGGGCGCGTGGGAGGCGTTGTGGCGTGGGTTGTAGCTTGCAAAATTTCGGGGTTTGTGCGTGGGTTTGAGTTTTGGCGCCTCGATAGCTCAGTTGGGAGAGCGTCAGACTGAGGTCCCTGGTTCGATCCCGGGTCGCGGCACTTTTGCTCTCTTTTGCAACCTTTCGCTGCCTCTGCTGTCTCTTGCGCTGCTGCTTTGACGCGTCTGCCACGTGGGCCACCGTTACATGCTGCCTGCGTGCACTCCCGGTCTGTCGGGGACCGGCCATGCCAGACCGCCGAGGTGCCGTGGGTGACGGCTCAATGGGCCGAGTTCGAGCGCCGGTCGCCACATTGGGCCGACGGCTTGGAGCATCGGAGGAGCTGCAGCAAGGCGACGCTCGTTCTATCTGGCAGCTGGACGGCTGCTGGCTGCACGACGAGAGCTAGAAGGCAGTGGACACGCTTGGAAAGCGGTGTGAAGGCGGCGTGCGTTGGCGGGCCGTGTGAGGTCCAGTGAGGCGGGAGCGGCGGTCGGAGTGGACAGAATGGTAGGTGAGGCGAGCGCGGGGAGATGTGTCGAGCGAATGGGCGCGTGGGAGGCGTTGTGGCGTGGGTTGTAGCTTGCAAAATTTCGGGGTTTGTGCGTGGGTTTGAGTTTTGGCGCCTCGATAGCTCAGTTGGGAGAGCGTCAGACTGAGGTCCCTGGTTCGATCCCGGGTCGCGGCACTTTTGCTCTCTTTTGCAACCTTTCGCTGCCTCTGCTGTCTCTTGCGCTGCTGCTTTGACGCGTCTGCCACGTGGGCCACCGTTACATGCTGCCTGCGTGCACTCCCGGTCTGTCGGGGACCGGCCATGCCAGACCGCCGAGGTGCCGTGGGTGACGGCTCAATGGGCCGAGTTCGAGCGCCGGTCGCCACATTGGGCCGACGGCTTGGAGCATCGGAGGAGCTGCAGCAAGGCGACGCTCGTTCTATCTGGCAGCTGGACGGCTGCTGGCTGCAAGACGAGAGCTAGAAGGCAGTGGACGCGCTTGGAAAGCGGTGTGAAGGCGGCGTGCGTTGGCGGGCCGTGTGAGGTCCAGTGAGGCGGGAGCGGCGGTCGGAGTGGACAGAATGGTAGGTGAGGCGGGCGCGGGGAGATGTGTCGAGCGAATGGGCGCGTGGGAGGCGTTGTGGCGTGGGTTGTAGCTTGCAAAATTTCGTGGTTTGTGCGTGGGTTTGAGTTTTGGCGCCTCGATAGCTCAGTTGGGAGAGCGTCAGACTGAAGATCTGAAGGTCCCTGGTTCGATCCCGGGTCGCGGCACTTTTGCTCTCTTTTGCAACCTTTCGCTGCCTCTGCTGTCTCTTGCGCTGCTGCTTTGACGCGTCTGCCACGTGGGCCACCGTTACATGCTGCCTGCGTGCACTCCCGGTCTGTCGGGGACCGGCCATGCCAGACCGCCGAGGTGCCGTGGGTGACGGCTCAATGGGCCGAGTTCGAGCGCCGGTCGCCACATTGGGCCGACGGCTTGGAGCATCGGAGGAGCTGCAGCAAGGCGACGCTCGTTCTATCTGGCAGCTGGACGGCTGCTGGCTGCACGACGAGAGCTAGAAGGCAGTGGACGCGCTTGGAAAGCGGTGTGAAGGCGGCGTGCGTTGGCGGGCCGTGTGAGGTCCAGTGAGGCGGGAGCGGCGGTCGGAGTGGACAGAATGGTAGGTGAGGCGGGCGCGGGGAGATGTGTCGAGCGAATGGGCGCGTGGGAGGCGTTGTGGCGTGGGTTGTAGCTTGCAAAATTTCGTGGTTTGTGCGTGGGTTTGAGTTTTGGCGCCTCGATAGCTCAGTTGGGAGAGCGTCAGACTGAAGATCTGAAGGTCCCTGGTTCGATCCCGGGTCGCGGCACTTTTGCTCTCTTTTGCAACCTTTCGCTGCCTCTGCTGTCTCTTGCGCTGCTGCTTTGACGCGTCTGCCACGTGGGCCACCGTTACATGCTGCCTGCGTGCACTCCCGGTCTGTCGGGGACCGGCCATGCCAGACCGCCGAGGTGCCGTGGGTGACGGCTCAATGGGCCGAGTTCGAGCGCCGGTCGCCACATTGGGCCGACGGCTTGGAGCATCGGAGGAGCTGCAGCAAGGCGACGCTCGTTCTATCTGGCAGCTGGACGGCTGCTGGCTGCACGACGAGAGCTAGAAGGCAGTGGACGCGCTTGGAAAGCGGTGTGAAGGCGGCGTGCGTTGGCGGGCCGTGTGAGGTCCAGTGAGGCGGGAGCGGCGGTCGGAGTGGACAGAATGGTAGGTGAGGCGAGCGCGGGGAGATGTGTCGAGCGAATGGGCGCGTGGGAGGCGTTGTGGCGTGGGTTGTAGCTTGCAAAATTTCGGGGTTTGTGCGTGGGTTTGAGTTTTGGCGCCTCGATAGCTCAGTTGGGAGAGCGTCAGACTGAAGATCTGAAGGTCCCTGGTTCGATCCCGGGTCGCGGCACTTTTGCTCTCTTTTGCAACCTTTCGCTGCCTCTGCTGTCTCTTGCGCTGCTGCTTTGACGCGTCTGCCACGTGGGCCACCGTTACATGCTGCCTGCGTGCACTCCCGGTCTGTCGGGGACCGGCCATGCCAGACCGCCGAGGTGCCGTGGGTGACGGCTCAATGGGCCGAGTTCGAGCGCCGGTCGCCACATTGGGCCGACGGCTTGGAGCATCGGAGGAGCTGCAGCAAGGCGACGCTCGTTCTATCTGGCAGCTGGACGGCTGCTGGCTGCACGACGAGAGCTAGAAGGCAGTGGACGCGCTTGGAAAGCGGTGTGAAGGCGGCGTGCGTTGGCGGGCCGTGTGAGGTCCAGTGAGGCGGGAGCGGCGGTCGGAGTGGACAGAATGGTAGGTGAGGCGGGCGCGGGGAGATGTGTCGAGCGAATGGGCGCGTGGGAGGCGTTGTGGCGTGGGTTGTAGCTTGCAAAATTTCGGGGTTTGTGCGTGGGTTTGAGTTTTGGCGCCTCGATAGCTCAGTTGGGAGAGCGTCAGACTGAAGATCTGAAGGTCCCTGGTTCGATCCCGGGTCGCGGCACTTTTGCTCTCTTTTGCAACCTTTCGCTGCCTCTGCTGTCTCTTGCGCTGCTGCTTTGACGCGTCTGCCACGTGGGCCACCGTTACATGCTGCCTGCGTGCACTCCCGGTCTGTCGGGGACCGGCCATGCCAGACCGCCGAGGTGCCGTGGGTGACGGCTCAATGGGCCGAGTTCGAGCGCCGGTCGCCACATTGGGCCGACGGCTTGGAGCATCGGAGGAGCTGCAGCAAGGCGACGCTCGTTCTATCTGGCAGCTGGACGGCTGCTGGCTGCACGACGAGAGCTAGAAGGCAGTGGACGCGCTTGGAAAGCGGTGTGAAGGCGGCGTGCGTTGGCGGGCCGTGTGAGGTCCAGTGAGGCGGGAGCGGCGGTCGGAGTGGACAGAATGGTAGGTGAGGCGGGCGCGGGGAGATGTGTCGAGCGAATGGGCGCGTGGGAGGCGTTGTGGCGTGGGTTGTAGCTTGCAAAATTTCGGGGTTTGTGCGTGGGTTTGAGTTTTGGCGCCTCGATAGCTCAGTTGGGAGAGCGTCAGACTGAAGATCTGAAGGTCCCTGGTTCGATCCCGGGTCGCGGCACTTTTGCTCTCTTTTGCAACCTTTCGCTGCCTCTGCTGTCTCTTGCGCTGCTGCTTTGACGTCTGCCACGTGGGCCACCGTTACATGCTGCCTGCGTGCACTCCCGGTCTGTCGGGGACCGGCCATGCCAGACCGCCGAGGTGCCGTGGGTGACGGCTCAATGGGCCGAGTTCGAGCGCCGGTCGCCACATTGGGCCGACGGCTTGGAGCATCGGAGGAGCTGCAGCAAGGCGACGCTCGTTCTATCTGGCAGCTGGACGGCTGCTGGCTGCACGACGAGAGCTAGAAGGCAGTGGACACGCTTGGAAAGCGGTGTGAAGGCGGCGTGCGTTGGCGGGCCGTGTGAGGTCCAGTGAGGCGGGAGCGGCGGTCGGAGTGGACAGAATGGTAGGTGAGGCGAGCGCGGGGAGATGTGTCGAGCGAATGGGCGCGTGGGAGGCGTTGTGGCGTGGGTTGTAGCTTGCAAAATTTCGGGGTTTGTGCGTGGGTTTGAGTTTTGGCGCCTCGATAGCTCAGTTGGGAGAGCGTCAGACTGAGGTCCCTGGTTCGATCCCGGGTCGCGGCACTTTTGCTCTCTTTTGCAACCTTTCGCTGCCTCTGCTGTCTCTTGCGCTGCTGCTTTGACGCGTCTGCCACGTGGGCCACCGTTACATGCTGCCTGCGTGCACTCCCGGTCTGTCGGGGACCGGCCATGCCAGACCGCCGAGGTGCCGTGGGTGACGGCTCAATGGGCCGAGTTCGAGCGCCGGTCGCCACATTGGGCCGACGGCTTGGAGCATCGGAGGAGCTGCAGCAAGGCGACGCTCGTTCTATCTGGCAGCTGGACGGCTGCTGGCTGCACGACGAGAGCTAGAAGGCAGTGGACGCGCTTGGAAAGCGGTGTGAAGGCGGCGTGCGTTGGCGGGCCGTGTGAGGTCCAGTGAGGCGGGAGCGGCGGTCGGAGTGGACAGAATGGTAGGTGAGGCGGGCGCGGGGAGATGTGTCGAGCGAATGGGCGCGTGGGAGGCGTTGTGGCGTGGGTTGTAGCTTGCAAAATTTCGGGGTTTGTGCGTGGGTTTGAGTTTTGGCGCCTCGATAGCTCAGTTGGGAGAGCGTCAGACTGAAGATCTGAAGGTCCCTGGTTCGATCCCGGGTCGCGGCACTTTTGCTCTCTTTTGCAACCTTTCGCTGCCTCTGCTGTCTCTTGCGCTGCTGCTTTGACGCGTCTGCCACGTGGGCCACCGTTACATGCTGCCTGCGTGCACTCCCGGTCTGTCGGGGACCGGCCATGCCAGACCGCCGAGGTGCCGTGGGTGACGGCTCAATGGGCCGAGTTCGAGCGCCGGTCGCCACATTGGGCCGACGGCTTGGAGCATCGGAGGAGCTGCAGCAAGGCGACGCTCGTTCTATCTGGCAGCTGGACGGCTGCTGGCTGCACGACGAGAGCTAGAAGGCAGTGGACGCGCTTGGAAAGCGGTGTGAAGGCGGCGTGCGTTGGCGGGCCGTGTGAGGTCCAGTGAGGCGGGAGCGGCGGTCGGAGTGGACAGAATGGTAGGTGAGGCGGGCGCGGGGAGATGTGTCGAGCGAATGGGCGCGTGGGAGGCGTTGTGGCGTGGGTTGTAGCTTGCAAAATTTCGGGGTTTGTGCGTGGGTTTGAGTTTTGGCGCCTCGATAGCTCAGTTGGGAGAGCGTCAGACTGAAGATCTGAAGGTCCCTGGTTCGATCCCGGGTCGCGGCACTTTTGCTCTCTTTTGCAACCTTTCGCTGCCTCTGCTGTCTCTTGCGCTGCTGCTTTGACGTCTGCCACGTGGGCCACCGTTACATGCTGCCTGCGTGCACTCCCGGTCTGTCGGGGACCGGCCATGCCAGACCGCCGAGGTGCCGTGGGTGACGGCTCAATGGGCCGAGTTCGAGCGCCGGTCGCCACATTGGGCCGACGGCTTGGAGCATCGGAGGAGCTGCAGCAAGGCGACGCTCGTTCTATCTGGCAGCTGGACGGCTGCTGGCTGCACGACGAGAGCTAGAAGGCAGTGGACACGCTTGGAAAGCGGTGTGAAGGCGGCGTGCGTTGGCGGGCCGTGTGAGGTCCAGTGAGGCGGGAGCGGCGGTCGGAGTGGACAGAATGGTAGGTGAGGCGAGCGCGGGGAGATGTGTCGAGCGAATGGGCGCGTGGGAGGCGTTGTGGCGTGGGTTGTAGCTTGCAAAATTTCGGGGTTTGTGCGTGGGTTTGAGTTTTGGCGCCTCGATAGCTCAGTTGGGAGAGCGTCAGACTGAGGTCCCTGGTTCGATCCCGGGTCGCGGCACTTTTGCTCTCTTTTGCAACCTTTCGCTGCCTCTGCTGTCTCTTGCGCTGCTGCTTTGACGCGTCTGCCACGTGGGCCACCGTTACATGCTGCCTGCGTGCACTCCCGGTCTGTCGGGGACCGGCCATGCCAGACCGCCGAGGTGCCGTGGGTGACGGCTCAATGGGCCGAGTTCGAGCGCCGGTCGCCACATTGGGCCGACGGCTTGGAGCATCGGAGGAGCTGCAGCAAGGCGACGCTCGTTCTATCTGGCAGCTGGACGGCTGCTGGCTGCACGACGAGAGCTAGAAGGCAGTGGACGCGCTTGGAAAGCGGTGTGAAGGCGGCGTGCGTTGGCGGGCCGTGTGAGGTCCAGTGAGGCGGGAGCGGCGGTCGGAGTGGACAGAATGGTAGGTGAGGCGGGCGCGGGGAGATGTGTCGAGCGAATGGGCGCGTGGGAGGCGTTGTGGCGTGGGTTGTAGCTTGCAAAATTTCGGGGTTTGTGCGTGGGTTTGAGTTTTGGCGCCTCGATAGCTCAGTTGGGAGAGCGTCAGACTGAAGATCTGAAGGTCCCTGGTTCGATCCCGGGTCGCGGCACTTTTGCTCTCTTTTGCAACCTTTCGCTGCCTCTGCTGTCTCTTGCGCTGCTGCTTTGACGCGTCTGCCACGTGGGCCACCGTTACATGCTGCCTGCGTGCACTCCCGGTCTGTCGGGGACCGGCCATGCCAGACCGCCGAGGTGCCGTGGGTGACGGCTCAATGGGCCGAGTTCGAGCGCCGGTCGCCACATTGGGCCGACGGCTTGGAGCATCGGAGGAGCTGCAGCAAGGCGACGCTCGTTCTATCTGGCAGCTGGACGGCTGCTGGCTGCACGACGAGAGCTAGAAGGCAGTGGACGCGCTTGGAAAGCGGTGTGAAGGCGGCGTGCGTTGGCGGGCCGTGTGAGGTCCAGTGAGGCGGGAGCGGCGGTCGGAGTGGACAGAATGGTAGGTGAGGCGGGCGCGGGGAGATGTGTCGAGCGAATGGGCGCGTGGGAGGCGTTGTGGCGTGGGTTGTAGCTTGCAAAATTTCGGGGTTTGTGCGTGGGTTTGAGTTTTGGCGCCTCGATAGCTCAGTTGGGAGAGCGTCAGACTGAAGATCTGAAGGTCCCTGGTTCGATCCCGGGTCGCGGCACTTTTGCTCTCTTTTGCAACCTTTCGCTGCCTCTGCTGTCTCTTGCGCTGCTGCTTTGACGTCTGCCACGTGGGCCACCGTTACATGCTGCCTGCGTGCACTCCCGGTCTGTCGGGGACCGGCCATGCCAGACCGCCGAGGTGCCGTGGGTGACGGCTCAATGGGCCGAGTTCGAGCGCCGGTCGCCACATTGGGCCGACGGCTTGGAGCATCGGAGGAGCTGCAGCAAGGCGACGCTCGTTCTATCTGGCAGCTGGACGGCTGCTGGCTGCACGACGAGAGCTAGAAGGCAGTGGACACGCTTGGAAAGCGGTGTGAAGGCGGCGTGCGTTGGCGGGCCGTGTGAGGTCCAGTGAGGCGGGAGCGGCGGTCGGAGTGGACAGAATGGTAGGTGAGGCGAGCGCGGGGAGATGTGTCGAGCGAATGGGCGCGTGGGAGGCGTTGTGGCGTGGGTTGTAGCTTGCAAAATTTCGGGGTTTGTGCGTGGGTTTGAGTTTTGGCGCCTCGATAGCTCAGTTGGGAGAGCGTCAGACTGAGGTCCCTGGTTCGATCCCGGGTCGCGGCACTTTTGCTCTCTTTTGCAACCTTTCGCTGCCTCTGCTGTCTCTTGCGCTGCTGCTTTGACGCGTCTGCCACGTGGGCCACCGTTACATGCTGCCTGCGTGCACTCCCGGTCTGTCGGGGACCGGCCATGCCAGACCGCCGAGGTGCCGTGGGTGACGGCTCAATGGGCCGAGTTCGAGCGCCGGTCGCCACATTGGGCCGACGGCTTGGAGCATCGGAGGAGCTGCAGCAAGGCGACGCTCGTTCTATCTGGCAGCTGGACGGCTGCTGGCTGCACGACGAGAGCTAGAAGGCAGTGGACGCGCTTGGAAAGCGGTGTGAAGGCGGCGTGCGTTGGCGGGCCGTGTGAGGTCCAGTGAGGCGGGAGCGGCGGTCGGAGTGGACAGAATGGTAGGTGAGGCGGGCGCGGGGAGATGTGTCGAGCGAATGGGCGCGTGGGAGGCGTTGTGGCGTGGGTTGTAGCTTGCAAAATTTCGGGGTTTGTGCGTGGGTTTGAGTTTTGGCGCCTCGATAGCTCAGTTGGGAGAGCGTCAGACTGAAGATCTGAAGGTCCCTGGTTCGATCCCGGGTCGCGGCACTTTTGCTCTCTTTTGCAACCTTTCGCTGCCTCTGCTGTCTCTTGCGCTGCTGCTTTGACGCGTCTGCCACGTGGGCCACCGTTACATGCTGCCTGCGTGCACTCCCGGTCTGTCGGGGACCGGCCATGCCAGACCGCCGAGGTGCCGTGGGTGACGGCTCAATGGGCCGAGTTCGAGCGCCGGTCGCCACATTGGGCCGACGGCTTGGAGCATCGGAGGAGCTGCAGCAAGGCGACGCTCGTTCTATCTGGCAGCTGGACGGCTGCTGGCTGCACGACGAGAGCTAGAAGGCAGTGGACGCGCTTGGAAAGCGGTGTGAAGGCGGCGTGCGTTGGCGGGCCGTGTGAGGTCCAGTGAGGCGGGAGCGGCGGTCGGAGTGGACAGAATGGTAGGTGAGGCGGGCGCGGGGAGATGTGTCGAGCGAATGGGCGCGTGGGAGGCGTTGTGGCGTGGGTTGTAGCTTGCAAAATTTCGGGGTTTGTGCGTGGGTTTGAGTTTTGGCGCCTCGATAGCTCAGTTGGGAGAGCGTCAGACTGAAGATCTGAAGGTCCCTGGTTCGATCCCGGGTCGCGGCACTTTTGCTCTCTTTTGCAACCTTTCGCTGCCTCTGCTGTCTCTTGCGCTGCTGCTTTGACGTCTGCCACGTGGGCCACCGTTACATGCTGCCTGCGTGCACTCCCGGTCTGTCGGGGACCGGCCATGCCAGACCGCCGAGGTGCCGTGGGTGACGGCTCAATGGGCCGAGTTCGAGCGCCGGTCGCCACATTGGGCCGACGGCTTGGAGCATCGGAGGAGCTGCAGCAAGGCGACGCTCGTTCTATCTGGCAGCTGGACGGCTGCTGGCTGCACGACGAGAGCTAGAAGGCAGTGGACACGCTTGGAAAGCGGTGTGAAGGCGGTGTGCGTTGGCGGGCCGTGTGAGGTCCAGTGAGGCGGGAGCGGCGGTCGGAGTGGACAGAATGGTAGGTGAGGCGAGCGCGGGGAGATGTGTCGAGCGAATGGGCGCGTGGGAGGCGTTGTGGCGTGGGTTGTAGCTTGCAAAATTTCGGGGTTTGTGCGTGGGTTTGAGTTTTGGCGCCTCGATAGCTCAGTTGGGAGAGCGTCAGACTGAGGTCCCTGGTTCGATCCCGGGTCGCGGCACTTTTGCTCTCTTTTGCAACCTTTCGCTGCCTCTGCTGTCTCTTGCGCTGCTGCTTTGACGCGTCTGCCACGTGGGCCACCGTTACATGCTGCCTGCGTGCACTCCCGGTCTGTCGGGGACCGGCCATGCCAGACCGCCGAGGTGCCGTGGGTGACGGCTCAATGGGCCGAGTTCGAGCGCCGGTCGCCACATTGGGCCGACGGCTTGGAGCATCGGAGGAGCTGCAGCAAGGCGACGCTCGTTCTATCTGGCAGCTGGACGGCTGCTGGCTGCACGACGAGAGCTAGAAGGCAGTGGACGCGCTTGGAAAGCGGTGTGAAGGCGGCGTGCGTTGGCGGGCCGTGTGAGGTCCAGTGAGGCGGGAGCGGCGGTCGGAGTGGACAGAATGGTAGGTGAGGCGAGCGCGGGGAGATGTGTCGAGCGAATGGGCGCGTGGGAGGCGTTGTGGCGTGGGTTGTAGCTTGCAAAATTTCGGGGTTTGTGCGTGGGTTTGAGTTTTGGCGCCTCGATAGCTCAGTTGGGAGAGCGTCAGACTGAAGATCTGAAGGTCCCTGGTTCGATCCCGGGTCGCGGCACTTTTGCTCTCTTTTGCAACCTTTCGCTGCCTCTGCTGTCTCTTGCGCTGCTGCTTTGACGTCTGCCACGTGGGCCACCGTTACATGCTGCCTGCGTGCACTCCCGGTCTGTCGGGGACCGGCCATGCCAGACCGCCGAGGTGCCGTGGGTGACGGCTCAATGGGCCGAGTTCGAGCGCCGGTCGCCACATTGGGCCGACGGCTTGGAGCATCGGAGGAGCTGCAGCAAGGCGACGCTCGTTCTATCTGGCAGCTGGACGGCTGCTGGCTGCACGACGAGAGCTAGAAGGCAGTGGACACGCTTGGAAAGCGGTGTGAAGGCGGCGTGCGTTGGCGGGCCGTGTGAGGTCCAGTGAGGCGGGAGCGGCGGTCGGAGTGGACAGAATGGTAGGTGAGGCGAGCGCGGGGAGATGTGTCGAGCGAATGGGCGCGTAGGAGGCGTTGTGGCGTGGGTTGTAGCTTGCAAAATTTCGGGGTTTGTGCGTGGGTTTGAGTTTTGGCGCCTCGATAGCTCAGTTGGGAGAGCGTCAGACTGAGGTCCCTGGTTCGATCCCGGGTCGCGGCACTTTTGCTCTCTTTTGCAACCTTTCGCTGCCTCTGCTGTCTCTTGCGCTGCTGCTTTGACGCGTCTGCCACGTGGGCCACCGTTACATGCTGCCTGCGTGCACCCCCGGTCTGTCGGGGACCGGCCATGCCAGACCGCCGAGGTGCCGTGGGTGACGGCTCAATGGGCCGAGTTCGAGCGCCGGTCGCCACATTGGGCCGACGGCTTGGAGCATCGGAGGAGCTGCAGCAAGGCGACGCTCGTTCTATCTGGCAGCTGGACGGCTGCTGGCTGCACGACGAGAGCTAGAAGGCAGTGGACGCGCTTGGAAAGCGGTGTGAAGGCGGCGTGCGTTGGCGGGCCGTGTGAGGTCCAGTGAGGCGGGAGCGGCGGTCGGAGTGGACAGAATGGTAGGTGAGGCGAGCGCGGGGAGATGTGTCGAGCGAATGGGCGCGTGGGAGGCGTTGTGGCGTGGGTTGTAGCTTGCAAAATTTCGGGGTTTGTGCGTGGGTTTGAGTTTTGGCGCCTCGATAGCTCAGTTGGGAGAGCGTCAGACTGAAGATCTGAAGGTCCCTGGTTCGATCCCGGGTCGCGGCACTTTTGCTCTCTTTTGCAACCTTTCGCTGCCTCTGCTGTCTCTTGCGCTGCTGCTTTGACGCGTCTGCCACGTGGGCCACCGTTACATGCTGCCTGCGTGCACTCCCGGTCTGTCGGGGACCGGCCATGCCAGACCGCCGAGGTGCCGTGGGTGACGGCTCAATGGGCCGAGTTCGAGCGCCGGTCGCCACATTGGGCCGACGGCTTGGAGCATCGGAGGAGCTGCAGCAAGGCGACGCTCGTTCTATCTGGCAGCTGGACGGCTGCTGGCTGCACGACGAGAGCTAGAAGGCAGTGGACGCGCTTGGAAAGCGGTGTGAAGGCGGCGTGCGTTGGCGGGCCGTGTGAGGTCCAGTGAGGCGGGAGCGGCGGTCGGAGTGGACAGAATGGTAGGTGAGGCGGGCGCGGGGAGATGTGTCGAGCGAATGGGCGCGTGGGAGGCGTTGTGGCGTGGGTTGTAGCTTGCAAAATTTCGGGGTTTGTGCGTGGGTTTGAGTTTTGGCGCCTCGATAGCTCAGTTGGGAGAGCGTCAGACTGAAGATCTGAAGGTCCCTGGTTCGATCCCGGGTCGCGGCACTTTTGCTCTCTTTTGCAACCTTTCGCTGCCTCTGCTGTCTCTTGCGCTGCTGCTTTGACGCGTCTGCCACGTGGGCCACCGTTACATGCTGCCTGCGTGCACTCCCGGTCTGTCGGGGACCGGCCATGCCAGACCGCCGAGGTGCCGTGGGTGACGGCTCAATGGGCCGAGTTCGAGCGCCGGTCGCCACATTGGGCCGACGGCTTGGAGCATCGGAGGAGCTGCAGCAAGGCGACGCTCGTTCTATCTGGCAGCTGGACGGCTGCTGGCTGCACGACGAGAGCTAGAAGGCAGTGGACGCGCTTGGAAAGCGGTGTGAAGGCGGCGTGCGTTGGCGGGCCGTGTGAGGTCCAGTGAGGCGGGAGCGGCGGTCGGAGTGGACAGAATGGTAGGTGAGGCGGGCGCGGGGAGATGTGTCGAGCGAATGGGCGCGTGGGAGGCGTTGTGGCGTGGGTTGTAGCTTGCAAAATTTCGGGGTTTGTGCGTGGGTTCGAGTTTTGGCGCCTCGATAGCTCAGTTGGGAGAGCGTCAGACTGAAGATCTGAAGGTCCCTGGTTCGATCCCGGGTCGCGGCACTTTTGCTCTCTTTTGCAACCTTTCGCTGCCTCTGCTGTCTCTTGCGCTGCTGCTTTGACGCGTCTGCCACGTGGGCCACCGTTACATGCTGCCTGCGTGCACTCCCGGTCTGTCGGGGACCGGCCATGCCAGACCGCCGAGGTGCCGTGGGTGACGGCTCAATGGGCCGAGTTCGAGCGCCGGTCGCCACATTGGGCCGACGGCTTGGAGCATCGGAGGAGCTGCAGCAAGGCGACGCTCGTTCTATCTGGCAGCTGGACGGCTGCTGGCTGCAAGACGAGAGCTAGAAGGCAGTGGACGCGCTTGGAAAGCGGTGTGAAGGCGGCGTGCGTTGGCGGGCCGTGTGAGGTCCAGTGAGGCGGGAGCGGCGGTCGGAGTGGACAGAATGGTAGGTGAGGCGGGCGCGGGGAGATGTGTCGAGCGAATGGGCGCGTGGGAGGCGTTGTGGCGTGGGTTGTAGCTTGCAAAATTTCGGGGTTTGTGCGTGGGTTTGAGTTTTGGCGCCTCGATAGCTCAGTTGGGAGAGCGTCAGACTGAAGATCTGAAGGTCCCTGGTTCGATCCCGGGTCGCGGCACTTTTGCTCTCTTTTGCAACCTTTCGCTGCCTCTGCTGTCTCTTGCGCTGCTGCTTTGACGCGTCTGCCACGTGGGCCACCGTTACATGCTGCCTGCGTGCACTCCCGGTCTGTCGGGGACCGGCCATGCCAGACCGCCGAGGTGCCGTGGGTGACGGCTCAATGGGCCGAGTTCGAGCGCCGGTCGCCACATTGGGCCGACGGCTTGGAGCATCGGAGGAGCTGCAGCAAGGCGACGCTCGTTCTATCTGGCAGCTGGACGGCTGCTGGCTGCACGACGAGAGCTAGAAGGCAGTGGACGCGCTTGGAAAGCGGTGTGAAGGCGGCGTGCGTTGGCGGGCCGTGTGAGGTCCAGTGAGGCGGGAGCGGCGGTCGGAGTGGACAGAATGGTAGGTGAGGCGGGCGCGGGGAGATGTGTCGAGCGAATGGGCGCGTGGGAGGCGTTGTGGCGTGGGTTGTAGCTTGCAAAATTTCGGGGTTTGTGCGTGGGTTTGAGTTTTGGCGCCTCGATAGCTCAGTTGGGAGAGCGTCAGACTGAGGTCCCTGGTTCGATCCCGGGTCGCGGCACTTTTGCTCTCTTTTGCAACCTTTCGCTGCCTCTGCTGTCTCTTGCGCTGCTGCTTTGACGCGTCTGCCACGTGGGCCACCGTTACATGCTGCCTGCGTGCACTCCCGGTCTGTCGGGGACCGGCCATGCCAGACCGCCGAGGTGCCGTGGGTGACGGCTCAATGGGCCGAGTTCGAGCGCCGGTCGCCACATTGGGCCGACGGCTTGGAGCATCGGAGGAGCTGCAGCAAGGCGACGCTCGTTCTATCTGGCAGCTGGACGGCTGCTGGCTGCACGACGAGAGCTAGAAGGCAGTGGACGCGCTTGGAAAGCGGTGTGAAGGCGGCGTGCGTTGGCGGGCCGTGTGAGGTCCAGTGAGGCGGGAGCGGCGGTCGGAGTGGACAGAATGGTAGGTGAGGCGGGCGCGGGGAGATGTGTCGAGCGAATGGGCGCGTGGGAGGCGTTGTGGCGTGGGTTGTAGCTTGCAAAATTTCGGGGTTTGTGCGTGGGTTTGAGTTTTGGCGCCTCGATAGCTCAGTTGGGAGAGCGTCAGACTGAAGATCTGAAGGTCCCTGGTTCGATCCCGGGTCGCGGCACTTTTGCTCTCTTTTGCAACCTTTCGCTGCCTCTGCTGTCTCTTGCGCTGCTGCTTTGACGCGTCTGCCACGTGGGCCACCGTTACATGCTGCCTGCGTGCACTCCCGGTCTGTCGGGGACCGGCCATGCCAGACCGCCGAGGTGCCGTGGGTGACGGCTCAATGGGCCGAGTTCGAGCGCCGGTCGCCACATTGGGCCGACGGCTTGGAGCATCGGAGGAGCTGCAGCAAGGCGACGCTCGTTCTATCTGGCAGCTGGACGGCTGCTGGCTGCACGACGAGAGCTAGAAGGCAGTGGACGCGCTTGGAAAGCGGTGTGAAGGCGGCGTGCGTTGGCGGGCCGTGTGAGGTCCAGTGAGGCGGGAGCGGCGGTCGGAGTGGACAGAATGGTAGGTGAGGCGGGCGCGGGGAGATGTGTCGAGCGAATGGGCGCGTGGGAGGCGTTGTGGCGTGGGTTGTAGCTTGCAAAATTTCGGGGTTTGTGCGTGGGTTTGAGTTTTGGCGCCTCGATAGCTCAGTTGGGAGAGCGTCAGACTGAAGATCTGAAGGTCCCTGGTTCGATCCCGGGTCGCGGCACTTTTGCTCTCTTTTGCAACCTTTCGCTGCCTCTGCTGTCTCTTGCGCTGCTGCTTTGACGCGTCTGCCACGTGGGCCACCGTTACATGCTGCCTGCGTGCACTCCCGGTCTGTCGGGGACCGGCCATGCCAGACCGCCGAGGTGCCGTGGGTGACGGCTCAATGGGCCGAGTTCGAGCGCCGGTCGCCACATTGGGCCGACGGCTTGGAGCATCGGAGGAGCTGCAGCAAGGCGACGCTCGTTCTATCTGGCAGCTGGACGGCTGCTGGCTGCACGACGAGAGCTAGAAGGCAGTGGACGCGCTTGGAAAGCGGTGTGAAGGCGGCGTGCGTTGGCGGGCCGTGTGAGGTCCAGTGAGGCGGGAGCGGCGGTCGGAGTGGACAGAATGGTAGGTGAGGCGGGCGCGGGGAGATGTGTCGAGCGAATGGGCGCGTGGGAGGCGTTGTGGCGTGGGTTGTAGCTTGCAAAATTTCGGGGTTTGTGCGTGGGTTTGAGTTTTGGCGCCTCGATAGCTCAGTTGGGAGAGCGTCAGACTGAAGATCTGAAGGTCCCTGGTTCGATCCCGGGTCGCGGCACTTTTGCTCTCTTTTGCAACCTTTCGCTGCCTCTGCTGTCTCTTGCGCTGCTGCTTTGACGCGTCTGCCACGTGGGCCACCGTTACATGCTGCCTGCGTGCACTCCCGGTCTGTCGGGGACCGGCCATGCCAGACCGCCGAGGTGCCGTGGGTGACGGCTCAATGGGCCGAGTTCGAGCGCCGGTCGCCACATTGGGCCGACGGCTTGGAGCATCGGAGGAGCTGCAGCAAGGCGACGCTCGTTCTATCTGGCAGCTGGACGGCTGCTGGCTGCACGACGAGAGCTAGAAGGCAGTGGACGCGCTTGGAAAGCGGTGTGAAGGCGGCGTGCGTTGGCGGGCCGTGTGAGGTCCAGTGAGGCGGGAGCGGCGGTCGGAGTGGACAGAATGGTAGGTGAGGCGGGCGCGGGGAGATGTGTCGAGCGAATGGGCGCGTGGGAGGCGTTGTGGCGTGGGTTGTAGCTTGCAAAATTTCGGGGTTTGTGCGTGGGTTTGAGTTTTGGCGCCTCGATAGCTCAGTTGGGAGAGCGTCAGACTGAAGATCTGAAGGTCCCTGGTTCGATCCCGGGTCGCGGCACTTTTGCTCTCTTTTGCAACCTTTCGCTGCCTCTGCTGTCTCTTGCGCTGCTGCTTTGACGCGTCTGCCACGTGGGCCACCGTTACATGCTGCCTGCGTGCACTCCCGGTCTGTCGGGGACCGGCCATGCCAGACCGCCGAGGTGCCGTGGGTGACGGCTCAATGGGCCGAGTTCGAGCGCCGGTCGCCACATTGGGCCGACGGCTTGGAGCATCGGAGGAGCTGCAGCAAGGCGACGCTCGTTCTATCTGGCAGCTGGACGGCTGCTGGCTGCACGACGAGAGCTAGAAGGCAGTGGACGCGCTTGGAAAGCGGTGTGAAGGCGGCGTGCGTTGGCGGGCCGTGTGAGGTCCAGTGAGGCGGGAGCGGCGGTCGGAGTGGACAGAATGGTAGGTGAGGCGGGCGCGGGGAGATGTGTCGAGCGAATGGGCGCGTGGGAGGCGTTGTGGCGTGGGTTGTAGCTTGCAAAATTTCGGGGTTTGTGCGTGGGTTTGAGTTTTGGCGCCTCGATAGCTCAGTTGGGAGAGCGTCAGACTGAAGATCTGAAGGTCCCTGGTTCGATCCCGGGTCGCGGCACTTTTGCTCTCTTTTGCAACCTTTCGCTGCCTCTGCTGTCTCTTGCGCTGCTGCTTTGACGCGTCTGCCACGTGGGCCACCGTTACATGCTGCCTGCGTGCACTCCCGGTCTGTCGGGGACCGGCCATGCCAGACCGCCGAGGTGCCGTGGGTGACGGCTCAATGGGCCGAGTTCGAGCGCCGGTCGCCACATTGGGCCGACGGCTTGGAGCATCGGAGGAGCTGCAGCAAGGCGACGCTCGTTCTATCTGGCAGCTGGACGGCTGCTGGCTGCACGACGAGAGCTAGAAGGCAGTGGACGCGCTTGGAAAGCGGTGTGAAGGCGGCGTGCGTTGGCGGGCCGTGTGAGGTCCAGTGAGGCGGGAGCGGCGGTCGGAGTGGACAGAATGGTAGGTGAGGCGGGCGCGGGGAGATGTGTCGAGCGAATGGGCGCGTGGGAGGCGTTGTGGCGTGGGTTGTAGCTTGCAAAATTTCGGGGTTTGTGCGTGGGTTTGAGTTTTGGCGCCTCGATAGCTCAGTTGGGAGAGCGTCAGACTGAAGATCTGAAGGTCCCTGGTTCGATCCCGGGTCGCGGCACTTTTGCTCTCTTTTGCAACCTTTCGCTGCCTCTGCTGTCTCTTGCGCTGCTGCTTTGACGCGTCTGCCACGTGGGCCACCGTTACATGCTGCCTGCGTGCACTCCCGGTCTGTCGGGGACCGGCCATGCCAGACCGCCGAGGTGCCGTGGGTGACGGCTCAATGGGCCGAGTTCGAGCGCCGGTCGCCACATTGGGCCGACGGCTTGGAGCATCGGAGGAGCTGCAGCAAGGCGACGCTCGTTCTATCTGGCAGCTGGACGGCTGCTGGCTGCACGACGAGAGCTAGAAGGCAGTGGACGCGCTTGGAAAGCGGTGTGAAGGCGGCGTGCGTTGGCGGGCCGTGTGAGGTCCAGTGAGGCGGGAGCGGCGGTCGGAGTGGACAGAATGGTAGGTGAGGCGGGCGCGGGGAGATGTGTCGAGCGAATGGGCGCGTGGGAGGCGTTGTGGCGTGGGTTGTAGCTTGCAAAATTTCGGGGTTTGTGCGTGGGTTTGAGTTTTGGCGCCTCGATAGCTCAGTTGGGAGAGCGTCAGACTGAAGATCTGAAGGTCCCTGGTTCGATCCCGGGTCGCGGCACTTTTGCTCTCTTTTGCAACCTTTCGCTGCCTCTGCTGTCTCTTGCGCTGCTGCTTTGACGCGTCTGCCACGTGGGCCACCGTTACATGCTGCCTGCGTGCACTCCCGGTCTGTCGGGGACCGGCCATGCCAGACCGCCGAGGTGCCGTGGGTGACGGCTCAATGGGCCGAGTTCGAGCGCCGGTCGCCACATTGGGCCGACGGCTTGGAGCATCGGAGGAGCTGCAGCAAGGCGACGCTCGTTCTATCTGGCAGCTGGACGGCTGCTGGCTGCAAGACGAGAGCTAGAAGGCAGTGGACGCGCTTGGAAAGCGGTGTGAAGGCGGCGTGCGTTGGCGGGCCGTGTGAGGTCCAGTGAGGCGGGAGCGGCGGTCGGAGTGGACAGAATGGTAGGTGAGGCGGGCGCGGGGAGATGTGTCGAGCGAATGGGCGCGTGGGAGGCGTTGTGGCGTGGGTTGTAGCTTGCAAAATTTCGGGGTTTGTGCGTGGGTTTGAGTTTTGGCGCCTCGATAGCTCAGTTGGGAGAGCGTCAGACTGAAGATCTGAAGGTCCCTGGTTCGATCCCGGGTCGCGGCACTTTTGCTCTCTTTTGCAACCTTTCGCTGCCTCTGCTGTCTCTTGCGCTGCTGCTTTGACGCGTCTGCCACGTGGGCCACCGTTACATGCTGCCTGCGTGCACTCCCGGTCTGTCGGGGACCGGCCATGCCAGACCGCCGAGGTGCCGTGGGTGACGGCTCAATGGGCCGAGTTCGAGCGCCGGTCGCCACATTGGGCCGACGGCTTGGAGCATCGGAGGAGCTGCAGCAAGGCGACGCTCGTTCTATCTGGCAGCTGGACGGCTGCTGGCTGCACGACGAGAGCTAGAAGGCAGTGGACGCGCTTGGAAAGCGGTGTGAAGGCGGCGTGCGTTGGCGGGCCGTGTGAGGTCCAGTGAGGCGGGAGCGGCGGTCGGAGTGGACAGAATGGTAGGTGAGGCGGGCGCGGGGAGATGTGTCGAGCGAATGGGCGCGTGGGAGGCGTTGTGGCGTGGGTTGTAGCTTGCAAAATTTCGGGGTTTGTGCGTGGGTTTGAGTTTTGGCGCCTCGATAGCTCAGTTGGGAGAGCGTCAGACTGAAGATCTGAAGGTCCCTGGTTCGATCCCGGGTCGCGGCACTTTTGCTCTCTTTTGCAACCTTTCGCTGCCTCTGCTGTCTCTTGCGCTGCTGCTTTGACGCGTCTGCCACGTGGGCCACCGTTACATGCTGCCTGCGTGCACTCCCGGTCTGTCGGGGACCGGCCATGCCAGACCGCCGAGGTGCCGTGGGTGACGGCTCAATGGGCCGAGATCGAGCGCCGGTCGCCACATTGGGCCGACGGCTTGGAGCATCGGAGGAGCTGCAGCAAGGCGACGCTCGTTCTATCTGGCAGCTGGACGGCTGCTGGCTGCACGACGAGAGCTAGAAGGCAGTGGACGCGCTTGGAAAGCGGTGTGAAGGCGGCGTGCGTTGGCGGGCCGTGTGAGGTCCAGTGAGGCGGGAGCGGCGGTCGGAGTGGACAGAATGGTAGGTGAGGCGGGCGCGGGGAGATGTGTCGAGCGAATGGGCGCGTGGGAGGCGTTGTGGCGTGGGTTGTAGCTTGCAAAATTTCGGGGTTTGTGCGTGGGTTTGAGTTTTGGCGCCTCGATAGCTCAGTTGGGAGAGCGTCAGACTGAAGATCTGAAGGTCCCTGGTTCGATCCCGGGTCGCGGCACTTTTGCTCTCTTTTGCAACCTTTCGCTGCCTCTGCTGTCTCTTGCGCTGCTGCTTTGACGCGTCTGCCACGTGGGCCACCGTTACATGCTGCCTGCGTGCACTCCCGGTCTGTCGGGGACCGGCCATGCCAGACCGCCGAGGTGCCGTGGGTGACGGCTCAATGGGCCGAGTTCGAGCGCCGGTCGCCACATTGGGCCGACGGCTTGGAGCATCGGAGGAGCTGCAGCAAGGCGACGCTCGTTCTATCTGGCAGCTGGACGGCTGCTGGCTGCAAGACGAGAGCTAGAAGGCAGTGGACGCGCTTGGAAAGCGGTGTGAAGGCGGCGTGCGTTGGCGGGCCGTGTGAGGTCCAGTGAGGCGGGAGCGGCGGTCGGAGTGGACAGAATGGTAGGTGAGGCGGGCGCGGGGAGATGTGTCGAGCGAATGGGCGCGTGGGAGGCGTTGTGGCGTGGGTTGTAGCTTGCAAAATTTCGGGGTTTGTGCGTGGGTTTGAGTTTTGGCGCCTCGATAGCTCAGTTGGGAGAGCGTCAGACTGAAGATCTGAAGGTCCCTGGTTCGATCCCGGGTCGCGGCACTTTTGCTCTCTTTTGCAACCTTTCGCTGCCTCTGCTGTCTCTTGCGCTGCTGCTTTGACGCGTCTGCCACGTGGGCCACCGTTACATGCTGCCTGCGTGCACTCCCGGTCTGTCGGGGACCGGCCATGCCAGACCGCCGAGGTGCCGTGGGTGACGGCTCAATGGGCCGAGTTCGAGCGCCGGTCGCCACATTGGGCCGACGGCTTGGAGCATCGGAGGAGCTGCAGCAAGGCGACGCTCGTTCTATCTGGCAGCTGGACGGCTGCTGGCTGCAAGACGAGAGCTAGAAGGCAGTGGACGCGCTTGGAAAGCGGTGTGAAGGCGGCGTGCGTTGGCGGGCCGTGTGAGGTCCAGTGAGGCGGGAGCGGCGGTCGGAGTGGACAGAATGGTAGGTGAGGCGGGCGCGGGGAGATGTGTCGAGCGAATGGGCGCGTGGGAGGCGTTGTGGCGTGGGTTGTAGCTTGCAAAATTTCGGGGTTTGTGCGTGGGTTTGAGTTTTGGCGCCTCGATAGCTCAGTTGGGAGAGCGTCAGACTGAAGATCTGAAGGTCCCTGGTTCGATCCCGGGTCGCGGCACTTTTGCTCTCTTTTGCAACCTTTCGCTGCCTCTGCTGTCTCTTGCGCTGCTGCTTTGACGCGTCTGCCACGTGGGCCACCGTTACATGCTGCCTGCGTGCACTCCCGGTCTGTCGGGGACCGGCCATGCCAGACCGCCGAGGTGCCGTGGGTGACGGCTCAATGGGCCGAGATCGAGCGCCGGTCGCCACATTGGGCCGACGGCTTGGAGCATCGGAGGAGCTGCAGCAAGGCGACGCTCGTTCTATCTGGCAGCTGGACGGCTGCTGGCTGCAAGACGAGAGCTAGAAGGCAGTGGACGCGCTTGGAAAGCGGTGTGAAGGCGGCGTGCGTTGGCGGGCCGTGTGAGGTCCAGTGAGGCGGGAGCGGCGGTCGGAGTGGACAGAATGGTAGGTGAGGCGGGCGCGGGGAGATGTGTCGAGCGAATGGGCGCGTGGGAGGCGTTGTGGCGTGGGTTGTAGCTTGCAAAATTTCGGGGTTTGTGCGTGGGTTTGAGTTTTGGCGCCTCGATAGCTCAGTTGGGAGAGCGTCAGACTGAAGATCTGAAGGTCCCTGGTTCGATCCCGGGTCGCGGCACTTTTGCTCTCTTTTGCAACCTTTCGCTGCCTCTGCTGTCTCTTGCGCTGCTGCTTTGACGCGTCTGCCACGTGGGCCACCGTTACATGCTGCCTGCGTGCACTCCCGGTCTGTCGGGGACCGGCCATGCCAGACCGCCGAGGTGCCGTGGGTGACGGCTCAATGGGCCGAGATCGAGCGCCGGTCGCCACATTGGGCCGACGGCTTGGAGCATCGGAGGAGCTGCAGCAAGGCGACGCTCGTTCTATCTGGCAGCTGGACGGCTGCTGGCTGCACGACGAGAGCTAGAAGGCAGTGGACGCGCTTGGAAAGCGGTGTGAAGGCGGCGTGCGTTGGCGGGCCGTGTGAGGTCCAGTGAGGCGGGAGCGGCGGTCGGAGTGGACAGAATGGTAGGTGAGGCGGGCGCGGGGAGATGTGTCGAGCGAATGGGCGCGTGGGAGGCGTTGTGGCGTGGGTTGTAGCTTGCAAAATTTCGGGGTTTGTGCGTGGGTTTGAGTTTTGGCGCCTCGATAGCTCAGTTGGGAGAGCGTCAGACTGAAGATCTGAAGGTCCCTGGTTCGATCCCGGGTCGCGGCACTTTTGCTCTCTTTTGCAACCTTTCGCTGCCTCTGCTGTCTCTTGCGCTGCTGCTTTGACGCGTCTGCCACGTGGGCCACCGTTACATGCTGCCTGCGTGCACTCCCGGTCTGTCGGGGACCGGCCATGCCAGACCGCCGAGGTGCCGTGGGTGACGGCTCAATGGGCCGAGATCGAGCGCCGGTCGCCACATTGGGCCGACGGCTTGGAGCATCGGAGGAGCTGCAGCAAGGCGACGCTCGTTCTATCTGGCAGCTGGACGGCTGCTGGCTGCACGACGAGAGCTAGAAGGCAGTGGACGCGCTTGGAAAGCGGTGTGAAGGCGGCGTGCGTTGGCGGGCCGTGTGAGGTCCAGTGAGGCGGGAGCGGCGGTCGGAGTGGACAGAATGGTAGGTGAGGCGGGCGCGGGGAGATGTGTCGAGCGAATGGGCGCGTGGGAGGCGTTGTGGCGTGGGTTGTAGCTTGCAAAATTTCGGGGTTTGTGCGTGGGTTTGAGTTTTGGCGCCTCGATAGCTCAGTTGGGAGAGCGTCAGACTGAAGATCTGAAGGTCCCTGGTTCGATCCCGGGTCGCGGCACTTTTGCTCTCTTTTGCAACCTTTCGCTGCCTCTGCTGTCTCTTGCGCTGCTGCTTTGACGCGTCTGCCACGTGGGCCACCGTTACATGCTGCCTGTGTGCACTCCCGGTCTGTCGGGGACCGGCCATGCCAGACCGCCGAGGTGCCGTGGGTGACGGCTCAATGGGCCGAGATCGAGCGCCGGTCGCCATATTGGGCCGACGGCTTGGAGCATCGGAGGAGCTGCAGCAAGGCGACGCTCGTTCTATCTGGCAGCTGGACGGCTGCTGGCTGCAAGACGAGAGCTAGAAGGCAGTGGACGCGCTTGGAAAGCGGTGTGAAGGCGGCGTGCGTTGGCGGGCCGTGTGAGGTCCAGTGAGGCGGGAGCGGCGGTCGGAGTGGACAGAATGGTAGGTGAGGCGGGCGCGGGGAGATGTGTCGAGCGAATGGGCGCGTGGGAGGCGTTGTGGCGTGGGTTGTAGCTTGCAAAATTTCGGGGTTTGTGCGTGGGTTTGAGTTTTGGCGCCTCGATAGCTCAGTTGGGAGAGCGTCAGACTGAAGATCTGAAGGTCCCTGGTTCGATCCCGGGTCGCGGCACTTTTGCTCTCTTTTGCAACCTTTCGCTGCCTCTGCTGTCTCTTGCGCTGCTGCTTTGACGCGTCTGCCACGTGGGCCACCGTTACATGCTGCCTGCGTGCACTCCCGGTCTGTCGGGGACCGGCCATGCCAGACCGCCGAGGTGCCGTGGGTGACGGCTCAATGGGCCGAGTTCGAGCGCCGGTCGCCACATTGGGCCGACGGCTTGGAGCATCGGAGGAGCTGCAGCAAGGCGACGCTCGTTCTATCTGGCAGCTGGACGGCTGCTGGCTGCACGACGAGAGCTAGAAGGCAGTGGACGCGCTTGGAAAGCAGTGTGAAGGCGGCGTGCGTTGGCGGGCCGTGTGAGGTCCAGTGAGGCGGGAGCGGCGGTCGGAGTGGACAGAATGGTAGGTGAGGCGGGCGCGGGGAGATGTGTCGAGCGAATGGGCGCGTGGGAGGCGTTGTGGCGTGGGTTGTAGCTTGCAAAATTTCGGGGTTTGTGCGTGGGTTTGAGTTTTGGCGCCTCGATAGCTCAGTTGGGAGAGCGTCAGACTGAAGATCTGAAGGTCCCTGGTTCGATCCCGGGTCGCGGCACTTTTGCTCTCTTTTGCAACCTTTCGCTGCCTCTGCTGTCTCTTGCGCTGCTGCTTTGACGCGTCTGCCACGTGGGCCACCGTTACATGCTGCCTGCGTGCACTCCCGGTCTGTCGGGGACCGGCCATGCCAGACCGCCGAGGTGCCGTGGGTGACGGCTCAATGGGCCGAGTTCGAGCGCCGGTCGCCACATTGGGCCGACGGCTTGGAGCATCGGAGGAGCTGCAGCAAGGCGACGCTCGTTCTATCTGGCAGCTGGACGGCTGCTGGCTGCAAGACGAGAGCTAGAAGGCAGTGGACGCGCTTGGAAAGCGGTGTGAAGGCGGCGTGCGTTGGCGGGCCGTGTGAGGTCCAGTGAGGCGGGAGCGGCGGTCGGAGTGGACAGAATGGTAGGTGAGGCGGGCGCGGGGAGATGTGTCGAGCGAATGGGCGCGTGGGAGGCGTTGTGGCGTGGGTTGTAGCTTGCAAAATTTCGTGGTTTGTGCGTGGGTTTGAGTTTTGGCGCCTCGATAGCTCAGTTGGGAGAGCGTCAGACTGAAGATCTGAAGGTCCCTGGTTCGATCCCGGGTCGCGGCACTTTTGCTCTCTTTTGCAACCTTTCGCTGCCTCTGCTGTCTCTTGCGCTGCTGCTTTGACGCGTCTGCCACGTGGGCCACCGTTACATGCTGCCTGCGTGCACTCCCGGTCTGTCGGGGACCGGCCATGCCAGACCGCCGAGGTGCCGTGGGTGACGGCTCAATGGGCCGAGATCGAGCGCCGGTCGCCACATTGGGCCGACGGCTTGGAGCATCGGAGGAGCTGCAGCAAGGCGACGCTCGTTCTATCTGGCAGCTGGACGGCTGCTGGCTGCAAGACGAGAGCTAGAAGGCAGTGGACGCGCTTGGAAAGCGGTGTGAAGGCGGCGTGCGTTGGCGGGCCGTGTGAGGTCCAGTGAGGCGGGAGCGGCGGTCGGAGTGGACAGAATGGTAGGTGAGGCGGGCGCGGGGAGATGTGTCGAGCGAATGGGCGCGTGGGAGGCGTTGTGGCGTGGGTTGTAGCTTGCAAAATTTCGTGGTTTGTGCGTGGGTTTGAGTTTTGGCGCCTCGATAGCTCAGTTGGGAGAGCGTCAGACTGAGGTCCCTGGTTCGATCCCGGGTCGCGGCACTTTTGCTCTCTTTTGCAACCTTTCGCTGCCTCTGCTGTCTCTTGCGCTGCTGCTTTGACGCGTCTGCCACGTGGGCCACCGTTACATGCTGCCTGCGTGCACTCCCGGTCTGTCGGGGACCGGCCATGCCAGACCGCCGAGGTGCCGTGGGTGACGGCTCAATGGGCCGAGTTCGAGCGCCGGTCGCCACATTGGGCCGACGGCTTGGAGCATCGGAGGAGCTGCAGCAAGGCGACGCTCGTTCTATCTGGCAGCTGGACGGCTGCTGGCTGCAAGACGAGAGCTAGAAGGCAGTGGACGCGCTTGGAAAGCGGTGTGAAGGCGGCGTGCGTTGGCGGGCCGTGTGAGGTCCAGTGAGGCGGGAGCGGCGGTCGGAGTGGACAGAATGGTAGGTGAGGCGGGCGCGGGGAGATGTGTCGAGCGAATGGGCGCGTGGGAGGCGTTGTGGCGTGGGTTGTAGCTTGCAAAATTTCGTGGTTTGTGCGTGGGTTTGAGTTTTGGCGCCTCGATAGCTCAGTTGGGAGAGCGTCAGACTGAGGTCCCTGGTTCGATCCCGGGTCGCGGCACTTTTGCTATCTTTTGCAACCTTTCGCTGCCTCTGCTGTCTCTTGCGCTGCTGCTTTGACGCGTCTGCCACGTGGGCCACCGTTACATGCTGCCTGCGTGCACTCCCGGTCTGTCGGGGACCGGCCATGCCAGACCGCCGAGGTGCCGTGGGTGACGGCTCAATGGGCCGAGTTCGAGCGCCGGTCGCCACATTGGGCCGACGGCTTGGAGCATCGGAGGAGCTGCAGCAAGGCGACGCTCGTTCTATCTGGCAGCTGGACGGCTGCTGGCTGCACGACGAGAGCTAGAAGGCAGTGGACGCGCTTGGAAAGCGGTGTGAAGGCGGCGTGCGTTGGCGGGCCGTGTGAGGTCCAGTGAGGCGGGAGCGGCGGTCGGAGTGGACAGAATGGTAGGTGAGGCGGGCGCGGGGAGATGTGTCGAGCGAATGGGCGCGTGGGAGGCGTTGTGGCGTGGGTTGTAGCTTGCAAAATTTCGTGGTTTGTGCGTGGGTTTGAGTTTTGGCGCCTCGATAGCTCAGTTGGGAGAGCGTCAGACTGAGGTCCCTGGTTCGATCCCGGGTCGCGGCACTTTTGCTCTCTTTTGCAACCTTTCGCTGCCTCTGCTGTCTCTTGCGCTGCTGCTTTGACGCGTCTGCCACGTGGGCCACCGTTACATGCTGCCTGCGTGCACTCCCGGTCTGTCGGGGACCGGCCATGCCAGACCGCCGAGGTGCCGTGGGTGACGGCTCAATGGGCCGAGTTCGAGCGCCGGTCGCCACATTGGGCCGACGGCTTGGAGCATCGGAGGAGCTGCAGCAAGGCGACGCTCGTTCTATCTGGCAGCTGGACGGCTGCTGGCTGCAAGACGAGAGCTAGAAGGCAGTGGACGCGCTTGGAAAGCGGTGTGAAGGCGGCGTGCGTTGGCGGGCCGTGTGAGGTCCAGTGAGGCGGGAGCGGCGGTCGGAGTGGACAGAATGGTAGGTGAGGCGGGCGCGGGGAGATGTGTCGAGCGAATGGGCGCGTGGGAGGCGTTGTGGCGTGGGTTGTAGCTTGCAAAATTTCGTGGTTTGTGCGTGGGTTTGAGTTTTGGCGCCTCGATAGCTCAGTTGGGAGAGCGTCAGACTGAGGTCCCTGGTTCGATCCCGGGTCGCGGCACTTTTGCTCTCTTTTGCAACCTTTCGCTGCCTCTGCTGTCTCTTGCGCTGCTGCTTTGACGCGTCTGCCACGTGGGCCACCGTTACATGCTGCCTGCGTGCACTCCCGGTCTGTCGGGGACCGGCCATGCCAGACCGCCGAGGTGCCGTGGGTGACGGCTCAATGGGCCGAGTTCGAGCGCCGGTCGCCACATTGGGCCGACGGCTTGGAGCATCGGAGGAGCTGCAGCAAGGCGACGCTCGTTCTATCTGGCAGCTGGACGGCTGCTGGCTGCACGACGAGAGCTAGAAGGCAGTGGACGCGCTTGGAAAGCAGTGTGAAGGCGGCGTGCGTTGGCGGGCCGTGTGAGGTCCAGTGAGGCGGGAGCGGCGGTCGGAGTGGACAGAATGGTAGGTGAGGCGGGCGCGGGGAGATGTGTCGAGCGAATGGGCGCGTGGGAGGCGTTGTGGCGTGGGTTGTAGCTTGCAAAATTTCGGGGTTTGTGCGTGGGTTTGAGTTTTGGCGCCTCGATAGCTCAGTTGGGAGAGCGTCAGACTGAAGATCTGAAGGTCCCTGGTTCGATCCCGGGTCGCGGCACTTTTGCTCTCTTTTGCAACCTTTCGCTGCCTCTGCTGTCTCTTGCGCTGCTGCTTTGACGCGTCTGCCACGTGGGCCACCGTTACATGCTGCCTGCGTGCACTCCCGGTCTGTCGGGGACCGGCCATGCCAGACCGCCGAGGTGCCGTGGGTGACGGCTCAATGGGCCGAGTTCGAGCGCCGGTCGCCACATTGGGCCGACGGCTTGGAGCATCGGAGGAGCTGCAGCAAGGCGACGCTCGTTCTATCTGGCAGCTGGACGGCTGCTGGCTGCACGACGAGAGCTAGAAGGCAGTGGACGCGCTTGGAAAGCGGTGTGAAGGCGGCGTGCGTTGGCGGGCCGTGTGAGGTCCAGTGAGGCGGGAGCGGCGGTCGGAGTGGACAGAATGGTAGGTGAGGCGGGCGCGGGGAGATGTGTCGAGCGAATGGGCGCGTGGGAGGCGTTGTGGTGTGGGTTGTAGCTTGCAAAATTTCGGGGTTTGTGCGTGGGTTTGAGTTTTGGCGCCTCGATAGCTCAGTTGGGACTGAAGATCTGAAGGTCCCTGGTTCGATCCCGGGTCGCGGCACTTTTGCTCTCTTTTGCAACCTTTCGCTGCCTCTGCTGTCTCTTGCGCTGCTGCTTTGACGCGTCTGCCACGTGGGCCACCGTTACATGCTGCCTGCGTGCACTCCCGGTCTGTCGGGGACCGGCCATGCCAGACCGCCGAGGTGCCGTGGGTGACGGCTCAATGGGCCGAGTTCGAGCGCCGGTCGCCACATTGGGCCGACGGCTTGGAGCATCGGAGGAGCTGCAGCAAGGCGACGCTCGTTCTATCTGGCAGCTGGACGGCTGCTGGCTGCACGACGAGAGCTAGAAGGCAGTGGACGCGCTTGGAAAGCGGTGTGAAGGCGGCGTGCGTTGGCGGGCCGTGTGAGGTCCAGTGAGGCGGGAGCGGCGGTCGGAGTGGACAGAATGGTAGGTGAGGCGGGCGCGGGGAGATGTGTCGAGCGAATGGGCGCGTGGGAGGCGTTGTGGCGTGGGTTGTAGCTTGCAAAATTTCGGGGTTTGTGCGTGGGTTTGAGTTTTGGCGCCTCGATAGCTCAGTTGGGAGAGCGTCAGACTGAAGATCTGAAGGTCCCTGGTTCGATCCCGGGTCGCGGCACTTTTGCTCTCTTTTGCAACCTTTCGCTGCCTCTGCTGTCTCTTGCGCTGCTGCTTTGACGCGTCTGCCACGTGGGCCACCGTTACATGCTGCCTGCGTGCACTCCCGGTCTGTCGGGGACCGGCCATGCCAGACCGCCGAGGTGCCGTGGGTGACGGCTCAATGGGCCGAGTTCGAGCGCCGGTCGCCACATTGGGCCGACGGCTTGGAGCATCGGAGGAGCTGCAGCAAGGCGACGCTCGTTCTATCTGGCAGCTGGACGGCTGCTGGCTGCACGACGAGAGCTAGAAGGCAGTGGACGCGCTTGGAAAGCGGTGTGAAGGCGGCGTGCGTTGGCGGGCCGTGTGAGGTCCAGTGAGGCGGGAGCGGCGGTCGGAGTGGACAGAATGGTAGGTGAGGCGGGCGCGGGGAGATGTGTCGAGCGAATGGGCGCGTGGGAGGCGTTGTGGCGTGGGTTGTAGCTTGCAAAATTTCGGGGTTTGTGCGTGGGTTTGAGTTTTGGCGCCTCGATAGCTCAGTTGGGAGAGCGTCAGACTGAAGATCTGAAGGTCCCTGGTTCGATCCCGGGTCGCGGCACTTTTGCTCTCTTTTGCAACCTTTCGCTGCCTCTGCTGTCTCTTGCGCTGCTGCTTTGACGCGTCTGCCACGTGGGCCACCGTTACATGCTGCCTGCGTGCACTCCCGGTCTGTCGGGGACCGGCCATGCCAGACCGCCGAGGTGCCGTGGGTGACGGCTCAATGGGCCGAGATCGAGCGCCGGTCGCCACATTGGGCCGACGGCTTGGAGCATCGGAGGAGCTGCAGCAAGGCGACGCTCGTTCTATCTGGCAGCTGGACGGCTGCTGGCTGCAAGACGAGAGCTAGAAGGCAGTGGACGCGCTTGGAAAGCGGTGTGAAGGCGGCGTGCGTTGGCGGGCCGTGTGAGGTCCAGTGAGGCGGGAGCGGCGGTCGGAGTGGACAGAATGGTAGGTGAGGCGGGCGCGGGGAGATGTGTCGAGCGAATGGGCGCGTGGGAGGCGTTGTGGCGTGGGTTGTAGCTTGCAAAATTTCGGGGTTTGTGCGTGGGTTTGAGTTTTGGCGCCTCGATAGCTCAGTTGGGAGAGCGTCAGACTGAAGATCTGAAGGTCCCTGGTTCGATCCCGGGTCGCGGCACTTTTGCTCTCTTTTGCAACCTTTCGCTGCCTCTGCTGTCTCTTGCGCTGCTGCTTTGACGCGTCTGCCACGTGGGCCACCGTTACATGCTGCCTGCGTGCACTCCCGGTCTGTCGGGGACCGGCCATGCCAGACCGCCGAGGTGCCGTGGGTGACGGCTCAATGGGCCGAGATCGAGCGCCGGTCGCCACATTGGGCCGACGGCTTGGAGCATCGGAGGAGCTGCAGCAAGGCGACGCTCGTTCTATCTGGCAGCTGGACGGCTGCTGGCTGCACGACGAGAGCTAGAAGGCAGTGGACGCGCTTGGAAAGCGGTGTGAAGGCGGCGTGCGTTGGCGGGCCGTGTGAGGTCCAGTGAGGCGGGAGCGGCGGTCGGAGTGGACAGAATGGTAGGTGAGGCGGGCGCGGGGAGATGTGTCGAGCGAATGGGCGCGTGGGAGGCGTTGTGGCGTGGGTTGTAGCTTGCAAAATTTCGGGGTTTGTGCGTGGGTTTGAGTTTTGGCGCCTCGATAGCTCAGTTGGGAGAGCGTCAGACTGAAGATCTGAAGGTCCCTGGTTCGATCCCGGGTCGCGGCACTTTTGCTCTCTTTTGCAACCTTTCGCTGCCTCTGCTGTCTCTTGCGCTGCTGCTTTGACGCGTCTGCCACGTGGGCCACCGTTACATGCTGCCTGCGTGCACTCCCGGTCTGTCGGGGACCGGCCATGCCAGACCGCCGAGGTGCCGTGGGTGACGGCTCAATGGGCCGAGATCGAGCGCCGGTCGCCACATTGGGCCGACGGCTTGGAGCATCGGAGGAGCTGCAGCAAGGCGACGCTCGTTCTATCTGGCAGCTGGACGGCTGCTGGCTGCACGACGAGAGCTAGAAGGCAGTGGACGCGCTTGGAAAGCGGTGTGAAGGCGGCGTGCGTTGGCGGGCCGTGTGAGGTCCAGTGAGGCGGGAGCGGCGGTCGGAGTGGACAGAATGGTAGGTGAGGCGGGCGCGGGGAGATGTGTCGAGCGAATGGGCGCGTGGGAGGCGTTGTGGCGTGGGTTGTAGCTTGCAAAATTTCGGGGTTTGTGCGTGGGTTTGAGTTTTGGCGCCTCGATAGCTCAGTTGGGAGAGCGTCAGACTGAAGATCTGAAGGTCCCTGGTTCGATCCCGGGTCGCGGCACTTTTGCTCTCTTTTGCAACCTTTCGCTGCCTCTGCTGTCTCTTGCGCTGCTGCTTTGACGCGTCTGCCACGTGGGCCACCGTTACATGCTGCCTGCGTGCACTCCCGGTCTGTCGGGGACCGGCCATGCCAGACCGCCGAGGTGCCGTGGGTGACGGCTCAATGGGCCGAGATCGAGCGCCGGTCGCCACATTGGGCCGACGGCTTGGAGCATCGGAGGAGCTGCAGCAAGGCGACGCTCGTTCTATCTGGCAGCTGGACGGCTGCTGGCTGCAAGACGAGAGCTAGAAGGCAGTGGACGCGCTTGGAAAGCGGTGTGAAGGCGGCGTGCGTTGGCGGGCCGTGTGAGGTCCAGTGAGGCGGGAGCGGCGGTCGGAGTGGACAGAATGGTAGGTGAGGCGGGCGCGGGGAGATGTGTCGAGCGAATGGGCGCGTGGGAGGCGTTGTGGCGTGGGTTGTAGCTTGCAAAATTTCGGGGTTTGTGCGTGGGTTTGAGTTTTGGCGCCTCGATAGCTCAGTTGGGAGAGCGTCAGACTGAAGATCTGAAGGTCCCTGGTTCGATCCCGGGTCGCGGCACTTTTGCTCTCTTTTGCAACCTTTCGCTGCCTCTGCTGTCTCTTGCGCTGCTGCTTTGACGCGTCTGCCACGTGGGCCACCGTTACATGCTGCCTGCGTGCACTCCCGGTCTGTCGGGGACCGGCCATGCCAGACCGCCGAGGTGCCGTGGGTGACGGCTCAATGGGCCGAGATCGAGCGCCGGTCGCCACATTGGGCCGACGGCTTGGAGCATCGGAGGAGCTGCAGCAAGGCGACGCTCGTTCTATCTGGCAGCTGGACGGCTGCTGGCTGCACGACGAGAGCTAGAAGGCAGTGGACGCGCTTGGAAAGCGGTGTGAAGGCGGCGTGCGTTGGCGGGCCGTGTGAGGTCCAGTGAGGCGGGAGCGGGGGTCGGAGTGGACAGAATGGTAGGTGAGGCGGGCGCGGGGAGATGTGTCGAGCGAATGGGCGCGTGGGAGGCGTTGTGGCGTGGGTTGTAGCTTGCAAAATTTCGGGGTTTGTGCGTGGGTTTGAGTTTTGGCGCCTCGATAGCTCAGTTGGGAGAGCGTCAGACTGAAGATCTGAAGGTCCCTGGTTCGATCCCGGGTCGCGGCACTTTTGCTCTCTTTTGCAACCTTTCGCTGCCTCTGCTGTCTCTTGCGCTGCTGCTTTGACGCGTCTGCCACGTGGGCCACCGTTACATGCTGCCTGCGTGCACTCCCGGTCTGTCGGGGACCGGCCATGCCAGACCGCCGAGGTGCCGTGGGTGACGGCTCAATGGGCCGAGATCGAGCGCCGGTCGCCACATTGGGCCGACGGCTTGGAGCATCGGAGGAGCTGCAGCAAGGCGACGCTCGTTCTATCTGGCAGCTGGACGGCTGCTGGCTGCACGACGAGAGCTAGAAGGCAGTGGACGCGCTTGGAAAGCGGTGTGAAGGCGGCGTGCGTTGGCGGGCCGTGTGAGGTCCAGTGAGGCGGGAGCGGCGGTCGGAGTGGACAGAATGGTAGGTGAGGCGGGCGCGGGGAGATGTGTCGAGCGAATGGGCGCGTGGGAGGCGTTGTGGCGTGGGTTGTAGCTTGCAAAATTTCGGGGTTTGTGCGTGGGTTTGAGTTTTGGCGCCTCGATAGCTCAGTTGGGAGAGCGTCAGACTGAAGATCTGAAGGTCCCTGGTTCGATCCCGGGTCGCGGCACTTTTGCTCTCTTTTGCAACCTTTCGCTGCCTCTGCTGTCTCTTGCGCTGCTGCTTTGACGCGTCTGCCACGTGGGCCACCGTTACATGCTGCCTGCGTGCACTCCCGGTCTGTCGGGGACCGGCCATGCCAGACCGCCGAGGTGCCGTGGGTGACGGCTCAATGGGCCGAGTTCGAGCGCCGGTCGCCACATTGGGCCGACGGCTTGGAGCATCGGAGGAGCTGCAGCAAGGCGACGCTCGTTCTATCTGGCAGCTGGACGGCTGCTGGCTGCACGACGAGAGCTAGAAGGCAGTGGACGCGCTTGGAAAGCGGTGTGAAGGCGGCGTGCGTTGGCGGGCCGTGTGAGGTCCAGTGAGGCGGGAGCGGCGGTCGGAGTGGACAGAATGGTAGGTGAGGCGGGCGCGGCGGTCGGAGTGGACAGAATGGTAGGTGAGGCGGGCGCGGGGAGATGTGTCGAGCGAATGGGCGCGTGGGAGGCGTTGTGGCGTGGGTTGTAGCTTGCAAAATTTCGGGGTTTGTGCGTGGGTTTGAGTTTTGGCGCCTCGATAGCTCAGTTGGGAGAGCGTCAGACTGAAGATCTGAAGGTCCCTGGTTCGATCCCGGGTCGCGGCACTTCTGCTCTCTTTTGCAACCTTTCGCTGCCTCTGCTGTCTCTTGCGCTGCTGCTTTGACGCGTCTGCCACGTGGGCCACCGTTACATGCTGCCTGCGTGCACTCCCGGTCTGTCGGGGACCGGCCATGCCAGACCGCCGAGGTGCCGTGGGTGACGGCTCAATGGGCCGAGTTCGAGCGCCGGTCGCCACATTGGGCCGACGGCTTGGAGCATCGGAGGAGCTGCAGCAAGGCGACGCTCGTTCTATCTGGCAGCTGGACGGCTGCTGGCTGCACGACGAGAGCTAGAAGGCAGTGGACGCGCTTGGAAAGCAGTGTGAAGGCGGCGTGCGTTGGCGGGCCGTGTGAGGTCCAGTGAGGCGGGAGCGGCGGTCGGAGTGGACAGAATGGTAGGTGAGGCGGGCGCGGGGAGATGTGTCGAGCGAATGGGCGCGTGGGAGGCGTTGTGGCGTGGGTTGTAGCTTGCAAAATTTCGGGGTTTGTGCGTGGGTTTGAGTTTTGGCGCCTCGATAGCTCAGTTGGGAGAGCGTCAGACTGAAGATCTGAAGGTCCCTGGTTCGATCCCGGGTCGCGGCACTTCTGCTCTCTTTTGCAACCTTTCGCTGCCTCTGCTGTCTCTTGCGCTGCTGCTTTGACGCGTCTGCCACGTGGGCCACCGTTACATGCTGCCTGCGTGCACTCCCGGTCTGTCGGGGACCGGCCATGCCAGACCGCCGAGGTGCCGTGGGTGACGGCTCAATGGGCCGAGTTCGAGCGCCGGTCGCCACATTGGGCCGACGGCTTGGAGCATCGGAGGAGCTGCAGCAAGGCGACGCTCGTTCTATCTGGCAGCTGGACGGCTGCTGGCTGCACGACGAGAGCTAGAAGGCAGTGGACGCGCTTGGAAAGCGGTGTGAAGGCGGCGTGCGTTGGCGGGCCGTGTGAGGTCCAGTGAGGCGGGAGCGGCGGTCGGAGTGGACAGAATGGTAGGTGAGGCGGGCGCGGGGAGATGTGTCGAGCGAATGGGCGCGTGGGAGGCGTTGTGGCGTGGGTTGTAGCTTGCAAAATTTCGTGGTTTGTGCGTGGGTTTGAGTTTTGGCGCCTCGATAGCTCAGTTGGGAGAGCGTCAGACTGAAGATCTGAAGGTCCCTGGTTCGATCCCGGGTCGCGGCACTTTTGCTCTCTTTTGCAACCTTTCGCTGCCTCTGCTGTCTCTTGCGCTGCTGCTTTGACGCGTCTGCCACGTGGGCCACCGTTACATGCTGCCTGCGTGCACTCCCGGTCTGTCGGGGACCGGCCATGCCAGACCGCCGAGGTGCCGTGGGTGACGGCTCAATGGGCCGAGTTCGAGCGCCGGTCGCCACATTGGGCCGACGGCTTGGAGCATCGGAGGAGCTGCAGCAAGGCGACGCTCGTTCTATCTGGCAGCTGGACGGCTGCTGGCTGCACGACGAGAGCTAGAAGGCAGTGGACGCGCTTGGAAAGCGGTGTGAAGGCGGCGTGCGTTGGCGGGCCGTGTGAGGTCCAGTGAGGCGGGAGCGGCGGTCGGAGTGGACAGAATGGTAGGTGAGGCGGGCGCGGGGAGATGTGTCGAGCGAATGGGCGCGTGGGAGGCGTTGTGGCGTGGGTTGTAGCTTGCAAAATTTCGGGGTTTGTGCGTGGGTTTGAGTTTTGGCGCCTCGATAGCTCAGTTGGGAGAGCGTCAGACTGAAGATCTGAAGGTCCCTGGTTCGATCCCGGGTCGCGGCACTTTTGCTCTCTTTTGCAACCTTTCGCTGCCTCTGCTGTCTCTTGCGCTGCTGCTTTGACGCGTCTGCCACGTGGGCCACCGTTACATGCTGCCTGCGTGCACTCCCGGTCTGTCGGGGACCGGCCATGCCAGACCGCCGAGGTGCCGTGGGTGACGGCTCAATGGGCCGAGTTCGAGCGCCGGTCGCCACATTGGGCCGACGGCTTGGAGCATCGGAGGAGCTGCAGCAAGGCGACGCTCGTTCTATCTGGCAGCTGGACGGCTGCTGGCTGCACGACGAGAGCTAGAAGGCAGTGGACGCGCTTGGAAAGCGGTGTGAAGGCGGCGTGCGTTGGCGGGCCGTGTGAGGTCCAGTGAGGCGGGAGCGGCGGTCGGAGTGGACAGAATGGTAGGTGAGGCGGGCGCGGGGAGATGTGTCGAGCAAATGGGCGCGTGGGAGGCGTTGTGGCGTGGGTTGTAGCTTGCAAAATTTTGTGGTTTGTGCGTGGGTTTGAGTTTTGGCGCCTCGATAGCTCAGTTGGGAGAGCGTCAGACTGAAGATCTGAAGGTCCCTGGTTCGATCCCGGGTCGCGGCACTTTTGCTCTCTTTTGCAACCTTTCGCTGCCTCTGCTGTCTCTTGCGCTGCTGCTTTGACGCGTCTGCCACGTGGGCCACCGTTACATGCTGCCTGCGTGCACTCCCGGTCTGTCGGGGACCGGCCATGCCAGACCGCCGAGGTGCCGTGGGTGACGGCTCAATGGGCCGAGTTCGAGCGCCGGTCGCCACATTGGGCCGACGGCTTGGAGCATCGGAGGAGCTGCAGCAAGGCGACGCTCGTTCTATCTGGCAGCTGGACGGCTGCTGGCTGCACGACGAGAGCTAGAAGGCAGTGGACGCGCTTGGAAAGCGGTGTGAAGGCGGCGTGCGTTGGCGGGCCGTGTGAGGTCCAGTGAGGCGGGAGCGGCGGTCGGAGTGGACAGAATGGTAGGTGAGGCGGGCGCGGGGAGATGTGTCGAGCGAATGGGCGCGTGGGAGGCGTTGTGGCGTGGGTTGTAGCTTGCAAAATTTCGGGGTTTGTGCGTGGGTTTGAGTTTTGGCGCCTCGATAGCTCAGTTGGGAGAGCGTCAGACTGAAGATCTGAAGGTCCCTGGTTCGATCCCGGGTCGCGGCACTTTTGCTCTCTTTTGCAACCTTTCGCTGCCTCTGCTGTCTCTTGCGCTGCTGCTTTGACGCGTCTGCCACGTGGGCCACCGTTACATGCTGCCTGCGTGCACTCCCGGTCTGTCGGGGACCGGCCATGCCAGACCGCCGAGTTGCCGTGGGTGACGGCTCAATGGGCCGAGTTCGAGCGCCGGTCGCCACATTGGGCCGACGGCTTGGAGCATCGGAGGAGCTGCAGCAAGGCGACGCTCGTTCTATCTGGCAGCTGGACGGCTGCTGGCTGCACGACGAGAGCTAGAAGGCAGTGGACGCGCTTGGAAAGCGGTGTGAAGGCGGCGTGCGTTGGCGGGCCGTGTGAGGTCCAGTGAGGCGGGAGCGGCGGTCGGAGTGGACAGAATGGTAGGTGAGGCGGGCGCGGGGAGATGTGTCGAGCGAATGGGCGCGTGGGAGGCGTTGTGGCGTGGGTTGTAGCTTGCAAAATTTCGGGGTTTGTGCGTGGGTTTGAGTTTTGGCGCCTCGATAGCTCAGTTGGGAGAGCGTCAGACTGAGGTCCCTGGTTCGATCCCGGGTCGCGGCACTTTTGCTCTCTTTTGCAACCTTTCGCTGCCTCTGCTGTCTCTTGCGCTGCTGCTTTGACGCGTCTGCCACGTGGGCCACCGTTACATGCTGCCTGCGTGCACTCCCGGTCTGTCGGGGACCGGCCATGCCAGACCGCCGAGGTGCCGTGGGTGACGGCTCAATGGGCCGAGATCGAGCGCCGGTCGCCACATTGGGCCGACGGCTTGGAGCATCGGAGGAGCTGCAGCAAGGCGACGCTCGTTCTATCTGGCAGCTGGACGGCTGCTGGCTGCACGACGAGAGCTAGAAGGCAGTGGACGCGCTTGGAAAGCGGTGTGAAGGCGGCGTGCGTTGGCGGGCCGTGTGAGGTCCAGTGAGGCGGGAGCGGCGGTCGGAGTGGACAGAATGGTAGGTGAGGCGGGCGCGGGGAGATGTGTCGAGCGAATGGGCGCGTGGGAGGCGTTGTGGCGTGGGTTGTAGCTTGCAAAATTTCGGGGTTTGTGCGTGGGTTTGAGTTTTGGCGCCTCGATAGCTCAGTTGGGAGAGCGTCAGACTGAAGATCTGAAGGTCCCTGGTTCGATCCCGGGTCGCGGCACTTTTGCTCTCTTTTGCAACCTTTCGCTGCCTCTGCTGTCTCTTGCGCTGCTGCTTTGACGCGTCTGCCACGTGGGCCACCGTTACATGCTGCCTGCGTGCACTCCCGGTCTGTCGGGGACCGGCCATGCCAGACCGCCGAGGTGCCGTGGGTGACGGCTCAATGGGCCGAGATCGAGCGCCGGTCGCCACATTGGGCCGACGGCTTGGAGCATCGGAGGAGCTGCAGCAAGGCGACGCTCGTTCTATCTGGCAGCTGGACGGCTGCTGGCTGCACGACGAGAGCTAGAAGGCAGTGGACGCGCTTGGAAAGCGGTGTGAAGGCGGCGTGCGTTGGCGGGCCGTGTGAGGTCCAGTGAGGCGGGAGCGGCGGTCGGAGTGGACAGAATGGTAGGTGAGGCGGGCGCGGGGAGATGTGTCGAGCGAATGGGCGCGTGGGAGGCGTTGTGGCGTGGGTTGTAGCTTGCAAAATTTCGGGGTTTGTGCGTGGGTTTGAGTTTTGGCGCCTCGATAGCTCAGTTGGGAGAGCGTCAGACTGAAGATCTGAAGGTCCCTGGTTCGATCCCGGGTCGCGGCACTTTTGCTCTCTTTTGCAACCTTTCGCTGCCTCTGCTGTCTCTTGCGCTGCTGCTTTGACGCGTCTGCCACGTGGGCCACCGTTACATGCTGCCTGCGTGCACTCCCGGTCTGTCGGGGACCGGCCATGCCAGACCGCCGAGGTGCCGTGGGTGACGGCTCAATGGGCCGAGTTCGAGCGCCGGTCGCCACATTGGGCCGACGGCTTGGAGCATCGGAGGAGCTGCAGCAAGGCGACGCTCGTTCTATCTGGCAGCTGGACGGCTGCTGGCTGCACGACGAGAGCTAGAAGGCAGTGGACGCGCTTGGAAAGCAGTGTGAAGGCGGCGTGCGTTGGCGGGCCGTGTGAGGTCCAGTGAGGCGGGAGCGGCGGTCGGAGTGGACAGAATGGTAGGTGAGGCGGGCGCGGGGAGATGTGTCGAGCGAATGGGCGCGTGGGAGGCGTTGTGGCGTGGGTTGTAGCTTGCAAAATTTCGGGGTTTGTGCGTGGGTTTGAGTTTTGGCGCCTCGATAGCTCAGTTGGGAGAGCGTCAGACTGAAGATCTGAAGGTCCCTGGTTCGATCCCGGGTCGCGGCACTTTTGCTCTCTTTTGCAACCTTTCGCTGCCTCTGCTGTCTCTTGCGCTGCTGCTTTGACGCGTCTGCCACGTGGGCCACCGTTACATGCTGCCTGCGTGCACTCCCGGTCTGTCGGGGACCGGCCATGCCAGACCGCCGAGGTGCCGTGGGTGACGGCTCAATGGGCCGAGTTCGAGCGCCGGTCGCCACATTGGGCCGACGGCTTGGAGCATCGGAGGAGCTGCAGCAAGGCGACGCTCGTTCTATCTGGCAGCTGGACGGCTGCTGGCTGCACGACGAGAGCTAGAAGGCAGTGGACGCGCTTGGAAAGCGGTGTGAAGGCGGCGTGCGTTGGCGGGCCGTGTGAGGTCCAGTGAGGCGGGAGCGGCGGTCGGAGTGGACAGAATGGTAGGTGAGGCGGGCGCGGGGAGATGTGTCGAGCGAATGGGCGCGTGGGAGGCGTTGTGGCGTGGGTTGTAGCTTGCAAAATTTCGTGGTTTGTGCGTGGGTTTGAGTTTTGGCGCCTCGATAGCTCAGTTGGGAGAGCGTCAGACTGAGGTCCCTGGTTCGATCCCGGGTCGCGGCACTTTTGCTCTCTTTTGCAACCTTTCGCTGCCTCTGCTGTCTCTTGCGCTGCTGCTTTGACGCGTCTGCCACGTGGGCCACCGTTACATGCTGCCTGCGTGCACTCCCGGTCTGTCGGGGACCGGCCATGCCAGACCGCCGAGGTGCCGTGGGTGACGGCTCAATGGGCCGAGTTCGAGCGCCGGTCGCCACATTGGGCCGACGGCTTGGAGCATCGGAGGAGCTGCAGCAAGGCGACGCTCGTTCTATCTGGCAGCTGGACGGCTGCTGGCTGCAAGACGAGAGCTAGAAGGCAGTGGACGCGCTTGGAAAGCGGTGTGAAGGCGGCGTGCGTTGGCGGGCCGTGTGAGGTCCAGTGAGGCGGGAGCGGCGGTCGGAGTGGACAGAATGGTAGGTGAGGCGGGCGCGGGGAGATGTGTCGAGCGAATGGGCGCGTGGGAGGCGTTGTGGCGTGGGTTGTAGCTTGCAAAATTTCGTGGTTTGTGCGTGGGTTTGAGTTTTGGCGCCTCGATAGCTCAGTTGGGAGAGCGTCAGACTGAAGATCTGAAGGTCCCTGGTTCGATCCCGGGTCGCGGCACTTTTGCTCTCTTTTGCAACCTTTCGCTGCCTCTGCTGTCTCTTGCGCTGCTGCTTTGACGCGTCTGCCACGTGGGCCACCGTTACATGCTGCCTGCGTGCACTCCCGGTCTGTCGGGGACCGGCCATGCCAGACCGCCGAGGTGCCGTGGGTGACGGCTCAATGGGCCGAGTTCGAGCGCCGGTCGCCACATTGGGCCGACGGCTTGGAGCATCGGAGGAGCTGCAGCAAGGCGACGCTCGTTCTATCTGGCAGCTGGACGGCTGCTGGCTGCACGACGAGAGCTAGAAGGCAGTGGACGCGCTTGGAAAGCGGTGTGAAGGCGGCGTGCGTTGGCGGGCCGTGTGAGGTCCAGTGAGGCGGGAGCGGCGGTCGGAGTGGACAGAATGGTAGGTGAGGCGGGCGCGGGGAGATGTGTCGAGCGAATGGGCGCGTGGGAGGCGTTGTGGCGTGGGTTGTAGCTTGCAAAATTTCGGGGTTTGTGCGTGGGTTTGAGTTTTGGCGCCTCGATAGCTCAGTTGGGAGAGCGTCAGACTGAAGATCTGAAGGTCCCTGGTTCGATCCCGGGTCGCGGCACTTTTGCTCTCTTTTGCAACCTTTCGCTGCCTCTGCTGTCTCTTGCGCTGCTGCTTTGACGCGTCTGCCACGTGGGCCACCGTTACATGCTGCCTGCGTGCACTCCCGGTCTGTCGGGGACCGGCCATGCCAGACCGCCGAGGTGCCGTGGGTGACGGCTCAATGGGCCGAGTTCGAGCGCCGGTCGCCACATTGGGCCGACGGCTTGGAGCATCGGAGGAGCTGCAGCAAGGCGACGCTCGTTCTATCTGGCAGCTGGACGGCTGCTGGCTGCACGACGAGAGCTAGAAGGCAGTGGACGCGCTTGGAAAGCGGTGTGAAGGCGGCGTGCGTTGGCGGGCCGTGTGAGGTCCAGTGAGGCGGGAGCGGCGGTCGGAGTGGACAGAATGGTAGGTGAGGCGGGCGCGGCGGTCGGAGTGGACAGAATGGTAGGTGAGGCGGGCGCGGGGAGATGTGTCGAGCGAATGGGCGCGTGGGAGGCGTTGTGGCGTGGGTTGTAGCTTGCAAAATTTCGGGGTTTGTGCGTGGGTTTGAGTTTTGGCGCCTCGATAGCTCAGTTGGGAGAGCGTCAGACTGAAGATCTGAAGGTCCCTGGTTCGATCCCGGGTCGCGGCACTTCTGCTCTCTTTTGCAACCTTTCGCTGCCTCTGCTGTCTCTTGCGCTGCTGCTTTGACGCGTCTGCCACGTGGGCCACCGTTACATGCTGCCTGCGTGCACTCCCGGTCTGTCGGGGACCGGCCATGCCAGACCGCCGAGGTGCCGTGGGTGACGGCTCAATGGGCCGAGTTCGAGCGCCGGTCGCCACATTGGGCCGACGGCTTGGAGCATCGGAGGAGCTGCAGCAAGGCGACGCTCGTTCTATCTGGCAGCTGGACGGCTGCTGGCTGCACGACGAGAGCTAGAAGGCAGTGGACGCGCTTGGAAAGCAGTGTGAAGGCGGCGTGCGTTGGCGGGCCGTGTGAGGTCCAGTGAGGCGGGAGCGGCGGTCGGAGTGGACAGAATGGTAGGTGAGGCGGGCGCGGGGAGATGTGTCGAGCGAATGGGCGCGTGGGAGGCGTTGTGGCGTGGGTTGTAGCTTGCAAAATTTCGGGGTTTGTGCGTGGGTTTGAGTTTTGGCGCCTCGATAGCTCAGTTGGGAGAGCGTCAGACTGAAGATCTGAAGGTCCCTGGTTCGATCCCGGGTCGCGGCACTTCTGCTCTCTTTTGCAACCTTTCGCTGCCTCTGCTGTCTCTTGCGCTGCTGCTTTGACGCGTCTGCCACGTGGGCCACCGTTACATGCTGCCTGCGTGCACTCCCGGTCTGTCGGGGACCGGCCATGCCAGACCGCCGAGGTGCCGTGGGTGACGGCTCAATGGGCCGAGTTCGAGCGCCGGTCGCCACATTGGGCCGACGGCTTGGAGCATCGGAGGAGCTGCAGCAAGGCGACGCTCGTTCTATCTGGCAGCTGGACGGCTGCTGGCTGCACGACGAGAGCTAGAAGGCAGTGGACGCGCTTGGAAAGCAGTGTGAAGGCGGCGTGCGTTGGCGGGCCGTGTGAGGTCCAGTGAGGCGGGAGCGGCGGTCGGAGTGGACAGAATGGTAGGTGAGGCGGGCGCGGGGAGATGTGTCGAGCGAATGGGCGCGTGGGAGGCGTTGTGGCGTGGGTTGTAGCTTGCAAAATTTCGGGGTTTGTGCGTGGGTTTGAGTTTTGGCGCCTCGATAGCTCAGTTGGGAGAGCGTCAGACTGAAGATCTGAAGGTCCCTGGTTCGATCCCGGGTCGCGGCACTTTTGCTCTCTTTTGCAACCTTTCGCTGCCTCTGCTGTCTCTTGCGCTGCTGCTTTGACGCGTCTGCCACGTGGGCCACCGTTACATGCTGCCTGCGTGCACTCCCGGTCTGTCGGGGACCGGCCATGCCAGACCGCCGAGGTGCCGTGGGTGACGGCTCAATGGGCCGAGTTCGAGCGCCGGTCGCCACATTGGGCCGACGGCTTGGAGCATCGGAGGAGCTGCAGCAAGGCGACGCTCGTTCTATCTGGCAGCTGGACGGCTGCTGGCTGCACGACGAGAGCTAGAAGGCAGTGGACGCGCTTGGAAAGCGGTGTGAAGGCGGCGTGCGTTGGCGGGCCGTGTGAGGTCCAGTGAGGCGGGAGCGGCGGTCGGAGTGGACAGAATGGTAGGTGAGGCGGGCGCGGGGAGATGTGTCGAGCGAATGGGCGCGTGGGAGGCGTTGTGGCGTGGGTTGTAGCTTGCAAAATTTTGTGGTTTGTGCGTGGGTTTGAGTTTTGGCGCCTCGATAGCTCAGTTGGGAGAGCGTCAGACTGAAGATCTGAAGGTCCCTGGTTCGATCCCGGGTCGCGGCACTTTTGCTCTCTTTTGCAACCTTTCGCTGCCTCTGCTGTCTCTTGCGCTGCTGCTTTGACGCGTCTGCCACGTGGGCCACCGTTACATGCTGCCTGCGTGCACTCCCGGTCTGTCGGGGACCGGCCATGCCAGACCGCCGAGGTGCCGTGGGTGACGGCTCAATGGGCCGAGTTCGAGCGCCGGTCGCCACATTGGGCCGACGGCTTGGAGCATCGGAGGAGCTGCAGCAAGGCGACGCTCGTTCTATCTGGCAGCTGGACGGCTGCTGGCTGCACGACGAGAGCTAGAAGGCAGTGGACGCGCTTGGAAAGCGGTGTGAAGGCGGCGTGCGTTGGCGGGCCGTGTGAGGTCCAGTGAGGCGGGAGCGGCGGTCGGAGTGGACAGAATGGTAGGTGAGGCGGGCGCGGGGAGATGTGTCGAGCGAATGGGCGCGTGGGAGGCGTTGTGGCGTGGGTTGTAGCTTGCAAAATTTCGGGGTTTGTGCGTGGGTTTGAGTTTTGGCGCCTCGATAGCTCAGTTGGGAGAGCGTCAGACTGAAGATCTGAAGGTCCCTGGTTCGATCCCGGGTCGCGGCACTTTTGCTCTCTTTTGCAACCTTTCGCTGCCTCTGCTGTCTCTTGCGCTGCTGCTTTGACGCGTCTGCCACGTGGGCCACCGTTACATGCTGCCTGCGTGCACTCCCGGTCTGTCGGGGACCGGCCATGCCAGACCGCCGAGGTGCCGTGGGTGACGGCTCAATGGGCCGAGTTCGAGCGCCGGTCGCCACATTGGGCCGACGGCTTGGAGCATCGGAGGAGCTGCAGCAAGGCGACGCTCGTTCTATCTGGCAGCTGGACGGCTGCTGGCTGCACGACGAGAGCTAGAAGGCAGTGGACGCGCTTGGAAAGCGGTGTGAAGGCGGCGTGCGTTGGCGGGCCGTGTGAGGTCCAGTGAGGCGGGAGCGGCGGTCGGAGTGGACAGAATGGTAGGTGAGGCGGGCGCGGGGAGATGTGTCGAGCAAATGGGCGCGTGGGAGGCGTTGTGGCGTGGGTTGTAGCTTGCAAAATTTTGTGGTTTGTGCGTGGGTTTGAGTTTTGGCGCCTCGATAGCTCAGTTGGGAGAGCGTCAGACTGAAGATCTGAAGGTCCCTGGTTCGATCCCGGGTCGCGGCACTTTTGCTCTCTTTTGCAACCTTTCGCTGCCTCTGCTGTCTCTTGCGCTGCTGCTTTGACGCGTCTGCCACGTGGGCCACCGTTACATGCTGCCTGCGTGCACTCCCGGTCTGTCGGGGACCGGCCATGCCAGACCGCCGAGGTGCCGTGGGTGACGGCTCAATGGGCCGAGTTCGAGCGCCGGTCGCCACATTGGGCCGACGGCTTGGAGCATCGGAGGAGCTGCAGCAAGGCGACGCTCGTTCTATCTGGCAGCTGGACGGCTGCTGGCTGCACGACGAGAGCTAGAAGGCAGTGGACGCGCTTGGAAAGCGGTGTGAAGGCGGCGTGCGTTGGCGGGCCGTGTGAGGTCCAGTGAGGCGGGAGCGGCGGTCGGAGTGGACAGAATGGTAGGTGAGGCGGGCGCGGGGAGATGTGTCGAGCGAATGGGCGCGTGGGAGGCGTTGTGGCGTGGGTTGTAGCTTGCAAAATTTCGGGGTTTGTGCGTGGGTTTGAGTTTTGGCGCCTCGATAGCTCAGTTGGGAGAGCGTCAGACTGAAGATCTGAAGGTCCCTGGTTCGATCCCGGGTCGCGGCACTTTTGCTCTCTTTTGCAACCTTTCGCTGCCTCTGCTGTCTCTTGCGCTGCTGCTTTGACGCGTCTGCCACGTGGGCCACCGTTACATGCTGCCTGCGTGCACTCCCGGTCTGTCGGGGACCGGCCATGCCAGACCGCCGAGTTGCCGTGGGTGACGGCTCAATGGGCCGAGTTCGAGCGCCGGTCGCCACATTGGGCCGACGGCTTGGAGCATCGGAGGAGCTGCAGCAAGGCGACGCTCGTTCTATCTGGCAGCTGGACGGCTGCTGGCTGCACGACGAGAGCTAGAAGGCAGTGGACGCGCTTGGAAAGCGGTGTGAAGGCGGCGTGCGTTGGCGGGCCGTGTGAGGTCCAGTGAGGCGGGAGCGGCGGTCGGAGTGGACAGAATGGTAGGTGAGGCGGGCGCGGGGAGATGTGTCGAGCGAATGGGCGCGTGGGAGGCGTTGTGGCGTGGGTTGTAGCTTGCAAAATTTCGGGGTTTGTGCGTGGGTTTGAGTTTTGGCGCCTCGATAGCTCAGTTGGGAGAGCGTCAGACTGAGGTCCCTGGTTCGATCCCGGGTCGCGGCACTTTTGCTCTCTTTTGCAACCTTTCGCTGCCTCTGCTGTCTCTTGCGCTGCTGCTTTGACGCGTCTGCCACGTGGGCCACCGTTACATGCTGCCTGCGTGCACTCCCGGTCTGTCGGGGACCGGCCATGCCAGACCGCCGAGGTGCCGTGGGTGACGGCTCAATGGGCCGAGATCGAGCGCCGGTCGCCACATTGGGCCGACGGCTTGGAGCATCGGAGGAGCTGCAGCAAGGCGACGCTCGTTCTATCTGGCAGCTGGACGGCTGCTGGCTGCACGACGAGAGCTAGAAGGCAGTGGACGCGCTTGGAAAGCGGTGTGAAGGCGGCGTGCGTTGGCGGGCCGTGTGAGGTCCAGTGAGGCGGGAGCGGCGGTCGGAGTGGACAGAATGGTAGGTGAGGCGGGCGCGGGGAGATGTGTCGAGCGAATGGGCGCGTGGGAGGCGTTGTGGCGTGGGTTGTAGCTTGCAAAATTTCGGGGTTTGTGCGTGGGTTTGAGTTTTGGCGCCTCGATAGCTCAGTTGGGAGAGCGTCAGACTGAAGATCTGAAGGTCCCTGGTTCGATCCCGGGTCGCGGCACTTTTGCTCTCTTTTGCAACCTTTCGCTGCCTCTGCTGTCTCTTGCGCTGCTGCTTTGACGCGTCTGCCACGTGGGCCACCGTTACATGCTGCCTGCGTGCACTCCCGGTCTGTCGGGGACCGGCCATGCCAGACCGCCGAGGTGCCGTGGGTGACGGCTCAATGGGCCGAGTTCGAGCGCCGGTCGCCACATTGGGCCGACGGCTTGGAGCATCGGAGGAGCTGCAGCAAGGCGACGCTCGTTCTATCTGGCAGCTGGACGGCTGCTGGCTGCACGACGAGAGCTAGAAGGCAGTGGACGCGCTTGGAAAGCAGTGTGAAGGCGGCGTGCGTTGGCGGGCCGTGTGAGGTCCAGTGAGGCGGGAGCGGCGGTCGGAGTGGACAGAATGGTAGGTGAGGCGGGCGCGGGGAGATGTGTCGAGCGAATGGGCGCGTGGGAGGCGTTGTGGCGTGGGTTGTAGCTTGCAAAATTTCGGGGTTTGTGCGTGGGTTTGAGTTTTGGCGCCTCGATAGCTCAGTTGGGAGAGCGTCAGACTGAAGATCTGAAGGTCCCTGGTTCGATCCCGGGTCGCGGCACTTTTGCTCTCTTTTGCAACCTTTCGCTGCCTCTGCTGTCTCTTGCGCTGCTGCTTTGACGCGTCTGCCACGTGGGCCACCGTTACATGCTGCCTGCGTGCACTCCCGGTCTGTCGGGGACCGGCCATGCCAGACCGCCGAGGTGCCGTGGGTGACGGCTCAATGGGCCGAGTTCGAGCGCCGGTCGCCACATTGGGCCGACGGCTTGGAGCATCGGAGGAGCTGCAGCAAGGCGACGCTCGTTCTATCTGGCAGCTGGACGGCTGCTGGCTGCACGACGAGAGCTAGAAGGCAGTGGACGCGCTTGGAAAGCGGTGTGAAGGCGGCGTGCGTTGGCGGGCCGTGTGAGGTCCAGTGAGGCGGGAGCGGCGGTCGGAGTGGACAGAATGGTAGGTGAGGCGGGCGCGGGGAGATGTGTCGAGCGAATGGGCGCGTGGGAGGCGTTGTGGCGTGGGTTGTAGCTTGCAAAATTTCGTGGTTTGTGCGTGGGTTTGAGTTTTGGCGCCTCGATAGCTCAGTTGGGAGAGCGTCAGACTGAGGTCCCTGGTTCGATCCCGGGTCGCGGCACTTTTGCTCTCTTTTGCAACCTTTCGCTGCCTCTGCTGTCTCTTGCGCTGCTGCTTTGACGCGTCTGCCACGTGGGCCACCGTTACATGCTGCCTGCGTGCACTCCCGGTCTGTCGGGGACCGGCCATGCCAGACCGCCGAGGTGCCGTGGGTGACGGCTCAATGGGCCGAGTTCGAGCGCCGGTCGCCACATTGGGCCGACGGCTTGGAGCATCGGAGGAGCTGCAGCAAGGCGACGCTCGTTCTATCTGGCAGCTGGACGGCTGCTGGCTGCAAGACGAGAGCTAGAAGGCAGTGGACGCGCTTGGAAAGCGGTGTGAAGGCGGCGTGCGTTGGCGGGCCGTGTGAGGTCCAGTGAGGCGGGAGCGGCGGTCGGAGTGGACAGAATGGTAGGTGAGGCGGGCGCGGCGGTCGGAGTGGACAGAATGGTAGGTGAGGCGGGCGCGGGGAGATGTGTCGAGCGAATGGGCGCGTGGGAGGCGTTGTGGCGTGGGTTGTAGCTTGCAAAATTTCGGGGTTTGTGCGTGGGTTTGAGTTTTGGCGCCTCGATAGCTCAGTTGGGAGAGCGTCAGACTGAAGATCTGAAGGTCCCTGGTTCGATCCCGGGTCGCGGCACTTTTGCTCTCTTTTGCAACCTTTCGCTGCCTCTGCTGTCTCTTGCGCTGCTGCTTTGACGCGTCTGCCACGTGGGCCACCGTTACATGCTGCCTGCGTGCACTCCCGGTCTGTCGGGGACCGGCCATGCCAGACCGCCGAGGTGCCGTGGGTGACGGCTCAATGGGCCGAGTTCGAGCGCCGGTCGCCACATTGGGCCGACGGCTTGGAGCATCGGAGGAGCTGCAGCAAGGCGACGCTCGTTCTATCTGGCAGCTGGACGGCTGCTGGCTGCACGACGAGAGCTAGAAGGCAGTGGACGCGCTTGGAAAGCGGTGTGAAGGCGGCGTGCGTTGGCGGGCCGTGTGAGGTCCAGTGAGGCGGGAGCGGCGGTCGGAGTGGACAGAATGGTAGGTGAGGCGGGCGCGGGGAGATGTGTCGAGCGAATGGGCGCGTGGGAGGCGTTGTGGCGTGGGTTGTAGCTTGCAAAATTTCGGGGTTTGTGCGTGGGTTTGAGTTTTGGCGCCTCGATAGCTCAGTTGGGAGAGCGTCAGACTGAAGATCTGAAGGTCCCTGGTTCGATCCCGGGTCGCGGCACTTTTGCTCTCTTTTGCAACCTTTCGCTGCCTCTGCTGTCTCTTGCGCTGCTGCTTTGACGCGTCTGCCACGTGGGCCACCGTTACATGCTGCCTGCGTGCACTCCCGGTCTGTCGGGGACCGGCCATGCCAGACCGCCGAGGTGCCGTGGGTGACGGCTCAATGGGCCGAGTTCGAGCGCCGGTCGCCACATTGGGCCGACGGCTTGGAGCATCGGAGGAGCTGCAGCAAGGCGACGCTCGTTCTATCTGGCAGCTGGACGGCTGCTGGCTGCACGACGAGAGCTAGAAGGCAGTGGACGCGCTTGGAAAGCGGTGTGAAGGCGGCGTGCGTTGGCGGGCCGTGTGAGGTCCAGTGAGGCGGGAGCGGCGGTCGGAGTGGACAGAATGGTAGGTGAGGCGGGCGCGGCGGTCGGAGTGGACAGAATGGTAGGTGAGGCGGGCGCGGGGAGATGTGTCGAGCGAATGGGCGCGTGGGAGGCGTTGTGGCGTGGGTTGTAGCTTGCAAAATTTCGGGGTTTGTGCGTGGGTTTGAGTTTTGGCGCCTCGATAGCTCAGTTGGGAGAGCGTCAGACTGAAGATCTGAAGGTCCCTGGTTCGATCCCGGGTCGCGGCACTTTTGCTCTCTTTTGCAACCTTTCGCTGCCTCTGCTGTCTCTTGCGCTGCTGCTTTGACGCGTCTGCCACGTGGGCCACCGTTACATGCTGCCTGCGTGCACTCCCGGTCTGTCGGGGACCGGCCATGCCAGACCGCCGAGTTGCCGTGGGTGACGGCTCAATGGGCCGAGTTCGAGCGCCGGTCGCCACATTGGGCCGACGGCTTGGAGCATCGGAGGAGCTGCAGCAAGGCGACGCTCGTTCTATCTGGCAGCTGGACGGCTGCTGGCTGCACGACGAGAGCTAGAAGGCAGTGGACGCGCTTGGAAAGCGGTGTGAAGGCGGCGTGCGTTGGCGGGCCGTGTGAGGTCCAGTGAGGCGGGAGCGGCGGTCGGAGTGGACAGAATGGTAGGTGAGGCGGGCGCGGGGAGATGTGTCGAGCGAATGGGCGCGTGGGAGGCGTTGTGGCGTGGGTTGTAGCTTGCAAAATTTCGTGGTTTGTGCGTGGGTTTGAGTTTTGGCGCCTCGATAGCTCAGTTGGGAGAGCGTCAGACTGAAGATCTGAAGGTCCCTGGTTCGATCCCGGGTCGCGGCACTTTTGCTCTCTTTTGCAACCTTTCGCTGCCTCTGCTGTCTCTTGCGCTGCTGCTTTGACGCGTCTGCCACGTGGGCCACCGTTACATGCTGCCTGCGTGCACTCCCGGTCTGTCGGGGACCGGCCATGCCAGACCGCCGAGGTGCCGTGGGTGACGGCTCAATGGGCCGAGTTCGAGCGCCGGTCGCCACATTGGGCCGACGGCTTGGAGCATCGGAGGAGCTGCAGCAAGGCGACGCTCGTTCTATCTGGCAGCTGGACGGCTGCTGGCTGCACGACGAGAGCTAGAAGGCAGTGGACGCGCTTGGAAAGCGGTGTGAAGGCGGCGTGCGTTGGCGGGCCGTGTGAGGTCCAGTGAGGCGGGCGCGGCGGTCGGAGTGGACAGAATGGTAGGTGAGGCGGGCGCGGGGAGATGTGTCGAGCGAATGGGCGCGTGGGAGGCGTTGTGGCGTGGGTTGTAGCTTGCAAAATTTCGGGGTTTGTGCGTGGGTTTGAGTTTTGGCGCCTCGATAGCTCAGTTGGGAGAGCGTCAGACTGAAGATCTGAAGGTCCCTGGTTCGATCCCGGGTCGCGGCACTTTTGCTCTCTTTTGCAACCTTTCGCTGCCTCTGCTGTCTCTTGCGCTGCTGCTTTGACGCGTCTGCCACGTGGGCCACCGTTACATGCTGCCTGCGTGCACTCCCGGTCTGTCGGGGACCGGCCATGCCAGACCGCCGAGTTGCCGTGGGTGACGGCTCAATGGGCCGAGTTCGAGCGCCGGTCGCCACATTGGGCCGACGGCTTGGAGCATCGGAGGAGCTGCAGCAAGGCGACGCTCGTTCTATCTGGCAGCTGGACGGCTGCTGGCTGCACGACGAGAGCTAGAAGGCAGTGGACGCGCTTGGAAAGCGGTGTGAAGGCGGCGTGCGTTGGCGGGCCGTGTGAGGTCCAGTGAGGCGGGAGCGGCGGTCGGAGTGGACAGAATGGTAGGTGAGGCGGGCGCGGGGAGATGTGTCGAGCGAATGGGCGCGTGGGAGGCGTTGTGGCGTGGGTTGTAGCTTGCAAAATTTCGTGGTTTGTGCGTGGGTTTGAGTTTTGGCGCCTCGATAGCTCAGTTGGGAGAGCGTCAGACTGAAGATCTGAAGGTCCCTGGTTCGATCCCGGGTCGCGGCACTTTTGCTATCTTTTGCAACCTTTCGCTGCCTCTGCTGTCTCTTGCGCTGCTGCTTTGACGCGTCTGCCACGTGGGCCACCGTTACATGCTGCCTGCGTGCACTCCCGGTCTGTCGGGGACCGGCCATGCCAGACCGCCGAGTTGCCGTGGGTGACGGCTCAATGGGCCGAGTTCGAGCGCCGGTCGCCACATTGGGCCGACGGCTTGGAGCATCGGAGGAGCTGCAGCAAGGCGACGCTCGTTCTATCTGGCAGCTGGACGGCTGCTGGCTGCACGACGAGAGCTAGAAGGCAGTGGACGCGCTTGGAAAGCGGTGTGAAGGCGGCGTGCGTTGGCGGGCCGTGTGAGGTCCAGTGAGGCGGGAGCGGCGGTCGGAGTGGACAGAATGGTAGGTGAGGCGGGCGCGGGGAGATGTGTCGAGCGAATGGGCGCGTGGGAGGCGTTGTGGCGTGGGTTGTAGCTTGCAAAATTTCGTGGTTTGTGCGTGGGTTTGAGTTTTGGCGCCTCGATAGCTCAGTTGGGAGAGCGTCAGACTGAAGATCTGAAGGTCCCTGGTTCGATCCCGGGTCGCGGCACTTTTGCTCTCTTTTGCAACCTTTCGCTGCCTCTGCTGTCTCTTGCGCTGCTGCTTTGACGCGTCTGCCACGTGGGCCACCGTTACATGCTGCCTGCGTGCACTCCCGGTCTGTCGGGGACCGGCCATGCCAGACCGCCGAGGTGCCGTGGGTGACGGCTCAATGGGCCGAGTTCGAGCGCCGGTCGCCACATTGGGCCGACGGCTTGGAGCATCGGAGGAGCTGCAGCAAGGCGACGCTCGTTCTATCTGGCAGCTGGACGGCTGCTGGCTGCACGACGAGAGCTAGAAGGCAGTGGACGCGCTTGGAAAGCGGTGTGAAGGCGGCGTGCGTTGGCGGGCCGTGTGAGGTCCAGTGAGGCGGGAGCGGCGGTCGGAGTGGACAGAATGGTAGGTGAGGCGGGCGCGGCGGTCGGAGTGGACAGAATGGTAGGTGAGGCGGGCGCGGGGAGATGTGTCGAGCGAATGGGCGCGTGGGAGGCGTTGTGGCGTGGGTTGTAGCTTGCAAAATTTCGGGGTTTGTGCGTGGGTTTGAGTTTTGGCGCCTCGATAGCTCAGTTGGGAGAGCGTCAGACTGAAGATCTGAAGGTCCCTGGTTCGATCCCGGGTCGCGGCACTTTTGCTCTCTTTTGCAACCTTTCGCTGCCTCTGCTGTCTCTTGCGCTGCTGCTTTGACGCGTCTGCCACGTGGGCCACCGTTACATGCTGCCTGCGTGCACTCCCGGTCTGTCGGGGACCGGCCATGCCAGACCGCCGAGTTGCCGTGGGTGACGGCTCAATGGGCCGAGTTCGAGCGCCGGTCGCCACATTGGGCCGACGGCTTGGAGCATCGGAGGAGCTGCAGCAAGGCGACGCTCGTTCTATCTGGCAGCTGGACGGCTGCTGGCTGCACGACGAGAGCTAGAAGGCAGTGGACGCGCTTGGAAAGCGGTGTGAAGGCGGCGTGCGTTGGCGGGCCGTGTGAGGTCCAGTGAGGCGGGAGCGGCGGTCGGAGTGGACAGAATGGTAGGTGAGGCGGGCGCGGGGAGATGTGTCGAGCGAATGGGCGCGTGGGAGGCGTTGTGGCGTGGGTTGTAGCTTGCAAAATTTCGGGGTTTGTGCGTGGGTTTGAGTTTTGGCGCCTCGATAGCTCAGTTGGGAGAGCGTCAGACTGAAGATCTGAAGGTCCCTGGTTCGATCCCGGGTCGCGGCACTTTTGCTCTCTTTTGCAACCTTTCGCTGCCTCTGCTGTCTCTTGCGCTGCTGCTTTGACGCGTCTGCCACGTGGGCCACCGTTACATGCTGCCTGCGTGCACTCCCGGTCTGTCGGGGACCGGCCATGCCAGACCGCCGAGGTGCCGTGGGTGACGGCTCAATGGGCCGAGTTCGAGCGCCGGTCGCCACATTGGGCCGACGGCTTGGAGCATCGGAGGAGCTGCAGCAAGGCGACGCTCGTTCTATCTGGCAGCTGGACGGCTGCTGGCTGCACGACGAGAGCTAGAAGGCAGTGGACGCGCTTGGAAAGCGGTGTGAAGGCGGCGTGCGTTGGCGGGCCGTGTGAGGTCCAGTGAGGCGGGAGCGGCGGTCGGAGTGGACAGAATGGTAGGTGAGGCGGGCGCGGGGAGATGTGTCGAGCGAATGGGCGCGTGGGAGGCGTTGTGGCGTGGGTTGTAGCTTGCAAAATTTCGGGGTTTGTGCGTGGGTTTGAGTTTTGGCGCCTCGATAGCTCAGTTGGGAGAGCGTCAGACTGAAGATCTGAAGGTCCCTGGTTCGATCCCGGGTCGCGGCACTTTTGCTCTCTTTTGCAACCTTTCGCTGCCTCTGCTGTCTCTTGCGCTGCTGCTTTGACGCGTCTGCCACGTGGGCCACCGTTACATGCTGCCTGCGTGCACTCCCGGTCTGTCGGGGACCGGCCATGCCAGACCGCCGAGGTGCCGTGGGTGACGGCTCAATGGGCCGAGTTCGAGCGCCGGTCGCCACATTGGGCCGACGGCTTGGAGCATCGGAGGAGCTGCAGCAAGGCGACGCTCGTTCTATCTGGCAGCTGGACGGCTGCTGGCTGCACGACGAGAGCTAGAAGGCAGTGGACGCGCTTGGAAAGCGGTGTGAAGGCGGCGTGCGTTGGCGGGCCGTGTGAGGTCCAGTGAGGCGGGAGCGGCGGTCGGAGTGGACAGAATGGTAGGTGAGGCGGGCGCGGGGAGATGTGTCGAGCGAATGGGCGCGTGGGAGGCGTTGTGGCGTGGGTTGTAGCTTGCAAAATTTCGTGGTTTGTGCGTGGGTTTGAGTTTTGGCGCCTCGATAGCTCAGTTGGGAGAGCGTCAGACTGAAGATCTGAAGGTCCCTGGTTCGATCCCGGGTCGCGGCACTTTTGCTCTCTTTTGCAACCTTTCGCTGCCTCTGCTGTCTCTTGCGCTGCTGCTTTGACGCGTCTGCCACGTGGGCCACCGTTACATGCTGCCTGCGTGCACTCCCGGTCTGTCGGGGACCGGCCATGCCAGACCGCCGAGGTGCCGTGGGTGACGGCTCAATGGGCCGAGTTCGAGCGCCGGTCGCCACATTGGGCCGACGGCTTGGAGCATCGGAGGAGCTGCAGCAAGGCGACGCTCGTTCTATCTGGCAGCTGGACGGCTGCTGGCTGCACGACGAGAGCTAGAAGGCAGTGGACGCGCTTGGAAAGCGGTGTGAAGGCGGCGTGCGTTGGCGGGCCGTGTGAGGTCCAGTGAGGCGGGAGCGGCGGTCGGAGTGGACAGAATGGTAGGTGAGGCGGGCGCGGGGAGATGTGTCGAGCGAATGGGCGCGTGGGAGGCGTTGTGGCGTGGGTTGTAGCTTGCAAAATTTCGTGGTTTGTGCGTGGGTTTGAGTTTTGGCGCCTCGATAGCTCAGTTGGGAGAGCGTCAGACTGAAGATCTGAAGGTCCCTGGTTCGATCCCGGGTCGCGGCACTTTTGCTCTCTTTTGCAACCTTTCGCTGCCTCTGCTGTCTCTTGCGCTGCTGCTTTGACGCGTCTGCCACGTGGGCCACCGTTACATGCTGCCTGCGTGCACTCCCGGTCTGTCGGGGACCGGCCATGCCAGACCGCCGAGGTGCCGTGGGTGACGGCTCAATGGGCCGAGTTCGAGCGCCGGTCGCCACATTGGGCCGACGGCTTGGAGCATCGGAGGAGCTGCAGCAAGGCGACGCTCGTTCTATCTGGCAGCTGGACGGCTGCTGGCTGCACGACGAGAGCTAGAAGGCAGTGGACGCGCTTGGAAAGCGGTGTGAAGGCGGCGTGCGTTGGCGGGCCGTGTGAGGTCCAGTGAGGCGGGAGCGGCGGTCGGAGTGGACAGAATGGTAGGTGAGGCGGGCGCGGGGAGATGTGTCGAGCGAATGGGCGCGTGGGAGGCGTTGTGGCGTGGGTTGTAGCTTGCAAAATTTCGTGGTTTGTGCGTGGGTTTGAGTTTTGGCGCCTCGATAGCTCAGTTGGGAGAGCGTCAGACTGAAGATCTGAAGGTCCCTGGTTCGATCCCGGGTCGCGGCACTTTTGCTCTCTTTTGCAACCTTTCGCTGCCTCTGCTGTCTCTTGCGCTGCTGCTTTGACGCGTCTGCCACGTGGGCCACCGTTACATGCTGCCTGCGTGCACTCCCGGTCTGTCGGGGACCGGCCATGCCAGACCGCCGAGGTGCCGTGGGTGACGGCTCAATGGGCCGAGTTCGAGCGCCGGTCGCCACATTGGGCCGACGGCTTGGAGCATCGGAGGAGCTGCAGCAAGGCGACGCTCGTTCTATCTGGCAGCTGGACGGCTGCTGGCTGCACGACGAGAGCTAGAAGGCAGTGGACGCGCTTGGAAAGCGGTGTGAAGGCGGCGTGCGTTGGCGGGCCGTGTGAGGTCCAGTGAGGCGGGAGCGGCGGTCGGAGTGGACAGAATGGTAGGTGAGGCGGGCGCGGCGGTCGGAGTGGACAGAATGGTAGGTGAGGCGGGCGCGGGGAGATGTGTCGAGCGAATGGGCGCGTGGGAGGCGTTGTGGCGTGGGTTGTAGCTTGCAAAATTTCGGGGTTTGTGCGTGGGTTTGAGTTTTGGCGCCTCGATAGCTCAGTTGGGAGAGCGTCAGACTGAAGATCTGAAGGTCCCTGGTTCGATCCCGGGTCGCGGCACTTTTGCTCTCTTTTGCAACCTTTCGCTGCCTCTGCTGTCTCTTGCGCTGCTGCTTTGACGCGTCTGCCACGTGGGCCACCGTTACATGCTGCCTGCGTGCACTCCCGGTCTGTCGGGGACCGGCCATGCCAGACCGCCGAGGTGCCGTGGGTGACGGCTCAATGGGCCGAGTTCGAGCGCCGGTCGCCACATTGGGCCGACGGCTTGGAGCATCGGAGGAGCTGCAGCAAGGCGACGCTTGTTCTATCTGGCAGCTGGACGGCTGCTGGCTGCACGACGAGAGCTAGAAGGCAGTGGACGCGCTTGGAAAGCGGTGTGAAGGCGGCGTGCGTTGGCGGGCCGTGTGAGGTCCAGTGAGGCGGGAGCGGCGGTCGGAGTGGACAGAATGGTAGGTGAGGCGGGCGCGGGGAGATGTGTCGAGCGAATGGGCGCGTGGGAGGCGTTGTGGCGTGGGTTGTAGCTTGCAAAATTTCGTGGTTTGTGCGTGGGTTTGAGTTTTGGCGCCTCGATAGCTCAGTTGGGAGAGCGTCAGACTGAAGATCTGAAGGTCCCTGGTTCGATCCCGGGTCGCGGCACTTTTGCTCTCTTTTGCAACCTTTCGCTGCCTCTGCTGTCTCTTGCGCTGCTGCTTTGACGCGTCTGCCACGTGGGCCACCGTTACATGCTGCCTGCGTGCACTCCCGGTCTGTCGGGGACCGGCCATGCCAGACCGCCGAGGTGCCGTGGGTGACGGCTCAATGGGCCGAGTTCGAGCGCCGGTCGCCACATTGGGCCGACGGCTTGGAGCATCGGAGGAGCTGCAGCAAGGCGACGCTCGTTCTATCTGGCAGCTGGACGGCTGCTGGCTGCACGACGAGAGCTAGAAGGCAGTGGACGCGCTTGGAAAGCGGTGTGAAGGCGGCGTGCGTTGGCGGGCCGTGTGAGGTCCAGTGAGGCGGGAGCGGCGGTCGGAGTGGACAGAATGGTAGGTGAGGCGGGCGCGGGGAGATGTGTCGAGCGAATGGGCGCGTGGGAGGCGTTGTGGCGTGGGTTGTAGCTTGCAAAATTTCGGGGTTTGTGCGTGGGTTTGAGTTTTGGCGCCTCGATAGCTCAGTTGGGAGAGCGTCAGACTGAAGATCTGAAGGTCCCTGGTTCGATCCCGGGTCGCGGCACTTTTGCTCTCTTTTGCAACCTTTCGCTGCCTCTGCTGTCTCTTGCGCTGCTGCTTTGACGCGTCTGCCACGTGGGCCACCGTTACATGCTGCCTGCGTGCACTCCCGGTCTGTCGGGGACCGGCCATGCCAGACCGCCGAGGTGCCGTGGGTGACGGCTCAATGGGCCGAGATCGAGCGCCGGTCGCCACATTGGGCCGACGGCTTGGAGCATCGGAGGAGCTGCAGCAAGGCGACGCTCGTTCTATCTGGCAGCTGGACGGCTGCTGGCTGCAAGACGAGAGCTAGAAGGCAGTGGACGCGCTTGGAAAGCGGTGTGAAGGCGGCGTGCGTTGGCGGGCCGTGTGAGGTCCAGTGAGGCGGGAGCGGCGGTCGGAGTGGACAGAATGGTAGGTGAGGCGGGCGCGGGGAGATGTGTCGAGCGAATGGGCGCGTGGGAGGCGTTGTGGCGTGGGTTGTAGCTTGCAAAATTTCGGGGTTTGTGCGTGGGTTTGAGTTTTGGCGCCTCGATAGCTCAGTTGGGAGAGCGTCAGACTGAAGATCTGAAGGTCCCTGGTTCGATCCCGGGTCGCGGCACTTTTGCTCTCTTTTGCAACCTTTCGCTGCCTCTGCTGTCTCTTGCGCTGCTGCTTTGACGCGTCTGCCACGTGGGCCACCGTTACATGCTGCCTGCGTGCACTCCCGGTCTGTCGGGGACCGGCCATGCCAGACCGCCGAGGTGCCGTGGGTGACGGCTCAATGGGCCGAGATCGAGCGCCGGTCGCCACATTGGGCCGACGGCTTGGAGCATCGGAGGAGCTGCAGCAAGGCGACGCTCGTTCTATCTGGCAGCTGGACGGCTGCTGGCTGCAAGACGAGAGCTAGAAGGCAGTGGACGCGCTTGGAAAGCGGTGTGAAGGCGGCGTGCGTTGGCGGGCCGTGTGAGGTCCAGTGAGGCGGGAGCGGCGGTCGGAGTGGACAGAATGGTAGGTGAGGCGGGCGCGGGGAGATGTGTCGAGCGAATGGGCGCGTGGGAGGCGTTGTGGCGTGGGTTGTAGCTTGCAAAATTTCGGGGTTTGTGCGTGGGTTTGAGTTTTGGCGCCTCGATAGCTCAGTTGGGAGAGCGTCAGACTGAAGATCTGAAGGTCCCTGGTTCGATCCCGGGTCGCGGCACTTTTGCTCTCTTTTGCAACCTTTCGCTGCCTCTGCTGTCTCTTGCGCTGCTGCTTTGACGCGTCTGCCACGTGGGCCACCGTTACATGCTGCCTGCGTGCACTCCCGGTCTGTCGGGGACCGGCCATGCCAGACCGCCGAGGTGCCGTGGGTGACGGCTCAATGGGCCGAGATCGAGCGCCGGTCGCCACATTGGGCCGACGGCTTGGAGCATCGGAGGAGCTGCAGCAAGGCGACGCTCGTTCTATCTGGCAGCTGGACGGCTGCTGGCTGCAAGACGAGAGCTAGAAGGCAGTGGACGCGCTTGGAAAGCGGTGTGAAGGCGGCGTGCGTTGGCGGGCCGTGTGAGGTCCAGTGAGGCGGGAGCGGCGGTCGGAGTGGACAGAATGGTAGGTGAGGCGGGCGCGGGGAGATGTGTCGAGCGAATGGGCGCGTGGGAGGCGTTGTGGCGTGGGTTGTAGCTTGCAAATTTCGTGGTTTGTGCGTGGGTTTGAGTTTTGGCGCCTCGATAGCTCAGTTGGGAGAGCGTCAGACTGAAGATCTGAAGGTCCCTGGTTCGATCCCGGGTCGCGGCACTTTTGCTCTCTTTTGCAACCTTTCGCTGCCTCTGCTGTCTCTTGCGCTGCTGCTTTGACGCGTCTGCCACGTGGGCCACCGTTACATGCTGCCTGCGTGCACTCCCGGTCTGTCGGGGACCGGCCATGCCAGACCGCCGAGGTGCCGTGGGTGACGGCTCAATGGGCCGAGATCGAGCGCCGGTCGCCATATTGGGCCGACGGCTTGGAGCATCGGAGGAGCTGCAGCAAGGCGACGCTCGTTCTATCTGGCAGCTGGACGGCTGCTGGCTGCACGACGAGAGCTAGAAGGCAGTGGACGCGCTTGGAAAGCAGTGTGAAGGCGGCGTGCGTTGGCGGGCCGTGTGAGGTCCAGTGAGGCGGGAGCGGCGGTCGGAGTGGACAGAATGGTAGGTGAGGCGGGCGCGGGGAGATGTGTCGAGCGAATGGGCGCGTGGGAGGCGTTGTGGCGTGGGTTGTAGCTTGCAAAATTTCGGGGTTTGTGCGTGGGTTTGAGTTTTGGCGCCTCGATAGCTCAGTTGGGAGAGCGTCAGACTGAAGATCTGAAGGTCCCTGGTTCGATCCCGGGTCGCGGCACTTTTGCTCTCTTTTGCAACCTTTCGCTGCCTCTGCTGTCTCTTGCGCTGCTGCTTTGACGCGTCTGCCACGTGGGCCACCGTTACATGCTGCCTGCGTGCACTCCCGGTCTGTCGGGGACCGGCCATGCCAGACCGCCGAGGTGCCGTGGGTGACGGCTCAATGGGCCGAGTTCGAGCGCCGGTCGCCACATTGGGCCGACGGCTTGGAGCATCGGAGGAGCTGCAGCAAGGCGACGCTCGTTCTATCTGGCAGCTGGACGGCTGCTGGCTGCACGACGAGAGCTAGAAGGCAGTGGACGCGCTTGGAAAGCGGTGTGAAGGCGGCGTGCGTTGGCGGGCCGTGTGAGGTCCAGTGAGGCGGGAGCGGCGGTCGGAGTGGACAGAATGGTAGGTGAGGCGGGCGCGGGGAGATGTGTCGAGCGAATGGGCGCGTGGGAGGCGTTGTGGCGTGGGTTGTAGCTTGCAAAATTTCGTGGTTTGTGCGTGGGTTTGAGTTTTGGCGCCTCGATAGCTCAGTTGGGAGAGCGTCAGACTGAGGTCCCTGGTTCGATCCCGGGTCGCGGCACTTTTGCTCTCTTTTGCAACCTTTCGCTGCCTCTGCTGTCTCTTGCGCTGCTGCTTTGACGCGTCTGCCACGTGGGCCACCGTTACATGCTGCCTGCGTGCACTCCCGGTCTGTCGGGGACCGGCCATGCCAGACCGCCGAGGTGCCGTGGGTGACGGCTCAATGGGCCGAGATCGAGCGCCGGTCGCCACATTGGGCCGACGGCTTGGAGCATCGGAGGAGCTGCAGCAAGGCGACGCTCGTTCTATCTGGCAGCTGGACGGCTGCTGGCTGCACGACGAGAGCTAGAAGGCAGTGGACGCGCTTGGAAAGCGGTGTGAAGGCGGCGTGCGTTGGCGGGCCGTGTGAGGTCCAGTGAGGCGGGAGCGGCGGTCGGAGTGGACAGAATGGTAGGTGAGGCGGGCGCGGGGAGATGTGTCGAGCGAATGGGCGCGTGGGAGGCGTTGTGGCGTGGGTTGTAGCTTGCAAAATTTCGGGGTTTGTGCGTGGGTTTGAGTTTTGGCGCCTCGATAGCTCAGTTGGGAGAGCGTCAGACTGAAGATCTGAAGGTCCCTGGTTCGATCCCGGGTCGCGGCACTTTTGCTCTCTTTTGCAACCTTTCGCTGCCTCTGCTGTCTCTTGCGCTGCTGCTTTGACGCGTCTGCCACGTGGGCCACCGTTACATGCTGCCTGCGTGCACTCCCGGTCTGTCGGGGACCGGCCATGCCAGACCGCCGAGGTGCCGTGGGTGACGGCTCAATGGGCCGAGTTCGAGCGCCGGTCGCCACATTGGGCCGACGGCTTGGAGCATCGGAGGAGCTGCAGCAAGGCGACGCTCGTTCTATCTGGCAGCTGGACGGCTGCTGGCTGCACGACGAGAGCTAGAAGGCAGTGGACGCGCTTGGAAAGCAGTGTGAAGGCGGCGTGCGTTGGCGGGCCGTGTGAGGTCCAGTGAGGCGGGAGCGGCGGTCGGAGTGGACAGAATGGTAGGTGAGGCGGGCGCGGGGAGATGTGTCGAGCGAATGGGCGCGTGGGAGGCGTTGTGGCGTGGGTTGTAGCTTGCAAAATTTCGGGGTTTGTGCGTGGGTTTGAGTTTTGGCGCCTCGATAGCTCAGTTGGGAGAGCGTCAGACTGAAGATCTGAAGGTCCCTGGTTCGATCCCGGGTCGCGGCACTTTTGCTCTCTTTTGCAACCTTTCGCTGCCTCTGCTGTCTCTTGCGCTGCTGCTTTGACGCGTCTGCCACGTGGGCCACCGTTACATGCTGCCTGCGTGCACTCCCGGTCTGTCGGGGACCGGCCATGCCAGACCGCCGAGGTGCCGTGGGTGACGGCTCAATGGGCCGAGTTCGAGCGCCGGTCGCCACATTGGGCCGACGGCTTGGAGCATCGGAGGAGCTGCAGCAAGGCGACGCTCGTTCTATCTGGCAGCTGGACGGCTGCTGGCTGCACGACGAGAGCTAGAAGGCAGTGGACGCGCTTGGAAAGCGGTGTGAAGGCGGCGTGCGTTGGCGGGCCGTGTGAGGTCCAGTGAGGCGGGAGCGGCGGTCGGAGTGGACAGAATGGTAGGTGAGGCGGGCGCGGGGAGATGTGTCGAGCGAATGGGCGCGTGGGAGGCGTTGTGGCGTGGGTTGTAGCTTGCAAAATTTCGTGGTTTGTGCGTGGGTTTGAGTTTTGGCGCCTCGATAGCTCAGTTGGGAGAGCGTCAGACTGAGGTCCCTGGTTCGATCCCGGGTCGCGGCACTTTTGCTCTCTTTTGCAACCTTTCGCTGCCTCTGCTGTCTCTTGCGCTGCTGCTTTGACGCGTCTGCCACGTGGGCCACCGTTACATGCTGCCTGCGTGCACTCCCGGTCTGTCGGGGACCGGCCATGCCAGACCGCCGAGGTGCCGTGGGTGACGGCTCAATGGGCCGAGTTCGAGCGCCGGTCGCCACATTGGGCCGACGGCTTGGAGCATCGGAGGAGCTGCAGCAAGGCGACGCTCGTTCTATCTGGCAGCTGGACGGCTGCTGGCTGCACGACGAGAGCTAGAAGGCAGTGGACGCGCTTGGAAAGCAGTGTGAAGGCGGCGTGCGTTGGCGGGCCGTGTGAGGTCCAGTGAGGCGGGAGCGGCGGTCGGAGTGGACAGAATGGTAGGTGAGGCGGGCGCGGCGGTCGGAGTGGACAGAATGGTAGGTGAGGCGGGCGCGGGGAGATGTGTCGAGCGAATGGGCGCGTGGGAGGCGTTGTGGCGTGGGTTGTAGCTTGCAAAATTTCGGGGTTTGTGCGTGGGTTTGAGTTTTGGCGCCTCGATAGCTCAGTTGGGAGAGCGTCAGACTGAAGATCTGAAGGTCCCTGGTTCGATCCCGGGTCGCGGCACTTTTGCTCTCTTTTGCAACCTTTCGCTGCCTCTGCTGTCTCTTGCGCTGCTGCTTTGACGCGTCTGCCACGTGGGCCACCGTTACATGCTGCCTGCGTGCACTCCCGGTCTGTCGGGGACCGGCCATGCCAGACCGCCGAGGTGCCGTGGGTGACGGCTCAATGGGCCGAGTTCGAGCGCCGGTCGCCACATTGGGCCGACGGCTTGGAGCATCGGAGGAGCTGCAGCAAGGCGACGCTCGTTCTATCTGGCAGCTGGACGGCTGCTGGCTGCACGACGAGAGCTAGAAGGCAGTGGACGCGCTTGGAAAGCAGTGTGAAGGCGGCGTGCGTTGGCGGGCCGTGTGAGGTCCAGTGAGGCGGGAGCGGCGGTCGGAGTGGACAGAATGGTAGGTGAGGCGGGCGCGGGGAGATGTGTCGAGCGAATGGGCGCGTGGGAGGCGTTGTGGCGTGGGTTGTAGCTTGCAAAATTTCGGGGTTTGTGCGTGGGTTTGAGTTTTGGCGCCTCGATAGCTCAGTTGGGAGAGCGTCAGACTGAAGATCTGAAGGTCCCTCCCTGGTTCGATCCCGGGTCGCGGCACTTTTGCTCTCTTTTGCAACCTTTCGCTGCCTCTGCTGTCTCTTGCGCTGCTGCTTTGACGCGTCTGCCACGTGGGCCACCGTTACATGCTGCCTGCGTGCACTCCCGGTCTGTCGGGGACCGGCCATGCCAGACCGCCGAGGTGCCGTGGGTGACGGCTCAATGGGCCGAGTTCGAGCGCCGGTCGCCACATTGGGCCGACGGCTTGGAGCATCGGAGGAGCTGCAGCAAGGCGACGCTCGTTCTATCTGGCAGCTGGACGGCTGCTGGCTGCACGACGAGAGCTAGAAGGCAGTGGACGCGCTTGGAAAGCAGTGTGAAGGCGGCGTGCGTTGGCGGGCCGTGTGAGGTCCAGTGAGGCGGGAGCGGCGGTCGGAGTGGACAGAATGGTAGGTGAGGCGGGCGCGGGGAGATGTGTCGAGCGAATGGGCGCGTGGGAGGCGTTGTGGCGTGGGTTGTAGCTTGCAAAATTTCGGGGTTTGTGCGTGGGTTTGAGTTTTGGCGCCTCGATAGCTCAGTTGGGAGAGCGTCAGACTGAAGATCTGAAGGTCCCTCCCTGGTTCGATCCCGGGTCGCGGCACTTTTGCTCTCTTTTGCAACCTTTCGCTGCCTCTGCTGTCTCTTGCGCTGCTGCTTTGACGCGTCTGCCACGTGGGCCACCGTTACATGCTGCCTGCGTGCACTCCCGGTCTGTCGGGGACCGGCCATGCCAGACCGCCGAGGTGCCGTGGGTGACGGCTCAATGGGCCGAGTTCGAGCGCCGGTCGCCACATTGGGCCGACGGCTTGGAGCATCGGAGGAGCTGCAGCAAGGCGACGCTCGTTCTATCTGGCAGCTGGACGGCTGCTGGCTGCACGACGAGAGCTAGAAGGCAGTGGACGCGCTTGGAAAGCGGTGTGAAGGCGGCGTGCGTTGGCGGGCCGTGTGAGGTCCAGTGAGGCGGGAGCGGCGGTCGGAGTGGACAGAATGGTAGGTGAGGCGGGCGCGGGGAGATGTGTCGAGCGAATGGGCGCGTGGGAGGCGTTGTGGCGTGGGTTGTAGCTTGCAAAATTTCGGGGTTTGTGCGTGGGTTTGAGTTTTGGCGCCTCGATAGCTCAGTTGGGAGAGCGTCAGACTGAGGTCCCTGGTTCGATCCCGGGTCGCGGCACTTTTGCTCTCTTTTGCAACCTTTCGCTGCCTCTGCTGTCTCTTGCGCTGCTGCTTTGACGCGTCTGCCACGTGGGCCACCGTTACATGCTGCCTGCGTGCACTCCCGGTCTGTCGGGGACCGGCCATGCCAGACCGCCGAGGTGCCGTGGGTGACGGCTCAATGGGCCGAGTTCGAGCGCCGGTCGCCACATTGGGCCGACGGCTTGGAGCATCGGAGGAGCTGCAGCAAGGCGACGCTCGTTCTATCTGGCAGCTGGACGGCTGCTGGCTGCACGACGAGAGCTAGAAGGCAGTGGACGCGCTTGGAAAGCGGTGTGAAGGCGGCGTGCGTTGGCGGGCCGTGTGAGGTCCAGTGAGGCGGGAGCGGCGGTCGGAGTGGACAGAATGGTAGGTGAGGCGGGCGCGGGGAGATGTGTCGAGCGAATGGGCGCGTGGGAGGCGTTGTGGTGTGGGTTGTAGCTTGCAAAATTTCGGGGTTTGTGCGTGGGTTTGAGTTTTGGCGCCTCGATAGCTCAGTTGGGAGAGCGTCAGACTGAAGATCTGAAGGTCCCTGGTTCGATCCCGGGTCGCGGCACTTTTGCTCTCTTTTGCAACCTTTCGCTGCCTCTGCTGTCTCTTGCGCTGCTGCTTTGACGCGTCTGCCACGTGGGCCACCGTTACATGCTGCCTGCGTGACTGGTAAACTAATAACACGAAAAATATAAGAAACTAATTCAATAGGTACTAAAATAGGAACTAATGCAATACTTGCACCACTAGGTAATAATAAATTTAAAAAATTTAATTTATGTTTTTTAATTCCAACGTGCACTCCCGGTCTGTCGGGGACCGGCCATGCCAGACCGCCGAGGTGCCGTGGGTGACGGCTCAATGGGCCGAGTTCGAGCGCCGGTCGCCACATTGGGCCGACGGCTTGGAGCATCGGAGGAGCTGCAGCAAGGCGACGCTCGTTCTATCTGGCAGCTGGACGGCTGCTGGCTGCACGACGAGAGCTAGAAGGCAGTGGACGCGCTTGGAAAGCGGTGTGAAGGCGGCGTGCGTTGGCGGGCCGTGTGAGGTCCAGTGAGGCGGGAGCGGCGGTCGGAGTGGACAGAATGGTAGGTGAGGCGGGCGCGGGGAGATGTGTCGAGCGAATGGGCGCGTGGGAGGCGTTGTGGCGTGGGTTGTAGCTTGCAAAATTTCGGGGTTTGTGCGTGGGTTTGAGTTTTGGCGCCTCGATAGCTCAGTTGGGAGAGCGTCAGACTGAAGATCTGAAGGTCCCTGGTTCGATCCCGGGTCGCGGCACTTTTGCTCTCTTTTGCAACCTTTCGCTGCCTCTGCTGTCTCTTGCGCTGCTGCTTTGACGCGTCTGCCACGTGGGCCACCGTTACATGCTGCCTGCGTGCACTCCCGGTCTGTCGGGGACCGGCCATGCCAGACCGCCGAGGTGCCGTGGGTGACGGCTCAATGGGCCGAGTTCGAGCGCCGGTCGCCACATTGGGCCGACGGCTTGGAGCATCGGAGGAGCTGCAGCAAGGCGACGCTCGTTCTATCTGGCAGCTGGACGGCTGCTGGCTGCACGACGAGAGCTAGAAGGCAGTGGACGCGCTTGGAAAGCGGTGTGAAGGCGGCGTGCGTTGGCGGGCCGTGTGAGGTCCAGTGAGGCGGGAGCGGCGGTCGGAGTGGACAGAATGGTAGGTGAGGCGGGCGCGGGGAGATGTGTCGAGCGAATGGGCGCGTGGGAGGCGTTGTGGTGTGGGTTGTAGCTTGCAAAATTTCGGGGTTTGTGCGTGGGTTTGAGTTTTGGCGCCTCGATAGCTCAGTTGGGAGAGCGTCAGACTGAAGATCTGAAGGTCCCTGGTTCGATCCCGGGTCGCGGCACTTTTGCTCTCTTTTGCAACCTTTCGCTGCCTCTGCTGTCTCTTGCGCTGCTGCTTTGACGCGTCTGCCACGTGGGCCACCGTTACATGCTGCCTGCGTGCACTCCCGGTCTGTCGGGGACCGGCCATGCCAGACCGCCGAGGTGCCGTGGGTGACGGCTCAATGGGCCGAGTTCGAGCGCCGGTCGCCACATTGGGCCGACGGCTTGGAGCATCGGAGGAGCTGCAGCAAGGCGACGCTCGTTCTATCTGGCAGCTGGACGGCTGCTGGCTGCACGACGAGAGCTAGAAGGCAGTGGACGCGCTTGGAAAGCGGTGTGAAGGCGGCGTGCGTTGGCGGGCCGTGTGAGGTCCAGTGAGGCGGGAGCGGCGGTCGGAGTGGACAGAATGGTAGGTGAGGCGGGCGCGGGGAGATGTGTCGAGCGAATGGGCGCGTGGGAGGCGTTGTGGCGTGGGTTGTAGCTTGCAAAATTTCGTGGTTTGTGCGTGGGTTTGAGTTTTGGCGCCTCGATAGCTCAGTTGGGAGAGCGTCAGACTGAGGTCCCTGGTTCGATCCCGGGTCGCGGCACTTTTGCTCTCTTTTGCAACCTTTCGCTGCCTCTGCTGTCTCTTGCGCTGCTGCTTTGACGCGTCTGCCACGTGGGCCACCGTTACATGCTGCCTGCGTGCACTCCCGGTCTGTCGGGGACCGGCCATGCCAGACCGCCGAGGTGCCGTGGGTGACGGCTCAATGGGCCGAGTTCGAGCGCCGGTCGCCACATTGGGCCGACGGCTTGGAGCATCGGAGGAGCTGCAGCAAGGCGACGCTCGTTCTATCTGGCAGCTGGACGGCTGCTGGCTGCACGACGAGAGCTAGAAGGCAGTGGACGCGCTTGGAAAGCGGTGTGAAGGCGGCGTGCGTTGGCGGGCCGTGTGAGGTCCAGTGAGGCGGGAGCGGCGGTCGGAGTGGACAGAATGGTAGGTGAGGCGGGCGCGGGGAGATGTGTCGAGCGAATGGGCGCGTGGGAGGCGTTGTGGCGTGGGTTGTAGCTTGCAAAATTTCGGGGTTTGTGCGTGGGTTTGAGTTTTGGCGCCTCGATAGCTCAGTTGGGAGAGCGTCAGACTGAAGATCTGAAGGTCCCTGGTTCGATCCCGGGTCGCGGCACTTTTGCTCTCTTTTGCAACCTTTCGCTGCCTCTGCTGTCTCTTGCGCTGCTGCTTTGACGCGTCTGCCACGTGGGCCACCGTTACATGCTGCCTGCGTGCACTCCCGGTCTGTCGGGGACCGGCCATGCCAGACCGCCGAGGTGCCGTGGGTGACGGCTCAATGGGCCGAGTTCGAGCGCCGGTCGCCACATTGGGCCGACGGCTTGGAGCATCGGAGGAGCTGCAGCAAGGCGACGCTCGTTCTATCTGGCAGCTGGACGGCTGCTGGCTGCACGACGAGAGCTAGAAGGCAGTGGACGCGCTTGGAAAGCGGTGTGAAGGCGGCGTGCGTTGGCGGGCCGTGTGAGGTCCAGTGAGGCGGGAGCGGCGGTCGGAGTAGACAGAATGGTAGGTGAGGCGGGCGCGGCGGTCGGAGTGGACAGAATGGTAGGTGAGGCGGGCGCGGGGAGATGTGTCGAGCGAATGGGCGCGTGGGAGGCGTTGTGGCGTGGGTTGTAGCTTGCAAAATTTCGGGGTTTGTGCGTGGGTTTGAGTTTTGGCGCCTCGATAGCTCAGTTGGGAGAGCGTCAGACTGAAGATCTGAAGGTCCCTGGTTCGATCCCGGGTCGCGGCACTTTTGCTCTCTTTTGCAACCTTTCGCTGCCTCTGCTGTCTCTTGCGCTGCTGCTTTGACGCGTCTGCCACGTGGGCCACCGTTACATGCTGCCTGCGTGCACTCCCGGTCTGTCGGGGACCGGCCATGCCAGACCGCCGAGTTGCCGTGGGTGACGGCTCAATGGGCCGAGTTCGAGCGCCGGTCGCCACATTGGGCCGACGGCTTGGAGCATCGGAGGAGCTGCAGCAAGGCGACGCTCGTTCTATCTGGCAGCTGGACGGCTGCTGGCTGCACGACGAGAGCTAGAAGGCAGTGGACGCGCTTGGAAAGCGGTGTGAAGGCGGCGTGCGTTGGCGGGCCGTGTGAGGTCCAGTGAGGCGGGAGCGGCGGTCGGAGTGGACAGAATGGTAGGTGAGGCGGGCGCGGGGAGATGTGTCGAGCGAATGGGCGCGTGGGAGGCGTTGTGGCGTGGGTTGTAGCTTGCAAAATTTCGGGGTTTGTGCGTGGGTTTGAGTTTTGGCGCCTCGATAGCTCAGTTGGGAGAGCGTCAGACTGAAGATCTGAAGGTCCCTGGTTCGATCCCGGGTCGCGGCACTTTTGCTCTCTTTTGCAACCTTTCGCTGCCTCTGCTGTCTCTTGCGCTGCTGCTTTGACGCGTCTGCCACGTGGGCCACCGTTACATGCTGCCTGCGTGCACTCCCGGTCTGTCGGGGACCGGCCATGCCAGACCGCCGAGGTGCCGTGGGTGACGGCTCAATGGGCCGAGTTCGAGCGCCGGTCGCCACATTGGGCCGACGGCTTGGAGCATCGGAGGAGCTGCAGCAAGGCGACGCTCGTTCTATCTGGCAGCTGGACGGCTGCTGGCTGCACGACGAGAGCTAGAAGGCAGTGGACGCGCTTGGAAAGCAGTGTGAAGGCGGCGTGCGTTGGCGGGCCGTGTGAGGTCCAGTGAGGCGGGAGCGGCGGTCGGAGTGGACAGAATGGTAGGTGAGGCGGGCGCGGCGGTCGGAGTGGACAGAATGGTAGGTGAGGCGGGCGCGGGGAGATGTGTCGAGCGAATGGGCGCGTGGGAGGCGTTGTGGCGTGGGTTGTAGCTTGCAAAATTTCGGGGTTTGTGCGTGGGTTTGAGTTTTGGCGCCTCGATAGCTCAGTTGGGAGAGCGTCAGACTGAAGATCTGAAGGTCCCTGGTTCGATCCCGGGTCGCGGCACTTTTGCTCTCTTTTGCAACCTTTCGCTGCCTCTGCTGTCTCTTGCGCTGCTGCTTTGACGCGTCTGCCACGTGGGCCACCGTTACATGCTGCCTGCGTGCACTCCCGGTCTGTCGGGGACCGGCCATGCCAGACCGCCGAGGTGCCGTGGGTGACGGCTCAATGGGCCGAGTTCGAGCGCCGGTCGCCACATTGGGCCGACGGCTTGGAGCATCGGAGGAGCTGCAGCAAGGCGACGCTCGTTCTATCTGGCAGCTGGACGGCTGCTGGCTGCACGACGAGAGCTAGAAGGCAGTGGACGCGCTTGGAAAGCGGTGTGAAGGCGGCGTGCGTTGGCGGGCCGTGTGAGGTCCAGTGAGGCGGGAGCGGCGGTCGGAGTGGACAGAATGGTAGGTGAGGCGGGCGCGGGGAGATGTGTCGAGCGAATGGGCGCGTGGGAGGCGTTGTGGCGTGGGTTGTAGCTTGCAAAATTTCGGGGTTTGTGCGTGGGTTTGAGTTTTGGCGCCTCGATAGCTCAGTTGGGAGAGCGTCAGACTGAAGATCTGAAGGTCCCTGGTTCGATCCCGGGTCGCGGCACTTTTGCTCTCTTTTGCAACCTTTCGCTGCCTCTGCTGTCTCTTGCGCTGCTGCTTTGACGCGTCTGCCACGTGGGCCACCGTTACATGCTGCCTGCGTGCACTCCCGGTCTGTCGGGGACCGGCCATGCCAGACCGCCGAGTTGCCGTGGGTGACGGCTCAATGGGCCGAGTTCGAGCGCCGGTCGCCACATTGGGCCGACGGCTTGGAGCATCGGAGGAGCTGCAGCAAGGCGACGCTCGTTCTATCTGGCAGCTGGACGGCTGCTGGCTGCACGACGAGAGCTAGAAGGCAGTGGACGCGCTTGGAAAGCGGTGTGAAGGCGGCGTGCGTTGGCGGGCCGTGTGAGGTCCAGTGAGGCGGGAGCGGCGGTCGGAGTGGACAGAATGGTAGGTGAGGCGGGCGCGGGGAGATGTGTCGAGCGAATGGGCGCGTGGGAGGCGTTGTGGCGTGGGTTGTAGCTTGCAAAATTTCGGGGTTTGTGCGTGGGTTTGAGTTTTGGCGCCTCGATAGCTCAGTTGGGAGAGCGTCAGACTGAAGATCTGAAGGTCCCTGGTTCGATCCCGGGTCGCGGCACTTTTGCTCTCTTTTGCAACCTTTCGCTGCCTCTGCTGTCTCTTGCGCTGCTGCTTTGACGCGTCTGCCACGTGGGCCACCGTTACATGCTGCCTGCGTGCACTCCCGGTCTGTCGGGGACCGGCCATGCCAGACCGCCGAGGTGCCGTGGGTGACGGCTCAATGGGCCGAGTTCGAGCGCCGGTCGCCACATTGGGCCGACGGCTTGGAGCATCGGAGGAGCTGCAGCAAGGCGACGCTCGTTCTATCTGGCAGCTGGACGGCTGCTGGCTGCACGACGAGAGCTAGAAGGCAGTGGACGCGCTTGGAAAGCGGTGTGAAGGCGGCGTGCGTTGGCGGGCCGTGTGAGGTCCAGTGAGGCGGGAGCGGCGGTCGGAGTGGACAGAATGGTAGGTGAGGCGGGCGCGGCGGTCGGAGTGGACAGAATGGTAGGTGAGGCGGGCGCGGGGAGATGTGTCGAGCGAATGGGCGCGTGGGAGGCGTTGTGGCGTGGGTTGTAGCTTGCAAAATTTCGGGGTTTGTGCGTGGGTTTGAGTTTTGGCGCCTCGATAGCTCAGTTGGGAGAGCGTCAGACTGAAGATCTGAAGGTCCCTGGTTCGATCCCGGGTCGCGGCACTTTTGCTCTCTTTTGCAACCTTTCGCTGCCTCTGCTGTCTCTTGCGCTGCTGCTTTGACGCGTCTGCCACGTGGGCCACCGTTACATGCTGCCTGCGTGCACTCCCGGTCTGTCGGGGACCGGCCATGCCAGACCGCCGAGGTGCCGTGGGTGACGGCTCAATGGGCCGAGTTCGAGCGCCGGTCGCCACATTGGGCCGACGGCTTGGAGCATCGGAGGAGCTGCAGCAAGGCGACGCTCGTTCTATCTGGCAGCTGGACGGCTGCTGGCTGCACGACGAGAGCTAGAAGGCAGTGGACGCGCTTGGAAAGCGGTGTGAAGGCGGCGTGCGTTGGCGGGCCGTGTGAGGTCCAGTGAGGCGGGAGCGGCGGTCGGAGTGGACAGAATGGTAGGTGAGGCGGGCGCGGGGAGATGTGTCGAGCGAATGGGCGCGTGGGAGGCGTTGTGGCGTGGGTTGTAGCTTGCAAAATTTCGGGGTTTGTGCGTGGGTTTGAGTTTTGGCGCCTCGATAGCTCAGTTGGGAGAGCGTCAGACTGAAGATCTGAAGGTCCCTGGTTCGATCCCGGGTCGCGGCACTTTTGCTCTCTTTTGCAACCTTTCGCTGCCTCTGCTGTCTCTTGCGCTGCTGCTTTGACGCGTCTGCCACGTGGGCCACCGTTACATGCTGCCTGCGTGCACTCCCGGTCTGTCGGGGACCGGCCATGCCAGACCGCCGAGTTGCCGTGGGTGACGGCTCAATGGGCCGAGTTCGAGCGCCGGTCGCCACATTGGGCCGACGGCTTGGAGCATCGGAGGAGCTGCAGCAAGGCGACGCTCGTTCTATCTGGCAGCTGGACGGCTGCTGGCTGCACGACGAGAGCTAGAAGGCAGTGGACGCGCTTGGAAAGCGGTGTGAAGGCGGCGTGCGTTGGCGGGCCGTGTGAGGTCCAGTGAGGCGGGAGCGGCGGTCGGAGTGGACAGAATGGTAGGTGAGGCGGGCGCGGGGAGATGTGTCGAGCGAATGGGCGCGTGGGAGGCGTTGTGGCGTGGGTTGTAGCTTGCAAAATTTCGGGGTTTGTGCGTGGGTTTGAGTTTTGGCGCCTCGATAGCTCAGTTGGGAGAGCGTCAGACTGAAGATCTGAAGGTCCCTGGTTCGATCCCGGGTCGCGGCACTTTTGCTCTCTTTTGCAACCTTTCGCTGCCTCTGCTGTCTCTTGCGCTGCTGCTTTGACGCGTCTGCCACGTGGGCCACCGTTACATGCTGCCTGCGTGCACTCCCGGTCTGTCGGGGACCGGCCATGCCAGACCGCCGAGGTGCCGTGGGTGACGGCTCAATGGGCCGAGTTCGAGCGCCGGTCGCCACATTGGGCCGACGGCTTGGAGCATCGGAGGAGCTGCAGCAAGGCGACGCTCGTTCTATCTGGCAGCTGGACGGCTGCTGGCTGCACGACGAGAGCTAGAAGGCAGTGGACGCGCTTGGAAAGCGGTGTGAAGGCGGCGTGCGTTGGCGGGCCGTGTGAGGTCCAGTGAGGCGGGAGCGGCGGTCGGAGTGGACAGAATGGTAGGTGAGGCGGGCGCGGGGAGATGTGTCGAGCGAATGGGCGCGTGGGAGGCGTTGTGGCGTGGGTTGTAGCTTGCAAAATTTCGTGGTTTGTGCGTGGGTTTGAGTTTTGGCGCCTCGATAGCTCAGTTGGGAGAGCGTCAGACTGAAGATCTGAAGGTCCCTGGTTCGATCCCGGGTCGCGGCACTTTTGCTCTCTTTTGCAACCTTTCGCTGCCTCTGCTGTCTCTTGCGCTGCTGCTTTGACGCGTCTGCCACGTGGGCCACCGTTACATGCTGCCTGCGTGCACTCCCGGTCTGTCGGGGACCGGCCATGCCAGACCGCCGAGGTGCCGTGGGTGACGGCTCAATGGGCCGAGTTCGAGCGCCGGTCGCCACATTGGGCCGACGGCTTGGAGCATCGGAGGAGCTGCAGCAAGGCGACGCTCGTTCTATCTGGCAGCTGGACGGCTGCTGGCTGCACGACGAGAGCTAGAAGGCAGTGGACGCGCTTGGAAAGCGGTGTGAAGGCGGCGTGCGTTGGCGGGCCGTGTGAGGTCCAGTGAGGCGGGAGCGGCGGTCGGAGTGGACAGAATGGTAGGTGAGGCGGGCGCGGCGGTCGGAGTGGACAGAATGGTAGGTGAGGCGGGCGCGGGGAGATGTGTCGAGCGAATGGGCGCGTGGGAGGCGTTGTGGCGTGGGTTGTAGCTTGCAAAATTTCGGGGTTTGTGCGTGGGTTTGAGTTTTGGCGCCTCGATAGCTCAGTTGGGAGAGCGTCAGACTGAAGATCTGAAGGTCCCTGGTTCGATCCCGGGTCGCGGCACTTTTGCTCTCTTTTGCAACCTTTCGCTGCCTCTGCTGTCTCTTGCGCTGCTGCTTTGACGCGTCTGCCACGTGGGCCACCGTTACATGCTGCCTGCGTGCACTCCCGGTCTGTCGGGGACCGGCCATGCCAGACCGCCGAGGTGCCGTGGGTGACGGCTCAATGGGCCGAGTTCGAGCGCCGGTCGCCACATTGGGCCGACGGCTTGGAGCATCGGAGGAGCTGCAGCAAGGCGACGCTTGTTCTATCTGGCAGCTGGACGGCTGCTGGCTGCACGACGAGAGCTAGAAGGCAGTGGACGCGCTTGGAAAGCGGTGTGAAGGCGGCGTGCGTTGGCGGGCCGTGTGAGGTCCAGTGAGGCGGGAGCGGCGGTCGGAGTGGACAGAATGGTAGGTGAGGCGGGCGCGGGGAGATGTGTCGAGCGAATGGGCGCGTGGGAGGCGTTGTGGCGTGGGTTGTAGCTTGCAAAATTTCGGGGTTTGTGCGTGGGTTTGAGTTTTGGCGCCTCGATAGCTCAGTTGGGAGAGCGTCAGACTGAAGATCTGAAGGTCCCTGGTTCGATCCCGGGTCGCGGCACTTTTGCTCTCTTTTGCAACCTTTCGCTGCCTCTGCTGTCTCTTGCGCTGCTGCTTTGACGCGTCTGCCACGTGGGCCACCGTTACATGCTGCCTGCGTGCACTCCCGGTCTGTCGGGGACCGGCCATGCCAGACCGCCGAGTTGCCGTGGGTGACGGCTCAATGGGCCGAGTTCGAGCGCCGGTCGCCACATTGGGCCGACGGCTTGGAGCATCGGAGGAGCTGCAGCAAGGCGACGCTCGTTCTATCTGGCAGCTGGACGGCTGCTGGCTGCACGACGAGAGCTAGAAGGCAGTGGACGCGCTTGGAAAGCGGTGTGAAGGCGGCGTGCGTTGGCGGGCCGTGTGAGGTCCAGTGAGGCGGGAGCGGCGGTCGGAGTGGACAGAATGGTAGGTGAGGCGGGCGCGGGGAGATGTGTCGAGCGAATGGGCGCGTGGGAGGCGTTGTGGCGTGGGTTGTAGCTTGCAAAATTTCGTGGTTTGTGCGTGGGTTTGAGTTTTGGCGCCTCGATAGCTCAGTTGGGAGAGCGTCAGACTGAAGATCTGAAGGTCCCTGGTTCGATCCCGGGTCGCGGCACTTTTGCTCTCTTTTGCAACCTTTCGCTGCCTCTGCTGTCTCTTGCGCTGCTGCTTTGACGCGTCTGCCACGTGGGCCACCGTTACATGCTGCCTGCGTGCACTCCCGGTCTGTCGGGGACCGGCCATGCCAGACCGCCGAGGTGCCGTGGGTGACGGCTCAATGGGCCGAGTTCGAGCGCCGGTCGCCACATTGGGCCGACGGCTTGGAGCATCGGAGGAGCTGCAGCAAGGCGACGCTCGTTCTATCTGGCAGCTGGACGGCTGCTGGCTGCACGACGAGAGCTAGAAGGCAGTGGACGCGCTTGGAAAGCGGTGTGAAGGCGGCGTGCGTTGGCGGGCCGTGTGAGGTCCAGTGAGGCGGGAGCGGCGGTCGGAGTGGACAGAATGGTAGGTGAGGCGGGCGCGGGGAGATGTGTCGAGCGAATGGGCGCGTGGGAGGCGTTGTGGCGTGGGTTGTAGCTTGCAAAATTTCGGGGTTTGTGCGTGGGTTTGAGTTTTGGCGCCTCGATAGCTCAGTTGGGAGAGCGTCAGACTGAAGATCTGAAGGTCCCTGGTTCGATCCCGGGTCGCGGCACTTTTGCTCTCTTTTGCAACCTTTCGCTGCCTCTGCTGTCTCTTGCGCTGCTGCTTTGACGCGTCTGCCACGTGGGCCACCGTTACATGCTGCCTGCGTGCACTCCCGGTCTGTCGGGGACCGGCCATGCCAGACCGCCGAGGTGCCGTGGGTGACGGCTCAATGGGCCGAGTTCGAGCGCCGGTCGCCACATTGGGCCGACGGCTTGGAGCATCGGAGGAGCTGCAGCAAGGCGACGCTCGTTCTATCTGGCAGCTGGACGGCTGCTGGCTGCACGACGAGAGCTAGAAGGCAGTGGACGCGCTTGGAAAGCGGTGTGAAGGCGGCGTGCGTTGGCGGGCCGTGTGAGGTCCAGTGAGGCGGGAGCGGCGGTCGGAGTGGACAGAATGGTAGGTGAGGCGGGCGCGGGGAGATGTGTCGAGCGAATGGGCGCGTGGGAGGCGTTGTGGCGTGGGTTGTAGCTTGCAAAATTTCGTGGTTTGTGCGTGGGTTTGAGTTTTGGCGCCTCGATAGCTCAGTTGGGAGAGCGTCAGACTGAAGATCTGAAGGTCCCTGGTTCGATCCCGGGTCGCGGCACTTTTGCTCTCTTTTGCAACCTTTCGCTGCCTCTGCTGTCTCTTGCGCTGCTGCTTTGACGCGTCTGCCACGTGGGCCACCGTTACATGCTGCCTGCGTGCACTCCCGGTCTGTCGGGGACCGGCCATGCCAGACCGCCGAGGTGCCGTGGGTGACGGCTCAATGGGCCGAGTTCGAGCGCCGGTCGCCACATTGGGCCGACGGCTTGGAGCATCGGAGGAGCTGCAGCAAGGCGACGCTCGTTCTATCTGGCAGCTGGACGGCTGCTGGCTGCACGACGAGAGCTAGAAGGCAGTGGACGCGCTTGGAAAGCGGTGTGAAGGCGGCGTGCGTTGGCGGGCCGTGTGAGGTCCAGTGAGGCGGGAGCGGCGGTCGGAGTGGACAGAATGGTAGGTGAGGCGGGCGCGGGGAGATGTGTCGAGCGAATGGGCGCGTGGGAGGCGTTGTGGCGTGGGTTGTAGCTTGCAAAATTTCGTGGTTTGTGCGTGGGTTTGAGTTTTGGCGCCTCGATAGCTCAGTTGGGAGAGCGTCAGACTGAAGATCTGAAGGTCCCTGGTTCGATCCCGGGTCGCGGCACTTTTGCTCTCTTTTGCAACCTTTCGCTGCCTCTGCTGTCTCTTGCGCTGCTGCTTTGACGCGTCTGCCACGTGGGCCACCGTTACATGCTGCCTGCGTGCACTCCCGGTCTGTCGGGGACCGGCCATGCCAGACCGCCGAGTTGCCGTGGGTGACGGCTCAATGGGCCGAGTTCGAGCGCCGGTCGCCACATTGGGCCGACGGCTTGGAGCATCGGAGGAGCTGCAGCAAGGCGACGCTCGTTCTATCTGGCAGCTGGACGGCTGCTGGCTGCACGACGAGAGCTAGAAGGCAGTGGACGCGCTTGGAAAGCGGTGTGAAGGCGGCGTGCGTTGGCGGGCCGTGTGAGGTCCAGTGAGGCGGGAGCGGCGGTCGGAGTGGACAGAATGGTAGGTGAGGCGGGCGCGGGGAGATGTGTCGAGCGAATGGGCGCGTGGGAGGCGTTGTGGCGTGGGTTGTAGCTTGCAAAATTTCGGGGTTTGTGCGTGGGTTTGAGTTTTGGCGCCTCGATAGCTCAGTTGGGAGAGCGTCAGACTGAAGATCTGAAGGTCCCTGGTTCGATCCCGGGTCGCGGCACTTTTGCTCTCTTTTGCAACCTTTCGCTGCCTCTGCTGTCTCTTGCGCTGCTGCTTTGACGCGTCTGCCACGTGGGCCACCGTTACATGCTGCCTGCGTGCACTCCCGGTCTGTCGGGGACCGGCCATGCCAGACCGCCGAGGTGCCGTGGGTGACGGCTCAATGGGCCGAGTTCGAGCGCCGGTCGCCACATTGGGCCGACGGCTTGGAGCATCGGAGGAGCTGCAGCAAGGCGACGCTCGTTCTATCTGGCAGCTGGACGGCTGCTGGCTGCACGACGAGAGCTAGAAGGCAGTGGACGCGCTTGGAAAGCGGTGTGAAGGCGGCGTGCGTTGGCGGGCCGTGTGAGGTCCAGTGAGGCGGGAGCGGCGGTCGGAGTGGACAGAATGGTAGGTGAGGCGGGCGCGGGGAGATGTGTCGAGCGAATGGGCGCGTGGGAGGCGTTGTGGCGTGGGTTGTAGCTTGCAAAATTTCGTGGTTTGTGCGTGGGTTTGAGTTTTGGCGCCTCGATAGCTCAGTTGGGAGAGCGTCAGACTGAAGATCTGAAGGTCCCTGGTTCGATCCCGGGTCGCGGCACTTTTGCTCTCTTTTGCAACCTTTCGCTGCCTCTGCTGTCTCTTGCGCTGCTGCTTTGACGCGTCTGCCACGTGGGCCACCGTTACATGCTGCCTGCGTGCACTCCCGGTCTGTCGGGGACCGGCCATGCCAGACCGCCGAGGTGCCGTGGGTGACGGCTCAATGGGCCGAGTTCGAGCGCCGGTCGCCACATTGGGCCGACGGCTTGGAGCATCGGAGGAGCTGCAGCAAGGCGACGCTCGTTCTATCTGGCAGCTGGACGGCTGCTGGCTGCAATACGAGAGCTAGAAGGCAGTGGACGCGCTTGGAAAGCGGTGTGAAGGCGGCGTGCGTTGGCGGGCCGTGTGAGGTCCAGTGAGGCGGGAGCGGCGGTCGGAGTGGACAGAATGGTAGGTGAGGCGGGCGCGGGGAGATGTGTCGAGCGAATGGGCGCGTGGGAGGCGTTGTGGCGTGGGTTGTAGCTTGCAAAATTTCGGGGTTTGTGCGTGGGTTTGAGTTTTGGCGCCTCGATAGCTCAGTTGGGAGAGCGTCAGACTGAAGATCTGAAGGTCCCTGGTTCGATCCCGGGTCGCGGCACTTTTGCTCTCTTTTGCAACCTTTCGCTGCCTCTGCTGTCTCTTGCGCTGCTGCTTTGACGCGTCTGCCACGTGGGCCACCGTTACATGCTGCCTGCGTGCACTCCCGGTCTGTCGGGGACCGGCCATGCCAGACCGCCGAGGTGCCGTGGGTGACGGCTCAATGGGCCGAGTTCGAGCGCCGGTCGCCACATTGGGCCGACGGCTTGGAGCATCGGAGGAGCTGCAGCAAGGCGACGCTCGTTCTATCTGGCAGCTGGACGGCTGCTGGCTGCAAGACGAGAGCTAGAAGGCAGTGGACGCGCTTGGAAAGCGGTGTGAAGGCGGCGTGCGTTGGCGGGCCGTGTGAGGTCCAGTGAGGCGGGAGCGGCGGTCGGAGTGGACAGAATGGTAGGTGAGGCGGGCGCGGGGAGATGTGTCGAGCGAATGGGCGCGTGGGAGGCGTTGTGGCGTGGGTTGTAGCTTGCAAAATTTCGGGGTTTGTGCGTGGGTTTGAGTTTTGGCGCCTCGATAGCTCAGTTGGGAGAGCGTCAGACTGAAGATCTGAAGGTCCCTGGTTCGATCCCGGGTCGCGGCACTTTTGCTCTCTTTTGCAACCTTTCGCTGCCTCTGCTGTCTCTTGCGCTGCTGCTTTGACGCGTCTGCCACGTGGGCCACCGTTACATGCTGCCTGCGTGCACTCCCGGTCTGTCGGGGACCGGCCATGCCAGACCGCCGAGGTGCCGTGGGTGACGGCTCAATGGGCCGAGTTCGAGCGCCGGTCGCCACATTGGGCCGACGGCTTGGAGCATCGGAGGAGCTGCAGCAAGGCGACGCTCGTTCTATCTGGCAGCTGGACGGCTGCTGGCTGCAAGACGAGAGCTAGAAGGCAGTGGACGCGCTTGGAAAGCGGTGTGAAGGCGGCGTGCGTTGGCGGGCCGTGTGAGGTCCAGTGAGGCGGGAGCGGCGGTCGGAGTGGACAGAATGGTAGGTGAGGCGGGCGCGGGGAGATGTGTCGAGCGAATGGGCGCGTGGGAGGCGTTGTGGCGTGGGTTGTAGCTTGCAAAATTTCGGGGTTTGTGCGTGGGTTTGAGTTTTGGCGCCTCGATAGCTCAGTTGGGAGAGCGTCAGACTGAAGATCTGAAGGTCCCTGGTTCGATCCCGGGTCGCGGCACTTTTGCTCTCTTTTGCAACCTTTCGCTGCCTCTGCTGTCTCTTGCGCTGCTGCTTTGACGCGTCTGCCACGTGGGCCACCGTTACATGCTGCCTGCGTGCACTCCCGGTCTGTCGGGGACCGGCCATGCCAGACCGCCGAGGTGCCGTGGGTGACGGCTCAATGGGCCGAGTTCGAGCGCCGGTCGCCACATTGGGCCGACGGCTTGGAGCATCGGAGGAGCTGCAGCAAGGCGACGCTCGTTCTATCTGGCAGCTGGACGGCTGCTGGCTGCAAGACGAGAGCTAGAAGGCAGTGGACGCGCTTGGAAAGCGGTGTGAAGGCGGCGTGCGTTGGCGGGCCGTGTGAGGTCCAGTGAGGCGGGAGCGGCGGTCGGAGTGGACAGAATGGTAGGTGAGGCGGGCGCGGGGAGATGTGTCGAGCGAATGGGCGCGTGGGAGGCGTTGTGGCGTGGGTTGTAGCTTGCAAAATTTCGTGGTTTGTGCGTGGGTTTGAGTTTTGGCGCCTCGATAGCTCAGTTGGGAGAGCGTCAGACTGAGGTCCCTGGTTCGATCCCGGGTCGCGGCACTTTTGCTCTCTTTTGCAACCTTTCGCTGCCTCTGCTGTCTCTTGCGCTGCTGCTTTGACGCGTCTGCCACGTGGGCCACCGTTACATGCTGCCTGCGTGCACTCCCGGTCTGTCGGGGACCGGCCATGCCAGACCGCCGAGGTGCCGTGGGTGACGGCTCAATGGGCCGAGTTCGAGCGCCGGTCGCCACATTGGGCCGACGGCTTGGAGCATCGGAGGAGCTGCAGCAAGGCGACGCTCGTTCTATCTGGCAGCTGGACGGCTGCTGGCTGCAAGACGAGAGCTAGAAGGCAGTGGACGCGCTTGGAAAGCGGTGTGAAGGCGGCGTGCGTTGGCGGGCCGTGTGAGGTCCAGTGAGGCGGGAGCGGCGGTCGGAGTGGACAGAATGGTAGGTGAGGCGGGCGCGGGGAGATGTGTCGAGCGAATGGGCGCGTGGGAGGCGTTGTGGCGTGGGTTGTAGCTTGCAAAATTTCGGGGTTTGTGCGTGGGTTTGAGTTTTGGCGCCTCGATAGCTCAGTTGGGAGAGCGTCAGACTGAAGATCTGAAGGTCCCTGGTTCGATCCCGGGTCGCGGCACTTTTGCTCTCTTTTGCAACCTTTCGCTGCCTCTGCTGTCTCTTGCGCTGCTGCTTTGACGTCTGCCACGTGGGCCACCGTTACATGCTGCCTGCGTGCACTCCCGGTCTGTCGGGGACCGGCCATGCCAGACCGCCGAGGTGCCGTGGGTGACGGCTCAATGGGCCGAGTTCGAGCGCCGGTCGCCACATTGGGCCGACGGCTTGGAGCATCGGAGGAGCTGCAGCAAGGCGACGCTCGTTCTATCTGGCAGCTGGACGGCTGCTGGCTGCACGACGAGAGCTAGAAGGCAGTGGACACGCTTGGAAAGCGGTGTGAAGGCGGCGTGCGTTGGCGGGCCGTGTGAGGTCCAGTGAGGCGGGAGCGGCGGTCGGAGTGGACAGAATGGTAGGTGAGGCGAGCGCGGGGAGATGTGTCGAGCGAATGGGCGCGTGGGAGGCGTTGTGGCGTGGGTTGTAGCTTGCAAAATTTCGGGGTTTGTGCGTGGGTTTGAGTTTTGGCGCCTCGATAGCTCAGTTGGGAGAGCGTCAGACTGAGGTCCCTGGTTCGATCCCGGGTCGCGGCACTTTTGCTCTCTTTTGCAACCTTTCGCTGCCTCTGCTGTCTCTTGCGCTGCTGCTTTGACGCGTCTGCCACGTGGGCCACCGTTACATGCTGCCTGCGTGCACTCCCGGTCTGTCGGGGACCGGCCATGCCAGACCGCCGAGGTGCCGTGGGTGACGGCTCAATGGGCCGAGTTCGAGCGCCGGTCGCCACATTGGGCCGACGGCTTGGAGCATCGGAGGAGCTGCAGCAAGGCGACGCTCGTTCTATCTGGCAGCTGGACGGCTGCTGGCTGCACGACGAGAGCTAGAAGGCAGTGGACGCGCTTGGAAAGCGGTGTGAAGGCGGCGTGCGTTGGCGGGCCGTGTGAGGTCCAGTGAGGCGGGAGCGGCGGTCGGAGTGGACAGAATGGTAGGTGAGGCGAGCGCGGGGAGATGTGTCGAGCGAATGGGCGCGTGGGAGGCGTTGTGGCGTGGGTTGTAGCTTGCAAAATTTCGGGGTTTGTGCGTGGGTTTGAGTTTTGGCGCCTCGATAGCTCAGTTGGGAGAGCGTCAGACTGAAGATCTGAAGGTCCCTGGTTCGATCCCGGGTCGCGGCACTTTTGCTCTCTTTTGCAACCTTTCGCTGCCTCTGCTGTCTCTTGCGCTGCTGCTTTGACGCGTCTGCCACGTGGGCCACCGTTACATGCTGCCTGCGTGCACTCCCGGTCTGTCGGGGACCGGCCATGCCAGACCGCCGAGGTGCCGTGGGTGACGGCTCAATGGGCCGAGTTCGAGCGCCGGTCGCCACATTGGGCCGACGGCTTGGAGCATCGGAGGAGCTGCAGCAAGGCGACGCTCGTTCTATCTGGCAGCTGGACGGCTGCTGGCTGCACGACGAGAGCTAGAAGGCAGTGGACGCGCTTGGAAAGCGGTGTGAAGGCGGCGTGCGTTGGCGGGCCGTGTGAGGTCCAGTGAGGCGGGAGCGGCGGTCGGAGTGGACAGAATGGTAGGTGAGGCGAGCGCGGGGAGATGTGTCGAGCGAATGGGCGCGTGGGAGGCGTTGTGGCGTGGGTTGTAGCTTGCAAAATTTCGGGGTTTGTGCGTGGGTTTGAGTTTTGGCGCCTCGATAGCTCAGTTGGGAGAGCGTCAGACTGAAGATCTGAAGGTCCCTGGTTCGATCCCGGGTCGCGGCACTTTTGCTCTCTTTTGCAACCTTTCGCTGCCTCTGCTGTCTCTTGCGCTGCTGCTTTGACGCGTCTGCCACGTGGGCCACCGTTACATGCTGCCTGCGTGCACTCCCGGTCTGTCGGGGACCGGCCATGCCAGACCGCCGAGGTGCCGTGGGTGACGGCTCAATGGGCCGAGTTCGAGCGCCGGTCGCCACATTGGGCCGACGGCTTGGAGCATCGGAGGAGCTGCAGCAAGGCGACGCTCGTTCTATCTGGCAGCTGGACGGCTGCTGGCTGCAAGACGAGAGCTAGAAGGCAGTGGACGCGCTTGGAAAGCGGTGTGAAGGCGGCGTGCGTTGGCGGGCCGTGTGAGGTCCAGTGAGGCGGGAGCGGCGGTCGGAGTGGACAGAATGGTAGGTGAGGCGGGCGCGGGGAGATGTGTCGAGCGAATGGGCGCGTGGGAGGCGTTGTGGCGTGGGTTGTAGCTTGCAAAATTTCGGGGTTTGTGCGTGGGTTTGAGTTTTGGCGCCTCGATAGCTCAGTTGGGAGAGCGTCAGACTGAAGATCTGAAGGTCCCTGGTTCGATCCCGGGTCGCGGCACTTTTGCTCTCTTTTGCAACCTTTCGCTGCCTCTGCTGTCTCTTGCGCTGCTGCTTTGACGCGTCTGCCACGTGGGCCACCGTTACATGCTGCCTGCGTGCACTCCCGGTCTGTCGGGGACCGGCCATGCCAGACCGCCGAGGTGCCGTGGGTGACGGCTCAATGGGCCGAGTTCGAGCGCCGGTCGCCACATTGGGCCGACGGCTTGGAGCATCGGAGGAGCTGCAGCAAGGCGACGCTCGTTCTATCTGGCAGCTGGACGGCTGCTGGCTGCAAGACGAGAGCTAGAAGGCAGTGGACGCGCTTGGAAAGCGGTGTGAAGGCGGCGTGCGTTGGCGGGCCGTGTGAGGTCCAGTGAGGCGGGAGCGGCGGTCGGAGTGGACAGAATGGTAGGTGAGGCGGGCGCGGGGAGATGTGTCGAGCGAATGGGCGCGTGGGAGGCGTTGTGGCGTGGGTTGTATCTTGCAAAATTTCGGGGTTTGTGCGTGGGTTCGAGTTTTGGCGCCTCGATAGCTCAGTTGGGAGAGCGTCAGACTGAAGATCTGAAGGTCCCTGGTTCGATCCCGGGTCGCGGCACTTTTGCTCTCTTTTGCAACCTTTCGCTGCCTCTGCTGTCTCTTGCGCTGCTGCTTTGACGCGTCTGCCACGTGGGCCACCGTTACATGCTGCCTGCGTGCACTCCCGGTCTGTCGGGGACCGGCCATGCCAGACCGCCGAGTTGCCGTGGGTGACGGCTCAATGGGCCGAGTTCGAGCGCCGGTCGCCACATTGGGCCGACGGCTTGGAGCATCGGAGGAGCTGCAGCAAGGCGACGCTCGTTCTATCTGGCAGCTGGACGGCTGCTGGCTGCACGACGAGAGCTAGAAGGCAGTGGACGCGCTTGGAAAGCGGTGTGAAGGCGGCGTGCGTTGGCGGGCCGTGTGAGGTCCAGTGAGGCGGGAGCGGCGGTCGGAGTGGACAGAATGGTAGGTGAGGCGGGCGCGGGGAGATGTGTCGAGCGAATGGGCGCGTGGGAGGCGTTGTGGCGTGGGTTGTAGCTTGCAAAATTTCGGGGTTTGTGCGTGGGTTTGAGTTTTGGCGCCTCGATAGCTCAGTTGGGAGAGCGTCAGACTGAAGATCTGAAGGTCCCTGGTTCGATCCCGGGTCGCGGCACTTTTGCTCTCTTTTGCAACCTTTCGCTGCCTCTGCTGTCTCTTGCGCTGCTGCTTTGACGCGTCTGCCACGTGGGCCACCGTTACATGCTGCCTGCGTGCACTCCCGGTCTGTCGGGGACCGGCCATGCCAGACCGCCGAGGTGCCGTGGGTGACGGCTCAATGGGCCGAGTTCGAGCGCCGGTCGCCACATTGGGCCGACGGCTTGGAGCATCGGAGGAGCTGCAGCAAGGCGACGCTCGTTCTATCTGGCAGCTGGACGGCTGCTGGCTGCAAGACGAGAGCTAGAAGGCAGTGGACGCGCTTGGAAAGCGGTGTGAAGGCGGCGTGCGTTGGCGGGCCGTGTGAGGTCCAGTGAGGCGGGAGCGGCGGTCGGAGTGGACAGAATGGTAGGTGAGGCGGGCGCGGGGAGATGTGTCGAGCGAATGGGCGCGTGGGAGGCGTTGTGGCGTGGGTTGTAGCTTGCAAAATTTCGGGTTTGTGCGTGGGTTTGAGTTTTGGCGCCTCGATAGCTCAGTTGGGAGAGCGTCAGACTGAAGATCTGAAGGTCCCTGGTTCGATCCCGGGTCGCGGCACTTTTGCTCTCTTTTGCAACCTTTCGCTGCCTCTGCTGTCTCTTGCGCTGCTGCTTTGACGCGTCTGCCACGTGGGCCACCGTTACATGCTGCCTGCGTGCACTCCCGGTCTGTCGGGGACCGGCCATGCCAGACCGCCGAGGTGCCGTGGGTGACGGCTCAATGGGCCGAGTTCGAGCGCCGGTCGCCACATTGGGCCGACGGCTTGGAGCATCGGAGGAGCTGCAGCAAGGCGACGCTCGTTCTATCTGGCAGCTGGACGGCTGCTGGCTGCAAGACGAGAGCTAGAAGGCAGTGGACGCGCTTGGAAAGCGGTGTGAAGGCGGCGTGCGTTGGCGGGCCGTGTGAGGTCCAGTGAGGCGGGAGCGGCGGTCGGAGTGGACAGAATGGTAGGTGAGGCGGGCGCGGGGAGATGTGTCGAGCGAATGGGCGCGTGGGAGGCGTTGTGGCGTGGGTTGTAGCTTGCAAAATTTCGGGGTTTGTGCGTGGGTTTGAGTTTTGGCGCCTCGATAGCTCAGTTGGGAGAGCGTCAGACTGAAGATCTGAAGGTCCCTGGTTCGATCCCGGGTCGCGGCACTTTTGCTCTCTTTTGCAACCTTTCGCTGCCTCTGCTGTCTCTTGCGCTGCTGCTTTGACGCGTCTGCCACGTGGGCCACCGTTACATGCTGCCTGCGTGCACTCCCGGTCTGTCGGGGACCGGCCATGCCAGACCGCCGAGGTGCCGTGGGTGACGGCTCAATGGGCCGAGTTCGAGCGCCGGTCGCCACATTGGGCCGACGGCTTGGAGCATCGGAGGAGCTGCAGCAAGGCGACGCTCGTTCTATCTGGCAGCTGGACGGCTGCTGGCTGCAAGACGAGAGCTAGAAGGCAGTGGACGCGCTTGGAAAGCGGTGTGAAGGCGGCGTGCGTTGGCGGGCCGTGTGAGGTCCAGTGAGGCGGGAGCGGCGGTCGGAGTGGACAGAATGGTAGGTGAGGCGGGCGCGGGGAGATGTGTCGAGCGAATGGGCGCGTGGGAGGCGTTGTGGCGTGGGTTGTAGCTTGCAAAATTTCGGGGTTTGTGCGTGGGTTTGAGTTTTGGCGCCTCGATAGCTCAGTTGGGAGAGCGTCAGACTGAAGATCTGAAGGTCCCTGGTTCGATCCCGGGTCGCGGCACTTTTGCTCTCTTTTGCAACCTTTCGCTGCCTCTGCTGTCTCTTGCGCTGCTGCTTTGACGCGTCTGCCACGTGGGCCACCGTTACATGCTGCCTGCGTGCACTCCCGGTCTGTCGGGGACCGGCCATGCCAGACCGCCGAGATGCCGTGGGTGACGGCTCAATGGGCCGAGTTCGAGCGCCGGTCGCCACATTGGGCCGACGGCTTGGAGCATCGGAGGAGCTGCAGCAAGGCGACGCTCGTTCTATCTGGCAGCTGGACGGCTGCTGGCTGCAAGACGAGAGCTAGAAGGCAGTGGACGCGCTTGGAAAGCGGTGTGAAGGCGGCGTGCGTTGGCGGGCCGTGTGAGGTCCAGTGAGGCGGGAGCGGCGGTCGGAGTGGACAGAATGGTAGGTGAGGCGGGCGCGGGGAGATGTGTCGAGCGAATGGGCGCGTGGGAGGCGTTGTGGCGTGGGTTGTAGCTTGCAAAATTTCGGGGTTTGTGCGTGGGTTTGAGTTTTGGCGCCTCGATAGCTCAGTTGGGAGAGCGTCAGACTGAAGATCTGAAGGTCCCTGGTTCGATCCCGGGTCGCGGCACTTTTGCTCTCTTTTGCAACCTTTCGCTGCCTCTGCTGTCTCTTGCGCTGCTGCTTTGACGCGTCTGCCACGTGGGCCACCGTTACATGCTGCCTGCGTGCACTCCCGGTCTGTCGGGGACCGGCCATGCCAGACCGCCGAGGTGCCGTGGGTGACGGCTCAATGGGCCGAGTTCGAGCGCCGGTCGCCACATTGGGCCGACGGCTTGGAGCATCGGAGGAGCTGCAGCAAGGCGACGCTCGTTCTATCTGGCAGCTGGACGGCTGCTGGCTGCAAGACGAGAGCTAGAAGGCAGTGGACGCGCTTGGAAAGCGGTGTGAAGGCGGCGTGCGTTGGCGGGCCGTGTGAGGTCCAGTGAGGCGGGAGCGGCGGTCGGAGTGGACAGAATGGTAGGTGAGGCGGGCGCGGGGAGATGTGTCGAGCGAATGGGCGCGTGGGAGGCGTTGTGGCGTGGGTTGTAGCTTGCAAAATTTCGGGGTTTGTGCGTGGGTTTGAGTTTTGGCGCCTCGATAGCTCAGTTGGGAGAGCGTCAGACTGAAGATCTGAAGGTCCCTGGTTCGATCCCGGGTCGCGGCACTTTTGCTCTCTTTTGCAACCTTTCGCTGCCTCTGCTGTCTCTTGCGCTGCTGCTTTGACGCGTCTGCCACGTGGGCCACCGTTACATGCTGCCTGCGTGCACTCCCGGTCTGTCGGGGACCGGCCATGCCAGACCGCCGAGGTGCCGTGGGTGACGGCTCAATGGGCCGAGTTCGAGCGCCGGTCGCCACATTGGGCCGACGGCTTGGAGCATCGGAGGAGCTGCAGCAAGGCGACGCTCGTTCTATCTGGCAGCTGGACGGCTGCTGGCTGCAAGACGAGAGCTAGAAGGCAGTGGACGCGCTTGGAAAGCGGTGTGAAGGCGGCGTGCGTTGGCGGGCCGTGTGAGGTCCAGTGAGGCGGGAGCGGCGGTCGGAGTGGACAGAATGGTAGGTGAGGCGGGCGCGGGGAGATGTGTCGAGCGAATGGGCGCGTGGGAGGCGTTGTGGCGTGGGTTGTAGCTTGCAAAATTTCGGGGTTTGTGCGTGGGTTTGAGTTTTGGCGCCTCGATAGCTCAGTTGGGAGAGCGTCAGACTGAAGATCTGAAGGTCCCTGGTTCGATCCCGGGTCGCGGCACTTTTGCTCTCTTTTGCAACCTTTCGCTGCCTCTGCTGTCTCTTGCGCTGCTGCTTTGACGCGTCTGCCACGTGGGCCACCGTTACATGCTGCCTGCGTGCACTCCCGGTCTGTCGGGGACCGGCCATGCCAGACCGCCGAGGTGCCGTGGGTGACGGCTCAATGGGCCGAGTTCGAGCGCCGGTCGCCACATTGGACCGACGGCTTGGAGCATCGGAGGAGCTGCAGCAAGGCGACGCTCGTTCTATCTGGCAGCTGGACGGCTGCTGGCTGCAAGACGAGAGCTAGAAGGCAGTGGACGCGCTTGGAAAGCGGTGTGAAGGCGGCGTGCGTTGGCGGGCCGTGTGAGGTCCAGTGAGGCGGGAGCGGCGGTCGGAGTGGACAGAATGGTAGGTGAGGCGGGCGCGGGGAGATGTGTCGAGCGAATGGGCGCGTGGGAGGCGTTGTGGCGTGGGTTGTAGCTTGCAAAATTTCGGGGTTTGTGCGTGGGTTTGAGTTTTGGCGCCTCGATAGCTCAGTTGGGAGAGCGTCAGACTGAAGATCTGAAGGTCCCTGGTTCGATCCCGGGTCGCGGCACTTTTGCTCTCTTTTGCAACCTTTCGCTGCCTCTGCTGTCTCTTGCGCTGCTGCTTTGACGCGTCTGCCACGTGGGCCACCGTTACATGCTGCCTGCGTGCACTCCCGGTCTGTCGGGGACCGGCCATGCCAGACCGCCGAGGTGCCGTGGGTGACGGCTCAATGGGCCGAGTTCGAGCGCCGGTCGCCACATTGGGCCGACGGCTTGGAGCATCGGAGGAGCTGCAGCAAGGCGACGCTCGTTCTATCTGGCAGCTGGACGGCTGCTGGCTGCAAGACGAGAGCTAGAAGGCAGTGGACGCGCTTGGAAAGCGGTGTGAAGGCGGCGTGCGTTGGCGGGCCGTGTGAGGTCCAGTGAGGCGGGAGCGGCGGTCGGAGTGGACAGAATGGTAGGTGAGGCGGGCGCGGGGAGATGTGTCGAGCGAATGGGCGCGTGGGAGGCGTTGTGGCGTGGGTTGTAGCTTGCAAAATTTCGGGGTTTGTGCGTGGGTTTGAGTTTTGGCGCCTCGATAGCTCAGTTGGGAGAGCGTCAGACTGAAGATCTGAAGGTCCCTGGTTCGATCCCGGGTCGCGGCACTTTTGCTCTCTTTTGCAACCTTTCGCTGCCTCTGCTGTCTCTTGCGCTGCTGCTTTGACGCGTCTGCCACGTGGGCCACCGTTACATGCTGCCTGCGTGCACTCCCGGTCTGTCGGGGACCGGCCATGCCAGACCGCCGAGGTGCCGTGGGTGACGGCTCAATGGGCCGAGTTCGAGCGCCGGTCGCCACATTGGACCGACGGCTTGGAGCATCGGAGGAGCTGCAGCAAGGCGACGCTCGTTCTATCTGGCAGCTGGACGGCTGCTGGCTGCAAGACGAGAGCTAGAAGGCAGTGGACGCGCTTGGAAAGCGGTGTGAAGGCGGCGTGCGTTGGCGGGCCGTGTGAGGTCCAGTGAGGCGGGAGCGGCGGTCGGAGTGGACAGAATGGTAGGTGAGGCGGGCGCGGGGAGATGTGTCGAGCGAATGGGCGCGTGGGAGGCGTTGTGGCGTGGGTTGTAGCTTGCAAAATTTCGGGGTTTGTGCGTGGGTTTGAGTTTTGGCGCCTCGATAGCTCAGTTGGGAGAGCGTCAGACTGAAGATCTGAAGGTCCCTGGTTCGATCCCGGGTCGCGGCACTTTTGCTCTCTTTTGCAACCTTTCGCTGCCTCTGCTGTCTCTTGCGCTGCTGCTTTGACGCGTCTGCCACGTGGGCCACCGTTACATGCTGCCTGCGTGCACTCCCGGTCTGTCGGGGACCGGCCATGCCAGACCGCCGAGGTGCCGTGGGTGACGGCTCAATGGGCCGAGTTCGAGCGCCGGTCGCCACATTGGGCCGACGGCTTGGAGCATCGGAGGAGCTGCAGCAAGGCGACGCTCGTTCTATCTGGCAGCTGGACGGCTGCTGGCTGCAAGACGAGAGCTAGAAGGCAGTGGACGCGCTTGGAAAGCGGTGTGAAGGCGGCGTGCGTTGGCGGGCCGTGTGAGGTCCAGTGAGGCGGGAGCGGCGGTCGGAGTGGACAGAATGGTAGGTGAGGCGGGCGCGGGGAGATGTGTCGAGCGAATGGGCGCGTGGGAGGCGTTGTGGCGTGGGTTGTAGCTTGCAAAATTTCGGGGTTTGTGCGTGGGTTTGAGTTTTGGCGCCTCGATAGCTCAGTTGGGAGAGCGTCAGACTGAAGATCTGAAGGTCCCTGGTTCGATCCCGGGTCGCGGCACTTTTGCTCTCTTTTGCAACCTTTCGCTGCCTCTGCTGTCTCTTGCGCTGCTGCTTTGACGCGTCTGCCACGTGGGCCACCGTTACATGCTGCCTGCGTGCACTCCCGGTCTGTCGGGGACCGGCCATGCCAGACCGCCGAGGTGCCGTGGGTGACGGCTCAATGGGCCGAGTTCGAGCGCCGGTCGCCACATTGGGCCGACGGCTTGGAGCATCGGAGGAGCTGCAGCAAGGCGACGCTCGTTCTATCTGGCAGCTGGACGGCTGCTGGCTGCAAGACGAGAGCTAGAAGGCAGTGGACGCGCTTGGAAAGCGGTGTGAAGGCGGCGTGCGTTGGCGGGCCGTGTGAGGTCCAGTGAGGCGGGAGCGGCGGTCGGAGTGGACAGAATGGTAGGTGAGGCGGGCGCGGGGAGATGTGTCGAGCGAATGGGCGCGTGGGAGGCGTTGTGGCGTGGGTTGTAGCTTGCAAAATTTCGGGGTTTGTGCGTGGGTTTGAGTTTTGGCGCCTCGATAGCTCAGTTGGGAGAGCGTCAGACTGAAGATCTGAAGGTCCCTGGTTCGATCCCGGGTCGCGGCACTTTTGCTCTCTTTTGCAACCTTTCGCTGCCTCTGCTGTCTCTTGCGCTGCTGCTTTGACGCGTCTGCCACGTGGGCCACCGTTACATGCTGCCTGCGTGCACTCCCGGTCTGTCGGGGACCGGCCATGCCAGACCGCCGAGGTGCCGTGGGTGACGACTCAATGGGCCGAGTTCGAGCGCCGGTCGCCACATTGGGCCGACGGCTTGGAGCATCGGAGGAGCTGCAGCAAGGCGACGCTCGTTCTATCTGGCAGCTGGACGGCTGCTGGCTGCAAGACGAGAGCTAGAAGGCAGTGGACGCGCTTGGAAAGCGGTGTGAAGGCGGCGTGCGTTGGCGGGCCGTGTGAGGTCCAGTGAGGCGGGAGCGGCGGTCGGAGTGGACAGAATGGTAGGTGAGGCGGGCGCGGGGAGATGTGTCGAGCGAATGGGCGCGTGGGAGGCGTTGTGGCGTGGGTTGTAGCTTGCAAAATTTCGGGGTTTGTGCGTGGGTTTGAGTTTTGGCGCCTCGATAGCTCAGTTGGGAGAGCGTCAGACTGAAGATCTGAAGGTCCCTGGTTCGATCCCGGGTCGCGGCACTTTTGCTCTCTTTTGCAACCTTTCGCTGCCTCTGCTGTCTCTTGCGCTGCTGCTTTGACGCGTCTGCCACGTGGGCCACCGTTACATGCTGCCTGCGTGCACTCCCGGTCTGTCGGGGACCGGCCATGCCAGACCGCCGAGGTGCCGTGGGTGACGGCTCAATGGGCCGAGTTCGAGCGCCGGTCGCCACATTGGGCCGACGGCTTGGAGCATCGGAGGAGCTGCAGCAAGGCGACGCTCGTTCTATCTGGCAGCTGGACGGCTGCTGGCTGCAAGACGAGAGCTAGAAGGCAGTGGACGCGCTTGGAAAGCGGTGTGAAGGCGGCGTGCGTTGGCGGGCCGTGTGAGGTCCAGTGAGGCGGGAGCGGCGGTCGGAGTGGACAGAATGGTAGGTGAGGCGGGCGCGGGGAGATGTGTCGAGCGAATGGGCGCGTGGGAGGCGTTGTGGCGTGGGTTGTAGCTTGCAAAATTTCGGGGTTTGTGCGTGGGTTTGAGTTTTGGCGCCTCGATAGCTCAGTTGGGAGAGCGTCAGACTGAAGATCTGAAGGTCCCTGGTTCGATCCCGGGTCGCGGCACTTTTGCTCTCTTTTGCAACCTTTCGCTGCCTCTGCTGTCTCTTGCGCTGCTGCTTTGACGCGTCTGCCACGTGGGCCACCGTTACATGCTGCCTGCGTGCACTCCCGGTCTGTCGGGGACCGGCCATGCCAGACCGCCGAGGTGCCGTGGGTGACGGCTCAATGGGCCGAGTTCGAGCGCCGGTCGCCACATTGGGCCGACGGCTTGGAGCATCGGAGGAGCTGCAGCAAGGCGACGCTCGTTCTATCTGGCAGCTGGACGGCTGCTGGCTGCAAGACGAGAGCTAGAAGGCAGTGGACGCGCTTGGAAAGCGGTGTGAAGGCGGCGTGCGTTGGCGGGCCGTGTGAGGTCCAGTGAGGCGGGAGCGGCGGTCGGAGTGGACAGAATGGTAGGTGAGGCGGGCGCGGGGAGATGTGTCGAGCGAATGGGCGCGTGGGAGGCGTTGTGGCGTGGGTTGTAGCTTGCAAAATTTCGTGGTTTGTGCGTGGGTTTGAGTTTTGGCGCCTCGATAGCTCAGTTGGGAGAGCGTCAGACTGAAGATCTGAAGGTCCCTGGTTCGATCCCGGGTCGCGGCACTTTTGCTCTCTTTTGCAACCTTTCGCTGCCTCTGCTGTCTCTTGCGCTGCTGCTTTGACGCGTCTGCCACGTGGGCCACCGTTACATGCTGCCTGCGTGCACTCCCGGTCTGTCGGGGACCGGCCATGCCAGACCGCCGAGGTGCCGTGGGTGACGACTCAATGGGCCGAGTTCGAGCGCCGGTCGCCACATTGGGCCGACGGCTTGGAGCATCGGAGGAGCTGCAGCAAGGCGACGCTCGTTCTATCTGGCAGCTGGACGGCTGCTGGCTGCAAGACGAGAGCTAGAAGGCAGTGGACGCGCTTGGAAAGCGGTGTGAAGGCGGCGTGCGTTGGCGGGCCGTGTGAGGTCCAGTGAGGCGGGAGCGGCGGTCGGAGTGGACAGAATGGTAGGTGAGGCGGGCGCGGGGAGATGTGTCGAGCGAATGGGCGCGTGGGAGGCGTTGTGGCGTGGGTTGTAGCTTGCAAAATTTCGGGGTTTGTGCGTGGGTTTGAGTTTTGGCGCCTCGATAGCTCAGTTGGGAGAGCGTCAGACTGAAGATCTGAAGGTCCCTGGTTCGATCCCGGGTCGCGGCACTTTTGCTCTCTTTTGCAACCTTTCGCTGCCTCTGCTGTCTCTTGCGCTGCTGCTTTGACGCGTCTGCCACGTGGGCCACCGTTACATGCTGCCTGCGTGCACTCCCGGTCTGTCGGGGACCGGCCATGCCAGACCGCCGAGGTGCCGTGGGTGACGACTCAATGGGCCGAGTTCGAGCGCCGGTCGCCACATTGGGCCGACGGCTTGGAGCATCGGAGGAGCTGCAGCAAGGCGACGCTCGTTCTATCTGGCAGCTGGACGGCTGCTGGCTGCAAGACGAGAGCTAGAAGGCAGTGGACGCGCTTGGAAAGCGGTGTGAAGGCGGCGTGCGTTGGCGGGCCGTGTGAGGTCCAGTGAGGCGGGAGCGGCGGTCGGAGTGGACAGAATGGTAGGTGAGGCGGGCGCGGGGAGATGTGTCGAGCGAATGGGCGCGTGGGAGGCGTTGTGGCGTGGGTTGTAGCTTGCAAAATTTCGTGGTTTGTGCGTGGGTTTGAGTTTTGGCGCCTCGATAGCTCAGTTGGGAGAGCGTCAGACTGAAGATCTGAAGGTCCCTGGTTCGATCCCGGGTCGCGGCACTTTTGCTCTCTTTTGCAACCTTTCGCTGCCTCTGCTGTCTCTTGCGCTGCTGCTTTGACGCGTCTGCCACGTGGGCCACCGTTACATGCTGCCTGCGTGCACTCCCGGTCTGTCGGGGACCGGCCATGCCAGACCGCCGAGGTGCCGTGGGTGACGACTCAATGGGCCGAGTTCGAGCGCCGGTCGCCACATTGGGCCGACGGCTTGGAGCATCGGAGGAGCTGCAGCAAGGCGACGCTCGTTCTATCTGGCAGCTGGACGGCTGCTGGCTGCAAGACGAGAGCTAGAAGGCAGTGGACGCGCTTGGAAAGCGGTGTGAAGGCGGCGTGCGTTGGCGGGCCGTGTGAGGTCCAGTGAGGCGGGAGCGGCGGTCGGAGTGGACAGAATGGTAGGTGAGGCGGGCGCGGGGAGATGTGTCGAGCGAATGGGCGCGTGGGAGGCGTTGTGGCGTGGGTTGTAGCTTGCAAAATTTCGGGGTTTGTGCGTGGGTTTGAGTTTTGGCGCCTCGATAGCTCAGTTGGGAGAGCGTCAGACTGAAGATCTGAAGGTCCCTGGTTCGATCCCGGGTCGCGGCACTTTTGCTCTCTTTTGCAACCTTTCGCTGCCTCTGCTGTCTCTTGCGCTGCTGCTTTGACGCGTCTGCCACGTGGGCCACCGTTACATGCTGCCTGCGTGCACTCCCGGTCTGTCGGGGACCGGCCATGCCAGACCGCCGAGGTGCCGTGGGTGACGGCTCAATGGGCCGAGTTCGAGCGCCGGTCGCCACATTGGGCCGACGGCTTGGAGCATCGGAGGAGCTGCAGCAAGGCGACGCTCGTTCTATCTGGCAGCTGGACGGCTGCTGGCTGCAAGACGAGAGCTAGAAGGCAGTGGACGCGCTTGGAAAGCGGTGTGAAGGCGGCGTGCGTTGGCGGGCCGTGTGAGGTCCAGTGAGGCGGGAGCGGCGGTCGGAGTGGACAGAATGGTAGGTGAGGCGGGCGCGGGGAGATGTGTCGAGCGAATGGGCGCGTGGGAGGCGTTGTGGCGTGGGTTGTAGCTTGCAAAATTTCGGGGTTTGTGCGTGGGTTTGAGTTTTGGCGCCTCGATAGCTCAGTTGGGAGAGCGTCAGACTGAAGATCTGAAGGTCCCTGGTTCGATCCCGGGTCGCGGCACTTTTGCTCTCTTTTGCAACCTTTCGCTGCCTCTGCTGTCTCTTGCGCTGCTGCTTTGACGCGTCTGCCACGTGGGCCACCGTTACATGCTGCCTGCGTGCACTCCCGGTCTGTCGGGGACCGGCCATGCCAGACCGCCGAGGTGCCGTGGGTGACGGCTCAATGGGCCGAGTTCGAGCGCCGGTCGCCACATTGGGCCGACGGCTTGGAGCATCGGAGGTGCTGCAGCAAGGCGACGCTCGTTCTATCTGGCAGCTGGACGGCTGCTGGCTGCAAGACGAGAGCTAGAAGGCAGTGGACGCGCTTGGAAAGCGGTGTGAAGGCGGCGTGCGTTGGCGGGCCGTGTGAGGTCCAGTGAGGCGGGAGCGGCGGTCGGAGTGGACAGAATGGTAGGTGAGGCGGGCGCGGGGAGATGTGTCGAGCGAATGGGCGCGTGGGAGGCGTTGTGGCGTGGGTTGTAGCTTGCAAAATTTCGGGGTTTGTGCGTGGGTTTGAGTTTTGGCGCCTCGATAGCTCAGTTGGGAGAGCGTCAGACTGAAGATCTGAAGGTCCCTGGTTCGATCCCGGGTCGCGGCACTTTTGCTCTCTTTTGCAACCTTTCGCTGCCTCTGCTGTCTCTTGCGCTGCTGCTTTGACGCGTCTGCCACGTGGGCCACCGTTACATGCTGCCTGCGTGCACTCCCGGTCTGTCGGGGACCGGCCATGCCAGACCGCCGAGGTGCCGTGGGTGACGGCTCAATGGGCCGAGTTCGAGCGCCGGTCGCCACATTGGGCCGACGGCTTGGAGCATCGGAGGAGCTGCAGCAAGGCGACGCTCGTTCTATCTGGCAGCTGGACGGCTGCTGGCTGCAAGACGAGAGCTAGAAGGCAGTGGACGCGCTTGGAAAGCGGTGTGAAGGCGGCGTGCGTTGGCGGGCCGTGTGAGGTCCAGTGAGGCGGGAGCGGCGGTCGGAGTGGACAGAATGGTAGGTGAGGCGGGCGCGGGGAGATGTGTCGAGCGAATGGGCGCGTGGGAGGCGTTGTGGCGTGGGTTGTAGCTTGCAAAATTTCGGGGTTTGTGCGTGGGTTTGAGTTTTGGCGCCTCGATAGCTCAGTTGGGAGAGCGTCAGACTGAAGATCTGAAGGTCCCTGGTTCGATCCCGGGTCGCGGCACTTTTGCTCTCTTTTGCAACCTTTCGCTGCCTCTGCTGTCTCTTGCGCTGCTGCTTTGACGCGTCTGCCACGTGGGCCACCGTTACATGCTGCCTGCGTGCACTCCCGGTCTGTCGGGGACCGGCCATGCCAGACCGCCGAGGTGCCGTGGGTGACGGCTCAATGGGCCGAGTTCGAGCGCCGGTCGCCACATTGGGCCGACGGCTTGGAGCATCGGAGGAGCTGCAGCAAGGCGACGCTCGTTCTATCTGGCAGCTGGACGGCTGCTGGCTGCAAGACGAGAGCTAGAAGGCAGTGGACGCGCTTGGAAAGCGGTGTGAAGGCGGCGTGCGTTGGCGGGCCGTGTGAGGTCCAGTGAGGCGGGAGCGGCGGTCGGAGTGGACAGAATGGTAGGTGAGGCGGGCGCGGGGAGATGTGTCGAGCGAATGGGCGCGTGGGAGGCGTTGTGGCGTGGGTTGTAGCTTGCAAAATTTCGGGGTTTGTGCGTGGGTTTGAGTTTTGGCGCCTCGATAGCTCAGTTGGGAGAGCGTCAGACTGAAGATCTGAAGGTCCCTGGTTCGATCCCGGGTCGCGGCACTTTTGCTCTCTTTTGCAACCTTTCGCTGCCTCTGCTGTCTCTTGCGCTGCTGCTTTGACGCGTTTGCCACGTGGGCCACCGTTACATGCTGCCTGCGTGCACTCCCGGTCTGTCGGGGACCGGCCATGCCAGACCGCCGAGGTGCCGTGGGTGACGGCTCAATGGGCCGAGTTCGAGCGCCGGTCGCCACATTGGGCCGACGGCTTGGAGCATCGGAGGAGCTGCAGCAAGGCGACGCTCGTTCTATCTGGCAGCTGGACGGCTGCTGGCTGCAAGACGAGAGCTAGAAGGCAGTGGACGCGCTTGGAAAGCGGTGTGAAGGCGGCGTGCGTTGGCGGGCCGTGTGAGGTCCAGTGAGGCGGGAGCGGCGGTCGGAGTGGACAGAATGGTAGGTGAGGCGGGCGCGGGGAGATGTGTCGAGCGAATGGGCGCGTGGGAGGCGTTGTGGCGTGGGTTGTAGCTTGCAAAATTTCGGGGTTTGTGCGTGGGTTTGAGTTTTGGCGCCTCGATAGCTCAGTTGGGAGAGCGTCAGACTGAAGATCTGAAGGTCCCTGGTTCGATCCCGGGTCGCGGCACTTTTGCTCTCTTTTGCAACCTTTCGCTGCCTCTGCTGTCTCTTGCGCTGCTGCTTTGACGCGTTTGCCACGTGGGCCACCGTTACATGCTGCCTGCGTGCACTCCCGGTCTGTCGGGGACCGGCCATGCCAGACCGCCGAGGTGCCGTGGGTGACGACTCAATGGGCCGAGTTCGAGCGCCGGTCGCCACATTGGGCCGACGGCTTGGAGCATCGGAGGAGCTGCAGCAAGGCGACGCTCGTTCTATCTGGCAGCTGGACGGCTGCTGGCTGCAAGACGAGAGCTAGAAGGCAGTGGACGCGCTTGGAAAGCGGTGTGAAGGCGGCGTGCGTTGGCGGGCCGTGTGAGGTCCAGTGAGGCGGGAGCGGCGGTCGGAGTGGACAGAATGGTAGGTGAGGCGGGCGCGGGGAGATGTGTCGAGCGAATGGGCGCGTGGGAGGCGTTGTGGCGTGGGTTGTAGCTTGCAAAATTTCGGGGTTTGTGCGTGGGTTTGAGTTTTGGCGCCTCGATAGCTCAGTTGGGAGAGCGTCAGACTGAAGATCTGAAGGTCCCTGGTTCGATCCCGGGTCGCGGCACTTTTGCTCTCTTTTGCAACCTTTCGCTGCCTCTGCTGTCTCTTGCGCTGCTGCTTTGACGCGTTTGCCACGTGGGCCACCGTTACATGCTGCCTGCGTGCACTCCCGGTCTGTCGGGGACCGGCCATGCCAGACCGCCGAGGTGCCGTGGGTGACGGCTCAATGGGCCGAGTTCGAGCGCCGGTCGCCACATTGGGCCGACGGCTTGGAGCATCGGAGGAGCTGCAGCAAGGCGACGCTCGTTCTATCTGGCAGCTGGACGGCTGCTGGCTGCAAGACGAGAGCTAGAAGGCAGTGGACGCGCTTGGAAAGCGGTGTGAAGGCGGCGTGCGTTGGCGGGCCGTGTGAGGTCCAGTGAGGCGGGAGCGGCGGTCGGAGTGGACAGAATGGTAGGCGAGGCGGGCGCGGGGAGATGTGTCGAGCGAATGGGCGCGTGGGAGGCGTTGTGGCGTGGGTTGTAGCTTGCAAAATTTCGGGGTTTGTGCGTGGGTTTGAGTTTTGGCGCCTCGATAGCTCAGTTGGGAGAGCGTCAGACTGAAGATCTGAAGGTCCCTGGTTCGATCCCGGGTCGCGGCACTTTTGCTCTCTTTTGCAACCTTTCGCTGCCTCTGCTGTCTCTTGCGCTGCTGCTTTGACGCGTCTGCCACGTAGTGATTGCGGCAACAGCTCGATAGCCATGGAAATGTAATCGCTTTGAAACGGGTCGTCTTCGCGCTTGCAGAAACGCAATTGCGCACTCTTGGACCGGTCTAGTAGTGCTGTCATTTCTAAAGGAGCCATCCCGTTCTCCGTTTTCACGTCGCCCTCGCAACTCAAACTATCCACTGGTCTTTCACGCTCGTCAATTATTTCGATAGCACACTTCCTAGTGTTGCGGCAATTCATTTCAATGTCTGCTTGCTCCATGACGGCATCCAGTGATAAAGGATCCTTCCACACTGACCAGTGAAATGGCCTCTTCTTAAGCAGGGCACCTCGAAGCACATGTTGAGAGCTGAATAGTGTTTACAAGAATCGCAACGAAAAAGCGCTGGCTCTACCAAACTAGCTCTCGCTCGGGCGCTATAGATCCGGGTCTTCCGTGCCTTGTCAGGTATCGGAAGTGGAACGAAATGTGGCGATGTTGCGCCGCACACCGAACATGCAAATCCATCCAGACCAATCGGCAGCTCGTTCTGCACAATACTGTCTGCATCGTAATAAGCCTGCATAGTCCACCAATTGCTGGGCAATCATCTCATCGGAATAGTAGCTATCCAAAACATCATTATTCGGAAACACATTGTCGTACAAATGCTTGTATGTTTTGTAGAAATTATACACGTTTCGCACGAGCTCGTTACGAATGCGGTGCATCTTCTTAAGTTTTTTCGTCTGAGCCTCCGTAAATTCACCAACCATAACGACGCGATACGACTCCACGTCACCAAGGAAACGCGGCAACAAAGTGATAGGTGGTCCTGGAGTGCAGTCAAAAGCAACGCAATGCGATCGTATGCATCTGTGACGGCCGCCACGCATCACACGAGTCATAGCCCCAATGCTAGCCAGCTGAGTCATAAAGCGCTCAGGTAAAGTCAATGCACGCATCGATTTTGGTATAGTGCCCCAATGAAAAATCCGTTAGCAACGGCAAACTTTGGTAGCTGCTGCGAGCGAACAGATTTATCGCAACCCAAGCAGATAGATAACCACGCATCCGGGCAATCCTTGTCATCGCTGTAGTGGACACTCGGGGCGATACGTGAACTTTGTCCAAGCCTTGCAGAATTCGTGGGGCCGAATACTGATTGTTAGTCGCTTAGGGAATGTCTGCAGCAGCTTTCCCCCAGCCTTGACGATTCAAATCAACGTACTTCCAATCTGTTGCTTCCTTTCGCACAGTCTCTCGACGGAGCATTAGCCGATCACAAACCAAACACACGCATTCATCCAGCCCCTCTGCACTGAGCGCAGACTGCAACAATTTCATGCATCGATCCTGTTGGTTGTTGCTCACCGGCTGCAAATACTCCGAGACCGAAACTCTAGCATTCATCACGTGTTGAAAAGCACGTTTATTTTCCAGCCTTTTACGCAATCTCGCCTCCTGCTGTCTCTTGCTCTACATTTCTTTCTTTCATGTGCAACATCTAATTAATGCAGTAGGGCCCCTTCATCGTCTTCTTCGAGCAGTCGACGCTGGCGAGTAACCATTGCAGAACCCTAGCTGAGCTGCAGGATCAGGAATCTGTTAGCATACCATCGCCAGCAAGCGTGACTACTGGATCGTCGTACTGATGGCTGCGCGCGATGGTCGCTCCGTCGACTGCTGCGGCCGCGGCGCACCCCAAGCCCGGAAAATCTTGAAATGACGGGCCCTCGCATCGTCGGCGGAGCAGCGTAGCCCCGGCGCAGTCCGGAATGTCGCCTTATTTTAAAATGGTGCCATGGCGGTGGTGATGGGTGGCACCTTATTAAAAAATGGTGCCACTTCAACCAGCGCGAGCTGTTTTTTTTTTTTTTCTAGCCAATGATGACCCACCGGGTGGCCATTTTTCAGCTAATGGTAAACGCTGCTCACCAGAAAACTCGGTAAAACCGGTTCCACTGCTCTCCACCAAGTGCGCTGGTCGGTCTTCAGCCAGTGATCAACGCGTACCGGCACGAAAACCGGTAAAACCAGTCTAAACGCTGCCTTCCTCCTTCCTCCCGTCTCGTACCGGTAAGAATACCGCAACAGTTCTTACGAACTGCAGGCGTGTGATCATTTCCCCATATTCATTAGGTACGATCTCTCCCGCTTAGGTGCGAGTGGTGAGCTTTAAGAGACGCAGAGCCGAATCCGAGCAACATGAGCGAGCTGCAGCTGATCGTGGAGCACCTGAACAAGGAGCCGTTCCGGCTGGGGCTGACGCTCGTGGCCTTCGACGAGAAGAGCAACTTCGAGCTGCTGCAGATCCTGCACGAGGTGTTCGTGGAGATCGACCCGCCGCGCCACTCGGGCGTGGACCTGCGGCAGGAGGCGGACGAGGCGCGCGCGCAGCGCTACCTCGAGTTCCTGCAGCTGCTCAAGTTCCAGCTGCCGCGCGACCTGGACGGCTTCCGTGAGGCGCTGGCGCACGGCGACCGCCAGACCATCTACACGCTGCTGCACTGGGCGCTCAAGAGCCTGCCGGCGCACCAGAAGCGCGCCTATCTGGGCCGCTTCCTGGCGCCGCTCAATGTGCCGCAAGAGTACTTCGGAGATGGCTGTACGTCGCCTATTGCGTAGAGATTTACTGTGATTTTCTTGTGAATAATGCTGCTGCTTTTGTGAAGCGCTAAACGCCATGTACGAGCACTACCAGCAGCTGCAGAACCAGTTCAAGGCGGTGCACAAGGAGGTAGACCAGCTTCGCGCGTCCAAGTCGCGTCCAGGTGAGCTGCGACGGGAGATCGGCCAGCTGGAAGAAGAGTCTCAACAACTAACCGAGAAGATCGCCAACCTCAAGAAGAAGTCGGCGTCGGATCCCGGGTTTCAGGAGCTTCTAGCAGCCACAAGTGCGCTTCGCAAGGAGCAAGAAGAGCAGGCAAAACTTGCAGAGCGAAAGCGCGATCAGATGTTGTCGTTATCCCTGGCGGAAAAGCGCGCCAGAGAGACTGAGGCCCGACTCCAGGACCTTCGAGCGTCGTTATCACAGGATGCTACGCCTGAACAGCTTTTCGAGCGGCTGCAGTCGCAGGTAGCTCGGAACAATGACATTCTTACTACTAAATTTCCAGCAGAGTTTCGCACCCAGCAGGAGACACTGCAGCGGCTTGAGCGTGCGCTGAGTGAGCCGCCTAAGACGGAACATGACATTGCGGACATGGAGGATGAAGTGCAGGCTCTCAGGAGTACAATTCAGCAGTACCAGGCCCAAATTGCTGATGCGCAGGTTGCACAAGGAAGTGGGGATGGCGAAGACAAGCTTGCGGTCTTCCGACAACACGCAAACCTTCAGGCGCGAAAGTTAGCTGAAAAGGAAGAGGAGCTCGAACAACTGCGAGCTGATAAGCAACGCCTTCTTCGCAGCACCGAAGAGTTAGAGGCGAAACTAGCGTTGATCTCCGGTAGCAAATTCATGAGTCGCGATGAGTTCAAGCAATATGCCACTACCCTGCGCAACAAAACCAATCAGTACAAAAAGGTTAAGGCAGAGTTGGCTGAGCTCACAGCTGAAAGCGTTGTGCTGCATCGTACGGAGCAGCTTCTCAAGAGCAAAGATGCAGACTTGGAAGGTTTTCTTCGCGATCTCGAGCGTCAGAAAGGGGTTAGTGGATTCCTGGCTACGCAGGACAAGATTGATGATGTTTCGGTGCAGAATGCACGGGTGAACGCGCTCAAGGGCGAGACTCTAGAAGAGATTTCGCGCGTGGTCACGGACATTAACCAAGCACTCAAGGAACGCAAGAATCAGCTGGCGCCACAGATTAAAGAGCTGCGAACGGTGCGCCAACGCTACCAAGAAATGGAGCAGGTGTACCTGGAGCGCAAAGCACAGTATGACCACACAGCTGTCGGACTTGAAGCCGAGCGGCTCAAGCTGGAGCAGGAGTGTGCTGCCTTCCAGGAGGACGCTCTACGCGAAGAATCACAGTTCCACTTGCTGCACTGCCAACTACAGCTCCAGCAGGGCAAGGCTGACAAAATCGCCCAGGAAATTGAGTTTGAGCAGGGAACATCGAATGCTCGCTTGCTCCGAGATATCCGCTCCTTCCAAGAACTTTACAAGCACAAGGTGGCTCAGCAGGAATCTCTCACTAAGGAACTGCGAAAGCAGCAGAAAGCACTCAAGACGTCAGCACCTGCCAGGAAACAGCAACGAGAGATGTTTGAAGGCTTGCTACACCTACTCTCCTGCAAAGCTCGTCTTGCTCAGCAAGACAACCAGAAAAATGGAAATGCAAACCGAAATGGTGGTGGAGTTGGCGGTGTGGGGCAAGATATGTTCGACGGTCGTGCAGACATTGCGCACTTTGACGTCGGTGGAGCCAATGTCATGACTCTGGAGGCCTAAGCGACAAAGGAAGCATCGATCAGCATGCAACGCTAAAACTTTCAAGCCTCAATAACTGCACCATTATACATTTTAATTTGTGTTAGCATTGCTTTTTAGATAATTCCTCTTAGCTGTTAAAGCTCAAGTCCTCAAGTTGGCGCTCCAACTCCGCTTTTTGTTTCTCAAAACGGCGAGTAAGCTCCTCACGATCACGTTCGTAGTCTTCCTCGAGTTGACGAAGCTTTTGCTGTACTGCACGCAGTGTAGTCACCGAAGCCTCAGCTGTGGCCCCAGCCGCACGGATCGTCGCCGACTTTGCAGACGACGAGCTGGACGAAGTAATTCTTCGGAAGTACTTCATGAACGAAGGCTCATTGCTTTCTGCTTCGGGTCGTGCAGATTCGCCTTGGCTGCTACCGCGGCTGCTGTTGCGACTGCTGGTCCTCGAGTTCGTGACTGGCGCTACAGGCGCTGGCGGAGGACGAACAGTCCCAGACATCGCCATGGGAATCATTGTGCCGTACAGGTCGCTCGACGTGATCTCCCTCTCACGGTTTTCAGAGCTCGTGCTATCCATCGTAGAGTTTGTAGATTTATTGTCATCGCCTCGGAACACCATCGTGCCGCAGCCTTCTTCATCTGCAGAAACTCCTGAGGAAAAGACGGTAGTTCCGCCTCCACATCCATACCCCAAAGAAGATGCCGTATCGATGGAGTTGAAGTCACTACGGCGAACGGACGAAAAGCCCACGGCGGTGTCCGAGCCACCGAATGCACCAAATCCACCAGTGCCGTTGCTGATGATGGAACCGTTGCGCAGCATAGTGCTGAGGTCTGCAACCGAGAGTGATCCATCAGGTCGGCCGGTGGCGGCACCGCGGAATTCAGCTTCGTCCTCTACACCTCGTTGTCGAGCCTCATGCACAAGTTCCAAACTTTGCTCCACCAACTCCTGGAGGACAGGTAGACCTGACATGCGTCCTCCACTGGCAGCAGTACGATCCGAATTTGCTCGTAATCGATCGACATTGCGAGTGATGAAAGGGTGCCGCAGCAAGTCCTCGGCCGAGGCACGCTCCTGAGGGTCCTTCTTCAAGCACACTGCGAGGAAGTCACGGAATTCAGGCGAGTACTTGTTCGGTTCACGCAGCTCGGGTGGGGCACGATTCGGGATGAGGAAAATAGCTCGCATCGGGTGCATGTGGGCGAGTGGTGGCTCGCCCTCTGCCAGCTCGAGTGCAGTGATACCCAGAGACCAGAGGTCAGCCTTGCAGTCGTACTGGGCTTCCTGGATGACTTCAGGTGCCATCCAGAATGGGGTTCCGATAACCGTACGCCGCTTGCCTACTGTTGCTGTGAGCTGCGCCGACACGCCGAAGTCTGCCAGTTTGGCCACACCGTCACCGTTCAGGAGCAAGTTGCCAGCCTTGATGTCGCGATGGATCAGTCCTCGAGAATGCAAGTGAGCAAGTCCCAGCGCCACATTGGCGCAAACGGCAGCAATCTCCGCCTCACCCAGCACTTGTCGTCCTCGTAGAAGATGCAGGTCAGCGAGCGACCCAGCAGCACAAAACTCCATTGCGATCCAGAGCTGAGACTCGTACGAGAAGCTTCCGCGATACTGAACCACGAAAGGCGACTCGCAGCGCTCCAGAATGCGAATTTCACGCGTGAGCTCATCGAACGCCGCTCGGTCTTCATTATCGACTGGCACCACCTTGAGCGCCACCACCTCGGCGCTCGCCTTGTTCACAGCTTTGTACACTTTGCCGTATGACCTGACGGACGACCGGATCACCACAAAACTGAGCAAAGCGCCCGCGATCGAGACAAAGGAATGCAGATAAGCAATGATGGATGCGAATTGGCACTCACCCTTCACCGATGCGTTCCAGCACCTCGTAGACCTCTTCCGGGTTCTCGTTCCGCTGGATGCTCGCCATGGTGCAGTCCTCAACGCAGAATTAGCAATGGACGCCCAGCCGACCTGATCTGCTGGTGAAAATATTGAGCGCGAGCATTGCGAGTTCCTGCCGGAATTAGACGTGGCTGAAGCTGCCAACACAAGATGCGTGCCTGCAATGGGGACAAGAATACACGACACAACAATGCGCAGAGCAACTTCAAGGACACCCCACAGTTCTCCTCGCATAAGACTCCAGCTATTTCAAGCTGGACAACGGACACACAAGACAAAGCAATTCTCAAGGCAAATTGAGCAAGGGGAGATAACGTACGCGCCCTTGTTATCGCTCAGGGACGTCGGAAACTACTTGCGCGTGACCTCCCTATTCTTCGTTTCGGGTTGCCACGTTTTGGACACCAGAAGCTCCAGGGGTCTCGGTTTTCCAATGCGGAACTCGCTTCACGCTCTCCGTGCCGTCTGCTATTGATGGTGGCGAGCTGTTGGATCTAGCGCTCTACTCATCGGATGCTGCTTACAGGACCATCAGCTCCGGGCTCTCCATGTAGCTCTTGAACACCTGCAGGAACTGGCCGGCGATGACGCCGTCCACCACGCGACGGTCCGACGACAGCGTCACGTTCATGAGCGTGGCGAGACGCGGCTCCGGGTTCACGCCCTCCACGATCTCAAGCGGCGGCAGGACCTCCTTGCGGCCGCCGCCGATAGCCAGGATGCAGGCCTGCGGCGGGTTGATCACAGCCCGGAACTGGTCGATACCGAAGCTGCCGAGGTTGGACACGGTGAACGAACCGCCCTGGAACTCCTCGGGCTTCAGCTTGTTCTGACGCGCGCGCGAGACGAGCTCCATAAATATGCGGTTGACGCCGCTCAGACCGAGGGTGTCCACCTTGGGCACAATGGGGGTGATGAGACCCGTGGGGGTGGCCACAGCCACCGAAACGTCCACGGACGGGTTGGGCTTGACGCTCTGCGTCTTGACGTCGAAGAAGCAGTTAGCCTCGGGGACGTCGCGCAGCGCGAGCGCCACGGCCTTGAGGATGAAGTCGTTCATGCCGACCTTGACGTCGTGCTTGCCCTTGAGCTGCTTGCGCAGCTTGAGGATGTTGTCGATCTCGCAGTCGATGCTGGTGTAGCTGTGCGGCACGTCCTTCTTGGAGGCGGTGAGGCGCTTGGCGATGATCTTGCGCATGTTGGACAGCGGCAGGTCCTCGTACTCGGCATCAGCGGCGACGGCCGGCGCGGCCGCGGCCGCGGCCACGGGCTGCGCCGGAGCCGCCGCCGCAGCCGCCGGCTTCGCGGGGGTCTCAAGCGGCGAGTGGTTGAACTCGGGGATGAGCGCGCGCTTGCCCAGGAACTTGATGAGCGGCACGCGGGCGCCGGCGCCGTGCGCGGGCGCGGCCGCCGCCTCCAGGGGCGCCGCTGCCGCCTGGGCGGCCGGTGCGTCCGCCGACAGGTTGGCCAGCGCGCCGCTGGCCAGCAGACTCTGGTACGTGTCCAGGTCCTCCACGGTGTAGGCCAGCAGCGCGCCGATGGGCAGGTCGGCGGCGCCCTCGGGGCACACGATCTTGGCCAGCACGGCGTCGTCCTGCATCTCGTAGTCCACCACGGCCTTGTCCGTCTCCACCTGGCACAGCACGTCGCCGGCGCCCACCTCCTCGCCCTCCTTCTTGAGCCACGCGGACAGCGAGCCCGTCTCCATGGTGGGCGACAGCGACGGCATCGTGAGCGGCGACACGCCGTCCGGCAGCGCGGACGAGAAGGCGCGGCGCAGCAGCGGCGCCACACGGCGCGGGGCCGCCAGCGAGCGGCTCAGGAGGACGCGGCGCATCATCTTGGGGCGGTGGGGGCTCGGCGCGTCACTTGCTGGAATGGCGATCGCGAGCCCCCTACCAAGCAGCAAACGGGTGGCCAATCACAGCGATTTGCCGAACACTATGGCGCTCTGTATGCGCGCATAGATAATCGCGGAGCGACTTGATGGGTGTGATCTTGCCGGCGGGATGTGATGTGTGCGACCCGACTGCCTCAAATAACGCACGCGCTCTGTCGGCGATGAACGCAACGAGATCGCTAGTTTTAAGACGGCGAAGGCGAACGATTCTGCCGGCGGTTGGGATAACATGGCGCCGAAGTTGATCGTATCAAACACAAATACAAGCAGGAGCACATTTATGAGTCCGATGTCGGCGGTACTGTGTTGTGGCACCAATGCTGGCGACCATGGTAACATTAATCTCAAGCAGCATTGCGCTGGAAAGTGCTATTCTTTTACGACCGCTAGACCTACGCGATCGGTGGAGAAGTCTGCAAAAAAACTGACTACTTTGGAAATCAACACCACAATTCAACTCGCTCGTCGCCCTGCTACTGTAAAACCTGTCGCTGATGCACATTTGCAGGGTGAATCTCTAGTTTGAGGTGCGCGGCTCAACATGAGGCTGGGTGCTTGAACGGGATGCCTCATTTTATGTTCTGATGTTCGGCACACAACTTGCAGCAAAGCACCAACACGCACATGTCATGGATTGACATTGGCTATTGCTCAGGAAACGTTAATAGGGTAAAAGGAAAATGGGCTACCAGGTCCTTATGCGGCGCCCGATACAACATAGTTCTCTGTCTGCTCTCTCGCTCTAGGTCTCTACATGGGGAAGTCGTCAGTGCTGGAGGGCTTGGAGCTCGCAACTTTGTCCGCCAAGCCGCTCTCCTTCGTGCATCCATTGCCGCGCCATCGATTCGTTACGCTGCTGCCGCCTTTGCGTCGGGGGACAGCACTTGCGCCTTGGCTCCACACACGCACACACACTTGCACGCATATCACGAACACAATGAACCGGTGCGGATGGCTACGACGCACTAATGCCCTCCCTGCAATGACAAACGAGATACAGCAAAGGCAGAGGAGAAAGTTAGCGAATCAGACTACTTTACAATGCACGCACACGGCAGGCTGTTAGCTCGATGCGTACTTTTTGAAGGCTTGTGCAATGCGGTGGGAGTCGAAGGTGCAGTGGATGCTCACGATGCTGCCGCCGCTCACGCTCACGATGTCGCACGATTCCTCAGTCACGATCTCGCTGTTGCGCAGGATGCGGAACGTTGTGGACGTCATTACCACCGCAGTCTCTTCGTCCTCGTCGACGAGGATGCGGAGAACGCGGCCGCTGCTGCGCTCGACTGTCTCGTCACGAATCTTCCAGTAGTCACACAGCCGCTTGTAGCCATGGAACTCGCCCCAGTACGGCACGCAGTCAGGCAGGTTCGAGCTCAGGACACATCCGTCAGACACAGGATCGATCTTCTCCTCCATCCAGAAAGACGCCGGCGCATCCAGCGGCGACGAAAACTTCAGGTTCGGCCCGTACAGGTTGCGGTAGAACTCGACAACTAGCTCCTTCATCTCCTCCTTGCTGCACTTCAGCGAGCCGATCGAGCTCGAGGTGGCTGACAGCCTCTGCTTTGGTGCATCATCCGGCAACAGCGACAGTCTTTGCTTCGGAAGCGGCGGAGATGGGTTAGCATTTGACACACATACCAGAATCTCTGTTAGCCACGTGAGCCTAGTGTCGATGGAGTCCACTAATACCATGAACGCGCCGTGGCCTTGTGTGTTGATCTGGAATCCAAACACCTTGTGCTGGCCATTCACATGCATGGGAAGACCCTCCGACACCGTCAGCGGACGAGATGTGCCACGAACAAAAGTGCGATCCTTTGCGTGAGCCTCGCTAATGTAGTAGCTCAGCGAACCCTCCGAGCGGTTGAGGACGAAGTAGTATCGCTCCCATACATTTCTGTGACCAGTCTCGGGATATTTGTTTTTGTACATGTAGCCTGACGTGATCACGTTCATCGATGACTCGGATGACTTCGACGAGGCTGCCGGGACATCGGTAACCACCACGCCTGCGTCGCGATTCACAAAGGTGGTGATGTCCTCGCCTTGAGATGTGTCCACTACGAACACGTCTGTCTGGCGAGGTGCCACATTCGTTGAAGCGTACGCCTCGTTGCTCAGTGCTAATACCTTCTTGTCTGCCTTCTCATTGTGAGTAGTCACCAGCGACTTTCGCAGACGCTTGAATACACTGTTCCATCCGAACGAGTTGCGCTGGTTACTCTCTCCGTTTGCTTGCGTAGAACTCGATTCGTGAACTGGTGGAGCTACTGGGGGCTTAATAACCGAGCCCAAGCGCATTGGTGACTTGAAGACAGGTGACTGCAGCACATTCTTGAAGTAGTGTGACTTGCGAGAACCGTCACCCTCACTGTTTCTGTTGGCGTCCGACTTTTCATTGGGAGACTCCTTCGGAGACTTCTTCGGGGACGCTTCCTTGGACACAGGTGACGGAGAAGCCGGCTTTGTTTCGTCAGCAGCAGTGATAATAGCAGGCGGTGCCACCGGCTTAGGTTCCTTTTCATCCTCTTCCGGAACTTCCTCCTTTTCGGACGCAACTGGCTGTTCCTCGGCCTCCGAGTCCGAGTGCTGAGGCAAGGGTGAAGACGACTCCTTTCCAATTGTCGGGGCTTCCTTCTCCTGAACAGAGAGACGCTGTGTTGTGCTTTCAGGCTCTTCAGTTGACGCTGAACCTGGCTCATCCTTTAACAACGATTCCGTTGCTGGTGCAGCTTCTTCGTCGATAGTTGCAACCGGTTCCACTGCTGAGCCACGCTCACTTGCCGTGGCCTGCTCCCCAACTGAGCTTCTCCTCTCATCAGAGCCACGCGCCGAGTCTGATTTTTCAGACCCGCTGCTAAATCGCGTCTTCTCTGACAACTTTGCCCACGCAGCGTTACGCTTGCAATGGAACACGACCTGTGCGTTGTTTTGTGAAAGTGCCTTGCTGGTAAATACCTCGTCGATCACATCGTGCAAGATGGCGGCGTAGATATCAAGCGACGGGATGTCAATTTTAGCACGCAGTAGCAAACTGATGATGTTCTCAGGAACCTTGATGTCCACACCAAAGAGATCCTTCGTCAGCGGGCAGTTCTTTGCTCGCGAAGCATCAGCATCACGAAGAATGAATGAGATCGCCGGTACAATGTGAATGATGAGCATGTCAAACGACGATCGTTTCTCGAGGATAGTGAGGTAGGCTTGGATGAGCCCACTCTTGTGCAGCTCCTCGTCTACACTGGCGTCATTCAGCAACACGAGGTTGTTTAAATACTTTGCCAGCGAAATCTCCACTGAAGACGGAAGGCCCTTGTTCAGTTGTGCTACAAACGACCCACAAGTTTTCCGAGCCACGTCTAGCACGTATGTCCACAGGGCATGGCCTCTAGGTAACGACGTCAGGTTGTACATCGACGTTTCATTGGCGCCGTCATGCGGGGAATTCGGGTATTGCTCTGATGAGAAACTCGAGTAACCAAACATTTGCGTGTTCTGAGCCTCCGTTTCAGGCGTCTGGTTGTTTTCGTCATCGCTCTCGGCGCTTTCATTTAAAAGCTTTTGGCACAGGACCAAGAGCTCAGCTGCCACGTGAATGTTCAGCGCACTTGACACTTCAGTCAGCTTCTTTTCACGGATAATACCAAGCTCATCCGCGGCATTCTTGAATAGCTCCTCAACGATTGTGGGCTGTTTTGACATCTCTTCCAGCAGCATGTACTGGAGAAAGTTGTGGTAGCCATGAGTCATCGACTCAAAACCGCGAATTGTGCCAAACTGATCGCGCACGAAGTACTTAGACAAATACACACCTCCCTCGCGACGACTGAAAGCACCTAATCGGTCAGCCTGGTTGGCTTGAAGCATGTCCACAAGCAGATTGGTCGTGTTTTCCACAAGAGGCAGATTCTCCGGCATTGCAGGATTTACACGAGTAGCTTCAGCCAGCAGCGGTGCTGTAATCTCCATAGCATCATTACGACCGGTAATCGGGTGCACACTTTCGTAGCTCTGCAGGATCAGTGTGAGCATGTACTTGATGGTATTCGAGTACAGGTGCGGGATCACCATCGGCAAGAAGCGCTTTAGCACGTTGTTGACGTAGCCTTCCTCAAGGCAGAAGCCATCGTGCAGGCGCACGAGCGCCTTGCTGAAGAACAGCAGCTGCATCTCGTCAAGCGGAATCGGGTTCCTAAAAATCGAGTAGAGCTGCTCCCACTTTTCGATGTCATCCTGCTCCTGGCAACCAAAGACAGCGGTGGACGCCGTAGAACCCGAGCTCGAGTCCGACGAGAACGACTCGTACAAGTCCTCCTCGCCCGTGTAGAGCTTCATAATGATCTCGGAGCATAAGAAGTGTTTCTTGTAGTAGCCGTACTCCTCGTGGGGCTCGCCACTGAGCACCGGCGGGGTGACGAACTCAGCCAGCACCTCCTTTACCGTCTCGGGCTGCATGAGCCACAGGCGAATGTCCGAGTCGGTGTCCTCCAGGATCTCCAGCACGGGGTCAATCTGCATGTCCAAGAAGGCGGCGAGGGTCATCTTCTTCTGACTCAGCGAGCCAGCAAACAGCTGGTCATCTGGATACGATGGTAATGACCGGCGGCGGAAGGTATCCGCGTCGTCCAAGAACTTGGACAGACTGCCCGAGCGTCCGCCGCGGTTCGTGATGACCTCCATCTCGTTCACCGAGAAGCTCATCGTGGGCGGCACCGCCGGCTTGTCCGTCATGGCGGCGTCGTCCAGCAGGTCCACGCCGTCCTCCATGGCTTCGTGGAACTCGTCGTCGTCGTCGTCGTCAAAGGCCGCCAAGTCCATCAGCACTTCGGCGTCGTCCAGCGGCGCGCTTTCGTTCGCGTCGTCAGTTGTCGCCTCCTCCTCCGCCTGCGCCGCCTCCTCCGCCTCCTCCGCCTCCTCCGCCGCCTCTTGGCGCACCGCGTCGTTGGCCGCCGGCTCCTCCGCCTTCTGCGCGTCGCTCGGCGGCTGCTCGGCCGCGTTGTTGGCGTTGTTCTCGCGCTCGGGCGCCGCCGGCTTGAGCAGTTGCTCCAGCGTGACGGGCTCGCCCACGATCTCCGGCGCGTCCTCGGGCGCCGCGGGCGTCTTGCAGGCGCGCGCGCCGACGTCGCTGGGCGCCGCCTGCATGTCGCTGCTGCTGGGGGTCGCCGTGCTGCGCGTGGGTCTCGTACTGCCCCGGACCCGGCCGCAGTCAGCGCTTTTGCTCTGCTCTGCCGGGCGTCAGAGGGAGAGGGGGGAGCCATCTCCGATTGGCAGAAAAAAGAGCCAGCCAGCGCAGCGCGAACGAGGCCGCGCAGTGACCCCGCTTTAAGGCGACATGGGTAAGGTCACGGAGCTGAGGAGCTGCGGAACGCTTAGTGACAGCCTGTACTTAAGCACATGGCGCCACCTGATTGGCTGCGCAAGCGCCACTCTTCGGAATGGCTGCATAGACGGCAGCGCTCCGCCTAAGTGCGAGCACTTCAAGAGGCGTAGCGTCGACCGGAGAGACATGGTGCGTGGCGGCGACGGCGGCGCCGCTGCGAGCGGCTTGGACGGCGCTCGGGCGACGCAGCGATGGACAGGGTCACGTGGCGCGGCTGACCGGTCTTTGCACTCTAGACGGACGCGATCGTGTGGCGGCACGCGACCGAGAGCGCGTTGGCGGAGCTGGCCACGCGCCACTCGGTGGACGACTGCAAGAGGTGCGTCAGCGGCGTTGAACACGCGACGCAGCTGCAGTCTGACGCGCTCCGGCGCTGGTTGCTTGTTGCTAAGCAGCGGTCTCGCGGAGATCTTCGGATTGGACCGCTCGGACGAGAAGCAGAGCTTCCTGCTGGACTTCCACCTGCACAACTATTCATATCCTTGCCGTCGTCCGATGCACTGCGTGTTGCATGTTGAGCCAGGGACGCGCGGTCTCCTTAACTGCTGAGGGTCCACGTTCTGCAGGCAGAAACACTTCCAACTCAACCAGACGTCCGTGCTCCTCGGGATCTGCCAGACGCTCATGAAGCGCGACTTTGTGCGCGAAAGCACCACGGACCTCAAGAGCAGCTTTGACTTTTTCCAAGCTATCCTGCTCACACACAGCGTGAATCGGTCGCCGAAGAGGTAAGCTTTCCAACAGAATAGAGCTGCGCCAGAAAATACTCATGCTTCGTCGCAACGGGCAGTGTGGGGATCTTCAGCCGCGACGAGGTCGCAGCAATCGTGGACTACGTCAGCAACTCGTACTACCGTCACTTTCAGCTCTACAAGTGCATCTACACGCCGCACTACCACGTGCACCTCGTGCAGCGCGAGATCAATGACGTCCAGGTGCCTAAGGCTCTCCGCCCACTGAGTCACGGCTTCCTGCACACCGCAAAGCCGCTGCCTCCAGTCGACCCCAGCCCAGACCCACAGGAACCAGCACTAGTAGAGACGCACGATCCGCCCGCAGACGAATAACACTGCGAACGACGTGCAAATCTATATATTCTGGCGTCCGTCTCGCGCCTTACCGCCCAGCGAGCGAGAGCTACTCGAACAGGTGCTTGTACTTGGACTGCGCCAGCTGCACGAACTGGTCGTACACGTCCAGGTCGAAGCTGTCCCCGAAGAGCGTGGTCTTAAACTCCTGGATGGTCTCGCCGTCCACCACGCGACCGATCACCTCCACCACCTTACTGCCGTAGTTGGAGCCCGGCTGCGGCGTCACGTTCACGAGGCCTCCGTCCTACAGCACAGCCACAGTCAGTCGCGCGGCTCCCGTCAGGCGGCGCTTGAGACCCACCGACGTGCGCAGCGTCACGGCCGTGGGCGAGTGGCTCTCCACGGCGCCCACCAGCGCCACCGTGTGGCCCACGTACGCGCCCATCGTGCTCTTGTTCACGCGCGGGGACGTCGCGTTGCCGCTCGGAGCTCCGCCGAAGTCCATGCTCCCTATCTTCTGGCCGCCGTTGGCAAAGTGCTTGGCGCCAAAGTGAAGAGCGATTCGCGCCACGGATTTTCGACCAATCGGAAGATTAGCGTTAAAGACGATATCGAGACACTATTTTTTATTTTAAGAAACGAAGTCCACATCATCCAGCTCGTCTAAGCTAAAAGGATCGACACCACTAGACTCTGTCGCGGAGCTAGCACACTCGCTTTGGAACTGCCAGCCGTAGACGTCATGGTTCCAAATGAACTAGCACGGGATCCGGCGGCTTCAGTGGAGCTGAACACGACAGACTCGGGCATGCTCTGCCATGCCTGCCGCACCCTGAGTCACTTTATCCATCCCCAGTAGCCGGTGGATAATAGCGTGCGAGGAGGTCGTCTAGCGCACCAAACATTGGTGAGTCGCTTTTGATGTGAGCTAGCGCTCATGGCCTCCCAAATTCGCCACCATCCTAGAAAAGTGGCAGCGTCGACGCTCCAGACTTGCTTGCGGAAGTGGACTGCTGCTCGACTTGGGATTAGGGCTGTTTCGTGCAGTGCACGAAATTGCATTTAAATAATTTCGTGCACTTCCATGCTGCACGAAACCATTAAATGCAGAATACTACTTTGTTTTATTACGCGATAGCCATATCTTACGAAACGGCTACAACTTCTTGAGCGCTTGCCCGTGCATTTTGCAAGACTAAACATGAAAGGGAAACGCTGACATTGATAAAACATCTATCAGCACGTAAACATATTCAAGACTCTCGATTGAGCCTTCAACGACTGCTACTCTGGGATTCTCGAGGAGCTTGAACTCGCTCCAGATAGCATGCTTGGGGCGCCCTTCTCTAGCCATATCAGGACAGTGTGTGCTACCAGAGTTATCACGCGAAGGATCTCGTATCGCGCAAGAATGTGTAAATGCGCGTTGCGCTTGACGCGTGCTGGCGTGCTTCGCCGGAAACCCTGTCAATTGTCAAATAACACCTTTTCAAAATTACAATATGTAGCCATGCTCAATCGTTTTCGTGCATACTGTGTCAAGCGCACGTAAAAAAACAGCCCAAGTTGGGATGCCCTCGTCATGCTGCTTAATCAAGGTAATAAATTAATTGCCTCCTGCTTCTAGGAAATGTCGATCGCGTTGCGGTGATGCGCCATGACGGCTAATTGTAATCTGAAAAGTAGCAAACAACTCTGGTTAAGCAGGAGTCTTCTATTCGTAAAAATACGTTAGTAGTGCGCTTTTTGATCGTGGATTATGAAACGCAAAACTCTGTGCCTGAGGGGATAAGGACATAGGTCGAGTGGACAAGCAAACTATCCATTAATGGCGTTTGTCAGGTAGTTGTATTCGAATGTAACCTCGCTTCGACATCCTGCTATTGTAGAAGAGCGGTGACAAGTGGCCCCGTACAGGTTTTCAGTCATGGGCTTATCAGCTAGTCGCGATCCTTTCGATGGTGTAGTAATTGGCACTGTACATTTCCCAAAGGCTTTTGTACTTGTTGCCTCCGATAGCTTCCAGCTTGTTACGAACTTCGCTCGGGGTGAAATCTTTGTATTTCCACTTGCCGAATCTCCTGAAAGTGCCGACGGAGCTCAGCATCTGATCAAGCTTCGACGTCTTGAAGAGGTTTGCTCTCTCTTCGTCGTCGTCCTCCTCACCAACACCATCGCCGTCTTCTTCTTCTTCTTTTACTTCATCGTCATCGCCCATGGTGTCATGGCTTCGCAGGGATCGTTTTCCGTCACTGGTGACTTCGAGCGAGCGAACCAAATCGGGCGATGCCATCGCTGAGACGCCAACGACCTGGTTGGAGGTCGTGGAGGCAGACAGCGCGTTGCTGGCTACAATGAGGGTGCCTGCAGTAGCCACGAGGAGCACGGACGAGAGGCGCATTGTTGGTTAGCTGGGTCTTGCACTGCTGGGTGGAGTGACCTTGGGCTGCGGAGCAAATTGTAGATTGAGTCGAGTTGCTAGCGCCCGTAGCCCTCATCTACGAAACCTCCGGTTGAGCTCACACCTCTGCGATCGCTTTCGGGGATTGCTGCTACTCATTACGGGTATGCCGGTAGACAGCTACAGGTACAAAAGACAGCGCACTGTCACAGAATAAGCAAGAAGTATGGCCCGTGAGCGCAACCCCACGATGAGTACCTATAATAACGCATTCAAGTGTACCGAAATCAGGTACGTTTTGTGCTCTCACAAGGCTTGTCATTGACGAGCTGCTGGCCACGTGGGATAATGAAGGGTGATCGGTATACACGTATTATGGCGGTGTGTACCCGCGCTGGTCGTACTTGTATTGCAAGTATGTGTGGAGCAGTATAAACACCATGGGTCTCGTGAATCGTGAAGAGGGGTAAGGAGTGATTTGAAAGCACAGCTTTCACGATCAGCATTTATTGCGCAGTAATCACGTTTTCCGTTACTGGTTGTCGTTCTGTCACAGAATAAGCAAGAAGTATGGCCCGTGAGCGCAACCCCACGATGAGTACCTACAATAACGCATTTCAAGTGTACCGAAATCAGGTACGTTTTGTGCTCTCACAAGGCTTGTCATTGACGAGCTGCTGGCCACGTGGGATAATGAAGGGTGATCGGTATACACGTATTATGGCGGTGTGTACCCGCGCTGGTCGTACTTGTATTGCAAGTATGTGTGGAGCAGTATAAACACCATGGGTCTCGTGAATCGTGAAGAGGGGTAAGGAGTGATTTGAAAGCACAGCTTTCACGATCAGCATTTATTGCGCAGTATTCACGTTTTCCGTTATACCTTTTTTTTTTTTACGGCGTCAACCTGGTTGTTGATGCTCTCATTATGTGAAGTCTACAGCTAGTGTTTGCGTAATATTTATGTGGCTTATTTTACATTGTAAAGTCAGTACCAGTTGTAGGACTCGAGAACACCAATAGATAAAAAAAACATATATATATTCACGGATTCACTAGAGGCATATTTTATAATCTAGGAATTCAAAGGTGGCATGAATCAGATCTTGCGGTGGGAGGTCAGGTTCGATCAGCAATACTGATTATTCTTTATCTTGTTTGAGTTCAAACCATATATTGGCAGCGTGAATAAAAGGAGTGTTTAATCTGAGGAATATTGGCTCATCGAGCGAGCTCGAAGGATCAATTCAAATTTCTCGCGCTCCATGTAAGACAATCACAGAGAGCACTTTCAAAGTATGAGGACACTCTTAGCATTTCTCTGCTAACGAATCGTAAGTCGTTCGATTTCGGAAAAAGCAGCAGTTGTAATTTTAAAGATTCTTTTCAAACGAATCCTAACACCTTGGGATCCAAAGTTGAATAACATATTATTACTAGGGCTTTGCGAGGCAGTGATAGGAAGAGATAGTATTGAAAAACAGGAATTGTTGTTCCGATTGAAATTCTCACAAGTATGGGTAGAATCGTGGGAGGTCTGCGCAAACAAAACAGGAAAATAGTTGCGTTTTCATATTGCACCTGCCCTACACTATATAGTAAGACTAGAAAACATGACAACCTCTGCTTCAGCGTACGCTCCTATAAAGCTTTCAGATAATTATGTCGTACGTTTGATTGATGGGTCAATGGACAAGTTTATCCCGGACCGGTACGCAGGGCTCCATTCAGCACCGGCGAGCTGGTAAATCAGTGTGGCCAAGCTTGTATTTCCTATCCCAGTAAATGCAACGTTGTACCTTTTCAAATGCGCAGCAGGAAGGACGAGCGCACTGTTGTTGGATCGCAATAACGACAACCAGGTTGACGCCGTAAAAAAAAAAAAGGTATAACGGAAAACGTGATTACTGCGCAATAAATGCTGATCGTGAAAGCTGTGCTTTCAAATCACTCCTTACCCCTCTTCACGATTCACGAGACCCATGGTGTTTATACTGCTCCACACATACTTGCAATACAAGTACGACCAGCGCGGGTACACACCGCCATAATACGTGTATACCGATCACCCTTCATTATCCCACGTGGCCAGCAGCTCGTCAATGACAAGCCTTGTGAGAGCACAAAACGTACCTGACACTTCCGGTACACTTGAAATGCGTTATTGTAGGTACTCATCGTGGGGTTGCGCTCACGGGCCATACTTCTTGCTTATTCTGTGACAGAACGACAACCAGGTTGACGGTATAACGGAAAACGTGATTACTGCGCAATAAATGCTGATCGTGAAAGCTGTGCTTTCAAATCACTCCTTACCCCTCTTCACGATTCACGAGACCCATGGTGTTTATACTGCTCCACACATACTTGCAATACAAGTACGACCAGCGCGGGTACACACCGCCATAATACGTGTATACCGATCACCCTTCATTATCCCACGTGGCCAGCAGCTCGTCAATGACAAGCCTTGTGAGAGCACAAAACGTACCTGATTTCGGTACACTTGAATGCGTTATTATAGGTACTCATCGTGGGGTTGCGCTCACGGGCCATACTTCTTGCTTATTCTGTGACAGTGCGCTGTCTTTTGTACCTGTAGCTGTCTACCGGCATACCCGTAATGAGTAGCAGCAATCCCCGAAAGCGATCGCAGAGGTGTGAGCTCAACCGGAGGTTTCGTAGATGAGGGCTACGGGCGCTAGCAACTCGACTCAATCTACAATTTGCTCCGCAGCCCAAGGTCACTCCACCCAGCAGTGCAAGACCCAGCTAACCAACAATGCGCCTCTCGTCCGTGCTCCTCGTGGCTACTGCAGGCACCCTCATTGTAGCCAGCAACGCGCTGTCTGCCTCCACGACCTCCAACCAGGTCGTTGGCGTCTCAGCGATGGCATCGCCCGATTTGGTTCGCTCGCTCGAAGTCACCAGTGACGGAAAACGATCCCTGCGAAGCCATGACACCATGGGCGATGACGATGAAGTAAAAGAAGAAGAAGAAGACGGCGATGGTGTTGGTGAGGAGGACGACGACGAAGAGAGAGCAAACCTCTTCAAGACGTCGAAGCTTGATCAGATGCTGAGCTCCGTCGGCACTTTCAGGAGATTCGGCAAGTGGAAATACAAAGATTTCACCCCGAGCGAAGTTCGTAACAAGCTGGAAGCTATCGGAGGCAACAAGTACAAAAGCCTTTGGGAAATGTACAGTGCCAATTACTACACCATCGAAAGGATCGCGACTAGCTGATAAGCCCATGACTGAAAACCTGTACGGGGCCACTTGTCACCGCTCTTCTACAATAGCAGGATGTCGAAGCGAGGTTACATTCGAATACAACTACCTGACAAACGCCATTAATGGATAGTTTGCTTGTCCACTCGACCTATGTCCTTATCCCTCAGGTACTGAGTTATATACATTCTGTTTCCGCTGACTTGAGTGCCCAGCTCAAATTTCAGGTCCGCTTGATGCCCACGATGACTGAGAATTACAATGATCTAGTAGGGGATTTGCCATGGAACCCTTTTAGTGCTAGAGTAGCTGTTCTAGCTCATGCACTGTTTCATAATGCACGAGCAAAAAGCGTATATCAAATGAAAGTATATCGTTACCAAGCCGATCATTTATTTATCTGTCTGCGGAACCTTTTGCTATGGCGGGCTCTCTTTTTTACGGGGCCACCGCATTATAATTGCTCCCCCCTGGACTGGATACATCCAAGAGAAATTGTAGCAGACGCATGCAAAATTCACCTCAGTACTACTGTCAAGGGCTCATTGCTTTTCGCTTTCCACTATTCCGCAACATGTCGGCTAACAACAACTTTCTGACCCTTGCTCTTGGGTGCTGGAGATAGTTACTTGGGCCACACCAGTAGATTCCTTGCCACACCTTGCTGAGCCTTATCTCCGTTGCATGATATCCAGGAATGCTAATGTTTTCTCAAGCAGCAAAACACATTCTACGAACAAGTCAAATTTGGACTCCTTGTCCGTTTCGTCACGCATGCTAGCCAACTAACTAGGAAACAAGATGTCTATGAATGAGTTAATCAACGTATATTTATTCTGCTCACAAACAAAGTAAGTAAGTAAGTTTGTAATTAAAATCTGGTTCGTACGTACAATAATTGTCCTTACTCAATATTTTTAAATTCGACTATCTCAAATGTTATGCAAAAGCCGAGTAAGGACAGCGCTAATTCACTAAGCCGTAGACATTTCGGTCAGATTGTGAGCTATGTTGAGACTTTCACCAGATTCATTCATTTCACTTAAGTTGGAAGGAAACAATGCTACCATTTTCTAATGAGTTCCTCTTCTTCGACATAAGTAGCATCGAGCATCTTGCAGTCTACACCGTAGATACCCCCTCTGCATCCAGCTAAGCATAATTAGGATTGTAGTGTGTCTTCTCGTGAGGAGATAAGCAGCCCACACAACGTTCGTCATAGAATCTTGTGATATCACTGGTAGCGGACACGAATCCAATATCCATTCCACTTTATTTTACTTTATCCGGAACACCGCCAATTGTTTAGCACTTTAGCAAAAGGCAAGACTCATTAACATTCTTCTCTCTCCAACCACCGCGAAACGTAGCAACACCATATTTCGTCAAGGGGTTATTCCAAATCAATTGAATACAAAAAACCTGAAGGCAATTAAAAAAGAAAGACAACAAGGAGTGTATGTACAACTTCAACCACGACAATGCCTCTGTTGCTGCAACTGAAGCTCCAATCACGCAACGTAAGCTATTCAAATTCAATTGTCGCGGGAAGTCGCCGATGCTGCCCGAGGGGACCACGCGCCGCCGCTGCGTGGTGCTGGCGGACGGCAGCGCCATCGGCTGCTACCAGCGGCGCGCACACGAGACGCACGTGGTGGTGCTGGAGCCCTCGGGCCTCGCGTACTCGTACATCCGGCCGAACGGGACGCGCTCACGGCACTTGACGCCCACGGCGCTGTCCGCCCATCGCGCCCTGGTGGTCGACACGCTGGCGCTGCGCAACCGGTTCTCGGGCCGCCCGCCCTATCTGCACTGGCGGCTCCTGCAGACGCGCGACGTGCGGCGTCGGCGGCGCGTGGGGGCGATGCGCGCCAGGTGGCCGGCGACGCGCAGTCGTCTCAAGGTGGCGAGGCTGCTCAATGGCGAGAGCAGGTGCTTCGAGATGCAGTCGATCGAAGGAACCGCCAAGGTCCGGCTGAACCTCAGCGGGACGCTGGTGGACGTCTTCTGCTCCGTGGAGGTGAAGATGTCGGACGAGGACGAGCAGGAGAGCAGTCACGCACACTTTGGGACGCTGCAGCAGACGTTCTCGGTGGCGCAGACACCGCCGACTTTCGAGCTGCCGGTGCGCACGCTGCTGGCAGCGAAGGCAGCGTGGGATAAAGACCGCGAAGCGGAGATTGAGTATGTCGGAGAAGGGGAGGAGAGGTCGATGACGATATCGGAGCTGCCGAGAAATGGAGCGTTCACGGCGCGGCCGGTGTTTTCGGTCATTGCTGCGAGCAGTGATGGAGCTGAAACGTCTGGCGAGGAGAACGACAGTTTGGCGTTGGCGGAGATACTGCGGGTTGCCACACTTCCATCGAAGTTCCTCTATCGTCGTGTGGTGGCGGAGGTGATCGGAGAAGCCACGACAATCCTCGTGTCGCGAAGCTCAGAAAATTTACTACCAGACATTGTGGTACGTTGGGCGGCAATTTAAAATGTGACGAGGTTGCTGACGCGCTGCGTTGATGCAGGTGCAGTTAGATTGTGAGCGCTCAGTTTTGACAGGAAGTGATGGCTTTTTCACTTGGTATGACGAAGCTGGGCATCGTGCGCATCGATTCACACGTGAAACAATTCCACCACCTTCTATTGTTGACTTTCAAAGCACAAGCGACTCCGTTGCGTCCATCTGCCAGCATATTGACTACCTGCTCCAAGCATTCAAGTATGCCGACCCTCCACTTAGCCAAGGGTCTACGCTATCGTCTTCGTCAGTGCAAGAGGATCTAGAACTGGTCGAGGAGGTTGAAAACGAGCAGGGCCGATTCCGCGCGTACCGTGGCGGGCGCGTTCGTGTTGCATTCACCGACCGCACGATTCTTCAAGTTGAACGTGACGGGGAGTGTTGCTCATTTTTCTTTGCTGACGGCAGCACGGGCAAAACCACGTTATCAGCAGCGCCATTGCGACACCGCGCCTACATCTACCAGGCCTTGGAGTTCGGCGATTGGGCTTTTGCGTCTCAAGAGGAACGGATGCAGCGTCATGTGAAACGACAAGAGGCTCAGGCTGTCGTCGCGCGAGAGCTTCAACGAATTAATGTGCGCTGCGGAATGAACAAAGAGTTCGATGTGCGCTACCAGCAGTGTATTAGCAAGGATACCAGCGACTCATTTGTGGGGCAGCTAATGGAACAAGCCCAGGTGAAGCAGATCGATAGAGCAGACCCATCGTTGGCAATGTCGCTAACTGCAGTGCAGGAGCTTCAACAAGCCACTCAGCAGCACATTGCAAGTGTCGACCAAGCACTACGCGCAGCAGCGTCTGCGACAGCCAACGATACACAACGACACCAGTAAAAAAGCAACAATCACACGAGTTGATCAAACGAAACTGTCTATCTCACAAAATGGCTCGAGCGCCGAAGCAGTGAAGCGATGAAGACCAAAAGAGGCATTTACGGTGAAAGGGTCGAGTTGGCAGAGACTGCCACGGCGCCGAGCGTGCACGGGTCCCCTACTTCCTCTTCCGCAGCGTCTCCTCCTCGCTCTCCTTCGCCGCTACCTGTGCCTCGATGTTCTTGACGGCAGCCTCGGCCGCCTCGGCCTGCGCCATGGCCTTGGCCCTGGCCGCTTGCATCGCCTTCATCTGGGCCTCGGCCGCCTTGCGCTGCGCCGCCATTTGCTGCTCGGCGATCTGATTCATAAACTGCACGGCCTGGGGGAAGATCTTGTCGGGCCAGCCCTCACCTGCGTCACAGCAAGCAGAACACGTGCCACGTCAGCCTCGTCCACCTGCAAACGACTACCACCAGCACCAGCAGCAGCAACGTACCGGGCTTGAGCTCCTCGGCCTCGCGCCGCACCTCGTTGATCTCGTCGTTGATCATCTCCTCCGCCATCTTGTAGCTGAGGAAGGAGCCGTCCTTGAGGATGTCGTTCTTCTTGAGGCGCTGGATGCCGGCGCTCTCCGACTGGATCTTGCGGATGAGCGGGATGTCGGCCACGGCGCGGCGGAACAGCAGCTGGAAGCACTTGTCCTTGTCGTCCGGGTGCTCGGCCTTGCCGGCGCGGTACTGCTCCACCTCCTCGGGCAGCGCGAAGTCGAAGCCGTTGATCATGGCCTGCAGCGACTCGTCCACCTCGTCCGTCTTCTGCGGCAGCAGCACGCGCGCCGCCATGGCCAGCAGCACCAGCGTCACGCCCGTCACGGCGATGGCCACGATCTGCAGGTCCGTCAGCTCCATGACAACTTGGGTCTCTGGCTGTCGGGGACGTTGGCGAGTGGGCTCTGACGCTACGTGTCGGCATCAGGTCGCGCTGGTCATTTCGGCCAATCCAATTCTTCCTGTATTCCGATTCGCTGAAAATAGCGTCGACGTCTGATTCGTTGAAAACCCAGTCTCTTTTGGCCCAATCACATTTGAAGCAATATGGCGGGAAGCGAGGCCAGCTCGGCGCTGCTGCGCGCGCGCGAGCTGTGTCTGCTGGGCGACTACGAGCGCGGCCTGGCCGAGTTCCGCGCGGTGCGCAAGGCGCTGGAGACGCAGCTGGGCGCGGACCCGGCGGCGCGCGACGTAAGTGGCCGAAACGCACGCTAGACGCCGATAAAACGCTGAAAAAGGCTGTTGCAGTTCCTCAAGGACCTGCAGAGCGAGTTCCGAGCCGTCCTCGAGTACCGCAGCACGCTGCAGAGTCTGGCGATCGCAGCCAATAAGCTGCAGGACACGCGGAGACGCGGACGAGCCGCCAGGGAGCGCAGACGCAGGCAGCAGCAGGAGGAGCAGGCGGCCGAAGCCATCGCCGAGGAACAGGCCGCCCAAAAGGTGAGACGGGGCCAGGCGCTGCTTACAGGGAGGACAAGCTGCTAAGCTAATGCTGAATAGCTGCAGACCAAGCAGCAGCTGAGTAGTCGAGCTAGAGAGAGGCAGGTGCCGCTGTGGATGCATCGAGGAGAGCCAAGAGTCTCGACAGTTGCCAGGTAGTTTGTTGTAGATGTGGAGGATGGAGTTGTTGAAGCTGATCTGCTCGACGTGTAGAGCGCGACAGCTGCAGCAATCTCGGAAAGGTGCTGCAGCTACTACGAACCGAACAAAGAGGACGTCACTAGATAAAGGTTGGTAGTTGTGATCTGATATGGTTTAATGGTGATATTCACGAGATATGATATCAACAGAAAACAAAACGCGAGGTGCAAAACGAAGCGGTGGGTCAGTTACGGCAGGTGCAGACACAAAGCAGCGGAAAACGGGGCGAGGCCCTCGATCTGCGAAAAGACGTGAAAGTGTTCAAAGTACAGCGAGCTCGACCAACACTGAAGCAAATCAAGAAACGATCGCGGGTAAAGTCAAGTACTCGGAGTTGGCCAGAGAAAATGACTGGGTGGATCGAGAACTTATTGAAGCCATTGAACGGGATATCGTGGATCATGGAGAGAAGATCACGTTTGGGGACATTGCTGGTTTGGAGCACACGAAACAGCTACTGCAGGAAACAGTGATGCTTCCGCAGATCGCGCCTCATTTGTTCACGGTTTGTTTCGTAATTACTTCAGCTGTATGCCTATGTATGCCGCTAATAACCCGTAATGTTGTGTGGCAGGATGGTCTGCTCAAGCCTTGCAACGGAGTGCTTATGTTTGGCCCACCTGGAACAGGAAAAACACTTCTTGCTAAGGTATTCATTTTTCAGGTGTATGAGGCACTTTCACGTGCAGGTTTAACCATTTTTCTTACTGCAGGCCGTTGCACACGAATGCGGAACGACATTTTTTAACGTTTCTGCGTCGACACTGTCGTCGAAATATCGTGGCGACTCAGAAAAAATGGTCCGAATCCTATTTGACATGGCGCGATACTACGAACCTTCTATCATCTTCATGGACGAAATCGATGCCATTGCGTCTGCTAGAGGCGCTGCAACGGAGCATGAAGCAAGCCGGAGGTTTGTAGCAGCCAGCCTGCGCAAGCCTATTATGTTATCGTTGCATTAATTAAGGTTCCAATAACCGTGCACTAGGGTTAAAACGGAGCTTCTCGTTCAGATTAATGGCGTATCATCTGGAGAGCACGAAGGCAGTCGTGTGATGCTCTTGGCGGCTACTAACCTTCCATGGGAATTAGATGAGGCCATGCGACGGCGACTTACAAAGCGTGTGTACATCCCACTTCCTGAAGCGGAAGCACGCCGGGCCCTCTTTGAGCTTAACCTGGGACGAATTGATGTGGGGCCAGATGTCAAACTGGACGATCTCGTGGAGGAAACAGAGGTACGATCTTGGTGATGTGCATGCGCTGATTGCAATGCTGTGCATCTAATGCAGATTTGTTACGCTATCTCTTGCAGGGCTACAGCGGAGACGACATTACCAACGTCTGCGAAACAGGTTAGGAATGAAACGATCCAGATCGAGTTGGTATCAACCTAATTACTCTATCTCGTTCACTAAATTATCATTTTAGCCAAGCGAATGCCTGTGAAACGAGTATACACCCCAGAACTACTTCTCAAGATGCGACGCGAGATGGAGGCAGGTGAAGACTTCCGTGAGCTCGAGACAGAGCGCCTCATAGTTACCAAGGTACTTAATATAACGGTGACTGAAGGCATTGTTTGTAAACTTACTATTTGACGTTCTGGTTTTCCCACTTGTGTAGGCCGACTTTGTGGAGGCTCTCAACAATGTGTCAAAGTCCGTGGGGCACGATCAACTCCGCAGGTTTGAGGAGTGGGAAGCCGAGTTTGGGTCTAAATAGCAGCACACTTGAGACCTGCTCTTTCTCTAGCGATCATCCTGCATGTTGTTGGGCAGCGCCACACTTCAGTCAGTATGACTTTGCCCCTGAGCCCAGTGGACATTCTCGCCATCGAGGGCTTGTGCAACAGGCAATACTCATTGCCAAACTGATTGCCAATCTGATCGTAGCTCCCACGATATGAAACATACTAAGAGGCGCAAGCTACACGCTACTCTACAAAAGGTGTGACGCAGATGCCTGCTGTATGGGTTTTCATAAATGCTAATCAACATGTGCAACAGGAAATTCAAGAGCAGATCCGTTTGATGGAGTCTCATGTGGCTGGGTTAAGAACACAAAACCTAACTCCACACCTGATCATTGAGAATGACCCGATACTTCGACTCTTAGCGGTAGAGCTCGCCGTACTCCTGTATACTAAGCAGGCTCAGCAACTACATGTCGCGAAAATGCAGTCCGCCTTCACGCGATGTCTGGTAAGAATGTGGAGCCCCAGTCCTGTTAAGATGCTGATGTATCGTGGTACATTAACATCGCAGATCGACCAGCCTTACTACCCTCTATACAGGCATATTTGTCTAACGAAGGATTGGGACGAGAGGCGTGCTACTCTCCTGGCGATGAGAGAAGAAAAGCTACGTAATGCGTACGATTTTGTCATGTCACCAGTTCATCGTATCGAATCGGACAAAACGCAATTTTCGGAGAGCAGGATTGAAAGTGAGCATGGCGATCTGTGCTGTGTCGTTTTGACACGGTGCACTTCCCAGGAGTTACCTCTCGAGCAAGTTTTCGATGCATTCTCATTTTTCATGACAAACATGGAAATCGTTATTTTTGAGCAACTTGGACATGCCATGCATGCTTCGTGACGGCTACGACACCATTCAAGATGAAGCATTCCGTAGTCGATTTATATCCAAAAAGGGGTGTGGCATTGAAGTAGACGGTAACGCTATATCATTCAGGCACATGGTCAAAAAGAACGATGATGGATATGGTGAAGAGCCTCGTGGTATTTTACTCATCGATTGCACGTTAGCATCCACTGAGCGAGTATGGGGGATTCTTCCGGTGCGATTGTGTTGGCAGCAAGCCGAAGGCAATCACTCTAGTGTGGTAATAAATTGAGACGCAAGTAAGTGTAGGTCGAGTTAGCTGTCAGCATGCGTCGAGGGACGCACATCAAAATAGGCCAGCAGTGAGAAGTACCTCGTGGCTGAGGCGTTCTTAGAAATGGTGACATTTGATTTTTTTTTTGAGTTTGAGGTCTCGTGAGTTGATCGCACTGGTCCTTCCACCTGGTTATGCAGCGCAGTGTCAGAATAGCGATCATCTAGACGATGCTGCAGTTGTATGGTAAAACAAATGCCGTACTAAGGCAGCTGCCAATACGAACGAACATGCACGGATCAGCACGACATTCACGAAAACCCATCAAAAAAATACAGCACGAATCGTTTGGTACCAGACCGCAGCAGCTTCTTTTAGTCCGTACAAACTGCGTCGCAGTTTACACACCATCCCGGTCTTGGCACGAATCCCTTCTGGAATTGCCATGTACACAACTTCCGTGAGGTTTCCATTGAGAAACGCTGTCTTCACATCATATTGGCGAATCTTCAGTCCATTGAAGCAACACACTGACAAAAACACTCGGATCGTGTTGGTGCTTGCAACTGGAGAATATGTGTGGAAGTAGTCAATCCCCTGTGTTTGTAGGTATCCAAGCGCAACCAGCCGCGCTTTGTAGCGCACAATCTCCCCCTTTTCGTTATATTTGTATGCAAACACCCAATTTGAACCGATAACTTTTACTCCTTGCGGCCTCATGATCAGGTCCCAAGTGTGATTTCTGACGTGTGAGCGGATCTCACTTCGAATCGCTTCCTTCCAATATCTAGCTTCCGAAGAAGCCATCGCTTCAGCGTAGCTTTGTGGTACTTCAGCAGCAGAAAGTGCAATTTCGTACTCATCGAGCCGAGGACGCTTGCTCTCGGGTTCACTAACATCATCATCGCCTTCTGCCGAAATAGACGAGTGTGGTTCACTATCGAGTAGCGGAATCTCACGACTCGGAGCAGCATCTCCATTTCTAGTAGATGCGGACGATCTCGCTGTGAAACACTGGTACGACGAGGCACTCCGGAGAAAACAATGCGATTTTCACGTTCACCATGCGGTACAATGAATCGAGGTGGTTCTGGTCTATCCAATACTCTGCGATTAGAGATCGTATTATTTATACTTGGTGGTCGGGCAGACTGAACTAGAGCATTATCTACTGCCACTGATTGTCTAGGCCGTCGAGCTGTTGAATGAACCAGTTCGTTATGATGGAAGTTACTGCGCTGCAGCTCTTGCGAGTTCGTTCTCCCCCCTTCCATCACAGCAGGTGAATTCATCGAAGTTGGTACAAGCGCCGTTGGTTCACCTTCCTCATCGACTTCCATGTCATCAGTAGCGTTAGTTTCTGTGACGTCTTCCATGACCACATCATTGGTGTTGCTCTCTACACGTCTGGATCCACTAGGCGATTCCGGCATGTTTTCATCGAACTCAAACACAACCTGCCTATTTGGTGAGTAATTCAAATTTTTACCATCGATATTTGTGTACAAGGATGGAGCATGCTCATCCAGTTTCACTGTACGTGTCGTCACTAAGCGCTCTTCTTCACAATCCCAAACACGATACACTTTGCTTCCTTCAGCGTACCCGAGAAAAATGCACCGGTGAGCTTTAGCATTAAGCTTTGATAGCTTCACTTTCTTGACGAAAAACATATCCACGGCAACCGAACACGCGCGAATACTCTAACGACGGTTGACACCATTAAGAACTTCAAGTGGGTTGGTTTTGGGACGAGCAGTGTTCGGGATGCGATTCACGATGTGTGCGGCTGTCATAAATGCTTCTCCCCACCACTGTTTATCGACTTGCATGTGGTACAACATCGATCGCGCCATCTCGGTGAGCGTGCGGTTCATGCGCTCTGCTAAACCATTCTGTTGTGGTGAGTACGGGGCACTCGTCTGGTGAATAATCCCTTCCTGTCTGCAAAACACATCGAATCGTTTGCTGGTGTACTCGCCACCGTTATCCGTGCGGATGCACTTGACACGCTGACGATACTGTGTTTTCACCAGTGCTGTAAACTCCACAATATGTTGAAACACAAGGTTCTTCGACGCGATCAGGTAAACTTGTACGAACCGAGAGAAGGCATCAACGAATGTAACAATGTACTGGGCTTCCCCCTTCGACTTCGGTTTCAACGGACCCATTACATCGCTGTATACAATATCAAATGGAGCGTTTGACTTAATAACATTGCCAGACTTGTGCAAAAATGAACTGGCCGACATCTTCCCTTCGCACATCCTTCACAAAGTCCAGCTCCATCGTCATCGCGGATCTTCAAGTCTTCATACGCGACACTAATCAATTCAGTTTCTTGTCCGTCACATGGCCCAGCCGTGCGTGCCAAACATCACTACCATGCTCTTGTGAGACGGCTGCTTGATTCGCTTCTTCTACCAGAGCAAGTCTCGCCTCCAACGCAAACAACTTACGAATGCGTGGAATTTTCGCAATTGAGCGACCCCTAAACGATAGTACTGCAGTGTCAGCTTCAAAATGCACCCCGACGCCTCTTGCAGTCAACGCAGAAATTGACATGACCTTGCGGTCGAGGTGTGGCACAAACTGCACACCCGTAAGTGTAACCTTCCCTCCATCTTCCATGATAAGCTTCACAGACCCATCTCCAGCTGCTCTTAGTCGTTGTCCATTAGCCACGGTGATGTCAATTGGCTCAGTTAATTCTCGAAAAACATTAAAGTCCACTTGGTCTCCCGACATGTGCGAACTAGCACCACTGTCTAAAATCCAAACAACTTTATCAGTCACTACCGTGATCGTAGCAGAGAATACATATTCATCACTAGAGTTTTCCTTCAAACTTGGACAGTTCGCCTTCTTGTGTCCTTGTTGCTTGCACTCGTAGCACGTTCCTCGGAATTCGCTTTTGCCATTTCCAGCCCAGGGCTGACTACCGCCTCCACGACCACCTCCACGGTTGTATCCACCACGACGCCCATTTCCTCTTCCGCGGCCACGATATCTTTGCCCATGAATCGAAGCTCTAAAGGCTTGTTCCTTGGTATCCCTTTTCTGGATCACTTCAGCTTCGCGCCGTAGCATCTCCTTCGTGTCGAGCAGCGTCACGTGCTCTTGTGACTCGATTATACGAACCATTGTATCGTACTCCTGTGGTAGACTACCGAGCAGGATAACAACCTTCTCGTCATCCGTCATTTTCTCCCACAGCAGCAAGTCGCGCACATAAATCATCAAAGCGTGCAATGTGTGTCATTAGGTCTTCACCGGAACCCAACGTAAATTCATGCAATTGCTTCCCCCGTTGAACGCGATTATGGAGCGATTGCTTCACAAAGAATTGCCTTCAAGGCCTCCCAGGCCTCCAGCGCTGTGCTTGCCTCTCGTATCATCGACTGGTATGTTGGGCTTAGCATCTTTGCCACCACAGCCAAAGCCTTCATATCGGCGACGTTCCATTTATTGGTCTCCCGGAGCGCTGCTTTTTCTGGCTTCATGGCAGCGACAACATGGTCTTGTAGCTTCTTCCTCGCTAGTGTCATTCGAGCATTAAACTCCCACAGAAAGTAATTTTTATCGGTGAGGATCTCGTTTGGGTTACTTGCCGTAATGGGCTCATAACCTGAAATGGTCGAAGGGCTCTTGTTCGCTGCAGTGCAGAATGAAAAGTGACTTGTTTGATGAGAAGGTTTAGCGTGCTACCTTCCTAGCCTACCCCCTACCAAAGTACTGTTCTAGAGCTCTGGAAACTTCGACACCAACACTCTCTTATCTTGCGTGTTGCTTTGTACTGTCTGTGACAGAGCAGGTCACTCACGAGCAGATCCTCAGCAGGTTTCTCAGTGGACCGGGTGGATAAACTACGAACGGTTGTGTACATGTACGCCATCAGGAATAGTTTTGAGATTAGCAAAAAAATTAAAAATAGTACAGCAAAAGTCAAAACACGAAAGAAATCAATACTATTAATAGAAGCTGGTTTAAATTTTTTTTTTAGGATCAATTGCTTCAGGGTACGGAAAATCAAAGGTTCGAATCCTTAAAATAACTATTTTAGTTTAGTGTTTTTTTGGTATTATGATAACTTGTCGATAATTGCCTGGAGAAACATATACAGTTATTGAAGCACCTAAAGGGGAATATGGTGTTTATTTTTTAGTTTCTGATGGTACAAATCCAATGGGGTTCGACATGATGTTGACAGAATTGATTCCCTTCGTGCTATATTTTTCAAATACCAAAAATAAATTTGTTGGCAAACAAAAAATTGTCGGCAAGCGGTGGACTACCGAGGACCCAATGCGATGACGGATGTAATGGCTGCGGTGATGCCAATTCTTTCTGTTGTAATGGAGAATGTAAGAGGCAATCAACACTTTGGTTTGTTTGACTTCTTAAAAGGTTTCTGGCAATTGCCTCTCGCCGAATTCTGTCAGGAGTGGCTATCGTTATGACAGATGAGAAGATATTTACTCCGCGTCGCGTTCCACAAGGCTGTAGTGGCGCAGCCATCCATTTCCAGAAGACAATGGAAACGTGTTTCGCTTCATTACCTTATAAGCACCTCCTTATTTGGATCGATGATCTGCTTTTGTTCGCAGCGGATATCGATACTTACTTGTGCAAGCTCGAGGAGCTGTTTTCTTTTCTGAATGACTTTGGCTTGAATCTGAGTGTTAGAAAATCTAGCCTGTATCAAACCGAAGTTAAATGGTGCGGGCGCATTTTTGAATGCCAATGGGGTTCGACATGATGTTGACAGAATTAAATCTTTTCGTGCTATTCCTTACCCCACCACAGCAGCTGAATTGCAACAATTTCTCTGTGCTGTGAACTGGATGCGTGAGAGTTTAGTCGACTTTGCTCGTCAAATTGCTCCGCTGCAGAAGAAATTGGATGAAGTTCTGACGCGCAGACGTCGTACCAAGCGAGTTGCGGCTGGTATCAAACTATCCCTTACTCAAGAGGAGTGCGCAGCGTTTGACAAGGTCAAAGCAATGCTTTCCAATGCCGCCACTCTCGAATTTCCTGATGATAATGCCACCACATGCCTTTTTCAGATGCATTAACCGATGGCTGGTCAATTCTCGTTACTCAGGTAGCTGATTACGACCTCAAAATTTCAGTGGTGCGACAACAACATCGTCTCATCTACTGTTTGAGTGGAACTTTTACAGGTGATCAACTCAACTGGACAGTGATCGAGAAAGAGGCTTTCTCTCGATCACAATGGCATGTGATAAACTCGACTATTTACTGCTTCGTCCACAAGGATTTCGGTTTTTTAGCGATCAACGCAATTTAATTAACGTGTTCGCCCCAGTGGAGAATGTCAAGAAGCATAAAATAAAGGCAAACTATTGCGCTGGAGTATGAAGATGATGAACTACAGGTAGATTATCGAACACATCGCGGGACATGAAAACGTCTGGGCCGACATGATGAGTCGTTGGGCTGGAAATCCTAGCCACCGGGTAGCCATGAAGTGCATCCGGGTCGTAGATACTACGTCTGTGTCTTCAACAGAGTCGTCTTCACGCAGACCCGAGTTCCTGTTTTGAAACGTTCACCTCTACGCCCTCTAGATGATGATACATTTGTTTGGCCTACGCTGGAAGAATTGGCTAGCGAACAACAGAAATCAGACGCACCGGTAAATTCGCTTCGGAACGATGACGGTATTTTAACTATCTGGCAAGCTTTGGGTTCCTCCAAGCGCAAACGATTTTATTCAACGTTGTTTATCATTGTGCAGTTTGGTTCCCAAGGGAACCGTGGTCATGCTGCCATGGTTGAACAATTACGTCGACGTTTTGCTGTGGATAACCTCTCTTCACTAGCATCAACTTTTGTTCGTGAATGTCGGCTTTGTTTGCACTCTAAAGGAGGAAAAAGAATCTAGACCGTGGGGAGAAACGATCCAGTGTTTTGAGCGAAACGGAGTTCTTCAATTTGATTCTCTTCAGATGGGAGAAAGTTTTGGTACCTCTAAGTACCTTTTGGTACTGACGGACCACGCGACCCATTACTGTGAGCTTATTGTTGCTGACACTGCCGACAGCACAGTGACAGTCGAAGTTCTACTGGCTTGGCACGCTCGTTTCTGTCTACCGCCACTTTGGGTCAGTGACAACGGAGCTCATTTTAAGAATGAAGTAATGAGTGAGCTCGCACGACGGCTGAAAGATCAGCACGAGTTCACACCGGCGTATTGTCCTTCGATTAATGGCTCTATCGAACGAGTCAACCGAGATATTCTTCAAGTTGTCCGAACTTTAATCTTGGAGTACAAGATCAGTCACCACGACTGGGTGTATCTCGTTCCTATCATTCAGTCTAGTCTGAATCATACCCCTGTGCCTTCCCTGGGGAGTAAGACTCCTATCGAGCTTTCTACCAGGCTTCCCTGTCCGTCGCCTCTACGTGGATTTTATCTCCCGGATGACAAGTTCTCAGGACATCCCCGTCGGGGCAATATCGACACATATCTGGTTGCACTCAGAAGTAGTATTCAGGATATGCATCAGTGGTGGCCGATCAGAAGCTCAAACAGCAATTACTAAATAAGAGGCGAGCGAGAGGAGAAAACTTGGTCAATTTCTCCGAAGGCGACTACGTCTTACGCTCACGAGTGGATGACAAAAGTGGTCTTAAGCTTTTGGTGACGTGGGTAGGACCTTATCGCGTCGTCCGAGCTGATCCGCATTCGTTTCGAATCCAGCATCTTGTCACTGGTACAGAGCTTGATGTTCATGCTCCCGGCTTAAATTTTATGCCGATGACAGCTTAAATGTGAGCAAGGAACTTCTCGAACATATTGCCGCACAAGGTATTGTTCTAGCTGTTGGAAACAAGTCCAGTCATCGATGGAACGACAACATAAATGACTACGAGCTTTTGGTAGAGTGGAAGGTCTGGAACCGATTGAGAACTCCTACGAACCTTTTACTAATCTAATACGTGATATCGCGGTTTTAGTTGAAAGCTATGTGAAAATTCACCGGTGACCAGGACCTGGGGGAGCAACTCACGTCAACAGCAAGAAAGCAAGCCAGCTTGCAGACTTCAGTCTCTTCAAAGAAGCGGTTAACCGCTAAGAAGAAGAAAAAACGTGGACGACAGCACAGTCAGTCTCGGAGCAGACTCAACGCGCCCAGCCCGATACAGTGACTTCTGAAACGCGGCAAGCCATTCCTGCACCTCAGCGTCTAAGTAAGGACAAGCGGAAGGCTGTTACGCAGCACGGTCATTCGCCTCAGTCCGGTCACACGCAGCAGCCCGACACAGTGCTACTGAGGCCAATGCTCCATCAATGAAGTCGAATGCACAGCGGCGCACACGGTCTCAGCGCTTTGCACCATCAATTGGTGTTGAAAGACTTGCTAGCGAGCTACCCGTCGGCCTTCGAACGCGTTCACGAACTGTTGTTGCTTCCTCGACCTCTCCTACATGGAGCCATCGACGCCACACCAGAACACCACGTTCCGGCCAGGCTCACCATTGACAGCCTAACGTCGGTTGTGGCTCGTGTAGTCAGAGGTGATGGAAGCAGGCTTCGGGGGCAGTGTGGTGGAATCTTGGAGTTACAGCCAGCTTCCATACACCTGCTAGTCGATCCCGATGATTCTCTGATACGAGAATCAGTTCACTTTAAGGCGAGGTCAATTGCCTTAGAAAAGGAATTGACCGAATCATAGGTACTGCCAGATTCTTTATCTCGAATCTTAGGGACAGCCAGATTCTCCATCTCGAATCTTAAGGCAGCAGCAGCTAGCGACCGATTGAGATCGAACTTAGACTTCACTCACTCTTCATTTCACTTTCTACCACCTAAGTGGAGGAAAATACATTAGGCTACAAATACCTGCAGGCTCGCCACCTGCACTACTTGTCTTCCTTCATCTTACCCTACTCAACTTTCGGAAAACACCAGCAATCGCGTCGCTTGAATGTTGATCTGACTGTGCAACATTTGCATGATGTCGTTTGAATGTCGTTCTAGGCCGACTGGGTCAACATGCACCATTTTTGGATGTGATGATACGGTTTATAAAATTATGCGTCGTATTGTTACGAGCTTCTCAGTCACACCGTTTTCTAAAATTACATTTATGGCACGGTTGGGTGGTGGGAAAGTAGTGATATCTTTGGTCTTGGCTGACGCTGTTAAATTCGCCGTAGGTAAACTCAAGAAGATCGCAGAACTTCTGATTGCCAAGCTTCCCAGGAATCGAGCCGCGTGATGCGGCACAAGCCTTCTCGGTGAAGGCGGCCGTCAATGAACCATAGGGCTCATATCTGTTGTCACGGCTCATGCCAGCACACTGTCAGAGAATACCGTGACTGATACCCACGGCACGGGGTCAGCTAAATACAGCATGTGCACCAGGTGTCGACGAGTATACGCTGGCAACAGAAGAGCGGCGAGAGCAGCAATAGCGAGCTGGATCTTCATATCGAGAAGGGTGTGGAGGAAGCGCGCTTGTAAAGGCCAGTGAAGTTTTCGAAATGGGCTGCACGCGTTGCGGATTTTGTGGCCGAGTAGAGGCACCGTTGGTAAGATCATTATGATTCTAGGACAAGACTATAAGAACGGTGGCTTGGGATTTACAAACCGATATTACGGATGGTTCAGATGAGTGTGTTTTGCTACGAGCTGACAGAGAATCATACGGAGCAACCAGCCGACGCAGGAACGGAGTTGTCGGTCTGCAGATCTCGTACGGTCGCCAACACAATCGATTGCATGGTACACTAAGTGTCGTTGTAAACTTACCTTGTACTTACGTGATACAATAAAAAAAGCAAAGTTTGCTATGGGTAGTCAGAAACCGATCATATATGTGATTACGTGTTCAGTAAGCGTCCGTCGCCTTCTGCACTCCCTGAATCTGATCCAGAACTAGTTAAGTAGTTGGTTCTTCGCTTCACTAATATCACTATGGTAACATGTTCCGACTAAATCCAATAATAGAACGTTCTCAATACTACCCATGTTGGCAGTGGTCACATCTCGATGTCGTTGTGCTATCTGTGGCGCTGCTTCTACATGTACTCGGACTGTACTGCTTCAATACTAATCCTCTCTCCGAACAAGGGTTGCTTCGTCACGATAAGTGCCATTCGTCAACATATTATCCGAAAAAAACGTTCTTGAAAACTAGTTTATCACGAGAGCGGATACAAAGTTATATTACACAACGAGCACATCCTACGATTATTCAAAGAGCCGGGGACGCCCCGGCAGTTTTTGATTTAGTAATGGAAAACACAAGCTAGATTTCTTACTAGAACCTGTCCAGCAAATGTTGTAGTGTACTGTTGCGAGTTTGTTTCTCTGCTGGCTTGATTTCAGTTGCCGACATCGCCTCAATTTGACAAAGAAAATGGATGGCGTCTTCGTAAGACGATCGGTATGCCAGTGTGGATGGACATATGATCTTACATAATGAAGTTGTGAGTGTCACGGGGCTCTAGCATCTCTGCTGACATGCCAGACAGATGCAGCAACCTACCGCACTACCAAATATTGGGTCACGGGGCTGTCCGAAGCTTTAATGGTGGGTGATACTAAATTCAATGAACTACATTACATTTTCATGGGTAGATTGGTTTGAACTATTCAGTAGTATAGAGAAAGAAGTAGAGCTACCTTGATATTTTTGTTGATGGTGAATCAGCTGTGAGGTTACTGTATTTGTATATTGGTTGAGCATCACTACTGTATGACCTCGAAACCGAAAACGACGGGCAGGATTCCATAGGAGGCTTTGCTCAACCCGATTAGCTTCAGATCAAGTGTATTGTTGTTCAGATTGAGCAGTTTCTTTGCCAGCTCTGGCGTAATAGGATTTGCACTCATATGACTACTGTGCCCAAGCCGATCACCTTCGGATCAAGTTGATCATCTTGGGCACAGCTTCTTTGGAATCCCGCCATCTCTTTGCTACGCGTACGCAAACCTGTAACGCAATCGCGCTAGTGCATCAACAGGAGTCGTCACAGAAGTTGAGAAATCGAAAGCACAGCAGGTTCTGGTGTGCTCTCCACTCGTAAATTGCCTTCCTTAACTCAAGTGTGCCAACAACTCTCTGATTCAAGTAAAAGATGTTGGTTTTTAAACTTCTGCTTCTGGCTTTTATCATCTTTACCTCAAGTACTGCGGCAGAGCCAGCACGTCTAATAAACTGACGATTCCCCCGCTATCAACTTCGTAGCACGTATCATTGGTTCAAGGATTTGTTCCTCAAACAAACTCCGGTGGAAAGCGTGCCCTACGGGGCAATCGCGAAAGCGGCAATGTTGGCCCAGAGATTGGCGCCAACGATGAGGAGAGAGATGTTGGCCCAGAGATTGGCGCCAACGATGAGGAGAGAGACTTCATCGATGTGGTCTCCAAACTCCAGCAGCGATAGGCAGAGGAGCGCTGAACGGATACGTGAAGGTGGTTGGCAAGAACAAAATAGTCAACAACTGGGCGTTCAAGAAACTTTTAAATGTTGGCTATACACCTGACGTGGTCAGAGCAAGGGCGATGAAGATGACGAGCGAAAAGGGCAAACTCGCGATAGCACGTTTCCTCAACCTTTACGACGACTGGTATAAGAAGGGCGTGGCAGCAGGAAAAATCGAAAAAACTAGAACGGTTGGCTGATGATCCCCTTGCTTTTCTCACGGGATAATTAAGATGGTCCCTTGAAACAAGCTGCGGGACAGATTGGTGTCAGCCCATATCGAGACAAGCAAACGAAGTCGGTGAGAAGATGACCACCTGAAAAGAATTGGTTGGATTTTTGCTGTGGTAATGCTTAGTCATAGCGATTTAGCAAAGTCAGCGTATTGACATGAGTTTAATCTATTGACTTACCTTTATGTGGACTCGGACTTCGTTTTAAACGTTATTAGTACTCCGACGCACCCGATTGCTAGCGTTGTGCAATTTACAAAAAAAGATATGCGACTGCCCCGTCGCTAGTGGAATAAGTCTTGAACGTTGTAGCATTAGGAAGCCATTAGGATGAAGTCGCTGATAATAATAAAAATGGAAAAAATACTGAAAGGCTTGAAACCTTTGCGCGTAATGAGAGAGTAGCCAGAGCAGATGTAGTGTATTAACGGTAAAACTGGAAGTCCCTAAACTTCTAGCTATTCAACGGACTTTCCGCTTGCCGTGATCACTGGCTGGCGGCGCTCCAAGGTGTAGAGCAGCCATGATAGGCACCGGGATCGGCATCAGTACTACCTCCACTTGGAACATAACGCACATTTCAAAAAAAAAATTGGCAGCGCTCCGCCTCGTTCTCTAGCGGGATATAAGCTGTGCAAAGGCTCACGGCACGAGCCCCCTGTACACGAATTGATGTTAAGGTCTTAAGGAGTTTTGAAGGCATAAAGAAGACGGAAGACAGCAATACACAGACGCTGGCGTACGTGCTCCGCCAAATTAACTTCGGCCACTCTCAATTCACGGCTTAACGCGATCTCGCTTTGCAGCTTCGTATACGACACGAACCTTCCAGCACTGCCCAGTCACGCAACACTGCCCAAGGACGAGACTAACGTCCACAAACGACAGGAACACATGCAGCTACAGTAAAGGCCTTCCTCTTCATGTGATCTCATTTGGTGGCATACCTTGTAGTATACATTTCACTGAAAGTACTTTTGAGACATAAGCAGTTGGTCAGAAGGCTAGGAGTTGCGAAGGGGGAATGTTCATTTGAATTGACATCGTCAAAGCGCTTTTCAAACTCACACTCATTTTGAGTTCTGTTTGCAGGATTCTAGAAGAGTAAAGTCTAACTCAGTGCAATGTTCTGATCTGGAGCACAAACCGATGTATAACTTGGCTTTCAGGGCATTAAAGGATCGTTGGTTCACGATAATGTTTTGGTATTCGATGAGTCAAAAGCTCGTCAAGACATTTATTATGTCTTCTCTGGGATGAACCGAGAAACCGGTAAATGCTCATTACCCATAGACACCACGGATCCGCTTTGTGCACTGTGTCAAATAATTGTATTTGAACAGTTACTTGGTTTTAATGTTCTACTTCTCGACTTCAGAAACCTGAAACATGATCCGGAGGTTCTTAGCCTTTGAATCATTATTTAGTCGTGACCTTGTTGATAGTGTAGTAGTTCGCGCTGTACATCTCCCAAAGGTCCTTGTACTTGTTTCCTCCGATTCGTTGAAGTTTAGTACGAATGTCGCTCGGGGTGTACCCTTTGTGTTTCCATTTACCAAACCTTTTAAAAGTGCCCATGGAGCTCAGCATCTTGTCGAGCTTCGAGGTTTTAAAGAGAGATGCTCTTTCCTTTTCGTCTTCATCCATGATTTCGTGGCTTCGCAGGAATCTCTTCTCGTCGACAGCAATTGCACCTGATTGAACGAAGTCTGGCAATGCCGCCGCTGAGACGTCGTCAGACGGATCGGAGATCATGGGGGCTGCCATCGTATTGCTGCTTGACAGAACAGTGGTTGCAAGAGCAACGAGGAGCACGTACGAAAGACGCATTGTTGCTAATGCTCTGGGATCTTACACCGTCCGATTGAGTTGTTTGGGCCCTTGAAAGCAAATTCAGAAATGAGAGCTGGTCGGGTCTCACGAATAAACCCAATAAATCATGGGATTTACAGATGTGATTACTTTCGTGCTTGGTCACTACCTATTTTTTTCAGCGAGTAAGCAGTCACGGCATGCTCGCTGAAAGCAAGATCCGTGTCGCACCATCAGATCAGGTGCCAAAACACTTTCCATACCTCAATCGTGACTCAAATCTTTGTTACTTCGAAACTCTATAATAGAAATACAACAACCGAACTTTTAAGACAGTAAATTAAGCTGTTTCCGGATCGTGGCAAAACACTAGGTTCCATGGTTAACGAGCCGGCTACCAGGTGGGAAAATGTCCATGATGACTACCCTAACAATAATACATGCAACTGCCTAGAATATGTCAAACATCTACATACATCACTCAGAATTGCTATTGCCTCAGAGTTTGCTGTGGCTCAACTCTGCCTGTCAACTCTGTCTGTGGTTTCTGTACCGGCCAAAGAAAAAAACACGTCTCAAGGGAGATGTAGCCGTCTAAACACAACGTCGCGAACTTGTTATTCGTGAGATATTATATCCACAAATCATGGTATGTGAGCAGAGCGTAATACACTGATAATCACCAGCTGATGATGCAGAATATCGTTTGTCCGGCGGTTATGGCGTGCATCCACTTTTTACTAAACCAGTGCGTGGATGGGGGATGCGTACTCTTTTTAATCGTAGTCTCTTGTCAGATTGAGCCGCATAATATGCAGCGGGCGTCAAGTGCCTTGGTGAAAACTTTTGAGCAAGCTTCAGCCTCAAAGTGCCCTCGATTGGCGATCATGGCTACGAGAAGTTAATGAATAATGGCAAAAACAAAATTCATTCTACAAGCATGTTCCGTGCAGCATGACATCATTTGAATTAGAGTACTATCGCGACCTACAAACGGAACGGCTTAATCACATTTTATCATGTGATTGTATCAACATATCTCACATCGCATCAAATAAGCAAACCGTACTAGAATGGTAATCAACAATACAACAAGACACTATTCTGAAGCCTTAGTCCAAGATTTGTTTAATACGCTGAACTAATGTTGCGCAAAAATTCCTCGTGCTCCTGGCGACTATAAGTGCAATTTCTCACCCTTTCTCGGCCAAGTAGCGTACAGAACACTAGGGTGGGTTACATCAGGCATAGGATTAGCTTCCATAACCCAACAGTAACCCGCTTGTTGAAAACTGTTTGTAGTCGCAGATTGGTATGCACAGGGACGGCATGCGTACCGGTACACAAAAGCGAGAACGCATTAATTTACGCAGAGAGGAGTTACGTCCATAATCTTACTACGTAATACGTATGGCTTGAACAGATTGATACTGGGACCCCATGTGTACTCCTGTCAAGTGCAAAATATACGAGGCTTGGTGCTGGTTCAAGAAGTGTGGCTCTTAGAACTGATAGGTTCATGTAGTGTTGCACGCGAGCCTTGCCGCGTGAGCTCGTTGCCAGCATCTTTTTATTGAATGAGGCTGCGCTCATTACCCTAAATCCTTCATTTTTTCGCGTGAGAATCCCGCCTTCAATTGCTTGCTGCTAGTGCAGTACAACAAGATGAATAGGCTTTTTCCAAAGGTAATGAGCCTAGAAGTCGCACAGACCCCATGCAATTAACTTCATCAGGTTCCAAAGAGCAGGTGTAGGCCAGGAGTTGTATTCCAGACTTGGCTGCGACAGCGCACAACTCAGCGAACTTCTTGTCGTGTTGGAAGGAAGGAGCAAACTCGTCGCAGTCGTCGCGCTGCACCAAGAATATAATTGCCCCGCTCACTTTTGATCTTGTCGGTTTTTCACTTGTGTTGCTTTCTGCTGAGTCAGCCTTTGTCGATAACAGTTCCGTTAACTCAGTAACATGCTTCTGCGCTCGAGTTGAAATAGTGTCCGGGAATACGGCGCAACGTGATGGGGTTTTGTCGACTCCATCCACAGCGAGTGTGGCACTCTTCACCTCAACATACTTTTCATGGGCAACGGTGCCATCCTCTGCATTCGTGGTCAAGACAAAATCCACACGACTGTTTTTAGCGAATTTTACTTCTCGTCGCACTGAATCGTAGTCCCCAAGCTCAGGAAGCCACCGCGAGGCCAGGGCCTCCTCGATCATGCGATTCGCTGATGTGGAATGCACGCCTACCCAAACATCTCTTTCTCCATTCTAAAAGATTGCGCAGCCATGATCCACAACATTAGCCCCACGGTTACACCGTCATTTACCGAAGTCAGAGCTTACACTTACCTGTATCTGAATCATTTCGAGCGTATATGCGTATTTGCGCTTAGGGTCGTCGCTTTTTGACAGCTGAACGCGAGCATTCGGCAGTCCGTCCAGCAGTCCAACCATGGGTCCCGTATTTGGACAATAGATTGTCAAGACTTCTTCCTCTACAGCATTTTCATCTCCGTCAACTTCTGCTGTCGTCTTCTCCATTCCATCCTTCGAAGCGCCATCCAGTAGCACCACGTCCGCCAGGAACCTCTTGTATCGACGAATAAGCCTCGCCGGGACCAGATTCGGGTACCTCAGCATAATCTTAGCGTCGTTTGAGGGCTGGCTAACCCGTTCTTTCAGGGCTGTCAGCACGGGGAACTTCGAACTGGTTGGGGGGACCACCTTCACCTTGCGACCGCCAGAGGTGGTCCCCGACGACGCAGTTTTGGGCTTTACGACCCGCTTTTTACGGTTTTCAGTAGCTGGAGCGCCGGTGCTACTGGTGACAGCAGCGGCTGCAGCGAAGTCACGCTTGCGAGTGCGCAGTTGCATCCTGAAGGCGACACTTCCAGCACCCCGAGCACTTGCCATGATAGCCGCACGATTTCTTACGTCATGCCAATCAAAATGCGTCAATCGGACTGGTTGTAAATACATTTTTAGAGATTTTTTGAACGAATCAGATGAGTGGACACTTCAACATGCGGTACAGCACTTGAAGTTGCTGAGTTCATTGCTTTAGGCCTTTAAAAGCGAGCTGCATTTTTGTCGTTGGAATTAAGCAGCGAGGTGACTCCTTCAATCTCAAATGTGATGACAGAACCAGCCGGGAAAGCAGCACTGAACGACGTGCCCGACAAGTCGACGGTGCTCGCCTTGTACAGTGCTCCCTTGCCGCTTGTCTCGGTCGTCCACGCGTTGATGGGGCCAGCCACGGCGCCAAAGCTGGCGAGGTCGAAGGTGATCGTCTGTGCGTCGCCCGTGTTCACCGTCACGACCACCAAAAGCTTCTTGGCGGAGTCGTAACCCAGGACGGTTTTGGCGTCGTCCGTGGCAAGGATGGTCATGCCGGGGCGGATGTGGCGTGAGTACTGCGCGAGCACGTAGTACTTGGGGTTGGGCGTGCCGATCCAGTTGTCGCCCGGGTTGGACTGGATGAGGCCCCAGCCTCCGCTGTCCAGCGCCTGCCAGTACACGAAGCCTGCCACGCCCATCTCGTTGATGTCCAGACCAATAGACTCGGCCATGGTGAGTCCCGTCGCGTCGTCCTCGCCGTATTCGGAATCCCACAGGCTCTTGGTCAGCTTGTTCGCCAGGTCCTTCAAGGGGCCGCGGTCGGGGCCTCGGTACGCTTCCAGTCCAGAGTAACCGTGAGTGTTCACCTTCTCGATGGCCCCCATGACGTCAGCGTTGGAGGACATGGTAGTGAGCGTAGCCAGCGCCTCCGTAGCCGAGTTCTCATCGGAAGTCGCGATAGCCACGTCTTGCAACTCAAGGGCGTCAAGCTGCTTACGCAGGAGCGGCAGAATTGTGCTCTGAGTGTCTACCGAGAAATGGCATCCTTCCTGCTTTCCGGGGAACTCCCACCACGTCTCTGAGGGCTCATTGAAAGGCTCAACGAATGTGAAGTTGATACCCCAGTCAGATTTGGCTCGGGCCACCACTGTAGCCAAGTACAGCACAAACTCGTCGTGGTTCCAGTCTTGCAGGTTATCATTCTTACCGTTATCACCACCTGCAGTTGCGCGGTTGTTCGTCATCCACCAAGGCGGGGAGTTCGAGAATGCCTCCAAAACATTGGCGCCGCGGGCATTAGCGAGCGTGAGCATAGTACGCTGCTTCGCATCCGCCGACCAGTTCCAGCTCGTGGAGGTTGGGTCCTTGCTCATCCAGTCCAGCCAGAAGCTTTCCATGAACTTGAACGCAGGCATGTTTTCCGACATCTTCATCGCGACCTCAGTTCCGCTGTCGTCGACGACGTTGCTGCTCGATCCGCCGATGTTGTACCGCGCAATGTTGAAACCAAGGGCCGGGATGCCTCCGGTTGCGCCGTCCAGCGTCACGGATTCATTTAGCGTGAAGAGAGCGTCGGCGATATCCGTGCGCTCACCAAAGACATTGGCCCACCAGCAAAGCGACGTACCCCATCCGTCCCAAGTACCCTGCACCGTCGTGGCCGCGTCAGCCTTCACAGTGTAGTCAGCAGCGACTTGCGACGGTTGAACCGACAGGAGAGCGCAGGCGAGGGCCGAAGCCGAGAGAGACCGAATCGTGAGCATTTTCGTACGGGCTCGGATTATCGGTCGAGGCGTCTCCAACTCGAAGCACAAACGAAAATGACAGGTCTTACTTCTTCGGCGCCCGCTGTTCGGACAGAAATCACGCGTCCCTGAATCACGAGCGATAGCTCATCATAAACACGGATCATGGGCTTTGAACAGTGAATTTTAACGCGGGTATCGACACCTCCTTGAGTAACTGCGGGCAGCTAGTCAGAGGATTCGCGACGGATGTGCTCACGATTACTGACGGTTCACTGCCGACTACCAACAGGTAAACCTTCACTTACACGGCGGACGAAACTTTAGTACACAGGACTGAACGAAACTTCTCGCGAGCATGAGTGAGTACCCACTCCATTCCTCATTGCTGTACAGTAGCTAAAGCGTCGCGGTTGCTAAGTCTCGCTATTAGCAAATAATCAACCGATGCCGAGACTGCAAGAAACTCTCGATCGACGTGACTGCTGAGTTGTAGGTTCTGTTGTGTCAGAATGACGGGCTCATAAAACCCCCCGAGACGCTGCGTTAAGAAATTAAGAGCCGTATGCATGCCGAATGCCCGATGGTTCAGCAATGCTGCGTGGAAACCATCGGTGTGAACACGAACAACTCGGATGAACAGAGTGATGCCATCATTGTTGGCCACATTTTGGAGCTTCGCCATATAGACATCAATTATGCCCATTATCCAAGGAAAACACTGCGTCAATCACGCGAGCTATTTTCTACGTCTCAAACAAAGCTGGCACCACGCCCATCGACCTCATGAAAGAAGAATGCGGTGGACAAACTTAACATTGCGAGCGCCTGTCGTTCCGAGAACCACAACACGAAGCGGGAATCCGTGCTCTTTCGGGATAGGACCGCCGTTCATCTCGTACGCTAGCAAGACCCCAGCGTCTGCATCCAGAGCAGTCGCGACAGGAATGGAGGAACCAAACGCTCTCCCTTGAGCATCCGTGTCTAGTGCTTCAAACCGCACCTGCTCAACGTCAGCAGGTGTTGTGATCCCAACGCTGGCAAGCACGTCCACAAGCAGCACACCCGTCCATTCAGCGGGGTCTCGCGCCGAAGTGGCCTTGGACTTGTCGGCCAGGGCGTTCGTAGCTCGTGGCTTGGAGCAGCGGATTGTCGTGGTCACACGATGCTGCCTAAATCTCGTCTTCAGATCACCCAGCGACAACACCATCTCCTGCCCGAGCCCAGCCCTGTTGATCTTGAGCTCAAAGGCGTCCGGGTCAACATCAGGAGCAGGAGAAGACGTTGCTCCTTCAACGAAGAAAAGTCTCTGCAGAGCCGTAGAAGCCGAGCTCTCGCTTGCTGTTGCGCGCTGCGTCTGCTTCACCTCCTCCAGCCCATCGAAGTCTTCGTCGCTGAGGTTCCCGATCCTCAGCTCCTCCAATGTCTCCGGAACACCAGCACGCGAGTGCGGCTCCGACTGCAGCCAGAAGAGCTCCACGGACTTGCCTGCTGCCTGCAGGATCTTGGTTTCTCCGGGGTGGTCCCTAGCAAACTCCGTCACGTCGTACACGCCGCGTCTGTACACGACCCAGGGCCTCTCGCTCTGCTGCACCTGCCGCATCGAGTAGGTCGGCAGCCCAGGCTGCACTTGTCCCGCCCTCGGACTCTCGTCATCTCGCAGAGCAATTGCAGCAGCGACTGCGAGTCCCGCAGCGACAGTTGGCACTAGCCACCTTCTAGACGCGCTTCCAGACGTCCCCGTCGAGTACAGACGCTGCAGCTTGGCAGACGTTACGCATCTAGTGGCGTGCAGCAGCATCCGATTCCTCTTCACGTGAATGAAGGTCGCAGTTCTAGAAGGTGTCGAGTCAGTGAGGGATAATCCCGCGAGAAGCCAAGGGAGGATGGCAATGTACGGCCCGGAGCGACGAGTGGACGCGCTCAGTCCGGATGACAAGAAGCGCAAGCTCAGCCACGCGGAGCGGAAGGACAATTTGGCGGCGGAGATCCGTCTGCTGGAGTCCGGCGTGGCGGTGCTGAGGACCAGGAGCCTGCCGCCTCACGTGGCGCTGCAGAAGGACCCGATCTTGAGACCGGCGGCGGCGGAATACGCGGCTTTGCTGTACTCGATGCGCACGCAGCAACTGCAGGTGGCCAAGATGCAGTCGGCGCTGTCAAGGTGTCTGACGGACCAGCACTATTACCCGCTCTACAGCCACATCAGCCTTAGCAAGGACTGGAACGAACGACGAGCTACGTTGATGGCCATGAGGGACCAGAAGATCCGCACAGCCTTGGACTTCGTCATGGGGCTGGAGAGACCCCATGAGACCATGAAGAAGCAGTTCTCCCTGAACCAGTTTGAGAATGATCAAGGCGATCTATGCTGCGTTCGCTTTGACACGACCTTATTTCCTGGTGTCAAGTCTCTCCAGCAGGTCTTCGACGCGCTGTCCTTTTACAAGAACAACATGGAGATCATCATCTCCGAACAGCTCGGACACATCACACTTCGGGACGACTATGATGTCGTTGATGACAAAGCCTTCAATACTCGGATCTTGTCTACAAATGACAGCGGAGTCACCACGGAGGGCAACGTTATTTCGTTTCGGGCCATGCTTGGCAAGACCGACGAGGGGTATGCAGGAGAGCCTTGCGCTATCATGGTAGCAGACTCGGTTGATGAAGACGAAAGATATCCTTATCTCTCACAAGAACGCGTTCGCAAGGACATATCAACCGCTGTCGTGCTGACTGCAAAGCAGGCCAACACCACTGGTGACAAACTAGGTGATCTAGTTGTCACGATGAGGAGGGCCGCGTTTTACAAGCTACGGCGGCCAGAGTTCCCGCTTTCTGTGTGTCAGTTTGAGGAGCTACGCGATACAATGATGGAATGGTCCGACGTCATGCTGAAGACGATGCGAGGGATACTCTACCCAAGAGTGTGACGTTCCTTCTAGCCTGCCATCCGCTCTAGTGTTTTCGTGCGAGCTAGTGATATTTGATTGACAAGAAAACGTTATTAGCCTTGAGTAACCCGCGGATGTATTGTTAATCCTCCTCCTCTTCATCCTTATCTTCATCCTCCTCTTCCTCTTCAGACTCCTCCACTGAGACGTGAACTCGGTGCCAGGCATTGTTTAGCACACCGCGCATATTCCAGATGGGGGCAATAGTGTCGGGCTGTACGTTGTAGGATGCATCTACGGCCTTGCACATGATATCCAGCTTCTTCGTGCCTGGTGGTACTTCCACATCTAGCTCCCAAGGAGTCCAGGCCCACGCGCGGTTGTACTTTTGACGCTTACCAGACTCATGGAGCTCTGCAGGTGTCCATGTTTTGCCGCCGTCGACAGAGATATCCACTCGAATGATATTGCGGCCGCCGCCACTCCAAGCATAACCTTTGACAGTCACAATCGATCTATCTGTTGCATCGTCCACAAAGTGCACAGAGCCATTCTTGGGCTCCGTGATGGCTGACTGTACAGGCAGCTCCTGAATGGAATCCCCAGCAAACTTCCAATAGTCATCGCGAGAGTAGTCGACGTTTGGTGGGAAGCCCTTGTAGTCGCGCTGCTGCCAAAAGCTTGGACTCTCTTCGGTCGATAGTACAATACGATGGAGGAACTTTACGTTGCGAGCACCAACAGTTCCTGGTACGATAACCCGCAGAGGGTATCCGTGATCACGGGGAATAGTTTCGCCATTCATCTCAAACGCTAACAGTACGTCCTTGCGCGGGTCCAGCGCTGTGGCGACTGGGATCGAGGCGCCATACGTGTTGCCTTCAATGTCAGCATCTAATCCTTCAAACTGCACGTGCTGAATGACCGTGTTGCAGTCGTCGCAGACATCCATGCTCTCCCCCACCTCACAATCACACTGCCCGTGCCGCGAGTCTTCGTCAGTGATGCCAATGCTGGCAAGCACATCCGAAAGCAGGACACCAGTCCAGTTGGCCGTCGATAACGCCGTCGTATCCCAGCTCAGTCCGTTCACCTGTTTCACTCCTGACATCTCTGCACGACGGTTGCCTGCGCATTGCACAGTCGTCGTCACGGTGTGGTGCTTAAACTTGCTCTTTAGGTCATCCAGCGTGAACTCAACTTGTTTCCCCTTGCCAACCCCTACTCCTGAAATCTTCAGGGTGAAGTTCTCGATATCCACTTCAGGAACTGGCAAATGGTTGCGCACGAAGAACAAATCGTTCGGCGTGATGAACGACTCCATGAGCAACTCCGCCGGCGGTTCCGCGTTGAACGGCATGCTCGAGTTCACCTTGAGCGCCGGGTGTCGCGTCGGGTCCCTACTGTACGGGCCTTCGCCGTACCTCTCCTTGCGCAGAGCTTCCAGCATCTCCACGTCTTCCTGCCGCAGATTGCCGATCCTCAACTTCTCCAGGATTTTGTGGACGTCTGCGTGATTGTGCGCCGCATAGAGCTGCCAGAAGGGCTCGATGGAGTTGCCTGCCGCCAGCAGAATCTTGGTGCCTCCCGGGTGCGACGCGATGAACTTGGAGATGTCGTACACGCCGTGTCTGTAGACGACCCACGTGCCGCTGCGGTGCGCGCCCGTGTGCATTTGCACCTCCTCGAAGGAGAAGGTGGGCAGGTCGGGCCGCACTTCCCCCACAGCCAGCGGTGTCTCCTCCGACTCACTCAGCGCGACTGCGAGCGTCCCCACAGCCGCAGAGGCTCCCAGCGCACGCAGTTTCCAGCTGCGCGACGGCTTCGGCCGACGCTGCCATTGGCCACTCGCAGTTTGCAGCGGCGCCAACGCCGGGAAGCCGCGCGGCAGGCGGCGGAGCTGACGCAATGCACTTCTGGCGAGCATGGCGACTTGTCCGACGGTCTGGACGAAGAAGCGCGTGCCTGTGTGCAGCCACACCAGTCGGTGGCAGCTGTGGCTCCCGCCAATCCGCGCGTCGATCGGGAGTAATCAGCGGTGGCGCTAGCTTACTCGACGCGACACCGACCACCACCATTCCTCCTTCGTGTACCCACACACCGATTATGGTGCGTCAGCGGGTCCTGCAGCTCACTTTCCGTTTCGCCCCGCAGCGCGCACGTCGCCCGTGATGCCGTCGCAAGAGACCTCCACGGCGCTGGCCGTCGCCTCGTCCGTCGCCAGCGTGGGCCTGGCGCTGTACGCGCTCAAGCTGCGCGCCGAGCTGGCCGCCACCGCCGGCAAGAAGACCGTCACCACCGTCACGAAGACCACGCGCCGCACCGCCGCCGGCGACAGGCTCTGGACCGCCGAGGAGCTGATCGCCGAGCGCCGCAGCGTCTTCCCGCCCGACTTCGACAGCGAGCGCCGCGTGCCGCGCGACGTGCTGGACAAGATGCTGGCCAGCGCCAACTGGGCGCCCACGCACGGCAAGACAGAGCCCTGGCGCTTCACGGTGTTCGAGGCGCCCGAGAAGCGTCTGGAGCTCGGCCAGCTGCTTGCCGAGGTCTACCGCAGCAAGGTGCCGGCCGACAAGTACCTCGAGTCCAAGTACAAGAAGATGATCTTTAACTGCACGGCCTCGTCGCACGTCATCGCCATCTGCATGAAGCGCCAGAAGAGCGGCAAGATCCCCGAGTGGGAGGAGATGTGCGCGGTGGCTTGCGCCGTGCAGAACATGCACCTCACGGCGACGGCGCACGGCGTCGGCGCCTACTGGAGCTCGGGCCCTCCCATCACCATGTCGCAGGAGATGAAGGACCACCTGAAGCTCGGCGAGGAGGACAAGTGTCTGGGACTGTTCTACGTCGGAGTGGTGAAGGAGGGAGCCAAGATCCCCAAGGGCGCCCGCAAGCCGATTGACGAGAAGGTCACGTGGATCGCGGCCTAAAATGCGAGGGATATCGTATATTGCTGAGACCGCGCGTTTTGTCTTCATTTCCACATCTAGAAACTCAGTAGAGAGTGTGAAGATCGATTCAATAAAGTGTACGCCGCTGTTGATACTGTTGCGTTTACTCCTGTGAATATGAACTTCTAGGAGCGGAAATGTTGAGAGACTTACTGCTGTTGAGAGACTTCTGGCTAGGAATTTGGCTTGTACTGAACGGATGATATGTAAGTGATGGCCTCACACCACCGACATTTGCGGTGGTGCGAACGCTACTTGTTTTTACGCAGACTTGAACTGGACGATGGGCAGTGGTTAACATTTACAGGGACCGAAGGCGCTTCTTGGCCTTGCATGCACTGGAGGCGTACGACCAAGATATGGTGCTGACCGGTCCGGTTGTGGCTGGAGCTTCTGTAGCCGCCGAGATGACGACTGGCGTTGAAGTTGCTACCACCGGAGCCGTGGTGGCAGGAGCTGTCGTGGCTGGGGCTGTAGTTACAGTCGTAGATATCCACCAGCTTGTTGTTGGAGCGGCGGTTGGTGTTGCTGTAGTTGGTGCTGGCGTCGTAGTAACCACTGATGAAGTTTCTCCAATCTTCGGCATGCCTAACTCGTTTACAAAGTAGCCTTGGTCCCACAGCAATTTAAAGCCACCCAAGAAGAACGAGCCGGCCGATGGTCCACCCCAGCATTCACCGTCGCTCTCTCCAGGAGGCTTAATCCACATGAAGTAGTCCAAGTTGGAATAGCCCGTGTTGGATGTCGGTGGCTTGCCGATGCCAGCGGTGGGGACATTACACCAAGCAGTTGTAGGGTTTCCATTGTAATTCCGTGAAGTATCAACGATACAGCTCATGTCGGTGGATCCCATGGCAGTCTGGAATGTGGAGCAGTACCCAGCGCATTCTTGATTGGAGCGATAATTTGATGTGTTAATGGTTATACCTTTGACTCGACCTGCGCTGCCGATCTGCTTCATCGCTGTTGCAACCTTAGCAGCGGTGCTAGGATATGCCAACATCCAGTATCCGACGTCGAGGTAAAGCTCAGCGTTGGGGTTCACGGACAGAGCGGCAACAGCAACTTTGAGGTTTTCAAGATATCCAGCTGAAGCACCACATCCTCCATCTTGCGTTAAGAGGCCAACCGCATCCGGTTCAACGACGTAAAGCACTTTGCGGTCACCTATTGTGTCCGTGAGCTGTTTGAGGAACGCTTGGTAGCCACTCGTACTTGTTACGCTTCCCGACGAGGAGAATCCTCCTGCACAGTCTTTGTTGGGAATACCATAGACCACGATACTGAGGCGAGTGTCATCGGGACATTGGCTAAGCATCCGAGACAGCATACCTGCTCGTTCCTCAGACGACGAGCGATCCGTAAACCATGAAGCGATCGCATAATTTTCCAGTGTCGATAGCGCCGTGGAAAGTTCGGGATACGTCGATATAGCGGCAGTGTACGTGTACGGGACAACCGAACACAATTCCTCTGCGCTGACAAGGTTCATCGATGACGACAAGCCCGATGCCACAAAGGACACGGCAGCAGCCACGAAAGGAGTGAGCAGGAACTTGCTGAACATCAGGTGACAGCTTCCCGGATATGCTGAGCTTGCGCTGGCAAATTACAGAATGGAAAATTGGTCTAGTTGAAGACCGCAGCGACGCCGCGCGGGCAAGGATCGATAACGTGCGAAGCAATCGTCGTTAGTGTGCACGAGATATCCTGTTCGAGCTGCATCGCGAAAAAGATGGCCGTTTCTCGGGGTAGGAATCGGGCCATCCACGATTTTCGCCAAGGACACATCGCAATTCTCACTGTCTTACACTGAGGACTACGGGATTGCGTTGGCTTCTTGTTGTTCGAGTTCCACTCACCAAAGTCAGAACAGACACTTACGAATGGGATCCGACACAATATGCGACCCTGCAGTCGATTCCGGTGAAACCCGTCAGATACTCGAATTTTGCTGGTGACACCATTCAAAGCTGCGTCGAAATGAAACTGAACGAGCTCGTTGCGGCTTCAGCGAATGAGCTTAACCATTGCGTCGAATCCGTATGGTCGTAGCTTGGGGATTGTGAATTTGGGCGGAGGGGATTTTGAATGCAATAAGGTGTGTTGTTTGACACCATGAACCTGCTGCGCTGGCGCTGGGAGCGTTCACAAATAACGGAATTATCAAAGATGGAAGCAATATCCAACACTTTTTTGCGGAAGTTGCTCTTGACCAGACCAGATCCGAGGACTTTTCCTTGGCGATGTCCAGGATGTGATTCCAAGATGTGTCTGCAGCATGGCTATTGATAATGTCATCCATATGTTAGACAAACGCAAAAAAAAGGCTCGACACACATCTGTGACCGCTCAACCGCCGATCTTTAGTTAAGGGTTTGCTCCTGTAGATAGATCATCGTCCAAGGTCATGTTCCTCTGGCACCAATCAACCAAAGCGGCTGAAACTGCCTCGCTATTCCTGACACTCATTTTGGTGTGAGGTAGCCGTTTCTGAGCCCCGTACGAGTTTATTTCTTAGCGCATCAACGATGGAAGAGTTGGTCGACGCATCACTAATACCCGATGAAAATGGAATTCTGGACTTGCAAGACAAGCATTGGGTGACGCTGGACGAAGTGGTGTGGACGTACGCTCACTCTTTGCTGGTTCTCAATGTATCGCGAAACCAACTCGTACATATTTCTCCAGCTGTTGGCAACTTGGAGCTGCTTCGTGAGCTTCTGCTCGCCAACAATCGGATTGCTTCGATTCCTGTGCAGATTGCGCGCTGTGTGAATCTGCGCAAGCTGGATCTTCACCGCAACCGACTCGAAGAGCTGCCCAGTGACCTTCAGTACTGCGAGCGACTAGAGGAGCTGGATGTGTCCTACAATGATCTCACAACGGTGCCGCCAGAGCTAGGACGACTGCAACACTTGCGTGTGCTCAACGTACGCCACAACAAGCTTACAATGCTGCCGCACACGCTGTGCGACTGTCCACTGCTAGAAGAAGTTGGCTGCGAAGGCAATGATGGACTTACAGATATCCCCGAGTCATTGCGCAGCAATACGAAGCTGGTGTTGTGGATCTGCAGCACTGTGAAGCGACATCGCGCCGAGGTAGCGGAACTTGTCGAGATCAACAGCGAGTTGGAGCGCATGGCTCGACTCGGCGACGAGGAACGCCTGAAACTTCGCGAGGAAATTGCCGATCTGCAACGCAAGAAAAAAGCCCTGGAGGACGAGCGGCCTCACAACTACCTGTTCGTGAAGAAGCACGTGGTGCGGATCACGTCCGAGGTGTGCACGTTGATGTAGCCATCTCTCTCGTCACAAGTCGCAGCTTCGCTAGTCAATTTAGTCGTAGAACCGGAAATAGTCCCACTCAATTCCGCGCGGGAAGCGCAAATTCAAATTCGAATCGCGACGCGCCCAATCAGCGCGCGCAAAGTCACTCTCTCGGCCGCCGGGATGCCACTCTTTCGAGGGACCGTTTTGAACGGGGGAGAGGCCACTCGAAATTCGCGCGCGCGGCAAGAGCACGTAAGAGACGCCATGGAGCTGCAGCAGGACGCGCTGGACGAGGCCTTCCGTCGCCACAAGCAGTACTTCCAGAGCTTCCTGGAGAACGAGGTGCGTGTGCGTGCGCAATTTCCGTCGCTTTCGCCCTGTTAACGCGCCCAAAACGCTCAATTGCCAATTTTTGTGTCATAGGATGGCTTCGGCAACTACTCGGAGAAGCTGCGCAACATGATGCACCAGAAGAACTCGCGACTCGTGGTGGACCTCAACGACCTGCGCGAGTACGACAGCTCGTTCACGGACCCGGCGGTGGGCGCCCAGGACAACATCGTGAACCGCCTGCTGCGCAACCCGGCGGAGTTCGTGCCGCCCTTCGAGGACGCCGTCAAGGAGCTCGTGTTCAACATGGACAGCATGTACGGCAGCAAGGAGGTGGAGAACACCAAGGACATGCAGTTCCACGTCGGCTTCGAGGGGGACTTCGGCCACCACAACGTCAACCCGCGCGGACTGCTGGCCTCGTACCTCACGCAGATGGTGTGCGTCCATGGCATCGTCACCAAGTGCTCGGCAGTGCGACCCAAGGTCGTGCGCTCCGTGCACTACTGCAAGGAGACCAACGCCATCCTTTCCAGGGAATACAGGGACAACACATCCATTACAGGTGCACCGACATCCAGTGTCTACCCGACCAAGGACGAGAACGGCAACTTGCTGGAGACGGAATTTGGACTATCGCAGTACAAGGACTATCAGATGATCAGCATGCAGGAAACCCCCGAGACTGCGCCGCTGGGACAGCTTCCCCGTTCCTGCGAGGTCATTGTCGAAAATGACATTGTCGACAAGTGCAAGCCAGGTGACCGTGTTCGTGTCGTGGGCATCTACCGCCCCCTTGGTGGCAACAGTACGGCTGCGTCGACGGCAGTATTTAGGACCGTCCTCATCGCCAACAACGTCCAGCTCCTGGGAAAGGAGGTGAACGGTATTGTCATGTCATCTGACGACCTGGTGAACGTCCGCGAGTTCGCAAAGCGTGACGATGCGTTCGATATGCTGGCTCGGTCGATCGCGCCGTCGATCTACGGCCACGCCGAGATTAAACAGGCTCTGCTGCTTCAACTTCTAGGTGGTGTCGAAAAGAACCTGGAGAACGGAACGCATCTTCGTGGTGATGTCAACGTAGGTTTCCTGCCTAACGCGGTGAAATGCTGTTAGCACCGCGCTAACTCTTCCTTTTGCCACACACAGATTTTAATGGTGGGCGATCCGTCGACAGCCAAGTCTCAGCTACTGCGTTTTGTGCGGACGATTGCACCTCTAGCCGTCAATACCACAGGTCGTGGTTCATCTGGTGTCGGTTTAACCGCTGCAGTAACCATGGATCCGGATACGAAGGAGCGTCGTCTGGAGGCCGGTGCTATGGTGTTGGCTGACCGAGGCATTGTGTGCATTGATGAGTTCGACAAGATGAGGTATTAAGCCAGAGCTATGATGTCGCTGGTTTTGCACCGCTAACTTGGCATGCCTTACAGTGAAGCGGACCGTGTGGCTATTCACGAAGTCATGGAGCAGCAAACAGTAACCATCGCGAAGGCAGGCATCCACGCTACCTTAAACGCGCGTTGCAGTGTGCTCGCTGCGGCTAACCCCGTGTACGGCCAGTACAACAAGAACAAGAAGCCTCAGGAGAACATTGGTCTGCCGGATTCACTTCTGTCGCGTTTTGACTTGCTGTTCGTGGTCCTTGACCGTCTGGACCGTGGTGCCGACCGTAACATTTCGGATCATGTATTACGCATGCACCGGTATACGCGCCCAGGACAGGAGGGTGTACCTCTTTCGTTTGAGGTAAGCTCCACCGACCACATGGCGCTGTTGAGCGAGACTACTGGTGAGCGGCCAGACGGGTCCAAGAAGTCTATTTTTCAGAAGTTTGACCCACTGCTCCACGGTGGGTACCAGTCATCGTCGTACGCAGGCAGCGGTAACGGCATCCTCACGCTTGATTTCCTCAAGAAGTACATTTATTACGCGAAGATGCGATACCAGCCTGTACTTACGGATAGCGCGATCGAGCTGATTACGGAGGGATACGCAGAGTTGCGGTCTCAGCAGAACGCACGGACACTTCCCGTGACAGCTCGTAGTTTGGAAACCCTAATTCGTCTCGCGTCAGCGCACGCTAAGGCTCGCTTGAGCAAGACTATCGAAGCGGTGGATGCAGAAAAAGCCATGTCTCTCGTTAGCTTTGCTCTGTATCACGATGCGTCCGAGACCCACGCGAACGACGCGAACAATGCCCCAGTACCATCAAGACCAGAGGAGACCTCTAATATTCCGGAAATGGGTAGCGAGAAAGCCATGGCAGAGCTGGAGATCGAGACTCCTGTCACTCCTGAGAAGCCTTCCAGTGAGAAGTCAAGGAAACGGGACCGGTCATCGTGGAGGTATGTAATGGTTTCCCTGTGTTGTATTGTATTTCTTCCGTGCTAACGTCATGTTTCGGTTATTGTTGCAGTACTGCTACTTTATCCGACGACGTGCTCAGCGTACTGTCTGAAATGGCCGACGACGCCAACATGGATGACGACAACGACAGTCTCAAATTAACAGATATCCTGTCGCGGCTGAACACTGGTCGCTCCAAGCGCGACTCAGTGCCCCGTGCCGAATTAGAGAAGGTCTTGGAGGAATTGGAAGAGCAGAACAAGGTCATGTACATCCGCGACGGCGACGACCCGATGGTCATGCTCATCTAGGCAGTTCCGCGGATTTCCCGGGTAAGAAAAAGGTTTTATATTTTGTTTCTGGAAAAAAAGACAGCGAAACACGTATTCTGTGCAGTTGTAGTCGGCGTTTAGTCTGTTCAGGTGGTCTGCGTCTGAAAAGATGAGAAGCGCTCACACCTTCTCATCCTCGTTGTCCACTTTCTCTTTCTTGTTGTATCGGATCAGGGTGACGTCGACGTAGTCGTCCATGCTGTTGAACGCTGCAAAGTGGCTCCAGGGATCGGACTCTGCAGTGTCCACCGCTTTCTCTTCCTTCTTGTGCTGCTGCGCCGCCGTCTTGGAGGCCTGTTCGACCTGCTTCGCGCGCTGCAGCGGCCTCGACACCTTCGACAGGCGGCGCGTGAACATGGCTGCACAATGGGGACTGACGCAGTTTCAGCCAATCACATCCTCGCAAAGGGGAGGCGCGTCACGCCGTGACGTCGACGATGATGGGTAACTGCTCAGACACCCTTATAATCATGAGAACCTTCTATAAATAGTATCCGTACTTAAAACAATAATAAAAATAAATCACGCCGAGCCTGTGAGAAAACAATACCTGTCATATTCAATGCTTGCGGCTGTTTGACACCTACAGTTGCTCGGCACGAGTTGCACGGTCTGGTCGGCGCCCCAGTCCTCAAGATGCTCGCCAGCTCGCTCCGCCGCTCCAGCGCCTCGGCGCTGCGCCACGCGCCGCGCAACAGCCTCCCGGGCCGCCGCGTGCTGTGCTCGGCTCCCGCGGAGCGCAAAGTGAGCGCCGCCATCCCGCTGTCCGTCGGCGTCGCCACCGGTTCGAGCGCGCGTCTGCACTTGTGTCAACGTCCGTGAACGTGTCTGACCTGCTGGCACTGCACTGGCAATCGCTCTTCAACTGAAACAGGCAGCCTTGCAGGTGTGGTCTCGGCGCTCACGGGTGTCGGTGGAGGCATCATCCTCATTCCGGTGGGTCCTTCGCGGTGCTCTAATGACCTGATACCGACTGGACCTGACAACTCTCTCAATGCTGTTCAATTGTAGGCGATGGCCAAGTTCACGTCGCTGTCGCAGCAAGCCATCAACGGCACTTCTTTGGGGGCGGTGGCTGTTGCTGCCTCGGTCGGGGCTTGGAACTACCTCGAGTCGGGGGCGTGCAACGTGCCGCTGGCGTTGACTACCACCATCCCTGCCATCATCGCCACCAAGTACGGCGTTCGCACGGCACACCGTCTCACCAGCAAGAAGCTGTCGTTCGTGGTCGGCTCTGCCATGCTGCTGTGCTCGCCGCTCATCTTTTTGAAAAACAGCCCCTATATGCCTAAGTGGAGCGACAGCCAGGACCCGTTGGACCTGCAGTTCTTCGTGCCCCAGCAAAAGGACCTTGAGAAGGCGCGAACCTCGGCGGCTAAAGGTGAAGACCACCCGTCAGTGGCTGCGACGTCGGCGGCTGTGTCGGCCGAGTACATGAAACGCGTGAAGCAGGACTGGCAGGGTTTCGCTATGGTGAACGCCAAGTACGTGTTCGCAGGTGCAGCGGCTGGCTTCATTTCGGGACTCTGCGGACTCGGAGGAGGTATCCTCATCACGTCCTACTTGACGGCTGCAAGTGACATGCCCCAGGAAACCATCATCGGTACGTCGCTCCTGTCAGTGGTGCCGACTGCGGCTTCATCGACGGTCTTCAACTTGCGGGCCAAGTCGATCCACTTGCCGACCGCTGCACGCATTGGCGGCTCGCTTGCTGCTGGTGTCTACATTACGTCGAAGTACATCACGCACGATGTGCCTGAGGACGTACTGCGCGGCGTTCTTGGCACTACACTCGGTGCCGCCGCCATCGTCATGATGCGCCGTGCCATTTAGATTCATCGCTGTATGAGTAGCAGGATCGAAAGAAAAACACTGCATTTCACACATACACCACTGTGAATCGGGTTGGCTCTCTCGCCTCCGCCTACACGAAATTACTTGTTTTTCTTCTTCTCGTATACGGGCTCAAACGTCTTCGGGTCCACGCCGAAAATGTCCACGTAGTCCACCGTCGGGATACCCCAGCTCGTGGTCATCTGCACGAACACACGTCGCAGCAGCATGCCCTTCTTGCCGTTAATGGTAGTCAGCGCCAGCACGTTGCCGTGCTTGTCCATACGAAGCGTGCACTCGCGGTCACGGAGCGACGCGATATTTGCCATGTGCTCTCCAGGCACATCCGACGGCTTGGACGTAACACCGTACGCCGTGTTACGCTCGATCATGTTTAGTTCTTCCGTCGGATTACCATCCTTCTCGTACATGATCCAGTAAACCTTGATCGGGGTCGTCGCGTCCAGCGCCTTGCCATCGGGTGTCTTGCATCCAGCGTACACCACCGTGTTCGAGTTCTGCTCAGCACCTTCACGTCAGCTACAACATCAACCTACCATCTCACCAATCTACTCACATTGCTACGCTGAATAATGAAAGCCACATTGGGCTCCACCTTGGCCACCATCTTGAGGTTCTTGTCCATCGGTAGCACCGCCTTCGAGTCGTCCGCTTTCTCCGCTTCCGCCGTTGCACTACAGAAAACACGTCACACTCAGTCTTCTCTCCTTGTCCTCTCCACTTCAACCTGTCCCACCTAGCCTCAGCTGCAGCTGCAGCCTTCTTCTTCTTCTGTTGCTTCTTCTTGGCCTTGGGCGAGGCCACCTGCTCCTTGCCGTTCTCCTTGGGCGGCTTCTCCTCCACTGCGGCTCTGGGGGAACTGACGACGCTCTTGCTCTTCTTCTTTTTCTTCTTGGCGGCGTCGCTCTTGCTGCGCTGGATGAGATGCTTCTTCTCCTTAATGAGCGCGTCCACGCCCTCCAGCTCCTGCGCGATGGCGCGGCGCCGCGCCTCCAGCTCCGCCACCTCGTCCTCCAGCAGCGCCGTCATGTCGCTCTGCTCGCGCTTGAGCGCCGCCTCCAGCGCGCGGATCTTGCTCTCGCGCTCGTCCAGCTCGCTCTGCAGCGCGCTCACCACGAACTGCGCCTGCTCCGTCGTCTCGTTGCCCCACAGCCAGCTCATGGCGCCGCCTAGCCGCGTAGCTGCTCGCCTTGTGACGTGGCGAAAGAGTCAGATGGGGAACTGGTGTGCGCCACACGGTTTAGAAACTGTAGCCATGTGACCAACATGGCTACAGATACTTTTTTTCTCCAGTCTGCTTGGTTGACGAGAATATGCGTATACGCTTCATTACAGACCCGGCGTCTCGCTTTTCTTAGTTATCGGGTGTTCATCGTAGTGGCAAGGGCAGGACTACCCTTGAACGAAGCAATTGCAATCGGTGCACGGCGGCTACGTCCACGAGGCTGTCGCGGTGGAAATACGGCTGATTTTGCAGCGCTGAAGAAGAGGGCAAGCCCGCATAGAAAATCGGCAAAGGCCCCGGCTAACCTGCCTCCCACAGTGTGACTAGAGCACAATTCGGTCATGCTGGCCAACGAGAGCATTGCAGACCTAAAAATATCATCCAAACAGGAAATTAAACTATTTCGAAGTACGATGGATCGACCCCAGTCATTACAATACATTCTGCATAATAAGTTATGCAGCACGTATTCCAGCAAATTTGCCACTGTCGATAAGAATGTAGCGTCCGAGCATGTGTAGGAAGTTACTGTTATAAGGCCAATTCTACTAAGATGTTGCGCATTTAGGCAAAGTCCGACCAGCACGTAACACAAGACGGAAATGCGTCGCACAGACGTACTGTAGCCTTTCTTTTTAACAATTAGGTGGTATAGCTCGAGCTCTCCTCTTTAAGACCAAGAAGCTCGACCAGATGCTTAGCTCAGTTGGCACTTTCAGGAGATTCGGCAAGTGGAAATACAAGGATATAGCCCGAGTCAGGTGCGGTCAATGTTGAATCGACCGCAGGCGACAAGTACAAGAAATGTACCAGCGGAACTACTACACCATCGCAGCGGTCCGGACTGGTTAATAACCCGAAGACAAAGAGTTGGTCTTTCGACTTTCACAACTATTTTAATAGCCTCAATGTTCATTCCTACGTAGTCCCCCCCCCTCATAGAGCTGCTTGCAGACAGCGAAGCGAATCGCATCCAATAGATTAAGATAGATGAAATATACTCGAGGTAGCAAACTATCGTTCTCTTTCACTTTTCCACAAATACTGACCCTATAGAGCAACTGCTACACGAACCGTTTAACTACCATAGAAATCGCTTTATCCGCTCGCACTCTTTTCGACATGACAGCGTACGGCTCACCTATTTTGTCGTTGAGGAAGACAGCCTCAGTGAGGGTGGTCGTGTAAGTCGAGGTTCTGCTTTTGAAGCAGGTAGTGGTTTTGAGCTGATGGTGACAAATCGGTACTGGTTCTGGGATTCTTCCAGGAAGGAAACTCCTTTACCACACCGTTTCCATAGCCATTTCCACTGCGAAAGCAAATAACATTTTGTTGGCTTCCCCCCAAAAAGCTTTGCATCCTTTACAAAAATCCATTCGTCACTACACCGACCATTGTCGCCAAGTTTACGGCGTCAGAGTGTGTAGCATAATGCAACTTCATGGCCGTGAACACCTCTTCTTTTAGCGCTATATTCGCCAGGACCCTTTTCATGGCACGGCGATACCTTGGAAGCTCCCTCATATCGACCGATATTTTTACTCTCGTTAACTGCACGAAGCCATGGCAAACATCCTCAAACTGTCCTTCACCACAACCTTTCCTTAGGTTCAGCCAACACATCTACTACAAATGGTAGTAGAACTTTCATGGCCTTCCTACTTACATTATGCCGTAGTTACAACATCGAGAAGGATGCTTACTACATGTAGATACTCTGAAAGCTGTGCAGTCTAGCTGCCTCATGAAAAATTGTGCGAGGAACTCAGTACCTACATTAATTGCAGAGCTCCTTTGTGTGGTGCCCCACTCTATCGCCGCAATCTGTTGCTCTCGTATTTTCGAAACCGCGACATGGCCCGGTCATCACTCGCCTGATTCTTGCCAACTACAAACAGAGTGTTAATGATAAAAAATATCCAACCATTCAGATCTCTATTGGGCCGCCCACCTGCATGAAATCCTCTTTCACGTTGCTCGTCTGCGTGATCAAGCAGCATCACAACATTTCTCATAAGTCACCAGTCAGCCACACGCAAAAACCCATCGACATACCTTTATGCATCGTCTTGAGGTCTGCAACGTAATCGGCGCGATGTCTGTTGAAGTCAGCACTAAAGTTCGCTGGCAGCGCCGAGCTGGCGAGTCCGCCGACTGCATCCACTTTCTTTCCCTTTTTGCTCGCCTCCAGCGCTCTCCTCGTCGCCTGTTCTGTCTTCTCAGCGTACGACGACGGCAGTTCCACCTCCGCAATGCCTGCACTACCCATAAGCACGCCTCCCTCCGTGCCTTCATCATAACTTGTAGCACTACTTGGCACATCAGGCTTCAGGTGTTCCGGCAGTTCAAACAGCTTGTCCTCTGCGGATTTCATCTCTGCAGCTGCATCTTGCTTGGTCTCCTCCTGCGTCTCCTTCCTGCGTTTCTTCTGCAGTCTTTCCTCGATGAACTGGTTCATGAGCTCCTCGTGCTGGTCCTTGTCCGTGGTGGCGCTTTGGCCCGTGAACTGGCCGTCCAGCAGCGTCAGCAGCTTCTGGTTGGCCGAGCCGTCCTTCTTGGGGTCGTGCAGGCCGAACTGCGCGCTGGCGTCCGCCGCCTTCGCCTTGGGCGCCGCCGGCTTGAGGCTCGCCAGCTCCTCGCGCAGCACCTGGTCGCGCAGCCGCTGGTCCTCGCGCAGCTCCTGGATGGCGCGCTGCACCTGCTCCACGTCGGCGGCGTCACCCTGCGCGGCGTCGGGGGCGTCTTCCGCCTCGTCCGCTGGCCGCCGACTGCGCTTGCGCCCCGAGGCGGCGCGCCTGCTCTTCCGCTTGAAGCTCACCTCCATCCGTCACTACGGCGATTGCCGCCGCAATAACGCTGGGACAGATGATTGGCTGAAAGGGCGGAGGGGTTTTGACGAATGAGACGAAGGAAGGAGAGGTACCGCACTTGGGGTACATCATGTCATGGGGGACGAGGTCATGGTGACCTGGTCACCTTCTCATCTCATCGCACGTGTGATGGCTGAAGGCGGCCGTTCCAACAGCGAATTTGCCAGTCCATGCAATCGACGAAGGCCCGCACTCTATGGTCGTGTGAGCGCGGCGCGATGCGACAATCGGGAAGATGGCCGCTTATTTTTCAGCTCACGATCCAAACGGAGCGCTTGCAAACGCGCGAAGGGCTGCAACACGTTGCAGGTAAACCCGGCTGGCCCTGTTTAGCGAGGCTTCAGCGTGACCAAGGTTTTGCCGGTTTAAATTGGCAGTCTCTGCCATGTATATCGGAGACCAACTGCTCGTCTGTTTCGGACGCGCGAGGGCCACAGAGCGCCGCCAGCGTCTCACGTGACAATCCAAGCGCGCCGCAGACTAAAGACTCCCAGGTGGATTGTCGGCTGCTCAGCAGTAGCGAACATATTTTTCAGCGATTCTCGAGGAATTCTCCCGCCGACTGCGGAATGGACGAGCGCGGCACCTGGTTCCTCCGCGGCGGGCTGGCGCCGCGGAAGGCAACTGCTCCTTTAGCTCACGGGCACAAGCCGTTCGTCTGCAGACAGCGTCGTCTCCGAGGGCGACGCCGCTTCCGTCTCGCCAGTCAGCGCGGAACATTCCACCCCTAATTAGGAGTGCGGCACCGTAAAAAGTAGCCAGCAGCCGCGCCGCTTCGTCTCTGTGCAGCCAGAATGAGATATCCCACTGCTTGACCGCTCCTCGTTGTACGCGGCACAGTGCGTGCGCCAATGCGCTCTCACAGGCACATCACCCTGTGCAGTGAGAAATCTACCCTACGCGAAAGATTCAGACATCTATTATCACAGGCGGACCAGTTGCAGCAGGTCGCACTTAGTCGCGCGGCCGCCCACCAAAAGTGTTCAGTTCGTTACCAACCTTAAACCTGATCGAACGATGACTCCCGCCCGCGTAAGTGCGAGCGGCAGGAGCTCCGGCCGCCGCCAGTAGCCAAAGCATGGCGCCGCGACGAGAGCCGTCCACGCCGTCCACCGCCGCTCCGCGCGCGGTACTGGAGCCCAGCGGCTGGGACGACCGCTACAGCTACGACAGCTTCGACGCCGAGGTGCCCGCCATGATGGACCCGCAGAGCGACGAGCTGCTGCCGCGCCCCAGCCTGCTGGCCTTCCGCCCCTCGCGCATGCTGCGCGTCTCGCAGCAGCAGCACCAGAACGCCGTGTACAAGGCGCAGCTGCTGCGCGCCATCGGCCGCAGCAGCGACGGCAGCCGCACGCCCACGCGCGCGTCCGACACCAGCGACGACGACTGGTACGAGAGCAGCGACGCCGGCAGCTCCGACGCCGGCAGCACCTACTTTCCGTCGCCGCCCGCGCGCAACCGCGACCAGCGCGCCGTGTCCACTGTGGACGAGGAGGAGGAGAAGGAGAACGACGCCGCCAACGGCAACAGACTCAACCGCGCCGAGTCCGTGCTGGCCGTCATGGCCATGCCGGCCTCAGGCCCCATCCCGCTGCTCGAGCGCATGGACAGCGAGGACGACGACAACGACATCGACACCATCATCTGCGACCCCACGCGGCTGCCGCGCACGCTCATCGTGGACGAAGACGGCTTCACGCTCTCCAGGGAGAGCGTCATGGTGCGTGCGGCCAATGTGCCGCGTGGAGGTGTCATCAAGTCCGGACTGCTGTTCAAGCAGGGCTTCGGTCTCCGCTCGGGCGGATGGAAGGTGCGCTTCGTCGTGCTTACTAGCACCAAGATGACTTTCTTCCGAGAAGAACACGGCCGGAAACGCGGGGAAATCGACCTCGCCAAGTGCAGCGCCAAGAGCATCGAGATCATGCCCAGAGACTCCGTCTTTGACGGCTCGCAGGCTACTATGTGGCGCTTCGCTATCCGTGGCAAGAACCGCCGCGTGCTGCTCAGTGCGTACACCGAGGGCGAGATGAAGGAGTGGCTCAGGTGTCTGCACGTGGCACTGGCTGCACAGGGATCCGGCTTTGGCCGGTTCACCGATTTTGTGGTGCCCAGCGGCACGTTCCTCGCCGAGAGGAGTGGCGGGCTGATGCGCTCGTCGGGCATTTCGTAAAGCAATGGGCTGAGTGAGTTAGACATCTGAGTGAGAAGGGAGGGAACTGAGAGAGTGGAGGAGCGCTAGGCTGCTACAACAGCCTGCAGGCTCGCAGCAGGCGAGGCGAAGGAACCCGCGGACTGCTTTATGCGCTGCTGACCTGAGTGTTAAAACGCCGCCATTGTAATTTATGTTGAGACCTCGACGTCCTTCTGCTGCAACTTGTTGACGTGCTATCCCTGTCTTAATTCTACAAACTGGACTGGACGAGCTGGCGGCGTGAGACCTTGTGGTCTTGGTTTGTTTACATGATGTATTTTGCAGGCAGGTTGGCCAGGAAGACAAGCGCCAGCAGAAGCAGTAGCACGTCGGAGTGGCGTAGCATCAGCGTCTGGAGCGCCATGTCACGCATTGACGGCGATGAGTGCGCCTTGACAAGAGTGCTGGGAATTGCTGAGCTTTTCTGTTGACGCGATCGAAGACCGGTCCTGAGGCGTTGGAAGGCAAGCCTCTTGCGAGTGAGACTTGCTTGCAGTTTGAGTGCCTCGAAGACACGAAACTTTGTTGCGAGGTTTGGTGCACTCGAACGTCGGCGTTGAGTTTGACGCTGGGTCTGAGCGTTCTGGTGCAGTGCTTGAAGTACCTGGCGGCAGATCACTTGGTCCCTTGGTGACATCGAACCTGTTAGCCCCACCTCATCGTCGCTAGCGTCGCCAACATCACTCATGTACTCGGCACGGTGGAGGACGTCCGAAAACTGCGATCCCTGGTCGGCTCGTGTATCATCGTCATCATTGTCGATGCTGCCTTCACCATCGGCAAAATCTTCCGAAGACTCCTGCACTGTCGACGCGTAGTCGAAGTTTGCAGCGCCGCAGTGCTTGCACATTTTCTCAGGTTGGGAGTCCGATGGCTGCGCAACATTTGAGGATGATGTGTCCTCGGCGTAGTCGAAAGGCACCGGGCGATCATCTTCCAGCTCGTGGATTTCATTCGCACATGCAAGTAAGAACTCCTTGCAGTGGTGAAGCGATCCTGCAGCAAAGCTTGTCGGGCGGACACTACTGCTTGGCTGAGCTTTTCCTGCCAGCTTACGTGGACTTGCAGGTGGAATCGGCGTCTCGAAAGCGTCCCAACTGGTGTTAGACGAAGAACCAGAATCACAAACGAAGGACGCTGACTTCGTGGTCGCGCTTGTGGCTTGAATTTCTCGTAGAGCTTGCACGCAGGCACGTTGAACGGTTGGTTCTGCCAACGGCAGTACTGCTGCAGCCTGAAGTACCTCGTGGGCTCCAGCCAAAGCGTTAACGTCTTGATCAAGAAGACGCAGTACTGCTTGCAATACCGAGGCACGAAGCTTGGCCTTTAACGGTCCATGAAGGTGGGATGACGACACACGATCGACTTCTTCATTCAATGTGGTGGCGTCTACAAGAGCTGTTTCAGGTCCGAAGGCCAATGCATTCTGGAGATGCTTCTTGATCGGAGACTTAGGAAAATGCGTCTTCGACATTCTTTTCAGCGGTGACGATGATTGCAGCACCGCATTGACTCTTGGTTTTCGCGGTTGATCTACACGCTGCATCTGCTGATGCGACACCGGCCGGATCATGGCTGCGGTAGTGGTTGCTTGAGTTGAACGATGCGACTTGAATTGTGGTTAATAATTCTTGAAGCACTTCGTTGTGTAAACTGTTTCGCCACATGTCATGATAGGTATGAAGGTATCAATGCATTGGAACCATCACGATCTGGTGCCGTTGTCTTCAACACACAGACCTTAGAGATCTGACCTCGACTCCTTTTGCAATGATGTTAGCTTTGGGATCAGGCGAGGATGACATGGCTCTTTATTTAGTTGATGCGTCTTCAGTAGAACCTCGACTTCAAGCCTGGTGCTCTGAGCGTTACTGTCTGTCTATCCTGGTCGGTTCATGGGTGTTTTGTTGTCTCCGCTTGCGTGCTTTAGCAGCATTGTCATCGAGGACTTCGTCATGGCTCCTATCAAGGCGAATACGCTTGGTGAAAGCAACGACGATGACAAAGTGGAGAACTTTGTACGGCATCCTCCGATGGGACTGTCAACGCTGGATTTACTAGCTCGCTCTTCGCCTGAAGGCATCACTGCCTGGCATGACGCAGACGTTCCAGCTAAGGTGCGCAGGGAAATGCATCAACTTGCCAAGGTCGAGATGGAGGAATCACTACGAACTCAGCAGGTGTGTGTGCCTACAAAGTCTTAGACCTTTTAGGTATACTGCTAACGATGAAAGTTTTAATACTGCCGATTACAGGCCGACAGACCACGCGTGCACGATATGAACACACTTGGATTGCCAAAGGACCCGCCGCCACTTGGAGCTCACTACTCAAAACCTAAGAACAAATTTGTGCATGGTACACCAGTGCAACGACGCCTAATCGCAGGCAGACTCATCCGATTTACCGACCTTGAAGAGTGCATGCTGAGTTCTTCTGCTTCTGCCCCTGAGCTCTCTCGTGCGATTGCCCGACAAATAGAAGGCTTAAAAGACCGCCCGGAAAGTGAACAGGATGCCCTCGATTTGGCTATGAGCACCACTGCTATAGTCACCGATCAAAACTCTAGGCAAGTTCTGCCTAAGCGCGAGTTGAGTCCTGCTGAGCAGGAGCGAATAGCGTTGCGTCAAAGGGAAAGTCAATTACAAGAAAAACTACTTCACGTCACGCAAAAACTCTCCCGAAAGTATAAGAAACAGCTTGCTCCGGGAGGCAAGGGTCCCGCTACAACCTGCAAAATCCACGCACTGGCTCAGAAGTGGGAAGAGCACCTGGGTCAACTGCAGCCTGAAGACCCAAATGCGGTTTCTGCAGCTGTGGATCGCGAGCAGTATAATCTGTATGTTGCTGGCCGCTTTTCCACCCAAGCAGAGTTAGACTACTATCCTCGAAAGATTGAGCCACGCGAGCCGGCCACGGACAAACACCGGCGACATACCATGCACACCAAGTACGGAAATGCTCTTGCCAAAACCAAATGTAGTCTACGAGGACCATTTTAAGCTAAGCAAAGCATTTTCTGGAGTCAGTTGTTCATTCATTGGTAATAGGAACCTATGCGTGATGTGGAAAGTAGCTGTTTCACGCGTTCATCTTCAGCCGAGTACTTCGCCACTGCAGGTGCATATTCCATGCGCTCTTGGAATCGAGGGGACAACATGCGCGCGATATTCATTGCCTCGAGTGATGAGTCCTGTTGATCGACTAAGGACTCCAGCTCTGCCTCAGCCGCACGGCGCTGCTTCTCACGTCTCTCGCGCAGCCTCTGAATAGCCTGAGCAGGTGCAGCCTCGCCAGCAAGCTGGCTACGAGCTTGGCGTTCCTGTTCAAGAACCAGTACTTGTCGCTGAGCTTGGATTTCCTTCTCTCTTGTTAGCGCTACTCGCTGCTCACATAGCCGACTCTGTACAAAGTATCACTACCGTCAGCTCAAGATGGCCCGCTTCATCAAAATGAGCAACGAGACGTACAAATTCAGCCATTTCTTCGAGTGTTCGTTTCTGGTGGTACGGGTACGAGCTGTCGCGACTAGCAGCTCTCGCACCGCCGCCTGCTCCTAGCTGGTCCGTAGCGACAGCATCCGTAGTAGAGCTCGCGACAGAAGCTGTCGAGCTGCGGCGTGAGCGATGAAAGACTTCCGGATAGCCTGTGCGAATCGCCAGAATCTGCATCCGCTCTCGCATCAGCTCGCCGCGTCGGCGCGTGGCTTCTCCATGTCGCTCGCCTGCAGTCCATCATACATCTCCATGAGCTAGCGCCTTCACAACGCACAAGCAGCTTCAAGTCTCACTCAGATGCGCCATTCGTCTACGGCCTCAACTTCAACACGTCACGTCGCGACGACAACTTCAGTTCGAACTCGCACAACACGACGACGAGAGCCGCTCATCTCCAGATTTAGGCACGCCAGTCTGTACCCCAGGGGTACACCGTACCGTAACCCTGGTTACGGAGCTCTTCGACCGTTACACACATCGAGAGAAGTCTCAACGGCCGCAAGTGTGTCATAAGTCCTCGCCGGCCGCGGCGCAAGCTCAAGCAGCCGACGCCAAGCGGCCATTGAAGACACCGCGTCCCACGTCGTCGGTTAGCTGCGCGTCGGCGTTGCGTTGGCGTTTCCCCACTCCGAATTAGGCGCCTGCGGACTAAGAAGACTAAGCGCGGCGAATGGCCTGCACGAGTCCGAACCAGTGGGCGCTGGCGTCGCCCACCACGAGCAGCAGCAGTCGAAGCAGCCGCTTGCACTTGGCCAGCGGCGACCGACAGGACGAGGTCGGAGACGACGCACGCGAGGAACAGGACGCAACGCTGCTGGATCATGTGCGTCAGTTGGTTGTCGACTTGCTGCTGGACGAGGATGCGCGGCAAAGCTCCAGCAATGAGGCTGCGGGTCAGAGTGCAGACCAGCAACTGGCAGGAAGAGATGCCAAAAGACACAGCAACAACCCGGAAGCGGAGGAAGATGTGACGGCGAGAGAGCGACTGCTGGAGGAGAAGCTGGCGCGGGCGTTGATGGAGCTGGCGGCAGAGCAGGACAATCTCCGCCTGGCTGCGAACGCCGGCAATGCGCTGCTGGAGGAGCTGAGTGCTGCTCGAGAAGAGATTGATACGCTGCAGGATGAACTGGAGGCTGCGCAACTTGATCGCGATCGATCGGCACGAGACGTGCAGAGACTGCGAGACCAGAATACTGCTTTGGAGGCGGAACTGCAGCGATATGACGCACCCTATGGAGCTTGGGACTCTAATGGACAGCAGAATGAGCTTAGTCAGCACCAACAGGTACAGCTACAACGGCGGCCATCACTTACGTCGCGTTCTGGAAGCTTCAGTAGAACCGACTCGTGCGAACGTTGTGCTTCTCGCGAGGTAGAGATGGCTCAGCTTGAACTGCGGGCAGACGAACTCAGACGGCGATGCTTGGAATTGGAGCTTGCGCGTGAGCGAGAGCAACAACGCCAGCGAGAGCTGTGCGAGGAAATTAAAGAATTGCAGCAGAGCAACAAAGATCAACACCTTGAGACTGCGCGTGCTCAGCAAGACCTCGAGTTCATAACCACTCAGCTTGAGCAACAAACTCAAGAGGTTGCGAATGTTCAAGCTGTGCGAGACACCTTGCGCCGCACTGCCAGACGTCTGGAAGCGGAGAACGAAGATCTTCGCGTGCGTCTAGAAGCACGGGACGAGCATGTTACGAAGCTGGAAAGCAGCAAAGCGCGAGCGGCGACACAGTTACAAGTCGCGGAAAACCGTATATCGAGCGCACAGGCCGAAACAAAGCGAGTAACTGAGACTTTGGAGCAGCTTCAAAAGCAACTCGAGCGGGCACTTCTGCAGCAGAAGGCTGGGCAAAAAGTTGACGATGCCCGAAACAGTGGCGAAGTTGAACTGGAACCATCCGAGAAAGAAACTGATGATATGGAACAGCTATTGCAAGCCGCCACGCGCAAAGTTGCAGCCCTGCGACTGGAAAACAGGATTCTTCGCCGTCAAAACTCTTCCGAGGCTGGTTCAGATGGGACTCGGGTGCGAGGCAGACGGCGCAAGACTTTGTGTACGGGCAGTGCTGGGATGACTGCTGCTGAAGTGTTGGCACTTGGAAACAGAGAGGTAAAGAGGAGTGATACGTCAAGTGTCAGCAGTAAAAGCGATAGCGGGAGTGATATTGAGCCGACCACAGAGCGATCTTCAGAATTGCCGCCACTCGAAATCGAAGCTGTCAAGAGTAATATTGCTGCTGCGAACACAAAGCCAGTAGAGATTCCGTCCGGTGAAAAGAAAAAACGGCGGAAGATGTCACTCGAGTTAAGCTGGGACGATAGCAAAACGCAATTCACCGTTGGTACTTCAGTGGAAAACACATCTTCGGTCATTTTCGAAGAAAAATCAAGGGATTCATCTGTAGGGTCTGGTTTGGACACAAAACCCGGGGACGAGCAGCAACAGAGTTCGACAGTTGGCATGGCACCATCAATTACCAAGCGTCCGACTGCCCTCGCGCGCCTCAGCCACGTTAACGAGCACTGTGTGATTAGTGGGGCCACCGGAATCAATAGTCCTGATGTGAGGTTCTACGGGGTGGAGGGAAAACAGCCAGCGCGTCGATCAACTATCGGTGGCCCAGAACACGCACGGGGTCGTGAACTCGCCATTGAGGAGCTGAAGAGAGATGCTGCAGAATCGCCGCCCAAGTCGCCGTTGTATTTAGGTCTATCTTTCATCGCATGCGCCACAGCGGCCACGGCAGCAGGGTTGCTAGTCCGGCGATAATAGATGATGATAAAGCATTCTTTCTTGTGCGTTCGTAGACACGAGTTGCTCAATATATAGTCGTTCCTAAGCCTCTCGGGTGGTTCCATTTGAGTCACTGTCGGCGGCGTTTGTTGGTGTTACCACGACCACGGTTGGAGCTAGAACGACTACTTCCTCTACCACTGCGAGGAGCATCGGCACGTATATTTGTGCCTCCATTACGGTTGTTGCCGGGGCGAGGATTGCTACCACCATTTGGACGTCGACCGGTCGAACTCATCCGTGGAGTAGGACTTGGCCTTGGCGCTACCATCTGAACCTTTCGACCAGGACGTATAACAGGCTGTCGTCGATCCCCAACGCGACCACCGACAGGTCTCCGTTTTACCAGTTGATGTCTGGTCCGTATTGATTGCTCGTACTCGACCTCGTTATCATCTTCATAAGTGTTGTCATCCTCGAAGTCATCGTAAGCGTAATCGTCATCGTATTCGCTTTGGTGACGGCGAAGAGACTGTCGGCGTACGATTGCTGGCCTCTTTGGAGCTCGAGGTCGAGGGACCCCATAGGTCATCAGTTCATCGTGGTCGTGTTCATGCTCGTCAACTACATATTCGTCCTTAATGTACTCGCGTGGGCGAGTGGTGACAGGACGTCGACGTACTAATTGGCGTGGACGCTCATCGTATTCTACCCCATCCAGTTCATCTACATACCTATACATTTCTTCATCGTCGTCATAGTCATAAGCTTGTAGAGGACGACGGAGGGATTGCTGACGTACAGCTTGCCGCCTGACTGGCAAGCGAGGAGGTTCTTCATACCCGTTATTGTAGTAGTCCTCCTCTTCAATATCATCGTCATCGTAAAGCCCTGCGTCATCTACATACTCATCGTCTTCAGCCATTTCAGTATACTCGTCCTCTTCTTTTCTGTGCGCGCGCTTCCGCTTCCGAGGAGGAGCAACTCGTTTTGATGATATGGCATCACCTGCTATAACCTGCAGCACCAGCCGTTGTGCGCGAAGAACGCAGCTCATATCGCCAGTAAAAACGCAAACTCGGTTTTCATCGTCATGCGGGGCTAAGAAATGTGTGTGCGCACCAGACTTCTCTGAAATTTCACGGATAAGCTTGCCGCGTTGGTCCAACATGAGTCCACAAATTCTGGAGGGAAGTAGAACCTTTATGGTGACTTGGTCTCCTTTGCGGCCAGTTGACGAGGGACTCAACGTCCTTGGGCTCTTTACGGAAGCTAGGTAGTCTCGCAGTTTTGCACTGACGACCCGACGGGCGTGCTCGGCCTGCTTGGGGTTCCCTTGCATATGGAGAATGCGGTTTACGCTACCCAGCGGTAGATCCTCCGCGGATGGAATTTGTATACGTGCACCTGTACGCTCTGTTATGCTTTTGACCGTTGCGCCTTGGGGTCCAATGAGGAATCCGGCCGAATGATACGGGATGGCAAAATATTGTCCAAGTCTACCGTTTGATATGCTTGGAGCCACCTCGCGACGCCCACCAGACTTGCTCTTGATCTCCTCCAACGCCGCAGCGATAGAATCTACTGGTCCGCTCAGGACCACCCGGCGCTCGTTAGTGCCGGGAACAACGTCCTCGCTTACATGGATCGAAGCTCCTGTGTCACGACGGATAGCCGCAAGGATACAACCCTGTCGCCCCATCATCTTGCCTACTTCTTCGCGCGGAACCATCCAGTTAAATGGACTTGTGATCTCCAGTTCAGGCTTGTTCGTAGAAGACACAGCTACACTCATGGCTTTGGTAATAGATGTTGCAGGCAATGCAACAGGTGGTGTTTCGCTCGATATATCCATGTAGTTAGGGTCATGTTTTTCTGCTCGGTATGCCCGAATGCACGCAATGACGAGCCGCTGCGCCAAGCTGATGCTCTTAGCTTTTCCATAAATGCGGAGCAAACGGTCATCTTTGAAAGGGGACGCTTCTGGCTCGCGAACAGAGAGAGTGCAGTCTGCTTGGTGGCCGATGTTCTGAATCGGCTGACCTCGACGCTCTAGTAGCGCGGCCGTGGCATTGGATGGAATTAAAATGTGCATCATATGCAGGAAGTTGCTGTGAAGTTCTGAGTCTTCGTATTCTTCTGGTGTGAGGTGTTCCAAATTCTTCAGAAATGTGGCCATATTAGTTGGGGGTGCATTTCTCCTTGGTTCTTTCTGCGGTACTCGCGTAGGAGCTTCACGCACGGATTGTTTTTTTTCTTCCTGCTGGTGTTGGGGATGCGGTGGGTGTGATCCATTTCGAGGTACTTCCAATGGCTTGAGTAATTGGAGCGTTGCCACGCCATCTCTGCTGCCACCCGCCAAGTTGGCAATACGAGGCGTCGGTTTCGAGCTCAGGACAGCAACACGCGAACGAAGGTGTTGATCAGTTCCCTGTCCACTGTTTTTTTTTTCTGCCTGGACCATAGCGTATTTCTTCTCACTTTCAGTGGCATCCTCGCCTGCAGTCTGAACGACTGCTGAAGACTGCATCTCCGTACTCTCCGAGTTGGTTCTGGAATGTGAGCGGCTATGAAAGTCATTGTCACTGGCGATGGAAGTGTCTTGTGAGTCTGCTGGTGGCTCCTGTATATTTTGTCCACGGTGGAGATTTGTCAACGGCGAGTTTGAAGCCAGAGACGACTGGTGACTGTGGTTGCATGTGCATTTGGGGTGCGAGAACTCCTCTTCATTGCTCTTGACAGGAGTGGGTTGTTCCGTTGGCTCGGTTTTGATGAACGGAGGCTTCATGTCCAGTGCTTCGTCTGGACCTGCAGCTGCGTCGCCGTCGATCTCGGGCTGCAAGCCGCGGTTCACACGCGCGCGGTCGAGCAGCGCCAGCAGTTTGGTCTTGCGACCGCCTTCTTCGCTGTCCCCCGTGGCGGGCTGCTGCATGGAGAGGAGGCGACGAGGGAGGCGGAGGTCAATTGAGAGGAGAGGACGACTAGTTGTGTGCTGTACACCACCTAGAGGAGTGGCCTTCCTAGAATTAATTCTGTAGGTTGAAGTGAGTCGTCAACAGATCTCTAGGAGATCCTATAGCATCGCTTCGTGAGCTAATCAAGCAGCGTCGTGACATCCTTTGCGAGCGTTTACTGCTGCTGCGTAGTGGCTTGCTGCTGACTGGGGTTGCGCGCGCTGGTGCAGATTCGGCGGCGGCGTCCGTTGCCTTCCGCGGGTGCGCGCAAGGATGGGGGCGGCGCAGACGATGAGTGGCGGCGTCTGCGGCGTCTTTGGGGCTCAGGCGTCCCCAAGGCCGGTGATTCGCCGTCGGGGGACAATCGGCGGCGCGTGACTGCGGCGAGTCAGCGCGAGAAGGGGTCCCCCGCGGGCGCACCTACTTTAGCGTGCGCTCGACGCGAGGCATACCCAAGCCAGCACTGGCGGCGCGGAAAGACGGCGCCATTCGCGCGCTGCCACACCACTCGGCTCGAAACCAGGACGTGCTGCCTGAAACCAGGAACTTCCAGCGCGAGACCAGGACTTCCAGCCTGAAACGCGGACACGCGCGGGACTGGATCTGCCGGATTGATTGCATGGAGCCGCGGCCGCCATTTCGGCCAATGCTCGCGCGCGAGCGGCCGGTGCCACGCGACGATTGGCGCTGACGGCTACGGTACGCGCGCCAAACTTCAGAATTCCAGTCCAGCTGTTTCGTCTGCCTCGAGCCGTCTCTGCTTCGGCGCGGCCGTGTCTCATGCGAGGCTCGCAGCGGCGGCTTCAGTGTTCGGCGCCGGATTCGGGGCTGGACTCGAGGCGCGCGGGGCGGCACTGGAAGGATGGAGGCCGGTGCCTGGGCTTTGGCGGTGGTGAGGTGGCGGCGAGAGGAGGAAGTCCGGCGTGGTGTGTGGGAGTAGAGCACTCGTGAATGCAAGCAGTGAAGCGGTAAAAATGGCGAGCGGGCTGTATTGCGCCGTCGCCGATGGCATGCTGGTGTTGCATCGCCGTGAAATTTTTTGTTGCTGAACACGTTGGGCCAACTTGTTGAGCAGCAGCGGGATTGTCTTCAATTTGACCTCGAAAAAAGTAACTCAATCCCTGCTGCGATCATGACTTCATCGCTTGCATTGCTGTCGAGTAGCCTAGGACTGGTACATATTGTAACTGCAACGATCGTACAGCAGCCAAACAGGACAAATTGCCGTTATTTATAATTTGTGGGAACACGCCGGCCAGGTTTGAGCGCAGTTCGTGCTGTGTGCTCGTTAAACGACTAGCATAGCATGCGTAGCAAAATGTGCAGCCATTGTGGTTCACTCTAAGCCAATTTTGGAGCAACAATTTTGAAATGTAGCAGACGTAGAGCGTGGTATAGTTTAGTGGAACTACTCGAAGTTACATATACGAAGAAGATAATAGCAACTCGGTTGATCTTAGACAGTGGTCGCATTGCAATCACAACAAAGTTGAATCGCATCCTTCGACCAATGTGCTGGTGCCAGGAAATATGTAAATTGATGCGCGATGAAGCTGGTAGGTTCAGAGGAAATAACGATAACGATCCATCTCAAGAAGCTATCTCGACAGCAATGCAAGCGATGAAGTCATGATCGCAGCAGGGATTGAGTTACTTTTTTCGAGGTCAAATTGAAGACAATCCCGCTGCTGCTCAACAAGTTGGCCCAACGTGTTCAGCAACAAAAAATTTCACGGCGATGCAACACCAGCATGCCATCGGCGACGGCGCAATACAGCCCGCTCGCCATTTTTACCGCTTCACTGCTTGCATTCACGAGTGCTCTACTCCCACACACCACGCCGGACTTCCTCCTCTCGCCGCCACCTCACCACCGCCAAAGCCCAGGCACCGGCCTCCATCCTTCCAGTGCCGCCCCGCGCGCCTCGAGTCCAGCCCCGAATCCGGCGCCGAACACTGAAGCCGCCGCTGCGAGCCTCGCATGAGACACGGCCGCGCCGAAGCAGAGACGGCTCGAGGCAGACGAAACAGCTGGACTGGAATTCTGAAGTTTGGCGCGCGTACCGTAGCCGTCAGCGCCAATCGTCGCGTGGCACCGGCCGCTCGCGCGCGAGCATTGGCCGAAATGGCGGCCGCGGCTCCATGCAATCAATCCGGCAGATCCAGTCCCGCGCGTGTCCGCGTTTCAGGCTGGAAGTCCTGGTCTCGCGCTGGAAGTTCCTGGTTTCAGGCAGCACGTCCTGGTTTCGAGCCGAGTGGTGTGGCAGCGCGCGAATGGCGCCGTCTTTCCGCGCCGCCAGTGCTGGCTTGGGTATGCCTCGCGTCGAGCGCACGCTAAAGTAGGTGCGCCCGCGGGGGACCCCTTCTCGCGCTGACTCGCCGCAGTCACGCGCCGCCGATTGTCCCCCGACGGCGAATCACCGGCCTTGGGGACGCCTGAGCCCCAAAGACGCCGCAGACGCCGCCACTCATCGTCTGCGCCGCCCCCATCCTTGCGCGCACCCGCGGAAGGCAACGGACGCCGCCGAATCTGCACCAGCGCGCGCAAATCCCAGTCGCCAACAAGCCTCCAAGCGGCAACAACCGAGCGAAACGCCTCGCCGTCTTTAGCCTCGCAACTGCCACTGGCTGCCATCCAGTTGGCCAATTGACCGCCTGACCGCACTCTTCCACTGCCAACGCGCCATGCGACGAGTCGGTTGCTCGCTAATGGAGGCCTCGAGCCGTCTGCGCCCGCGCTCGGCAGCGCTGCGGCGCGCCTTCGCCACGTTCTCGCGTCTGCACGAGAGCGAGAACGACACGCAGCTGTCCTCGGGCCACGGCGTGAAGCTCTCGAGCGACAGCCACCATCACTACTTGTACTACCACAGCAGCAGCCAGCACGGCGCTGCCACGGAAGGAGAAGACTCGGAGAATGGGTGGCCCAATGCTGACCACCACGAACAGGAGATTAAAGACACCAGCTCGTTCTCGCGCGAGTTCGAGAAGCCCAGGATGGACGCCAGCTTCCTCGTGAACAACTACACGGCGCCGGCACTGGCTGCTGCCTACCAGGACCGGGAATACACGCTGTGGCTCTGTGCTGAGCTGCTGAGCGAGGGAAAGCTGGACGAACTCGAAGCGGTGCTCAAACCGTATCACGGTACGTCGGGATTTTCGGGTTGCTAAGAGTTTGGAGACGAAAAGGCTGACCCTTGTTGTGATGTATTTCTTGCTACCTGCAGACTTTGCGCAACACGACATGAACGCACAGAGGCAAACGCCCTTGGCCAATGCATTTGGCCAGCGCCATCTGGAACGTATCCGCAAGCGGTTGAGCCGGCTGCCACGCCAGATCACCAAGGCGTATTCGGCGCGCGCAGCTGTGGTGATTCCGCTTTGCACGTTCGAGGGCGAGCCATCGGTGCTCTTCACGCTGCGTTCACTTACCGTTGGCAAGCACAAGGGCGAGGTGTGCTTCCCTGGAGGCATGGTGGACCCGGATGACTCGTGCATTGAAGGCACATGTCTGCGTGAGATGAACGAAGAGGTTGGGCTGGCACCGGAAGGCGTGGACGTCCTTGGCGTCCTGCGTTGTGACTGGTCCAGCGTCACTTCCATCACAGGCATTGCCGTCACACCCGTCGTTGGCTTTATTGGCGAGATGAGCGATCAGACGGTGGCTATCAACGAGCAAGAAGTCGAATCGCTTTTCACCGTGCCGCTGCGAGATTTAATAAACCAGGACAACTGGGTTCGCCACAGCAACGCCACACCTGTCTTCACGGGTGGCCCACACGTCATTTGGGGCCTCACGGCCTACCTGCTGGATATCTGCCTGTCCGAAGTACTGCAGATCAACGATTAAGACCTGTATAACGGAACTAATGGGAGAGAATATATATGAATCTGTATCGGTACTCATGCGTTGTACATATCCTCGCGATGGCCTTGAGGCGTACGCGGTCCCCTTGTTTTGTTAGTAAGCTGAAGCTACTTTATATGGTTCAAAACTGCATGTTACTTCGGTTGCCCTCGGCTGTTCAGTGCTGGGCGTAGTAGCCTTGGGAAGGCTGGATGGCAGGCTGCGGCTGGTAGTAGCCACCGGGTACAACTAGGACCGGCTGCAATGATTGTTGATGTCGAGATGCGCGTTTGCGTCTGCAGATGCACCGGAACAGATACGTCACGACCGCGATGATGAAGAAAAACGCCAACACACCCAGCACAATTGCCAAGATCGTCACGAGATGGCTCTTGTCGTCACTTGACAAGGTACCCGAACTGCCACCATCGCTGTTGCCACCAAAGCCTCCACCGCCAGTGCTATCACCGGATGAATCGGACGACGCAGGCAGAGACACCGCCTGGGAACCAGGTGTGCACGTGCTGTTTTCAACGCAGTAGAATGTCACCGATTCGTTCACGTTGTATCCCGTGTAGAAAACCTTGAGGAACGTCTCGCCGATGATCCATGTGTTAGCGTACGAGCCGCTGCTGCTTGACGTGGCTTGCACCTCAACAACGACCATATTGGCTCCCAAATCAATAATGTAATCTTTCTTCTCGAGGTAGAACGTCACGTCTCCAAATGTCAGAGCAATTCTCGGCAGCTCCACGTCACTTGAGCACATGTAGATCTCCGACCCGGACTGGTACAACTGACAGTCCGACAAGTATGTGCTGACAAAGTCGGAATAGACCGAGCTAGGCATCGCCAGGAGAGAAGTGCCCGAGTCCACAATACTGTCACAGCTACCGCTGCTCGCCGTGGAGCAGGGGAACACCGCCGAGTTGTTGCCAATCTGCAGCGCCGTCATGCCGATCGTCCAGTGTGTGGGCGTGGACGACTTGAGCTTGATCGTGTACGGCGTGAGGCCGTTGGCCGAAATGAGCGCATCGTCCACGCCGTTCAGCAGCAAGAAGCTGCCGTCGGAGTTGTCCGTCTGCGTCAGGTACATTGAGAAGCTGGTAACGTAGTCGATGAACTGACCGCCAGGCGACGGCAGCGTGGCCAGCGTGTCGTACGCAAGACCGAAGAGACCCTCAGCATCGCCCGCCAGCAGCGAGCTGGAGCTGCTGGGGTTCACGTTGGCGCCCTGCGCCACGCCCACGACGTAGTTGCTAACGGCCACGTTGCCAAACTTGATGTCGGCCGACGTGCCCTCGACGCAGACGTCGCCCGAGCCGTAGGAGATGGTGCTGGCGCTCGACGGACACGTGGACTCGCACGTGGAGCCCTTAAGGAAGTAGCACGAGATCCACAGGTCGGACGAGCCCGTGTCCACCTGCACCACGAACTTGGAGCCGTCCACCACGATGTCGGCGAAGTAGATGGTGCCCTGGTAGTTCTCCATGTCCACGGCGTTGGAGTTGCTGGCGCTGCTGACCAGGCGCCGCGAGCGCGTCCAGGGCGACTGGCCCCGCCGCATGGGCACCTTGACCACGGCCTGGGACGTCATGCTTGTCTGCGAGGGTGTCGACGCAATGGAAAGTCACGTCACGCGCCGATTTGGAGCCGATCGTGTCCACTTCTAGGCGGCGGAAACGGCGAGTGAGCGGGGCGACGGCTCTGCGACAGACTCGGCGACGCGATCTCTCTTGGCCCCAGTATGAGACGCCCTGCCTACCTCCGACGGACAGCTGAGCGCGATGCGAGGGCGCAAGCTGCGGAGTGGTTGCCTCGCCCGGGCCTTGATTTTCTCTATGTGTGCATTTTGCTCGCGCCGCTGGCTTTTCATCGCGGTCAGACGGCGGCATAGTGGGGGCTAATCAACCGCGCATAGTCGGGGTGGTGCAACTGTCGTCTGGCAAAACCCTCAGCAACCGATAGTATTTGCATCTGCCTATTCATTATGTCTAGTAGGGCATCAATGTAAAGGCTGACTATATATTTTAAGCGCGTATGCATAGTTTAACATGTAATTAATACGATATCGTTATATACGAAAATTCGTTCAGACGTAGCGCGGAGCCGTCGACGACTCGAAACGATCGGCGCCGAGCTCTACACCTTCGCGGCTTGTCCGTTTGGCCGTGCAGTTGTCGACGAGGTCACCTCCATTCGGGTGCTGCGAGTATGCGCTACAGCGTCCTGCCTCATGGGAAGGCTGGATGCCGTCTGCTTCCAAGTACCGTTTGTACCCAAAGCCGATGCACCCTGATTTCGCCAGGTGTGTGACACTTGCTGCCGCTGTCTTCAACTTGCCTTTTCAGCACGACCAGCGGAGAGACCGCAGCACAAACAGCAAGAATGGAGGTTAGTGGCCATCAACCGAGTCGCGGATTCGTCTTTTCGAGAAGGTTAAATTTGTTTCCACCCTTGGAAAGCTTGTCTCTGGTTTGGATTGTAGTTTGCATGATGCCCGAGTCAACTGAGACCTTTAGCTAAAAAGCTAAAATCCACAGTTTCAAAGCTTATCCAGATGAGTCGGGCCACTCATGAACCCCATAGTAAAGGATGAGCGGAGCTGTTTACGCACAGCTGCGGCTTGAAGAAAGAACTGAAGGTCTGCTGAAGGTGAATATGTTACTGTGTGTGTATTTTTCTGAGTTTAATCTGTGCTGACTGTGGTTGAGCGAGTTATCGTTGTGCATTTTAGCACCGAAAACATCGGGGTTACATGTTCTCGGAGAAAATGGACCGAGTGATAATAACGCGCTGCTAAAAGCAACCCTGCGCCTTTCAACTTGCTATCTATCTGTGCAGCTACAGTCGTTTGGTAAGACTGCAAGATCGCCGCCATGCAATTGTTAAACCCTAGACAACACGAATCATCCAGGTGTAGATTACGACAATTCAAGCAGATCCCAACAATGCTCAAAGCATAACGACAGACGTGTATACTGACCAACAAGCGCCGAGCCTGAGGTAGTGTATCTTCGACCTCATCGAGGCCAATCACTTGTGTCGAGCCTTAGTAAGACAGTCAGAGGACAAAGAAAAGGGCGACGCTGATTCGTCTAAAGGCCGCTTCGGGTGCAGGAGACGCAGACGCAGCTAACAGAGCTACAAGTAAGTGGATTAGTCTTCTAGCCCCACAGATTTCTTTTTCTTCTAGTAGCGTAGCAAATCGAGCAGCCAACGACTTTGGAAGCGCGCATACTGTGGCCTGTATTTCCTTCTGCAGCCCGAACATCACAACTTGAGGGGGAATACCAGTCGCTGTCATCCACGGCGACTCGTCCTGAACGAGCGCATCAGCAAGACATCTCTTCAACTCGCAACGCCGAAACAGACTTGATGCGCGAAGTGAGTGCGTATTTGGGAGCTCCGTCGACAAGCAATCGTAGTGATACACTAACGACGCTAAACACAGCTTCAAAATCGGCTGCAATCTGGCATCATTTGCAAGAGCCGGAGAGTGCTGATTGCTTCATTTCTTCGTTGGATTTATCTGGACACGACATCCGTCGCCGGGGACGTACGCTGGAGTGCATGTGTGTGCCGTGAGAGGTCCGATATCCGCGCGTTGTGCCGGTTTGGCATGATCTAATGCCTTGTGATCATAAAGCTAACTTCAACGCCCGTCTCAATTTTTTGAAAAAGAGCTGGTGGTGAAGTCGGATCGATGTCGGACGTTGGAAGGGTGAAGCGAGGCATCAAGACGAGGCAGCAACTCTACGTGATCCGAAACTCGCAGCCGAAACTCGCATCCCTCCCCCCTCCCCAGCCGCTGCAATTGCGCCGCAACTTTAGGCTCGTCGGTTTCGCAACAATGCCTGATGTGCCTGCACCAGTTGATACCGTGCTCAGCACATGGCTCATTGGTGTGGGCTTCAATTGGCGCTTCCCACGATGCTGTAGTGTCATATGACGGCTTTCGACCGAATATATTTTTCAGATTATTGGTGGAGTCGAAGCTTCATGCTCGCTACTGAGGTCTGCAAGAAGCATTGGGAGCGAGTGAGGAGTAAGTACACGTGATTAAAAGAATGAAAATATGGTTGATGAGATATCTGTATTTGCGCAGCAACTTATGCGTGCTGTTCTATTGATTTATGCTTATGGGCTTGTGTAATTTGTTTCTTAAGTTGATGAAGCCTAAGCTGGGTATAGTAGCGAAGCTACCAGTGCTAGCCGTGCAAGCTGGGGCTCAGTGTGTTGTAAGCTATTTCGATTCCATGGTGATACCGGCTAGCCAATCTTCAAAGGTCAGATACCCTAACGTAAACTCCATCGACAAACACTTGTCTAGTCCATCTGCAGGCTATAGAGTTTGTCGAAGACTCTCCCTCGTTCAACTTGTGGTGATCTACCTTGCGCCGTATTTTACGTGTTGTCAGCTGCATGAACAGGAATGCTTGAGGAGGCTATCTGCAAAGCTTGCCATCTTTCGCTGCCATTAAATCGAATCCAAACTGCAGCTAGCTTGACACTACGCAAACCTCACTTTTGTATGTCTTCACGCTGAATTTGGTCTTGTTGTCGGTCAAGGCCTTGCCATTGACCGACTTAAGCTTGAGTTGCAATTTCCGACGCGCATTCATTAGTTGGCTCTCGCGATCCTAGTTATGCATGTTGTAGAGTTCTTTCCCCTGTGCTACCTTGGTAACCACTACACAGTGGTTTCCATTGCCTTTGCGTTCGTTTCCTTCGAGAAGCCGTCGTCTGTTGCGTTGTTGCATTTGTAAACGGATGACCAAGTAACCACTTGCTACAACTTTCAATTTTTTTATCTGCTCGTCATATCGATATCTCGCGCTGTAGCTGTGTGAAGACCTTGACTTTGAGTTGCAGAGTACTACCATCAACTCGATCGCCTCCATTGGATCATTGGACATCGGTCTTCTTTTCGTAAACTTGCGTTCGTGTCGTGTATGGTAACCATGCTCGTTCACGACGTGAATCACATCTCCTCCCCGCACAACTTGTTTGACATCTCAACCTTGGAAGAATCGGCATGGGGGGTCTTGGCCTAGGAAATGTCTACGTAGAGAGCTATAGAGCACCCAAGACGTTCGCAAAAGAAAATGGTTAGTGGATAGCTGCAATCGTTTCCATCGGAGTGAACTACCACGACAGGGAATTTTTGTTTTGTGTATATACCACCGCCGGCGAGTGCTGCTGCTTGTGGGGCTGTTGCACGAATCGATGTCTGTAGTTAACTTCGGCACCGCCTTGACTAGCAATCTACGAGACCTGCCAGGACAGCACGGGTCCGCCAGCTCATTGCACGCGCTCGAAGTTGTGTATGTAGATGCACCTCTGCGCCGAGATAGAGTAGCGGTGGCATCGCAATGAACTCTGCTACTCGTGGCGGGTGCGTCGAGTAGATTGACAGAGACAATGCCGACAAGTGATCTCGACAACTTGAGCGAGCGAGCGTCTCTCTTGCCGCTCGCCATTCTTCCGTATCCACCGCTCCGGCGTCCCCCGCATGCCGCCGCCCATCTTCGCGCACCTGCACTCGTCGCCGCTCGTGGTGCGGCGCCGCGCGGGCGCCAACTGGCGCAGCCTGAGCCCGCACGCCGGCGCGCAGGGCTCGTCCAGCGGGCTGGAGGCCGTGGAGCTCATCGACGTGCGCGCGGAGCGGCGGCTGCTGCGCCAGACGCTGCGCGAGAGCGGGCGCCGCCTGGCCTGGCACTCGGAGGTGGCCGACCTGCACGCCTTCCGCAAGGTGCTGTCGTTCGGCTGCCGCGCGCTGCACTTCTCGGGCCACGGCGTGCCGGGCCAGGTCATCTATGAGACGCGCAAGGGCGAGGCGCAGTTCGTCTCGCAGCAGGAGCTGCAGGCGCTGCTGCTGGCCGGCGGCGCCGACGGCCGCCCGCGTCGCGGCCACAGACGCGAGAGCTCTCAGGACAGCGACGGCGACAGCTCCAGCTCCAGCTCCAGCTCCAGCTCTAGCAGCAGCAGCAGCGACGACGCCACCGCGGGGCTGGCGGTCACGAGCCACCGCGTGGAAAAGGGCTGGGTGGCGCTGTCGCCGCCGCGCGCGCGCGCCAGGCCGCGGGCGCCGCTGCAGCTGGTGTTCGTGAGCGCGTGCCACTCCGAGAGCGTGGCGCAGGCCTTCGTGCGCGCCGGCGTGCCGCACGTCGTGGTGGTGTCCAAGGAGGAGAAGGTGCTGGACCGCAAGGCCATGGAGTTCGCCAAGGCCTTCTACACGGCGCTGTTCGCCGGCCACTCGGTGGCCAAGAGCTTCCACATCGGCCGCGTGCAGGCGGACATCGCGGTGGCGGGCGGTGGAAGCACAGGCGGATGCTCCGAGTTCAAGCTGCTGGGCGACGGCGACCACGACGACGCACCGTTCCGCGACGTGCCCATGGGGGACTGCGTCGAGACGGACATAGGCGGACGGCGAGGCACGAAGACCACAGTGAACGAGTGCGACGCCGTCGCCGAGGTGTTCGTGGGCAGGTCGCTGGAGGTGCATCAAGTGTTCAAGTCGCTGGTGGAAGGCGCGCGACTCGTGAGCATCACCGGCGAGCGCGGCATCGGCAAGACGGAGGTGGCGCTGCAGTGCGCGGAGTATGCCACTGAGCGGCGGGTGTTCAGCCACATTTTTTATCTGCGCTTGAGCGCGGCAGAAGATGGAGATGATGCTTGTGCTGACGCGTGCAAACAGCATGCTGAACTCGAGTCGTCAGCACTGGTGAGCAAGTTCGCCAAGTGTTTGAGTCTGCAAGCTTCGTCGCTGGACGAACTAGCAGAGCGAGCACGGCAGCGATGCGAAGTTGAGCGCGATGGTGACGGAAGTAGCTTCTTGTTGATTCTGGACGGCTGCAACCGTGCGCAACGACAAAACCCGCGGTTCCGTGCGATCGTAGCAATGCTGTTGCGTCGCGTGAATTCACTAGCGCTGCTGCTGACGGGCGACGGGAAGTTTGGTGCGATGGACGGCGTGGGCGAAAAAATCGTACCGGTTGGGCCACTTCCACCAGCGGATGCCGCACTACTATTCACACTTCGAGCGCCGAGGAAGATCAAGGCTCACGAGATGGGAGGCAGTACTGACCTTGAAGCATTTGGCGAGCACCCGATTATCAAGAGTCTTCGAGGACACCCGCGAACTATTTGCGCAGTACGTCGGTATCGATGTGCTTCCCTTCTCGTGACTTGATTCACGAACTGACCTATGTGTGCTTGCACTGTTGCATTGTAGGTATCGCAGTTCTTGGAGAAGAAAGATATGGAATTGGATCAGCACGAGTTCTTGAGTTACATCATTCCGTCGGTAAACACGGGCCTATGTATGAGTAAGCTCGGTGCCACGTCGACTCCCAGTTGTGCGTTAGATCTGCATCAGCGTCGTCACGACCAGGAAATGCTTGCACTTGCACATACGACGAGTGATGATGGTTGTTATTCGCATTCACACGAGCACCACCACCACTTTCACCACCATGGTCTCCCATCTTGTATTGACGAGGGAGTAGAATATCAACATCGACTGCAGGGAACCAACGCACGCGGAGCTGCATTACGCCGTATGAAACCTGTCGCTTCTCAGTCGGATATCTTCACTACGAAGTCGTCACTAGAAGCTTCCTCAGATCATGAAGCGGCTCTTAACGACGGCGAGAAACCAAGTGCAGATCGACCGCCGCCCAATTCCCATCCTCTTATTTCCTCACGTAGTGAACCGAGCTTGTCGGGTCCAATAACAGCACCAACAACCTCGCTTCAGCAGCTGTGTCTTCTCAAGGTGGCAGATCACGTCCGGCCCATTATCCAGAGTGAAGGTGGCAGCCTCGTTTGGGCTCGTGCGGTGGTTATCAACGCAGCTCTCCCTGATTATCCTAACCGGAGCAATAAAGCACAGGACAGCTACTCTTCTGCAGTGGTGCGCCAATTGCAAGAGCTGAAGGACATTCCTCTGGACTGGGTCGCGCCGCAGGTGAGCTGCTTCTTCGCGACCAAGCTCAAAGGAGATGCGGCCAAGCGTCCATTATCTACACGCAGTATCGATTTTCTGAGCAAGAGCTCGCTTATTTGGGGTCCTGGATGCGCTGCACCGGCCCAGCGCGGTGGTGCCGTTAGCCTGCGCATGTTCGCTGCGTTCTGGGGGTGGTTTCGGCCGCTCGTCGATTGCATTTTGTTCTCAACGTTGTGGCCGCACACGGAACCGCGCCTGCTGCATGGGTTCTTGTCCAAAGGTGCTTGCGTCAGCATGCTTGAGCGTGCGCCGCCGGGGACTTTCTTGTTGCGCTTCAGTGAGACTCGCGTGCGGTGCCTTGTGATCGCGTATGTCCGTGATGACCAGTGCGTGCAATTCGTACCAGTCGCTTGGCTGCCTGAGCGTACTGGCTGGTTTGTTGCGCTGCAAGGAGTGGGCGACGCTGAGAGCAATGGTGTAACATTTCCGACATTGCAGGAACTGATTTTGAGTGTTAATGTGCTGAAGTTCCTTTTCCCCCAGACGCCTAAAGAAAAAGCTTTCTCATCGCAAAACTAGGTTGTGAAAAGTGAACCCGCGCTGACAAGTTCGTGTATTGAATTGGTGATAACTGTACGGTTAACATGAAGAATTGACTCCATGTTATTCATGCTGCTGCTCTCATGTGAACAAGTAAACGCAAATGAGTTTGGATAAATAGTGCAAATAAGGAATGATGAGGAGTGTATTAGTCTAATGGAGCGAAGCTAAGAGTCTTTTGTGCACGCTAATGCCACAATCTATTCCGCGCAATGGTATTTCTACCGAAGTCTGCGCTTTCTGTGTTTGATATTTCCACTAAAGGCGCTCGTTGATTAGTGTAAAAAGTGGCACTCCTGATTTTATTTTATGAGTTCCCACCGTCTTCTATTTGAAATTTGATTTCTCGTTTGTTCCAGTTCCTTTATGTAATTACACACTGAAGCAGTGATCAGATCTTCATTCAGTAGAGGGCGAATAATTTGCAATTGCTCTTTCAGCGCAGATTCGTGAGGTAGCATCCTATATCGATAAACCATCGCCCACCGCAACGTAACAGACAACGTCTTTCCTGTCGACGGGTCCTATCGAGGCGAAATGGTAAGACCACACATGCTGTAACGCGATGCATCTGCAGTGGATACAGGATGCCTTATATCGTCTGTGACGACGTCGATGTGAACCATCCCACATGACGGGGTAATTTCATAGGATATGATGCTATTCTCCGTCCAAGACATGTTCAGCCCCTTAAAAACCGAACGTACGTAGGTAACAGGCAAGTGCTTGTCGTTTAATCTCCAATAGTTCAACTCGACGCCGAAATGGCGCTTCATTACAGCAGGAATGGAGTCAAAGTATGCGAGTACGGCTGCGTATACCACCTCCAGCGACGGGTGTGGGATGTCGGAAACGAATACACTCGAGATGAGTGTGCATTCCTTGCAACCCGTGATATGAACTTGTGAAAATGGCGTTACTATCTTGCTCTCTGTCTTCTCTTTCAACATTTTATCCACGATATCGTAAGTAACTTCTCCATGATCGATGGTAACGTAGCGAGTGATCGCTCATTGTGACGCATTAGCATTCTATCACGCCCTCTCTCTCATGTCCGAGCTGGGTACCAAAGTGGAGTGCCTCAAATAAATCACCTCCAGTCGAATGAAGTGGCGCATGCACAATAGCAGCTTGTAGCGTGGCAAACAAAAGCTGCTGATGGCAAAGAATCTGAAGGAGCTTCTGGTACTCGGCGTCACTCCGATTCGCGGCAAATTTTTCGAAAGCGCAGCGCTGGCCCATTGCCAACGTGCGTTCGTCAGGTAGTTGTTTTCCCCAATTGAACTGCAGCTCTCGCAGCTCGTCTTCCATGGATGCAATCAGCGCCTGTAGGGAACGAATTTTCTGTGCAGTGGTCAGTTGAACTGCTTTGCCATCGCGAAGCCCTCCACTAGGTGGTGTGAGAATCATATTGTGACTTTCGCTGCCGCTCATGTTGCGACGCCTTTTTCCCTGGCATGAATTGCCGGAATCCTAAAACTGGAGGCATCCGAGTTGCGCTACTCGGCTGAGATCCAATGGTACTAGCCCTGTTGAGAGGCGAAGATGAGGTTGTTACTTGCCTGTGCAATTTGGGAAATGACTGCCTATCTGCCCCGGTCGTCAGCTAGCAAATCGTGAAATGCTTGATGTGCCAACTGTTTGGCTGCTTGAAGAATGACGACGCGCAGATTCTTCGCGAAGGTCCGCCCGCAAGTATATTTATTATAATGGCAGCCACTTGTGAAGCTGCATGTTGTAATCTTTGCCGGCAAATCGAACTTCTTTCTGCTTCGCCGTTAGCATAACGCACTCTTTTACTGATGCACTATCCACCGTTTGATAGCCTTGGAGTCTCCACGCTGAGGAAATTGTGTATCAAAGAGCAGCAATGACGTACGTAAGCATTGTTGTCCTAAATGCATGTAGCACGACTCAGGTGCAAGCAAAGTTTTGCGGGTCGAGGGTGGGGTAATGTATGCTCTATTCGTGCAATCGAGGTGAGCGTGAATTTATAAGAAAGATGTTTCGGCAAGAATCGGACTCGTTAGTGATGGTCAGAAGATATGCGCTGAGGGAAAAATGAATCTTCGCGTCGTTGTGCACCCCCTCAAGTTGAAGTGGTTTAGAACCCCAGAATGCATGCATGTATCCACTTCCAAGTGGATACACAAAAATCAATGGAGCTCCTCGTAGCATTCACCATTTATCGTCCTAGGGCTCAAGTCGCGTTAGTCAAGATGACGCACAAGGACCAAGAGAATAAAAAATCGCTAGACTCTCCTTATGCAAGCACAGATGGAAATGACAGTAGCAAGTATCGGCCAGTCAAAAAGCGCAAAGCTACCTACCTAATCATTAAGGTAGCTCTGTCGGTCCAGCTAGACAATGTGGTGTCACTTCTAACGCACTTTCGTTCGCATCATGTGCCCGTAGGAAGAGAAGGAACGACTACAGCAAGAGGTCCAGAAACTGGAAGCCCACTTGGCCATTCTGAAGGAGCAGGTGGGGCTCACGGGATCCTCTAGTCCGGACAAATTCGTAACCAGTAATATGGTTCTAAGCAGTATGCTCCGTCAGCAGCAGTTGCTGATAGCCAATGCTCGAGCAGATTTGACAGCTTGCACGGTGAGCATTTCACTAGCAAGTCAGTCACACCAGTATTTAGAACTTGCTAACCAGGGCACCTTACTTTACACATACAGCGGGGCCCTGCACCAAGTCCGCTCTATTCATTTATACATCTTGGCGTTGATCATGAATCGCGCCGGAAAGCGCTTTCCGCGATCCGGGACAGTAAAATACAGAATGGAATCGACTATATCAAGGTTCGAAGTCGCCATTTGGATTTGCTTGAGCCATATATTTCAAGCGAGCAGTATATCGACGCCCACGGAAATTTGTGCTGTTCGCTATTTGATGTGACTCAATTTTCGGGTGCAAAATCAGTGAAGGCGGTGTTCAATGCAGCTAGATTTCACTTCAGGAACGAGGAGATATCGATCTCAGAACGCCTCGGATACATCACTGTGCGCGACGATTTTAACATGGTGGGGGACAATTTCAGCAATTGTCGTTTGTCTTCGGCAGATGAAAGTGGCGTAAAGACGGAAATGAACACCGTATCATTTTCACAATACGAGGACGCTGAGCAATCTGAAACTGATGAACCATTCGCGGTTCTTGTCCGGGACAGTGTGGATGTTGATGAGCTATACCCCTACAATTCAGACGAATGCGTCCGGAAGGACCAACTGGGAGCAATTCTGCTTACAGCCGCCAAAAGGAAGAAGAACGTCACGAAACGGGTAGACAACGACACTGGGGACACTACAATGATGGAGGAGCTAGTAGTAGTAATGCGGCGTGCAGCTTTTGTGAAGATTCACCACCCAGCTTTTCCATTGCCGGAACGCACTCAGCAAGCTTTGCTTAAGGGAATTATGGCATGGTGTGACGTTATGCTTACTACTATTCAAGGTGTATTAGCCACCAGTTCGTGAACAAACTCACGTGACTAACTATCCTACCATAAGGTCCAAATCCATGCAACTTTTCGGAAACCGATAGTTGATTTATCACGTTGGGCTGCTCTGCGTAGGAAACGGCATTAGCAACCACGTATTCGCTTATGCCACAACATCGAATTCGCGAGAAGGAGTGATGCTCTTCGCACAGCGGAAGCCCACCATGGCAGACCGATCGTAGCCTTCGCTGATCATGAGAAAACGGTTGTGGTGTTGGGCATCCAGCGCTTGAGGAAAGTACCAGTTCGGGTCGCTATGCGTGGCAGAAATTGGGTGGTAGCTGCTACCTCCACGAAGAAGAGTGCCACACGTGTGGGTATCGCAAAATTGGTCAGTCATTTGCCACACATATCCCACCAGGTCTTCCACAAGGAACTTCGTCGAGCGAGAATTCGCGTACGACCCTACCGGACTCAAAGTAGGTAATTCCTTGCCACGCAACACTTTCGGGAGTCGGGTACTATCCATCTCGGATCCCCATGGATATGCATCGTAGTTTTCACCATTGGAAGCGATATACTGCCACTCCCAGTCATGCGGCAATCTCTTTCCGTAAAAAGAGGCGTAAGCTTCGGCATCCTCGCGGGAGACATGAACAACAGGACTTTGCTCCAAACCAAAAGGGATAGTCCAAGATGATGGCTCACCCACACGATTTTCCCAGTGCAACAAGAAGCGATCCACCGTTCTCGGGCTGTAGCCACTCAGTTTGAGGAAGGAAGCATACTGAGCATTGGTCACTGGATGCTTGTCGATAAAGAAATCCTGGATGAACAATCTTGTCGAATGATTATTCCAAGGACGATTCTCCCAAGGAAATTGAACTCCTGTTCCAAACTGGGCAAAGTTCGGTGTCCAGGCCGACACGGGCTCAATCTGCACCCCGCTCACATTAAACCACCAGTTTGCAGTCCCCGACACGCGCACCATGCCATCTGTATTCACTTCACTGGCGTTGTTGGTGTTGTTACTACGAATAAGCTCCTGCTGAAGCAGATTTCTCGTCGTTGAGTACTTTGACAATGGTTTGGCTGTCAAGGCTTGCATATCGTTGAGAAATTGAGTCAGGCCGTCGTTCACTTTTGTAACGTAAATCGCACCAAAACCGCGGGGTTCTAACGCCACATGCACAACGGTAGCATTCGTGTTGTTTCCAACCTGCTTCTTTAGTTCAACTCCATGATAGACGTCGTACACACGGAAATCTTCTCCAGACTGTGCATCAGTAAGAGGGAGCTCATAGGTTGTTTCGTTCTGCACGTTGCTGATCACCGTGTAAAGCGATTGCTCGCTCTCTTCAAGCGAAAAAGCGCTTGCAAACAATCCATCTGCCTTCATAGCGTAGAAAGGCGTCCACTGACCCGTGGAGACGATGAGGCCGAACTTACGCAGGATCGCAAACATCCTCTTGGCAGTCTCATCTTCGCGTTCGGTCATCGCATTCCAGATTCCCCAAACATTTTCCCATACCACATAACCAGCACCATTAAAAAAAGCTACCAGCAATTCGGAAGTTCTGTCTAGAGACCACCGCGCACAGATCTGCACCATGTGTCTGGACTCAATAAATTTAGCTCGAGACACCGGTGGGAAATTCGAGTAGCCGTAGAAATATCCCCAGCTGATCGGGTTGTGACTCAAATATGCTGAGGGCACTCCGCCCTCAGGAGTAGCGACGAGTGGTTTGCTACAGTTGTAAAAAGATTTCGGAACGCCATACATCGTATCACCATTAAATCCGTCAGCTTGCAGTTCAGGAATCGTTTCACTCAGCGTGGTGATGTCAGCAGTGTACATCCGCACCACATCCTCGAGCCCAGACTCGTCTCGAGTTCCAATGTCCCAAGGGTTATACGGGATAATTACCCGGACACCTCGACGGTGGAAATCAGCGATCATCTCCTTGACTCCATCGATACCACCCGGCAGATCTCTCAACAGGTCCCATTGGTTTCGGTTGTCGATCCCGATGTTCGGGTACGCTGGCCATATCAACACACTGTCAATAGGACCAACTCGTTTTTCCATCTTGTCCACGTACATGTCCACAGTGTACTGCTGCATCTCGCGATCGTAAATGTCTCGGTCGTTCATCATAAGAAATACTTGCACGAAATTCTGCTGGGTCCATTGGGTTTCTTTGATGTTGTAAACGTTGCAGGAGTCCATGGCGTCATAGTGGTTGTTCACCAGCTCCATCTTCTTCCAAGTCGCCCAGTCACGTCGCCATGCATCCAGCTCATCGGGATTGGCGGGGGCGTTGATTACTTCCCAGCCGTCGGGTTGCGGGTCCCAGGCGAGAGCTTGATTGAAGAGGCAGCATGCTGCAGAGAGGTAGAGCCCTGCTAAAGCTCGCATCGTACACTTGACTTGTGCCCTGCAGCGGAACTTCAGGAATGAGGCTTCGTGGAGCAGGAGCTCAGCTCAAAAGATCGTCAAACGTAGCGCTGCAAGACCTCGAGCGCCATCTGATTCCACATATTGAGCGCAAGTCTCACCAACCTGCAAATCAACGTGTAGGCTGTCGCTGCTGCATACCGCAAGGCTGTGCTGCTGTCCGCACTTCTACCCCATGGCAGAGCATAAATCCATATTTTGTGGGTTTGTAAGCTCATGTAACGATGCATTATGCGTATCGCTCAGTTCAGTGATTAGTATACTACATAACAACTCATCCATCGTCTGCTTCAGAAAACAATGAAGCTTGAAAGAGCGAGCCGTTTAATGAGTCAGATTTGAAATGCTGTACGCAAGCTGTCCAAAGCTGGGTGCATTGCTATTGTATCACTACAACAGAAGGGAATGTTGTTATTTGCCGCATTTATACACAGATTCGAAAGCAGTGCGCCTGTATCGTGGTAGTCATCTCAATCACATTGGGTCGACATCGCCGCACCGCCATGAAGAAGATCCAAATGCTGGATTGGCGTTTGTGACCAACAATGTGAGCTGTGCTCAAAGCCTGCCATGAGTTAGAACGAGCATGTTGCAGACTAGAACATCAAAATCAAGTAGGAAGGTCAATAAATCGGTCCATGTTGGCCATTTTAGCCTACGTGGACGTGCCTTCCAGTATGGGCATACCCTGAGTGCTGTTGTCTAACGTTCGTCTACAGTCTGTTAATGAGGTGGGAAGCCTCTGGATAATTCGAATCTCTACAGAGACCTTGGATGTATAGTTTAGGCACCTAGTGGCGATGATAGCACAGTACAGCTCACACATATATAAATATCTCTATCTACAGAGACAATGTCGGTGCTTCTGTGAAGAATCATAGTTCTTCACAGAAACATAGTTCTTCACAGAAGCATAGTTCTTCACAGAAGAAAAAGAGATGTGAGCCTTAATTTGGCAACAACCTGCTCCTGGAGATGCGTCCATTTGCATCAAGCAAGCGCAATCATCGTTTCCCCATACAGCTGTATTATATCGTGTGCTTTATCTACACTATGACTCATAGTCTGAGTCTGTACTCTGTACCAGCCAGCGGTGCCTCAGGTTAACTTGAAGTTGACTTGGTCATCTCGAACTTTGAAGGTGTTGTCGTTCCGACTGCTACGACAGTAGCAAAACCTACCAAGGAACTGGCGGGCGTCGCTCTCCCGGTCTCATCGGGAACAAGTCGATCTCAACCACATCACGCGCCGCAGTCCGCAGAACCATCGCGTATCTAAGCACAGCCCCAACTCACGTTAGCAAATTCTCGTGCCCGATACTCGCACAGCAGGAAATCCACCTCTTCTTCCACGAATCCAAGCCGAACAGGCCCGACGCTAGCGACAGAAAGTTATCCGATCTTTCGTACAGCCATCCCGAGTAGATACAGAGTTTCTTCATATCCATGACACAACAAAAAGATGAGCACCCACATCTTCCTCACCCGAGAAAACATGCACCAACCTTCTCAATGTGCTCTACACACTGAATGTACTTCAGCCCGCGTCCTTCCGACGTCCTGTAGGCCTGGCGTGCAATGTCCAGCGCCGTCTGCGCCTTGGTCGACGTAAAGCTTGACATTGGCAATAGCGTCGACAATATGTTGAGTCAACAGTACAGCGTACCAGTATATGTGCTCTACAATGTGCGAAGATCTAAGTCGGTATGGATACAACATACGCTTTATGCGCAAAAGAAATTGGTTTTGCCAACGACGACCAAGGCAGCTGTTAAAGCGGTATTAACGCTTCTCAGTCTCAAAGCGCGTGGCAGCAAATTCGGCTGTGATTCCAAGGGATCTTTTCAGATGAAGGGACTCGTGTTTCCAAACGCTCTTCGACGGCCATTTCACCAACAAGCGCCTCGACAATAGGATGCCTCCTGCCTGTTTTGGCGGCGTATTACCCGGTCGATCTTTCCTGTCTGCGCATAGTCCCATCTAAACATTTTCCGGTAAGTAGCGTTAGTGTGCACCACCCTAACATGGCGTGGCGCACACATCTTCCAGAACAACGCGCTGTTTTATTCCCGCCAAAATTGACCAATCGCTGCGGCTGAGACCTGCGAGCATACAATCGCCAAGTCTCCCTGGCGCTACTTAAGCGCTACTTGCTTCCCCTCCCCCTCCCGCTACGCATTGACGATTCGAACCTCGTGTCGATCCACTGGTGGGTGCTCCAAAGGCCACACACAGAGAGTCGCAGAGCGTCGGGCACCACCACTTGAGCGTGAAAAGACACACAGGCGTCCGCAGCAGCCGACGCACGAGCGAACACAGCAAGGCAGCAGCAGCCACAGGTAGGGATGGCTACACTCGCTAGTCACCGCCTCGGCAGCTATTTATAGCTCTCTGTGCCCCTTCAGGCTTCGTGGAACTATTTTTAGCTTCTCGAAGGGGGAGGGGGGGGGGTCTGCCGTGGCGCCACACAGCTGCCACACCAACATGTAGACGAAGACATGGATACACTCGCTAACGCATGTGTGGCTGCGCAGACAGAGGCAGGATTGCCATCTTCTAGGCGTAGCAATTGACGACCAGGCCAGGCAAGCTGGGGCAGCGGCAGCATGGGAATGGCATGCGACGCCGAGGGCCGCGCGGTGACCGGTGAGCACGGAATGGTGCCGCTGGCGGAGACCGCCGGCGTTTGCAGCGTACAAGCGGAAGAGGAGGCTAAGGCCGACGGCACGGCGACGGACACTCCGGGGCTGAACCCGGAGGAGACGGCTATGATCCTTACGAGTCTCAGCAAGGGATTCTCTGGAGCTGGTGGTGCGCCAACGGGATCGCACGACTCGGACAATGACGATATGGGCGAGTTATCGGACGACGACGACGACGCCGAACATCGCCGTCAATTCACCGCCGTCGGAGGAGTAGGAAAGGTGCACCGCGTGCAGCAGATCAACTTTGATGGCCCCAAAGGCAGCAAGCTCGACTTCACGGACGACGCTGGCTTTAGTCATCGTTTCCGGAATGAGAGCAACCGTGTGAAGAGCCTTGTTACCAAGCATATCTCCATCGAGGAGCTGCGAGCCCACTTTGATCGTCCCATCATTGACGTGGCAAAGGATTTTGGGATCTGCATCACGCTCATGAAGAAAATATGTCGTCGAAACGGTATTAAGCGCTGGCCGCATCGCCAGATCCGATCGCTGTCGAAGAGCATTGCGTCCATGGAGGCAGCAATGCTGAGTGCTCACGGCAGTGAGCGTGAGAAGTACCGTGATCAGATTGTGAACTTGAAGATGAAGCGCGAATCCGTGATTGCGGATCCGAACAAGGATAACTCCATGCGCCCCAAGACGCCACCTCCGTCTTCAATGCACAGTGAGTCTTCCGGCCACCAAAGTAGCCGAGCTTCTCACCTCGTTCCCTCGACCCTAAAGTTGTCTCCACACCCCAGCAACGATGCCCACGCGGCTTCACAGGGCTATCTGGTAACACCTACTGTCAAGATGGAAAACTTGGCAGTAGGTACTCCAAATCTGCCTTCGAGTACCTCGACCACCGGTCCGTCGAAGGGGGGACGCTGGACTAGCGAAGAGCATGCCGCTTTCCTGGAGGGTATTCGTCTGTACGGGAAAGACTGGCGTCGCGTGGCTCAGGTGGTCATGACGCGTAGCGCAGTGCAAACGCGTACTCACGCCCAGAAATATTTATTGAAATTTGCTGGGCGCTTCCCGTTCGATGCTGACGGAGTGCTGAAGGAGCATCACCCGGCTCCGGTGCAAACGCAGTATGCCTCGAGTGAAAAGCCAACGACATCCATGCTGAGTCCGACGACGAGCGTGACCTCGAGCAACACTGCGGCGACGCCTGCGAGTGATGACTGCATGAGCAATGGATCTTGGAACTCGGAGGAGGCCCAACCACCAGCGAAGCACGGCGAGGCGATGGCCATGATCTTGAACGGCAGTCCGCAGGTGCAGCCGGTGCCAGGACCTCATGGAAGCAACGCTGCGCCGACGGTGCTTCCACCACTTCCGGCTCGAACACCGATGATCAAGGTGGAGGAGGCTGCACCAGCGACGTTTCAATCCCAGCAGCACCAGCAATACGTACAGCAGGGAGTAGCGCCGGCATCTTTCCAGTACTTCTCTCAACAGGGACAGCCTCAGGTCGCGCCGTAGCAACTGCACGACGTGCCTCCTGCTGACTGCACACGTTCGTCGCGGCGAGTGCATTTAGGACAATTTTGTTTGAGCGACGAAGGCATATTAGAGAGCAACGGGTTCTTGTCTTGCCTCGGCAGCAGTCTCAAGCTCCCAGCCTCCCGTTCAGAGCCCTGAGTCGATGCTCGGGCAGTAGGATTTCGATTTTGACTAGTCGTAGAGCGGAGGAATATAGACGATCATCCCCTTGGAGCTCCTCGAGGACTGGCGCCGCGCTCCAGCAGCAGAGCGCCCCGATCCTCCACCCTGTAGCCCCGCACCGCTGCCGCATTTCCGTGCGCAGCCGTTGCCGGTCAAGTCGGACTTGTCATCCGTTCGCAACCCCATGCAGACAGGTGTCAAGACTCAGCACCCGACCACCCGAACGGAGGCAGCTCTCGCCGCTCCACCAAAACGAAGGAGGAAAAATAGTTATCATTTTTCTGTTGGTTTTCATTTTGGGCACACTGTTTGGCAAACTCTGTCTCTCAAGTGTATCACGGCCTCCGGCAGAGTGGCGCCGCCGCACGGAAAAGGGTCTTTACTGCTGCTTGGCCTCCACCTCCTTGACGAGCTTGGCGAGCTCCTCCGGGTTGTAGAGCATAAAGTACTTCTCGATCTGCGGCAGGTAGTGCACCTTGCCCTTCTCCAGGTTGAACCAGTACAGGTACGAGGCGTCGTTGTGCGAGACGCCCACCGTGCGCACGTCGTTGAAGCTGGGCACGAGGATCGGGTCGTCCTTGGAGTTGCCCTGCGTCTCGTCCGACTCGAGCGGGTCGCGGTTGAACTGCGTGACGCCGATCTCGGCGGCCTCGAGCTCCTGGCGCTCGCGGCCCACGGCGTGCTCCAGGTCGTCGGGGATGCCGCCCGTGGAGGCGAAGCCGCGCGCGGCCATGCGGGCCGACGAGCGGAGGGGGGCGAGGGCACGCGTCACGAGGCTCATGGTGTCGGGCTTGGCGTCTTGGGCGGGGAAAGCGGAACTGACGGGCCGTGTGGTGGTTGTGCGGTGGGGAGCGGTCAGGCCCGGAGGAGGAAAAAACACGCGCATAGAAATAGAAACGGGCGCGCAGACCTCACCGTCAGAATTGCTTTGGCGGGGAAATGACTTGCCAGATGCTGCTATTATAGCAGTCGCGCGTCGGATTCGGTCTGCTAGCTGCGCGTCTCGTGGGTGGTCTTCCTCTTGAGCTCGATCGATCAAAGATTGCATTTTCAACCGGAGCTCAGGTAAGACAGATCTATCAGGAGTTGGTCGTCGGCTGACTTCAGCTTTGCCTTTCTGTCGCTATTGCGCGCAAGTTAGCGGACGAACCACAACCAGTAGCGCTTCGTCAATGCAGAATGCCATCTAGCATTCGCCGACGTCACGAACAGCAGATCTTCTTGCCGAGAAAAACCTTTTCGGAACTATTGGTGTGAATTATATCTGCTGTAATCGAGTTAATGCTCACTTCATCTGCAGCTTTGGCAAACAAAGACAAACGCTGTTCGCTGCAACACTGACGAACTGCGAGGCGAGCACCTGCATGATGCCAACCGTGGCTGCCAGCACTGAAATCGCCGATTCTTTCGTCGGCAAAACTTGCAGTTTAGAAACAGCAATCCTTGGTTTTTCTAAGCGGGCCCTTTTATCCGACCTTTCGCACGTGTCTTTGTGAGAGGCTATCCCTGTACCAGCATATTGGTACAGCTCCGCCCGCACCACCACAATGGTTGCACTGCACCCGACACTTGCATCAACATTGCATCGCCATGCATGTGCAATTGATCGATCATACGGGGCATCGTTACACAGGGGAGTGAGTTATATCGCAGCAGCCCCAGCTTTAAAGATCGTATTTGTCTAGCAAGAAGTCGTATCGTAAAGCTAATCCACCGAAATGACCTCGACGGTATCCTCCTTCGGCTTCGGCTCGCCCTGCGGCGGTTGCTGCTGCTGCGGAGGAGCCGTAGGCGTGGGGCATTCGACCTTCTTGAAAAATGAATCTATAGACTGCTTCGGCTTCGCAGGAGATGGCGATGCAGATGCGGTTGCGGATGCCGGTTTGGACTGTTCGGTACTCGGAGACGCGGATGGATGCTTCACCGATGCCTTCTGCGGGGTACTCTGTTGCGCATGCTTCGGGGCTACGGCCTTCGCAGCAGGTTTTGTTGCGGCAGGCTTTTCCTGCGCTTTTCTCTCTTGAGCCTGTTGCTTTTCCAGCTCTTGCTGCTCTTCCTTCTTGCGCTGCTGTTCCTGCCGCAACGCTTCTAGTCGCTTCTGCTCTGCTTCGTATTCCCGGGCTTTCCGCATCAGCGTAGACTCGAATACCGGGTCACACAATAGCTCTCCAGCAAGACCAACGAAATGACTATCAGAACATGCTTCAGAGCCACTTGACGAACAACTGAATGGGCCGATGATTTGGGGCTCAAGTTTTGCCGGTTTGACAGCCTTCGCCTTCACTCGTTTCTTCTGAAGCTGTGATGGTAGTTTGTGCTTCGTTGGTGACGAAGGTCCCTCACCACTCTCCATCGGGTCATCTTCAGCCTCCACGTCGTCCATGTAGTCTACTTCGTCTTCGTACGCCAACCACTGGTCCCCGTAATCCAAATTGTCCTCGTCGGACTCGTCGCCATCGCTGTCAGCGTCCGACAGACTCTCGCCTGGTTCTTCTTCTTCCCACTCGTCGTCACTATCCACAGAGTAGTCGATTTTAGTGTACTGAGCTAGCGGCCGCCGACCACCACGGAAAAGACGGCTTCGGGTGCTAAATGTGCCATAGTACGCTGGTCGAACGTTTTCATAAAACTGTAGAAGCTTCATCACACCAAGTTTCGGGTCGCGGTGACGGCGAGCACTCCATCCGTCTGGTAATTCTTCCGTTTGCTTCTTGGTAGTATCTCTTCTGTTTTTTAATGACGAGAATATTGATTGGTGGGAGCTTCTTGCTGCGCTGGATGAACTGTCGTCTGAACCCAAGAAATTAATTGCCGCATCAATGCGGGCCATCTTCGCGCTCCTACTCTCACCTGTCTCATTAATATTGTCCGTGTCTTGATCGCCAGTCATGTCAATGGCTGTTTTGTTGTTACCACCACCGTTTGAACCTGTCGCTTCCGCGTCAGGACTCTTGAAAACAAAGAATGACTTAAATTGCTTTTGCCGCTTGGGCGTCACACCCTTCTTTTCCTCTTCTTCGCGCTCACGCTTTCGCTTTTCTTCCTCTTTTGCCTGTTGCCGCTCAAGGTCTTGTCGTTTTTTCTCCTCAACAGCTTGCCGTTTCTCTTCTTCTTTTGACTCCCGATCCTTTGCCTTTTGCAGCTCAGCATCCACAATAAACCCAAACTTGCCAATCTTCGCCTCCTCGGCGCTCACCTTTGCCTCGTCTACCGGTTTTTGATGTAAGAGTTGAACCACGCGCGCTAATGTTTTCAACTGCTGACCAAGGCGCTTGCGATGCTTGCGCATGCGCTTTACCGTTTTTTGTGCTTCGTCTCCGAAGTATTTCTCCAAGTTTCCTACTTCCCAAACCCACAGTGCATCGGCACTTGTATCCTCGAATACATTAGCCTTAGCCGGACGAACGCCGTGCGGCGTGCGTTGTGCTAACATTTTAATCTCCATTTCCATAGCCATAGATGCCACACGATTTACTGCCTCCGTGTCAGCGCTTACTGTGGTTGTATCTGCCTCCATATCAACGTCATCTGCTTCCACCTCTTTCTTAAAAGCGGCTAGAAGCTCGCCTGACACCACTGAGAGACTTGCAGTTCGTCCCTGGATACCCTTGACGATTAAGCACTTAACTTCATGTGGAAACTCAACAGTCGAAGGCACTGCAACGGCATCTGCAGCATTATCTGTAGACTGTGCGTAATCCCGTAATTTTTGCCAAGTTTCGATCAATGCCTTTTGAGCCTTATCGTGGTCAACAGAAACGTCCAAATCGCAATCCAACGCAGCACCAAAGATTTCTTTCATGATGGCGTCACTGTCTTGTTTAGAATCCAATAATTCCATGAACTGCCGTGTCAGTTCATCGGTCTTCAGCTTATATGTATCAACGCGTGCCTGAACAATGGGATCAAGAGGCTCCACAGCAGCAGCTTTAGCTTCTGCTGCTGCCGCCGCTGCAGCTGCTGCTTTCTCTTTCATCTTCTGTTGCCGTTTTGTTGGGGTCTTCGCAGCAAGTTTACTCCTTGCCCCAGGTGATTTAGCCGCCTTACCTCGCGCTTTATGTGTTCCATTTTCTGTAGCTGCTTTATCCTTTGCTGTCGATGCAACTGTGAGATCAACGACATCCTCTGTTGTTGCATCTGCTTTCTCAGCCTCCTCCTTTCCATTTGCAGCTTTTTCTCCGGCGTCCTCTCCACTCACATCCACAATATCCTCCTCGGTGACAATAGCATCGTCCGAGATCGGGGCTCCGGCCGGGACAGTCTCTCCGCCCGTCTCCAGCTCCTCTCTCGCTCGTTTTGCCTCCGGTGTATTGAACACATCTTCTTCCTCATCTAAATCATCGTCGTCCTCATCATCCACCACGGCGTGCGGGGAAATAAATCGAACCGGTTTTTTCTTCTTCGGCTTGGGCTTGGGGGACGCTTTGATCTTTCCCTTAGCTTTAGCTTTGGCTCTGGGCTTCGCCGCCGGCTTCTTCTTAGCTGGAGCCTTCTCCTGATCCGTTTTGGCAGTAGAATTAGCCTCCGTTTTAGCGTCATCTCTCGGTGTCTCGGCCGCGCTGCTCTTGCTGTCCGGCTGCGGCGCCGTCTGGTCCTGATCTTGCGAGCGCTTCTGCGGCGAGAAGAAGGCGGAGATGGAGGCCTGCTTCGGGCCTTTCTTCTGCTGCGCGGGGGCCAAATCCCATACAAAAAGTCAGTTATTGGGATCGAGTGGGTTTTCGAGCGTTGCGACGCCGTCTGAGCGTCGTTGGAGACGAACAAGAGACCGATACGCAGAGCAGACGCACCTCCACCATGACGACTCGGGTGTGGGGCGGCCGCGCGGCTGCGGGCGGGCGGAGGAGGCGGAGCGCTGAGCGTCGCGGGGCTCCCCGGCTGGCTCGGCTCGCTTCGGCGTTTGGGGCGTTTTGGCGCGAGGGCGGGAAGAGTGACGAGCCTCGAGAGAGTGACACGGTACGATGTACCGTGACGAGACGGGGTCAAATGGCTACAATTTTTCGGTTTTTTGCTCTTAAATCAACATTTTGCTAGCCTTCTTCCTGATGCGTACTAAACACCTTCACTGAACGCGCAGTTGACGTTCATGCGCATGCAAGCGCTGCGGTCACTGCAATGCTTAATGATATTCTAGCACAACTGCTTTAGGATATTTTAGCACAAGAAGAGACAACGAATGATTGACTACAAAACAAGCGTCTGTGCACCGGTTGTTTTCGAAAGTGGTCTTACTCCAATTACTGCTGGTGGAGAAAATGGCTCCATGAGGCTTTATCTATGGGAATCTCTCAATTTCCAGGTCGTCATTTTGTCGGGACCTTTTGGATGGTGTGGTAGTTCCTCTGGTACATCTCCCAAAGGCTTTGGGAGATGTACCAGACTTAAGCTAAAAGTGGTCTGTACCTTTCGTTCCACCTCTTTCCAACGTAGTGCGGACAAGGCTGTATTCAATACAAAGAGTATAGCCCCAGCCTTGTCACTCTTCGTATTGAAATACAAAGAGTATAGCCCCAGCCTTGTCAAAGTGCCGACCCGACTGTGGGATCGCCTGCGCTTCTTCAGTCGATTTGAAGTGGTCAGCCACGCTAGTACCGAAAAAGGTTTCTGCGAAGCCACAAGACAGCAGACAAAGATGAAAATGGGACCGATGCTGACGAGGAAGAGCGAGCAAAACTCTTCAAGCCAGAGAAACTTGAGAAGATCTGAGCTCAGATACCAGCAGTCTCAGTCGCGAGAAGGGTGGCGGCAGTGGCCACGAGGAGGATGTAGGAGAGGCGCATTGTTGGCTGTAACGCGGGCGGGTTGCAGGACAGGAAGAGGCTACGTTGGCAGTGGAAAGCAAATTGCTAAATGATGTCAAGTAGATCCAGCCAACCCTGTGTGCAATAGATCGTTGTTTCCGTGAATGGCAAGCGTCAAGAATGAGACACATATTTGAATCTGTAAGCGTTATCCTATACTACATGTAGTACATGTACTGGCTATCATTGACGAACAGCGCCGACCGGAGTGATCTTAAGTTCACTCCCAAAAAACGCGCGCGGCGGTATCGATCGATGTGCAGTTCAATTTGTAGTAGCGTCGCGGAGTCAAAACTGCATATCATGTTTACGCTACTGTCCACAGTACAGTACGTGAAATTGAAGGAGAACCCTGGCCAACAGTTTTTGCTTTTTATGACTAGAATACGTATAAATAAACAACAACACTGCTGTGTAGCAATCGTTTAAGGCCTTCATTCATGTTATTGTCCATAAAATTGTGTAGTATGTCCGTGATCATCAATCTCTACCGAAAAGCTAACTAGAAGCAGGTAGATATCAAACTAGCAAAGTTAAAAATTGCTTCGAACATGAAAACGGCAACGTCGCTGAGGACGAAGACAACAGCGATGCTGATGAGAAAAACGAGGAGATCTCTTTAAGCCATCGAAGTTCGACAAGATGTTGAGCTTTGTGGGCACTTCGAGAGGTTTGACAAATGGAAGTATATAGGATACGGTACCAGCGAAGTCGGGAGGGAGTTGAAAATAATTGGAGGCGAGAAATACGGACCTTTAGGATATGTACAGCGCCAACTACGACACCATTGTCGCATTCTTGAGTAAATATCCAATGAGGCCCTTTGCTTCATGTTTCAACAGTAGTAGAACCTCAATCACGCAACTTGGATACTCGACGTAAAAATTACACAGGAACTGACACTTCATTCCAAACGTATAGTCTGCTTGTCTAATCAAGGCTTGGATGGGGGCAGTGGTGCACGAGCAGCAAAAGCAGCCCGGAACGCAGCCACAAACGCTGCTGTTGGTACAGGGATGGTCGGTGGCGTAAGGCCAGCAGTAGGAGCTCTTATTGCTGTCACACTTGTTGCAGCGAACACGGGGGTATTTGTGAGCGGAGCGGAACTCGCAGGAGCGATAGGTGCGCTAGACGGAGCTGCGCTGTTAATCACACCCCCACTATTGCTGCCATTCGGAGCAATTGCAGTCGGGAGAACGGGTGGGTTGGCCTCGATGGTGCCACTGCCAACAGCCTGTTTGTCATTGGTCGCAGCGTTCGCCGCTGCTAGTTCCGCCGCTTCCTTTGCTTTTCTTGCTTCGGCCGCCTTCCTAGCTTCGACAGCCTTCTCTCGTTCCAGTTGCTGCAGCCGCGCTTCTTCTGTAATATAATATTCCTCCACCTCAGTCATTTGAGCCTCAAACTCCTCACGTGACACAAAGCCTCGGGAGTAGAAGCGCCTTTTCTCTTCGTCACGAAGTTCCTCTGCAATGCGATTTGTAACCTCGTGATAGGCAGCATCAACATCAGCCGTGGCACCTCCAATAAACTCCTTCCATCGTCGTCCGGGATTGTTTGCGCTGCTTTCTTCTGAGAAGGGATTGTTTTTTTCTCCACTGTCGTCAGGGCCAACCACTTCAGCATCTCCATCATCTGCAGCACCCCCCTCCTCCTCTTCTACGCTTTCATCATCATCTTCTTCCTCGTCTTCTTCGTCATCATGACTTCCAGGCGATGAGGCACCCCGTATAGCCCTCAGATACGCTAAATATTCACTATCATGTTTCGCGTGCTCTGCATCAAGCTCACTATCATCGATCATTGATCCAAGCTCACAGTTCCAGCAAATATTCTCGTCGCCGTTTTCTCGTGCGCATTTCTTGTGATAATACTTAGTGCACGTGGGGCAGCGTATTAACCTTGCCGGCAACCCGGTTTCCTCGCACAGCTCACACATTACCTTCTCTGGGCGGGCTCGTCTTGGCTCACTGTCAAGCGTCGGTGCATACCATGTTCCTTTTCCAGACACGTTGGGAGCTGCTGTGGGCGCACGACCACTCCCTGCTAGTAGCCCGTTAGCAGTAACACCCTGACTTGGCACCACTGCACTTGCTACTCCTGCACGTGGAGTCGGCAGCGGTGACTCGGCATCACTATCCATGTCCTCGGAATCACTCAGATTCGTCAAATCCACTACGTTAAGAAGCCTTAACTGCGACAAGCTCACTGCTTCAGGATCCTCCTCTTCATCAACTTCGTCACCTCCACACTCTCGCATAAATGCCAAGAACTCGAAACTGCAAAAGCCGAGAGCAGGGGTCTCCGCAGGAACCTCCCGAATAATTTCGACAGGAGGTGCATTAACCTTGAGGAAAACGACTCCATCGGCATCCGAAGAATAAGTATCAACAGGTGGTGGTTTAGTATGTCGTTCCTTAGCAGCGCCTTGAGCCCCTTCTGAATGCTTCTTCTTCGGTAACAACGTGTTGATATTACCATGAACTTGAGCACCACCTTGAGAAGTTGCTGGCCTAGAGAGCGCCTTTGTTGCTAATGCGGGGTCTGCACCAGTAACTGTAGGTGTTGCTTTTGGGATAGCTGTTGCTTCCACTCTGGACATCGGCTTCATTGCTGCAGACTGTGATGGCTTAGGTAGTGTTGCTGATGGCAAAGCTTGCGACGGCACTGGTGCTGTTTTTACTGCTGTCGATACTGATGCTATCGGAGTCGATGTTGCTGACCCTCTAGGTGTTGATCGCTGTTGTGTTGGTTTTGAGGGTACCTTGGCTGGTGGCGGCACTGCTGCAGAAGCTGATGGCACTATTGTTGGTGGCGTCACTGCAGGTATCGACGTTTTTGTTTGAAGTGGCAGATTTGCCGGTGCTGCTGACCCCGTTGGCGATTTAGATATTACCCGTGGTGCGTTTACACTTGGAGCTACTGGTGTTGATACTGAGGTTGATGTAGTTGTCGTACTTGGCGGCGCAGACTGAGAGACTACAGTCGCGCCTGGCTTCGTTGTCGGAGCGGCTTCAGTGGTAATACTTGCAGATGCCGATGTGTGTGGCGTAGCTACCGTTGATGGTCTTGTCAAATCATTTGCATTAGGACCCGACGATACCGTTGCTGCGGCTGGTCTCATAGACGTTGAAGTTGCCATATTCAAAGGCACCGTGGCGGATTTTGGCGGTGGTGGATGACTTCGTCGAGCCACCGCGAGTCTGTCAAACACAGTGACGAAGTCTGTAGTTTGAAACTCCTTCGCATCAAACATTCGCGACTGAAAAAGCGGGTCCAGCTCCTCCTCCAACCGCTCAGCCCCTGCAACAACCTTTGGAGGCGCCACTGCATCAGTTGACGCCGCCTCATCCTGAACCTGTACTGGAGTCGTTGCCACTTGTTTTTCCTGCTTTTTCTTCTCATCCGGCGTCAATTTCTCCGACACCTTGCTCTCCGCAGCAGCGGGTGGAGGTCTGGGTTCTGCAGGTTGTGGATGTACCTGCTTCTCTTCACCTGGTGAGCCCGCCGGTTGAGACAACGAGCTCTTCACGGCCGTGTGCTCTCTCCCCATTGTCGGTTGACTGTGCGGCGCCCCGTCGGCCGCACGTTTCCTCATCATGGCGCCGGCATCCACGGACGGGAAGTCGCTGGCCGCGAACGTCACCTCCGGGAACCTGCGACTCTGGAACAGGCCGGGCCGCTCGTCCTCGCTGCGCCGCAGACTGGCGGCCGCCGCCTGCTGCACGTCCACGTCGTCGTCGTCATCGGACACGAGGTCGATGACGTCCGGCTGCGTCTTGGGCGGCTGCGGCCGCCGCTTCTCCTCCGGCCGCTTCCTCGTCTCCTCGTAGCGCCGCTTCTTGCCCGCGCGACTGTCGCCGGCCGCCGCGCGCCGCGCCGTGGGGCGGAACACCAGCGGCCGCTTGGCGCGGCACTGGTCGCACACCTCGTGCTCGGAGCTGAAGTTGAGGCAGCCGCACTCGCGGCACGTCACGCCCCGCGCCATGGGCTGGTGGAGGACTGCGCTGGTTTTGGTGTGCGCGTCATGTGGCGTTGGTGTGAGCGTGGTGTAAACCTGGTGTGGGACACGTAGAGCTACCGGTTGACACCGGTGATTGATGCACAAGGGTGTAGCCATGCATCTTTTTTTGGGACGGGAAGTTGCAGTTGCACAGAAATAGCTGGCCTTGGCTGGTGTCTTACTTTAGAGTAACGTGGCTGCGCATGACCTGAAGACGGTGAGGACTGCACGCGTACGGTGACACCTCATGCAGCCAGGCTACGCCCGGCTACACGGTGGCGAGCTGGCGGACAATTACGATAGGGGTAGTTCTCAGCTCGAAGATGGAGAAGATCCGGAGAGCAAGCGGCCAGCGATGAGTTCTGCGGATGAAAACGACTACGACTCGTTGTGGGAAAATGTGGACGACTCGGGAGAAATAAGGTCGCCAAGGGACCACAGCGCACATTCCATCATCGACGCGCTGTCCAGTCAGCTGCAAAAACGTGAGATTCCGCAGTACTTGGATGAGTTCGAGGTGGTGATTCCGGACGCTGAGGTGGTGGTTGGCGCCGTACCGATTGAAGAGGTGCAGCAACGGGAGCAGCAGGTGGAGGAGGCCAAACTGCGGCAAGCTGAGCTGGAGAGCAGTCTGTACCGCCAGCGAGAGATTCATTTGGCTCAACAAGAAGCGTTTGCTCGGGAGAGGTTACTTCTGGAGGCACGACGCAGGCATGCTGAGCTGGTACTGAAGGATCGACAAATTGCTGAAACCATGCGGTTGCGTGCTAGACGAATTGGACACGTATTCCAACAAGCAGAAACTCACTTGAAAGACACACTGAAAAAGCAGGAGGCGCGAGTTGAACAGCTGTATGGATCATTAATGCCATCGCGAGTTCCACAGAGTCGAAAACGCTATCGGGTGGAATGGACACGAATACCTCTTACTATTCGTGTTCGAGCGAGGATACTAAATGCGGTAAAAGACAAATTGCCACCAGGCCAATACGTAATGGTGGTGACTTTGTATGATCGTCTGGGTGGGCACGCACTGCATTGGACGAATTGGGATCCCGAGGTTTCGCCAAGCGAAGTTAAAGCCAGTGACTCCAGCTCATCGCGTACGCGTGTTGGACGTCCCAATTTTACTAAGCCATTCCACCATCGTGGCCGATTCTATAATACGGAAGTGGTTGTGAACCAGGACATGTTTGTAGTTTGCCCACCGGATATTGAGTTGCGGCCAGGAAACACACTCATATTTGAGCTGTTTATGCTGTCACAAGCAACCGCTTCCGCCTACGCTGGAGCAAACTTGATGACCATGCCCAAACGCAGACATCGCCGAGGAGGTCAATTCTTAGACCAGGCTGTAACCATGCAAACCGACCATGTTGTAGCGTGGGGGACTCTACCGCTCACCACACCCGAGTTCCAGGTCGTGCAAGGTAAATTTAAGCTACCGCTACTGCGCGGTGAGATGGATCATACTATGGACAAATACCAGGACATGGAGCGAATGTACCAGCACGACTTGTCCTCCTGGTTGTGCAATTTATACGTTCAAGTGTATCATCTTCCAAAACCTCCCGCCGTCTTGCTGCACCGAGCACCTCAAAATCGGCCCACAGGTGATGACGAACCGTTCGATGCCGAAATCGACGAGCGTGGTGGCCTCGTACGACTGATGCTACCCGAGGTGGAAAATAATCACCAACGGTACATGCGTAAGATGTCTGCTACACTAAACAGTACCTCTCAAGGTGTTCGGAAGCGCTCGCAGTATTCTGCACACCAAATTAGCAAAGGTGAAATAGGCTTACGAGAGGCTGATGAAAGTGATACAGGAAATCAGGTTGCGCAAACGAAGAACAGCAACAAGCATGGAGTTAGCGCAGTAGTGAAGCCGTACTCGTCGGCTTCAACACTGTTGGTGGACGAAGAGGAGACCAAAAGTGCAAAGAGACCGAGGAGTAAGGCGACTCTGAGAATGCCGTCCTCGTTTCGATGGCGGTGGAAGCGTTGGCTACCAAGCTTTAGTCTGACCAAGAAGGCTCGCGTCTACGTACGTGATTCTGCTTCAAGTGCATTAGTTGCGTGGTAACGAATTGCTAACATTTTACGCACTTATAAATGGGTAGTCAGGTGACGCAATGGCGATGCAGCAGACGCTTAATCTTTCTCACAAAGCAATCCCTGTTGAGAAGGGAGATCTGGAGGATAACGTTCGTGAATCACTACTAACAGATCAATCAAGTAGTCGGCATCTTGGGTTTGATGGACTATACGCCTCGGATCATTTTGGAAGTATTGACGAAGAGATAGACACCCGGGAGGAAGACGATGGTAAAGTAAACGGACAGCATCTACAACTTGATACGGAAAACTATGCGTTCTCAGTAAACGATGCTGCCTCAATGGAGACTGCACGCCATCAACGCTTTCATGCTCAACGGAAAATGCATTACTTGAAGCACGAACTGCTGGTCGACCTAGGCTTCTCAAACTGGCACACACTTGAGTTCTGGCGCATCGTGGCTATTCTCCTGTTTGCGTGTTGGATCCGGTTATACGTACACTATATGACGCAGTGGCTTTTTTTGCGTGGGAGTCGCGTACCTGTGTATGACTTTCAGCCACGGTGGACGACGTGCATTGTCAAGTATACGTGGCAGACTGTTGCTACACATACTGAAATCGGATTGCTGTCGCTGGGGGTTTTGGGTAACACGATGATGTTCGCCTTCCTTTCTGGCGCAGCCGCTTTAGGTCAGCGCTACGTTGGTGACCTACCTGCATTTGGCTCCAATTTCGTAGTCTGTGCTGGCATTGCCACAGTACTAGATCCTTTCTTAGTACTGTTAGTGGACGTGCTCTCTCATCACTATGGCTGCTCGCAGCTCAGTGAGTGTTCTGTATCACTGACAGCTTCCGGTTGTTCATGCGTCAACGGCGACTGGTTTAAACTGTATGTGCGCTTTCAGGCTCAAGAAGGCAGTGGTCTAGTTGGCATTTTCATTGTCATCATCCTTTATGTAGCACTTACGTGCCTGTCGCTCGTGGGGCTCTATGTCTATCTCCTGTATATCCACATGAACGGACGAATGCTAGACGTGTACCGCCGTGTTCATGGCCACGAAAACACATTTTTTGTTCCTCACGACGCAGAGATCTCACTTCAGGAGCTGCAGACCGTATGCGCTCAAGCTATTAGATGGAAAGGCCCCCGCGGCACACAGCGCAAGGTGTTTGTTCACGAGTACGCACTATCTGACCCGTTAGATCCCCTCTTTCGTGAAACAAACACGCATGTGGCTGTTTACAATGTTGAGCTTGATGGTAGTCGACAATTACACCGTCATTTTCTCAAGATGCCTGATGGCGCAGTGTTAGAGCTATTTGGCGAACTTGGTTACAATACGGATGGCAACTGGAAAAGTGATGCCCCGCAGGAAGCTGCATCGCTTGCACTTTTGTACAATATTCTCCAGGACGTACAGCGAGACGAAAACTCGGTTTCAATGACTACCAGTTGTCTGTTTGATAACCTGTAGAAGCACAGTTTTGTTCAGTGTACTGCAATTGAGTTTTGGTGTATAACTTTCGTAGCACCTGTACGTTTGTCTTGCGAGATTGGAACGCTGCAAAACGCTACTTCAATAGAAGACCCGATCCAAGAAATCCTCGAGTGCATAAGTAGCTGTCAATCTATGACCAGAAGTACAGTAAAAGTGCGTTAATATGCAACACCTGATATACATAGGCTGAGAGAGTGTATAAATACATTGCGATGCGAGCAAAGACGAAACAAAACCAAATGTAATGTTTTTAGTGGAGCATGTAGTTTATACTAGCCTTGTTGATCAAGCCCGAGTGATGCCAGCAATTCCTAATAGTAGACTGACGACTGGCTTACCTGACCACGCTGCTTCGCACCAGAGTATGGAAGTGAGCATGTCGGCTTCTCTACAGACTCCCCGATGTACTCCAGAGCGTAGCCGCTTCGTTAAGTTGCTTGGCATCTTGGCATGGGTGACAGCTATCGTGGGGGGGGTCTTGGGGAGGAGAGAAAGAAAGCTAATGTGATGCAGCCGCAACTAGATCCAGCAGCAAGGACTTCAAAATGCGCGCCAAAATTCACATGCACATTTCGTACCATCGCAGTACTGAATTTTATTGCTTCAGTACCTTGCCCATCATTTTGTTGTCTCGTCGAAAGCCAAGGAACTATCAGATGTACAAGACTATAAGGTGTTGGCCGTTGCATATTAATGCACAATACTGTAGTAGTAATCATGAGGAGCCGTTAACTTCAAGGAGTTGTTCCTCAAAAATACGTCGTGGTCACTCCAGCGACACTATTCCAACATTAAATGCCCCACTAATACTGTTTATCCACTTTTTGCCTCTTTCCCCCTCGCTCCTTACGCATTAAGTTTGATCCTTATTGATTAATAGTTGCAATCATACACGTCTTTTACTGTGGTGTTCGACAACCAAATCGAATGAAAGCTTCCATTCTATACGCCAACGGCGTTGGCCCAACGTTGATATCTGGTGGGAAAATACCCAGCAGCTGCATCAGTGTTGATGGATTATCAGTGCCCTTTGCGCTCATGGTTGAAGTAGAAGTAAATATTATCTTGCAATATACAAGCAAATATTTTGGAAAGCCTTTACAAGAACCTGATCAAAACGGTTCAGGAGTTGATTAACTGGTATTCCTGGTACTACACACTTGGCTTGGCTATTGAATTCTGAAGGTATGATTCTGATGTCTGATGTTGATTTTGATTTGTTTGAATGAGATATTGATTTCAAGAATGCTAATCATTCGGATCACTGATTGTTGAAAAAGTCTCGCGCTGGTGGGACTCGAACGCCCAAGCCAAGTGCGTAGCTTCGAGGCTCGTTGACCTCAGGACCACCAGGAGGCCCCTTGATTAAAGCGGTTCAGGCAGTGATGCATTTCAAGATATCAAACTTCTGTAACGACTGGCATCTGGCATCGGGAACTTTTAGCTCTTCGGGAATACAGGGAGATAACGCAGTAGGTGCTGAGCCCGCGTATTGGATTTGCAATGTCTACCTGTACACTCCCAGTGTCGATCGTCGTTGTAGTTGATAAGCGACGGCGCTTTCGATGGGTAAACGTTACTCAAAGAAGAGAAGACATTGAGGCCAAGGTACTACTAGAGCACGATGTCGCGGCCACGCTCTACCCCTCGTGGCCTTCATACAGCACTAGCAAACCAGTATAGGAGCTAGCCGGCTCTCGAGGAAACCAAGTTTCAATGCAGCAAATCGCATGCACCGCTGTTCTGCGGATTGCCCACACGCTGACAGCTTGAGCCTGAACGTAGCCACCTCACTTCACCGAAAGATCGTGTGTTTTTGATCTACAAAGTTCTCTAGCAGTCTGGACTTTTCGGCTGCTACCAAACTCAACTTGCTCGAGTGCTGCCAGAATCCGCAGTGGGTGAACTACCCGATGGGAGACCCCAAAACTAACAAAGAACTATTCCGCGCGATCCAAGAAGCCAGTCGTCCTCGCGCCTCCAGCAGAGCGCCGGTATCGAACGCACTCGAGATTCGCAAGCTGAGAGCACAGGTGGCGTCTCTGGAAGAAAAACTGGGTGACCTGCAATCCAAGTGGCGTGACGAGGTCCAAGACGACCTCACTCTTGCTTCCGCAAAGAATTCTATCGTCGAGAAGCACGCTCGCGCTCAAACGGAAGATGTACACACTGACCTGGAACACCTACTTGAGCAGCAACAATTTCTCTTTGCCACGCTACAGACTGCAATTTCACGTGCACCTCTCAGCTCCAGTGGCAACGAAATATATGAGGCACTCCACTTCAATACGCAGCTCGGACTCAATCCAATTGAGCGTGAAAAAGCGCTGCTTCAGCATTGCCAGCAATCACTCTCCACGCTACCATCAATTGTGGACAAACTTGTGCAAATGACCGTTGACAAGTTCAAAGAGTACCAAGAAGCGGATGACGAGGAGGAACTTAATTTTCCGTTGGAGCCTTTTTCGTGGATTGATATTACCGGATGTGAGGGTTATACGCTTGTCTCGAGCACGTTCATCTCCGAGATCCCATCCACCTCACTGAACGAGGTGTACGCTGCAGTGTTAGCATATCTTGAGTCCATTCCTTCATTGATGAAGCGCCACTTTGGGATTGAGGCAAGACGAACGAGACTTAACAGTGAGGAATCACCTGTCAACTATCGGCAGTCGACTTTTAACGGCGTTGGACTGCGGTCGACCGTGAACAATATCATGTGCTCGGAGTTGACTTTATCTCATGGCATGGTCCACGTTGATGCCATCACAGACGATCCTCTGCACCCGATCGACGCGGCCAACTCCTTAAAGTATAGTATTTGTGCGCTAACAATCACGCCTCGTAAAAACCCACTGACAGGAAAAACGCTGTCCGTGACGCTCCGGTGGTTGACCGTGTGTCATTACAAAATGAATCCGCAAGACCCTGTGCTTCAAGAGGACCTGGACATCATCCGACCCATCTTGAACGGCGACTTGATCACTGCTTCAGTATGCAATCATATCCAGGCGAGACATAAGACACACATTCCCTAATTTGGCAGTGCGATCATGGCTATGAAGTCTCGCTTATGGTTGTACTGTAGTTCATTTTCTCGTGTTTACTTATGGCCATATGATCGCTTCCTTAATTAAGACTCTGAGAACGCCAGTGAAAGTGTTCTCAAGTTCTTATGTCCTAGATAGACTATCGGCATAGGGACAAGAATGTGGCTACACTGCATTTTTTTTTTATTCCGCTTTCGACTGCGTAAGCACCGCAATCACACTTGACCTGAACTTCATGAGTTTTTGCCCCACCAACGTTGGTCCAACACCCAGCTTTTCCAGTATGGGTATGCCAAGTCACCCCGACACGGATACCACAGATCGAGAAACCAAGAAGCGACGGCGGTCTTCTCAAACCAAGGACAGTGCCATTTACTTGACCGAAGGAGAGCAACACCAGCGAGGAAGACCCCGAACAGCAAACAAACCTAGTATCAGCGCTGCAAGCGAGGTTCGGATGCTGAGAGCGCAAGTGGCGTCAATGGAAGAAGAACTCCGAGGCCTGAAGATTAAATGGACGACAACACTACCGGACAAACGAATTTTGACCGCAGCGTATCGCTCCGCCTTTAAGAAGCACGCTGTACTTCAGACTGAAGCTACCCACCACGAGTTACAACAAGCGCTATTGGAGCAGCAGATTTTGCTGGCTACGCTTCAAACTGCCATTCAGCGTGCACCCCTGCGCTCAATGGTAAGCAAATTCATAAAGTGATCCACTTTGACACTCATCTCGGTCGCAGTACAACGGACTGAGAGGAAATGTTGAATGCCCACTACAAGCGAGCTCTCACGACACTGCCATCTACCATGAGCCACCTCACGCAGATGGCGATCGACAAACAAATGTCCGAGCGGGTGCACTGAAGATGCCGCTCTCTCAGCTCGAAGTCACAGGATGCGAGAATTGTCTCTAGTCTTGAGCATATTCATGTCGGAGATCCCACACACATCACTGGAGGAAGTGTATGCGGCGTGTTGCTCTTCTTCGACTCGATTCCGAAGTGGATGAAGCGGCACTTTGGCGTTGATGCCACGCATACACGACTCAATCGACCGGACTCATAATCTACTGGAGGTCAACTCTAAATGGTGCAGGGCTGCCAGCAACCGTGAATCACGTCGTGTGCTCAGAGCTTACACCGTCGCACGGAATGGTGCACATGGATGCTATCACACACGATCCTCTAAATCCTATTCGCAGGGCTAGTCCGTTGCAGTACGGTATCTGTGGGCTGACAATTACGCCTCGAAAGGACCTGGCGACCGGCGAGATCAAGTCTGTGACTCTGCGATGGGCAGCTGTGTACCGCTACAATTTACTTCCGAGCGACCCTGCAATCATAGAGGACCTGAAAATCGTGCGTCCCATTTTAAACGGCGATCTGATCACTTCTGCTGTGTGTGGCTATATTCAAGAGAAACAGCCAGGATTCCCCGAACACTAGTTTTGGCAGATTCTCAGAAACGAAGTAGCTTCAGGTGACACTAAGGACGAAGAGGAATATTTTAGCGCTTCGTATCGATTAGCAAGTCAATCCCACTGCGTCATCTCGTCACCACGTCACTTCTGCCAGTGAATCCCAGACAATTGATTGTTGAAATATATAAACACGCTCAAACCAGTGTTCATTTTTATGAGCGGTGACTGAACAACATGAGCTGTGACTGAACAACATGAGCTGTGACTGAACAAATGTTGATTTATCAAAAACGAAAGAAAGTGTGGTGAGCACAACCGAGCATTTTGAACTACAGTATGTGGCATTCTTGAAAACCCACCGTGGCAACGATGCCCGTAGCAGTGAAATGGACACAGAGTTTGACGTGCAGAACATGTGACAGCAATAGTATCGGCGACTATTAGGCCCTAGTCACTAGGCCATCTGGGCCGACCTGCACTGCTTATTCATAGGGTTGGTGCTCTACATTGACAAACCATTACTATTGTGTACGGAGCAAAGTCAGGGAAGAGCGACACAAATACAGTTTGAGCTTAGATTCGTGAGAGGTTTTAAAGGCTTGCGCTTGGTAGCGAAGGAGACTACGCGTTCATCGTATGTAACACTGCAAGCGCATTAAGCGTGCGTTCTTTGTCGCGAGGTTGTAGGCATAAGCTGTCGTGACGCTGGGATCAACAAGTAAAAGAGCGCTTGCCTTGTCGCATTGCCTATTTATTAGGGACGAAATTGAAGAAACTCGGAATGGCTTGCCCAACCACAGAAACACCTGAACGCCTCAGATCCGTATGATTCTCGCGCCGCATTGCATTACTTTATGCCGTAGATAGGCGAACAGCTGCCTGAAGCTTGGCTGATAGCCAACCCTTTAGCCTGCGATCACAATTCATTTCAATTGACAGCCAGCTCCCTCTCACTCACTGCAGTCGGGGTTGCGCCTTCGCCTCACCAACACGATTCTCATGGCCACTCGCCCTGAAAGTGACTCGCTGGTCAGGTCCCAAAGCTGCCCCGATACAGACTCCGACAGCCTTTCCAAGAAGCGGCAGCGACCCTCGCAAACGAACGATGACTTTATCTTGAACTTCGCCGGCGCCACGGATCCTCGCTCGCGTGGCAGACCTCGGGTGGCCAACAAAACACCTTTCAGCGCCACACATGAGATTCGTCGGCTACGAGACCAAGTAGCGTCCATGGAAGAGCAACTCAATGAGCTCCAATCTAAATGGGCCGAACAACTCCCAGATACACGAACGTTAGCGATTGCCCAGCACTCGGCCCGTGAAAAGCACGAGACAAGTCGAACAGAAGCTACGCAGAACGAGCTTCAGACAGTGCTTTTGCAGCAGCAGTTGATGTTTGCCACGCTTCAGTCAGCTCTCTTACATGCACCACTTCAATCGACTGGAGAGGACATGCTAAAGGCACTGCATTTTCAAACTCGACTCGGACGCGATTCTAATGAACGCGAGAAGTCGTTACTGACGCACCAAGAGCGGTCTAGAGCCACCCTGCCTTCGATCGTGAACAAGATTTCTCAACTGGCATTTGACAAGGTCATCGCGCAAAGGGAAGGCGCTGACATCGACGAACCAGTGACACCGTTATCTCAAATTGACATAACGGGCTGCAAGGACTACACACTCATTTCTAGTGTCTTCATCACCGAGATACCGCATACTTCGTTGGAAGAAGTGTACGGGGCGATTTCAAGATACTTTGACGATATCCCTGCGTGGATGAGAAGGCATTTTGGCGTCGATGCAAAACGGACATACCTTAACAGCTCCGAATCGCCAGTGTACTGGCGTTTGAATCTCGAAGGAAGCGGGAGTCCAGCGACTGTAAACCACGTCCTCAGCTCAGCGCTCACGCAGTCGCACGGCATGTTTCATATTGATGCCATTACGGACGATCCTCTTTACCCAGTGTCTCCGTCCGATGTTGTTCAGTATGGACTTTGCGCAATGACGATCACCCCTCGCAAAGAACCACTAACAGGCAAAATCCTGTCTGTGACGCTGCGGTGGCTGGTCGTGTATCGCTACAACCTTTTGCCGTGCGACCCTGCTATCAAGGACGAGCTCGAGATCATACGCCCCATACTGAACGGCGATCTGATCACTGGGTATGTGTGTGGCTATCTCCAGGAGCAGCAGCACTCGAGTTGAAAACGGCGATCCTTCAGCATTCGACCCCATTCTTATTCAAGCGTTCAGGGCTCATGCTAGCGTGTTAAAAGAAATATATAGGACTTGTTGTGGAGGCAGAACGCAGCATAACTTAAGCACAAAGTTTTAAGTGTGAAGTCTGGCAGGAACTTGGCGTAATGCTTGGCAAGACTTCGGATGCTCGTAGCCAGCACACCATCTTAATTTGAATAATCGTTGCTTAATGTCACTTTACACTGAAAGCCTAAAGAATACCTAAGTGCTTCAACTGCTGAGATAATCTGCAATACTCGAGGACTGCGTAGGCCACCAAGACTTATCGAACCTCGGCAACTAGTGCAACGCGCTGAGCTAGTCGCCCAGTAAGGCTTTGGATAGCGCGCAGGAGAATAGCGCAGGGGTCCTCTTTCGAGGCGTTTAACAAGTGATAATGTTGAAGATTGTCGCGCCTTGTCCTCCAGATGGCAAGCACAACACTGCGATGCGACCAAACAAATTGGCGAGCTCTGCAGGTACCGACCGATGCAGGAGAGATCCGGTCTCGCTAGTGTACACCAGCAGTTGTTCACAGCACAACTCTGAGGCAGGACGGGCCGGCAGCGACAGGTTTTACACGCTCAAGAGGATTCCGTGATGTGTACGCGGGGCATCGTTTTGCGGTGTAGGTGTTGATGCGCAGTAAAGTATGTAGTGTGTGAGTTCATGTTTGAAGGAGAAGTTTGCATCAGTCTGAGCGGTCTGGCATTTGTGTCGAGCAAGGTATTTGACTGGAATCCGCGCTCTGATCCCTTTGATGGCTGTCGTAAGAAACGACTGTCATCCTACCCGATGACAACCACGTCTGGGGCTTACCTGAAATCAACTCGGCCGACAGCGAACGGCCCAAGCAAAGGCCACACCAGTCACGCGAGCACGCTGCAGCACACAACACGACGTTCTTGCTTCCCGCGCTGCACTGCGTGACCAATTAAGGCCGTGGTGCTGCAAATGCGTTGCTGCAAACGCAATCCGTGGAGGGCTGGGGTGCTGCGATAGTGCTCGCTGAAAAACAGCCGCGGACAGCGTAAACACACCGAAAACTCTCTCTTTATTCTTCAAGCAGCCAAACACTTGGCGGCATCCTAGCCAGGGATTTGCCGGGTTGTGGACTCGCAACTCAAACTTGCTCTCACTCCTCAATGCCGCACTTTCGGCGACAGTATTTCGACCCCATGTCCCTCCCCCCCTCCCTTCCGTCCATGAGCCTCCGCCCCGACAACATCGCCGTCATGCCCCCTCTTCAAAAAATCGGATCACCACGCAGAGCGCATAGCTGTCCCGAACCAGGCGCCGGCAACCGTGTCAATATCAAGAAGCGTAGACGTCTGAGTGAGGTCCCCGAAACGAATGAAGAGCTTATTCTCGCGCTCACGGGTGCTAGCAGTGTGCCACAGAGGCGACCACGCGATTCTAACAACGCACCGCTCACTGCGACACACGAAATTCGGATGCTGAGGGCGCAGGTCGCGTCGATGGAGGAAGAGCTCCAAGGTCTGCAGTCCAAATGGGCAAAGCAGCTACCCGATGATCGCACGCTGGCGACGGCCTACCGCTCTGCTCGCGAGAAACACGCAGCAACCCTGTCGGAGACCGCCCACACGGAGCTCCAGCAACTACTTCGTCAGCAGCAGCTTCTATTTGCTACTCTGCAGACTGCTGTTCTACATGCACCACTTAATTCGACTGGCAGCGAAATGTTTGACGCTCTGCACTTCGACACTCAACTAGGACGCGAAACAGAGGAGCGTGAAAAGATGCTGGTTGCACACAACGAGAGATCCCTTGCGACGCTGCCGTCTATCGTTGACAAATTCTCGCAAATCGCAATCGACAAGGCGCTCGCGAAGCAGGATAACACTGTTCAAGAGCAGGAAATGCTACCGCTGTCCCAAATCAACGTGACTGGCTGCAAAGACTGCACGCTGATATCGAGTGTGTTCATATCGGAAATCCCGCACACGTCGTTGGAGGAAGTGTATGGGGCAGTGCTAGCGTACTTTGACGCAATTCCTAGGTCGATGAAGCGCCACTTCGGGATCGAGGCAAACCGCATGAGACTTAACAATGTGGACTCACCAGTTGTTTATCGTCGCTCAACGTTCAACGGGTCGGGGATGCCCACAACAGTGAACAACATCGTAAGCTCCGAACTTACGACTTCTCATGGTATGGTTCATATCGACGCTGTCACGTATGATCCTTTGCATCCCGTGTCCGAGTCTGCTTCGTCACAGTATGGCATCTGCGGTCTTACCATTACCCCTCGCAAAGAGCATGTTACGGGCAAAACGTTGTCTGTGACGCTGAAGTGGGTGGTAGTCTACCGTTACAACATGCTGCCACACGAGCCTGCGATCAGGGAGGACTTGGAGATCATTCGACCCATAATGAACGGAGACCTGCTTACTGCTTCGGTGTGCACGTATATTCAGGAACAACAGCAGAACTTAAGTTCTCAAAAGTAAAGTAGTGTCGCCGTGCATAATGTATTCGTGATGCAAAAGTAGAATAAATACTGCGACCCACTAGTCTCTAACTCCTTACAGTTTATGACACACCAAAACATATTCAGCTATTGTAAGACATTCAGCACTGCAATCCAAACTACGCCACACAAGGCATCAACGGATGCGTCTTACTGCTCTGTGTTATGGGTGTCATGGTCATTTGCGGCGGCATCTGTGGTTTACGCGGATGGCTCGAGGATAGTGCAGCACTCGCAATCACCAAACGAACCACCATTCATGGCGAACCAACAACTTTGTTGAGGAAGTAGAGTTGCCGCAGAAATACCTCTCTCTGGAAACACGAAAGCGACACCGAGCAAAAGCGTCAATCGGATTCACATGACAAAAGCACAGCACAGTTTTGTTTTACACTTGTAAGGTAAATCATTCGGTTCTATTGCCGCGTTCGTGAAGCACAGTATGAAATCTAACATTAACCATAACAAAACTGCTTAAATTCATAGTCACCTCTTCAAGGAACTGGGTTACGGCCTGAAACGTTGAGGATTCATCTGCTAAAGCCGAGAATGCAGGTCGCATTTAAGGTGCCCAATCGCAAGTTGCATCATTACTTTGTGTTCACGCCACTTACTTCGAAGCAAATTGTTGCAGCAGGTTTGCTGCCAAACGAACGTCAGCCTGTCCTGCATGTTTCTTTTAAACGGCACCGGTTCGACTGCAAAAAAAAATACTACACGCCGCATTACTGCCTTTATCGTTAAATGCCTACCGGCCACGCTTCTAAGGCGAATATCTACATCCAGACAAGCTTGCCTAAACAAACGCAGGGCCTGAGCTGCCAAGCCAAGCATTCAATGGATTACACTGGGGCACCAATGATTGCCTATCATGAAGTGTTATCAATGAAGACATGATACGGTGCACAAGGACGACAAAGGCATGCTTACCTGTTCTCCCACGGGAAGATCCGAAGATTTGCAACGAGCAACCTCGCCGAGCGAAGTTCGGCGAAGGCAGTGCAGTTGACCCTGCGTCTATCTGATGTACTTCGAAGTAGAGTCTATCATAGTAGCGCGGCAATGGATAAGACGCAAGCTGACGCGTGTCGCGAGCAATTGTCGCCGCAACCGAGCATGTGCCGGAAGCCGCGAGCATTGAATTGCATGCGCAGATAATCATCCGCCCACGAGTTTGTCTGAACCTTGGGTCAAGCAGGTGCTCTCAAGTTGCGTTTTCCACAAACGGCAGATGCCACGAAGAGGAGCAACCGGCTTTTAGTTGTGTTCAATCTGAGACGGCTGTGTTCGGTGTGCTGAAGTCATGTACATGAAAGCAAAAGTAGTTTACATGACCAGCTGCATTATGCGTGTTGCTACTGTACATGTACATGCACCATGTGCGATGTGCCCCGACATCTGGAGCACTTTCCCCTTGCATGAAGGGCTTTGTGGACGAGGAAGGAAATTGAGTTGATTAACTGGTTATTCCTGGTACTACACACTTGGCTTGGCTATTGAATTCTGAAGGTATGATTCTGATGTCTGATGTTGATTTTAATTTGTTTGAATGAGATATCGATTTCAAGAATGCTAATCATTTGGATCACTGATTGTTGGAAAAGTCCCGCGCTGGCGGGACTCGAACGCATGCTAAGCCAAGTGCGTAGCTTCGAGGCTCGTTGACCTCAGGACCACCAGGAGGCCCAAGGGCTTTGTGGACGAGCAACGAACAGTACTTCATATCTCTGCGCCGAGTTATTACGCTGGAGACGACCGTGAAATAACGAGTGCCTTGCTGCATTACAGCGGATGTTGCAGCGAGGGCACCGCCCCCGACTCAACGCCAGCTTGAAGTTGCCACGACGTTCACCCTTACATTCATATTACGCACTCCTGCCACTGACGAGCCTCCGACTTTGATGTGTGGAGGGGTCGGGCCGGAGCGCCGACTCGGATGGTGGAGCTTGCCAAATGTACGTGCTGTGGGGCCAACAACAACACGCGAAATGCTGCTGCAACACAAGTGGACTTGTTGCGATGCTTGCAACTTGAGCAACACGGAAAGTCTTTCTCGCCGAGCGTTCGAGTCTTGTTCAGCAGAAGTCATGCCCTGGAACTGCAAGCGCGGAGATTACGATAAGCACGAAGCGCCGTGTCGGATTAAGAGATTGGCAAGTAAAAGAGTGGCTTTTACGGCCGCTTACTTGGCCTTCTTCCGTCTGCCTCGTAATCGAGAATCTCGGGTGTTTCTGCCCTGCCCGCCAAGACCCACTTGTCCCGCGCTCCGGATAGACGCAGCAAACACGAAAACAGCCGCCCGCGCAGAGCTCGTTCGGGTAGCCACCCTTCAGCGACGAAAGCTACAATTTGCAATTTCCCCGCGCGTGCGAACGCCAAGCACTGCTGACCGGCGCTCATCGTTGGGCAGACCTCACATCATCACTCGTGAATCTTGCAGCTAGACCTCATGAGCCTCCGCCCCACCGACGTGGCTTTCTTAACCCCACTTCCTGCAATGGACTCGTCCTTCAGATCTCGTAGCTGCCCCGAACCAGACAATGGCACCAAGAAACGAAGACGAGCACCGCAAGTCAATGATGATATCATTTGTGCCCTCAAAGGAGCCACTCGACGCCGTGGAAGACCCCGGGTTGCCAACAAAGCCCCGCTAAGTGCTACCCACGAGTTGCGCATGCTGAGAGCTCAGGTTGCATCCATGGAGGAAGAGCTGAGTGGACTCCAGTTGAAGTGGACCGAGCACCTTCCAGACGAGCACACGCTGGTAACAGCCCAGCACACGGCTCGCAAGAAACGCGAGGTAGCCCTTACTGAGGCAGCCCACATCGAGCTGCAGGAGATGCTTTTACAGCAACAATTAATGTTTGCGACGCTGCAGGCCGCTGTTTTCCGATCGCCGCTACACTCCAGTGGAGAAGAGATTTACAAGACGCTACACTTCGGTACTCATCTAGGAATGGACCTAGACGAACGAACCAGAATGCTCACAGCCCACAACGATCGCTCACTTGCAACGATCCCTTCGATGATGAATCGGTTCACTCAAATGGCAGTCGACAAGGTGTTGGCGCTGCAGGAGGAAGGATCTGCAAGCAAACCAGTACTGCCGATTTCTCAAATCGACATCACTGGCTGCAAGGACCGCACTCTCGTTTCAAGTGTTTTCATGTCGGAAATCCCGCACAACTCCTTAGAGGACGTGTATGCGGCTGCAGTAGCATATCACGACGATATTCCCACGGTTATGAAGCGCCACTTCGGCGTCGACGCGACTCGTACGAGACTTAACACTCCCGACGCAGCTGCTGCTTATTGGAGGTTAAACATGGACGGAGCCGGCCTACCAGCTACAGTGAACCATCTCTTATGCTCGGAGCTGACACCATCGCACGGTGTGATTCACATGGACGCTATTATCGATGATCCGTTGCATCCGGCACCAAACGATAGCCCACTTGAATTCGGCATCTCTGGACTCACCATCACGCCGCGGAAAGAGCCTCTGACTTGCAGAACTGTAGCTGTAACTCTGCGGTGGGTGGTCTTGTACTGCTATAAGTTGTTGCCAGACGACCCTGCGCTTCGAAAAGACCTCGAGCACATTCGCCCCATTCTAAATGGCGACCTCATCACTGCTTCCGTGTGCAGTTATATCCGGGAACTCCACCAGCAGTACAGCCCTTGAAAACTGTAGATAGGCGAGGCAACGCTTTCATAAAAGAGTTTTGGTACTGATTTCTAACTTTCGATCAGTTAATTCAAAGCATGATGCGTCACTACTTATAGTACATCGCTACGGCGACAGGTATGTTTCTTGGAACCATTTGACCACGACTTCACGAGAGAGTTGGAGTGCGCGCATGTGCTCCTCGTGGAGTCCTCGTACGCAATCTTCGCAGGCATGGCCACGGCCGTGCAGTGAGCGGTGTGCACTGGTATAGAGAGACGATGGGAGATACGTTGGCAAACACATTAAGCAGCAGCCAGTCGAAGGTTGAGAACTGTGAGATCGAAGGGATTGCACATGCAGTGGACATCAACGGATGCGTCTTCAGTGGACGCAAGTTGCTTGGTTCACAGGGCTTTGCCGATATACGTGCGTACTGTAATACAGAACAGTGCCGCCTACAGCGTTTGTGCAACGCATGCAAATGCAATCCAGGAGCTGTTGACAATCTGACTGGGATGTGCGCTTGCAATCAAGCCCAGTGCAATTGCAGAAATCGTCGAGGAGAATCCGTTGCGTCGCCATTTGCTTTGCTGATGCAAAGGGAGTAATTGGCACTCGAGCAGAATTCAGATTCATCTACAGAGTACATTTTACGTGACGGGCACGAGGACCAGCATCGCACGACATGAACAGCAGCGCGGCTCGCCAAGACATATCGCCAGATCTGTTATCGTTGCCAGCTCGCGGTCGACGCAACCTCTCCAGTTGGCGATTTGCTCAAGCAAAGTTGCATCGTCATGAAATTTGCATGCACGACCTGCCATCCTGGCAACTTCTCGGATGCGCCGTGCAAACACACAATGAGTCCCGCTCAGCTGTTAAGAATCAATCTACCAAATGGTGTTGATAATCTCATTTGAGGATCCCGTTTGAGAAAAAATAACAGTTTCGAGATTAGGCTGAAAGCGATGGCAGACCGACACGTGTGAGAACGCAGGACAGTTCAACTTGCCGAGCTGTAGTCGAGCCAACGCCTCGGCTCTCCCCGCCTGCTTCTCAAGAACATGAGCTATAATATTTGGCTGAAAATTGCCGCAACTGAAGCGCTGCCAGCGGGGCGAGGAAGCCGTTGGACGCCGATCGAACGCCTGATTATCTTCCCAAACACTTCTGCGTGTTTACCATTTCGTGCAGCAAATGTACCGGATCGGACAGGGTTGCTGTCCCCGTTTTGCCGCAGGCTCTCCTTGAATCTGCCCGCTGCCTATGCGCTCGACTTCGCAACGAGTCCAACCGCCTCGTAAAAAGTGGCGTGACGACCAAATCTCGCTGGCTGCAGCTCGCCCGGGATCTGACATCGCGCTCGATCGCGAACACGAAAGAGGAGCGCGGGCGCAAAGCTCACGCGGCCGACAAGCCTGAAACGGCGAGCAAAAACCAGCAAAAGGCACCTACACATGCAAAGTGCTCCTACGTGCAGGGCGTGACTTCGAAGTGTTGTCGCGCGGAGCATTTCGAGCTGCGACGCGGTCCGGGGCTGCCCGTCAACACGGCAGCAAGCAGCACCGCAATCACGACGGACGTAGGTAGCGGTAGCAATCCAGTAGCTGCAAGCGGCCGCGGCGCCGAAGGGGCGAGCGACTGCCGCGTTCGCCGAGGCAACGTGCCCGCCCCGCCGCGGGTGCTTACGAGCAGGCCGGAATGATGCTGCCCGGGCGACGCCTTTCCTCTCCTGCTTGCTTGAAGGCGACGCCAGCCCGGCAGCCATGTTAATGGCACTGATCATCGCGCCGAGATCATCTCATCAACATCTCGCCGCGGGGATCTGCTCCTCCGGCTTTCTCCTCTTCTACCGAGCGCATACTGGGGCCCAATGTCCTCCAGGCTCACGTGGCTCTTCGCGGCATCGCACCCGGGACCACTTGATTGCGAGCGTGGTAAAAGCACGTTCTTATACAGGTTACGGGCTGGTCGCTCCGGCCTCGTAATCGGCCCTCTGCTACTCATCTCCGAGGCAGCCGACAACAATCAAGTGGCCGTAGTTCGCAATTTTCCAGCTCCGCCGCAGACCAGACCAAAGGCCCCGGTCTCCGCTGCTTGATGAGTCTGCAGCCCACCAACGTGATCCTCATGCCGCCGCTGCCCGAAATGGGCGCGTCCGCCTACTCCACATCGCCCAGCAGGCCGGAATCCGTGGCGGTCTCGAGCCACGCGAGAACCAAGAAGCGCCGCCGCCTGTCCCCCGCTCGAGACACCAAAGCCGAGCTGCTTTGCGCGCTCACAGGCGCCAGTCCGGCGCCGCCGCGTCCGCGCGCGGCCAACGGGGCGCCGCTCACCGCCACCCACGAGATCCGACTGCTCCGGTCGCAGGTGGCGGAGATGGAGCAGGAGCTCCGAGAGCTCAACAACAAGTGGGCCGCTCAGATCCCCGACCAACGCACGCTGGCCATCGCCCAGCGTTCGGCGAAGGAGAAGCACGGCGCCGTACAGACCGAGGCGGCGCACAACGAGCTGCAGCAAATGCTGTTGCAGCAGCAATTGCTCTTCGCCACGCTGCAGTCCGCGGTACTCCGCGCACCGCTGCATTCCAACGGCCAGGCAATGTTCGAGGCGCTGCACTTTGACACGCATCTTGGACGAGATGCAGACGAGAGAGAGAAGCTGCTGGTGGCTCACAGCGAGCGCTCGCTCGCGACACTGCCATCGATCATCAACAGGTTCTCGCAGATGGCAGTGGACAGGGTGATGGCTGCTCAGGAAGACGGCGTTGACAAGAAACCGGTGCTGCCGCTGTCGCACATCGACATTACAGGATGCAAGGACTACACGCTCGTGTCGAGCGTCTTCATCTCTGAGATCCCGCACACGTCGCTCGAGGAAGTGTACGCCGCCGTGCTGGCCTACTTCGACGGCATCCCGACGTCCATGAAGCGCCACTTTAATGTCATTGCGAAACGCACCAGGCTCAACAGCGCGGACTCGCCCGTGGTGTACCGTCGCTCGACGTTTAACGGGGCGGGGCTGCCTGCAACTGTGAACAACGTTGTCTGCTCGGAGCTTACCGCGTCGCACGGCATGGTGCACATTGATGCCATCACGGATGATCCGCTTCACCCGGTGAACCGGACGGGTCCGTCGCAGTACGGCATCTGCGGGCTGACCATTACCCCGCGCAAGGACCCCGTGACGGGAAGAACGATGTCGGTGACGCTACGGTGGGCCGTCGTGTACCACTACAACGTGCTTCCGGACGATCCGGCGCTCAAGGACGACCTGGAGATTATCCGGCCTATTATGAACGGCGATCTGATCACCGCCACGGTGTGCGGCTACATCCAGCAGCAGCAGCAGCAGCAGCAACAGCAGCAGAGCCCGCAGAGCGACGTCATCTCAGACTAAATAGACGTGCGATATATTGCTGTTAGGTCATGTAAAGTAGTACTAGTACTAAGCGATCATAAGGTCGTACTAGGCTGTAGGAAGTGATCCTCTACATATTTTATACTGTACCGGAATCAAAAACGTATACAGAATTTTTTTTTAGAAATGTGCATTATTTTCCTGCCAGAGGTAGTAGGAAAAATGCAGTAACGTTGTGCTTACTCTCGATCTTGTGCCTCTGTGGACGGGCTCAGCGAGCTCGCCTTGCGCTCTCCACACCGCCCATGGACTGGTCTTCGGGGTGTTGAGGCGGGCCAGGCTCGTGCGTTGCAAGTTGTGAGTCGCCGATCGCGGACGTGCTGCCAACAAATTGTCCTCCAGGACCGCGTAATCGCTCGCCTACGCACCTTGTGTTTACCAGTGCTGGCGGTGCAACGCCGACGAGCAGCGCCGCCGGATAGGCAGCAGCGCCTGCCGTGCAATCTGTGTAGGCTGCACAGCTTGGCGTGCATCCTTCAGCCTGACTCAAGGCCGCGCGGAATCACACGTCGAATGCTTGCAGCGAGCCATTGTCGGGACGCGCGCTGATGACATCGGCCACGCGCCGCGCCGCCGCAATCCGCCGCTCGTGATGCCGTTTCTACAAATGGCGGCGGCGGATTGCGGCGTGTCACGGCAGACCGCAAGCGGCGTGGTTGCGCCCTCGCCGCCACCTGAATAGTGTTCACCGGCTGGCTTCCCGCCGCGCGGGTCCAGTCGCGCCAAGCAGCAGAAGAGCGCGCATGTTTACACGGGATACTAACATGGCTGCCAGTAATGGCTTGAGGGCGCAACTGAGCGCGACTCGCCCGCGCGAATTCGACTAACCCGGGCGGCGGAGACTGCGGCCGCCCCGGTCTCCTTCGCCTCGCCACCGAGGCGTCGGCCGACATCGCAGCGCCAGCAACGCGGGCGGGGCCGGCCCGGTCGCGAGCCAGCTTGTCTCTCGTGCTGGATCAAGGCGCGCAGAGACCGCCGTGCGATTGCTGAGTGCCCGCCGCGCCGATCTTCCGCCGTCCTCCAGCCCTCCACGCATCATGTATCGTGGCCTCCAGGGCGCGCGGATTGGCCGCGTGCTTCCCATCGACGCCACCTGCTCCTTTCTCTGGAAACAGGAAGCCGCCACCTCTACGCGGGCCGCGCTACATGATGAAATCGGGTGGCTACCGACAACGAGACGAAACGCTTCGTCAGCTGCGACCCGCGCCGCCGGCTGATGCGCGCGGCCTGCGCCCGCTTCCGCATCATCATCGGCCACTCCAGCCGATAAGCTGTCGCTGCGCGTGGTGAATTGCACCCGCAGCCCGCGCCAACCGTCGCCGCCTGCGTTGACAACCGCAGCGTCCGCCGTGTACAACGCCCGGTTGACTGCGGACAGCAGCAGCAGAGCGACAGGGGTCGCCGCGAGACCCAACGGTCATGACGAGCCGGCAGGGACGACCCCCGCAAACCGAGCACGCCGACGTGCGCAACGCCTTCATGGCCATCGCCACGGCCAGCAGCAGCACCAGGAAGTCCGGCCGCGGCGCGCGCAGCGCGGCCGGCACGCCGACAAGAAAGGCCGCGATCCCTGCAGCGGTGCGTGCCGCTCTTGCGTTTCCAACGGCGGTGTATTGCCGAGTGCTGACGGTGTTCTGTTCTGCGTGCCTGGTTGCTGTCTCTGCAGCACGAGGTGAAGGAGCTGCGCAGCGAGGCTCAGAAGCTGGACGAGCAGTTCTCGGCGCTCTGCGCCAAGTGGAGAGCGGCGCTGCCTGAGCCCGACGTGCTGCTGGCGGCTTGCACGGCCGCCAAGCAGAAGGCGGTCACCGGTCGGGTGGAGCAGCTTAACCTGCGGCTCAAGGACGAGCTGCTTCAGCAGCAGCTGTACTTCTCGGCGCTGCAGCAGAAGCTCACGGAGGCGCCGCTGTGGGCGCGCTCCGCGCTCTGTCAAGAACTGTTTGACCGCATGCACGGCTATTTGCACCTGGTTGGATCGGATCCCGAGAAGCGGAAGGAGCAGCTCCAGGCGCGCTTTGAGCTTGGCGTGCGTCTCGCTCCGGAGCTCGTAGAGAACTTCACACGCGAGTTCGTGCCGCTCACGTCACCGGTGCTGCCATTTTCGCGGACAAGCACAGCAGCGACCACGATATCCTCCCCGCTGAGTTCTCAAGGTGGAAACGACAAGGCGAAGGAGGCTGGCGTGTGCGGCACGCTGGTGTCGAACATTTTCGTTTGCAAGGTGCCAGCCAACGCCTCCATCCCGCGCATCTTCCAGACCATGGTCGACAACCTCAAGAATACCTCGATCGAGCTTGAACGTCGCCTTGGCGTGCTGCTTGAAGTCAAGGTACCGACGGTACTGTTTCCTTCAGACGTGCCTCCTGCGTGGTGTTGTTTCTTACATCTCCTTCGTGCTATATGAGCTCACTGTTTTTGCGTGCTTGTTTGCTTGTGCAGCACGAGGTCGAGATGGGGTCATCTACTTACTACGCGCGCGTAGAGCGGCAAGATGGAGAGATGCGGGGTGCGCATACGAACCGAGCGTGGACTGGCAAACTCGTGAGCGATGACTTAGCTGTGATCGTGACGGACTTTGCGGACGAGGACGATGATGAAGGCTCGGACGCTGCGAGGAAAGCAGCTCAAGAGATTCAGATTGGCAGCGATGGAGTGCCCTTGGTGCCACCCACGTCGAAGTCGGGCCTCCGCATCGATATCTGCAGCATACTTACCATCGCGCGAGTAATGGACCCCGAGACGCAAGAACCAATTGTACTGATGCGACGGCTGCGTGTGCATCGGTACAACCTACCGCCAAACTCACCTGTGATTCATCGTGAGTTGAACAAGCTACTCTCGTATTTCAACGGTGACTTTCATATGGCAATGCTTAGCGACGCTTACATGAACATGAGCAACGACGATCATTCCTCGGTTGCGGGGAGTGAAAGCGTTCGGTCTGATGCGGAAGACAAGAAGATAGACAGAGGAGGGGAGGATGGGGAGGAAACCGAGGAAGAGGAGGGCCGAAGCGCCAAAAAGCAAAAGACAAGTCCGGTGAAGCACGAGGAGCCGGAGCCAACTCCACGGGAAGCAGAGCCGAGTAGAGAAGCGGAGCCAAGTAGTCCTAGTAAAGCATAACCTTATGCTCTCCGTGTTGTAGTCCGTTAGAAATGTGTCCAAAGGAAGGCAAATATGGGCACCACATGCCTTGCTAGGTAGCCGATAGAAAATAATTTAACGACGTACTTGTTGTTTCTTCACTCCACGAACATTATTCGATTACGTTAATCTACAAATCTACCTATCGTCTAGACTGACCTTACCTATCTATTGCCGGACTGAGTTTACGTTAAGGATGGGAGACTCCTTTGCTGTTGTGTTCCTTGCTCCAGCTGACGGCAGATGACTTCCATGAACAAGTCACCATTAAACCACGGCAAAGTTGACCGGATCTCGTCGTGCAACTTTGGCGAAGTCGGCGGGAGGTTGTAGCGATTGACACTTAATCTCTGCACCAGGACGTACTCTTGCCCCGTAATAGGATTCCGCTCTGGTGTCATAAGCAGCCTGCGCAAAAATTAAATAATTTATCGTCAGATCTCAAGATCAACTTCGCCCTGAAGCAGGACAAAGGTACAACTTTAACGACCGCACAACTTGGCGGTGATGCACGTACGTGAGACACGAGTCGAGTCCGATCCGGCCCTCGGACGTCCGATCGATGGGGTAGCGAACGTCCTCGTCAACGAAATCGGCGACCACCACCGCCGAGTCCGGCGTGATGCGTGCAGCCAGCGTCGTGTTGCTGGTCGACGAAAAATTGGGTCCGTTGCGATATCGCATCTGGGAGTACGCCCGAGCGTCTCCTAAATCCTGCATTAACTCCAGGTCGCAGTAGACTCTTAAGTGCTCTTTCAGTTCCGTCGACAAGTTCTGGAAATAATGGAGTGCAGCCCCCACGGCAATTTCTAGTGACCGGTGCGGGATCCGACACAGCAAAATGTTGGACACGTAAGTGAAATTGCCGTCAGCCATGACGCTGGTGTGCGAAAACGGGTTGCTGAAAGTTGCGTTGGGCAAATGTTGCCTCGCAAACCTCCCCACGAGAGCTGGCACCAGCCGCACTCCGAGATCACACTGGGACTGAAGGTGGACCGTGCGTTGGCTCTCGGACAGGGACTCTGGCAGGGCAGAAAAGCTGTGCATGCCCTCGAACAGCTCTTTGCTTCTAGACGGAGCGAGGAACGGCGACTGGGTCATGAGATGCTGCAACGAGGCAAGGTACAGTTGCTGTTGCAACACTTGGTCCTTGAGAGAGCGGTTCACTGCTTCGGCTTGCGACGAGACCCATTTTGCCTTGGCAGCAACGCAGGCAGACTCTCGGACGGAGGGGTCGGGCAGGTGCTGTTGCCACTTCAGACACAACGAGGCCAGTTGCGCTTCCATTGCGGCGGCGTCCGCTCGCAGTTGCCGCAACTCGTGCTGCGGCAAGATTAAGTGAATTAGTGCGATGGCTGAGGTGGGAGACGGTTCAACACGGAACTAACCGTGGCAGACGGCGCGGGTTTGCGCTGCGGTTTGTTTAGCCCGTTGAGGAAAATGTCCTCCTCCTCTACTGGCGGCGGCTGGCCGGCCCTGGCGGCGAGGTACGTGGCCTCGAGCTCTCGCGCGGCTGGCGCGGGCGAGGCAGCTTGCACGCGCGGCCGCGCGAGGTACGGGCGCGAGATCGGCAACACCGACGGCATGTTTTGCACGAGTGTGTCCGGCGCCATGGATAACCTGGTGCAATGCGTGTGCGTGATGTGGAGGCGATTTCGGAAGTGCGCTGGCGCAAGGTTGCCGGTCGGGATAAGAGGGCAGAGAGCGTCAGAGCATAGTGGAGGCAAGTCCACGTGGTTACGAGATGGAGCGTGGGTCACTTTCGTAAACCAGCCACGTTTTGCAGGAAAGAGCGTCCCGCAAACAAGAGAAGTCAGTACGCACTAACTTGGTGCCCTGCATGATCACGTATCCTTTGATAGTGGATTATATTTTTTTAATAAGTGAAGTTATTTTAGCCTGTCTAAATGTATGCCCGAATGTTTGTGAGTGGTACACCACATCTTTTGATGCGATGAACCGGGATTAATTTTGCACCTTTTGTTTTTTCGAAACGTCGACCATACATTCGGCCAGTGTGATTACTCTCCCCGCCACTTCGTGCCAAAAACCGGTGCGCCGCAGTCGCAATCACAAGGTCGCTCCCCCGCTATCCGTGCCAAAACACGGTGATAGTGCTGGAGCCGTCTATCCAGCGGATTATCCCCTCGCTGCTCACGCTGCTGTGCTCACGCAGGTCCGAGACATCAGCGGGATGGCAGCAAACGCCAACACGGCAAGGGCAACGAGCCCCGAGGCCTCGTCCGGCGACGACGAGTCGCCTCACAAGCGCCGCAAAACGGCAGCGGCCGGCAAAAGCCACAGCGCAAAACCCAAGCGCAAGAAAATCCCCACTTATTACCGGCGAAAGGCAAGTGTCCAACGGTTGCAATGCCAGAGCTTCTTGCCAATACGTTGCCACTGACTGGAACTTGATGCGCAAACGGCTGCAGAATGAGATGGATAAGCTGGAGGAGGAGAGGAAAGTGCTGGAGGAAAAAGTGAAGGACCTGGAGAAGCGCGCCGACATTTTGCGGCCGCGAGAGGCGCTGCAACGCCGCCAGCACACGAACAAAGTGCTGCGGGAAGTGTTGCACGCGCAGCGCCGGGCATTTGCAGGCGCGGCATCCATTGTTGCGCACCATTTCGTATGTGCTAATTGGTGTGAGTGCAGTTGCAATTGCAGTTTGCATTCTCTAACTCTTTATTTTTCACTTTTGCAACAGCGAGAAAAAAGCACAGGACCTTTCGATACACCTACGAAGTTAAGTAGAAACCCAATCAAGAGAAAAGCTCAGCTGATGGAAATGCGGGAGCAGAGATTGTCGTGCGCCTTCGAGTTCATGAAGGAGATGTTAAAGTACATGGACGCCACCCTAGATTTTTGTGAGCAGAAGAAGTTCGTGGCAGTCAACGGGGACATTTGCTCCGAGCGGTTCGAGATTGTCCCATTACCTCACGCTCGCAGCGTAAAGCGAGTTTTCGACGCGTTGGAGACATTTCTGGCCAACATGGAGATCAGCATGTCGGAGGTGGCGGGTGACATCACCGTGCGCGAGAATGACGAGCCGCAGCTGTCGATCAACACCCCCGTGGCGCAGCATCGATTCGTTAGTAAAATCGCCAACATGATAGAGATGGATACGAACAATGCAGCGTTTGCAGAGTACCGCCCGCCAGGACCCGGGGTCGAGGAGATCGGCTTCTCGATCAACGACCCGATCGACGAGGACGAACTTTATCCGTACAGACCCGCCACACGCGTTCGCCAAGACGTCACGGTGATCATCATGGTATCCAGACAAATCGACAAGCAGGGCAAGCCGCTCATCGTGTTCTCGCGCTGGTGGTCGCTGCGGCTGCGGAAGTCGCACATTCACGTCCCGAAGTTTGTCGCCGAGCGTATCCGAAACGGCCTCGAAAGCGTCTCGGCCGCCATGCTCGAGGCAGCGGAGCGTGCCGACGCCAGCAGCTCTTCTTCCCCCAGTAACGTATTGCTGGTGTAGCACAATTGCTCGAGGCTGTTCAACGTTGCTGTGGTGGCACCACTGGTGCTGCTAGCTAACGCTTGGATACAGTCACCGCGAAAAGCGTGACGGATCTCGTGTGCTTGTCGCTACCGCAGCGCCGACAGCTTCAATGATGATGACCAGCCTCACTGAAAGCAAGTCAAGCGATGTAGCCATCTCGGAGCAGCTCCATGATGATGCTCGAGCGCAGCGCGGCCCGGCCGCAATCGGGAAGCAGCGCAGCGCAGGACAAGGCGAAGAGCCCGATGCCAGAGCGTTCAAGTCGTGCGGTGGCCACGGGCGACGGCACACCTCCATCGCGTCCTCCGACTGTGTCGGGTACCATGACGCCACCCAAGGCGAAAAAGCCGAAATCCTCGTGCGGCTCCAAGAAGCAGCAGGAAGAGAGAAAGAAGAAGCAGGAACAACCGCGTCGCAAGCAGAGGAAGGAGAAGATCCGCACGTATTGTAGGCGAAAGGTGTGTAGTGGTAATTAAAAAAAATCGGCTATCCCTACGAAGTCCGACGAGTGGAGTGCGGTCGTTTGCAGGCTGAGATCGAGGAACTCATGGGCGAGATGGCGCGTTTGAAGGCCGAAATGGCGCTCTATGCGAAGCGAAACGAGGTGCTGAAAGAGGGCGAGGAACTACGTCAACGCCAAGAAACGAACCAGGCGCTGCGCGACGTGCTCCACACGCAGCGACTAGCTTTTGCAAGTTCGTTGTCGATGGTTTCGCACGTACTGGTGAGTTGTCTGGTTTAATTGCGACGCTGAAGTCCACGGTGGTTAACAGTTTGTGGCAACGCGATAGCGAGAGAAGCACACGGGGCCGTTCGACACGCTCATGTATCTGCCAAAAGATCCCTACGCGCGCCATTTGGAGCTGCTGAGGATGAAGCAAGAGCGGGTTCAGCGCGCGTACGACTTCATGCGGGAGCGGCAGCGCTTTATGGACGTTAGCACAGAGTACTGCGACCAGAAGAAGTTCCAGGCTATGAACGGGTACTTGTGCTCGGAGCGCTTCGAGGTCATGCCCCTGCCGGGAGCCAACAATGTCAAAGCTATCGTGGACGCGCTCGGGTACTTTGTGTATAACATTGAGATCTGCATTTCAGAAGTACTGGGCGACATCACCATCCGAGAGAATGACGACCCACAACGAAACAGCTCGATAGCTCAGCACAGACTCGTCACCACCATCGGGGACAGGTTTCAGATGGACACCAACAACGTGGCGTTCAATGAGTACTTCCCGCCGGGACCGGGTCAGAGCGAAGTCGGGTTTTCCATCAGCGACGCTGTCGACGAGGACGAGGCGTTCCCGTACCACGAGAAAGAGCGTGTCCGACAGGACGTGACTGTTATCATCATGGTGTCCTGGCAAAGGCGCCAAGACGGCACGTCGATCATCGTGCTCGCGAGATGGTGGTGTCTGCGCATCCGACGATTCAACATCGACGTCCCTCACTACGTCGTGGCTCGCATCCAAAACGGTATGGAGTACGTCGGCGCCGCCATGATGGCCGCAGCTCAGCGTGCTGGAAACGCCATGTAGCAAACGAAGAAGAAGCTACCGGAAGCCATTATTGCTGTAGTAGTCTATCTAGGATATTAGTGATCGTTGTTTGCGCTTGCTTTATCACTTGTGTTTAGGAGGTACTTGAACTTCGTGAGCAGCTCATCAGTCCACTTGATTCCCCGGCAAGCGGAACCCCATCTACAGCAGGCAGGTCTCCTCGTCTCGAGGCGGCTCTCCTGCAATGTCAAATCGCCAGTCGCCATCGCCTCGCAGCAGCAGCTCGTCCTGGTCCGCTCCGCCACTGCAAGTCCCAGATGCATCGAGGCCCCACAAGGCCCGGAAGGAGCGCAAAAAGGAGCCGAACACCTCGCTCCAGGCTCGAACGTACTACCGACGCAAGGTGATTAGTAGGCACTGGCAGTTGCAACGAGCTATTGGCAATTGTGCTGACATGGTATTGGGCGCTGCAGGAGGAGAAGGAAGAGCTCGAGCGGAAGGTGCTAGCTCTCAATTTGCAGCTCCAGCGTTTGGCACGCCGCGATGTGGTGGAAATACGACGGGACGCGCTGAATGCCAAGATGAAGCGGAACCTGGAGCTACGCACTTCTATCCAGGGCCAACGAATCATTTTTGCTAACACCCAGTCCTTCATCTCCGAGTTCCTGGTAATATTTGAAGAGGACATTTTTGGGGATCGACGAGTCTGACCAAGGTTTTGCTTTGTGTTTTAGCGAGCGGAGGATCACAGTCGCTATGAACCGGTAATTCGTCTGGGCACGAATCAACGAGAGAGATACGAGACCCTTTTGGCGATGAAGCAGCAAAGATTTCAAGAGGCGGTTTATTTTCTGTCTGAGCGCTCACGACAAATGAAAATGAATACGGAGTTCACGGATCTACAAAAATTCCAGTCGGACAATGGCGATGTTTGCCTTGTACGCTTCGATATCAAACCACTGCCCGCAGCGCATGATGTGATGCAAGCTTTCGAGGGTGTGCTCAAGTTTTCGTACAACTTGGAGATCAGCATATCGGACCTTGTTGGTGATCTCACGATCCGAGAGAATGATGACGAAGACTGGGATAGCTCTGTGGCGCAGCATCGACTGGTAACGACCGTCAAAAACGGGATCCAGGTGGACACAAACAACGTGACATTCACGCAGTGTTGGGGAGACGGCTCAGGGCCTCAGCCTGACAAGTCTGTGGGCAATGAGTTAGGGATCGCAGTCTGCAACTACGTCGATGACGACGCGCTTTACCCGTATCATAAATCGGAGCGTGTCCGCCAAGACATCACATTCTTCGTCGTGGTAGCGAGGTATCCGCGGCATCGCTCTGGCATGTCTAATACTGCACCAGCCCATTCCATGACCAGTGTTGGTTCTCCCAGCAGTAGCTGTGGCAGCGAGTCAGCAGCCAGTGTGAACGAAAGCAGCGAAAGTCAAGACGACATGGTAGTGGCCTTGCGATGGACTTGCCTACGCCTTCGAAAGCCTCCTTTTTCTCTGGACGACGCCACTGCCTCGCACATCCGAGACGGCATGGAGCAAGTCGGTCAAGCCATGTTCACCGCAATCCACCACTCCGTCAACGGCCAAGTTACACCAAGGACAGTTTCGTGAATCTAGCAGCGAGTTGAGCTCTGTAGTTCACAATGTCAGTATCAAACACAACCAATGCACCAGAACGCCTTCGAGCACTAAAACGCCGTTGACTCGATCAACTCAAGCTGAACGACATTTGCGCTCGTCCAGCACAAATGTCTGAAGTTCACCCCTAGTCCTAATCCGAGCGGAGACCTTGAGCTGATCACGACTCGCACCATGCAAGGCGCCTCCGCCTTCACGCCGCCCAACATCCCCAACCTGCAGGCGACGCTGCCCGGCAGCAGCAAATCGACGTGGTCGGCGCCGCCGCTGCAGCTCCCGACGGCGTCGGGTGGCGCCAAGTCTCCGAAATCGCCGGGCGGTCGACGACACAAAGAATTGAATCCGGCGTTGCGGTCTCGGACGTATTATCGCCGCAAGGTATGGTGGCGGCTGCCTTTGTTGGTGGGAGATTGAGACTGATGAGTGTTTTGGTGCTGCTTTTGCAGGAGGAGAAGGAGATGCTGGAGAAGAAGCTGCAGGGACTGACCCTCCAGCTGCAGCATCTGGAGCGTCGCGGACAGTTCCAGGATGAACAGGAGGAAATCGCGGCTCGACTGAAGCAGAACCAGGAGCTGCGGGACTCTATCCGCGGTCAGAGAATCATTTTTGCCAACACACAGTCTATCATCTCAGAGTTCCTGGTAATGTGGTAGTGTTATTTTTTCAGGATTTATAAAAGAATGGTGTACTGACGGTGGGGCTGGTGACTGCAGAGAGCTGGAGATCATAGTCGATATGAGCCGGTCATTCGACTCGGTACAGACCCGCGAGAGAGATATCAAACCCTTCTGGCGATGAAGCAACAGCGATTACAAGAGGCGGTCTACTTTCTAGCTGAGCGCTCGCGATACATGGCGATGGACACGGAGTTCACCGACCTTCAACGGTTCCAGTCAGATAATGGAGACGTGTGCCTAGCTCGCTTTGACATCAAACCACTGCCAAAGGCACAAAGCGTACGACAAGCGTTTGAGGGCGTGCTCAAGTTTTCCTACAACCTGGAAATCAGCATCTCGGACCTCATCGGTGACATTACCATCCGCGAGAATGACGACGAAGACTGGGATACATCGGTGGCACAGCATCGCCTAGTGACAACAATTACGCCTGGCGTGAAGGTAGACACGAACAACGTGACTTTCACGCAATATTGGGGAGACGGATCGGGACCTCGAACGGACAGAAATGTTGGCGATGAAGTGGGCATCGCCGTTTGCAATTACGTCCACGATGACGAGCTTTACCCGTACCACGTGGCTGAGCGTGTGCGCCAAGATATCACCTTCCACGTGATGGTAGCAAAGTATCCGCGCCTTCGACTAAGCCCTTCCAGCACCCCAGCTACTTTTTCTGTCGGGTCCCCCAGCAGCACTGCCAGTGCGTGCGGATCTACCATGAGCAATGACGCACAAGAAGACCTTGTGGTGGCTACAAGGTGGACTTGTCTGCGTCTTCGCAAGCCTCCATTCCCGCTGGACGACGATATTGCTGCACACATTCGAGACGGCATGGAGCAGGTCGGTCAATCCATGTTCACGGCGATCCGGAACTCCGTTAACAGTCGACTAACGCCGAGGAAAAGTCTGGCGCTGCATGAGCTATAAGTGCGCCAGCAGCTTCGATCGCTTTCATCTCATCGACTTAATAGTTTGAAAACGTACGCACAGTTTGCTGCTTTTGCTGCAACCGATCTGCAAGTCGTCGCTCATCCATGACTTACCCTTGCGTGTGCCACGCAAAGTGCAGTTTGTCGTCCGGTCGAAATGCAACATCCTAAACTGCTCCAACGGTTCTCAACTTTCCCTGCCATGCCAAGCAACGCGAGCTCAGCTCATCGCAGATAACGCCAATGACTCAAACGTTTGTGTCGATGACGACTCATCACTGCTTTGCTGCGTGTCGTGCGGCAAGCAAAACGAAGGCAACAAGCGTTTTGTCCGTAAAATCCTTTTGGTGCGTAATCCTCACGCTCGCAAAGCCAATCAATCACTTTAGCGCCACTTTTCACATCCTTTTCACTTATTCTCACTATTGCTCCTCCTTGCCACTCAACTGTGCGACGGCACTACTCGCCAGCCTTTCCTCATGCACTACCGTATTTACCTCCGCTGGCCCGCGCGACATGCTGCGCGCCGCCGACCGCGAGGCCTCCGCGCCCAGTTCGCCGGCCTCGGCGCACGCTCTTCTGTCGCTCATACAGTCGGTGGCCCCTCCGCGCGCCTCTGCGCTCTGGCAGGACGAGGTGACGGCGGAAACGTCGGCCGCGTCTTCTTCGCTCACGTCGTCTCCGGCCTGCAAAAGTGAGGTGGAAGACAAAAAACCGGCCGAAGTGGAGCTAAAGGTGGCAAAACCCAAGGCGAAAACGAAGAACGCGGCGGAAATTAAACCCAAAAAGCCGCGGAAACGTACCTACTACATGCGGAAAGAGGAACTGGCGGTGCTTTCGAAAGAGTATGCAACATTGCAAGCGGAAATGCAAAAGTACAAGAAAAAGAACGACATTTTGGAGGAAAGAGAGAGGACGCGGCGCCATGAAGAGGAAAACCGACAGATACGAAATATTATTCACACGCAACGACTAGCATTTGCCAATACCCAGTCCATGATTGCGCAGTACATGAGAGTGCAGGAACACAGTCCGTTCGAGACATTCATCCAGTTGGGGAAAGATCCGGTTGAACGGCATGCAACTCTGTTATCCATGAAAAAGAGGAAACTTCACGATGCCTTGCAGTTTCTAGTGGCAAGACGGAGATTCATGGACCCGTCCACTGCTTTTTCAGACAACCAGAAATTTGAAAACGCCCGCGGAGATTTCTGCTACATGGGGTTTGACGTGACTCCATTTGCAGAAGTTCGCTCTGCGCGTACGGTTTTTGACGTGTTGCTCAACTTCTCGTACAATTTGGAGATCAGTTTGTCAGAGCTATTAGGAGACATCACCATCAGGGAAAATGATGACCACTGGGATCCATCGGTATCACAGCAACGACTCGTTACCAATGTGGCAAACTTGGCGGAGATGGAGACAAATAATGCGACGTTCAGTGAGTACCATGAACAAAATGGACCATCAGCTCTTGGAGTTGAATTGCCACACGAGTCGGACGATTTAGGAGCACTTGGACACGGAGACGAGCTAGGTGTAATAGCTTGTGACTTCGTGAATGAGGACGAGCTATATCCATACATGCCAGGCCGCCGCATTAGACAGGATGTGACAGTGCTGATGTTGGTCTCGACATGTACCAGACCAAAGGCTCGAGCTTCGGATCACGTAGGCCCTATGGAGATGGAACGAGTAGTTATTCTCACACGGTGGTCGCTGCTGCGAATTCGCAAGTCTTCGATCCTGCTGCCTTTCGAGGCAACGCAACGTCTGCGGAATGGTATTGAGCAGGTCGGTGAAGCAATGCTAAATAACGTGCGCTATGCATTAGCCCCACGAGACCAAATCGTGCCGTCTGGAGATATCCCACCGGGCGCTGCACCACCAGTAGCAGCAGCGATGCTTCCTCCTCCGCCAACTTTTGGAGGCCTCCCACCAGTCAGCAGAAGATATTAACCACGTTACAAGCAATAAATATAACGATTGATGAAATGGAACCACGTGGTGTGTGTTTGTGTGGATCTAGCGACCCAGCATTAAACGTTCATACTTACAGTTTTTGGGGTATGCTAGAATTTCTACCTGAGCTAGCTGGGGACATTCAGTGTGCTCGTTGCTTGTCCATTAGTACACGCCAATTTCCAGGGCTGACGCCAGTAGTAATACTTAGAACATTACGCCGGCAGTTTTTTCCTTACCGTAATATACCACCAAGAACATTCCTGGAACCTTCTTTCGGGCCAGGTGCTATTTTGACGACGCAACCTCTCGACCACCTGAGAGCGAATGCAACGCCTTCTGGATCTAAGGGTGGTTTCAAGATTCGCTCGACCACTGAGATCTAACAACAGTTGGTTTCATTTGAATTTCAGAATTAATATATATATATATATTTTTTTTTAAAAAAAAAGTTAAGACCCTATGTATATAGATACACATAACTAATAACATGTCGAGCGAACTAACTTCTGGAAAATACAAGGGCACGCCGATCGAAGAAGTATATGCTTCTGATCCCGGGTATTGTCGATGGATGCACAACCAACCCAGTCTTAATATTACTGAGGATATCAAGATTTTCCTTCACTCCAAGTTTCTTAGCAATGATAATTTGTATATGATGAGTTGGGGCAAGTACAAGGGGAAGACGCTGAAGCAAATTAGTCGCACCATTTCTAATTATATCGATTGGCTTCGTAAGAACCCATTCGTAATTGAGAAATGTCCTAAGCTACTCAAGGAACTTAATTAAGCGATAATTTTTTTTTTGCCTATGACAGAAATATCGGTGATCCTGATATATAAAGTCCTATGATATAATAATGCAAGGATATATCTATTTGATCACCAACGCGGACGAAACGATTGTATATGTGGGTAGCACTACAGCTACTCTACAGAAGCGATTCAATAACCATAAGCGAAACTATAAGCGCTGACGTGAAGGTAAAGTTAGATGTGCTGCAATGATTTACCATCATTTTCTTGAACATGGTATTTTGATAACTTTAATATTCATTTAGTTAGTGAGCATGAGATCCCAGATCGAAAGGACTTACTTCAATTTGAGCAGTTAGTCATCAATTCAACTAATTGTGTGAATAAACAGGCTGCATGGAAGTCGGAAAAAGACAAGCACGCGGATAAACTGAAGTATAATAAAGACTATAATAAGATTCACAACCAAGAGATTGTAGAATGTGCTTGCGGTGAAACATACACACGCGGACACAAAGCTCGACATGAACAAACCGAACGACATCGTTATGGCGTTGCATTCGAAGAAGAAAGAAAAAATATGGATGATGCACGTGAAGAAGCCGATTACGAGCGCAAATAAGCTTTGAAAGCTCGTCGTAATGCTCCTGTTGAATGTGAATGCGGTACCTCATATCCTAAGGCAGGAAAATCACACAATGTTAGAAAATCAAAGGCGTATCTGAAATGGTTAGCTGATCACCAGTAAATTAATATTTTTTTTGTTTCAGTATAGGATTACTAAACACATTCTAACTAAGCTGTGGTAAAATCTAAAATTTCCCCGGTCAAGCGATCGAATGTCAGCTCTTGTTCGCTCACAACCAATACAATCATGTTTGTTCCCTGGCAACCCGCATTGACACCTTGGATCTGAATGGCCTGCGGGATATCACGTTCGGTTAGACGACTTACATCAGCAATTAGAACACGGTTCGTTAGCGACCACGTCTGATAGTCAAGAAGTCCATTCACCAACTCAGGGGTCAGATCACCATTAATCGAAGCAATTTTAGAGACCTCACTAGCACACTGGTGAAAGTCATAATCATGACTAATATCAAAGCATGGTTGCGAGCCGATACGAGCATTAAAGTTTCGAATAGAACTACCGGGGTGGAGCGTCCAAGGCGCCGAGTCGAAAGGACTCTGAAATTGCTGTACAGCTGCCGAAGCAAAACTACCAGTCTGCTCAGCGACTGGAAGAAGAATGACATACTTAGCGTTCTTAACAGATGTGGATAGTTGTAGGTCAAATGCGGCATTAAGCTGAGTCGATTGCTTTCCGGTACCTGCGCGCTGGTAAAACCACTGCGCATAACAGTCGTTGTAGCGGACCTTCTTAACCGGCTTAGAGATGATAGCCTGAAGGTTCTCCAAATGAACAAAAGGAACGTATAGACGAGACGTAGTGAAAGGCATGTAGGTTCCATCGATTGTAGGCTCAAGCGCATTAACAACAGCACCCCAAGAAACGGTCAAGGAACCAACACCAGAAATTACACCATACATAGGGTTTGGACTGACCGCAGAAGCAACCATCACCGGACAAACATTACCACTCGAAAGTGTAGTACTCGTTAGCGTCATCCTACTGGAGCTATCAACATCAATAGCTGAAGTACCTTGATTTACACGGAAACGCAGACGAATTTGTGGGTTAGCCATAAGATCAAGCTCCTTGAAAATCGGATGTAAATCAGTAAGCTTAATCTTTAGCATGTAATTCCATGTACCCATAATAGACCAGCTGTACCAGCACCTGCTACGAACGCACCACGCCCAAGCTGATACGCAATGGTAGTGGTGGCAGATGCAGCTCCAGTAGACGGCCACGACGTAGATGAGTCAGCTCCAGCATTTGGAGGGTTTGATAGAAGACGCTTCGCAAATCCATCATTTGCAACCGACGCAGTAGCAGAAATTACACCAGCCTGGAATGAGGTAGAGATTGCCGTGTTATTCGAATACCCGTCTCCAGTAGAAGCGGCCGCAGCACTGTACTTGGTTGATTGAGCAGCATCCGAGTATAGAAACAATTCCGCACCATGCTTCTCAACATACTGAGTGCTATATCCAGTCTGAGCACGAATATTGTTCCAGAAAAGCTTATAGTCAGCCATCGAAACAATAGTCTTACCATTTAGCTCCAGAGACATCGAGTCGATAACATTGAAGTTTCCACACTTCAGCGAAACGCAGAAACGGTTAGCAGCACCCTGACCATTTGTAGCGTGTGTGTTCTTCACCGAAACCTTGTATGGTAGCATAATGTAAGCATCGCGGAGCGAAGCGAATCCTTCACTTCCATTAAGCTGGGACGTAACATCGATAGTAATAACACCGTTTTGGTATAAGCCCTGGTTAAGATCGATAACGAAAGGCACGCGCTTGCCAGAGGAGACTTTAATCTCCGGATCACTCATGAGCGAGCTCTGGTAAAGGTATTGGTCGGAAGGTTGTGTTTCAGACATCGTTGAGATTCTATATGGCATGTAATATACTTTTTCAAAAATAATTATTATGGAACTCGTCAAGCCTATCACATCTGATCATGATTTAATTAACTTGCCAAGCGTATTGGAGTTCAGTTCATCTCGATGATATATTCGAGTCAAACGAGATCGCAAAGCCGCTTCCGAAGAAAGGTTCATATCTGGTTCTACTTAGACCGCCTAATCTTGATGTAGGACACTGGACGGCTGTTTATAATGGAGAATATTTTGATAGCATGGGAGAAGCGGCACCTACTAAGTATGGGGTCGGGCGATACAATACCAAACAATATCAAGGTACGTATGGCGATTATTGTGGAATATGGTGTATGTTCTGGTTATATTGCAAGCAAAAAATAAAATGAATCTATTGAATCGATTTAAAGATCTGAATTTGTCAATTCTGGATTAAAATGTTTCACGGAATACAGCAATAATGCATCGCGAATTGACGATTTCCAGCGATGTTCCAGCCCCCAAGCTGACCAAAGCTCTCAGGCTGGTAAGCTAAGTCTGGCAGCCGATCAACTCAAAGGCAGTGGCTCTGTTATCCATCTCCACCCAGCTTCATACGAGAAAGCACTGAAGTCCCGTAAAGCGGGGCGCGGCGTTAGACTTGATGTTACCAGGCATGAGATCAAGAAAGGTTTTAAGCGAGCCAAAGGAGAATCCATTTGGAGTAAAATCAAATCTGGGTTATCGACAGCGTTAAAATTCGTTAAAGATAGTGGTTTGCTCAGCAAGGGGCTGGATGCCGCCGTACCAGCCCCTTGCGACAGCGTTTTTTTTTTTTTTTTTTTGGAGCCCCTCAAGCAGCAATCCCAGCAAGAGCAGCTATTAAGTCATTGACAGGAGTTGGACTATACGACTCTGACAGCGATGTAGAAAAAGAAGGAGGACGTGTATCTGTAGCGGATGTTAAGAAGGCGGCGAACAATGCTCTATCCTACGCTAAACGAAAGGGTGTTCTAACAGATGCGGTCGACGCGGGAGAGAAGCATCCACTATCAAAAGCAACCAAACCGGAACATGAATCTCTAATCAAGTCAGTGCGAGGTGAGGTAAAGAGACGTTATGGTGTGGGAGTTTCTAAGAAACCAGCTAAAGGCAGTCCAGAAATGAAAGCTAAGATGGCCGTTTTGCGTGCTAAACGTCGAGGTGGCAGTTTTTGATGATGAGAGCTGGATAATAAAAAAATCATTCGACTTTCCTATTTTTTGGACGAAGCAGAAGCATGATCGAGACTGAAGTGTCGCGGAACTTAACCTTTTTGTCACTCTGATTAAAGAATGAGATCGTGATTGATGTGCGCGCTCAATTATGACAGTTCATCCAGGCATACTGACTCGGTCTGTATGAAATGATCTGACCGACCTGAGCATCACCACGATCAAACGCACTAAGAATATCACCAGAGGCAACATACTCGTTCTTAATTAGATCACATCGAACAATGTAGTGGACGTTGGATGAATTTGTGGGATAGTATTTGATAGCTGAGCACTTGAAACCGTTGCAGACGCTGAAGGATACGTACCAGCAGTCAATCCTACTACTTTACCAAAAGAGGCGTTATCAATGATTAGGCGTGGGACACGAGTCGTCGTAGGGAGACCAGTACCGCCTGAAGAATAAAGACCACTTGCCGGTCGTGTCCAAGTGCCACCAGCCGTAGGAAGTGTCGTTGGAGTAGCGCTAAATCGAACTGAGCAGCATAATACACACTGTTATCCGTCAATTGAATATAGAAAACGTTCTCACAGGATGGGTTGATTAAATACGCTCCAGCATTTACGAGGGCTATCTGAATGCTTCTATTAATATCACTATAGCTGTAAAGACCATCAGGCAAGATACCAGATATAGTGGATGTGGTTCCAGCGGTTGGAACATCAATTTTAAAGCTATTGTTCGAAAATTGAGTTGCATCGATGTTGTACTCAGAGTTATATATCGAAATCGATTGAACCGCGCATGCTACGTCCTTAAAGTCAGCAGCACTACCAGGAAAGCTGTATTTCCACGTTGAATTGTATCCATCTTGAACGAGGTTAGTGGAGTCGAGCTTAACCAAACTTGCCATGGTAAATGTGTATATTGATTCACCCAAAACAAACTCTAAAGTTATTGTCAATATCTATCGGTCGATCAAAGTTGTATCGCAGTTGTCCTTTTACCGAATCAACAAACAACATCTGTCCTTTTCTCTCAGTTGCCTTATTGTAGTAGTAGACTATGCTACGTTCATCAACTCCCCTAATATTAAAATCCTTGACAACCATCTGTAAATCACGCTTCGAATTCGCTTTTAGAATCGATACATACTCTGAATTCAACCGAAATCATCTTATCAGTGGCAAAGTAGCTGTGGCTTAGGAATATGGTTGAGAGTTTAAAGTGCCGCCCGCGTTTATAGTAATGAGAGAAGATATTGTTCTGAAATAGTTTATCATTGCTATAGTGATCGATAATAACAAGCTCTGGTTTGTTAGAGCTTAATAAAGTATGACGCACCTGATCTACTTTGGGAGGGGTATCAGGGTCAGCAAATGTGATGGATCCTTCCAACTTATCCCGGAGATACTCATAAAGCTCCTGATGGGGATTACGAGCAATGATAGTTAGATGCGCAAATACGTGAGGAGAATGCTTGAGAATAAACATACAAAGATTGTTCCTCCCTGAAAAGCTTGGACCGAGCACAACCGTTCTAAACAAAGCTTTCATTATTTTATGCGGGAATATCACCCATCGAAGCAAACTTGAATTTTTTCGGAATGGTAGCCCCGAAGTTAGATATAGCACTCATGACTAAAATCGTTTGATCTATATAGGATTAAACAAAATGAGTTCCGGTTTTTCATATTCACAGCCTACATTTCAATCATCCATCTATAATCCTTCATTCTATCTTTCGTTAGACTGGAGTGGTTATCTAACATACGATTATGCGCAGACACTATATTTAAGCAAGGATGATTACAGGATGGGCTACCTTAGCGGAGTAATAGCGGGAACTGCTTCGTACAGCAAAGCTTTGATTCTCGATTCGTCCGGCAATATCAGCGGATTTAATAGCTTTGGAGCTTTTACTATTACTGGAACGCTACAAACCGGATCCCAACCCAATATAAATGTCTCTCGGCTCTTTATGAGGTCTTACGATCGGTGGAAATTTATCGTTCAGTGGATCATCACGCTCGATATCGATAACAGGCACTTCAAGCTACATCGATTGTCGAGAATATCGCCAGAACGGGACTATATACGATTTGGGCCTTCTTGAATACATAAACGGAGTTAGGTTTGGTACCGCAACGCCAAATAAATTCCTATTATGCGACTCAAGCTCGAATATCGGAGGCCTAAGTTCGGTAACGGCAACTACTCTGACCTGCACGAACTTGCGCCAGGGCTCGACGTATTATGACCTATCAAGATTTTTAACATCTATTCCGACTTCCCTCTCGCTCAATAATCTGTCAACGAGTGGGGATATCAGCTGCTCCGGCGTTATCAATGGTTTTTTAGCGTATGGAAACCAATCATCTATAACAACAGTAGGATCGCTGACAGAGCTTGGGATCAACTCTACAGCAACGAATGAATATTTCTCGATCACTGGTAGTGGATTGGATTTTCTTGATGGTTCTTACACACGAATGATGACTCTAACCGGGTCGAATACGGCTCCTGTTCAATTCCAGATCCAAGTCCATAATGGCAATCGATCAACCACAGCGAACGCGTCATGGATCGGGAACATCACAAACAACGACCTCAGATTTGGGGTCAATAACTCGACGTCGATGATTCTAACTACCACAGGTCGTCTTGGTCTTGGTACTGCAAGTCCTTCAGCTCCGCTGCACGTCCCTGGCAGCAACAGTTTTGTATTTGGAGCAGGCGGAACGACAGTGTATCGCCTCAGAACAGATAGTGGAGCTACAGAATCCGCTCTTGGCCCGATCACATATTCAGTAGCGGGTATATTCGGAGGATACATTGCCTGTACAGCCATGGCGATGACGAGCGACCGCAGATTGAAGAGGAACATTCAATCGTGTCCGCTCGAACGCATCAAACGACTCTACGATAATTGTGATGTAGTTTTGTATGACTGGATCGAATCGGAAAATAGACCTGGTCAAGAGGTGGGCCTCATAGCTCAAGACCTTGTCTCAGCCCACCTATCCGATTTAATCAGTGTTTTCGATCGCGATGATATTCAGGAAGGCGAAGACCCATCGTTTGAACCTGCCAAAACACAACTTAATGTTGATTACAGTCGAATTGCAGCATACAATATGAAAATGATTCAACATCTCTTGGATCGAATTAAGGAATTGAAAGCAAAGGTATCATCTCTAATATAGACCATGCCATACACATTTCGTATTTCGAAGAGAAAAGACAAGAAATATGATGCTGTGTTTGATGATGGTCGAGTTGTATCTTTTGGTGGTATTAAGCGGAATGGTGAACCTTATCAACAGTATCGAGACATCACGCCATTGAGAGCATTCAGTAAGTATGACCATGGTAATATTGACCGAAAACAGCGATTTGATAGGAGACATGGACCTATCGATAATTCGAAACCATACACCGCTTCTTGGTTCTCAAAAACGTTTCATTGGTAATGTATAGACCAGAGTCCTAATAACCATGGGTTGCGGACCAAGCAAAGAGCTAAAAACTAATTTAGCAACTGATGAACCAGGTCAAATCGTTGCATCAACACTTCTGCGGGCCGATCAAATTTGGTTCTGGGAGATAGCGTTTCCTACCTACGAAAAATGATAAAGGAGAGTCAGCTATCATTGAAATATCAGTGAATCAGAAAAAATAGAGATTTACAAGGGATACAAGAATCGCCTTGTAAGAGAAGGAATTTCTCTTTGAAGAAATGATGTTTAATAGCAAAGGTCTTCACAGTTTTATTTCTTACTTGTGTAAGCCCATACACTTCATCCTTCTGTCTGAGTTGATGCACCAACCTTCCTGATAGCCTTATCAAGGTCAGTAGCCCAAACGGCTGCCTGAGTCTTTTGTGGGCGGTCATGAATGATAAGATTTTTCATGATAGCTTTTAGCTCGGCTACGTTGAGATCAGCGTTGTCTCCATAGCTACCAGCTGAGCTGGAAATAATTCGGGGGTTGAAAAAGAACATGGTTATATGAGACGAACGATAATATCCTTAAATTCAGAATCTGAAATCAAACGATTGGAGTACATATCCACGCTCAGTAATTTTAGTTGTTTGATGATTAAAGGATTGTCGTTGCCTAATTCAAGCTCACCTTTCAGCTTATCGTATTCAGCCCTTAGTGAGTCTAAGGGATCCTCGAGCTGATCATGGAAATTGTATTGGAGATGAGTGATCGCGAGAATCTTCTTGAAAAGCTTTTTGTCATCAATACTGAGCTTGTCATACTCTGACTGATCGATATGTTGCTTGAAGGCGAGAGTTCGAATCATTGACTGTAGCGGATCACTGATTATACGCTTTGGTCCGCACTTGCGTCGATTCGGCTGAACAATGACCAGAGTTTTGTTATCAAGATCGGGGATCCGAATGTACTTAGAACCGAGCTGACGATAGATGTATGCTGATGAGGTGGCTAAACCTTGGATCTCATTGAGGTTGTATGTTCTCCCGCGACGCACAACTCCTTCAAGCAGGGCTACACCGGCTTCTCTGAGACCACGCCCCTTAAGCCCTCTCCCACTAACGGTGTTAAGCTGTCGCTTCGTACTTAAGCGAAGTGGCTCCGCCCCACGCTCATCGTGTTAAGCATGCTATTCATGGTCTGTTTCACCGACCGATCGGTTTGTCTATCGTTGACGTCATCAACGCCCGCAACAGAGGTGTCACTATATCTCTTTGATTTAATATTGAATACCGCTTTTGTCGCCTTCACAGCGGAAGAAGCCGCCTTTAGAGCAGATCGCGCAGCCTTCGAATTACTGTTCTTAACTTTCTGTTTTGCGGCTTCATACCTCTTCTGAGCATCGCCATACTTTCCAAAAGCAGCTTCCGACTCATCGAGCAACTTCGGAAGCGGATCTTCCTCGTATTGGTCATCACTTCTCGAAGTTTTGATGCGGGTAGTAGCTTCAGTTGATTTAGTATTTGCGAGCAGTACATCGTTCATAACCTGGAGATTATTTTCGAGATTCATCCGTAGGTTAGGCTCGGGCTCCTCATGTAGATATTTATCAAACTTTTCAAATCCACCCAGTAAAATTGTGATGTATCCATCCATCCTTCTAATTGTCTTCATTAAATACTTTAATCCATCGCCTGAGATAGGCTTGTCCTGATCGTTTCTAATGTTAAAAGTTTTTAATACCGTAGGTTGTCCAAAGTAGTAGGATGGATGAGGTTTGACTCCGTCCTTAGTATCAACAATAGGATTTAGTCTGAAAGGGATTTAACATCATCTTCTTGAAGTTTCTTATAGTAGTTAGTTAGGATTTCCTCAGCGTGGTTATCAGCGTTAGTTAGAGTCTTATCCATGTCCTCATCAATACCGGAAAGCACTCCATGACGCGATTCGCCTTCGCCGGGGGTAAAGTATTTGCCAAAGTCTCTGACGGGGTTTCACGATCACCCTTGGTGAAAACAGTTATATCTACACCGCGATCCCTTACCAATTTTATAAATGCCTTAAATCTGGATAACCAATCTACTTTCTTGGTGATAGCCGGCTTAGCCTACCACTATCCTTGCCAAAGACGCTAACAGACGATCCATCAATCCAAACGTAGCTGTCTTTATCAATGACCAGAGGAAGCTTATGGTCATCGCCTTTCAAAACTGGTTCAAGTGCCTTCTGCAACCCAGCTGACTCAAGCAATGACTTATTGTTCAAGAGGATCCAAAGTAATTGATATTTTCTATCTCTTTGATCTGATGAGGTTGAAGTCGATGTGTCAAACTCTAAGCTGTCTTCAAGACGTCGCCTTGTACGGAATGCATCACCACCTTCACTTGGATCGGCGATTTTTCGTTTTCGCGTTATTGAAACGTGATAAAGAGGGTCTTCAAGTCATATATAACTGCTCTCATCGATTAATTTACTTTCGCCATCGTACCAGATGTCCCTAATCTTCTCCTCTGTAGCCACCCAGTCAATCGATTGATAAGTCTTACTCTTTATACCCGTTTTGGTTGCAATTAATGACCCCTTTTTTTTCACCAAGAAAGTATCTATTGTCATCCTTACCAGTTTTACGCTTAATTGGCTTAATTCGAAGCGCTACCAATTAGGATTGGCGTTAAACAAATTCTTAACCCATGATCGCGCCTCCACTTGATCTTCGGTATCCAGATTTTTCATGTTTGTTTCAGCAGCTAACATTCTTGGAGTATTGTCGATTCCAACATCAGCTGTTTGCTGTGTGTTATCGATACCAACATCAGATTTTGAGGTCTCGCTTGAATATTTTTATCAGTTTGGTTAACACGATCAGTATTGCTTGAGCTATTTACCATCTGCACGCCGCTATCTACTCCAACATCGATCATCACAGGTCGAACATTTGGAGTTGAGACCTCAGGGTTTGTTTAAGAGCATCCATCAATCAGTGGTTTTTTTAATGACTCAGCAGACTTGGATGAGTCGGTCTGGGCTAAGTTGATTCGGTTGATTTCTTAGGGACTGTAGTAATCCCATTCGTGATATCACTTGCTCACGAAGCACCTTCGTACATCCCTCGCTTGGCTTTAGCTTGTCGAAAGCGGCGCTGAACTCTTTCAAGAAGCTCCTGCCGTTTTTGCTCTCTCTGAGCGAGCGATGTAAAATTTGGAAACATTGTGTCTATATCAAACGAATCATAAAAAAATGAAATGAGTAGCCTTAAATACTCCTTCCAGTAGCTCGGCATAACTGAGTCATGAAGAAAGGGTAGATACGAATAAGAGATACGATTTCGCTCATTTAGAAAATTTAGATAACGATCCCTAATGCAATGGAATGGAACTCCAAATATTGCTTCCAACCCATGGCGATACTTACGATTTACTACTGTTTTGCGGAAATTCGCGGCTGCATCAAGATTCAGCAACTCATTCTTGATTTGACTCACCTCCTGAATAACCCAAAGCTTACGTCTAATCTTAACAAGCTCACGTTCTTTCTCTACACAACTTGAGCACGTTACTATCTTATTGCTATGTATTAAGTCAGATATCCCAATATCTCAGAAAAATATTTGAGATTATATACTTGAGTCAAAAGCTTACAGAGGATTTCTCTATCAGATTTATTTACAAGCTAGTTATGATTATTTTTTGTTGTTGCGCGGGGTGAAACTACGTCAGCTCTTTCTTGAACCCCAATACTCCTTTTCTAGCGTTGATCTCCTGTTTTTGTTAAGCAGTCGCAGATTATCTTGTGGCTCCCAGGAGTCAGGTTCATCGCCAACCCATCTCGCAGATAATTGTACTTTCCAGAGCGTATCGTTTTGTGACCCAAGATCTTCTCCACCTCCAGAATATCGCCTCGACTCATAGTAGCATCTGTAGTCTCTGTTTTAATCATTTTAAGATCGTTTGGCGCCTTGTAGAGGGTATGCCCATTTCTTGAACGGATTTGGACTCGGTAGCCATCAATTCCAACGATTTTATAGAGTGCTTTGCTCCATCGAGCAGCTTCTTTATCAAATGCCTGCTTTTTAAGACGGTATAATACGCTTGATCCGACGTCAAACTCCTTCTCAATTCTTTCGGCTTCCACCTAATTATGACTCAGATCTGCATCCATTACTTTGCGTTTGCCTCATTTGGGGTCATGCCAATCGAACGATGAAACGTGGTATTGTAGTTTTCGATAACATCAGTGATAAGCTCTTGCGTAATTCTCTTGGGGGACATTTTAGTTAGTCTCTGCTTTAAGGTCCTGCTGAATCGTTCGATTTTACCCATGGTTCCGTGATCACCGGGTTCGTTGTTGTAGTGCTCAACTTTCTTAGTTTAGAAAATTTTGAGCCTGTGAGTTCATGAACTCGCTTCCATTATCACTTGTTAGGATATCAACTTTGTGGAGACGAACAAACGCTTTAAGCGCTGCTAACACAGTTGCTGCCGTCTTGTTTCGTAAGAGCTTTGCGTACCCCAGCCTTAAGTTGATGTTGATAGCAGTCAAAATTGGCCGTTTCTCCCAAAACGCAAGATCAATTTGCCACGAGTTGGGGTTATGCGAAGCTATTTTGAAACCATTGAATCTCTTCTTTTGCTCCTGAAATCGTTGAATATCGGTCTGACTCCCATACCAATCCTTTACTATTTTGGAAGTTATCTTAGGATTTAACTCCTTTGCCTTCTGATACAGAGCTTGAGCTCCGATAAAACCGGTTTTTGGGTCATAGTAGAGTATCTTTAGTAGCGCGTCCATGATATATATTTACATTAAAAATATCCCAGTGGTTACCTGCTTAAATATCAAGTGCTTCAGTCGTGATACCATCATCAAGTACTCGACGTTTGTCATAGTAGTAGTTGAGCGCTGTTTTGTTTTGAGTATAGGTGATGATAGACTTGGTTTATTTCAATAGTCTGAACCCCTTGTTTGTACCTTGTAGCGTGATGCGATCCCGTACAACAGTCTCAAACCCATCAGGATTTAAGAACACCATTGTTTCGACCACTTCCCTGCTGAATACCCTATAGACCACTCAGATACTTTTGCTTTTGCAGCAATGTATTCAGGTGCTCGAGTGTCATACCAAATTTTCGTTTTGCCTTAGCATCCTGACTCTTGTAGCCAGCCATGCGCTTAGCTGGAAATTGAAATGTGTTAGCAGGTTTCTTATCCGGATATCGGAGATTATTGAAGCAGGTCTGATACATGACCTTCTCTGAAAGACCAGGTAAGGGCACTCCATCCGCAAACATATCCAGATCAAAGCGTTTAAATAGCTCGCGCTGAGCCTTGATAGCTTTGATAAAAGGGACTACGTCGAGATTATTGTACCAGATCAGTAGGTCTTTGATCGATTTCATCTCATAGTAATCCCACACGAACTTCACTCGTTCGTAGTCATCACCGGTGATGCTTGTTCCACGGAGCTTGCTATCAAAAGCTGACTTAGGCGGGAATAGTCGTCTAGTTTAGTACATTAAACGCGGTGATGTACTCGTAAGGGAAAAGACCCTTACCAAGACCACAGACACATCTAATTTTGTCATCGCATTTGCAGCCACCGAGATATGTTGTTAGATACTTGTCGTAGCTGGTACCAGCTGGTACATATTTAGTGATATCAAGCATTTTCATGTCCGATGTAGCAATGCACATGTAGCTGGGGTTCTTGATGACAGATTTGATGTTGTCGGGACCAATTACGGCAAACAAATCCTTCTTAATCAAGTTAATATCGTATCGACCAGAATTGAAGCCGAATACTGGTACCTGGTCAAGCTGCGGTTTCAATTTCCCATAATTAGACCTTTGCTTACCAAACCCAAGACAGCTGTGAAAGTTAAAGAAGCTCGCATATTTTCCTTCTTTAATCCATCTCTCCATATCGGACATCTTGTAGGTATTGCCAAGATTGACTCCTGGAATTTCCATACCTGTCAGACCATGAACATTGATGATTTTTTGTAGAAGCGACATATATTTCTTGACATTGTACTGCTGAATCTTAACCAATACATCACCAATGTAATTGAACATATCCGTAAGTAGCATCTTCGGATCGTCATTTATAAAGCAACGCACCCCCTCGGTTAAACTATTAGCTACTGATACCGACACAGGAATGTGTTCGTTCGTAAAGACAGTATTCTCCCCGTGTTGAGTCGCGGTAGGCTTAAGAATGGCCTCAAAGTCATAAACGATGAAGTGATCGATGTAATGGTCAGCATCCTTGATGGAATACTTCGTAAGCAGTGATCGTATCGTGTTCGGAGCCGGTTTGTATATAGTTGGCTCAGTGGGTAAGCTCTCAATATTCACAAGCTCGCACTGATTTTTCTTGTGATTTTTAAGTCTTTCACCACTCACAAAAAGCATTTCACACTTGGGGCACTGATCCTTAGACTGAAGCATATCGATGTTCTTGATGTAGAGAGCGTGATTCTCGTGTGATAGAATATCCATATCCTCATACCCCTTGTCCGATCTACGAATGCATTCTACATTTCCAGAAACTACATCCATCTTATATACGTTAATACCATGTTGGAAACAGTCTTCAACCTCATCGGGCTGTAGTAGGTCAATGGGCTTGAAACTCCTAAACAGGCTCAACGAATATTTAATCCACTTGAAAGAACAGTAGCGCTTGAATGCCTCCTTCACCTGAGCCTGAATTCTTCGAGGATCCTTCTTAGGGCTCTGGAATGTATGCCATGCAATACAGTGGAAGACGCACTTGTTGTTGGTCTTGGGGAAGTTGATCACATGCTTGTTTTCGCGAATAATCTTAGGGGTGACAGCTTCGCTATCCCCGAGAGCATGGTCGCGATGATAGATGAAAATCTTGAATGCAGTGATCGCCTTTAGCTTATACCCAGAGCTGGATAGTTCAGTTTGTCAGCCAAGTCCATAGAACGGATTTCCGAAATCACCTTCTTTTGAATATCAGTCTTGCTATTGATAGCGATAGAATTTTTTAATACATGAGTATTAGCGAGATTTGGTTAGAAGTAACGAGTGTCATCAGGATCAGTCTTGCTCACAAGTTCGTACCCGAGAGCAACCTTACCTTGAACGCACTTGCCTGGGTTGAAAGAATGTTCTCGAGCTTATAGTAGAAATCAGTAGCCTCAACACCCTCATATAGGTGTGATTGCATGTGATTACCATTGTAGAAACGGTTCTTAGGATCAGCCTTGTAGTCAGGCGACTAGTGTTTCTCAAGGGTTTCAGTCGAAACATTGTACTGCTTAGCTACCAATCTCTGGTTGATTGGGCGCGAAACGTTGCTTACATAAACCATCTTACCCGTTCTACCACGTACCTTAACACGGTAGCTACTACCCCATTTGATAGCTTGGATATTTGATCTCTTTAATCCTTCGAGCTCGTAGGCAAACATGCTGCCTATATATTCTTGGGTATATTATTCTTCGTTGATATGACTTTATAATATTTGGATATTGTATCAGGATCGACTTTATATCACTGGCGACTTTTTTCATCTCAAAAAAAATTAATTAATCAGCTAAGTTCGGTTTCAGGGCTAAGTTCGTTGTCGCTTTGATTAAGTTCGATTTTGGGCTTCCGCTTGCGAGCGCGAATCTGGTCTCTATTCTTATCGTCGTAGCTCTTCTGATAGGACAATCGCGCTTCGCGTGTGGCTGGTAGTAGCGCTTCTGCGCTGCATTAATGCGCTCCTTGTTAGCTTGGTATTGCTCAGGTGAGTACGCCATCTTTCTATATTACTAACTTTATATTTATCAGGATGAAAAATTGTTCAGTTTATCGTAAACAAGATTTTTTTTCCCTTCAAACACACGATATTAACATTAACATTAGACGAGGCTATCAGAGAGAATCGTCCTCAGACTGTGTGTCAAGCAAGGAGCTCAGTATTTTCTTAACCACCAATCAGCAGCACAACAGCATCTCGAGCACAACGAGCGACATGACAGCATGAGGAGCAGCAGCCGAGAATACTTTATTTTAAAAGTTTACGCATACATGTGAGCATACATGGGCATCGATTGCACCACGTGTTGCGCATACTCCATACGCCTCGCCATGAGAAACTCTGGTTCCACCACATCTGCCATCAACTCGTATCGCTCCATCATCTCCTCCGCACGATCATCATCCGGCTGGGGCAAGAAGTCATCAACCTTGATTGTCTTGAAAGGTCCAGGAATGAATGACGGAGGAAGTGGGGCAGACTCCGTTCGTCTTAGTACGGCTGCCTCGATAAATCTGAACGCGTTCTTTGGATACTGCAACGTAACTTGGGTCAGAACGTGCTTGTCGCTGAACCAAGAGAAATGCCAGTGGTCGTTTAAATCCGTCAACAAACTCAGCGGATAGCAGTTGAGAGGCGCCTTCATGCTGCAGCTCACAAGTTGACCAACCGCTTGAGGAACATGAGCTTTCTCGACCTTCTTTTTGAGTTCAATCACCATACATACCCCAGCCAGCGTTATAAGCGGATTCATCCTTCGTCCTTTGATAAGCAGTACGTCCGCAGTACCGTTCATTCGGAATGGAAGTCTTGGGTCCTCAATCGTTAAAACTCCCTCGTCGTTTGCAATATCAGCCAACACGAAGTTTCCTCCATTCAGCAGCGTCGCAAGGTGTTGCTGCAAGTACACCATATACCCAGTTCTCTGGCTCGGTCCATTCTCCGGAACTTCGGGAATCCATATATAACCCGAAATGGAAGTATCTTCTGGTTCATCGATGTCCGTAGGAACGTTTTCGGTCAAGCGCATCTTCTTGACAATTCGCTGCTCCATTTCGGTATTCAGATCGGAAAACGAATACGCAGACGCCTTCTCATCACGTTCCCTGAGAACCTTATTCATTGACATCTCCACTTGCTCTACCGTCAGTGGCGTTGTCGCTGCAGACATCTCGTTTGAGGTACCATCTTGCTTCGGAACCACCACCAGCACGTGAACCACGTCCTCTCCAAGCGAAACGTCTGGCCCAAACAGGTCCGGCTTGTTCAACTTCCACGACCCGCGCAGCTTTTTCATCTTCGATGTATCAACTTTATTCTGTAGCATCTTGTCCAGGTCATCGTCATCTTGCAGCCACGCGCCGCCCTCCGTCTTCGCCAGGAAGAGCTGCAGGTCCGATGCAACGACACTCCTGAATTTATCGTCGTGGATAAACTTCGCTTTGATTTCCTCCCAGATCGCCTTCTACAACGCCGAGACCGACTCAGTATCGTCGATCTTCACCTCGAACGCGCTGCCCGCCGCACCCACGATCGCACAGAAGAGCTTCACCATCTTTCCTCGAGCCGGCAGACGGAGGGAGAATTTCTGGCGTAACTAAGCGGACATGAAGGTGTGTGACCTAGATTTTCAACCAATGATGAGACGCCACGTCGCGCTGGTCCGATTAAGGTAAAAATCTGTTCTATTGCTTTATCAATTTAGTTTGAACGTTGGCGGCCGAAACGCCCTAATATCGAAAAGCCGTGGCTCTCGCTATAAGGGCCAGTCTTATATCGTCCCAAGAGGGGAACGGGACCAATCAGAGCTCGTGATTGCGGGACCAGGCGGTCTCCTTTAAGGGTGACACCCCCTCACGTCCCGCTGGGATTGTGTGTGGCACGGGTCTGGGCTACACCAAATTGTAGTTGCAGTCCCAGCAGGTAGTAAGTTAGTGGTGAACAGTGAAAGCGCTTGTACATTACAGACACTCTGCAATTAACACTATGGCAACAACGGAGCCCGTCAGCGACATCGTCAAGCGCATCGGCAACCCACAAGGCACCGATGCTGTTATTCGTGACGTTTTAGCGACCTTCACAGCTAAAGAGTTGCGCAGTGCATGCAAAATCTACCACGTCAGAGTTCGCTCGAAGAATTCAAAGCTCGATAACAAAATCGGATACGAGAATGTACTCGTGCAACTAGCCCGCTCACGACGAGAGAGTGAAGAAGCAGCTCGTGATGAACGCGACAAACGCCGTTCGGAACAAGTTGCTGCAGGTTCTGTCAGCACGCGTAAGACCAAGCACTGCTGCTTTCGCTTATTAAACGTTCTGTTCACTGACCGTTTTGTTGACCAACTTGGCTTAATGGGTGCGCGGCCTACTCGCCGAGAACTTGATGCTGGCGCCGTTCGAGGGCGCAACTCATTTTGGAAGGATGTGGCGGCCGAATTTATCAAGGAGCTGCCAGAGTACGGTCGGGTTAGTGACTGCTGACTCGCGCTTTGACGGCACCGACCCAAGCCATATTGTGCCTCACGCTGGTGAAAAGTTGCAGCAGATTTGGAAAGAAGCAACGACGAAGTTTGCAACGGCACATGCGCGTGCAACCCAGTCGGGTACACACGAGACTGACTTTTACGATTTTTGTTCTGGCCAGCTCGAACCATTTTACATTAATGCGTGGTTTACTGTGCGCCCTCAAGCTTTTGATGCTGCTGTGGGCAGCATGCCCAAGTCGACGTGTTTGGACACGTTGACTAGTGACGACACTGAAAGCAAGAAAGTTGAGAAGTCAGACGAGACAGCTCTCGGTAAGAGACGTCGGGCTGAAACGAATGAGGTTATCACGTACCTCGAGACACGGTTCGGTTCTCATGAGGACCGAGCGCACGAACAGCGCGCACAGGGACGTTTGCAAGTGTTCGCCGAACTAGAGAAGCTGACCAGTTCGCTGTACTCGGCAAAGCAAGCTGGGATTCCTGACGCAATGACCAAGCGATTGGAGAGCCAACTGGAGAAGTTCCTCAAACGCGTTGAGGCTCTAGATGATTCTGAGTAGTTACTCTTTCCAACAACTACTTGGGTCTGTGCAGATCGTTCCTTGCGACCTTCGTGACCATTGCCTCTCGCATGAATCCGTTGACTGCAGCTTCAGGTGTTAGTGTAGAGGGTGCGTAGCCTAGCAGCGAAACCAAACGAGTCACCATGCCGCTTGATGAGACCTTGGGCAATGCATTCCTGCACAATATTGTAGCTGGGTTTCGTGTTGTAGTAATGGTTTAACACGAAATTATGCAAGCGAGCTGCAGCCTGCACGATGCGAGGCACTTTTGCCAGCGGAACGAGCAGTGGCCTCTCAAATATTCGCCACTTGTTTACAAAGAGACCGAAAGACATCTCAATCCGAATCCTTAATTGCGATAGATAGAAATTGTAGGCGTCGCGCTCGAGACTGGTCACCTCGTTGCTTGTAAACGGAGTCAGCAGGCTCATTCCACACACGTATGCGTTGTCACCAATCAGATAAAAGCCGCTCTCCATGCAATCTAGCTGCGCACTCAATGCGCTCTGCTGGAAGGCACGACTGTCGTTGCAGCTTCCTGGCTGTGCAACGTTTAAGTAGGTGAATCGGCAGCGGTAATCACAGCACGCTTGCACGTTAACGCCATAGCGTCGATAATGTCCGCTGTAGTAGCGTTGAGGCCCCACGCCACCCGTCTCCTTCAGCCGTGGAGCTCTTGTTGCACACAACCACCCGTCAACACAACCGACGCAGCCTGAAAATACTCCCTTTGCACTCAGTGACTTGAATGCAGCAGCACTGGCCTCCCGCTCGGTCGGAGCGCAGGGAAACCGAAGCCTCAGCTCACTCAAGTCGTTGATGGCCTCGATCACTAGCCAAACGATGCGGTAGAATGACGCTTTGCTAACGCCAGCGACTCGTCTAATGTCATGCATTGATCCACCCGCTATGTAGCGCAGCGTTTCACTGGCAGACAGGCGGCCGCAACATAGCGGTAAGTGAGAGTCTGAGAGTCAACTACTGAGGCATGCCGTCGCTAGAAGAGATATTTGGTGTTAGCTTGCTGCTCTCGACCATGCTGAAGCCACGCCCAAGAGCCCCCCAGACCGTGCGCGCTAAGCTCAAGTGGGATCGTGAACTAAACCTCCTTCTCGCAGAAAGTCAATTCGAAGCGTGCTATCGAATGTCGGTGTCAGCATTTCAAGCTGTTGGTGCCCGAGTTGATGATTTCTCCCCATGCATGGGTGCGGCGTGGATGGATTGTCGCTGACAACGCCTTGCAACGAGATGTGTCTGTTTCTAATCTTTGTCCGCGATCCGGGGCGGAGGTCCTGTGCACGATGGGGACCATCCCAATCCCGTCCCGTTTTGGCGGGGTGATATAAGGGCCAGTCTTATATAAGGGCCAGTCTTAGCGCACCCATTAAGCCAAGTTGGTCAACAAAACGGTCAGTGAACAGAACGTTTAATAACCAGCGAAAGCAGCAGTGCTTGGTCTTACGCGTGCTGACAGAACCTGCAGCAACTTGTTCCGAACGGCGTTTGTCGCGTTCATCACGAGCTGCTTCTTCACTCTCTCGTTGTGAGCGGGCTAGTTGCACGAGTACATTCTCGTATCCGATTTTGTTGTCGAGCTTTGAATTCTTCGAGCGAACTCTGACGTGGTAGATTTTGCATGCACTGCGCAACTCTTTAGCTGTGAAGGTCGCTAAAACGTCACGAATAACAGCATCGGTGCCTTGTGGGTTGCCGATGCGCTTGACGATGTCGCTGACGGGCTCCGTTGTTGCCATAGTGTTAATTGCAGAGTGTCTGTAATGTACAAGCGCTTTCACTGTTCACCACTAACTTACTACCTGCTGGGACTGCAACTACAATTTGGTGTAGCCCAGACCCGTGCCACACACAATCCCAGCGGGACGTGAGGGGGTGTCACCCTTAAAGGAGACCGCCTGGTCCCGCAATCACGAGCTCTGATTAATCCCGTTCCCCTCTTGGGACGATATAAGACTGGCCCTAAGACTGGCCCTAAGATGGTCGAGAGGTTGCGTCGTCAAAATAGCAGCTGTTAGATCTCAGTAGTTGAGCGGTTCTAAAACTACCCTAATAGCGAAAAGTCGTGGCTCTCGCTCTAAGGTGGTCGAGAGGTTGCGTCGTTGAAATCGCTGGTAAATTACGGAAAGTAAAAAAACTGCCGGCGTAATGTACTACTGACGCCCAGCTCGAGAATTTTCACCCTTCGCTGAAGTCACGGCTTCTTGAATTGCTTGGAGCATCTCGTTTCCCATGTTAATGCACGTTTGAAGCAGGAAATCCATTGCTCCCACCGGGGCGACACCTTTTGCCGGACGTAACGTCAGCAAGACCCATCGGGTCAGAATAAGGCATGACACGTGTTTGGTAGCACCACCGTTGTGAACACGGCGAGAACCTCTCGAAATCGTGATAACCGCGTTGACGTCCTCTCGTAAAAAAATTTCTGGGCGATAAGGATGCAACTCGTCCTCATCCACCGAGTCCAGCACAAGCATGCCCAGCGGCTCAACGCATTTGTCGTCGGTAGAATCAGACGGTGTTAGTCCGAAGTTCGGCTTCTGTAATTCGGAGAAGACCACAAAGCTTGATTCTGTGGGTAGGTCTGGCGACGTGTCCACTTGCAGACGACCATGAACCACCCCAGCGTCGTCGCCTGTGTATGGAGGCATCATCGTGCCCATAGTATGCACGTAGCGAGATGCTGCGGCATATGCACATTCAACATCTTCCAGGTCCATGTTTCCATCGAGTGGGGTCACATCGAAGATTACGGAGCAGAGAGCTCCCGAGTCTGTTGGAAACTGAGCTGTCTCGCGGCGCTGTTCTGCCGGGTCTCGTAAGAATTGCATGCGTTTATCCATGAGCTGCTTCGCGTCTTGTAGTTTCTGCGCTTTCATGTTCTCCAGTACTAAGCGTCGCTGCTGGATATCGCAGCCTAGATGGATAAATGTGTTGATGGGGCACTGGTTCTGCTGTATCGAGTACTAATGGGAACACAAGTGGGAAAAAGTCTGTCAGAAGGTAATCCTCCTACCTCGTGCTGGTGTTGCTATCTCACCGTGAGCTCCGATAGTGCCGACTGAGCACTGAACAGTTGAAAGTGCTGGTTGCGCACTGCTTCACGCAAGAGGTGGTTGTTCATCTCCTGCTCGAAGAACTTGTTGTCTGCTCGTCTCACGATTGCTCTGGCGACGCACTCGGGCTTAATCGACGCGGTGTGCTTCAGGTACTCCAGTTGAGCCTCCAGTCTCCTGATCTGCTCTTCCAGCTCGCCCTTCTCCTCCTGCATTAGCATACGACCAACTCGTCAGATTCTCCTTCTTTCACTTCCAACCAACCATTCACCGCTATTTCACCTTCCGGACGAGATACGTGGGTTTCCTGCCTTTGTATCCAGGGTTGCTTCGTTTGCGACAGCGTGGGGTCTCTCCGCCCATTCCGTCGTCCGAGCTCGTCCTGTGGTCGTCCAAGTCTCTCGCGCTTCTCTTGCGACTCCGAGCTCTGTCTCCTGTTTTCCCAACGGGCTCCACCTCCTGTGCTTCGGCGCCTGCCACCGCGACGGACGTCGGCGACGTTGTGTGGATCGACTGCAGCGCTGCCGCCGCTCGGTCCGGGTGCAGGAACACCAGCAGCGTCTGGTCGCTGCAGTCCGCGAACGTCGGCGACCTCGGCGGCAGCGGGTGCAGTCTCGGCAGTGGCCGCTGGCAGTCGGCCGACACGTCCGGAGACCGCTGAAAAAGCGAGCGAGCGCTCGGCAGCGGCGGCGACGCCGAGCGCCGCTGACTTGGCGGGGGACTTGAGTCCATAGCGAGTGGAAGTGGGTTCTGCTCTTCGCGGGGCAATTCGAAAAGTCGAGCCGAGCGCGCGAGACGAGGTACCACGCGGCTTTCGTTGTCCTCGCTGCGCATTGACATGGTCCGGCGGCTGCATCGCCAAGCGGACCGAGCTGTCCGATTGTGGCATCATCACGTTTAGTAGCCATGTCGACGCATGCTGTTTCATGGGTGGGGTTTGAGCGGAAGACTGTTGCGGCTCCTGGCAGTAGACGACGATTTATGCTGGATGACAGGGTTCGGCGGCGCATCGCTGTTAAAGAGATTACGGTCAGCGCGCTTGAAGAACGCCGGGATCCGGTTCAACCAGCGAAACGACGGCCCCGCGCGAGCTGATAGTACGTATCGTCCAACGCGGGGTCTGGAAACGAGAGGCTGTGCCGATCATTCCACCCCTCTAAAGCCCTGCGACCTGCATTATCTAGTAGTTTTATGTACATGTATTTATAATTATTATAGCAATACCCTTGCCTAAGCTGATAACATATCCGCGCTCATCACGTGCATGTTGCAGCCGTTGCAGTCAGCGTAGCACACCGTGTACACGAACTCAACACGGCCCCCAACTGCAACGCTCCAGTCGAGGATGATGCCGCAGCGGCCTCCTGTTTTTGTGGGCAAATCGTGGCTGCTTCGTGGTGCTGCTGAGCAAGCAAGCGGCCAACTGCAACGTAACGCATCGCTCGCTACACGCTTAACACCTTAACGTCCTTGACCTCCAGCTGCACGGGCGTGCGCGCCTCCTTCACAGCGCGCAGGATGGCGTTGCCCGGCTCGTTGATCCGGTCGCGCATGGTCTGCAGCACGCGCGTCGGCACCGGCAGGTCCGTTCGCCGCAGCTTCTGCAGCATCCACCGCGTAAGCACCACCGCGGGCACCTCCTTCTCCTCGCCCTTCGGCGTCTTCACACGCTTGAGATAGGACTTGAGCGCCATCACGCCGCTGATGTCCAGCCGCACGCAGTTCTGCGGCCGGTACGGATACAGGTCGTCCTTGTCCACAAAGTTTAGCACCATCACGCCTTGGTCGTATGGCTTGCCTGCATCGCCGCAGACGGTGTGATGGCTCGCGGTCGACGGCCACTCCGAAAACATGACAAAGTTGGTCTCGGTCGCCACGTTCTCGACCTCCGAGATGATCAGGCGGCGGTGCATGATGTTCTTGTCGGCGCCGAGCTCGCTCGTGCAGGTGTACTTGGAGTTCATAGGCTTGGTGTCCATGTGCTTGATGTGAAGTTGGATGAAATCGAATGCCTCCTTCACCGTTTTCAGCCCCTCCAGCGGGGTAATGTCGAAGCGTATGGAGCAGAAGTCCCCTGCTTCGTCCATGAACTGGGCGTTCTCGGTGTATTCTCGAGCCTCCGTCATGAACTGGGTGCGCTTCTCCACGAGCTCCACTGCGTCGCGGCACTGTTGTGCTCGGAGACTCGTCAGCGTCTCGGACCTTTTCGCCCAGTCGCGGCCTAGATGAATGTAAGCCTCGAGTGGGCAGCGGTTGTTCACCGAGTGTGTGAGCTCTGACAGTGCTGACTGTGCTGACAGTACACGGAGCTGATGCTGCTTCACCGAGTTCCGCAGCACGTTATTCTTGATCTCCGTCTCGATCTGCTGGCGATCCTTCTCCTGCCACGCCACGATGTTGGTGCGGTTCTGCAGGAAGGACACCTGGCTCTCGAGCTCCTTGATATGCTCCAGCAGCTCGCATTTCTCCTCCTACACACACCAAAATTCAGTAAGAGACTGACCCCCTCCCTGTCCTTCATCTTCTCCTCTCACCCACCTTTCGGACGAGATACGTGGGCTTGCGCCACTTGCCCCGACACCTTTTGGTCGTCGACGACGTCGGCGTCGTCGCATCCTTATCGCTCTCGCACTCGGACGCTCGCCGTTTTAAGGTCCCTGTGCACCCTGCTGTCCTCTGAACGGGACTTTTGTTCTCGATCCCGCTCTGCTGTTCCTGGGGCGTGTTTGAAGGCGAAAAGGCCGGCGTCGTCGCTCCGCCGCTCCGGTGCTGGAGCACGAAGGCGAGCCTCGGCAGCTGCTGGCCCTCGGCGGGTTGCACGGGGCAGGAGTCGCCCAGTAGACTCGCCATGTCGTACTTGGAGCGCTGGTGGCTCATGGTCTCTACTGTTGCAGGCTCGTTTGTGAGTGCCGTCGCGACACGCGCGGCGGGGATGGGCAGTCCCGGTGTGCGACATCATCCTCGTGATGACGCTAAAATGCGGGCGAGTGCGTTTCGCTAGTCCAGTTTGCTCACGACGGCCTGTGCAGCAGTGCTGCGGCTTCACAGAGCAGAAAACGCAGAGAACCTGTTCTCGGTGTCGGTCGAGCTTTTTGCGAGGGCGAGCTGGCATCAACATGGAGCCTGATTTCGGGTCCCTCGGCGTCAAGGACGCGACGAAAGGGTATCGATGACGGCCAGCCGAGGCCTTCACTCGGTTTTCCTGGCGGCGGAGGGCTTGAGCTGTCGGTGATGGCAATAAAACCTGCTTGATCTGTAGAGGTTCTTACGAAGGATAACGCTTATGAAGCGGTGAAAAGCTTGTGCGCGGTGGCAGTGAAGGCCTGCAACATGTAAATCTGTACAGGTCGTTGTGATAGATGACGCTCATGCAGAGGCTGACGCCTCGGAGCGGAACTCATCTTCTGATTGCGACTGCTACTTTTGCGCCGACGGTCGCTGCTGGTAATCATCCCTTTCACTGCAGGCAGCTTGTGACACGAGCCGAATCCCGCTGCCCCAACGCCTCGCAGATACAGCTCCTTGTGCTGAGATCCTGCAATCTAACCTTATCACCTCACCTTGCTGGAAAGTAAAGTTCGGAACCTCAGCCACCAAACGAGAGCGTGGTGTATTAATGCAAACTCAGCATTGCTATCGAGAGCACAACTATATTTTTCACCAAAGCTCTCGCAAGCTGGATCTACTGTTGCTGACCATTTAGGCCGAGAACGCGGCATGTCTTGCGGTTGCAAGCATGGCTTCGGCGACTTTGTCGACGCCATCTCGGATAGGTTCAACCACATACGGCGGTATCATGATCGTATGCGAAAACACCACCAGCGACTCAATGCAATGACCTGCTCGCCTTTATCGTTCGCGCGCCACTCGAGCATCATAATCATGGTCATATCCTGGCGAGCACGCTCCAACGGCCGATAAGGGAACAGATCGTCTTCGTCCACTGCGTCGCAAACCAATACGCCGAGTTCTTGTCGTTCAGTTCCAGGTTCACCTGCCGGGCGGTACGCGGCAAACGCGACGTTGTTTGCCTCGAGCTGCACCACGTTGTGGATCATGGTGTTCAGGCGGTGCTGGGCAACTGGACTGCCCGGCTTCGCGTCGTCATTTTCGCGCACGGTGATGTCACCGACAGCTTCCGAGATGCTTATCTCGATGTTGTACACAAAGGTTTGCAGCGCATCGAAGATCGATTTCACACTGTGGGCTTCAGGCAACGGTATGATTTCAAAGTGCATTGACACCAGATCGCCATTTGTTGCCGTAAACTTTTTTCGGTCACAACATTCTGCCGTGGACAAGAAGTGCTGGCGCTGAAGCATGAAGAGGCGAGCAAGATGCAGTCGATCGCGCTTCATTCTTAATGCCTTACTTCCCATATGTTGTACGGTACAACATTAGAGGTGTATACCCTAACTCACATTTTCGCATCATTTATGCTATGTTGGAGGTCCAATATATGATAGTATTCATTGGAATTTGTATAGCAGCACCTTCACTTACCCTCCATACTGAAATCAAGAGAGCATTGACTGCGTAAAACGGCCAAATGCACAGGCTTAGGTTTGGACAAGATGCGGCAGTGGTAAAGAGCGTACGCCTCACCCACTATCAACGAGTGGCCGACAGGCGTCGAGCTGCCCCATTCTCAAATCAGCGTGCACGAAGTCAAGATGGCCCCTCCGACTTAGAGGTCTGAGGCTGCCCAAAATGAGCGTATGCGTCTGGCGTTACTAAGCTCGCGTCACGCGCGTCGAATTCGTAAGGCTGAACAAAAGGAGCAAGGCTCGGGAGGTGACAGGCCGAAGGCGAAGAAAGCAGCAAGAAAGAAGGCGGTGAAACTAGCCACACTCTCTATGGAGGTTGCTGCGTCAAGGAATAAACCAGCTGCAGCACCAGCAGAAGCTAAGGCGGCTACGGAGGAAGGAACACGGGCGGAAGCCAAGGCGACAACGGAGCAACAAGCGCAGGAATGCGTCAACGAGACGTCGGAGACTAACGCAACAGAGGAACCCACGGAGCCGGTGCCGGATATACCCGCACCGTCTAGCACTGGAGATATAATCGTTGAAGAAGTGGTGGCAGACATGGTGACCTCTGTTGCTTGGTCCGAAGAGATGGCTGATAGACCCTCTGTTATTAGGTATGGATCTTGGACACCGTGAAGCTTAGCGAAGCGGAGGGAAGGCAGCACTCTGGGCGAGACCGGAGCGGATGCAGGAAACCACTTGAGGGGAAGAACAAAGATTCGAAAGTGATTGATTGAGGTCTTTAGCTCGCAAGCCTTCTTGCTATCTCTAGACCTACTGGATACACACTTCTTGATTCTTTACTGAATACTGAGTTACTTCAGCCAATCAGAGAGCGCCACGTCGATGCCCATCTTGTACCTACAATCTTGTACCCACAGGTGGCATAATCGACAATGGCGTAATCCGCGGTGGCGTAATCAGCGTGGGTTCGGATTGAACCGGTTCGGGTTGACCGGTTACTGGTACACAGTACAAAAACCCGGCAACCCTCGATACGCCCCCTCAATGCGAACACGCGTGGATTCCGAGGGACGCCGTCAGATCCATGTGGCGCGGTCGTGGCAGTGCCTTGGTCATGATGTCCGCGAGCATGACTGAAGTCTCGCAGTACTAGAGCTTGACTTCGCCGCGCTTGACCTCATCACGGATGTGATGGTACTTGATGTCGATGTGCTTGGCGCGACCATGGTTCACTGGGTTCTTCGTCATCTTGATGCACAACTGGTTGTCTTCGCGGATCTTGAGTTCAGGTCCAGTCTCGTTGGCGGCCACCAAAATATCGCACAGCAGGCGATGAACCCCACTTGCCCTCTTGAATAGCCAGACTGAGCGCGATGTATTCCGCCTCGCTCGTAGACAGTAAAACACTTGACTGCTTCTTGCTTCCCCAGCTCACTGGCGCACCCATCAGCATGAACGTGTAGCCGGAAGTCGATTTGCGGTCCGCGAGGTCACCAGCCCAATCCGCGTCGGAGTACTCACGAAAGTCGATCTTGTTACCCGGCTTGTAGCAGATCCCATGCGTCTTGGTGCCTTGGAGGTAGCGAAAGATACGCTTGACCGCAACCCAGTGTTCCTCTGGGGGATTCTCCATGAAGCGCGACACATAGCCCACAGCGTACGCGATTTCCGGGCGCGTGGCAGTCACCAGGTGCATTAGGGCACCAACAGCTTCGCGAAATGGAGCGTTCACCTTGGTCGCAGCGTCGCTTGGAACCAGTCGAGAGCTCATGTCGACAGGACTCACCACAGCCTTGCACTCGTCCATGCCGAAGCGCTTGAGAATGTCATCGACATAGCGTCGCTGGCACATGGTTACGCTGCTATCCGGGCCGTCCACCAACTCGATCCCAAGAACAAACGCGCACTTTCCGATGTCAGTCATTTCGAAGCGCGTCTTGAGATCCTTCTTCGTGCGTGCGATCAGTTCGGGTGAACTTCCGGTCACCAACACATCGTCCACGTAGACCAGCACGAGCACACAGTGACCATCTTCAACCTTGGTGTAGAGGCACGGGTCGAAGGCCGAAACTTGGAAGCCGATAGAGCACACGAATTCGTCGAACGTCTCGTTCCACACGCGCAAAGCATGCTTGAGACCGTAGATTGCCTTGACCAGTTTCAGGCAGTCGAAGTCATCGTCCAGCTCAACCCCTTCTGGTACCACGCAGTACACGACTTCCTTCATGACGCCGTATAGGAACGCAGTCACCACGTCGAGTTGGTCCAGAGGCCAGCCGAAATACGGCAATAGCAATAACCATGCGCAGCGTCACGTACTTGACCACGGGCGAGAACGTCTCGGTGTAGTCGATTCCGTAGTTCTGCTTGAAACCCTTGGCCACGAGGCGCGCCTTGTACTTTTCGATCGATCCGTCGGCGTTACGCTTAATGTTGAACACCCACTTGGTACCGATGGCGTGTTGTCCGTTGGGCAATTTGGCAGCACGAAACACACTACGAAGTCGCATCGACTTTAACTCAGCACGAATCGCCTTGCGCCAGTGCAGTTGGTCCGGGCCGTTGACCGCTTCTTGGAATGTCGACGGCTCCGATAAGTCCACTGCTGCTTCGACCGCGTTGGCACTTGCACGCCAAAACACAGATGGAGTCGATTCTTCATCTTGATCTCCAGACTTTTCTTCTTCGTCTGCGTCCGCTCGGTGCGAAGAGGAGTCGTCCGGCGCACTTGCTTCATCCAATCCAGGCCGATGACGCACAGTGCGCGGTCTTCTGGTGACTTCATCTTCATCACTTGGGCGACTCTTGCGTTTCCCCGCCTGTTCGTATTCCGTCTGGCGAGGTCCGTCTTGTCGATGTCGAGCGAGTCGAAGTCCAGGTCATCGACATCTTCATCGGAAATCCGCGGCGAAAGTCCAAAGGTCGACTTGACATCGCGACTGATGACCACCTGCCCCGCCTCGATGTCATAAACTCGATACGCCTTCGACACACTTCGTAGCCCAGAAATATTCCGGCGCGAGCCTTGGGATCCCACTTGAGTCGCTTCTCCTTCGGAGTCAGGATGTACGTCCGACAGCCGAAAACACGCATGTGCTTCACACAAGGCTTGGACTTGTACACGATCTCGAACGGAGTCTTGTTGCGAGTCTTGGGTGAAGGCAGCCGGTTTTTCACGTAGATGGCCGTCATCGCCGCCTCAGCCCAGAAACACTTGTCCAGCTTGGCGTGATGCAACATGCTGCGGCCGATCGTGACGATAGTTTGGATGGCTCGCTCTGCCGTGCCGTTAGTCTGGTGCGCGTACGGAACCGTGGTTCGCTGCTCGATGCCTTCGTCGTTGTAGAAGGTCTTGAGCGAGTTGGTCGCAAACTCACGAGCTCCGTCATGCCGCACAAACTTGACCTTCTTGCCGAACTGCGTCTGCACCTTCATGATGTACGTCTTGATGCAGTCCATACTCTCCGACTTGGCACGCACACAGGAACCCTTCATGCATCCGCTGGCTTCATCCACGATCAGCAGTAGATACTTGCTGCCGTTAAGCGAGTTTGTCTCCATGGGTCCGCAGATGTCAAAGTGGAGTAGAACGTGTCGTAGTGACGCTTGTCACGGTTGCTGGGGAACGGTTTTTGGACCATCTTCCCTTGCTGGCAACCTCGACACACGCTAGGTCCACTTGACTTGGTAGGTGCTTTCGCGTCCTTGATCATCTTGGTGCCGACCATCTTGCGAAGCACCTCGACCGGAGCGTGACCCATACGCGCATGCAGGCCGACCGTCCTTCCACTTGTCGCCGCAAACGTCCATTTCGGTGCCGTCAAACACCACTTGGAACTTGCCACTCTTGTTGATCTGCGGCACCGAGAGCAGACTCTTGCTCATATTCGGCACGTACAGCGCGTTCTAGATCTCGATCTCGCGCTCGTCGCCGTTGGGCAGAACTACTCGTTCCACGATGGTCCCCACACCCTTGATGGCCGTCTTGTTACCATCGGCCACCGAAAGTTCGCCTTCATTTCGCTCGATCAAATTGGCGAACCTGGCCTTGTCGTTGCAGATGTGGTGCGTTGCGCCGCTGTCGACCGCCCACATCCCGGACACATTCTTGCCCGTCGAAATTCCACACTCCAGGGAAACCGCGAACGCCACTCGATCGTAGTTGTAGTCGTAGTCGTCGCTGTCGTTTCTCCACCTAATATTGTTGGCCCCGCGTCCACGGCCGTTGCCGCCGCGTCTTGGGCCCCGATTCTCGTCCTTGTGCTTGGTCCAGCACTTGTCAATGACATGCCCCAGTTTAAAATGTTGTTTATTAAATTTTTTATTTTTTTTAAAATAAAAAATGAATTTATTTTAGATTGATTTTTACTTAAAATAAATTTATATAAATTTCTATAAATAATTGAAATATCACCTTTTTGTAATATAAAATTAGGTTTTAAGATGGAAATTACAACAAAAATGGTTTTTTTTCCATCAAAATTCATCATTTCCGCAGTACGTGCACTGACGAGACTCTCGGTCGGTGTTGAACGCCTTGGCCGCGTTCTCTGTCTTCACCGTCGCCGTCTTCTCGCCTTGCCGCTTGATGTGCTCATTCTGAGCACCTTCACGACGTCTTGCGACCGCAGTTCAGCGCTGCTCATTTCCAAGTTCAGCACGACGTTCTCGTAGCTCTTGGGAAGGCTGCGCAACAGGCAGATCGCCACGTCCTCGTCCTCCTTCTTGGCACCAATGCTGCTGAGCTTGGCGCTGATGTTGAGGGCCTCGTTGCAATGATACAAAACATTGCCGCCTTCCGACATCTCCATGCTGAAGTGTTGGCGTTTCAAGTAGGTGCGACCTGCCTTCTGCGAACCATCGTACAGCGTCTTCAGGCGTGACCACGCCACCCACGCTTCCTCGCAGTCGTCGATCACATGGTGGAGTCCGCGTCCATTTGGAACAACATCAGTCCGAACGCGATGTTGCTCGACTTGACGTAGTCGTCCTTGGCCCGGGAGTCCGTGAAGCTTGGCGTCGTCTCCCGGTTCACGATATGCCACACCGACTTGGTCAGGAACACACCACGCATGTAGCGGTTCCACGTCGCGTAGTTGCCTCCGTTAAACTTGTCGATGGAGGCCTTGGTGGAGGCATCTTGAGCAGAGGGCATGGTGCTTGGGCTCATAACCTGTTATTAGGTATGGATCTTGGACACCGTGAAGCTTAGCGAAGCGGAGGGAAGGCAGCACTCTGGGCGAGACCGGAGCGGATGCAGGAAACCACTTGAGGGGAAGAATGAAGATTCGAAAGTGATTGATTGAGGTCTTTAGCTCGCAAGCCTTCTTGCTATCTCTAGACCTACTGGATACACACTACTTGATTCTTTACTGAATACTGAGTTACTTCAGCCAATCAGAGAGCGCCACGTCGATGCCCATCTTGTACCTACAATCTTGTACCCACAGGTGGCATAATCGACAATGGCGTAATCCGCAGTGGCGTAATCAGCGTGGGTTCGGATTGAACCGGTTCGGGTTGACCGGTTACTGGTACACAGTACAAAAACCCGGCAACCCTCAATACCCTCTGCTACTAGCAGCAAAAAACGTCGCAGGGCGCTTCTGTTACGAGAAGTGAGGAAAAGGAGAGTGTAGATGAAGACGATACTTTTATTGCTATCGCCGCCGGAGAAGGTAGCTCCGATTCGCAAATATCACTGCCTTGTGTTGTTGACGGCGCGCAAACATGATGAAAGCGGGAGCGGACTCGTGTACGGGCCTGAATTCGGATGAAGATAACTCTTTGCAAGAGGAGCCGGAAGATGAAGAGGATGCAGAGGAACATGACGATGATGAAGAGTGGATGGAGAGCTTACGGATGAAGAACCTGATGACGAAATGGGGGAGCTACCAGATACGGCTTGGCAGTCGGCTGCCAAAAGCAAGAGAACCATGGCGTTGATGAAAAAGCAAGGGTGGGAGTATTGTAAGTTATGCTGTCTATATCCAACATAACTGATGCATGACTAGAGCGAACATTTGCTAACTATTGTCTTGTATGTAGACTCTACAAAATTTGGACCCGACCTCAGCTACACTGCACTTTATGACGGACCATACGGACCGATGTCTGTAGCAGATGATCCGTTGGCACTTCTCTTCTATTTCTTGCCCCCAAGCTATGGAGTCAGATTGCTGTCGAGAGTAACCGCTACCACAAGCAGACTATCCCGCTTCAAGCACGAGCTATTCGCTCGCAACGGAGGCGCAGTGGTGACACAGTTGAAGCAGTGGGTGATATTAAAGCCTGACTTGCCTCAGTGGCAGATATCGAACCCTGGGAGGTTCTCCGTGTGATGGCCTTGCTAATTGCTCGAATGCTGAATGTTAATACGGAAGGGATCGCGGCACATTGGTCGACAAAACAAGTTGGCGCACTACCAACACACCGCTTCAACATTTTCATGGCAAAGAATCGATTTTTTTCACATTATGGGCTATCTTCACTTCTCTAACAACAAGTCTCCTCAGGCTGCGTTGATCGTGCCTGGAAAATTCGACCCGCATAGACGTTATTCAACGTACATTTGCTCGTGGATATCGCGCACCACCAGTGATCAGCTTCGATGAAGCTACTTTGCCATCACGATCTCGATATACCCCACGCGCCAATTCAACAAGGCAAAGCCTCATAAGTGGGGCACCAAGGTCTTCGTCGCGGCGTGTGCAAAGACAGCTTACTGCATGAGGTTGGTGACTAGCAACAAGCTTCAGCTTGTTGCTGTTTTTCTTTGTTCAAGTCCTTATGTTGTCTCGAAGCCAACATATTTGTTGCGGGTACTGGGTTGAGATTCAACATACAGCTAACATATAGGTGTTACTGACAGGATTATAGTTTACTGCGGTGCGATGGCCCACTTACGGACTTCGATACCGAAAGATAACAACACCGGAGAAGCTGCTCTACTCAGGAATATGATGGCGCTTTTTCCACCGTCGGCTACGTCGCCATGGCGGCTAGTGGTAACGGATCGATATTATGCTTGTAAATAATTTTTATATTCAATTAATTTTCTGTCCCTCAAATTAATAATCCTATATGTGAATCAGCTTTTTAAACTACTTCACCATTTAGTTCTAAGTACGTCTGTCCAACTGGCGTTGGAGCTGCTTCAGACGAATGTATCTAACGGCAACAATCAAGACAGACAGATCAGACTACGCTACGAAGCTTATCACACAAAAAGAGGTGAAGATGGTCAATAGGCAGAAAGTGTTGGTTCCTCCACAAGGTACTATCAAGATGGCGAAGGATTACTGCCGTCATGTGGATGGACCGCAATCCTGTCCATCTACTATCGAGCGGGGTAGCCGCCAACTCGGCACAGTTAGTAAGTTTGACAACTTTGTGGTTTCTTTAGATGTTCATAACACTGATGACATTTGTTATCAATTATAGCGCAGAATTCGCGGTGAAATGCAGCCTGTACAGGCGCCGGAGTTGGTTCGTGATTACCACCGTTGGATGGGCGGCGTTGACGTCCACGACCAACTCCGGCTCCAGCGGTACAGCGTTCAGATGCGCTACAAGACGAAGAAGTACTATAAAACGCTCTTCTTGGGGCTGCTGGATATGGTGTTTGTGAATACGTTCATAGTTTTCCGCCATCATCGAAAGGTGAATGCAAAAAGTCCACCAGAGCACTACGCGTTTTTTGAGACTTTGATGGAGCAACTACCCGCCATAGACTCACCCGAAGCCTACACAGCCATTGAGGTGCGCAGTATGTTGACGAGATCACCATAACTCTACCATTGGTGCTGGTATATCCAACATATCACCTCTTATGTTTTGAATGCACAGAATGCTACGCGTGCTAGGGATCGAGCTGCAGCATCACCAGCACGTAGCGATGCGGGGGAATCTGCAACGGCAAGATCAGCCGTAGCTGGCGAGGGGCACCGGCTTGAAGAAAATCCTGACAAAGTCGACAGTATTCAAGGTGTGAAGCACCGACAGCGCTCGTGCAAGGTTTGCGCTGTGTACAAGGTGAAACCAAGGAAGTTTACAAAATACATTGCTCTACGGGGAACCGCCGGTGGGTATCATCGCTCTCAATATCTGTGGATGTGTGCTAAACTAATATCATGCCTTAACAGCAAATATCTCTGCAATGTAGTCCGCGAGGGGAGAGATAAAACGTGCTACCACATTTGGCACGACGACTGGGACAATGGCCTCGATATCCCGCGCCATTTGCTGCTAGAGCACAAACTGCGTGACCGGCCGCCGCCATCGCGTCCTGGAAAGAAACGGCGGCGCCAGGGAAACGCTGCGGAAGGTGGTGACAGTGGCGGGGACGAAGCCCACGCGGACGATGAAGCGAGTGCTGTGGCTCAAGAGGGGAGTGAAGACGGCACTGACGATGGCGTCGAAAATGAAGAAGTGTAGATGCATGTGTCGAGGTTCTATGCGCTGCTAGTAATCGAACGAAACTCGCTTGCAATCATTTGAAGGTTTCTTCTACGTCGCCGATTCGCTATTTAGGCGGCAGCTGGAGATGCTAGACGTGTGAAACAGTTCAAAAGCAAGGCAACTTGATAAGAAATGCAGCTACAATGTTGGAGAAGTCATCATAAACTTACGAATCACGGCGGGTTAGTCAACTTAATGCTCTCTCATGTTGGAGGCGTCGATACTCTACCCACCAGAGAGCTCCTACCCTACCCTCCCGCAAAAAGCGTACTTACGCGTAGCAAATACCAAATCCTATATATTCTTATGTAGGACCTCCAACATAAGGATCAAAATATACTCCCCACTTTTGTCCAGGGAAGTAAGGGGTTAAGAGAGCTGCTTGACGCTCGAATGGATCTTTGCCAAGTCGAGTTGGTAAATCAAACGGACCTGTTACCCTTCTCACACTATAGCAAGGTCAGGGAGCCAAACAACATCGATGAAGTTAAAGCATGTCCGTAGTCAGATCCAATATTTCAAGAAAGCACATAACGTACAAAAAATTGTGAAAACATTAAGACCGCACTAGCAAACGATAGACGTTGAGAACGAAGCGTGTCACGCAGCGCTCGGTTTGAGAGGTTGCGCTCCATTAAGTATATCTGGGTCTTCTGTGCTTCTGCTCGATAGTCGTGCTCGCTCACTTGCCTCGTCAGTTTCTTGATTTCTGCTGTCAGCGCAGCGATCTCCGCCTGCTCATTTTCAGCACAGAAGTAAATGCTTTGTTTTAATCTGCTTCTGTGACAGTCGAGCAATACTAACCTTGCGCCGATTGTAGGTGCGGACTTCTCCTTCTTTGGTTTGGTGCTCCGTCGACGCTTGCTTGCTGTCCGTCTCGCTCTCTTGACGGGTGGCGCTGCAGCAGGTTCCGATGAAGTTTATCCGACGATCCGACGGTATCACTGATGTCTGCAACACCTTTCGTTAGCAGCACTATTGTGTGGTGCTGTTTCTTCGTTGGGGAACTTGCTGTCATTGCAGAGTGTGTACTGGGCTGCAACTTGTGCACTGGAGGGAGGTCCTGGTGAGATCGTCCACCTTTTGAGCATCATCAGCGACTACCGAGTGCTAAAACAAGGTGTAATATACGTCTTCTTACCTTGTTTTTAGAATTACTGTCACTAAAGCATCGAATATCGACAAAAGACTGGGACCAGGCAGAAGTTACCTCTCCTCGGCAGTTGCTTAGTTCGGTCGACTAAATGGCTGGAATCGCTGATCCGGATCCTTCGAACAGCAGGAGCCTTAGATCAATGGTGCAGCGACGGCAGCAAGAGTTGCTTTGCCAACTTTGGCGTGTTGCATTATGCTGTGCTCACAACCGCGAGTCATTACAAAGTCTAATCTCGCGCTAGCACAGCTTAAATAGTCCGTTACTGCTACTTTTCGTACGACCCGCACTACCCATAGTTACCCAAAACGAGAAAAACGAGGGAAGCTCGCTGTTCTCATGGTTGCTGGGTTGCCGCTTCCTTATGCGAGGAACTTACTCATGGCGTAATTGACTTTGTCAGTACGAACTTATCTTCGCTTGTCGCTGTATTTGGTGGGCATTCGACGTCCGTTGGGTGCTCTTGTCATGGTATTGGATCCTCTAACAAGATCTCAGCGCGTGTGAAAATCTCCAGAAACTTCTGATAGCAGTCGTCTTCAAGCAAACGTGGAGACCGCTTCCCGTTGAAGCGCAACAATACGAACAGCAGAAACCCATGTCTATCGTCGAAAGAGAGCTCAATCTCAGGTAGAACTCCACCCCACAGTGAAGCGTCGGTCTCCTGCCACTTTAACAACCGGAAACGATTTGCCTTCTTCGCTCCTCCTGTGGCTACCTTTCGCAGAGCGGCACTACTCTGGACGCTCCGGGATGCCAAGTAAACGTCAAGCTTGGCCAGTGAAATCTTGCGATTTACTTCGTAGGACGCCTCATACCAACCAACTGAAAACTGGACAGACCAATCTGACAAGAGTGCCAACGCTGCAACGAACGCCGCAAAGATAATCAAGTTGATTGCCCACCAAAGGAAGGGGTGGTGCAGTACTGGGTCAATAAGCGACGTCATCGCCCACTCTGGTATACGTCCATTCCAAGTGCCCCCAGTTAATCGATCGATCACATCGAACATGAAAATGCCTCCAACAAAATATTGAAGTGCATGCAATGTGACTGACATGCGCGCTTGCTGTGCAACTGCCGTCATCAGCGCCCGGGTGTTGAGATTTACTCGCGAGCATGCCATTTCTAACTGATTTGTCGCTGTGGATTCGGCGATCATCTGCAACTGTTCAAGTTGCAGCATCGTATTTTCCATCAGCTTTATTGAGTCGTGACAGCGCATTATTGTTTGCGCCTTAAGCTGTGGTAGTGCGAGTACCTGAAACAAGCGGGCGTCCACATCGGATTCTGGGCTTCCGAGAAAAGTTCTCCTCCTCACGCCATCGACAGAATCATCCCCACTTTCCTCCAAATCATCGCAGAAGTGACCTGAAGGCGAAAGATCGACGTTTTCTAGAGAGTCTAAAAGATACTCGAGAGTTTCAGCTAGGAGAATAGTATCTTTGGAAACCGCGGAGAGTTTTTCTCGCACCTGCAGTACTGTTGCCGGCTCACGATGTACCTTGTGGATAAGGTGCCGAATCTCTTTTAGGGTCGCATCCAGCACAAACGTCCGGGCGAAAAAGTTTTTGATGAAGATGTCTCGACATACGAGACCCACGTAGGCTGTGAATACGTGCTCGTAGCGGAATACATTTGGTCCAGAAAATAAGCACCCTGCTTTCCCGACAACCAAGACGTCATCTGGAGTTAAATCGTGACTTGCTTGGATATCACCAAGCACTTGCGCTAGCTCGTTAGCGTAGCGGGGGTCACTTACGTACGCTTGAGCTGGAAGCTTAGGGTGGATCTGTTTGCTCAAGATGCAGTTATACTTGTTTCGCTGAAATGAATCACCCAGATAAAGCATTTCCAGAAGACTCAACTGATAGCGCGAGAGCAAATCGTTGACAAGCATAGAAGAATCCTGGTGGACATCCACCAACAATCGAGAAAGATGATCGATTGCAACGTCGTCTCCTAAGCGGTCCATGATAGCCTCCACTTTGATACCATAGATGAGTGAGCCGTCACTGTTGAGATGCATCCCAAAGTTCTCTACCTGCACGATTCCTGGCGTTTCTGGGAAATGGCTTTCTGCCTCAAAGTTCGTAAAGCGCACGAAATCGTAGTCCAGTACTCGGACCTGCGTCTGCCCTACAGGAACGCGAAATTGCGTGTCTGTCGGATTGCTATCCACGCAACTAGTTAGGATGCCTCCCTGACATCGATCAAGGACTCCCATGCGCTCGTTGAGAGCAACAATTTGGTTCGTGCCAAAAGGAACCCACTCACCAATGAGTGCGTACACATCGCCAAGCGTGACGGCCTCCGATGTTTTCTTTGTGATGCTAGTAGCCCCGAGAGCACATTCTCTCGCCCGGTCAGCATTACTCCTCTCCTGAACTTTGTAGTACCCTCCACTTCTTGATCGAAGACACCGCGGCAGAAACGGACTCGATACGTATGACACGTCGTCGCTCTCAGTTATGCTGCTAGGCTTGCTATAGCCACCCGAACGCAATACAAAGTGTTGACCATCATATCGTACGACTAGTAGCCGCCTTTCGAGCGGTGCAGGGGGATAGAGGAAGCCGTCCACAGTGTCCTGGAAGTACCGAGGAAGAAAGCGCAGAGCCAGTTGGCCTTTTATGGAGACTTGGTAGGCGGTAATCGGCTGGAAGTCGTCACTTGAGAGTTTGAGTCCGTTGATAAGGCGCAGAGCCCAGAGATCGTCTATAGCAGCCTTGCCTTCTCGTGAAAAGTTAATCCAGCGTCGCAGCGTCTTGCCCTTGAAGGATAGTCGCATCGACGCAGGAGCATAGTCAAAATCAAAGGCATCGCACAGGATGCCTTCAAACATAAGTACCAGTAACGGCACGTGTCTAATCCAGCGTTCATTTTGTCGGGTCGAGTTCGACGCCACTGCGTACAAGCTGATGAGGTACAGCAGCTTGAACTGATTGGCACTCAGAATTGCTGCCGCCGCGGAGGCCTCGGTCATCGCCTCACTTGTGGTACCTGGTGGCGGCGACGGTGTCGAGTGCCGAGGCACCGGTGATGGCGTGGCCCGGTGTATCTCCATCTATCTACCAGGACACCGATTCCGAGATGGGCCTGGGCCCGACTGCGTAGCGGTGACGCCCCTGTTTCCTGTCTTGGCGATGGCGTGTGAGTGTCCGTGTGGTCTGTTCCTGGAGCAGCTTGTGGTGGTTCGACGGAGGATAAAGTCGGCGGGTGCCGTGGCTCATTGGCGTCACCGTCGCGGCTGCGGGACACCCCAAGCTCTACAAGCAGCAGAGCGGCGGCAAGGCACTTGCACAGGTCTCGGCCTCCCAGATGAGCCCTTGCGCCAGCAATAAAGCGCTTCGCCGCTCTAACCTGCCACCTCCAATTGCCTTGAAACCTCCGCGACGTTTCCGTAGCAGCACAGTCGACAGCGCGGCGCGATCGCAACTCGCTATGTCCGTCGTCAGCTTCCAAATCGGGAGCTGCATCCGTTGCAGCTTTTTGATCAAGGACAAGGACCCCATGAACCAAATCGGCGCATCGCTTTAGTCACTTGACGATACCCTGCTCATGAAGCGCCACGCAGGACTTGCATGAGTTGGGAGGCGAACACTAGCGTGAGAGTGATAGATATCCATTTCATTGACTTCGATACAAACGTCACTAGGTCTACTACGTACGCTACTGCCACAATGCTCTAACTAATGTGCCACGCTCGCTTGGTGAAGCCGACAGCAGCACTTGCCACCGGTTCCCCTCGAGCATTGAGAAGACGCCTCCCCCTCATAACTCTGAGAGAGGCGCTTCGCTCGCGCTCGGGTTTACTCGAGGATGGCGGAGCAGAGGAAGTCAATCTCGTCCGAGGATAAATAGCTCTGGTGGCAGCTCGTGGGCAGCGGCATGTCGGGGAACTCGCCCAGGTACGAAGCAGCGGCCACGGGCAAGTCGGTCCACACGCTCTCGTTGAGGCCGCAGTCCAGCGAGTCGGGCGTGTACATGTGCACGTCGTCCGAGGCCAGCGACGAGAAAGACATAGAGGAGGACGTGGAGTAGGTGGAGCCGGCGGGCGACACGGCGTGCTCCGGCATGGGAGACAGGCCGGCGAGCGCCGCCATGTCGAGCATCGAGATGGAGGACGGCGAGGCGAGGCCGCTGAGGCTGCCGTGCGAGTCGCGCGCCTTCTTGGTGCGGGCGACCTGGCGTTTCTGCCGGTCGAACTTGCGCTGGATCTTGTTGGCCTTGTCGCGGTGGTACAGGCACAGCTGGTGCGGCTGGCCGTTGCGCTTGCTGGAGCGCACGTTGGTGCATTTGCCGGTCTTGTACCTGCACTTGTTGGCGCCCGTGGCGGGCGAGTTTGCGAGGCCGGGCTGGGCCGAGTGCGTCGTCATGGAGGAGGCCACCATCGTCAAAGGCTGGGCGCGGGGGTTCAAGGGCTCGTCCTCGGGACTTGTGCACGAGTCGTCGAGTTCTGAAATGACGAAGGGAGGCCGTTTGCTTGATGGCTCAACAGTCTCTGCCCGCCGCAGCCCGTGGCCGACTGACTGACACGCCTCTGGCAGCCTCGACCTGCTTGCAGACAGGGATCTTCGCCCGTCTCTCCTCCTGGCATTGCAATTGCTGCGCGCCAGCAGGCCACGCACGGCCGGGCCGAGTGGGAGGGCAGCGGGAGCAGCGGCAAGCCGAGCTGTCCGCCGGCCGGCGCCGACAGGCGGCACCAAAGGTGGCACGCGCATTACAGCCGGCCAGGCAGACACTTGCCGCGCCGCTACGCGTGCAGCCCGATGGCCTCGGAGGACAAGACGCTGCGGTGCGACTCGCCGCGCGGCCCAGCTGGAGCCTCTCACTTGACGCCGGCCGTGTTCACGCCGAGTATTTCGAGCCGAGCTCATCAAGCGCGGCGGCATATGGATCCATGATGGCACAACTGCGGCCGACGCGAGATAAGATGAGGCAAGACATGGCATAAGGCGCGCTCGACAGAGGCGAGTGTGGCCGCCGCAGCCTCGTTGTGGGCGTGCGTGCGGCCGTCGTCCTCGCACTCCACTGGCCGTTGAAGCCGGCGCATCAGGTTGTGCAGGTGACAGTCCGATACCGCGCTGCTTGAGCGTGTCGACATGAAACGGATATTATTACTTCTGACAGGCAGGTTGCACCTTGAGCCTGCATCTGTCACTAGGCTGTCATGACAGTGGCGCCTCGGCGACTGCGTGCGCTCGCGCGAGTTTCAGCTCACGTCTCGATGGGGCGCTGGCATCCACGCGACGTCAGGCGAGAGTTTGCGCCGCGGCATTTTGCCGGTGCCGACGGTGGACGCCGCGAGTCCTTGGTGCTGGCGGCGGCCGTTGCACCCGGCCATGCCTCGCAAGCGGCGGCGCTGGCCGCGGCAGATGGGTGCACCGTGCACGGATAGGCCTGGAAAGGATCACTTAGTGCTGAGCTCGCGCTGGATGCCAGTGGCAGCGCTCCTGCGAGATCGGTCGGCGCCGCCGGAGCCGGCCCGTGACGTGCAGCGGGAGCTGACTGGATGGCTACCCACCAGCTCTTGCCGTGCGACACGAGCGGCGAGGCGGAGATCCGGTCGGGGCTTGCTTGTCTGGCGGTTGCCCGAAGTGTGACGCGACGGGCTGAACTGCGTTTCTTGGCCAGCGGCGGCAGTCTCTACACCAGCCAAGTGAATCCTCACCGAATTCCGTTACCGATGTGTCTCCTGTCTCGGCAAGGATACACCCGAGAGAGGCAGTCGCGAAGGAAACTGATCACGAAGGTGGCGTTCGGCTCGGATGCGGGGCGTCCAGCATGCAACGTCAACGTGCTGGTCGTTCCTGCAAAGCGGATGCTTTTCCAGCGGTGAGACGCAGCGAAAACACACGCTGCTCATCTTGAAGCTTCCGGATCTCGCCCGACTTATCAGAAGCGCTTCCGGCGACGGCTGGAGACCTTCAGTCCGATGTGCGCAAAGCGGCGAGGCCGTCATGCGGCACTGCATGACGGCATTGCACGGCGAAATTGCGCGCGCCGCCACCGAAACAGATTCTTTGACGCCGCGGGTGCGGTGTGCACCAACGTAGCGTTAGCCAACGCATGTAGGAGGGCTTTCGCCGCCGGACAGGTATTACTGCGAGCGCCTTAATTGAACGTTGCAGTCCACGGGTGTCACGGCTGTGGAATCCTCGTGATCCCGCTTCTCGATGGGACGGATACATACCAGCGCTGGCCCGAACGGGGCCCGGCGGCCTCGATGGGAAGCCGCCGCCGAGTTCGTGGCCCAGGCCGCCGTGGTCTGCGCCTGGTTACTTACACAAGCAAGGATACACCGATTTGAAGCGGTCCCGGCAAACAGAAAAGCGTGCGCCTCCGGTCAAAAAGGTGGTACCGGCTGTCACTTGCATGACAAGCGCTGAAGTCCCGCCAGCGCTGGCCGCCATTCAGTGGCGGCTCCCGAAGAGTCATGCCAGGGTATTATTGCCATGTATCCTCGGCCGCAGCGTATGGGTCTGTGGAAACGCGACATTGGGCTTCGCCTAATGGTCTGCTTCCCGTTCGGCTACACCTGAGACTGCAACCCGTTCGAAGCGAACGAAAGGGATCCCAAATCGACCTCCGGCGATTTGAGCTGCGGGCGAGCACCGCCACCCACGGCAAGTTGCGGTCCGTGCCATCATTCGTGTACCGCTGCAAGTTGCTCCGGCTCCATTTACCAGTTCGAACCGCGAGAGCGGTGGCGGGATCTGCTGTACGCGTGCCCTCTTCGAATTGAAAAGCTCATCTCTTCTCCGATTTCGGTTGCCCTGCAGACGTGTCGACCGCAGGCTCTGCAGTTGAGCAGCGCGACTAGACCGCTGGACACGCTTGGAGGGCAGCGCCGAAGGCGCTTTGCTTGCGCGACTTATCTTGGGATAGCAGGCACGCGCTTGAAGAAAGTGACTCGACCTCCGTGCACAACCTGCAAACCTATCTCGGGATAACGGGCGCGTGTCCGGCGACGACAATCTCCGTATCTCTCACGGGCGCAGCGCACAATGCAATCCATGCCTCTGTGTGTGTGCATGCTCCCTCTACTGTGGCTGCCGTCCACGCCCTCTAAACGCTCGGGTGCGGACGTGCCGCTGCCTGACAAGTGCTACATGGCCCCATATGCAAGTGCAACGAGTGTCTTTGAGCCGGAAGTGGGACGTTAAACGAGCACGACATGGATGAATAAGATGCGCACCGAAACGAAAATGCGCAACCTGTTGACCTGCAGGTTGCACCCCTCCGAGCCGACGAGCTTAATTTATTGATCAGCCCCGGCACACGCCGTGCTTAATTGTGGTCGCGCTCTCGTCATATTTCCCGTCCGGTGCGAGCGCGGGAACGTGTGCGTATTCCAGATGCGCTTGGGGGCATCTCGCTTCTGCCGCCGGCGCTCAGCGATGCAGAGGCGCACTGCTTGGCCCCAAAGTAGCACCCGCGTCGAGATGGTATTCACCACCTCTGGTCTGGTGGTGCGGTGCCCTAGGTGGTGCTTCACGAAGGAAAACCGCCTCATGACGACACCCTCCGCTCCGCCAGGCCCGACATGGCGCCGGAGCGTGATGCCGACAGAGATGTCCTTGCGTACACGACTGTTCTTATGGTATGGGTGCAGCTCGTCCACATCCACGAAATCGCTCATCATCACGGTAACATCGCCCACCTCGCCGTCGGATGCTTTAACTTCGGCGTCGGTAAACCTCTTTAGGTAGAAAACGGCGTTCGATTCTTGAACGAGGAAGCCGCGACCATCACAGGAACGCTCCGGCAAGTCAACACGCTCTACAGTTCGAGCGTGTAGGAAGGTATCAATCATGCCGTCGTAGTATGTACGATTCGTAACGCAGCCTAGCAAGCGCGACACGCCGTCGCGCGGCACAACGAATTGGTCCTGAATCACTTCGGCTACTTCGGCCACCGTCATGCCGCTCACCAGCGAGACGCTGAAGTCCACGGTGTAGAACTTGCCGAAGCGCTCAAAGGTATCCACGTAGAAGAACTCCCGTGTCGGATCGATCCCACGAGTCTGCGCCGCGACAAACCTCCGCACCACATCCAGTTTTTCGCCTCGCATCTCCAGAAGTTTGCTGCGACGCTCGGCAGGGTCTCGCCCGAGCCGAATGTACGACTCCATAGGCGTCATCAGCGTCATTCGCTGCGTTCAGCATCAAGCACAACAGTCGTCAATACACACCTTTGCACAGTCTCCCAAACTGCAACACAACTCACGTAATGCATCAATGGAGAAGCCTGGATCATTAGTCGATGTAAGTCTCCCATGCTCTGTTGGTGCTGTCTCATGGCATCAACCAGCATATTCTGCTGCACCCTCGCCACCTCCAATCTGTTCTTCTCTTCCTCAACCTCTTGCTTCGCATCCTGCTGCTGCTCCGTCTCGAGGCCGCTCATCGCCTTAAACTGCAGGAACTCTCTCTGCGCTTCTAAAAACTTGATTTCTCGCGCTACCAACTCCGCCTCTTTCTCCTCGGGGCTCAACTCGGACGGTGAATCTACCGACACCGTCAACCCAGCTTCCTCTTCCTCCGACTCCATTGCAGCGATGCAGTTCCCGTCACTTTCCTCGTCCGGCAGCAGCGACGCCAGGACGTCGTCCCCGAGGTCGTCCGGCGGCAGCAGCAGCTCCAAATCCGGCAACTCAAGCACCTCCTCACTCAGCGTCGCGTCGCCCGCATGGTCGAAGTCGTCGAAAAGGTCCTCGAGCTCCGCTTCCATCGCCACCACTTCGTCCCGGTGCTCCATCGTTCACGAGCTCAAATGCGGACTGCACATCACGAAAATTCGTTGAACAAATTGTTCTACACGCAACATACCGGCGGTACGTTGCGGCAGAAGCACCAGTCTCTACTTATGTTGCGCAATGAAATGTTGCACGGAATTGCGTGCCACACCAAATGCAACGTAAGAGTCCCAGCCACACATCCAGGTTCAACACATGCTGGCGCTGCGTCGTCGGGGGCTGCTACGCGCGCTGTCAGCGGCGCCGCCGCGCGTCCGTTGGCTGGCAACAGTCGCTAAAGATGTTAAGGAGGACGCGGCGCTGACGCCGGCTACAGTGGGGCCCTACATGTCCGAGCGGCTGGAGGACTTCACGCCCGAACGCATCCGCAACTTTAGCATTGTGGCGCACATCGACCACGGTAAATCGGTGCGTTGACTGGCTAAAGCGTCGAACTTAGCTGGTTGATCTAGGCTTTTGTATGTGAGATGTGGGAATAACAGTGCGGAATTAATGTCTATGTGAGACTGCAGACGCTGGCCGATCGACTGCTGGAAACCAGCGGCAATATCTCGCGCCAGGAGCGCGAAAGTGCTCAGTTTCTGGATAATTTGAAGGTGGAGAGGGAACGAGGCATCACTGTGAAGGCGCAGACGGCGTCGATGGTCCATCGCGACCCCAAGACCGGCGAGACGTTCATGCTGAATTTGGTGGACACTCCTGGTCATGTAGATTTCAGCTACGAGGTGAACCGCTCGCTGTCGGCCTGTGAAGGTGTGCTGCTGTTGGTGGACTGCTCGCAGGGCATTCAGGCGCAAACGCTGGCGACGTATTACGCTGCCAAGGAGAGGAACCTGCATGTTGTGCCAGTGCTGACGAAAATCGACATGCCACATGCTGAGGTGGACGACAGTATTCTGAGTCTGTCGTCGCTGCTGGATGTCGATCCAGATGAGGTTCTGCTGACGTCGGCGAAGAGTGGAGAGGGAATTGCCGATGTTCTTCCGGCAGTGGTGGATAGGCTGCCTCCCCCGGTGGAGTGTGACCCCAATGCACCGCTCAGATGCTTGCTGGTGGACTCGTACTATGACGACTACCGTGGAACGGTGTGCCTCGTAAAGGTCGTAGATGGCGCTATTTTCCCAGGCGATAAGATCTATAGTGCGCATCAGAAGACCAAGCACGACGTCCAAGAAACGGGTTTGCTGCTTCCTGGGCGCTACAAGACGAAGGGGCTGTATGCCGGTCAAGTTGGCTACATCATTGCAGGCATGAAATCTACGACGGAGGCTAAGGTTGGAGACACGTTCTTCCGCGAAGGAGCCGCATCGGCTGATCTGAAGGCGCTTCCGGGTTTCCAGGAAGCGCGCAGTATGGTGTTTGCTAGCATGTATCCTACAGATGACTGCAGCTTCGATGAGCTGCGCGTTGCAATTGAAAAGCTTACTTTGAACGACGCAAGTGTGACGGCTCAACAGGAAACTAGTGGTGCGCTAGGCATGGGTTTCCGCTGTGGGTTCTTGGGATTATTGCATATGGAGGTATTCCATCAGCGCCTGTCGGACGAGCAAGGCATGCAGGTTATGGTCACCGCACCGATGGTACCGTACACTGTGATTGATCCCAAGGGTGAGCAGTTTACTGTCGAGACCCCTGGTGCATTCCCTGAGTCGACCAAGTACTACGAAATCTTGGAACCTATGGTGGAAGCATCGATTATCACTCCCTCCTCGTACTTAGGTCCCGTGCTAGCACTTGCCAAGGAGAAGCGTGGTGTTCAGACAAATCTCGTATACCTTGAGGACGAGCGTGTGATTGTGACAATCAACGTGCCGTGGCAAGAAGTTGTCACTAACTTTTACAACGAGCTCAAGACCATCTCATCTGGATACGGTAAATGCGCACGTATGCTATCACTGCATACATTGTTGCTGTGTCTAACTTATTATGCGCGATTTGTCTTTGTGTAGCGACACTGAATTATCGCGAGATTGAGCCTCAAAAGGCTGATATCGTGAAGGTGGACCTGTTGATCAACGGAAAGGTGCTGGATGCTCTTTCCTTTGTTTGTCACAGAAGCAGAGCCACACCAGACGGCCGTGCACTATGCCAAAAGCTTAAGCGCGTGATTGATCGACAACAGTACGAAATCTCAATTCAGGCTGCTCTTGGTGGCAAGATTTTTGCTAAGGAGAGGATCGCGCCGTACCGCAAGGATGTGCTAATTAAGTCAGGCAAGACGGTGGGCGGCGGTGACAGCACGCGTAAGAAAAAACTGCTGGCCAAGCAGAAGCAAGGCAAGCGTCGAATGAGGACTGTGTCCAATGTGCAGCTCTCTCAGGACGCCTTTTGGTCTGTGCTTTCCAAGTAGCAATATAGAGCAACACTACAGCTTGGACTCTTTGTTAGTTTTTATGGTAAGTGTGAATGCTGATGCTATCTTACAATACTGTAGAGGCAGCTTGCCTTACTGTCGATAGCATAGCCTCCGCGACCTTGTCGGCGCTATTGCGCATGCGATTTAGCACAACTGTGTGTGAATGTCTGACTTGGATTCGTAGGCACCTCCAACGAGTCATTACAGCAATAGGTTCCTCGTTCTCCCTTTGATGCCAAGCCAACATCATTAATGTGGTCACATCTTGGCGCACTCGCTCCGACGGACGATACGGAAACAATTTGTCTTCATCCAGATCATCATCGCACGTTCATGATCGCGTCTCAGAGCTGGGTTAGCAGGGTAATATTCCCCATACGCAACATTGTTTGCTTTAAAGTCTACCGAGCTGGCGATTTTAGTAACAAGCCGGTGCTGCATTACTGCGCTGTCAGGAAGTGCGTCGTCATTCTCACGAACCGTGATATCACCCACCGCTTCTGAAATGCTGATCTCGATGTTATAATCGAACTTTTGGAGAGCGCCGACAACACTTTTGACACAGGAAACTTCTGGCAACGGTACGATCTCAAAGTCTAGCGACACGAGATCACCATTGGTAGCTTTAAATCTCTAACGCTCGTTGTATTCGTCAATACCCAAGGCTTGCTGCTGATGAAGCATGAACTGGTGAGCAGTTGGCAACCGGTCTTTTCTCATTGCCAACAGAGCAGCTTGCCGTTGGCTCAGATTTGTGCCCAGTCGTAGATATATAAATATAATATATATACATATATAGGTGAATCAAACGAAAACATCAGATTTTTGCGCTAGAAGGTAGATACAGCATAACAGTTAGCTTCACATTCACTGGTCATTACAGACATCACCTACAGCGAATTGCGAAACCATAGATATTGTGGAAGCGAAACAGCGAAACACAACTGTTGGGCACGAAGTGCGTCGCGCAGAATTGTGTTCGCGTTTTGACGCTGCATTACAATAGCTCGCTCCCTCATAACTTGTCCTCGCTGACCGTATGTGTCTATTTGCAAATGCTTCAGCTCGTCTTTCAGAATCTCAATCTCCGTCTGCAATCAAACCTCACTAACATTAGATCGTGAGAATAGCAAATGCAGGTGTAAAGCAATAACAACCTTGCGTCGAGTATACGTTGGGATCTTCTTTTGTTTCTTCCTCTTCAGTTTGAAACTGCGTCCGTGAATCTTTGATGGCCGGTGAGTCTTCATAGGAGGCGGTGAGGCAGGCTCAAGTCCTGACCATAGCAGTTCATCTGCAATATCGCTGCTTGCTATCGGCGTCAAGAGATCGAAATCGAAGCTGACTGGGTGATATCCTGGCATTAGTTCTCTTGTTGTGAAGACTGCAGCTTGCGCACTGAAAGCAGGTACCAATGTCGGAGTACTCTAATTAAGCGCAATCATTATGCCATAAGATGTCAAAAGGCATGAAAATCATAATCATGTCAAATCAAGAAAACTATTGGTGTATTTTCGCCTGCGTCAGCCTCACAAACGCTCAATCTTCAAACGCGTTCGAAGCAACGCTCAATGATGGCGTGCTGGATATCCACTCGACTGCAAACATCTGCCCCAAGACGAGCTGAATTCTCGTGCTTGGTTATACTGTTGTGGTATTCAGACTGGTGTTAGTTAGAGGCCGTGACATCGCTTACCTGCCCGCATTGTAGTCAATCCCGATTCCATGTTCGCCAGGGTCTCTTCGTGCAACAACTACTGAAATCTAGTCTCGTAGTTGTACTGTATGCGAAAGTTGCAGTCTACAGGCCGTCGTGTACAGTTTTGGAATTGGTGCAGTAAGTGTGGAGCACGGACAAGAAGGAGGACAACAACCAACTATGGCATCAAGCACATACTTGCTTGTCACTCATGGAGAGATTAACGGGCACCACAAGAAAACCACTCAACTAATATGGTGGGCTTATTACGAAGGCACATCAGTGGATGCAGAGAAATAATTATCGAAACGAAGTGATTATAGGAGGGAGGAGTAAGCACAAGTGCGAGCTGCTGCGACCAGGAACAGCAATAACGAGCTAAGGGCTCTACGTTAGACACATGCTGGGTTATTTTAAATACTTCTATCAGCATGCAACGATCAACAGGTTCTTCGACAATTCGTCGTTTAGTGGTAAATCAAGCTTGTAGAGATCTTTTAGCCAAAGGTTAATACAGTAGACACCCTTTTCTCTCTCACACATACGTAATTGTTCATACGCACGCAGTTATTGTATGGTTGCTGTCGCGTGCTTTAACTCAACAACAAAATCACTCCACCAACATGACGCGGCCGCATGAACATGATATCAACAACGATCACCACACACGTTGATTCATAGTTCACTAGGCACCTAGCTCTCGTTACCAAATCAAGGTTGCCACAGTACTGAAAAATCCAATCTATTGGTGTTTTTATTGAGACCAAGCATTTGCACCACAATCGACCCATGCAAAGCTGCAATACCATAGCTCCAAGCTTATTTCTTCGATTTCCCTTCTTGCAGCTTTGCGAAGTCCTTTTTAATGAAGGCCAGCGCCTGTGCCACGTCGTCGGCAACCTCGTATGCCGGGTGCTCCTCATGGTTTTCTGGTCCATTGTGCATGCCTGTTAGCGTAAGCACGGACTTCCACCTGCCGCCGGCTTCATTGGCACCACGAATGTCGGTCTTCGGATTGTCTCCCACCATGTAGATACGTTCCACATCTTCATGCTGCGCGTCAATGAGCGTCTCGGCAAATTCAAATGACGTTCTCTGCGGCTTGCCAAAGAGCGTCTTCTCCAGCTTGTGACCCGTCGTGCGGGTGAACAGATCCTCGAGCACAGCATGGAATGCTCCAGCACCATACCGAGGGAGATGGAACTCTCCGACGTACTGGAAGTCAGAGCACGCTGAGTAGAGAGGAATGTGTTGACGTTCGCCGTCGCCATCTCCCTCCACCGTCCGCTGGCCCAGCAGTCCCTCCGGCGAGCACAGCACATCCATCACAATTTGCAGCTCGCGACCCCAGTAAATGGGGTCAATGAGCACGAACACGGCGGCGAAGGGCTGCGAGTCAAAGCGTCCGTCGTGGTCCAGCGGGTCGGCGACCTTCACGTCCGGGTACATGGTGGGGAAGTGGCGGTGCAGCTGGTCCACCGTCACGACGTGCTTGAAGCCGTAGTTGGCCATGACCTTCCTGAGCTGCTTCCCGTCCTTGCCGACCGCCAGCACCAGCTCGTCGCCGTGTTTGGCCGCCAGCTCGCGCATGGGTGTGTGGCTCATGCACATGCGTTCCGTCGGGATGCTCACGCCGCCGCCCAGGATCTGCTCGATCTGCTTCGCCTTGGTGTCTTCCGGGTAGCCGCCGCCGTTGGTCATGATGGCGAAGGGCGTGCGCGTGGCCTGCAGCTCCAGCAGCACCTCGCGCGCCCCGGGGATCGGCGTCTTGCCGCGCAGCAGCACGCCGTCCACGTCGAAGACGACGCCGAAGGTGGAGGCGGCGCGACGGCCGGCGGCGTTGCCAGCGACGGCGGAAACTCGGCGCAGCGCGTGCATGGGGGACGTGCACAGGGCGACGCAGGGGCGGGAGTGGCGCGTCGGAGCTGCTCCCGTTGATGAGGTGACGGCGGGCGAGTCAAATGTACCGCGAGTGCGGTACATGCGAACTTAAGGCAGCTTCAACTTGCTCGAGCGGCAGGTCGCGCGAAGGTCGCGAATTGCGCAAACACCTGAAAATGCTGGTGGTGCAGCCATGTTTCGCCACGTGCCGCGCGACGATTCCGCCGTTTGCTAAACAGGTTTGCTGGCGATTGGAAGACCTGCGTGTATGGTTGCTGTACATAGCCACAGACGGATATTACGGAGCGCCGGGTGGCTTCGCGACTGCGTCGACGCCACAGCTTCGCAACCCGGATCCTCGTCACATGGCTCGTGTGGCGCACACGAGCCGAGCGTACCGCGTTAAACAGATTTCCCCGTCTACTATGATGGCGTTTGCGCAAACGGCTCCCTCTTAATCCTGCTTCTTCTGTATCTCCCCTCGTCGAACGTCTACAGCCTAAACCATACAAACTAACCTGCATTCACTTATCCCCACCTCCTGTCATAGCATGCCGCAACGCAGTGCCGCCCCGTCCTCTGCCCCACCCCCGGAATCGCCGCCACCTCAAGTCGAAGCTCATTTCCGCATTCGCCGCCTCTCGCGCACCCGACCCGATGGCGTCCCCCGCTGCCTCCGCCCCCGCCCGCCGGCCGCTCACGCTGCCGGAGAAGATCCTGACGCACTGGGCCGTGGGGCTGACCAAGCCCGAGGTGGCCCCCGGCCAGATGCTGTGCGTCAAGGCGCAGTGGACGCTTGCCTGCGAGATCACTTGGAAGTCCATGGACAAGACGTACCAGGACATGGGCCGCCCGCGCATCTGGCGCAACGACCGCTTCTGGCTGGCGGTGGACCACACCGTAGACCCGCGCGTCAACCACCAGCCGCGCCAGCAGATGATGATCAAGGCGTCCGAGGACTTCGCCAAGGAGGCCCAGCTCACCAATTTCCAGCCGCCCAACACCACCATCCTGCACACCGAGTTCTACCGCCAGCGCGCGCAGCCCGGCCAGATCGTGGTGGGCGCCGACTCGCACTCGTGCAGCACGGGCGGCCTCGGCGCCTTCGCCATTGGCCTGGGCGCTGCTGACGTCGTCATGCCCCTTGTCACGGGCGAGACGTGGATCAAGGTGCCCGAGACGGTGCTGGTCGAGTTCGTGGGCACGCCGCCCATGGGCATGGGCGGCAAGGACGTCATGCTCTACACGCTGGGCCAGCTAAAGTGCAATACGGTGGCTATTGGCCGCTGCGTGGAGTGGGGTGGCAACATCTCGGCGCTGTCGTGCGACGCGCGCTTTGCTATCAGTAACATGACGGCTGAGTTCGGCGGTATTGCCGGTGTCTTCCCGGCTGACGAGCGCACGGCTGCGTACATCTCAAAGCGCCCCGACCACAACCAGGATGCGCTTTACTTCCGCGCTGACAAGGACGCCCAGTACGCTGAGAAGTTCCAGATCAACCTCGACAACCTCGAGCCGCAGGTGGCTCTGTTCCCGTCGCCGGACAATGTGAAGCCTGTGTCAGAGGTCGTCGGCATGAAGCTTGACGGCTGCTTCATTGGTGCTTGCACTACCGCTGAGGAAGACTTGGTTCTTGGTGCTCTTGTCCTTGAGGCTTGCCTGAAGCAAGGCATGAAGCCCGTGGCGCACGGCCAGCGTCGTGTGACCCCTGGCAGTCAGATCATCGTTGACAATCTGAAGAAGCACGGTCTGATTGACGTGTACGAGAAGGCTGGCTTCGTGGTTGGTGCCCCTGGCTGCAGTTTTTGCCTGGGTATTGCTGCTGACGTTGCTGGCGAGAACGAAGTGTGGCTCAGCAGTCAGAACCGCAACTACCGCAACCGTATGGGCAAGGGATCGATTGCCAACCTTGCTTCAGCCATTACGGTCGCCGCTTCCAGTTTCTCGATGGAGGTCACTGACCCTACGCCGTTCCTGAAGCTGATTGATGTCGAGAAGTTTAACTCGGCCGTGCCCAAGCAGCCTTCGGTGCCTATTACGATTGCTGAGCCTGCTCCTGAGCTCCCGGTCGCCTCTGCTGAGGATGCCGGCGACGCTGACGCTGAGGCTGCGGCGTCGCTCGAGACCTTCTCGGGCTGTATCAAGGGCCGCATCCAGGTGTTCGGTGACAACATTGACACGGATGCTATTTTGCCCGGTGAGTACCTATGCGAGAACGACATGGAGGCTCTGGGCAAGGTGGCTTTCCTTCACACCAACCCGGACTTCCGTGACAAGGTTAAGCAGGGCCAGGATGTGGTCGTTGCTGGACACGGTTTTGGCTGCGGTTCTTCGCGTGAGCAGGCTGTGACGGCTATGAAGGGTGCCGGCGTGAAGGCTTTGATCGCTCGTTCGTTCGGATACATCTTCTCGCGTAACTACCAGAACTTCAGTCTGCTGGGCATTCAGCTTGACGACGACCGTTTCTACGAGTTGGCGAAGGAGAACGCGGACATCACGGTGAACATGACTGGGCGCACGATTGAGGTGGGCGGCGAGACCTTCCGCTTCAATATGTCGCTGTTTGAGGAGCGTCTGCTAGCCGGCGGTGGCATCATGCCGCTGTACAAAAAGTTTGGCAACCGTCTCTTCCGGGTGGCGGTGCAGGACCCTGCTGCTGACAAAGGCAGCTGCGGCAGTGGCGGCGGTTGCTCTAGCAAGGAAGAGGCCCCAGTTTCGGCAGTAGCGGGTGCGTCAAAGGATCTTTCGTGGTAGAGCGTCATTAGTGGGCGTAAGCCTGTAAGTGCGGCAAAAGCATGCACACCAGGCGTCTAAATAATGTAACTTCGTGCATGATTCATGTTTAACTCGAGTCAAACTTCGACTGGTTCTGTTGATGGGGCACAGAGCGCCATCATTGTTGATGAACATCGCAATAGTGAAGAGGGACTACGAATGATGACGCCCCGTGCAGACAAAGCGTCATACTCCAAACAACATCTTCGGCTGGAATATTGATGTCAGTGTCTTTTGTCGTTCTCTCTGATCAGTACCGAGCCGAATCGGCAAATCAAAGGGCTCTGCCACATCTTGACGCTGAAAGACGTAATAGAACAATGAGCGAACTAGGATCAATATTGTTAAGGCAGTACAAGAAAGCATAAACGTACAACGATTTCAGACAGCATGGAGATAATCGCGGCGATAGACAAACGTTGCGCTCGGAGGGCGTCTCGCTTCGTTTGGTTCGCGACTGCGCACTGCATCAGCGACTCTCGTAGTTTCAAAACTTCAGCTCTACGTCCATAGGACTTGAATTTTAACTGCAAATGCTTCAACTCGCTATTCAGTACATCGATCTCCATCTGCTCACACAAAAACGAGATCAGCACGTGTTGATCGTCAACAGTGCATGAAAGCAGAAATGCACCTTGCGTCGAACACTCGTCCGGATCTTTGGCCTCTTTGACTTGTACTTGCGCAGTTGTGGCTTCGTTGAAGGAGGAGGTTGAGTTGCGGAGAGTGTCTTCATCGCAGGCCCAAAGGAGCTGCCGGGTGATTCGGTGGTTGGCAGATGTGCCAGAGCAGGTGGCCCCAACTCCACCAGATACTTGATAGCAATTTTTGCTCTTTCTTGCCAATTGAACACTGAAGTCGCAGCGAAGTTGCTCTTGGCATCACAGAGCATTACAACTGAAGCAAGATTAATTGCAAGCTGCACATCAGTTCATGGCCCAAGCTCGGCGCTTTTTAAGCTCGACAGATTTTGTGACAAGAAGGAGTTCAAAGCAGTAAATGGAGATCGGTGTCGACGAATTTTGAAGTTATACCATTACCAGAGGTGCAGAGTATCAAATCCATCGTCGATGCGCTCCGAACATTCGTCTACAACATCGAAATCAGTATGTCTGAAGCGGTGGGTGACATAACGGTGCGTGAAGACGACGACGACGAGCGGCCTGATAGCCCTGTCATTCAGCATCAACTCGTCACCAAGATCACCAACGTGGTGCAGATCGCTCTCTGCTGATCGAGCGATAAAGAGTGGGGGTAACCCCATCGAGAATACCAAAGTCTGGAGCAGGATATTTCTTCTGGTATTCGTCATCAGCGGTGAAAGGTGCGAGTCCAAGATTTTTTGGCGTTGCGAAATCTGGATTATCGCTCCATCCAACGGCACTCGCCCAGTCGAAGCGCCTCGAAGCCACGCCCACAAAAAGAATCCTTTCGGGAAATACCAGGCGTACATAATGGCGCCCAGACGTCATTATACCACATTGCTCGGCCGTACACTTGCGAGCCTAACGGAGCGTTTTCGCAGGCAGAATTCCCGTTGGTTCCTTTCAATCCTCCGCTGGTCTGTCCAGCAGCGTTCACTGCTGGGCACGACACATCCGTCTTCAATGAGCAACTGGGGCTTAAAATAAGCCCCAGTTGCAAACTTGACTGCAGCCTTTTCGGAAATGGTGACGGGGTCCGGCTGGGCAAATGGCTCCAGCCTATCATGGGCAACAGTGTCACCTTCGATAGCAATAAAAGTGGCCGCAAGAACGATGAAGACTGCTCGGAGATTCATGACCTTGGTTGAAGTACTTGTAGCTTGGCACTGGGAGAAAAATAGAGAGTGAGGCCGAGCAACAAGGAATTGAACGATTTTCTTTTACTGTGCAAAAAGGGTGCCATGATAGCGTTGTGATGTGGTTATCGTGCTATAATAACTTTATACAGATACGCAATCGTGAGAATGTATTCAGTATTACAGAATGCTTTCTCTTGCGTCCCGCTCACAACTGCGAGCCAAACAGCAAAAGGGCCTCATTTGTAGTCACTGTAGGTGGTCTTGAGTGGCAGCGGTAGTCGATCCACGGTTTCACCTTCGGTTTTCCAACAAAAGTAGCCCGCACTGGTCACAGCACGATCGAGAGACTCGTTCGAACATTCATGAAATGTCATTAAATCACTTTTTACGCGGACGTTGTCGCACCTGGCGCCTCGATTTTCTGACTCCAAGCGCCCCAGCTGGTATCCACCTGTAACGCTACGCTCGATGACGATGGCTATGTGAAGCAAATGAACAACTGCGATATTCGCTCGGATCTGAACGATGGAGCTCTCTGCTCAATCCGCCAAGATAAGGATGCTTTTGGGTATCGACAACTCGAGACTCCAATACGAGAAGTGCTCTACGTAGCTTTCGACAATCACGCTCACTCAGCTACCTTGCGGTAACTCAAAATAAACCATTTCATTTGGGTGTATTTCATCAATTTATCACATTAATCATCTGTGATCTGCTCTTGCTCGGCAAGAGCAAGCTGGAGTTTATACAGCGCCTGAGCTGCCGTCGGACGTGCCGCTGGATCCATTGACACACACGCTAAACCAAGTTCCACTAGCACGGGTGGGCAAGATTTTGAAAAACCAGTTTGAAGCTTGCCTTGCATTAAAAGCTGTAGAACTGCGAGATCAGACGTCTGCCATTTCCGGCCAGAATTTGCGTAAAGCATTCCATGGGTATCCAGTTCCGATAAAACCACACCAAACGAGAACATGTCGGCCTTCTCGTCGTACTTTTCCCCTGTCATGAGTTCGGGTGCCATCCAGAGTGGCGTGCCAACACCGGCTGTCATTGTCCTATCGATGCGCTCACGAGATGCCCCAAAGTCTGTCAACTTCGCTTCAAGATCATTGTCAGCAGGATGTTCTTCGATTTGAGGTCGCGATGAATCAGTGGAGGGTCCAGCGAGTGCATATATGTGCAACGTGAAGAGCAACCTTCACCTTGATGTAATCAAAACCGTCAGACGCTTCTCGTTTTGCCACTTGTTAACAGTGTTTGCAAGTCCCCTCCCTCCATGAATTCTAATACGACACACACGTCTGTGAGTGAATCCCATGCAACACCTATAAACTCGACGATACGCGGGTGTTCGAGAGATGCCATGAGCTTGACCTCACCCAAAAAGTCGTTCACACTCTGAATTCGTTTTCGAGTTTCTGGTAGCAGCATTTTAATTGCCACTCGTGCCCGTTGAATATGCCGACGTACACTTCACCATATCCGCCTCGAGATATTCTTTGCTGCAGCAGCACCTTCTCGCGTGGAATTCGCGCCGCCACAATGATTTCGTCGTTCCAGAGACCAGAGGTGGCCTGATCAGAATTCAAGGCTTGCTGGCTAGATAAAGTGTTGCCTTGGGAATCTTGTGCCAATAGCCTACGATCATAGCCGTCTTTGTAGTTACTTCCCAACTGCATAGCAGCATCTTGACTCGATTTCGCTGCTCGCTTCTTCCTCCACCAAACAGCCGCCACAATCAAAAAGACCACAACAACACATCCAACCACGATCCCAGCGATGGCACCTCCACTCATAGAACTGGACAAACTCGTCGTGATGGGGGATGTCGTAACCGGCTCTGAAGTCTCACTGCCACTAGTGCCGGACCCGACATTGACAATAGTGAACTGCGAACCTGAAGTGCTCGCGTTCGCGTCTCCAGACAAGCTGCTGTATGTTTCAGAGGCAGTTGTGTAAAATACGAGTCCGTACGAGTCCGAGTACCCCACAAAGCATGTCCACTGGACATCGGTGCTGGCGACGGAGTAGCTGCTCAGAGATTCACTGCAAGCTGCGTCGTTGAAAAGTTGCAACTCCACCGACAAATTCTGGTGCACGACTGCAATTGCAGCGGCATAGGTGGAAGTGTTAGGCAAAGCGCGACACTCTCCGTCGGCGTAGAAGGCGAGTGCATTGGCAAGGTGTCGCACGTGTTGGCCGGTGTGTATTGCTCCAAAACGACGTAGGGCGCGTCGACGTTGGCGAAAATGGACGCGGTTTGAGCTCGATCGTTGCCGTAGCAATCCACTCTGCTCGAATTGGTGGCGTCGTCGATGGTAAGCGCCGAGCAGTCCAAGAACTGGCAACTGTTTACGTCCTCCTCGTAGATGAACGGCGTGTGGTGCAGTCCCCATTGGCAAAGTAACTGGTGAACGCGACCGTTCGCGCGTAAACAGACGTCACGAGTGACGTTGCTCCAATTGCAACGAGCGCAACTGCGACTTGCATTGCTCGAACGGGAATGGCACGGACCGGAGCGGCTTGCGATGGCATGTTGCGAAGTGGACGGTGGTGGAGACTGCCAGATGGCGCAAATGGGTACATTTCCTCTTCCTTTTGCAGTCAGTTGGCTCCCGTCGAAATGGACTGAGACGGGTCTATCCACACGAACAAGATAGGATAAGATTCGTAAGTCTTAGAAGACTCTTCTCGTTGTTGATTTGGCTATTAACGAACAAGAAATCCTATGGTGGACTTGGTTAGAGTTGCGTGGGTGGGGCGCTGCTGGCCGACGTGGTCTCCGTTGTGTAAAATACAAGCCCGTACGAGTCCGATACCCCACCCAGCAAGTCCACTCGACGTCGATGCTCGTGATGGAATAATTGCCCACGGACTCGGAGCAAGTTGTGGTCGGTGAACAATTGAAGTTCCAGGGACAAGTCGTCGTGGGCGATGGCAACAGCAGCTGCGTACGAAACAATATGAAGTAGAGCTCGGCATGATTCATCGGCGTACAACGCGAGAGCACTCGAGAAAGTCTCTCATCCAGTTAGTGGCGTGTACTGCTTCATAACCACGTAAGTGGCGTCGGCCTCGGCGTAGATTGAGAACGTCTCGACACGGTCGTTTTCGAAGCATTCCACTCTGCTGGAGATCGTGGAATCTTCGATCGACAAAGCTTGGCATTCTGAAAGCTGGCAGTTCTCAACGGTCTCCTCTTTGATGAACTGAGGCGTCCCAGAGCAGTCTCCATCAGCAAAGTAGCTGGTGAATGCAATTGACTGTGCGTGAACTTAGAGGGCGAATGGTGACGCAAACAGCCCCGCGATGAGAGTAACAAGGTACGGCATTATTTAGTGCGCTTTGCTTGGACTTGGCGAATTCGATATTGTGCGAGGTTTGAAAAGAAACTATTATTGTTGCGATTCGTAACCAAGGTTGCCAAATAGGTTCATTGACTACCTGGTACACTTTCATGACCTTCGTGGCATAGCTTCGAAGGATCTAGCCAAGTGTTTTCGGCTGCTTTTACGGCACTGGTACCGTTGTATGCGTCGATTACTCCACACCGCGCAAGTCTCTAGCTTGTAATGGCAATATTCCCTCCCTTCCTTCTTACGAAGATAATAGTTTTTGAGTTTTGTGGTCTCAGAGAAACAATAACATCCGAGTATTTACGCCACGAAGCGTAGATAAACAACATGTTCTGGTTGCCGACCGGGTGTAATAGCGCTCACTTTCCTATTCGAAAAGCTACTCATGAGGCGTCATAAGGGATCGATACAGAAATTTCACTTTATCAACATGGGACGTCACTGCACTACAATTTGTTAGCGTTAATGTTGCTACGCATGTAGTACTATAATACACTAGGCACTAAATAAAAAAAACACGTTGAAGCTCACACGGAATAGTAGATCTGATCGAAAGAAACAGTACGTCGAAATCGACGACTGGCGCTTTCACGAATTTCTAAGCACATTAAAGAATACAACGACTACGTAATACCTGGGTTCGGGAGGGGCAAAAGTGTTAAGGCTTACAAAAGTTTGGCAAATTTCGATAGCTCATTGACAGCACAAAGCATAATTTAGGGAAATAAGCAAAGATCAGCCGCATGAAGTAGTCTCTGACGAACTGGAAAATACCAGCCTGATTATTCTTGTCTATTAGTAGTCTAGCTGTTTAGCGATAAGTCTTGATACTCCAAGAACTTACTTCAGAGCTACGGACGGGGACACGTGCGTAATATTTCGTCGAACGTTCACATTATTTGAACAAACTATGGCAAGTTGAGAATTTGTTTAGCAAGCGTTTCTTAGTTCACTCCAACTCCAACTTAGATAACTCGCATCGGATAGTTCCACTCCAACTCCAACTTAGATAACTCGCATCGGGTATTGACAAATTTCAAGCTCTGAATCATTTCGAAACTTGTGGTTTTAGGCATACAAGTTAGCCATAGTGATTGAAAACAATCATCTATCAGGGTTGTCTTCACTCAAGGGATTTCGGCCAAAATGATCTGAACGTCCTTGAGTAAAATGCTGTATAACTCTTATAGAAATGACTACTGTAGTGTGCTGATCTTACGTAGAGCCTTAACAACATTTCAACAAGTCAACAAGTCGAAATGTTGTTAAGGCTCTACGTAAGATCAGCACACTACAGTAGTCATAGTAGAGCATTATAAATTGCGAAGCCTTCGTACTGACCCGGACCAGTGAAACGATGGCTTCAGTATGGATACCAGTATTGTGTTGTTGCATCTTAGCAAACTATTTTTACGGGACCTCTTGCATAGCTTCCTCACGGCCTGGGCCGCACTGCTGAAAAACCGCGATGACAGCTCATAAGTGTAGTTCAAGGCTGGTCTGCACAGGTGTCCAACCCCATTGCCTGTCCTGGGCCAACTCCGTTGTCTTCCTAACATTCACTATCAGCTATTTGTCGCATACGCGTTCTCTACTTCATTATGACTACATTAGATATAAAAATCCCTCCCGACTGGGTGCGAACGGTGCGTGCGTAAGTAAGGGATACGTGATGTTGAGTATTATCAAGGCTAAACACACGCTACACGTTGGATTTCGTTAACTGATACAGCCAAAATTTACAAAGCGAAGCGATTTACTAGATGCAAGGAAGGAAGACCGTCGAGCCTTGGCGCTAGCCATTGAGCCGCCGTTCTCATGTGATAAGCGGTTTGCGCGTTCAGAGAAAATACTTCGAGACTCCTATCGCCGCAGTGGGGCTTTCGTACGCAGTCCAAGACAGCAAGAGTTAGATCTTCCGCCGCAGGATTGGCACCCACGAGCAACATGCAGTGGTGCGCCGACGAAGTCAGCACTGTTCGCTAGGCGTCAGCACGATAAACGACTTGAGAGCCTGAAATTTGAGCCGCCTGAAATTGAACGGCTGCGTGACATACCTAAGGTTGACCAGCTAGCGGACTGGTGGAAACAGCCACGCCCGGGATATGTTGAAAACCCCCCGGAGGCTTCGTTCTTCCGCAATTCGCTGCGCCTTCAGCTTGCACATCACGGCACCGAACTTGGCCCAGTTGATCCAGCAAAGATCCGCTCTGCAGCGTCAATTGATGAACGAAGGTTACTAAGGGAAAAGAGAGGCCAACTTGCGGACAAAGTGACGCATATTACTCACCAAATGCCAGAAGACTATGCCCACATTGCTGCTGACGCTGTTGCTACTCGCGCGCCAGATCTACATCCGCAGGAACGGGTACGAGTCATGCGTATTCCACAAAGTGGTGACGCTAGTTCTCACATGAATGATTTGGAATTGTGCCAGCGAGTAAGTGGGGTAGCTAGCCCTGAGCCAGTATGGGCATTGCCTATATCGCCCATTAAAGTTCCTGCAAAGGTTAGTTACCACGGTTGAGCTCAAGTCAAAGCATTTGTTCAGCTAACATTCTTGTTTCGCAAATGCAAAAGAAGAAAGCTCCCCGTCGAGCCGTAGAAAACCTAGTTCTGGAAAGTACATCGCAGCGTGTACTTCTGGACCAAATCAAGAGCTGCCAGCTATCAGCACCTCGAGCTCTTTCTCCTACTTCGGTGAACGGCAACAGCAAGGAGAGCCATTCAACCGCTTCACTTTCTCCAATAACGCCATTGTCTGATTCTGCTCGAGGTCGTAGCGCGTTCAAGGACTCAATTCGCTGCGGCGGCATCAGCTAGACGGTTCATTCAAAGATAATTTCCACATACCATCGCATAGGACCACAACAGCCCTTCTATACATTTACAAAGCGTGGTGCTTGCTTTCCGTACACCTTCATTCACGCGACTTTCAGTCTCTGTGCGCGTCTATAGCTTGCTTCGTTTAGTTGTCCGCGTGCTGAGCCGTCCAGTGCTGCACCCACGTGAGCACACGTTCAATGTTGCTTTCCATATCCTCGACCGTCCGACTGGGCAGCTCCTGCACGATCTCAGGCGCGTAGCTTTCGCGCGCCTCCTGCAGCACCACCTCCATGATCTCGCACTCGACGTTCTCGGCCACCTTCTTCTCCGAGTAACCGCGCTTCTGCAGACGATCGAACAGCGTCGTGTTGTCCACACGGAGGACCACCACGAGGTCAAACCAGCGCTCCGGGAAGAAGTCGCACGTGTGGAAGTCCACCACTTTGCCGCCCTCGGCCATCATGTCCTCCATTTCATCGCAAACCTTGTCCTCGTCCAGCACGAAACAGTCGAACTCTTCGTCGCGCCCGCTGTGCAGTCCGCGCTCCTTCACCTACAGCGTCGCCACATTGCAGTGAGTTTTCACTACTTTTAAGTAACTTCAGAGCACTCGAACCAGCCTCCGGTTCGCTCTAGAAGTCGATAAAAACTCACCAAGTCGCCGACATTCAAATGTGTCAACAGGTGCGATCGTTCCTATGGGTATTTTTGCAGGTTGTAGACATCGGTAGGCGGTGAGTGAGGTGTTACCAGACGCGCAAGACGCAGAGGATTATGGTGATGGGCGCGGTGCTGGACAAACGCACCGCTAGCTGCTGGCACATGGACGTCTTGCCCGTTCCGGGCGTGCCAGTGACGAGGATGTTGGGGCCGCGAGTCATTGCGAAATGATTGGCAGGCTGCCAATCGCAGTCAACGTAAATGGTGTGCAACACATAACCCTCGTAGCTCTGTGCTAAGAAAAATGATAATGAATAAAACTAGGTTCGTTGTTGAGTCTGGGAGGTTGGATTCTGGGGAGTGGGATGGCACATTTATAGTTGTTTGGGCACTTGCACTTGTTCCAAATCCTGAAATACTTGTCGGCATTTTGTTTTACAAAATGTATGTTGCAGCAGTCTTATGTGGAGTAGTGCAAAGCAAAGTGGGCGCGAGGAATCTTGAATCACACGGTCCACACGAAATACATAACAAATTTTGGCTCCAATAACAAATACAAATCTATCAGCCAAAGTTCTGATATGTCTGGCGCTAGCAATTGTCACGTCAGCAATAGAGGCGCTACTTCGGCTGGGCGTGAATACATGTTACAGCCTATAGCATTTTCTAAGAGTAGTGAACGAACGCGAAATTCAGATGATAACCGAGACAACTTCACAGCAAGATGCAACCACTGCCGAATGAAAGGCACCACGATGAACACTTAGCTCTCTTCGTGCAAACTTGTACTTGGTTTTTGTATGAAATTTGCATATATATTCGGCAAGAAGAAGTAGCTTAATTTTTCGCATAAGCACGATTAACTTTCCAATCAAAATGCCACCGTGAGCGAGGAGTAAACAATTCTAGAGAATTTAGCAATTGTCTCGGAGCCAAACGAGATGTTCAACGCAGCACGTCACCCAGGGGGCAACCAGCATCACCATGGCCAACCGATTCCTATATTCGAAATCAAATATTAGTCTCGGTTAAAAGCACCTCCATTGCAATGCAGGTGTGTAGCTACCTACTCACTATGAATAAGGTCGTAGTTGTTCGTGTTGGGCTCAATACTGTCATGCTTATTACTATTTTCGTTGAATGAAAAACCTTCAAGTTGGTACGCTCTTAAGTGGATGTTTCCGGTCCCGGCGCCGATCCAGAAGGTTGGGGCGTGCATTCTCCGTCATAAGCCTTGGTAACCTTGCCGTTGGTCATGCACATTTAGAGATTCATCTTGCAGTCGTTGATGATTGTCTCACCGTTGGAAGCACAGACCGGCTTATAGTCTTCAGAGCAATTGTTGGGGCAATCGGCAGCAGCAGCAACAATCAGAGGCGCGAGGGTGAGGAAGGCCTTCATTGCAGAAGAGTGAGCTTGGTATAAGGCTTGCGTGTGGCTTGTGTTGCAAATTCAGGAATGAAGATGCCTTTGAATACCGAACGTTCTGGGCGACAAGGCAAGCTGCATCTTTACTTTCTGTCGCTGTAATATACGTATGATTGCGGCTGATAGCCATCTGTGGTCATGTCGGATCTGCGATGTGTTGGGTTTCCAACACTGCAGATGATTCAAAATCTCTGGAGTGCCAGCGAAACTACCATCGATCTCGTGAAGGCCACCGCTTCTTTCTGATGAATGTGTAGTCATATTAAAACATAAGCAGCTTTATTAACAGAGTCCAGAGCTGACGAGTCTAGCATCTCAAGCAAGAACTCCTTCCGGAGGCATTCAAAATGTCAAATGCTAAAGATCTTTGAAGGGGAGAAAATAGGAAGACTTCAAGTGCGCCAAGTCGCAAGGCTTGTTGGACTTTACTAGTTTATGCTTGGCACATGATTATTGTGCTATGCACACAGCTGATTGTTGAACGAACGTTGACCCAGTTGGCAACAATTCATCCCCGTTGGCTTTCCGACAGCTAGCTTCGCTACCTACCTCCCAGTAAGACTGGTTTACATATGCACGAGAATTTTATCATTTCAGAAACTACCTGGAGAAGTCACATACTTGCATGCTGTGTCAGATTCGTAATGGTTGCAGTGAACATTTTTCCAAGATTGCTGAAGAACCAGTTTATCGCCTTTGCTATTGATCAATGTTCATTGTATGTATACGCGTTCATGAACTTGATTGTCGCTGGTGTCCTTGGTCGAACAAGTTATTGGTGTGCCTGGTCTCTTACACCTATATGATATGGTGCGAGCTCCCTGCCTGTCCATTATGAAAGTAATCCTACGGCGAGATTACTATCGTAATGGACACAGGGTTCCGACAGACCCGATACGAGCTGCAGGCCGTCACACGACACTCCACCTTTAATTCTTTACTATCTAAAAATGCAAGACCAGCTCACCATTTTGAAAACGGGACCTAGACGTAGTTATACAAGTTACAGTAAACTCACGAGTCACAACTAGCCAGCAAATACTTTGCGGATACTGTAGTGTATAACATGCCATTATAAAGCCAACAAGCATAAAACCTGGCGAAGACAATTCGTTCGATAACCACACAATACGCATGTAGCACTATTCGGATTGAACAGTAAATAACAATAACGCCTCGTTCGTTTTGCTGCTCTACTGGTGCAAATGAAATGCATTACGCAAACTACTCCGATAAGTTGAAATGCATGCTGTTGCAGCTGATTGCCCCGACAATTGCCCCAGAGAGTGGAATCCTGTCTGCGCTTCTGACGGCCAAACGATGCTGAACGACTGCAAAATGGCTGTCTATTGCTGCGTCAATAATGGCAAGTAACAAAGGCGCGGAGCGTGCCCGCCGGCACCTTCTCCACCTCCGACAGGGTTTTACGAATCAAGAAGGTGCTTACACAGGAAAGTCATCATTGAATTTCCTAACAACCACAACGAGGTATTTCACAAGCTTATTAGGCCTTGTGCAACACATTGTCAACTGTGAGTACGAGCAGGCAACTAGCTAACTTTGTAGGGCTGTTGTCAATACTATCACCCCATTCGACAGTAGGGCGTCATTGACGCTAGTGGTTTTACCAGTGCCTGATGGAGATTAATGGCTACTACTTGAAAGCCATTGCAAGCATGATTATCCGAACTGCACCAAAGTTGTTCTATTATGCCTTTAAAACTCCAACAGTTTCGATTTGCTCCATGCGAATACTACTCATGAAGTACTATTTGGATCCGACGATCAGAAGTTTATTTGCGTTTGTTTGGAGGCGATTAAGGCGGGCATTATTGCTACCAAAATCGGGATACTGTGCTATCTATGACAACCTCCTCACCTTTCATCCTTGGAACTCCCTAACTCAAACACCCGTAACACTTCGCCGACGCTGGCGTTCCATCCACATGAGCATGAAAATCGCTCTCCTCTTACGCAGACAAGCCAGCTTTGTGCAGTACATTCGAATACACACAAAACGTGCGAATTTGCTAAAAAATAATACATCAGCGTACAATTTTTTAATGATCAAGCACATACTCCAAAACCTTAGAAACATATTATAAAAGCTTGACTTGAGTTTCACAATTTTGCTGAACCTGGTATCGAAGGCTTTCAGTCAAATACTGATTGTTATGCCCAACGAGTTACTACCAACCATACCAATATGCTCTCTGATTGAACTTGCTGCCTTCTACGCGATGCCACATCTTTCCGACAAAATGCAGCCGTTTGAACAGCCTGAGTGGATCACCGTTTTCGAAAGCACAGCAAAAATGCTTTATCCAGTGCCATGGTACTAACGAGACTTGCTAATGTTTTAGTGATCTTCACATATTTATAAGACAGCCAAAGTTACATCGTGGCAAAACATTCGAGTATAATTAATTCATTTTGTACACGGACTGAAAGCGGTCTTAAGAAGATTCGATACAGTGCTATTATGAGGTCCAAAGAGAGAACTTATCAACGAGTAAGTTCCTTTCTAGCCTCGCAAGAGCGAAAATAATAGCTGACGAGGACAATTCAATTGATGACCACACGGAACAGATATCTCACTCTTCTCATTGAACAGTTAGTGCTAGTTTATTGAAGAGCAAGCTCACCCAAGACATCGCAGATCCGACATGACCACAGATGGCTATCAGCCGCATCATACGTATATTACAGCGACAGAAAGTAAAGATGCAGCTTGCCTTGTCGCCCAGAACGTTCGGTATTCGAAAGCTATCTTCATTCCTGAATATGCAATACAAGCCAAACGCAAGCCTTATACCAAGCTCACTCTTCTGCAATGAAGGCCTTCCTCACCCTCGCGCTTCTAGTTGTTGCTGCTGCTGCCGATTGCCCCAACAACTGCTTTCTGCTCATCCAATGGTCTCACGATCACTAACGACTGCAAGATGGGCGCCTATACCTGCACGACCAACGCAAAGTTACCAAGGCATACGACGGAGAATGCACACCTCAGCCTTCTGGATCGGCGGCGGAAGCGGTGACGTCTGCTTAGGAGCACGATTGGGGCTACTTTGAGTCAGTTTGGTTGATACAAACTGTAAGATTCACGATAGTGATGATCGCTAGATGAAGTTCCTTACTCAAAGTCTTTGGACTGGGGGGAGGGGGGGGGGGATATACTGTAGATTCTTAAACGACGATTCATCATCCAAAATATTTGAGTAATGTTATGGATAAGTTTCGAACGCGAGATTGCTTAGCTCGATATGAGCAATGAGATCCCGCCGTCGTTGTCTCCTGAGCCAACTCCTTAGACGCTTAAACGCACCGTTTTGCGGTATTCGAGCTTTAGAAATAAAAATGGTAATTACACAGGAAAACAGTTATTTGATTCAGTAATAGAAGACGAAAGATGATTAACAAGTAATGGACATCGCGTTTGCTTGGTACCTAATTAGTTCATTATATCTTTTACTAACTGGTGGGGTAAAGATTTGCGTACTCGGTTCTTATTTAACCTTTTGAGGATAGAATAATGCTCAGTACTTGGATTGGATGAATAAAACTTGTCATGATTGTTGTTCACTTAGTCCACATATCTCTCCAATTACGATTTTCCATGATAAACTAACAATTAACAAACGATGAATTCCGCTTAATACGGCAACATGCAAAATCTCTGGCGATGACGCCACCCAACACTGATCGTGGAATGGAAACTATTGTACCAAGGGACAACTGCCAATATATGACACCATTGAATTAAATAGCATTTTGGGAAACATACTGAAAAATAACTCGTCTAATCTCCTTGCACACTACTAGCCGAATCTACGCAAGAAAACAGTGACACCCTGTTAGTGTGCTTCTCGATCACCTACACGCACAAACGATGAAGCGATCACCATCCCACGGCGTGCTTGCCTTCGCGTTACACGGCCGCAACGTTCGTCGTCGAAGCAGTGAAAGGGAGTCAGCTCACCATCACAAGACATGGACAGCATGCATATGGAATGAGCGAATACATAACGTGTGCAAGCGTTATACTACATGTACTAGTATGATGCTTTTGGAGAAGTGATACTAACAATAAAAATTGTCTGCGGCGAGGCTACCGGAACCATAAGGTTAACGCTCCGTATAGCAGATTAGTGAATTAGTCAAGATCTCCACGCCCAAGCACAGCACAAAGGCGTGCAGTCTGACAACCCCACAAGCTCAGCACAAGGAATATCCAACGTGTAGAGCTTTGATATGAGGGTGGGCCAACACATCGTAAGATGTTTTATTCGTAATCATACGACCGGGAGGGTGCACGGTACAGTTTGAAAGCCCTCATCTGGTCCACAAAGCTATTCTTGAATTTCCCTTCTGCCTGCAAGTCCGATGCCGCAAATGCTTTGCCACAAACTTCTAGTATTGGTTACATTCGTGGTCGTGCTCTTTACCGTTGAAGCTGGCCCCATCGACCCCGACAAAGTGCAACCGTTCAAGCAGCCTGAACCAGTTACCATTTCTAAAAAGGCTGCTATTAAGTACGAGCCATTGTTATACTCTCGGGATAGATGCGCTCCCTACCCGCCGTGAATGCTGCAGGCGAGACCAATGCCGGGATGACAATTTTTTCCGCGTGTAAAGGGGCCTTTGAGTGGGAGAACCATTCTCCCTTAAGCGGCTCGCGGGGCCATGCACGCCTTGATTAAAGCCGACCGGGCCATGCACGCCGCGGAGGTGACGCGATGGCCCCGGCGGCGAGGATTGGGCCAGCGGTTCGCTGAGCTCATTTGACAGCGCGGGGCGGAGACTGTAGAAACGTTGGCGCAGGGGCCGCGTGGCTGGCCTGTGGGCCGCGAGCCGCGTTGGCTTTCGGCGTTTTGCGGCGTTGGCTTTCGGCGTTTCTCGGTTTGCTGACGGCGTTTTCGGTTTGCTGACCGAATTAAAGCGCGATTAATGCGGGGTGCAACAGTGCACTTGACGGTGCATGTTGCCTGCTCGGCGCCAGCCGTTCGTCCACAGGCGTGACACGGGGATGCGCTTTCGCCATGCAAGGCGGATGGGCGTGAGCAGGATCCTGCGCGCTGCATGCCGGGCGCCGAGCCACGGGACCAATGGTGCCCGACAAAGCGGCGCTGGCTTCGCGCGGTCGACTTTATGTAGCCGCATCGCCCTGTTCGGTGCACTGCACCGTCGGAAGCACGGCGCGGAACGTGGCAAGCGGGGACTTTCGACGGGTTCACGGTGACGGAACCCCACAGTGATGCGGTGACCGCGCCCTATCGGGCAGGAACGCTGGATGTTTTCTGATTGCAGGTGCTGGCCGAGTTTGCTGAGCGTGCCACTCTGGCGAAAAGTTTCACCGCAGGTTGCAGCGCAAAACCAGAAAAGTTTGTGAAGACTTTAGTCTTCATCACCAAACTCTTTATCGACCGTCCCACGGCTTACATTTTCGGAATGACAAGTTTCGTCATTTCGTAGGCGCAGAATGAGTTCATCTTACGTAGCTCGAGGACTACACGATACAATATGGAATATCGCTGAAATGTTTCACCTACCGCGCGCACGGAAAGAAATCGATTAGGTAAAGGCACTGGCACAGCTTTTTGAGCTAAAGAGGGGAAGAGGTGGTGGTGAGGGGGGGCAAGTTTCTGCAGTTGTGGTGGTGCCTTATCCTCCGTGTTCCTTGATTGCCGGATCCAAAATATGTCGACGCCACTCGACACAAAAACTACAAATCTTGCTAAAAAAAAATGATTCAAGTTTGCATGCAATTTGAGTTTTTTTATTGTTGGGCGTAGCCCCAATACGGTCGGCTCATTGTTGCGTTTCCGGCGACCCTTATCCTACGGACTTTGCGTTGAAGAGCACGTTATAAGTGGTTCTGTCTTCCGTATCTTTAGCGGACTTGAGGGTAGGTAGGGGCATTAAGCAAAGGACTCAGGACCTGCAGTGAAATCATGTTCATCAACGCACTAAGGGTGAGCGCCTCAGTACGAATATTAATATTTCTTTAGAATGGTGAAAAACATATATTAATGCTATTCATCTGCGCCGACCTTTCTCCGTATCGAGCTTGCTCGACGACTCAAGCCACGACAGTACCGTGTACACGTACTCTTCGCCGTACCGACACGCTTGGTCCCTTCGCGGTTCTTCATGAGTAGCCACGCTGAAACCTCGGCGCGATCCGGCAGCAGGAACATCACGGCCAGGATCGCATGAATGACCACGCGTGGATGTGCAAGGCGAACACTTCCAGTTCGGATGGCCGTACGCTAAAGAGCGACAATGCATCAGGAGAACCGCCGCGTTCACTTTAGCAGGGCCGACCGGCCAAAGTAACTTTACCGCACCCAAGCCGCGACGATGACAACGAATCCGATCTAGTGTATTGGAGCTAGCCCTTCCTATCCCAGATTGGAGGGTATTTAATGCCATTTTCGTTTAGGAACACAAATATTACAACTTGCTTGACGTACAAACTCGTACTTGCTGATGTCCTTAAAGTCATACCCATGAGGGACAACGCAAGATAGCGCTTTGCTCCAACGGTCATCCCGATCAGCTCATTTCAACTTGATTAGCTGGCATGATCAAAATCGCCATCGCTAAATCCTACACCTATTTCACTTACCTATTGGGGCGAGTCGACCACTTTGCACCGCAAAGTCAAGACAGCCCACATCCAGAGCTTTATTGGTGGACTCTTGTTATTGTCAAATTCGGATACCTTCGTGACCACCAACAAGTACTGATAGACTGTCAAGTAGCCTTTTTATAGAAGCTTGCACAACATATTACAGAGTTTAGAAGAGAGAGTTGTAGTTGCATGAAGCAAGGCACAAACCGAATCCTGCTTGCCTGTACAAATACCATCAAGCCTTACAAAATGCGCTCACAACTTCGGAGTCACGAAGCTGTCCAGCTGCACGCAGACGAGATCCGACTCCTGTATTCTCTGCCGACAGACCTTTCTGGTGTTGCGCTGCAACCTGCGGTGAAACTTTTCGCCAGAGTGGCACGCTCAGTAAACTCGGCCAGCACCTGCAATCAGAAAACATCCAGCGTTCCTGCCCGATAGGGCGCGGTCACCGCATCACTGTGGGGTTCCGTCACCGTGAACCCGTCGAAAGTCCCCGCTTGCCACGTTCCGCGCCGTGCTTCCGACGGTGCAGTGCACCGAACAGGGCGATGCGGCTACATAAAGTCGACCGCGCGAAGCCAGCGCCGCTTGTCGGGCACCATTGGTCCCGTGGCTCGGCGCCCGGCATGCAGCGCGCAGGATCCTGCTCACGCCCATCCGCCTTGCATGGCGAAAGCGCATCCCCGTGTCACGCCTGTGGACGAACGGCTGGCGCCGAGCAGGCAACATGCACCGTCAAGTGCACTGTTGCACCCCGCATTAATCGCGCTTTAATTCGGTCAGCATACCGAAAACGCCGTCAGCAAACCCCGAAAAACGCCGTCAGCAAACCGAAAACGCCGTCAGCAAACCGAGAAACGCCGAAAGCCAACGCCGCAAAACGCCGAAAGCCAACGCGGCTCGCGGCCCACAGGCCAGCCACGCGGCCCCTGCGCCAACGTTTCTACAGTCTCCGCCCCGCGCTGTCAAATGAGCTCAGCGAACCGCTGGCCCAATCCTCGCCGCCGGGGCCATCGCGTCACCTCCGCGGCGTGCATGGCCCGGTCGGCTTTAATCAAGGCGTGCATGGCCCCGCGAGCCGCTTGCGTGGCCTTGCCGCTTGCTGTTCGCTGGTCGGAGAGGCCGTCATGAGCCCGCGTTGGTAATCCCGCTCGACAGATTGCAGAGCAGACCTTGGACAGCCTAGGAGCTCCGCTACGGGGCTCGAAGCTCGCAGCAAAGCCTGTCAGCGTCGCCTCCTCGGACTCGTCCAGCGTGTCACCATCGGGTTACGTCGCGCCACCAAAACCTGGAGGTTCTTCGTCTCAATCGCGTGCAAAACAGGCAAGGAGGATGCGTCCTCGTTCGCGTGTGCGTGCTCAAGCGGGCCTCGTGTAGACTGCGGCGCGCCGAAAACGGTGCAGCGTGGCTCCCATCCCTCCGTCTCTCCTGTTGTCGTTGACGTCAAGCGCAGCAATGGTGAGACTGTCCCCGCCCTCCGATGCTGGAGCTCACTTCTCAATTTCGCCCGCGATGCCGAGCACGACGTCGAAGATCAAGTCGCCGGCCCTCGAGTCGCCCGGCGCCGCCTACGCGAGTGTCTGGGATGAGCGTCCGCGCAAGTACAAGAACGTGCTGTTCCAAGTCTGCGTCTTCATCCTCATGATGGAGCTGTCCGAGCGGCTGAGCTACTACGGCATCAACCAAGGCCTTAAGAACTTCATGCAGAAAATCGGCTGGAGCCTCGTGTCGGCCAGTGCACTTAAGAGCACGTGGACGTCCATCTGCTACATCACGCCGCTGTTCGGCGCCTACCTGGCCGACGAGAAGTGGGGTCGCTTCCGCACGATCCTCACCTTCGGCATTTGGTACTGCGTGGGCGACTTCCTCGTCGCTATCGCCGCCCACCCCGACATCATGACTGAGGAAGCCATCGTGAACCCGATCTTCGTCATCGGCCTGTTCGTGGGAATCGGCATCGGTACGGGTGCCATTAAGTCCAACGTTATCACGTTCGGAGCAGACCAGTTCGACCCCAATGACCCGAGCGAGGTGCACCAGAAGGCCACGTACTTCTCGTACTTCTACTTCTGCATCAACTTCGGTGCCGCCTTCTCGTACGGATACCTGTCAGTGCTGTGCGTCGATGGATCGGCTCAGATCCCCAAGGAGTACGGCTACTTCGCCACCTACATGATCTGTGCCGTGGTGATGGTGGTGGCCATTGTCTTCTTCATCATCGGCTCGCCCCGCTACGTGCACATGCCGCCCAAGGACCGTACCATCTCGACTCTGCTCCGCTTGCTCAGTCAAAGTGCGCGTACGTCCCGCAACGGTGCTGTCGTGGTTACTGGTGCTCTGCTCCTCCTGTTCTCGCTGCTGGTGAACATTGCCTCTGCATTCAGTGCCGACACGGGACGAGTGGGCGAGGTGCTTTCGTACGTTGCAGCTCTCATGGTACTGGCCGGCGTGGTCTGCTGGGTCTACGGTGCCCACGACCAGTCCTTCTTGGACATTTTGAAGCAGAGCCAGGGTGGAGAATTCGACGACAGCCAAGTGGACGGTTACAAGAAGCTGGTGAGCACGCTGCCGTTCGCTGCCTACACTATTATCTGGCAGTGTGCGTACGACCAGACCGACGCCAACTTCCAGTCCATCACGCAGCAATGCGACCTGCGTCTCGACCGCAGTGACCCGGACAGTTCGCAGATCCCCGGCGCCATGCTCGGTGTCTTCGACCCGATCTTCATCGTCATCTGCATCCCCATCCTCGACTCCGTCGTGTACCCGCTGTACGAGAAGCGCTTTGGCAAGCCGCCCAGCCACTTTGGCCGTGTCTGCACGGGTCTTATTGTTGCTGCCATCGGCATCTTCTGGTCGGGCATCTTCGAGACCATCCGCCGTAACGCTGGCGCGCTGCAGGATGCCAACGGCAACCCGATTCTTGATGGCGGCAGCAGCCAGCCCATGAACGACATCTCGTGGGCTGCAGCTATCCCCAACTACGTCTTCATCGCCATGGCCGAGTGCCTCATCAACGTCACGGCGTACGACGTGTTCTACTCGGTGGTGCCGCTCACCCTCAAGAGTACGTCCCAGAGCGTGAACCTCTTCATGACGTCCGTCGGCAGCGTCATGACGTCGGTCTTCACCGTCATGTTCTCGCCCTACCTGCCCTCGGACGACCTGAACGACGGCAACCTCGAGTACATGTTCTTCACGGTCGGCGCGGTCAGCGTCGCCAACTTCTTCGCCTTCTACTTCACCATGAAGAAGATGAAGTTCGGCATGTCCAGCAGCGCCAACATCGTCGACGAGTTCGACCTCCAGAACAAGGAGTCCGTCGCCTCGCGCCACAGCATCGCCGCTTCCAAGTAAGCGCGCGCGACTTGAGCGCCCGGAGTGTAGTTCATTCCCCGTAGTCTACCGTCAAATATCAACCTACCTATCTCTTCAGTCAAAAACGCTTGTTGCATCGAGCTTGCATCGTCAAACTGCCAAACCAGCGATAGTCCACAGCAAAGTGTTGCATCCAAAGCGGTCAGAGCGTTGTCAATTATGCGGTTGCAGTCGGTGTCTGCAGCAACCACAAGAGAATTCTCGTTCCGATTGTCCGCCAGGAGTTGCAACTGCGTGGGGCTCACGTTTGCGCCAAGTTGCACCTGCATCTCGCGGCGTCAACACACGCCGCCTTCCGCCCTCACTCTACAATCCCCCGGCTCGCCATTTGAGCTTCCGTTCGCCAACTGCGCCTGCCTCGCTGCAACTTCAGTTTGGCTTCGTCTCAACACGAAGATCAGCGTTGCGGCGCCCGTTCTGCGCGCACGTGAGCCCGCTCCAGCCACCCAATCACAGCGCCCCATCCCCTTTCTATTTTTGGCGCGGAGCCACTGACGTCAGCCTCATTTCGCGAGCAGCTCCGAGCCCCGCAAAGCGTCACCATGGGCTCCGCCGGCGGCGAGCACCAGCCGCTGCTGCCGTCCTACTCGCCGTCCGTGGCGCGCGCGCGGCTGCTGGGCCAGGAGGCCGCGTCCGCCTGGCCCTCCACCTTCGAGGAGGGGCTGGACGCGCGCATGGCGTCGCCCGTGACCACGCCGCGCCGCGGCAGCTCCTTCAACAGCCCGCACACGGAGCGCCAGCGGCTGCTGCAGCAGCAGGCGCAGCAGCGCGAAGTGCTGTGGTCCCCGGCCAGCAGCAGCGGCGCGGGCGCCGCGCACGGCGCCAGCAGCTTCAAGGACGCCGTGTTTAACGCCATCAACGTGCTGCTGGGCGTGGGCGTGCTGTCCAGCCCCTTCTCGGTGCGCTCCAGCGGCTGGCTCATCGGCGGGCCGCTCTTCCTGTTCTTCACGCTCGTGACCAACCACACGGCCAAGCTGCTGGGCAAGTGTCTGGACTACCAGGAGGGCATGACCACGTACCCGGACATCGGCGAGGCCGCGTTCGGCACCAAGGGACGCGTCGTCATCGGCGTCACCTTCTTCGCCGAGCTCTTCACGGCGTGCGCCATGTTCTACGTGCTGAGTAAGTGAATGCAATGAGGTGGGTAGTGGTGACAGACGTTGCTGACGAGGATGTGATGTGTGCTGGCAGTTGGTGACACACTCGCGGCGCTGATCCCGTCCTTCACGGAGACGCAGCTGACCATTATGGCATTCCTGCTTATCATGCCGTCCATGTGGACGACGCACATGTCCATGCTATCGTACTTCAGCATTCTCGGCATCTTGTCGTCGTTCTTCTGCCTCTACGCCATCTTCTACGTCGGCTTCGCGATCGACACCGAGGCGCCGGGGTATCAGAACGGCAGCTTGCTGCACCCGCAGCCGATTCAGATGATCGGCGATCTGGATCGCATTCCGCTTGCGATTGGGCTCACGATGGTGGCGTTCGGCGGCCACTCGGTCTTTCCGTCCATCTGCAGCTCCATGGCGAACAAGGCGGACTACCCGCGCGTGCTCGACCTCTCGTACTTCATTGTGGGGCTCGTGTACGGCGCCATCGAGCTGGCCGGCTACCTCATGTACGGCGTTGCCACCCAGAAGGAAATCACGCTCAACCTCATCGCGACGTACCCGGGTGTGCTCACTCAGATGGTGGTCTGGACCATCGCGCTAAACCCCATGAGCAAGATCGCCATCACTCTCCACCCCATTGCACTCGCGCTTGAAGAATTCCTGCTCTCGCCAAGCCAGAAGCGTGCTGCGGCGAGGAACAAACCGGGCAAGACGCTGGTATTCTACCGCGCTTTCATTCGCACGACGCTGGGTATGGGTGCATTGTGCTGTGCACTGTTCGTGCCGCACTTTGCGCGTGTGACTTCGTTCCTCGGAGCTTTCTTCGCCATGCTCGTATCGGTGTTCCTACCGTGCGTTTGCTACCTCAAGTTGTTCAAGCACCGCCTGTCGAAGGGCGAGATTGCGCTCAACGCAGGACTGGCAGGACTCTCCATTATCCTGATGTTCTTCGGCACACTCGCGTCGTTCCTGTCACCCGCAGATTAGGATGGCCTCGTCAATTCAGGGCTAGCAGATAGATGATACGAAGAAGTTGCTGCTCACATCGCGTGACCAGCGGCATCCTATATATTCTATAGACGGACAGTGTTTGCACGTGCTTCATTTGCGTCGAGAGCGGCGAGTATTTGCAGGCAACCCGATTGATGTCGTTTCGCGGACAGCGCAGTGCAGTTACGAAGCAGACCCTTCCGAGGTGTCGAGCGATCCAAGTGCTGTGACGGCGGTGCTTGGCTTGGGGAGCTGTATGGAATGGGAGACGGCGATGCCGCCCGGCGGCGGAGAGGGAGTGCAGTGTCATCGCAGCTCCAACACGAGCCGGCCGACGATACTGACGAGACCGAGACAATAAGCAGCGGCGAGGTGGCTCGCCTTGACCGGGATGACATCAAGCTGCAGCAGGGCAACCAGTTGTCAGATACGTGGAACTACCCTGTGCAATCAGGTAGTTTGGCAGCCTCAACTCCGACACATCGGAGACCACGCCCGGGTGTTGAGGTTGTGCACTCACTGGACGAATTGGCGGAGATTTCAAGCATTGCGGCTGTAGTGACGCTGCAACGATGGTACTCGTCCCCTTCCAATTATTGAATGTTCGATTGCGATACTAAGCTATCTCATTGTGAGTAGGTGGCGGCGGCATAATGCTAGGGGCCAACGGGTGACCCAATTGCAAAGGCTCTGTCGAAAGCACGTGCTGCAGCTCATCCGGCGGCGACGTGCTCTGCACGCTCGCTCAAAACTTCATGCTATTGTACTGCAGATTATTTTTCTAGGTATTTTTACTTACAGCACGCTTCATGGCTATGATCATGATCGCCTATATCGCTTTACTCGTGCTGTTACCTGTAAGAGCTATGCTGTTGCTGTGGGGCATGTAGATGGTTTTGTGGTAACGGATTCCTTATGTATGCCCTATAGCGCAGTACCTGGAGACACCATTTATTACATCGGCCTCGGGGGCCTCAAAGATATTCACAGATATCGCCAGTGCCGAAGAACTGTTTGAGTGGCTGAAGGGTCCATTCGTTACCATAACTTACACGGAAGGGAGTTCTACTACATCCATGAATAATCGTGTCATTGGTGGCATTCGCGTCGGCCAACTTCGAGTGCAGGCGTTCAATTGTTCATCACGAGTGACTCCATTCTTCTCCTGGATGCAAGACAGCAATGAGGACGAGGAATTTTTTTGCTACGGTTCAACTGACGGAGAGTTTTCGTTAAACACCGAGTCGACCGATCCTATTCAAGTGTCTAATGCAGACACCTACGTCTTCGAGGGGTTAAATGGCACAGATACAGATACTGAGCGCTCTGCTTTCTTCTCCGAAATGTCAGTGGCTAGTGCACAATATTCGGTGCCACCACCAGCTTACTCTGTCGTTCTCCCACGCTCAAACAAAATCCAAGCTTTTAGCATTTTTGAAGCCCTCGAAAGCAACGGATATATCGATGAAAAAACTCGTGTCGTCATGCTAGATCTCAGCATGTACAATGCCATGCTTCGGCATGTAGCTGTGCTTCGCTTTACAGTTGAGTTTCCTGCCTCAGGCGGAGCTGTAACGTCTCTTAGTGAAGGAGTCGCTCCACTTACGAGCAGCTTCTTGTTGGATGTCGACCATTGGGTGACTTCGGCAATCCACATCACTGTCATATTGTTTTACGCGTACTTCTTCCTGGATGAAGTTCTTGCGATTGCGCGCTCTCACTCACGGCAATGGCAGTACCAATCTGTTTGGCAAAGATCAAATCTTGGGAAGACTCATGTTAAGAGCAAAATGCGGCCTAGTCCTCTTCATCGCCGCCACGGCGCTGGTGTGAGACTTGTTGGGATCTTTTGTTATATCGCTGTGTGGATGCTGCGATTGGTAGCTCTGGTGAAGCGGCCTTCCGAACTTCCATTAGACTCAGACGAATTCGTTCCTTTGAGGCCGTACGTGGAAACTTTCCGTGCTGCTCAGCTTGCACTGAGTGCGTGTGTTTGTTTGGCATGGCTTGAGTTACTTCTTAAGCTACGAGTGTCCCTACACGTAGACTTACTAGTTCGTGCTGTGGTGTGCGCTACGCCACAGTTGTTTGCATTAATAATCATGGTGTCACTGGTAGTTATGGGGTACGCTAGCGCATGCCTTATTGTGTTTGGAGCACAATCGTCACTTTTTCAAAGCTTACCAGAAGCATTGCGCTCGCTGCTGGCAGTTCTACTTCAGACAGGAACGGGGGCTGGAGCAACTGGTTCGTCTGCGCTACTTGGATTTTCGTCTCACTCGTATGGAGAAGTTGGTCATGATGCTGCAGGAACGTCAACATTACGGACACTGTTGCTTGCTTGCTTCTTGTTGTTTAATGTCTTCGTGGCAGCCAATCTGTTTTTGGTCGTTGTGTACGAAGGATACTTGAAGGCGAGACGAGAGATCGATATCGATCGGCAGCAATCGCGTCAGCACAGAGGCCGACTCCTTGATGAAAATGATGACAGAATTGATGCAGCTCCCATGCATCTCGATTTACGGAATGAAGCTAAAGTGTACTTTCACGCAGTGATTAACAAGTTCATTAGCTTTGCACCCCGTCGACTGAGAGTAATAGCAAAACGAAGTAGGGCAGCAGAGATGCAGAGCTCAGTACTACCTGCCGATGTTGATCAAACGTTAACATCAGAGTATGATGGGGGTGACGACAATTACCGCGAAGATAGTTCATCCTCACCTAAACAGCAACGAGTAAATTCCAAATATGCCAGAGGTCCATCACACTCGAGCCCAAACAGAGGTCGGAATCGAAGCCATATCCGTGGTGGTGCTCAAGATCCCCCAAGTGATAACACAAGGCTGCTAGAAGGAATGGTGCTGCAGCTAGCTCTGCAAAACGAAGCATTGCTACGAGCTGTCAACGAGCTTAAACAAGACGTCCAGGCTCTCCAGCGAAATGGTGATATGGGTCTCAGTGACCGCGACATACTACGTCGCGGATCCCTTATACCGATGCCAGCAAGAGCACAAAGGCAACGAAAGCCCTCAATTGCATCCAGCGGAAAGCCACTTGTCACGATTCCTGATTCACAGAACAACCTAACACTGTAAGCGAGAGATCCTTGCAGCCAAGGCCAAAAGGAGATGTGCTTGTAAACTAGAGTATATTAGCTGGATGAAGAGAACTAATGGAGCTAGCAGTGTGGCTTTAGACCATATCCTTGGGTGACGTATCTTCGTTCTCTTTGCTCTTGTCCTTGCTAGAGGAAGATCTAAAACTTGAGAATGTGATCGACCGGCGCTTCGGTAAAGGCTTTCGTGGGTTTGCTTCACGGGTAGCTGCTGGCAGGCCCACCTCAATATCGTCAACGCTGCGCCGCGTACACCGTCGAGATTTTCTGTCAAACAAAAAGCAAAGGTCAGCATGTACATAGAGGTATAGTTTTGGTATGAGCACGCAGGTACTCACCGACTCGACCTGCGCCGACTTAAAAGTCCGCTCTCCTGTGAACGCTGGAAACCCAGCCCACCTAGAATTTCGGATATGCCCACAGTTGTGGACATGTCCAGGTAATTGTCAATCGCTTGGCGGTTAGCGTGCTCAGATGGCTCAGTTTCACTGCGTCGGTCGTGGCCGCTGTCTTCATCTTCCGATTCTTCAGTCGTGCTTTCTTCATTCAGAACCTCCAGAATAGAGGAGAGCAACTCCCGACCAGCATGACCAGTATCGGTTCGAGCGGCTTCTTCCTGCTCGACGACGACAGCATCTGTGGAAACGCCTTCTGGGACGCGAGTCAATCGCGAATCTGAGCTCTTCGGCGGCTCTTGCTTCGACTCTGGCGATGACGTGAAGCTAAATCCGCGTTCTACGTTGCCCTTGCTTGCTGTAGTTGATGGCGCATGCTTCCGGCGTGAAAGAAGCACAACGCCAAAAATGCTAACACCGATGCCAAGCACAAACATGACTGCCTGCAAGACCGAGAAGGTGCGGATTTCCTGGAAGTAGATGACACCACCAAGCACACCACTAATAACCCAGTACGCCTGATACACGGGAACCATCGAGAGCGCGTCGTAGTGGACTAGTCCACCGTTCAGGTACTTGATCTGGAGACTAAGACAAACTATCAGAGCAAGCGCAATCAGGTATGTCTGATACCGCCCGAAACAGCTAGCATCACCGTTGAATACTCCCTTCAGCAGTTCTGCCGACGATTTTGCAAACAGGACTGATTGTCCACCTAAGGTACCCGCCAAACCAGCATAACCGACGAGACGGATCGTCGACCACATACCAGGTGTGCCAACTTGGATAATCCGATGCCGCCTGCTCATCAAACAGAAAATATCAACGATCTTGATAGCTGCAAAGTGGGCAACCACTGCAAGGAAGACCACGCAGAAGTAGACGATAGTGAGTGGGTCCCTGTAGAGCGCCATGAGCATGTCAAGGTTGTACGACGGAGACGTATGCGATGCAAACACGACGGCAATCGTTGCGCCCACGAAAATAATTAGCGTCGACACGATATCTTTCTTGGTCAGCTTTTCCTTGTTGAAGCACGGCGCGAGCATCATGTTCCACACCAACGTAAGTGCCGCGAGCGGCGCCAAGAGACTCTGCGGCGCTAACCCAAACGCGACAAAGTCCAGCACCGAGCCTACAGCACAAAGCACAAAGCCCAGCACCCAGAGTGGCAACCTATACGCCGGCAGAGGTTCTGGCCCGAGTTCATTCTGTTTCAGCGCCTTCTTCTGCAAGTTGATGCCCACACTGGCCAAGAACGAGAACACCACTGCAATAGTGAAACCAATGACCCAAACCGCACGGTTTGGGCCGTCGTAGTCCGTGTCGAAGCACTTGCCCTCGTCACTGACCCCGGTCACAGGCGCGTTCTCATCTCCGCACGCCGCCGTCTGCATCGCAGACAACGTGGCCGTCGACAGCGTCGCGATGCAGTCCGTCCTGACCGCCTCCTTGCAGCTGTCGAGACACAGCGCCTCGGCCGTCCCCATCTCGCAGGCGTTGAACACTGCAAGGCATTGCGTCCGCTTGAGCACCGTCGTGCAACTGCTTCCCACGGGCTCGCTCGACGTGTTGACCAGTTTGTTGAAGTTCTCCTCCGCCGTGGCGTCCTGCAGCAAACAAGGAGGTGCGACATGAGCAAAACGACCGAAAAGGTAGTTTCCTTCTACTTCTTCTACGTTGCTCTACCATGGACTGCCACGAGCCCCCGGAGCGACAGGCCGAGTAGAGGACGAAGGCGCCGCAGAAGCTCAGCGCCGACGCGTCCGGCACGTCGCAGGACGCGCAGGTGGCGCCGGTCGGCGCCGGCCGCCACGCGAGCGCGAGCAGCAGCCACAGGGCGAGCGGCGGCATGGAGGCGAGTGGGGAAATGGCACTTGGCGGCGCGCGCGACGCCCGATTTGGCCTGGAAACGGACTGCCCATTATAGCTGCTGAATCAGGGCAAGTTACGGGGTGCGGGAAAGTTGCTGGGAGCGACACACTTGGTGTTCGTATTGCGACCATCGAAACGCTGCGACAGGGTGGCGACGTGTAGCCATCTGCAGTGCAAGATCCATCGGATGCCAATGGCAGCGAGGACAGATGGCTGGCGTTGGTGAATGGCGTGGGTGAATGGCGTGGGTGAAGTTTTGCTGCGAGAGGTTCTCGGAGCGGTGACGAGTTTGGCGCCTGTTGTGCAACGAACATCGTCAGCCGGGCGAGGAAGACCCCTCTTGAACATTTGTCGGAACATTTTGTCTCGTAGTTCAAGCAGCGCGACGGACCGAGATCTTGGCGCACTACGCCACCACGATGGTCGACTTGTCCAACTTTACCGTGATACCGCCGTGCATAGCACTCGTGTAGCTCGTCTCCGTATTCTGGTGCTTCACGCTTGCCGCTGTCCTTACATACCTTCTCTAGTAGCGAAGTAGCTTGCCTTGAGGGTCTCCCTAAACTTCTTCTATACGCACGCCACCAGCTTGCATGACGTCACCCGTGAGTTGTGGTAGTTCGCTGTGCGGTGACTTGATGAACAACTAGTCGTCCATGGTTTGAAAGGCAAACGCTATCATTGTTTTTGGTGGTCCTCCACCTTTTTGTTGTTTATTCGGGGGCCTGCAACCTCTTCCGTACTACGAGAGCAGGCTTACACAACCGATTGCAAAGTGAGCGAGTATCGCTTCCGATCAAATTGTAGAACTATGTCGTACGTTTCATTGATGGGTCAATAGACAAGCAGAATGTGATCTTGAGCTATTTCTCCGGACCGGTAACTCACTTTACCAGAGCCCTCTATCGACGCCTGGTTCTATCAATTTGCGGCTTTGCGGTGGCACCGATACTATACCGGAGTGACCGAATTAATCCTTGTCCCAACAGAAATTCTCTACATTCCAGAATCCGCCGTCTCGAGGAAAGATGAAACTCTATTGTGCGATTGTTGGCGTGGCGGGAAGTGCACTCTCCGTGCGAGTGGACGAGAGTGACTCGGTGGATGACCTGAAGGAGAAGATTAAGGAGAAGAAACCGAACAGGATTCAGTGTGATGCCGACGAGCTGCAGCTCTTCCTGGCGAGGAAGGACGAGGGTCGCGGTCCGTAGCTGACGCAACTTGACGGTGTGAGGGACACTAATGGCTACACACATTTACAGATTACGGACCTCGATCTACGAGATGTTGGGCTGGGAAGTGGAAATCTGGGCCAAGTGAGTATCGAAGACAAGGCCGCTGGAAAGGGTCATGTGCACGTGCTGGTGGCGTTGCCTCCTGGGACAAGTAGTGCATCTATTACGGACGGGACGGACTTATGGCTATCGAGATTTCAAAATGAAGCATTTGCGGAATCACGTCACTTCTGAAACGCAGAGATCTAAAAGAATTTATCGGGCAACCTTTTCCTGTGAAGATTGGGTTACCGCAGTCCGTGCTTCAAGCCTGGTCGAACCCATTGATACTGGGGCGAGTCCTTCGAGATAATTTGTTCGAGGTAAACGACGCTTTGCCGTGCGAACTTTTAAAAAAATACGGTGTTTAGTGTTGCGTTCCTGCATCCGCAGGTGGATGTGTACGCCACAGAGAGTGGATTCCATTATTTCTGGGATTCAATTATCCGTGTCGTGCTGGGGTTTGTGTTTCGGCGTGCTTACATCAACCGGGATTCGAGCGGGAACTCCTCGGCAGGTTTGAAGCGACCCGACTTTTTGTTTTTCTTGGGTCATATCTGTGTATTTCGTGGTGAGGCGAAATAGCCTCATACTTCCTATCACTATGCCTCGTAAGGAGCTTTCTAATAGGCTTGTGTGGTCTTACGGTGGAGTGCCGTATGTGTTGGCTATGCTGCGTCGGGCTTCGAGCTAGAACTATATGCTATCTATCCAGATGTCGTAGAGAAGCGTGACGACATGGGGAAAAGGACCGTGAAAATATCGTTAAAACCCACTATATTGGAGGGTACAACTTCCAGCAAGCGCCGGAGCGTTTTCGACTTGTACTGGCACTTTTGAATTTGTGTCTGCTTTTCCCGGTAATTGTGCGAAACAGTCCGGACTCGGCAGGATCGAGTTCATGGACATCCGTCGCGACAACGGCAAATTGCGGTTGAGTCCGACTTTTGTAGATAAGATTTTATACACAAGAAGAGTATCGACGCGTGAAGCTGATCTACGACTTTTTGAAGCATATATCGGCCGCACCTTTGTGAAATCGTTAATTGCAAAGAGGGTAACATCCTGACTCTCTGAAGCCGTCGTCGAAGGCGCCTCCACAACCAGGTCGTAGTGAATTCCATCGTAGAGCAGGAACATCCGCTGAGTAAAACCTTGGTCTCTCCCGTAGACCAATCGGTTCATACTGGTAACGTCGAAGACCTTTTAAGGTTCCTTGTGCTGATGCAGTTGTCACGGTGGATTCGGACCAACTAATGTTGACACTTATGCCCCGCGGCATTGAGGTGAAACCATGCAGTTTAAGTGAACTGTTCATCGCACTCCAGAACGTTCTTAAGGCTCTTGTAGTCCTCCATCACAACGGGTGGATGCACAGATACATCCGCTGGCCTAACGTGATGAAGCAGACCGATTGCGTTGAGTGGTTCTGAACGACTTTGCTGATGCAGCTCGAAGTCCGCAGAAATATCCCAGTGGCGATCATTTGACGCACGACGAACAAGCGCCAGAGATTTTTGTAGAAGGTGGATCCCACACGACTGCGGTTGACATATGGGCCGTGGGGTACCTGGTGAAGACAAGTGAGATTGAACAGGAATGGATTGCGGAACCCGAAAGCGCTCGTTTTCTAGATCGGTTGATGAACACAGGCCCGATTGCTCGGCCGACGGCAGACGAAGCCTTACAGGAGTCACAAGGCCAATGTGTGCTCAAGAAGCGCAAGCGTACTTGATTATTTACAGTGGTGGCACTGTACCAGTACGCCGAAAACAAAGTGATGAGATGGTGAGCTCCATCGACACTTTCAAGAGATTTGAGAGAATGAAGGCGTACTGCTACCATCACACCCCGAACTAAGTTGGAAGAGATTGCAGGGCAAAAGCACAGAATATATACCAGAGGAAGTACGCCACCGTCTGAGCGCCTTAACAAATTTATTGCCTTAGGCGAACACCATTTTTGGTTTTGGCTCTTCTGGTAGTTTTCTTGAATACGGTTTTGCGATCTGCTTCGCTTGTAGACTTAGTGAACATGGCTGCGAAAGAGGCGGCGTTGCTAAGCAAAACGACCTCAACAAGCACGAAAGGGGCAGTAACTCCTGCGTCCTATGTCGGCGGATCATATTCCAACATGTAAAGCTTTAATGTATTAGTAAGGCGGTGTAGATAGATTTTAAAAGCACCTTTAGCAAGTAATCCCCGCATGTTAAAGCCTCACCAAAAGAGAAAGCACAGCATATTCCGAGTCGATCACTTGCTCCCAATACCGCCTGGCTGTAAAATGATTTGGGTCTTCAGCACCTTTGACGAATGTATGGCGCAATCGATCAATTTGCGCAATCCCGATCGAAACATTGGAGTTGGTGGCGAGCAGGTTTGATGCATCCACACCACGGATTGCAAAGTGAATTGCACTGCGAATGTCCTCCGATGTAGCAAGTGTAAATTCTCGCACGCTACCGCCGGAGTAGTAGAATCGTTCTTCCATATCCTCCGTGGCATAGATAAAAAAAACGAGGTTTCCCATCAACAACAAATCCTTTTTTGCCCAACAAGGCAATAGACAGCAGTACGCATCAACTCGTTCTTGCGACTTTAGATCCAGTTGCTGCGACGTTGCCAGCAAGTTATACGTCTGCAAACCTTCCGGAATTTTTTTTAACTCAAATCCATCCAACAGCAGCCACACATTGGATGTGCCGTGTGGCTGATGAGTCCTTCATATAAGTTGATTGCATGTGGTGCTTTGCATCTCAGCAAAATGCACGACCTTGCCAACTTCGTAGCCCAAGTAAAAAAGACAGTCCTCCTGTTTAAGCTTCGTTAGTCGCCGGTACACCAGCGCATTCTTCCTGTGCTTGAACACGAGATAAAATGCCATCACGCACAACAGCGTCGACTTGCCAATGCCCGGCGATCCCATCAGAATGCTCTTCATGCTCGCGTGCGGATTAATGTTGCCCACAGTCGACTCTCGAAACCATCCATGAACAAGTATCGATACGACCTGCTTCTCTTCCAATCGCCAAAAATCTTCCCCTTGCTGGTGCATCCACCCAAGCTGCTCAAATAACTCCCAGATCCAAGGAATCTCGTGCACAGCATTAAGGGCCCATTCTGTCAGTGAGGTACATTCCTTCACGAACTTGTCCGGTTCGTTCAGGATAATGGTGCTTGGAGTTGCAGTTGATTCGGCCGCTGGTGCTACAGTGCGACGAGCAAAAGGGACTTCCACAATTAGCGCGTTGTCCTCATCGTTTCCGAGTTCTGCTACTGAGGACGACGATTTCCGCAGCTTCTGCCGATTATGGTACGCCGTCGTCTTGTTTGCAAAGACTGCGAGATCGGCCGCGAAACATGCTCAGGGAGAGTAGGATACACTTCTGCGAACACTGCTTTCCGTAGATGAAGAACAATCTGTGCATCGTCAGGAGTGTTACCAGGTCGGCCGCTATCCACGCCTCGCCACTCAGAAACACCAGCTCGAACCACTTCTCCACCATTCCTTCTTTCCGACGGGAAATTCGAGAATGGTAGGAAAGAAAAAATAACATCAGTGGCGAGTCCATCAGTGGTCATTAATTTTTGCACTGCAGATGGCTACACTTCATACAGACACTGGTCCATCATACTTCTCAAAAGCGCATGTTAGACTGCACTTTCTCAGAAAAGCTGTTACTTCGTTTGAAATCCGATGATTTAATGAGTCCTCACAAGCCATTACACCACCTTCGTCAAGAATATACTTCAAGTACGTGTTTGACAAATAAGTATGCACATGTACACGACAATGCAAGCTCAATTGCCACTACACAAAATATCAAGAAGGACACGCACGCCATTGATGCCGCCATAGGCTGCTACCAAAGGTACGATGTTGTAGGTTTCAAAGTATTCATTTTTCATAGCCAATGCTTCACATCTCCTCTCAGCTTGCTACGCAATATTACGATTAACTTATAAAGCGCCTAGGCCGTCGACGTCGCGGCCGGCGGTGCCATCCATTTCGCATAGATGCTTTGGGAACTGTTAGCCCCCTCCATGAGCTCCAGCGCCTTGTCGCGCGTGAGATTGCGCGGCAGTTCGTCGTGGCGCCACAGGAACGAACGTGGTTTGCGACGGGCGTTCACCTCGCGGGTGAGATCCTCGACGATGCGTGTGGGGTCAGACGAGTTTGAGCAAAGTTGCACACAACGAGACTTGCCATCTTGCGAGCGCTCGTAACGCACCACACCGCTTTCCGCCAAGAAATCCAGCGACTGTTTAATGCTCTCGCTGCAAAGAGCTTCGGCATGCGAGAGCTGCTGACGTAAGAACAGCTCCTTTGCAAGAACCTGCACACGTCGTACAACGTCGCGCTCTGTGTGCTCGCTGTCGGCGCCTTCCCCAGCAGGAAGGAGGCTCCACAGTCCTTGCGTGGTTAGCCATAGCGAGTCCATGAAGGACCAGTTCAGCGACAACACAAAGCTCGTCAGCTTTGAAGTGTTCCAGCGGCTCAAATCCACGGTCACTGTACCCGACGACTCGTCAACTTCACACTCAGTTGCATCCGCAAGGAATTCGGCCATACGAGCTTCAATGTCGACCGGTTCATGACGGCAAATATGGCGCAGGAAGTGCCAGATCTTCTGTGCTTGCTGCTGCACCACCCAGATATCCACTTTGTGCTTTGTTGGGTAACTATCGTCACATTTAGAGCGCTGGCGAAGAACGGCATCAAGTGCTCCAACCACAGCCATCTCCTGCAGGAAAATGTGGAGAAGGTGATTTCGGTAGAAACCCAGCTCCAACGCTCGCACTGGGTACTGCAGTTGCGGAGATACTACGCTGTTGCATTTTGTATCAACCTTCAGAATTGAAAGCGCGTGGGCAGCGATATCATCATTCTCCACGTGTGCCACCGTCGCACCCCGCTTCTCCAGCTCCTCCACTAACCACACTGTGCGAGTCTCCAGCATCTCCTCCGTCACATACGCGCGCTTCCACATGAGCAATGCTGACACAATGGCAGTCGAGGTAATTGTACCAGAGGTTTGCATGCGCTCAGCCACAAGCTCAGACGAATCCTGAAGCGAAGAAGTCTCTGTTAGAGGTACCGGTTCGCCAAAGCGCACATACGAGTGACCGAGTCGCAGAAAGAAGAGGTCCCACACGGAACGGAACAGCACAGCCAGACTCTCCTTCTCCTTCGGTTTGCCCAGTAACTGGTTGGCATATCCATCGACCTCGTACACCTTGTCGTAGTCCAGCGAGATCGGAACAACCAGCACAGTCTTCTTGGCATCATTACTTTCGTCGTTATCAGTAGCACTGCATGTCGTTCCCTTCACGTAATTGAGGAACATGGTCATGAAGCCCAAGCGAGGCTTGCACACGCGACCATGGCGAGAGCGTCCTCCTTCAATGAACACCTCTACGGGGTTACCATCGTGTAGTAGCTCATGAACGTACTGTTCTAGCACCTCCTTATAGAGGTGGTCGTTGCGGAAGGATCGGCGAATGAAAAAACTGCCGTTGGCTCGCAGGAAAGAACCCACCAAAGGCAAATCGAGATTATTGCCTGCAGCAATACGTGGGAGCGGGATGCCGTACGCGAAGCACAAGTAGCTAATAATCAAATAGTCCAGGTGGCTCTTGTGCGTAGGCGCGAATACAACGCTGACGTCGCCTTCAGAAGCCTCCAGTACTCGCCGAACGTGGTGGAGCGATTCCAAGTCCACGTGGAGCCCATTGAAAAGCAAGCGCCACGTCTTGGTAAGCAACCATCCCAGACAGCGCACAGCGGGCATGAACATATCCGATTTGAGGCTCTCGAAGATGCGCGTCACCCGCTTCAGATCCGCATGTGTGAGCTCCGTGCTGTCTTCCTTGTCCGCCGTAGCCTGCCTCACGCGCGCAATAAGATTCCGGTGGTGCGTGTCCACCGACGACGGCGGACGCCCCAACAGGTTCACGCCCACACCAGAGCGGCAAATAAACAGCAAGTCCAGCACCGCCAGTCGCAGATCCGCCAACTGCATCAATAGACTCGGCTGCGGTTTGGTCGAGCTCTGCGCGAGCAGATTGCTCGCCGACTCGGCGCAGCGCTGCTCGATTGACGACAGCAGCCACGACGGTTCCATCACGTTGACGAAGCCATGCTGCCGTCCGCTATCACTGTCATCGTCCTCGCAGTCCTGCATCAAGTGGGCCTTGCCCGGCGCCTGGAAGTCGTCTCCGTCCACCTCCACATCCACAGAAACCTGTTGCGGTGTATCCTGCTCTCTCTCGTCCTGTTCATCCTCGTCGCTGTCCTCAGCAGCACTGGAGTCACTGGAGCCCAGCAGCTCCACGTCCACCCTGGGCGTGTGCTGCCTCTCCCCCGACGGCAGCGCCGCCCAGTCCTGCTCCAGCGCGCCGCCCCACTTGTCCGCGGCCAGCTGCTCCGACTTAAGCCGCAGCGACGCGGCCTTGGCCTGCTCCGCGTCCAGCTCCTTGTCGTCCTTGCGCGCCTGGATGGCCACGGCCAGCGCCATGCTGGACGTGGCGACGGCGCGCGCGCCCGCCTTGGCCGCGCCCTCGCGCTGCTGGCTGGCGTCCGTCTTCTTCAGCAGCGCGCGCACCTTGTCCTGGTACTTCTGGTAGCGCAGCTGCAGGCGCAGCGCCGCGCCGTCCGGCACCAGCAGCGGCCGCAGATGCGCCGGCAGCTTGGGGCCGCTGCCGGCGCCCAGCGGCGCGCGCGGGGCCCCGCGCCACTCGTCCAGCCGCGAGTGCGCCATGTGCTTCTTCCCCATCGGCTTGAGCATCTTGGCGGCGCGGCGGTTGTCCTCCTGGCCGCGAGTGAGCGGAAGGTGCGGTGGGGAGCTCTCCTGGAACGCGGCTCTGGAACCTGGAACTGGAGCCGGAATGATGGTGATCTGCTGAAAGAGCGAAGTTTTAGCCGCGGTGTTGCGAGAATTTATACACGCCGACCAAAAGACAACGTGCAAGACTGTGGAAGGCGTCAGAAGAGCTGATGAGGCTATAATGGTGGCAGGAGTGCTGTTAAAAGCTCTAGATACACAGACATCATCGTTTCGTTTAGTGCTGTTGCCGCAAGTCGCTAGCGTGAGCAGCACAAGCGGACAAGGCTAAAACCCCAGTGATTATTTTTGTCATACTCCAATATTCTTTCATCATCGACCATAGCTACTACTTTGCCATGACACAAAGCACGAACCAGTGCAAGAAGCGAGCAAGAAGACAAGCAACGTCAGCTTCATCAGATGGCTGTCACTTGTCGAGGCTGCCTCATCGAAAGACGGTGTTGCGTCGCTCTCCATCTGGGAGTACGCACTTAACGAATGAGCTCTGAGGGGGCTCCAACACAAAATCGGCTTTTTCTCGGCTATTCATTTAGGTTCGATCCAGAACGTTTACTCGACCGTAGCAAAAAACCTCAAAATGGCGGATAAGTATCATTTCGTTTTGTGTTGACTCATATGTGCAGCGCGCAGAGGCTTACCTACAGGGTTGATGCCAATCGTGATGCCAGGGGTGTACGCACTGGAAACTTTAACTAGGCCAATCAAGAGCATCATCTTTGAAGGGCGCGTTTCTTTCATTATTCGTGGACATATAGTTATTCTAGACGTGCTCTAGCAATACACGCGTGAATAGCACCAACGCCCCACACTCACTTATCTTCACTTCGTGCGCGAAGGTGCGACCACCTGTCTTCATTTCATCCAACTTTAGTACTTTGCGTAAGATTGAGTCCAGTTTCTACTGCCATAGCACGTGTACGCGTGAAAAAATGCATGTCACTTGGATCACACTAACCACGTATTGGATGACCGCGGAGTTGTTGTACAGCCTGATAAAAACGACAAAAAGCGTGAACGAGTTGATCATTTAGTATGCCAAGTCAAAACACGTATAATACTCTTAATTTTTAAATGTAGGATTTCATTAACTAGATGTAGATCTTTGCGATTTCCTTTCTAATATATTTATTATTACCTTAAAACGATTGCTGTAGAGTCAAAACTTCCATCTCTTAAAACAAAGTAGCACATGCACGTTAAAACAGATACATCGTATTTTTAAATGCAGGCTTGCAAAGCCAATTAGGGAGCTATTTGTTGTTCGATACTTGTGTGTTCTCTTTTGTTGCCATAATATTGAATAGAGAACACAAGGTGGCAGACCATTATGCATGGAAGGTGAATGCGAGGGGCGTAAGTTGCCAATACCAGGGATCTATCACCCTCAGCTATTATCCCAAGTCACCAGTACTGCTCACGATGGAGGCTGCGGTGGCTAATTGTGATAGTACAAACGTGATCTTGGGGTGGGTGTTTTCCTGCGCTCCTGCGGTTACCATGACATCAATTATTGCCTTCGACAGAACGCTGTCTGATGCGGCTATGGCGGGTGGAGTGTGAAGCTACGTCTTCCTCGCTGTCTGAAGGAGAAGACGATGGATCAGAGCAATGAAGCGAGCAGCGCCAGCGTGTTGAGCTTGGCTGTGGATTCACGTGTTCAGGAGCCGACAGCTGCGGACACCTGCAAGCAGAAACGCCTCACTGAAAAAGAGGTGATGATCGAGCAGTTTGATCCGTGCGATTGATGCAATGACCGCGAAGGAGAGGAAGGTGAGCGTTGCACCAGCTTTAACAGTCTTGGAGAAAGCAGGTGCTCCGGGGCGAAGTCGCAGTACTGGTCACCGTCAGCGTTTTTTGGCTACTTTCAACCGTTCGTTGGGTTGGTGTATCGTGAAGCATTTTACGCCTGTTATGGTGTATCTGCACCGACAATCGTTCGGTACAACCTTCAGATAGTTGATGGCTTCATTGGGGTGAAACGGCACGACAACCAGAACGCTTTAACACTGGATGCGGACTGGATTGTGCAATGGTTGAATAATGTAGCGTCCTCGATCGGTGAAGTCGTTCCAGCTCGCGTGCGCAGACAGAAACTTATGGAAAGTTGAAGAAGGTCGTGACATCGGATAACTTCACGATGCTCCCTTCATTCCTAACCTGGGACAAGCTGTACGACCCAACTGCAGCTGGCAGTAGCAAGTGGATGAAAATCCCGTCGCTATCCAGCTTCCGTTCTATTGCAGCAAGGCACTGCAAGACTATTATTATCCAGTCTCCTAGGAGTAACGTGTGAGATGTATGTTCTATCTACAAGAGTCGTATGCGTGGTGCGCCAAGTGTTGCGTCGACCGAGATGTTTGGGAAACACACCGAAGCAGCGCGGATTATGAGGTGCGGCGTTAAGTGTCTTTTTGTTTTAATCTAGCGATTAGTATCAGCGACTAACTAGGTACCTCAATGCAGACAGGAGTACAAGAACGACGTCGCTGCATGCTCAGACTCAGCTGTGGTCATCACCATGGTCTACGCTCAAAACTCGACGATTCCCTCCGTAGCAACAACACCATCCGACTGGTATTTCTTGTCGCTCCTCTGGGTGCATGTTTTCGGAGTTGCAGTAGCAAATACTGGCAAACAGTACAACTTTGTATACAACGAGCGTCAAGGGGGGAAAGGGACTAACGAGATCAACTCGATGCTGCATTACTTGCTCGATGAAGTCGTCCTTCCGATGAAACAGAAGAAACTGACTGTATACGCAGACAATTGTGGAGGCCAAAACAAAAACAACTACGTGCTGGGGGTTCTACTGATGGTTACTCAAATTGGATAGATTGAAGAGATTGACTACAAGTGTTTCGTAAAAGGTCATACGCAGAATGCGTGCGATCGGGGGTTTGGACAGATGAAACGTCATGTACAGCGACAAGATTGCTGGACGATGGAACAAATAACGCAAGCCGGTGAAAATTCCTCCAGCGTCAACAGTTGCATCGAGTTTTCGGACGAGACAGCCTTCCGCAACTACAAGTTTGTGTTGGACGACATGTACAAAAAGGTAAAGTCTATTCAGAAGTATCAGGTTTTTAGTATGCGCAGCAGTGACCCAGGTGTGGTGGAGTGCCGGATTCTTCCAAGTGACGTGCCTGTTCGTTACGATGTCCGACGTGCATACGATCAAGTTCTGGTCGACAACGAGCATGCAAAACGCCTTCTGCTAGTGCACTTGAATAAACTACCACCCCCTGAGATCAACGCAGAAAAAGCAAGTCAAATGTACAAGTCCATCCGCCAGTACGTGCCCGCCGAGTATCAAGACGATAGCCTGTATGCAAAGCCAAGCTCAGAGCAAGAAGAGAACTCGAGATCAATCAAGAGAGGCGTAAGATACAGCAGATAGTTGGAAAATGATGCTAAAACGCCCAAACAGAACGAAATGATGCAAACGGTAAAACAGTTGTATAGTGAACGTTTTATGCTCAGATGCGCACTTAGCGCTCATGTACGGTTTGAACCTGTTCTATACGTCATTGGCGCATCTAAGTGCGGCATTGGTATCAAAATACCCCAAACTCCAAAAAAACGCACTTAAGCAAAGTTTGAATTTTCAAAAGTTCAAATGGTCATACCTTGGCGCCAACTTCAATATTGAAGTTAACAAGTACATCAATCGAAAGAGCTCGTCAAGATAATCGAAAGATCTTGACGAGCTCTTTCGATTAAATGCAATAACTCAAAAAGTAGGTTTAATTGCTAGTATCATTTCGTTTTGCGTTGACTCATATATGCATTCTGCCAGAATAGCAAAAAGAGATTTATACCTGTTACTGTCAAGCATGATATACCCCAAATATAACCCGCCAACGACTGAAATCCTGAACTGGATAGATGTTCGTAACCAAAAGTCCGGAACTGGATCTAGAACCTCGAAGTCTGTTTTATGCGATTAAAACTAGAAGTCTCTTCTAGATTCTGAAAGTTAGGAGTGGAGCTTGAATCTGAAACTCGACCACCAAAACACATCTCGATGGCCATGCTGCTGCGATGCTGGCATTCGTCCGCCGCGTTGCGTGCACCCCGCGCCTTTTGCCCTGCTCTATCTCGTGCTGCATCATCGTCTGCGTCCTGTGCTTCCCCCGACGGTAGCCGCTCCAGCGACGACTCCCAGCCAGCGGTGCACGTGCCCGTCCTGCTGCAGGAGACCGTCGCCGCCTTCGCTCGCAAGCGGCCGGACGCCTCCACGCCTCGTTTCTTCGTAGACGGCACCGCAGGCTTCGGCGGTCACTCGAGGGCTCTTTTGCAACACTTTCCTGACGCCAAACTGCTCTGTGTGGACCGAGATCCGGAAGTGCTAGCCATCGCCCAAACAAACTTGGCAGAGTTTCATGGTCGCGTAAGCTTCCAGAATGGGTCATATGCAGATTTGGCGACGCATCTGGAGGCTGCTGCGTTTCCTGACGAGGTGGACGGGATTTTGGTGGATTTGGGGGCCAACAGCTTCCATTTTGATGCTGCCAGACGCGGCTTTAGTGTGCTGAATGACGGACCATTGGACATGAGGTTCAATCAGAGAGACACGGAGACACCGACAGCGGCAGACGCTGTGAACTCGCTATCAGAAGTGCAACTGACTAAGATTTTTAAAGACTATGGAGAGGAGCGGCTTGCGAAGGAGTTTGCGAAGGCGATTGTCAGGGAGCGAGAAGAGAGAGGCAAGGTGTTTGAGACGACGCGAGACCTGCGCGAGTGCATTGAGCGCATTGCCAACATGTGGAGATCGTCTGACAAGGGGAAAAGCAAAAAGAAGAAAGGGAAGAGAGCGAGCAAGATTGGCAGCACGCATCCAGCAACGCGCTGCTTCCAAGCGCTGCGTATTTACGTGAACGACGAGCTCAACCACGTCGAAAGTGGTGTGAAGCAGCTCGCAGCTCATCTAGCCCCCAACGGACGACTCGGTACGATGCAAGTGTTGTTGTTGTGCAGCTTGTTTATACTAATCGATGCGGATTGCTTGTTCTTCGTGGGGTAGTGACAATTGCGTTTCATTCGCTGGAGGACCGGCCGATCAAGGACTTCTTCCGTGACTTGGTGCGACCAATAAATTATGATGGAGTGTATTGTGATGTTACTAACATATCTATTCGACCTCAGGACAAGCAAGGTAGACTTGGTTCGGATGACGACGATGACGACGACGAATGGGAAGATGAACATAAAGACGAAGAAGGCGGTGAGGATGAACCTAAGAAAGACATTGATCCTCTGAATAACAAACGCTTCCGCCTACCTCGGAGAAAAGCCACTAAGGCTACTGCTGAGGAAATTGCGACAAATTCTCGCGCGCGTAGTGCACGCTTGCGCTGCCTTGAGCGCATTCTGTAACTACAATAGACGCAATGCAAACGGTTCAGCAGACTTAGATTTGTTTAATTCGTACCCAGCTCCTAGATTAATGCGATGACGCAAGTCATAGGTCTTTGCGAGTTTCGCCTGACGACGAGGCGTACGACGCAACTTGACTCTTAAACTCATCCAGATTGTACACGCGACGCCAATCCACCGGTCGCTGACCAGGTAAGCCCAGGAAGTCCACGACATTCTTGAAAATCCCACGTGAGTACGTACGATCAAGGTTTTCGCCCTTGACAACTTCGTTCGTCGTGAGTGCCGCACACATCAGGTAGATATGGAAGAATAGCATGTAGGCAATCCACGCAATCTGCACGACATCCAACAGCATGACGCAGAACAGCACTGGCTGGAAATGCGCGACGCTCCAAACCCAATCAAAGAACCCTGGAGTCGAGGCAGTAACCGCAGCAACCTCGCTGCTCCACGTGCCTATGAGTAGACGCCACAACGAAGTATTCCACTTCCACCATTGCCACTGAATTGTGAATTCTGACACAAGCTCGGGCTGCACACGTGCAAAACGCCAGCATGCAACCAGCTCAAGCCCAATCGATAGCACTGCCGAAAAGAGGAACCCTAAGAAGGCTGCATGGTTGCGGGCACCGATAGCATTCACCACAAACGGGCAGTAATGGTCAAACTTCGCGATGCATGAGTTCAGCTCAGCACAATGTTTTCCGCGCAGGGGTCTCTTGTGCAAACACGTGAGGCAGAGCTTGGTCGCGCTTGGTAACTTCGATTCCACGAGCCAACGTATGTTCTAGACAAACACAAAATGTGAGAATTTTTTCCATCGTTCGATACGTCAAACAACAAGCCTACATGCAGTTTCTCCTCATAGGAAGTAAACACCTCGCCTGGGTCAGAAGTAGCGGTTTTGAACAGCGTGACTCCAATCATAGCGAATGAGACCGCTGCAAACGTGCAAAACGCGGTGCTGCACTCGCGGTTAAATTGAGGGAAGCTGCCAACCAAATACCCGATTGAAGCGACGTTGATGCCGAACATTAACGACGCTGCCTTGCGCTTGTCGCCATATGAGCCCCGTTGCAGGAGTTTGAGCAGCAACATCGCTGCAAACAATAGAGCGATAAGCGACAACATAATGTATAGTGTGCCATTCACTGTCACGATCACATAGCATGCGAGGGGGAAGACAATCCATGGTACGAAAAATGCGAGCTTGTACAGGTTGCCCTCGAGCGTTCGTTTCTGTCGTAAGGCAACAACATCGTGTCTGTGAATAACTATCCTCGTCAACTGAGGCATTAAAACACATTTCATACCGGAATCGAGGTACGTCGAGCAAGGTGCTGCAGTTGTTCGTCTTCTGTTAGAAGATGGCGTGCCGACGAGTCCGGACGAAGTCGCACTCGAGCGATTCCCAACGCTGTGAGGCCTTCTTTGTTTACAATAGTTGTATCAGCACTCACATCGAGCAGCATCCGTACAGCCATCGCAATGTTGTTCATAGCTGCATAGTGAAGAGCTACAAACCACGCAAATATGACCAAATAACTTTTAGCAGCCTGATGCACACTCTTGGCAACCCTCACAAGCTTACATACCAGTGTTGCCATCAGCATCCTGTGCGTCGATACTAGCTTGCAGACTCAGCACCATTCGAAATGAGTCCAAGTGGAACTGCTGTGGCTGGCAAAGTAGCATCAGGGCCGTCTTCTGGCTGGCATCTGCACATCACGCATAAAGCCAAAAGCGGTTAACAGTTATCGAAATGCATCCCCACTTAACCCCCACTCACCTTGCATTCTCTGGTTAACATCTGATCCTTTCGCGACAAAGTATGCTGCCGTAATGGGGAAACAGCGTTGAATCGCCACCAAGAACGGCGAGAACCCCAGACCATCCCTGAAATCAGGATCAGCCCCATGTCGAAGCAGTAGCTCCACCGCATAGATCTGGTTGTGGAAAGCTGCCCAGAACAGCGGCGTCGTCTGCGCTTCACCTCCCGGAGCGTCCACTTTCACTTTTGCTCGTAGCTCTTCATTTCCGAGTAAAAACCTATGACCAGCAAATGGTAAAGTCACTAAAACGTTAAATGTCAAGCCTAACCGCAGCACCGGTGTTTAAACGTACTCCAGCACGCCCATTTTCCCACTAATGGCTGCGAGATGCAGTAAAGTTGCGTTAGAGGCTTCATCGTATGCGTTTACGTCGAAATCCGTGTCCTAAACGCATAAAAGCACATTAACACGCGAAAACAACACGAAAACAGAATCTGGCGGCTAAAAACCTGCTGCACCAGCGCCTGCAGCTCCGGCAGCAGCCCCAGCTTGGCGCAGTCGAAGGCGCTGGGGGCGCCCAACTCGCCGCCGCACTTGGAGCACGAGGAGGCGGCCCCCGTCACGCCGCAGGACGCGCACACGAGACGCAGTGGCGGCATCGCGGTGGTAGTTAGCGGATTGCGCGATAATGGGTGAAGTCAGTATGTAGCCATTGCTTCTGTTAATAGGTACTTAGATAAGTTAAACTAATCGATACAAAAAAGGAGTTTTGATATCCACTTCATGCTCTCCAGGTAACGAAACATAGTGGGTGGTTACACTTTGTATGGAACTTTTGAAGTTGTGTACTGATGTACCGTCCGCGATGAAGTTGAAGTGGAGTAAGAATAGCTGGTCGGCTTATTTTGCTGCCGTGAGCATTTGCGAGATGCTGCATTTCCAGCAGACAGCAGGGGCGTCTGACTAGAGTATGAAGCGGGGAGGCCCTTGTGTCCACCAGCAGAACCTCCGAGCTTCAGCGTCTGGCGCCGCGCATTCCACCACCCACACTACTCCAGCCCCGAGACGCAACGTCGCTACTGCTGCGTGCTTACGACTTTACGCAGAAGGACAGGAGCTCCAGCAGCACAAAGAGCTTCTTTACAGCAAGTTCGGACTGCAGAAAGCTCCTGTGAGGAAAGCTACAATGGGAAGCACAACAACGTCATCAAGAGAATTGCGGGGCGATAAGGCGACTGCAATTACGAGCTCAGCGAGACCACTAAGTTCCCAGCACCTCACAGCGAAGACTGGCGTTAATCAAAGCGCTAGGTCGACTAATGTTGCAGCCAAGCGTGCCTCTGTGCAGAGTTCCGGTACGAGGGCTGTCAATTCGGCTGGAAGTCCTACGAAGGACCGACAAAGCAGTACAGTGTATGTTCCTCCGGGGGGCCGATCACCGACTGCTACAACGATGAAGCAAGTGTTTGCAAAGACGTATTCACTACAGTCCACGCTAGAAAGTAGAGCTGCAGTGGCGCCGAGACGGAAAGCAAACACTACTAGAAGACCATCGTCGCCGAAAAGTGGCACAGCAAAACGAGACCAAAGCCCCGGAAGGCCATCATCAACCAGCGCTTCATCAGTAGGCACAGCTAAAGCCCGCAGAATAAGCACAGCCTGTGCATCAGTATGTCGCGGCAGAACACCCGATCAGCAGAAGCAACCCGACCGGCTCAAGCAAGTGAACAACAGGAGTTCGATCGCTACTGCCAGTCCCGAGATGATCATGGCAAGAGGTAGTCGTGCAAGTATGGTGTCTCCCCGACCAAATCCAATGGTAGGAAGAAGACCGTCAACAGCACCAATCCAGCAACCACCGCAGAAAACTAGAACCTTTTCGGCAATTTTCCAGCAGCAACAACAGCGTCAGGATCCTGTGCTGGTACAAGTTTCTCGCCGCACCTCGTCGCCGATCATGTCACCAGCTGGGCCCGGTGGGCGTCGGCGACCTAGTGTCGCTCCAATTGGTCCCGTGCTGTCTCCTGCTCGTGGAGGTAGCTCGAACTCCGATACAGGAAATCCTGTGTCGTCCCCGGGATCTGGGTCCAGTCCACGTGCGTCGTTTATCCGGCGTGAAAACAAACTTGAAAAGCTTCAAGAGCAGGTCAATGTTCTCAAAGCATCGCTTGGAATCTCAGACGAGGACCTGCAATGGAAGGTTGAAAGCGCTAAAGGCAACGCCTTCCTTGTGGCAGATCAACGTTTGGCAGCATGTGAGGAGCGGTACGATCGCTTGGTCTTTGAAATGCAGGAGCTTTCACAGCCTGCCCGCTGTGCCGACGAAGACAAAGCAAATGTTGCGTTGGCTGCAAAGTTGCGCTCTTTAGAGAAGCAAGCGCAGCAAGTTGCTGAGCTGAAGGCAAGAGCTACGACGTACCAATCAGACATGGTACAGACCAAGAAACATCTACTTGCTGCTCGCGTCGAAGCGGAACTTCAGCGTGCAAAACAAGATTCTAATGCTGCTGCTTCTGCTGCTGCACTAGAGCTAGCTACCTCTAAGCGGCTAGAGAGCATAAAAGAAGGCCTCTTAGCCGCACAACAGCAACTTAGAACAGAGCAGGGAGTACTGCAGACTTTACTGGAGTGGCTTGGAACCGAGACTGATCGCTTTGGAACTTCTCTTGCTGCTGAAGATTTATCGCCCTCGCCAGTAAGCTCTGAGCAAACTCTAGAGGCCAAGCGCTCGCTGCTTTACACTCTACGCACAATCCCTGAGTGCACCCAAGGCAGCGGTCGATTATCCACACTTTGCTCCCAGGCTACCCAGCTTGCTGCAAAAATTACAGCTTCTCGAGCCCATGATTTAAAACGCACTGAAGCCGAGCTCGAACGCACAATGCGAGATGTAGAGATCTGGAAGACACGTCGTGAGCAAGCAAAGGAGTTTGCTCAAGAAATGCGAAAGCGGGAAGCCGAATGGCAAGCATCCCAACGAGATAAAAACGAGGAAAGTCTGGCGCTATTGCGTACCTTCATCCCAAGCGATATCGCTGATCTGTCTGTTGAATCCATCATTGCTCGAGCTCATCAAGGTTGCAGCGGAGTTGGCTCAGGGGTGTTGTACACATACGATCTCGCTGCATACCTCAAAACAAACCGCTTTCTACACTGGTTGGTTACTCATGAAGACGATATTGCACGAGCCAACTTTTTGGCGATTGAAAGTGCGCCATTCTTCATGGATTTTGCAAACTATGATATTAATGAACTCCGCGCGCTAGCACGGGTTCTCCCAGATACCTTTGCGTTTGACAAGGATGGTCGAAAAAATGCATGGCGTACGTCATTCATCGAGCATGTTCGTCAGCTTACAGCTCAACAGCAACACGAAACGATTAAGGCTGGTTGGGATCCTGTCAAGCGAGCACGACGTGACGTGCAGCTACCAGAACTTACCGCTCGTCAGCAACTCAACCCAATTTTCTGCTACCCGACTGATGCTGAAATCGACACAAGGGTGAACAAGTTCGAGCGTCAACGAGCCAGACTTGAGTCCAAGCGCGCAAGGCTGAAAAAGCTTGACGAAGAATTCATACCGCAAGCTAAGGCAGAATATGTGGCGGTTGCTGAAGATGCACGAAACGAAGATCTCCAGCATGCTTTTGGTAAGGCCACGCTGATTGCATTACGCGAGGAGGCCAAGCAACAGCATCTAGCGCTTTGCAAAGAGAGAGACGCCGCTAAAAGTGAACTAGCTCACGGAGAGCGCGCATGGGCAGCGATGACACCGTCATTCGAGCAGTATAAGGCGGAGGTCGCACAGATTCGAGCATTGGACCCAGAAATTCGCAATGCACCACGTATCCAAGGGCCATTTCCTGCGTGTATCGATCTCCAGCCTCGCGAACGCGCCGCATTCAAAAAGCTGTCCGTGGAAGAAGAGGCCGAGGCACGTAAAAGAGAATTGGACAGCGCTATCGCAAAGCGGAGTCACGATATTAGCGAGGTCGTCGTTACTGAGGAGAATTACCAAACCACTGCAGTACCGGAAGTGGCATCGGTGGTTCTTTCATTGACTGAAGCAGAGATGGAAGCAATACGCCTAATGCAACTCGAAGATAAGATATTGGATGCGATAACAGAGCCTATTGTAACACCCGAGACGCTAACAGAACTAACAGAACCACCAGCACCTCCACCGCGGGGGTTTCGGCGCATCAAATCTCTCCAAGTTGCTGTCGGAGTGCTGCAGTTTCTTGAAAAGGACTTTTGCAGCCCTAAGCGTGTAATGCGTGGTAAAGAGGACATTTTACTGTCTCCATCCCGAAAACAAACGGACTCTGAGGAAGAGAAGAATGAAACTTCTGCTGGAACCAACGAATGCGCTATGATTAAGACCCCACGGAGCTCGCGGTCGATGCCCTCAACTCCAAGGATCGACAACAACTCCGGAAAAGAAGACGATACGAAAGACGCAAAGCCAACTCCAGTTATACCGCCCAAGTCAAAAGCATTGCTCAAGCTTCTTGAAGCTCGGAAGGCACAAGAAAATGACGATATGGCTAAACCTGAGAACCAAGCCATGACCCCACCTCGCCCCTCACCATTCGGTGGCAAACCCAACTTTCTTGGCGAACTGCAAAATCGTTTTCAGCGAAAGCCAGGAAATGCTGAAGTCGCTACGTCCAACAGTGAGATAGAAATCTCATCTATTGGATTGAGCAAGCCCACGAACTTTCTAGAAGAGCTAAAGAACGCTTCAACTCGAAAAAGTCGGAATGAAAATGCTGGCACCAACGCTGTATCGAATGCGCCGGTGAACTTTTTGGACGAACTTAAAAAGAAAAATAAGGCCAGAATCGAGAAAGGTGACCTTGACGACACTTTGCCACTTCAAACGCTTAGAACGCCAGATTCAGCTAGCACTGGACCGCCCACTCCTCGTAACTTTTTGATTAAGTAAAGGCTCGTTCTCGTAAAGCCTCGTAATTTCCATGTAACATGAATGATGAGTACGAGTTGCCTATTGTTGTGAATGCCGGTTCACCGCTCGTTAGATGCCTGCTCACCATGCAGTCAAGGTCTCAGCTTAACTTTTCCGACATCATTGTGTTACAACTCTCGATTTCATGAAGACTGACATGAACAACGTCATGTTACCGCCCCGGTACTTGTAACAGCACGGAACAGGAACTGGGACTACTCGTGTGCAATGTCGTGGACGAGGACGCGTTGTTTCCGTACCGGCGGAGCGCGTTCGGCAGTAGGACATGAGTGGCATCACCATGGTTTGCTGTGTTTGGTTTGTGGTGGTGAGGTCGTTGGTGGCGATGCTGAGATGCTGAACGGGCCTTTGGCGCGCAGACGGAGATCGAGGAGCTCACGGACGAGATGAGGCGCCTGAAGAAGCAGATGCAGTACTTTGAATACAGGAACGAGGTGCTGCAGCAACGCGAGGCGCTGGTCGAGCGCCAGAGGGTGAACAACGCGATGCGCAGCGCTCTGCACGCGCAGCGCCTCTCGTTTGCAAGCACGCTGTGCCATGGGTTCGCTCGCTCGAAATTAATAATCATGCTGGGGACGAGAAAAGGTTCCTGCGAAGTTACCAATCTGTGCACGACGAAGACGATGTCGAAGATGAAGACAAATACGAAGATGCTGAAGATAGAGACAACATCAGTGCGGAGGATGAAGAGAGAGCTGGCGGCATCAACCTCTTCAAGACCTGGAAACTTGATCAGATGCTGGCCTCTATCATGACATTCAAGAGATTCAAGAGAATGAAGGTGCGGGTACAACCCCAGCAAACTCGAAGATGAGTTAAGAGATATTGCGGGAAACAAGTATAGAAGCCTTTGGGAGATGTATCACGCAAACTACTACACCATCTGAGTGCCTCGAAGCGAAGAACGGCGGTCAACAGTTTATTTTCTTAAACTACTCTGATAGTTTTGTGAGCACTGCCTCGTAGACTTGATGCAGGTGGCTGATATAGCCCCTAATCGATTAAAAACATTGTTCGTCAGCAAAATGACCCCACAAATCTCATCTATCTTCATGCCATGAACCAGACACTTGAGATGCACAAATTATGCTGGACGCCCCGCAATTCGTAGTTTTGCACCCAACTACACAGAATACTTGGAGTTCGCGGCCCAGCTACTACGCCTAGGTGACTAACACGGTTTCGCTACGCAGCCAGCCGGCCAATTGTAGTATATCTGCATCTGTGTCTCCCTTGATCTAGGAATGCCCAGCAGCGACGATTGTTGAAGTTGATCAATAACGCGATGCAATTATCGGACGGTTTTTGGCCAGATAATTACCAACACTTTTGCTGCACTCAGCTTCATGAAGTCAACACCGATCGTCGCAACAGCGAATTCAAAGCAGACAAGGGTCAGCTCAGGTTGATGAACAATAAAGCGCTTCATAGTCATACAGCAGCTGTAGGTTGTTAGCGTTAAATGTGAAACTTCGGATCAAATGTCTGTCTATAGGGTCATCCCGCCAGCACGTCTTGCCGTGTTAAGCATCGCTGTACCGACCTTCTCAACACCAGAGCGGATCCTGTCTACCACGAACGGCGGTACGTAAATACTATCGGACTTTCGAATGCGCAAGCACCACCACCGAGTCATCACAATGATTGGCTCTCCATTCTCGGACTGATGCCACGCTACCATGGTGATCTGGGTCATATCTTGGCGCACACGTTCTTGTGGGCGATACGGGAAGAGGTCGTCTTCATCCACCGCGTCGCAAATCATGAGCCCCAGCTCCTGCTCCCCACTTCCGGGTGGATGCGCAGGGCGGTATTCAGCGAATGCGACGTTGTTCGTATCCGTCTGCACCAAGTCTGCTACCGTGGCGACAAGTCGATGCTGTGCCACGGGACTTTCCGGCTTGGCATCGTCGTTTTCGCGCACTGTAATGTCGCCCACCGCTTCGGAGATGCTGATTTCAATATTGTACACGAAGAACTGGAGGGCGTCGATGATAGCCTTGACGCTGCGAGCTCCCGGCAGGGGCAAGATCTCAAACCGCATGGACACGAGATCGCCGTTAGTCGCCTCGAACTTTTTCCGATCGCAGAATTCCGCCGTCGATAGATAATGCTGCCTTTGTAGCATGAACTGGTGTCCAACTTGCAGTCGGTCATGCTTCATTTTCAACAAGGCAGCTTGCCGCTCAAACGGATCTTTGCCCAGTCGTGCAGGCAAGTCAAACGGTTCCGTCGACGACTGGCGCTGAAGGCAGAACACGATAATAGGGGTCAATTCAATTCACACTTTGCAATACCCGCATCATGAACTCCAGTGCGTCCTGAACGTACGAAGAACTGCGTGACCATGGACAGCGTGCTTGCAAACGAGAGGCGCTGCGCGTGCAGAGCGCTGCGCATCGCGTTGTTCACCCTCTGGCGCTCGACCAGCGCCTCGCGTTGCTGCAGCACCTCGTTCCTGTATTCAAAGTACTGCATCTGCTTCTTCAGGCGCCTCATCTCGTCCGTGAGCTCCTCGATCTCCGTCTGCGCGCCAAAGGCCCGTTCAGCATCTCAGCATCGCCACCAACGACCTCACCACCACAAACCAAACACAGCAACACGAACCCTGCGGCGGATGTACGTCCGGATCTTGGGCTTCTTCGGCTTGGGAGCCGCTCGCTTCTTGGCGGTGCGTCGCGCTCGCTTGGGGCTGGCGGCGACGGCGACGGCGCCGGCGTCGGCCTCGGGCTCCGACTGCGTGGAGCGCGTCTCGTCCGACGAGCGCGGAGCTTCCTCGCTGCCCGAGGACGAGGCCGTGGGGGTGGCGGCGGCCGCGGAGCTGCTCGTCATGCGGACTGCGCACGTTGCGCACTGAGCCTTGAGCATCATCATTGAACGACCAGCTGATGCACCTCGCGCCGGGACGAGGTTTTAGTGGAGAAACGCACCCTCTTTTGAAAAAAGCTGTCACGGGAGCATGATCAAGGTTGCACTGGTGCAGGCGACGGGACCTCGCCGTCCGCGGCCCACGCCGTCCCGGATATGCTGCAGAGCGACGTGGATGAGCGACTTGTGGACGCGCACACACCACCACCGGGTCAGCACAATTGCGGCTTGGCCGGCGGCGTCGCGGCGCCACGAGACCATGGTGATGCCACTCATGTCCTACTGCCGAACGCGGTCGGTACGGAAACAACGCGTCCTCGTCCACGACATTGCACACGAGTCGTCCAGTTCCTGTTCCGTGCTGTTACAAGTACCGGGGCGGTAACCCATGACGTTGTTCATGTCAGTCTTCATGAAATCGCCAACCGTGGTGGTGAGACGATGCTGCGCCACCGGACTATCCAGCTTTGCGTCGTCGTTCTCACGCACTGTGATATCGCCCGCTGCCTCCGATAGATTGATCTCGATATTATACGCAAACAGTTCAAGCGCGTCGATGATGGCCTTGACACTGACCGCCCCTGGAATCGGGATAACCTCGAAGCGGATCGATACCTGATCGCCGTTCGTAGCCTCAAACCTCTTTTCATCCTTGTATTCTACAGACGGAAAAGTGTGTTGTCGCTTAACCATGAATTGGTCAGCTAGCTGCAGACAGTCGCGCTTTACTTGGACTAGAGAGGCCTGACGCTCGAACGGATCTCGACCTAGGCGAACAGGTAGGTCGAAAGGATCTGTCACTTGGTCACGCTACAGCAAACACAACAGGCAAAGCAGCATGCAGTGAGCTTTTATCAGATAAATAATTAACGTGGGGAGTGTTGCGCTTACACAAAATTGAATGAGTATCGATATCACGCTGGCGAACGATAGGTATTGCGCGTGCAGAGTTTCTCGTATCCTTTTGGTCGTCAACTCACGCCGAGCCAGCGTTTTGAGCTTCATCAGCTCGTTGTGTAGTAATAGTATCTCTGTCCGGTTGGCGTAACCCTGTATTTGCTTTTCCAGACGCTTGATCACGCTCGTCAACTCCAGGATTTCCGCCTGTTTAAGTATTAGTACGAGGATTGAGCGGGTTACACACTGTAATTTATAGCTACTAAATATCGTTGAACAGATCCGCACGCGGCCCAAACACACCAACCTTTCGTCGGACGGACGTCGGGACCTTTTTCTTCTTTGGTTTTGTGTTGTCCTGCACTTTAGCAGCTTGTTGTGCCTCTTTTGATGAGTGGGTAGTAAGAGGTTTCGATATTAGTTTTAATTCACGAGTTCGTGTCACTGCCGAAGCGGAGCAGTCAGTCGTCGTCGAGAGAATCTTTGCCATTCTTGCCTTCATGATTGCAAATTGCACGCTGAGCGGTGGTAACATTGGTTTGGAAGGCGAAAATACCGCAGCGACCAGCAAGAGCGCACGAACACGCAGCACGGTATCCTGGCACAGACTATAGCTGGGTTACATCTATTCTCGTCGTTTCTGCCATAACTACTCAATACTCTCGTGAGCTCATGAAGATTTATGTGCCGACATGGCAATCACCATAAATACACGATGATTATGATGGGTCGTAGTTTACAATAACGTACGAGTCGTAGGTTATTGCAAACCATTAGCGCGTTGTGCAGAACGATAGACGCCGCACCAGGAATGCAATCGTTTGTTGACTATTGTTTGTCATCTCCATCGGAAATGTATGGACAGAAAAGCTCCTTCGTGAACCTAAACTTGGCACCAGGGCCATTCATATGAACCAGCGATAGAATAGTCTATGGCAGTGGGAAGGCTGAGCTGCTTGTACCATGGGAACTGCACGGCCGCCCGAAGCTTCGTTCGGCGATGTTTTGGACGGCAGCGTGGACGACGTGGTCGATCACCGGCAAAACAAATGGTCCACAGTCTTCATGCCGGCTCTGCGCACATTCCACTCGCTCTACGGCCACACGGAGGTGCCTGATAACTTTGTGGTGCCACTTTCGACGCCGACGTGGCCTACACCCACGTGGGGACTGCATCTGGGTCAAATTATCCGTCGTAGCAGCGATACCAAAAGGTTGTACAAGACGCAAGTGAAAGCGTCGCAAGAGGAATTGCAAAAGTTGGGATTCACCTGGACGACGACAAATGCCGCCGATCGGTCTTGGCGGCATCAAGTGCTGCCAGCATTGAAAGTCTTTCATCGGGAGCATGGGCATTGCAATGTAGAGAGCAATTTCGTCGTTCCTGAATGGGATCCGTGGCCGAAAGATGCGTGGGGGTTGAATCTTGGCGCAATCGTCAAACGGACTCGCGCCGGACGTAGCTATGCCGACCAAGCTATGCGGGATAGCGATGTCTTAGCGGAATTGGGGTTTCTGTGGGACGTTCGAGACATGGAATGGCAAGAGTGTATTTTACCGGCGTTGGTCACGTTCGCCGATGAGTATGGAGACGGTGAACCAGTTGCTTCCGATTTTGTAGTGCCGTCGGAGGCACCTTGGCCTAAACCGACATGGGGACTCGAGTTGGGACTATTCCTGCGAGACTCACTGAAGAGAGAACAGTATTTCGTGCAAATTATTCGAGATACTAGCATCTTGAGCAACTTGGGCTTTGAAGTGAAGTTGTCAAATGCGACTTGGGAACGACAAGTTGCTCCACTTCTAACTATTTACTACACCATCTTCCCCAATGAGATGGCCGTATCAGGGGATTTTGAGATTCCGCACAAGCAGCCTTGGCCGAGAAAGGTTTGGGGCCTCAAACTGGGCCAAATTGTCGAACAAAACCCCGACCGAATGGTTCACGTCGAGAAGGAATGGAAGCAGCGTCGAGAATCGCCCGAGACGTTGTCGCTGGTTTCAGAAAACAGGTGTCAGCAATGGAAAATCAGGATATTGCCGGCACTTGTCACGTTTGTAGAAGTATTCGGAGATTGTCGCCTCGGTGGTCATTTTACCGTTCCATCCGAAGAACCTTGGCCTAAACCAACGTGGGGTTTGCGTCTGGGAGCTGGTATTGCTGATTACCTTAAAAATGGCACGTACTTCGAGCAAATTGGACGTGACGCAGATCGTTTGGATGCGCTAGGGTTTTCCTTTAAGCTATCAGCTACTCCATGGGAGCAATACGCCGCTCCCCTTCTTGAGACGTTCTCAACAATGTTTCCATGCACAGTGGTGGCTGACAACTTTGTAATTCCAGCTGAAGCACCCTGGCATGAAACGATGTGGGGCGTGAAGTTAGGGAAACTCGTAAAGTGGAATGCTCAGCACATGACAGACATTGAGAACGAGTGGAGAGCGCAAGTGCTGATAGCTGTAGATATTTACCAGAAAGAACATGGACACGTCTCCATCGAGAAGTTCGTTGTACCATCACATTCACCATGGCCATCGAAGACTTGGGGAATGGATCTAGCGTGTGTTTTACACCGGATCCACATTGGTGAATGCTATGATGGTCATGCTTCGTTGGCCAGAAACTCGGTTGCCAGGCTGAAGCATCTACTTTGTCGACGTCGAGACGAGGCGTGGGAAGCGATTTTCACGGCTCTTAAGACCTTTTCTAAGAAATCTGGCCACTGTGACGTCAAGCCTAACTTCGTTGTGCCGGCATCTGCTATGTGGCCAAAAGCTGTATGGAATTTACAGTTGGGTCAAATTGTCGAGAAAATGAAAACAACGGGGACCTTCTTCTCGTATGTTGGGCGATGCGCTACTCGCCTAAACAAACTGAATTTTGCCCTCTTTCTCTCGAACGCGGCGTGGGAGAAAAAAGTTGCTCCACTCATCGCTACATTTGCTAATCTCCACCCTCGTGACACGGTCCCTTATGGCATTGGATGGGGATTCACGATACCTTCCGAAGAGCCTTGGCCTGAAAATGTTTGGGGAGTTAACCTGGGAGTTATCATTCAATGGAATTTGAGTCGTATGGAAGCCATTGAGCGTGACTGGAAAAAACAAGTTCTGCAAGCTCACGAAGTATTCCAATACGAACAAGCAAACAAAATCTTGCGCGACAAGTTTGTGGTGCCATCGCGTCCTCCGTGGCCTTACAAGACTTGGGGCAGAGAACTTCGACATATTTTAACGTGTGTTCAAATAGGACAGCATTACGGTGGCCACATCGCTCTAGCTAATTTCCATTCAAACGACGCTTGTGTCATCTCCCACCCCAGTAATGGAATTTGGAAGACAGTCATTATGCCAGCTCTGCATACTTTTGCAATGATTTTTGGGCATTGCGCAGTTCCAAAGGACTTCGTTGTACCTACAGAGGCTCCGTGGTCTAAACAAATGGCAAAACTACCCCTGGGGGCAATTATGGATGACGCGGAAACAAAAGGGAGTTACTTTGCCGAAATCGGGCTGAATGCAGATCGCTTAGAGACGTTTGGATTCAGGTACAAATTAGCAGATGAGCCCTGGCAGGAGCACGTAGCTCCATTGCTAAGCATATTCGCAAATCTGTTTTCTCACGAAGTTCTTCCTGAGGATTTTGTGGTGCCGCCAAAAAAGCCGTGGCCTCAGAAGCTCTGGGGTCTAAGGCTTGGCAAGATCGTAACGTGGTCTTCTCGATTCGTTTGGAATCTTAGGGAGGCACAGTGGAAAAAAAGCTCGGTAAGGACAAAGAACACTGACTTAGCCAGTGAGTTTGGTTATTGCGAGGTCCCGGCTAGTTTCAAGGTTCCAAACAAACGTCCGTGGCCCAAACATATGTTGGGACTGCAAATAAAAGTTTATCTTCGTCAGATACAACAACGGGGTGACTTATATATCCCTGGTGGGCTACATCGTGCCATGATGGACGAGAAAAAGTTTGGTTTCGTCTTTAAGCTAGCAAGAAAGGTTTTGAGGGAGCCTGAACGCAACGAGTGTAAAGAGGAGGTTGAGCAGGTCGTTAAAAGTGTGGACAAAACTCAGCAAGAAGATGCTGATAGCAGTCTCGGCAAGCGACCGCTACCAGATATATTTTGTAAAAGGCAGGAAGGCTGGATTGGAAGCTACTCGCCGAAATCTCGAAAGGCCCGTGTACAGAGGTTCCACAAGAAGCGGCAGGAGCGGGTATGGCTCAAGGAAATTAAGTACGATGTACGCAAAAGTTTTGCAGACACACGGTTGCGTGTTAAAGGACGCTTTGTGACTCGACACGATGAAATCACACTGCGAAATCTTCTCAGTTTTACGTGACCGGCAAGATATACAACGAACAAACAAACACTAAGTGTAGAAATAAAAAGTGACATACATTACCATTTAGGTGGCTTCTGAAGTTGTCGTTCTTAACATTTTTAATTGTCGGGGGCTGTGTAAAATTTCAAGAACACCTGCAACAAGCTCCACGCCAGCGTGTTAACGTCGCCGTCATTTTTCTCGAACGCATCCTTCTCAGCTGCAGGCTCACGCTTTTCGAGGAACTCACGCGGCTTATAAGCGTGAAACGCGTCGACGGTCGGAAAATACAATCGCACGTCATTGGTGAAGGCGCTAGCAACGATTGAAATGTTAGCAGTTGGCATCTGCATTGCCATACAGGTCGTTGTGCACGCAGTACTACCACAGAAAGCGATCTTGGCAGGCCAGTTTACAGCCACTCCCAAATCGCTCTCCTCAAAATCAACGCCAATGCCTTGTCCAAACGCCGGAAACGCTGGGTTCCGAGTGTGTACAATTTGTTCGATAGACTTGAGTTTCAGCAACTTGGAGTGGCGTCCATGCCCATGGAAAAGGTCATTGTATATCTTGTGCATGTCCTTTCCAGTAGATTGTAGTCCGTGAAGAGTGTGATATTGATCCTGGTAAATAGCGCACGAGCCCGTTCCCATGTGATGCAAATGCTTCTCAGGAATAACGTCTGGTCCACTCGAGCTGTCGCTGTCACTCGCAGTTTCACTGTCGCTAGTATTCGTTCGATTAGCGTAGAACTGCACATACTGGTCCACCAGTCCGTGTCGAACACCCAGCGCACCCGCATACGGATCAAACGTCGTCAGCTTGAGTCCTAAGACTTGGAAAATTTGTTTCTTCAAGTACTCTCCGAAAGTCAATCCACTCAGCTTCTCCACCATGTAAGCCAGCAGCACATAGTTCTCATCGGCGTATGTGTAGCTCGTCCCTGGCTTGAACGCCAACGGCGCGCCGATAAACTTCCCCACCTGTCGTCCATAGGACCCCAATGTCCTGAGCGTCTTCTCCTTCACGCCTCCACTCTGAATCCCGGATCCCATAAACAGCAACTGCTGGAAGGTGATTTGCTCGCAGTCTTGCGACTTGCCGACTGTGGGGCACCACGTCGTCTGGTTCTTGCGTCCGAACTCGTGCCAGTCCTTGGGCGTCAGGTATTCCCCCACAGGTCTGTCCAGCCCCACGAGACCTTTCTCCTGCAACTGGTACATTGCCACGGCCGTGAGCAGCTGCACGTGCGCGCCCATGGGGAAGACGCTGTGCTCCAGCATGGGCTGGCGGAAGGGCAGATTGGCCATCCCCATGGCCTGCTGCAGCTTCTTCTGGCCGTTGTGGCTCAGCCTCACGACGCCCGAGAAGTTCTTGGCGTTCTGGTAGGCGCCCAGCAGCGCGCGCAGCTCCAGCGCGCGCTCGTTGCGCTGCGCCGGCCACGAAAGCGCCACCAGCAGCAGCGTGAGCAGCGACGCCGCCAGGAAGCCGACGGTGGCGCGGCCCACGGTCCTGGAGCGGTGGCGCCGCTTCTGGCGCTGGCGCTGGCGCTCGTGGTAGCTGCTGAGCTGCTGCTGCAGCGAGTCGGCGCCGTCGCGGTGCACCAGGGGGAGCTGCTCGTCGTCCATGGGGTATCTCGGTGTGCGCAGCTGCTCGCTCGGGCTGGCTCGCGTCTTTTTCTGCAGCCATGCGACGTGTGCACACGGGACGTTTGTATGCGTCGCGCTAAGTGCGGGATTTCGCGGAGATTCGGGACGCACGCTTCGGACCAACAATGACCATGATGTGTCAATGTCTGCGGAGCTTCTGGGCGGAGCATGGCGAGGGGTACGAGGTGGCGCTGGTCCAGAGCTTCCCGGCGGGAACTGAAGCGCTGGAGGTGACGGGAGAGCGGACACGAGCGGAAGTGACGTATAAGCAGGTGCATCAGTGGCAACAGCAGCTTCGACGCGTGCTGGGAACGAGTGCAGGACCGAAGGTGGTCGCCATCAACTTGGAGCCGTTTTCGATCGAGGAGACGGCGATGATGCTGCTGGTTGCTGAGCAGCAGCAGTGGATTTATGTCCCGGTGGATGTGGAACTGCCGCTTGCCCGACAGCTTTCGCTGCTGAGAAGTGCTGGAGCTTGCCACTTGGTCACGGTTCCGGAGAGTCCACTGGTGGGGTTCTTGCTTGGAAAGCAGTCAGAGGGAGCTGAAGGACTGGAGGTGTGTCAAGTTGAGAGCGAAGCGAGTCCGTTCCAGCCTGTGCAAGTGATGACGTTTTCGGATGACTACTTTCAGTCCGAGAGACATAAGTCGCAGCTTGAGTGCAAACGGCGAGACCTCAAAGTTAAGACAAATGAAGAGGATATTGCAGCACCGCTGTATGTGTTGTTCACATCCGGGACGACAAGCACACCTCGAGGTGTCATGGGAGCTCGAGAAGGTGCGTGGGCCCGATTGAACTGGATGTGGACAACATATCCTTTTACCAAGCCAAAAACAGGAGAGAAAGGCACTGAGCGAGTGCTGAGGGCTACTAAGCTTTCTTTCGTTGATTCCGTGTGGGAAATCATTGGTGCTTTCCTGCGGTGTGTGCCGCTGGTTCATATTCAAAGGCCACGGCAGTACAACTTTCTCGATGTTAATCGTCACTGGTTTAGCAAAAGTGTTGTTCTTGATGATAGCGCGCGATTTTTGGAGGTTGTACGCGACGAGAAAGTGACACGATTTACAGCAGTCCCAAGCGTCTTAGAGGTGTTGCTGCTGCAAGCTAGCAATATACAACGGCAGACTGCATTAGCTGGACTTCGATATATTTTGAGCAGTGGCGAGTCGCTGGCTCTGCATGTGCTGCAAGAACTTACGACTTTTTTACCAGAAGTTACGATTTTGAATTTATATGGTGAGAAGATAAAGGACTCTGCATGGTCACTCAAGTTTTTTCAACTAACTTGTGTTATACTTGTTATAGGCAGCACAGAGGTGAGCGGGGATGTGACGTGCATGGAACTAAAGGCGCCATTAGCCTCTGCGCAGATAAATAAGTGGCGACACCTCGGTGTTCCGATTACTAATCTTCAATGCAGCGGGGTAGTTGGAAACGATACCTCCCTCATCCTAGCTTCTGAAACGTGTCGTCGTGCCAATTATGAATTAACGTTGATTTGGCCAAAGATGAAAACTAGTGCCGCATCGTCAGTAAATGCTGATGAACCAACGAAGAGGGGTATTCTGTTCGTGTCAGGATTGTTGGTTACGCCCGGATACATCCACCATGGGCGAGATGATGCGTTTATGACCTCAGAGGAGTTATTGGGTAGCAACCACAGTGAAAATCTTGACAGCGCCAGGAAATGGTTTTGTACGGGAGATATTTGTACTGTGGTTGAAGGACATCTTTACTTCTGCGGACGCAAGGACAACGCTGTGAAGATTAACGGACAGCGTGTGTATTTAGAAGCAGTGGAGCGTGCAGTGGCAACCGCATTGGTAAAGGCAGATGCGCAAATCGAAATAACTCACCCTTTGTCTGGGCAGTCCAAACAGCAAGTGCTTGCTTTTGCAACTTCAAAAGAAGTGAGTAAATATGCGTTACGTCAGCACTGCATTGTGGCATGTATTGTTCGTGACGATGCGTGCGACAGCACCTCGGTTGCACGGTATCCCCAGATAAAAACACTGAACGCTTGGATTGCAGAGCACTACGGGCCCTCTCATATCCCTTCTGATATTATAAAAGTGCCTACCAAGGCAATTCAACGTCTTGGCCACGGAAAAATTAACAGACGAGCATTGAAAGACTTCATCCAACAAACCACATTTGTTGAAGGAGACGCTTTAGGAGCAACCTTGAGCGCGGTTAATGAATCCAAGTGTACAGCGGAAAAGCTGGTTGCCCGATTGTTAAATGACATCCTGGGAATATCTTTACGAGACAGCAATCGAGCCCGGACATTTAGTGAAGTAGGTGGTGACTCGCTACTAGCAACACTATTCGTCCATGAACTCCGTCAAACGATGGGAACGCTGTCCCTGACTGGAAAAGAACTGGTAAGCTCGCTTTTGCTTTTGCGACTACTTAACGTTTAACGGAATTTTACTGATCACCGCGAATGACTCGTATTCCATTTTTTATTCAGCTCGAGATGCGAATAGCAGATGTGATTCTCACCTTGAATTCATTGCCTCATAAACGTTCTCGCGAAATGCCGAAGATCGACAAGTCAAGTGAACTCAATTGCTGTACAACCCAAGAGCTTAAGCGTCAGAAGCACACGCAGAACGCACGATTAAATTTTGTTGCCGATAGCGACGCAATAGACAGGCTGGTCTGCTTTTCCCGCTACAACCAATCGTCCAGCGGCACCTTCCTCCCAAGGTGCTACTACACCTCCTTGTCGTCGTCAGTAAAACAGGAATCATCACTACCTTCGGGCTTGCCCTGGAAATTGAGACGTTTGTGGCAAGTGGATTTGAGGAAATGCATCGATGCGTCTCCCCTAGTGGTACAGCGTCGCAACCAAGACGGCGTTGTCAGCTTAACCTGGGCTATCGTTGGCTCACATTCCGCTCAGTTGGCGTGCGTTGACATCGAGGACTCAGGGAGAAAAATATGGCAAGTCACGCTCGATGACCGCATCGAGGCATGCGCTGCACTAAGTGCGAAGCTTGAGATCGTGTATGTAGGGACATACGCAGGAACCCTTTTCGCACTGGACTTGATGTCTGGAGATACTCTGTGGACTTTTCACGCAAAGGCCACGATAAAAGCTACCGCTGTGGTGATTGACCAGTACAAATTAGTAGTTTGCGGTGCATATGATAATAACCTTTACGGTCTTGACGCTGAAAACGGGCAACTAAGGTGGTTCATTGATCTGCAAGGCAGTATTTTCTCAACACCAATTTACTGCGCTTGGGCTAAGCAACTTTTTGCTGCCTCTACGAGCGGTAACATTGTTGCCTTATCGTCGACCTCCTTTTCTATTGATAACTTCGCTGATATTGAAAAAAAATGGACATCAAGACTTCCTGCACCAGTATTTGCTGGGTTAAATGTTGACTATGCGTCAAACAAGTTAATTGTAGGCTGTGCAGATAGCCATCTTTATGGCATGTCTATGAATTCCGGAGAGATTCAGTGGCGGTTTGCAACAGATAAACCTATCTTCAGTTCGCCTTGCATCTATTGTCCGGGATCAGCGGTCTTTGGCTCTCACGATGGAATGCTGCGCAAAATTAATTGTCACAGCGGTGAACTGTCATGGTCTACGCAACTCCAAGGAGCTGTATTCGCGTCACCCACGGTTTTCACTCTTTGCGCCAATGACGTAAATCAAAATCAAGAAAGCAAGCCAACAGGTCCCTTACTGTGCTGCGTGACCACAACGACTGGTCACCTGTACTTCTGCGACGAAAGCACAGGGGCCATCATATATCATACATGCGATTCTTCCGGGACAATGGCGAGCTGTGACGACACTGATGAAAATAATGATGATTTTGGTCCACTGTTCGCGTCGCCAGTGCTAATCGATAAGTGGTGCTTGTTAGGAACACGAACAAACCATTTCTACAGTTTTGAGCTCGTTGCTAGCACTCTTCCGGAATCTCTGATTCGCACGTGAGCATTTTATAGCAGACTGATCATTATTTGCGAAGAGCCCTTTCATTCTTGACTTCATTCCAAGCATAGAAATTCCAGTCCTTGTCGGTGGTTGCAGCAACAGATGAAGCTCCAAAGAGCATTAGTTCATACTTGGCGAGCTGCAGTCGAAAGGCTTGGTTCGGTTGCACAATGTGGCGCTTTCGTCGTACCATGTTGTACGCGTCCATCAATGTCATTTTCTTGTCGATCATCAAATATGCTACCAAAAGTGCGGGTGAACGAGATGCTCCTACAACGCAAGACCACAAAATTGCGTGAGCATACAAGAACAGCGTACAATTAGCCCATACTGTGATCCTCACCAGAAATGCAGTGGATGAGAACACGTCCTCTCAGCCGTTCGACTCGTTTAATGAATTTGGTGACGGTTTGGAAGTGCGGAATAAGCTCTTCATCCTGGGAATCGTGTAAATTCAGCTTTAAGTAGATGAACTCGCCTTCGAAGCTGTTCTCCACTTGCTTCGCACAATTGCAGATATGAGTTATGCCCAAGAAGTTGAGCAGTCTGCTGTCTTCAGCATTCTCACGGCTTCCCAGCAGAACGTGATCCAAAATGACTGTCGGATCTTGGCATGTAGCAGTTCCGAGAGTACGACTGATGAGTGCAGCCAACCGTCTAAGGGTTGATTTTTCGTGAGCTAACGCCTCCATAATTCGCCACTATGCTTAAAACCCGCACATTAGAATCTATGCTGAGCGTGCTAGCCAGAACCAATAAGGCGTCCCCTACCTGGGCGGACATCACAGTGTCTTCCTCATCGGGATTTCGCTTGGAATATACAACAACAGCAGTATTGTGGACATGCTCGTCTTCTCTTTGTAGCTCGTGCCGCCGACCAAACTTTCTGGTAGAAGTGTAGCGCTTTAAGACTTCTACTGATCGCTGTCGCTTGAGTATACCGCCAGAGAGGGAGCGAGAAGAGCCTTGCGCATTTAGCAGTCCCGATGCGATACGAGAAGAGCTGGGATTTCTGCGTCGATTAGACATGGCGGTAGAAGAATTATGAGGCCAAACAATTTTGCCTTCTTATCTCAACCAGAATAGAGAGAATGATCGTGTAACAGAGCGAGGACTTGTGAGCTAGTTGACAAGAGCAAAATGGTCTGCAGCCCAACAACAACGTAACAGCTTCTCAACGCAATTCCTTTTCGAGAGAATTCGACAGAATTTGTCGTGGCATCTTATGCGAGCTCAACCGTGATCTCGATCACGAGTTTAGATTATGCCGAAGTTGTATTTCCGTCACCTGCTGCTCTGGGTAGGTCCTCCTAGGTCTCTCCACGGAAATAGCTGCCGCTACTTCACAGAAGTAGCACAAAGGGCAAGTTGAAGTGAGGGGGATGGGTATACAATACCCCGTCAAATCGGATTGCTAATCAAAGATGTGGCTCAGATCTCGACGAGCAGCTACGCAGCGACCCCCTTGCCACTCTCCGATCGCCCGCATGACGTCGTCTCGCTGCTTCCTGCTTTGCATCGCTGTGTGCGTGTGGCTGGCAACGGCAGCCGCCGAGTCTTCCGGCGCGCGGGCGCACAACCTGCAGCGCCTGCAGGACTTCCGCGGCCACGAATACTTCGTGCAGTTCGACGTGCACCAGTCCGAGGACGACCCGGTACAGTTCCCCATCCAGGAGGACTTCTTCACCGACGCCATCTTGGACCACTTCGCCTCCGTGTCCAAGCGCTCCACGTGGAAGCAGAGGTACCAGGTGAACGAGGAGTTCTGGGGAGGTCACGGGTTCCCCGTGTTCCTCTACATCGGAGGCGAGGGGCCGCTTGGCCCCAAAGCCATCAGCAACCACACTTTCATCTACTACTTGGCAGAGCAACACCGAGCACTGCTGCTGGCACTGGAGCACCGCTTCTATGGCAAGTCGTACCCGACGGAAGACATGAGTCTGCCGAATCTGGTGTATTTATCCAGCGAGCAGGCGTTAGCGGACCTGGCACACTTCCATTCGTTCGTGACGGACAAGTACGGACTTACTGATGAGAAGTGGGTGGCGTTTGGAGGGAGCTACCCGGGCAACTTGGCCGCGTGGGTGAAGCTGAAATACCCGGCACTGTTTGCTGGAACGGTAGCAAGTTCCGCCCCAGTGCACGCGAAGACGGACTTCTACGAGTACATGGAGGTGGTTGGCGACGGACTGAGGTACTTTGGAGGTGGCGAGTGCTATCATGAGGTCGAGCAGGCTATCACGGAACTGGGCAAGCTGATGGACGGAGGGAAGGAAGGTCGTGGCAAGGTGGACGAGTTGTTCAAGCCATGCTATCCGATGACCAACGAGTTCGACGACTCGGTTTTTGAGACGTCTGTGATGGGGGCGTTTCAGGATATTGCGCAGTACAATGCTATCCACGAAGGGGTCATGACGCTTGATGAGGTTTGCAAACTTTTTGCAGAACCGGGGGATGCAATCCAAAAATTGGCTACCTTCCTCAACAAGACTCGCGTCGGCGACTGCCTCGACTCCAAGTTCGAAGGCGCGCCGAACGGAACTGTGGAGGTGTTGAGCCGTGACCAGTTCGATGGCAAGAGCAGCGCTCGCCAATGGGTCTACCAGACATGCAACGAGTTCGGATACTTTCAGACCACGACGAGTGTGCGGTCTCCCTTCCATGCTCTCCGTGCTGTCACGGAGGCTAACGTCGGCACCGAGATCTGTAAGCGCGTGTACGACATGAACGTGGCTCCGGACGTCGCCGGCGCCAACCTCGACTATGGCTCTCTGGGCATCGAAGTGGAGCGCGTGACTTTTCCCAGCGGCACCATCGACCCATGGCACGCCTTAGCCGTCCAGAACTCCACGAAGCTGCACTCGTTCTCGTCCGAGCCCGTGTTCATCGAGGGCACCGCGCACTGCGCTGACATGTACTACCCAAGCGAGCGAGACTCCCCACAACTGCAATGGGCTCACGACAAAATCGCCGCGCGAGTCCAATGGTACCTGGAAGACATCAAGTACCTCAACACCCCGACACCTCTAACCCCGGAAGAAGTCCAGGCCGTCGAGTAAAAGTGTCTCGCAGCAATAAAAAGTGTCCTCCTGAACTGTCCACTTTAACTTTGTCCTCAGCCCAATTTCCGCCAATCACAGACTGCCAGTAGTTTGACTGGCGCCGACGCGTCCCCCCCCCCCACGCTCAGTGTATCATTCGCCTCGAGTCGCCATGGCCTCGTACGAGACGCCGCGCGTGGACGTGAACGCGCACGGCTGGGGCCCCACGGCGCTGCCCGAGCAGTTCCTCAACATCCCGTACGCGCCCTTCAACAAGGGCGACAAGCTGGGCAAAGCCGCCGACTTCGTGTCCAACTACGCGCCGCGCGGCTCGCGCTACGCGCGCGACCCGTCGGGCGTGAACGCCGAGTTCCAGTACAAGCACGACTCCAAGGAGGACGCCAGCTTCCAGCTGGTGGACACGTCCAAGGGCACGCGCCCCAAGACCGAGGACCGGCTGCGCCCCACGTGGAACCAGCAGCGCTTCGGGCGCGGCGGCGGCCGCTTCGGCGGGCGCGGAGGCCGCGGCGGCCGCGGCTACAGCGACAAGCCGGACCCGAACGCCCCCACCACGTCCTCGGCGCAGCTGCGCATGAAGGGCATGCAGAAGCAGAACAAGCGCTGGGACCGCCTGAGCAACGCGCGCCGCCAGTTCGCCTTCCGCCGCCGCGACGAGGTGCACATCGACCGCGTGGCCTCCGTCATGGTGCAGGCCAGCTGGACGCTCGTGGACCAGTTCGAGATGCAGCAGCTCACCAAGCTGCAGGCCAACATCCCCAAGAGCGAGGACCTCAAGTGGTGCGGAGAGCTGCGCGAGTACGACGCCGCCTTCGACCGCATCACCAGCCGCTCCAACACGCGCGTGCACCGCTACGACGACCGCGACTTCTACTACGTCACCACGACGGACGACCCGGTGATCGAGGAGCTGGCGCAGAGCGGCGACGCCGCCGTGTTCGCCACCGACGCCATCCTGGCGCACCTCATGGCCTGCACGCGCTCTGTCTTCCCCTGGGACATCGTGGCGCAGCGCGTCAACAACATGGTGTTCTTCGACAAGCGCGACGAGTCCAACTTCGACCTGCTCACGGTTAACGAGAACGCCTCGGATCCGCCCAACCAGGAGGACCCCGAGCACATGAACCACCCCGACCGTCTCAGCCTCGAGGCTACCATGATCAACCAGAACCTGTCGCAGCAGGTGCTCAAGAGCAGCAACGGCGCGTTCTACAAGAAGTTCGACGACGCCAACCCGTTCGCCAGCGAGGACGCCAAGCCTGCCAGCGGTGCTTACCGTTACCGTAAGTTCGACCTGGGCGGTGGCCTTAACCTGGTAGCGCGTTGTGAGGTGCAGAGTGTGGCTCTCAAGAAGGGCACGAAGCAGTACGTGTCGACGTACGCTCTGAACGAATACGACCCCAAGTTCCCGGGCTCCATCGACTGGCGCAAGAAGATCGACTCTCAGGTGCGTGATGCAATGCCGGTGTACTGCCGTGCTGTGTATGTGTATGTGTGTATGTGTATATATCTGTATTCGTGTATGTGTGGGTGGGTGTCTTCATGTGCCGGACTTGATGAATGTCAACATTTATACGCTATTCCTACACTCTTGGTGAGGAGAAAGTATGCTATGAAAGTCTACGGCTGTATGAAGATTGCCTGCATGTTGTAAATGCGCTGCTTGTACTCGGTGATTGATCAAATTTTCAGAATCGCTAATCCTACACTATTGTTGAGGAAAAGTGAAAAGGATGAGAGTACTTGCAGTGCTTGTGTGTGGTCCGGTGTGTGGTATACTCGGTGATTGACAACATTTTCAGAATCGCTAATCCTACACTGTTGTTGAGGAAGCTTGAAAGGATGAGAGTATACCTTGTGCTGGCATGTATGTGCGCGGTGGTGTGTGGGTCTTGATGAATGCCCACAACTTTATATATACGCTATTCCTATACTCTTGGTGAGGAAAGCTTAACACAAGGAGAGACTCACCACCACCGCATCGATATCCTGCACGTGCCTCCATGTAACCCAGTTTTGTGCTTTGACTTTCAATACTAACATTCTGTTTGTTTCCTTTTTACAGCGTGGTGCCATTCTGGCGAACGAGCTGAAGAACAACTCGTGCAAGCTGGCCAAGTGGACGGCTCAGGCGCTGCTGGGCGGCGTGGACGAGATGAAGCTGGGTTACGTGTCGCGCTCCAACTTCAAGGACCCGTACTCGCACGTGGTGCTGGGCATGCAGTCGTACAACCCCAACACTTTTGCGACGCAGATCGCGCTCAACCAGAACAACACGTGGGGTATCATCAAGATGCTGTCGGAGCTGCTGCTTGAGCAGCCCGAGGGCAAGTACGTGATCATGAAGGACCCCAACAAGCCGATCATGCGTCTGTTCTCGGTGCCGCTCGACACGTTCGAGGAGGAAGGCGAGGACGACGACGAGGAGGACGACGAGTAAGCGTCTTGTCGGCGGGTGGGGTCCGTTTCGCGGACAGCCCGGTGCCGGTCGCAGCGCGCTGTACGTCGTTAAATTTATTGATAACGAAGAATCCACGCATCCGTTTTTGCCTTGCTCGAACTTGGTGGCGGGAAGCAGCAGCGCCGTCTTGTCTTCTCGTCGATGTTAACGCCACGGGAGGGAAACACCCGTCTCGAGCCAGATATCCGTCTCGTGCAGAGGCTGTATTAAGTGGCTCTCCTTCCCGGGCGCATTAATGCAGAGGAAAAATCATGGGAAACAACACCGTGATCGGACAGATCCGTTCGAATATCTTCGTGTTGCAGAATTTATGTCGTCCAGCCCTGCTCCTTTTTCAGAGCCCTTGGGGTCGGACTGAGGTCATTCACGGCTTCGTGTCCTTAAACGCGTGAATCCTTGGCAAAGGGTCTTGGCGCGAGAGAGTTGGAGGCGACGCCCGAGGCCTGAGAGGGATCACCAACGCCATCCAACAAGTCGGCGGCCAGCAGCGCCGGCGTGTTGCTCAGGCTGGAAGGATGTGTCTTCCTCCTCAACAGCGGCAATTCGTGAGTGGTAAAGTGGTAGCTCACCACCGCGATGGTGACCACCAGCTTCGGGCCGCGCGGCTGTGCGGCGGCATCTCCAAAATCGCTTGGTGCCTTGACTACAATTGAGTCAAGGTTACCGTGGGCCTTGAAGTCGCGGCCCCATGAGTGCGCTGATGCGGCGCGCGTCGCCCAAGCACGCGAAGGCTTCGACTCGAAGCTAGGAAGAGGCGATGTAGTCGAGTTCGACGCTTTCGTGGCTGGCACGCCATGCGGAGCGCGTCGTAAACCGCTGATGCTGGTATCACCCGCCGAGCAAACGACGTGAGAAGATCACGCGCTTGTCGTCTGCAAAGTGTCCACCGCCACAACCCGCTCGCTTGGTTGTACGTGTCGCAATGGGAGTGCAGGCCCATGTGGTAGACCGCTGTGGACCCAAATGGCCGCGTGATCGCTAGCGGCGGCGGCGAAGGGCGAGTGGACGTTTGTTCGGCGTCGTAATGCGCCGCTCACCTCATGCTGCCTAGTTCGGTGCGGCGCCAAGCTGCGTTCACGAGCGCACGACTATTGTGATAATCAACGCGACATGCTCGCTCGCGCCCAAGTGGCGGCACTCACGCGATCGACCACAGCGTCGGCCGTGTTGTGTATGGCAATCAGCGCGGCGTCGGCACCACCAACTCATGATCGCCGGGTGCCGGTGGATTCTATAGCGAGCGAGCGTCAGGCACGGCGCACTCGCCGATTGTGACGCAGCGGATCCTTGCGCCAACGCGAGCGCCAGCGCCAGCATCGCCGCATCTCAATCCTGCTTCAGGGAAGGCGTAGCTCGCCTCGCCTCACTGGCGGGGCTAGCTCGCCTGCCGCTCTCTCGCCGTCGTCGCGCCGCGAAAGAGGACGCGAGCCGTATTCGTCGTCGCCCAGCTGGCGCCGTTCTCGCAAAAAAGGTGGCGGCCGGCCAGAAGGAGCTTGGGAAGCCCCTTATGGGTTCGGTGTAGATGGTGCGCTGCGCAGCACGTGCTCGCCGCCCGGGCCGATCCTTGAGCTGCGCTCAAGCCAGGCCACATGTGGTGGTTCGCGACATGCGCTGCAAAACGACCGACACCTCGCCGAAGGTGCTCATAACGCAAAACGCTCGCTCGCCTTCCAGCGATTTCTAGTCAGCGCAAGGAGTCGGAGCGCCGTTGGCGACTAGCGACACCACCAACGGACACGAGCAGGCACTTCACGACAGACTCGCGCGCGCGCAGCAGACCATGGCCAGCGAGGTGATGCAGCGCATCCGGTCCAGCGGCAGCACCAGCGTGGCGCCCGTCGACATGCACAAGCACAAGCACAAGGGGCAGGAGCTCTGGACAGGTCTGCAGCAGCGGCTTGGCGCCACGCCCATTTTCGGTGGCGTGCTGGGCAACCAGAAGGGCGAGCGCGTGCTCGAGGACAGCGACAGCGACGACGACGAGGACGACGACATCGTGCAGGACCACTACTTGCCCAATGGGCCCCGCGCCACCGAGCGGGTGAGATGCAGATCGGCAGTGTCTTCGGACGGCCGAGATACCTTGGGCAGTCGGCAGGGACGCGTGGGATCAGAGGACTCGGCGCTGCTCAGCGCCGCGCAAAAGGCCGGCTGCTTCAGCTACATCAAGCGAAGGCATAGCATCGCGCTGGCGTTCGCATCCAACGACCCCACCGACGACATCCGAGAACCCAGCAACATTTTACCGCCAGAAGAGAATGACTCTGTAGGCTCCACCTGGGAGGCGGCAAAGGTGAAGAACGGCGTGCAGTTGTTCAAATCTAAGCGCTCGCGCTGCGAGGTGCGTGGAGTGACTCAGGTGAACGCGTCGGTGAAGAACGTCATGTCCATTCTGGCGGCAGGAGACAGCACAGAAGCGTTCGCCGACGCACAAAGAATTATCCTCGGCGCAGACCAGGTTATTGAAGCCAGGGTGCTGGCGTCTTGCGCACAGCCAACGAACTCGCGATACTTTCACTGCGGGCTGAAGTATCAAGCTATGAAGAACCCGTTCGGAACGACACCGCTGGATCTCGTGTACTTGGACTACACGGACGTGAGCACAACGTCCGATGGCAAGCTGATAGGCTACCGGATACTTGAGTCCATTCGCGTTCCAGAGCTGCGACCATCGCCCAAGTATGTGCGAGCATCGATCCGCTGCGAAGTGTACACAGTGCAGGAAACCGACACGCCGGGTGTCGTGGAGCTGACGTTCGCATCCCATCTCGACCCGAAGAGCAAGTGCTCGTCTAGCAAGCGGTCACATTGGATCGAGCAAGCAGGAGTCCGTCTCGCGAACCTGCGCGCTCACGCCGAGAAGACCAGCATCGGCAACCACATGCTGTCGGAGAATAACCGAGAGGTGAACCGGAAACACCGCTCATTCACGAGTGGAGATAAGGACAAGCAGCAACGGAACTGCAACGTGTGTCAGCACGCCTTCTCCTTCCTCCGCAAGCGCCACAGCTGCCGGCTCTGCGGCGAAATGAGCTGCGGTCGCTGTTGTCGCAAAATGCCCGTGCTGGTAGATGCGGAGACCACGCGCGTGAAGGTCTGTCTGAGTTGCATCCTGCACTCCAGGAACAACCCGGACGAGATCCGCCGCGGTGAGCTCGGCCAGCCGTCAAGGCGCGGCGACATCAGCAATTCGACGTTCATCATCTACGACGAGTAAGCAGCAAAGTATGCAGGAGCGAGTTATTTTTCAGCGGTGTTGCGCAGCGCGACATAAGCCCCGATAGTTCAGTAGTTAGTCGACGTTGTTTTCGTCGGAGCCTCCAAGGCAGAGGTCCATGTAACATCAATGAAGACGCCGTAGCGACAGCGACAGCGACAGCAACAACAGCAACAGCAACAGCAACAGCGCATCGACCCGATGTAGCCATGTCCCGTTTAGTGTGCATTACTTCAGACTCGCGAGGAGCTACGCGAAGCTCGGCGAGAAGCTCCGACGCTTGGCAGCGTCGCCTTGGCTGCCGCGACTCGCAGGGCTTCCAGCTGCTGGTGTCGCGCTGACGTGGCGCCGTCTCACCATGCGACGGCAGAGAGCGGCGGCGAGTTTGCTCCGCTCGGCGGCGCAGATGGCGGCGACGCCGGACGCGTCCGGGTCCAGCTCCTACTCGGGGCTGCTGGACGTGGTGTACGACGTGTGCGCGTGCGTGCTGGCGCTGCTGCTCGGCGCGGCGCTCATGAAGCTGCTGCGCGACTACACGCGCAGGAAAGGCTACATCGAGATCCAGCAGGACGACCGCAACATGTACTCGAACGTGCTCATGGGCACGTCGGACTCGTGGGAGAACGTGCGCGTGGCCAAGGAGGCGGGCGACGCCGCCATTTAGCCTGCGCAGATGGCCGGCAAGGAAGTTAGCTCTTAGATAAGTCAATGCAGCATTTCTTTCCGTCTCGCTCTGGGCTTTGCCCTTGCTGGGCCTCGCACGTCACTTTTCAAGCAGGGCGAGCACCTCGTCGGCTATTGCAGCAGCCAGCACGGTCACAGGCAGCAGTTAGCACGCAGTACTCGTGGCGAAACACGCCAGCGCGTGCAGAACGTACGAGTGCGACTGACGGCGTTCGCGACGTACGTCCACTCGGACGTCGGCGAGCGGTCGAAGTCGAAGGTGGGGCTAGACGCCGCCGTCGGCGGAGTCGGCACGGGGGCGCTGCGGCTGTAGGGGTGTCCGACGCGACTCGCTCCGGGTCTGGCCAGCCTCGGCCCGCCGCGACTGAGCGGCGTGCGGAACTTGTTGTTGGCGATGCGAGGCCTGGCTCCCAGTCCGGCCGGCCGCACTCCGCTGCCAAGCGTCGGCTGCATTGAGCTGGCCGCTTCAAAGCTGGCGGTCGGAGCTGCTGTTGCCGACTGCGCGGCGCCGACCGGCGTCTGGTTGACGATCTCCACTAGGAATCTGCAGCGGCAGCAGCCACATCCACGTTAGACGTCGCCAGGGCGGCGCACTGGGCGAGCGACCTACTTGGCCGTCTCGAACGTGTCCTCGTCGCGGCGGTCCCAGTCGAACGGCGCCAGCTTGGCCTCGTCCACGGGCTTCCCGGCCTTGCCGTCCTCCTCGGCGTAGACCACGAGCCGCCGCGAGGCGTGCAGCGCCACGAAGCCGTCCTGCCAGATCTTGCGCTTCTGCGTCTTGTGCTTGGTGTACATGCACTCGAACAGCGCCTCGGGCCGCGAGCCCAGCAGGTCGCACAGCTTCGTCATGGCGAGATCCGATGGAAGAGGTTCCGTATTTCTGAGTGTACCAGTGTACCAGGCTTAAAACTGCATACAAACTTTCATACAAACTGAGCAGGTTCTGTGATCAATACACTGCTCTTGGCGTCCAACTCTGTGGAGCCTCGCATTGATGTTAGCCTCCCGAAAGCCAGCGGGTGAACATGACCAGTTTGGCGCTGTGCAATGCCTGGATTTCTTTGTCGAAGAGTATTGCAATGTGGTCTACTAGCCTACTAGTCGCAGGCATCACGCAGGCTTTTTAGCATCGTGAATAGCCTTGGCAATGTCTCGTGTACTCGGCATGGTCAGTTGCTTGTCAACTGCTTGATGCACGAAGTCCGCTCCAGGAACCTCTCGGTGGGTAACGCTGGGTGACGTCATGACGATTGCAGCAGAATGGACCGACGCTGCGTCGCAAACGAGGCCACCTCGCTGCTTGGGACGGCTACAATCATCAGTCGCCGCAGCATCGCGCACGACACAATCCTCAGAGCTCTCAACCTTCTCCCAACCTTCTCGAACACGCCGCTCCTACACCGAAGCAGCACCGTCGCAATCGCACCGGACACCTGCCGCCACCGCCAACGCACACGCCCCGTTCTGATCACAAGCAACTCGTAGATATATTTTCTTTTTCACTGTTTCTCGAGGCCTCTCGCGCTGCGAGAAGCCTCCCTGGCGGTTGCTTGCCGAACCCAGCTCGCTTCCACGCCGCGGTCATTCGCCAGCATTATCGCACACACTACTTCACGGGGACGCACGAGCCTGCCGCCGCGCTTACTTGGTTACAGCAATCTTCTTGAGCGACTCGACGCGCACGGGGCCCGCCCGTGAGCGCACGGGGAACCGGTCCTGGTACATGACCTCGCACTTGTTGTTGGTCTTGATGTCCTTGCAGAGCGTCTCCCATACCTTGTTCTTCTTCATCTGGATGGGGGTCACGGGCTCCTGCACCTCCTCGCCGCTGGCGTACACGCGCTCGCCCACCTCGGCCTCGGGGCTCGGGTCCAGCAGCTCCACCTTGCCCTTGTCGTTGGCCACCAGCAGGATGGCGCCCGTGGAGCGCGTGCGCACCACCTTGACCATCTTGAGGTTGCACAGCACCACGACCTTGCGGTCCACGAGCTCCTCCTCGGCGAAGTACGGCTGGTGCTCCATGACCATCTCGAGCTCCTCGCCCTTGCCGATGTCCACCTTCTCGATGTAGTGGCGCTCCGAGTTCGGGTGCGCCTTCACCTCGGTGATCTTGCCCACGCGCAGGTCCATCTGCGAGAACACGATGGGCGAGCTGTACACGTCGGACTTGACCATGGCGCTTGGCTTGGCTTGGGGTGTGGGTGCGGGTTGCGGGGCCTGGGAGGCTGGCGGGGGACGCGCTTGGACGGAGTCGCTTGCGCGCTGGGAGACAACTTGGGGAATGGCGGCTCGAAGCAGCGCCGCCGGCGCGTACGTACCCCAGGCTGCGGCCGGATCCAGCTGGGCGCGGAAGCCCAAGACATGCAGCGGGCCAACTTCAAGCACGCTCTTTTATTCGGGGGCGCGCTTTTGCGCCAATCGCGGCGGCGCGGCCAGGGAACGGACGCGCGGATTGGCTCGCCGGCCGCGCCGCCGCACCGCGATTGGCCGGAAAATGCCGCGGGTGCCCGGGCGCGTGTCTTGCCTGCCGCCCCCTGTTTGTGCTGTGCCTTCGCGTCGGCGCCGTGCTGGGTGGCGCGGCGCGGCGAGCGGGCGGCGACTCCACGCAGACCGACGCGGGCCAAGCGGCTTCCGGCTTCGAGCGTGGAAGCGGGCAAGGCGGCGCAAGTGAGCCCACGGCGAGCCGCCCGAGCCCGATCCTGCGGTTGATGGGCATCGCCGCGCGCCGCTTCGCTCGAACTCGATGGGGATGGGCGCGTCTATGTTGAAGTCAGTATGGCCTGCGAGATCGAATACGGCCTTAAGTTCCAGGCAGCCTGGAAAACGCCGACCCGAATCGGGAGCGTGGCATACAAAGCGCGAGTCGCGCCGCCGAGGCCCGCGCCTCGAGTCGCGCGCCGCCCAGACATGCGCGCGAGGCTGCTTCGTGCGGGAGGCGCCCAAGCAGCGCTGGGATGTGACGGTGGGACGCCGGGGGCGCTGTGTACGCCGCTGGTGTCACTGCCGAGCGCGCCGGAACGCGGCGGCGCGAGCAGGAAGCCGCGGCTCGCAGGTGCCAGCCGGATGTCGGACCATGCCGCGCTGTACGCACATGCTGTCAGCGAGCGGCGACCAGGCGCGCGCCGCGACAATCTTCAGAAGTCAAGTCGCGGCTGTCTCGCGAGTTAAACGGCAGCGGCGCGCGCCGCGAGTGGAGCCATGTAACGGGAAGAGGAGCGGGTGGAGCGTTAGCCGAAAATGGGAGCGTCATGCCGGACTTGTTGTAATAGACCTAAAACGTTGGTGGTAATGGCCTACTGTAGTTTATGCGGAATTGGCTTCACGAAGGCATACCCAGCGTTGTACTGTGCGTACAAGCGTTTGGTATCGCGAGGACACCAGCTTGGACGCTGCATGCGGAGCTTTAGACAACATGTGAAGCCCGTGCGGGGTCAGCTTGAAGTGGGAAACCCTCTCATAGATGATTGTTCTCAGATTTTCGGCGGCAGTCATGCAGAAAAAGGACCAGGAAAAACACGCAGTGACGAGACGTCGTCCGTTCGCTAAAAAAAATTTTGCGCGAATCGCTGGCGTTGCTCATCCGTCAATACTTTAACAACGCATTGTTTGCCTGGAAACGGACACCACCAAGACGAAGCGAGCACCAAAGCCTGCCAGACGTGTACTTCGATGACACACTAGCTCCTACGGATGAATGTGAGTGCATGTTTATTGCGTGGCCATTCTCTGCGCGGCTGGCGCCGGAAACCTGATTACAACTTCAAGTTGGACTATTTTCACCCAATAAACAGCCAGACAGCATTTGCTTGAATTCCTAGGCAGACTCGCATCGACTTGCATCGGCATCACTCCACGCAGCAGCCCCAGCCAGCAACTTACGCCATCCAGACGAGAGAGCCATAAACTATCTCCAACGCATTAGCACGATCCAACAATATCCAAACAAAAGCATTGAGCTTTACAGTCCTGTCCAAAACCCCTTTTCAGACCTTCATTTTGCTCAGTATCAAAGTCTTTAGCCATTTTCCGCTAACGCAGCCCCTCGCTCCTCTTCCCGTTACATGGCTCCACTCGCGGCGCGCGCCGCTGCCGTTTAACTCGCGAGACAGCCGCGACTTGACTTCTGAAGATTGTCGCGGCGCGCGCCCGGTCGCCGCTCGCTGACAGCATGTGCGTACAGCGCGGCGTGGTCCGACATCCGGCTGGCGCCTGCGAGCCGCGGCTTCCTGCTCGCGCCGCCGCGTTCCGGCGCGCTCGGCAGTGACACCAGCGGCGTACACAGCGCCCCCGGCGTCCCACCGTCACATCCCAGCGCTGCTTGGGCGCCTCCCGCACGAAGCAGCCTCGCGCGCATGTCTGGGCGGCGCGCGACTCGAGGCGCGGGCCTCGGCGGCGCGACTCGCGCTTTGTATGCCACGCTCCCGATTCGGGTCGGCGTTTTCCAGGCTGCCTGGAACTTAAGGCCGTATTCGATCTCGCAGGCCATACTGACTTCAACATAGACGCGCCCATCCCCATCGAGTTCGAGCGAAGCGGCGCGCGGCGATGCCCATCAACCGCAGGATCGGGCTCGGGCGGCTCGCCGTGGGCTCACTTGCGCCGCCTTGCCCGCTTCCACGCTCGAAGCCGGAAGCCGCTTGGCCCGCGTCGGTCTGCGTGGAGTCGCCGCCCGCTCGCCGCGCCGCGCCACCCAGCACGGCGCCGACGCGAAGGCACAGCACAAACAGGGGGCGGCAGGCAAGACACGCGCCCGGGCACCCGCGGCATTTTCCGGCCAATCGCGGTGCGGCGGCGCGGCCGGCGAGCCAATCCGCGCGTCCGTTCCCTGGCCGCGCCGCCGCGATTGGCGCAAAAGCGCGCCCCCGAATAAAAGAGCGTGCTTGAAGTTGGCCCGCTGCATGTCTTGGGCTTCCGCGCCCAGCTGGATCCGGCCGCAGCCTGGGGTACGTACGCGCCGGCGGCGCTGCTTCGAGCCGCCATTCCCCAAGTTGTCTCCCAGCGCGCAAGCGACTCCGTCCAAGCGCGTCCCCCGCCAGCCTCCCAGGCCCCGCAACCCGCACCCACACCCCAAGCCAAGCCAAGCGCCATGGTCAAGTCCGACGTGTACAGCTCGCCCATCGTGTTCTCGCAGATGGACCTGCGCGTGGGCAAGATCACCGAGGTGAAGGCGCACCCGAACTCGGAGCGCCACTACATCGAGAAGGTGGACATCGGCAAGGGCGAGGAGCTCGAGATGGTCATGGAGCACCAGCCGTACTTCGCCGAGGAGGAGCTCGTGGACCGCAAGGTCGTGGTGCTGTGCAACCTCAAGATGGTCAAGGTGGTGCGCACGCGCTCCACGGGCGCCATCCTGCTGGTGGCCAACGACAAGGGCAAGGTGGAGCTGCTGGACCCGAGCCCCGAGGCCGAGGTGGGCGAGCGCGTGTACGCCAGCGGCGAGGAGGTGCAGGAGCCCGTGACCCCCATCCAGATGAAGAAGAACAAGGTATGGGAGACGCTCTGCAAGGACATCAAGACCAACAACAAGTGCGAGGTCATGTACCAGGACCGGTTCCCCGTGCGCTCACGGGCGGGCCCCGTGCGCGTCGAGTCGCTCAAGAAGATTGCTGTAACCAAGTAAGCGCGGCGGCAGGCTCGTGCGTCCCCGTGAAGTAGTGTGTGCGATAATGCTGGCGAATGACCGCGGCGTGGAAGCGAGCTGGGTTCGGCAAGCAACCGCCAGGGAGGCTTCTCGCAGCGCGAGAGGCCTCGAGAAACAGTGAAAAAGAAAATATATCTACGAGTTGCTTGTGATCAGAACGGGGCGTGTGCGTTGGCGGTGGCAGCAGGTGTCCGGTGCGGTTGCGACGGTGCTGCTTCGGTGTAGGAGCGGCGTGTTCGAGAAGGTTGGGAGAAGGTTGAGAGCTCTGAGGATTGTGTCGTGCGCGATGCTGCGGCGACTGATGATTGTAGCCGTCCCAAGCAGCGAGGTGGCCTCGTTTGCGACGCAGCGTCGGTCCATTCTGCTGCAATCGTCATGACGTCACCCAGCGTTACCCACCGAGAGGTTCTGCAAGATTAGCATCATGGTGGGTTGATGCAGGCTCTGTGAACAGCACTCCAGCTGCATCACGCTTCATGAGTAAAAGGCCAGGCAGATCCTTACGTCACTGTTGTCTTTGTATTCATCTCCTCCCTGTCTTGCTGTCCTTTGTTCACTGATCATGAGTCACCCGCGAATGTGCCATCGTCGCCTCCGTCCCCACCGAAGTCGCCGCCACCGGTGTCTCCGCTGAACGTGTAGGTGTTGTCGGACACGCCGCCCACGTCTCCACTATAGCCGCTGTCGTTGTTGCGGCCGCCAAACATGGAGCCCATGGCGGCGCCGACGCCCAGTCCCCCCAGCGCTCCGAGCGCGCCAGCCGCCATCGCGTTGCCGCCTCCTCCCGTCTCGTGGTACGGCGACGACTCGTAGGCCACGGGCGCCGACGCGTAGGCGTAAGGAGCCTGCGGCTGTCCCGGGTACGTGCCGTACTGACTGGAGGCGACGGGCTGCGCGTAGACGAACTGCTCCTCCCGCTCCTGCTGCGCGCGCCGTGCTGGCAGGTAGCAGCAGCACACGCAGCACAGCAGCAGCAGCGCGAAGAAGATGAAGGTGCCGGACACGCCGCCGGACGAGCGCGGGTGGTAGTCGTCGCCGCCGTAGTGGTAGGTGGGCACCACGCGGCGGCAGCGGCACTCGTACGGGCTGGCGGCGCACTGCGCGTCCCTCGGACAGCAACACGGCGCGCCCGACGCCATGCCGATGCAGAACTGGCCGGGCTGGCCGCGGAACGCGTGGTCGCACTGCCCGGTCTGCTGGCACAGGCCGCAGCCCGAGAAGGCGGCGGACAGCGTCGCGTTCTCCACGAACTCCTCGAGCTGCGGCGCCGCCTCCTGCGTCCCCGAGCGCAGCAGCGCAGCGTCGTCGTCGGTGGCGGGCGCGAGGCCGATGCGCGTCTCGGCGCGCACGCCCAGCGCCAGCGCCAGCAGCGCCGCGAGCCACAAGAAGCGCGGCATCGGAAGATATCGGAATCAGAAGAGAGTCGCGTTGGTGTGAGGTTGGAGTAAGGTTAGTGTGACGTTGGTGTGACCCACACCAACGACCCAATCACCAGCCATAAATCGATCGCCAGCATGAGCCGCATCTTCGTGGGGCTCGAGACGTCCTTCGTCCATGACCTGCCGGCGACGCTCAACAAGGTACGACACGTGTATTTGCTTCTTCTATGACTGGAGGTGATTTTCCCGGTGTAACTTGCTCTGTGCGCATTGGCCTGGACGCTGCAGGTGTTCGAGGACAAGATGAATGGCGTGGTGGCGCCGCTCTTCCACCCTCGGTACGCTCGGCAGCCGGATTGTTCAATCTTATAGCTGCTGTTACTTATTTTCTATTGTTTGTTGCTGTCACCAGCTTCAAGCGCGACGATCGCCAGCTCTCGGACACGCGCGACGGCCCGCAAGCTCGCTCGGACCTGGTGATGGACTCGCGCGGCTGGACGGCGTCCGTGGTGGGCAACATCTCCAAGTGGATGGACCTGGACGCGGCCACGCTGGACGCGCGGCTCGGCGCAGAGAAGGTCTTCAAGCAGGAGGTGGCCTGGGCCTCGCACCTGTCCGTGCCGGCTGTGATGCTGCCGGCGCCGCGCCACGCACACGCCTCGGCCAACTACGCGCGTGTGCTCAATCAGTCGCTGACGCAGGCGCAATATCTCCAGTTCTGGGTGCGCATCCCGTTGACGCCGAGGCAGCGCTCCAATGCGAAGGACCCTATGGAGGTTGACGCTGTGGCTGGGCTTCGTGCTGCTGCCATGATGGAAACAGACGAAGACGAGGATGAAGCGCTGACGGACCCGTGGGAAGTATGGGACTCGTTGCGCGCTCGCTGTGAATATCACCCGAAGCTGCATGTAGCGCTGGAGATCACAGCTGATCTGCCTAGCGCAGAGGAGATTCAGCGCTGGTTGGGCGAGCCGGTTAAGGTGAGAAACTAGTGCGCTGCTACGAGTTTAGGTAGCCAAATGGTGTGGAGCTAACCATCATGGTCTATTATGATTGTAGGCAGCGATTATTCCCACAGATATTTTCCTGACCAACCGCAAAGGTTACCCTGCGTTGTCTCAACGACACCAGAAGCTGATGGCGCAGCTATTCCAGCACAATGTCCAGCTTTATCTCAGTGGACGACCCCGTCATCGTGGAAAGCTTCTTCCTTATGTGCAGTATTTGCACTTCTTATACAGCAAGCGTCCAAGCCAGGACCGTAAGGCGCAGTTTGAGGCGCCGTACTTGGATTATCTCCAAGCTCCACTGCAGCCCCTCATGGATAACTTGGAGTCGCAGACGTACGAGACTTTTGAACAGGATGCGTTCAAGTACAACCAGTACGAGAAAGCTATTACCCAAGCGCTAGAGCAAACTCCAGAAGACAAGGAGTCAGTTGTGATGGTTGTTGGTGCCGGCCGCGGACCACTTGTGCGCTGCGCTCTTCGTGCTGCCACTGTCGCAAATCGTAAGACACGCATGTTCGCCGTGGAGAAAAACCCGAACGCGGTAATTACACTGCGCAACCTGAAGATCTCGGAGAAATGGGATAACGTCACGATCATTGCGTCAGATATGCGTAACTGGCGCACCGAGGAGCGCGCCGACATCATGGTGAGTGAGCTTCTAGGATCGTTCGGCGACAATGAGCTGTCCCCGGAGTGTCTGGACGGTGCTCAAGATTTTCTCCACGGTGAGTACTTTTGCTTTCTATTTCGCTGAACTATTGCAGGACATTAATTGTTGTGTTGGCACTTTGTAGAGGACGGCATCAGCATCCCTCGCGAGTACACATCGTATGTTGCGCCTGTGATGTCTTCAAAACTTTGGAACGAAGTGAAGGCATACGACTCGCTCAAAAGCTTCGAGACACCTTACGTCGTGCGACTGCACAATTTTTACGCGTTGGCGCCTACGCAGCGTTGCTTCCGATTTACTCATCCGAAGTTCAACGCACGCATCGACAACAGGAGACAGGCAGAGTTGCGCTTTACTGCTGCTGAGAGTGCTGTTGTTCATGGTTTAGCGGGCTACTTTGACGCCGTATTGTTCGGTGACGTGACGTTGAGCATTGAGCCAGATACGCATTCAGATGGCATGTTCAGCTGGTTCCCCATTTACTTCCCGCTACGTCAGCCTCTGCGCTTCCAGAAGGGCGAAGAAGTCGTGGTAAACTTCTGGAGACTCGAGTCCAACAACCGGGTTTGGTATGAGTGGTCTACGTCTTCAGGCGACGGCAAACACCATGTTCCCATCCATAACCCCAACGGGCGGTCTTACTGGATTGGACTATAGAGCGAGAAAGAGTGTTGAGGCAATTCAGATCATCTTCTAGTTTTATTCTGCTGCTAGTTACCTGAACGAGCTGTCAAAATCCTGAACAAGATACAGGTGTATCCGTGTGAGATCATGCCAAGTTAGCTTAGAGCTCGTCTCTGGCTTGCGATTTCTTTACAGTCTGTGTGATAATTTCTCCGGTGCTGCCCTTCGGTGCATCGTGTTCTTCCGCGTCCTCGTTAGGATGCGCAATTTTCTCCCATTCTTGAAGACTTCCGCCAACCACAGTGATGAAAACGTTCTTTAGCGCTACTTCCATCTCGCCATCACCACCTAGTCCACGCACTTCGTCAAGCAATTTCGCGAGAGTCTTGCTGCACCGATTCAGACGTTTAGGCCAAGCGGAGCGCATCGAGTTTTGTGCTAATAGTTCCCACGCATCTGCGATACCATTATTCACGGAAAACCGCAAACTGGCTGCGTCACCCTGCGCCTCCTTAAGACTTGTCAAACTGCTGCCGGTAGTACTGGAGATAGCAAGTACCGGGATCGTGATATTATACGCGTGCCAGCTCACCTCCACACCCGGGTGCGTCATTACAGTTGCGTTGTCATTCTGCACAAGAAGCACCACACTCGCTCCACGACGCTGAGCGTTCGACACCTTTTCAAACTCGGAACACTTGCCCGCCTTGCCTGCTGGAATCATCACCGCTCTGCCGGAAAATTGAGACTGAGTTGCACTCTCCTCTGTTGCGTCCGTGCAAGCTTGGCTTCCGTCGAGTGGCGATGCCAAGGGAAACGAAATCTTCGTTGGTAGCACACTGCCGTATGTCGCAGCGAGGAAACTCCCCAGACGAGTGCCATCATCGTCTTCCTTCGAAGCCCCGACCGACAAAACAGAGCCGCTTCGAGCAGGTGCTGCAGCGATGTAGTCTTCCTCAATCTCCAGTCTCGGCTTGCAAATGTAGGGCTTCCGTTGGCAGGTCATGGAGATGAGTCGGCCGTAGATCGGCATTTGCTTGGCCACCGCGCGCAGCATGTCGCCAGCAGTTCTGCGGATCATGACGGAGGCAATGGAGATCTCTCCGTCCTCATCTTCCAGCACTGCGACTGGCGCAATGACGTCGTCCGTTGGGCTTACGATCACGAGCGCTGCGGCTCCGATCTGGTCGGCCAGACGCGCCTTCCGCTCAAATGTGCACTCCCCGCGGTCCACCACGAGCACACTGGAGCGGTTGGAGGCTTCGACCTCGAGCTGCTCGGCCTCCGGGAGCGGCTCGCAGCCGAAGCGGTCCTCGTCCCGCTTGGGGAAGTAGAAGGAGACCTCGCGGGGCATCATGGGCCCGCCGAAGGAGTCGCGGAAGTACTGGATGGGCGCCAGGCCGTTGCGCAGGTAGATGCGGCCCCACGTGGACTCCAGCGGCTCGGAGGCGACGACCTCGGCGCCTGTTGTGGCGGTGTCGACGTCTTCGGCAGCTTCAGAGCAGAAGGCGCCGAGACTCAGTAGTAGCAGCAGCAGCGTGGGGGACTTCATCTTGATCTGCGCGGATGGAGGCGAGTTGCCGACTGATTGGCATCGAAAAAAGATCGCGGCTTTTCGGAACTTCAATTTCAGAAAATCGCACCTAGTCGAGAAGTCGCTTCTACGTTTTTTGGGGGTTAAGTTCGATCTTCGGCTGCAGCGGAGACATTAACCTTTTTGACCCACCACCACCACACACACACAGTTTTTATCAAGTACAGTAAGAGCTGTCACTTCCGGTACCACTCACAACTATATATCCCCCTTCGAATGATACAATCGCTTTAAGAAGGCTTCGAGTTTGGGCGGAAGCTCGTCCACCAGCGAAATCGCAGGCGAAGGAGCAGCACGCCGCCCACCAGTCGTTTGGCTCATCGTTGCCGGAGCCACTTCCCACAACTGAATCTGAGCTGCACCCGCAACGCACTATGGGGTCCTGAATGATGATCCACCAGAAGCGACAGCTCATCGAGAAGGCATCAGAGGGCCGGCCATGGCCCAACACGAGCTGGCCGCGTGGGCAAAGCCGTGCCTTCAAGCTCAAGCGGGCCCCTGCCCAGTCAACGATCTCCGACATTCTGCGTGCAGCACCTGCCATCATAAGCGAGGCATACGGCAAGCGCCGCAAGCCACTGGAGGTGACGTCGCTGGCGCTGGAGAAAAAGTTTGGGCGTGGATCCAGTTCGTCGAGGCCCAGAATGTGTGCATTTCAAGGGAGTTGATCAGGATGAAGGCGCAGCACCTGCAGAAGGAGCTATGCGACGCATGGGACTTGAGGTTCTCTGACGGATGGCTCAGTGGATTCGAGCGGCACCATGCGCTACGCTATCGGAAGCGTCATGGCGAAGCTGCATCAGCCGATACGGCTGCTATTTATCGTGGTAGGCAGCAGCTACAGGACATTACCGATCAATACGAACCACAAAATGTTTACAAATTGGACGAAACGGGTTTGTGCTACGCTATGGCGCCTTCCCGTTCCATCTGCACAAGAGGTGCCCGCGGCGTGAAGAAGACCAAGACAAGAATCACAGTGGCGCTCACTTCCAATGCCGATGGCTCTGACACGCTCCCGCCGCTGTTTTGGGCCCCGCCAAGCAACCCTACTGTTTCAAGAAGCGCACAGCTGCCCAGCTTGGCTTCAAGTACAAGAAAGCGTGGATGACGGGTCATATTTTCCGCGAGTGGTTGCTGAACCTGGATCGCGACATGCGGGCATCTGGACGCCATCTATTGTTGCTCGTTGACAATGCTTCCTCGCATAACATGGATGAGTTTGTTTGCACGAATGTTCGCCTTGAATTTCTGCCCCCGAACACGACTGCTTTTCTGCAGCCGATGGATGCCCCACAAACAGAACGCTCACACAGACTGGCGTTGTCAAGCGGCGGCTGCCATCAGCCACACGCGCCTTCTGCGCGCGCTTTTGACAGTGTGGACGGTCTGCCAGACCAAGCCACCGCGCCGTCGACATGCTTCAGACCTCAGGCTGGCGTCCGTCGGGCGGGTGCCTGAACTGGGCGACAGGTTTCACGGTCGGAGCTGGTGAAACCCTGCCAGCGAACAAGACGCGAGGCAGACGTCATCGCGGTCAAACGAAGACGCCAGTGCGTGCGCCATGCAATCGGCACGCGCAGCAGACAGCTGGGACACTGCAGCAAGGCCGCAACAGGTCGCAGGCCGCGATACGGCGCCGAACGAGAGCGCAGGAGAGGATGGACGAAAGGTGTGTGCAGCAGCATAAAATCCGAGTGGCCGGAATCGAACCAGCGACCAATTGATTTCCGAGTATACTGAAACACAGTATAGAACACTACAGTCAATCGCTCTACCAACTGAGCTACACTCGGTCCTAATTCAAACAATTCACAAAAACAAAACACAACGCTGCACACGCACACACAAACGCAACCACACACTCCGCGCTCGCCGCCGCGCCACCACCATCTCCCTGAACCTCTCTACCACCTGCTTCGCCTCCCAACTCCCCTCCTGCACCCTGCCCAACTCACACCCACTCGGTCAACGACAACCACTGACACGCCGCTCAGCCGACAAACCATGCCACTACGGAGCACCACAACCCGCTCTGCCACGCCGCAGCCATGCCACCACCTACCGACCACCCAAGCACTCGCAAACACCCCCACAAACAGAACGCTCATACAATAGTATACAAAGCAGGAGGTTTAACGTTATATCATACAGGACGACGTGCAACCTTGCGAGGCGCCGCCTATGGCATATGGCGTTTTACTTGCTCAAACTGAATTTACAATTTTTAACCTAACGGCTTAAAATGTACAATACACCCTTGCACGAGAGTATACGCAATACCAACCTGTAATATAAAGAAGGTTGCGCTATGTACAAAACACATTTAACTGTACAGGATTGCGTTTTTTGATAAATGTACGGCAGTAATTTTTAGTGGCTTTTGTCAAATGTCTGAATATGTAAAAACAAATTAGCCCGCCGAAGCGAAGCGGAGGCGGGCGGCCCACTTTACTGGGAGCTAACACTGTGCCACCGCCGCGAAGCGGTGGCGCTCGGCTACAATAAAAGCTACCACTTCCGGTATCGTGGTACGACCATATCATGAGATTTGCAACTAGTTTATAAAGCTTAAATACTCAACTCTGCGGCACGGATGATAATATCCTCTACCTCTAAATCCTGCCCGTAGCTGGTTTCCTCCTTGCTCCTCTCATCGGCTCCATTAAAGACAATGCCAGTGTGCCGGAAACAATTTTCAATGGTAGCCTTACCCTGCAGCTCCTGCCAGATTTCTTTACTCCAGCTCATTGCCTGGAGCTGGTCGACGTTGTACACGTTGCTCACTTTGATCTCCTCTCCGCTCTTGATCTTGTTATACACCCATCGAAGTTGCTTTCGACGGTAAGCACGCTTAAACGCGGCTATTATTCCTGGTGTTTGCGAGTGCTTGGGTGGTCGGTAGAGGTGGTGGCACGGCTGCGGCGTAGCAGAGCGGGTTGTGGTGCTCCGAAGTGGCATGGTTTGTCGGCTGAGCGGCGTGTCAGTGGTTGTCGATGACCGAGTGGGTGTGAGTTGGGGCAGGGTGCAGGAGGGGAGTTGGGAGGCGAAGCAGGTGGTAGAGAGGTGCAGGGAGATGGTGGTGGCGCGGCGGCGAGCGCGGAGTGTGTGGTTGCGTTTGTGTGTGCGTGTGCAGCGTTGTGTTTTGTTTTTGTGAATTGTCTGAATTAGGACCGAGTGTAGCTCAGTTGGTAGAGCGATTGACTGTAGTGTTCTATACTGTGTTTCAGTATACTCGGAAATCAATTGGTCGCTGGTTCGATTCCGGCCACTCGGATTTTATGCTGCTGCACACACCTTTCGTCCATCCTCTCCTGCGCTCTCGTTCGGCGCCGTATCGCGGCCTGCGACCTGTTGCGGCCTTGCTGCAGTGTCCCAGCTGTCTGCTGCGCGTGCCGATTGCATGGCGCACGCACTGGCGTCTTCGTTTGACCGCGATGACGTCTGCCTCGCGTCTTGTTCGCTGGCAGGGTTTCACCAGCTCCGACCGTGAAACCTGTCGCCCAGTTCAGGCACCCGCCCGACGGACGCCAGCCTGAGGTCTGAAGCATGTCGACGGCGCGGTGGCTTGGTCTGGCAGACCGTCCACACTGTCAAAAGCGCGCGCAGAAGGCGCGTGTGGCTGATGGCAGCCGCCGCTTGACAACGCCAGTCTGTGTGAGCGTTCTGTTTGTGGGGGTGTTTGCGAGTGCTTGGGTGGTCGGTAGAGGTGGTGGCATGGCTGCGGCGTGGCAGAGCGGGTTGTGGTGCTCCGTAGTGGCATGGTTTGTCGGCTGAGCGGCGTGTCAGTGGTTGTCGTTGACCGAGTGGGTGTGAGTTGGGGCAGGGTGCAGGAGGGGAGTTGGGAGGCGAAGCAGGTGGTAGAGAGGTGCAGGGAGATGGTGGTGGCGCGGCGGCGAGCGCGGAGTGTGTGGTTGCGTTTGTGTGTGCGTGTGCAGCGTTGTGTTTTGTTTTTGTGAATTGTTTGAATTAGGACCGAGTGTAGCTCAGTTGGTAGAGCGATTGACTGTAGTGTTCTATACTGTGTTTCAGTATACTCGGAAATCAATTGGTCGCTGGTTCGATTCCGGCCACTCGGATTTTATGCTGCTGCACACACCTTTCGTCCATCCTCTCCTGCGCTCTCGTTCGGCGCCGTATCGCGGCCTGCGACCTGTTGCGGCCTTGCTGCAGTGTCCCAGCTGTCTGCTGCGCGTGCCGATTGCATGGCGCACGCACTGGCGTCTTCGTTTGACCGCGATGACGTCTGCCTCGCGTCTTGTTCGCTGGCAGGGTTTCACCAGCTCCGACCGTGAAACCTGTCGCCCAGTTCAGGCACCCGCCCGACGGACGCCAGCCTGAGGTCTGAAGCATGTCGACGGCGCGGTGGCTTGGTCTGGCAGACCGTCCACACTGTCAAAAGCGCGCGCAGAAGGCGCGTGTGGCTGATGGCAGCCGCCGCTTGACAACGCCAGTCTGTGTGAGCGTTCTGTTTGTGGGGGTGTTTGCGAGTGCTTGGGTGGTCGGTAGAGGTGGTGGCATGGCTGCGGCGTGGCAGAGCGGGTTGTGGTGCTCCGTAGTGGCATGGTTTGTCGGCTGAGCGGCGTGTCAGTGGTTGTCGTTGACCGAGTGGGTGTGAGTTGGGGCAGGGTGCAGGAGGGGAGTTGGGAGGCGAAGCAGGTGGTAGAGAGGTGCAGGGAGATGGTGGTGGCGCGGCGGCGAGCGCGGAGTGTGTGGTTGCGTTTGTGTGTGCGTGTGCAGCGTTGTGTTTTGTTTTTGTGAATTGTTTGAATTAGGACCGAGTGTAGCTCAGTTGGTAGAGCGATTGACTGTAGTGTTCTATACTGTGTTTCAGTATACTCGGAAATCAATTGGTCGCTGGTTCGATTCCGGCCACTCGGATTTTATGCTGCTGCACACACCTTTCGTCCATCCTCTCCTGCGCTCTCGTTCGGCGCCGTATCGCGGCCTGCGACCTGTTGCGGCCTTGCTGCAGTGTCCCAGCTGTCTGCTGCGCGTGCCGATTGCATGGCGCACGCACTGGCGTCTTCGTTTGACCGCGATGACGTCTGCCTCGCGTCTTGTTCGCTGGCAGGGTTTCACCAGCTCCGACCGTGAAACCTGTCGCCCAGTTCAGGCACCCGCCCGACGGACGCCAGCCTGAGGTCTGAAGCATGTCGACGGCGCGGTGGCTTGGTCTGGCAGACCGTCCACACTGTCAAAAGCGCGCGCAGAAGGCGCGTGTGGCTGATGGCAGCCGCCGCTTGACAACGCCAGTCTGTGTGAGCGTTCTGTTTGTGGGGGTGTTTGCGAGTGCTTGGGTGGTCGGTAGAGGTGGTGGCATGGCTGCGGCGTGGCAGAGCGGGTTGTGGTGCTCCGTAGTGGCATGGTTTGTCGGCTGAGCGGCGTGTCAGTGGTTGTCGTTGACCGAGTGGGTGTGAGTTGGGGCAGGGTGCAGGAGGGGAGTTGGGAGGCGAAGCAGGTGGTAGAGAGGTGCAGGGAGATGGTGGTGGCGCGGCGGCGAGCGCGGAGTGTGTGGTTGCGTTTGTGTGTGCGTGTGCAGCGTTGTGTTTTGTTTTTGTGAATTGTTTGAATTAGGACCGAGTGTAGCTCAGTTGGTAGAGCGATTGACTGTAGTGTTCTATACTGTGTTTCAGTATACTCGGAAATCAATTGGTCGCTGGTTCGATTCCGGCCACTCGGATTTTATGCTGCTGCACACACCTTTCGTCCATCCTCTCCTGCGCTCTCGTTCGGCGCCGTATCGCGGCCTGCGACCTGTTGCGGCCTTGCTGCAGTGTCCCAGCTGTCTGCTGCGCGTGCCGATTGCATGGCGCACGCACTGGCGTCTTCGTTTGACCGCGATGACGTCTGCCTCGCGTCTTGTTCGCTGGCAGGGTTTCACCAGCTCCGACCGTGAAACCTGTCGCCCAGTTCAGGCACCCGCCCGACGGACGCCAGCCTGAGGTCTGAAGCATGTCGACGGCGCGGTGGCTTGGTCTGGCAGACCGTCCACACTGTCAAAAGCGCGCGCAGAAGGCGCGTGTGGCTGATGGCAGCCGCCGCTTGACAACGCCAGTCTGTGTGAGCGTTCTGTTTGTGGGGGTGTTTGCGAGTGCTTGGGTGGTCGGTAGAGGTGGTGGCACGGCTGCGGCGTGGCAGAGCGGGTTGTGGTGCTCCGTAGTGGCATGGTTTGTCGGCTGAGCGGCGTGTCAGTGGTTGTCGTTGACCGAGTGGGTGTGAGTTGGGGCAGGGTGCAGGAGGGGAGTTGGGAGGCGAAGCAGGTGGTAGAGAGGTGCAGGGAGATGGTGGTGGCGCGGCGGCGAGCGCGGAGTGTGTGGTTGCGTTTGTGTGTGCGTGTGCAGCGTTGTGTTTTGTTTTTGTGAATTGTTTGAATTAGGACCGAGTGTAGCTCAGTTGGTAGAGCGATTGACTGTAGTGTTCTATACTGTGTTTCAGTATACTCGGAAATCAATTGGTCGCTGGTTCGATTCCGGCCACTCGGATTTTATGCTGCTGCACACACCTTTCGTCCATCCTCTCCTGCGCTCTCGTTCGGCGCCGTATCGCGGCCTGCGACCTGTTGCGGCCTTGCTGCAGTGTCCCAGCTGTCTGCTGCGCGTGCCGATTGCATGGCGCACGCACTGGCGTCTTCGTTTGACCGCGATGACGTCTGCCTCGCGTCTTGTTCGCTGGCAGGGTTTCACCAGCTCCGACCGTGAAACCTGTCGCCCAGTTCAGGCACCCGCCCGACGGACGCCAGCCTGAGGTCTGAAGCATGTCGACGGCGCGGTGGCTTGGTCTGGCAGACCGTCCACACTGTCAAAAGCGCGCGCAGAAGGCGCGTGTGGCTGATGGCAGCCGCCGCTTGACAACGCCAGTCTGTGTGAGCGTTCTGTTTGTGGGGATGTTTGCGAGTGCTTGGGTGGTCGGTAGAGGTGGTGGCATGGCTGCGGCGTGGCAGAGCGGGTTGTGGTGCTCCGAAGTGGCATGGTTTGTCGGCTGAGCGGCGTGTCAGTGGTTGTCGTTGACCGAGTGGGTGTGAGTTGGGGCAGGGTGCAGGAGGGGAGTTGGGAGGCGAAGCAGGTGGTAGAGAGGTGCAGGGAGATGGTGGTGGCGCGGCGGCGAGCGCGGAGTGTGTGGTTGCGTTTGTGTGTGCGTGTGCAGCGTTGTGTTTTGTTTTTGTGAATTGTTTGAATTAGGACCGAGTGTAGCTCAGTTGGTAGAGCGATTGACTGTAGTGTTCTATACTGTGTTTCAGTATACTCGGAAATCAATTGGTCGCTGGTTCGATTCCGGCCACTCGGATTTTATGCTGCTGCACACACCTTTCGTCCATCCTCTCCTGCGCTCTCGTTCGGCGCCGTATCGCGGCCTGCGACCTGTTGCGGCCTTGCTGCAGTGTCCCAGCTGTCTGCTGCGCGTGCCGATTGCATGGCGCACGCACTGGCGTCTTCGTTTGACCGCGATGACGTCTGCCTCGCGTCTTGTTCGCTGGCAGGGTTTCACCAGCTCCGACCGTGAAACCTGTCGCCCAGTTCAGGCACCCGCCCGACGGACGCCAGCCTGAGGTCTGAAGCATGTCGACGGCGCGGTGGCTTGGTCTGGCAGACCGTCCACACTGTCAAAAGCGCGCGCAGAAGGCGCGTGTGGCTGATGGCAGCCGCCGCTTGACAACGCCAGTCTGTGTGAGCGTTCTGTTTGTGGGGGTGTTTGCGAGTGCTTGGGTGGTCGGTAGAGGTGGTGGCATGGCTGCGGCGTGGCAGAGCGGGTTGTGGTGCTCCGTAGTGGCATGGTTTGTCGGCTGAGCGGCGTGTCAGTGGTTGTCGTTGACCGAGTGGGTGTGAGTTGGGGCAGGGTGCAGGAGGGGAGTTGGGAGGCGAAGCAGGTGGTAGAGAGGTGCAGGGAGATGGTGGTGGCGCGGCGGCGAGCGCGGAGTGTGTGGTTGCGTTTGTGTGTGCGTGTGCAGCGTTGTGTTTTGTTTTTGTGAATTGTTTGAATTAGGACCGAGTGTAGCTCAGTTGGTAGAGCGATTGACTGTAGTGTTCTATACTGTGTTTCAGTATACTCGGAAATCAATTGGTCGCTGGTTCGATTCCGGCCACTCGGATTTTATGCTGCTGCACACACCTTTCGTCCATCCTCTCCTGCGCTCTCGTTCGGCGCCGTATCGCGGCCTGCGACCTGTTGCGGCCTTGCTGCAGTGTCCCAGCTGTCTGCTGCGCGTGCCGATTGCATGGCGCACGCACTGGCGTCTTCGTTTGACCGCGATGACGTCTGCCTCGCGTCTTGTTCGCTGGCAGGGTTTCACCAGCTCCGACCGTGAAACCTGTCGCCCAGTTCAGGCACCCGCCCGACGGACGCCAGCCTGAGGTCTGAAGCATGTCGACGGCGCGGTGGCTTGGTCTGGCAGACCGTCCACACTGTCAAAAGCGCGCGCAGAAGGCGCGTGTGGCTGATGGCAGCCGCCGCTTGACAACGCCAGTCTGTGTGAGCGTTCTGTTTGTGGGGATGTTTGCGAGTGCTTGGGTGGTCGGTAGAGGTGGTGGCATGGCTGCGGCGTGGCAGAGCGGGTTGTGGTGCTCCGTAGTGGCATGGTTTGTCGGCTGAGCGGCGTGTCAGTGGTTGTCGTTGACCGAGTGGGTGTGAGTTGGGGCAGGGTGCAGGAGGGGAGTTGGGAGGCGAAGCAGGTGGTAGAGAGGTGCAGGGAGATGGTGGTGGCGCGGCGGCGAGCGCGGAGTGTGTGGTTGCGTTTGTGTGTGCGTGTGCAGCGTTGTGTTTTGTTTTTGTGAATTGTTTGAATTAGGACCGAGTGTAGCTCAGTTGGTAGAGCGATTGACTGTAGTGTTCTATACTGTGTTTCAGTATACTCGGAAATCAATTGGTCGCTGGTTCGATTCCGGCCACTCGGATTTTATGCTGCTGCACACACCTTTCGTCCATCCTCTCCTGCGCTCTCGTTCGGCGCCGTATCGCGGCCTGCGACCTGTTGCGGCCTTGCTGCAGTGTCCCAGCTGTCTGCTGCGCGTGCCGATTGCATGGCGCACGCACTGGCGTCTTCGTTTGACCGCGATGACGTCTGCCTCGCGTCTTGTTCGCTGGCAGGGTTTCACCAGCTCCGACCGTGAAACCTGTCGCCCAGTTCAGGCACCCGCCCGACGGACGCCAGCCTGAGGTCTGAAGCATGTCGACGGCGCGGTGGCTTGGTCTGGCAGACCGTCCACACTGTCAAAAGCGCGCGCAGAAGGCGCGTGTGGCTGATGGCAGCCGCCGCTTGACAACGCCAGTCTGTGTGAGCGTTCTGTTTGTGGGGGTGTTTGCGAGTGCTTGGGTGGTCGGTAGAGGTGGTGGCACGGCTGCGGCGTGGCAGAGCGGGTTGTGGTGCTCCGTAGTGGCATGGTTTGTCGGCTGAGCGGCGTGTCAGTGGTTGTCGTTGACCGAGTGGGTGTGAGTTGGGGCAGGGTGCAGGAGGGGAGTTGGGAGGCGAAGCAGGTGGTAGAGAGGTGCAGGGAGATGGTGGTGGCGCGGCGGCGAGCGCGGAGTGTGTGGTTGCGTTTGTGTGTGCGTGTGCAGCGTTGTGTTTTGTTTTTGTGAATTGTTTGAATTAGGACCGAGTGTAGCTCAGTTGGTAGAGCGATTGACTGTAGTGTTCTATACTGTGTTTCAGTATACTCGGAAATCAATTGGTCGCTGGTTCGATTCCGGCCACTCGGATTTTATGCTGCTGCACACACCTTTCGTCCATCCTCTCCTGCGCTCTCGTTCGGCGCCGTATCGCGGCCTGCGACCTGTTGCGGCCTTGCTGCAGTGTCCCAGCTGTCTGCTGCGCGTGCCGATTGCATGGCGCACGCACTGGCGTCTTCGTTTGACCGCGATGACGTCTGCCTCGCGTCTTGTTCGCTGGCAGGGTTTCACCAGCTCCGACCGTGAAACCTGTCGCCCAGTTCAGGCACCCGCCCGACGGACGCCAGCCTGAGGTCTGAAGCATGTCGACGGCGCGGTGGCTTGGTCTGGCAGACCGTCCACACTGTCAAAAGCGCGCGCAGAAGGCGCGTGTGGCTGATGGCAGCCGCCGCTTGACAACGCCAGTCTGTGTGAGCGTTCTGTTTGTGGGGATGTTTGCGAGTGCTTGGGTGGTCGGTAGAGGTGGTGGCATGGCTGCGGCGTGGCAGAGCGGGTTGTGGTGCTCCGTAGTGGCATGGTTTGTCGGCTGAGCGGCGTGTCAGTGGTTGTCGTTGACCGAGTGGGTGTGAGTTGGGGCAGGGTGCAGGAGGGGAGTTGGGAGGCGAAGCAGGTGGTAGAGAGGTGCAGGGAGATGGTGGTGGCGCGGCGGCGAGCGCGGAGTGTGTGGTTGCGTTTGTGTGTGCGTGTGCAGCGTTGTGTTTTGTTTTTGTGAATTGTTTGAATTAGGACCGAGTGTAGCTCAGTTGGTAGAGCGATTGACTGTAGTGTTCTATACTGTGTTTCAGTATACTCGGAAATCAATTGGTCGCTGGTTCGATTCCGGCCACTCGGATTTTATGCTGCTGCACACACCTTTCGTCCATCCTCTCCTGCGCTCTCGTTCGGCGCCGTATCGCGGCCTGCGACCTGTTGCGGCCTTGCTGCAGTGTCCCAGCTGTCTGCTGCGCGTGCCGATTGCATGGCGCACGCACTGGCGTCTTCGTTTGACCGCGATGACGTCTGCCTCGCGTCTTGTTCGCTGGCAGGGTTTCACCAGCTCCGACCGTGAAACCTGTCGCCCAGTTCAGGCACCCGCCCGACGGACGCCAGCCTGAGGTCTGAAGCATGTCGACGGCGCGGTGGCTTGGTCTGGCAGACCGTCCACACTGTCAAAAGCGCGCGCAGAAGGCGCGTGTGGCTGATGGCAGCCGCCGCTTGACAACGCCAGTCTGTGTGAGCGTTCTGTTTGTGGGGGTGTTTGCGAGTGCTTGGGTGGTCGGTAGAGGTGGTGGCATGGCTGCGGCGTGGCAGAGCGGGTTGTGGTGCTCCGTAGTGGCATGGTTTGTCGGCTGAGCGGCGTGTCAGTGGTTGTCGTTGACCGAGTGGGTGTGAGTTGGGGCAGGGTGCAGGAGGGGAGTTGGGAGGCGAAGCAGGTGGTAGAGAGGTGCAGGGAGATGGTGGTGGCGCGGCGGCGAGCGCGGAGTGTGTGGTTGCGTTTGTGTGTGCGTGTGCAGCGTTGTGTTTTGTTTTTGTGAATTGTTTGAATTAGGACCGAGTGTAGCTCAGTTGGTAGAGCGATTGACTGTAGTGTTCTATACTGTGTTTCAGTATACTCGGAAATCAATTGGTCGCTGGTTCGATTCCGGCCACTCGGATTTTATGCTGCTGCACACACCTTTCGTCCATCCTCTCCTGCGCTCTCGTTCGGCGCCGTATCGCGGCCTGCGACCTGTTGCGGCCTTGCTGCAGTGTCCCAGCTGTCTGCTGCGCGTGCCGATTGCATGGCGCACGCACTGGCGTCTTCGTTTGACCGCGATGACGTCTGCCTCGCGTCTTGTTCGCTGGCAGGGTTTCACCAGCTCCGACCGTGAAACCTGTCGCCCAGTTCAGGCACCCGCCCGACGGACGCCAGCCTGAGGTCTGAAGCATGTCGACGGCGCGGTGGCTTGGTCTGGCAGACCGTCCACACTGTCAAAAGCGCGCGCAGAAGGCGCGTGTGGCTGATGGCAGCCGCCGCTTGACAACGCCAGTCTGTGTGAGCGTTCTGTTTGTGGGGGTGTTTGCGAGTGCTTGGGTGGTCGGTAGAGGTGGTGGCACGGCTGCGGCGTGGCAGAGCGGGTTGTGGTGCTCCGTAGTGGCATGGTTTGTCGGCTGAGCGGCGTGTCAGTGGTTGTCGTTGACCGAGTGGGTGTGAGTTGGGGCAGGGTGCAGGAGGGGAGTTGGGAGGCGAAGCAGGTGGTAGAGAGGTGCAGGGAGATGGTGGTGGCGCGGCGGCGAGCGCGGAGTGTGTGGTTGCGTTTGTGTGTGCGTGTGCAGCGTTGTGTTTTGTTTTTGTGAATTGTTTGAATTAGGACCGAGTGTAGCTCAGTTGGTAGAGCGATTGACTGTAGTGTTCTATACTGTGTTTCAGTATACTCGGAAATCAATTGGTCGCTGGTTCGATTCCGGCCACTCGGATTTTATGCTGCTGCACACACCTTTCGTCCATCCTCTCCTGCGCTCTCGTTCGGCGCCGTATCGCGGCCTGCGACCTGTTGCGGCCTTGCTGCAGTGTCCCAGCTGTCTGCTGCGCGTGCCGATTGCATGGCGCACGCACTGGCGTCTTCGTTTGACCGCGATGACGTCTGCCTCGCGTCTTGTTCGCTGGCAGGGTTTCACCAGCTCCGACCGTGAAACCTGTCGCCCAGTTCAGGCACCCGCCCGACGGACGCCAGCCTGAGGTCTGAAGCATGTCGACGGCGCGGTGGCTTGGTCTGGCAGACCGTCCACACTGTCAAAAGCGCGCGCAGAAGGCGCGTGTGGCTGATGGCAGCCGCCGCTTGACAACGCCAGTCTGTGTGAGCGTTCTGTTTGTGGGGATGTTTGCGAGTGCTTGGGTGGTCGGTAGAGGTGGTGGCATGGCTGCGGCGTGGCAGAGCGGGTTGTGGTGCTCCGTAGTGGCATGGTTTGTCGGCTGAGCGGCGTGTCAGTGGTTGTCGTTGACCGAGTGGGTGTGAGTTGGGGCAGGGTGCAGGAGGGGAGTTGGGAGGCGAAGCAGGTGGTAGAGAGGTGCAGGGAGATGGTGGTGGCGCGGCGGCGAGCGCGGAGTGTGTGGTTGCGTTTGTGTGTGCGTGTGCAGCGTTGTGTTTTGTTTTTGTGAATTGTTTGAATTAGGACCGAGTGTAGCTCAGTTGGTAGAGCGATTGACTGTAGTGTTCTATACTGTGTTTCAGTATACTCGGAAATCAATTGGTCGCTGGTTCGATTCCGGCCACTCGGATTTTATGCTGCTGCACACACCTTTCGTCCATCCTCTCCTGCGCTCTCGTTCGGCGCCGTATCGCGGCCTGCGACCTGTTGCGGCCTTGCTGCAGTGTCCCAGCTGTCTGCTGCGCGTGCCGATTGCATGGCGCACGCACTGGCGTCTTCGTTTGACCGCGATGACGTCTGCCTCGCGTCTTGTTCGCTGGCAGGGTTTCACCAGCTCCGACCGTGAAACCTGTCGCCCAGTTCAGGCACCCGCCCGACGGACGCCAGCCTGAGGTCTGAAGCATGTCGACGGCGCGGTGGCTTGGTCTGGCAGACCGTCCACACTGTCAAAAGCGCGCGCAGAAGGCGCGTGTGGCTGATGGCAGCCGCCGCTTGACAACGCCAGTCTGTGTGAGCGTTCTGTTTGTGGGGATGTTTGCGAGTGCTTGGGTGGTCGGTAGAGGTGGTGGCATGGCTGCGGCGTGGCAGAGCGGGTTGTGGTGCTCCGTAGTGGCATGGTTTGTCGGCTGAGCGGCGTGTCAGTGGTTGTCGTTGACCGAGTGGGTGTGAGTTGGGGCAGGGTGCAGGAGGGGAGTTGGGAGGCGAAGCAGGTGGTAGAGAGGTGCAGGGAGATGGTGGTGGCGCGGCGGCGAGCGCGGAGTGTGTGGTTGCGTTTGTGTGTGCGTGTGCAGCGTTGTGTTTTGTTTTTGTGAATTGTTTGAATTAGGACCGAGTGTAGCTCAGTTGGTAGAGCGATTGACTGTAGTGTTCTATACTGTGTTTCAGTATACTCGGAAATCAATTGGTCGCTGGTTCGATTCCGGCCACTCGGATTTTATGCTGCTGCACACACCTTTCGTCCATCCTCTCCTGCGCTCTCGTTCGGCGCCGTATCGCGGCCTGCGACCTGTTGCGGCCTTGCTGCAGTGTCCCAGCTGTCTGCTGCGCGTGCCGATTGCATGGCGCACGCACTGGCGTCTTCGTTTGACCGCGATGACGTCTGCCTCGCGTCTTGTTCGCTGGCAGGGTTTCACCAGCTCCGACCGTGAAACCTGTCGCCCAGTTCAGGCACCCGCCCGACGGACGCCAGCCTGAGGTCTGAAGCATGTCGACGGCGCGGTGGCTTGGTCTGGCAGACCGTCCACACTGTCAAAAGCGCGCGCAGAAGGCGCGTGTGGCTGATGGCAGCCGCCGCTTGACAACGCCAGTCTGTGTGAGCGTTCTGTTTGTGGGGATGTTTGCGAGTGCTTGGGTGGTCGGTAGAGGTGGTGGCATGGCTGCGGCGTGGCAGAGCGGGTTGTGGTGCTCCGTAGTGGCATGGTTTGTCGGCTGAGCGGCGTGTCAGTGGTTGTCGTTGACCGAGTGGGTGTGAGTTGGGGCAGGGTGCAGGAGGGGAGTTGGGAGGCGAAGCAGGTGGTAGAGAGGTGCAGGGAGATGGTGGTGGCGCGGCGGCGAGCGCGGAGTGTGTGGTTGCGTTTGTGTGTGCGTGTGCAGCGTTGTGTTTTGTTTTTGTGAATTGTTTGAATTAGGACCGAGTGTAGCTCAGTTGGTAGAGCGATTGACTGTAGTGTTCTATACTGTGTTTCAGTATACTCGGAAATCAATTGGTCGCTGGTTCGATTCCGGCCACTCGGATTTTATGCTGCTGCACACACCTTTCGTCCATCCTCTCCTGCGCTCTCGTTCGGCGCCGTATCGCGGCCTGCGACCTGTTGCGGCCTTGCTGCAGTGTCCCAGCTGTCTGCTGCGCGTGCCGATTGCATGGCGCACGCACTGGCGTCTTCGTTTGACCGCGATGACGTCTGCCTCGCGTCTTGTTCGCTGGCAGGGTTTCACCAGCTCCGACCGTGAAACCTGTCGCCCAGTTCAGGCACCCGCCCGACGGACGCCAGCCTGAGGTCTGAAGCATGTCGACGGCGCGGTGGCTTGGTCTGGCAGACCGTCCACACTGTCAAAAGCGCGCGCAGAAGGCGCGTGTGGCTGATGGCAGCCGCCGCTTGACAACGCCAGTCTGTGTGAGCGTTCTGTTTGTGGGGATGTTTGCGAGTGCTTGGGTGGTCGGTAGAGGTGGTGGCATGGCTGCGGCGTGGCAGAGCGGGTTGTGGTGCTCCGAAGTGGCATGGTTTGTCGGCTGAGCGGCGTGTCAGTGGTTGTCGTTGACCGAGTGGGTGTGAGTTGGGGCAGGGTGCAGGAGGGGAGTTGGGAGGCGAAGCAGGTGGTAGAGAGGTGCAGGGAGATGGTGGTGGCGCGGCGGCGAGCGCGGAGTGTGTGGTTGCGTTTGTGTGTGCGTGTGCAGCGTTGTGTTTTGTTTTTGTGAATTGTTTGAATTAGGACCGAGTGTAGCTCAGTTGGTAGAGCGATTGACTGTAGTGTTCTATACTGTGTTTCAGTATACTCGGAAATCAATTGGTCGCTGGTTCGATTCCGGCCACTCGGATTTTATGCTGCTGCACACACCTTTCGTCCATCCTCTCCTGCGCTCTCGTTCGGCGCCGTATCGCGGCCTGCGACCTGTTGCGGCCTTGCTGCAGTGTCCCAGCTGTCTGCTGCGCGTGCCGATTGCATGGCGCACGCACTGGCGTCTTCGTTTGACCGCGATGACGTCTGCCTCGCGTCTTGTTCGCTGGCAGGGTTTCACCAGCTCCGACCGTGAAACCTGTCGCCCAGTTCAGGCACCCGCCCGACGGACGCCAGCCTGAGGTCTGAAGCATGTCGACGGCGCGGTGGCTTGGTCTGGCAGACCGTCCACACTGTCAAAAGCGCGCGCAGAAGGCGCGTGTGGCTGATGGCAGCCGCCGCTTGACAACGCCAGTCTGTGTGAGCGTTCTGTTTGTGGGGATGTTTGCGAGTGCTTGGGTGGTCGGTAGAGGTGGTGGCATGGCTGCGGCGTGGCAGAGCGGGTTGTGGTGCTCCGAAGTGGCATGGTTTGTCGGCTGAGCGGCGTGTCAGTGGTTGTCGTTGACCGAGTGGGTGTGAGTTGGGGCAGGGTGCAGGAGGGGAGTTGGGAGGCGAAGCAGGTGGTAGAGAGGTGCAGGGAGATGGTGGTGGCGCGGCGGCGAGCGCGGAGTGTGTGGTTGCGTTTGTGTGTGCGTGTGCAGCGTTGTGTTTTGTTTTTGTGAATTGTTTGAATTAGGACCGAGTGTAGCTCAGTTGGTAGAGCGATTGACTGTAGTGTTCTATACTGTGTTTCAGTATACTCGGAAATCAATTGGTCGCTGGTTCGATTCCGGCCACTCGGATTTTATGCTGCTGCACACACCTTTCGTCCATCCTCTCCTGCGCTCTCGTTCGGCGCCGTATCGCGGCCTGCGACCTGTTGCGGCCTTGCTGCAGTGTCCCAGCTGTCTGCTGCGCGTGCCGATTGCATGGCGCACGCACTGGCGTCTTCGTTTGACCGCGATGACGTCTGCCTCGCGTCTTGTTCGCTGGCAGGGTTTCACCAGCTCCGACCGTGAAACCTGTCGCCCCATTCAGGCACCCGCCCGACGGACGCCAGCCTGAGGTCTGAAGCATGTCGACGGCGCGGTGGCTTGGTCTGGCAGACCGTCCACACTGTCAAAAGCGCACGCAGAAGGCGCGTGTGGCTGATGGCAGCCGCCGCTTGACAACGCCAGTCTGTGTGAGCGTTCTGTTTGTGGGGATGTTTGCGAGTGCTTGGGTGGTCGGTAGAGGTGGTGGCACGGCTGCGGCGTAGCAGAGCGGGTTGTGGTGCTCCGAAGTGGCATGGTTTGTCGGCTGAGCGGCGTGTCAGTGGTTGTCGATGACCGAGTGGGTGTGAGTTGGGGCAGGGTGCAGGAGGGGAGTTGGGAGGCGATGCAGGTGGTAGAGAGGTGCAGGGAGATGGTGGTGGCGCGGCGGCGAGCGCGGAGTGTGTGGTTGCGTTTGTGTGTGCGTGTGCAGCGTTGTGTTTTGTTTTTGTGAATTGTTTGAATTAGGACCGAGTGTAGCTCAGTTGGTAGAGCGATTGACTGTAGTGTTCTATACTGTGTTTCAGTATACTCGGAAATCAATTGGTCGCTGGTTCGATTCCGGCCACTCGGATTTTATGCTGCTGCACACACCTTTCGTCCATCCTCTCCTGCGCTCTCGTTCGGCGCCGTATCGCGGCCTGCGACCTGTTGCGGCCTTGCTGCAGTGTCCCAGCTGTCTGCTGCGCGTGCCGATTGCATGGCGCACGCACTGGCGTCTTCGTTTGACCGCGATGACGTCTGCCTCGCGTCTTGTTCGCTGGCAGGGTTTCACCAGCTCCGACCGTGAAACCTGTCGCCCCATTCAGGCACCCGCCCGACGGACGCCAGCCTGAGGTCTGAAGCATGTCGACGGCGCGGTGGCTTGGTCTGGCAGACCGTCCACACTGTCAAAAGCGCGCGCAGAAGGCGCGTGTGGCTGATGGCAGCCGCCGCTTGACAACGCCAGTCTGTGTGAGCGTTCTGTTTGTGGGGATGTTTGCGAGTGCTTGGGTGGTCGGTAGAGGTGGTGGCACGGCTGCGGCGTAGCAGAGCGGGTTGTGGTGCTCCGAAGTGGCATGGTTTGTCGGCTGAGCGGCGTGTCAGTGGTTGTCGATGACCGAGTGGGTGTGAGTTGGGGCAGGGTGCAGGAGGGGAGTTGGGAGGCGAAGCAGGTGGTAGAGAGGTGCAGGGAGATGGTGGTGGCGCGGCGGCGAGCGCGGAGTGTGTGGTTGCGTTTGTGTGTGCGTGTGCAGCGTTGTGTTTTGTTTTTGTGAATTGTTTGAATTAGGACCGAGTGTAGCTCAGTTGGTAGAGCGATTGACTGTAGTGTTCTATACTGTGTTTCAGTATACTCGGAAATCAATTGGTCGCTGGTTCGATTCCGGCCACTCGGATTTTATGCTGCTGCACACACCTTTCGTCCATCCTCTCCTGCGCTCTCGTTCGGCGCCGTATCGCGGCCTGCGACCTGTTGCGGCCTTGCTGCAGTGTCCCAGCTGTCTGCTGCGCGTGCCGATTGCATGGCGCACGCACTGGCGTCTTCGTTTGACCGCGATGACGTCTGCCTCGCGTCTTGTTCGCTGGCAGGGTTTCACCAGCTCCGACCGTGAAACCTGTCGCCCAGTTCAGGCACCCGCCCGACGGACGCCAGCCTGAGGTCTGAAGCATGTCGACGGCGCGGTGGCTTGGTCTGGCAGACCGTCCACACTGTCAAAAGCGCGCGCAGAAGGCGCGTGTGGCTGATGGCAGCCGCCGCTTGACAACGCCAGTCTGTGTGAGCGTTCTGTTTGTGGGGATGTTTGCGAGTGCTTGGGTGGTCGGTAGAGGTGGTGGCACGGCTGCGGCGTAGCAGAGCGGGTTGTGGTGCTCCGAAGTGGCATGGTTTGTCGGCTGAGCGGCGTGTCAGTGGTTGTCGATGACCGAGTGGGTGTGAGTTGGGGCAGGGTGCAGGAGGGGAGTTGGGAGGCGAAGCAGGTGGTAGAGAGGTGCAGGGAGATGGTGGTGGCGCGGCGGCGAGCGCGGAGTGTGTGGTTGCGTTTGTGTGTGCGTGTGCAGCGTTGTGTTTTGTTTTTGTGAATTGTTTGAATTAGGACCGAGTGTAGCTCAGTTGGTAGAGCGATTGACTGTAGTGTTCTATACTGTGTTTCAGTATACTCGGAAATCAATTGGTCGCTGGTTCGATTCCGGCCACTCGGATTTTATGCTGCTGCACACACCTTTCGTCCATCCTCTCCTGCGCTCTCGTTCGGCGCCGTATCGCGGCCTGCGACCTGTTGCGGCCTTGCTGCAGTGTCCCAGCTGTCTGCTGCGCGTGCCGATTGCATGGCGCACGCACTGGCGTCTTCGTTTGACCGCGATGACGTCTGCCTCGCGTCTTGTTCGCTGGCAGGGTTTCACCAGCTCCGACCGTGAAACCTGTCGCCCCATTCAGGCACCCGCCCGACGGACGCCAGCCTGAGGTCTGAAGCATGTCGACGGCGCGGTGGCTTGGTCTGGCAGACCGTCCACACTGTCAAAAGCGCGCGCAGAAGGCGCGTGTGGCTGATGGCAGCCGCCGCTTGACAACGCCAGTCTGTGTGAGCGTTCTGTTTGTGGGGATGTTTGCGAGTGCTTGGGTGGTCGGTAGAGGTGGTGGCACGGCTGCGGCGTAGCAGAGCGGGTTGTGGTGCTCCGAAGTGGCATGGTTTGTCGGCTGAGCGGCGTGTCAGTGGTTGTCGATGACCGAGTGGGTGTGAGTTGGGGCAGGGTGCAGGAGGGGAGTTGGGAGGCGAAGCAGGTGGTAGAGAGGTGCAGGGAGATGGTGGTGGCGCGGCGGCGAGCGCGGAGTGTGTGGTTGCGTTTGTGTGTGCGTGTGCAGCGTTGTGTTTTGTTTTTGTGAATTGTTTGAATTAGGACCGAGTGTAGCTCAGTTGGTAGAGCGATTGACTGTAGTGTTCTATACTGTGTTTCAGTATACTCGGAAATCAATTGGTCGCTGGTTCGATTCCGGCCACTCGGATTTTATGCTGCTGCACACACCTTTCGTCCATCCTCTCCTGCGCTCTCGTTCGGCGCCGTATCGCGGCCTGCGACCTGTTGCGGCCTTGCTGCAGTGTCCCAGCTGTCTGCTGCGCGTGCCGATTGCATGGCGCACGCACTGGCGTCTTCGTTTGACCGCGATGACGTCTGCCTCGCGTCTTGTTCGCTGGCAGGGTTTCACCAGCTCCGACCGTGAAACCTGTCGCCCAGTTCAGGCACCCGCCCGACGGACGCCAGCCTGAGGTCTGAAGCATGTCGACGGCGCGGTGGCTTGGTCTGGCAGACCGTCCACACTGTCAAAAGCGCGCGCAGAAGGCGCGTGTGGCTGATGGCAGCCGCCGCTTGACAACGCCAGTCTGTGTGAGCGTTCTGTTTGTGGGGATGTTTGCGAGTGCTTGGGTGGTCGGTAGAGGTGGTGGCACGGCTGCGGCGTAGCAGAGCGGGTTGTGGTGCTCCGAAGTGGCATGGTTTGTCGGCTGAGCGGCGTGTCAGTGGTTGTCGATGACCGAGTGGGTGTGAGTTGGGGCAGGGTGCAGGAGGGGAGTTGGGAGGCGAAGCAGGTGGTAGAGAGGTGCAGGGAGATGGTGGTGGCGCGGCGGCGAGCGCGGAGTGTGTGGTTGCGTTTGTGTGTGCGTGTGCAGCGTTGTGTTTTGTTTTTGTGAATTGTTTGAATTAGGACCGAGTGTAGCTCAGTTGGTAGAGCGATTGACTGTAGTGTTCTATACTGTGTTTCAGTATACTCGGAAATCAATTGGTCGCTGGTTCGATTCCGGCCACTCGGATTTTATGCTGCTGCACACACCTTTCGTCCATCCTCTCCTGCGCTCTCGTTCGGCGCCGTATCGCGGCCTGCGACCTGTTGCGGCCTTGCTGCAGTGTCCCAGCTGTCTGCTGCGCGTGCCGATTGCATGGCGCACGCACTGGCGTCTTCGTTTGACCGCGATGACGTCTGCCTCGCGTCTTGTTCGCTGGCAGGGTTTCACCAGCTCCGACCGTGAAACCTGTCGCCCCATTCAGGCACCCGCCCGACGGACGCCAGCCTGAGGTCTGAAGCATGTCGACGGCGCGGTGGCTTGGTCTGGCAGACCGTCCACACTGTTAAAAGCGCGCGCAGAAGGCGCGTGTGGCTGATGGCAGCCGCCGCTTGACAACGCCAGTCTGTGTGAGCGTTCTGTTTGTGGGGATGTTTGCGAGTGCTTGGGTGGTCGGTAGAGGTGGTGGCATGGCTGCGGCGTGACAGAGCGGGTTGTGGTGCTCCGAAGTGGCATGGTTTGTCGGCTGAGCGGCGTGTCAGTGGTTGTCGATGACCGAGTGGGTGTGAGTTGGGGCAGGGTGCAGGAGGGGAGTTGGGAGGCGAATCAGGTGGTAGAGAGGTGCAGGGAGATGGTGGTGGCGCGGCGGCGAGCGCGGAGTGTGTGGTTGCGTTTGTGTGTGCGTGTGCAGCGTTGTGTTTTGTTTTTGTGAATTGTTTGAATTAGGACCGAGTGTAGCTCAGTTGGTAGAGCGATTGACTGTAGTGTTCTATACTGTGTTTCAGTATACTCGGAAATCAATTGGTCGCTGGTTCGATTCCGGCCACTCGGATTTTATGCTGCTGCACACACCTTTCGTCCATCCTCTCCTGCGCTCTCGTTCGGCGCCGTATCGCGGCCTGCGACCTGTTGCGGCCTTGCTGCAGTGTCCCAGCTGTCTGCTGCGCGTGCCGATTGCATGGCGCACGCACTGGCGTCTTCGTTTGACCGCGATGACGTCTGCCTCGCGTCTTGTTCGCTGGCAGGGTTTCACCAGCTCCGACCGTGAAACCTGTCGCCCCATTCAGGCACCCGCCCGACGGACGCCAGCCTGAGGTCTGAAGCATGTCGACGGCGCGGTGGCTTGGTCTGGCAGACCGTCCACACTGTCAAAAGCGCGCGCAGAAGGCGCGTGTGGCTGATGGCAGCCGCCGCTTGACAACGCCAGTCTGTGTGAGCGTTCTGTTTGTGGGGATGTTTGCGAGTGCTTGGGTGGTCGGTAGAGGTGGTGGCACGGCTGCGGCGTAGCAGAGCGGGTTGTGGTGCTCCGAAGTGGCATGGTTTGTCGGCTGAGCGGCGTGTCAGTGGTTGTCGATGACCGAGTGGGTGTGAGTTGGGGCAGGGTGCAGGAGGGGAGTTGGGAGGCGAAGCAGGTGGTAGAGAGGTGCAGGGAGATGGTGGTGGCGCGGCGGCGAGCGCGGAGTGTGTGGTTGCGTTTGTGTGTGCGTGTGCAGCGTTGTGTTTTGTTTTTGTGAATTGTTTGAATTAGGACCGAGTGTAGCTCAGTTGGTAGAGCGATTGACTGTAGTGTTCTATACTGTGTTTCAGTATACTCGGAAATCAATTGGTCGCTGGTTCGATTCCGGCCACTCGGATTTTATGCTGCTGCACACACCTTTCGTCCATCCTCTCCTGCGCTCTCGTTCGGCGCCGTATCGCGGCCTGCGACCTGTTGCGGCCTTGCTGCAGTGTCCCAGCTGTCTGCTGCGCGTGCCGATTGCATGGCGCACGCACTGGCGTCTTCGTTTGACCGCGATGACGTCTGCCTCGCGTCTTGTTCGCTGGCAGGGTTTCACCAGCTCCGACCGTGAAACCTGTCGCCCAGTTCAGGCACCCGCCCGACGGACGCCAGCCTGAGGTCTGAAGCATGTCGACGGCGCGGTGGCTTGGTCTGGCAGACCGTCCACACTGTCAAAAGCGCGCGCAGAAGGCGCGTGTGGCTGATGGCAGCCGCCGCTTGACAACGCCAGTCTGTGTGAGCGTTCTGTTTGTGGGGATGTTTGCGAGTGCTTGGGTGGTCGGTAGAGGTGGTGGCACGGCTGCGGCGTAGCAGAGCGGGTTGTGGTGCTCCGAAGTGGCATGGTTTGTCGGCTGAGCGGCGTGTCAGTGGTTGTCGATGACCGAGTGGGTGTGAGTTGGGGCAGGGTGCAGGAGGGGAGTTGGGAGGCGAAGCAGGTGGTAGAGAGGTGCAGGGAGATGGTGGTGGCGCGGCGGCGAGCGCGGAGTGTGTGGTTGCGTTTGTGTGTGCGTGTGCAGCGTTGTGTTTTGTTTTTGTGAATTGTTTGAATTAGGACCGAGTGTAGCTCAGTTGGTAGAGCGATTGACTGTAGTGTTCTATACTGTGTTTCAGTATACTCGGAAATCAATTGGTCGCTGGTTCGATTCCGGCCACTCGGATTTTATGCTGCTGCACACACCTTTCGTCCATCCTCTCCTGCGCTCTCGTTCGGCGCCGTATCGCGGCCTGCGACCTGTTGCGGCCTTGCTGCAGTGTCCCAGCTGTCTGCTGCGCGTGCCGATTGCATGGCGCACGCACTGGCGTCTTCGTTTGACCGCGATGACGTCTGCCTCGCGTCTTGTTCGCTGGCAGGGTTTCACCAGCTCCGACCGTGAAACCTGTCGCCCCATTCAGGCACCCGCCCGACGGACGCCAGCCTGAGGTCTGAAGCATGTCGACGGCGCGGTGGCTTGGTCTGGCAGACCGTCCACACTGTTAAAAGCGCGCGCAGAAGGCGCGTGTGGCTGATGGCAGCCGCCGCTTGACAACGCCAGTCTGTGTGAGCGTTCTGTTTGTGGGGATGTTTGCGAGTGCTTGGGTGGTCGGTAGAGGTGGTGGCACGGCTGCGGCGTAGCAGAGCGGGTTGTGGTGCTCCGAAGTGGCATGGTTTGTCGGCTGAGCGGCGTGTCAGTGGTTGTCGATGACCGAGTGGGTGTGAGTTGGGGCAGGGTGCAGGAGGGGAGTTGGGAGGCGAAGCAGGTGGTAGAGAGGTGCAGGGAGATGGTGGTGGCGCGGCGGCGAGCGCGGAGTGTGTGGTTGCGTTTGTGTGTGCGTGTGCAGCGTTGTGTTTTGTTTTTGTGAATTGTTTGAATTAGGACCGAGTGTAGCTCAGTTGGTAGAGCGATTGACTGTAGTGTTCTATACTGTGTTTCAGTATACTCGGAAATCAATTGGTCGCTGGTTCGATTCCGGCCACTCGGATTTTATGCTGCTGCACACACCTTTCGTCCATCCTCTCCTGCGCTCTCGTTCGGCGCCGTATCGCGGCCTGCGACCTGTTGCGGCCTTGCTGCAGTGTCCCAGCTGTCTGCTGCGCGTGCCGATTGCATGGCGCACGCACTGGCGTCTTCGTTTGACCGCGATGACGTCTGCCTCGCGTCTTGTTCGCTGGCAGGGTTTCACCAGCTCCGACCGTGAAACCTGTCGCCCAGTTCAGGCACCCGCCCGACGGACGCCAGCCTGAGGTCTGAAGCATGTCGACGGCGCGGTGGCTTGGTCTGGCAGACCGTCCACACTGTCAAAAGCGCGCGCAGAAGGCGCGTGTGGCTGATGGCAGCCGCCGCTTGACAACGCCAGTCTGTGTGAGCGTTCTGTTTGTGGGGATGTTTGCGAGTGCTTGGGTGGTCGGTAGAGGTGGTGGCACGGCTGCGGCGTAGCAGAGCGGGTTGTGGTGCTCCGAAGTGGCATGGTTTGTCGGCTGAGCGGCGTGTCAGTGGTTGTCGATGACCGAGTGGGTGTGAGTTGGGGCAGGGTGCAGGAGGGGAGTTGGGAGGCGAAGCAGGTGGTAGAGAGGTGCAGGGAGATGGTGGTGGCGCGGCGGCGAGCGCGGAGTGTGTGGTTGCGTTTGTGTGTGCGTGTGCAGCGTTGTGTTTTGTTTTTGTGAATTGTTTGAATTAGGACCGAGTGTAGCTCAGTTGGTAGAGCGATTGACTGTAGTGTTCTATACTGTGTTTCAGTATACTCGGAAATCAATTGGTCGCTGGTTCGATTCCGGCCACTCGGATTTTATGCTGCTGCACACACCTTTCGTCCATCCTCTCCTGCGCTCTCGTTCGGCGCCGTATCGCGGCCTGCGACCTGTTGCGGCCTTGCTGCAGTGTCCCAGCTGTCTGCTGCGCGTGCCGATTGCATGGCGCACGCACTGGCGTCTTCGTTTGACCGCGATGACGTCTGCCTCGCGTCTTGTTCGCTGGCAGGGTTTCACCAGCTCCGACCGTGAAACCTGTCGCCCCATTCAGGCACCCGCCCGACGGACGCCAGCCTGAGGTCTGAAGCATGTCGACGGCGCGGTGGCTTGGTCTGGCAGACCGTCCACACTGTTAAAAGCGCGCGCAGAAGGCGCGTGTGGCTGATGGCAGCCGCCGCTTGACAACGCCAGTCTGTGTGAGCGTTCTGTTTGTGGGGATGTTTGCGAGTGCTTGGGTGGTCGGTAGAGGTGGTGGCATGGCTGCGGCGTGACAGAGCGGGTTGTGGTGCTCCGAAGTGGCATGGTTTGTCGGCTGAGCGGCGTGTCAGTGGTTGTCGATGACCGAGTGGGTGTGAGTTGGGGCAGGGTGCAGGAGGGGAGTTGGGAGGCGAATCAGGTGGTAGAGAGGTGCAGGGAGATGGTGGTGGCGCGGCGGCGAGCGCGGAGTGTGTGGTTGCGTTTGTGTGTGCGTGTGCAGCGTTGTGTTTTGTTTTTGTGAATTGTTTGAATTAGGACCGAGTGTAGCTCAGTTGGTAGAGCGATTGACTGTAGTGTTCTATACTGTGTTTCAGTATACTCGGAAATCAATTGGTCGCTGGTTCGATTCCGGCCACTCGGATTTTATGCTGCTGCACACACCTTTCGTCCATCCTCTCCTGCGCTCTCGTTCGGCGCCGTATCGCGGCCTGCGACCTGTTGCGGCCTTGCTGCAGTGTCCCAGCTGTCTGCTGCGCGTGCCGATTGCATGGCGCACGCACTGGCGTCTTCGTTTGACCGCGATGACGTCTGCCTCGCGTCTTGTTCGCTGGCAGGGTTTCACCAGCTCCGACCGTGAAACCTGTCGCCCCATTCAGGCACCCGCCCGACGGACGCCAGCCTGAGGTCTGAAGCATGTCGACGGCGCGGTGGCTTGGTCTGGCAGACCGTCCACACTGTCAAAAGCGCGCGCAGAAGGCGCGTGTGGCTGATGGCAGCCGCCGCTTGACAACGCCAGTCTGTGTGAGCGTTCTGTTTGTGGGGATGTTTGCGAGTGCTTGGGTGGTCGGTAGAGGTGGTGGCATGGCTGCGGCGTGACAGAGCGGGTTGTGGTGCTCCGAAGTGGCATGGTTTGTCGGCTGAGCGGCGTGTCAGTGGTTGTCGATGACCGAGTGGGTGTGAGTTGGGGCAGGGTGCAGGAGGGGAGTTGGGAGGCGAATCAGGTGGTAGAGAGGTGCAGGGAGATGGTGGTGGCGCGGCGGCGAGCGCGGAGTGTGTGGTTGCGTTTGTGTGTGCGTGTGCAGCGTTGTGTTTTGTTTTTGTGAATTGTTTGAATTAGGACCGAGTGTAGCTCAGTTGGTAGAGCGATTGACTGTAGTGTTCTATACTGTGTTTCAGTATACTCGGAAATCAATTGGTCGCTGGTTCGATTCCGGCCACTCGGATTTTATGCTGCTGCACACACCTTTCGTCCATCCTCTCCTGCGCTCTCGTTCGGCGCCGTATCGCGGCCTGCGACCTGTTGCGGCCTTGCTGCAGTGTCCCAGCTGTCTGCTGCGCGTGCCGATTGCATGGCGCACGCACTGGCGTCTTCGTTTGACCGCGATGACGTCTGCCTCGCGTCTTGTTCGCTGGCAGGGTTTCACCAGCTCCGACCGTGAAACCTGTCGCCCCATTCAGGCACCCGCCCGACGGACGCCAGCCTGAGGTCTGAAGCATGTCGACGGCGCGGTGGCTTGGTCTGGCAGACCGTCCACACTGTCAAAAGCGCGCGCAGAAGGCGCGTGTGGCTGATGGCAGCCGCCGCTTGACAACGCCAGTCTGTGTGAGCGTTCTGTTTGTGGGGATGTTTGCGAGTGCTTGGGTGGTCGGTAGAGGTGGTGGCATGGCTGCGGCGTGACAGAGCGGGTTGTGGTGCTCCGAAGTGGCATGGTTTGTCGGCTGAGCGGCGTGTCAGTGGTTGTCGATGACCGAGTGGGTGTGAGTTGGGGCAGGGTGCAGGAGGGGAGTTGGGAGGCGAAGCAGGTGGTAGAGAGGTGCAGGGAGATGGTGGTGGCGCGGCGGCGAGCGCGGAGTGTGTGGTTGCGTTTGTGTGTGCGTGTGCAGCGTTGTGTTTTGTTTTTGTGAATTGTTTGAATTAGGACCGAGTGTAGCTCAGTTGGTAGAGCGATTGACTGTAGTGTTCTATACTGTGTTTCAGTATACTCGGAAATCAATTGGTCGCTGGTTCGATTCCGGCCACTCGGATTTTATGCTGCTGCACACACCTTTCGTCCATCCTCTCCTGCGCTCTCGTTCGGCGCCGTATCGCGGCCTGCGACCTGTTGTGGCCTTGCTGCAGTGTCCCAGCTGTCTGCTGCGCGTGCCGATTGCATGGCGCACGCACTGGCGTCTTCGTTTGACCGAGATGACGTCTGCCTCGCGTCTTGTTCGCTGGCAGGGTTTCACCAGCTCCGACCGTGAAACCTGTCGCCCAGTTCAGGCACCCGCCCGACGGACGCCAGCCTGAGGTCTGAAGCATGTCGACGGCGCGGTGGCTTGGTCTGGCAGACCGTCCACACTGTCAAAAGCGCGCGCAGAAGGCGCGTGTGGCTGATGGCAGCCGCCGCTTGACAACGCCAGTCTGTGTGAGCGTTCTGTTTGTGGGGATGTTTGCGAGTGCTTGGGTGGTCGGTAGAGGTGGTGGCACGGCTGCGGCGTAGCAGAGCGGGTTGTGGTGCTCCGAAGTGGCATGGTTTGTCGGCTGAGCGGCGTGTCAGTGGTTGTCGATGACCGAGTGGGTGTGAGTTGGGGCAGGGTGCAGGAGGGGAGTTGGGAGGCGAAGCAGGTGGTAGAGAGGTGCAGGGAGATGGTGGTGGCGCGGCGGCGAGCGCGGAGTGTGTGGTTGCGTTTGTGTGTGCGTGTGCAGCGTTGTGTTTTGTTTTTGTGAATTGTTTGAATTAGGACCGAGTGTAGCTCAGTTGGTAGAGCGATTGACTGTAGTGTTCTATACTGTGTTTCAGTATACTCGGAAATCAATTGGTCGCTGGTTCGATTCCGGCCACTCGGATTTTATGCTGCTGCACACACCTTTCGTCCATCCTCTCCTGCGCTCTCGTTCGGCGCCGTATCGCGGCCTGCGACCTGTTGTGGCCTTGCTGCAGTGTCCCAGCTGTCTGCTGCGCGTGCCGATTGCATGGCGCACGCACTGGCGTCTTCGTTTGACCGCGATGGCGTCTGCCTCGCGTCTTGTTCGCTGGCAGGGTTTCACCAGCTCCGACCGTGAAACCTGTCGCCCAGTTCAGGCACCCGCCCGACGGACGCCAGCCTGAGGTCTGAAGCATGTCGACGGCGCGGTGGCTTGGTCTGGCAGACCGTCCACACTGTCAAAAGCGCGCGCAGAAGGCGCGTGTGGCTGATGGCAGCCGCCGCTTGACAACGCCAGTCTGTGTGAGCGTTCTGTTTGTGGGGATGTTTGCGAGTGCTTGGGTGGTCGGTAGAGGTGGTGGCACGGCTGCGGCGTAGCAGAGCGGGTTGTGGTGCTCCGAAGTGGCATGGTTTGTCGGCTGAGCGGCGTGTCAGTGGTTGTCGATGACCGAGTGGGTGTGAGTTGGGGCAGGGTGCAGGAGGGGAGTTGGGAGGCGATGCAGGTGGTAGAGAGGTGCAGGGAGATGGTGGTGGCGCGGCGGCGAGCGCGGAGTGTGTGGTTGCGTTTGTGTGTGCGTGTGCAGCGTTGTGTTTTGTTTTTGTGAATTGTTTGAATTAGGACCGAGTGTAGCTCAGTTGGTAGAGCGATTGACTGTAGTGTTCTATACTGTGTTTCAGTATACTCGGAAATCAATTGGTCGCTGGTTCGATTCCGGCCACTCGGATTTTATGCTGCTGCACACACCTTTCGTCCATCCTCTCCTGCGCTCTCGTTCGGCGCCGTATCGCGGCCTGCGACCTGTTGCGGCCTTGCTGCAGTGTCCCAGCTGTCTGCTGCGCGTGCCGATTGCATGGCGCACGCACTGGCGTCTTCGTTTGACCGCGATGACGTCTGCCTCGCGTCTTGTTCGCTGGCAGGGTTTCACCAGCTCCGACCGTGAAACCTGTCGCCCCATTCAGGCACCCGCCCGACGGACGCCAGCCTGAGGTCTGAAGCATGTCGACGGCGCGGTGGCTTGGTCTGGCAGACCGTCCACACTGTCAAAAGCGCGCGCAGAAGGCGCGTGTGGCTGATGGCAGCCGCCGCTTGACAACGCCAGTCTGTGTGAGCGTTCTGTTTGTGGGGATGTTTGCGAGTGCTTGGGTGGTCGGTAGAGGTGGTGGCACGGCTGCGGCGTAGCAGAGCGGGTTGTGGTGCTCCGAAGTGGCATGGTTTGTCGGCTGAGCGGCGTGTCAGTGGTTGTCGATGACCGAGTGGGTGTGAGTTGGGGCAGGGTGCAGGAGGGGAGTTGGGAGGCGATGCAGGTGGTAGAGAGGTGCAGGGAGATGGTGGTGGCGCGGCGGCGAGCGCGGAGTGTGTGGTTGCGTTTGTGTGTGCGTGTGCAGCGTTGTGTTTTGTTTTTGTGAATTGTTTGAATTAGGACCGAGTGTAGCTCAGTTGGTAGAGCGATTGACTGTAGTGTTCTATACTGTGTTTCAGTATACTCGGAAATCAATTGGTCGCTGGTTCGATTCCGGCCACTCGGATTTTATGCTGCTGCACACACCTTTCGTCCATCCTCTCCTGCGCTCTCGTTCGGCGCCGTATCGCGGCCTGCGACCTGTTGCGGCCTTGCTGCAGTGTCCCAGCTGTCTGCTGCGCGTGCCGATTGCATGGCGCACGCACTGGCGTCTTCGTTTGACCGCGATGACGTCTGCCTCGCGTCTTGTTCGCTGGCAGGGTTTCACCAGCTCCGACCGTGAAACCTGTCGCCCCATTCAGGCACCCGCCCGACGGACGCCAGCCTGAGGTCTGAAGCATGTCGACGGCGCGGTGGCTTGGTCTGGCAGACCGTCCACACTGTCAAAAGCGCGCGCAGAAGGCGCGTGTGGCTGATGGCAGCCGCCGCTTGACAACGCCAGTCTGTGTGAGCGTTCTGTTTGTGGGGATGTTTGCGAGTGCTTGGGTGGTCGGTAGAGGTGGTGGCATGGCTGCGGCGTGACAGAGCGGGTTGTGGTGCTCCGAAGTGGCATGGTTTGTCGGCTGAGCGGCGTGTCAGTGGTTGTCGTTGACCGAGTGGGTGTGAGTTGGGGCAGGGTGCAGGAGGGGAGTTGGGAGGCGAATCAGGTGGTAGAGAGGTGCAGGGAGATGGTGGTGGCGCGGCGGCGAGCGCGGAGTGTGTGGTTGCGTTTGTGTGTGCGTGTGCAGCGTTGTGTTTTGTTTTTGTGAATTGTTTGAATTAGGACCGAGTGTAGCTCAGTTGGTAGAGCGATTGACTGTAGTGTTCTATACTGTGTTTCAGTATACTCGGAAATCAATTGGTCGCTGGTTCGATTCCGGCCACTCGGATTTTATGCTGCTGCACACACCTTTCGTCCATCCTCTCCTGCGCTCTCGTTCGGCGCCGTATCGCGGCCTGCGACCTGTTGCGGCCTTGCTGCAGTGTCCCAGCTGTCTGCTGCGCGTGCCGATTGCATGGCGCACGCACTGGCGTCTTCGTTTGACCGCGATGACGTCTGCCTCGCGTCTTGTTCGCTGGCAGGGTTTCACCAGCTCCGACCGTGAAACCTGTCGCCCCATTCAGGCACCCGCCCGACGGACGCCAGCCTGAGGTCTGAAGCATGTCGACGGCGCGGTGGCTTGGTCTGGCAGACCGTCCACACTGTCAAAAGCGCGCGCAGAAGGCGCGTGTGGCTGATGGCAGCCGCCGCTTGACAACGCCAGTCTGTGTGAGCGTTCTGTTTGTGGGGATGTTTGCGAGTGCTTGGGTGGTCGGTAGAGGTGGTGGCATGGCTGCGGCGTGGCAGAGCGGGTTGTGGTGCTCCGAAGTGGCATGGTTTGTCGGCTGAGCGGCGTGTCAGTGGTTGTCGTTGACCGAGTGGGTGTGAGTTGGGGCAGGGTGCAGGAGGGGAGTTGGGAGGCGAATCAGGTGGTAGAGAGGTGCAGGGAGATGGTGGTGGCGCGGCGGCGAGCGCGGAGTGTGTGGTTGCGTTTGTGTGTGCGTGTGCAGCGTTGTGTTTTGTTTTTGTGAATTGTTTGAATTAGGACCGAGTGTAGCTCAGTTGGTAGAGCGATTGACTGTAGTGTTCTATACTGTGTTTCAGTATACTCGGAAATCAATTGGTCGCTGGTTCGATTCCGGCCACTCGGATTTTATGCTGCTGCACACACCTTTCGTCCATCCTCTCCTGCGCTCTCGTTCGGCGCCGTATCGCGGCCTGCGACCTGTTGCGGCCTTGCTGCAGTGTCCCAGCTGTCTGCTGCGCGTGCCGATTGCATGGCGCACGCACTGGCGTCTTCGTTTGACCGCGATGACGTCTGCCTCGCGTCTTGTTCGCTGGCAGGGTTTCACCAGCTCCGACCGTGAAACCTGTCGCCCCATTCAGGCACCCGCCCGACGGACGCCAGCCTGAGGTCTGAAGCATGTCGACGGCGCGGTGGCTTGGTCTGGCAGACCGTCCACACTGTCAAAAGCGCGCGCAGAAGGCGCGTGTGGCTGATGGCAGCCGCCGCTTGACAACGCCAGTCTGTGTGAGCGTTCTGTTTGTGGGGATGTTTGCGAGTGCTTGGGTGGTCGGTAGAGGTGGTGGCATGGCTGCGGCGTGACAGAGCGGGTTGTGGTGCTCCGAAGTGGCATGGTTTGTCGGCTGAGCGGCGTGTCAGTGGTTGTCGTTGACCGAGTGGGTGTGAGTTGGGGCAGGGTGCAGGAGGGGAGTTGGGAGGCGAATCAGGTGGTAGAGAGGTGCAGGGAGATGGTGGTGGCGCGGCGGCGAGCGCGGAGTGTGTGGTTGCGTTTGTGTGTGCGTGTGCAGCGTTGTGTTTTGTTTTTGTGAATTGTTTGAATTAGGACCGAGTGTAGCTCAGTTGGTAGAGCGATTGACTGTAGTGTTCTATACTGTGTTTCAGTATACTCGGAAATCAATTGGTCGCTGGTTCGATTCCGGCCACTCGGATTTTATGCTGCTGCACACACCTTTCGTCCATCCTCTCCTGCGCTCTCGTTCGGCGCCGTATCGCGGCCTGCGACCTGTTGCGGCCTTGCTGCAGTGTCCCAGCTGTCTGCTGCGCGTGCCGATTGCATGGCGCACGCACTGGCGTCTTCGTTTGACCGCGATGACGTCTGCCTCGCGTCTTGTTCGCTGGCAGGGTTTCACCAGCTCCGACCGTGAAACCTGTCGCCCCATTCAGGCACCCGCCCGACGGACGCCAGCCTGAGGTCTGAAGCATGTCGACGGCGCGGTGGCTTGGTCTGGCAGACCGTCCACACTGTCAAAAGCGCGCGCAGAAGGCGCGTGTGGCTGATGGCAGCCGCCGCTTGACAACGCCAGTCTGTGTGAGCGTTCTGTTTGTGGGGATGTTTGCGAGTGCTTGGGTGGTCGGTAGAGGTGGTGGCATGGCTGCGGCGTGACAGAGCGGGTTGTGGTGCTCCGAAGTGGCATGGTTTGTCGGCTGAGCGGCGTGTCAGTGGTTGTCGTTGACCGAGTGGGTGTGAGTTGGGGCAGGGTGCAGGAGGGGAGTTGGGAGGCGAATCAGGTGGTAGAGAGGTGCAGGGAGATGGTGGTGGCGCGGCGGCGAGCGCGGAGTGTGTGGTTGCGTTTGTGTGTGCGTGTGCAGCGTTGTGTTTTGTTTTTGTGAATTGTTTGAATTAGGACCGAGTGTAGCTCAGTTGGTAGAGCGATTGACTGTAGTGTTCTATACTGTGTTTCAGTATACTCGGAAATCAATTGGTCGCTGGTTCGATTCCGGCCACTCGGATTTTATGCTGCTGCACACACCTTTCGTCCATCCTCTCCTGCGCTCTCGTTCGGCGCCGTATCGCGGCCTGCGACCTGTTGCGGCCTTGCTGCAGTGTCCCAGCTGTCTGCTGCGCGTGCCGATTGCATGGCGCACGCACTGGCGTCTTCGTTTGACCGCGATGACGTCTGCCTCGCGTCTTGTTCGCTGGCAGGGTTTCACCAGCTCCGACCGTGAAACCTGTCGCCCCATTCAGGCACCCGCCCGACGGACGCCAGCCTGAGGTCTGAAGCATGTCGACGGCGCGGTGGCTTGGTCTGGCAGACCGTCCACACTGTCAAAAGCGCGCGCAGAAGGCGCGTGTGGCTGATGGCAGCCGCCGCTTGACAACGCCAGTCTGTGTGAGCGTTCTGTTTGTGGGGATGTTTGCGAGTGCTTGGGTGGTCGGTAGAGGTGGTGGCATGGCTGCGGCGTGACAGAGCGGGTTGTGGTGCTCCGAAGTGGCATGGTTTGTCGGCTGAGCGGCGTGTCAGTGGTTGTCGTTGACCGAGTGGGTGTGAGTTGGGGCAGGGTGCAGGAGGGGAGTTGGGAGGCGAATCAGGTGGTAGAGAGGTGCAGGGAGATGGTGGTGGCGCGGCGGCGAGCGCGGAGTGTGTGGTTGCGTTTGTGTGTGCGTGTGCAGCGTTGTGTTTTGTTTTTGTGAATTGTTTGAATTAGGACCGAGTGTAGCTCAGTTGGTAGAGCGATTGACTGTAGTGTTCTATACTGTGTTTCAGTATACTCGGAAATCAATTGGTCGCTGGTTCGATTCCGGCCACTCGGATTTTATGCTGCTGCACACACCTTTCGTCCATCCTCTCCTGCGCTCTCGTTCGGCGCCGTATCGCGGCCTGCGACCTGTTGCGGCCTTGCTGCAGTGTCCCAGCTGTCTGCTGCGCGTGCCGATTGCATGGCGCACGCACTGGCGTCTTCGTTTGACCGCGATGACGTCTGCCTCGCGTCTTGTTCGCTGGCAGGGTTTCACCAGCTCCGACCGTGAAACCTGTCGCCCCATTCAGGCACCCGCCCGACGGACGCCAGCCTGAGGTCTGAAGCATGTCGACGGCGCGGTGGCTTGGTCTGGCAGACCGTCCACACTGTCAAAAGCGCGCGCAGAAGGCGCGTGTGGCTGATGGCAGCCGCCGCTTGACAACGCCAGTCTGTGTGAGCGTTCTGTTTGTGGGGATGTTTGCGAGTGCTTGGGTGGTCGGTAGAGGTGGTGGCATGGCTGCGGCGTGACAGAGCGGGTTGTGGTGCTCCGAAGTGGCATGGTTTGTCGGCTGAGCGGCGTGTCAGTGGTTGTCGTTGACCGAGTGGGTGTGAGTTGGGGCAGGGTGCAGGAGGGGAGTTGGGAGGCGAATCAGGTGGTAGAGAGGTGCAGGGAGATGGTGGTGGCGCGGCGGCGAGCGCGGAGTGTGTGGTTGCGTTTGTGTGTGCGTGTGCAGCGTTGTGTTTTGTTTTTGTGAATTGTTTGAATTAGGACCGAGTGTAGCTCAGTTGGTAGAGCGATTGACTGTAGTGTTCTATACTGTGTTTCAGTATACTCGGAAATCAATTGGTCGCTGGTTCGATTCCGGCCACTCGGATTTTATGCTGCTGCACACACCTTTCGTCCATCCTCTCCTGCGCTCTCGTTCGGCGCCGTATCGCGGCCTGCGACCTGTTGCGGCCTTGCTGCAGTGTCCCAGCTGTCTGCTGCGCGTGCCGATTGCATGGCGCACGCACTGGCGTCTTCGTTTGACCGCGATGACGTCTGCCTCGCGTCTTGTTCGCTGGCAGGGTTTCACCAGCTCCGACCGTGAAACCTGTCGCCCCATTCAGGCACCCGCCCGACGGACGCCAGCCTGAGGTCTGAAGCATGTCGACGGCGCGGTGGCTTGGTCTGGCAGACCGTCCACACTGTCAAAAGCGCGCGCAGAAGGCGCGTGTGGCTGATGGCAGCCGCCGCTTGACAACGCCAGTCTGTGTGAGCGTTCTGTTTGTGGGGATGTTTGCGAGTGCTTGGGTGGTCGGTAGAGGTGGTGGCATGGCTGCGGCGTGACAGAGCGGGTTGTGGTGCTCCGAAGTGGCATGGTTTGTCGGCTGAGCGGCGTGTCAGTGGTTGTCGTTGACCGAGTGGGTGTGAGTTGGGGCAGGGTGCAGGAGGGGAGTTGGGAGGCGAATCAGGTGGTAGAGAGGTGCAGGGAGATGGTGGTGGCGCGGCGGCGAGCGCGGAGTGTGTGGTTGCGTTTGTGTGTGCGTGTGCAGCGTTGTGTTTTGTTTTTGTGAATTGTTTGAATTAGGACCGAGTGTAGCTCAGTTGGTAGAGCGATTGACTGTAGTGTTCTATACTGTGTTTCAGTATACTCGGAAATCAATTGGTCGCTGGTTCGATTCCGGCCACTCGGATTTTATGCTGCTGCACACACCTTTCGTCCATCCTCTCCTGCGCTCTCGTTCGGCGCCGTATCGCGGCCTGCGACCTGTTGCGGCCTTGCTGCAGTGTCCCAGCTGTCTGCTGCGCGTGCCGATTGCATGGCGCACGCACTGGCGTCTTCGTTTGACCGCGATGACGTCTGCCTCGCGTCTTGTTCGCTGGCAGGGTTTCACCAGCTCCGACCGTGAAACCTGTCGCCCCATTCAGGCACCCGCCCGACGGACGCCAGCCTGAGGTCTGAAGCATGTCGACGGCGCGGTGGCTTGGTCTGGCAGACCGTCCACACTGTCAAAAGCGCGCGCAGAAGGCGCGTGTGGCTGATGGCAGCCGCCGCTTGACAACGCCAGTCTGTGTGAGCGTTCTGTTTGTGGGGATGTTTGCGAGTGCTTGGGTGGTCGGTAGAGGTGGTGGCATGGCTGCGGCGTGACAGAGCGGGTTGTGGTGCTCCGAAGTGGCATGGTTTGTCGGCTGAGCGGCGTGTCAGTGGTTGTCGTTGACCGAGTGGGTGTGAGTTGGGGCAGGGTGCAGGAGGGGAGTTGGGAGGCGAATCAGGTGGTAGAGAGGTGCAGGGAGATGGTGGTGGCGCGGCGGCGAGCGCGGAGTGTGTGGTTGCGTTTGTGTGTGCGTGTGCAGCGTTGTGTTTTGTTTTTGTGAATTGTTTGAATTAGGACCGAGTGTAGCTCAGTTGGTAGAGCGATTGACTGTAGTGTTCTATACTGTGTTTCAGTATACTCGGAAATCAATTGGTCGCTGGTTCGATTCCGGCCACTCGGATTTTATGCTGCTGCACACACCTTTCGTCCATCCTCTCCTGCGCTCTCGTTCGGCGCCGTATCGCGGCCTGCGACCTGTTGCGGCCTTGCTGCAGTGTCCCAGCTGTCTGCTGCGCGTGCCGATTGCATGGCGCACGCACTGGCGTCTTCGTTTGACCGCGATGACGTCTGCCTCGCGTCTTGTTCGCTGGCAGGGTTTCACCAGCTCCGACCGTGAAACCTGTCGCCCCATTCAGGCACCCGCCCGACGGACGCCAGCCTGAGGTCTGAAGCATGTCGACGGCGCGGTGGCTTGGTCTGGCAGACCGTCCACACTGTCAAAAGCGCGCGCAGAAGGCGCGTGTGGCTGATGGCAGCCGCCGCTTGACAACGCCAGTCTGTGTGAGCGTTCTGTTTGTGGGGATGTTTGCGAGTGCTTGGGTGGTCGGTAGAGGTGGTGGCATGGCTGCGGCGTGACAGAGCGGGTTGTGGTGCTCCGAAGTGGCATGGTTTGTCGGCTGAGCGGCGTGTCAGTGGTTGTCGTTGACCGAGTGGGTGTGAGTTGGGGCAGGGTGCAGGAGGGGAGTTGGGAGGCGAAGCAGGTGGTAGAGAGGTGCAGGGAGATGGTGGTGGCGCGGCGGCGAGCGCGGAGTGTGTGGTTGCGTTTGTGTGTGCGTGTGCAGCGTTGTGTTTTGTTTTTGTGAATTGTTTGAATTAGGACCGAGTGTAGCTCAGTTGGTAGAGCGATTGACTGTAGTGTTCTATACTGTGTTTCAGTATACTCGGAAATCAATTGGTCGCTGGTTCGATTCCGGCCACTCGGATTTTATGCTGCTGCACACACCTTTCGTCCATCCTCTCCTGCGCTCTCGTTCGGCGCCGTATCGCGGCCTGCGACCTGTTGCGGCCTTGCTGCAGTGTCCCAGCTGTCTGCTGCGCGTGCCGATTGCATGGCGCACGCACTGGCGTCTTCGTTTGACCGCGATGACGTCTGCCTCGCGTCTTGTTCGCTGGCAGGGTTTCACCAGCTCCGACCGTGAAACCTGTCGCCCCATTCAGGCACCCGCCCGACGGACGCCAGCCTGAGGTCTGAAGCATGTCGACGGCGCGGTGGCTTGGTCTGGCAGACCGTCCACACTGTCAAAAGCGCGCGCAGAAGGCGCGTGTGGCTGATGGCAGCCGCCGCTTGACAACGCCAGTCTGTGTGAGCGTTCTGTTTGTGGGGATGTTTGCGAGTGCTTGGGTGGTCGGTAGAGGTGGTGGCATGGCTGCGGCGTGACAGAGCGGGTTGTGGTGCTCCGAAGTGGCATGGTTTGTCGGCTGAGCGGCGTGTCAGTGGTTGTCGTTGACCGAGTGGGTGTGAGTTGGGGCAGGGTGCAGGAGGGGAGTTGGGAGGCGAATCAGGTGGTAGAGAGGTGCAGGGAGATGGTGGTGGCGCGGCGGCGAGCGCGGAGTGTGTGGTTGCGTTTGTGTGTGCGTGTGCAGCGTTGTGTTTTGTTTTTGTGAATTGTTTGAATTAGGACCGAGTGTAGCTCAGTTGGTAGAGCGATTGACTGTAGTGTTCTATACTGTGTTTCAGTATACTCGGAAATCAATTGGTCGCTGGTTCGATTCCGGCCACTCGGATTTTATGCTGCTGCACACACCTTTCGTCCATCCTCTCCTGCGCTCTCGTTCGGCGCCGTATCGCGGCCTGCGACCTGTTGCGGCCTTGCTGCAGTGTCCCAGCTGTCTGCTGCGCGTGCCGATTGCATGGCGCACGCACTGGCGTCTTCGTTTGACCGCGATGACGTCTGCCTCGCGTCTTGTTCGCTGGCAGGGTTTCACCAGCTCCGACCGTGAAACCTGTCGCCCCATTCAGGCACCCGCCCGACGGACGCCAGCCTGAGGTCTGAAGCATGTCGACGGCGCGGTGGCTTGGTCTGGCAGACCGTCCACACTGTCAAAAGCGCGCGCAGAAGGCGCGTGTGGCTGATGGCAGCCGCCGCTTGACAACGCCAGTCTGTGTGAGCGTTCTGTTTGTGGGGATGTTTGCGAGTGCTTGGGTGGTCGGTAGAGGTGGTGGCATGGCTGCGGCGTGACAGAGCGGGTTGTGGTGCTCCGAAGTGGCATGGTTTGTCGGCTGAGCGGCGTGTCAGTGGTTGTCGTTGACCGAGTGGGTGTGAGTTGGGGCAGGGTGCAGGAGGGGAGTTGGGAGGCGAATCAGGTGGTAGAGAGGTGCAGGGAGATGGTGGTGGCGCGGCGGCGAGCGCGGAGTGTGTGGTTGCGTTTGTGTGTGCGTGTGCAGCGTTGTGTTTTGTTTTTGTGAATTGTTTGAATTAGGACCGAGTGTAGCTCAGTTGGTAGAGCGATTGACTGTAGTGTTCTATACTGTGTTTCAGTATACTCGGAAATCAATTGGTCGCTGGTTCGATTCCGGCCACTCGGATTTTATGCTGCTGCACACACCTTTCGTCCATCCTCTCCTGCGCTCTCGTTCGGCGCCGTATCGCGGCCTGCGACCTGTTGCGGCCTTGCTGCAGTGTCCCAGCTGTCTGCTGCGCGTGCCGATTGCATGGCGCACGCACTGGCGTCTTCGTTTGACCGCGATGACGTCTGCCTCGCGTCTTGTTCGCTGGCAGGGTTTCACCAGCTCCGACCGTGAAACCTGTCGCCCCATTCAGGCACCCGCCCGACGGACGCCAGCCTGAGGTCTGAAGCATGTCGACGGCGCGGTGGCTTGGTCTGGCAGACCGTCCACACTGTCAAAAGCGCGCGCAGAAGGCGCGTGTGGCTGATGGCAGCCGCCGCTTGACAACGCCAGTCTGTGTGAGCGTTCTGTTTGTGGGGATGTTTGCGAGTGCTTGGGTGGTCGGTAGAGGTGGTGGCATGGCTGCGGCGTGACAGAGCGGGTTGTGGTGCTCCGAAGTGGCATGGTTTGTCGGCTGAGCGGCGTGTCAGTGGTTGTCGTTGACCGAGTGGGTGTGAGTTGGGGCAGGGTGCAGGAGGGGAGTTGGGAGGCGAAGCAGGTGGTAGAGAGGTGCAGGGAGATGGTGGTGGCGCGGCGGCGAGCGCGGAGTGTGTGGTTGCGTTTGTGTGTGCGTGTGCAGCGTTGTGTTTTGTTTTTGTGAATTGTTTGAATTAGGACCGAGTGTAGCTCAGTTGGTAGAGCGATTGACTGTAGTGTTCTATACTGTGTTTCAGTATACTCGGAAATCAATTGGTCGCTGGTTCGATTCCGGCCACTCGGATTTTATGCTGCTGCACACACCTTTCGTCCATCCTCTCCTGCGCTCTCGTTCGGCGCCGTATCGCGGCCTGCGACCTGTTGCGGCCTTGCTGCAGTGTCCCAGCTGTCTGCTGCGCGTGCCGATTGCATGGCGCACGCACTGGCGTCTTCGTTTGACCGCGATGACGTCTGCCTCGCGTCTTGTTCGCTGGCAGGGTTTCACCAGCTCCGACCGTGAAACCTGTCGCCCCATTCAGGCACCCGCCCGACGGACGCCAGCCTGAGGTCTGAAGCATGTCGACGGCGCGGTGGCTTGGTCTGGCAGACCGTCCACACTGTCAAAAGCGCGCGCAGAAGGCGCGTGTGGCTGATGGCAGCCGCCGCTTGACAACGCCAGTCTGTGTGAGCGTTCTGTTTGTGGGGATGTTTGCGAGTGCTTGGGTGGTCGGTAGAGGTGGTGGCATGGCTGCGGCGTGACAGAGCGGGTTGTGGTGCTCCGAAGTGGCATGGTTTGTCGGCTGAGCGGCGTGTCAGTGGTTGTCGTTGACCGAGTGGGTGTGAGTTGGGGCAGGGTGCAGGAGGGGAGTTGGGAGGCGAAGCAGGTGGTAGAGAGGTGCAGGGAGATGGTGGTGGCGCGGCGGCGAGCGCGGAGTGTGTGGTTGCGTTTGTGTGTGCGTGTGCAGCGTTGTGTTTTGTTTTTGTGAATTGTTTGAATTAGGACCGAGTGTAGCTCAGTTGGTAGAGCGATTGACTGTAGTGTTCTATACTGTGTTTCAGTATACTCGGAAATCAATTGGTCGCTGGTTCGATTCCGGCCACTCGGATTTTATGCTGCTGCACACACCTTTCGTCCATCCTCTCCTGCGCTCTCGTTCGGCGCCGTATCGCGGCCTGCGACCTGTTGCGGCCTTGCTGCAGTGTCCCAGCTGTCTGCTGCGCGTGCCGATTGCATGGCGCACGCACTGGCGTCTTCGTTTGACCGCGATGACGTCTGCCTCGCGTCTTGTTCGCTGGCAGGGTTTCACCAGCTCCGACCGTGAAACCTGTCGCCCCATTCAGGCACCCGCCCGACGGACGCCCCTGAGGTCTGAAGCATGTCGACGGCGCGGTGGCTTGGTCTGGCAGACCGTCCACACTGTCAAAAGCGCGCGCAGAAGGCGCGTGTGGCTGATGGCAGCCGCCGCTTGACAACGCCAGTCTGTGTGAGCGTTCTGTTTGTGGGGATGTTTGCGAGTGCTTGGGTGGTCGGTAGAGGTGGTGGCATGGCTGCGGCGTGACAGAGCGGGTTGTGGTGCTCCGAAGTGGCATGGTTTGTCGGCTGAGCGGCGTGTCAGTGGTTGTCGTTGACCGAGTGGGTGTGAGTTGGGGCAGGGTGCAGGAGGGGAGTTGGGAGGCGAAGCAGGTGGTAGAGAGGTGCAGGGAGATGGTGGTGGCGCGGCGGCGAGCGCGGAGTGTGTGGTTGCGTTTGTGTGTGCGTGTGCAGCGTTGTGTTTTGTTTTTGTGAATTGTTTGAATTAGGACCGAGTGTAGCTCAGTTGGTAGAGCGATTGACTGTAGTGTTCTATACTGTGTTTCAGTATACTCGGAAATCAATTGGTCGCTGGTTCGATTCCGGCCACTCGGATTTTATGCTGCTGCACACACCTTTCGTCCATCCTCTCCTGCGCTCTCGTTCGGCGCCGTATCGCGGCCTGCGACCTGTTGCGGCCTTGCTGCAGTGTCCCAGCTGTCTGCTGCGCGTGCCGATTGCATGGCGCACGCACTGGCGTCTTCGTTTGACCGCGATGACGTCTGCCTCGCGTCTTGTTCGCTGGCAGGGTTTCACCAGCTCCGACCGTGAAACCTGTCGCCCCATTCAGGCACCCGCCCGACGGACGCCAGCCTGAGGTCTGAAGCATGTCGACGGCGCGGTGGCTTGGTCTGGCAGACCGTCCACACTGTCAAAAGCGCGCGCAGAAGGCGCGTGTGGCTGATGGCAGCCGCCGCTTGACAACGCCAGTCTGTGTGAGCGTTCTGTTTGTGGGGATGTTTGCGAGTGCTTGGGTGGTCGGTAGAGGTGGTGGCATGGCTGCGGCGTGACAGAGCGGGTTGTGGTGCTCCGAAGTGGCATGGTTTGTCGGCTGAGCGGCGTGTCAGTGGTTGTCGTTGACCGAGTGGGTGTGAGTTGGGGCAGGGTGCAGGAGGGGAGTTGGGAGGCGAATCAGGTGGTAGAGAGGTGCAGGGAGATGGTGGTGGCGCGGCGGCGAGCGCGGAGTGTGTGGTTGCGTTTGTGTGTGCGTGTGCAGCGTTGTGTTTTGTTTTTGTGAATTGTTTGAATTAGGACCGAGTGTAGCTCAGTTGGTAGAGCGATTGACTGTAGTGTTCTATACTGTGTTTCAGTATACTCGGAAATCAATTGGTCGCTGGTTCGATTCCGGCCACTCGGATTTTATGCTGCTGCACACACCTTTCGTCCATCCTCTCCTGCGCTCTCGTTCGGCGCCGTATCGCGGCCTGCGACCTGTTGCGGCCTTGCTGCAGTGTCCCAGCTGTCTGCTGCGCGTGCCGATTGCATGGCGCACGCACTGGCGTCTTCGTTTGACCGCGATGACGTCTGCCTCGCGTCTTGTTCGCTGGCAGGGTTTCACCAGCTCCGACCGTGAAACCTGTCGCCCCATTCAGGCACCCGCCCGACGGACGCCAGCCTGAGGTCTGAAGCATGTCGACGGCGCGGTGGCTTGGTCTGGCAGACCGTCCACACTGTCAAAAGCGCGCGCAGAAGGCGCGTGTGGCTGATGGCAGCCGCCGCTTGACAACGCCAGTCTGTGTGAGCGTTCTGTTTGTGGGGATGTTTGCGAGTGCTTGGGTGGTCGGTAGAGGTGGTGGCATGGCTGCGGCGTGACAGAGCGGGTTGTGGTGCTCCGAAGTGGCATGGTTTGTCGGCTGAGCGGCGTGTCAGTGGTTGTCGTTGACCGAGTGGGTGTGAGTTGGGGCAGGGTGCAGGAGGGGAGTTGGGAGGCGAATCAGGTGGTAGAGAGGTGCAGGGAGATGGTGGTGGCGCGGCGGCGAGCGCGGAGTGTGTGGTTGCGTTTGTGTGTGCGTGTGCAGCGTTGTGTTTTGTTTTTGTGAATTGTTTGAATTAGGACCGAGTGTAGCTCAGTTGGTAGAGCGATTGACTGTAGTGTTCTATACTGTGTTTCAGTATACTCGGAAATCAATTGGTCGCTGGTTCGATTCCGGCCACTCGGATTTTATGCTGCTGCACACACCTTTCGTCCATCCTCTCCTGCGCTCTCGTTCGGCGCCGTATCGCGGCCTGCGACCTGTTGCGGCCTTGCTGCAGTGTCCCAGCTGTCTGCTGCGCGTGCCGATTGCATGGCGCACGCACTGGCGTCTTCGTTTGACCGCGATGACGTCTGCCTCGCGTCTTGTTCGCTGGCAGGGTTTCACCAGCTCCGACCGTGAAACCTGTCGCCCCATTCAGGCACCCGCCCGACGGACGCCAGCCTGAGGTCTGAAGCATGTCGACGGCGCGGTGGCTTGGTCTGGCAGACCGTCCACACTGTCAAAAGCGCGCGCAGAAGGCGCGTGTGGCTGATGGCAGCCGCCGCTTGACAACGCCAGTCTGTGTGAGCGTTCTGTTTGTGGGGATGTTTGCGAGTGCTTGGGTGGTCGGTAGAGGTGGTGGCATGGCTGCGGCGTGACAGAGCGGGTTGTGGTGCTCCGAAGTGGCATGGTTTGTCGGCTGAGCGGCGTGTCAGTGGTTGTCGTTGACCGAGTGGGTGTGAGTTGGGGCAGGGTGCAGGAGGGGAGTTGGGAGGCGAATCAGGTGGTAGAGAGGTGCAGGGAGATGGTGGTGGCGCGGCGGCGAGCGCGGAGTGTGTGGTTGCGTTTGTGTGTGCGTGTGCAGCGTTGTGTTTTGTTTTTGTGAATTGTTTGAATTAGGACCGAGTGTAGCTCAGTTGGTAGAGCGATTGACTGTAGTGTTCTATACTGTGTTTCAGTATACTCGGAAATCAATTGGTCGCTGGTTCGATTCCGGCCACTCGGATTTTATGCTGCTGCACACACCTTTCGTCCATCCTCTCCTGCGCTCTCGTTCGGCGCCGTATCGCGGCCTGCGACCTGTTGCGGCCTTGCTGCAGTGTCCCAGCTGTCTGCTGCGCGTGCTGATTGCATGGCGCACGCACTGGCGTCTTCGTTTGACCGCGATGACGTCTGCCTCGCGTCTTGTTCGCTGGCAGGGTTTCACCAGCTCCGACCGTGAAACCTGTCGCCCCATTCAGGCACCCGCCCGACGGACGCCAGCCTGAGGTCTGAAGCATGTCGACGGCGCGGTGGCTTGGTCTGGCAGACCGTCCACACTGTCAAAAGCGCGCGCAGAAGGCGCGTGTGGCTGATGGCAACCGCCGCTTGACAACGCCAGTCTGTGTGAGCGTTCTGTTTGTGGGGATGTTTGCGAGTGCTTGGGTGGTCGGTAGAGGTGGTGGCATGGCTGCGGCGTGACAGAGCGGGTTGTGGTGCTCCGAAGTGGCATGGTTTGTCGGCTGAGCGGCGTGTCAGTGGTTGTCGTTGACCGAGTGGGTGTGAGTTGGGGCAGGGTGCAGGAGGGGAGTTGGGAGGCGAATCAGGTGGTAGAGAGGTGCAGGGAGATGGTGGTGGCGCGGCGGCGAGCGCGGAGTGTGTGGTTGCGTTTGTGTGTGCGTGTGCAGCGTTGTGTTTTGTTTTTGTGAATTGTTTGAATTAGGACCGAGTGTAGCTCAGTTGGTAGAGCGATTGACTGTAGTGTTCTATACTGTGTTTCAGTATACTCGGAAATCAATTGGTCGCTGGTTCGATTCCGGCCACTCGGATTTTATGCTGCTGCACACACCTTTCGTCCATCCTCTCCTGCGCTCTCGTTCGGCGCCGTATCGCGGCCTGCGACCTGTTGCGGCCTTGCTGCAGTGTCCCAGCTGTCTGCTGCGCGTGCTGATTGCATGGCGCACGCACTGGCGTCTTCGTTTGACCGCGATGACGTCTGCCTCGCGTCTTGTTCGCTGGCAGGGTTTCACCAGCTCCGACCGTGAAACCTGTCGCCCCATTCAGGCACCCGCCCGACGGACGCCAGCCTGAGGTCTGAAGCATGTCGACGGCGCGGTGGCTTGGTCTGGCAGACCGTCCACACTGTCAAAAGCGCGCGCAGAAGGCGCGTGTGGCTGATGGCAGCCGCCGCTTGACAACGCCAGTCTGTGTGAGCGTTCTGTTTGTGGGGATGTTTGCGAGTGCTTGGGTGGTCGGTAGAGGTGGTGGCATGGCTGCGGCGTGACAGAGCGGGTTGTGGTGCTCCGAAGTGGCATGGTTTGTCGGCTGAGCGGCGTGTCAGTGGTTGTCGTTGACCGAGTGGGTGTGAGTTGGGGCAGGGTGCAGGAGGGGAGTTGGGAGGCGAATCAGGTGGTAGAGAGGTGCAGGGAGATGGTGGTGGCGCGGCGGCGAGCGCGGAGTGTGTGGTTGCGTTTGTGTGTGCGTGTGCAGCGTTGTGTTTTGTTTTTGTGAATTGTTTGAATTAGGACCGAGTGTAGCTCAGTTGGTAGAGCGATTGACTGTAGTGTTCTATACTGTGTTTCAGTATACTCGGAAATCAATTGGTCGCTGGTTCGATTCCGGCCACTCGGATTTTATGCTGCTGCACACACCTTTCGTCCATCCTCTCCTGCGCTCTCGTTCGGCGCCGTATCGCGGCCTGCGACCTGTTGCGGCCTTGCTGCAGTGTCCCAGCTGTCTGCTGCGCGTGCCGATTGCATGGCGCACGCACTGGCGTCTTCGTTTGACCGCGATGACGTCTGCCTCGCGTCTTGTTCGCTGGCAGGGTTTCACCAGCTCCGACCGTGAAACCTGTCGCCCCATTCAGGCACCCGCCCGACGGACGCCAGCCTGAGGTCTGAAGCATGTCGACGGCGCGGTGGCTTGGTCTGGCAGACCGTCCACACTGTCAAAAGCGCGCGCAGAAGGCGCGTGTGGCTGATGGCAGCCGCCGCTTGACAACGCCAGTCTGTGTGAGCGTTCTGTTTGTGGGGATGTTTGCGAGTGCTTGGGTGGTCGGTAGAGGTGGTGGCATGGCTGCGGCGTGACAGAGCGGGTTGTGGTGCTCCGAAGTGGCATGGTTTGTCGGCTGAGCGGCGTGTCAGTGGTTGTCGTTGACCGAGTGGGTGTGAGTTGGGGCAGGGTGCAGGAGGGGAGTTGGGAGGCGAATCAGGTGGTAGAGAGGTGCAGGGAGATGGTGGTGGCGCGGCGGCGAGCGCGGAGTGTGTGGTTGCGTTTGTGTGTGCGTGTGCAGCGTTGTGTTTTGTGTTTGTGAATTGTTTGAATTAGGACCGAGTGTAGCTCAGTTGGTAGAGCGATTGACTGTAGTGTTCTATACTGTGTTTCAGTATACTCGGAAATCAATTGGTCGCTGGTTCGATTCCGGCCACTCGGATTTTATGCTGCTGCACACACCTTTCGTCCATCCTCTCCTGCGCTCTCGTTCGGCGCCGTATCGCGGCCTGCGACCTGTTGCGGCCTTGCTGCAGTGTCCCAGCTGTCTGCTGCGCGTGCCGATTGCATGGCGCACGCACTGGCGTCTTCGTTTGACCGCGATGACGTCTGCCTCGCGTCTTGTTCGCTGGCAGGGTTTCACCAGCTCCGACCGTGAAACCTGTCGCCCCATTCAGGCACCCGCCCGACGGACGCCAGCCTGAGGTCTGAAGCATGTCGACGGCGCGGTGGCTTGGTCTGGCAGACCGTCCACACTGTCAAAAGCGCACGCAGAAGGCGCGTGTGGCTGATGGCAGCCGCCGCTTGACAACGCCAGTCTGTGTGAGCGTTCTGTTTGTGGGGATGTTTGCGAGTGCTTGGGTGGTCGGTAGAGGTGGTGGCATGGCTGCGGCGTGACAGAGCGGGTTGTGGTGCTCCGAAGTGGCATGGTTTGTCGGCTGAGCGGCGTGTCAGTGGTTGTCGTTGACCGAGTGGGTGTGAGTTGGGGCAGGGTGCAGGAGGGGAGTTGGGAGGCGAATCAGGTGGTAGAGAGGTGCAGGGAGATGGTGGTGGCGCGGCGGCGAGCGCGGAGTGTGTGGTTGCGTTTGTGTGTGCGTGTGCAGCGTTGTGTTTTGTTTTTGTGAATTGTTTGAATTAGGACCGAGTGTAGCTCAGTTGGTAGAGCGATTGACTGTAGTGTTCTATACTGTGTTTCAGTATACTCGGAAATCAATTGGTCGCTGGTTCGATTCCGGCCACTCGGATTTTATGCTGCTGCACACACCTTTCGTCCATCCTCTCCTGCGCTCTCGTTCGGCGCCGTATCGCGGCCTGCGACCTGTTGCGGCCTTGCTGCAGTGTCCCAGCTGTCTGCTGCGCGTGCCGATTGCATGGCGCACGCACTGGCGTCTTCGTTTGACCGCGATGACGTCTGCCTCGCGTCTTGTTCGCTGGCAGGGTTTCACCAGCTCCGACCGTGAAACCTGTCGCCCCATTCAGGCACCCGCCCGACGGACGCCAGCCTGAGGTCTGAAGCATGTCGACGGCGCGGTGGCTTGGTCTGGCAGACCGTCCACACTGTCAAAAGCGCGCGCAGAAGGCGCGTGTGGCTGATGGCAGCCGCCGCTTGACAACGCCAGTCTGTGTGAGCGTTCTGTTTGTGGGGATGTTTGCGAGTGCTTGGGTGGTCGGTAGAGGTGGTGGCATGGCTGCGGCGTGACAGAGCGGGTTGTGGTGCTCCGAAGTGGCATGGTTTGTCGGCTGAGCGGCGTGTCAGTGGTTGTCGTTGACCGAGTGGGTGTGAGTTGGGGCAGGGTGCAGGAGGGGAGTTGGGAGGCGAATCAGGTGGTAGAGAGGTGCAGGGAGATGGTGGTGGCGCGGCGGCGAGCGCGGAGTGTGTGGTTGCGTTTGTGTGTGCGTGTGCAGCGTTGTGTTTTGTTTTTGTGAATTGTTTGAATTAGGACCGAGTGTAGCTCAGTTGGTAGAGCGATTGACTGTAGTGTTCTATACTGTGTTTCAGTATACTCGGAAATCAATTGGTCGCTGGTTCGATTCCGGCCACTCGGATTTTATGCTGCTGCACACACCTTTCGTCCATCCTCTCCTGCGCTCTCGTTCGGCGCCGTATCGCGGCCTGCGACCTGTTGCGGCCTTGCTGCAGTGTCCCAGCTGTCTGCTGCGCGTGCCGATTGCATGGCGCACGCACTGGCGTCTTCGTTTGACCGCGATGACGTCTGCCTCGCGTCTTGTTCGCTGGCAGGGTTTCACCAGCTCCGACCGTGAAACCTGTCGCCCCATTCAGGCACCCGCCCGACGGACGCCAGCCTGAGGTCTGAAGCATGTCGACGGCGCGGTGGCTTGGTCTGGCAGACCGTCCACACTGTCAAAAGCGCGCGCAGAAGGCGCGTGTGGCTGATGGCAGCCGCCGCTTGACAACGCCAGTCTGTGTGAGCGTTCTGTTTGTGGGGATGTTTGCGAGTGCTTGGGTGGTCGGTAGAGGTGGTGGCATGGCTGCGGCGTGACAGAGCGGGTTGTGGTGCTCCGAAGTGGCATGGTTTGTCGGCTGAGCGGCGTGTCAGTGGTTGTCGTTGACCGAGTGGGTGTGAGTTGGGGCAGGGTGCAGGAGGGGAGTTGGGAGGCGAATCAGGTGGTAGAGAGGTGCAGGGAGATGGTGGTGGCGCGGCGGCGAGCGCGGAGTGTGTGGTTGCGTTTGTGTGTGCGTGTGCAGCGTTGTGTTTTGTTTTTGTGAATTGTTTGAATTAGGACCGAGTGTAGCTCAGTTGGTAGAGCGATTGACTGTAGTGTTCTATACTGTGTTTCAGTATACTCGGAAATCAATTGGTCGCTGGTTCGATTCCGGCCACTCGGATTTTATGCTGCTGCACACACCTTTCGTCCATCCTCTCCTGCGCTCTCGTTCGGCGCCGTATCGCGGCCTGCGACCTGTTGCGGCCTTGCTGCAGTGTCCCAGCTGTCTGCTGCGCGTGCCGATTGCATGGCGCACGCACTGGCGTCTTCGTTTGACCGCGATGACGTCTGCCTCGCGTCTTGTTCGCTGGCAGGGTTTCACCAGCTCCGACCGTGAAACCTGTCGCCCCATTCAGGCACCCGCCCGACGGACGCCAGCCTGAGGTCTGAAGCATGTCGACGGCGCGGTGGCTTGGTCTGGCAGACCGTCCACACTGTCAAAAGCGCGCGCAGAAGGCGCGTGTGGCTGATGGCAGCCGCCGCTTGACAACGCCAGTCTGTGTGAGCGTTCTGTTTGTGGGGATGTTTGCGAGTGCTTGGGTGGTCGGTAGAGGTGGTGGCATGGCTGCGGCGTGGCAGAGCGGGTTGTGGTGCTCCGAAGTGGCATGGTTTGTCGGCTGAGCGGCGTGTCAGTGGTTGTCGTTGACCGAGTGGGTGTGAGTTGGGGCAGGGTGCAGGAGGGGAGTTGGGAGGCGAATCAGGTGGTAGAGAGGTGCAGGGAGATGGTGGTGGCGCGGCGGCGAGCGCGGAGTGTGTGGTTGCGTTTGTGTGTGCGTGTGCAGCGTTGTGTTTTGTTTTTGTGAATTGTTTGAATTAGGACCGAGTGTAGCTCAGTTGGTAGAGCGATTGACTGTAGTGTTCTATACTGTGTTTCAGTATACTCGGAAATCAATTGGTTGCTGGTTCGATTCCGGCCACTCGGATTTTATGCTGCTGCACACACCTTTCGTCCATCCTCTCCTGCGCTCTCGTTCGGCGCCGTATCGCGGCCTGCGACCTGTTGCGGCCTTGCTGCAGTGTCCCAGCTGTCTGCTGCGCGTGCCGATTGCATGGCGCACGCACTGGCGTCTTCGTTTGACCGCGATGACGTCTGCCTCGCGTCTTGTTCGCTGGCAGGGTTTCACCAGCTCCGACCGTGAAACCTGTCGCCCCATTCAGGCACCCGCCCGACGGACGCCAGCCTGAGGTCTGAAGCATGTCGACGGCGCGGTGGCTTGGTCTGGCAGACCGTCCACACTGTCAAAAGCGCGCGCAGAAGGCGCGTGTGGCTGATGGCAGCCGCCGCTTGACAACGCCAGTCTGTGTGAGCGTTCTGTTTGTGGGGATGTTTGCGAGTGCTTGGGTGGTCGGTAGAGGTGGTGGCACGGCTGCGGCGTAGCAGAGCGGGTTGTGGTGCTCCGAAGTGGCATGGTTTGTCGGCTGAGCGGCGTGTCAGTGGTTGTCGTTGACCGAGTGGGTGTGAGTTGGGGCAGGGTGCAGGAGGGGAGTTGGGAGGCGAATCAGGTGGTAGAGAGGTGCAGGGAGATGGTGGTGGCGCGGCGGCGAGCGCGGAGTGTGTGGTTGCGTTTGTGTGTGCGTGTGCAGCGTTGTGTTTTGTGTTTGTGAATTGTTTGAATTAGGACCGAGTGTAGCTCAGTTGGTAGAGCGATTGACTGTAGTGTTCTATACTGTGTTTCAGTATACTCGGAAATCAATTGGTCGCTGGTTCGATTCCGGCCACTCGGATTTTATGCTGCTGCACACACCTTTCGTCCATCCTCTCCTGCGCTCTCGTTCGGCGCCGTATCGCGGCCTGCGACCTGTTGCGGCCTTGCTGCAGTGTCCCAGCTGTCTGCTGCGCGTGCCGATTGCATGGCGCACGCACTGGCGTCTTCGTTTGACCGCGATGACGTCTGCCTCGCGTCTTGTTCGCTGGCAGGGTTTCACCAGCTCCGACCGTGAAACCTGTCGCCCCATTCAGGCACCCGCCCGACGGACGCCAGCCTGAGGTCTGAAGCATGTCGACGGCGCGGTGGCTTGGTCTGGCAGACCGTCCACACTGTCAAAAGCGCGCGCAGAAGGCGCGTGTGGCTGATGGCAGCCGCCGCTTGACAACGCCAGTCTGTGTGAGCGTTCTGTTTGTGGGGATGTTTGCGAGTGCTTGGGTGGTCGGTAGAGGTGGTGGCACGGCTGCGGCGTAGCAGAGCGGGTTGTGGTGCTCCGAAGTGGCATGGTTTGTCGGCTGAGCGGCGTGTCAGTGGTTGTCGTTGACCGAGTGGGTGTGAGTTGGGGCAGGGTGCAGGAGGGGAGTTGGGAGGCGAATCAGGTGGTAGAGAGGTGCAGGGAGATGGTGGTGGCGCGGCGGCGAGCGCGGAGTGTGTGGTTGCGTTTGTGTGTGCGTGTGCAGCGTTGTGTTTTGTGTTTGTGAATTGTTTGAATTAGGACCGAGTGTAGCTCAGTTGGTAGAGCGATTGACTGTAGTGTTCTATACTGTGTTTCAGTATACTCGGAAATCAATTGGTCGCTGGTTCGATTCCGGCCACTCGGATTTTATGCTGCTGCACACACCTTTCGTCCATCCTCTCCTGCGCTCTCGTTCGGCGCCGTATCGCGGCCTGCGACCTGTTGCGGCCTTGCTGCAGTGTCCCAGCTGTCTGCTGCGCGTGCCGATTGCATGGCGCACGCACTGGCGTCTTCGTTTGACCGCGATGACGTCTGCCTCGCGTCTTGTTCGCTGGCAGGGTTTCACCAGCTCCGACCGTGAAACCTGTCGCCCCATTCAGGCACCCGCCCGACGGACGCCAGCCTGAGGTCTGAAGCATGTCGACGGCGCGGTGGCTTGGTCTGGCAGACCGTCCACACTGTCAAAAGCGCGCGCAGAAGGCGCGTGTGGCTGATGGCAGCCGCCGCTTGACAACGCCAGTCTGTGTGAGCGTTCTGTTTGTGGGGATGTTTGCGAGTGCTTGGGTGGTCGGTAGAGGTGGTGGCACGGCTGCGGCGTAGCAGAGCGGGTTGTGGTGCTCCGAAGTGGCATGGTTTGTCGGCTGAGCGGCGTGTCAGTGGTTGTCGTTGACCGAGTGGGTGTGAGTTGGGGCAGGGTGCAGGAGGGGAGTTGGGAGGCGAATCAGGTGGTAGAGAGGTGCAGGGAGATGGTGGTGGCGCGGCGGCGAGCGCGGAGTGTGTGGTTGCGTTTGTGTGTGCGTGTGCAGCGTTGTGTTTTGTGTTTGTGAATTGTTTGAATTAGGACCGAGTGTAGCTCAGTTGGTAGAGCGATTGACTGTAGTGTTCTATACTGTGTTTCAGTATACTCGGAAATCAATTGGTCGCTGGTTCGATTCCGGCCACTCGGATTTTATGCTGCTGCACACACCTTTCGTCCATCCTCTCCTGCGCTCTCGTTCGGCGCCGTATCGCGGCCTGCGACCTGTTGCGGCCTTGCTGCAGTGTCCCAGCTGTCTGCTGCGCGTGCCGATTGCATGGCGCACGCACTGGCGTCTTCGTTTGACCGCGATGACGTCTGCCTCGCGTCTTGTTCGCTGGCAGGGTTTCACCAGCTCCGACCGTGAAACCTGTCGCCCCATTCAGGCACCCGCCCGACGGACGCCAGCCTGAGGTCTGAAGCATGTCGACGGCGCGGTGGCTTGGTCTGGCAGACCGTCCACACTGTCAAAAGCGCGCGCAGAAGGCGCGTGTGGCTGATGGCAGCCGCCGCTTGACAACGCCAGTCTGTGTGAGCGTTCTGTTTGTGGGGATGTTTGCGAGTGCTTGGGTGGTCGGTAGAGGTGGTGGCATGGCTGCGGCGTGGCAGAGCGGGTTGTGGTGCTCCGAAGTGGCATGGTTTGTCGGCTGAGCGGCGTGTCAGTGGTTGTCGTTGACCGAGTGGGTGTGAGTTGGGGCAGGGTGCAGGAGGGGAGTTGGGAGGCGAATCAGGTGGTAGAGAGGTGCAGGGAGATGGTGGTGGCGCGGCGGCGAGCGCGGAGTGTGTGGTTGCGTTTGTGTGTGCGTGTGCAGCGTTGTGTTTTGTTTTTGTGAATTGTTTGAATTAGGACCGAGTGTAGCTCAGTTGGTAGAGCGATTGACTGTAGTGTTCTATACTGTGTTTCAGTATACTCGGAAATCAATTGGTCGCTGGTTCGATTCCGGCCACTCGGATTTTATGCTGCTGCACACACCTTTCGTCCATCCTCTCCTGCGCTCTCGTTCGGCGCCGTATCGCGGCCTGCGACCTGTTGCGGCCTTGCTGCAGTGTCCCAGCTGTCTGCTGCGCGTGCCGATTGCATGGCGCACGCACTGGCGTCTTCGTTTGACCGCGATGACGTCTGCCTCGCGTCTTGTTCGCTGGCAGGGTTTCACCAGCTCCGACCGTGAAACCTGTCGCCCCATTCAGGCACCCGCCCGACGGACGCCAGCCTGAGGTCTGAAGCATGTCGACGGCGCGGTGGCTTGGTCTGGCAGACCGTTCACACTGTCAAAAGCGCGCGCAGAAGGCGCGTGTGGCTGATGGCAGCCGCCGCTTGACAACGCCAGTCTGTGTGAGCGTTCTGTTTGTGGGGATGTTTGCGAGTGCTTGGGTGGTCGGTAGAGGTGGTGGCACGGCTGCGGCGTAGCAGAGCGGGTTGTGGTGCTCCGAAGTGGCATGGTTTGTCGGCTGAGCGGCGTGTCAGTGGTTGTCGTTGACCGAGTGGGTGTGAGTTGGGGCAGGGTGCAGGAGGGGAGTTGGGAGGCGAAGCAGGTGGTAGAGAGGTGCAGGGAGATGGTGGTGGCGCGGCGGCGAGCGCGGAGTGTGTGGTTGCGTTTGTGTGTGCGTGTGCAGCGTTGTGTTTTGTTTTTGTGAATTGTTTGAATTAGGACCGAGTGTAGCTCAGTTGGTAGAGCGATTGACTGTAGTGTTCTATACTGTGTTTCAGTATACTCGGAAATCAATTGGTTGCTGGTTCGATTCCGGCCACTCGGATTTTATGCTGCTGCACACACCTTTCGTCCATCCTCTCCTGCGCTCTCGTTCGGCGCCGTATCGCGGCCTGCGACCTGTTGCGGCCTTGCTGCAGTGTCCCAGCTGTCTGCTGCGCGTGCCGATTGCATGGCGCACGCACTGGCGTCTTCGTTTGACCGCGATGACGTCTGCCTCGCGTCTTGTTCGCTGGCAGGGTTTCACCAGCTCCGACCGTGAAACCTGTCGCCCCATTCAGGCACCCGCCCGACGGACGCCAGCCTGAGGTCTGAAGCATGTCGACGGCGCGGTGGCTTGGTCTGGCAGACCGTCCACACTGTCAAAAGCGCGCGCAGAAGGCGCGTGTGGCTGATGGCAACCGCCGCTTGACAACGCCAGTCTGTGTGAGCGTTCTGTTTGTGGGGATGTTTGCGAGTGCTTGGGTGGTCGGTAGAGGTGGTGGCACGGCTGCGGCGTAGCAGAGCGGGTTGTGGTGCTCCGAAGTGGCATGGTTTGTCGGCTGAGCGGCGTGTCAGTGGTTGTCGTTGACCGAGTGGGTGTGAGTTGGGGCAGGGTGCAGGAGGGGAGTTGGGAGGCGAATCAGGTGGTAGAGAGGTGCAGGGAGATGGTGGTGGCGCGGCGGCGAGCGCGGAGTGTGTGGTTGCGTTTGTGTGTGCGTGTGCAGCGTTGTGTTTTGTGTTTGTGAATTGTTTGAATTAGGACCGAGTGTAGCTCAGTTGGTAGAGCGATTGACTGTAGTGTTCTATACTGTGTTTCAGTATACTCGGAAATCAATTGGTCGCTGGTTCGATTCCGGCCACTCGGATTTTATGCTGCTGCACACACCTTTCGTCCATCCTCTCCTGCGCTCTCGTTCGGCGCCGTATCGCGGCCTGCGACCTGTTGCGGCCTTGCTGCAGTGTCCCAGCTGTCTGCTGCGCGTGCCGATTGCATGGCGCACGCACTGGCGTCTTCGTTTGACCGCGATGACGTCTGCCTCGCGTCTTGTTCGCTGGCAGGGTTTCACCAGCTCCGACCGTGAAACCTGTCGCCCCATTCAGGCACCCGCCCGACGGACGCCAGCCTGAGGTCTGAAGCATGTCGACGGCGCGGTGGCTTGGTCTGGCAGACCGTCCACACTGTCAAAAGCGCACGCAGAAGGCGCGTGTGGCTGATGGCAGCCGCCGCTTGACAACGCCAGTCTGTGTGAGCGTTCTGTTTGTGGGGATGTTTGCGAGTGCTTGGGTGGTCGGTAGAGGTGGTGGCATGGCTGCGGCGTGACAGAGCGGGTTGTGGTGCTCCGAAGTGGCATGGTTTGTCGGCTGAGCGGCGTGTCAGTGGTTGTCGTTGACCGAGTGGGTGTGAGTTGGGGCAGGGTGCAGGAGGGGAGTTGGGAGGCGAATCAGGTGGTAGAGAGGTGCAGGGAGATGGTGGTGGCGCGGCGGCGAGCGCGGAGTGTGTGGTTGCGTTTGTGTGTGCGTGTGCAGCGTTGTGTTTTGTGTTTGTGAATTGTTTGAATTAGGACCGAGTGTAGCTCAGTTGGTAGAGCGATTGACTGTAGTGTTCTATACTGTGTTTCAGTATACTCGGAAATCAATTGGTTGCTGGTTCGATTCCGGCCACTCGGATTTTATGCTGCTGCACACACCTTTCGTCCATCCTCTCCTGCGCTCTCGTTCGGCGCCGTATCGCGGCCTGCGACCTGTTGCGGCCTTGCTGCAGTGTCCCAGCTGTCTGCTGCGCGTGCCGATTGCATGGCGCACGCACTGGCGTCTTCGTTTGACCGCGATGACGTCTGCCTCGCGTCTTGTTCGCTGGCAGGGTTTCACCAGCTCCGACCGTGAAACCTGTCGCCCCATTCAGGCACCCGCCCGACGGACGCCAGCCTGAGGTCTGAAGCATGTCGACGGCGCGGTGGCTTGGTCTGGCAGACCGTCCACACTGTCAAAAGCGCACGCAGAAGGCGCGTGTGGCTGATGGCAGCCGCCGCTTGACAACGCCAGTCTGTGTGAGCGTTCTGTTTGTGGGGATGTTTGCGAGTGCTTGGGTGGTCGGTAGAGGTGGTGGCATGGCTGCGGCGTGACAGAGCGGGTTGTGGTGCTCCGAAGTGGCATGGTTTGTCGGCTGAGCGGCGTGTCAGTGGTTGTCGTTGACCGAGTGGGTGTGAGTTGGGGCAGGGTGCAGGAGGGGAGTTGGGAGGCGAATCAGGTGGTAGAGAGGTGCAGGGAGATGGTGGTGGCGCGGCGGCGAGCGCGGAGTGTGTGGTTGCGTTTGTGTGTGCGTGTGCAGCGTTGTGTTTTGTGTTTGTGAATTGTTTGAATTAGGACCGAGTGTAGCTCAGTTGGTAGAGCGATTGACTGTAGTGTTCTATACTGTGTTTCAGTATACTCGGAAATCAATTGGTCGCTGGTTCGATTCCGGCCACTCGGATTTTATGCTGCTGCACACACCTTTCGTCCATCCTCTCCTGCGCTCTCGTTCGGCGCCGTATCGCGGCCTGCGACCTGTTGCGGCCTTGCTGCAGTGTCCCAGCTGTCTGCTGCGCGTGCCGATTGCATGGCGCACGCACTGGCGTCTTCGTTTGACCGCGATGACGTCTGCCTCGCGTCTTGTTCGCTGGCAGGGTTTCACCAGCTCCGACCGTGAAACCTGTCGCCCCATTCAGGCACCCGCCCGACGGACGCCAGCCTGAGGTCTGAAGCATGTCGACGGCGCGGTGGCTTGGTCTGGCAGACCGTCCACACTGTCAAAAGCGCGCGCAGAAGGCGCGTGTGGCTGATGGCAGCCGCCGCTTGACAACGCCAGTCTGTGTGAGCGTTCTGTTTGTGGGGATGTTTGCGAGTGCTTGGGTGGTCGGTAGAGGTGGTGGCACGGCTGCGGCGTAGCAGAGCGGGTTGTGGTGCTCCGAAGTGGCATGGTTTGTCGGCTGAGCGGCGTGTCAGTGGTTGTCGTTGACCGAGTGGGTGTGAGTTGGGGCAGGGTGCAGGAGGGGAGTTGGGAGGCGAATCAGGTGGTAGAGAGGTGCAGGGAGATGGTGGTGGCGCGGCGGCGAGCGCGGAGTGTGTGGTTGCGTTTGTGTGTGCGTGTGCAGCGTTGTGTTTTGTTTTTGTGAATTGTTTGAATTAGGACCGAGTGTAGCTCAGTTGGTAGAGCGATTGACTGTAGTGTTCTATACTGTGTTTCAGTATACTCGGAAATCAATTGGTCGCTGGTTCGATTCCGGCCACTCGGATTTTATGCTGCTGCACACACCTTTCGTCCATCCTCTCCTGCGCTCTCGTTCGGCGCCGTATCGCGGCCTGCGACCTGTTGCGGCCTTGCTGCAGTGTCCCAGCTGTCTGCTGCGCGTGCCGATTGCATGGCGCACGCACTGGCGTCTTCGTTTGACCGCGATGACGTCTGCCTCGCGTCTTGTTCGCTGGCAGGGTTTCACCAGCTCCGACCGTGAAACCTGTCGCCCCATTCAGGCACCCGCCCGACGGACGCCAGCCTGAGGTCTGAAGCATGTCGACGGCGCGGTGGCTTGGTCTGGCAGACCGTCCACACTGTCAAAAGCGCGCGCAGAAGGCGCGTGTGGCTGATGGCAGCCGCCGCTTGACAACGCCAGTCTGTGTGAGCGTTCTGTTTGTGGGGATGTTTGCGAGTGCTTGGGTGGTCGGTAGAGGTGGTGGCATGGCTGCGGCGTGACAGAGCGGGTTGTGGTGCTCCGAAGTGGCATGGTTTGTCGGCTGAGCGGCGTGTCAGTGGTTGTCGTTGACCGAGTGGGTGTGAGTTGGGGCAGGGTGCAGGAGGGGAGTTGGGAGGCGAATCAGGTGGTAGAGAGGTGCAGGGAGATGGTGGTGGCGCGGCGGCGAGCGCGGAGTGTGTGGTTGCGTTTGTGTGTGCGTGTGCAGCGTTGTGTTTTGTTTTTGTGAATTGTTTGAATTAGGACCGAGTGTAGCTCAGTTGGTAGAGCGATTGACTGTAGTGTTCTATACTGTGTTTCAGTATACTCGGAAATCAATTGGTCGCTGGTTCGATTCCGGCCACTCGGATTTTATGCTGCTGCACACACCTTTCGTCCATCCTCTCCTGCGCTCTCGTTCGGCGCCGTATCGCGGCCTGCGACCTGTTGCGGCCTTGCTGCAGTGTCCCAGCTGTCTGCTGCGCGTGCCGATTGCATGGCGCACGCACTGGCGTCTTCGTTTGACCGCGATGACGTCTGCCTCGCGTCTTGTTCGCTGGCAGGGTTTCACCAGCTCCGACCGTGAAACCTGTCGCCCCATTCAGGCACCCGCCCGACGGACGCCAGCCTGAGGTCTGAAGCATGTCGACGGCGCGGTGGCTTGGTCTGGCAGACCGTCCACACTGTCAAAAGCGCGCGCAGAAGGCGCGTGTGGCTGATGGCAGCCGCCGCTTGACAACGCCAGTCTGTGTGAGCGTTCTGTTTGTGGGGATGTTTGCGAGTGCTTGGGTGGTCGGTAGAGGTGGTGGCATGGCTGCGGCGTGGCAGAGCGGGTTGTGGTGCTCCGAAGTGGCATGGTTTGTCGGCTGAGCGGCGTGTCAGTGGTTGTCGTTGACCGAGTGGGTGTGAGTTGGGGCAGGGTGCAGGAGGGGAGTTGGGAGGCGAATCAGGTGGTAGAGAGGTGCAGGGAGATGGTGGTGGCGCGGCGGCGAGCGCGGAGTGTGTGGTTGCGTTTGTGTGTGCGTGTGCAGCGTTGTGTTTTGTTTTTGTGAATTGTTTGAATTAGGACCGAGTGTAGCTCAGTTGGTAGAGCGATTGACTGTAGTGTTCTATACTGTGTTTCAGTATACTCGGAAATCAATTGGTTGCTGGTTCGATTCCGGCCACTCGGATTTTATGCTGCTGCACACACCTTTCGTCCATCCTCTCCTGCGCTCTCGTTCGGCGCCGTATCGCGGCCTGCGACCTGTTGCGGCCTTGCTGCAGTGTCCCAGCTGTCTGCTGCGCGTGCCGATTGCATGGCGCACGCACTGGCGTCTTCGTTTGACCGCGATGACGTCTGCCTCGCGTCTTGTTCGCTGGCAGGGTTTCACCAGCTCCGACCGTGAAACCTGTCGCCCCATTCAGGCACCCGCCCGACGGACGCCAGCCTGAGGTCTGAAGCATGTCGACGGCGCGGTGGCTTGGTCTGGCAGACCGTCCACACTGTCAAAAGCGCGCGCAGAAGGCGCGTGTGGCTGATGGCAGCCGCCGCTTGACAACGCCAGTCTGTGTGAGCGTTCTGTTTGTGGGGATGTTTGCGAGTGCTTGGGTGGTCGGTAGAGGTGGTGGCATGGCTGCGGCGTGGCAGAGCGGGTTGTGGTGCTCCGAAGTGGCATGGTTTGTCGGCTGAGCGGCGTGTCAGTGGTTGTCGTTGACCGAGTGGGTGTGAGTTGGGGCAGGGTGCAGGAGGGGAGTTGGGAGGCGAATCAGGTGGTAGAGAGGTGCAGGGAGATGGTGGTGGCGCGGCGGCGAGCGCGGAGTGTGTGGTTGCGTTTGTGTGTGCGTGTGCAGCGTTGTGTTTTGTTTTTGTGAATTGTTTGAATTAGGACCGAGTGTAGCTCAGTTGGTAGAGCGATTGACTGTAGTGTTCTATACTGTGTTTCAGTATACTCGGAAATCAATTGGTTGCTGGTTCGATTCCGGCCACTCGGATTTTATGCTGCTGCACACACCTTTCGTCCATCCTCTCCTGCGCTCTCGTTCGGCGCCGTATCGCGGCCTGCGACCTGTTGCGGCCTTGCTGCAGTGTCCCAGCTGTCTGCTGCGCGTGCCGATTGCATGGCGCACGCACTGGCGTCTTCGTTTGACCGCGATGACGTCTGCCTCGCGTCTTGTTCGCTGGCAGGGTTTCACCAGCTCCGACCGTGAAACCTGTCGCCCCATTCAGGCACCCGCCCGACGGACGCCAGCCTGAGGTCTGAAGCATGTCGACGGCGCGGTGGCTTGGTCTGGCAGACCGTCCACACTGTCAAAAGCGCGCGCAGAAGGCGCGTGTGGCTGATGGCAGCCGCCGCTTGACAACGCCAGTCTGTGTGAGCGTTCTGTTTGTGGGGATGTTTGCGAGTGCTTGGGTGGTCGGTAGAGGTGGTGGCACGGCTGCGGCGTAGCAGAGCGGGTTGTGGTGCTCCGAAGTGGCATGGTTTGTCGGCTGAGCGGCGTGTCAGTGGTTGTCGTTGACCGAGTGGGTGTGAGTTGGGGCAGGGTGCAGGAGGGGAGTTGGGAGGCGAATCAGGTGGTAGAGAGGTGCAGGGAGATGGTGGTGGCGCGGCGGCGAGCGCGGAGTGTGTGGTTGCGTTTGTGTGTGCGTGTGCAGCGTTGTGTTTTGTGTTTGTGAATTGTTTGAATTAGGACCGAGTGTAGCTCAGTTGGTAGAGCGATTGACTGTAGTGTTCTATACTGTGTTTCAGTATACTCGGAAATCAATTGGTCGCTGGTTCGATTCCGGCCACTCGGATTTTATGCTGCTGCACACACCTTTCGTCCATCCTCTCCTGCGCTCTCGTTCGGCGCCGTATCGCGGCCTGCGACCTGTTGCGGCCTTGCTGCAGTGTCCCAGCTGTCTGCTGCGCGTGCCGATTGCATGGCGCACGCACTGGCGTCTTCGTTTGACCGCGATGACGTCTGCCTCGCGTCTTGTTCGCTGGCAGGGTTTCACCAGCTCCGACCGTGAAACCTGTCGCCCCATTCAGGCACCCGCCCGACGGACGCCAGCCTGAGGTCTGAAGCATGTCGACGGCGCGGTGGCTTGGTCTGGCAGACCGTCCACACTGTCAAAAGCGCGCGCAGAAGGCGCGTGTGGCTGATGGCAGCCGCCGCTTGACAACGCCAGTCTGTGTGAGCGTTCTGTTTGTGGGGATGTTTGCGAGTGCTTGGGTGGTCGGTAGAGGTGGTGGCACGGCTGCGGCGTAGCAGAGCGGGTTGTGGTGCTCCGAAGTGGCATGGTTTGTCGGCTGAGCGGCGTGTCAGTGGTTGTCGTTGACCGAGTGGGTGTGAGTTGGGGCAGGGTGCAGGAGGGGAGTTGGGAGGCGAATCAGGTGGTAGAGAGGTGCAGGGAGATGGTGGTGGCGCGGCGGCGAGCGCGGAGTGTGTGGTTGCGTTTGTGTGTGCGTGTGCAGCGTTGTGTTTTGTGTTTGTGAATTGTTTGAATTAGGACCGAGTGTAGCTCAGTTGGTAGAGCGATTGACTGTAGTGTTCTATACTGTGTTTCAGTATACTCGGAAATCAATTGGTCGCTGGTTCGATTCCGGCCACTCGGATTTTATGCTGCTGCACACACCTTTCGTCCATCCTCTCCTGCGCTCTCGTTCGGCGCCGTATCGCGGCCTGCGACCTGTTGCGGCCTTGCTGCAGTGTCCCAGCTGTCTGCTGCGCGTGCCGATTGCATGGCGCACGCACTGGCGTCTTCGTTTGACCGCGATGACGTCTGCCTCGCGTCTTGTTCGCTGGCAGGGTTTCACCAGCTCCGACCGTGAAACCTGTCGCCCCATTCAGGCACCCGCCCGACGGACGCCAGCCTGAGGTCTGAAGCATGTCGACGGCGCGGTGGCTTGGTCTGGCAGACCGTCCACACTGTCAAAAGCGCGCGCAGAAGGCGCGTGTGGCTGATGGCAGCCGCCGCTTGACAACGCCAGTCTGTGTGAGCGTTCTGTTTGTGGGGATGTTTGCGAGTGCTTGGGTGGTCGGTAGAGGTGGTGGCACGGCTGCGGCGTAGCAGAGCGGGTTGTGGTGCTCCGAAGTGGCATGGTTTGTCGGCTGAGCGGCGTGTCAGTGGTTGTCGTTGACCGAGTGGGTGTGAGTTGGGGCAGGGTGCAGGAGGGGAGTTGGGAGGCGAATCAGGTGGTAGAGAGGTGCAGGGAGATGGTGGTGGCGCGGCGGCGAGCGCGGAGTGTGTGGTTGCGTTTGTGTGTGCGTGTGCAGCGTTGTGTTTTGTGTTTGTGAATTGTTTGAATTAGGACCGAGTGTAGCTCAGTTGGTAGAGCGATTGACTGTAGTGTTCTATACTGTGTTTCAGTATACTCGGAAATCAATTGGTCGCTGGTTCGATTCCGGCCACTCGGATTTTATGCTGCTGCACACACCTTTCGTCCATCCTCTCCTGCGCTCTCGTTCGGCGCCGTATCGCGGCCTGCGACCTGTTGCGGCCTTGCTGCAGTGTCCCAGCTGTCTGCTGCGCGTGCCGATTGCATGGCGCACGCACTGGCGTCTTCGTTTGACCGCGATGACGTCTGCCTCGCGTCTTGTTCGCTGGCAGGGTTTCACCAGCTCCGACCGTGAAACCTGTCGCCCCATTCAGGCACCCGCCCGACGGACGCCAGCCTGAGGTCTGAAGCATGTCGACGGCGCGGTGGCTTGGTCTGGCAGACCGTCCACACTGTCAAAAGCGCGCGCAGAAGGCGCGTGTGGCTGATGGCAGCCGCCGCTTGACAACGCCAGTCTGTGTGAGCGTTCTGTTTGTGGGGATGTTTGCGAGTGCTTGGGTGGTCGGTAGAGGTGGTGGCATGGCTGCGGCGTGGCAGAGCGGGTTGTGGTGCTCCGAAGTGGCATGGTTTGTCGGCTGAGCGGCGTGTCAGTGGTTGTCGTTGACCGAGTGGGTGTGAGTTGGGGCAGGGTGCAGGAGGGGAGTTGGGAGGCGAATCAGGTGGTAGAGAGGTGCAGGGAGATGGTGGTGGCGCGGCGGCGAGCGCGGAGTGTGTGGTTGCGTTTGTGTGTGCGTGTGCAGCGTTGTGTTTTGTTTTTGTGAATTGTTTGAATTAGGACCGAGTGTAGCTCAGTTGGTAGAGCGATTGACTGTAGTGTTCTATACTGTGTTTCAGTATACTCGGAAATCAATTGGTCGCTGGTTCGATTCCGGCCACTCGGATTTTATGCTGCTGCACACACCTTTCGTCCATCCTCTCCTGCGCTCTCGTTCGGCGCCGTATCGCGGCCTGCGACCTGTTGCGGCCTTGCTGCAGTGTCCCAGCTGTCTGCTGCGCGTGCCGATTGCATGGCGCACGCACTGGCGTCTTCGTTTGACCGCGATGACGTCTGCCTCGCGTCTTGTTCGCTGGCAGGGTTTCACCAGCTCCGACCGTGAAACCTGTCGCCCCATTCAGGCACCCGCCCGACGGACGCCAGCCTGAGGTCTGAAGCATGTCGACGGCGCGGTGGCTTGGTCTGGCAGACCGTTCACACTGTCAAAAGCGCGCGCAGAAGGCGCGTGTGGCTGATGGCAGCCGCCGCTTGACAACGCCAGTCTGTGTGAGCGTTCTGTTTGTGGGGATGTTTGCGAGTGCTTGGGTGGTCGGTAGAGGTGGTGGCACGGCTGCGGCGTAGCAGAGCGGGTTGTGGTGCTCCGAAGTGGCATGGTTTGTCGGCTGAGCGGCGTGTCAGTGGTTGTCGTTGACCGAGTGGGTGTGAGTTGGGGCAGGGTGCAGGAGGGGAGTTGGGAGGCGAAGCAGGTGGTAGAGAGGTGCAGGGAGATGGTGGTGGCGCGGCGGCGAGCGCGGAGTGTGTGGTTGCGTTTGTGTGTGCGTGTGCAGCGTTGTGTTTTGTTTTTGTGAATTGTTTGAATTAGGACCGAGTGTAGCTCAGTTGGTAGAGCGATTGACTGTAGTGTTCTATACTGTGTTTCAGTATACTCGGAAATCAATTGGTTGCTGGTTCGATTCCGGCCACTCGGATTTTATGCTGCTGCACACACCTTTCGTCCATCCTCTCCTGCGCTCTCGTTCGGCGCCGTATCGCGGCCTGCGACCTGTTGCGGCCTTGCTGCAGTGTCCCAGCTGTCTGCTGCGCGTGCCGATTGCATGGCGCACGCACTGGCGTCTTCGTTTGACCGCGATGACGTCTGCCTCGCGTCTTGTTCGCTGGCAGGGTTTCACCAGCTCCGACCGTGAAACCTGTCGCCCCATTCAGGCACCCGCCCGACGGACGCCAGCCTGAGGTCTGAAGCATGTCGACGGCGCGGTGGCTTGGTCTGGCAGACCGTCCACACTGTCAAAAGCGCGCGCAGAAGGCGCGTGTGGCTGATGGCAACCGCCGCTTGACAACGCCAGTCTGTGTGAGCGTTCTGTTTGTGGGGATGTTTGCGAGTGCTTGGGTGGTCGGTAGAGGTGGTGGCACGGCTGCGGCGTAGCAGAGCGGGTTGTGGTGCTCCGAAGTGGCATGGTTTGTCGGCTGAGCGGCGTGTCAGTGGTTGTCGTTGACCGAGTGGGTGTGAGTTGGGGCAGGGTGCAGGAGGGGAGTTGGGAGGCGAATCAGGTGGTAGAGAGGTGCAGGGAGATGGTGGTGGCGCGGCGGCGAGCGCGGAGTGTGTGGTTGCGTTTGTGTGTGCGTGTGCAGCGTTGTGTTTTGTGTTTGTGAATTGTTTGAATTAGGACCGAGTGTAGCTCAGTTGGTAGAGCGATTGACTGTAGTGTTCTATACTGTGTTTCAGTATACTCGGAAATCAATTGGTCGCTGGTTCGATTCCGGCCACTCGGATTTTATGCTGCTGCACACACCTTTCGTCCATCCTCTCCTGCGCTCTCGTTCGGCGCCGTATCGCGGCCTGCGACCTGTTGCGGCCTTGCTGCAGTGTCCCAGCTGTCTGCTGCGCGTGCCGATTGCATGGCGCACGCACTGGCGTCTTCGTTTGACCGCGATGACGTCTGCCTCGCGTCTTGTTCGCTGGCAGGGTTTCACCAGCTCCGACCGTGAAACCTGTCGCCCCATTCAGGCACCCGCCCGACGGACGCCAGCCTGAGGTCTGAAGCATGTCGACGGCGCGGTGGCTTGGTCTGGCAGACCGTCCACACTGTCAAAAGCGCACGCAGAAGGCGCGTGTGGCTGATGGCAGCCGCCGCTTGACAACGCCAGTCTGTGTGAGCGTTCTGTTTGTGGGGATGTTTGCGAGTGCTTGGGTGGTCGGTAGAGGTGGTGGCATGGCTGCGGCGTGACAGAGCGGGTTGTGGTGCTCCGAAGTGGCATGGTTTGTCGGCTGAGCGGCGTGTCAGTGGTTGTCGTTGACCGAGTGGGTGTGAGTTGGGGCAGGGTGCAGGAGGGGAGTTGGGAGGCGAATCAGGTGGTAGAGAGGTGCAGGGAGATGGTGGTGGCGCGGCGGCGAGCGCGGAGTGTGTGGTTGCGTTTGTGTGTGCGTGTGCAGCGTTGTGTTTTGTGTTTGTGAATTGTTTGAATTAGGACCGAGTGTAGCTCAGTTGGTAGAGCGATTGACTGTAGTGTTCTATACTGTGTTTCAGTATACTCGGAAATCAATTGGTTGCTGGTTCGATTCCGGCCACTCGGATTTTATGCTGCTGCACACACCTTTCGTCCATCCTCTCCTGCGCTCTCGTTCGGCGCCGTATCGCGGCCTGCGACCTGTTGCGGCCTTGCTGCAGTGTCCCAGCTGTCTGCTGCGCGTGCCGATTGCATGGCGCACGCACTGGCGTCTTCGTTTGACCGCGATGACGTCTGCCTCGCGTCTTGTTCGCTGGCAGGGTTTCACCAGCTCCGACCGTGAAACCTGTCGCCCCATTCAGGCACCCGCCCGACGGACGCCAGCCTGAGGTCTGAAGCATGTCGACGGCGCGGTGGCTTGGTCTGGCAGACCGTCCACACTGTCAAAAGCGCACGCAGAAGGCGCGTGTGGCTGATGGCAGCCGCCGCTTGACAACGCCAGTCTGTGTGAGCGTTCTGTTTGTGGGGATGTTTGCGAGTGCTTGGGTGGTCGGTAGAGGTGGTGGCATGGCTGCGGCGTGACAGAGCGGGTTGTGGTGCTCCGAAGTGGCATGGTTTGTCGGCTGAGCGGCGTGTCAGTGGTTGTCGTTGACCGAGTGGGTGTGAGTTGGGGCAGGGTGCAGGAGGGGAGTTGGGAGGCGAATCAGGTGGTAGAGAGGTGCAGGGAGATGGTGGTGGCGCGGCGGCGAGCGCGGAGTGTGTGGTTGCGTTTGTGTGTGCGTGTGCAGCGTTGTGTTTTGTGTTTGTGAATTGTTTGAATTAGGACCGAGTGTAGCTCAGTTGGTAGAGCGATTGACTGTAGTGTTCTATACTGTGTTTCAGTATACTCGGAAATCAATTGGTCGCTGGTTCGATTCCGGCCACTCGGATTTTATGCTGCTGCACACACCTTTCGTCCATCCTCTCCTGCGCTCTCGTTCGGCGCCGTATCGCGGCCTGCGACCTGTTGCGGCCTTGCTGCAGTGTCCCAGCTGTCTGCTGCGCGTGCCGATTGCATGGCGCACGCACTGGCGTCTTCGTTTGACCGCGATGACGTCTGCCTCGCGTCTTGTTCGCTGGCAGGGTTTCACCAGCTCCGACCGTGAAACCTGTCGCCCCATTCAGGCACCCGCCCGACGGACGCCAGCCTGAGGTCTGAAGCATGTCGACGGCGCGGTGGCTTGGTCTGGCAGACCGTCCACACTGTCAAAAGCGCGCGCAGAAGGCGCGTGTGGCTGATGGCAGCCGCCGCTTGACAACGCCAGTCTGTGTGAGCGTTCTGTTTGTGGGGATGTTTGCGAGTGCTTGGGTGGTCGGTAGAGGTGGTGGCACGGCTGCGGCGTAGCAGAGCGGGTTGTGGTGCTCCGAAGTGGCATGGTTTGTCGGCTGAGCGGCGTGTCAGTGGTTGTCGTTGACCGAGTGGGTGTGAGTTGGGGCAGGGTGCAGGAGGGGAGTTGGGAGGCGAATCAGGTGGTAGAGAGGTGCAGGGAGATGGTGGTGGCGCGGCGGCGAGCGCGGAGTGTGTGGTTGCGTTTGTGTGTGCGTGTGCAGCGTTGTGTTTTGTTTTTGTGAATTGTTTGAATTAGGACCGAGTGTAGCTCAGTTGGTAGAGCGATTGACTGTAGTGTTCTATACTGTGTTTCAGTATACTCGGAAATCAATTGGTCGCTGGTTCGATTCCGGCCACTCGGATTTTATGCTGCTGCACACACCTTTCGTCCATCCTCTCCTGCGCTCTCGTTCGGCGCCGTATCGCGGCCTGCGACCTGTTGCGGCCTTGCTGCAGTGTCCCAGCTGTCTGCTGCGCGTGCCGATTGCATGGCGCACGCACTGGCGTCTTCGTTTGACCGCGATGACGTCTGCCTCGCGTCTTGTTCGCTGGCAGGGTTTCACCAGCTCCGACCGTGAAACCTGTCGCCCCATTCAGGCACCCGCCCGACGGACGCCAGCCTGAGGTCTGAAGCATGTCGACGGCGCGGTGGCTTGGTCTGGCAGACCGTCCACACTGTCAAAAGCGCGCGCAGAAGGCGCGTGTGGCTGATGGCAGCCGCCGCTTGACAACGCCAGTCTGTGTGAGCGTTCTGTTTGTGGGGATGTTTGCGAGTGCTTGGGTGGTCGGTAGAGGTGGTGGCATGGCTGCGGCGTGACAGAGCGGGTTGTGGTGCTCCGAAGTGGCATGGTTTGTCGGCTGAGCGGCGTGTCAGTGGTTGTCGTTGACCGAGTGGGTGTGAGTTGGGGCAGGGTGCAGGAGGGGAGTTGGGAGGCGAATCAGGTGGTAGAGAGGTGCAGGGAGATGGTGGTGGCGCGGCGGCGAGCGCGGAGTGTGTGGTTGCGTTTGTGTGTGCGTGTGCAGCGTTGTGTTTTGTTTTTGTGAATTGTTTGAATTAGGACCGAGTGTAGCTCAGTTGGTAGAGCGATTGACTGTAGTGTTCTATACTGTGTTTCAGTATACTCGGAAATCAATTGGTCGCTGGTTCGATTCCGGCCACTCGGATTTTATGCTGCTGCACACACCTTTCGTCCATCCTCTCCTGCGCTCTCGTTCGGCGCCGTATCGCGGCCTGCGACCTGTTGCGGCCTTGCTGCAGTGTCCCAGCTGTCTGCTGCGCGTGCCGATTGCATGGCGCACGCACTGGCGTCTTCGTTTGACCGCGATGACGTCTGCCTCGCGTCTTGTTCGCTGGCAGGGTTTCACCAGCTCCGACCGTGAAACCTGTCGCCCCATTCAGGCACCCGCCCGACGGACGCCAGCCTGAGGTCTGAAGCATGTCGACGGCGCGGTGGCTTGGTCTGGCAGACCGTCCACACTGTCAAAAGCGCGCGCAGAAGGCGCGTGTGGCTGATGGCAGCCGCCGCTTGACAACGCCAGTCTGTGTGAGCGTTCTGTTTGTGGGGATGTTTGCGAGTGCTTGGGTGGTCGGTAGAGGTGGTGGCACGGCTGCGGCGTAGCAGAGCGGGTTGTGGTGCTCCGAAGTGGCATGGTTTGTCGGCTGAGCGGCGTGTCAGTGGTTGTCGTTGACCGAGTGGGTGTGAGTTGGGGCAGGGTGCAGGAGGGGAGTTGGGAGGCGAATCAGGTGGTAGAGAGGTGCAGGGAGATGGTGGTGGCGCGGCGGCGAGCGCGGAGTGTGTGGTTGCGTTTGTGTGTGCGTGTGCAGCGTTGTGTTTTGTTTTTGTGAATTGTTTGAATTAGGACCGAGTGTAGCTCAGTTGGTAGAGCGATTGACTGTAGTGTTCTATACTGTGTTTCAGTATACTCGGAAATCAATTGGTTGCTGGTTCGATTCCGGCCACTCGGATTTTATGCTGCTGCACACACCTTTCGTCCATCCTCTCCTGCGCTCTCGTTCGGCGCCGTATCGCGGCCTGCGACCTGTTGCGGCCTTGCTGCAGTGTCCCAGCTGTCTGCTGCGCGTGCCGATTGCATGGCGCACGCACTGGCGTCTTCGTTTGACCGCGATGACGTCTGCCTCGCGTCTTGTTCGCTGGCAGGGTTTCACCAGCTCCGACCGTGAAACCTGTCGCCCCATTCAGGCACCCGCCCGACGGACGCCAGCCTGAGGTCTGAAGCATGTCGACGGCGCGGTGGCTTGGTCTGGCAGACCGTCCACACTGTCAAAAGCGCGCGCAGAAGGCGCGTGTGGCTGATGGCAGCCGCCGCTTGACAACGCCAGTCTGTGTGAGCGTTCTGTTTGTGGGGATGTTTGCGAGTGCTTGGGTGGTCGGTAGAGGTGGTGGCACGGCTGCGGCGTAGCAGAGCGGGTTGTGGTGCTCCGAAGTGGCATGGTTTGTCGGCTGAGCGGCGTGTCAGTGGTTGTCGTTGACCGAGTGGGTGTGAGTTGGGGCAGGGTGCAGGAGGGGAGTTGGGAGGCGAATCAGGTGGTAGAGAGGTGCAGGGAGATGGTGGTGGCGCGGCGGCGAGCGCGGAGTGTGTGGTTGCGTTTGTGTGTGCGTGTGCAGCGTTGTGTTTTGTGTTTGTGAATTGTTTGAATTAGGACCGAGTGTAGCTCAGTTGGTAGAGCGATTGACTGTAGTGTTCTATACTGTGTTTCAGTATACTCGGAAATCAATTGGTCGCTGGTTCGATTCCGGCCACTCGGATTTTATGCTGCTGCACACACCTTTCGTCCATCCTCTCCTGCGCTCTCGTTCGGCGCCGTATCGCGGCCTGCGACCTGTTGCGGCCTTGCTGCAGTGTCCCAGCTGTCTGCTGCGCGTGCCGATTGCATGGCGCACGCACTGGCGTCTTCGTTTGACCGCGATGACGTCTGCCTCGCGTCTTGTTCGCTGGCAGGGTTTCACCAGCTCCGACCGTGAAACCTGTCGCCCCATTCAGGCACCCGCCCGACGGACGCCAGCCTGAGGTCTGAAGCATGTCGACGGCGCGGTGGCTTGGTCTGGCAGACCGTCCACACTGTCAAAAGCGCACGCAGAAGGCGCGTGTGGCTGATGGCAGCCGCCGCTTGACAACGCCAGTCTGTGTGAGCGTTCTGTTTGTGGGGATGTTTGCGAGTGCTTGGGTGGTCGGTAGAGGTGGTGGCATGGCTGCGGCGTGACAGAGCGGGTTGTGGTGCTCCGAAGTGGCATGGTTTGTCGGCTGAGCGGCGTGTCAGTGGTTGTCGTTGACCGAGTGGGTGTGAGTTGGGGCAGGGTGCAGGAGGGGAGTTGGGAGGCGAATCAGGTGGTAGAGAGGTGCAGGGAGATGGTGGTGGCGCGGCGGCGAGCGCGGAGTGTGTGGTTGCGTTTGTGTGTGCGTGTGCAGCGTTGTGTTTTGTGTTTGTGAATTGTTTGAATTAGGACCGAGTGTAGCTCAGTTGGTAGAGCGATTGACTGTAGTGTTCTATACTGTGTTTCAGTATACTCGGAAATCAATTGGTTGCTGGTTCGATTCCGGCCACTCGGATTTTATGCTGCTGCACACACCTTTCGTCCATCCTCTCCTGCGCTCTCGTTCGGCGCCGTATCGCGGCCTGCGACCTGTTGCGGCCTTGCTGCAGTGTCCCAGCTGTCTGCTGCGCGTGCCGATTGCATGGCGCACGCACTGGCGTCTTCGTTTGACCGCGATGACGTCTGCCTCGCGTCTTGTTCGCTGGCAGGGTTTCACCAGCTCCGACCGTGAAACCTGTCGCCCCATTCAGGCACCCGCCCGACGGACGCCAGCCTGAGGTCTGAAGCATGTCGACGGCGCGGTGGCTTGGTCTGGCAGACCGTCCACACTGTCAAAAGCGCACGCAGAAGGCGCGTGTGGCTGATGGCAGCCGCCGCTTGACAACGCCAGTCTGTGTGAGCGTTCTGTTTGTGGGGATGTTTGCGAGTGCTTGGGTGGTCGGTAGAGGTGGTGGCATGGCTGCGGCGTGACAGAGCGGGTTGTGGTGCTCCGAAGTGGCATGGTTTGTCGGCTGAGCGGCGTGTCAGTGGTTGTCGTTGACCGAGTGGGTGTGAGTTGGGGCAGGGTGCAGGAGGGGAGTTGGGAGGCGAATCAGGTGGTAGAGAGGTGCAGGGAGATGGTGGTGGCGCGGCGGCGAGCGCGGAGTGTGTGGTTGCGTTTGTGTGTGCGTGTGCAGCGTTGTGTTTTGTGTTTGTGAATTGTTTGAATTAGGACCGAGTGTAGCTCAGTTGGTAGAGCGATTGACTGTAGTGTTCTATACTGTGTTTCAGTATACTCGGAAATCAATTGGTCGCTGGTTCGATTCCGGCCACTCGGATTTTATGCTGCTGCACACACCTTTCGTCCATCCTCTCCTGCGCTCTCGTTCGGCGCCGTATCGCGGCCTGCGACCTGTTGCGGCCTTGCTGCAGTGTCCCAGCTGTCTGCTGCGCGTGCCGATTGCATGGCGCACGCACTGGCGTCTTCGTTTGACCGCGATGACGTCTGCCTCGCGTCTTGTTCGCTGGCAGGGTTTCACCAGCTCCGACCGTGAAACCTGTCGCCCCATTCAGGCACCCGCCCGACGGACGCCAGCCTGAGGTCTGAAGCATGTCGACGGCGCGGTGGCTTGGTCTGGCAGACCGTCCACACTGTCAAAAGCGCGCGCAGAAGGCGCGTGTGGCTGATGGCAGCCGCCGCTTGACAACGCCAGTCTGTGTGAGCGTTCTGTTTGTGGGGATGTTTGCGAGTGCTTGGGTGGTCGGTAGAGGTGGTGGCACGGCTGCGGCGTAGCAGAGCGGGTTGTGGTGCTCCGAAGTGGCATGGTTTGTCGGCTGAGCGGCGTGTCAGTGGTTGTCGTTGACCGAGTGGGTGTGAGTTGGGGCAGGGTGCAGGAGGGGAGTTGGGAGGCGAATCAGGTGGTAGAGAGGTGCAGGGAGATGGTGGTGGCGCGGCGGCGAGCGCGGAGTGTGTGGTTGCGTTTGTGTGTGCGTGTGCAGCGTTGTGTTTTGTTTTTGTGAATTGTTTGAATTAGGACCGAGTGTAGCTCAGTTGGTAGAGCGATTGACTGTAGTGTTCTATACTGTGTTTCAGTATACTCGGAAATCAATTGGTCGCTGGTTCGATTCCGGCCACTCGGATTTTATGCTGCTGCACACACCTTTCGTCCATCCTCTCCTGCGCTCTCGTTCGGCGCCGTATCGCGGCCTGCGACCTGTTGCGGCCTTGCTGCAGTGTCCCAGCTGTCTGCTGCGCGTGCCGATTGCATGGCGCACGCACTGGCGTCTTCGTTTGACCGCGATGACGTCTGCCTCGCGTCTTGTTCGCTGGCAGGGTTTCACCAGCTCCGACCGTGAAACCTGTCGCCCCATTCAGGCACCCGCCCGACGGACGCCAGCCTGAGGTCTGAAGCATGTCGACGGCGCGGTGGCTTGGTCTGGCAGACCGTCCACACTGTCAAAAGCGCGCGCAGAAGGCGCGTGTGGCTGATGGCAGCCGCCGCTTGACAACGCCAGTCTGTGTGAGCGTTCTGTTTGTGGGGATGTTTGCGAGTGCTTGGGTGGTCGGTAGAGGTGGTGGCATGGCTGCGGCGTGACAGAGCGGGTTGTGGTGCTCCGAAGTGGCATGGTTTGTCGGCTGAGCGGCGTGTCAGTGGTTGTCGTTGACCGAGTGGGTGTGAGTTGGGGCAGGGTGCAGGAGGGGAGTTGGGAGGCGAATCAGGTGGTAGAGAGGTGCAGGGAGATGGTGGTGGCGCGGCGGCGAGCGCGGAGTGTGTGGTTGCGTTTGTGTGTGCGTGTGCAGCGTTGTGTTTTGTTTTTGTGAATTGTTTGAATTAGGACCGAGTGTAGCTCAGTTGGTAGAGCGATTGACTGTAGTGTTCTATACTGTGTTTCAGTATACTCGGAAATCAATTGGTCGCTGGTTCGATTCCGGCCACTCGGATTTTATGCTGCTGCACACACCTTTCGTCCATCCTCTCCTGCGCTCTCGTTCGGCGCCGTATCGCGGCCTGCGACCTGTTGCGGCCTTGCTGCAGTGTCCCAGCTGTCTGCTGCGCGTGCCGATTGCATGGCGCACGCACTGGCGTCTTCGTTTGACCGCGATGACGTCTGCCTCGCGTCTTGTTCGCTGGCAGGGTTTCACCAGCTCCGACCGTGAAACCTGTCGCCCCATTCAGGCACCCGCCCGACGGACGCCAGCCTGAGGTCTGAAGCATGTCGACGGCGCGGTGGCTTGGTCTGGCAGACCGTCCACACTGTCAAAAGCGCGCGCAGAAGGCGCGTGTGGCTGATGGCAGCCGCCGCTTGACAACGCCAGTCTGTGTGAGCGTTCTGTTTGTGGGGATGTTTGCGAGTGCTTGGGTGGTCGGTAGAGGTGGTGGCATGGCTGCGGCGTGACAGAGCGGGTTGTGGTGCTCCGAAGTGGCATGGTTTGTCGGCTGAGCGGCGTGTCAGTGGTTGTCGTTGACCGAGTGGGTGTGAGTTGGGGCAGGGTGCAGGAGGGGAGTTGGGAGGCGAATCAGGTGGTAGAGAGGTGCAGGGAGATGGTGGTGGCGCGGCGGCGAGCGCGGAGTGTGTGGTTGCGTTTGTGTGTGCGTGTGCAGCGTTGTGTTTTGTTTTTGTGAATTGTTTGAATTAGGACCGAGTGTAGCTCAGTTGGTAGAGCGATTGACTGTAGTGTTCTATACTGTGTTTCAGTATACTCGGAAATCAATTGGTCGCTGGTTCGATTCCGGCCACTCGGATTTTATGCTGCTGCACACACCTTTCGTCCATCCTCTCCTGCGCTCTCGTTCGGCGCCGTATCGCGGCCTGCGACCTGTTGCGGCCTTGCTGCAGTGTCCCAGCTGTCTGCTGCGCGTGCCGATTGCATGGCGCACGCACTGGCGTCTTCGTTTGACCGCGATGACGTCTGCCTCGCGTCTTGTTCGCTGGCAGGGTTTCACCAGCTCCGACCGTGAAACCTGTCGCCCCATTCAGGCACCCGCCCGACGGACGCCAGCCTGAGGTCTGAAGCATGTCGACGGCGCGGTGGCTTGGTCTGGCAGACCGTCCACACTGTCAAAAGCGCGCGCAGAAGGCGCGTGTGGCTGATGGCAGCCGCCGCTTGACAACGCCAGTCTGTGTGAGCGTTCTGTTTGTGGGGATGTTTGCGAGTGCTTGGGTGGTCGGTAGAGGTGGTGGCACGGCTGCGGCGTAGCAGAGCGGGTTGTGGTGCTCCGAAGTGGCATGGTTTGTCGGCTGAGCGGCGTGTCAGTGGTTGTCGTTGACCGAGTGGGTGTGAGTTGGGGCAGGGTGCAGGAGGGGAGTTGGGAGGCGAATCAGGTGGTAGAGAGGTGCAGGGAGATGGTGGTGGCGCGGCGGCGAGCGCGGAGTGTGTGGTTGCGTTTGTGTGTGCGTGTGCAGCGTTGTGTTTTGTTTTTGTGAATTGTTTGAATTAGGACCGAGTGTAGCTCAGTTGGTAGAGCGATTGACTGTAGTGTTCTATACTGTGTTTCAGTATACTCGGAAATCAATTGGTTGCTGGTTCGATTCCGGCCACTCGGATTTTATGCTGCTGCACACACCTTTCGTCCATCCTCTCCTGCGCTCTCGTTCGGCGCCGTATCGCGGCCTGCGACCTGTTGCGGCCTTGCTGCAGTGTCCCAGCTGTCTGCTGCGCGTGCCGATTGCATGGCGCACGCACTGGCGTCTTCGTTTGACCGCGATGACGTCTGCCTCGCGTCTTGTTCGCTGGCAGGGTTTCACCAGCTCCGACCGTGAAACCTGTCGCCCCATTCAGGCACCCGCCCGACGGACGCCAGCCTGAGGTCTGAAGCATGTCGACGGCGCGGTGGCTTGGTCTGGCAGACCGTCCACACTGTCAAAAGCGCGCGCAGAAGGCGCGTGTGGCTGATGGCAGCCGCCGCTTGACAACGCCAGTCTGTGTGAGCGTTCTGTTTGTGGGGATGTTTGCGAGTGCTTGGGTGGTCGGTAGAGGTGGTGGCACGGCTGCGGCGTAGCAGAGCGGGTTGTGGTGCTCCGAAGTGGCATGGTTTGTCGGCTGAGCGGCGTGTCAGTGGTTGTCGTTGACCGAGTGGGTGTGAGTTGGGGCAGGGTGCAGGAGGGGAGTTGGGAGGCGAATCAGGTGGTAGAGAGGTGCAGGGAGATGGTGGTGGCGCGGCGGCGAGCGCGGAGTGTGTGGTTGCGTTTGTGTGTGCGTGTGCAGCGTTGTGTTTTGTGTTTGTGAATTGTTTGAATTAGGACCGAGTGTAGCTCAGTTGGTAGAGCGATTGACTGTAGTGTTCTATACTGTGTTTCAGTATACTCGGAAATCAATTGGTCGCTGGTTCGATTCCGGCCACTCGGATTTTATGCTGCTGCACACACCTTTCGTCCATCCTCTCCTGCGCTCTCGTTCGGCGCCGTATCGCGGCCTGCGACCTGTTGCGGCCTTGCTGCAGTGTCCCAGCTGTCTGCTGCGCGTGCCGATTGCATGGCGCACGCACTGGCGTCTTCGTTTGACCGCGATGACGTCTGCCTCGCGTCTTGTTCGCTGGCAGGGTTTCACCAGCTCCGACCGTGAAACCTGTCGCCCCATTCAGGCACCCGCCCGACGGACGCCAGCCTGAGGTCTGAAGCATGTCGACGGCGCGGTGGCTTGGTCTGGCAGACCGTCCACACTGTCAAAAGCGCGCGCAGAAGGCGCGTGTGGCTGATGGCAGCCGCCGCTTGACAACGCCAGTCTGTGTGAGCGTTCTGTTTGTGGGGATGTTTGCGAGTGCTTGGGTGGTCGGTAGAGGTGGTGGCACGGCTGCGGCGTAGCAGAGCGGGTTGTGGTGCTCCGAAGTGGCATGGTTTGTCGGCTGAGCGGCGTGTCAGTGGTTGTCGTTGACCGAGTGGGTGTGAGTTGGGGCAGGGTGCAGGAGGGGAGTTGGGAGGCGAATCAGGTGGTAGAGAGGTGCAGGGAGATGGTGGTGGCGCGGCGGCGAGCGCGGAGTGTGTGGTTGCGTTTGTGTGTGCGTGTGCAGCGTTGTGTTTTGTGTTTGTGAATTGTTTGAATTAGGACCGAGTGTAGCTCAGTTGGTAGAGCGATTGACTGTAGTGTTCTATACTGTGTTTCAGTATACTCGGAAATCAATTGGTCGCTGGTTCGATTCCGGCCACTCGGATTTTATGCTGCTGCACACACCTTTCGTCCATCCTCTCCTGCGCTCTCGTTCGGCGCCGTATCGCGGCCTGCGACCTGTTGCGGCCTTGCTGCAGTGTCCCAGCTGTCTGCTGCGCGTGCCGATTGCATGGCGCACGCACTGGCGTCTTCGTTTGACCGCGATGACGTCTGCCTCGCGTCTTGTTCGCTGGCAGGGTTTCACCAGCTCCGACCGTGAAACCTGTCGCCCCATTCAGGCACCCGCCCGACGGACGCCAGCCTGAGGTCTGAAGCATGTCGACGGCGCGGTGGCTTGGTCTGGCAGACCGTCCACACTGTCAAAAGCGCGCGCAGAAGGCGCGTGTGGCTGATGGCAGCCGCCGCTTGACAACGCCAGTCTGTGTGAGCGTTCTGTTTGTGGGGATGTTTGCGAGTGCTTGGGTGGTCGGTAGAGGTGGTGGCACGGCTGCGGCGTAGCAGAGCGGGTTGTGGTGCTCCGAAGTGGCATGGTTTGTCGGCTGAGCGGCGTGTCAGTGGTTGTCGTTGACCGAGTGGGTGTGAGTTGGGGCAGGGTGCAGGAGGGGAGTTGGGAGGCGAATCAGGTGGTAGAGAGGTGCAGGGAGATGGTGGTGGCGCGGCGGCGAGCGCGGAGTGTGTGGTTGCGTTTGTGTGTGCGTGTGCAGCGTTGTGTTTTGTGTTTGTGAATTGTTTGAATTAGGACCGAGTGTAGCTCAGTTGGTAGAGCGATTGACTGTAGTGTTCTATACTGTGTTTCAGTATACTCGGAAATCAATTGGTCGCTGGTTCGATTCCGGCCACTCGGATTTTATGCTGCTGCACACACCTTTCGTCCATCCTCTCCTGCGCTCTCGTTCGGCGCCGTATCGCGGCCTGCGACCTGTTGCGGCCTTGCTGCAGTGTCCCAGCTGTCTGCTGCGCGTGCCGATTGCATGGCGCACGCACTGGCGTCTTCGTTTGACCGCGATGACGTCTGCCTCGCGTCTTGTTCGCTGGCAGGGTTTCACCAGCTCCGACCGTGAAACCTGTCGCCCCATTCAGGCACCCGCCCGACGGACGCCAGCCTGAGGTCTGAAGCATGTCGACGGCGCGGTGGCTTGGTCTGGCAGACCGTCCACACTGTCAAAAGCGCGCGCAGAAGGCGCGTGTGGCTGATGGCAGCCGCCGCTTGACAACGCCAGTCTGTGTGAGCGTTCTGTTTGTGGGGATGTTTGCGAGTGCTTGGGTGGTCGGTAGAGGTGGTGGCACGGCTGCGGCGTAGCAGAGCGGGTTGTGGTGCTCCGAAGTGGCATGGTTTGTCGGCTGAGCGGCGTGTCAGTGGTTGTCGTTGACCGAGTGGGTGTGAGTTGGGGCAGGGTGCAGGAGGGGAGTTGGGAGGCGAATCAGGTGGTAGAGAGGTGCAGGGAGATGGTGGTGGCGCGGCGGCGAGCGCGGAGTGTGTGGTTGCGTTTGTGTGTGCGTGTGCAGCGTTGTGTTTTGTGTTTGTGAATTGTTTGAATTAGGACCGAGTGTAGCTCAGTTGGTAGAGCGATTGACTGTAGTGTTCTATACTGTGTTTCAGTATACTCGGAAATCAATTGGTCGCTGGTTCGATTCCGGCCACTCGGATTTTATGCTGCTGCACACACCTTTCGTCCATCCTCTCCTGCGCTCTCGTTCGGCGCCGTATCGCGGCCTGCGACCTGTTGCGGCCTTGCTGCAGTGTCCCAGCTGTCTGCTGCGCGTGCCGATTGCATGGCGCACGCACTGGCGTCTTCGTTTGACCGCGATGACGTCTGCCTCGCGTCTTGTTCGCTGGCAGGGTTTCACCAGCTCCGACCGTGAAACCTGTCGCCCCATTCAGGCACCCGCCCGACGGACGCCAGCCTGAGGTCTGAAGCATGTCGACGGCGCGGTGGCTTGGTCTGGCAGACCGTCCACACTGTCAAAAGCGCGCGCAGAAGGCGCGTGTGGCTGATGGCAGCCGCCGCTTGACAACGCCAGTCTGTGTGAGCGTTCTGTTTGTGGGGATGTTTGCGAGTGCTTGGGTGGTCGGTAGAGGTGGTGGCATGGCTGCGGCGTGGCAGAGCGGGTTGTGGTGCTCCGTAGTGGCATGGTTTGTCGGCTGAGCGGCGTGTCAGTGGTTGTCGTTGACCGAGTGGGTGTGAGTTGGGGCAGGGTGCAGGAGGGGAGTTGGGAGGCGAATCAGGTGGTAGAGAGGTGCAGGGAGATGGTGGTGGCGCGGCGGCGAGCGCGGAGTGTGTGGTTGCGTTTGTGTGTGCGTGTGCAGCGTTGTGTTTTGTTTTTGTGAATTGTTTGAATTAGGACCGAGTGTAGCTCAGTTGGTAGAGCGATTGACTGTAGTGTTCTATACTGTGTTTCAGTATACTCGGAAATCAATTGGTCGCTGGTTCGATTCCGGCCACTCGGATTTTATGCTGCTGCACACACCTTTCGTCCATCCTCTCCTGCGCTCTCGTTCGGCGCCGTATCGCGGCCTGCGACCTGTTGCGGCCTTGCTGCAGTGTCCCAGCTGTCTGCTGCGCGTGCCGATTGCATGGCGCACGCACTGGCGTCTTCGTTTGACCGCGATGACGTCTGCCTCGCGTCTTGTTCGCTGGCAGGGTTTCACCAGCTCCGACCGTGAAACCTGTCGCCCCATTCAGGCACCCGCCCGACGGACGCCAGCCTGAGGTCTGAAGCATGTCGACGGCGCGGTGGCTTGGTCTGGCAGACCGTTCACACTGTCAAAAGCGCGCGCAGAAGGCGCGTGTGGCTGATGGCAGCCGCCGCTTGACAACGCCAGTCTGTGTGAGCGTTCTGTTTGTGGGGATGTTTGCGAGTGCTTGGGTGGTCGGTAGAGGTGGTGGCACGGCTGCGGCGTAGCAGAGCGGGTTGTGGTGCTCCGAAGTGGCATGGTTTGTCGGCTGAGCGGCGTGTCAGTGGTTGTCGTTGACCGAGTGGGTGTGAGTTGGGGCAGGGTGCAGGAGGGGAGTTGGGAGGCGAATCAGGTGGTAGAGAGGTGCAGGGAGATGGTGGTGGCGCGGCGGCGAGCGCGGAGTGTGTGGTTGCGTTTGTGTGTGCGTGTGCAGCGTTGTGTTTTGTTTTTGTGAATTGTTTGAATTAGGACCGAGTGTAGCTCAGTTGGTAGAGCGATTGACTGTAGTGTTCTATACTGTGTTTCAGTATACTCGGAAATCAATTGGTTGCTGGTTCGATTCCGGCCACTCGGATTTTATGCTGCTGCACACACCTTTCGTCCATCCTCTCCTGCGCTCTCGTTCGGCGCCGTATCGCGGCCTGCGACCTGTTGCGGCCTTGCTGCAGTGTCCCAGCTGTCTGCTGCGCGTGCCGATTGCATGGCGCACGCACTGGCGTCTTCGTTTGACCGCGATGACGTCTGCCTCGCGTCTTGTTCGCTGGCAGGGTTTCACCAGCTCCGACCGTGAAACCTGTCGCCCCATTCAGGCACCCGCCCGACGGACGCCAGCCTGAGGTCTGAAGCATGTCGACGGCGCGGTGGCTTGGTCTGGCAGACCGTCCACACTGTCAAAAGCGCGCGCAGAAGGCGCGTGTGGCTGATGGCAGCCGCCGCTTGACAACGCCAGTCTGTGTGAGCGTTCTGTTTGTGGGGATGTTTGCGAGTGCTTGGGTGGTCGGTAGAGGTGGTGGCATGGCTGCGGCGTGACAGAGCGGGTTGTGGTGCTCCGAAGTGGCATGGTTTGTCGGCTGAGCGGCGTGTCAGTGGTTGTCGTTGACCGAGTGGGTGTGAGTTGGGGCAGGGTGCAGGAGGGGAGTTGGGAGGCGAATCAGGTGGTAGAGAGGTGCAGGGAGATGGTGGTGGCGCGGCGGCGAGCGCGGAGTGTGTGGTTGCGTTTGTGTGTGCGTGTGCAGCGTTGTGTTTTGTTTTTGTGAATTGTTTGAATTAGGACCGAGTGTAGCTCAGTTGGTAGAGCGATTGACTGTAGTGTTCTATACTGTGTTTCAGTATACTCGGAAATCAATTGGTCGCTGGTTCGATTCCGGCCACTCGGATTTTATGCTGCTGCACACACCTTTCGTCCATCCTCTCCTGCGCTCTCGTTCGGCGCCGTATCGCGGCCTGCGACCTGTTGCGGCCTTGCTGCAGTGTCCCAGCTGTCTGCTGCGCGTGCCGATTGCATGGCGCACGCACTGGCGTCTTCGTTTGACCGCGATGACGTCTGCCTCGCGTCTTGTTCGCTGGCAGGGTTTCACCAGCTCCGACCGTGAAACCTGTCGCCCCATTCAGGCACCCGCCCGACGGACGCCAGCCTGAGGTCTGAAGCATGTCGACGGCGCGGTGGCTTGGTCTGGCAGACCGTCCACACTGTCAAAAGCGCGCGCAGAAGGCGCGTGTGGCTGATGGCAGCCGCCGCTTGACAACGCCAGTCTGTGTGAGCGTTCTGTTTGTGGGGATGTTTGCGAGTGCTTGGGTGGTCGGTAGAGGTGGTGGCATGGCTGCGGCGTGGCAGAGCGGGTTGTGGTGCTCCGTAGTGGCATGGTTTGTCGGCTGAGCGGCGTGTCAGTGGTTGTCGTTGACCGAGTGGGTGTGAGTTGGGGCAGGGTGCAGGAGGGGAGTTGGGAGGCGAATCAGGTGGTAGAGAGGTGCAGGGAGATGGTGGTGGCGCGGCGGCGAGCGCGGAGTGTGTGGTTGCGTTTGTGTGTGCGTGTGCAGCGTTGTGTTTTGTTTTTGTGAATTGTTTGCATTGGGACCGAGTGTAGCTCAGTTGGTAGAGCGATTGACTGTAGTGTTCTATACTGTGTTTCAGTATACTCGGAAATCAATTGGTCGCTGGTTCGATTCCGGCCACTCGGATTTTATGCTGCTGCACACACCTTTCGTCCATCCTCTCCTGCGCTCTCGTTCGGCGCCGTATCGCGGCCTGCGACCTGTTGCGGCCTTGCTGCAGTGTCCCAGCTGTCTGCTGCGCGTGCCGATTGCATGGCGCACGCACTGGCGTCTTCGTTTGACCGCGATGACGTCTGCCTCGCGTCTTGTTCGCTGGCAGGGTTTCACCAGCTCCGACCGTGAAACCTGTCGCCCCATTCAGGCACCCGCCCGACGGACGCCAGCCTGAGGTCTGAAGCATGTCGACGGCGCGGTGGCTTGGTCTGGCAGACCGTCCACACTGTCAAAAGCGCACGCAGAAGGCGCGTGTGGCTGATGGCAGCCGCCGCTTGACAACGCCAGTCTGTGTGAGCGTTCTGTTTGTGGGGATGTTTGCGAGTGCTTGGGTGGTCGGTAGAGGTGGTGGCATGGCTGCGGCGTGGCAGAGCGGGTTGTGGTGCTCCGAAGTGGCATGGTTTGTCGGCTGAGCGGCGTGTCAGTGGTTGTCGTTGACCGAGTGGGTGTGAGTTGGGGCAGGGTGCAGGAGGGGAGTTGGGAGGCGAATCAGGTGGTAGAGAGGTGCAGGGAGATGGTGGTGGCGCGGCGGCGAGCGCGGAGTGTGTGGTTGCGTTTGTGTGTGCGTGTGCAGCGTTGTGTTTTGTTTTTGTGAATTGTTTGAATTAGGACCGAGTGTAGCTCAGTTGGTAGAGCGATTGACTGTAGTGTTCTATACTGTGTTTCAGTATACTCGGAAATCAATTGGTCGCTGGTTCGATTCCGGCCACTCGGATTTTATGCTGCTGCACACACCTTTCGTCCATCCTCTCCTGCGCTCTCGTTCGGCGCCGTATCGCGGCCTGCGACCTGTTGCGGCCTTGCTGCAGTGTCCCAGCTGTCTGCTGCGCGTGCCGATTGCATGGCGCACGCACTGGCGTCTTCGTTTGACCGCGATGACGTCTGCCTCGCGTCTTGTTCGCTGGCAGGGTTTCACCAGCTCCGACCGTGAAACCTGTCGCCCCATTCAGGCACCCGCCCGACGGACGCCAGCCTGAGGTCTGAAGCATGTCGACGGCGCGGTGGCTTGGTCTGGCAGACCGTCCACACTGTCAAAAGCGCGCGCAGAAGGCGCGTGTGGCTGATGGCAGCCGCCGCTTGACAACGCCAGTCTGTGTGAGCGTTCTGTTTGTGGGGATGTTTGCGAGTGCTTGGGTGGTCGGTAGAGGTGGTGACATGGCTGCGGCGTGGCAGAGCGGGTTGTGGTGCTCCGAAGTGGCATGGTTTGTCGGCTGAGCGGCGTGTCAGTGGTTGTCGTTGACCGAGTGGGTGTGAGTTGGGGCAGGGTGCAGGAGGGGAGTTGGGAGGCGAATCAGGTGGTAGAGAGGTGCAGGGAGATGGTGGTGGCGCGGCGGCGAGCGCGGAGTGTGTGGTTGCGTTTGTGTGTGCGCGTGCAGCGTTGTGTTTTGTTTTTGTGAATTGTTTGCATTGGGACCGAGTGTAGCTCAGTTGGTAGAGCGATTGACTGTAGTGTTCTATACTGTGTTTCAGTACACTCGGCCATCGCATCTTCGTGTTCCGCCAATCACAAGCTGCCTCACCCTGTAACCGCCGCCACGTACGCGCATAATAGACGAGCCGTGCAGATCGGAGGCCCACGAGACCTGCACGCCCTTCGTCGCCGCGCAGACCTCCCACAGCCGCACAACCGGCCGAGCCGCAGCAGACGCAGACGCAGACGCAGCCATGGTGAGCTCCTCGCGCCCCGCGGACGTGGGCGTCCTGGCCATGGAGGTGCACTTCCCGGCCGACTTCGTGGACCAGCGCGAGATGGAGGCCTTCGACGGCGTGGGCAGCGGCAAGTACACGCTGGGGCTGGGCCAGCTGGGCATGGCGGTGCCCGGCGACCGCGAGGACGTGAACGCGCTGGCGCTCACGGCCGTCTCGCGGCTGCTCAGCAAGTTCCAGGTGTCCCCCGCGCAGGTGGGGCGTCTGGAGGTGGGCACGGAGACGCTGGTGGACAAGAGCAAGTCCACCAAGACGGTGCTCATGCAGCTCTTCGGAGACAACGCAGATGTGGACGGCGCCACTGTCATCAACGCCTGCTACGGCGGCACGGCGGCGCTGCTGAACGCCGTCGCCTGGGTCGAGAGCAGTTTTTGGGACGGAAGATACGCCATCGTGGTGGCGACGGACATTGCGGTGTATGCCAAGGGGCCGGCGCGCCCTAGTGGTGGATGTGGAGCCGTGGCCATGCTCATTGGACCGGACGCACCTATGGTGCTGGACTGCAGGACCAAGGCGACGCACGCGACCAACGTCTGGGACTTCTACAAACCCAACGTGAGCAGCGAATACCCGACGGTGGATGGCAAGCTGTCGAACGCATGCTACCTCCATGCTCTAGACGAATGCTACAAGCTCTTTTGCAAGAAAAGCGAGATGGTCGCCAAGGTGGATGGAAAAGCGCCTGGAATGGACTCGGTGGACTATGCGGTGTTCCACTCGCCGTACAACAAACTCGTGCAAAAGTCGTTTGCACGCCTGCTGTTCCTGGACTCACGGCGTGTGCTGAACGATGGCGACGAAGCTGCCAAGGAAAAGTTTGCCGCGTTGAGTAAGTGGGCGAATACTCCCCTGGAAGACACGCTAAACGACCGTGAGCTGGATTTGGCGGTTCGCGCTGTGGCGAAGGAGGACTTTCAGGCAAAGGTGGTGCCTAGCTGCACCACTTCCCAACAGCTCGGCAACTGCTACACTGCTGCAGTCTATATGAACCTTGCGACGTTGGTGCACGCGCGAGCTAAGGATCTGTCTCGTGGCGCACGGGTGCTTATGTTCTCGTACGGCTCGGGCAGCCTTGCAACCATGTTTGTGCTTCGCACGCGCGAGCCTACCGACTCAGCAAAAGGCAAGTTCTCGCTGGAAAAGATTGCCAAGTCTCTCGACCTCACCGCTCGTCTTGAACGCCGTAACAAGAAAACACCTGAGGAATACACGGCGCGCATGAAGTTGCGCCAGAAGACCTATGGTGCTAAGAACGGCTTGAAGCTGACGCAGCCGGTTGAGTCGATTCCTGAAGGCGATTTCTACCTCGACTGCATTGACGATATGGGCCGCCGTTTTTACTCTCGCTCAACGCCGGAAGTCACTGCTGAAGATGGCATGCAAGAGCAGCACCGTGTCACATTGACTACGCAAGAGCTTGCTGGTGCTGTTTACGTGACTGGAACAAGCATTGGACTGCCTGGTCAGGCCAAGGTATTTGATGGAGAAAACTCTATTGACAAGCTGCTGCAAGGTGAAAACTGCATTCGCGAACTCACCAACGAAGACAAGGACAAAATGGTAGCACAGAACATCGTCCAGGTTCACAAAGATAAGACTACCGGAGAAGTGAATCGGGCCCCAGTCTCCACCCGCGAGAAGTGCATCCAAGTTTTTGCTGTTGTAGGTCGAGTCGACCTCGAGAAGGACTACGGAATCGCAACGACCATCGCGAACTCGATGGATGAGCCCACCCAGCTGGCTGTGGCTGCTGGACTCGAGGCTGCTCGCAACGCTGGCCTCGTGGACGGAGTGAACGCCAACTGGCGTCTGCCTGAGAGTATGCGCGACTCGACGGGTATCATCTACGCTACATCTTTTCCTACGATGAATGCAGCAGTGTCGGAAACCTCACGCTTCTACGAGGAAAGCAAGGAGGGTGAATCTACCTACGAAATGGATCGTAAGATTCTATTCCGACTTTTGGTGCTCGCGAACGCTCAAGTGGCTCAACTTACTGGAGCTCGAGGGCCCAACACGCAGATTAATGCAGCTTGCGCTGGCGCCACTCAGGCTATTGGCCTGGCGCAGGACTGGATCAGCTCTGGCAAGTGCCAGCGCGTGATTGTGGTGTCGAGCGATACCGCTAGCTCGCAAGCCATGATGCCTTTGATTGGTGGTGGGTTCCGTGCCCTTGGTGCGGCTTGTATTGCTCCGACGGCAGATGCAGCAGCGCGTCCGTTTGATGTGAAGCGTAGTGGTATGATCGTTGGTAGTGGTGCAATTGGATTGGTGCTAGAGTCCCCGTTGGCTTTCGCGGAGCGTCCAGTGGCTGCTAGCAAGAAGACTGTGCGTTTGCTTGCTACACAATACAGCAACTCTGCGTACCATGGCGCTGCGCTGGAGCCGAATCACGTCGGACAAGAGCTCGTCCGCTTTCTGCAGCGCGTCGAGAGCGATTTCGGTATCACTCGCGAAGACATTGCTAGCAATGGAGTGTACTACAGTCATGAAACTGGCACCAACGCATCGGCGAAGTCTTCATGTGCTTACACGGAAGTTACTGCGTTGCGCACAGCTTTTGGCTCTGAACTGCTCAGTAAGTTGCTGGTCACGAACACGAAGGGCTTCACTGGACATCCCATGGCCGTCGCTTTTGAGGACATTGCTGCCATTGAGGGTCTTCGTTACGGGCGCGTGCCTCCTGTCGTTCATTTTGAGGCTCACGATCCGAACCTGGGCAAGACTCCTCTCCGTCTCGCGCCCGGTGGTGCTTACGCCCATAAGTACGCCCTTCGTTTCGCTGCTGGCTTTGGCTCTCAGCTCGCGTTTTCTCTCTACACGCTCGAAAACTGAGCAGTGCGTTAGCCTTCATGCCTGATCGAAATGGTAGATGTAGATACATAACAGGTCAAATCGAACTCAAAACTCAAGAGCAAGTAGCGTTTTCCTGGACACGGATCATCACATATTCATCTCTTTAGCGAAGTGCGCGATACTTGCTTACTTACAGACAAAACACGCACGTCTTCAATCCGCTGCGCGGAGTTACATATCCATCCGCAGTCTAGAACTCCACGGAAACGTTACTCGCCGTACGCTTCTGGCGGAAGCTACCTGCCTCATTGCCCCACACGTCGCGATTTCCATCGGTGCTCGCAGGGCTAGGACCTCCACTGAACTCGAACGGGGTCTGCTCGCTTGAAATGGTGCTGGCCATCACACCAGTGCCACCCAGAATACTGTCGGTACGACGAATGTCGCTCTCGGCATCGATATCGATCGAGGACGGGCTGCCGTAGCTGGCAGGAACCATTCCTGCAGCAGCACCTGCGCCTGCACCAGCAGCATACTGAGACGCCGTGGCACCGGAGTAGTTGCTGCTATAGTTGCTGCTATAGTTCTGGTTGTAGTTCTGGTTGTAGTTTTGGTTGTAGTTTTGGTTGTAGTTCTGGTTGTAGTTGCCCTGAGCTGTATACGCCGTCGTAGAAGCGGACGCAGACGGTGGTGCTGCCATGGTGCGGTTGGCCGGCTTGTTTGGAGAGAAAGCCGCATCCTCATCGTCTGAATCCTCGTCGTCCTGCTTCTTTTTCCACACGACAAAGCCTGCTACGGCGACCAAGACAACAGCACCGCCAACAATGCCGAGAATCAGGCCCAGGTTGGTTCCACCGGAGCTGTTGTCGGAGCTAGCCGTGTTCGACGATTTCGAGCTGTTCTCGTTCACTGTCGAGTCCGTCGTTGTAGACTTTGTGGTGGTCGTCGTTGTCGGGGCCACCGTAGCACTTACACTACTAGTTTTAGGGAAAACATCCTCCGATCCGGAGCTCCCGGCAGAACTTTGCGACGTGGAGTTAGATCCTCCTGATCCCGAGTCAGAAGAAGAAGCAGACACGTACGAGCTAGAGGAATCGCTGGCTGAAGCACTCGATGCATCTCCAGCTGAACCATCACTACTCGATGAGGAAGACGACTTCGTCGCTGGCTTCGTTGTCTTTTTTGTCGTTGGCTTCAAAGTCTTTGACGTCGAGGAGCTGCTCGACGAGTCGCTGGACGAAGATGAAGAGGTAGTTTTTTTCTTCTTGGAGGTGCTGCTGCTAGTAGACTTGGAAGAGTCGCTGCTCGAAGACGACGATTTCTTCTTCGAGGTTGAGGACGCAGTCGATTTCGAGCTCTCCTCTGAGCTCTCCTCCGAGGTCCCGGCCTCTGCGGACCCTGAGCTGCTCTCCTCTCTATCGCTTGAGGTTGTCAACGCTGCACCATTAAACAAAAACACCACGTTAGTACCTACCACTCCACCCCCTCATGCACTCCTTTCACATACTTGCAGGACACTCGGTCGTGCCGCTCGGACACTCTCCTTCATCGTCATAGGCGTAGCAGTTGTACGTTGACTTGGCACCGAGGAACGACCACATCGAGCCGGGATCCACCTCACTTAGGCACCTGTTGCATTTCTTCTCCGTCCGGTCGCAGACCTTGGACGACGACCCATTCACGTAGCACTCCTCCGCCTTGCTGCAGACGGAGGACGCGGCCGCCGCCGAGTGCACCGCCGTAACCTGCACGGCGACTACCTCAACCGGAAAGCGACACACCGAGATACATCAACAATGGTAAGTCTCATCACCGGACTCCGAAACCCCTGCAACTCCACACGCACCGGCGATCAACGCGGCGAGACAAACGTTGCGTCCCAGCATCTTCGTGCGGGGCGGTGGCGAGGTACGTCGCGGTCACGACGTGCAGACTGGCGAAAGGGGGCTCGGTCTCCGATACCCGTCCAGAAACGGCTGAAATAAGAAAATAAGACCGAGGTGCCGCCCTGGCCAAATTTTCGCGGAAGCGCTGCTAGTGCGGGTTTGCTAATGGAAGAGAGCGGCGCTGGCGGGCAGGCAGCGAAGAGACTGGGCCGACGCACACACGCCAAGCGCGAATCGGCAGAACTGGCTGTTTCGGCGCGGGAACCCCAGTCCAGCGCCATCTGGTCCGCCATGACGCATAGCGGGGCGCAGTCTTCGCGCAAAGTCTCGTGCCGCGCCACCAGCTGAAATGCTGTGGGGCCCACGGCGTTTGCCGCCGGCCGCTCGCCGCATTTCGATGGCGACGTTGCGGGTGGGTAACCTGCCGGACAAGACTGTAACATGGTCGCCGCGTCCATTGAGGCGCTCGACTGTGTCCTGCAGACCCGCTCCTCGAAGCCGGATGGTCTCCACGACCAGACCACCAACTTCAAGGCCGCTTACAGAGTTGCAGCTGGACGCAAGGCACCAGCAGCTCAAGCGCTGCGCTCGACACGCAAAACCCGGTTTTCATGCTTTCATGCCTCTTCCTTCGCGGAGCAACTAGACTTGTCTCGCACTAACTACGATAGCCTTAATAGAACAGTAAAATTAATATGATGGGGACGATAATCGTCGTTCGGCTGAAGACGCGGAGTAGGTGTCCGCCGGATGATTGTCCGCCTGCTGCGTTATTGCTGCTGCTGCCAGCGGATGACCCCGTCTCGAGCTCAGTGTTCGCGCTGACGCCGAACGCAGCCTCCAGTACGTTCTTCGCAGCTTGGTGGCCGATGTACATCACGAACGCGTACGGGTTCACCGTCCCCTCCTTCATTAGACTGGCGTCGCTGATGTAGATGTTCTGCGTGCCAATGACCCGGAACGATGCGTCCGCACACCGAGAGGCATCGCCGGCATTGTCGGCAGCGGTGTAGCAGCTCCCGCCGAAATGGTGACTGACGCTACCCGCGTTGGCGCTCACCCAGCTCGGGATGTCCACATCACCGCTGCCTGTAGCGTCCCCGAGGAACACCGATCCCGCCTCCGTCATGGTTGAGATCATTTTGGCCGCGTATGTCTCCATGGCGGCAACGTCGCTCGCTGTCGACAGATACCACGAGCCATTAGTCGCTACGTTGAAGGCATTTCCTTCCACGCTGATATAGTCTCGCGACTCCGGGTTGTTGAGCAACAGCGCAAGCGTGTAGGCCTCGTTCGTCGCGTAGTCGTCTCCAAATCCGTGCGGAAGCACTGTCGTTTGGAACTCGTACTCTCGGCCGCTCACTTCCATGGTCTCGTAGGCCGTCATCACCGGACCAGGGATCGCCCATGGCCCAGTCTGGTTCTTCACGAACAGCGCGATGGCATCTTCTGGTCGCTGCCTGTTCAGGAATGGCACCATCCCCGGATGTGTAAACGAAGCATACACAACCGCAGCATCGAAAACAGACTTGCCAACACTTTCATTGATCACCCACGCTTCCTGATCCCCAACGCCATCAAAGGATCCAGCCGAAGCAAGAGCCTCCAGCTGGTTCCGTGGTCCAACCCCGCTCTGCATGAGGAGCTGCGGCGTACTCAGTGCTCCAGCTGCAACCACCACTACACCTCGATCGGTCAATGATACCTCCGTAGTCGCTCCCGCGTCGCCTTCGAACACCACACCGGTGGCATTGCCTTGCGACTGCTGAATGTACAGCACTTTCGAGTTCACGAGCAGCTTGAAGTTGTCTCGGTCCTCCATCGCAGAATAGAACGTCTTCGCTGGCGAGTCTCTCAGTCCATCCTTGATCGTGTACGGCGGATGTCCGTAGGTGCCGTTCTTGCTGTTCCTGGCCTCTTCGTCGTTCAGCGTCTTAAAAGTATATCCCACGCCTTCCAGCGCGGAGCTGACGATGTCGAACGCTTCCAGGAGATAGTATTCTTCGTCAGCAGACGGCGTCTCCGTGTACGGAGAAAGCTCCTCCACAGCGTCAAAGCCGCTGTTCACCACGTCTACATCGAATGGCCACGTCGCCTTGGCCAGGTAGGCGTCGGGCGTGCGGAAGTACTGCGCTGCGCTAATCGACGAGCATCCGCCGAGTAGTTTGCCGAGCCAAATCGACGACAGATCTATCCAGTCGACTCGGTAGGCCTCGTTTTCAGAGTTGTAGATTGTGTTGTCGAACTCGCCTGGGATGTCGAACTTGGTCCAGCCCTTTGCCGACGCGTACGAGAGTACATCCGTGCCTCCCGTGTTCTGCAGCGACACGTTCCCGGCCTCGAGCAGGAGCACCGACACGTCCGACTGTCGAGTGAGGTACTCAGCCGCCACCAGGCCACCTGGCCCCGAGCCCACAATGATCACGTCGTAGGCGTCGCCACCGAGAACGCCGCTCGCTAGACCCGCCGCCTCAAGCAGCAATAGCAACGATCTGAACTGGAACGGCATCATGTCAATCACACCTCCGTCCTCTCCGTCCAAAGCGCAAATGCCCAGCAGGGTGGACAGCGCCGAACCCATAGACCATGGGTACTCGTTTCGCGAGTTGAAGCTGCATCACTAATACATCAGACACCGCCGTACAGGTCAATGTCCCTTCGTTCACGATACAAAACTACTCTACCACTACTCTACAGCGCAACCTTTTGCAGCGGTCAAGGCACAGGCGATGAAGACAATTGCTCGCGTAGCTGGCGCTTGCCCACCGACATGGCCCTCCGTCGCGCGCAGCGCTCCACGTTGAACGGGATGTCGATGGGCGCGTATTCGGACAGATTTGTGTACGTCTGCGCCTGCGTGCCCGGCTTCTCCTGGATGAAGTTCATGAGCAGCCTGGCCACGGCGTTAGACTTGTCGCTCATCACGGCTGCCAGGATGTGGTTGAACTGCTCGATGCGGTAGTTGATGAGCGCGTGGCGGGTGGTGAACATGGTGAGCACGCCACCGCTGGGCACCGGGGGCAGCCACGGACGCCCCGCGAGGTTGAACTTGACAGCGTCCAGCGGCAGCACCGCATTGTTGTTGTAGCTCGACACCCCGCCGTTCGGTCGGAACTCTTCGTTCAGAGCAGCGGGCGCGCTGCTCCTAGTATCGTTTTCCTCAGCTTGGTGCAAGCTGTCTTCACTGATCCAGGAGCCTCTCCTCTGGTCGGTTCCGTTGGGAGCACGACCGTCATCCGCCTGCACCGGAGACCACAGTGGTGAAGCTTCTGGCGCCGCTCGTGTCAACGGGTTGCACAGCAGCGACGAGTAGTGCAGGCCGAAGCCCACGCTGGTGCTGCTCCGAGGCCGCTGCGAGGGCATGACCTTGGATAGCTCCTGGTGGAACTTGCGGAAGTCGTTGTAGCGGCGCCGCACCACGTAACCCTCGAGTGGCATCTCCCACGACCGCACCTCCAGCAGGTAGTACACGACGTTGTCCGAGCCGTACATGTGTCCGACCACGACGACGCTCTCGTAGACTGTTCCGGACGTGCTGCAGATGCTGAGACGCGGCTCCGTGGCGGCCGAGTCCGATCGATAGCGGGCCATGGCGGGAATCGCGCCCAGCGATCGCTGGCGCAGCGGCAGCCCCGGCGGTCGCGTGACGTTCCCCGTGAGAACATCCGGACTATGGTGCACGTCCTTGGTGGTGGTGAGCTCCGTCGACCACGCGAGTCCTCGCTGCATCACGTCGCCCATTGCACAGTGGCGGCTGAGTCACACACAGACACAGGCACCGCTAGGCGATTGACAACACGGGAGAACCTGATACAAGAGCTGAATTGCACGCGTGTGGCTGGCGGAGCGGCGGCGCGCGGCGACCTGATTCCTGCAGTAATGGCTGGAGGAAGCGCGTGCTCGCGTCTTGCTGGAAATGGCCGAGTGGGGAGGGAGCGCGGCGCCGCGCATGGTAACGGCGGCAACTGCGAGGTGGCTCATCTTGGCCGGGCAAAGAAGAGGACAGCGAGAAGATTCGGGAAGCGCGGGATCCGCTTGCCGGCGATCCCATTCGCGCCGTCGGTGGTGCGGGCTGCAGGCGCTCGCCGCGAGGTCCAGCCCCGCCTGACGAGAGTGCAGTGCGCGGGCATGCAGCGGAGCTCCATCGTCTCACGGCGGCGAGCAGCGGGCGGTGACCGCAAATCGACTTGAAGTGCTCGCGAGAGCATCTGCCATCAGCCGCGCCGAAAAATTATCGCGCATGGAGTTAGACGGATGGATGCAACACGGCCAACGCGCTTCAGCTGATCGAAACGGGGACTCGTTCGATTACGATGGCTCTGTCGAGCTGGTGCAGCGCGAGCTCTCTGATCGATGTCCACTACGCCGCGCGGCTCAGTAGAAGAACGTGTCGCGCGTGGAGTGGCGCTCGAGGCCCCGGAAGCGCTCCTCCTTGCCCACGCGCCACAGGTAGAAGTCCAGCTCCAGCGTGCCGAGGCGGCCTTTGCTCTCCGCCACGATCTGGTCGCAGGCCACCAGCGCGGCCGCGCGCAGCTCGCACTCTTGCTGACCGGCAGGCAGCTCTTCGCTGCGGTTGATCCGGCCCTCCAGCTCGGCGTCGTACTGTTGGAAACCAAGATCGGCAAGCTTCGTTAGACAACCGGGTGAAGCCAAGGATGCAATCGTCGACAAGCTACCTCGAGAACACCGAGAGCGTGCAACACGCATGGCAGCACCTGAGCAAAGCGAACGGAATACACGTTAGCAATACAATCGAGCAGATCTGCAGCAGATTCGTACGTTGTCACTGAACGCCGTAAGCTCGTTGATGTCAGCGAACGTCAGCTTCGGGTCCGAGTCCTGCAGCACAATTAAGCAACAACGCTTTGCGCATCAGTGCCGATGACGAAAACCCGGTGTTCGACGACCTTATCCTACCTTGAACCGACGGTGAATGCAGGCGACGGCCAGTTGCGCGCGCTTGAGGAGATACACCTTCTCGCCGTTGATCTCGTAGTGGTCATCGAAGCCCGGGAACGTAGCCACAAACCGGTCGACGAGGTACGCCGCGCTGGCACTGGGTCCAACAGCCTCCTTTTCTTCCAAGTCATCGTCGCTTCTCGGTGCGAGGTTGGCCAAGACGAATGCTCCAAAGTCTTCCATCTTGAGGTCAACCAGTTTCTGACCGCTCTCGTTCAGAATCTGCAGACAAGAACGTCACCATCAAGTTACAGCAGCCTGAACGTTAAAAGTTTTCTCAGCTGACTTTGTTAGCTGCAGAATCGTTCACCTTCTGAATCATCACTGCCAATGGCTTCAGCGGGCCCTGCACATTACACGTCGACAATCAACGTTCAACAATGCCTACAATAAACCATCTCCCGCATCCTCAAACTTTCGCCATACCGGCTTGGCCATGTAGATGCCTGGCGACACCTCCTCGTCCTGCTCCAGCGGGATGCTGAAGTAGGACGCCACCAGGTCGATGCTCAAGTTCTGCATGAACTGCGCGTCCAGCTTGGGCACGGAGATGTACATCCCGATGAGCCCGAACACCTGCAGCAGCAGTCAGTCCTCTGGCCCCAGCCCCTCGCCATCAACCCACTCACAATTGTGTCGTGAGCTCCGCGCTCCGCGTACTTGTGCAGGTCCTTCCTGAAGCCGCTGCCGAAGTTCAGCAGTCCGTACAGCGCTGCCAGCACACGTCGTCAGCCACTGCACTCACCTCTGCCACTGCCGCACGCACTGAGGAAGTTGAGCTCGTCCTGCCGCGAGCGGAAGTTGAGCGGAAAGTTCATGGGCTCCGCCAGCTGCTCGAACTCCTGCGCGTCCAGCTGCACCACGAACTCGCGCACTTTGTCCGCGTCCACGCGCACCGATGCGCCCTCGCGCGCTATCAGCGCGGCGCACGAGGGTCTCACGCGAGCCAGCAGGTCGGTCGTCATGCGTGTCAAATGATTGAGCGAACCTAAGGTTGGTTAGGTTCGCGCCCGCAAGTGGCTCAATCATTTGAGCTCGCGTCAGCGCTTGCCGGCGCCCGCGCCGCGAGACGGTTGCCGCCGGCGGAGAGCTACTTCTTGCGCGGCCGGGACGTCCGCCGCCTCGAAGCGTAAGACTCGTCCAGCCGCCATCACGGTCACGACGCCCGCCGAGCGCAAGAAGTTTATTCGGATCCTCTTTCCGTTCGTGCGGCGTAAAGAGAAAATAGGCTGCGTAAAGAGAAAATAGGCTTTGCATGCATCGGCGCCAGCTGCAAGCCGGAAGATGGTCAAGAAGATCCATGACCGCTATCTCACCGGTGAGCTGTGGGACCAGATCGGTCCGGGCACGCTGCCCGGGCATCAACCGGTGCGGGTCAAGCGCCGAGTTCACGATCTCCTCCTTCAGGACCCGCAAGTGTCGCAACGTGCTTGCGCGCCTCGACTGGAAATCCAGTCCTCGACCTTCGCGGACATCATAAGAAGGTAGATGGGATTCCACCGTCCGAGACGGTTTACTCCTTTCAGAATCCAAGCTCCTGCGAACGTTACAACTGTCAACCTCGCGAGTATTGGCAACGCTATTCGCGTGTGAAAGGCGTCCTTAAACAGAAGGCGAAGGATGGGGTACAGGTTTGCTTGATGCTGGATCGTAGGCAGGCCTAGTGTCCTCACGAAGCTCCTCTGGTTTCGGAGGTGCTGGATGTTGGCGTCGAGATTTATGTTCCTGCAGGGAGCGCCTTGCAACATCAAAAAAAAAAAAGGCTACGCCGTGGACGATGTGATGTTCATCACCGGTTCCGCAAACGCAACGAAGAAAGGAATGGAGTGGTCGCTCGAGAACGTCACGTATCACTTCGAGGCAGCTGAAGGTACGAGGTCTTTACTTTTCATGCTGCGGTATGTTTCGACTGCTAAAATTTTCATGATAGGGATAATGGCGCGGACGCGTTTTGGAAAGAGCACTGTTTGATGTGGGCGCGGCACGTCGCGGAGTGCGCCGTGCACACCAAGTAGGAGAATGTGGGCGCGGCGCAGCGCGCGCACTCACGGGTGGCGGCAGGCAGCGCTTGGCTGCCAGTCAACGAAAAGGACAATGAAACGGTAACATGTCGAGAGTGTTATTAGTTTCATTAGCAAGTGCTAGAGGAAGTTCAGATCGTCATCTGCGATCTGGATAGTACAAAGGCAGTGAGCTCCCTGTCATCGATAGTGCGATGACGAAAGGAGGCAGAGGAGTCAGGCAGCAGTCGAAGTTTGGTTTCATTTTAACAGCACCGAACCGATTGACAAAGCGTGGCTCGCGCGAGCGTGCCGAGCTTGCACGCAAGGCGGCCACCCAGCCAGTCTGCCAGCAGTGCATGGCCGCGATTCTCAGCAGCGCGAGTGAACCGGATGCGCCCGCTGCGAAGGGGAGAAAACCTTTTGTTAAAGATTTAATTTTAAAAATTCGGCGAAGGGGACGGCTCGCCCTACCACGAAGCCCCGCTGCGCACAGTGCTTTCGCTTTTTCTAAAGGCAAATGGGAAGCTTTACCGCATGTGCTCGCGCTGTCGCCAGGGAAGAAATACTTCTAAGCCAAGAAACAGAAGCTGTTGGACCGGAGCAAACAATGTTGCTGCGGCCGTGCAGCTGGAAGAAGGCAAGCTCTCTTCGCGGTGCGCATCTTGCAAGGCCCGCGGTGATCTGCTGCGCGCGCCGTAAGGCGAGAAGAGCGTGCATCCAGTGCAGTTGTGCTCTCCGCGCCTCAGATCTCAAGACACGGTTCAGGAAGTGTTTGGCAAAGAACAGGATTCATCGCAAGAACCTCTGCGCGGAGAAGAGAAGTCGCCACGAATGCCAGAGCTGTCCGTCGGTCCCTGCCGTCAAAGCGGACGGTAGCTTTTACGCGCTGTGTGAGCGCTGCCGCATCAAGCGTAGCAAAGGACGGGCGAAGAGAATGCAAAAGAAGATTGTCGCGCAGGAGCGCGGAGCTAGCGGCCATGGCGTCTGGCACCTCTGTAAGAGTTTGAGGCCACGCCAAGATCTCAAAAACCACACTATGATTTCATTTACCCCTGTGGGCCTTGCCATCTTGATTAAAATATGCTTTTCGCGCGGAACGAGTCACCGGACACGCCGCCCAAACATCTCGCGCTCAGTATGGGGCTCGGCGATTGTTTGGTGACCCGCCCGGCACTCGTAACTTTTCCCCCCGTATTCCGGTCGCAACGATGGCTCCGAGTGTTTTGTGGTCGGTCGCAGCAGCGCCGAGCTGACCTTTATTCAGTAATAATTTGGAGGCTTTAGTAATAGAGGCACTCTTTCGAAACAGTGCGCCTGCAGAATAGTGACGACGTCACTGCAGAGAGGGAAGCGCCACCTCCTCATATCGCTGCAGGCCCAAGCACGAAGAGAGAAGCCGCCGCGCCCCCCGTCCCCCCGCTCCCCCGCCGCGATGCTGGAGATCCGAGAGCTGCGGCCGCTTCTGGCCATCCTCAATGTGCGTGTGTGCGGGCGGCTCGCCGGGCGCGCGCGGCGGCGCGTTGTGGCGCGAAAGCCGCCGCCGCGAGCCGCCGACAGACATGCCGAGCAGGGATAGCGGACGTTTCTAACGCGACGCCGACGTTTCTGTCGCTAGGAGGACGACAAGCCGCTCGAGCAGGTGGCCGCCATGTTCCTGCGCACCTTCACCAAGAACGACCACTTCAAAGTGGGCTGCACCATCTGCATCCTGCTGCAGGACAACCTGCTCACGAGCTCGCAGCGCGTCGTGGGCTTCTCCATCCTGAGCGAGCTGTACCGCAGCGAGGGCGCCAGCACGAACCCCTTCCTGCCCGTGTTCCTGGACGCGCTGGACAAGGGCAGCGACTTGTGCGAGAAGAAGTTCATCGTGCACTTGCTGTCGGCCTCGAGCGCCGCGCGAGACGTGCGTACTGCGATTTCTATTGCTTTTTTATTGTTGAAGTAGGAGCTGATGTGCTTTTGGTGGTGTGTGTTTTGCTGGTTGCAGTCGAGCAAGAAGACGGCCAAGCAGATGATGGCGGAGTTCCGAGCCAACCCGTCGCAGCCCGTGCAGTTTGATGTCGAAGCCATGCGAAACAGCTACCTGGAACGCACGCCGTCGGTGCCGCAGTTCCGCGCAGCAGGTATCCGCAACGTGGTGACCGACACGGAGTTCGATCTGCAGGAGCATGTGAACAACGGCGCGAACTTGCAGGTGCCTCCCAACGAAGTCAGCTCGCTTAACTTGCCGTGCTTTGAAGCGCTGTCGCTGGAGGAAATGAGTCTGCTTAGTGATGCCGAGGCACCAGCCACAGCTGCAGGGTCGTCCAGTTCTGCCGCGAGTGCGTCAGCTACAGGATCGCTGTCGCTTTTGAGCTTCGAGCCGACATTCATGCGTCTCCCACCGCCTATTCTAGAGCCAGATATGACCGAGTTGATTTGGTTGAACCCAGATTACTGCCCAACAGTGCTGTGGGACTCGACAATGCTGGACTCGACACACGGTATTGCTCTGCGCGAGCTTATGCTGCGCGCATTTCAGAAACCGTTGGTACCATCACTGCAACAGAAGGTGCTGGCGGAGCTTGAAGCAGATCCGAAGCTCGTGTATCACTGCTCACTAACGCCCCAGAGGTTGCCAGATCTAGTGGAAAACAACCCAATGCTGGCCATTGACTGCCTGCTGAAGCTGATGTCGTCCAACCAGATCACAGAGTACTTGTCAGCGCTGGTGAACATGGATATGTCACTACACTCGATGGAAGTCGTGAATCGTTTGACTACGGCAGTGGACTTACCGACGGAGTTTATCCACCTGTACATTTCCAACTGCATTTCGTCCTGTGAGAACATCAAGGACAAGTACATGCAAAACCGCCTTGTGCGTCTCGTGTGTGTCTTCCTGCAGTCGTTGATCCGCAACAAGATCATTAACGTGCAGGTACGTTCAGCACTAAAGCCGTTGTAGTACGTGCAATTGGCCTTGGTTAGTAACGTTGGTGTTGTTTGCTGCTTTGTTTAGGACTTGATCATCGAAGTGCAGGCTTTTTGTATCGAGTTTAGTCGTATTCGTGAGGCAGCCGGGCTGTTTCGCTTACTGAAGACGCTGGAGTAATAGGCTCAGGTTCCAGCAAACACAGAAAGCAAGGCTCATGCAACACACAACATGAAAAAAATTAAAGAATGAAAAAGTTGGTGTGGCTCGTGGTGCATGGGCACTTGGAAGAGTACTATATCTTCGCTATCTCAAGCTGAGGGTCTGTTTTGCAGCCGAGTAGTTTACGCTCTATCTGCTTCACTCTAGCCGACAGGTAGTCTAGAAGAGCGGAATTCCTGCGCAGAAGCGCATCAAGTCGCGCGTCAGAAGTCCTTCAATGTCGTGCGAGTCGGCCTGCATAAAAAACAATTGGTAAGTGCATTAATCTTCCTCACAGCTTGCATAGCATGCGAAGGGCAGCTTTACCTCGTCTTCCCATCTCTTGGTCATTATGTTCCATTGGTACGTTCGCAGACCAGAAACCTGCAGCGCTGAGTGTGTCAGGGCAATTCCACTTGTACAGGACCACCAACCTACTTACCGGGGACGAGAACTCGATCTGCTGCTTGGCAGACAGCACCTTGATCACGAACTCCTTGTCGTTGGTGCGAATGACAAGCTCGCCATCTATTTAACAGGAAAACCCCGTGTCAGCACCTCAAAGCACCATCACCTGGAAAATGCCCAACCACGTACTGCCGTCCCGCTGGAGCTGGAACTCGTCGTTGATCGGCGGGTGAAGCGGCTCTATCGCAGTCTGCACGCGGTCCAGGAACTCAGTCGACAGCGCCGCGAACCTGTGCAGCAGCCTCGTCATAAATTGTCGTTGTACTCGGCGTTTCCATTGCAACGCACTTGTCCTTGGGCATCTTGGGCTTGAGGCGACGACGTCGCGCGCTTCCAGCCGCAGGGACCGTGATCTTCTCCCTCGCCTGCACCGCCGCCAAGCGGCAGCCACTGCAAGACACACAGAGACACAAACATCATCGCACCGTTGAGTTGCAGGTCGCTGGACGCCCTCGGGGCTGCCAGCAATGCGTCGGTACCGAGGGCTGCACGCCGCCACAAGCGCTCTTCGCAGCATAATGCCAAATGGTTTTCGTTAAGTACGCATGGTATAATAATTCCTTATCCTACTGGGCTCCGGTGGCGATGCCTAGAGCTCGGCGTGGTCTTCTCTCGGGAGTAAATACTTTGGTTCTTTCTCACTGGGAGCTGGTGGTGTCGACATCAGCAATGCAATGGCGAGATGCTCTCGTAGTCTCCGTAGGTCGGGATTTTGCCCTGCTGGTCTTCCGGTGGTCGGGTGGAAAACTCGCGCTTTGTCTTGGCGGTCTCCTGCGTCTTGCGCGGCTTGGACGTAGCGTTTAGAGTTGCAGTGGCGTAAGAAGAACTGGAGTTGCTGCCGTCTCGCATCAGTTTGCGAGCTTGACGAAGGAGATAGCCCTTGCGGTTGTGCTCCTTCTTCTCCGTGATCGGCGCCGGGTACGTCTTGGGATAAGCTACGAAGCAGAGCAAGCAGGGCTGTGAATCACAAGTGTGTAGCTGCATACAGGCAGTAGCTTCAGACACTCACCTGGTTGCTTGCAGTCGGATGCGGTAGTACTCGCTGCGGAGCTGGAAGCTCCACGGGTAACCATCGACCAATCCATTGAGCCCTGCACTCGCCTGAACTCGCCACTTGGGAGCTGAAAGCTGCTGCGAGAGGCTTCAATCGGAGGCGTATGGACTCGCTCTTCAAGGCGTTCGCTGGGAGACATTGGTGCAGTCAGACGTTTGTCTTCTGCCTCGTCACGTCCGAGGATTGTCACGGGATATGGCGGCAGGAACGGCGAGCCGCTGCGAGGTTCTTCCCACGTAGGTGGCAGCACTCTCGGTCCAGACGGCATAATTCCCGCAGTACCGTAGCCCGTAGTTCTCTGCTGCTCACCAAGTGCTCCGTTGGCTGCATTACCCCCAAAGTTTATAAGCGGGAAGCGGTTGTATCCGCACCACATCTCCGTCGCGCCTCGGGCCTCCGACCCGGGACCAGGATGCACCTGCACTAACCCAGAGGGCAGCATAACTACGTGTGGGTAGTACGGGCTCCAAATGTCTGGGTTCATCATGCTGGCGTCGCTACGGGCAGGCAGCGGCTTGAGTCCGTGCATGACGAAGCCCACCGTCTCCGGGCGAGGCCACCGCACTTCTCCCGTGTAGCTGTGCAGGTAGTAGACCAAGTTGCGCTGTCGGTCATGATACAGTCGCCACCCAAACGCGTCGTCTTCGTCGGATCTGCCGCGGTCGCAAGCAACAAGACCACGAAAGTTACAGCGCAGATAACGGAGCCCAGACATATCGGATGAACACCGCGGCAACGTCGTTGCACCGTGAAGAACGTCGACAATATCCGTAGACTGCAACGTACCCAGATCGCATGCGTGCAGGCTTCATATTCGCCATCGTCTTGTGTGTCGCCGCTTTCGCCTTTCCTGCTGATGCTTGCACGTCTTATTTGCCTTTGAAAGGCAACTCGATGGAATGGCGTATCTCGAGCAAGTTGAAGTGCCATACAAAGCCATAGATAGAGGGCCGATCTCGAAAGGACGTACAGACGTGGTGCAGCATGCCGACGTCCTCCGCGGCATATGACACCGCCGCCTCCGTTCGCAGCAACAGGAGCAGACCGGGGTCGAGTGTGGCCACCCGCAGTAGTAAAGCTCCTGTCGAGGATGATTCCGTCGAGGCGGAGGCCCAGGAGCCGACTCAAAGGGTGAAGGTGGCGACGGTGACGTTGACCGATCAGTCGACGTACCATGGCGAAGTGAACGACGGTGAGACCGTAGCTGTTGTAGTTATCTAGCCGTATCGCTAACGTGTACGTTGTAGATGGCGTTCCCGACGGCTTGGGAGTCCTCCTTTCGGTCTTTGGAGCTACGTATTCAGGCTCGATGAAGGACGGCAAGAAACACGGAGCTGGGGTCGAGGTGCAGACCAATTGCACAACATATTCGGGAGAGTTTCGCGACGGCGTGGCGAGCGGGTATGGTATCTACGTCGGTGCGCTAGGAAGCAAGTACATCGGTCAGTGGGAGAACGGCGCGCGCCATGGCATCGGCGTATCCGTGGACGCGGAGGCTGTCATGACAACAGGGCACTTCAGCATGGACGAATCGGAGCTGTCGAATAGCGAGAACGGCGCCAATTTGCTGTCATGGGACCAAGACGTGCAGCCTCACCTCCTCCGTGCTGTGCTCGCCGAGAAAGCTGCAGTGAGCAACCAAGAAGCCGCGCGACAACGACACATTGACGCAGTTGTGCAGGAAATGACCGCTACCGGTAAGCTCTGCGTCATGTTGTGCCGCTTGCCGATCCTGCTCCTAACTCGTCGAACTTTCTTTCGCGACCTCGCTGCATGTTGCCTGTCTGCCTCGCAGCCTTCAACACGCCCGAGGCCATCGCAGCGTTCGAGGAGAAGGACGAGATGGCCACCGCGGGGTTCATCCGCGACCAGATCGAACAGATGAAGGTCGTCAACGCCGACGCCGGAGAGCTCAAGTTCACGGAGGCGCAGCTGACCCAGCGCCAAAAGGAGCTGCGCGCCGACATCACCGCCAAGCGACAGGAGCTCTCCTTCGTGGCCAAATATTGCTCGCTGGCCGAGACACGCGTAGCTCAAGTCCGGGAGGCCGAACGCACGCTGGACTCATTGCAGCGCCAACTGGATGTGCTGGCAGCAAACGCCAATGCTGGCAGCCCGCGGAGCGCAACGGAGACCGAGCGCCACGTACCCGCAGACCCCCGAAAGGAATTCTAGCCAATCCCGCAATTTACAATCGGAATTTCAACCAGTCAGACGCGGTAGACGCTCGGCGTAACGGTCGAGCCCGGTGCTGCAGAAACGACAATTCGTCGCCAGTCGCAGAGACCTCGTGCCCCCGAATCTCGCCGCCTGCAGCGCTGCCGACTGGGAATCCGTCCCCGTTCCCATCGAAATCGTCGACGAGAGAGCCATGGCGAAAGTGCAGGAGCGACTCGCCGTGCTCAGCATGAACGTACGTGACTGCGGCGCTGCTTGAAGTGGCCGCACCCGGGCTCAACCGGTGTATTGATGCATGCGCAGATCTTCTGCCGCCCCGAGGGCATCCACAGCGGCCAGTGGTTCAAGTCCGGCGACCACAAAGACCTGCGGGTGGCGCTGCTGCTGCGCAAGATCGCCAAGTTTGACGTGGTGATCCTACAGGAGATGTTTGAGGCCGGCCCGAGACAGAAGCGCTTCGTGCGCGAGGCCTACGCCATGGGCTTCCGTTACCACTGCGGCTCCGTGTGGCCGCGGCTATTGGACTCTCGCCTCATCGATGGCGGACTGCTGATCCTCAGCCGCTTCCCGATCGTCGAGCGAGACCAGCTCGCGTACTCGCTGGGTTCCGGCAGCGACGGCATCTGCGCCAAGGGCGTGCTGTACGCGCGGATCCAGCTATCCCCAGACCTTTCCGACTCGCTGCATGTGTTCACTACACACACGCAAGCAGGTGACAACCGCAAGGAGTACGGCATTCGCCTCGCTCAGCTCCAGGAGATGCACCGCTTTATCGCCAGAACGATCCGAGACGACCCAGGAGTCCCCGTCCTCATCACAGGCGACTTCAACCTGGATGCAAGGCATAACCTCGTGCACGACGCGCAGTCCGGTGTGGCGATATCTACGCGTTGTCGGGAGAGCGACATCTACCAGCAGCTTGTGGCGGACTTTGAGCGCGTGGTGCGCGAAGCGAGGTTGAACATTGCGCGGGAGGCAGGGAAGACAGTTGAAGCGGACAGCAAAGGGGATCCGTTGATCATCGATCTGATGAAGCGCTGCGATACCACCAAGCTGGGCGATGAAATCCACCCGATCACCAATGGCGACGGCCACTCCTCACTTGTGCACAAGATGGACCCGCTTTCGCCTGAGAAGGACGGCAAGTGCATCGACTACATGTTCTTCTTCCCGGGCGTTAGCGAGCAGGCAGCGGCTTCTGCTCCTAGTACTACTGCCAGTAGTGACAGCACGAATGCCGATGCGGAGGGCGACGAAGACCGTGCAAGTTTTGAGTCCGTAGTTTCACCGCGGTTTCGCCTGACACTTGTGGAGAAGGGCACAACGGTGGACCACTGCACTGTGAAGGAACTTACAGAAGACAGCGAGGCCGACGATTACAGCGACGAAAGCGATCACGCTCAGCGCCGCCTCCGCCGCCGTCAACCCCAATTGCCGATCACGCACTTGTCTGACCACTACGGGTTGCGCGCACAGTTTTTGCTGGAGACCACGAGTGTGGAGCGCCCGGATGGCCGTCCTGTCGGCAGGAACGAATCGCTCGCGTCAGTGTTGCAGCTCTACTTCCCGCAGCACGCCTTCGCACAGCAACCTCGACGTCTTTGGAAGTGGAAGCTCGCGTTCGCGTTACTTGCGATCGTCGCCGCTGCAGGTGGCGTCACTCTCGTTCTCGTCCGCACTGTGATGAACGTTGTGTTGAAGTGAGGTTGGCAGCGTGTTAATAAGCCGCACTGATAGAGATCCGCTGCCAGACCAACTAACTGAGTTACTATGACAGTCAACCGCAAAGCGCGGAACACACTAAGCAAACAACGAAAAGATTTTTTTTTCATAAATGGTTGGCAGAACGAAGGTGTACGCAGATAACCAGCTGCACGCACTTCAACATGCGCTGAGTCACCCCTCTCCTCCTCTATCGCTCGCGTGGTGGCATCGCCACTGCACATGGTGGCGGCGCAGTTTCGCCGACCATGGTCTACTTAAGAGCTGAAGGACTTCTCGAAGTACGCGATCAGGTGCTGTGCCACGGCGAACGAGAACACGAGCTTGGGGCCGACCACCGACAGCTTGGGGATCAGGCCCTTGAACAGAGCGCCGGGGCCCTCCGCCTTGAGCAGGTTGCGCACGACCGTCATGCCGCTCTCGGGCGAGTCGAACGGGCGCGACTGGATGCGCGTCTTGATCACATCGAGCGGCTGGGCCACTGCATGTCCAGCAAGCAAGCACAAAACGTTAGCAAAGCATCTCCACCACTCAAGCAGGCAAATAGACACGGGACGCACCAATAATACTGGCCGAGGCGCCCGAGATGGAGGCCACGAAGTTCTGGAAGAACGTGGCGTTGTTGTAGTCCTCGAGCTGGAAGATGTACTCCTTGGCGAGGGCCGAGCCGCCGAACAGCGCGAAGGAGCCGGGCGCGTTACGCGCGGCCGTCCAGCCGGCGCCGCGGTAGAGCGCGAAGCCCTCCGTCTTGAAGATGTGGGCCACGCCCTTGCCGGCGATGGCGGCCGGGTTGGTCTGCGCGCGGATCTTGAGCACGTCCAGCGGCAGCAGGGCGATCTCGCCGATGCCGATGAGGCTGCCGGCCGTGGCGTGCATCATGGTCTTGGCGTTGCGGTCTCCGAACGTGTGCTCGAAGAAGGCGGCGTGGTTCTTGGTCATGTAGTCCTTGACCACGGGCTGGCCGCCGAACTTGTAGATGCGCTGCGACACCTTGTAGCCGGCCGCGAAGCCCAGGCCGGGGAACAGCGAGCGGTAGCGCGCGAACACGGGCTTCTCGTACGCGTCGCGGAAGATGACCTTGTTCAGGCCGGCCATGCCGTGCATCTGCGGGTGCAAAGGTCAGTTAGACTGGGCGGCCGCGGGCTGCGCAGCGCGCGGGCGGCACCTACGGGCTCCTTGTTGGTCATGAGGCGTTTGGCGATGGTGTCCACTGGGTGGAAGATCATGAGCTCGCAGAGCCCCGAGCACGTGGAGCCGAGCAGGCGCGCGGCCACGACGCCGCCGGTGCTGGCCTTCTTGTCGTTCGCGATGGCCACCATGAGGCGCTGGGTCCGGGTCTCGGGCACGAGGGAAGAGTGAGAATGGCGAGCCGGACGGACGGCGTGCGTGGCCTCGGGCGGGTGGCGCCTGTGTGGTTGACGCAAGATCTGGACGACACGCCGTCGTTTACAGTGCGAGTTCGAGCGGCACTCCGCGCGGACAGTGGCGGGCTGGTGGCGCTGTATGATTGCAGCGTTTATCGGGTGATGCAGGTGGACGGGAACGGAGATTTGGGGGAAGTGAAAGTGGTGTGGACCACGTTATTGGAAGACAGAGCGTGCGCTGGAAAGAGAGCGCGCGCGGTACTTTACTTCAACCAGACAGAGACAGACAAATCGCCTGAATTGCAAAGTGCACATCGAGCTTGAAACGCGTCGGGAGACAGGAGTGCGCCGGCGCGGGGCACACCGCCGGATTGGCGGCGGAGTTGCAACTGGCGCGAGTCCCGCCAGGGATGCGGAGGGCGACGGTGCTCGAGTTAACACGTAAAGTGCCCTGCGGACCTCCACGCCCGCCGATCCGTGCCAATGCGCAAAGTTTGTCCGTATGCAGCTTTAGCTGTCGGCGGCGAGGCCGAGTTGAAGCAAGGGGCCTGTGCAGTGCAAGCGCGTGCATTTTGGCCGGCGCAAATCACCGCAAGGCACTGGCTGCAGCCTGGCCAAGGCATCAACACGATCACCGCAGACGCTCGGGGCTCTAGCCGCGCGGCGCTGGGCGCCTGAATGTCCCCAATTTTGCAGATCCAGCGCGATCGGAGTGACTTGCGCTCGTGTCTTTCGCTCCGCGCGGCATAGCGCTGCTTGGCGCGGTTGAAGTTGCCTTGCACGTGGTCTGCTTGGGTTGTGGTAAGTCTGCTTGGGCGCCTTCAGTGTTGCCCAGACACGCGGCGGACTTGCCGATCGCAATCCAGGGCGCTCGGCCCGGATCTGCTGTTGCGGCTTCGAGCGGTGCCTCCCCGACCCAAGCAGCCTGCTTGTTTGCGGCCGCTGTCTTTGGCGCTCGAGTATCTATGCTGCGTTTCAAATCTTGCGTGCAGCCTAACCAGATTGATAGCTTCAGGTCTGAAGTTGGAAGCAGCACAATCGGAGCGCGTGTGGTTGCTGCCCGCAAATCGCGCGTCCGCTTCCGGTCAGATCGCCGCACTCGAAGCTGACGCCGACAGCGTGGCTGCTACGTATCTGTGACAGTCGGCAGGCGAGCCGTACTGAAGGCATAAAAATTATAGCTAACCTCGGTCATTGTACTTGGGGCGACAGAGGCTGGCCAAGTTGCCAAGAAGCCTACACAAGCCTGCTGATCTGCTGGTTGGAACTCGATCGAGCAGCTACTTCTTCGCTTTGCGAGCGTCTGCGTCCCTCTGCTGGTACTTTTTGATCCGTGCCATGGTTTTCTCGTGCAACCGCTGCTGCATTTCTTCCACGTCCGACATCTCCGAGCGCTTCGACAGGGCTTCCGCGAGCTCTCGCTGCCGCTCGCGCTTGTATTCATCGGGCTCCTTGTTGTCATAAGCAGGCATCGATGAAAACTGTGGGTTTGCCTGGTCCGCCAGTAGCACGACATTTTCGCCGTCGACCTCTACGCGCAGCTCATCCAGCCCCTGTCAGCATCGCACAAGTCGTCAACGGATGATAGGTAAGTGCTTCCCACTGATATCAGTGGCTTTCACCCCCACATCACTCACTCTTAGGGCTTTCCGTGACGAAATTGGGCCTTGCAAACAGATCCCTGTGTCTGGGTCGAAGAACGCGGCGTGTGCTTTGCAATGGATGAATCCTTCGCAGAAGAAGTCGCTGTCGTCAAAGTCCAGCTCCAACATGGCGTGCGGGCATCTGCCATCGACCAAACCCGTCAGATTCCAGCCAAGAAGCAGTTTAATCGCTGCTCCAGATGTTGCTTGAGCACCTGTTGATAAACGCCCGAGGCTGCTGTGTCTTCTCATTGAAAAACACGAAGCCGGTGGCCAGGAGGTCTCGACGGCGACGGGGTTTCGCGGCAGTCTTCGCGTCGATCTTCGGCTCCGCTTCCTTCGCCTCTGGCGGGTGCAAAGGGAACTTGAGTCCTTTACCTTCGAGGCCGCGCAGTTCCTGCAGCGAGCACAGCACGCGGCGACCGGTTGAGGCGGTCGAGAACGCGCGTGCAAGCATGAACATGGTCTCCGTCGAGCTGTACGTTCCAGTGTAACGGTCGAGTGATGAGGGGCTGGGAATCGACGCTTCTTATTGGAGGAATTCAAAAGTGAAGTGCGACCACCGAAAGGCAACTTCAGAACTGGGGTTGCAACTTGCAGTGCTGGAATAATATTGCATTGTTTGGACATGATGTTCATGTCGTGCTACTATCCTATCGTCTATCTTCAGGCTAGTACTGCCGCGGCGCGAGGCTTCCCGGCGTTGGCAGGGGAGGAGGCGTTTTCTCCGGTCTTGACGGAGAAGACGGGGGTGGGTACGCGCTGGTGCAGCGAAATCTGCTGCGCGTAGACGAAGTACGTCTTCACGTGGGTCTTGTACTCGGTGACGGCGCGCTGGACCATTGCCCAGGGCACGGCGTCAACCCAAGACGGAGGCTGCCGTGTGCGCTGCCGGCGCTTGGTAACTTGAGTGTAGCGTGTTACAATCTGCTGAAGCGGGACGTCAAAGGCGTCCCAGCTAGCGCCACCTCCGGTACGAACGAGCCCAGGAATTTCAAACAACCGTGAGGCTTCTGCACCCATGAGCGCTTCATCCGACCGAGCGCCTAGCACCAGGCGGTTGCCCGCGTACGTCAAGTACAAGAGGATGTGGTAGAAGCAGTAGCGGACATCGCGGTTCCAGTGCAGGAAGAGCCGCTTCACGTGTGTCGCGAACAGATCCGTGAGCTGCAGCTGCAGAGTGACCGAAAGACCCATGAAATTCTTGAGCAGGAATAGCTCCGTCGCCTTGAGAATCTCGAAGTGCTCTGAGTCCAGAAGGCACGAAAACACGTAGCGCAGCGTCTCGACGTCGGCACACGATCGTTCCTGTTGCGGCTGGTTGTGGGGGTTCGTAGTTTCCATGTTTGAGAGCGCCAAGAAGTCCTGTGCCGCATCTTCGTTCACGAAGAATGCCGGAAATTCCAGCATCAACTTCTCCATGTACTGCAGGCACAGAATGACGTGGTGAGGCAGCATGTAGTTTGTGGACCGCAAGATGGTCATCAAGTACTCGTGAATGAACCCCACGTTCTCGTGCATCATAGCGGTCACCTGGACGGCGAAGTAGGAGGTCGGCGTGTTGACTTCGTCTAGACCCGCGTCCATCAGCGAAAAGGAGTCGCGGAAGGGCTGAGGTTCCTTCGCTGATGCCGTTTCGTTTCCAACTTTCTCCTCAACAGCGTCTTGCCACTTGGGCTCGCGCTGCTGAAGCTCTGTCTGGAAAAGACTCCTGGAGATCTTCAATGTCGCGTCCTTGAGCAGGTCTGCGCCGGGGATGCACTTCCAGTCGGTACGTCCGACAACCTGCTGACCCGTGAGCTGCTCGAAGATTTGGGCGAGAACGAGCATACAGCCGTCCTTATCGGCCATCAGCTGGTTCAGCATCTGTGCAGAGGGGGCCCAGCGGTCTTCACGGTTCACGGTTGCCAGTAGGTTTTGGCACTGCGGGTACATGCTGAAGTGCCAATTGTACGGCGTGAGTCGTAGCTTGTCGTCAATTACGGACTTACCGCGTCCACGCGAGCTCAGAAACGAAAGTGAAACGGACCGAGTGCTGCTGAAAGCCGTGGATGGCAACAAGTTGCTCAGGCTGTCCAACATGTGGCTGCGAAGTCGAGGAACACGCATGTAGCTTGTGGCCACCAACGCTGCAAGAAGTTCCTGGTGCAGGTCGAACGAGTCGAAGGTCGTGTTGCTACCACTAGCGTCAATAGGACCATGCACCGTCTCAAAAGCATATTGCAGCGTCGACTGGTGCAACTCCAGGAACTGGTGCACTGAATCGCAGAGTCGGACGTTGCTGTCTTGTCCAGCTCGCTTGCTTTTCCGTGAATGATGCGCTGGCTTCGACGGCATCGAGGAGCGGTTCCCGTTCTTGGCCGTCGTGGAAATACTGCGTGACCGGCGCGAGTTGCGGGACAATCGTCTCGACAGTCGAGCCATGCCTCGCGCCTCTTCTGTTGGCTTGTGGTTCTTGCAACCGCCGTGACCAGCAGCCACAAGCAGCGCGTCAAACTCTTGTCTCCTGATCACCAACGCCAGCAACGTCAAGGCTGACTGCTCTAGCTGTCGTCGTTTGTCCGCGGCTGCCGCGACTGCGATGTCGCGCGAGTGGGCAACCGTGTGCCTCAGCGACGGCTCTGGCATCGCGCCGTCGGCCAGCACGTCTAGAATCTGCATGCAGCACTTCCACAGTTGTAGCATGGCCTTGGCCGCTGACTCCATGGGCACGGGCTTGGCCGATCGTCTGCCGATGGTGCTGGCGAATCCGTCGCCGTCGTCTTCCGTGAGGATGATGGCGATTTTGTCCAGGGTCTTGGTGCTGAAGTCTCCTCGCCACCTGATGCTGGTTCTGGAGCTGGAGAGCGGTGGCTCATGGCCCTTGTGACTGGCACGCATCTGTTCACCCGAGGCGAGCGCCGCGGTCTGCTCGGCCAGCGCGCGCAGTTGGCGGAAGAAGGCCGGCGGCATCATGACCGTGTGCGGGATGCCGTCGCCGTCGCTCTTGAGCGTGAAGACGCGCGCGCCCGTAGCGCCGCGGAAGCCGGCGCTGCTGCGCGAGGACGACGAGGACGTGGAGCACGTGGACGAGCTGGTGGTGGAGGCCACGGAGCTGCGCTGGGTTTTGGCTGTGGCGTCGTCCGCCTTGTGCTGGCGGTGGAACGGCCGCAGCAGTCTCGCCACGGCGCGCGAGACTCGGCCGTGCGCCATCGCCGCTTGCTACCGGGCTATCGGGCTATTGCTATCGCTGGTGCAGATTCGGGAGTGACTCGTCCGCGCCCCGAGCGTGCAAAAGACGGTTGCGTCGTAACGCAGAGCACTTCAACTAGCCCTACACGCCGTCGCAGCTCGACTCTGGTCCCAAAGACGCTTCAACGGCCGGCAGACGGGGCGCCCGGTGTAGTCGACACGACCAGGGCAGCAAGATGACGGCCACCTGCGCTGAGACCAAGCGGCCTGGGCTTGGAGCTCGGAGCTGCGGGGCTCGAGCCTTTGCTGCCGGCGCCGCCACTCGCTCGGCCCTTATCCTGCAGCATGGCAAGACGGAAACACGTGCGTTTCAGAGAGCAGCGGGCGATTGGGGGAGCGCCGCTGCGTTGAGTCAGGCCGCGGGAATCACGCAGCAGTTTATCTGGTTGTGCGGTCGAGCTGCCGCGCCGTGATTGAAGTCCATAGAGCAGCACGGACGCTGCTGATTCCGCGGCCGAGCGCCGCGCAGGATATAACTATCCAGCGGCCTGCTGACGTGGCAAACATCACTCGCAATCGCAAAGCGGAGGATCGTGCGGCGAGTGAAGGCCGCAAGCCAAAGCCCAGGATTGTGCTCGCCGTCGGCTTCGCGTTCTCTGTCCGAAGTTCAGGAAGATCCTACAAGATACATGTGATATACTAGGCGTTTGCAGTGGGTCCAGTGTCGTATATCAAGTTTGCCCGCGCTTGTTTTGGTGGGGCGGTGCCTCCGAGCTCGCCGGACCCCCCAGCGGACGCTCGCCATGCATTCGATGGGCGCGTGCAGCGCTCAAATTTTCTCGCGCCGCGGGGAATCCCCGGGGGATCGCAGCGCACCAGTCGATCTTGAAACGGGGCCGCAGGTTGCGGCCCGCAACCTGTTTGCGACTCGGGCCGTGTCCAGAATGGGCTGTTTCGCCGCAGCCATCGGAGTCAAGCGTGACGGCTGGTCTATCTCGGTCGCGCCACCGGGTGCTCATTTAACTGTCCTCGGGCCCCGAGATCGACTGGTCGCGGCCGCCGCGGCCTGATATCCAGCGCCAAGCAGCGACTTGAACCCGTTGTGTCTTCGCCGATGCCACGCGGCGCGCGAGCTAATGCGGCCTAATGCCGGCGCGACGAGGAACCACCGAACTCCAGCGTGGATATTCGCCCAGAACGCATTGACGACACTGAAGCCAAGAAGAACTGAAGTTCATGAAGCCAAGAAGCGCATGAACTGAAGCCAAAAAAGTTCATGAACTTACAGACTGAAGTTGCCTGTTGTGAACACGGCGAAATCTATGCCTCGCTCTCATTGGTCAAAAAGACGCAGTCGCCGACCGCGGGGCAATTGTAACTGCCGCCGAGCAGCTCCAGCATGTCGGCGGTCGTGGACGCCGTCTTCGGCTCGTACGACGTCAAGAACGCCAAGCAGTGGCGCGACGAGGACCTGCTGCACCGCGAGCAGCAGAAGCAGTGGCGCGAGGACGCCATCCGCCGCGAGAGCGAGTGGCGGCGCGCCGACCTGCTGCGCGAGCGGCGCGTGGCCAAGCTCGAGTCGGAGAAGCGGCTGATCGACGCGCGGCACCAGCAGCTGCAGACGGTCTCGCAGCTCTCGGCCATGATGGCCTTCTTCTCCATCATGTTCATCCAGGAGATCAAGTCGCTCAAGGCGGACACGAGCAAGCCGCTGCTCGTGGTCTACGGCACGGTCGGCTGTCTGGAGTTCCTCTGCATGCTGCTGTGCACGTTCACGTGCATGCTGCTGCTGCTGGCGCTCACGCGCTTCGTCACGCACACGCTGGACGGCGAGGTGCGCAGACTCTCGGACGCCGAGCTGGACTCGCACTCGCCCTTCACGGACTGGTGGGTAGGCAAGTGCGAGCAGGAGTGGCTGCTGGCGTATCAACTCTTCCGCGCGGGCGCGTCCTTCTTCCTCGTCGCCATCGCGCTCGTGAGCTGGATCGTGTTCGCCAGGTCCACCATTGCATCACTCGTGGTCTCCGTGCTCTGCGCAGGTGGGCTGCTGTACTATAACCTACGGATCGCCAGTCGATGGAGATACCTCGTCAAACCGTCCAGCAACAGGAGAATGAGTGTGCCGCTGCCGTAGTAATGGAGCGCCTATTTATCGAGGAAGAAGTACTTCCTCCTTCGCGAACGATAGAAGACAAACGCTGTTGGTCAGTCCATTGGACTTCAACTAGAGTGGATTGGCGGACGCCGACAAAACAGAAATCAAGCTGATGAACATGGCACTTCTTGACGTTTATGAGTTCTCTATGTACTAACGCTCATGTGCATAACAGTAGTGCGGAGCTATGACCTTCCAGCTTACTTCTTTAGTGAAGGCTTGCACGGCTTGTGGCCGCAGTTGTGAGCGCGTGCGCCGCAATTCCGTGCCAGGAAAAGTGTGCTACCGAAAAGCGAGCCCGCCGTGATCGAGCAGTCTGCGATGGGGCCCGTGACCACCACGGGGTGCAGCGAATGCCGCAGAGTGTAGAACGCGAAGCCACCCTGGCGGCCCTTGAGTGACGCGAAGGAGTGCGTCGGCGGCAAAGCCTCTACCCGCACAGAGATCTTGCCGGAGATCGCGTCGATGTACGCCATCTGGCGCAGCTGCAGCGCCTGTTTCGGGTCTGCTGCCGCCTTGGCAATCTGCTGCTTCAGAGGCTCGCTCGCCTTCACGAGGTGCTCCAGCAAGTAGTCGTAGCTCCAGGCACCCACCTCGTCCTGGCTGCCAGCAACCGTGGCGCTCGCCTCCCACGGGCTCTCGATATCGGCGTCCTTCATGTCGATGTTAAAGCCCATTTCACGAGCAATCATGATGGCCTTCTTTGCGCTGCGCACGCCCATGACGTCGTCCACGATATCGCGCACGCTGAACTCGTTCTTGTACTGCGCCATGAGGTCCTTCATAATAGCTTCCAGATCAGCCGTGGCCGGCTCAGGTAGTGCGAACACAGCGTCAAACACAGCGTGCAGGAAGCGGCTGCCAGAATACTCCACCCGCTGGATATCATCACCCGTCTGAATGAAGTTCTGGATTGTGTTGAAAATGGGTACGCCGATAGCCAGCGTCGCCTCCGGGTCGTACGTGAGCTCGTTCTGGATCGCCAGCTCCTGCATCGCATTGTGCTGCTCCGTCGAGGCCGACGACACGTTAATATTGGATGTCATGACGTGCACCTTGCGGGCCAGCCACTGCGGGTACAGATCCTTTACGTGGTGCGAGCTGTTGGAGACATCGATGATCAGCCAGTGCGGAAGGTGGTCGGCGCACACGTGGTCAAGGAATTTATTCCGGTCAAATGGCACGAACTCGTCCTTGCGAGCAGCCAGAGCTTCCTCCGTAATGTCGCCCTCAAAGTCCAGCAGCATCTGAGAGGAGATGTGGGTGCCAATAGCACGCACACGGATGTCCACGTTGAAGCGCTGCTTCAGGAACTCACGTTGCTGGTGGTATTGCTTTAGCAGAGCCACACCGATGCTGTTGGTCTCGTTCTCCTCGAATTCAAGGCCCATCAAACCAATCGACAGAGTCTGGTCAGACAGGAAGAACGACGAGTGCACGGCACGCAGAGCAGCGGCCGAGTCCTCGTAGCGCACCACAGCGGAGATGTTGCGCTCCGACGAACCCTGAGATATGGCCAGCACGTTGATCTTTGCACGACCGAGGGCTCCGAAGAAGCGGGCGCATACACCAGGGGTCTGGTTCATCTGGTCACCAACAGCGGCAATAATACTGATAGGCGCGATGTACTCAGCCTTGTCAATGTGTCCCACGTGGATCTCCTTAAAGAAAGTCTCGTTGATGACATCCTTGGCGACCTCGGCGCAGTCCATAGGCACAGCAAAGCAGATTGAGTGCTCCGAGCTGGCCTGCGCAATAAGCACAACGTTCACCTTCACACGGTCGAGCGCACTGAATAGCCGCGACGACGTGCCGTGCACACCAACCATGCCACTGCCCTCGATGTTAAACAGAGCCAAATCATCCACAGTAGAGAAGCCGCTCACAATGTTGCGGGCAGTAGGGGCACCGTTCGACATGGTGCGCTTCAACTCCACCTTTTTGCGGTCGAAAATCTTCGTGCCCGGGTGCTCGGGCTCAAACGTATTCCGGATGTAGATGGGAATATCCTCGACAATAGCCGGCGCCATGGTCTTCGGGTGGATGACCTTGGCACCAAAGTACGCAAGCTCCATCGCCTCCTGGTACGAGATCTCCGGGAGGATCTGCGACTCGGGCACACGACGCGGGTCAGCGCTCAGCACACCGCTCACATCCGTCCAAATCGTCACGCTGCTCGCGTGCAGCACACGGCCACAGATCGACGCCGTGAAATCGCTGCCGTCACGCTTGAGCGTGGTCATTACACCCTCAACGGTGCTGCAGATGAAACCAGTGACGACCAGATGCGTGCGTTCGTCACCCTGCTCGTTCTTGATAATGTCCTGCATCTTCTGCGTGGACAGGTCGTACTGCACCACCGGCCCGTGCTCGTTGTCGGGCTCGACCGTCAAGAAGTCCCGGGCGTCCACGAAGTGGAAGCGGTGTTTCTTGCCGTCACTCTGCACCTTCTGGCTGAGCACGGCGGTGAGGATCTTGGCGGACCAGATCTCGCCGTGACCGGATATGAACTCCACCACGTTGTCGTTGTAGGCCTGCATGATGGAGATGGAGCGCAGCAGCTCCGAGACCGACTGCAGGTCGCGCTCGATGGCCTTCTCGATGGGCTCGCCCACGTCGGGCGGCAGCAGCGTGCTCACCACGTGGTGGTGCTTCTGGCGCAGCGTGGCCAGGATGGCGTCGCACTCGGCGGTGCGGCGCTGCTTGGCCAGCTCCAGCAGCGAGATGAGCAGGTCGGTGACCTTGGGCTTGCCGCCGATGGCCGAGACCACCACGGCCACGCGCGGGGCCTCCAGCGCCGACACGATGTCCGCCACCTTGGCGAAGCAGTCGGCGCTGCCCACGGACGTGCCGCCGAACTTGTGCACCACGAACTTGTCTGCCATCGCCGAGAGATCCACTTGCGGGCTGCGGAGCTTTTCGCCTAATGACTGGGCGGCGCTGAGGTGGCGGCTGAAGCAGCGCCGGTGACGTTCTCAGAGTTGATACGTCTGAGCGCCAGCGCCAGTATGGGGATTCACCTGCGAGACTTGATCAATGGTGCTTGGACGGTGCAGCGACGTATGCGCAAATGCGAGGAGCCACAAGAAAAAGCGGTGGGCGGAGAGGCGGGGCGACGTGATGATCCCCGCCACAGGTTGACCACTTGCTGTGCCTGCAGCGCTTGCTTGCTCGCTGGAAGGATCGCTTCGAACTGGCGCAGCTTGTTTATGGAGTTAGAGGAGGCGGCGCTGGGGACGCGTCGGTGGGTCTCCGGGAGCTGGGTCGCCGGGTGGGCGACCCGGGCGTCTGCGACTCCGGGAACCGCACGAGATACCGCCACCGACTGGCCACACGCAGCTCCAGGTAGGCCAGCGCCAGCACGCACAGCGCCGTCATGCAGGACGCGGACGCCACCCACTCGCCGAAGACCGCCCAGCCCAGCAGCGCCACCTGCGCCAGGAACAGCGACAGCCCCAGACGGAAGAGCTGGTAGGCCATGATCCACTCGCGCTCGCACTTGCTGAGCCACCAGCCGTAGAAGGGCGACACCACGTCCAGCTCCAGGGACGACAGCGCGTGCACCTCGCCCTCCAGTGTGTGCGTCACGAAGCGCGTCAGCGCCAGCAGCAGCGCCATGCACGTCAGCATGCACATGAGCATGACGATGAACTGCAGCGGCAGCAGCAAGAAACACGAGCAGTCGTCAGCCCACGCACTGTACCAGCAACTTCAACAGGAGTAAAAGCCGGCGACTGCAGCCTCGTCGCATTTCATCTCCGATGCTCACCTCGAGACAGCACACGGCGCCGTACGCGATCATGACTGGCTGGCTGGTGGCGTCCGCGATCTGCACCTCCACGATGGTGGACATGGTGAAGCCCGCGAGTAGCGCCGACATCTGCGAGACGGTCACGAGCTGCCGGTGGCGCGCGTCGATGATGCGCTTCTCGTTCTCGAGCTTGACCACGCGGCGCTCGCGCTCCAGGTCAGCGCGCCGCCACTCGTACTCGCGCTGGATGGCGTCCTCGCGCCACTGCTTCTCCTGCTCGCGGTGCAGCAGGTCCTCGTCGCGCCACTGCTTGGCGTTCTTGACGTCGTACGAGCCGAAGACGGCGTCCACCACGGCGCCCACCGCCGCCATCGTCGTCGCTTGTTGTCGAGTGCGACGGTCACTCGAGTCCCCCGGCGCTGTGACGTGCGATGCCATTGGCTGAAAAGGAGCCTCCATCTGACCAATAGGCGTGCGGACGTGTGTAAGGCAGGGACGGTTATCAGTTGAAGTGCCCTTCAACATCGTCACCGGCGAGGAACCTCCACCGCCGCGTGCACGACAACGCACCAGCATGGAGCGGCGCGGCAATTCGTTCCTGCCGAGGAAGTTGTTTTCCACGCCGCGCTCTCGTGGCTGTAGCTGCATCGGCAGCGCCGGACCTTTCCAGCGCCTGCTGCCTTCCAGCGCGCGTCCGCAAACTGGCGGATGCCTTTCACTTTGGACGCGTCTGGCCGAGCTGCCTCGCACCAGCCTCGGCTCGCCGCTGCACGGCAGCTGTCGCCTCCTTCCGCGTCGCGCTCGGCGTCTCCGCCGCTCTGCACATCCCTTTCTCCGTCCTTTCACCGAGAACACGCCGATCCGCCGAAAACCGGTCGCCAGTACCAGTATCGCCCGCCGCATACAAAACCCAAGTGCGCCCGCGAGAAGGCTCAGTTCCAGCCGCGCCCAGCCCCCAGCATGGCCAAGAAGCGCCGCGCGGCCGCGGCCAAGGCGGCGTCGCCCGCCGCCGCCACGCTCAGCTCCTCGCCCTTCCCGTTCCCGTCGCCGGCGTCGGCGCCGGCCACGCCCAGTCGCGCGCGCCGCGCGCCGCCGCGCGTGCTCACGCGGCGCTCGGGCGTGGCGGCCAGCACGCGCTCGCAGCTCAGCGCGGCGCAGCTGCCCGTGCTGTCGCCGCCGCTCAAGAAGCGCGTCACGTCGCGGCGCGGCGCCAAGGCCGTCAAGCTGCAGCTGCCCGACGACGACGAGGCCGACGCCGAAGCGGCCGCCGCCTGCTGCGCGCACGCCAGCGAGACGGAGACGGAGGACGACGAGGACAAACTGCAGCTCATCAAGCCAGACCCGTACCTGCCCGAGGCCTACCAGCGCCGCGCCACGGTGCTGCGCCACGCCGGCAGCTTCTACGACGCCATGTTGACCAGAGTAGGCGCGCAGAATGTAGAGAAGCACACGTTGAATAACACACTTACGTCCTGTGTCTCTGTGTGCTGCCTGCTGCGTGCAGGCCCGCGTGCACAACAACCACAGCGAGTTCATCGCGCTGCAGGCGCTCGAGTTCGACAAGCAGTTCTACCTGTGGACCAGAGCTGGACGCGTCGGCTGCGCAGGCAAGACCACGCTCACAGGTCCGTTCCCCAGCTTCGAGAAGGTCACGCACGAGTTCTGCACCTTGTTCGTGGCCAACACCAACTGCGAGTGGGAGGAGCGCTATGCGCTCAGGTACCAGGAAGGCAGCTACACGTGGATCGAGCTGGACTACTCGACCGGGACGCCGTACTCGGAGTCGCTCACGTCGGCGCTGGCGGATAACCAGGGAGAGATGGACAACGCAGACAGCTTCCGAGACTTTGACCTGGTGCCGACGTCGCCGCCGCCACTCCCGCTAGCCTCGTCCTCCAGTCGGAAGCGCCGTCGAGCTGCGATGTGGACGACATACTCGTCCGCTGCATCTACGACTCCTGCCACGCCAACAACAAGCGTTCGGCGGTCGCTGAGCAACCAGTTTGACTGGTTATATGCGAACTCCGACGGCGACTCAACCAGCGCGACGCCGTCGGAGACGGCTACATGTGCTTGTGCGACCGCGCCGGCATCACGACTGCCTACCGAGGTGCAAGATTTCCTGACGCTCATTGCTGATCACACCGAGCTGTCGTATGCTTACACTGTCACCGATGACTTGTTGGGTGATGCCATCATGAAGCTACCGCTCGGACGACTATCCAAGACAACTATCAAGCGCGTATGTCGACGCTGCAAACTTTCTGAGGGTGTCATGAACATCGTTTGCTAACTTCATTATTTTGTTCACAGGGCTACGAGACGTTAGAAGAAATTTATGAGGCCTTGCGCAGCCGGCAGGTTTCCCGAGCGCGCCTAACGCACCTGAGCAGCCACTTCTACTCGCTCATTCCACACCACTCACGTCTGGAGGTTATTGATACCATGGTCAAATTAGGCAAGAAGGTTCAGCTTATGGCTGAGGTCGGAGCTAGCGTGCGTGGAATGGCTCATGAGCCAGTAGCTCGGCGTTGTGCCTCGAGAAACTATTTGGATGAGTGTTACGACTTATTAGAGTGCGAGCTACAGCCAGTGAAGAGCTCGGATCCCGATTTTGCGCTAATTCAAACGTATATCCGCAACTCGAACTGCTGCGGGCGGAAGCAGGACCGACTGCAGCTGCTGTCAGTCTTCCGTGTTGAGAAGCCCGAGCAGGAGACGCGCTTTGAGCCTTTCCGCAAATTTGCCAACCGACGGGTAAGGCGTTGAGTGTGTGTTTGTTTTGTTGTTTGCTTGCTTGTTGTGTTGTCTCGTCACAGTGGTGCTAACCGCTGGTGCGCGGTTTGCTCCGTTGCCATAGATTCTGTGGCACGGCAGCCACTTGGCAAACTGGTTGGGCATTTTGTCGGAAGGGCTGCGAATTGCGCCGCCCGAGGTGGCGTCGAATGGACGAACGTTTGGGAAAGGATTGTACTTCACAGACAAGGTGACGAAAGCGCAGGCGTACTGCCACTGCCGGCCCACGAACGGCCACAACCAGTGTGTGTTTGCCCTAAGCGAAGTGGCATTGGGTGAAAGCAAGGAAATGCTGAACTCGGACGACAACGCTAAGCAGTTTGTACATACAGGAGCTGGTGGGCGTGCGAAGGGGGCCTACTACCACAGCTGCAAGGGTGTTGGGTCTTGCCGCCCTGACTCCGCTGGGGAGGTCGTGGATATTCACGGTGCCGTTTGGCCAGTAGGCAAACCAGTGCAGCCTGAGGAGCGGACAGGGCTGCACCACAGCGAGTATATCATCTACAACCCGAGCCAGACCCGGATGCGCTACGTTGTGCTGGCCCGGAGCCCTTACTAGCTGCAACTACCACCCAATGAACGAATGGAGCGTACAGATGCGTGTGCTTAGAGTTCGGCCGTCGCCTTCTCCTGTACTTCGTGGACACGCAGACAAGGACATTTTGAACTGCTACCAGGAGAGCACGGCGTGCTGCGTAGTGCTGTTAAACTTGAAGTAAATACATATTGTGCGTGTAAAAATGCTTCGAGGAAGGCTAGGCAGAAGGCATGTTGCAAGGAGAAATGCTGGTTTGTATTGCACCAAACAGCTAACAGTAGCGAAAGTAGGCAAAGTAAAACCTTCAGCAACGTTTACTGCGCCTTCTTAGCACGTGCTGTGATGGCGTTCAGACGCTCCACAAGCGGCGGGTGGCTGTAGTGGTAGGCGCTGTACAGCACATCCGGGTTCATGTTCGACAAATTCTCGATCGCAAGCTTCGTCAGACCTGACTTGAGAGGTACGTCGTGGCCGAGGTCCACCGCGAAAGCGTCAGCCTGGAACTCGTTCTTGCGCGTGTTCAGGGTGATCAGGAAGGACAGCACATGCTCGACCGGTGCCCACATCGTTTGTGAAAAGAGCAGGAAGCCGATAATCACAGGCTTGGCCGAGTCGCCAGCGAATCCGAAGCTCGCAAACAACTCTGCGTCATTCATGCAGAGGCCAAAAACGTAGAACGAGGCAAGGATGTACGCCTGCTGGATCACAAAACCCTGGGCCGTGTGCCAGAGCTTCCAGTGTCCAAGTTCATGGCCCAGCACAGCGACGATCTCGTCGTGGGTAGCCTGTTCGAGCAGCGTGTCAAACAGCACGATGCGCTTACTCTTGAACAAGCCAAAGAAGTACGCATTGCTGTGACTGGAGCGCTTGGAGCCGTCCGTAACAAAGAGCTTGGTGAGCGGGAAGTTTAGGCTCGCAGCCAGCGCTTCGATGCGCGTACGAAGCTCGCCCTCTTCTAGCGGCGTGAACTTGTTAAACAGCGGCATTATCAGCACTGGGTACAGCGTCATCATGATGACGGAGAAGGCAAAGAGGAAGGCCCAGACATACATGTAGAAGTACTCTCCTCCCCATCGGATAACGTAGATCAAAGCCGCCGTCACCGGGAAGCCAATGACGATAAACAGCATGAAGCTCTTGATCTTGTCCATGAAGAACAGCCCCAGCGTCTGCTTGTTGAATCCGTGACGGGCTTCCACCACGAACGTCGAGTAGAGTCCAAAGGGGATGCCCACGAACGTGTCTCTCAGCGTCGTGAGGGTCAGCAGCATCAAAGCTCTGTAGATCTCGTTGTCGGCGTCCAGCCCCAGCGCCAGCAGCGCGTTGCCGCTCCACGTCCACATGAAGGGCAGGTAGCCCAGCAGCAGGAAGGCCGTGGCCTCCAGCTGGTTATAGGCGCCGCTCACGAAGCCGAACGTGCTCTTGTCCAGTCCGTAGGCGCGACTCTTGTCGAATTTGGCCTTCGTGGCTTCGAGCAGCGTCGTCTCTGTCTGCTTGTCCTGCTTCTCTGATTGGTCCTTCTCGTCCTCATCCTTCTCGTCCTTTTCCTTCTCGTCCTTCTTGGGCTTGACGCTGTAGCTGCCGAGTCCCTCGATGGCCTCGGCCAGCGGCGTCGGGAAGCGCGTGTCGTGCAGCTTGCGGTGCTGGCGCACGTCCAGGTACGTCTCGAACAGGTACACGAGCGTCATGAACAGCAGCGCGCCCTGGAAGTAGGGCACGGGGCTGGCGCTGGGCCGCCAGCCGGCCTCCGTGAAGCCTGCCACCACGAGAGCTCCGCCATGACGTGGACGATGGATAATGCCGGATCATCAATGGATGCCTCTTAAAATTTATAGTGTGAGCTTGGATATCCTAGATATTTTGGCTTAGGCTGTCTTTGTAATTTTTAGATAGATGGATTACTACAAGGGTTAATGCAAACGTCGTGAGGAACAATAACCTGTTAAAGTAAAATGCATAGTATGGATATTTTTGCTGCTCGACGTTGCAGACTGAAACTTTTTTAATTGCACGATGTCATATGATAGCCGAAGCCGAGGATTAAAAAGCAGAATTGGAACCGATTGGTGGAAGAGATCGCCGCTGAGCAGTGGCAGGAACGCAAAGTCCAAGGATCTTGCGATGGTCTTGCAGGTAGATGAAAGGAGACTCGTAAAGACGAACATGATGAGGGCCATTAGCAGCACACACAAACCAACGTGGACAGTCACGAGGAAATAACGTGAACGACACGAAGTGAAGACCTAAAAACATGTACGTCGTTTGGAGAATCGACGTTTGTAATCGTTGAAGATAACTACCACTTGCCTTTAATCGCAGAAATAAAGAGGATCACAGAGAGAATCGCTGCTCCAAACATTATAATCGACGCCACAACAGCGCCAAACAATTCGTCAGCAGCGGCGAAACCATCATCAGGGTGCTTGGACACAAAGGATCGCACGCTTTTCAGTTCTCCATCCGTCAACTTTGTCGATCTTTTCCCCACAAGGTGCTTCACCGATCGGAGATCAGGGTCTTCTTTCACCAACGCCTTCAATTTGCTGGCATCAGGCTTCTTTTCTAACTGGGACTTCAGCGAGTTGAGATTGAATTTCTTGCCGTCAAACGTTTTCAGTTTGTTGAGGTTACCATGCTTTCCTTGGAGCGACTTCAGCTTACTGAGCTTCCCGTTGAGAGACTTCGACTTGGTCAATTTGGCCAGATCGTCCTGCACTCCTTCCACAGTCTTGAGTTTGGTGAGGTCGGACTTCGACCTCAGAAGTGTTTCTAGCTTGGTGAGGGATGGAGAACTCCTTGCTTCGCCATCCGTGTTTGCAGTGTCGTTTTCTCCCTCGTCTGCTGGGTTGGGTTCTTTCAGAAAGCGAGTTGTGGTGTCACGGTTGTTGGTGAAAGCGCTTCGGCTGCTGATTTGGATGGCATCGTCTTGAATGGCAACGTCGGCGCTGACGAAACAGTCGAAGCACGCAACGACGGCGATGAATACAAGCAGGAAGTAGGTGGTGCGCATGAGTGTGAAGTTTTATTCTGAGTGTGTGCGATTTCTTGCTTCCTTTGGCTGATTGTTTGCTGTTTTGGAAATGGTGAAAACGTCGTCTACGAAAGGTGAAGAGGTTTCAAGTTGATGTAGAGAGGAATTTGCCTTCAGTTTGCTTGTCGCGGCGTTGAGCCGTCGCTGTCATGTTCTACGTTTCTTCGTATGATAGCGTGTGGCAAGATATGGAAACTGAGTTGTGCATTATCAACCACGAGATTTTTTGGTTTCGTACGGTTAATATAATCTGTAATATCGTTTCAGGCATTCGTGTTTATAGTTTTTTCTGCCGATGCGCGCCATATTTCTCGATTAAGAGGATAAGTCTCTGCGCGCTACTCTTAGCTCCTTATGAACTTCCTTAAGTAATACATTACGTTCTCGAAACCTTTTCTCCTCTCAGTCGGTCGATTCGGCGGCGATTCGGCTCTGGCGATTCGATGAACCGACCGGAAATTTGAATGAAATCCACAATAACACCTTGCAATGTTTCCAAGCGCACTTAGACTTAGACAAGTTTTTCTCTGATTCTACCGCTAGTAATAATGTACGGCAGTTCTCCTCAATTTGTTTCTGTGTTCACCACGAAAATGGACATGGAGTGTGTTTGTATGAAGACAAGTGTAGTTCGAGCTCAAGAAACCTCAGCTGAGTGCAGTTAAAAGAGGGAGTTTATGGACCCATTTAGCCAATCAAAATCAGTTGGGAAAGGCAAGTATTACACACGAGTAGCTCCATGGCGGAGCGATGGCGCGCGTTGCCGCTGGTTTGCGCGGCTCCCAGCGGCGCTGGCACGGCGTTGCAGGTCTCGTCGGATGCGCGAGACGCTCTGCTTTCGTTGCATGCCCGAAAGGTTGGCGTGCTGGGCGTGTTCAGTCCTCCAGCGACAGGCAAACGGCTGCTACTCAACACACTGCTCCAGCCTCAAGAATCGACCTTTTCCGCAAATTCCGAGGCCGATTCCAACGTGCTGCTGTGGCTCTGGCTGCCGCAAGCCGATGAAGAGAAATCTGCAGACAAAATTCGCGTTGTCCTGGCCAGTGGGGCGCGCTCGGAGGCCGAGAACGGTCAGCAGACAGAGGACCAGAAGCTGGCGCTGCTACTGCTGCTCTCGTCCGCCTTGCTGTATAATGCAGACGGGGAGATCGACGCTGAAGCGGTGGAAAAGCTGCAGTGGCTGGGGAAGGTGGCCCAAGTACTGAGGGTCAAGGCCATGCAGGACGAAGAAGCAGTTGGTGAGTGGCTCGACTTTTCTGCCTGATGGACACGCTGACAACTGATGTTATTGATGCGTTGTGTCTGTGTGTGGTGTAGCAAGCGACTTCCATGAACATGCGCCAAAATTCATCTGGCTGGCAAGAAACTTCAAGTTGAAGTGGCTTAAAAGCTCGGACGGACAGAAAGTGTCGCCAAAGGAGTACTTCGAGCAGTGCTTGGCTCCGGAAGGGGGGTACGGAGACGCGGCTACTAAGAGAAACATGCTGCGCATGTATTTGGAGTCGTACTTCCCCGAGAGAGATTGCGTAGCACTAAGTCGCGCTGTTGAAGGGAATGGAACGGAAGTTGTCCCGCCTGAGACGACGCGAAGTGAACTACGCGCGCAGTTTATCGAAACGGTTGATGAGATGTATGCGAATTATTTGTCGGAAAAAGGCCACCAGCTCCCATCGAAGACGTTGATGGGCCACGAGCTGCGCGCTGAGCAATTTGTGGTCGTGCTTGATGCATACGTGGACGCTATGAACGCCGGCGATCTCCCAACAATGCAAAAGGCGTCGAACTCGCTACTGGAGCAGGAGGTTGACTCAGCCTTTAAAGTTGCCAAAGCAAATTACGCTGATGAAATGGAAGCAGTAACGCATTCTCGAAACGAACATATAGAAGAGAAAGCCCTGAACGAGCGAGAGCTCCAACTTGCCCATTTTCGAGGTGTTCAGGTGGCCATGGCTCATATTCGTGAAGTTCGCTCGAATCTGCCGGAGAAATTGCAAAAGACACTGTTTAAGGATAAATTGGTGGAGTTGGAGGCGCATGTGAAGCAGGACTTTCAGGCAACACTGGAGCGCAATACCGCACTATCTACAGAAATCTGTACGAAGATCCTTGGGCGTGTTCTTCCGCAAAACCTTGAGACTGTAGCCTCAGAGCTCGCTGATAGACCACGGGAGGAGTTTTCGGATGGTTTAGTTCAGTTGCTGACGAAGTATAAGTCGGATTTGCGGAGTGCGCTCGATGAGTATGCACAGCAAAGCAGTGGGCCAGCGGTGGATAATAGTCTAGAGGAGGCTTTGCTGCAATCTGTGCGCGGATCGATTCAGAAGTGGGGAGCGTTGGTTCTTCAGCAGTATCGGAAGCACATGCAAAGCTGGCAAAAGGAGAAGAATCAGCTTAACAACTCGTACGATCTTGCGAAGAAGAAGGATACGGATACAACTGCCTCAGCTCAGGACCAAAAGCGCACATACGAGGATCAGATAGCACAAGCCACAAAGCAACTTTCTGAACTACGACGAGGACTTCATAGCGAGCTCAACAGCAAAAAGCGTGAGGTGGAGCGATTGAACACTGAAATCGCCACCATGAACTTGAAGCACGACGTGCGAGTGAAGAATGCAAAAAGTGACCTTGCTTGGGCTCGCAGTCGAACGGAGGAACTGGAGAAGTCTATCTTGGCGGATCGCCAGCGCAAGGAAGAGATGTCAGCTGCTGCTGCACAAGTTCTGGAAAAGCAACGCAGCTTTCATAAGGAAGAGCGATCACTGCTTGTTCAGCAAAAAGAGTTGATGGCGCAAATCGTCCAGTTGGAGCGCGAGCTTTTGCAGAAGAAGACGAACCATGTGCAAAAGGTTTTTGCGCTGCAGAATGAGCACGCCAAGAAGGTGGATAGTTTGCGAACCGAACAAGCTAACTTTGAGCGCCAACTGAAGTTTCAAGCGAAGAAAGACTTGAGCTCACTCAAACTTGCGCATGAAAAGGAGAAGAAAGCTGTTTTGGCCGAGAGCGCTGCTTTGGACAAAGAGATGGCTGCCATCCAAGAGAAGCTAGCTATATTCGCGGCTGAGGAAGAGGCAGCGAGAGCTTCTGCTGCTGCTAGCCGAGACTTTTTCAAGTCTATGCCTCTAATGTCGCTTCCGCTGATGCAGGCTCCTGCTCCTGCTGCGGGTGAGCACCAGCCAGCGAAGCACTCATCCAAAGCTTCAACACCGAAGGACCCAGCTGTCCCTATGCGATTTGGATCCTTAGATGACACTTCCACGAGCTCTGCCAGCCCAACCCTTCGTACTGACGTCCCGCAGAGCAACGATATGTGCAGACAATCCTAAGAATCAAACGTAGCGCTTCTCAACACACAGCGCCAAATCCAGTTACTAGAAGCTCAGACTTTGGCGCATCGCTGTTCATAACATCAAATGCAATCTAGTGCTGCTTGTCAACGTTTCCTGTGTGTTTATCAGCAATGCTTGTAGTTTTTTTGTGTAACGCCCCTGTAAGGAAGCTGCACCTGTGCTTTAGTGTTAATTGAGGTACATACGCCTTGCCAATATCTGGTCTCTGATCCTTTGGGTAAACCCACTGCTGTCACTAGGAATTAACGCCTCCTGAAGCACTTTGCCCTCACCTTCATACAGCAGACGCGTTACATCAATAACAACACGGACGGCACCTAAACATGCAACAAGAGTGATGTATCAGTGGGTAACGCCAGCAAAAGGTAGTAACTGCCTCACATACTTGTCACGAAGGCAGCTTGCCAAGAATCCCGCTCCGACAGCTTGGGTGCTTCCAAGACAATCGGAATGGATAAATCACGACATGCCTTCAACACGAGCTCTCTGGTGCTTCCTTCCAAAACACCTTCACCCGCCGTGTACAGCATGCCATCCTTCACTACAGACCATTTGAAAAACAAAGCGTCAGCTTTTCCACTATTTCGCTCCCGTCTTGATAGCAGGACGTACCAACGAAAAAGTTGGTGATCAGTCCTTCCAGCAGCAGTCGATCGCCCCCAGGTGCAGCTTTACTCAGCAGCACCTCGTGAATCAGCTCGCCTCGAGTCTCCACCAACTTCTGCACGTGCTTCTCAATAGGCACTCGATCTTGAATCCACTTTGAGTGTTTGCATCTAGCCTTTTCACGCCCTTCTCCATAGACCACCACCGTCGATGCAAGACACTTGGGCGTCGGCATCGCACAAATGTGTACGGCGACGGCATAGTCCTCGCTGTCCGCTAGCGGATACCAGAGCACAGACAGCATTCCGTCCTCCGTCTCCGCAGCCTGCCAGTCCGCTACCACCGTCGCCGCGAGCACCTCCGTAGCCACTTTCAACTTGTCCAACTTCAACTTGTCCTGGTTGAAGTTCGCGTCCACCACAGCGAGACCAGTGGCCAGTCGTTGCAGGTGGAAGGACCATTCCACCACCGTTTCAAGCCCCGACGCCGTCTCCGACGCCTTCGCTCTCGCGCACGAGTACACGCCCGCCGGCCGCGACTGCAGGAACGTCTTCGCCGAAGGAGACTCTCCACACTGGCAACTCTCCGCCTCCACCTCATCCGCCTGCAGCGCGCCGAGCACCTCGGCGATCCGCGCCATCGCGTCGAAATGATGGCACCTGTCGCACTTACGTCAGCCTCCCACCACACACCAACGCCACACCAATCGATGTGCACGTGGTGTACCCTCCCTCGCCGTTTTTGACCGCACAATCCGAACCACCAGCCGGAAGATGCTGCGCCGAAGCTCCCACGCGCTCCTGGCGTCTGCGCGCGCCTGCGCGCCCCGCGCGGCCGCGCGCGCCGCCCGCCTGCAGAGCGCGCGCTTCTCCACCATCTACGACCAGCAGACGCCGTTCGAGGTGAGCCGCGGCCGCGCGCGCGAGGCGTCAAGCTGCTCCGTCGCTAACCCGCTCTCTGCAGGACGTGAACCGCCACCGCAGCGACGCCGAGCAGCGCATCGCCAAGGTGCCGGTCGTGGAGGTGGCCGCCAGCGTGGCGGTGTGCGACGGCGGCGGCGGCGCGCTGGGCCACCCCGTGGAGTACATCCAGCTGGACACGCGCCAGCACAACAGCCCGCAGACCTGCAAGTACTGCGGCGTGCGGTACAAGATGAAGGAGGGCTACCACGCCGGCCACTAGGCGGCCGAGGGACACGCGGCCCCCAGAGCGCGCAGCCGAGAACGAAACATCAAGTAAATACAACCGAGGAGACGAGTGACCGACCACCTTGTTGTTCAGGTTCTGGTGGTGCAGGTCCGGACCACCGAAATGCTCGTGCTACATGGGTGCTGAAGCTGTGCAGGCAAATGATAGAGATACAGGTGCTTTCCGTCTGGCGCAGAAGCAGAAGTTTGCTGTTGGACTGCTATCGTGTTGCACCACACTCTTTCTTACAGATAGGAGAGGAGGCAGACTTTTGCTCAAGCATGCTTGTAGCACAGCCATGCTCCGTCAGACGCCGACTTAAGGGGTAGCGCGCCATTACAGCCATTTGGGAGGTATTTACCAACGCAGTTTACACATACAGAAATAGCGGAGCGTGGTCCGTGAGCTTGTGCGTAGCGGTTTCTTGCTCTGCTGCCAACACCACACCTTGCTTGCTCAGACTGGTGCTTAGTCGCGACGAATGTACTGCGCTGTGCTTCGTCGACATATTTGTTAGTTTGAAAGAGGAAAAAAGGCTGGTGCGTCCCCAGAATGCTCGAGGGTAGCTCCTCGGCTGTTGCCTGCTTGATCGTGACGGCATCGGGCCGCATACTCGTGTTGTGGGATCAAGATGACACGCTACCATTCAGGTACCCCCAGCTTGCAATGCTTCTCGCTAGCCTCTTCCACTTCGCACAGGCGCAGCCGTATGGACACCTCGAGCTGCAGAATGGCTTTACTGTCTTGATCTCTTCAGATGTAAAAGCACAAGTCTCGGTTGCAGTTATCTGTGCCACACCTCCCCCACCAGCAAACAATATTAGTGATTTCTCCACAGAGATAGATCCACTGCAGCTTGGACGACTGAAGAGCTTAATTATCATACAGGAGTTCGTTCGGTGCTACCGGGCGGATATTGATCGTTTAGCAGTCGAGAGTATTGAGCAAGCTAAGCTTAAGGCGGAGGAGTACACCTTGACAAGCGCCTTAGGTGGGTTTGAAGACGGTTGTGACGGCACGCTGGATGAGTTCATTGCGTTCCAAAACGAATTCGTGAATCTCGTCATGGAAACTAGCGCTAGAGGCATTCAGAACTCGATTGTGTCTTGGAGTTTTGACGCTATTGCTTCCTTCGCACATAGCTTTCCAGCTATTCGGCTAGCACGAGGGTTCCTCATGAACGCCGAAACTGGTATGCAAGTGTATTCGACGCACCCTGGGTCGGATGGCGAGTTCTTTAATCAGGATGCAGCTTCTCGGAGACTACATCATCTTCACAAAAGTGCTAGGGTCCAGCAGGTATTGAAACGAGTTGCTAGAGCGTTGAACGGTAGTGCTCCCACCCTGACACAACTTATTCAAGCTGGAAACAACGTCGACGCAGCTGTTGTTGTGAGAATCAACAACTTGTCGAGTGGTCGTCTTAGCGAGTTGTTTGTGGCCTTGCGCATGCTATCGGTTAGTAGCTAAATCTTCTTTAGACTTTCTAGACGCTGTACTGATCAGTAACTAATGTTGTGTGAGTCCAGACCGGGGTGTTCTCATCCGGTGTCGTCTTTTACGGAGACAACGCACAGTTTCGGGGCAGGGAAAGCGAATTATCATGTTCGGGGAAGCTCCAGCAGGCTCTGGCAGCACATCCAGACTGCAAACGTATGCTGACTGTACTTCGAGACCCGTCGGTAGATGTTGAGCTGCATGTTGGCTCTGACGGGGCACCGAGTGCGGTGTGGGAGGCAATGGATTTGCTTGTGCGGTCGTTAGTATTTTCATGGTCTGCTGCCGGAACTACCACTACTACTCACAAGCCCCCAAGCGATAAACCGCTTGACGCAGAAGTGTATTCAAAGGAAGGTGCCTCGCTAAGATTGCCACAGCATACAGAATGAACCCAGAGACTTAATGCATATTTACGCATTAGATCATGAACTATAGCAAGCATGCAGGGCGAACTGAACGCCTAAGCCCTCATTAATACTACCGTGACGACGATGATGACGAGGTGGAGACTGCATCGTCTGAGATGTTCAAGGCATCCATGTAGCGCACAATGGCTCGATAGCGAAATTCTCCTTCTCTGCGCATCTGCCCGTGCTCCATGTTATCCAGGTGGTCCTTCACAAGCGCCAAAAGCCCCACTAAGTAGTTTTGTGTCACCTCGGGTGTCTGCATTTCATAAAAGTACAAATACTACATATAATACCAGCGAGGATTCGCACGAGAAGTTAGCGTCAGTCATTCAGATCAGATTAAGCTTCTGCCAACGCAACGTACCGCCTCTAAGATTTCTAGGAAAAGCGACACTTGGTTTGAGGCTGTATCTTTGATTGCGTCTGCAATGCGTAGAGACCGCTGAAGGCATTCCCGAACACGTTTGCCATCCTGCTGAGAGGGGTGCTGTAAAGCAGTAACACAAACACATAAGCAGGGAAACATTGAAGAGCAGCGTACCCCACATCACATACCCAGAATAGGTGCGCACAATTCAGCACCATCAAGGCCTGCTCATTTTTCTTGAGCAACCGAGCAGCATACTGTGTAGTCTTGGTGGCAAGAACCTCATAGTTAGCGCTCGAGAGGTTGCGGGTAGCCCGAAGCGATGACACCATCAGTTCTAGTGCGCGCCACTGCTCACGTGCAAGCGTAATTTGGTCCTCGTACACGATGAAAGCCTGTGTAATGAACTCGTACGCAACGGCCTCAAAGGCACAACCATCCGCCACGAGGGCACACTGTAGGAACAAGTGTACGCACGAAACTGATAATGCATCCTGCTTGGAAGCCAATGCTGTCACCATTTCATGCACAAACTGGAGAACTTCTCTGGGTGTTGTCACAAAGGTTTTAGTTGATGCCACCGGAGGTTCGGACTCCGCTTTTGTCTCCTGGCCCTGCGTTTGTGTTTTCTCCTGCGAGTTAGCCGCCAGATCTCTGGCAAGTGCCAGTGATTGATAGATTAATGGCACTAGCGTAAAGCGAATACGAAAAACGCCGCTCTGCAGAAATGCCCGTCGGGCCACTGAAAACACACGAAACTTGACGTCAAGATCGTCATTGGACACAAGATGAACAACCTTGGCTAGTGTTTGCTGCTCCGCTTCGAAAATCTCGGCACTTTTATCTTTTCCCACTTCAGTTGAGGTTGCCAGGGGCGGTGATTGCAATTCGTTGGGGTCGTCTCGCACCAATGGTGCCAGGACCTGCAGCAAAAAGTCCATTTGTTTTTCATCATGCACTCGCTCATGCCGTGCAAGCAGTACACGAATCCATGCTAGCGACACATCCTTCCAGGCACCTTGCCATGGCATCAGTGCCAGCATTTCACGCAACGCAGGAATTTGCATAAGGTTGTCAATAGAGAGTGATCGAAGAAGTGTGAGCGCCAGAGACTCTAGCTGTGACACAACGAGTTGACGTGTCTGTTTATCTTTGTCAACGCGCCACGCCGTTCGCTCACGCAAAAATGCCAAGCACCCAGAGACAATCTGCTGGAGTGCTGCTGTTGTATTCGGGTTCTTTTGCTTGCTGCCATTCAACCACGTGAGAGTGAAAGTAGCAAAAGTCACGAAAAATGATAGCACAGACGATAAGTGCACTTCAACACTGGACCCTTGGCTCGGCGGCTCGGCACTTCCAGCAACATATCGCGAGGAGCTCAACAACAACTTGGATGCCGTAGCCATGACCTGCTGGAAAACCCTAAGCCCTTCTTGCTCTTCCTGTTCCAGCTTGCTTTTGTCACCCACTTCCGCTTCTTGCTGACCTGTGTTAGTGACACTGCTCTGTGCCTCTCGAAACTTGGTGAGACGTTCAAGCAGTGCTGTCAAATTCAACGCGACGTCGACATTTGGATGCAGCTTCTCCATGGCTTCCAGCAGTCGTTCAAGATTTTGAAGATGAAAATCGTCCGGGAAAACTTGGATGATGCAGTCCATCAAGTACTGCTGCGCCATGCTGTCTTTACATGGTAGCACGACATCATCAAGAAGCCGAGGAAGAACCTGCTCAGTGTAGATACTGCGCGTGACTCCTTCCATCTGGCTGAGTCGCACGAGGCTCGTTCCGACCAGCAGCCGCAGCTCCATCCTTTCCTTCTCTCTCACAGCTAGTGGTCTCGACCCTCCAATCTTTTGGTGCTGCAGTCGGATCCAGAGTTGGTTGGTCTCTCGCAAATTCTGCAGCAAGAAGTTAATGGCGTCGCTAACAGTGCCGCCACCCGATTGCTCGTAGACGGAGCCTGTGTCCGGCAGCTTGTCCCGGACACATAGCGATAAATAGTGTCTCAAAAAGAGCCCTCGCAGAGGGTACTGTACTCCCTTGGTCATCTCCACCAGGTCCGTCAGCACGTCCCGCGCCGGGGCCTCGCGGGACTTGATGTACACGGAGCCCACCGTCACGAGCAAGTAGCTGCAGCACAGTCACCAGCACAACGACAATAAGTCTCCACCAACTCTCCAAAATACCAACATCGCGTACAGTCTCGGCAGCACGTTGCCGCTGCTCTGGACGCGCTCGTACAGCACGCGCATGGAGGCGCCCGCCTGCTGCTGCTCCTCCACGTAGCTCTCGAAGTGCCGCAGCTCGTCCAGCACCTGCATGTCTGGCAGAAGCAAAGTAGCAAATTGCACTAATTAGCCAACTAGTCTCTCTCTCGTCCCGCAGCGCCGCCTACAGAGCTGGTAGTAGTTCTTGGGCGACAGCAGACTCGTGCGCAGCTCGCGCAGCACCTCCGCCGCGTGCTTGAGCACCGCCGCCTGGTCCCCCGCGTCCGCCGCGCGCTGCATGCGGAAGCCCTGGTCGCGCGCGGTCTGCAGCGCCTCGCGCAGCAGGTCCTCCTCGCCCTGCGCGTCCAGCACGAAGCCCATGCTAAGATTCTCTGCGTCTGGAGCGGAGCGTTCCAGATCTGCGCGTTCTAAAATGTAGACCTTTCCAATCTGGTACGCATCAGATTGGGAGGGTGCATCAGACTTGCTCTTTTCGTTTCCTACCTTTCTCCTTTCATCCATTTTATCATCGCCATGAAGAGAACAGCCCGTTGAAAAACGACCTTACTAAAGAAGTAGATATGCACTGGGAGGAAAACTGCGAGAGTTTGAACTGACAACAAAGCTAAACAAGATTTTAGATCTTGGGAACCTAGGCAATGACGTTAGAGACGGAATCATTTACACGTGAGACCTGTCTAGTGAGGCAACTAATAAAGTTCTCCTTGATACTGTCGATGGTGACGGCGTGGAGGAAGAAGTACTGGCGCAGACATCTATCGCCAGCTACTTTTCTCTTGCTACATGACCATAATCGGTCGGAACTATTAAGCAGAGTCAGCAGAAGACCTTGCAACGAAGGCAAGTGTCTTCATCGCTTACATTATTTGGCCCTCAGTATCCCGTAGGAACCGAGTCAAGGGGCCACCGCAGCTGTTACAGTTGATGAATGTACAGTACCGTGTTTCTAGCACACACATTTAAATCAGCGAGAATTTAGAAGCGCAGCTGAAAGGAGATGGATGGGTTCGTTCATTTAGAATAAATAAGCCCGCGGAGCGGCTAGCGTCTATGCTGCTCGCGGAGGTGGTGGCTCGATGACTGGCCGATCGGTACGCGTCGCGGCAGCGACGAAGTCGGCGGGGGCGGCTCTAGATCTTGGGCGCGAAGACCTTGACGATGCGGCTGCGCAGCGCGGCCAGCACGACGACCTCCTCTCGCTGACGCACGCGGTGCAGCTCCTTGGTGAGCGCGGCCACCACGCGCTGCATCTTGCTGTGCGTGTTCTCGTGCATGCTGAGCATGTGCTGGATGTGCGTGAGCAGCTCGAGCTCCTCGTGGCGCTCCTCCTCGAGCTCCTCGAGCTCTTCCAGACGTGCGGCCAGGCTGCCGTCGTCGCGCGAGGGCGGCAGCACGCGCAGCGCGTCGATCTCCAGCCGCAGCTTGGCCATGAGCTCCTCGATCTCCTGCAGCCGCGCCGACGACTCGCTCACGTCGTCCTCGGACGTCAGCACGGCCTGCTTCTCGGCCGCCAGCTCCTCGCGCATCCGCGCCAGCTGCGTGCGCAGCGCTCGCGAGTACAGCGTCAGCTTGCGGGCCGCTTGCTCCAGCTGCGCCATGGCGGAGAGGCGCGGGCTGCTCTTGGACGGCGTGTACATGCTTCCGGGGGCGATTGCGCGCGGCGAGCTCGATTGAATAATGCGGCGAGTCCCATGGCTCTGACACGGCTGGGCACGCCGCCCCGTCTCTCGCGCGGCGCGACGCCGCGATTGGCTGGCGTCTTTTCGGCAAAACAGAAACGGCAAATTTAGGGTTTCAGAGTCTGGTAACGGCCTGCGAGGCACCAAGAGTGTCGAGTCTTTCCTGTGCGCACGAGTGAGGGCCTGTAGGGCGCTCGTCGGCGCGGCCGGCGGCGACGCGGCGATTCTTGCGGCGGTGCAGCGTTCGCGGAAGCCGAGAGCAACGGCCAGATCAGCGCGGCCGCCGGCGTGTGAGTCACGCCCGGCGTCTTGTTCCACGGTCGAACGAATGAGGCGGCGCCAGCGCTCATATCTCCAGCGTGTCAAGGCGAGCCAGTTGCCGCTGATGGCGGCGTCACCGGGGTTGGACAGCGCCGCGGACACCCACCAGCCGCGACGATGATTTATGACCGATTTCTGCCGGGCCGCGCCCGCAGCTGGGATCCCAGCATTACAGCGTGACGCTTTCCGGGCGCAGTGGGCGGCGAGCAGCTCGCGTCAACGGCCTTGCGGTGGTCAGCAGTAAATGAGCCCCCGACCGTGGCGTTGGCCGGCACGACACCGCGAGGCAACGGACCGGATAGTTATCTTGCAGCACTGCTCAGAGCGGCAAAGTGGCAATCATCGCGCAGGCAAGCCCTGCGGGCAATGAGGATCACACGATGTGCAGCCCGCGCCAGAAACACGCGTTTGACAGATTTTAAATCTGATGTGTTACAGGACTGCAACCACAGATTGTAGAACGTGTCCCAACGGCTCATCTGGCACGAGCGGAGCCCGACGCTGAAAGAACGGCTCCGACCCGGCCAGGAGCTCCCTTGGTGGGGCCGCGCGAGCTGCCAGCCGGCCGTCGGCAACGGTCAGGCCGCGCTCGCCGCCCCTGGGGTCTCGACAATGGCCGGTGGCTTTTTTTTTGGGTTCGCAAAGGTAGCGTGGTGCAGCTCGGCTTTGCCGCGACTTTCACCAGCATCGCCCGCATCATGACGACCCCGGCGCGCAGCGTCGTGCGAAACCAGACGCTGTCGATCAGCGAGGCGCCTGTTCTGTGCCAGCCGCTGTTGTGGCAGCGCTGCTACAGATACACCATCGCGCGATGGCAACCGGTAGAGAGGCGTCCAGGAAGACCCGCTGCGATGGGATCGAGCTGTTGCTGCCGTAGCCGGCTTGAGATCGGACGACGGCGCGAGCGGATCAAGCCATCACGGGGCGACAGAGGGTGGACCGTAAATCAGCGGGGTTCACTGGCGTGCGGCGGGCAGCATTTAGATCCTTTCTAAATGCTAAAATCTAGAACCACGTTCTAAAATCGATTCAGTACAACTTCAACTTGCAGCACCGGCACGAAAAAGGCTTTGGGGCGACTGTGAGCAGACTATCGGATCGGTCCACTGCTGGAGCTACGATGCCTGCTGCAATCCACAGGATCGGAGTTGCGACGCCAACTCGAATGAGATTTGGACGATCCCATACAGTAAACCGTCACGTAATACATATTCTTTGAGCTTCCGATATCAGTGAACGAAATTCCCGGAGGTCGCTTGCACAATGGAGGTCGCCGCCGCTATGGGACGAGATCAGTCGAGGCGTTTCCTCGGTGTGGGGCAGCTTCCATGTCGATGAGCACGCTCAGACTTCGCCACATGTAAATGTTGCTGCGAATGGCAACAAGAAAGCTCGACAACCAGCAGTGCTGCAGGAACAATGCGTTATTGCCCATCGGTTTATTAACAGATTAGTCTAAACGCGCAGCCACTTCTTCGGTGAGGCCGTCTACCCAGTCGTTGAACGACACGCATGCAGCCATACACTGCTTACTTGGCTGCCCAGCGTCTTGAAGTTGCTGTCCTTGATACTTCTCCCGATCCTCTTTTTTCCCATCCAGCGCTGGCAGGATGGTGGTTTGAGCCGCTACGGGTGGAGCACGAATACCGGAGGGTCTCGGGGATCCTTTATGGGCACGGTTTTCTTCTTCTTATCCTGGCTGATTGTAGCTAGCCGCATTTCTCCCTGCAAAGCGAGAGCTGTAAGCCCGGTCGGCCAGTGCAACACGATACACGTGGTTCGTCGTCCCACCCAGAAAGTGCGGACGGTTCAACATGGCACCAGCGATTACAATCACCCAAGAGACCCCGGGTCTTGCCGCGGTGCCGAACTCGGCGGGCAGCGCGAAGCCGTCCAGGTGACGCTGGATCTCCTTCGTCGTGCGCGGGCAAAAGTCCGCCTGACGAATGCCCTCGGTTTCATCAGCAAGGAAGCCTTTTCTGGAGCTGCCCAAGCCTGCAGTACTTGTGCCGTCGCTCCGTCATGCTCAACGAGCTACTTTGAACGTGTAAAACTCGTGGATATAGTGAAGCGTCGAGCTTCTACGAAAACAGCGAGTGCGATTTAAGTTGTCAGAGGTTGTGAGGCCTCAACCTCTGAGCAGAGCGGCTGCATGTAGTGATTGTCCGTGCTTCAAGCTTTTCTGTCGAATCCAAGGCCATCGAGGACAATAAGAGGGATTTAAGTTGAATCTGCAGACAGGATCTGAATCCAGACACGAACAAGCTGCCGATGCCACTAAAACGTGTGCTAAACCTCGTACAGCACTTCAAACATGCCAATTATGATAATGCGCCACCCTTTCTTGGAAAACAGTTTTAACAATACTGAGCATTGCACGGGACCAGCACCTAAGCTGTTCTAGCGGTGCAAATAATCCGCTTGAATTCGAGTTCGTCGGCTGCCACTTGGAGAGTATCAGCAAACTTTCTGAAACGCCCTGCCCCTACTATCGAGAAAATGGTATTCGGGGTAAAGGATGAAAGACAAGTGATTGCTTCTGATGTCCCACGGGCTTCGTGAAGGCTTGGTCACTAAGGATAATGCTCGCCTGCTTTCTTTTGAGTTATTTGTGGGAAGGAATTAATCAGAGGCAAAGTTTGTCAGCGTAGTCCGGCTACAATGCCTAAGTAGGGTGCGACGGTGTCGGTGTACAGTGTACCACATTGTTGGTATCCACACATAAAGTTTCCGTGTACCAAAATCTATCTATTAACGCGTTACCTGCGCACAAAGTCATTTCTAGCAGAAGCCTGAGTAAGGTTTTGAGGGTGTCACTTAGCAAGCCGAGGTGCCTGCTAGTATTGAGCTTTTCGATGTGGTGATGCCGTGTAGCCATCATATTCGAAATGGTACTTGACATGGCCCCCACAACGCCAAAGTTGTTGAATAGCAGGGTACTAACACCGATGAGCACCGTTGGCATGTGCACCTCGAAGTGGCTGAACAGTAATATTAACGAGACAATTTGGTACTGGAACGAGAAAGCCATGTACACGATCCTATCATAATTAAGCATCCGAGCAAGAAAGCGCGTTAGAGTTTAGCCAAAAAAACGTCCCAGGTAGTATCCGTACATGATGCCTTTGATACGTTTGTACAATGGTGATTGCACAATGGAGCCGCCGATGGTCGCGTAGTTGCGACCAGTGCACTTGAGCGTAACAATATATAGACCACGTAAACCAGCGTGATACCCTGCAGCATGTTGCCACTGATGAGAATCCGGTAGGACCTGCTGTTGGCCAAAGCGTGTGGAGAGTACTTATTACTTTTTCATTTGAACAGCATGAAATACTGACTCCTGCTCCATTAGGAAAACATTTTTTTTCACCTACTCAAACTTGAGGCTCATGGACGGATAAACTATGTTGACAGCCAGCTACTAAGTAGACTACTTAAAGTTGTAGATAACTTTAATGTACATCACGAGCAAACAAGTTCAAACAATCAAAATTTCAGGTGTGAACAAGGAATCATTACAACGATTTTGAAGTCAGGGGTAGATGGCCGAAACCAAGTATACTTGTGTATTAAATAATACAGGATGGTGGTGAACGTGCGCCAACGTCGTCAACATGTACACCAGTGACATTGTTACTGTGTACCAAACGGGTAAAATGGCGCACCTTATGTCTAAGTAGTATGAAACGTCAGGATCTCATTCCTTCGGAGAGTTGGCAGGTCGGAAATGAGGTGGTGCACACCGCAAATAGAGACTAACCACGAGTACTGTTGTCTTGTTTGGGATTCTTCGTGATCTGCTTCAAGAGCTGCAAGTAGATGAAATCTACTAGCAATTCAGCAGCCCAATCTGAAGTATTTTGCACGATGTCCACGAACGGAGCAGAGTTGGCGATGCAAACGCCGCGCAATTGTGCGGTGTAGTGAACACGTGTGTATTGTACTTGAAGGCAACTTCTGGCATGCGACCTCATCGTGGAAAAGCAAGACACAACCTGTTTTACAACAGCCAAAAACACGGGAACAAGTAGGTTTCAGTTTTTACACAGGAGAAACAGGCACGTTACTAGGAAAAACCACTCAATAGTAAGTGGTTCCAACTTGCGACTTCAATATGGCAAGCCACTACAGGTTTGTTGTGCTTGGTGGAGTTTTGCCCCGCTGAGCTGTTGAGGTCAAATACCGGTATCGCCAGAAATACTAGCCAGTCAAAAATGCCAGTTGTTCGTACGGACAGTATTTTACTATAGAGAAAGGCCAAGTTGTGTTGAGCAAACCATTCCGCAGAGTTAATTTCATTCGTATTAATCTTTCGCCTTTTACTAAAGATTACCGTGGAATTGACTCACAAAATGCGGCTTCAACCAAATTTCTGGATCCCTCCTTGTGAGGGGAACCTACCAATCATTTTTCACTACAATCACTTCTTTTCTCCTCGCTATTAGCTACATGCCTTCACACGTTTATTCATCTACACCAACTCGCACACCGATCCACGCTGGAAGTCACGCGACGTCAATCGTAATGGCAATACTGTAGCACGTTCAGCTGAAGAAATACTTCAAAGTTTGAGCCGCAAGGCGTGTTCAACGTTGCGCTGAGCTACTTTTTTTCGATTGCAGTTGCGGTACACACTCTGTGCACCGCGCACCTTGCTGGCCCCCACAGTGAATCTTGCGGCGACTACGAATGCTAGCGGTCCGAGCTGCGCGACATTCGCGCCTGTGCCCATCCATCAAGTCAGCGCGCCCGAAAGCGACATGGCCGCCGCTGATTGGCTGTGGCTTTTTGTTAAAGACGGTTATTTATGCTGCGTTAAGTCGCCGACCACAACGTGAGCAGAACAGGGCTTTCATTCCAGTCAAATTCTCCTTCTTACACTCCGGTCGTGTCGCTCTGCGCATATCATTTGCTCAACTTCCGTCAACTTTTGTCAAACAGTGACGTCGACGACCGTTACGAAACAGGCGAACTTCAGATCTGGATTTGGCTGGCTGCTGTGTGACCTGCTCCTCGTCCTCCGCGCTGTGTCTCATTCCCGCTTTGGCCGCCCGCCACCAACCGCTCGATCCTCGCACACCCCACAGCACTGCAGATCGCCATGGGCAAGGGACAGCGCGCGCGCAAGGCCGCGGCCGACGCCATGATGGCGGCCGCCATGGCGCAGAGCAAGCCGTCCGTGCTGGAGCAGGAGTACCACGCGCCGGCGTCGCTGCAGTTCGTGGCGCCCAGGGACTCGGGTCTCAACGTGGTCATGCCGCCCGTGCACAAGAAGCCGACGCCGCCGCCCTCGGAGACGTCGGCGTCGTCCTCTGACGACGGCGACGAGTTCCGCGAGCTGGCGTCTGAGGAGCAGCGCGAGGCGCTCAAATCGCAGGAGGACGCCGACGCCGTCAAGACGCAGCTGGACGCCATTTTGTCGCGTCTAGTCGCCGCGTTCTCCTCCAAGGGTGAGCGCAACGCGGCCGCTGCGGACGTCGTGGCGGCGGTGGAGGTTGTGGGTCCTGCCAGCGCTGCGGGCATCCACGTGCTCGACGAGCTGAAGAAGTTCCTTGTCGCGAAGCCGACGACCGCTCGTGAGGGAGCTCTGCTGGCTCTGGTCGCTCTTTGTAAGAGCGAACAACTGTCGTCCGTGATGGAGCCCGTCGTGGTCGAGCAGCTGACAACCATTATGCAGCGCCACGCTGACTCCGAACACGCCGTGAAGAACGTCGCGGCGACGCTGGCCAAGACGATCGCACAGAAGGTGAACCCGCTCGCCATCCACACAGTCCTCAAGCAGATTTACAAGGCGCTGGAGCTGCGTCAGTGGCAGAGCAAGGTCGCGGCTCTAAACTTGCTCAAGGAGCTCAGCGAGGCTGCGAGTGAGGAGGTGTCCGGCTGGCTGCCGGAGATCATGCCGATTGTCACCGAGTACGTGTGGGACACGAAGAAGCAGGTGCAGGCCGCCTCGATCGACGCGCTGATTGCGGTGTGCTCCAAGATCAACAACGACGATGTTGTGCCGCTTGTGCCCACTCTTGTGGGCGTGATTGCTCGCCCCGAAGAGACCATGAAGGCTATTGACAGCCTGCTGGCCACCACTTTCGTCGCCAACGTGGACGCGCCCACGCTTTCTTTGATTGCGCCTCTCCTGCACAAGGCTCTCCGCGACACAAGCATCCACAGCTCCTCGCTGAAGCGCAAGGCATCCAAGATTATTGACAGCATGTGCCGTCTCGTGGTGCGCCCGTCCGATGTGATGCAGTTTGTCCCCCTGCTGCTCCCGCAGCTGGAGACCGCCATTGACCGTTTGATCGATGAAGAGGTCGTCGGGGCTGCTAAGGAGGCGCGTGCCCACCTTGTGCACGCTGCCGGTGACGGCGAGGCCATGGAGGAGGACCCTATTGAGATCCGCAAGAAGCTGGAGTCTGACATTCTGACTGCGTTCACTGATACCCTGGACCGCCCGACGCACCCTGGTCTGAACGACTTCACGCTAGAGTACGTGACGGATGTGTGCACGGAGCTGGCCACCCAGAACCGTGGATCGGAGTGGCGCACCGTTGTGATGGCTTACTTGCAGCCGCACATGCATGACACGGATGCTGAGCTCATTTGCGACGCTCTGCGTGCTGCTGGCGGTGGTCTCGGCGAGGAGCGCGAGAAGTCCACGGACCCAAACGACGTTTGCGATCTGGACTTCTCACTGGCTTACGGTGGTAAGATTCTGCTTCGTAATGCCCGTCTTCGCTTGACTCGCGGACACCGTTACGGTCTTATTGGTAAGAACGGTGTGGGTAAGACTACGCTTATGCGCAACTTGGCTTCGGGTGCCATTGAGGGCCTCCCGGAGACGCTGCGGTCGGTGTACGTGCAGCACGAGGATATCGTTGAGAGCCAGGGAAGCCTGCTGGAGTCCATGTGCAAGGCCCCGGAGCTTTCTCACCAGACCCCCGACGTCGTTGAGAAGACCCTGACCGACATTGGTTTTACGCAGAAGATGCTTGACGGCGACATCGATGAGCTGTCTGGTGGTTGGCGCATGAAGCTGGCGCTGGCTCGCGCTATGCTGTACAATGCCGACGTTCTGCTGCTGGATGAGCCGACGAATCACCTGGACGTGCACGCCGTGCAGTGGCTGGTGGACTACCTGAACTCCCTAGAGACGATGACCGTGTTGCTAGTTTCCCACGACACCGGCTTCCTCGACAACGTGTGCACGGATATTTTCCACTACGAGGCGAAGAAGCTGGTGCTCTACCCAATGACGCTGTCCAAGTTCGTTGAAATTCACCCGGAAGCGAAGCACTACTACGAGCTGAAGTCGTCGGACATGATTTTCAACCTTCCTGAGCCTGGTCGTCTGGAGGGCATCAACTCCATGACTCGTCGTATCTTGACGCTGGATAACGCCACCTACACATACCCGGGCGCCTCCAAGCCTCAGCTGACGGACGTGTCTGTGAAGCTGTGTTTGGCCTCGCGTGTGGCTGTCATTGGTGTCAACGGTGCTGGCAAGTCGACGCTGATCAAGATGATTGTGCAGGAGACGTCGCCCGACACGGGAACCTTCTGGAAGCACCATGCCGTGCGTGTGGCTTACGTGGCCCAGCACTCGTTCCATCACGTTGAGAAGCACCTCGACAGCAGTCCGGTGGAGTACTTCCAGTGGCGTTTCGGTGGCGAGAACGGCATCGATCGCGAGCTTGGCGACCACGTAAATCTGCAGCAGACGGAGGAGGAAAAGAACCTCGTCGGCAAGAAGCAGGGCCAGGTCGAGAAGATTGTGTCTCGTACTAAGGGCAAGCGTGGCACGCTCGAATACGAGTGTAAACTTGTGGGCATGACGGAGCGTCACAACAAGCGCTACACGCTCGAGCAGCTCCAGGAGATGGGTCTGGGCGCTCTCGCTGAGGCCGAGGACATCCGTCAGGCCACGTTGGCCGGCGGTCTGGACCTTCGCCCGCTCACGACAAAGGAGATCCAGCGCCACCTGGACGACTTCGCGCTGCCTGCCGAGTTCGGCACCCACGGCAAGATCCGCGGTCTGTCGGGTGGTCAGAAGGTGAAGCTTGTCATCGCCGCTGCCATGTGGAACCGTCCGCACTTGCTGGTGCTGGATGAGCCGACGAACTACCTGGACCGAGCTGCACTTGGCGCCCTGGCCGACGGCATTCGTCAGTACGCTGGCGGTGTCATTATGATTTCCCACAGTGAAGAGTTCTACAACTCGCTGTGCACGGAGAAGTGGTTGGTGGAGTCTGGCCGCTTGACCATCATCGGCGAGGCCCAGGAGAAGGAGTACCGTGCCGGCGGTGGCCGCAAGGTGGTCGAGGAGGAGCCTGAAGAGGAGAAGAAGGTGGGCAGCAACATCAACGGATCGATGAAGCGCACGAAGCTCACGAACCCCAAGACGCTGCGTCCGCTGAGCAAGCAGCAGATCCGCAAGCTGAGCAAGCTGTGTAAGGCTGCGGGTGTGTCCTTCGACGACTACGTGGACGGCCTCACGCGTGAGAGCCCGGAGTGGAAGTGGCTGTAAGCGATAGACTTAACTTACTATTGAACCAATAGACAACGACACTTTGTACGTGCAGCAGTGCCAGTGTATCTCCGTCCAGGGAAAAGCTCACAGAGCAACTCCATGATGCAAGTCAAGGCCGAGCTGAGCCGGTAGCACGGATTCTCGACTCTTCGATTCATCGAGTTGGGTGCATCTGGCCACCGTTTGCCTCGTCGCGAGCCACAGCACCAGGCGCCAAGCGGAAGCTCGTCCCCATCATCACACAAGTGACGAAAGCACAAGGTACACAAACTACCCTTGACTGGACAGTAACGGTGCATTGTTTCCAGCGCCAATGAGTCCAAGTCGGAGTCACAGTCCACCGGCTCGCCGCCGCCGGTCTCCCAGCCGCAGCAGGAGCCGCAGCAACGAGCGGAGACCGAGTCGGCGCAGTCGCAGTAGGAGCCCCGTGGACAGCCGCGCCGGCCGCAGACGGAGTCGCTCTCGGAGCGCGTCGCCACGCTCCGGGGACGAGGAAAAGCACCGCAAGCGGCACAAAAAGCACTCGAAGAAGGCCAAGAAAGAGGAAAAGAAGCGTCACAAGAAGCACAAACACAAGAAGACCGAAGAGGATGCAGCCACGACTCTGCCAGCTTCAGATTCTACTGCAGAGCCCGAGGAGGTGCAGGAACAGCCGGCGACATCGGCGCCGGTCGATGTCAGGAGCTTTTTCGAGCATCTCCAGAAGCAGGAGGCGGCCAAAGAGCCCGTAGGGACCGTGCATGCCCGCGGACTCCCTGCACCCGTGCCTGCGACGGCCATCTCGACGTCGGACAAGTGGGAGTGCAGCAAACCAGGCTGCGGTCACATGAACTCCAAGCACGCGCCGGCCTGCAACAAGTGCGGGGCCATGAAGCGACTTACCGAGTGGCGATAAAGAGTAATGGCTTCCCTTTGCCTAGATATATGTTAAACCCATCATGGCTTTTGCACGGCAAAATCGAATGTGACCATCGCCTTCCTAGGGCGATGCACCCGAACTTTACAGATAGCATTTCAAGCATTTGCCGGCACTTCCCGGGCCGAGACACCCGAAAACTATACAGACAGCAGTGCAACCACTGGCAGGCGAGCGACGAGCTCGCTTCAACGAAGGCGGTGCGAGCACTGTCGATGGCGAGTGTCATCGCCGGAGAGGCACAAAGTGTTGGATTTTCTTCGCTCTACTATCCGGTCGCAGCAGCCCCTCGCTCGCTCGAGCGCTGCGTGGATGATACTGCAGACACCGAACGTCGCAGGGGACGACGCTGCTTGTCCGTGATTTATGGACACCGGTCGTACTGATCGAGTCCGGTAAGCTTCAGAACTCCAGAACCCAGAAAGCAAAGTCGGCGGCATGTCCAATGTTGGAACAGCCGACAAAATCCCGCCCGAATCCAGCTGCGAGGAGAAAAATTCCGCCCCTGTGGCTCACGCCCGCGTGCTCCTTCCATCGAGTGGCGGTGCAGCCTGACACGTCTGGCAAAAGTCTCAATCCTACAGCCACATCTCACTTGATGCAAATAGGCACCTTTTTAGTCTCCAGCATCTCGGCCTCAGTATGGCCGCGTCGTACTTAGCCGCGTCCACTCTTTTTTCTCCCGCTCCCTTCAGCTTTTGGCCAGTCTCGGATATCGTCTCCATCGCTCAGAGTCACCAGTATCATGAGCGACGGACAGATCCTGCGCACGGGCGTGCTGTTCAAGAAGGGCTCCGGCACGGGCCCGTTCGGCCGCAAGAACTGGAAGCCGCGCTACTTCGTGCTCACGCCGGCGCGCCTGCAGTACTTCACGTTCGAGGACGGCGAGCTCAAGGGCGAGCTGAGCCTGCAGGGCTGCGACGAGGGCGTGCTGGAGGTCATGCCGGCCGACAGCATGAAGACCGGCAGCTCCGCCTCCACCATCTGGCGCATCGCCATCAACGCGCCCGAGCGCCGCCTGCTCGTGGCCGCCGGCACGGAGATGGAGATGAACGACTGGGTGGACAAGCTCGTCATGGCCTTCCGCATCAACGCGGGCCAGCCGCCCATGCAGCGCGCGTCCATGCCGGCGCCCGCCTCGGCCAACGGCGCCATGGCCAGCAACGTCAACAGCAACCCGTCCATCCGGGACTTCCAGAACTTCTCGGTGCCGCGTCGCGGCCTGAACCAACGCCACAGTGTCGGCGCCGAGATGCGTCCGGACGAGCAGGAGATGCTGCTGCATGCGCAGGCCGAGAGCGCCAAGCAGCAGCAGCTGGAAGAGCAGCGACTCGAGGAGGAGCACAGACAGGAGGAACTCAGACAGGAGCAGGCGCTCCGTCGCCAGGAGGAGGAGCAGCATCGCCAGGCCCAACAGGACGCCGAGATGCGCAGGCAATTGGCGGCGCAGCAGCAGAGAGAGCAGGAGGAGGCTGCGGCACAGGAGGAAGCTGCTCACGCTGCGGCGCTGGCGGCTGCGGAGGAACTGCAGCGCCAGGAGGAGCAGGAGAAGCAGGCGCAGAAGGAACGCGAGATGCAGAAGCAGAAGGAGCTTGAGATGCAGCAAGCGATGGAGCTGCAGCGCGCGCGGGAGGCGGAAGAGGCAGCGCGTCTCCAGCATGAGCAGGAGCAGGAAGCGATTCGAAACCAGCGACTCGCAGAAGAGCTGGCCATGCAGGAGAAGCTTAAACCGCAGCAGGGTGAGGATTTGCTCGAGCTGCAGCGTCGCCAGAAACGCGAGGAGCATGCGCGCCAACGCGCCGAGCGCGAGAAGGCTATCAAGCTGCAGATGCAGCAAGAACAAGAGCAGGAGGACCTCGCGTTCCGCATGACCCAACAGATGAACTCGCACTTCAGCGTCGACGACGATTCGGATGAGAGTGACAACGAGCCGGAAAAATCGCCGTCCTCGCCTGTAGTTGCATCGGGTCCAATGAACAGCGGTGGCCTGAACGAGGCGGACGCGGCGCGTCTGTCAGCGTCGGCAGCACCCGCCACTGCACCGCGCTCGTCGCTGGTGGGTGACGTGAAGCGGGAGATGATTCAGAAGCAACAGCTGGAGCACCAGCGGCGTCGCGAGGCTGCGCTTAAGCAGGAGCAGCAGATGCGCGACAGCGAGTGGCGCCAGCAGCAGGTAGAACTGGAGCAGCAGCGCGCCAAGATGGAGGCCTTGAACGTGCGTGAGGCTCCGCGCGAGGTGGAAGTGGCTCCTCGCGAGATCGAAGTAGTGCGACGGGCGCCCGTGAAGAAACCAGCGGCGCCGCCCGCCGCACCCATGGAGAGCTTCGAGTTTTGAGGAGCTACGCCATGACACGATACGCACGTCTCGCATCTGATTAAGGTAATTGAGGGAAGGAAGTTAGGGTATGTTGAACGGAGACTCGTTTAGGTATGAACCGCATTGTGTTAGCTGTTGCCTTTGCATTTGTGAGTTGCCTTTGCATGTGTGCTGCCTTGCATGCGTTGATAGTTGCTACAAAGTGGTGCAACATACTCAGCCCAAGTGCTTCGGCGGAGCTTGAAGTTGCGGGGTGTTGTCAATCATGGTGCAAACTGGCCGGCTCGGTCTGCCATTGCCATTGTTGCCACCATCACTGCGACGGTTGCCTCCGATGCATTGAAGTGCAACTGCAATTGGCGTCTGGATCAAACTCTGGCAGTTTGCACTGAGGAGTGCAACTTGTTGCTGTGCAAACAGCGCTGAGGAGGGACCGAGGCGGTGTATGCGAAGTGTGACGTGCGACGTGGGATTGGCTGGAAAATCGCTGGCGCACTTGACCATTGGCCAAAACAAAAAAGAATTGCAACAGCGCAGGAATCTGTCGGTGTGCCACCATGGCGGATCCGCAGCAAGACTTGGCGGCGCTGGCCGCGCGCGCGACCGAAAGAAGCGGCAGTTCGAATATTTCGTCGCCGCTCGTGCTGCCCGGAGAGCGCAGTCAGTATCCTGTGAATATGGCGGTGGATTTCACTCGATTGCGGGTGCGCAACGGCAATTAGAAGTTTCGACACTTGTGCACATCGCACACAGTGTTGCAAGGCTTTGGGAGGAGTTCTAATGCCTTGTTGCAACTTTTGCAATGATGTCATGTGTGTATGTGTGCAGCCCAACGCGTTGCGCAAGTATTTGGCGTTCCACGGCATCCCAGAGACACCGGGCAGCTCTCGCGAGCAACTGGCAGTTACTGTTGCCAGGTTAGTTGCTCTGCAACTGGCGTCTCAAATTGTTGTTGCACTCATTTTGCTTGCACTTTGGGGTTGGTTTTTGCAATTGTTTGCTGTAACTCAGGCACTTCAACCAAGCATGCAAGAAGACAGATGAAAGCTCCAGTATCACGTCTTTTGTGACTTATGTACGTAGTATCAGCTTGTGGCAACGAAATTAACTGATCTCAGTTTAATGCAAACAACGTTGTGGCGATTTGTAGCTCACGGGATCGAGTGATACTGTTGAAGCCGCTGAGTTGCTGCGAGTTCGTCCAGTGCACCGGATCAAGCACGAGTTTGACGGGGACGATAAGGAGAACCAAAGCCGACAGGTGACGCTCAATAATGATGAAGATGTTGAGGCTGTATTAGCCGAGGAAGATGTTGACGATCTGTACGACTACGGCCAAGAGGACGGAGTCGAATTAGGAGGCGAGATGCGTCCATTCGTAGTGAAGAAACGGCGGCCAGTGGCTATATCAGTCAAGGACAAAGGACTTCGCTACGGAAATGGTCGCGGACGAGCAAATAGCGATGTTGGGGCGACACAGAAGAAGAAAAAACGAAAAGGACGGCTATACTGCATTTGCAAGGGCGAAAGCTTTGGCGACATGATCGCGTGCGACAACAAAAAGTGTCTTGATCGATCTAATTGGTACCACATGGGTTGTGTGAGCCTGGATCCATTAGAGGAACCACCTGAGATTTGGTACTGCCCTGCTTGTCAGGAAAACGACTCGGCAGATATCCCAGAAAACCGTAAGTGATCTAGATCGTCTAAAGGAGGCTGTATCTTATTGACTGAAAGTTTGTGTTGCAATTCAACGTACATACTGTATAGAATACCGGAAACCTGTTGCGAGCGTCACATACGGAGATATGATCTCGCATGCATTAACCGTTCTGCCTGGCGGCAAAGTACGTGTCCAACTTGACATGGATACGTAGGTGTAGCCATTTCAGTGGTCGCGCTGACTGACGACTGGTGTACTGTGTGCCCAGGGTTCCTTTAAGGAGATCTGCGATTTCGTCGAGATTGAATACGAGAGCCAACTCAACTGGAAGCTGGAGAGGTACACTCGCCAGCTTACGTGTCGATGACGAATAACTGTGGATCTGACCTTGTTTTGTACTGTGGTAATTGGTGCTTGGGTCAGCGATCAGCGCAAGTCACCAGTGTGGAAATCTTCAGTTCGCAAGATCCTCTTCTCCAACGTCCGGTTTCGGAAACACCCTGCGGAAAAAGGCATGTTCTGCCTGGCAGCATGAGTAAGACTACCTACTACGCCTATATTGGCTGTTTTCGCTGTCGCGTTGCCGACGTCAAGTGCCAGTCGCAACCTGTTCGCTTTCATTTCCTGTAGCGTTCCTGTCCTCAACTACATCAACTACAATCAACTTGCTTAATTTACGACATGCGTGACCTCATACATAGCAGACTCAAGCAATATTTTCATAACCAGCAATGCAAACAAGCACAGCCACAGCGCGAGCAGTGTATTCTTCGCACCTTATCGCAACATCAACACAGCGAGCTGATAGTAAAAGGGAGGGGGCAATTGATCGCCGCTCTCTTCTCTTTAGCACCTACGGGACGAAGAACCAGCCCGACCACAGCGTCGTATGGAGCTCACACATCGCCACAGCAGAAGATCGCGCCATGTCCGCTAGTTCTGTCTCGCGCCTCGCCGTCTACGGGTCGTTGGGGTCGAGGTCGGGCATGTCTTCGTCGTCGCTGTCGCTGCCCTCGTCCATCATGCCGGCCGCGTTCTGCGCCGCCATCATCTGGTTGATGTCGAAGCCGCCGCCGCCGTTGAGCGCGCTCATGTCGAAGCCGGCCTGCTCCTCGTCCTCGTCCTCGTCCACGAACTTGCTCCAGTCCACCTTGACGTTGGTCTTCTCCAGGTTCTTGTCGGCCAGCAGACGCGGCCAGAACTCCTCGTCCTGGTTCTTCTTGACGATGTGGAAGTGCAGGTTGCGGTCCGTCTTGGCCCAGATGCTGTCCTTGGACTCCACGTCCACCTCCTTGAAGAAGTCCAGCGTCACCTCGTACAGCTGGCCGTTGCTCGTGCCCCTGCAAAAAAGAGAAAAAGAAAAGAGTTTTGCACTCCGGTTAGACCCTTTGGCAACTAATTGGCCCATTTTCTCCTCGCAAGATCTTGCCACGTACTTGAACGTGAGGTTCTTGCTGCTCAGCGTGACCTTCTCGTCCTTGACGTCCGGCAGGTCCACCGTCACGTACAGCGCCTCCTTGCGCTGCGCCCACTTGACGGGCGCCCACAGAGCCTTGGTGTCCGACATGATCTCGTCTAAAAGAGTCTCCTTTTGCGGGAAGCTTTTTGATTCTGACGCGGCAGGATTCGAGAACGTCTGGCCGCAAGGCGCGGTGTGGGCCACACCACGCGCGCTTTTCTCGAACTTTTGCATGCCTTAGGGTGGTTTTGCAATGACGCAGCGCAGGTTTTGCACTTGGCAGCGATGGCGATGGCGCTGAGTGACGACCCGCGCACCACTTGCCGCGCCTCCTCCACTTTGGACCGCAACAAGCAACTCTATGGCGCCGCAAACATGCTGTCCGCCGATTTGTCCAGTTGCTGGAACTCGGCGCAGGGCAGTCCGCAACAAGTGCAAGTGATGTTCCACAGAGTGGTGGACGTTGCAAAACTTGCCATCATGTTCCAGGGAGGATTCGTCGGACAAGACGTGCAAATGCACGTCAAAAGGGCAGCAAGCACCGAGCAATGGGAGGAAGTTGATGTGGACGTGGACCCGGAAGACTCGAACGACTTGCAAGAGTTCCAGTGCCCACTGAAGCAGGTGGAGGCCATTGCACTCACGTTCCAGCGCAGCACCGACTTCTACGGGCGCGTGGTGATCTATCGACTGGAAGTTCGAGGCGATGAAGTGTAGCTAGAGACAGTAAAGCAATTGCACTGCAACTGATGTGGCCGGTGAAGTTTTGACGACGAATTTGATGTGTTGATTTTTCAGTGAACCTTCGCAACTTTTTGACTGACTACTTACCATTTACATGCATCTTACGCATTTATACACGACGCGCTTACTACCGACACGTACTCGCTACACACGCAACTTATCTGGCACATTTGCTCTTAAAACACAACGCTTGCCTGCGGCGTAGCGGACGCCGAGGCTCTATTCCTCTATCACAGCACCGCTTCATACGAGGGACTGGCTCCAGTAGAACATGAGAGCGTCCTCGCGCAGCATGATGAGGTTGTGCTGGTACTTGGGCAGCGAGTGCACTGCCTGTGAGTCGCGGCTGAGTTCGTCCACGAACTGGGAAGTAATTTTTTCGCGCTCTTTGTTGGATAAGCACACGTCCCGCAGGGGGTGGAATACCACTTGGGTTTGGACATCGTCTTGGGCTTCGCTGTAGAATCCAAGCTGTAGTGATGCAATGCACAATAGTTAGAATCCGATTCGATGTTTCTGTATCCTGCAATAAGCGACGTACCATGCGTTGGAATTGATCGAATGCAGGCAGACCAAGTTTCTGCTCCTGCGCATCAGTGTACATCCGTGCCAGAATGTAGAACACCTGGTCTTCTTCATTTGGCGACTCTGCTGCGCCACCCTCCAGACCGCTGAACTCGCCTAGAAGTTGAGAGGCGCCCTTGTCATACTGGTCTAGGTTGATACCCATGCTGGTCATCTCATTGAAGAGTGATGTACCAATAACTCCGCCAAATGACGACCCCTCTTGCTGATAGTTTTGAGGCTGCTGCTGCTGAGGGTCGAGCGCTGGATCATCCTCTACTGCAGTGTTCTTGTTCATGAACAGCTTTTCAGTGCCGTTTCCCATCATCTCCATTTGGTTGTGGAACGCGTTACTCTCGAACAAGTTACCGCTGCTAGAGGTGGATCCTTCCTGCCCGCCGTTTCCCGGCATGCCTCCTTCTGTCGTGACCTTGTTCATATACGGAGAAATGGTCATGGACGGACGCTGAGTTGACGATGAAGCGACAGCAGCTAACGTCTTTGGTGATGCGTCTTCCGGCTTTGACGTGATGTTAACTGTGTTTTGCTGTACGTTCAGCGAGGATGAATCGCCCATCGTGCCGTTGCCGTAGCTGTTGGTGCTAGAAGTCTGCTGTGCACTCATACCCATACTCATTCCAGAGCTCTGCTCAGCCAACTGCTGGTATGTTGCGTACCCACGCTGCTGCTGTTGCATCTGCTGCTGGTTCATGGGCGTTCCTTCCATTTGAGAACGGTACATCATGTTGCCATTGCCTCCGTTGGGGGAGAACACACACTGCGGGCTGTGGGAAATCGCTGGCCCTGCCGCTAGCATATCCACGTCATTCAACCGCCGGCATTGAGGACAACGGTAGATAGGTCGTGCCGTGTTCATGGAACCGTCCGGGTTAATCTCAAAGCCACCAAGCGCCCACTCCACCGCACCAGGGCTGTTAGCAGCTCCAGCACCAGGGGCCTGCACGGACGCCTGCTGGTTCTGTGGCGTCTGAGGTTGCATGGGGGACACAACGCTGGCGTTGGGCTGCATCAAGTGACTGCTCCAGGACATGGACGCCATGGGCTGCTGGGGTTGCTGCTGCTGCATCATTCCATACCCCATGCCACTGCTCGTTGCCATGTACTTGCGAGCGCGCTGCGGGTGCGGTTCAATCATCATACCGGCTCCATTCATCCCTTGCGGGGAAGTCTGCGCGCCCCCCATGCCCATGTACGGGGTGCGCGGAGTTCCAGCAACGCTCCTCGGCGACGCACGCATTCCGTAAACGCCCGAGGCTGCAGCAGCTGCTGCCGCCGCCGCCTGGGCATTGAGCTTTCGCTTGTTTCGCTTGGATCGGATCGCAATCACTGATGTCCGCGTCGGCGCAATATCTTGAAACATGGAGCTGCCGTCCTGTTGCTCCGGGCCAATCTCCAGCATGAATGACTGTCCCTGGTGGTTCTTCGACACGTCGTCGATTCGGAACGAGATGGTCACGCGGCCGTGCGTCATGTTGGGTCTCATGTCCGGGAAGAGTCTCAAGATGCTCTGGTTCAGCACGGTGTTGCCGGACTCGTACAGCAGTCGCACGTCCAGCGGCACGACGCGGTCCTCGAGATACGCTCCCGGCGCTGGGACGAGGGTCAAGGCCACCGTCATGCACTTCTCGCGTCCTCCCTCGTCCTTGAACCAGACGTCGGGGGGCTGCGTCACCACCTGCAGCTTCTCCTTCACGACGTTCACAGGCGCGGAAAAGACGGACTCGATGTCGGCGTCGGCGCTGCGCACCTCGAGACAGAAGTTGCGGCCGTCGCACGTGGCCGTGAGTGTGTGCAGACTCATGGACAGCAGCGCCAGCCCCGTGGTGGGGTCGATGTGGGCCTCGGAGGCCAGTCGCAGCACGGCATCCTGGTCCTCCACCAGGTCGTAGGTGTCGTGGAAGCGCAAGGACACTTGCAGCGGCTTGTGGACGCTACGGAGGACAAGGGGGATGGGGGTCAGCGCAAAAAGTAACGGTCGGGAGGACGCCCCAAGACGTACCCGGTGACCTTGGCCTTGTGGTCGTCCACGAGCTTGACGGAGGCCTGAAAGCTCACGTTCTGGTACACGTACGTGGGCACCTGCTCCGCGAACACCAGACTCTGCGGAAGCGTTTGCGCGTGCGTGAGAAAAAAAGCCGTTGCACCGGCAGTTCGCGGCGCGACTTACCTGCGGCATGGCTAATCTCGAAGTGGCCGCGCGCACTTGAGGTTGGCGCTCGTGCTCGGTGGAGACGCGCTTTCTCCTTTTTGCGTTGTGCTGGTCGTCGCGCGCGAGCTGCAACGCCACAAACGGCCGTCCCACGGACCGTGCGAGGCTTCACGGGGCGATCGCGGCGAGAGTGAAAGTCTGCGAGGGCCGTTCGCGCCGCTGGGGGGGAGGGAGGCGAAGGCCAGAGGCTCGTCTCTTCCTGCCGCGCTCTTTGTCGATTTGGGGTGTGCGCGGCACGCGCTCACTCTGCAAAGTGCCGGGCGAGAAAAAATACAGTCAGCGCGGCCAGCTGGCGCCCAGAGATAGGTGCGCGCTCGAAACGGTTTTTCGGCCCCCGCACGACACAATTTGCACTGCAGAACAGCAGGGATTTGGTGCTCGCGCTGCTGGGGGGCGCCACGTGCTGCGGACTGCCAGACGCGCTGGCGGCTGCGGCGCGCGGCAACTGCGGACTGCACGTCGTGTTATCTGCACGATGGATAGGGCCGGCGCTCTATAAGTACCCGTGCCCTTTCGGTCCTTTCCGAGGTTCTTATTGGCGGAAAGCGAGGTGGGGCTAGGTTTCATTCTCCAATGCTGACTTGCGAGTTGCCTTTTTCGCGCCTGTGGGCCTGCATTCGGCGCCCGAGCCTGGGCTTTGTGGAAAAGCTTGCCTGCAGCGATTCGCGGCGAGTTACTGTGTCTACGTCGAGCGCATTGCAGACTGCAAGGTTACTTCTACAGAAGCCGCTTTCCTCCGCTTTGCGATTGACTGGGCTTTCCGAGTTTTCCTCGCCCAAAGCTCGTCAAAGTCAAAGATTTCCTTTCGCACGCAGACCCGCATACGTTGAAGCTATCAGTGGTCTTGACATAAGCAATCTTGCCTGACTGGTAGTTTGCCAATCGCGCTGAAGCCGCCTGAACACGATGCGGCGCGCTGCGTCAGGGGAGACCACGAGATGATCGATGCGTCTGGCGTCGCGGAAAGCAGCAGGAACCGGGGCGCAAGATGCAATCCCAGCGTGCTTGAATAGGCCGTGTAAAGGATGGCTACGCGCGCTGCAGCTCCCGAAGGTGCAGCCTGCGGCGCGCCATCGTCGAGGCGCAGCGTAGCCTTACTAACGCAGGCTGCGCCGCAATTCGGGCCAACCTCACCGCCGAGAGCGTCGCTCTTCGTAGGGCTGGGCATGCTCGCAACGCAGCTCGGCTCGAAAAGCGCGTGCGACGGCGCCATGAGTAACGAGCGCAGCCCGAGGCTTGCATACATAACACGCCGAGACGTGGAGCAGATAGCCGTGACGATTCCTTCGCGTTGGATGCACGGCCCGCGCTGCGTCCGGGACGCAGAGCTGCTCGATACCGCGTCGTTTGCCCCGTCGGGTGACAAAAACCACACCGGCAACAGCTACGAGGTGACGAATGCCTGGTGTCGACACCGTCGAGCGTCGTCGGGGCTGTGACGAAGGGACCCGGTGTGCGCAATGTGCAGGCGCGAGCTTTCCCGCGGCTCACACTCTTTTGCGTCAGCTTCGACTGAGACTGGAAAACCCTTGGGTCTGACGGCATTGCACCTGCAAGTGCAAGTGTCGTCTGGATCGCGAGCGCCTCTGTCAACAACTTCAGGCGGTCGTCGTTGGCGACCGCGAGGAAAGCTTACGAAGTTCACGGACGGTTGCATGTTGACGGGCGCACCAAATCGCAAGCGTACACATGCAAAGCGCGGGTGACGCTCGAGCGAGTATGACGGCCAGGCACCGCCCGAGGTAGCGCAGCCTGTAACAACTTGCATATGGTACAACGCATTGCGAGCGTCTTTCCAACAACGCTTGGGCGTGCTAGCGGGCCAGCAGGCCTCGGCGTCAGCATGACGAAGGTCGCACCACCTCGCCCGTGATTGCACATGATTGCAAATGTAGCGCGGCAAAAGTGTACATATAGTTGGTCGCAAACGCAAGTCGTGGGCACACGCACACTACCCTGACGAACAATCGCCAAAAGCAAGTGGTCGCGAAATTGAAGCGGTATAACGCGACGCACTATTGCGAAGGCGAAATCCACCGTGTGACTTTTCTTGCCTGCACCGCCAGCACTGACGCCAAGCACAAGTACCTCGGTAGTGCAGGTGTGGTGGCCGGAGCCTTGGCACAACATCCATCGAGTTGCGTCGAAACTCAACTTGGCGTTCTCTTTTTTCTTGGTGGATTTTCGGGAGTTTTTCTAGAATGAGACAGGCAACGTTGAAGCCACATACTTCCAGCAGGTGTGCACAAGTCACAGCTTCGCTTGCGACAAGGCTGCTCCGACCGATCCGCTGTTGGACACTCCGCCCTCGACCTTGGGGGTGTCATTGCAGAATTTACCATACACAGCAAAGAGCTCTCATCAGCGAGAACAAACTAGCAAGCCAAGCAAGCACCGCGGCGAATGTGCCTCCCTTTCCCGCTTGACGACGAACTATGTAGCTGTCTGGCCGGCGCAGCCTGCGCTTCGTGTTGCCTTGCCGGCGCCCAGGCAGCCGAGGAAGACCGCTATCGGCGTGAGTACTACTCGCCTAGGCATGTGTACGTCCAACCAGTTGTCGTGAAGGAGTACTACCCGCCACAACACGGATACCCCTACGCCCGACCTGTGGACAAAGTGTGATAGAACGGGTGATCGGGCAGCGAAGTCACGCATACTGCGCCATTGGCGTCGATGCGAAAAATGCTTGATGCCACAATATTGACACAAGGCGAAGGAATTGTGCACCCGTCCGCAGTCGAGAGAAGACTAGCCGAGGACTATTTTATTTTCATTTATTGTCAAGAAACCGAACTAATAGAAATGAAATATACGGCTTGAAGACGATTCTGGCTTACTCTGCATTTCTTGGCCGTGGTGTGAAGGTGTAATAGAGAATCCGTCCATAGTGAGTGTATTCCATCGTGAGTACCAAACCTCCGACAGCTGTTGAGACACTTCGAATCACCAATCCTTTGCGTTCATTTAGAACCGCACGCCACAATCCCATAAACAACTCGTGGGTACGTTGGACGGTAGGTAAGACTGTAGGTAAAAATCCAAAGACTGCGTTGACTTGGACATGGCTACATGGCTTCCACCCGCCACAAGCGGTGCTGCTTCGATTAATTCGGAAGCCGTGTGGGGCAATGCATCACTTCGCAAGTTTCCCTCCAAACCTCACTTCAGACCCAACCTACTAAGCCAAGATGTGCTGCGACGACATTCTCTGCTTCGCCTGTGGAGCTTGCTGCACTGCGTGCTGCATTCGCGCGAGCGACGAGTCCAGCCACGATCAACATCGCCGCCGTTCGACAACGAAGACGAACGTAGTCTACGTTGCACCAGTTACTGTTTCTCGGGGACCACCTCGGAAATTCATACGTCAGCACGGCCGTCGGTCCACCTACGGCCGCCACCCCCAGTGTGGTAATGTGATCAATTAGCATGTCCTTATAGTTTACTAAGTCAAAGACAAAATGAACGTATTATCATAGTTGTATTTACCTAGCGCTTAAAAACCGTGGCATCATGAGCTCCGTCTTACACATACTAACAGAAGACGTTCCGAAGAAGCGGAGCGCAGAACTACTAAAACACGCGTTAGAAATGTAACACTCCACATACTAAGTAAGCAACAAAACCACCATTTACGCAACATTGACGAACAAATCCCATTCAACGATTTAGACTTATTACTACCCCAAAACCAAGCGTATGCAGTACTTCACGCGTCGACAATTAAACTCTACACTTCTATTAGTTCGGTTTCTTGACAATAAATGAAAATAAAATAGTCCTCGGCTAGTCTTCTCTCGACTGCGGACGGGTGCACAATTCCTTCGCCTTGTGTCAATATTGTGGCATCAAGCATTTTTCGCATCGACGCCAATGGCGCAGTATGCGTGACTTCGCTGCCCGATCACCCGTTCGATCACACTTTGTCCACAGGTCGGGCGTAGGGGTATCCGTGTTGTGGCGGGTAGTACTCCTTCACGACAACTGGTTGGACGTACACATGCCTAGGCGAGTAGTACTCACGCCGATAGCGGTCTTCCTCGGCTGCCTGGGCGCCGGCAAGGCAACACGAAGCGCAGGCTGCGCCGGCCAGACAGCTACATAGTTCGTCGTCAAGCGGGAAAGGGAGGCACATTCGCCGCGGTGCTTGCTTGGCTTGCTAGTTTGTTCTCGCTGATGAGAGCTCTTTGCTGTGTATGGTAAATTCTGCAATGACACCCCCAAGGTCGAGGGCGGAGTGTCCAACAGCGGATCGGTCGGAGCAGCCTTGTCGCAAGCGAAGCTGTGACTTGTGCACACCTGCTGGAAGTATGTGGCTTCAACGTTGCCTGTCTCATTCTAGAAAAACTCCCGAAAATCCACCAAGAAAAAAGAGAACGCCAAGTTGAGTTTCGACGCAACTCGATGGATGTTGTGCCAAGGCTCCGGCCACCACACCTGCACTACCGAGGTACTTGTGCTTGGCGTCAGTGCTGGCGGTGCAGGCAAGAAAAGTCACACGGTGGATTTCGCCTTCGCAATAGTGCGTCGCGTTATACCGCTTCAATTTCGCGACCACTTGCTTTTGGCGATTGTTCGTCAGGGTAGTGTGCGTGTGCCCACGACTTGCGTTTGCGACCAACTATATGTACACTTTTGCCGCGCTACATTTGCAATCATGTGCAATCACGGGCGAGGTGGTGCGACCTTCGTCATGCTGACGCCGAGGCCTGCTGGCCCGCTAGCACGCCCAAGCGTTGTTGGAAAGACGCTCGCAATGCGTTGTACCATATGCAAGTTGTTACAGGCTGCGCTACCTCGGGCGGTGCCTGGCCGTCATACTCGCTCGAGCGTCACCCGCGCTTTGCATGTGTACGCTTGCGATTTGGTGCGCCCGTCAACATGCAACCGTCCGTGAACTTCGTAAGCTTTCCTCGCGGTCGCCAACGACGACCGCCTGAAGTTGTTGACAGAGGCGCTCGCGATCCAGACGACACTTGCACTTGCAGGTGCAATGCCGTCAGACCCAAGGGTTTTCCAATCTCAGTCGAAGCTGACGCAAAAGAGTGTGAGCCGCGGGAAAGCTCGCGCCTGCACATTGCGCACACCGGGTCCCTTCGTCACAGCCCCGACGACGCTCGACGGTGTCGACACCAGGCATTCGTCACCTCGTAGCTGTTGCCGGTGTGGTTTTTGTCACCCGACGGGGCAAACGACGCGGTATCGAGCAGCTCTGCGTCCCGGACGCAGCGCGGGCCGTGCATCCAACGCGAAGGAATCCGTCACGGCTATCTGCTCCACGTCTCGGCGTGTTATGTATGCGAGCCTCGGGCGCGCTCGTTACTCATGGCGCCGCCGCACGCGCTTTTCGAGCCGAGCTGCGTTGCGAGCATGCCCAGCCCTACGAAGAGCGACGCTCTCGGCGGTGAGGTTGGCCCGAATTGCGGCGCAGCCTGCGTTAGTAAGGCTACGCTGCGCCTCGACGATGGCGCGCCGCGGGCTGCACCTTCGGGAGCTGTAGCGCGTAGCTGCGTTGTTGTTGCTGTAGACGGAACGGGATTTGAGTTTGAGTGGTAGAGCTGAATTTCGTGCTGTGAGTGTTATTGCCTGCGCCAAGTAACTAAAGCTGTACATGTATCATAGCAGCGCTTCTTGTAGGGACTTCCGACTCACTCACCTAAGCATTGTCCAATTTGATTTTGCCGACACGCATCTCCTCAAAGCAAAAAGATTTTGGAGAGTTGAGAAGCATAAGCAAATCCTTGTAATGTTTGCTCAGAAAATATATTAATGGGAAGGTTGGACTGAGGCAAAATCCAAGCGTCGGCGTGGACATGACTGCAACTCACAGCAGCAGCGGAGTGAGCTATATGGCTCAGGCCTCACTCTTCAATAGCCCCACTCAGACTCGCATCTAAAGCAACTGGGTTGCCCAACTACCTCGCGATGTGCTTGGACGATATCCTCTTATTTGCTTGTGGAACATGTTGCACTTCATGCTGCATCAGCTCCAATGAACAAGTCGCGAATAGTCAAAAGCGCCGCAACTCACCCCCGAAGACGACACCCCTCGTGTATGTGGCACCAGTTAGCGTCACTCGTGGTCCACCGCAACTAAAAGGCTCCAAGCACCCAGCTCATTGATCTCAGATCAGTGATCTCACTAACTACCTAAAAATAATCTACAACCATTTATCAGCACTGCCGTTACACTAAACTGCTATAAGCTGCAGACACGTGGACCCTACAGTAAAATCCACGGGGGCGCTCCCTCACTATTGGGCTCGCTTGTTCATCTGTGTATTCACCTAACTGAAATGAGGCAAGGCATTCGATACAGCGTTTGCTTGGTCAACAAACTTGCACCCAACGCAAGCACTCAGTCAAGTTCCACGTTTTGCCATATAACGGCAAAATCAGGTGTTACCGCGGGAATCCATCGCGAGTCATTGTCGAGCTTATAGCTCTCCGCACTCTCCGAGTCACCATTTAGAAACAAGCTTCCTATCGTCATCACACCCGCTTGATCATAGCAGAATGTGCGACTCCGATTGCAACTGCGACTGCTTCGACTGTGATTGCAACTGCGATTGCTTTGACTGCGATTGGAGCAATCCAACAACCCGCCAGACTTTGTGGTGCTGCTGTGAGGCCGTTGCAGAATGCTGCGACTCCTGTCATTACTGTGACTGCGACTGTGACTGCGACCGCAAGCGCCGTAAAAACAACCCCGCAAAGAATTCATCGACCAGGAGTCCATCCGTTCCCACCAGCACTCCTGCCGTGATACCATTCGCAGTCGTTTATTCACCAACGTATGAAAAAGACACAGTGAAATCCCCAGCGCACTTCAGCTGACCGCAAACCCCCGCCCGGTATAAATAACTAGGATAGAACTAGAATTAATAAATAGCAACAAACTGTGCAAAACACTCCTTAACCTCAATGAACCTAACTAGAAAGCAAAATGCTTTCTTCACTGTTATAAACTGTAGGGGTAGAAACAATTTATCCCGATCCCATTGCTCTACCTCGACAACACGATCGACTACAGAGCAGTGTTCATGTTGTCTGGCGTAGTCGAGCACTGCTCAATACGGCGGGCTCTCCAATTGAAGAGGATGTGCGCGATGGCTGACGGATTGACCTTCGGCGAGAATGAGGTTCACCAGTATTTTTCACTTCAAAATCCGGCGCAAGATATCATAGTGTACACCAACAACGCCCTGGCATGCATTCCCAGTCCGATCAATATCAAACCTGAACAAGCCACCGACACCGCAAGTCAAACCCACACCACCAGCGGTGCCCTCGATTAAAATGAGCGCCTGTGGAAACTGTGACTGTGGCAGCTGTGACTGCGGTGGGTGCGACTGTGACTGCTCCTGTGATGGGAGCTGCTGCCATGGCTGCGGCAATGGCTGCAACAACGCCTGTGGCAATAACGGTGGCAGTGGCTGGTGCAGCAGTACCTGCACAAGTGACGACAGCAATCTTGCAAGCCGAAATGTTCCAAACAGCGCCGGTATCCCAGAAATCACTCCGTTCGCAGTTATCTTATCGCCAACCAGACTACCACAATAACCTTTACTGCATGCAGCAGTCCCAAGCTTCCAAGAGACGCCCCAACATGTCGGCGTACTATCGACAAACGATACAGCAAAAAGCTAGTCACACTAAATACATTCCCGATTTCGCTAGTGCATTCTTTTCATCTCTCGTGCGTCAGCGTACCCATTTTCACAGCTCCACGTAACACAAAATGTTAACCCATGAAGTACATGTGCTGCTTGGGCCGGAAAATCCAAAGACGGAGGAGTCCGCCTTCCGCTCTGCCACTTTGCATTCTAGCGAGCTTGACGCACGACAAGAACGACAGGCTTGGAGCGACCCAGCAAATGTGTGATTGCACTTGCAACTGCGACTGTAGCGGGTGTGACTGCGACTGCTGCGACTGTGGCTGCTGCGGCTGGACCTGCTGTGGCTGTATTGGCGACCTCACGCATTGCCGCGGCTGTGATGGTTGCACCTGTAGCAATTGCAACTACGACTGGCAGGGCAGAAACGACAGGGACAGCGCTATCGACCTCGCGAGCCGGCCACTATCAAGGGGAACAAGCATACCCGAGGTCACCCCTTTTGCAGTGGTGCTCTCTCCTCTGCATCGAAGGCACCAGCGTATTTCGGCAAACAGCCCGCGGGACCGACCCACGAAAACTAGCATACAGTAGTAACAGTAGCAGACACAGACCCACTCAATAACCTTTTAGCTTGTACGTTGAACGTGTGCTGAGCTCGAGCAGCAAACGCGCTGCAACTTGGACAGTTCGCGCTGAACACCGCTGGGTAGATATTTTCAAATCTCTCGTATATCGGCACGTGTCGCACACTCATTTCCAAAGTTCATCTTGACTATTTACAGCAGCTATATCTTAAATCCGTTTGTCATCCTTTATCACGGGAAATCCATTCTCGCAGGCTTTGATTAAAATTTATTCAGTCGCCATTCCTGCCCATCCCGCACAGAAAAACGCCTCTCCCATACAAACGCCAAGTGTGCACACGTCGCAGCGCCCAGCATAACCCGCGATCATGGTCGTTGGACAGCGCGAAAAATCCAAGCGAACACTTGCTCGAACTCCTCCCGTCTCCCCCGAAGCGCAGAGCTCGCACGCCCCACACAACCAATTCAGCCATGTGCATCCCCATTTGCATCCCGTGCGACGACGAGTTCGCCTGCTGCCTGTGCGGGTCGCTCACCGCCCTGTGCTGCTGCTGCGGAGGCGACGACCGCCGCCGCCGCCGCCACGACCACCACCACCGCCCGCCGCCGCCGGACCGCGTCGTGTACGTGCAGCCGGTCGCGGTGCAGAGAGGGCCCCCGCACCACCACGGCCACTACAACGGCGGCTACTACGACAGAGTGTGAAAACAATTGCAAGACGACGCGCAGTCGCAGAAGCTGTCCGGCGCGACGGAAGCCTGTAAAGTAGCATCACCAGCTTAGAAAACTCAAACGATTAGTCGCTGCGACGAGCACTGCAGTAGCCCTAGAATATACTTGTTGAATCCGGAGATGAATTTGTTGTTGTGCGGCTATCTGTTGCTATGCTAATTGACAGCAACCTCTTATCTGCGTTAGTTCATAGAAATCCAGCATATAGGAAGAGCTCGTGGTGTGCAAAATTGAACGGCGGTAATGCCAGCACGTTGAATAGTTCGCTTTAATCGACAGCTGGAGGACGTTGTGTCTTTTACGTGGCAGCAGCGGCACCAGAGCACAATGCACGTTTGTCACTGCATATGTTTGTGCCAAACGGAACAAATTCCGACAAAAAGCATGTCGCTGCTGGTGTTACCAGCTTTGCATGGGCTATAACGTAGGTACATATTTGCTTGGGCATCGTTTTTGAACAATAAAAAACAAGAAGCTTCAATCCAGGGTGCAATTGCTATCGGTGGCTCGCGGACGGACACCTTCGCTGTCCGAGGCACCGCTACGCCAAGTGCCAACTCATTGTCCAATTTACCATCAAGTGAACGACCACCAACAAACCAACACTTCGACCGAACACCAGTCGCAATGTGCTGCAATCCGTGCGGAGAAGATATGGCCTGCTGCCTGTGCGGATCGATAACCGCCTTGTGCTGCTGCTGCGGAGGCGACGAGAAACGCCACCGCCACCATGACCGCCGCCCTCCTCCCCCACCGGACCGCGTCGTGTACGTGCAGCCAGTTGCAGTCCAGGGTCCGCCTCGCCACCACCATCACCACCACGGCCACCACTGCTAGAACGACGAAAACCGGCCGGACAAGGTGCACGTTGAACTCAACGATAGACCCAGCTTCGCCAGTGTACAACTAGTACCCTACAATACATTTTGAGACTACAGGATTCCGTGGACTTGAGTTATCAGATAAACACCTCACACACTTACAGGAACATGTACGTACAGCAAGCTTACTCAATGGTGGGCCAGCAATGATTGCCAGACCTCCTTGGTGTTGCTTGCTGTCGCGTCAACCGTGAAGCTCAAACTCTCGACCAGCAGTTTCCTGCAAAAACTGAGCGAGTTGTTTTCCCGGCTCATGTCTCGAGATGCTCACACGTCACAGATGCTTGTGATCGGCATCGCTGCGCTCAAAATCCATACGCCCGCTGCCATGTGCACCCACGCCTCCGGCTCAATTGCATGCTGCTGATCCGGTCTCCCATTCCTCAATCGCCCTCAAACACCGAGGCACCAAGCACCAGAAAAGTCGAGATGTGCATTCCGTGCTGCTGTGACGACGGACCCGACGATGGTTGCTGCGGTCCTTGCTGCGACTGCGGTGGTCCCTGCTGCGGAGACTGTTGCGGAGATTTGGACTGCTGCCTGTGCGGAGCTTTGACTGCGTGCTGCTGTTGCAGCGGTGGTCGCGACCGCCACGACCGGGGCCCACCTCCGCCTGAGCGCGTCGTCTACGTGGAACCAGTTGTCGTTCAAGGCCCCCCACCCCAACGTGGATACTACTAAGCAGAGGACCGGAGTCGAAAAGATCGAGTTCAAGACACGGCCACTTGCCACTGCATGTACATTAAAACAGCTCGAACGAAAGCGACGACAAGAAGCAACGAAATAGAGCTTTGAAACTGAACTTGAGCTTATGCTGCGTTGCGTAGGCCTCATCAAATTATTAAGCAAACAGGTCGGCACTCGAGCAATTCTTCAATACCCCCAACACAAGGTTTCTCGTGCGCTACTACAAGTCGTTGGTCTCAAGTTGCAACGACAGCGTACGTGTATGTAAACAGCTATCTTCGCCCGAGGACCGCCTCGGTGGTGAATGAATGAACACTTACACAGCCCAGCAGCCATCATGCAGCAACACCAGCAGCTTGTGAAAGGGCTTCCAGTTCTTGAAGCTTGCGCCGCAGTAGCTTCCCTGACGCGTTTTTAGGGATCGCGTCGATGAACTCCACCTCGCGGATCTTCTTGTACGGCGCCACTTGCTCAGCGACGTAGGCCATAATTTCGTCAGCTGTCGGAGCGCTGGGGTCACTCGGGTGTTTAAGCACAACGAATGCCTTGGGGATTTCTTCGCCTTTAGCATCTTGACCGCGGACACAGCATGAGTCTACGATGTCTGGGTGGTGGTTGAGAATGTCCTCCAGCTCCGCAGGTGCCACACCGTGCCCTTTGTACTTGATCAGTTCTTTTGCGCGGTCCACGACAAATACAAAGCCATCTTCATCGATGTAGCCGATATCTCCCGTTCGCAAGAAACCGTTCTTCGTCATGATCTTGTTGGTGGCCTCAAGGTTTTCAAAGTACCCCATCATGACTTGAGGACCTCGATAGAGTAGCTCGCCATGCTCATTTGCGGGCAAGTCTTTGCCGGTAGTTAAACTCACGACACGGAGCTCCGTGTTTGGTGGCAGACGCCCGACACTTCCCTGTACAAAGATATAATCCAGCGTCAGCGAACGAGCACTCCGCACAGACGGAATAGCAAGGCAAAATAACTCTCGTACCGCTTTGCGTAGGTTGTTTTCGCCGTAGTTGGCGATCGGGGAGAGCTCCGTCATGCCGTGAGCTTGTTTTATTTTGATGCCACGTCGCGTTTCCACCAGAGTTGTTAATTCCTTGCCAAGCGGAGCTCCGCCTGACACGAGAAACTCCGTTGAGGAGAGATCATATTTCTCTACCAGCGGACTGTTTGCCATAAAGAGCATAATGGGAGGAGCGATGTGCGCCGTTCGGATCTACAGCAAATTCTCACATGTAAGTATTGCAGGTTATTTTGCGGGAAATTGCGAAGAAAAAAACTCACCTTGTACTTCGACAGTGCACCTAGGAAACTTTCGGGCTTAAAGCGAGGGAGGACGACCATTGCTTTACCTTGGTAAATGACCAGATTAATGGTCATCGTGCCGTAAATGTGAAAGAAGGGGAGAAGCCCCAGGCAGTGGTGGCCCAGGTCCTCGATATGGTCCACTTGAAGCACATTCGCCACCATATTTCTCGCACTCAACGCCACACCCTTCGGGACACCGGTCGTTCCACTTGAAAACGGTAGCATTGCTCGCGATTTCGGATCGACACGCTTGTACTCAAACGTCCATTTATCCTCGAGAACGATTTCGCTGACAAAACGAATACGCAAGTTAATATTCTCTCTACCTTTGAAGGAGCCTAGCAGGTTTACATACTTCACATTCTTGAAATGGTGCTTGGTCTCCGCCTTGGTGGAGCCGATCGTGTAGATACTCTCACCGGTCAAACCGGCGTTGGACGCCGCCTCGAACGCCACGTTTTCCAACTGCTTGTGCACAACCACAAACTTCGCCTTGGATGTCGAAATCTGGCGAGAAAGCTCGTTGGCCAGAAACATTGGCGATGAAGGCGAGCAGACCGCGCCCAGCCCCGTGCAGGCTAGAACGACGATCGGGTACTCGACGCAATTGAACGAGTGCAGCAGCACAACGGTGCCCTTCCCAACCCCGTCATTCTGCAGTGCTGCAGCCAAGCGGTTGGCACGCACGAACAGGTCCCCAAATGTAATCACCTCGTGCGTGAGGCCACACACGAATGCCGGTTTGTCCCCGTTGATCTTGGCTTGATTCTCAGCCACCTCCCACATCGTGATATCGGGGATTGCGATGTCATGGTGAGGCGACTTGTGAATGATGGCGTCGCAAGGCTCGCCTTGGTCCTCGTTGGAGTAGCAGTTCCCCATGCTGGAAAGACGATAGCAACATCGGTCAGCACAATCGCATTCTTCTGACTTGTGACAAAAGAGAGCTCACCTCGTCTGCAATCAACTCCGTGCCGTCAATTTCGCGAATGGCATTGCGGTCGCCCACAGCCATCGCAGAGACCGATGCAAGGGAAGCAATAGACGATACATCTGCGAGGAGTGGGTGCGTGGCGCCAACGCCCGATACATCCCACGCCCAGAGCATTCCCGCCATTTTCTTTGACGTCAATCGTGCACGAGCTCCATTTGAACGGCATCGAAAAATGGTTTGTCGAGGCTGATGCAACGTGTTGCATGGTGCTCGACAACTTCACCCCCTTACATGGAAGCGGTGACAATACGAAAGATTCGCTCCCAAGTGAGCTCAAGCAGGAAGACGAAAGATTGCGCGAGTTGAAGCGATTTCAGCGTTATGTGAGCCATCTGAGCCGCCCTGCTGCTGCACTCGGGCCACTTCAGCGCATTTCGCCATGCGGGATGACCGTGGTTGTAGATCGCCGACGAGTGCGTGAAATGTCCGTTTCTCGCCCCACCGAGAGCTAGCGTGCCGTTTATAAAGGCCTTTCACGAAATTGCACTCGAGCTGATGACAAAGTCTACACGCGTCGAAGCTGAAGTTACATGATGCACATCTTGGTGGCATTCTGAGTTTGAGCTCGTAGGCTGAACTCCAGCAGTTAGATTGCCACACATCAAATACGCTCATTCAATATGAACATTGCAGCGAGCTCGTCCTTGATTGCTTGCCTGTCTGACGGTGACGAAGGTTTGGCCTGCAAATTAATCAGGTAGGATTTGATCAATGCACGTTGAAGTGAACCAGAGAGCAGAGATCGATCGTGAAAGAAAGCCAGAATCCAATTTCAAACTGCTGCAGTCTGATGCCCTCGTCTATCCTCGAGCTTATAGGTAGTAGTGCGCAGGTCGTGGCGGGAGATTTACCCTTGAGTTGTGCAGCAGTCTTGGAATTCGGTAGACACCTGGACTGCCCTCCGTTGCATCTCCACTGTAGCCATTTTCTTCGTCGGCGAGGAAGACTCGGTAGACGAAAGCTGGCACTGCCACTGCCAAGTCCAATCCCCCAAGCCCTTCTAGCCGAAACTTGGCATCTTGAGTCAACGGCTGGAGGACTTTTAGCACCAGTTCGTCTTCCAACCTGCTGTCATCCAACTTTCCTGGCGAGAAGTTGCCGCCACACCCTTCAGAAGACGAAGAGCTTCGCAACTCCTCAATGGAGTGCGGCACCCAATGCTTCTCACCGGCGAAAGGGTCGCTGGGTTGCTCTTGCACGAGCCAACTGTCTCTTGAGCACGCACTTCCCAGGTCAAGCGTCACGCAGTCCGCTTCCACTTCGCGAGCTTCTCTAATTTCCGTTTGCTTCAGACTTTGGCGTCGCATCCTCGCGTGCATTTGCGACTCGAAGACGTTGCGCACCGCCTTGTCCCGCTCCTGTTGCCGCCACTGATGCCTCCTCTTTATCATCGTCTTCGGCACCAGGAAGGCGAAGGCCTCCCTCTGCGCGATGTAACTGTGCGCCAGTGTTGCCACTTGCCGAGGAGGAAACGCAGGTGCGGCAATCGGGGCGTTCGGTTTTGCAGAGGCCAAGAGACCCACCAAGATGTTGCCGCACTGGCAATGACGGAGGGCCATCTGTCGCCTTCTCGTTGCCAGACTGCAAATTTGAGCGGAAAGAAATCCCGCGGAAACCTGCACTTGCCGCTTCAACACAGTCTGGATGGCTCACCGAAAGCTACACTTCTACGCGATGTGGTGCACACAACGTCGAGCGGATATTATCCCCATCTTCTGCAAAAAACATTCGGTTTAGCCTACTGAAACCAAGTGTGCGCGCGTCACAGACGCAGATGGCGTTGGACATTCAGCGCGGAATATCCACACGAACAGGAGCGGCTGGAGCGGTGGCACGGTCTGCTTGGTGTCGTTGGACTCGAGTAGGTCTCCATAAGTCGGCACCGCCACTGGTGATCATTCCTCAATTCGCCATCACCAGCTCAATTGCAACACCCAAGCGTCTTTTGCCATGTGCATCCCCATTTGCCTCCCGTGCGACGACATGGCCTGCTGCCTCTGCGGCTCGCTCACTGCCTGCTGCTGTTGCGGCGGCGGCAACGACCGCCGTCGCGACGATTACCACCGCCGCCCTCCTCAGCCGCAGCGCGTCGTCTACGTGCAGCCAGTCGTGGTTCAAAAGGGCCCCCCACACCACCACCACCACCACCACGGTCGCTACTGAGAAGTGGCAACGACAGACCAGAAGAGATAAGCAAATCAAGCGACTGCCAAACCAGCAAGATCGGCATGAGCCCAAGCGGCCGGTCCGATTGTCGAGCAACTGCCAAGCGACACCGTCTGCAGTCGTGTACAATAGGAACTGTACAACATACTTCGTAATCAACAACAATTGTCTCGATCGAAGAGACCATGATATTTGTTTTTGTTTTGTTATATGTGAATTGGACTCTTCGAGTAAGGAATTCTCATTAGAAACTTACGCCTTACCAGAGGCAAGTGATATGATGAGGGCCACAGCACCTGCCGTTACTCCTAGCAGTGTAAACGCCAGCAGAATCGTACCAAACAGGTGCTCAACAGTAAAGGCCCCTTCGTCAGGGTGTTTTTAGACGAACGACCGCAAACTTTTCAGCTCGCCATCCATGACCTTCGTCGGATCTTTGCCCACGAGATGCTTCACCGACTGAAGATCTGGGTCATCCTTCAGTAACGCCTTCACTTTGTTAGGGTCTGTCTTCACCTCCAACTGGGATTTCAGCGTCTTCAGATCGAGTTTCTTGCCGTCAAACGTTTTCAGTTTATTGAGATTAACTTGCTTTCGCTCGAAAGATTTCAGCTCGTCGAGCTTCCCATTAAGAGACTTCGAGTTCAAAGATTTCGCCTTGGTCAATTTGGCCAGATCGTCTTGCGCTCCTTCCACGGACTTGAGTTTGGTAATTTCGGACTTTAATCTCAACAGTGTTTTTAGCTTTGTGAGGAATGGAAAGTCTCTTGCTTCGCCGTTCGAGTTTGTGGTATCACTTTCATTTTCGACTGCTGGGTTGTATTTTATTTTTGAGAGCGCGTTGTGCTGTCACGGCTTTTGGTGAAGGTGATTGGAGTATTGGTGTGGATGGTGGCATCGGCGTTCGCACAACAGTTCGCGCACGCAAAAACGACGATGACGAATAAAAGCAGGAAGCAGGCGATGCGCATGAATTCAGTTTGTTTCTGCGAAGACGTTGCGGCTTAGTTTAGGTGCTTGCTGGCTCTTTTAGAAATGACGTAAACTGCGGGCACGCTAGTAGCTGAGAAGAGATAGTCACAGTCAGTCAGGCATGTCCGCCACCGCGGTCTGGCTTTTGTAGTTTCCCCCTTGCAAGTGAAAACATGAAAATCGATTTGCACATTCCCACGCATCAAGGAAATTTGGCTGCACTCTAACGGTAGCATTGATGACGAAGAGGACTGATAAGTAGGCAGCTACCCACAAAGTTCTAACAGTAGATAACTACAAAAGCGGTACAGCTAAACCAAGAATCGCTTATTCATCTGATGATCAGTGACACAAAAGCACTAACATTTATAATCGGCAGCGATAGTTTCTAATCTGTTGTTAATGTTCGCAGTACAAACTAATTGAGCTTTGTGTCTGTATTTCACATCATGAGGTTGTGCACAATAGGCCATTTTGCCCCCATCACTAATTGCTCTCATAACGCACGTTCGACGGATGACGCGTAACGCAATCATCTCCTTATGGAGGAATAAATGCGCACCGAGAATTATCAAAATATCTATCCCTATGACTTGTGTAATGTCCGGACTTTGTGCTGTGTTGCTATTTTGCTATTTTTTGTAGTGATCTCATTGTTGCATACTGGATTTACCTTTTTGCGTAACAGTTAAAGTTACTTCGAAGTACAATCTAGTGAACCTAACACAAATCCGTGGCACTCTTCCAGATCCACGAAAAGCCAGCCTGCTGCATACAGTTCTACTTGCGTGTTGCCGACAGTGCCAGCTTGCAAAGGTTACCAGAAACGAGCAGGTCGCAATATTAGCAGCACTCAGATATAGTGCAGGTTTAGTGCATTAGGAGTATTTGAATAAAAGACCACTTCAATAAGTATTTTACTTAATGCAGAGCATCTTCTTAAGCAACCCCTTTAAATCGATGCTTGTTCTTTTAACAGTCCATTACGACATACGAAAAGAAGCTATGATCAGGGCCACCGATGCAGATACAACGCCAACCGCAATTATTGACGTCACAGCTATACTAAATAGCTTGTCCACTGTAGAGATTCCATCGTCAGGGTGTCTGGACACAAAGGATCGCAGCTTTGTAACATCTCCTTTCCTTTCGTGAGCGTTGTTGGATTCTTTCCCACGAGATAATTCAACTTGCTGAGATCAGGATCCGTCTTTAGGAGTGTCTTCACTTCGTTTTTCACCTGCAACTGAGTCTTGAGCTTTTGCAAATCGAGGTTTTTGCCGTCAAACGTTTTCAACTTGTTGAGACCCCCACCGAGCGATTTCAGTTTGTTAAGTTTCCCATCAAGAATCTTTGACTTGGCCAGCTTTGCCAATCATCCTGTACTCCTTCCACGGAATTGAGTTTTGTTAGATCACTCTGCGACCGTCGAAGGGTTTTTAGCTGCCGATTAATGGAAGACCTCGTTCTTCATGTTGAGGGACCGTCGCTCCACCTCCTTTCTTGAGCTCGAAGTTGTTGCTCTTCAAGTGACGGTTTGTGCCATTGTATGTATTTTGGATCTTGATGTCTTGGAGGATGGCAGTGTCACTAATAGTGAAGCAGTCGCAGCACGCAAACAAAGTGATCACAAGTAGAGTCACGAAGTAGTTGAGTTGCATCGGTGGTATCTAGTCGTTAGAGAAGGTATCGCAGTAGTTTTGTAAGTGGTTGGAAGCAGTTTAAGGAGTGAACGGAACGCTGATCTGTGCAGGATAAAAGTCGACCAAGTATCATCGTTGCAGAGTTGAATTAAGATGGGCTTATTAGTAGTCAGGCGTTTGAACTGCTCTCTAGTTGTCGCAAAGATACACCAACTCGGTTTACAGTGTAAACTTTACACTGTCATCATGAAGCATTGCTACAAATCTTCCACTCGGTACCTCTTAATCACTTACAAGATAAATCTATAAAGCGAAGATTTTCTTGGAGTAAAAAATGTATTTTTATTCTAATTGGCATCCCGTAAACCATTCCGTAAACACGCTCTGCAAATTACATGATGCTCTAGCATCAGTGCTGTGACTGCTTCACTAGGGCCGACGATACCATCCCCAAAGACAGACGTCGCCCGCCATCTCCTGCAATAACACAAACCGCCATTTAAAGAGCAACAACTGCAAGCTAAAGGAAGAAGGTGGGGTAAACCAAAGTGGTAACGGAACCTCCGGTAAATTCTACGGTCGACAAGCGGTCTCACCAAGCTCAACCCCGTGGTAAGAGTGCAGGACACGTTGGGCTGTGATGATTGCATCGACTACTGCTCGAAAACAATGTCGTTGACTAGATTTGTATCGGGGTTCGTCAAGTAGTACGTTGCATTTGCTTTTATGAGATTTGCGGTAAACCAGACTCCAGTGGGATCCGAAGCAACTAGAAGCCAAGCAAAATGCATTACTTCTGTTGTGACGACACCATAAGCACCATGGGTATAATAATTAATCTGATCGTGTAGGTGATTGAATGCCCTCAGTAGGATTAACGTTGATAAGCTGTATTCCGAACGTCTTGATCGTCAATCCCATTATTACTTCAGTCGCGGCTATTGCTACTCGACTAACCAGTGACAGTAGGCCTCGTATCCATATTAACTAGCAAGCGGTGCTTACTAGTTGTGATCCACGGATTGTAGCTAAACAACAGTTGAAATGCAAATATGTCGGGTGATAAACAAGTAATTTTGCTCGCAGCCGTGTACAGTAAGCAAATAATCATGCCGCTTGCCTTGATCAAGGTTGCTTAGTTTATCTCTTATTAATACTTTTCTTGCTGCTTGATGGGTGAGGTCAGGAACAGCAATAAGTTTTACTTACTGGTAGCCGTTTTTTTATAGATATCTACCCGTTAACTACGTGGGTAACTTGCAACAGCACAGTAAAAAGATTCGCGCATGATCATGTGGATGGTGCTATGTTACTTCCAAGTTCAGCGTATTTTAGTTTCGACTACTCGAGCATGAACAAAAATTCATACTTTAGATCTTACCAGTGATAGCAAAAATTATTAGAACCACGGACAAAACCGCAATCCCTAACAAAATTATTGAGAGCATCACTGCACCAAACGTCTCACTCATAATTGCGAACCCATCGTCTGGATGGCTTAGACACAAACGATCGCATACTTTTCAGCTCGCCATCCGTGACCTTCGTCGGATCTTTGCCCACGAGATGCTTCACCGACCGAAGATCTGGGTCATCCTTCAGTAACGCCTTCACTTTGTTAGGGTCTGTCTTCACCTCCAACTGGGATTTCAGCATCTTCAGATCGAGTTTCTTGCCGTCAAACGTTTTCAGTTTATTGAGACCAACTTGCTTTCGCTCGAAAGATTTCAGCTCGTCGAGCTTCCCATTAAGAGACTTCGAGTTCAAAGATTTCGCCTTGGTCAATTTGGCCAGATCGTCTTGCGCTCCTTCCACGGACTTGAGTTTGGTAATGTTGGACATCCAGTTCTTTACCTTGGCGCCAAAGGAATAACCTCTTTCTTCCGCACCACCGTTTGTGTCATTTTCATTTCGAATCGTTGGATTACTTTCTTGCGTATTCCAAATTGTGCTATCACGGTTGTGAGTAGATGCGCCTTCAATATCGGTTCGGACAAAATCATGTTTTTTAATAATGCCATCGGAGGTAGTGAAACAGTCAGAGCACGCAACGATGGTGGCAATGAGCAAAAGTAAGAAAAAGTTGGGGCGCATGAATACAAACTGTACTGTTTGTTGTTGAATTGGTCGGCGTGCTTGCTAGCGGTTTTGGAAATGAAGTAAACTGCGAATAGCTGGAAAGCAGGAATGGAAGGTAGGTGCTTATGATTTGACGTAGGTGCACAAAACATGGTAAGAGCGCCCAAGCGGCCAACGATGACTCCACCCCCGAAGCTACCATGTGTGTTATGCTGGAAAGTCCAAGCGACAGTTATACAGCCAGGTCATTCTAGAGTCTGCCTTGAACCTAGTAGTTTACGCATAACGCAAGATTTGATTAGCTTTTGTAGCTATAACGACAACGAAGATGGCAGACCATTTCTATTGTAGATGCGCGCATACAGCTATGAAAAGTTACACAAATACTTAAGAGTAAGGAATACTGCAGAGCGGTGAAAACGATAGATCCATGGTTGGAAGTTTGGTGATTTGGCTTACTTTACATTTAGAATAATGTGTAGCTTAAAATCAGATAGATGGTATCGTGATAATAAGTTAATGACCTCAGCACTGCACTGTGCACTGTAATATGTCAGATTAATTTGAAGTTTGGCATGAATTTTTCTGTTATGTTCAGGCATAACGCAAAACTCGATAACAAGATACATGGCAACAGGTGGCTATTATAGCGTCAACTTGGATGCCTTCGTTAACTAGGATAGAGATTGCACAGAAAGTTAGTTGTGTTACATGTAGATAGAGTGCAGAGGATCAATCAACAACTCTTAGACTTCCGAACGCTATTATATACGCATAATCTCGTTGATACGGAGGAGACAGACTGAGACCAACGCGGCTAAAGAAGGCAGTCTAAATACTTCGAGGCGTGATAAAGAATCCCTACAGACCATCTACAACTCGCCACGCACAAGGTGGACACCCATAGAGACAACCATATTCTCAGGTAGATAGTGTGGTACCCCAAACAATCCTTGTCGAAGATGTCCTTCGCAGTGCTGCAAACCACGGCTTCTCCGAGCACAGCTTGGAAGCGACGTTTGTCTCTTCGAACCACGCTATTATAGCTATCGAGGGTCGAGTTGTGAGACGCTCAGCCGCGAAAATGGATCAACAAGAAGAAGAGAAACAGGAGATGAATTGAGAGTCTAAAGCATAGCACAGCACTTTGCGCCCACGGGCAGTTAAAATTCTAAGCAACTTTGCTGGTCGAGCCGGACTCGCTATCCTCGACTACCGTGTCTGCGTCGCTCTTTTCATCGACGTCGTCACCTGATGCCACCTTGGCGTACTGGGGCAGTCCCGTCCCCGTCGTCTCCACGGGCAGCGAGTAGATGTAGACACCAAAGCCCACGAAGCAGACCGCCGCAACAGTATAAATCGTGATGGGCTGGCCGAAGAGAACAGCACTGAGCAGCGGCAGGAACACGAGCTCCAACGCGCTAGCAATGGCCTTACGAATAGAGTCGAGCTGCTTGAGGAAGAGACTGGTGACGACGCCGATACCCGACATGATGAGCACCATAGGCATCACGTAGGGCGACAGCAGCAGGCTGAAGTTGGCGGCCGTGAGCGCTTCCTGCGCCGTCTGGCCCGTGAGTCCCAGCGCCAGCATAGCCAGCGTGCACACGATGGAGTCGGCGTACATGAAGACGTTCTGCAGGTTGACGGGGATAGCAGCCTGTTTCTTGAGCAGCAGCTCGTTGTACACGCCGGCGAAGGTGCTGCTGAGCATCTGCACCATGAGCAGCGCGTAGGCCGCGAGCGACGGCCCGTCCCCGAGCTTCTCTCCTGCACTAGCGTCCTGCGAGCCGAGCGTCTTGATGGCGCAGCCGACGGTCGTGACTCCGAGCGAGACCCACTGGTTGCGGTTGAGTCGTTTGCCGAACATGGCTTGGTGCAGCAGCCCCGTGACCACGAGGCGGAACTGCAGCAGCAGGAAGTAGGTGGCGGCGTCGAAGGCGCGCAGGTTCACGTACGACAGCACGTCGTACACCACGTAGAGTCCGGACGGCACGAAGTACAGCAGCAGCAGCGCGCGGTGCTCCCTCGCCTGCGTCAGCAGCAGCCGCAGCCTGCCGCCCAGCGGCTGCGACGCCGGCGTGTCCGCCGCCACGAACATGTAGGAGGCCAGCAGCAGCTTCAGCAGCGACTGCAGCACCACTGCGCACGCCGAGTTGAAGCGCGCGCCGCGCCGCTTGGCCAGCTCGTTCAGCAGCCCGTAGCTCACCCACAGGCCCATGTACGTGACGAAGATGCCGCGCTGCGCGCGCGTCTCGAGTCCCAGCGGCGCCGGCATGACGAGGGGGACCTGTGCAGCGGACGGCGAGATTTACACTGAGACTTTGTATGCTTCCGGCCGTTACAAACCGTTGAGCTCCTGGAAAGTGGGTACGGCGGTTGCTGTTGACGCGAGACTGGCACGTTTGAGACGGGGAAAGACCGATGCAATGATAGTTAGGAGCGGCTCGGGAGCATTGGGATGTGAGACTTCGGTCGTACGCTTCATTCGCAGTTTACACACTAGAGACAACAGGGAGGAGGTGGGCGCTGGCCCTTCACGCGTTGTGCATGCGGTTCTCGCGCTCTTGCAGACGACGACGCAGCATCTTGCCAGACGCGTTCTTGGGGATCGACTCGATGAACTGCACCTCGCGCACCTTCTTGAACGGAGCCACGTGCTCGGCCACGTAGTCCATGATGTCCTGCGGCGTGGGGCGGTGTGGACTCTCGGGGTTCTTCAGCACCACGAAGGCCTTGGGGATCTCTTCGCCTTGCGCGTTCTGCCCGCGCACGCAGCAGCAGTCCGCGATGGCTGGGTGGTGGTTCAGCACGTCCTCCAGCTCGCCAGGCGCGACTTGGTGGCCCTTGTACTTGATCAGCTCTTTGGCGCGGTCGATCACGAACACGAAGCCGTCGTCGTCGATGTAGCCGATGTCGCCCGTGCGAAGGAACCCGTCCTCCGTGAAGATGCTCTGGTTCGCCTCGTGGTTGTTCTCGTAGCCGAGCATGACCTGCGGCCCACGATAGAGCAGCTCGCCCTCGTGGTTCGGCGGCAAGTCACGGTCCGTGCTCATGCAGCGGACTCGGAGCTCTGTGTTCGGCACGAGTCTTCCGGCGCTGCCCTGCACGACCAAATCAAGCCATGAGTTAGTTGCGATCGCGACTGCGCTCGAAGCGTAAGGCTAGTCCCTACCGGCTTGCGGGTGTGGTCTTCGCCGTAGTTCACCGCAGGTGACAGCTCAGTCATGCCGTAGATTTGCTTCACATGAAGTCCCAGGCGCTCGTGCACGAGGCTCTCAACTTGTTTACCGACCGGGGCACCGCCAGACACAACAAACTCCGTCGAAGAGAGATCGAACTCCGCTACCAGTGGATGATGCGCTAGGAACAGCACAGCAGGCGGCGCGATGTGGGCTGTGCGAATCTACAGTAGTCGACGACGTCAGTGGTGCTCAAGCTCTGCACAATGTGCTGCAGGAAATTAATGGGTAAAGCTCACCTTGTACGTGGCCAACGCGTCGAGGAACGTGTCTGGCATAAACCGCGGCAAAACGACGATGCTCTTGCCCTGAAGGATGCTGAGGTGAATGAGCATCATGCCGTAGATGTGGAAGAAAGGCACGAGACCGAGGAAGTTCTCTCCGTCCGGCTCGACGTGGCTGACTTGCAGCGCATTGGCGAGCAAGTTCTTGGCGCTGAGCCCAACTCCCTTCGGATTGCCCGTCGTTCCACTCGAGAACGGTAACATAAGCTTCAGGTTCGGGTCAACGCGTTCGTAGAAGAAGTCGTAGTTGGTCTGGGCAGCCATGTCACTGCAGGAACGTCGTTAGTCGATGAACAAATGAACCGCAACAACTTACTCAACCATACTTGATGCTCTTGAGGTTGTGCGTCTCGGCCGCGTCCGTCGTCCCCATCGTGAACGTGACGGCATTCGTCAAGCCTGCCATCTCCGCAGCCTCGACAGCAACGTTCTCCAGCTGCTTGTGCGTGACCAGGAAGCTCGCCTTGGACTGCGTGAGCTGGTACGCCAGCTCGCTCGGCACAAACAACGGTGACGCCGGGGAGCACACGACCCCCATGCCGGTGAGCGCTGCAAGAACGCAACAAGAGATTTCAATAGTTAGAAGTGGACACTAGTCTAGAGCTCTCTACTGCTGTCTGCTCACCCAGCACGACCATGGGGTACTCGATGCAGTTGAACGAGTGCAGCACCACCACGTCCCCCTTGCGGACCCCTTGCTGCACTAAAGAGGCGGCGAGTCGACGAGCCCCCGCGAAGAGCTCCCGGAACGTGACCTTCTCGTGCGTGAGGCCGCACACGAACGCCGTCTTGTCCCCATTGCAGCGGGCCTGGTGCTCCGCCACCTCCCAAATGGTGTGGTTGGGGATCTCGATGTCGTCGTGCGGAGACCTGTGCACGATGCGGTCGAAGGCCTCGGACGGGTCCGGCAGGTTGGCCACGTGCTCGGCGACTGCGGACGACGAGAAGTTGGCCAGACTCGGGGTCGTGATGCCGCGCGAGAGCACTTGTTGTGCCAGCGCGGCGCCGACGGCTCGACGTCCGACGACCCGTTCCGCCCGCAGCAGAACCGGACGCTCCACCACCAAACGCAGCACACGCTTCGCCAGCATCTTGAACGAAGGAGGGACGTGAGCTCGAGTCGACCGATTCGAGAGTGAGCGGCGGCGGCGAGCAGCTCTGCTGCGCAGCGCCCAGATGACCGTCGGCGATGCTCAAGTTGAAGTTTTGGTGCAGCGGTTGTTGCGTGTACAGCGATGGCGAACCCAGGCGCTGGTTTAACAGCGGCAACTAGCTGGCGAGCGGCTCGGCCGACGACTGCCGAGTCGCTAGCAGAAGCTGCGTCGAGCGGTGGTGCGGCACTGGGGTGACAGACAGCCTAACGCGACGGCTTTCTAGAAGAGAGGACGGCTGACGCAAGCTGCTGCCGCTCGTCCGGGCTTGAAAGAGTTGGCCGAGCTCAACTTGAAGACCGCGACGACCCTCGAAGATAGACGTCCTCGGCTAAGCGGGCGGGCACCAGGCATGCTTCGTGACCTCAGCTTCGTAAGAACAGGCAGTAGGTAGATGTCCAGGGATGGCAGACCACTTGACCGACAAGTCGGACGTCGTGTTCCTGCAGCAGATACCGTAGTTTAGTTGCCATTTCTGCTTACCAAACACGCCGATCGGATCGCCGGTATGGAGGTTAGCTATTGCCTGGCCCGATGATAGCCGGCTTGATCTAGTTTGCGCCTAAATCGCTCTACGACCGAGCTGGAAGCACTCATGACTTCTTATTGTCAACCCTCTTCACCAGTAGTTCATGATATGGTTTTCTCGTCTCCAATCTGGCGAATACGACCTTGCACATTAGGCGATGAGAAAGCCTCGCAGATACAGATGTGCATTCCACCGAGAACTTTCACCTGGCTGAATTTCTTCAATAGATGTTATATTGCCAAATAACACTAGGTCGTCGTATACGGACATCTTTTCGCGATTTAATGTCGAATTGCCTTGCGTTTGGTAGTGTATGAAGTTTTATTGGCATGGCAGCCTGTAAGGTAACTGGCCACGATGCTCACCATTCGGGATGGCAAGTAAACGAGAGGTGCAACGCAAGGTGAACGGCATCTGACAAACACTTAAACTGCCTGGAAAAGCCTCAAACAACAGCATACAGGGAGCAGTGAGAGAGATCGTCGATTCACAAACCGTTTTGAGAGAATAATACATCGAGTTCATGCAAACGATTTTCAAGAAGCAGTCATTTTGCTCATAGCTCATCATATAGCAAAGAAGAGAAATTTGGTGATTCGAAGAAAGTTTTCGAATGACCGATTGACAAGAGACGTATGAATGATCCGCTGACGGCTCGAAGGAAGCAAGTTGAAGTTGCCCCGATTTTTTTCCGCCGCCCGAAATTTCACAAATCTCAAATCTTGCCAGTAACTCTTGCGCTAATTCCTCGAGAAGCGCCGCTAATTCCTGCCATGACCTCCGCCGCCGCCGAGTGGCACGTGCTCAAGTTCCAGCCGTGGAACAGCGCGCCCGACGTGTCCTTCTGGCAGACGCTGGCGTCTCTGAAGCTGGACAAGTTCCAGCTGGACGACCAGGCCCAAGTACGCGCCGAGCTCCGCTGGATCCACCCGGACTCTCTAAATTAATACAGACTATTTAATTTTGTGCAGGAGATCACGGGCTACTTCACGCCCGGCAGGTCGGTGAACGTCCCCGCGCGGTTCACCATCGATGAGAGCGCGTTCCCAAGTGCAGAGGGGCCTCCGAGCGGTGCCAGGTTGGCTTTTGGGCTAGAAACCTCATAGTTTATAGTGGGGATCTCATATTTTATGAGCCTGTATCAGAGACACGGACAGAGCTCGCTACGAGTGGGGAGCTCCGGGGCTGCTGCTCAATACGAACACATTGGAGGTGAGGTTGTGGCAGCTTTAGCTGATTTTGATGGTGTAGTTTGTCGAAAATCATCGTGTTTTTTTGCAGGCTTTCAAGAAGCTGGACAAGGCCAAGCTGCTTCAAGATGCTGGCGAGAAGATCTTGGATCTGGTTCTAGGTGATGGGGGAGGTGATGTCTCGATCGATCATTTGAACAGCTTCGTGCTGATCACTTTTGCCGACCTGAAGAAACACTCGTTCTTGTACTGGTTCGGATTCCCGGCGTTGTCTCCGCCGGCGCCGTTCCTTTTCCGAGCGCCGCCTGCGTTGGTGTCGTCGGTGCTTTCTGCCAAGGAGCAGGTGCACGCACTTCGAGGACTGTTGAAACTACGTCGTACTGGTAGTGACACAGGTGTGGTGGAAGGCAACTTTCCACCCTTTTTCGTAATGGAACGTCTGGTCGAGAGTGCGGATAGCGAGCAGGCAGTGAGAGTTTTGGACGTTCAGCAGTGGAGGTCAGCTGATCACTGTACGTCTGGCGTCGTGGAAACGCTCTTTGGTTTTGTTGACCCCTGCCCCCTGAAAACCAATCCAGGATGGCCGCTGCGTAATTTTTTGGCACTCCTCACTGCACTGCCGGTTGAAAAAATGGACTGCTCACAACCGATTAAGATAATCTCGTTCCGCGAACACGTGCATCAGTTCACTGAAGTTCCTGATGACTTCGAGTGGAAGAGCTCAGTTGTCTTTGAAGTCAAAACGGACCAGTCGTTTATGTCAAACAGTCGATCTCGGCAAGATGTTCGCGTTGTGGGCTGGGAAGCTAATATTCGCGGGAAGATGGGCCCTCGAATTATGGAACTTGGTGGCATTTTAGATCCGATTCGTCTAGCGGAGACTTCAGTGGACTTGAATTTGAAGCTGATGAGATGGCGTCAACTACCATCGCTGGATTTGGAATTACTCGCCCAGACAAAATGTCTTCTCCTTGGAGCTGGAACACTCGGTTGTTACACGGCACGTAGTCTGTTATCGTGGGGATTCCGCAACATCACATTTGTGGATAACTCCACTGTAAGCCATTCCAATCCGGTTCGCCAGCCGCTGTTCGAATTCAAGGACGTCGGAAAACCGAAGGGCGAGTGTGCCGCGAACGCCCTAAAGCGCATTTTCCCGCTGGTGAACTCCCAAGCAGTTAATTTGACAATTCCGATGGCAGGACACGCGCTGAGCAGCCCGCAATTAATGGAAGAAGCCAAAAAGGGTCTGGAGACGCTGAATCAGCTTATTGACTCGCACGATGTCATCTTTCTAGGTACCGATTCACGCGAGAGTCGTTGGCTACCCACTGTGATCGCATCGTCAAAGAAGAAACTCCTACTGAATGCCGCGCTAGGCTTTGACAGTTATCTAGTTATGCGCCATGGTGTTCATTCAGATAGCGAAGATACAAGTCGTGCATCGTTAGGCTGCTACTTTTGTAACGATATCGTGAGCCCTCGCGATTCTCTAAAAGACCGTACACTGGATCAAATGTGTACTGTTACCCGACCAGGGCTTGCTCCAATCGCTGCAGCAACGGCTGTGGAGCTCCTTGTCGCTGTGCTGCACTCCCCCGAAGGCAAGTTTGTGGGGGCTGAAAAGCCAATTGATGGATCAGTTCCGATGGGATATATCCCGCACCAACTTCGAGGGTTCCTGAACGCATTCCAAAATATGGTCATCACTGGCGAATCATTCGACAAATGTATTGCATGCAGCTCCAAGGTGCTGGATGCTTACTCGGCTGACGCACTGGGTCTGCTGGAGAAGGCTTGCAACTCTACAGCCTTTTTGGAGGAGCTCACTGGCCTAAACCAGCTGACAGAAGAGGCTGACTCATTGATGATCGACCTTGAGGACAGCGACGAGGATGGAGATATGATCTAGGTAGGTGGCTGCCCAGCTCCATTTATTTCAAGTTAAGGAATGCAGAAACCTGTTGTCTCCGGTACTGCCTTCTGTTGTAGCCACACTCCATTCTCTCGCGGATTGTCGCGGTACTTGGTACACAAATGACGGCGTCGAGTTGCTCATATCCAAGCGCCCTAGTTGCTGTAGTCGAAAAATGGCCTCTTGGGACAGTTCCTGTTGTGAGAGCTGTGCAGTGTATCTACTCGAGGTTTCATCATCCGGAGGGTTTCTTGTATGAGTGGTGCCAATGATGCCCCCAGCCTCAGCTCCGACTGAAGAAGGAGGACTGATAAAGGTATCTGCTAGGGAATCCCAGCTTAGTACTTGAGGCCACTGCTTCCTTTTCATCTTGTGTGGGTTCTTAGTAGCGACAGATCGGTCTCGTGCAGCTAGAAGGTCGAACGTCATAAATTCATTCGTAGTTTGTGGTCGTGCGCGAGTTGCTCGTGATGATCGCTTGCATTGCTTCTTCAGCTGCTGCTGCATCCTCTGTTCGAAAATGTTTCCAGCCCTCTCGGAGGTTGGCGGGGTATTCTTGCGGCGAAAACACCGAGGGACCAGGAAGGTGATGGCGCCACTGTTGTCCATCGCCATACTCGCTGATCTTGTCGGCTTGAGCTTGCGGTGATCAGAAATCAAATGACAAGCGGGGATACGCCGGCAGCAGTGCATCTGCTGAATCGATTCACGGTGCGAAGCCATTCCCGTGCACACCATGTGTAAGAACTTGTGTAAATGGCCAGTGGAACTCGCCACATGAGCCCCGAATCTGAACTTTTAACCGCCTAATGATATCTGCAACCGCGATAGGCTTCTCGACTCCAGTCAACCTGCTGCCGTGTTCGTGGACATCGTGACAAGTTGAATAGCTGAGTTATCTGTTTCTGGTATGGCATCGTTATGATTGTTGCTGGCCGGTTTTATCTGGACAGTGCTGCTTTGACTACAGTAAACGTTTTGAATTCTACATGTGAGTCGATCGATAATCAACGCTGGAAGTTAAAGCAGTTTAAAGAGAACATAGTTCTTGCTCAGAATATAATGAGAGCGACACAGCAATCTAGGCTGTGATTCAAGAGTAAACCCTACTTGTCCAGCGTATCGCTTGCTCATTACGCTTCGAACGAGAGGAAGGTGCGCGGAAGGGGTTGTTTGGATGCAAGCTCTCAACCTTTGTTTAGCGGGCTCTTTCACACAAGATGCTTCGATACCAAAGGCAATCTTCAGTAATTTCTCTTGATTAAGCTTTTTGGATAGGGTTTCATGGCGTCAAACGTTTTCTTTGCTAATCCTTTGGCTTTGACTATGGAAACCTGTCCAGATCGTTTAGCATTATTTCCATCGACCTGAGATTGGCAATATATTTTATACTGGCACTCGACCACAAAGTCAAACCCATCGAGTCTCATCCGATGACGAATTTTAATGTGTCTCAAATATTGATCTTTATCTAGTAGCTACGCCCAGGATGAAGCGCAAGCAACAGGGGCGCATGACGTAGTGCTCCTCGTGTCAAAGTTAAGATGAAAAGTGACAGCGTCTCTTCCTCATTCTCCATACAGAGCTTATTGAGCAGTTTTACTTCATTGCCGCCATGATAATGATCCTCAGCTACTCAGTGTAACCTACTAGTATGAAATGCATCCAGTGCGTAGAGTACAGTATGTACTGAACATCCGTAGCTTTGCCGTCTCGAAAGCTTCATGCTGTAATCTGAGGCGTTGAGGTCGCCAATGCGGCAATAGTCTAGGAGACTGATAAGCTTTAACTGTTATTATAGTGGGATAAACAATATCTGTGAGCAGAGGAAGTCTGCTTAAGTAGTTAACATTGTTATTCCTTAATTATAGAAAATGATTTAGGACTACCACTGCCCTAGACATCCGTTTAAAGCACTTTGTGTTTTAGCCTTAATTTGTGACTATATTGATCTAGTGCAACGTGAGTTTGTGGCATCGAACTTATAATATCTTTGAGAATCGATTCGGATAGCATTTGACAAAGGGTATATGTGAGCTTCCACTTCTGTAATTTCTTCAATTTGTTCGTAGTCGACATGTACTAAGCGTCTACGGGCACATGATAGCTGCACATTGACGTGCTCAACAAAGCGTTCGACAACTTGTAGTAGATTTACAAAATGCGGAAGCATTGAAGAACAACCGAGTGGTGGTGGATAATTTCGGTTATTCAGCAATTGTAAGATAACTTGCAATTCTAGCAAAGTTACGTGTCAGCTTGCAGGAGTTTCCCATTCATTTTTTATTGCCGTCTTTCTTATTGTGGAATAACCGTGAAGATGTGTGTATTCACATACTACCTGTTTGGCAAATCAAAGTCCGAATCCACCATTCCTTTGCAAAGCCAGGATAAAACTCGGTACTGCGGAGTAAACTCAGCAGTAGTAAGCAGTTTACAACGGGAAAGTAATTGCAGTTAAGGTCGCTGCTCGGCAGCACAGAATTTTAAGATACGTTTTTTCTTCACAGCGAAAAGAGCGAGAGGAGCGCGATATGTTTGCAATTATATCTACATTAATGCAACACAAAGAAAGATACTGTTTGTTTGCCTAAAGTCATATGGATATACAAGTCTGGATCCCTTGTTGCCGATCCCGATCGCCAGCGTGCTGCCGGGACAGCATCATTGAGTTCACCTTACGTTTTTCCTCTCAAGACACACGTTCCAGCAGAACCCCCTTACCACAACCATGCGCTACATTTTCTGCGTCGCCCTCCTCGTCGCAGGTTTTGCCCAGAGCAATGTCGTCGCAGCATTCACCAGTGCCGACAATCGTCAGGTTTTGTCGAATACAGCTCTTAAGTTCGCGGCCAGTGCTGTGGTTAGTAGTGAGTCGCGAAAGAGATTCCTTCGACTTGAAGATCCAGATGACGATGATTCTGACGAAGAGCGAGGTGGTCAGAGGTTTGCGAGTCTCCAAGCGATTTATGACGAAGTTGGACGAGAAGAAAGCCGGAGAGGCTGCCGCGTTGGTAAAGCAAGCGAAGATCGAGAACAAGGCACAACTTAAAGCCTTGAGAGAGAGTTTGACACCAAAAGAGTACGAAGCACTAAAAGGTCTCCTACGGCTGAAGATAATATCTAAGAGGCGAAGATCATGCTGATCCAGTAAAATAAACTTGCATGGTCAGCTCAGGGTGTTACTACAAAAGCGCTTGTTAACATATTGGTAACGTGTTCCAATTTTACCATCCTTATGGCTTGTCAATTGAACCTGATGCCAACTAAAAGCATTGGAAGTAGTATGCAATGATCAACGGCACGTACAGCAAGTCAACAATCCATAATTCAATGCTTTTAGTTGATACCAAGTCTAAATTGAAAAGCTTGGTGGTGATGACCTTCTTGGAGGCACTACATAAGTATCCTGCTCTGAATAGTGAACAATGCTAACCAATGTTGCGAAGAGTTTGGTCTGAGATGGGCTTTCGGTTCGGCGAAGGGCATGCACACGGAGTCCTTACCTGTATCTCAAGATAAGCAAGCCATGCGCATCCAGTAAACACGTCTACATACGCCAACATTGTTGTTGTGTAATAAATGCACACATCTATTGTGGACCAACTATCTGTTGCGTACTCGCTGCAACGGTGTCACAGGAGCAACGTCGATGGACGATTGAATCTTCTCCTTGATACTTATCAGCTCAATCCGGAAAACTAAAGCAGCGTTAGGAGGGATACGAGGAGGTCTACCCTTCACACCATAGGCCAAAGCCGGCGCAATCGTGACTCGAGCCGTCTCACCAACACTCATGCGCTGCAACGCTAGGTCAAACCCTGTAATGGTGTGCCCTGCACCAACACAGAACTCAAGCGCACTGCCGCATCGTGCTCGTGTCGACTCGAATATCTCTCCACCGCGCTCGAAGCTTGCAACATAGTGTACACGTGCAAACTGACCCGCTACAGGGAAGTTATGTCCGTCACCTTCAAACTCTACTTCAAATGACAGGCCTTCTACTTGAGTGTGGCGAGCACGCTCAAGCGCAGCAAGCTCTGCCTGATGTTTTGCATACAGTTCTTGGTCTTTTGCAAGTTGACGCTGTCGCTCTTCTTCTTGGCGACGTCGGCGTTCACGCTTGATAGCGAGTCGCTTTTGCTCAGCAATGAGGTCCGCATTAAGCCATTCAAATATTTTCTGGCGTGAAGCCTGCACGACCTCGTCTAGACCATTAAGTAGTCCTTGTGCGATACCCAAATGCAGCAAGGCTGCAAAAGCCGATTTGGGTCCGCCGTCCTCGGATTTCGTCATTGTGGCCACGATTTGCAGGAACTCGTTGAAACCAATAGTGCCGCTGCCGTCTGCATCGACCTCGCGCAGCATAGCTGGTAGGTCAAACTCATCCGCTCGACGGCCCAGCTTCTTTACGAGTTGCTGCAGCTCATGCTCGTCGATAGCACCACTGCCATCCAAGTCGAGCACCATAAACTGCTGCTTCAGCTTGGTCAACTCTTTAGGGCCAAAAAGCAGAGCAAGGGTCAGCGATGTCGAATATTGATTCTTGTCCTGTTGTTTCCGTAGCAAATGCAAGAACTCGTCGAAGTCGACTTCGCCGTTGCCGTCGGTGTCGACAGCTTTGATCAGGTCACGCACATTGTTCAGAGTGAGCTGCTCTCCAAGATTTGTAAACAGTTTATGGAGTTCTGTTGCGTTAATGGATCCGCTCGCGTCCGTGTCGTAGTGCGCGAATTGCTCCCGAGCAAGTGCCAGATCCTGTGCTGAGTATCCAAGATAGCTTTCTTCTTCTTCACCCTCCTCCTCGGCCCCTTCTCCACTCTCATCGTTTTCAGTTTTGACTGCCTCTTTGTCATTATCGTCACTGTTGGAGGCTCCTGTGGGATCAGCTTCTGACACCGACTCCTCTTTTCCATCATAGACAGCTGTCAACTCGATATCGTCGTCTCCGCGGAGAGCACGGGGCTTCTCCCACGTCGTCTCACCGGAACGTTTGTCCAGGTAGTAATACAATCCCGACTCCGCGTCGTAAAACTTCGCAAACACGGATGCCAGCATTTGACGCAACCGCAATCGCGCCTTACGGCAACGAAACATGCGCTGCAAACACGCTGCAGCCTGCTCCTCCCGGGTCTTTTGCACCTCGTCGACGTTCCCTTCGAGGTGTTCTTCAGGCGTCGTGCTCGCTTCATCACCTTCATCACCCATGACTGCTACAGATAACCACCACGCGTCTCTTCGCTTTCTGGGCCTCCCTCCACCTCGGTCTGCTTCAGCACCACATCATGTTAGTGTCATCCCATGGCATCTGTCGACGACAGAAATACTGGAATACAGAAGAGCAACTCAGCATGGAATGTCGTGTATTCCTCGCTTCACTGGGTATCTACAGCTCATCCGGCTCGGCCGCGTACCGCTGCTCTCAGCTCGAAACTCTATCGCGGCGTCTCCTTCTTGGACGGCTGCACTGAAATGCAAGTATTCTTTGTCTGGTTGCGCTCGTTCCTCCCGCAGCGCCACGGTGCGTGACGCTTTTTCCTAACTAAGCGCAAAGCGTCACGCAATAATTACTTCTACATGAACGCATCCTCGTCAAAGTCGTCGTCGTCGTCGTCGAACTCGTAATCCATCTCCATGAAGTCCACCTTCCATCGGAGAATACCGCCAATGCCACCGAAGCCCTGGCAGAACTGCGAGCCCTCCTGCGAACGCGCCGTCACGAACTCAAGCGTCGTACCGAACTGCTTGTAGTTGTTGGCGAACCACTCCACCAGCGGCACGCGCTCCACGGTCTCGAGCTTGGCGCCGGTCTCGGCGTCCACGAAGTTCGAGTCCACAGTCTCCTCCGACGGCGACAGGATCTTGACGGACTCCGTGCCCGTCGTTTCGTTACGCAGCACGTAGCGGTGGTGCGGCAGGTCCTCCCACAAGATGAGCGTCTCCACAGCACCCAGGTCCAGAGCCTTCATCGTGTCGCCCACACCGAAGCAGTACTTGCCCGAGTCCTGGGCGATCTCCTCCATGTAGCTCACGATCAGCTTCTTCTCCTGCACGAACTTGACGTTGGCCAGCGTCTCGGCGGCCAGCTCGATGGCCTGGTTGAATCCGTTCTCGCCACCGTACGAGACATCGACGACCTTAACCACGATGGCGGCCAGACGCTTGTCGAACAGGTCACTGCCGTTGAGCTCGTTCTTAAAGTCGGCGGAACCGGCCAGCACGAGGTTCGAGATGTTGGGCTGGTCGTTGGTGATGAACATCTGAGTGGCCGTCTCGGCCACCTTGCGCACGTAGTTGTGGCGCTTCTCGAGACGCAGACGCGCGAAACGCAGCGCGGACTGACCACCGCGGCCGTGCTTCTTGGGCAGGTCCACCGAGAACTTGTGCAGGATCTCGCGGTTGCTGCCGGACACGGCGCCGTAGAGCGCGCCGTTACCGTCCATGACGATGAAGCCGAAGCGGTCGTTGTCCTGCAGCAGCTCGCCCAGCGCCTCCGTGTGGAACTTGTTGTCGCACATGTAGAGCGACGTGTTGATGGGGCGGAAGGGCTCGAAGTCGATGTTCACGCGCTTCTCCTTGCCCTCGTCCGTGATGATGGTGCCGCAGTAGATGATGAGCCCGTTGGGCGGGCACTTGTTGTACAGCTTGAGCCGCTGCTGCGTGGACGTGATGGCGCCCAGCACCGACAGCCGGTTCACGCGCGACTTGATGTTGGAGGCGGTGCCCATTTCGTCCGCCAGCATCTTGGCGATCAGCGGAATCTGCTGCTTGGGCGGGATAATCAGCGAGATCATGCTCGTGCCGTTGCTAAAAATAGCGCGTATACGTCATCCGGTTAGCTGCCAGCCACAAGCTCCGGGCGCGCCTCGCACTTAGCGCGAGCGGCGCCAAATAAGATGATGACGTACCCGCGAGCGGCCTGCAGAGACTTGATGAGCTTCTTCACCTTGAAGAGCTCCACCTGGTCGTCGGCCGCGGCGGAGGTGGACATGGCGAAGGGGGAGGGAGAGGGAGGACGCGAGGCCGGTGCTGCTTCGGGGCGCTTCTGGGTTCTGGCGGCGACAGGCCGCGGGGGGCGAAACGTACGTCGCTGTCCAATCACGCGGTGTCTGGATTTTGGCCAGTGAGCGGCGAGGGCTGGAGGCGGGTTTTTACGGGGAATAACCGGCGAGGGATCGGTATTTACAAGGAAGTACCGGTAGACGTGGCAAGTCAGCTTGTCCCACGACGAGGAGCAGGATGGAGATTTGAACCGTTGGCGAAAGTGTTGGTGATGGTCCGCGTCAGGACAGACAGACTGATTGTTTCTGGCTGAGTGCTGGGTCGATGAGTAACTGCAGCTACGTGTAGCGAGATTTCGGGTCGGCGCGGTGGTGCTCGTGCGGAATGTCGCGGACGAGGTGCAGCGCGTGGGGCAGCACCTCGGAGATGGCTGAAAAGTTCTCCACGACGGCTTTGGGCTTCCCCGGCAGCGTCACGATCAACGTGCCTCTTCGGATGCCAGCCACCGGCCGAGACAGCACAGCCTTGGGCGTGATCTTCAGCGAGCTCTCGAGCATCGCAAGAGGGAACCCTGGGATCTCCTTGTCGAGCAAAAACTTGATGGCTTCCGGGGTCACGTCGCGAGGGCTGAAACCAGTGCCACCCGACGTTAGAATCAGGTCCACAGCACCGTCATGGTCTGTCCACTGCTTCACCACTGCCTGAATCTTGTTCACGTCGTCGGGCACGACTTCTGTGGCCACCACATCCACTTGGACCTTGTCAACTTGGTGAAGCACATCCACCATCGCTGGCCCACTCATATCCGTCGAGGTGCCAGCAAAAACACTGTCGCTAATCTGCAAAACCCACACAGCACGCTCGTTAAGCAACCGCAAAGATCTCGAGTCCGTTAACTTCGCAACGCACCGTCAATAGCCCCGCACGAAACAATCGCTTGGGAGAACTAGCCTGCTTGCTCGAGGAGTGGTGAGATGACGATGAGCTAGTGCTTTTGCTCTGAGTTGGTGTGGCAGCTGTAGCATTCTCAAAAGAACCGTCCAATATGAGGGCTGGTACTGCATCGCCATCACGGATTTCAGTCCCCGTTGGCAAGCAGAGCAGGGCGTTGGCATTACGACAGCTGCATGAAAAGGATATACAGCATGGCGTGTTGGTTAGCAGCTACACTCAGGGAGAAACGAGTATTGAAAGATGAACGGACTTACCTCAGTAAACGCGAGCTGATTTGTCGGCCAGTACTCGTGGCTAGGAACTTGTGCTGCTTCCCGTCCCATGCGATAGTAGCTCGATGAAATTCAGGACGCTCAGCATCCAGTTTGATAGGATGCGTTAGCGCCGCATAAATCTTCGCGTGGCGGCACTTTGAGATCGGAAGCCCACGAAGCCGCCGCAAGGCAGGGTGAACCAGCAGGTGGCACGTTGTAAAGGAGCTCACTGGGTTGCCTGGTAGAGCGAATACCATCTTTTTTTCGCCCTGTACATCCAGCGTCGCGAATGTTGTTGGCTTGCCCGGCTTCATGCGCAACCTTCCGAAGTGTACAGTGCCCATTTCCTCCAGCAAAGGCTTGATAAGGTCGTGTTCGCCCATGCTCACACCACCGCTTGTGATCAGCACGTCAACCTTCTCGAGCGCCGTCAACATGGTGTCCTTCAATGCTTGTTTACTATCGCTGCACACACCCAAATTGAGGGTCTCCACCCCCCACCCAGAGAGGAGTGCCAGCAGCATGGGGCGATTGCTGTCTCGAATTTTGCCGGGAGTAGTTGTGCCTTCAAAAGCCTCTACGAGCTCGCTACCCGTCGAAAGAACGCCGACGACAGGCTTCCGATGCGCCACCACCTCTGTGACTCCTGCCTGTATGGAGCAGATACAACGTTATATAAGAAGTACAATTAAACTTTGCGTACTCCCACGTATCTCACCGTTGCCAAGAGTCCAATCTCGGCGGCAGTCACGAGTTCCTGCGCGTCCACAAGCACCTCCCCAGGGCTAATATCCGATCCGATCGCGCGAATATTCTGGCCAACCTTGACAGCCTTCAAGATGTTCACCGCCTCTTCTCGCTGCAACTTCTCGCTCCCCTCGACGCTGCTCGTGTCTTCGACCTTCACTACTGCGTCGGCCCCGTCCGGAACTGGAGACCCCGTCGTGATGTACGATACCTGTCCAGGCTTCAACGCGCTGGCCGGCATGTCCCCCGCTGCAATTCGTTCCACCACAGGGAACTGTCCACGCCACGAACCCCGCATCAGCCTCAACAACCAAAACCAAACCAACAAAATCCCTCCAACGTACAGTGCCCACTCCGTCCGCCGCGACGACGGCGTAGCCGTCCATGATACTTGCTCGGAACGGGGGCAAAGGCTCCTACCACGCAACCAACTATCAGCCTCTGCGAGCCCCGCCCTCTGCATTGCAGGAACTCACGACGCTGTGCACGGGCTCGGCCAGCACGAAACCAGCGGCCTCGTGCGCCTCCACGCGCGTCGCCCCCAGCGGCTCCGCCTGCCGCAGCACCAGCTCCACCGCGTCCTCCACGCGGATCATGTCGTACGCGCTCTCTCGCCGCAGGGGCGACACGCCCACGTCGCCGCACTCGCAGTCGCACATGGTCACTCGACCACCGAAAAGCTTAAGTGAGCCGAATGCGAACTCAGAAATGTGTGCGGCCACCTCAAACTCGGCACTAATTCGTGTAGTCCACGTCGTTTCAGGACAAAAGATCCTAGTCCAGCGCGACCACGCAGCTGCGTGTAACGGTCGTTAATTATACTGCAACTTGGATCGAGATGGCGTCGAGCATGCTGCGCATTCTGCTGCTGGCGCTGAGCCTGGCGACGCTGAGCGCGGGCGCCGCCGCCCCCGCCGAGTCCGTCTTCGATGCTGCAGCGAAGGAGGAAGAGGCTGCCGCCAAGCTGGAGCGAAATCTGCAGCGCAACATCGCGGACGACCACGTGCGCGTGCTGTACTGCACGGCGTGCGGCTACCAGCAGAACTTCAAGCAGATCCAGACGTATCTGGAGGACACGTTCCCCCACCTCACGGGCAGAGTGGACGGCGCCAACTACGACGTGGAGCCGTACAAGATGGTGCGTGGAATTGCAATTGCAGACGTCTGAGAGACGGCTGAATGACGTTTTCCGTGTTGGGGCAGATGCTGGCGCAGTTCTTGGGCTACGCGCAAGCGACGGCGATGATCTTGCTGGTGTTCGGGGAACATGTGAGTTTGGAGGCGGCTGGAGCTAAGGAGAGAAGCTGATGATGTGGCTGGTGTGGCAGATTTTGCCGGCGCTTGGGATGGACACGACGATGCTGCGCTGGGCGCTGAATAACCGCGTCGCCGCATTCTTCATCGTGGTGTTCTTGGGCACGTTTGCCAGTAGCTTGACAGCGTCGGGCGCCTTTGAAATCTACTTTAACGGTTGGAGGAGTTGCGTGGGGAAATAGCGTAGAGCATTTGCTGACTGAGCATGCGATTACAGGTGACTTGATTTACTCGAAGCTCGAGACCGGACGGTGGCCCACGCTTCTGGTGCGTGTGTGTCATGTACAGGAAATGTGTAATCTTGGCAAAGCTGGCTGACGCTTGAAAACGGTGTGTTGTCGATCGTGTAGGAGGTGTCGAACTCCATTAACGAGTACGGCCTGCTCGCTAGCGAGGCAGCTTAAGCGCAGCATTTACAGTTTGTAGCTTGTCTGGAGACTACAGAAAAGCCTCGCGACGACCACAAAGCGTACATGTATCAAGAGTTGACGCAGTGCTGGGGATAAACAACTTGGGCAGTGTGCTTAATCATAGAGCAAATGCTCGAGTAAACGCTACGTCAATTTAAATGAAGCGGTCTGTAATGTGAAAGCCACTTATATAGGACCCCTACGTCTTACTAGAACAGCTTGGTCGATCACACCTTGTTGTCTTCTCATACACTCGCCGGAGGCATGGAACCAAATTCTTGCTGAGGAGTTATCGGCTGCATCTTGACTGGCACTGCGACTACTTCAGGCGGCGGCGAGGCAGCTCGTCCGTATGAGTCTGAGTTCTGCCGAGTGTACGTCTGCTCGGGCCTCGCGCAGCACGAGAAACCACGCTCGCCGCAGCAGCATCGAGCGCAGCCGTCGCACAACGGGTAGCACGTCGTGTCGACGGCGGTGATGCAGCACCCGGCACAGCACCCCGTGCAGATCGCATTGCAGCATTCGTCCATCGCGTCGCACTCTCCCACCTGCTTGGTGTCAAGTTTGCGTCTCGCCCCAATTTGTCTTGTGACTGATGTTGTAGTCTGAATGTTTCTTACCTCGCTTTGCCTCATGTGGCCTGGATACTCGACGCTGCTTTGGCACCGCGAACATGTATGCCTCTTCCGCGGTGCACGGTCTCATGATCACTGAGGCATGAGCAGGTCGAGCACAAAGCAAGGCATTTTTGTTCTACTCGGACGCGTCGGTCAAACTCAAGAAACAATGGCAAGCTTTCATGTAAAATTATTGTAGGGCAGCCTTATGTGCAAACTTCGAGTATCTGCTTCTCTCCTGGAGCTCCCAACACTTGGAACAGCGAACCGCTCACGTGGATACTCCTTGATATGCGAGGCTGACAGGCGGCGAGAAATTGACTGCGACCGGCACCACTGGGATAGAACCTAATCCGGCAGCTTCTCGTGTGTTCATGGACGTGTAACCTTCCGTGGGCATCCCGTCCGGCTTTGCCAACAAGTCGCAGCAGGAACCACTGCACGTGCAAAAGTCAACACAGTCTCCTGCATCGCAGTCGGCAAGCGTATCACACCAGTCGTTGCACGTCTCGAAATCGCAGTACTCGTATTCGCACTCACAGTCGAGGCCCCCGAGAATGCACTCAAGACAGTCGGCCATAGAATTGGTAAAGTTGATAGTTGGGACTTTCACAAAGTGTTGAGTATACCGCGTCTTAGTCTTCGCGCTCTTCTCAAGACGGGCAGCTCCTCATTTCTTAGGCAACATCAACTATTTTTGATTGGGAAGCTAATTACAACGTAGAAGTATCCCTAGCAATTGTAGAACTTATCAGCACCTTGGGCTTCTAGCAAAGCTGCAACATTTCACGTTGTTATTCAAGTCGTCTCAGTATTAGCCGTGAGGCAGAATCTTGGTGTTCATGACAGGATTCAAGCTTGGTCAAAGTGCTAGGTAAAGTCTGCTGTCGACTACGGGTACATGTTGCGCAAGCTGGAGTTGTACATGCCATCGTACGCGTCGTCCGTGCTGAGGAAAATGTACTGATAATCGATTGGCGTAGTCATATTCAAAGGCGGCATCTTGTCCAAGCACTACTTGTCCAGAAGATGCAGCATCTCAAGCAGGACCTCCTTCCAAAATGTCAAGTGGTCTTTGAGGGGAGAAAGTAGGAAAACTTTAAGTGCCCTAAGTCGCATGGTTGGCACATGACCATCGTGTGATCCGCACAGCTGAGTGTTGAACGAACGTTGACCCAGTTGGCGACAATTAACCCGCGTTGGGATATACCTCCCGGTAAAATTCATCGACTTTCAACGGCATCCACCTGGTAGCTGACCGCCTTTAATAAGTGCCATGTGCTTTGTAACGACATTGCATTGGGTTTTGCCATAACTTAAGCCTCAGCATTATCCAACACATGCACGGAGAACCTGCTTAATGGCTGGTATCCATGTGTGGAGTACACTTTTTCAAACGACGGAACATCCAGCGGTCAAAAAGCAGAATGTGCTATCCACAGTGCGCCGCAATGCTATCCTAGCATTTGTGAAGCCTCTGGCTCGACAATCGACGTTTTCGTGAAGCGTTTTCCTGCAATCCCGCAACTGCACCAAACGTATGGCTTACGGCAGGCGGTCCGGGGGGGGGGGGGGGCTTTTGCTGGCTGGCAGCACGTGACACTATGGCTTGCTCTAAATCATTGGTTGTACAGTACTAACCACCATCTACCGATCTCTAGTGGAGATACCGATGATTGCACTGCATTCACAATTAAATGGATCCGTGAATGTGTACATCATCGACCACCGAGGCACTGGCCGTAGCACCTTGTTCGACTGTGTGGCCGCGCAGGCCACTACCCCTGGTTCCTTCGCAAAGGGAGAATTCGACCCATTCGAAGTGTCTTCGTGTGCTCAAGCTCTGGGAATCAAATATGGAGATCTTGCAGCATTCCCCATCCCGAGTGCTGCAACTGTGCACCTGACCTTCGACACTTCATGTCAAAGTATACGAACGGCGCGATCACTATTGTGTACGGCGTAAGCTATGGCACGATATTGGTCGAGCGCCTTATGCAGCTTAACCCTCCTGGTGTAACGTGTATGTCCTGGACGGTGTAGCTACGATTTCTAAGGCTTCCGTGGACAAGTTCCCCTTCTTTTCAACCTGGGAACCTGGGAACCGGCTTTGGTGAGTATTCTCTAAACCTTTGCGATCAAGATAATCAGTGCAACATCCGCTTTGCTAATAAAAAATTGTCAGCCACGCTTGGTGATTTGATGGTGGCTTTTGATAACAATCAGAACTCGAAATGCGCTAAGCTCCTGAATGAGCAAACTAGTACCTTGAACAAGGCAAAGCATCGTTCAGGTTACGACAGGTACTGGGATCAGCGCTAAATATCCCGAAAGAAGCGGCACCTCATCCCACCTGTTGTTTACAGACTTAGTCGCTGTAAGCCCAACGACATCGATTTCTTGACCAACTTCCTTAACGTTATGAACCAGGATCGACTGTACACAAGCCAGGACGATACCTACTATTACTCAACGCTGCTCTTCTACCTAATCGCCCACTCGGAAATGTGGGAATCACCTACTCCATCGGCTGCTGCACGACTCGTTAGTGTAAAAGTTTCTGACGGATCAAAGTACCAACTTAGCCCGCAATATTGCGCTTTCACGAAAGAGTAATCCCCGGAGTTATGAAGCGAATGGTAAAACTTATAAACACGACCACTACTGGAACAAGACTGCCGTCATTCCGAGCCAAGCTAGCGTGTTAAATTGGACCCCCCCAAGACGCCGAACAAATTCGCTGAGTACCTACTTGACGAGCTCAAAGGTGAAAACAAAAAGAGCTGATCACTTTCAATACTTCTGTCCATGGGACATTGGAATGGTTACACAAGTCAGGCATGTGGCATGTTACTGCTTGCGTCGTATGTGAGCAATGGTGGAAACTTAGACCCGTCAGCTCTGGATGAAGCTGTTTATGTTTTAATATGACTACAGATTCATCAGAAGTGGCCTTCTCGAAATCGATGGTAGTTTTTCTGACATTCCAGAGATCTTGTTGGGTAATCTATTCGACTAACAATTGTGCCTTGTTCGTTTTGCTGCTCTAGTCTAGCGAAGTGAGCTGCGGTGACATCACATTGTTGAACACGAACAACGACGAGCTTATTCATAGTGAGTGGGTAGGTACACACCGGCATTGCAATGGAGGTACTTTTAACCGAGACTAAAACTTTGATTTCGAGTATAGGGGTAGATTGGCCACGGTTGGTGCTGCTGGTTGCCTCAGCGACGTGCTGGTGCTGCTGTTGGACTCCTCGTGCGTCTCCACACATTTATTAACTTCTCTAGAACTGGGACCTGTGGGTTTACTTCTCGGCTCACGTTGGCATTTGATTAAAAGTTAATCGTGCTGATGCGGAAAATTAAGCTACGAATTTGTGTTCACCGTGGTGCCTTTCATCTGGCAGTGGTTGCATCTTGCTGTGAAGTTGTCTCGGTTATCATCCGAATTTCGCTTCGGTCACTCCTCTTGGAAAATGCTATATGCTGATACACGTATTCACGCGCAACTGCAGTAGCGCCTCTTTGCTGACGAGACTGTTGCTAGCGTCAGGCCTATTGGAGCTTTGGCTGGAAGATTTTTATTAGCTACTGGAGCTAAAATTTGTTGCGTATTCGTGTGGACCGTGCGATCATGCTTCGTAGCGCCTATATCGCTTTGCACTACTCCAGATAATACTGCTCGAACTCGCATTTCGTAGAACAAAATGCCTACTTCTAGAAACACAAGTATTGCGACGTTTGGAAAGTTCAAGTACCCGAACAATTCTTGACGTGCGATCAAAATTCCAACCTCCCAGACTCAACAACGTACCTAGTAAAGTGAAAACTGGGGGCCGTATCGTCGAGCACAATCCCTCAGATAAGCGGTGTGCACAATCTGAATACAGGCACCCAAGAACAGCAACCCTGGTCGCCGTATTAAAAAAATCCGAACTGATTTTCTGAGAGCCATCAAGTATATGTGCGGGATGGAGATTGCTTTGTCCGATTCTTGCTCGAATATTGTGCTCTCCTGTAGCACCATACGGCGCCGGCTAGATTATCACCCGGCTGGAGTACAAAGTGGCTCAGACGTTTTAGGCGAGGTTTTGTGGTTGATTCTGTCAGCTTGCACCCTGCTGGACGCAGCGGACCTTGAGGCAGAAAAACGTTGGATCAAACGCGAGAACATTCCATATCAAAGCCGAATCATAGCTAACCCTGGCCGGTACCAAACTTCGTCCGAGTAAAAGCTTAAGTTACCCAAGGGTTCTAGCACTTAGGCAAACGAAAAGGGAGATGGAGGATCTCCCTGTTTAACAGTGTTAAGGAGAGCCCAGCCACTAATTAGCATCCTGCAACCGTGTACATTAGCCGTATCCAGGACATTAAGCGCGAACCAAATCCATGTTGTTCCAGGACACGGAAAGGTACTGTCGATTCACGCCTTCACAAAATCCAAAAATTGTTGCTAAACCTTTGCGATTTTGTGAGTCATCAGGTGCTGGAGATCACGACCAAAGGTAACTTGTTGGTGGATTACTCAGCACGGGATGAAGCCCTGGATGTATTATATAACATAAGCTTGGGCATTAAGGGCGAAATCGATCTACAAGAACGTGTGATTGTGTCTTGACCTCATCCGGCATCAACGTTTTATGGCGGAAATTACATGGGCCTGCCCGGTTACCTTTCTTAAGTAGGAGCACTACAGAGGAGTACCTTTGGTGTGGCAACAGAACACCACGGCGAACTTGATGACAAATTAAGAGAATACCTCCAAAGAAGGTCAGGATCTGAAGTAGCTGATAGAAATCGGTCGTAAACCCATCCGGCTCCAGTCGTAAACCTACCCAGCACATTTACAGCGCTGGTCAAGATAGTCAGACTGATTTTAGGCGCCAATCCCATCATGTCTGTTGTCACCACTGTTCACAACAACAACTGAATTGTTTGGTTTAGTTCTAGACATTAATGCTAAGTAGAGATTATGGCTTGTCAACCCGTAATCTACCGTCCACAGTCTCGTCACGGTTGTTATCAGGTCGCTATGCCAACAAATCGTATCGTACGCAAGCTATGAACGTGAGTTTTCATTTTTAAATTCACCGACTTTCGACAACATCCCGCTAAACGCGAACGATGTACATTGTTTTATGTTTTATCTTGCCATTGTGTTGGCGTTTGTAATTGGCCAAGTCTCAGCCATTTCCAATGCAACAACAAGCAACCAATTGAATGGCTGGTACCCGTGTTCGAAGTACACTTTTTCTGATGAGACCGACCAGAAGGCTGAGTGTGTGACATACAAGGCACCGTTGTGCTACCCGGGAATATGCGAAACCACGAATTCGACAATCGATATATTCGTGAAGCGCTTGCCAGCGGTCGTCGGCGATGTGAAGGTTAACCTTGTGGATTCTGTCGGGTGGTCCTGGATAGGCCTCATATCAGGTAAGTTTAATCGTGATCGTGATAATTTTTCCTGGACTTCGCTAAGTTTTGGTCTTTACTTTTCACTCGTAGTGGAGGTTCTGATGGTTTAGGTGCACTCAAAAATGAATGGGTCAGTGAATGTGTATTCAATGGACCACAGAAGTACTGGACGCAGTCTCTGCTAAAGTGTGAAGGAATTCAAATTACCCGCGAAAGAGGTGAAATTGATCCTCTAATTGTACCGTCATGTGCAAAAGAATTGGAAGCAAGTATGGAGATCTAGCGTCTTTTTCGATCACGAGTGCGGCTACCGATGTCCAAGACTTTATTTTAATGCACTCAAATGGGGCGAGCTCTATTGTGTATGGTGTAAGTTACGGCACGGCGTGGGTGGAGCGCCTTATGCACCTTGACCCTCCTGGTGTAGTGGGATACGTCTTAGATGGTGTTGCTCCTGCTTCGGGTGCAGCTAAAGACACTTTCCCGTACTTTTCAACTTGGGAGACTGATTTCGGTAAAGTTGGCGATGATTTCTTAGATCTTTGTGCTCAATCAAGACAATGGTTGCACGTCTCACTTCGGGAAGAAACAATTGTCCAACACACTTGAGGAGCTGCTAGAAGACTTCGATAATAATCCAAATTCAACCTGTGCTGCATTGGTGACCAACCAAACCAGCCGTTGGAGCAATGTCAAACCGTCCTTCAGGTACGAGAGGCCTTGGGGTCCATTCTCAACGAGCCACGAAAGCGAACACTTATTCCACCGGTTGTCAGCAGATTGCACCGATGCGATCCTCACGATATCGATGTGCTGGCCCACTTTTTCACAAAGTTAAGTGAGGAACGAGCTACATCTGTCAAATATTACTCGAAGGTGCTCTCAAACCTCATTATTTTCTCAGAGTGGTGGGAGCCACCGTAGCTGAAATGTAAGCACGCTTCGCTAGTATAAAGGTCTCGGACGGGTCAATGTATCAAAGTACCCCTACGTATTGTGCTTTCTCGAAAGATACCTCGCCAGCCTGTAGAGAGTTGGGTCTTGGTAACTACAAAGCGAAGGGTATCATTTACGAGCACGACCAGTACTGGAATAAGAGCGTCGCCATCCCAACCCAAGCCAGTGCGCTTTTGTTGAGCAGCAAAATGGACCCGTTGACCCCCCACAAGTTCGCCGAGAGTCTACTAGATGCGCTGAAGGGCGAAGACAAAGAGCTGATCATGTTCGACTACACCACTCATGGCCAAGTTGCCATGTCGTTCCTCATCGACGGCGACTACAACAGTCAGACGTGCGGAATGCTGCTGCTTGTATCTTATGTGAGCAATGGCGGCGACTTGCACCTAGACAAGATGCCCCCACTCAACCTGACCACACCGAGTGACTACAAGTACTTTCACATGAGCACGGAAGACGTGTACGACGGCGAGTACGACGCAAGCCTCAAAGACAAAAAATGATTCTGTTTCGTCATGGAACGGAGACATCAAGACGGATTCGACTCCTGTACATATCTGACGTAGCAAGTTTGCTTTACTTTTAATAGAGGCAAAATGAATGCAGCAGCTTCCAGCACAGTGTTATCGATCTGGGGAAAAAGTATCTTGACACGTTGCCAAGGGAACTAAGGACAATCCCTCATCTCTTTCTGCTGATCCGAGCAAAACCATAAAATAAGGTAGTAAGGCTTTGCATGAGCTGCAGTCTGCAGTTGCCGAAGCAGTGGCCCCTCGCCCATCCCGCCACGAGAAAATGCCCATCCCCGTTCTGGGCGAGACCGCGCGTTGATTGGCGGACGCACATCAAGCGCCGCCATACAAAGCGCAAGGCGGCGGGCCACATGACGCTCCGCTGGCAAGGGGCCACTCGCGCTTTCCCCGCCGGCCGGCAACTTGCTCGTCGCAAACGGCAATGCAAGTCTCGCTCTGCAGTCTGGTGTGTCTCTCACTGGCGCTCAGCTGTGTCTGGGGCGCCCCGCTATGCGCGCGCACCTGGAAAAACCGCGAACATTTGCACCCAAAAGTGCACGCGCTGCCGCCCTTGACCGACGCGCAGAGAGTGGAGCTGGCGGCACTGCCGCGGCAACTGGACTGGTGCGACAGGGGCCTGTGCACGCCGTCGTGGAACCAGCACATCCCGCACTACTGCGGCTCGTGCTTCGCGCACGGAGCCCTATCCGCCGCGCAGGACCGCATCAAGATGCTGCACAAGGCGCAGGGCTACGTGGGGCCGGACATGCAGCTGGGGCGCCAGAGCTTCCTCAACTGCGGGCCGGCCCACGGGCTCTCGGACGGCTGCGGCGGCGGCGAGCCGTCCGACGTGTTCGAGTTCATGCACCACTACGGGCTGCCGGACGAGACCTGCGTGCCCTACAGCGCCACCGACTACAAGAAATACACCGAGACAAACGGCACTTGTCCGCCGGAAGGCTATTGCATGAAGTAGGTCACACGACTGCAAAAAGTGGGGAAACTAGGTTTGGGGTCTCACGTGTGGTTGCGGTTGTGTGTTGCCTTTGCAGTTGCATTACCACGCCGGACCACCCGCAAGGGCCGCACTGTTTCCCAGTGAAAACGGTCGTGCGGTACCGTGCCAAGGAGTACGGTCGAGTATCGGGGGAGCATGCCATGATGAAGGAATTGCTCAACGGACCCATCACTTGCGGCATTGCGTGCAGTGACGAGTTCACGTTCAACTACTCGGCGGGTGTTTTCCACGACAAAACTGGGTTTTTGGACATCGACCACGACGTGGAAATTGTCGGGTGGGGAGAAGAAGCCGACGGGACCAAGTACTGGAACGTGCGCAACTCGTGGGGGACGTACTGGGGCATGAAGGGCTTCTTCAAGATCGTGCGGGGGGTGAACAACCTCGGAATCGAGTCCGACTGCCACTGGGTGCACCCCGACATATCGGACGAGGAGCTCGTGTTCTCGCAGACCACGCCACTTTACGGCGGGTCGCTGTGGGGAATCGTCCCATTCGCCAAGGGTGCTGCGACGTCGCACCCGATCAACACGACAGCGGATGTCGTGTTGAGCAACTTGCCGTTGCAGTCGGAAGAGCTTCCTCCGGAGACCGCGGCGCTCGTTGATCACACGGATGCCGAGCTACCGATGGAGATTGTGGCGTTGCGCACGACGGAGGAGACCGATGTGGAGAAGGCAGAGAAGGACGCGGCTGCTCCCAACGAGAGCATCGGGCTGTCTCTCTTCGCGCTGTTTGGAGCCTTCGTTGCGTTGGGGGTGGGCATCAGCAACCTGGTCGCCCGATTTTCGCGGAACGAGACGTACAACCGCTTGATCTAAGCAAAAACAAAAACAAACCGCAATACCTCCAACCCGACCTCGCTGCTTCTCAACAAGATTCTTGCGCCACAATATCGTCAAATTGTCGTCGCCCAAGTTGAAGCAGTCTGTCTGCGCGGCCGTCCATTGGCCCTCCTTTTCACCCAATCGCGCGTGTTCAGTGTGGCCCACACCACGCAACGCCACGATTAGTCGAGGCGGCGATCATACTGAAGCTCCATCTGCCGCTCCGCCCCCCGCATGTGGCGCCGCGCTGTGCCCCCCGCCCTCTCGGCGCGCCCCGCGGCCTCCCGCGCGCCGCGGCAGCTGCGGCGATGCGTCGCCGGCTCGGCGTCGCCGCACTTCGGCCGCGCGCGCGCCATCGAGCTCCAGTACCGCGACGGGACGTGCACGCTGGCGGTGCCGCTGCCGCTCAGCGGCTTCGACGAGGAGCGCGTATTCAGCATCCCCCCGGGTGCGTCTGTAGGATGAGCTTGAAATTTGCGCTTTTTCTTGTAGGTTTTTTTTTTCTATAGAATATGTGACGCTCATAGGTCGTTTCTCATTGGTGGGTGGGACCCACAGAGACCACCGTGGCAGATATCGTCGCGCAGATTGAAGCCGAGGACAAGTCCGTGCAGAGTGTAGCCATCCGCTCGGCCAGAGGAGAAGCTTTCGAGCCGGAGGACACGCTGCAGAAAGTGCTGACCGACGACTTTGAGCTGCTGCTGAACGACCAAGTGCTGCCCGTGAGGGCGCCGGTGTTCACCGGCAGCGCCTACCAGAGCTTGGCCGACGACGGAGACCTGGACGTGCGCTCCGTGGCGCAGAAGGCGGCCATCATCATGCTGCGCAGCGACCTGGAGAGGCTGGGCAAGTGGAAGATCAGCCACCCCGAGTTCATGCTCATGTGTCAGGAGAGAGGCATCCCCAAGAAGCAGGCACCGGAAGTGCTGCAGGCGTTTCACCAGGCTGGCGTCGTCTTCTACTTCGGCAAGTCCGACGACGAAGACCTGACGCACTCGGTGTTCCTGCAGCCTCGCAGCATTTTGGACTCGTACTTGGAGTCCATCGGGCTGTCGCCGTTGTCGTCGCAGCTCTTCCAGCAGCAGCGGGAGACGCTGCTGAAGAAGATCCAGGCGCTAGAACCCGAGCACGTGGCTCTTGCCAACTTGCGCCGGGAACTTGAAGCGACTGCCACGCGGCAAGCGAATGCTATTGCGTACGGACTGTCGACGTCGCTTGTGGGGGCCTTCGGACTCTACTTCTGGCTGTCGTTTATTCACTTTTCGTGGGATATTATGGAGCCCGTGACGTACTTCACGGGCTTCGGCGTCTCCATCATCGGGTATGCGTGGTGGAGCCTCACGAACCAGGAGTACGAGTACGAAAACATCTACCACTATGTGTACACGCGTCGTCTTCGCCGACAGATCGCCAAGTCAAAGTTCGACCAGGACCGGTACGACGCTCTTACGGAAGAGCTGCGCGTTGCGAGGGAGCAACTGGCGCAAGCAGAGCTCGTGCTCAACAAATCGACACCGCTGCAGGCGAACTACCTGCACTTGCTGGATACGACGCGCGAGCTTAAACCACCACCGCTCGCAGCTCCGCGGAAGCCCATTAAGGCGGAGGGCCTGCCAATTTCCTGATAGATGAAGCCTGCAGCGGATCAAGTACACGGGTACAAAAGAAAGTTTGTTCCTTAAAGCACCGGCCGCAGCACGAACGGAGTGCATAATGGCAGGTGCATGCATTGTAATACGAGCGAGTGCAGCGTCAAAGCACTACAACTTATGCTAGCCTTGCGGTTCTTGCCTTGCGTCTTTATCACATGGAAGCTGAGTGAAGGTGCGTACCCTGGACGGCGCAGGCAGCGAGCATTCCTGCTTTTCAGCTCTCCTGACGATGGCTTCGCACCCGTCCGAGCTCGTCGTGGTGAAGCACTTGCTCCAGTCCCTTGAGGCTGTCCAAGGGTGCGTTGGCCTCGTTGTTGCGGTGCTTTTTTTCACGCTACGTTTGACACTGCTTGAACTTTGCAGGACTGGCATGATCTCGTTATTTATCCCAGCGGAACAACAGCTACCGGAGGTTGGTAAACGGCTCTCAGATGAAACAAGCATCAGACATCGAATCGAGAACGAGCCGTCTACCTTTACTCCTGCTCGTACAAGAATGCCTAATGTTGTACAGTCGGTGCCCGCCCAATGGGCTGGTCATCTACTGTGCTGCAATGACTACAGCTAGCAACGACAGCAAGAAACAAATTATCGTCGACTTTGAGCCATGTTGCACCATCGCCTCGCTCACATTCAAATGGGACCACAAATTCCAAACGGATAAGCTGAAAAGGCTGCTTCAGCGCTACGACCGCGTCGGATTTATCGTACTCTTTGGGGTAGTTTCGTGTGATCACCGCGAAATCCTGCACAAGTTGTCGTCTCGGATTCCACTAAGTCGCCGTCGAAGGGGGGGAACTAATGCACTGCGTTCATGCGCATCGTCCAGGCAAGAATGCGCGAATATGTACTAGCAGTGGCATCAAATACGTTTTTGCCAAACAAAGAGCCGAACATCTCGAACCTCGTACTTGCTCGGTCCGCTAATCTTACAAACACGCTGGTCCCTGATGACGTACTCGACAAGCCTCTTGCCGAGTTGGTTATGAAGGTAGTGGAGACGGGAAATACTCCCGAGGCGGGATTTGACGAAGCCATTGAGCTGTCAGCCGAAGAGATCATCCATGTGGAAATGGAGCAAATGGAGAAACTACACGCCATGAGGCAAAAGTTGGAGTTTCTTAGTAAGAAAAGAAGTTTCCTGAATAGATCGGTGATATTTTCTTAAGCGAAGGTCAAAGACGACTGCGCTAACAAAACATCAACTGGAAGGTAAAGGGTTTTGGATTTAATGAGAAGTGACGTGGGGAAAACCCTCATTTTGCCATCTCAAATTGCCTATGACACGTTTTCACGCCGTCAAAATGAGTGTACAAATAAGTGATTGCCAAGGTAAGAAGATGACTTACTACTAATAAGTAATTATGCTTATGCTGTGCCTCCGTTTCAATAATTGGAAATGAAAGAAGTTTTGAATTTTCCAATAACAACAAATAATTTCTCCTATCGTGCTTGCGTATCATCAAGCTGAGCAGTAAATGAAGTCGTAGCAAAATCCTTTCTTGATTGTGAGTTAATCTAAGTCCAAGAAAGTCCAAGAACTTCCTGACTAATAGTAAGCTGAACTTGGAAGCAATCGATGTAGGATTACTTGTTAGTGAACAAGGAAGCGATGAGAACCGCCGGTACGACAATCACCGAAAACATTATAGTTGCTATGATCGTTATCCAAATCAACCCGTCAAGAATTGCAAATGCATCCTCTGGGTTTCTTAATGCAAAGGATCGAGCGCTTTTGATCTCTGCATCAGTAAACTTGGTAGGTTTCTTTCCCACGAGATGTTTGAGGTTCTGAGATCAGGGTCCTTTTGAAGGAGCGCCTGGACTTGGACTGGATCGGGCTTTGTTTCCAATTGGGCTCGCAGTTTGTTCGTATCCACAATTTTGCCGTCGAGAGTTTTCAGCTTCTTGAAGTCAATGAGCTTTCCTTTGAACGGCTTAACCTTGCTGAGCTTCTCCCCAAACTGCTTCAATTTGGCGTTAACTCTGACAGTTTTAGCCAGAGCGGTCTTTAAAGAGGTCAATGTCAAAGCACGTTCTTCGTCCTCAGTCGTGTCAGCTAGGTTGTTGACCCTCAAACAATGGTGTGGGTCACGGTGGGTGTGATTGATACTGCTAAGTCCTCCAGTCTTGAGGTCATCAGCGCTGGTGATATAGCTGAAGCATGTAGCAAAGGTGGCCACGAGCAGAATCAGAAAATACCTGTAATGCATGACTACCGAGGGTTTTGCGACTTGAGTTCCAAGGAGCTTTCGTTCTATGATGGATTGAAAAATGACAGCAAAAGCTTCGACTGTGAGCTACCATCAGCTGGACGAGAACTTCCCAGCAGAATGGAAGATGGTGTCCCAGGATGCGTTTCGGTCAACAATCGTTGCTATGTTGCGTTTTGTTTTTACTTCTATAAAGCTGACAGCGATTTAAACGATTCTACAACAACAACAGCAGCACTTGCAGTACTGTTGAGATTTATGTTGTTGCGGGGCTGAAGTCGATAGCCTCGATTCGACGCGACGAGTTATTAGATGGTACTACGTCGAAAATATCACCAGCATGCTCTTCTCGACAACGGTGTCTCCAGACCGACGTTTTAGTGTTGTTTTCTAGCGCCCTGCGTGGCCGTGTAGAGACTGGCTGGGTGACCCACCATCCAGTTATTGTGTTTCCTGCCTGCTTATTGTCAAGTTGCTCTCAGTGACGCACGAGGTGCTGACGTGACACCATCCTTGGACGGTGCGAGGTAATGACGATGATAATTTCCCGAGAGCTGAAAGGTACGTAATACATGTATGAAGTAACTCGATACACTAAGTTGAACCGCAACGAGGCTTTGCGTTGTACAGTTTGGACTCTCACCTGCGTTGAAAATTACTTTGTTGAAAATTAAGCGTAATCTAGCCGCATGTGGTCTTACAAAAGGCAGGATAATTTCCTGTTTCCGAGTCAAGCTCTGAAGTAACTTGCCGGGAGGAAATTGAATGATCAGCAGGGTAATAATTCCTAGCACTACACACTGATAACGAACTATGGCTGAGACGAAGGAAGAAGGACTTAATTAACTAGTTATGAAATCCGATGCGCGAGGTGGTGGGTTATCGTGGGCAGTTTTGATGTTTTGTTGGTACTACTTAGCTACGTCACAAACCTACTGGTCTAGAAATTAAATGACGCAACGGATTGAATTACCCTCAACGAAAGCTGGATGGCGATAGCTAACGTGCTCGGATACCTTGATAGACAGTTGCCATCATTAATACACTGTATAAAAGGACATTCCGCTTGTTCAACCTTGCCATGCCCGTAAGCGAACGCAAATCCATAACCAGCCCCTAATTGATGACGAAACCTGCTGTTTTGTGAGATTGGATGGTAAGCAAAATCTTGATGGTGTGTTTGTCGTGCAGGTGCGGGCGAGTCATTCCAAATTTCTCGGGGTTGAAAGCAGACAAAACGAAATGACCTTCCAGCTGCACAATAACTACCCCCTAAGTGATAACGTTGTCACTCGCTTGGTGCAAAGTACAAAGAGCGTAAAGCGGGCCTCCAACCGTAAGGAAGAAGGAAGAATTAGCTTCGACATGGAATGGAGTGAATGTTCCCTTTTGCTGCCTCGTTGTAAGGGAACCATACCAACCCATCAGTATTACATTATAGTGTCATAAACGCTCAAGCTCGTAGCCTCCAATGGACGTGAAATGGAGATGACCATCAAAGCTAGCCCCAGCAACGAAACGATCTCGTCTATCGCAGAACTGGTCAAGATTGGATGGAAAGTCGGCCTCAAGCAACAAACAGAGGCTGATCTCGAGAAAGGTATTAACGGCTAATGCGAGGAAATCGAGATGCTCGAACAGCAACGACGGCAAGTGGCTACGGCTGATATCTGTGCAGTGGTAGAGTATTTTCGTATGTTCAAGTACTCCAGCCCAAAACATCGACAACACAGATACGATTAGTGCAAGCGACAATGACTCCATATGTGCTGTCCAACTCCGAATACGGTCATCCAGCGGTTATAAGGAGGTGTTGCTTGCAATGATTCGACGATGTGCAAGTGGAGCTACAAAGTTTGCGAAGTGAAGCCTCAGCTACGATCATAGCAAGCACGAAAACGAGTGTGACGATCTCGAAGAGATTCATGACGAACGTGTTTCCACACTTACTCAGTAACAGAAACCGCGATATAACCCAGCACAACTTAGTCGACAAACTTCTGGGTCAGCGGATTGTCTTGTATGGCACGACGTGGTTTAAGTGGGAGAACGTTAGTAGACGTGTCAAGAGTGTGATCTCTCAAAACGATATGTTGACGCCGATGCTGCGACTGCTTGGGAGTTAGAGGCGGTAGCAGTGGTCTTCCAGAATGCTCGTGTATCCCTTGAGTTTCAGTGGAGATTGGCGTCATAGCCTACCCGTTTTAAGGACGTGTGAACACAGATGACACCAAACACAGCTCATAAAAATAAAAAGGCATGACGCTACTGACAAAGCAAGTTATTGCTGTATGCGGTCACTGCTAGAGGAGAAAGCTAACACACTTTGGTTCTGTCTAGAAGTGTTTCATGATTGACTGTTCCTTTAGCAATTGGTACTCCTTGTATGCGCTGAGTGTGTGGCAGTAAGTACATCATAGGCTACACAAAGTGAAATAGCACTCTCTCGTAGGCTGGTGAAAATGAAAAACGAGCTCGAAGAATGATAAACGGAGTCTAATTGCATGTTCGAGCTGCTTGTACTGCATGTCCTTTTTACTTCGATCGAAAATACAGCTATAGCGTCATAGAAAGGTTTGCTGTATCTTGCTGGGCTTCGCGTTGAACACAATAGGTTGGTTGCAGGTAGCTTTGATTAATAGAACAGCTATAAAATACAAACGATATAAAATAATCTAGGTGTGTGAACGCTACCAGCAAAGATTTTTGTTGTGAACTCGGAGAAACGATGTCATCAGATCCTGAAACTTTGAACGGTTTTGATTATACATGCTCAATTGTAGAGAAACCGATCACTTTAGAACTATCCTACGCGAGCTAGCCTCATAATAATCAGCTTTGTGTAGACCAATTAAGTTGTGTTCCGTGATTTTCTACTAAAAATAAAAATGGGGAAAAAAATGAGCAAAGTTAAACGAAGGGACTCACTTCGGTATTATCCAACGAGCAGTAGAGTCGTGTAATCATTGGGGATGTTTGCCTAATTGATAAACGCCTTGCGCTGCGTTGTTCTCCTAGTTGTGTAGTAGCCTAACGAAGATATTGCTTATAAGGAATCACAAAATTGTGAAAGCGGTTGCCAATTTGGTTATGAAGTTATTTCAGATTGTGACGACAGGAAGTACTCCAGAGGGGAATTTGATGGAGCATTGAACCGTCTTCTGAAGCGACCTGAAATTAGTGTTCCAAAATGAATTACCGATCTCGAGTGTTTCTGGTTTTCTTTTAGATAGTTAGTACGTTCGTTGGTCACTAAGTGCCTTAGATGGACGGGAAATCCAAAACGTTTTGAAAAGCTAAGCTCAATTGCTCAGGCGCTTTAAATCGTAGACTTTTTAAAAGATGCAAAGAATATAAAAGAAAGCGGAGATGACAGATATTCCAAAAAAAGTATTCGGTGAAGCCGTTAAGGCAAATACAGAAACTACACCATGAGGCAAAACTTGGAGCAATCTACAATGTAATATGTAAAATGACACTTCCTCAACAGAGATAGGACGTAGTACTGCTAAGGCAAGGAAAAAAGTAGGTCAAAAAGGATGGAGCTAGCAAAAATATTACGAAAGGTTGGGCTCGCGGCACTTCGAGAGTTTGAGCCCTAGCGAGCAGTCCGTGATACTATACCGGAGAGGCCGGCCTGTCGAATTAATGCTTCTGGAGGTGCCAGTAAGCACGAAGCACCGATGCCGAGAACTGGGATTCGGCGGGTCAAAGTAATTTTATGGGGTTGTCTTAGACAGCACTAAAGTGCTTCCTATCCCTGTAAAACTTTCTGGTTTGCTCCCTTCATAGAATTGGCAAACGAAAAAGCCTTTCAATCGGGTTTGAAATAATCTTGCGGATCCACTATTTGTTTTTTATCTACATGTAGTGTGTACTATAGTAACGGATCCAATGCCATCTAGCCCCTGGAATTATTACGAGAGCACCCCCATTGAAAACTAATTCACTCCTAGCGTCGCTAGATAGACTACCCACGAGGATTAAGGAGTATTCATATTAAGATTGTCATCACGACAGGAAGTCCGAACATAGTCGAGACGAGAGCGATACCCATCAGGACCATAAGAATCCAGACGCCATCTTTGCTGCTCCTTGCTACAAACGATCGCGCTCTTGCGATCTCTTCGGCTTTAAACGAGGTAGGCTTCTTGCCCACGAGATGCTTGAGGCTTTTAAGATCAGGATCTTTCTGAAGAAGCCCCTCCACCCTGGTGACATCAGGCTGCACTTCCAATTGAGCTCGCAGTTTGTTCGGATCAATGGTCTTGCCATCAAGCGTTTTCACCTTTTAAAGTCGATGGGTTTTCTCTTGAACGGATTGATCTTGCTGAGTTCTCGCCAAGCTGCTTCAGCCTGGCGAAATTTTTTGCCATAATATTCTTCACGGACGCCAGTGATAACGCCCGTTCTTCCACGTTGTCTTCAGTTTCCACGGGATATTGTTCCGCTAGATAAATTTCACTCAGTAAGCGGAGCCTCGAAGAATCGTTGGTGCCTCTAGAAAGACTTTGACCAGCGCTAGCAATGCTAGTGCAGTATGCACTCAGAGCGACCATGAAAGAAGCAGGAAGTGCCTTGACTGCATGCTTGGCGAGGGGCTTGCGCGTTATTGTCGAAGAAGATGGCGGACTTAGAAATGACGCAAGTTTGTTCCAGACCCTCACATCATCGCTACGTAATCGCGTTCGACAGGCTGAGTTTGCAGTGATACTGGAGTTGCTTTTTCATGCGATCTGCCTCCCCGTGGCTATGCAAGTCAGGCGCTGTACCTGAAGACCATTGATCCGGACAAACTGCGAGCTCAATTGGAAGTGCAGCCTGATGTCGCCAGGGTAAAGGGGCTTCTTCAGAAAGATCCTGATCTTAAAAGCCTCAAGCATCTCGTGGGCAAGAAGCCTACCTCGTTTAAAGCCGAAGAGATCGCAAGAGCGCGATCGTTTGCAGCAAGGAATAGAAAAGATGGTATATCGATTCTTAAATGTTAATCGATATATACCTCGTAGCAGCAATGATTGGAGTTCCTATTGGGATGGTACTTCTTGCGTAATTTTTTGTGGATGGAAGTTAGCCTATCGCACAGTTTTGCCTGTTCTGCGCTAATGAGTAGTAAATGATATGGCGTTTTCGTCGGCCTAGATAAATACCAATTGTCTTGAGACCAATCTATGGTTTTGAAATCCAATGTTGTGATTGCACTTCGTCGTCTACTCGGCTGGGTCCCTACCTCGAGGCACGAGGCATACGCGTGCCGTACGCGTGCCTTGAGAGGGAACAATTGAGGTGGTCCAAAACGGTGCAATACGATTGGCTCTTGGGAGATATCGGTGGAATCTGATTGGTCGTTGCATTGACAGTACATGTATGATTTTCCCAATTTTTTAAGACAGCAAGAGGGAGCTGTAGGAGGTTGTAGGAGCCGGGCATGCGTGGGAGTTGGCAGGCAGGGCAAACACAACTAACTAAATTGAATTCACTTTCGGATCTACTTCCTTCTACTCACATCGCCTACAAGCCTCGTTTGCATACTCTCAATTTCCAAATATGGCGATCCGCTGCTGAGAGTAAAATGGTTCGGCTAGAACACACGAATTGGAAAGCAGCTCCCACACTCTAATCAATCTCACTCGTCAATTTCCCTTCCCAGCAACACGTCTACATTCAAGCAACACTCACATAAACCCCTCAGCCCAGTGACATGTCACAAAGTTCTGCGATAGACGAGATCGTTTCGTTGCTGGGGCTAGCTTTGATGGTCATCTCCATTTCACGTCCATTGGAGGCTACGAGCTTGAGCGTTTATGACACTATAATGTAATACTGATGGGTTGGTATGGTTCCCTTACAACGAGGCAGCAAAAGGGAACATTCACTCCATTCCATGTCGAAGCTAATTCTTCCTTCTTCCTTACGGTTGGAGGCCCGCTTTACGCTCTTTGTACTTTGCACCAAGCGAGTGACAACGTTATCACTTAGCGGGTAGTTATTGTGCAGCTGGAAGGTCATTTCGTTTTGTCTGCTTTCAACCCCGAGAAATTTGGAATGACTCGCCCGCACCTGCACGACAAACACACCATCAAGATTTTGCTTACCATCCAATCTCACAAAACAGCAGGTTTCGTCATCAATTAGGGGCTGGTTATGGATTTGCGTTTGCTTACGGGCATGGCAAGGTTGAACAAGCGGAATGTCCTTTTATACAGTGTATTAATGATGGCAACTGTCTATCAAGGTATCCGAGCACGTTAGCTATCGCCATCCAGCTTTCGTTGAGGTAATTCAATCCGTTGCGTCATTTAATTTCTAGACCAGTAGGTTGTGACGTAGCTAACGGATTTTACCAAATACTTTCTATTTATTTTAGTGCCCTCCTGAAGTTCATCGATTTTGACGAGGGGGTTATTATTTGAGTGAGGGCTTCTAATTTTTAGGATATGAAAACGGAGTGTATTTCAAAATGAAACTACATCAAAAGTTTGCTCTCGCTCCGCTCGAGTACATCACATATGCATATCAGCATCTCCTCACAGTTTTCTAGCAGTGTTACCCATCGATTAACTCAATGTCGTCCAGTGCGTTAGCGAGTTCGTCGTCGACGTCACTTTCCTCCCCTGCTTCTCCGACCTTTTCTTCATCTTCCCATGCTTGCTGAAATCGTCTGCCGTACACGTCGTGTCTCCAGATGAACCATTCATCAGGCAGGGGCGAAAATCCTGCGGCAGCAATTGAATTGTCGATCACCGACTGATCGATGCCCTTCCAAGCCTCGTGCACCCATCCAGCTACCACCTCAATGCTAGGTGGCCTTGGGTTACCTGCGCGTGTGTACTCAACACGGTCCGAATTCTTCCAGGTGTCAATAAGAGCACCAAGACGATCTTTAAACTGTCTGTAGATTCCGATGTCACCTGCTTGAAGATACGCTGTCAACCCTCCCGGAATCACACAAAGACCAATATCGCGAGCCGCACACTTGGCTTTTACTGTCTTGGAAATATGGGCACTCATGCTGTCCCAGACCAAAGCCTTACCTTCAGCTTGCACCACACGGGAAACACGGTGTCTATCCAATTGCAGAGCAGCTCCGAATCGACCCAGGCCTTGGGCTGGTACGCCACATAGGTGCTTCCAACTCTGTCGATCTTGCTAGATCCCTTTTTGTGCTTCCAGATTACAAGCGGCGGTAGCTTCACCCCGGTTGCTGTGACGGCAAGCACTGCCGTAACACGCATGGAAGCGAATCCGGTCGATTTGACGACAACATGACGACTCCCGCGAATCTCGACTATCTGCTCGCGGGCGTCCTTAAAATAAACCGCAGTTTCGTCCATCAACACAGTGTGCGCAAAGTTGAAGTTGCTCTTATTTTCACTAAGATACCGCATGTACGCGACAGCGCGGCCGACTAGTTGATCGTCACTCAATGTCGTGAGGTTGGTCCGACGTCGGAGGGACAAGTCATTGCGCTTCATAAAGTTGCTCACCCAGTGAGATGACGCTTGAAAAGTACGAGTAGGACCGTCGTCAATCTCAGCGTATAGCTCTAAAGCTTGAACAGCGATCCATTCTCTTGTGACCTTCTCCTTTTTAAGTCGACGCATCACAATCAATTCCAGCAACAGATCTTCGATAACCCCGAGCGTTTTCTTGCGCCCACCACCGGATAAGCGTTGTTGGTGTGGTTTGGCGGCCCAGATGTCCTCACGACTGCGCCACCAACGTCTCACCGATCCAGGGTCAAGTGTCCACCCTTGGTTTCGGAAGTGAGCCACGGCTCGGCTTGGAATGCCTTTTCCTGTCGTGTTGATCCAGTTCAGCACGTCTTTCTTCTTCCAAAGAGGGATCGCGTTGCGCCTGCTTGCCATTTTGGAAATGGGAGTGGTTGGCATCAGACAAAGTACCTAATGTGCTCAGAACACGAGGATGGCCTGTTCGAGGACGTCAAATTATTAATACACCGGGCTTTTATTTGATACAGGGCTTCTATACTGTACTGCAATTGTCAATTTGGGGAGCGGGCTTATATTTCATGCGGGGTTTGTAAACGGTAAAATCCGTTAAGTAGTACCAACAAAACATCACAAAATTGTCCACGATAACCCACCACCTCGCGCATCGGATTTCATAACTAGTTAATTAAGTCCTTCTTCCTTCGTCTCAGCCATAGTTCGTTATCAAGTGTGTAGTGCTAGGAATTACCCTGCTGATCATTTAATTTCCTCCCGGCTAGTTACTTCAGAGCTTGAAACAGGATATTATCCTGCCTTTCGTAAGACCACAGGCGGCTAGATTACGCTTAATGTTCAACAAAACAATCTTCAACGCAGCTGAATGGATCTTAAATACGTCAAGTTTACAGTTCGTGCATACTTGCACCTTCAGCAACTTTGAGGCAAACTTTACGAGCGAGAAGCTCTTCATGGACAAGTCCCTGTTGCACGGACGCATTGACGACACCCCCTGCCATCGTCCGACCTTTCGTCCGGCGCCTCTTGCTGGCACAAATCTTTGCCGGCGACGACGGGTATCATGGCGTTGCAGACGCCGAGCCGCATGGGATGCTGCCGTTTAGCTATGTTTTCACTGGTTGTGACGGTGCTCGCGGCCGTCACGACGGCCGATTTGACCCCGGACCAAGTGCAGACGTGGATGCTCTCGAACCAGGACTTCGACTGGCAGCAGGTCGAGGCGGACGCCGTCGTTCGAATCGCAGGCAAAGGCGTGCAAGACGCAGACGGGAACTTGTACTTTGCAGGGTCCAAGACGACCGACAACTCCAACGTCGACCAACTCGATATTTTCGCGGCCAAACTCAATGCTGATGGAATTCTTAACTGGACCAAGCAGGTCCGTTGATAATGCACTATAAGAACTCTGCATGTCGGTGACTAATTGTTTCGTTGGTGGTGGTGTGTTATCGTGCAGTGGGGAACAGATGAGGCGGACGCCGCCACTTTCATCACCATCATTAACGAGACGGACACAACGACCGGCACGATGAACCAATTTCTCTACGTGGCAGGGTACACGTGGGGCTATCTGGATGAAGGTGGCCACGCACTTAATGGTTTCGGCCAGTACGGAGGGCGAGATGTCGTGCTGGCCAAAGTTTCGTTGAACGGGGACAAGATCTGGATGCGACAGGTACTTCACTACTTGACAATCTGAGGTTTTGGCTCTGTTAACCTCGGTGGTTATCCCAATGCCATTTGCGCTGACGCCGTTATTGTCTTTGACTTCGCGTCCATACAGTTTGGGACGACCGCGAACGACTTCGTGTACGGAGTGGCACTCGACGGCAGCTTTGATACACTCCTTCTGTCTGGAGGCTGCATCACTAACCAAGTCGATGAGACTGTAGAAGTGGACGTGGCCGATATGCTAGCTACACGAACACATGCACCGTTGTCAGCGTACGAAGAGCAAGTTATGGATCCAAAACCGCGGTCAAGTGCACAAAATCGCCAGTACGATTTTGCTGTGAGTTTGAACTATGGTGGAGATATCTTGGACTATGCCATGGATGGAGGTGTGACGATGACACCGCGACGAAGGCGTATCCGGGAAGGAGGATTAGTAGCGGAGTACGCCGTAGTGCTAAATCGTCAGCCGCTTGCAGATGTCGTTGTGCACGCCAAGGACGTACGAATAATTGATCCAAGTGGAGAACCTGTGCAGCAGCTCGAATTTTTGACACCACAAAGCGTGGTGTTCACACCTGCAAATTGGAACCGAGAGCAGTTTATTAGATTATCAGCAGTGGACGATGCATTGGCAGAAGGCAGACATTATGCAGTGGTCACACACTCCGTAAACAGCGACGACCCCAATTTTAATGGCATAGAGACACCTTTCCTGACAGGACGCAATATCACCGTCCAGATTGACGACAATGACCGAGCAGGAGTATCACTTTCGAGGCAGCATGTATTTGTCGCTGAAGGAGGTGGGAAGGATAGTTACGAGGTGGTGCTGATGTCACGGCCTTGGCACCCAGTAAATGTAGTTATCAAGCCCTTGCATGGCGATCAAACTGCTGTAGCACCAAAAGCATCAGCTAAAGCAACAGCAGACGGTACTGCTGTTCTAACTTTTCAGCCCGAGGATTGGGATAAACCGCAGCGTGTAGTGGTGAGCGCGGTGGATGACGAAGAATCCGAGGTGGAGTTTAGCGGTCTCTACAGTGGAGGCCCGCTGCTTCACTACACTGAAAGTAAAGATATTAGATACCATACCCGACGCCCACAATGTTTTGATGTGGCAAACTGTGACCCCCTTAATCCATCCGTCTGTTTGGAGCTGCCAGCCGAACAAACTTCGGCCAGAGTGTGCGATATCACGAATGAATGTGCATTCGCACAGGGCAATGGTGCATGCATTGCCAAGGTGGTAAGCACTAGTGGAGGAATTCCAACTCGGTTCGGGAGCGCATCGCTAGATCCCGCAGGTTTGGACGAAAAAGTTAGAGAAATGAGCTATACAAGCATCGCAGACATAATAAAAGATGAAGAAGGTGACTCCGATCTTGTGGCGCAGTCAGATTCTTCGATGGACGCAGACATTTCACAACTCGATTTTGTACCACCTCCTCCTGAATTGCGAAGTTTTGTGCTGAGCTTTCTAGGGTTGATGAATGTTAATCAGGCTCGGAAAATGAGCGCAAATCCCAGAAATGTAGTGCATACAATCTGCGCGGGGCTTGTGCGACTGGAAACAATGCGTTGGGCGTTTGAAGAGTGGCCCAAGGGTTATGTGAAGAAGGTTCTCGACGCTGTATTTGCAATGTTTCCGCAGAGCTATTCGTTGGAGAGGCATTCTTGGAACTGCGGCATGGCGAATTTTCTTCCTGGAAACAGCATTGACGTGAGCATTTGGGATAATGACCCTGGCATTACGGTTTCCACCTCCTCACTAGATGTTATTGAAGGCGATCCTATCGGTGCCTATTATGACGTCGTTTTGAACGCTCCGCCATTTATCGGAGGGACTGCTCAGATTGCTACTATTCACGACGAAACGCAGATTTCATCGGTATATTGTGCAGACAAACAGTCGGATACTTGTGGGTTCTGGGGTGATAACTTTGCAGCGGTCGCTACTGTTATCTATGATCAGTCTGCGTGGAGTTCAACTGGAGCTGCAGCCCCAAATGTGAGTATTGCGATAGTGGGAAATTCACAAGTCGATATTTTTCCGTCGCTCTTAACGTTCACAGCAACAAATTGGTTTGTGCCGCAACGCGTTATAGTTCGTGCTATTGATGATGCTGTATCAGAGCTTAACTCAAGTTACATTATTACGCATCGTGTTCAAAATTCCCCCTTCGGCTACACAAAAACAACAGCTTTCTGGTTTAAGAACTCGATTGAAACTGCCGGCACCGCAAAGTTTTCGTCATGGAATGCTTTTGGAGGAGGTGCGATCCCATACAATCCATTGCCAACTGTCCTTAACTCTCCAGATCACATGCGCGTAAACGTAATTGTTCGAGATAATGATTTTGCCAAGGTAAACGTAGTAGTCAATCAACCTCAAGCGAAACTAGCAACGAAAGAAGCACTTGATGCAACAAAGTGGGTGGGTGACTACGCCACAGCACTGGGATTCCACGATTTATCGGTGTCAACAACAACTAAAAGCAGTGAAACGATTGCATTGGCGCTCAAAAACATCTTGGTGTTCGCCTCCGGGGTGAAAACATTCATGAAATTCCACATGCCACGTTTGCACGATGGAGATACGCACTTGGGCTTTTCAGGGGCTACGCTAGTGCTACATCAAACGCCATACAAAATTTTCGATGTGGCGGAGCTGGATGGCGGCAGCAGTTCTAGCGGTTCACCAACGGGTGAGGTAAGCTTTACAAAGGAATATGTTTTAAAGGTGACGGTAGTAGATAACGCTTGGACAGCAGACAATATCCGTGCTGGGACAGCAACTCCCCAGCCTCTATCATTTCTGACGAACGATGCATCAATAGAAGTTACTGCAACAGTGGAAAAAAGCCGCTCTATTGAGGTCGACATTTCGTCGCTCATAGCTCAAGTTCTTCCTACACGGTTGTCGGTTGTATCGCTTCAGATTGTGGTGCTATCGGAAGGAGGAAGCACTGAATCGATCGCCACAACTCAGCTGTGTTCATCAGTGTTTGAGCGAAAACTTCGCCCTCTACTAGCTCTTGCGTACAAGTTTCCCAACCTTCTGAGCGGTCTTGAGGCTACTCAAAGCTCTACTGCTATGTCTTCGAAGACGAACGAGCCTCTTGCTGCTTCACTTGCAACAAACGGGGCCACGTATGACGATAAGGTTGATAGCATTGTCGAAGTGGCAACAACAGAAAGTGAAAACGAGCCTTGGTGGGAAGTCACCCTTCCCCAGCTAACCAGGCTTGGAACGGTGGCAGCATTCCTTCCAGCAGCTTTTGTTGAAGTAAGTGCAGAATCTAAACCTACCAACATAGTGGTGATTGCATCTCTGAAGACCTTTAACGCCCAACCTTTATCGTTAGAGGACGCACTCCAATATGGCTGTCCAAGTGCATGCCCTCGTGCACAGATTTTACCTGTACAGAAAGGCATTTTACTCTGGGATATCCAAGCTGGAGCAGCAGCGATAAGAATCTACCGCGAAGGTGTCGGAAAATTACTACTCTCGCAAGTGCAAGCTTTTGAGCCTTTCATATCAATAACACCAACAGCAGATGGAGCTGGAATTCGCTCTCGATTGAAGACGGATTGGAACCCAAGCACGCCACAGCTACAATCATGGCGACTTCTCCAAACTGTTCGGCAGTCTGAAAATGAAAATTTAGCAAGTGGGATGGCGACGAGGCAAAGCAGTACGAGCCCGACGGATGCACTATCGTATTTGGCAGTGGACGGACTAAAGCATACGGGATGGGACCCTCTGATTATTCAGGATGAAGGTAACACTACCATAGCGGCTGGTAGTACACGAACGGATGTGGACACTGATCCATGGTGGGAAGTCGATTTAGGCAGTGTGAAGCCCGTTCGCTCTATCGTGCTTTATCCATACGTTGGGAGCCACTACGACGAGTTGTGTGCCCGAACTTCACCAGGAAGCACTGGATTTCCAGCGTGGAGTGGCGATCTGTACGACTTCAACCACATGGACCTGCTGCTACAGCTAAAAGCTCCGTTTGTTCAGCAATTTGAAGTAATTCTGTCAGATAAACCGTTGACGAATAGCGATGGTACAGCTTCAGGTGCTGAAGCTACGATGAGCAAGACATTGTCGTTCTCGTGTGCGGGGTACACAAACTCCATAGTTTGGGAGAATATTTTTGAGTTAGGTCGGTACGTGACTGTGCGAAAACAAGGTCTTGGCGTGCTCATGCTGAACGAAGTGGAAGTTGTGCGGTGGAACCCGGCCACAATGGCGCGTTATTTGTTACTAGACCTCTTTGGGTCTGGAATAAGGCCTCTAGCAGTTTCTAGCGTACAATTATTCCCACCGAGTGATGTTGTCCCAACGGACTCGAAAACGCTGGCCGTGCCAACCCCCATTTCTTACAAAATTCACAGTGTAAGCTCGCAACTTGCGATTACGGGGGCAGGATCAGCTAGCGCTCTCCTGAACACAAAAGATAATCTATGTTATGTTTCCGGATCTCCTTCTTTTCATGAGTGGGTGGTTTTGGAGTTCGAAGTACCAGTAGAAATTGGACTTATTGATGTTAATGTTGACGTAAGTCATTGTTCATCTGCAAATGTTGAGCCTGTCGCGGAATTCTCAGTCGCTTCTCATGGCTCGATCCTAGATGGCATTCGCAGCGAAGCTGCATCGCAAGCTATAACCACTGAGGGTGCCTCAACCACTTGCTCACTGGATGCAACGGGAGTTGTGGTATCTTTCTCCTCTCAGTGCACGACTTTTGTTTGTGCTGACAAAGCATGTCAGACACCTCTGCACACCAAAAGTGTTTCTGGAAGTAATTTGATTTTTAGTGACTTCGTTGATCTCATCCTTTTGGGAAAAGCTAGCCTGTTACCAGTTGATCGTCTACCGATTTCGGTGAATGAGCACCGCTCTTTACTCCTTCGTGATAACCCGGTAGCAATATGGCCGTTCGATGATTCGTCTAAAGTGCTTGTCAGCACAGATGAAAGTGACATAGCATGGGAAGGAAAAACGCGAGCAACTGGTGCATTTGAACTGAAGACCGTATCTGCTTCAGTGGATTTGCAGATTGACGATACTCATGAAAGCACGTTTTTCTCGGCCGCGGTCGCAGTTCAACCAGCTATGAGCTCATTCTCGCTAGAGTTTTGGTTTCAGATTGGTGAAAAATTTGTCGCTACTGCCGAAGATTATCTTCCTATCCAAGCTGTCCTGCTGGAAGGCAAGAATGCAGATGGTGACCAGGTATCCTTCGCAACTGTGGGGGTCAGTAGCAGAACTGCAAGGTTTTACTTCGAAATGGCAAACGCAGCAGATGGAACAGTTTGTCGGACTGATCTTGGCGAAGGCTCGAGCTTGTTGCCAGTTCCCGAATTGTGGCACCAAGTTGTAGCAACGTATGATCCAGGTTTGTCAAGTATTTATTTGTCCGTATGTGTTTCAGGGCAGCTACAGAGCACAAACTGTTATACAAGCTCAGTGGCATGCAACATGGCCTTATTAACCCTTTCGCAAAAGGTCATTCGCGTTGGAGCCTCTGCATCTGAAGGTGGTGGATTCGTTGGAAAAGTTGCTAGTGTGTCATGGTTTGTGCGAGCATTAACCACCCCAGAGATTATGGATCATTATCACGATTTTCTGGATGGTGTTTCGACCAAGGCGACAGCTGGACACAACACATATTCAATCGGTTTGTCAGCTAGACCACTGCAACCCGTTACGGTGAAGATGAATGCTGAGAGTACGTGCTATCGCTTTAACCTCTGCAACGTATCCGTTATACCATCTGTACTAGTGTTTACAACGGAAAACTGGAATTTGCCCCAGCTTGTGCATGTTCTCGCCACGGATGACCAGCTTTACGAGGGTTTACACAATTCGAAGATTCTCCACACTGTCGCAAGTCCTCCTTTATACCAACTCACAGCTACCGCTAGCACCTCAAGTGTAAATCGCGCCTCCGATGGCCAATACCTTTTACATGACCTCGATGAGTCAGTAACATCATTTTATCGTGACTTGGTCCTGTATGGAGTGCTGCAGACTGATAGCGAATTGTTAGCACGACAAGATGCTTTGGCAGATCTGCAGGCCAAATGGGCTGAGCAATCCGTCACAAAAGTTGTTGTCGCGGCAAACTCGTACGCTGAGGCAATTGCGGTCTCACCTGCATCAGCTGAGATAACGGATCTTACTGTGCCAGGTATTGAGTTTTCTACGGCATCGTTAAGTGTATCGGAAGATGGTAAAGGTAACGATTACCAGGTAGTGCTGCTGTCGGAGCCAACAGAAGAAGTTCGTGTAACCCTTCATATTGCTTCGGGCTGCTATCGACCATGTGTTGCGAGCCCTTCCTGTCCGTCGCATTCTATCGAACTAGACAATGGAGAATTTGCAATAGCAGGAGATGAATCTTTCTTAAGCTGTGGCGACGACTCTGAGAGTATGAGCACTAGTCAGCTGTTGTGTAACATCACGGTCTCACCTGATATTCTGGTGTTCTCTGCTGAAGACTGGAGTTTACCGAAAACAGTACGTGTTCTCGCTGTCGATGACCACCTCGATGAAGCCGATGAGCACCTAACTATAATTCGCTCGACCTCTGAAAGCCTAGATCCTGTCTACAATCAGCTTGTGCTACCTGATATCGTGGTGGCGATTGCAGACAATGATGGCACGGATATTGAGTATTCTGCAAAACTTGTGTCTCTTTTCGAAAATAAATTGGCTTTATCGACCTTAGCGTACCCGCACGCGGATTACTACGCACTCACATTGTTAACGGAGCCTTACGCGAATGTAACGATCGCAATGAGCAACGAGGCAAACCAGGCTTGTTATCGAAGGTGCGGGTACCCCTTTGACAAAACTTTGTGTGGGTTGCCACGACAACAGAGTGTTAGTCTTGTTCATCTACGCTCAAACTCAACACGAGAGATTCATCAAATTTCTTTGAAGATGACGAAGATCACTGAAGTGCAACGAATCGTGACCTACGCCAACCACGTGGATCAGGTTTTTCAACTTCAAGTGTCCGGTGGATTTGGTTTGGAAGTCCAAGCGATCGTCTTTCAATTCAATGATGCGTTCAAGAAGCGTTTTCCTTCTGCTAGTACTATCACATCTGCTACAAACTACGGTAGTTCCTTTCTCGTCACTAGCGGTAGTTCCAGTACACCAGCGCTCGATATGTTTTCTTCCGCTCAGCAAGTCGAAACAGCGTTGAATGGATTATTCCCAGGTGCTACAAATGCTGTTAGTGTGCTGCGTGACTTGCAATATTCAGCATCCACATTGACATGGAGTGTCACCTTTTTGCGATTTGTGGGTGCTGATGGGGTGTTCCCTCACCTTTCTGCTGCAGCAACTGGAGCAATTGAAGGTGGACTGTCATGCCAGCGTATACGAACAAGTAGTTCGCCCACCGGATCCATTAAGCTCAGCTACGGTGCAGCCATCTTTCAAGTTCCCATCTTGCCAACTGCTTCTGCTCTTCAGACCGTCATAAGTGCCCAAACGGGAATTTACTCTGTGTCAGCTTCTCGAAAATTACCAAGCAACGGTGGTTATGGTTTTCAGTACATCATCACTTTTGTAAGTGTCGATACTTTTGCAAGTCTCAGCATTAATTCCTCTGAAAATGTTGTAGCATCTCCAGACGCTCTGAGCCAAGTCACGATTTCTGTAATTGAAACTCAATCGCCCGTGCTGATCGGCGGAGCATTTCTCATCGACTATTTTACCCCACTTAACATCACCACAGCCAGCAAGCCCAACCGCACAGCGCCAATATTTTGGAACGATACGGCTGATGCAGTCGCTGCGAAACTTGTTCAACTTCAAGGCGTAGCAAATGTGACTGTGTCGCGTCAAAAGCTGACAGCAGAGGGAGGAATGGCGTGGACTGTGCAGTTTCTCGAGAATTACGGAAACTTGCCGCCAATGATTGTGACGTCGTTAAACTTGACAGGTGCCGGCGTTACTGTCGGAGTGAACACTGTGCGTGATGGCGAGCCTTTAAGAGGAAACTTTTACGTCCAAATGGGAGGGTGGTTCAAAAAGACTGATCCTCGGACAAGTCGAGCCTACATGATGAGCCTTCCATTGAAAAATACGACAGCGCTGCCCTTCAACTCAAGTGCGACGAGACTTCGTAAAGAGCTTTTTGCTTTGGACATTACTGAGAAAGCAGATGTAACTCGTGTTGGTGTTGAATGCGATATCTTTAACGTCTGCAACGGGTATACGTGGACAGTCAGCTACACCAACAGTCCTGGAAATTTGCCACCGATAGCAGTGTTTGCGGACGATATAATGCGTCACGCTCCAGGGATGACCCTCACCTCTATCACCGTTGCCAACGGCACGTACTTGGGTGGTCAATTCTCTCTTCGACTTGAGCTGTTCGACCCAGTCACGAATCGGACGTACATCGGCACAACCTGGCGATTGCCGGTCAACGTAAGCGCGATAGGAATGGATGAAGCCCTTGAAGCTCTACCTTTTGTACGCTCGAACAGAGAGGCAGAGTATGATCCAGAGACTAAAGTATGGCGTGGCATCAAGTTTGACAAAGGTGTTCGCGTTTATCGGGAAGGACCGTATCTGGATGGAGGCCACACTTGGCGGTTGGAATGGGCGTTAGAAGATTATCTGCGCTTTGCAGATTTAAAAATTACAATGGATGTATCGCTAGTGACGCAGGAGATTGAACCTCTGCCCGTGCCTTCCGAGCTTGATCTTCAGGGTAAACCTAGATGCTCAGCAATCCCCACAGCAACCTTCAAACCAGACACAACAGACCCTCTCGGACTTCGGGGGCATTGTGTATATTCAATCGCCAATGAAACAGCCCAAGAACGCTTTCTCTGTAACTACACTGTTTTGAATCCGTGGATTGTGTTCACTCCGGAGAACTGGTGTATTCCCCAGCAAGTCAAGCTTGAAGCTGTCGACGACTTTCTAGATGAGTACACGACAGAGAACAGTAAGGTAACATTCTCGAAGGTCACGCATACCGTTTTTAGTGATGACTACATTTACTTGGCGCTACCGCTACCTGACGTAACTGTTAAAGTCGAAAGTGACGATGTAGCTAAGGTTCTTGTGTCGGAGTCTGCGCTTGAGGTTAGTGAGGATGGAGCACTTGTTGCTCAGTATTTCTTGCAGCTGAATTCCGAGCCATTGGCAGACGTCAAAATTGTAGTTCTTCCGTGGCTTAATGGCGATAACACACAGTGTTACCGCTTCGGTTTGTGTAACCTCACTCTTCCTGTGAGTGAGTATATTTTCACGCCAAGAAACTGGAACGTACCACAAAAAGTGGCAGTACTTGCTACCAATGACGACCTTGACGAGTACGACACGCACATGACTGGTATCTCGCATATTTCGTACAGTGACGATCCGAAATACAACGCAATTCCAACGATTCCTAAAATCAGTGTGACAGTGCGCGATAATGACGTGTCGGGGGTGAGAATTAGTAAGGCCAGCGTCACTGTGACGGAAGGCCTCGGTGCCGTTGATTCGTATAAGGTGGTTCTCACCTCGGAACCATTCGCAAAGGTGACTGTGACAGTCACCAATGTGGGAACTGTAGGGAATTTTGCAGTGCCAAGCCCCACAAAGCTAGTTTTTACGTGGCGCAACTGGAATATTTCCCAGACAGTGAACGTGACGGCGTTCGATGACTGGACTCAAGACGTTGTGAGCTCTTCAAGCACGCTTAATCACTCGCTGACAACAAACGATTTGATTTACGCTGGGTTGCGTAACCTGCCATGGGTCAAAGTGTCGATCATTGACAACGATGTATCAGGAATTGAGTTATCGACACGGGAGTTGAGAGCAGTGGAAAGCAATTCGAGTATTCTTTGGTACAGCGTACGTCTTACATCGGAGCCATGGTCTCCTGTGATTGTTCAACCTAACGCAAACCACGATTGTTACTTGCGCGTTCAAACGTCGGAACGCGTATGCAATGCTAGCATTCTCAGTGGATCGAGTTCACTATATTTTGGTGCAACGAACTGGAGTGTGTGGCAAAACGTGTCTCTCATTGCAGTGGACGACTGGCTCGACGAGCCAAACGTCCACGCCGCTCGAATTTCGCACTCAGCACTGAGTTTTGACCCATTGTACACTGTCAGTGACTACGCGGCAAGTGGTGGTGATGTTAAACTATTCATTACCGACAACGATGTCTCTTTCGTGAATATCTCGGTTCAGAGTGCGACCAACCAACTACATGTTGCTGAAGGAAGCTTTAACGACTCATACAGCGTGTTCCTGAACTCTGAACCGTACGAATATGTGACGTTCACATTGCGTCCCGCAATAGAAAAAATTGTGAGTATCGCTGATTCGAAAAGCATTTTTACCCAGCCGCAGATTGGAACATCGTTTGGTTCATCCTCCTCATCGGCTATAGCCTTACTTGGGACGGAGAGTCTTCGCAGTATTCAGCTTGTCTTCACGCCACTAGATTGGTTTCGTCCCAGAATTGTTACCGTCTTCGCAATTGATGATGAGATCCCCGAAGCTGCTACACAGTACTCCACAGTTTTGCACACCGTCTCCAGTGCCGATGCAGGCTACAATATCTCAAATAACACTATTGGGGTGGTTGCTGTGTCAGTGATGATTAGTGACCGGGAAGCAATCCCTCCTCCACTCCCGGTGACAGCAATCTTTGACAGCACAGGCTCTAAGATTAATATTGCCTTTGACTCTGCTGTCTATCATGCTGCTTCTATGGATACAAGCGCCTCTGGCGCATACGTCACGCGGTTGAAGGCATTTCCGTGCAGCTTAGTATTCAACTTTGCTGCTGCAAAATACGTGCTAGGCTCTCAAGCCTACTGTCTCTGGGTCGATGGGAAGAATTTACGCATCGAGCTCAGTGCTGGAGCTACCGTTACCGCTGCTGATAAATTAATTCTCAATGACTGCAAGTCTTTTGCTGAGCAGTATTGCAATGCTACCGATGTGCTTCGGGCAAGACCAACTAGCCGAGCGTTTTCTCAAGCTAGAATTGCGATCCGAGTTCCAGCAGATATTGTTCAGCCAAGCGCTGTACTTGTTGTCCCCGAATATGCCGGAAGCTGTGGGGCGTGGTCTGCAGATGCATCACTCTCTAGTGGAGCTGGCGGTCGGCCGTTTGCTCAGCTGGCCTGGTTTGCACTTCCTGTCTCGTTGTATTCAAACTCAATCGTTCAAACTAGTGCTGAAGCTGGAATGGCCTTATATCAACGACTTAATGGGGGTCTTGAGCTGCTTTGTCAAAAGTACAAAATCGACTGGGTAACTGGAACGTCAAGTATCACACTAGTTCCACCTGCAGATATCGCTTCAGCAACTGCTGCTAACACCGATGCTACTTCGGATTTTGCGACCCTTTCGACAATGCCTCAGCTGCGTTCAGCCTGCTATCTTCGGTCAGTGGCACAGACTGCTACAACGACGGGTGCTTTACAACTTCAGGTGAATAGTTCCCTCCTAGAACCGGGTACTGGATATCGCATTGGATTAAAACTAGTTAACGCGTTTGCCCAAACCGACGTGGCTGTGAAACCTATCACTATCCAAAGTCAACCAGGGCCGGCCGTCTTTATTGTTGGTGATTCTAAGCAAACCGTGACGAGGATCGGTGCTCCTATCGTGATGCAGGTAGATTCTGTTGTGAGCTGTCCAACGTTATCCAGCTCAGATGTGGTGTATCGGTGGACAACAACCAGCCAAAGCAGTGATGGCACCGGAGCAGTGGCAACCGAAGATTTCAGCAAAGACAATTCTGCACGAGATCCACGCGTTTTCCGATTACCACGCTCGTCGCTACAGGCTGGTAGGACATACACTTTCCGTGTTGAAGCATACATGAAAGGAGCTTCCGCCAGCCAGTCTTCGAGTAGCTTTGCATCGATTGCGGTAATTGTTTCCAGTAGTTTGCCTCAAGTCACCATTAAAGGTGGTGATTGTGCCCTCGGTGAGCGAGATGCTTTGGTTCTTGATGGCTCAACCACAGTTGATCCAGATTTTTCAAGCACACCCTTCACATACTCGTGGGCTTGCCAGGATATCACAAACGCTTCTTCTGTGGCAACATGCATGAATGCATCAACTACTCCTTCTATTCCTCTCGTTTTGGCCTCGGCGACGGGGGCAGTGCTACGAATCGCTCCTTTCAATCTCGTGTCAAACCGACAGCTGAAGTTCTCGCTCACTGCGTCAAAGGGTTCGCGTACTGCCACGGCTGCCAGCACGATATGGACCATTGCAGGTCATCTACCTGTTGTTCGCGTCACTGCGTCGGCTACAAAAATCAATCCGGCCACGCGCGTGTCACTTGTTGGAGAGGTGACGGCGGATTATCCTTACACTACACGGTGGATCCAGACATTAGGTGATCTTGCTCTTCCTAGTGCAGGCGTCAGTGACACGAGCGACGCTTTCACGCTACCATTGACAAACGCAAATAATGCGATTCGCAGTTTTAAGTTGACGCCGGGACTTACGTACACTTTTCGCCTGGTGGCCACAGACACTGAGAACAATGTTGGCTTTGGTTCCGTGTCCGTGGTTGTGAACTCTCCACCTACCTCTGGCCTTTTAACGGTGAGTCCCAGCTCCGGTTACGCCATGCAGGACTTCTTTACACTAACCTGCTCGCTTTGGAGCGACGACGTGGATGATTACCCTCTGAGCTACGCTTTCGGAGTGCTTTCGACCACAACGTTCGAAGCGCTCAAAATCAATGCCCCAGATGCTAACACGCTGATAGCACAACTGCGACGTTCGATGACACCTTTAGTCGCGACTCAGCTCGCACCCTCGGCAACAACAAAAATGTTTCCGCCTACGAACATGGCAGACAGTGAGAGTGTGACGGTGCTGGCATTTATCAGTGATCGACTGGGTGCAGTGACGTTCGCTTACGACAGAATTGAGGTAAAGCTTCCTGAAGCAGCGAAATCACAGCCTGCAGCTTTCGTTTCGAATATGTTTGACGCTAATGGTGCGCTCAAATCTACTGGGGACCCGTCTGAAGACGTCCGTCAAGTTTTAGCTGCAGCCTTGGTGCTGGAGACAGCATTCGGCTCATCATCGACAGAAAATCGACGCCTTGCTAGTTGTCCACATGGATTCATGGGGGCAAACTGCGCCACGGAGATTGCTATCGTCCAGAAAATAAATGCTGCAATCTTGACGACTGTGTCAACCGCTGTTAGTTCTGTGGAGCCTTGCAGTTCGGGGCTGGGACAACAAGCTCGAGTACTTGGCTCTGTTATGCGGGGTGCGCCTCAAGTGCTGGGCATAGAGGAGATCAGTCTTGTTACTCAACTTAGCAGCGGTATTACAGGTAGTGCGCTCACGCTGCAAACCCCAGCCGAGTTCTTGGATTCAAGTGGTGATACTTTGATGGAAGTGATCTCTCTTTTGCTTGGCCTGAAAAACTCCGCCGGCGTTACAACAAGTGCACGAAGACTTGCGAACTCAGGCAACTCGTCATGCACCGACATTATCGAGACGGATGAGATGAAGGCGGACTGGACCAATATCGTGCGAGCTCTTCAGTCATTAGCGGCGATTAGCAGTGATGGATTGCTCGCTGATGAGCCTCGTGCCGTGCTGGAAGCCAGCGACATACGCACATTTTCTTCAAAAGGTGTCAGATTATCGGATCAATCGTCAGGGGTTGTGTCGATGGCTCTTACACCTACTGCAGTAGCCTGTCTCGAGTCTAATCTCTACCTGGATGCGTTATCTCTCTCTAAGAGCCCGCACTCGGCATGCACCTTGAACGACTCAGAAGCAATTTCTCGACTAACATTATTTTCCGTGCATTCCCAAGCTGCTATCGATCAGGCTGCCGCAGTAACGACTTATTCTTCAGATGCTGGTGTTCAAATGCAAACGTTGGCCAGCTCGAGCGCATGTGTCAGATCAGCTCTCGAATCAACAAGACGTTTAGCCTCCGATGGAGAGGAGACATGGGCTCCGCTAGTTGCTATCACTATTCCTCATGAACGTGAACTGTCAAAAATTGAGCAGAGCAACTTCTCTACAGCATGCAAAACTTGGGATGCCGAAGTCGCAAGTTGGTCCGTAGACGTCTGCTTCAAAGACGACAGCACGAGTACTAGCGAACTCACTGTGTGCTATTGCACACAGGTTGAAACAGCACTGGAAGTGCTTGTGACTTTGGAGGAGCGTTTAGATTTCTATGCTTTACATCCAGATTTGTACCGGAATGACCAGCCTTCCCTTGTCGTTAGCATCACCCTTGCTGTTCTGGTCGGCATCTTCGTGATGGTCGGTAACTTCGGGCAAGGTCTGGATGCACGTGACGCTCAACACGAGAAAATCACGACAATTAAGAGGCTCAATCGCGCGAAGTGGAATGAACTTGAGGCTCGAACGCAAACAACTAACGTATTCGAGGACTTTGACTCGTACTACGTTGCCCAAAAGAAAAAAAGACTGGAGACTCGGCCTTCTGAGGCACCAACAGCACCGACTGATATTGGAGAGTCTTCTGCAGTCCTTTTCTCGTCTTCAATGCGTGGAATGCCGCTTGAAGAACCTCCTGATGAGCCTCTAGACACGACGGTACAGCTCCCGAACGAAGCTCGCACATTGTTTGGGTCATCTAACCTCGTGGATCAACAGTATCGACGTGTAACTCTACTTTTCCGTGCGAGCAACCTAATCTTTGCACTATTGGGGCTTGTACTTTTGTTTGCGGGAATCGATGTGCAATTTGTACTTGGTCGAACTCCTGCAGAACTTGTTCTCTACTTGTATGGTGGACCACTAGGGATTACTCTCATGATAGGTGGAGTTGTTTCGATCTTAGGAGGAATCTGGGGTGTTTATCTGGGACGAAAAGAGGCTTCAAATGCCGCACGGACAGCGTACTTGGCTACACTAAGCTTTGCGGTACTGGCTCAATTGCTGGTTGTCATGTTCGCGTTTCATTTGCTTGGTAATTTCGATACCATGCCACTAGGTGTAGCTCGTGGTCTTCGTTCTCACTGGGACGCCTTATCTTCCGATGATAAAACACAACTTGAGATTTCTTATGGATGCTGTGGGTTCCTATCCATCACGGAGGAAATGTCTTGTCCCGAGGAAGCACTTGATGCCGCTCCTCCTCGTACATGCTCGGCGATTTTGGCTGAGCAAGCTTCAAAATTGTTTTCCAGCTCTTTCATTTATGTGGAGGTTGTGCTCTTAGTTGAGGTCGTGTGTGTTGCGCTTGCAAATTTCCTTGTTCGGTGGCGCCGAATTCGACTGGTGCAACTTGCTACGCGAGACGCTAGCACTACCGCTGAGTCCGCTATCGCTCGGTCATTGGTATCGACAGGACTCTTGTGCTCACTTCCGCCCGTATACGCACTGTTCGCGTGTGCAGGTGCTGGGGGGTTGATTTTCGGAATTGATATGATGGTCCAGTGGGGTGTAATAGCGGATTCGCTCGTGGCTGCGCTGTTCGGTGTCGAGATTGGTGCTCTCGTCATTGGTGGTGCAGTAATATATCTATTCGTCACATTGTGGACTTTGTACGCGCTGGGCCGGAGGGATATCCGAGCTCTTCGTTGGATTATCGGGCTCTCGCTGGCTTTCCTATTGTTTACACTTGCTGTGCGCGCTTATTCAGGGCGACTTCATGCCGACTTTACTGTTGATCCGGCCATTACGCACGCTATCGAAGCCAAGTTCATTAAGCTTCCAAAGTCAACAACGATGTTGCAAGTAGAAATGGATTTAGGCTGTTGTGGCTTCCACAACACCTCACAAGGTGCATGTATCGAAAGTTTGTCGGATGATAAGGTGCCTACTTGCCGTGAACAGATAGAAAATTCTCTGGAGCATGCGTTATACCTAACAAATCGACGCCTCACAGGCTTTGCAGTGGCACAGGCTGCCGCACTTGTTTTACTGAGCTGGTTGTGCCTACGACTACGACATTTTTCAAGTCTGGCTGCTGTTCGTTTTCTTCCAGTTGGTACTGAAGTCATCCTCCAACCATTGACACTTTCTCAACAAGCGTGCATCGCCATATTGACGTTGCTGAGTATATTAGCTGCAGCAGCCGGAATTGGCGTTCTTTGTCTGGGGATTGATATTCTCTCCGAGCTCAATGTGCTACAAATTTCCTACCTGCTACGAGTATTTGATCGCCGTCTCGGAGTATATCTGCTGATCTTTGGTGGAGCTATCGAGGGCTTTGCTGTGCTCGGCGGGGTCGTGGCATGGTTTGGCACCCTCAGTGCATACCAGCGCCCAAGGATCAAAAAGGTTAGGAAGTGGTTGGTGATTTGCTATTCTCTAGCCTGCATATTGGGCTTCATAGCTGCATTCGTCTTTGCTGGAGTTGGTCACAAGCTCTCAACGCAACTAAAGCCTTCGAGTGGGGTCGATGACGCTGCCACCGACGAAGCTGCAATTGACTTGCGCCTCAAGGATTTATGGAGCTCAGCACCGTCAAGTACGAAACTCTTTGTGCAGAACACGCTTCAGTGCTGTGGTTACGACCGGGTTGAAGCGGCAAATGGCTCTGTGTCGTACACCCTCCAAGCGGAGGCGTTTGGATGGCGGCGACTCACCTCCACGAACACATACTACGCATACAACTCGCGGAGTGATTTGAAAAACCTGAAAACACGCAGGCTGATCGAAAAGCAGGCGGAGACAACACTGTTAAGTAGTAGCTCGCACTGTCCCTCTGTTGCTACTGATGGATGTGCAAGCCCGATGAAGCAATACGTTTCGCGTGTGGCTCGGATTGCTTGGCAATTATGCAGTGGGCTAGCTGGGTTCAGTGTTAGTGCATTGCTGTGCGTCAGCGGTTTGTACGACAATGACAATATTGAGAGGAAATGGCGCCCTCGTTGGCGGCTAAGACTTACAAGATCGATCATGCTTCTTCTTGTGCTGTTAGGAAGCTTGGCTTCATTAGTGTGCTTTATTGTGGGCTTGGACATCGCTGTCGGATGGACTCTTTTCAGCTCAAGCGCATTTCAAATGGTGTTTGCAAAGTCTATGGGCTCATGCCTTATGGCGTATGGCGTGCTTGCTCTGCTCACTCACGCATATTCAACCCGAGCAGCGCTTCAATTCAGCGTGCATCAACTTTTCTTGCAATGTGGAGCACGATTTGTTCTTGCCACTGCCGTATTTACGGCTATGGGCCTCACGGCACACCTTTCACACTATTCTTCAGCATCGGACGAAAGCTGGCACAAACAACTCGTGGACTTCCTCGATGAGCAGTGGAGCGAACTGTCACCATCCACACAGAACTCAATAGCTCTTGACTTTTCCTGCTGTGGTTTTAACGATCCAGTACTGGTAGTCGGCACAGGCGTAGTGTTTGACCGCCCAGCCCTTGGATACCCAGGTTGCTCGCTGGCAATATCTCGAGGATGCAAGGGTCCACTTGCAACAGGGGTTGAATCCTCGTTTGCGTGGTTGTTTGCATTTCTTCTTGCTCTGGCGCTCGTGGAAATTGCAATCCTTGTCTTTGGTGCTCTTGTCCTTCGTGATGTCAGAAACTACGAGGGTGAAGCTTGGTTTGCACTTGAGAGCAGACTGCGTTACGTAGCTGGTAGTTTCAGGCGTGATTTCCGTAGGCATCATGTACTCGTCTCAGTCGGCGCAAGATTTGATGTGCGGCTAACCCGAGCTCAGCGTGCAATGAGTGTACTTTGTGCATGGGCGGCATCACTAGCAGTGTATGCAGGCTATTTCGCTACAAAAGGATGTTACAGGACGTCATTAAAGTCTTGTGAACAACCAGGTGTGGGTGCACTTCTTGGTTTCGGTTTAGTTTACGGTGGTGCTGTTGGGCTGGCAGTACAAACTGTCACGATCGCTTTATTTGAACATGTTCGTCACCGTGCCGATGACGAGACAAAGGAGATTGCTACAGCTAGACAACGAAAGGAGAAGGTATTGCTGTTTCGCTCACCCTGGTTCCAGCGACGGCGCCGACGCGATACCCAGGAGTCCTCTAAAGTTATCGAGCAGTCCGTCCTAACTGGTGATACCTCTACGCTTGATGCAACTCAGACAACGACTGAGGAGCGTTGGTATGTGTGGCTCACTCGTTTCGTGGCAATAACATTCCAGACCTGTGGTGTTGTCTTATTCCTTGGAGGCTGCGCACTTGCAACTCTGCTCGGACTGCTTCGCTTAGGCTACAACAACTCACTCTACGGGGTAACTCTTGACGAGGACGTCCTCGAGCTACTAGCAGTCGCAGTTGCACTTATCGTTGTCGCGCTGCTAGCGGCACTGGCAAATGATCTCCGGGAGCAGCAAATTAAACAATCGCATCGACGAAAAATTACTCCTGTGGTGGCGACATTGATGATAGTGGCAATAGCCGCTGTCTTAGCACTTGGTGCCGTGCTTCTTGCAGTATTCATGATACACGAAGTGGTTCAGGATGACGCCAGCGCTCTCAATAGCTGGAGTGTTCGAACTACAGGTTTTAGTGTCGTGGAGCGCCTTGAAATTGCATGGAAGGAAGAGCTAACAGGCTATGCCAAGGATACTGCGCAGCAAGAACTGCGCTGCTGTGGATTCTGGAGTGCTACAGACTCGCCATTTCTACCTTGTCCCCTAGGTGACCCCATCGAAGTCACGTATGAAGCACTGAGCGTCAGTGGCACAGTCGTGACCGAAAGAAAGAATGAATTTACCACCTTACCTGGATGTCGTGCAGGTATGCTTGCACGATTCCAGCGTGGTGCCGACGTAGCAACATACTGCGCGGTGACTGCGGCAGGTCTGCTTTTCTTTATGGCGGTGACTTCACTCTTTCTAGCGCGTGAGCTAGCAATTTCCAAAGACTCGAAGCTCAAGTTGCGGGTGCCCGACTCTGATGCTAATGAAGATGAGGCGAAGAGAGACGTCCGTGAAACGTTTGAGACCGTTGTTGGACTCAAAATTGCAGCACCAGCTCGCGGAAAGCTGCGATCACAGCTATTGGCATCTAGTTTGGATAGTGTGGCACCAACAGTGGCAAGTGAACTAGCTTCGGCACCACTGAGGCACGAGCACGTGCTCGTCACCAATGCCGAAGCGGACCAAGTGCACCAGAGTGGTGAGACTACGGATGAGGTCGAGAAGGTAGTGGTGGATTCAAGCAGTTCCAGAGACGATGATAGCACTAGTGTTCCGTACCCGGCATCGATAGTGTACGTGGTGTTCACGATTTGCCTTCTGTGGCTCTCGATCATGGCGTATATCGTAGCAGTGAGTGCGATGGAGCTCGGTTTGGCCACATCTTGGCATTGTGTACTGGCGTGGGCGATAGGTGTGGTCATCCAGGAATTGGTGGTGGAACCGATCGTGATCTTAGCTTCCATTGTGGCTAGAACACTGCGAGACTGGTGGTCACAGACCCTGCTTTCCCGACTCATTCGTCGTGGTCGTGCTTTGCTGCGTATTGGCCCTCACGATGCACGAGCAATTGAACGTGAACAACTAGGCAAGTCACTTACATTGTACGACCGTCTTCGGTATGCTGCTGCTGTACGAATTCAGCGTCGTTTGCTCACTCGAGTCACGCGAGCACGCTACTTGCGCCAACTACGTGCATACAAGCAAGAGCAGCACCGGTTGCTGGCAGCACAAAGACGCGAGACTCTGCGCAAAACGCTAACCAACTTCAGCGAGGAAGAGATCGAAGCGTTCCGACTGTTGTTTGCTTCTGCGGATGCTGCTCAGCTGGGCTTGGTCTCGCACACGGCTATTGCTCAAGCCGTGTATGAATTGGGAGTACATGTTCCGGCGACTAAAGTTCGCGATCTACTTGAAGCTTTCGATCCAGCGTACGCAGACCTCGTCGACTTTGAGCATTTCTTGTACGGCATGCACTGTGTGCGCCTGTATCACCAACAACTGCAGACTCAATCTTCAGAGGAACCATCGGCCAAGAAGGTAGAAGACGAAAAACTTGTGAGCTCGTCCGACCGATTCGGTCCACGTGCAGACCCAAGAGCTGAGCTGCTTGTAAAACGGCAGAACTTGCTGCGAGAGCTGCGAGATCGTCGCGAGTCACTTGCGCATAAGTTAATGCGCAAGGTTAGTGGAAAGCTGCCTCCGCTGATGCAGCGAGGTAAGAGTGTCAGGGCTGCGACCATTGATGAGAACGAATTTGGCGCGGAGGATGAAGAAGCCGTCACAGGTGAAGGTACAGCTCAGCCCACTGGCACCTACGTGTTCTGGCAGAACCGGAAGTTGTCACCGAAGAAACGTGCACTCGAGTCTGTCTTGAAGAAGAAACATCAAGAACGACTTCAAACGGAGAAGCGACAACGAGATGGAGCAGACGTAGATGAAGACAATGTGCAATCAACCGCGAGGACTGTCGTAAGGTTAGGTGCAGCCCCGAGACCAAAGACATCAACGTCACCCGCGAAACGAGCTTTGAAGAGCGTGGCCAGTAGACGGGCTGTGGCGTCTCGAGGAAACACAGCAGTAAGCAGGACAGAGTCTACAGCTCCACCACCGCTGCCCGACACTTCGGCTGATGCAACTGACATTGCTCCACCACTGCCACCAGCAACATCACCTGACAATATCGAGGAGGGTAAGATGCCTGTCAATTCTCAATCTGCAAAATGTGATCAGCGAGGTAATGAGAAGGTGGCGCCTGTAGTTACCGTGGAGCTTTCGTCAAGTGACAGCGCGTTGGTCGAGGGCAGACAAACAACAACAGCGTCCGAAGTCGTCAGCAGCGACGAACCGCCTACGGCCGCTAAGACATCCCCGAAGGCGGCGGAAGCCAAGCCCTTCGGCGCCTACATGCTGCTCACGAAGCAGACACCACCGCTCCGCCCGCCAAAGCCAACACCGCCCATGACGACTGAAGCTGAACTTGACGCCGATGCCGAAGCCCGACCACCGACAGCAGCAAACAAACCCAAACCCAGCGGTGCCCAAACTGCACTACAGAAGGCGTTGCTCAAGAAGCAAAAGGCCAGGTCGAAGCAGTAGTAAGGTGTATCTAAAGCTGCATATTGAAGTTCCAAGGTCGTAGGCATTATTCAATAATGATTATTGCCTTGCTACATCACATGCATGCTGTCGCCATCATATCGAGAGCTGCGGCAGGATATCCTTATGGTGTTTGATTCGTGCTGGCGGCGGGCTCTGTAGGACGATCAGAGTTGTAATAGAGCATTTCCAGGTGTATCAATCGGGTGTGTGGTAAGAACACTTCAACGCAAATGAAAGCTCTAGCTCAGACGGCATCGCTTTTGGTACAACAACAACGATAAGATAATTCGCCCAGATGATGCCAGCTGTCCTTACTTCCACATGCTGCAAGTATACCTTGCAGGGACAACCATTATATTTCGTACTCTTCATACTTAATGCTCAGAAAACGAATTATCCAGTGCCCCACGCAGGAGGAGAGAGACCAAAGGTGCGCTTCTTCCAGAGCGTGAGGAGTTGGCAAGTAATACAACAGAGAACTAACTATCAATTCAACACTGGCGATTTAATCCTGATCTTGCTTGGACCAGCAACTTAGCAACTGTGGTTTTCTACCATGTGAGAATTTCTGAGCACTGCTGTCGTGTTTGTAGCTCTCTGTGTAGCTGTAAGATGTATGTCTAACACGTATGCTACCGTTAGCGGAGACTCCTTCAACGTCCCTCCCGATGTTCGAATGCCTTGTTCAAAGGTTTGACCATTGTGCAATTTGCCCTCCTTAACGCGCTCCAGCCTCCACACTTCAATCAAGACAACCATGCTCTTCGCTATCGCTGCTGCAGCCCTGGTCTTGGTGGGCTCTGTGAACGGTGAAGCCTGCACGGCAGCCCAGCAGTCTGCTGCGTTCACCTCCATGATGGGTCTGCTGCAGAGCACAGCCTTCAGCACCTGCTCATCGGAATCAAACTTCAGTCTGATGGACGCTAAATCGCTGCCGTCGACCGAACAGATTGCTGCTATGTGCAAGGTTGACGCGTGCCATGAGCTGATCAAAAGTGTGAAAACTGCAAACCCGCCAGATTGCGACCTGAGCATCCCTACAAGCGGTGCCGTCATGAACATCAAGACCCTAGCCGACAACTTCGAGCTTAGCTGCTCGTCCCTGACCACTGCGGAAGCTCCCGTTACCACTGACATTGCCACTGCATCTCCGACCGAAGCCGCAGCAACGCCTGCTACTCTTTCGGAGTATTCGACCCCCACTGTTGCCGTTCACCCTTCGTGCTAAGAAGTATGTGTTGCAACCATGACTCGATTCGTGCTGAAGATCTAGCAGCGAAGCTTGCGTGCGAGTAGTGCTGCAGAGAGGGGTCCGCTCATACGGACTAGAGTCGATTTTGTATGTGCAGTTACAAATGTCCACTTTCCTGTTTTCATTCTTTCGGGGTCTTGAGTGATCGCTCACTCACGCGCAGATTATTCAGACGAAGCTAGCAACCCACGGGCCAGCCGCAGCAGCAGACACACATCAAAATGCCTTGCAGACGGCAGTTCTGGTCTCGACAAGCGTACGGATTTGCCTGGTCTCAGTGTCGCGCCCAAACTACCAGGTTGAAGTGGCTGGCCAATCGGCTTCGTTCTTGTGCCCAAAATAGCGCCGCTTGAGCAGATGCAAATCGACTACTTTGGGCAGTGTATCCGCCGGCCGTGCGTAACGGCCGGTCGTCACAGATGTGCAACACCAGTCGTCCTCCAAAGATGCGCTTTGCTTCAGCCTGCACCAGGCCGCGCCGCCAAAAACCTGGTTCGTCGATCGGCGCCCGGTGCAGCCAGCGCCCAGTATCAGGTGGAGGGAGCGACCCGGCCGCTCGGCGGCAACGCGAGCAAGTTTGCCGTCCGAACAGGCTGTTAGCACCGGCTGCCTGCCCCGTTCGGACACCAAGGCTTCGGTCCAAGCGGCCGGCGCGCTTGCACGCTGCAGCAGCAACTCGTCATTCCACAACTTGCTCTGTTCCAGACACTCAGCTAGCTCTCCCCCTCACCCACCCGCCAACCAGGTACCATGAACACGAAGACCGTCCTCGCTGTCGCCGCCGCCGCCTTCATCGGCTCCGCCGCCGCTGAGACCTGCTCGTCGACGCAGCAGACCTCCGCCTACTCGACGATGGCCAGCGTGCTCACGCTGAGCTCGTTCCAGGGCTGCGCCGACGACTCCGGCTTCAGCTTGCTGTACTCGACGTCGCTGCCCAGCGACGAGCAGTACGTGAAGATGTGCGCCTCGGACAACTGCAAGTCGCTCATCGAGTCGGTGGCGGCGCTGAACCCCCCTGACTGCGACCTAACCGTGCCGACGAGCGGTCTGGTGCTGAACGTGGTGGACCTGACGAGCGGCTTCTCGGGCAAGTGCTCTTCGGTGTCCTCGACCTCGACGACGTCGGCGGCTTCGAGCGGTGCCGCGACCACGGAGGCCCCTGCCGCCACGACGGCTGCGCCGACTACCACGGAGGCTGCCACCACCACCACGACTTCGGCCGCCACGGTGGCCCCCGCTGCCACGCCTGCTGCTACCACGACGAACTCGACCGAGTCGGTGACCCAGACTGCCACCCAGACTGCCATCGCTTGCTAAGTTGTGTCAGGCGAAAGCTGCAAGCGTAGTCGTTTGCGATTGAGCAAGTGAGGATGGCAGGCAGCCTAGTCTACCTCGTATATATCGTTTTGGATGCGGTGTCGAGCACCGATTGCCCCATAATAAACTCCTTGGACACCCTACACTTGTTCTTGTGCTCTCATTTCCGTTTGCTGTGGCTGCATCGCTGTAATCTCGGAGTCGGAACAGGCATGCTTGTACAGTTTAAACACTGGAAGCCGCGACAGGTAGAGTGTGCTGCAAGCATTAGTAGGATGGCGTGTGATTCACAAGTTACAACTGACACTCAACGTGTTGGATTGTTGCTTGCAGCGTCATGAAAAGAGATTACTACCTGCTAGCCACCTGTGCTACCACAGCCTTGCATTCGGCCACATCCTTCCAACTTCATACAAGCTGCTTGGTCATGCTTTTTCAACGAGTGATTATGCTTAGCAAGCCGTGGCCGTCGTGGTGGTGGTGCTGATCGAGTCCGAGCTGCCGGACGTCGTCGCAGACTCCGTCGAGTTCGACGAAGTCGTCGTGGCCGTAGTCGTGGCATCGCTCGTGGTGGAAGCGGACGAAGTCGTGCTGGCAGCAGACGACGTGGTGGTGGTCGATGCCGTGTCCGTACTGGTGCTGGCGGCGGTGGACGTCGTGGCCGTGGTGCTGGTGCTGGTGGAGTTCGTGCTGGTCGACGAGTCGCTGGATAGCGACGCGCAGACGCTCGAGAAGCCGTTGGCCAGCTCGTACACGTTCACCTCGAGGCCGCTGGTCGGCACCGTCAGCGTGCAGTCAGGCGGGCTCAGCGAGATGATGGATTCGATGAGCGACTGGCAGTTGTTGGATGCGCACATCTTGACGTACTCAGCGTCCGTAGGCAGCGAGGTCGAGTACAGAAGGCTGTAGCCGGAGTCATCGACACAGCCCTGGAACGAGTCAAGCGTGAGGAGGCTGGCCAGCGTGGTGTAGGCGGATGTCTGCTGCGACGACGAGCAGATGTTGGAACCGGAGGAGCTGGAGGCGGCGGCTGATCCAATGAAGGCAGCGGTGGCGATACCGAGGAAAGTCTTAGCGTTCATGACGGTACTTGGTGGGGTGAGGAGGTAATCCGCTGGTGTAGTTTTGAGCTGTAGACAACAAATTGCAGAATGAGGGCGAGTACGAAGTAGTGAACTCGAGTGCTAGCTGTAGCGGTGCCAATGCAACACGGCGATTGTTGCTGTTCCAGACAGCCAAGAACTGGTAGCGTGTGACCAGCAGACTTGATCGGGCAAGCATATCGATCCTGATCCGGAAAAGCAGTCGAAGGTTCACACGAAAGGTTGGGAGTTGAGTCCCTGCAGCAGGCTGACGAACCTGCTTGCTCCAAAAGGCTTTCGTATCGTGCCTTTCGATGCATTTGGCGTTGCCTGCTTGTGAGTCACAGACTCCGAGTCACACGCGTATTGTCATGGCACTTGGCCAGCTCAAAGGGCTACGAGAAGCGACCGCCATCTTACCACTCAATGCAATCAAACTGCCTCATCACCAGACGTCCGGCAGCTCGGACTGCACCACGGCTCGCGAAGCACAACAACCGATTCTCTCTACGACAGCTAGTGCAGTGCACAAATGTCCTTGCGATCCGTCATGTTGAAGTTGCCTGTCACATTTCACTAGTATCTGTTGCAATATGGTGCCGCACACTCCTGAAGTAGACTCCACTCGTGTAAGCCACCACGTCTTCTACGTTGAGGAAGCTGAGTTAGACCAGGAACAAGCAAAGAGGAGGACAGTGTTGCTCTTTTGAAGAGTTTTCTAAGAGTGTATGAAGAGGCGAGCTGAGGAAGCCACCCCAGTGCCTCGTTAGAAATAAACCTACATAGCTTCCTGGATTAGTTCTGCAGCCACGACTGTTCTTGATGCTGTTTAACTCACCAGCAAGTGGTAACTTCAAATGTTCATGACACATTGACTCTACCAAAGTGCTCAAACCGTGACAGACTTCCTTGGAAGAGACTAGTCCTGAATCCACGTTGGGGAAATATTGCTTAGAGTAACACATAGCGTTAGCTCCGATGGCTGTTGTATTTCTCCAGTTTTGATCTGAATCAATGAGACTTGAGCTTCGCACTCTCGGATACGCTTAGAACCTCGCGGATTCAACAGATGTAGGCGGCGTAGATACTGCTTAATGAGTCCGGGCACCGACTTGAGGTTTGTGACAGGCTCCCAGGCAATGTCGTCGATAGCACCGACCCACTTGCACTTATATTCATCCAGACCATCCTTGTCGAGTCGGTGGTCCAGAATATCCTCAATGAGATGACCCTCAGATCCATCCTTCAAGCGTACTGTAGGAACTGCAGTACGGCGCAACGGTGAATTATCTTTCTTGAAAGGTTTTCAAATTCATCGTATGAATAATGAAAGCTGGGGTGGAAGATTCAGGCGGTATGATGAACCCCCATGCTGTCTCTCGATGATTTCGTAAGGTCCGATCCAACGCGGTGCTAATTTTCTAATTAGAGCTACAGTATTCTTCACACTGAGATTCTTGGTTGCTACAAGAACCATGTCACCCAGTTGACAAACTTGATCACGGCGCCTTTATCATACTGCAAATTCATTTTCTGCGCTGTTTCTCTCACTTTTGCCTGCAGATCGCGCAGAATTCGCTCCATGTGTAGAGGGAATGTTGAAGAAACATCGTTAGCATCAGGTTGCTTTGGTATCTCGTTGTGCGGGAGCATGGGAGGGTTATATCCGAGATCAGCAAAAAATGGTGTCATCTGGATGCTGGCTTGATAGTGTCTATTGTACGCAAATTCGGCGAGTGCTAGATAAGCAGCCCAGTCGTTTTTGAACCCACGCACGTAACCCCTGAGATAAGCAGCCAAAATCGTATTGATTATTTCCACCTGTCCATCAGTTCGTTGTTGCTGAGTCTTCGTTGGGTGTACAGGTGGTGTACACCGCGGAGGCTTAGCCTCTGAGAGAAAGTGGTCTCTCGTGTCGGAGGATCGCAGCGGCGGGCTGCGCGTACGCACCACAGTGTACTGGGATATGGATATCCCTCTTGGAGTCTGCATAGACTCCCCCGCGCTGCAGTATTGCGCGTTGGTGTGTTGCCTGTATGGCAACAAGGTGGTGCGCTGCTCTATGAGAGAGCGCCCACAACGGGCTGGTACATCGAAGTCCAGTCAATGGTAAGGTGAAGTACCGGGTCCTAGCGGACCTTGCTGTCAAGCATGGGAGCTTGAACAACACCGAGTCGTCAGTCGTCCATGAGCCAGACATGCACGACGCGACCTTGGCTGAATAGCACGAACCCTTGATCATTGGTACAGCCAATGCCGAGGAGGCTAGCTGGCCTAGATGTCTGGTGAAGCATTGGCGAGTCATGATCCCACCTTCACTAGACATCAGGGCGTCCAGATGGACTGCCAAGACGCTGCGGCGTCGACGGAGTTGTCGGGAGTCACCGATCGAGAATGACTCCGAGGAAGATGGTTGCAGCGGGATGCTGCAACAGGCTATAAGGGCCAGTCCAAGAAGGGCTGGTGCCTTCGCCAGCGAGCGGGAGGTCCCGTCGCTGAGGCCAACGCGCCGCATGGGTGTTGGCTCCGGACGTGCTGGTAATGCACGAGCCGTGTGGGTAACATGGTCAACATGAGGTCGCTCAGACCATAACTGATGAGGATGGCGCCGAATGCGCATCCTCTGTGGGTAACCAAGTTCCACACCAGGTCGCTCAGACCATAACTGATAAGGATGGCGCCGTATGCGCATCCTGTGTGGGAAACAAAGGTCCACACGGTGCGGGTAACAGAGTTCCGCACCCACACATGCGACTCAGGGAGCGCATGAACTCGAACGTTCAAGTGGTGAGGCCAGGGTGGTCTCACTCGACGTGGGTAACCTAGTTCCACGTTACGTCACGCAGAAGGAAACTGCTGACAGTCTGGTGGGTGTACCAGACCCGGATCGCAAGGCGATCAGAAGCTGCCAGCTCCAACATCTTTGAAGTTGGCCGGTGACAATGATGTCACCACTCACGATGGACGGGCAGGTGTGGATTCACTGCCAAAGAAGTTAGGAGTTCAAGAAGAAGTTGGTCGTGTGGGATACGACAAGGCTTTGGCCACACCAAGACGCACATGGGTGCTGTCAACGGGCTGTTAGTACAGCGCGTCAGTCTTGACTGACAGACCAAGGAGCATGTTGCTACCTTGGTTCCACCTTCAGCTATTCGCTGGGCGGGCGAACGTCGCGTCTGCAGAGCGACCACGGTCGCTTCAGTGCATTTGCCGGACGGAATATCCAAGCCGCGCGCACGTCCTCCCGTTTTTGGGCGGTGCCCGCGGCTTGAAGGTAATGTAGAGGAGGGAGAGGCTTGGTGCACCCTCGCCCCTCAAGCCTCGTGATGATGAGGCTCGCAAGAAGCAAGAAGACGTTGCCGGTGCGAGCCGGCAACTGGCTGTTATGGTACAGCCTGTGTGACTGAGGAGAATGGCCTCAGCACATGGGCACTCTGAAGGCAGAGTACCATGGTTGGGTTGGTGGTGTCGAGGATGACATCACCTGGGTGACGATGCCTGGCTAGGATCGGCACTGGCGTTGGTCAGCGTAATGTGACCGGCGCCTTCCGGTACCAAGTGCATGGAATGCACTGGGGCCCTGTTCACCGAACGAGCCTAACTCACTAATGAGTGTGAGTTGGGCTGCGCGACTAGCGGTGTGCTAGCTAGTGCGCACGAGTCGTTTGGCTCGATGAGCAGATATCGCTCTTGCTCACGCAGCGTAAGGCTGCAGAGCGGTATCGCTCCGTTTGCGGCATGCCCGCATATGCCTTGGCCTCTCGTGTTGAGGCCAGTGGCGTTGGCTGTGAGCGCACAACCTTCGCGGGTACAGAGACATACAGGTCAAAGTACCAGTCTCTTTAATGAGACCATGACCGTGCCTGTGGTGGCCGGTCGAACCACGAGGAGGCCCCCAGGGGATCTCGTGGGCTCACGTTTAAATGGGGGAGGGGCACGGCAAAGCCTTGCCTCTCCAAGCCTCGTGAAGAGGCGGTGCAGAAGCACAAGGTGTTGTTGTTAGACACACCACCAGGAGGACTTCGGTCCATGCTCCCATCGGTGAGCTGGTGCCACAACCGGTGTTGGTGGCACCCGGATGTTGCTTTGGCAACGTCGGAGACTCCAAGTTGGAGTCAAGGAGGTCAGCATAGCAGCTGACACTCCCAAGCTGCTCAAGAGCAAGAGGAGGTGCAAGTGATGGCACCTCACATCCTTGCGGCCAGTGTTGATGGCCCCAGGATCGACCGCAGGAAATTCCGTGGTCTCAAGTGTAAGTGGGGGAGAGGCTCGGAAATGCCTTTCCTCCCAGGTCTCTGGGTGAGACCTCCTTCCTGTGTGGAAGAGGTGGTGGACCGACATGACGCTCGTGGGTACCACGAGTAGTGGTGGCAAGGCACTGCAGATGCAAAGGCAGACGGCGCTGGAAGCGCCGTCATGGACTGGAGTCCGGGAGGTCACGTGTGGGCACAGCCCCAACTCCCGATGAGTGAAGGAAGTGGTTGTCCACAAGTGGACGCCTTCCTTGACCGTCAGCAGGGTCGCTGCTGTCGGTTAATTCAGTCGCTGGAATTGTCTGGCTGCAATTGCTGCCATGACCTAGAGCACGCCTTGGGTGTGCTGACACTGTGGCACGAATGCACAGTCTCGTTCGTCGACCAACCGCCTGGGTGATGGCGTTGGTCACGGCAAGACGTACCATCGTCTTGTCAAGGTGTTTCACCCTCGCACCACTGAGTGTTGTGGTGCTGGTACTTAAGGTCGTCGCTGAAAGACACGTGAATGTCCCGTGGCACATTGGCCAGGACATGAGGAGCTTTATGTGCCCGACGTATTGGGCAGGCTGCTTTACGCGCCATAGTGTTCCGCAGTAGGACGACTCAGAAGCAGAAAGCTTCATGGCACTGGTCGATGACCTTTGCCTGCGTATGACATGTCGTGGACTGTCATAGCGCTGACCACCACGCTCGGCAATCATCAGGCCTGAGAAAAGCTGTGATGCTGTCTCTTACAGGTGGGCTGAAGTGTCATCTAGCCCGTGCACATGGGCCCGGACAAGTCGTCCCATGTGGGAGACTAAACCTATGTGAGCCTGGGTCAGCTCTTCATGGTGGACCGCTAGGTGACTGGTGTAGCCGCCGCGGTTAAGGTGCAAATGCACATCAGCACAAACGGTGGGCGAATGCCACCTAGAGGCGACGCGCCGAGATGGGCGTGCGCCGGAGCAGCTGCATGGCGCTCATGTTGCTGCTAGAGATCACTGGTAATCTCTTGGGGCTGGTGAGAACCCCTGTATGGACTCGGAGTCGGACGAGTCCAACAAGTCCAAGCCCATAGGCTGTAGTGGTCGCCTCACGTCGAGGTGACCAAGAAGCGGCCCGCTTGTATGCCGGCCAGCTTCACCAAGAGTACCAAGCCAGACGGCTTGTGCTAGTGTACTCAGGAGTTTACTCCAGTACACAGCCGAACGTTCGGTCGGGTGTCCAGGACACCGACGGCAATTGGCCGCGCCATGAGCTCGCGCTGGTGGGCCGGCTTGACCAGCCCGGACTTTGGCTTTGCGGCCTCAGTCGTCGGTAGCGCTTTCGCGCAGGAGGTTGTGAGTTTGCAGGACACCTCGGCGGCCTATGAGGAGACCGCCCAGCACCGGGCAACGCGCCTGGTGCTCTGTGGAAGCAGAGCCACGGAGCGCAAGAGCTCTGGCAGTTGTCGAGGCATTTCGACTGTGCGAGTGAAGTGTGAGAACGAAATCGTTCTCACTTTCGATTGGAGAAAAATCGAATCTAAGTGGTAGCGGGGGAGTGACAGGGTGTCACTCTTTCCAGGGTCACTCCTCCGAGGGTCCGGTGGTGTGGCATACACCACGGACAGGACGGCGCCGAAGGGGTACATGGTACCAGGCGCCCTGAGCCACCCATCGGGGGGCTCCTAGATATTTGTACATAGGCAATAGCTTAACGCCTATAAATACATTCCGTCTTATACTTCCCTACAAGTAACCAAACCGAGGCCGGGAAATGGGTGCTTTGTACCCTCAGCACACTTCAAGGTGCTCGTGTGGGGGTCGCCCCCGTCACACTGTCCTTCCTTCTGCAGTAGCTCCTTGACGAAGGCTACTATGTTGCAATATGGTGCCGCACACTCCTGAAGCAGACTCCACTCGTGTAAGCCACCACGTCTTCTACGTTGAGGAAGCTGAGTTAGACCAGGAACAAAGCAAAGAGGAGGACAGTGTTGCTCTGTTGAAGAGTTTTCTAAGAGTGTATGAAGAGGCGAGCTGAGGAAACCACCCCAGTGCCTCGTTAGAAATAAAACTATATAGCTTCCTGGATAAGTTCTGCAGCCACGACTGTTCTTGATGCTGTTTAACTCACCAGCAAGTGGTAGCTTGAAATCTTCATGACACATTGACTATACCAAAGTGCTCAAACCGTGACAGTATCGGCGTCTTAGTCCGAAGATCTTCCGACAGAAGATGCCGTCGCTGCTGACGTTGCTGCTGTTCTGCGACTTCTTGGAGAACCGCCTGCACACGTCCAACCTGGCGCTGCTGCGCCGCATTCTGAGCGACTTCTTCGCCGGCAACGAGCGCACGCTGCAGGACTTCGTCCGCCTCGGCGCGAGTGTCGTGGCCGTGATGCCCGTGGAGAGGGCGAGTCGTCGGTGTCAGCGGGAGGCCGCGCGGCTGCTGGCTCAGCAGCGGCAGATGGCGGGGGACGACCCCCGCACGCACCAGCTCTGCGTCTTCCGCTACCTATCGGCGCGTGTGGCCACGAGGAACATCTTGCGGCTGCGGGACATGTTCCAGCAGTTCTGCAGTGGCAGCGACGCGCTGCTGCAGGACTTTGTAGGTCGCGGAAACGAGGTCATCAGCCTCATTCCCGCAGACATCCAAGCCACCTCAATGTCGTCTGCAGCGAGGGCGCGGCACCCTGCAGAGCTTGCTTCACAAATGCCGTTGCGGTCGACACTTGATCAGAGTCCAGGGGAGCTCGAACGAGACTTGGACAGTGAGTCTGAGGACGAAGAGGATATCGATGAGGACGACGATGAAATCAAAACTATTGTGGAGCTGGCATCGGTAGCCTCAGTCCCTCCTTCTCTGGACGAATTGCGGGTCTGCATCATCGACGTGCTGCAGCGAGTCGAGGAGCGAGAACCTTGGTACCAAGTGTTTAACCCGGACAGATTGCCGTTGCCATTTTCTGTGGTTAAACGTCCACTGCTGGCTGCAGCACTGAAGGACTTCTGGGCTAAGAATGCACGCGCAGTCTGGGAGCGTCAATTCTGGGCTCCGCTGGTGAACATGGAGGATCAACGCATTTATCGTGCAAGGAAGCAGCGTCAGTCGAAAGCACGCGCAGCATTTGAACGCGTCATGATACGCGTACACACAGAGCTTGGAGCCAACTTTTTCGTTCAGCTGGATCAACGTGCTAAGCCCCACAAAGGTTGGTGGTATGTCGAACCAGTACAGGATCTTGTCCAACTTGCTCAGCGCGAGGGTCTGGCGGCTTGCCTCTGCTACGTGGAGTCACAAGCGCTTGAGCGATTTCCGGTCGTTCCTGGTGGGGATGTTCGCAACGCTAAGACAGAAAATAGTAAAAGCAAGAGCATGTGGACCGTTAAATGTGCAATGCAACCGATTTTGGAGGAGGTTTGCGCCATCAAAGCGAAAAACAAGCACTTGGGCCGCAGAAAACAAAAGTAATTACACTGCATCGTCGACAAACAACTCCAAGTATGTTTAAAATGGTTCAACGCGGTATTCATGTGGCACTTTAATTGCTTGGAGTCAAGTGACAGCTTCTAACCCACCGAGGCCACAATTTAATCTGCTTTGCTCCTATTTTCAGCGATGTGTTGAGATGTCGGCGTCCAATCCAGCGCTCGCTCGATGTCTGCTGCAGGTTGCCACCACTCGAGAAACACTACGTACAAATGCAGCACTGCAGCAATGACACAAGCCAAGAGTCCTGCCACTGGACCAATTCCATGGTAGAGTTGCAGACGATGGAGCAGCGAGCTGTCTGGAAGCGCGCACACCTTCTCGTACACCTTCTCTGTCCGCACAGCCACGGCATCCCAGTTGTACATTTTTGCCACACGATCATGAAATTCCTGCCGATCGACACCTGCCAGTTTCGGCACCGCAGCCAACACTGCCTGCGCGAGCGCCTCTGGCGTAATCTCCGCGGCAAACTGCACCATGTCAGGTGGAAGCACCTCCGGCACTCCACCTACCCGCGTACTCACGACAAAAAGCCCGCACGCCGCAGCTTCCAGAATCGCGATACAGAAGCTCTCCGTCAGCGAGCTGTTGAGGAAAATGTGGCCTTGGCAGAGTACGTCTCGGACCTGGGCATGCGGCACCGCTCCATACAGCGTGACTTGGTCGTGCAGTCTGTACTTCTCCCTCATTTCCTCGAGCAGCAGTCTCTTGGCTCCGTCCCCTCCGATGAGGAACCTCACGCGCGGATCCTGAGCACACACGAGCGGGATGGCTCTAGCAACAAGATCGATGCCCTTGCGGTAGACCAGCCTGGAGATGATGACGACCGTGATGGGGTCGTCCGGCCCGAGCACCGTGGCTGGAGGGGGCGTGAACTTGGTGGCGTCCACGGCGTTGGGGATGGTGGCCACCTTGTCGGGCCGCAGCGACGCGCGCAGCACCAGGTTCTCGCGGCACGTGTGCGAGACGCCGATGGCCGCGTCCACCGTGGACATGGAGAACTTCATGACCTTATTCAGGTGCACGCTGGCGGCGTCGGCGAAGCCGAACAGCGAGTGGTCCGTGTACACGGTCTTGATGCCCAGGTCCAGCGCCTTGGCCTGCAGCAGACACTCGTGCATGAAGGTGGACGTGGCCTGGTGGCCGTGCACCACGCGCACTCGCTCGCGCACGCAGATGGCGCGGAACAGCGCGAGGTGCCCCACGAACGTCGGGTACGTCACGTTGTCCACCATGGGCGCCACGGGCAGGTAGTAGACCTTGAGCCCGTGCGTCATGTAGCGCACGCCGGCGCGCGCGCCCGGCACGGCGTGCGTGAGCACCACCACCTTGTGGCCGCGGCGCAGCAGACACTGCGACAGCGACCACATGTGCATCTCCACGCCGCCCAGGCGCGGGAAGAAGAAGTCGCAGCACATGGCGACGCACACCATGGCTCCACTTATAATTCACTTGCGCTCACTATGCCGTGTCGCACAGGATGCGCGGTGTGCACTACGTAATGTAGCCATGTCCACTTCAAGACCATGTTGCTTTGCTACACTACGACAAGTACGCTACAAGTTCGCTGAAGCCTATGGAGCGCCGTTCTCCTTGGCCTTCAGAGCGACGATTTCCTTCACGACAGGCTGGAGAGCATACGCAGACGACCACATGCTGCGGCTTTTGCCGTTGACGCGCGAGTAGAAGCCGCGGCCCAAACCCGGCGCGACGGGGAACCGCTTGGACGCCTCCAACTCGATGTACTGCAGACACGCGGGAAGACCGCAGCGTCGCCCCAGAGTGAACAAGTCCACAACTTGGTCGAGGTAGTACCAGCCGCTCTCGGGCGTGTCCCGCTTATCCAGTTGGACGAAGAAGCCCGCCCCGAACTTTTTGTACACGGCGAGTAATACGTTTCTCTCAAAGGCGTTTTGAGCTTTGCTCTGCCGACCTCGACGATAAGTGTGGAGGCTGTGTGTCCGCGAACGAGACAGCGGAGCCCAGAACTTGCGCTCCCACACAGCTTGAGAGTGCTTCTCCCAAAACTCCTTTAGCGCTGCAGCCAGCTCCGGATGCTTGGCTCGTGAGAACGGCATCGACAGGTTGTCAGGGTTAAACGCTTGCTTCCATGGCTCCTTCTCCTCAACGCGCTTAAAAGTTTCCATAATACTCGCGCGTACATGATCGTCCGACAGCAACAGAGTTGTGTGTATCGCCCGTTCAACACTTATAGCTGCAGCCTCAGCCTCGGCCTCGTCGTCAGCATTGTCGGATACTGCACGCGCGCGCTTCCTCGTGCGATCACCAATTGTATCGTCATCCACCTCCTCTTCACCATTCACATAACGCTGTTCTGACTCTCCCGGTCTCTTCCTCTGTGTAGATAGTGTTGGTGGCGGGGCGACCTCAGACCGAGTCGTCTCCTCTGTCGCGTGCATCTCCACCGGACCTGGCACCATCAACGGCGGCGGCGGCAGTGGCGCCAAGCTTAAAGCCTGGATGTCCACGGGGACCACCGTGATCAATTCGCTGCCGCACTGCACAAACTCGCGCAGCAGCGCGTCCTGCCCCCTGCAGAACTCGTCGAACATGTCCCGCAGCCACAAGATGTTCTTGGTGGCCACCCGCGCCGACAGGTAGCGGAACACGCAGATCTCCGGTTGTGGACGCTTCCGAGCGTCCACCTGCGACGGACTAGTGTCCTGGGGGACGTTCTCCGCCTGCAGCTGCTTCTGCCGCGTCAGCAGCCGCGCCGCCGCCTGCCGGCGGCGCGTCCCCTTCCTCTCCACGGGCGTCACGGCCACCACGGCCGCCCCCAGCCGCATGAAGTCCAGCAGCGTGTGCTCGTTGCCGGCGTAGAAGTCGGCGAGCATGCGGCGCAGCAGCGACAGACTCGACGTCTGCACGCGCTGCTGCAGGAAGTCGCAGAACAGCAGCAGCCTCGCCAACGTCGCCATCGCCGAAGCTCGTCAAAGATTTGTGCCAATGAAGACAAGGTGAATAGTTTTATGCACTGCAACGCCAGACTTTCGATGGTGCTGGAAGCGTAGCGTTCAACAGCTTGCTACGAAGGAAGTGTGCGTTCACTGCCAGTTGCAAGTCGAGAGAGCTAACCGGGTCAATTAGAGGGCGCTCAACCACTATTTGAGAGGCACAATTTGTGACTGGCATGATAGGGCGAGCATGTGTATCTTGACAGTCACCGCAACAAGACTGGTGGCATTCAGAGATCGATCTTCATTGCATCAACTACAGTTTGGCCATTCGCGCTGGGCTTGAAGGAATATGCACTCTGCTTATGCATTGCGTCTATGATTTTGACGCAACTGTTAATAGGAAATGTTGGCGACTTGAAATTACACCTTTGGCTACGATCCTAACGCGCTGGCATGAAAATGGAGCCCAGTGTGATCATCAGCGCGGTTTGTATATTGTGATCCGTCGAGAGCGGCCGCACGAAGTTGAAGCGATCATAGTGCTGCAAGTGTATCCTAGCCATGGGCTACCTTCGGCAGACGCAGGAGTCTGCCTGCTGAGAGCTGCGGCACCTATCTCGACAGTAGTGACAGCAGCTAAACTGAGCTATTGAAAGATGTCATGCTCACTGAGCACGAGAGCATTATTCAAGAGGCTAACCATGTTCCCAGCGCTCTGTGAACGCAAAGTTTCCTACCCCATTCCTGAACTCTCAGCCTACCACTCGAGACAACCCCAGCAGATTATCTCCCACCCCACCAAGTACCGTCATGAACGCCAAGACCGTCCTCACTGTCGTCACCGCTGCCTTCATTGGATCGGCCACCGCCTCCAGCTCCTCCAGTTCCGACACCTGCTCGTCGTCGCAGCAGACGTCCGCCTACACCACGCTGGCCAGTCTCCTCACGCTCGACTCCTTCCAGGGCTGCGTTGACGACTCCGGCTACAGCCTCCTGTACTCGACCTCGCTTCCCACCGATGCCGAGTACGCGCTCATGTGCGCGTCCACGAACTGCCAGTCGCTCATCGAATCCATCATCTCGCTGAGCCCGCCTGACTGCACGCTGACGGTGCCGACCAGCGGCCTCGAGGTGAACGTGTACGAACTGGCCAACGGCTTCTCGAGCGTCTGCGCGTCGCTATCCAGCGACTCGTCGACCAGCACGAGCTCCACCAGCACCAGCACCACGGCCACGACGTCCACCACCGCCAGCACCAGTACGGACACGGCATCGACCACCACCACGTCGTCAGCTGCCAGCACGACTTCGTCCGCTTCCACCACGAGCGATGCCACGACTACGGCCACGACGACTTCGTCGAACTCGACGGAGGCTGCGACGACGTCCGGCAGCTCGGACTCGATCACCACCACCACCACGACGGCCACGGCTTGCTAAGCTGCAAACCCTTTCATGCTGTGTAACGAATTCGTAGTGGATGTCTACTTTGGAGGCCATTACAAGCGTGTAGGCCTCACTCGGTTTCCTTTAACAGAAAACACTTTGATTTTGTCAATTCCGCACATATATTCATCATACAACTGGAGCGCCATACTTTCAGGGATCTTTGGAGACATTTTATGCCTGAGTAAGCGACACAATTACATTGATAGCAATGTAATGACATTAATGCTACCCTCGTGACCGAACTACGAGCACGTTCGATCTGATAAACTTGGTAGAATTTCCTTCGTATCAGTCTTCTCTCATGATATCAACAGTAACACAAGCAACGGAACTCACACTACCAACAACGCAAAGGATACTCAAAACGAAGGCATATCATTAGCCGTACTCTTCACAACACTAAAAGTGCCTAGAAGAATGACCTACACCGCTTAGCAAGCAGTGGCGGTCGTGGTGGTGGTGGTCGTCGTCGAGGTCGAGTTGGTGGAGGTGGCGGTGGTGGCAGTGGGGGCCTCCGTGACGGTGCTGTCCGAGCTTGAAGCGGTCGACGTCGTGCTCGTAACCGTGGCAGTCGTGGCAGTCGGCGCCGTCGTGGTGGTCGTCGTCGTGTCCGTGCTCGTGCTAGCGGCAGTCGACGTCGTGGTCGAAGTCGTGGACGACGACACCGACGCGCACTCGGCCGAGAAGCCGTTGGCCAGCTCGTACACGTTCACCTCGAGGCCGCTGGTCGGCACCGTCAGCGTGCAGTCAGGCGGGCTCAGCGAGATGATGGATTCGATGAGCGACTGGCAGTTGGTGGATGCGCACATCTTGACGTACTCAGCGTCCGTAGGCAGCGAGGTCGAGTACAGAAGGCTGTAGCCGGAGTCATCGACACAGCCCTGGAACGAGTCAAGCGTGAGGAGGCTGGCCAGCGTGGTGTAGGCGGATGTCTGCTGCGTCGACGAGCAGGTGTCGGCAGCGGCGGAGCCAACAAAGGCGGCGGCGGCAACGGCGAGGACGGTCTTGGCGTTCATGGTAAGTGCTGGTTGCTGGCTGACAAGGGCTGAGCGAATTGCAGAATGAGCGGAAGCAACGTACTTTGCCGCGCGAATGGAGGCCACGCTGCGCTTGAGCCGATGGCACCCGCCGACCCCGCTCTGTCCGAAGAGAGATGGTTCCTAGCACCTCTTTGCTGCTCGACGACCGGTGGCCATCGGTCTTCGGCGCAGTTAGCCGAGCTGTGCTCAGCACTGCGCGCGCGCAAAGGAGCCTGTATGAACCGGACAAAGATCTCCGCAGCGGAGTCCGCTGTAAGCGACGCACGGCGGAGATAGGACGAGAGCGGTGTATCCTGAGATGCTGAAGCAGTCGGCGGTCGTGCTCGTGCTGGCAGCGTGAAGTGGTTTTCTAGCATTTACGTCCTTGCCGGCCCGAGACGCACGACGGTGGGCGCGACGGAAGCCCTTCCGGAGTGGTTAAGTCCGTCATGCCGGACTCCGCCATCGACTAGCGGCATTCGCGACTAGCGCTGAGCGATGAGCAGTGGCCGACAGGAAGTTGGTCATCACGCGCCCTCCTCACCAAGGGATCCTGACGAGACGAGGCGAGATCAGACGTGGATACACTCGTCCCACTCCGGTCACGCAGCAAGATACCCGTTGCAGTGTCGAAGCAGCAGTTTCCGGCCGAGGGATCCATGCGAGGCAAGAGTAACGAAGCAGGCGTGCGCTTGACCGGGCGTTGACGAGAGCAGGCCTCTCGGTCGGAGCAGGAGCTCGAGTGCTGCTTTAACGCGCATCCATTACACTGCGCTTTCTGGTCCTTGGCGTCGTCGATGCAGCCCAGGGCACGCCGGTCGAGGCAGACACAATTGCTAATGCGCCGAGTCCAACACTACTCTTGCCGTTGACAACCGAGACACTGCCTTCGTCCAGCGATGGCTCAAGAGCGAGCAGTAGAGTGGCTGCCTTCGCGAGCAGTGCTGTCGGCAGGCTGCCTTCGTTCCAGAGAGGCGAATGTGAAGCCTTGCACCTTGAAGTCGTTTGAATGGATGCAAGCAGCAAGACTCCGTCCCCCTCGCCTTCCTTCCACTAGTGCATCCATTTTAGACCGGCACGACACGCAGCAGGCAATATACCTCGCTGTACCGCCGGGCGCAGCAACAAAAGCTCTCGGGCACCCTAGCATCGGATGCCGAACTTGGGGACTGCTCGAGGCGTGACAGCTCTATGGCATTGTGAACCCCGAGCGTACCACGTGCATCCGCGGTCGGCGCTCTCTGGTTGGGACAAGCGATTACCGCTTGCAAAGCCCTCGCGGGCGCTTCGGCCTTGACAGGGAGTTGGAAGTGAGCGGGCAATGCCCGTCACGCATAAACCAGGCTCGAGTCGGTAGATATGCCGCTGTTCGAAGGGGTCATCGGACAGCAAAGTCGAGCGGGCTCAACAAGAGTTTTGCCATTCCCCAATTTGCTCTCAGCAACTCCAATCGGTCCGACGGAACACCTCACCCCGACAAGATGAACACGTACTTCGCTATCGCTGCCGCCATCGCCGCCCTGGCGGGCTCTGCGGACGCCACGGCCTGCAGTGACACCCAGCAGCAGTCCGCTTACCTGGGCATGATCGGCCTTCTCACAGGCTCGTCGCTCAACGACTGCGCGTCGGACTCGGGCTACAACATGCTGTACGCCACCGCCCTCCCTACGGACGACGAGCGCAAGGCCATGTGCGGTGTTCAGGCGTGCCACGACTTGATTGTGGCGGTGCTGGCCACGAACCCCCCTGACTGCGACCTGAACATCCCCACCAGTGGTGCCGTGATGAACGTCTACCAGCTTGCCTCCACGTTCGAGCCGCAGTGCAAGAGCTACATCGCCACCACTGCCCCTCCCACGGATGCCCCAACTTTGGCGCCTACCGATGCTCCCACGACTGCACCGACGGACGCCCCCACCTCGGCCCCCACTGATGCCCCCACTTCGGCCCCTACGGACGCTCCTACGACGGCCCCTACGGATGCTCCCACGACGGCCCCCACCGACGCTCCGTCCACGACGGAGCCTGCGGTCCCCGGTGGCGCTTGCTAAAGCCTTTTCACCAGCTTCCCTATCAACTAGGAAGCTAACTGTATAAGCAGTTTTCTGGTGTCTCCGAAATCTGAATAAAAATCATTCACGTGTAGCTATCGGGTCGTCTCAGTAGCTGTTGCAGCTCATGCACTCGATGAATCACTCGTTCTCCTGATGCAGCAACATACTGACAGCGTGCAAACGTCTTGAGCAGTGGACAGACATAAATTTAGGTACAGTAGTGGCAAACAATCATGACTTGATGTTTACCCAAGAGGGTGACCAACTCTACACAGATTAGATGTACACGTGCCTCAGTTTTGCTACTTTTTGCCTTCAAGATCCACACCACTGGCTGGTGTCCTATTGCGCTGAAGCCGCCTGGCTGCAGTCGACTAAGCGAGTGTCCTCAGAAAGTTCGTCTGTTTGGTAAGTGATAAACCTGCGCCACAAAAAAAATGTTTTGACATTGACTGCAAAGTAATAGCGCGTGTATGTTAGCCTTGAGAATGCCAAAGCAGTCCACACAACTGCATCAGACTTGAAAATAGCAACTTCTTGAAGTGCAGTACTAAATCCACATTTCGGTAATCGATTTCGATGGTCGAAACTCAACAAGGTTCATCAAACGATTGTTTGCTCAGTACAACTTCGACTCCATTGATATGGCTTGAAAATGCACGTCTTTTATCGCTAGCCTAAGCAGAGGATGACGACTCAAGCGAAGCGCACGTCGACGCGAAGCCGTTGGCGTACTCATACACATTCAGCACAAGACCGCTCGTAGGCACCGTCAGGTCGCAGTCAGGCGGATTCAGCGAGATAATTTCCTCGATCATCTCCTGGCACGCCGTCGACGCGCACATAAGCTCGTACTGCGCGGTCGTGGGCAGTGCCGTGGCCGTCAGCATGGAGTAGCCCGAGTCGCTCGCGCACTGCGTGAAGTACGACTTGCTGAGCAGGCTCACGAGCGCGACGTAGGCGGCGGTCTGTTGGGTGGAGGTGCAAGTGGTGGCGTTGACAGATCCGACCAGGGCAGCAGCGGCGGCAGCAATAGCGGCGGTGAACTTCATGGCGGTGATGGTTGTGTTGGAGCTCTGTTGTGGAAGCTGGGTGGTGGCGAGGCAAAATGCAGAATGACCAATACGGACAGGGTAAGCAGGAAATGGAGGGCTCAAGGAGTTTGCTCTGCCAGTGTCGCTTGTGCGGTAGCAGGTGGGGGCAGAGATCACGTTGATAGCGAGAGTGCTGTGGTTGCTACGGCAGTCCGTTGCATCGAGTCGATACCATCGACAGCATTCACATGCCCAGCATATCCGACGCTGCTCTTGCTCCAGTTGAGTTGGAAGCAGTCGCCTCAGAGGCAGGATAGGACGAGAAAGCAATAAGTGCACTGGGGGTGGGGGGGGGGGGGGGGGGGGGGGGGCTGAAGGCCTCATCGCTCGCCGTTCGGCATTTATGCTATTCGGACACGACCGAGTGAGAACATGGCTTACAAACGATGACTCAGCTTCAAGGTGACGAAGTTAGCCAAGTGCTCGACGATCGAGGGCTGCAACCATAATTTCAGCACCAACGGCGGCTCTGCGTGAAAGCGCACTTCCAACACCTTCAGCACAAACAACAGCAAGTGTGCTTCACTCTCCAGGAAGAGCTCTGCAAAAGAATCCAAAACAAAAATAAAGTACCGAATACAGAACTTTCATTCAACAGCATTATAACCGCTACAGCAGCCAGTGGGCAACACACACAGGCAAGGTCACTGCCTACTGAAGCCTCATACTTGGTCCGGGGACCAGTTCAAACAGACCACGCCAGTCACCTTCTTAAAACAAAACTGTTAGACGTGGCAGCTCGCGCGAGCCAAGCCTCTTACAGCGAAGCGCACGTGGCCGAGAAGCCGTTCGCGTACGAATACACGTTGAGCACCAGGCCGCTCGTGGGCACCGTCAGCTCGCAGTCGGGCGGGTTCAGCGACACGATCTTCTTGATCATCGTGTTGCACGCCGTCGACGCGCACATCTTCTTGTACTGCTCCGTCGTGGGCAGCGCCGTGGCCGTCAGCATCGAGTAGCCCGAGTCCGACGAGCACTGGTTGAACGACGAGTCCGAGAGGATGCTCACCAGCGCCACGTACGCCGCCGTCTGCTGCGACGACGTGCACGTGGTGGCGGAGGTCGAGCCGACGAGGGCGGCGACGGTGGCGGCGAACAGAGCGCGGAAGTTCATTTTGGTGGGGGCGGGGAGGGGTGGTGGGGTGTGGGTGACAGAGCAAATTGCACAATGGCCATCGGGGTGCTGGCAGCGGTGGCGGCGGCAGCAGCGGCTATCTGCTTGGCGCGTGCCGAGTGTGAACGCAGGCGAGTCCGCCGGTGGATCAATGCCGGCGCCGGTTGCACCGGAGACGTTGCAGCGCTTCGAACGGCGAGCTCAGGCGGCTCGGCGACTGCCAAGAGTGATCCCATCAGCCACGTCACGGTGAATCCACGCAGGACGAGAGACCTGTGCGGCATCTGGTCCTGCAACAGAGGAACGGCCGCCGAGCGAGAGAGGCGTGTGCGGGATCCGCTCGACCTGTCTGTGAAAGCGTCCACAGGCGCAGAGACCGCGAGAGACGTCTTTCGCGCCGTGCTCATTTCGACTTGCTGCCGGCGGATCAATCGCCGTGACTCAAGATCACGAGCACGTACGTGGGGTCCTGCGTGTCGTGGTCGAGGACACGCCGTGGCGAGCGGTGCTACCGGTTGCCGTTGCCTGTTCTCCATTCGAGCCTGTGTATTGCCTCCGAGACTCCGCCAGCCGAGGCAGAAAGATGGCCGGGCTGACGAGGATGGCAGGCTGGCACTGCCTGGCAGCGTAGCGGTGACGCTGCCCGGCCCATGGATGTCCCAGAGCAGTTTCTCGCATCGCCTGTAGCCGCACGGATTGAGTCACCGCGCCTCGAACGAGATCTGCTGGCACTGCTGCTGCCCGGCAGCGCTGCCGCCGCCGACTGACGGGATACATGCCACTCTACGGACACAAGGCTCGGGATTCTTGAGCCTTGGCAAGAACAGGCGAGCAGCTCATCGAGACGCACAGAAGCTGCTTGAAGGGATCCATTGCCTAACGGCTCGAGCCCTGACAGCTTTCGCGCTGCTGGGTAACGACGGCCCACCCGTGCGCGCAGCGGAGAGTCCATGGACCAGAGCAGCAGGTGCTTGCAACTTGTAGCCCGGGTATGTCCGATGCCAGACGCGCGTCGGTGGGATGGCTGCAGATTCTCACGCAGGCAACTAGCTACAGGCACCGAGCCTGATTGAGTCGTAATAGAGGCGCCGCCAGGATGAGATGCAACCATTCATGACACCGACTGTGCCGACGACCGAGCTTAGTTGATGTGGTTGAATCCATTGGACCCAACTGTGCTGCACAACGAGGTGGTGCTCATAACACGACCGGCTTTACTCAGCGCGGACGACAGGGCCAACAGTTTCACGAACAACTTGCCGGCGCTCGAACGCATGGGTCTACGGTCGTCCAAAAACCTCGTGGTAATCGGCGAGGGTCAACAATGGGCCAGCGATGATGACTCCAAGACGATGATTTCCGATGCCAAACACGAACTTGCTAATTAAAGGCACTTTGACGCTGCAGCTGGTGCCACGGACACCGCTTCGAATGGACGCATGGTGAATCGCTTCGATAACCACCCCAGCCGCTTCACGAAACTCGCCCCGAAGGCAATCGGCAAGATTGTATCTTTCGTCCCAACCAGTCGTTCCCATTCCAAGTTGAAGTTGTCCGTACCTTTTCGGTGGTCGAGCCTCACTGAGTTGCAAAAACAGCAGCGACCTCTTCGCGAACAATCCGCGTTATAGCCAGCGTTCACAACCGTGGCTTCCTTGCATCTTACAATAGCGATATGCATTGAAATTGAAATTAGCGGTTGTGTGGGCTACCTACTCCCGATACAATAGCAATATGCAAGCAACGATGCAGTCGCAACAACCCACACGAAAGCCACAACACACGAAAGTCACAAGGCAGAGAGAAAACATCGAATCCGTTCATTTGTTTAACGGTTGTTCATAAAGCTCGCTCTCGCAGCTAAGCAGGCGAGACAATCAATAAGAAACGGCTAAAGCCCTTGTCTAGATAAGACGAAGTATAGCAATCTCTTCTCAAGAACTTGCCTCAATCCAAGACAGCGGCTTAGCAATCTCTTCAGTCGGTCGGTCTTCCGATCAGTCTTCACACTTCCGCTTAAGCCGACGAGGAGGACGACAGCGACGCGCACGTCGACGCAAAGTTGTTCGCGTACTCGTACACGTTGATGACCAGGCCGCTCGTGGGCACCGTCAGGTCGCAGTCAGGCGGGTTGAGCGCGATGATCTCCTCGATCATACTCTCGCAGGCAGTCGACGCGCACATAAGCTTGTATTGAGCCGTCGTGGGCAGCGCCGTGGCCGTCAGCATGGAGTATCCCGAGTCGCTCGCGCACGTCGAGAAGGACGACTTGGAGAGGATGCTCACGAGCGCGACGTAGGCGGCAGTCTGCTGGGTGGAGGTGCAGGCAGTGGCGGAGACAGATCCGACGAGGGCAGCGGCGGTGGCAGCGAGCAAAGCGGCGAAGTTCATCTTGGGTGGTGGGGTGGTGGCTTGTGGTAGGCAAGGCAAATTGCAGAATGACGAAGAACTGCCTGGTAATAAGTGCCGGTGAGCGTGGAGAGCGAGGTGGAGTGTGCTCCTGCTCCAAGCACTGCCTAGGTAGTCAGATGGCAGCTCGCCGGTGATGACACTGGCGGTAGTCGTGAGCTACGATGTATCCTTGCCATGACACCGGCCTCGGACTCCGCTGGACTCCAGGGTGGGGCGCTTCGTTACTTGTCGCCTACTCCGACTGACGAGGTGACGATCAGTCGCAGCAGCGGCATGCCGAGCGCATCCGTTAGCGAATGAGGCAGAAGCGCGTTCTTGCTAGATCATGGACTCGCCGCAGACGTCGTGGAGGTAGGATAGGATGAGAAGGAGGCGAGAGCAGTCGCAGCCTCCTGCAGATGTGCCATGGTATCACCCGGCCGAAGTGATCCTGTGCGAACATTGTTGAGGTGCTTAGCGCTCTTGCTGTTCGTAGCGTGAGTCGACCCGCTGAGATGTGGCAGTGTCTGGAGTGTCGAAGCGGTGCATGCGTCGGCTCGAGTGATGGCATGACCGAACTTGGTTATTGCTCCGACAACTACTGGCAAAAGCATAAACTACATGATGCAGGACGCAGTGCCCACACCCTGGAGGAGGTTGCGTGAATAGTATTCCAACCAACTGTTGCGTGAACAGTATTTCATGACACTGCTCGGCTCGATCGCGGTCGGGGTCCGGCGCACTAAATGCTGTGCTACTAGTCATGCTAACACCGACAGAACATTGCAGCGAACAAAATTCATAGCCATTTCATTCAAAGGTTTAGCAGCAAGGTCGACAACAGAAATCGCGCGAAACCATTGAACGGAGGAGCACATCTCCTGAACATACAACCGGATCCTCTGTCCTCGGCATCAAAACGAAGGCGTGCCTTGCAGTCTCTACATCCAACGCAGTGCTCGCGACGCCGTAAGTCACGGGTAGAGGTTCTCCCAGGCAACGGCCGCAAAGCCGTATTGATGAAAGACGGTCCTTACAGCGACGCGCACTTGGTCGAGAAACCGTTGGCGTACGTGTACACGTCCAGCACGAGGCCGCTGGTCGGCACCGTCAGGTCGCAGTCGGGCGGGTTCAGCGACACGATCTTCTTGATCATGGTGTTGCAGGCCGTCGACGCGCACATCTTCTTGTACTGCGCCGTGGTAGGGAGCGCCGTGGCCGTCAGCATGGAGTAGCCCGAGTCCTTGGAGCACTGCGAGAAGGACGACTCGGAGAGGATGCTCACGAGCGCCTTGTAGGCGGCGGTCTGCTGCGTGGCCGTGCAGGTGGTGGCGTTGGCGGAGCCGACGAGGGCAGCGGCGACGGCAGCGAGAAGGGCGGTGAAGTTCATCTTGGGGTGGAGTGGATCACGTGCGTTTGGCGGAGCAAATTGCAGAATGGGCAAGAGGAACCAAGACTAGCAGTGCCCTGGCCCGCAGTGGGGACCCGCGCTGCGTGTGCTGTGGCGGGTGCTTGACTTGGTTCGTGTGGAAAGGCGTCCGTCAACCGGCTCAGGCCTCTTGCTGACGTCTACGATGAGTACGGTGTTCGATCGAGCTGGTCATCTCATGAGCGGAACCCGCCGTCGCCCGCGTTTTTCTATTCGCACGAGTGTCCAGCTGGCATGGCGGCAACTTGTCTGCCTTGCACTCTTGCAGCTCGAATCGTTGGGAACGTCAACTGTGGGTTCGCCTGGCACGGTCAAGCTGCAACGAAAAGACAGATTGGATTCACTCGTTCGCGGTTCTCTTTTTCAGATTCACAAGCAAATGCAGAAGAGGCCATTGCCTTGTGGGTGAGCGTGACGATCAGCCCGCGCGCTCGGTGCCAGTCGTCAGGGGAATGCCAGATTGCTGTCTTTGGCAGTGGCTACGTATCCGGTTTGACAGTGGTCGAAATCGACAGACAGACATCATGTTGAAGTGGTTGCCAGGAGGGCGGAGTTTTAAGGCGACACATCAGTACGGCTGGTCTTCGATCTTCGCTCGCTTTCTGGCAGTGGTCTTGGTTCAGCAAACCTGCTAGGCTGTGCAATTTACGTCGAGGATGCGAATACATGGAAATCCATTTCAGTTGTTCGTACAAACGCACTTGTACAGCGCAGTATATATGGGCGAAATTAAGTACTTTACGCTTCAAAACTGGAGAGCCTAAAGATTGTAGACGACGGGATCTATAAAGCCTTGAGCTTCTTGCAGTCCGACGAGAAGTCGTGTGCCATCTCGTACACGTTGAGTACGAGACCGCTCGTGGGCACCGTCAGATCGCAGTTGGGTGGGTTGAGCGAGATAATTTTCTTGATCATCTTTTTGCATGACGTCGATGCGCACATAGCTTTCTTCTGCTTGGGGGTTGGGAGCGCCTTGGCTGTGATCATGGAGTACCCCGAGTCTGACGAGCACTTGGTGAACGACGACTCGCTTAAGAGATTCACGAGTGTATTGTAGGCGGCAGTCTGCTGGGATGCGGTGCACGTAGTGGCGCTAGCGGAGCCGATGAGAGCGGCGACGGTGACAGCAAACATGGCGGTGAAGTTCATGGCGGTGGGTTGGTATGGTTGGCAACGCAGATCGCAGAATGATCGGATGGAGGCATGCAAGGTTTGTCGCGGCGTGTGGGCCAGCATATTGATGCTCAGGTACGGAGCAATGCTTGGCAGGGTCTGCAACCGGATACGGTTTTCCAAGCCATTGCCCTACTCGGAGTATTGGTTGTTGGTTGGTATTATGGCAGCGCCGTATCCAACCGATCATTTTTGTGTTCGCGGATATGAAGCTCACACTGATCCGATGGGATCAGGAACTGTGTTTCTTTTCCAGAAATGGAGCTGCTTAGTCCTGTGCTGGTGTCTAAATTATGAGCCAATCTCGAAGGAATGCTCGTTGAAGTGTTTACAGGAGTGTTGAAGTGACATGGTGTATCGATGCTGAAACACACGATCTGGTCTGCATCAGAGGAATGCAAGTCTACCGGTCAAATGTCGCCATGGTCAGTCGCCGTAGAGATGCAGCCGTTAGCATTTTAAACAGAGCTTAGCACCATTGCGGTCTCACTAGACTAACTCGGTGTAGCCCCCATCAAATGAGCAATAAACGTTCTATTAAAGAGCCCCATATCCTCTAAGGTCAGTCGACACTGCAAAAATGGCATTTTGCAATACACAGAAACTCACGACCAGTCTTTGAAGATTGTTCTACAGTGTATCCTTGCGCAGGATACACCCGATGCGAAGCATGTACAACTCCGCATCTCACCGAAAGGCTGCAAATCCATGATAGAAAAGCGCTCCGTACGCTAAACCAAAGTTTATCGAGTGTGCTGCATGAATTCACGAACATGTCAAATACATACGCATGACCATTACCAATGTTCAGCCGATCAAACTCAGCTCGACGCCACCGTTTCATATTGTCGCACCGCTCAACGCCCGAAATCGGATCAGTGTGAGCTTCATATCCGCGAACACAAAAATGATCGGTTGGATACGGCGCTGCCATAATACCAACCAACAACCAATACTCCGAGTAGGGCAATGGCTTGGAAAACCGTATCCGGTTGCAGACCCTGCCAAGCATTGCTCCGTACCTGAGCATCAATATGCTGGCCCACACGCCGCGACAAACCTTGCATGCCTCCATCCGATCATTCTGCGATCTGCGTTGCCAACCATACCAACCCACCGCCATGAACTTCACCGCCATGTTTGCTGTCACCGTCGCCGCTCTCATCGGCTCCGCTAGCGCCACTACGTGCACCGCATCCCAGCAGACTGCCGCCTACAATACACTCGTGAATCTCTTAAGCGAGTCGTCGTTCACCAAGTGCTCGTCAGACTCGGGGTACTCCATGATCACAGCCAAGGCGCTCCCAACCCCCAAGCAGAAGAAAGCTATGTGCGCATCGACGTCATGCAAAAAGATGATCAAGAAAATTATCTCGCTCAACCCACCCAACTGCGATCTGACGGTGCCCACGAGCGGTCTCGTACTCAACGTGTACGAGATGGCACACGACTTCTCGTCGGACTGCAAGAAGCTCAAGGCTTTATAGATCCCGTCGTCTACAATCTTTAGGCTCTCCAGTTTTGAAGCGTAAAGTACTTAATTTCGCCCATATATACTGCGCTGTACAAGTGCGTTTGTACGAACAACTGAAATGGATTTCCATGTATTCGCATCCTCGACGTAAATTGCACAGCCTAGCAGGTTTGCTGAACCAAGACCACTGCCAGAAAGCGAGCGAAGATCGAAGACCAGCCGTACTGATGTGTCGCCTTAAAACTCCGCCCTCCTGGCAACCACTTCAACATGATGTCTGTCTGTCGATTTCGACCACTGTCAAACCGGATACGTAGCCACTGCCAAAGACAGCAATCTGGCATTCCCCTGACGACTGGCACCGAGCGCGCGGGCTGATCGTCACGCTCACCCACAAGGCAATGGCCTCTTCTGCATTTGCTTGTGAATCTGAAAAAGAGAACCGCGAACGAGTGAATCCAATCTGTCTTTTCGTTGCAGCTTGACCGTGCCAGGCGAACCCACAGTTGACGTTCCCAACGATTCGAGCTGCAAGAGTGCAAGGCAGACAAGTTGCCGCCATGCCAGCTGGACACTCGTGCGAATAGAAAAACGCGGGCGACGGCGGGTTCCGCTCATGAGATGACCAGCTCGATCGAACACCGTACTCATCGTAGACGTCAGCAAGAGGCCTGAGCCGGTTGACGGACGCCTTTCCACACGAACCAAGTCAAGCACCCGCCACAGCACACGCAGCGCGGGTCCCCACTGCGGGCCAGGGCACTGCTAGTCTTGGTTCCTCTTGCCCATTCTGCAATTTGCTCCGCCAAACGCACGTGATCCACTCCACCCCAAGATGAACTTCACCGCCCTTCTCGCTGCCGTCGCCGCTGCCCTCGTCGGCTCCGCCAACGCCACCACCTGCACGGCCACGCAGCAGACCGCCGCCTACAAGGCGCTCGTGAGCATCCTCTCCGAGTCGTCCTTCTCGCAGTGCTCCAAGGACTCGGGCTACTCCATGCTGACGGCCACGGCGCTCCCTACCACGGCGCAGTACAAGAAGATGTGCGCGTCGACGGCCTGCAACACCATGATCAAGAAGATCGTGTCGCTGAACCCGCCCGACTGCGACCTGACGGTGCCGACCAGCGGCCTCGTGCTGGACGTGTACACGTACGCCAACGGTTTCTCGACCAAGTGCGCGTCGCTGTAAGGACCGTCTTTCATCAATACGGCTTTGCGGCCGTTGCCTGGGAGAACCTCTACCCGTGACTTACGGCGTCGCGAGCACTGCGTTGGATGTAGAGACTGCAAGGCACGCCTTCGTTTTGATGCCGAGGACAGAGGATCCGGTTGTATGTTCAGGAGATGTGCTCCTCCGTTCAATGGTTTCGCGCGATTTCTGTTGTCGACCTTGCTGCTAAACCTTTGAACGAAATGGCTATGAATTTTGTTCGCTGCAATGTTCTGTCGGTGTTAGCATGACTAGTAGCACAGCATTTAGTGCGCCGGACCCCGACCGCGATCGAGCCGAGCAGTGTCATGAAATACTGTTCACGCAACAGTTGGTTGGAATACTATTCACGCAACCTCCTCCAGGGTGTGGGCACTGCGTCCTGCATCATGTAGTTTATGCTTTTGCCAGTAGTTGTCGGAGCAATAACCAAGTTCGGTCATGCCATCACTCGAGCCGACGCATGCACCGCTTCGACACTCCAGACACTGCCACATCTCAGCGGGTCGACTCACGCTACGAACAGCAAGAGCGCTAAGCACCTCAACAATGTTCGCACAGGATGACTTCGGCCGGGTGATACCATGGCACATCTGCAGGAGGCTGCGACTGCTCTCGCCTCCTTCTCATCCTATCCTACCTCCACGACGTCTGCGGCGAGTCCATGATCTAGCAAGAACGCGCTTCTGCCTCATTCGCTAACGGATGCGCTCGGCATGCCGCTGCTGCGACTGATCGTCACCTCGTCAGTCGGAGTAGGCGACAAGTAACGAAGCGCCCCACCCTGGAGTCCAGCGGAGTCCGAGGCCGGTGTCATGGCAAGGATACATCGTAGCTCACGACTACCGCCAGTGTCATCACCGGCGAGCTGCCATCTGACTACCTAGGCAGTGCTTGGAGCAGGAGCACACTCCACCTCGCTCTCCTCCACGCTCACCGGCACTTATTACCAGGCAGTTCTTCGTCATTCTGCAATTTGCCTTGCCTACCACAAGCCACCACCCCACCACCCAAGATGAACTTCGCCGCTTTGCTCGCTGCCACCGCCGCTGCCCTCGTCGGATCTGTCTCCGCCACTGCCTGCACCTCCACCCAGCAGACTGCCGCCTACGTCGCGCTCGTGAGCATCCTCTCCAAGTCGTCCTTCTCGACGTGCGCGAGCGACTCGGGATACTCCATGCTGACGGCCACGGCGCTGCCCACGACGGCTCAATACAAGCTTATGTGCGCGTCGACTGCCTGCGAGAGTATGATCGAGGAGATCATCGCGCTCAACCCGCCTGACTGCGACCTGACGGTGCCCACGAGCGGCCTGGTCATCAACGTGTACGAGTACGCGAACAACTTTGCGTCGACGTGCGCGTCGCTGTCGTCCTCCTCGTCGGCTTAAGCGGAAGTGTGAAGACTGATCGGAAGACCGACCGACTGAAGAGATTGCTAAGCCGCTGTCTTGGATTGAGGCAAGTTCTTGAGAAGAGATTGCTATACTTCGTCTTATCTAGACAAGGGCTTTAGCCGTTTCTTATTGATTGTCTCGCCTGCTTAGCTGCGAGAGCGAGCTTTATGAACAACCGTTAAACAAATGAACGGATTCGATGTTTTCTCTCTGCCTTGTGACTTTCGTGTGTTGTGGCTTTCGTGTGGGTTGTTGCGACTGCATCGTTGCTTGCATATTGCTATTGTATCGGGAGTAGGTAGCCCACACAACCGCTAATTTCAATTTCAATGCATATCGCTATTGTAAGATGCAAGGAAGCCACGGTTGTGAACGCTGGCTATAACGCGGATTGTTCGCGAAGAGGTCGCTGCTGTTTTTGCAACTCAGTGAGGCTCGACCACCGAAAAGGTACGGACAACTTCAACTTGGAATGGGAACGACTGGTTGGGACGAAAGATACAATCTTGCCGATTGCCTTCGGGGCGAGTTTCGTGAAGCGGCTGGGGTGGTTATCGAAGCGATTCACCATGCGTCCATTCGAAGCGGTGTCCGTGGCACCAGCTGCAGCGTCAAAGTGCCTTTAATTAGCAAGTTCGTGTTTGGCATCGGAAATCATCGTCTTGGAGTCATCATCGCTGGCCCATTGTTGACCCTCGCCGATTACCACGAGGTTTTTGGACGACCGTAGACCCATGCGTTCGAGCGCCGGCAAGTTGTTCGTGAAACTGTTGGCCCTGTCGTCCGCGCTGAGTAAAGCCGGTCGTGTTATGAGCACCACCTCGTTGTGCAGCACAGTTGGGTCCAATGGATTCAACCACATCAACTAAGCTCGGTCGTCGGCACAGTCGGTGTCATGAATGGTTGCATCTCATCCTGGCGGCGCCTCTATTACGACTCAATCAGGCTCGGTGCCTGTAGCTAGTTGCCTGCGTGAGAATCTGCAGCCATCCCACCGACGCGCGTCTGGCATCGGACATACCCGGGCTACAAGTTGCAAGCACCTGCTGCTCTGGTCCATGGACTCTCCGCTGCGCGCACGGGTGGGCCGTCGTTACCCAGCAGCGCGAAAGCTGTCAGGGCTCGAGCCGTTAGGCAATGGATCCCTTCAAGCAGCTTCTGTGCGTCTCGATGAGCTGCTCGCCTGTTCTTGCCAAGGCTCAAGAATCCCGAGCCTTGTGTCCGTAGAGTGGCATGTATCCCGTCAGTCGGCGGCGGCAGCGCTGCCGGGCAGCAGCAGTGCCAGCAGATCTCGTTCGAGGCGCGGTGACTCAATCCGTGCGGCTACAGGCGATGCGAGAAACTGCTCTGGGACATCCATGGGCCGGGCAGCGTCACCGCTACGCTGCCAGGCAGTGCCAGCCTGCCATCCTCGTCAGCCCGGCCATCTTTCTGCCTCGGCTGGCGGAGTCTCGGAGGCAATACACAGGCTCGAATGGAGAACAGGCAACGGCAACCGGTAGCACCGCTCGCCACGGCGTGTCCTCGACCACGACACGCAGGACCCCACGTACGTGCTCGTGATCTTGAGTCACGGCGATTGATCCGCCGGCAGCAAGTCGAAATGAGCACGGCGCGAAAGACGTCTCTCGCGGTCTCTGCGCCTGTGGACGCTTTCACAGACAGGTCGAGCGGATCCCGCACACGCCTCTCTCGCTCGGCGGCCGTTCCTCTGTTGCAGGACCAGATGCCGCACAGGTCTCTCGTCCTGCGTGGATTCACCGTGACGTGGCTGATGGGATCACTCTTGGCAGTCGCCGAGCCGCCTGAGCTCGCCGTTCGAAGCGCTGCAACGTCTCCGGTGCAACCGGCGCCGGCATTGATCCACCGGCGGACTCGCCTGCGTTCACACTCGGCACGCGCCAAGCAGATAGCCGCTGCTGCCGCCGCCACCGCTGCCAGCACCCCGATGGCCATTGTGCAATTTGCTCTGTCACCCACACCCCACCACCCCTCCCCGCCCCCACCAAAATGAACTTCCGCGCTCTGTTCGCCGCCACCGTCGCCGCCCTCGTCGGCTCGACCTCCGCCACCACGTGCACGTCGTCGCAGCAGACGGCGGCGTACGTGGCGCTGGTGAGCATCCTCTCGGACTCGTCGTTCAACCAGTGCTCGTCGGACTCGGGCTACTCGATGCTGACGGCCACGGCGCTGCCCACGACGGAGCAGTACAAGAAGATGTGCGCGTCGACGGCGTGCAACACGATGATCAAGAAGATCGTGTCGCTGAACCCGCCCGACTGCGAGCTGACGGTGCCCACGAGCGGCCTGGTGCTCAACGTGTATTCGTACGCGAACGGCTTCTCGGCCACGTGCGCTTCGCTGTAAGAGGCTTGGCTCGCGCGAGCTGCCACGTCTAACAGTTTTGTTTTAAGAAGGTGACTGGCGTGGTCTGTTTGAACTGGTCCCCGGACCAAGTATGAGGCTTCAGTAGGCAGTGACCTTGCCTGTGTGTGTTGCCCACTGGCTGCTGTAGCGGTTATAATGCTGTTGAATGAAAGTTCTGTATTCGGTACTTTATTTTTGTTTTGGATTCTTTTGCAGAGCTCTTCCTGGAGAGTGAAGCACACTTGCTGTTGTTTGTGCTGAAGGTGTTGGAAGTGCGCTTTCACGCAGAGCCGCCGTTGGTGCTGAAATTATGGTTGCAGCCCTCGATCGTCGAGCACTTGGCTAACTTCGTCACCTTGAAGCTGAGTCATCGTTTGTAAGCCATGTTCTCACTCGGTCGTGTCCGAATAGCATAAATGCCGAACGGCGAGCGATGAGGCCTTCAGCCCCCCCCCCCCCCCCCCCCCCCCCCCCACCCCCAGTGCACTTATTGCTTTCTCGTCCTATCCTGCCTCTGAGGCGACTGCTTCCAACTCAACTGGAGCAAGAGCAGCGTCGGATATGCTGGGCATGTGAATGCTGTCGATGGTATCGACTCGATGCAACGGACTGCCGTAGCAACCACAGCACTCTCGCTATCAACGTGATCTCTGCCCCCACCTGCTACCGCACAAGCGACACTGGCAGAGCAAACTCCTTGAGCCCTCCATTTCCTGCTTACCCTGTCCGTATTGGTCATTCTGCATTTTGCCTCGCCACCACCCAGCTTCCACAACAGAGCTCCAACACAACCATCACCGCCATGAAGTTCACCGCCGCTATTGCTGCCGCCGCTGCTGCCCTGGTCGGATCTGTCAACGCCACCACTTGCACCTCCACCCAACAGACCGCCGCCTACGTCGCGCTCGTGAGCCTGCTCAGCAAGTCGTACTTCACGCAGTGCGCGAGCGACTCGGGCTACTCCATGCTGACGGCCACGGCACTGCCCACGACCGCGCAGTACGAGCTTATGTGCGCGTCGACGGCGTGCCAGGAGATGATCGAGCAAATTATCTCGCTGAATCCGCCTGACTGCGACCTGACGGTGCCTACGAGCGGTCTGGTCATTGATGTGTACACGTACGCGAACAACTTTGCGTCGACGTGTGCGTCGCTGTCGTCTTCGTCGTCCGCTTAAGCAAGCGGAAACTTAATCCTATGGGCCACGGAGGTCCAACTGGATGAGTGGTTGCCACAATACGAAATGTCTGTGCGATGTTCAGGCAACCCTTTGGTCCGAAAGAGGTCATACGCGGTTCATGCCTTAAGCCTCCTACTAAGATCTTAGGACAGCGTTTGAACAAATGTTAATGAATATCTCTTTTCTTTTCTTTTATTTTCTTTTGGCATCGATTATGAGGAGCACAAGAAGGAAGGTACGTCTGTAATACCAACCGAAGCTCGAGTGATTCGGACTCGAGCCTTAAAAAGGCTAGCTTACTATACTCTGTACACCCGACAGAAGTGTTGCCTGCAACCGCAGCAGACTTCTGAAGGCGCACGAGCTCAAACGATGCCTCGGCTACCCGCCACTACGCCGTAGCTAATGCCAGTCGAGTGTGTACATGCTCGTTCCCTGTGAGGTACACGCCGAGCAGCACGGTGGGATCATCGCTGAATGCTGGCAAACTTGGGCAGAAGCAGAAACTGCTTCAATGCTATGGATCCCTTTAGCATGGAGTCCAGCGATATGTTTCAAAGGAAGTAATTCAAATCCAGGCTAGCTCTATCTTACTGCTGGTCTTGCTGCGACTGAGCCGGTACAGAGCGATCTTGCCACCATTTGAAGCTAAGTAGTGCTCTATAGCGAAGCAGTAGCGTAGCCCTGAGGCTGTTCGGAGGTGAGGAAATGCGATCGACACCATCACCACAGCAAGCTGTAGAGCTTCGCCATACAGCATTCAGGCACATAACGCGTCTGTGGGCAACACGATCCTGCGCTTCACCCCGCCAGACGCCAGCAACTGAAGACAATCACGTCAGCTGTACTTGCACATCTTGTTAATGTTTACTTGGATCCGATACTTTGAGCATTGAGTCTATGAGCCGTTCCTACAGTGACCAGGAGGTAACTTGTACGCTACCTCATTCTGCAATTTGCCTTGCCCACCACAAGCCACCACCATCAAGATGAACTTCCGCGCCCTCCTCGTCGCCACCGTCGCTGCCCTCGTCGGCTCCGTTAACGCCACGACCTGCACAACCTCGCAACAGACCGCTGCGTACGTAGCGCTCGTGAGCATTTTGTCCAAGTCATCCTTCACGCAGTGCTCCAAGGACTCGGGATACTCCATGCTCACGGCAACCTCGCTGCCCACGACCGCTCAGTACAAGCTGATGTGTGCCTCGACTGCTTGCGAGAGCATGATCTCAACTATTGTCTCCTTGAACCCGCCGAACTGCGAACTGACTGTACCGACCAGCGGTCTGGTGCTGAACGTGTATGAGTACGCCAACGGCTTCTCGGCCACCTGCGCGGCCTTGACGGCGACCACGGCTCCTCCGACTACGGCCCCTGCGACCACGGCCCCGACGACGGCCCCTGAAGCGTCCACGTCCGGCTCGGCCGCGAACTCAACTGTCGTTGGCGCTTAAGCATCCGCTCATAGCTCTAAACATGGAAGACTACTAGCTCCTTGATTGCTATGACATGGAGGCTTCTAGTTGTGCTGCATACATCTAGTCACTAACGGTTATAATGTACCCCATCTTTTCTTGACAAACTCTCCGATCTACTGCTCCTCTAGTTATCCGATAGTCGAATCTACTACCCCCACCTCCTGGAGCTCTGGTCGGCGCTGGGTTCCTTATGACTCCAGTTGTTATGTCATATCCACTCCGGTCAACAGAAGCTGACGTTCCGCCAGCAGCAAGTTGCTTTCGTGTGTCCACAGCACGTTCCCGCTGATAGTTCGGTTCTTCTGTAGCCTCCAGTGCGTGGAAACCCACATCTGTAAGGATCCAACACGCGGGGCAACTCTGACTGTATTAGGCTCAGACCTTGACACTTCAAATCTGCCACCACGACCTCACTTGTTCTAACTCTGATGAAATAGAAAATGTAAAGGTTGCGTGCATCACATCGAGCATTTGCTTGGCGGTGAGAGTCAAGTCTGCAAATGGTCTGGCCGCATGCATTCTGCGTCGATCTCAAGCCACGGCAGTCAACCTAAACGAGCGATTTGACCCAGCTTACAACCCGCATTGTACCTCTCCAGCCACTAGGCAAATACGTAGTAGCATTATCCGTGAATCGAAAGAGGCGTGACTCAGTGACGCGTCAACCCCCGTCTTCAGGCAAGTTGCCTTTTGTCACACGTCACAGAATGCGCACACGTCACAGATGTCAGGCTGTCACTCTCTCCGTCCCCCCTGCCCAGTGACCTGGCCGCCAAGCGACGCCATCACAAGCCGATGATCGAGGAGGAGGAGTGGTCCAAGGAGCAGGAGGCGAACCGCAAGCCCGGCCAGAAGCACCCGACGCCGTCGCCCGTGCGTGGCGGCGCCCCCTCCGTGTGCAGCAATGAGCGGAGACGCTAACGAGACGCTTTGCCGCAGGGCTTCGCGGACCGCGTGTTCTACGAGAGTCTGCTGCAGCAGCGGCCCGACAGCCGCATGGCGCAGAAGTGGTGTCTCGAGTACGGCGTGCTCAAGTGGGCGGAGGCCGAGGCTCTGTGCAAGAAGCTGGGTGTCACTGTTGTGCGTGCTGCAGGCGGGGGACGTCATTATTTTCAGGGCTCTAAGCTGTTGTGCTGCGATGTGGCTTGACCAGAACGTGACCCGACCCGCCAAGTCGCCCAAGCTCAAGAAGCAGAAGAGCTCGACCGCGTCTGCTGTTCGTCGGGCGCTGGACGAGTCGGCGGCGGCGGAGGCCATGGAGATCACGAGCGCCGGGTTCGAAGGAGTCGGGCTCGGCGCGCTCTAGGACGGCGCCCTGATGTAATACACAGCGGAGAGTGAGAGATGACGACTGCACTCAATTGTGAAGCTGCTCGCGGTCAAGAGCGGCCGACGATGGCGTGGCAGATTGCCTTTCGTTCGAACTACCGTCTGGCTGGTTTGCGTAGGACTAAGATGGTGGGCCCCAACGAAGAACTCCCTAGCCTTGGAACTTTGCTTACTCCTGTCAACCACCCGTGACAAGAAGGTGAGAGCGGGCGACAATGATGCATAAGTCGCCGTCTCGTGCGGTGGGAATGCGCACCGGCTTGATAATGGTTCTCATCGGCACAGAGCCCTGCTCCGAAGGCTACATCATTCGCTAAACCTTCCACAACCACGAGTACTGGCGCTCTGGCCAGCATTGGCTTCGCTGCGTGCCTTCATCTAGGTTCACTTAGCCGCCCTACTCGTGGATACCCGGCAAATGTTGCATGCAGCACGTGCTTGCTTTCGTTGCTTACAGATCAACGGAGCGAGTCACGCTCACTCAGAACAGCACGCCCGACAAATGCTAGTCATGTCTGCAATGAGGATGTTCGTGCCGAGGTCCACGGCAACAGTGACCGCTACGGCCCCATACCACCCAAATCCGCCATCAAGGCTCATTTCTTCCAACTTCGACGAAATAGTAAAGAGACAACGCGTGCAATTCTCGCTTTTGTGGACATGCCGAGGAGGTCTGTCATGCATCTGAACGCCTTCGACTAAGGCGCTGCTCTTATCTATAGGTACTTCGCGCTTGCGTTGAAGTCGAGTGTGTAGCATTAGCACCGAGGCAAATTGGCCAGAGACCTCTAGCCGGGGAAAGCGAAGGTAGCCTACGCCATAACGCTTCGTATTCTATTAACGAAAGCACTACCCAACGCTGCCTCACCGACCGTTCACCTGCAGAACTACCAAGTCCCCCATGACGATCCCATCTGGCTGTAGCAAGATGACCCCGCCGGAAGCTAGCTTTCAGCACTTGTAGCCGAGCTGCGCGTGATCCCCGCAAAAGCGCAGGACGTGTCTCTATCTCGATCGCTGCGGTGGTTTCGGTCGTCATCCAAGTGATAGTGCGCTAGAACTCAGCTCGCAGCTTCGTCGACCATCGAAGTCTCCGTTATGGCTCCCTGGCGCATGCCCGCTGGTAGCGCCTCGACCAAACGCTGGCGCTGAACGCGCGATCCGCCAAGCGGACTCAGACAGGCAGCCACGGGCACCAGAAGAGGGACAGGCTCGCAGCTACCGCTGTTTGTCCACCCAGAGCCCCGTCTTCAAGTGCCTTTTGGGTAGTCGACCGAGGACAGGAATTACCGCGACTGGATACTCGCGCTGACTACCACAAGTCGGAACGGCTCAACGTGTCAGATCGACTTTCCAACGTGTTCTCGCGCCGGTGAAGACCCCTTCTCCATGAAACAGCGCTCGCTGCGTTTAACGTTGACCGGCATTTCAGTGCGACGACGCGGCGGCCGGACTTCCGTGCGAGTTCCGTCGAAGGACAGCGGCGATGACAAAACGCCGGTGCGTCGCGTTCAGCACAGTTTGGCGACCGAACCGGTGAATGGTGGAAAGACGTACGAGGGTGGAAGAGTGGCGTAGATGCCTTGCGGTTACCGTCGCCGCCATGCTTGCCACGTCGAGCTCTTCAGCCTACGTCTTCTTCTTCCACCGGTTGCATTGTTGCTCGGTCTGTCCCCACGCATGTCGCGCCACCGTTCTTAGCCCCACCACAGAATCTACCAGCCAAGTGGCCTTGCACGCCTCACTTCCGAATTTGCCGTAGCAGATCACAACCAAGAAAACGCCAGCGCCGCAGCGACTCACGTTCTCTAGTAGCCCCCACTCAGCCAACAGGAGCTTGACTCACCCACTCGACCACAGCCGAGTCCGTCACAATGGCTAGCTCCTTACCTTCCATGCACATACTCGCACCGCAAACAGCACCGTTCCCATCCCTGTCCGGCATGACGCGCCCCAAGAGCTCGCTGGCTGCGTCCTACGCATCGTACGTCGTGCGCGTCCACACCAGACACGGCATCAAGACCTTGTCCTTCGACGTGCTTGCTGAGCTCTTCACGTGCACAGCTAAGAAAGCCGCTGAAGACCTCGGCATCAGCAGTCGCACGCTCATCCGTGTGTGCCGGTCGCTGGGCATCCGACGCTGGCCGTACCTGGGCTTCCGGAGCGAGAAGAACGTCGAGCGTATCCGACAAGAAGCGATGGAAAATCTGCGGCGCAAGCTCGAGAAGGAAGGCGAATCAATGCCAACGGCAGTACTCCACCCCAACGCAACTAGCCTTCGTGGTGCAAGCGCCAAACGCCTGTTGCAAGTCAAGATGCCCCAAGTTGGTCTACCATCGTTGCACGGAGCCACACCGTCCAAGCTGTCGGCCGTTAGAGCAGGCTCCTGGTGCTCCTCCCCAACGCTATCCAACGCCACAACAACTATCTCGGATGACGATGAGCGGATGTCGGAAGACGATGAAAGCGAATTCATGGCAAACGCGCCGATGGTAGCGCAAGCAGCAACGTCTTTTCCGCCGCCGTACGCCCCAGCAGCTCCACTAATGACGCCACCTTCCACGGTGCACGGCTTCAATCTCGACCTGCAGCGTGTCAGTCCGAGCAAGGAGGCGAGCGTTGCCTTCTCGATGAATCCATGCCTCAAAAGTAATTCCTGGACAGCACCAGGTATCTCCACCACTACCCCCTGCAGGCCGTCATCACCACCCATGCCATCGTTGAAGCTGCTCGTCGATGCCTCCATCCTCACATCCTTCAAGCGCGACGTGGCATCGCAGCTCCCGCCCGAGAGCTCGGTAAAAAACCACTATACCCAACGCCGTAACCGCACCATGTCGATGCAAGACATCCTGACGTTGCAACAGTGAGCAGTCCGTTTAGTGTCAGTGATCCCCCGTCCTTTTCTTCCGTTCGTATGTATCAGCGTGAACCTGTCCGTTAAGTAAGAAAATCGAAGCATAAATTACACGCCTGCTGCTCAGTGTCGAATGGTGCCAGTTTACTGCTCACCACTTTGCATTCTACGAATACGCTCGACTTCCGCCCCCTGTGCCAGGCGGGCACTGGTAATCTTGTGGCAGCATGTAATTCTGCAGCGCGCTGAAGCAATACTGCGCTTTGCCGATATTCTTCCTCGCATTTTCACGTCGGACGCCGTACGTACGAAGCAACTTGGTGAATGCATCCATGTCGTCTGCAAGGAGTCCATGCGAGCGCACAAGTAGGTTAGCTTCTTCGAGTGTGATGGACATCGAAGTCCGGTCCTTGGCCGATTTGCACATCGTCACGCGACCGCCTCCAACAGAGCGCGCAATGGACGACGACAAACTCAGGATAGACATACGCTTGGATCGACCAGAAAGCTGGATGGTGACCTTGAGTGCCACTAGTGCCGTCTGAATCCGATCGAGATCCTCGGCGTTGTAAATAGGAGCAGATGCTACGTCTCGTTGCTGTTTCTTCGAGCACCAGTCTGCAAACTTGTTGACGTACGCCTCCAGCAAGACAACATTTTCAGCATTGATTTCTTTCTGAAGAGAGGCCTTCCCAACAGTATTAGCAACTGTTTGCATTTCATTCATTCCTTGCGAGAAGATCACAGGTACGACTCGAATTGGCTTCTGAAACAAGAACTTTGCGCGCATTTTCTGTTCTGGTGTTGAAAGCGGTAGGTAAATAGCTCCAGAGACGGCATCCTGACCCGGAACTCGATGCATGCTTCGATCCGGAAACTCTTTTGCACGACGTGTAATGATAGGAAGCTCTACCACAATACCTGACGGCCCTGAGGTAATGGAGACTCGAAAAGCAGCAGCACGCGGTGACTTTACAGGCCGTAACTTGATGTGAACACGTCCAAGTTCCTTCACAGCCGCTTCTGTGTCACCCAGCATTCCTAGCTCGTTGCCGTACGTCGATAGCAAACTTTCAACCGAAAACAAAAAGCCCACCCTGGTGAGCATTTCAAGGTAGTCGATACCGCAGGCTTTTAACGGATGTGGGCCAAAATCGCGGTGGTCATGCGTATGCACGTATAGCGTTTGCTGAAAGCACGTGACCAGTGCACTCATCGCCTGACAAAATGCCACTTCCAGTCTTCGCTCCACATCCCATTTAAGCTCATTGTACTTGCGCTCCAACGCGTCCATATTGAGGTCTGAGCTCGCTTGAGCTTCCTTCACCAACCGTACATGAAGTTTTTCCAGTTCTTCACGCATCTGCCGCACGCCGCCACTTTTGAACCCGTACACGTGAGCTGCAAAAGCACCCACCGTCGTTGTACCGTACATTCGGTGCCTGGAAAAAGGAGTGCGGTCTCTTGCATTCGTATCGTTCGGCAAATTATTTAGTTGCACACTGATTGAGCTCTCCAATAAGCCGTACTCGTCATCATTTAGTACTGCATGCTTCATTTCCTCACCATCCGAGCCGTTTGGGGTAATGTCAGCAACAATATTAATTGCACCAGTGGAATCGACGTTATCGTCTAGCCCGTAAATACTCTGGAACTCTTCTTCAGTGATACCCATCGCGACAATGGTTTCTGCCAGCTTTCGCTGCTCAGACGGCACAGCAACATCCTGCCCTGATACTCCTTTGTTAACAATTGTCTCCGCAGAATCAAATGAAATGACACGTCGTCGAAGAGCCTCAACGGGCTCAAGCGGTGATTCTTCTGGTGGGGGAGAGAATACGACGTCATGGTCGTCGTTGATATCATCATCTATAAATTGTACTGAATCGAGGTCTGTTTGCTGTCCACGTACGCTAGATTCTCGTGACAGGTGTAATGGTGACGACATCAGCGTCCCGACGAAAGAATTTACGAGACGGGTGTACCGCGCGGCACTAGTGTGGTCTCCGTATTGAACGTCCTTTTCTGACGTGGGGGCCGCATTGCCCACAGTCATCAACTGCTGGTGAAGGTTTAATGCAAGGAAACGTAAATCAGCGTCGGCTTTCATGGTGCTTGGTTTAAAAGTGAGACCTGCGTGCTGAGTGGCCCCGTACCTCAAAATCGAATCCTCCACCTCCGATATGTATTGCTCCATCGTTTTTACCAGATCGAGCCGCCACTTCCGCTTTTTGCGTTCAATAACATCATCCTGAATCTGAATAATCATCTCCGAAAGCATTCCAATGCTGGTAGCCGGCCTAATTCGGTTCTCGATTGTAAGCGATGAACTCATTCCAGACGCAGCGGATGGCAATGACTCCGAGTCTTCTGAAGAATGGGTGGTGTTGCCCAGCTCATTTTCCTGCACCGTGCCAAGGGGTCTAGGAGATGCAGGAATCGCAGAAGGCACTGAATACCCACCAACACTAGGTGTTGAAAGTTGACTGGAGGGAGTTGATGATGAACTGTCATCTCCATCCTCGAGCGCAATTTCACGTTTGAGCGAATCGAGCTTCACCAGCAGATCTGATAGGATCAACTGCAAAAGCTGATAAGGCACCTCCCACGTGTATACACTCTCAATCAGCTCTTCTTCCACAAGCAGTTTTCCTTGGGTGCGTTGGGAGCTGGATGCAAGGCTGATCATCTCTTGAGCTATCTCAGAGTAGGCAGAGTCATCACAGGGCGATGCCTCATCGGCAGCATTATTTTTAATCCCGATGTACATGAATGATCGAGTGATGCGCTCAAGTCCGCCAGTAGACATTCCGGCGTGTAAACCTTTCACCTCAGCTTCACAGCGAATAACAATTTCACCAGAAGACCGTGTCCGGGATAAGGGGGAATACAACGAGAAAATGGCCGCCCGTCCAATTGCGGGTGCCGAGCGCGTCATAAACGAAGAAAGCGGAACAAGGGGGTCTCCAACAAGCCACTGACTGTTGAGATCCTCGAGGGAGTTCGAATTACGAACCGAGTAAACCGAGGCACGGAGCAAGTCCTGCTCGCGCATTTCAACGGGGAGCATCATGTGAAAGCATGGGTCCTCTGAATGCGAGATCTCCGTGCGCCCAACTTCAGCCACCACCGCGCCTGTTTCCGCGTTCATCAAATGCAGCACAACGAACGATGATGACCTCACCGATGACTTTGTGGGCAGCGTCAAATTAAAGCACTGGAAGGACAGCCACGCGCAGGGCGTAGGCGATGCCGACTGTGCTGGCCATCTCACGTCGCTGCCCCACGATCCATCAGAAACTGCCACATGCCTCGAGAGCTTTTCGTAATCAGCCGACGGCGAGCCGCCACTGCTTGTCGAGTCGAACCTTACTGCTCTGTGCGCTGGCTGCTGCTCCTTGCTGCCTCCACCTAGATGTTGCCGCACCACGAGTTCCAGCCGTCTCTTGGCGCGATCGAGCACGCCGCTTCCAAGCCCCAATGATAGTGGACTCGGCCGCCTCCCTCCCAAATATCCTCGTCTTGCTCCGTGCGGTGAGCTCGGCGGCGGTTGTTCTTGGTCCTCCAACTTCTTGGCGGCCACCAGCAGCGGGCGCGGCAGCACTTCATTGTCCAGCAGCGGGGTGGTCTCGGACGTGACGCGGCCGTTGTTGTAGCTGAGGCTTCGCCGCGACGGGATCTGCAGCGAGGGCTCCACCTCCCACATGAGCACCATGAAGAGCACGCACGGCACGATCTCGGGCACGGCGTAGCCCACCACGAGGCACACGTCGGCGCTGCGGATGTCGCCGCAGCCCTGGTGCGAGAAGGGTCTCTGCACGTAGATGACGGTGCGCAGCAGGAAGAGCGCGGAGCACGCGCCCATGACGAGCACCGTGAAGCGCAGCGCGCGCGTGAGTTTGCGCTCCACGCGCTCGTCCAGGCGGCGGCGCGGGCCGTCGCCCGAGGGCCGCAGCACGCGCGCCACGCGGCGCCGCACCTGCCACGTGGAGTACACGAGGCCGAGCGAGCTGACGAAGCTGCCGGCCGCGATGAAGAGCACGGGCAGCACGCCGGTCCAGAGCGCCGAGCGGTGCAGCCGCCGCCGGGCGTGGCGCGCCGCCGCCACCTCGGCCTCGTGCAGCGCCGCCAGCCCCAGCACCGCGGCGTAGAACAGCCCGTTGGCCAGCCCGAAGGCGGCCCAGATGCGGCGCGAGCGGCGCGACACCTTGGCGTTGGCGATGTCCAGCCAGAACAGCGTCTGGAACAGCACGAGCGAGAAGAACAGGCACAGCGCCGCGCGGTTCAGCAGGTTGCGCGCCAGCCCCTGCGCCAGCAGCGCCGCGGCGCGCGCCAGCGCGAAGGCCGCCATGAGCCGCTGGAACGAGCTGCGGCGCGACGCGGCGGCGCGCGCGCGACACGCCGACACCAGCGCCAGCGCCAGGTACAGCGCCACGCACAGCAGCTGCAGCGGCGCCGAGGCCTGCGGCAGGAACACGAGCCCGTCGTCGTCGGCGGCGGCGGCGTCGGGGGCCGCGGACGCCATGGCGCATGCGGAAGAGCGCGGCGCCGGGTTTTGCGAATTTCGGGAAACTTGACACGGGGACTTTGTATGGAATTCGGAAAGATGCGTCGCGTAAGCGGCTGGCGCGGCGGCTGGCTGTCGGGTTGCGCCGGTGACGAGCAAGTTGTCGAGGGCTTTTTTTCCGGTGCGTGGGTGGCGGCGGCGACGAGAGCTCAGAGACGGATACAGTCCAGGCTGAGTCAGCTAGTCACAGTTGACTTTTGTGCGTGTTTCTCTCGCTAACAGTTGTTTGCTGTCGGCGTTGGAGGACTTTTCGTCTTTGCCCGACGACAGTGCTGGACGATCTACTCAGGCCCGTTCGAGTCGCGATCCATACTTGAACGCTCGGTTTGAAATCCAGGTCCGACGCTTTCCCCTTACGGCTTAGCAAGCAGCAGGAAAGCAACAACTCCTTCCTCCAGAGTCTTGACCTGGAATGCAACCATGCATGGCCACCGACCTTGCCGGCGACGGAGCCTAGTTGATCGGATCAGGTCCCTTTGATGTGGCTAAACTCACGGCCACAGGGCAACGTGGTGGACCAGGGTGCTCATATCTAGCTTGCTCAGCGGGGACGAGGTGGTCAACAGTTTCAAGAACAATTTGCCGGCACTCAAATGCATGGGCCTACGGTCGTCCAGCGACCTTGTGTAGTGTAATCTGCGAGGGTCAACAATGGCCGGCAATGATGACTCCACGACGATACCACCCGCGAACTAGCTAAACAAAGGCACTATGTGACGCTCTGGAGCCGCAATTTGTGCCGCGGACACCGTTCCAATGGGCGTGCGGTAGATCGCTATAATCACCACCTGAGCAGCTTTGTAAAATTTTCCCCTTGAAGGCAATGGGCAAGACTGGTATCCAAGCTGAAGTTGTCTGTACCTTTTCGGTGGTCGAACTTGACGGCCAGCTTTGTTATTTATTTGTGGTCTACTCCGTCTGTCATATCGATCTATTGCTGGCAGCGGCAAGTAAGGCAAAAGTATGCTTCTGCCAGATTGTTGATCATCGCTGAGGGGCCGCTTTGTTAGAAGTATCAGTCAGCACAAAATGGTGAAGCAGAGGGTTAGAATACGTTCTGCTCTTTCTGGCGTTGCCTTCTGAACAACATCGTGCAATGTTGAGGTGACCAAGGCGTCAACGAGCTCGTACAATATGAAAATGAAAGCTTGATGATGGATGACTGCTGCTCCATCCACGTATGTTATAGGAGCATCATCCTCTAAGCCCTGAGCGTTGTCTGCTGCGAGTAGGACATTTAAAACGAAGCTATCTCGCTAAGGAAAAAAACGTGTCGATGGTAATACGCTAGAGAAACATTAATTTTGTGTCTTTAAAAGTTTAGGTTCCTAGTTTACGCCACAAAAACGCCACGGCTTACGCGGACGATGACGACGATAGCGATGCACACTTGGAAGCGAAAGCATTCGCATACTCGTACACGTTGATCGCAAGACACTGGTACGAACCGTCAGATCACAGTCAGGAGGGTCGAGGGTAACGATCTTCTCGATCATAGTGTTGTAAGCAGTTGACGCACACATCTTCTTGTATTGATCATCCGTAGGAAGTGAGGTCGCCGTCCGCATCGAGTAGCCCGAATCAGTCGAGCACTGGTTGAGCGAGAAGTCCTACGGGATGCCCACGAGAGTCTTGTACGCAGCAGTCCGCTAAGAGCTTGTGCACGCAGTAGCAGTTGTAGAGGCAATGAGAGCGGCGGTGGTGACGGCAAGAATCGCAGCGAAGTTCATCGTGACGAATGGGGGCGAGTATTGGATGGTGAGCAAATTGAGGAATGAAAGGACCATTGGAAGTCGATCGCCAAGTTCAGCATTTCAGAACGAGCTGACAAAGTGGATAGGAGGGTACAGCTATTGCTGCTCCAACTTGGTACAGTAGTGTCATACACTCTAGCAGTGGTGTACAAGCATCTACCAGGATAGTTATTGCACTAATACGCTAATCACAGCGCACATACCTGCATCCTATTCGGCCTGGTCGCTGCGGTTGCAGTAATCTGCAACTATCTCGAGAAGCTCAAAGCCAACTACTCCTCTATGCATGTTGTGTGTGGAAAACTGAAGAGGGACACTTCAACTATAAGATACTATCCGTATCTTTCAGTGATCGTACTATTCTTGGAACGCGAAACTATTAACACTTTTCTTGGTGTTTGTGCGTAGGAGCGCAGCAGCTAGCTCGACTCTTAGGTACTTGCACGTTTAGAGCAGCCTGAATCAACTTGTACGCAAACATTTACAATCACAAATGCTGCTAGTCGTAGTGCAAGACTAACAGAAACCAAAACTTTTATCTGTTGGGAAAACTAGAAACTTCATTCAACAGCATTATAACCGCTACAGCAGCCAGTGGGCAACACACACAGGCAAGGTCACTGCCTACTGAAGCCTCATACTTGGTCCGGGGACCAGTTCAAACAGACCACGCCAGTCACCTTCTTAAAACAAAACTGTTAGACGTGGCAGCTCGCGCGAGCCAAGCCTCTTACAACGAAGCGCACGTGGCCGAGAAGCCGTTCGCGTACGAATACACGTTGAGCACCAGGCCGCTCGTGGGCACCGTCAGCTCGCAGTCGGGCGGGTTCAGCGACACGATCTTCTTGATCATCGTGTTGCACGCCGTCGACGCGCACATCTTCTTGTACTGCTCCGTCGTGGGCAGCGCCGTGGCCGTCAGCATGGAGTAGCCCGAGTCCGACGAGCACTGGTTGAACGACGAGTCCGAGAGGATGCTCACCAGCGCCACGTACGCCGCCGTCTGCTGCGACGACGTGCACGTGGTGGCGGAGGTCGAGCCGACGAGGGCGGCGACGGTGGCGGCGAACAGAGCGCGGAAGTTCATTTTGGTGGGGGCGGGGAGGGGTGGTGGGGTGTGGGTGACAGAGCAAATTGCACAATGGCCATCGGGGTGCTGGCAGCGGTGGCGGCGGCAGCAGCGGCTATCTGCTTGGCGCGTGCCGAGTGTGAACGCAGGCGAGTCCGCCGGTGGATCAATGCCGGCGCCGGTTGCACCGGAGACGTTGCAGCGCTTCGAACGGCGAGCTCAGGCGGCTCGGCGACTGCCAAGAGTGATCCCATCAGCCACGTCACGGTGAATCCACGCAGGACGAGAGACCTGTGCGGCATCTGGTCCTGCAACAGAGGAACGGCCGCCGAGCGAGAGAGGCGTGTGCGGGATCCGCTCGACCTGTCTGTGAAAGCGTCCACAGGCGCAGAGACCGCGAGAGACGTCTTTCGCGCCGTGCTCATTTCGACTTGCTGCCGGCGGATCAATCGCCGTGACTCAAGATCACGAGCACGTACGTGGGGTCCTGCGTGTCGTGGTCGAGGACACGCCGTGGCGAGCGGTGCTACCGGTTGCCGTTGCCTGTTCTCCATTCGAGCCTGTGTATTGCCTCCGAGACTCCGCCAGCCGAGGCAGAAAGATGGCCGGGCTGACGAGGATGGCAGGCTGGCACTGCCTGGCAGCGTAGCGGTGACGCTGCCCGGCCCATGGATGTCCCAGAGCAGTTTCTCGCATCGCCTGTAGCCGCACGGATTGAGTCACCGCGCCTCGAACGAGATCTGCTGGCACTGCTGCTGCCCGGCAGCGCTGCCGCCGCCGACTGACGGGATACATGCCACTCTACGGACACAAGGCTCGGGATTCTTGAGCCTTGGCAAGAACAGGCGAGCAGCTCATCGAGACGCACAGAAGCTGCTTGAAGGGATCCATTGCCTAACGGCTCGAGCCCTGACAGCTTTCGCGCTGCTGGGTAACGACGGCCCACCCGTGCGCGCAGCGGAGAGCCCATGGACCAGAGCAGCAGGCGCTTGCAACTTGTAGCCCGGGTATGTCCGATGCCAGACGCGCGTCGGTGGGATGGCTGCAGATTCTCACGCAGGCAACTAGCTACAGGCACCGAGCCTGATTGAGTCGTAATAGAGGCGCCGCCAGGATGGGATGCAACCATTCATGACACCGACTGTGCCGACGACCGAGCTTAGTTGATGTGGTTGAATCCATTGGACCCAACTGTGCTGCACAACGAGGTGGTGCTCATAACACGACCGGCTTTACTCAGCGCGGACGACAGGGCCAACAGTTTCACGAACAACTTTGCCGGCGCTCGAACGCATGGGTCTACGGTCGTCCAAAAACCTCGTGGTAATCGGCGAGGGTCAACAATGGGCCAGCGATGATGACTCCAAGACGATGATTTCCGATGCCAAACACGAACTTGCTAATCAAAGGCACTTTGACGCTGCAGCTGGTGCCACGGACACCGCTTCGAATGGACGCGTGGTGGATCGCTTCGATAACCACCCCAGCCGCTTCACGAAATTCGCCCCGAAGGCAATTGGCAAGATTGTATATTTCGTCCCAACTAGTCGTTCCCATCCCAAATTGAAGTTGTCCGTACCTTTTCGGTGGTCGAGTACAGTATAAATGTATTTACTCCCTTGGGATGGTTCAATGTCAGTGATATCATCTCTGAGGAGTTATGCGTGTCAGAATAGATGTAGAACCACGTTACGAATCGGATTTGGTGAATTATTCCCGTCTTCTGCCCCTTTGCCGCCATAGCCAAGATACGTACCAACCCCATATACTTTATCGGGGCACTGCGAACTCGCTCAGTGCCTCAGTCAGTTCGGGTAGCCCGTGCAAGCACGTCGACAGCACAGTGTTGTTGGATGAGGGGTGCTCAGAAGAAAATAGCAGAATTAGCATGCCCATACCATTCAAGCACTGTTGCACTACTGAACAAACCTAAGTGAAGTTTAAGCTCTAAGCTCCTAGCTATTCAGCAATCGTGCCCCACTCATAACATATACTTGGTGTCAATAGGAAGACAATCAAGCCAAAAAACAATCTTGAAATAAAAGCCATTCTAGTTAAGAACGTGCCTTAAAACCACGCCGCGATGAACAGCGGGGCTTACCCAGCTGGCCGCAGCCACATCATTGTAATGAGTGCGAAAAGCTGGTCGAGTCGTGGCGTGATTAGCAGTCGGGACAACTTCAAAGGGTACCGGAGAGCGCCTCACTTGCGACCGGTATGCTCCTGACGAGTAAGGTCTCATCCTATGTTACCGCACAGGCGTTTCTGTGCTTTTATCTACACGCCATATCACCTTACGTCCAACACCGTCAGTCTAACTTTAAGTTGCAATGGAAGTAAACGCCGCAAGTCACTACACCACCGAGTTTCCCCATGAGTCTTGCTGGTTACCGGGGGGAATCTTGCCTTTGGTGTCATCCCTTGTTTTCAACAAGCCAGCATCTTGGTGTACTAGATGAATGCCGAACGCCCCAAGATTGTTTTCCTTTTCTTGTAGTAGTTAGTACGCGTAAGACTGCAGCATAGCTTCAGCAATTACGCTAAGGGATCCACCAAAGGCTATGGGCTAGGCAATTGCTGCAGCTGCCAGCTTCCTTGTCACGCCAGATAATGTGCGTTTGCTAAGGCTGCTTGCAGTTTAGTTCACTGTGACGCGTACACGTTTTGGGGCACAACCACTGCAGTGTGTCCGTAACAAAGCGGTGCAGTAGCTGAGCTGCCGGCAAGAGTCGGCTGCAGTTATCATGAAGGGCGTGAGCCGCCTTGCGTCCGTGCGCCTCGCAAGGGCAGCCCGAGCTGGTCAAGCTGAGCGATGCCAGGTCTGCCTGGCCTCGTTCAGCTGCGGTTGGCCGCTTTCTGATCTTGTGTCCATTTACTAACGCGTCCTTTTTCCAGTTTCATCGGAGACACCTGGACGCGCGCCCAAACTACCAGGTTGAAGTGGCTGGCCAATCGGCTTCGTGTTTGTGCCCAAAATAGCGCCACTTGGGCAGATGCAAATCGACTACTTTGGGCAGTGTATCCGCCGGCCGTGCGTAACGGCCGGTCGTCCCACCTTCTGACAGATGTGCAACACCAGTCGTCCTCCAAAGATGCGCTTTGCTTCAGCCTGCACCAGGCCGCGCCGCCAAAAACCTGGTTCGTCGATCGGCGCCCGGTGCAGCCAGCGCCCAGTATCAGGTGGAGGGAGCGACCCGGCCGCTCGGCGGCAACGCGAGCAAGTTTGCCGTCCGAACAGGCTGTTAGCACCGGCTGCCTGCCCCGTTCGGACACCAAGGCTTTGGTCCAAGCGGCCGGCGCGCTTGCACGCTGCAGCAGCAACTCGTCATTCCACAACTTGCTCTGTTCCAGACACTCAGCTAGCTCTCCCCCTCACCCACCTGCCAACCAGGTACCATGAACACGAAGACCGTCCTCGCTGTCGCCGCCGCCGCCTTCATCGGCTCCGCCGCCGCTGAGACCTGCTCGTCGACGCAGCAGACCTCCGCCTACACGACGCTGGCCAGCGTGCTCACGCTGAGCTCGTTCCAGGGCTGCGCCGACGACTCCGGCTTCAGCCTGTTGTACTCGACGTCGCTGCCCAGTGACGAGCAGTACGTGAAGATGTGCGCCTCGGACAACTGCAAGTCGCTCATCGAGTCGGTGGCGGCGCTGAACCCGCCTGACTGCGACCTGACCGTGCCGACGAGCGGTCTGGTGCTGAACGTGGTGGACCTGACGAGCGGCTTCTCGGGCAAGTGCTCTTCGGTGTCCTCGACCTCGACGACGTCGGCGGCTTCGAGCGGTGCCGCGACCACGGAGGCCCCTGCCGCCACGACGGCCGCGCCGACTGCCACGGAGGCTGCCACCACCAGCACGACAACGTCGACTGCTACGGAGGCCCCCGCTGCCACTCCCGCCGCTACCACGACGAACTCGACCGAGTCGGTGACCCAGACTGCCACCCAGACTGCCATCGCTTGCTAAGTTGTGTCAGGCGAAAGCTGCAAGCGTATTCATTTGGATTGAGCAAGTGAGGATGGCAGGCAGCCTAGTCTACCTCGTATATATCGTTTTGGATGCGGTGTCGAGCACCGATTACCCCATAATAAACTCTTTGGATACACTACACTTGTTCTTGTGCTTGTGTTCGCAAATCCGTTTGCCACGATTGTACTGCTGCAGTCGCGAAGCCGTGTCGACAGTACAAGCATATCTGTTAAATTCAGACTATGGTGGCCGCGACAGGTAGAGTGCCCTGCAAGCATTAGGACGGCGTGTGATGCGCACGTTTAAACTGACAGCCAATGTTTTGGATTGTTGCTTGCAGCGTCATGAAAAGAGATACTGCGACGTTGCTACCTGCTAGCCGCCGGCACACCCACAGCCTTGCACTCGGCCACATCTTTTCAACTTCATACAAGCTGCTTGGTCATGCTCGTTCAGCGCGTGTTAGTGCTTAGCAAGCCGTGACCGTCGTGGTAGTGGTGGTGATGGTCGAGTCCGAGCTGCCGGACGTTGTCGCAGCCTCTGTCAAGTTCGACGAAGTCGTGGCCGTAGTCGTGGCGTCACTCGTGGTCGAGGCGGACAGCGTCGTGGTAGCAGCCGTCGACGTGGTGGTCGATGTCGTGTCCGTGCCGGTACTGACGGCGGAGGATGTCGTGGCCGTGGTGGTGGTGGTGGTGGTGGAGCTCGTGCTGGTGGACGAGTCGCTTGATAGCGACGAACAGACACTCGAGAAATCGTTGGCCAGCTCGTACACGTTCACCTCTAGGCCGCTGGTCGGCACCGTCAGCGTGCAGTCAGGCGGGTTCAGCGAGATGATGGATTCGATGAGCGACTGGCAGTTGGTGGACGCGCACATGAGTACAGGAGACTGTAGCCGGAGTCGTCGACACAGCCCTGGAACGAGTCCAGCGTCAGCAGGCTGGCCAGCGTCGTGTAGGCAGAGGTCTGCTGCGACGACGAGCAGGCATCGGAGCTAGAGGAACTGGAGGCAGCGACCGAGCCAACGAGGGCGACAGCGGCGATGGCGAGGACGGTCTGAGCGTTCATGGTGAGTACCTGGAGGTCGGGGTGTCTAGTGGTCTGCGTGAAGCGGAGTAAGTTGTAGAATGGGAAGAGCAGCTATCGTCGAATAGTTGCGTCCTGCTTGCAGTCGAGATTTTGGATCGTGAAAAAGGCAATTGCGTGTGTGGGGATCACCTGGAGGTGGTATTCATTCATCTATTAGCACAGGCTTGGAGCACCTTCGGACGAAAATCTTGAAAAGCGTGGAGGTTGTATCCTGTATACCTGGCTTAATTCCATGTTCCGATAGCGCAGGAGTGTGTCTGGATGGCGAAATGCTCGGTCCGGCACAGGTAATGGACCCTTGCAGTCCATGTCCCAGAGCAATTTTGCTTTGACTCTATATCTCAGGGCGAGCAAGTTCCTCCAGACTCGCTCGTGGATTTGGCAGACGAAGGTGCTGTGTCAAAGCTTGGTGCGTGGTTTTCTCTGAAAGCTGAGCGGATCATTCATTGTTATTCAAAGTATAATCCCAGGTTCGGGTTATTTTTTGCTCAAAAGCTCTAGCGTTGATGAACGCATGCGGCCTCCGGAGGGTGAATTCTTCGTTAATGTTTGTAGTCCGGTGTCGTGGTGATGGCGTCTATATCGGTCAGCAATGACACTCGTAGGGATCCGAAGATTTGTCGAGAGTCTGCAACGCTGCAATTGGTGCCGAGGCGATCGCTGTAAGTTTTCGGCATGGATCAGCTGCAAACAACTTTTGGCTGCGCTGCCAGTGCGGATCAGACCTCTCCGATGCAATTTTAAAGCCAAAATTTAGATCTAGGCTGATGCGACCTATAAGTTTTTGACCGATAATAGCCCTCCTGGCATGTGATCCATCATCGTGCGAGGAGCGAAGAGCAAAACACAGGCCGATTGTTGCAAGGCTGCTCCCCCATTCTACAACTTACTCCGCTTCACGCAGACCACTAGACACCCCGACCTCCCATGAACGCTCCGACCGTCCTCGCCATCGCCGCTGTCGCCCTCGTTGGCTCGGTCGCTGCCTCCAGTTCCTCTAGCTCCGATGCCTGCTCGTCGTCGCAGCAGACCTCTGCCTACACGACACTGGCCAGCCTGCTGACGCTGGACTCGTTCCAGGGCTGTGTCGACGACTCAGGCTACAGTCTCCTGTACTCGACCTCGCTGCCCACGGACGCCGAGTACGTCAAGATGTGTGCGTCGAGCGACTGCCAGTCGCTGATCGAGTCGATCATCTCGCTGAACCCGCCTGACTGCACCCTCGACGTGCCCACGAGCGGCCTGGAGGTGAACGTGTACGAGCTGGCCAACGGTTTCTCGAGTATTTGCTCTTCGTTGTCGAGCGACTCGTCGGCCAGTACCACCACCACCTCGACCACGTCGACGGCCGCCAGCACTAACACGGACACGACGTCAACCACGACGACCACGGCCTCCACCACATCTGCCGCGACGTCGACGGCTGCCTCCACGACCAGCGACGCCACCACAGCCACGACTGCCGCGTCGAACTCGACGGAGACGGCTACGGCGTCCAGCTCCGACTCCACGACCACGTCGACCACGACGGCCACGGCCTGCTAAGTGGGCGCTGTTTACCTTCGCACCCTCGAACAGAGTCGTTATTTTGCATGTGCGGCAGACTCAGAGTACGCGGTGTGGACGCGATGGTAGCTTTGAAGAGCTTAACGCTAGCACCGTCGTAGTGGCAGTGTTAGAGCATGCATCAGACAATGGCATTGCGTTTAGTTATTCGATGTGAGTTTTGCGTGGACTTCGATTCGGTGCGGTTTTGAGTGTTGGGCTATAGCATGGAAGATCAGCTTGTGATCCGCTAAGGCAAATTCATATCGGCTGCCTCGTTTAGACCAATTACCAGTGCTATTGTACATGTGACCAGGAGCTTCGACAACTCTATCAATAGCAACTTCAACTTCAGCTTTGGACATTTTACATTTTCACCAGTTGCGGTATGGTTTGCCATTTACGAGCTCAAGAGTCAGATCACCGTTAATCGAAGCAATTTTAGAGACCTCGTTAGCAAACTGGTGAAAATCGTAATCATGACTAATATCAAAGCATTGTTGCGAGCCGATACGAACGTTAAAGTTTCGAATAGAACTACCGGGCTGGAGCGTCCAAGGCGCCGAGTCGAAAGGACTCTGAAATTGCTGTACAGCTGCAGAAGCAAAACTACCAGTCTGCTCAGCGAATGGAAGAAGAATGACATACTTAGCGTTCTTAACAGATGCGGATAGTTGTAGGTCAAATGCGGCATTAAGCTGAGTCGATTGCTTTCCGGTACCTGCGCGCTGGTAAAACCACTGCGCATAACAGTCGTTGTAGCGGACCTTCTTAACCGGCTTAGAGATGATAGCCTGAGGGTTCTCCAAATGAACGAAAGGAACGTATAGACGAGACGTAGTGAAAGGCATGTAGGTTCCATCAATTGTAGGCTCAAGCGTATTTACAACAGCACCCCAAGAAACGGCCAAGGAACCAACACCAGAAATTACACTATACATAGGGTTTGGACTGACCGCAGAAGCAACCATCACCGGACATACATTACCACTCGAAAGTGTAGTACTCGTTAGCGTCATTCTACTGGAGCTATCAATATCAATAGCTGAAGTACCCTGATTTACACGGAAACGCAGACGAATTTTGTGGGTTAGTCATAAGATCAAGCTCCTTGAAAATCGGATGTGAATCAGTAAGCTTAATCTTTAGCATGTAATTCCATGTACCCATAATAGAGCTAGCAGTACCAGCACCTGCTACGAACGCACCACGCCCAAGCTGATTAGCAATGGTAGTGGTGGCAGATGCAGCACCAGTAGACGGCCACGACGTAGATGAGTCAGCTCCAGCGTTTGGAGGGTTTGATAGAAGACGCTTCGCAAATCCATCATTTGCAACCGACGCTGTAGCAGAAATTACACCAGCCTGAAATGAGGAGGAGAACGCTGTGTTATTCGAATACCCGTCTCCAGTAGAAGCGGCCGTAGCACTGTACTTGGTTGATTGAGCAGCATCCGGGTATAGAAACGATTCCGCACGATGTTTCTCAACATACTGAGTGCTATATCCAGTCTGAGCACGAATATTGTTCCAGAAAAGCTTATAGTCATCCATTGAAACAATAGTCTTACCATTTAGCTCCAGAGACATTGAGTCGATAACATTGAAGTTTCCACACTTCAGCGAAACGCAGAAACGGTTAGCAGCACCCTGACCATTTGTAGCGTGTGTGTTCTTCATCGAAACCTTGTATGGTAGCATAATGTAAGCATCGCGGAGCGAAGCGAATCCTTCTCTTCCATTAAGCTGGGACGTAGCATCGATAGTAATAACACCGTTTTGGTATGAGCCCTGGTTAAGATCGATAACGAAAGGCACGGCTTGCCAGAGGAGACTTTAATCTCCGGATCAATTTTGAGCGAGCTCTGGTAAAGGTATTGGTCGGAAAGTTGTGTTTCAGACATCGGTGAGATTCTATATGGCATCTAATATACTTTCTCAAAACAAATTATTATGGAACTCGTCAAGCCTATCACATCTGATCATGATCTCATCGAACTTGCCAAGCGTATTAGGGTTCATCTCAATGATATATTTGAGTCAAACGAGATCGCAAAGCTGCTTCCGAAGTAAGGTTCATATATGGTTCTACTTAGACCGCCTAATCTTGATGTAGGACACTGGACGGCTGTTTATAATGGAGAATATTTTAATAGCATGGGAGAAGCGGCACCTACTAAGTATGGGGTCGGGCGATACAATAATAAACAATATCAAGGTACGTATGGCGATTACTGTGGAGGCTTCTGTATGCTTTGGCTCTATTCCAAGCAGCACAAAAGACCTGATGTATTTAAGAACATGAAAGATCTGAATTTGTCAATTCTGTATTAAATATGTCTCAGGAATATAGCAATCATGTATCGTGAATTAACGATTTCCAGCGACTAAAGCCCTCAAGACAGGTAAGCTAAGTCTTACAGCAAACCAACTCAAGGGTTCAGGCTCTGTTATCTATCTCCACCCAGCTTCGTATGAGAAAGCGCTAAAGGTACGCAAGGCAGGTCGTGGTGTTAGACTTGATATCACACGTCATGAGATTAAGAAAGGCTACGAGAAGCTCCAAGGGGGATCCATTTGGAGTAAAATCATATCTGGGTTATCGACAGCATTCAAATTTGTAAAAGATTCAGGACTAGTTAGCAAGGGGCTGGATGCCGCCGTACCAGCTCTTGCGACAGCGTTTGGAGCCCGTCAAGCAGCAATCCCCGCAAGAGCAGCTATTAAGTCATTGACAGGGGTTGGTGTATACGACTCCGACAGCGATGTAGAGAAAGAAGGAGGACGTGTATCTGTAGCGGATGTTAAGAAGGCGGCGAAAAATGCTCTATCCTACGCTAAACGAAAGGGTGTTCTAACAGATGCGGTCGATGCGGGAGAGAAGTATCTACTATCAAAAGCAACCAAACCGGAACATGAAACTCTAATCAAGTCAGTGCGAGGTGAGGTAAAGAGACGTTATGGTGTGGTAGTTTCTAAGAAACCAGCTAAACGCAGTCCAGAAATGAAAGCTAAGATGGCCGTTTTGCGTGCTAAACGTCGAGGTGGCAGTTTTCAATTATGAGAGCTGGATAAAAAAGTAGTCATTCGACTTTCTTATTTTTTTGGACGAAGCAGAAGCATGATCGAGACTGAAGTGTCGCGGAACTTAACCTTTGTGTCATTCTGATTAAAGATTGAGATCGTGATTGATGTGCGCGCTCCATTATAACAGTTCATCCAGGCATACTGACTCGGTTTGTATGAAATGAGCTGACCGACCTGAGCATCACCACGATCAAACGCACTAAGAATATCACCCGAGGCGACATACTCGTTCTTAATTAGATCACATCGAACAATGTAGCTGGACGTTGGATGAATTTGTGGGATAGTATTTGATAGCTGAGCACTTGAAACCGTTGCAGACGCTGAAGGATACGTACGAGCAGTCAATCCTACTACTTTACCAAAGGAGGCGTTATCAATGATTAGGCGTGGGACACGAGTGGTCGGTGAACACGAAATCGGCAATCCACGTCAACTACACGAGTTTGAGCAACTTATTATTGATCAAACCTCATGTGTAAATAAATATGCTGAATATCGTACGGATGAACAACATCGAGAAATGGTTCGGCAGCGTTATCAGCGCAACAGAGGCGAGCGATTAGGAAAGGCTCAACAATATGCTGAAACAAATAAAGAGAAGATTAAAGCCCGTATGAGTCAACGGATTGAATGTGGATGCGGTGTTAGCCATAGTAGAGGTAATTTATCTTCACACAGACGTTCTAAGAAGCACGTCCGTTCGATGGAGGAGCAAACTTAAAGATTATCTGGATCGATGACTTGATCGAAATTGTACCTGAGCTAACTTTTAACACTATCCAAAAACAAAATCTGGCCTTTTCCAGGGGAGATTGCTCTATTGTAGGCAATCATCATTTTTTTATCATCGATTTCGGGTATATTAAAATCGCGGACTACCATCTGTAAATCACGCTTAGAATTGCCTTTGAGAATCGCAACATATTCTGAGTTCAAACTCAGAAGTTTATCCGTTGCGAAGTAGCTGTGTGCAATGAATATAGTACTGAGAAAATGGTGTCGACCTCTTATATAGTACCCACTAAATAGGTTTCTCTGTAGCAGCTTATCAGCTCCATAATCGTCAATCAGAACTAATTCAACCTTCTTGCTATTAGTAGGTGTTTTTCGCACCTGATCAACGTTAGGAGGGGTCTCATAAAATGTAATAAATTCACCCAGATTTTCACGCAAATAATCATAAATAGGTTGGTCGGGATTGCGTGCAATGACATGGAGGTGAGCAAAAACGTTTGGCGAATGCTTTAGAATAAATAGGACCAGGTTTGTCTTTCCCGAATAACTCGGACCAAGGATCAGCATCCTAAACAAAGCTTGCATATCCAGCTTAGGAATCGTTCTTACTGATGCACCGCGATACTTTTTTTGGAATAGTGTCGTCATAGTTCGGGATAGCATTCATGACTAAAATCGTTTGATCTATATAGGATTAAACAAAAGAAGTTCCGTTTTTTTTTTCATATCCGCAGCCTACATTTCAATCATCCATCTATAATCCTTCATTCTATCTTTCGTTAGACTCGAGTGGTTATCTAACATACGATTACGCGCAGACACTAAATTTGAGCAAGGATGATTACAGGATGGGCTACCTTAGCGGAGTAATAGCGGGAACTGCTTCGTACAGCAAATCTTTGATTCTCGATTTGTCCGGCAATATTAGCGGAATTAATAGCTTTGGAGCTTCTACTATTACTGAATCGCTACAAACCAGATCCCAACCCAATATAACGTCTCTCGACTCTTTATCAGGTCTTACGATCGGTGAAAATTTATCGTGCAGTGGATCATCACGCTCGATATCGATAACAGGCACTTCAAGCTACATCGATGTCGAGAATATCGCCAGAATGGGACTATATACGATTTGGGCCTTCTTGAATACATAAAAGGAGTTAGCCATTGGTACCGCAACGCCAAATAAATACCTATTGTGCGACTCAAGCTCGAATATAGGAGGCCTAAGTTCGGTATCGGCCACTACTCTCAGCTGCACGAACTTACGACAGGGCTTGACGTATTATGATCTCTCCAGCTTTATAACATCTATTCCGACTTCCCTCTCGCTCAATAATCAGTCAACGAGTGGGATATCAGCTGCTCCGGAGTTATCAATGTGTTTTTAGCCCTATGGAAACCAATCAGCTATAACAACGGTAGGATCGCTTACAGAATTTGTTATCAACTCTATACCAACGAATGAGTATTTTTCGATAAAGGTTCGGGCTTTGACTATCTTGATGGCAGTTATACGCGAATGCTTACGTTTTCGGGATCAAACATAACTCCTGTTCAATTCCAAATCGAAGTCCATAATGGAACTAATTCCACAAGTAGCAACGCGTCATGGATCGGGAACATCACCAACAACGACCTCAGATTCGGTACCAATAACTCAACGTCGATGATCCTAACTACGACAGGTCGTCTTGGTCTAGGCACTACAAGTCCTTCAGCCCCCCTGCACGTTCCTGGCAGCAACAGTTTTGTATTTGGAGCAGGCGGAACGACAGTGTATCGCCTCAGAACAGATAGTGGAGCTACAGAATCCGCTCTTGGTCCGATCACATATTCAGTGGTGGGTATATTCGGAGGGTACATTCCCTGTACAGCCATGGCGATGACGAGCGACCGCAGGTTAAAGAGGAACATTGAAGCATGTCCTCTCGAACGCATCAAACGGCTCTACGATAACTGTGAAGTAGTTTTGTATGACTGGATTGAATCGGAAAATAGACCTGGTCAAGAGGTAGGCCTTATAGCTCAAGACCTTGTCTCAGCCCACCTAACCGATTTAATCAGTGTCTTCTATCGCGATGATATTCAGGAAGGTGAAGACCCATCGCTTGAACCTGCCAAAACACAACTTAACGTTGATTACAGTCGAATTGCTGCATATAAGATGAAAATGATTCAACATCTCTTGGACCGAATTGAGGAATTGGAAGCAAAGGTATCATCTCTAATATAGACCATGCCATTTACATTTCGTATTTCGAAGAGAAAAGACAAGAAACATGATGCTGTGTTTGATGATGGTCGAGTTGTATCTTTTGGTGGCATCAAGCGGAATGGTGAGCCTTATCAACAGTATCGAGACAGCACGTCATTGAGAGCATTCAGTAAGTACGATCATGGTAATATTGAACGAAAACCGCGATTTTATAAGAGACATGGACCTATCGATAATTCGAAACCATACACCACTTCTTGGTTCTCAAAAACCTTTCTTTGGTAGTGTATAGACCAGAGTCCTAATAACCATGGGTTGCGGACCAAGCTAAGAGCTAAAAACTAATTAAAAAACTGATGAACCAGGTTAAATCGTTGAATCAACACTTCTGCGGGCCGATCAAATTGTGGTTCTGGGAGATAGCGTTTTCCTACCTACGAAAAATGATAAAGGGGAGTCAGCTATTATTAAATAATATCTGTGAATCAGAAAAAAATGGAGATTTACAAAGGATACAAGAATCGCCTTGTAAGAGAAAGAATTTCTCTTTGAAGAACTGACGTTAAATAGCAAGGTCTTCACAGTTTTTTTTTCTTACTTGTGTAAGCTCATACTCTTCCTCCTTCTGTTTGAGTTGATGCATAAAAAAAACCTTCCTGATAGACTTATCAAGGTCAGTAGCCCAAACAGCTGCCTGAGTCTTCTGTCGGCGGTCATGAATGATAAGATGTTTCATGATAGCTTTTAGCCCGGCTACGTTGAGATCAGCGTTGACTCCATAGATCTGAGCTGAAAATAATTCGGGGGTTGAAAAAGAACATGTTTCTATAGTAGTCGCGTGATAATTCCCTTGAACTCTTTATCATCAATCATTCGATTACTGTACATATCCACACTAAGCGATTTAAATTGCTTGATGATTGAAAGATTATCATTACCGAGTTCGAGCTCACCTTTTAGCTTTCTCATATTCAGCTTTTAAAGATTCTAACGGATCCTCAACCTGATCATGGAAATTGTACTGAAGATGAGTAATCGCGAGAATCTCCTTGAAAAGCTTTTTGTCGTCAATACTGAGCTTGTCATACTCTGCCTGATCGATATGTTGCTTAAAAGCAAGTGTTCGAATCATTGACTGTAGCGGATCACTGATTACGCGCTTTGGACCACATTTACGACGATTGGGTTGAACAATCACAAGGGTTTTGGCATCAAGATCAGGAATTCTGATATACTTACTACCCAGCTGACGATAGATGTATGCTGATGGGGTGGCTAAACCTTGGATCTCATTGAGGTTGTATGTTCTCCCGCAACGGACAACTCCTTCAAGCGGGGCGACACCAGCACCTCTTAACCCACGACCCTGAAGCTTCCTCTTAACCCCTGACCCCACGCCTGTCGTCCTTACCTGTCTAACCGGGTTACTCACCGTTTGGCGAACCGTGCGTTCGTCTTGTTTATCACTGAATTGATCAACCTCGGTGTAGTTTTTAGCATCAGAGTAGCTTTTAGCCTTGATTTGATAGACAGCCTTGGTTCGCTTTCATGGCAGCGGTTGCCGCCTTCAACGCTGATCTCGCGGATTTTGAGGTATTACCCTTTATTGCTCGCTTCGCCTCATTGTATTTCCTCTGAGCTTTGCCATACTTCAGGAATGCGGCTTCTGACTCATGGTGGAGTTTTTGCAAAGTGTCATCGCGATATTGGACACCCTCAGAGGATTTGATTCGAGCTGACGTATCTGTCGATTCTGTATTGTCGAGGATAGCTCGATTCAATAGCTGAAGACTAGCTTCGGGATTTTTTTCAATGCTGGATCATCATTCTCATAAACATGTTGCTCTATCTCTTCAAACCCGGTCATCAGGCTATTGAAAGTGTCCATCCATCTAATAGTTTTCATAAGATCGTTGAAAACCTTGCCAGAAACCGCTTTGTTCTCGTGGTTTCTAATGTAAAATGGTTTTGCTGCGGGTAGGCTCCCTAAAGTAATTTTGATTAGCTTTCACACCACTTTTGGTATCTACTATCGGTTTCAGTCTAAAAGGAATTCGAACTCCTTCCGAAATCTCCATCAATTCCAATATCAATTCCATGGCGAGCCTCACTCTCGCGTGGTTCAAAAGCGTGTGCAAGTTTGGTGGTGTCTTTGTTAGTAAATAGATCGACATTGTCACGATCTTTCACTAAATCGATAAATTCATGGAATGTTAATCTCCAATCGACTTTCTTAGTAATCGCTGGCTTGACTCTCCCACTATCAATACCAAATACACTAATTGATGAACCATCAATCCACACGTATCCAGTTTTGTCTATCTGAGATGTTTTACCCATGCTCTTGAGGATAGGAATGATTTTCTTTTTTAAACCAGACGACTCAAACACTGCCTTACTCTTGAAAATAGACCAAAGCAATCGATTCTTACTATCAACTTGATCTAATGAGGTTGAAGTCGATGTGTCAAACTCGAAGCTGTCTTCAAGACGTTGCCTTGTACGGAATGCATCATCACCTTAACTTGGACGGTGAGTTTTCGTTTTCGCGTTAGTGAAACGTGATAAAGAGGGTCTTCAAGTCTCATATAACGGCTCTCGTCGAGTGATTTACTTTCGCCATCTACCAGATGTTCCTAATCTTCTCCTCTGTAGCCACCCAGTCAAACGATTGATAAGTCTTACTCTTTCTACCCGTTTTGGCTGCAATTAATGACCCCTTTTCACCAAGCAAGTATCTATTGTCATCCTTATCAGTTTTACGCTAAATTGGCTTAATTCGAAGCGCTACCTAATTAGGATTGGCGTTAAACAAATTCTTAACCCATGATCGCGCCTCCACTTGATCTTCGGTATCCAGGTTTTTCATGTTTGTTTCAGCGTCTAACATTCTTGGAGTATTGTCGACTCCAACATCAGCTGTTTGCTGTGTGTTATCGATACCAACATCAGATGTTTGAGGTCTCGCTTGAATATTTCTATCAGTTTGATTAACACGATCAGTATTAATTAAGCTATTTACCATCTGCACGCCGCTATCTACTCCAACATCAATCATCACAGGTCGAACATTTGGAGTTGAGGTGTCAGGGTTTGTTTAGGAGTTTTCGTCATTCATCTTTTTTCTTAAGATTTCAGACAGAGGGATTTTTAACTCATCAGGTGTCTCTTCATGAGGTCCAACGGAAATATCAGTCTGCATCGATTCAGTATTTTTCTTCGGAAGAGTAGTGATAGAGCTTGCCACATCACTTGCCCATGACGCTCCTGCATACATCTGACGCTTAGTGTTGGATTGTCGAACGCGGCGCTGAGCTCTTTCAAAAAGTTCCTGTCGTTTTTGCTCTCTCTGAGCGAGCGATTCGAAATTAGGGAACATAGTGAATCGTGTATATCATTAGAAACTTAAGAAATATTATCATCTACCACAAACTCGGCATAACTGAGTCATATCTAAACGGCTGATAGTTATGACAGATACTATTTCGCTCATTTAGAATATTTAGATAGCGTTCCTTAATGCAATGGAATGGGACTCCAAATATTGCTTCCAACTCATGTCGATACTTTCGATTTACTACGGTTTTGCGGAAATTCGCGCATGCATTAAGATTCAGCAACTCATTCTTGATTCGACTAACCTCCTGAATGATCCAAAGCTTACGCCGGAGTTGAGCGAGCTCGCGTTTTTTCTCTGCACAGCTTGGGCACATTATTATCTTATTGCTATGTATTAAGTCAGAAATTTCCCAAAAATCTCAAAAAAATATTTGAGATTATATACATGAGTCAAAGCTTAAGGAGGATATCTCTCTATCAATTTAATTTTAAAAGCTAACATGGCTCATTTTTTTAGCGCCCAATACTCTGTCTCAAGAGGCGATCTCTTGTCGACTAAAAAACCTGTGTGGCCTTCAGTTCGATAGCCACGTCTGGTGTGGTTGCTTTAAAAAGGAATTTCTTTAGCCCCAAAATATTCCTTTCTCTAACTCAGACGGTCTATTTTTATTTATTAAACGGAGATTTGAGGATGGCTCCCAGGAGTCAGGCTCATTACCAAGCCATTTGATCAGATATTTGTACTTCCCAGACCGTGTCTTCTTATGATCCAAGATCTTCTCAGCTTCAAGAATATTGCCACGATTAATAACAGCATCTGTAGTCTCTGTTTTAACCATTTTAAGATCGTTTGGCGCCTTGTAGAGGGTATGGCCATTTCTTGAACGGATTTGGACTCGGTAGCCATCAATTCCAACGATTTTATAGACTGCTTTGCTCCATCGAGCAGCTTTTTTATCAAATGCCTGCTTTTTGAGACGGTATAATACGCTTGACCCGACGTCAAACTCCTTCTCAATTCGTTCGGCTTCCATCTGATTATGAGTCAGATCTGCATCCATTACTTTGCCTTTTGCCTCATTTGGGGTCATACCAATCGAACGATGAAACGTGGTATTGTATTTTTCGATAACATCAGTGATAAGCTTTTGCGTAATTCTCTTGGGCCGACATTTTAGTTAGTCTCTGTTTCAACGTTCTGTTGAATCGTTCAATTTTTCCCATAGTTCCATGATCACCTGGCTCGTTGTTGTAGTGGTCAATTGTCTTGGATTTGAAGAGCTCTTGGGCCTGTAAGTTCATGAACTCACTACCATTATCACTTGTTAGGATATCAACTTGTGGAGACGAACATGCGCTTTAAGCGCTGCTAACACAGTTGCTGCCGTCTTGTTTCGTAAAAGCTTTGCGTACCCCCAGCCTTGAGTTGATGTTGATAGCAGTCAAAATTGGTCGTTTCTCCCAAAATGCAAGATCAATTTGCCACGAGTTGGGGTTATGCGAAGCTATTTTAAAACCATTGAATCTCTTCTTGTGCTCCTGAAATCGTTGAATATCGGTCTGACTCCCATACCAATCCTTTGCTATTTTGAAAGTTATCTTAGGATTTAACTCCTTTGCCTTCTGATACAGAGCTTGAGCTCCGATAAAACCGGTTTTTGGGTCATAGTAGAGTTTCTTTAGTAGCGCGTCCATGATCTATATTTACATTAAAGAAAAATCCCCAGTGGTTACCTGCTTAAATATCAAGTGCTTCAGTCATGATACCATCATCAAGTACTCGACGTTTGTCATAGTAGTAGTTGAGCGCTGTTTTGTTTTGAGTGTAGGTGATAATAGACTTGGTTTCTTTCGATAGTCTGAACCCCTTGTTTGTACCTTGTAGCGCGATGCAATCCCGTACGACAGTCTCAAACCCATCAGGATTAAGAACACCATTGTTTCGACCACTTCCCTGCTGAATACCCTTCGCTGAAACTTTTACCTTGTAAGATTCGTCGGTAGATAGCAAATATAGTTCTTACTCGATGGTGAGACCATAGCATGACCTGACTATTCATCTTTGAACAAACCAGGCGTGCGGCGATCAAACTTAGCTACCTCAGTGTTGTAGTCGCGTGGGAGCCAATCGTATTTGTGCTCCTTGACGTGGGTTCGTAGCTCAGGCTTGATACAGTCTTGAACGGATTATCACAGCTGAAAGCGATATAGGCTGAGTCAGTGTCCATCTCTTGATACTGGAAGTCAGAGCGATCGAAGTAGAAATCTATGCAGTCATAGTAAAACTGAAGCATGCGTAGCTTAGCAAGCTGATAGATAGCAATCGACAAATGGTTTGGGTTCTTATTATTGAGTCAGCGCTTCTTCATCGTGATTTCACACGCATCATTAAGCTCTTCGAGACCATGGAACGGAAAGTGTTCGATCTTGTTCTTAATAGCTTTGTCGCTCGACTCATACTTAACCTCTTTGTGCTTGCTCATGTCCATTCCAGATCGACCAAAAGCACTGTTGCCTACCAGTTTCATCATCTCAGCAATCATCGCCTTAGACTTATCAACATCACCCTCTCGTCGAGCATTTGATACAGCCTCCATAAAGGGGGCGAAAGCCTTGTGAGAGCTGGCCTTGACAAAGCCGTAAGTCTTGGTTATCTCCATACCATGAGAAAGGTACCACTTGAGCAATGGAGTGTAGATGAGAATCTTTTCACCAAAGTAGCTACCAATTAACTTGCGAGCTGGTTTTGCTCGGCTTTGCTTGCGCGCCTCATTATGATCGAACATGTGCTTACCAATGACGCTCTTATTCGTACAGTCGATCAGTACATTTTTGAAAATTGGAGTCATCTCACCAAAGTACTGTTTGAGGTGTTCTGGTGTTCGAATATCACACTCAAAAAAGCCGAATACCTTGTTTGCTTTGATATCATCGATGATACCATCAAACGCTTCAACCGTAGTCAATCGACCGCATGGCATCTCATTACCAAGTGCCCACAGGTATAGAGCGCTAGCATCGTATCCGATAATTTTCTTACAGACCTTGCCACCACGAATCTTCGTCTCATTGCGCTTAGCGTAGCGATTAAAGATAATAGATGGGGGCCTCCAGCAATGTTGGCCTTCATCTTAGAGTAGATATTCTTCTCCTCCTTGTCGATCGAGTAGACCAGTCTTTCCGAGTTGAACTCAAGCAACTTCTTATACCGAAAACCCTTAAGCGACATGTCTTTTCGAGCGGTGTTGCACTTAACGCAGCTGACCAAGATATTACCGTCGATGTGGCCAAGATTATTGTTGATACGATCCGCTGAAGCGGTATCAGCAGTCAGCTGATAATAGCATAGGCCACACAAATACTTTTGCTTTTGCAGCAATGTATTCACGTGCTCGAGTGTCATACCAAATTTTCGTTTTGCCTTAGCATCCTGACTCTTGTAGCCAGCCATGCGCTTAGCTGGAAATTAGAATGCGTTAGCAGGTTTCTTATCCGGATATTGGAGATTATTGAAGCAGGTCTGATACATGACCTTCTCCGAAAGACCAGGTAGGGACACTCCATCCGCAAACATATCCAGATCGAAGCGCTTAAATAGCTCGCGCTGAGCCTTGATAGCTTTGATAAAAGGGACTACGTCGAGATTATTGTACCAGATCAGTAGGTCTTTGATCGATTTCATCTCATAGTAATCCCACACGAACTTCACTCGTTCGTAGTCATCGCTGGTGATGCTTGTTCCACGGAGCTTGCTATCAAAAGCTGACTTAGGCGGGATAGAGTCTGGTTTAGAACATTGAACGCGGTGATGTACTCGTAAGGGAAAAGACGCTTACCAAGACCACATACACATCTAATTTTGTCATCGCATTTGCATCCACCGAGATATGTTGTAAGATACTTGTCGTAGCTGATACCAGCTGGTACATAGTTAGTGATATCAAGCAGTTTCATGTCCGATGTAGCAATGCACATGTAGCTGGGGTTCTTAATGACAGATTTGATGTTGTCGGTACCAATTACGGCAAACAAATCCTTCTTAATCAAGTAAATATCGTATCGACCAGAATTGAAGCCGAATACTGTACCTGGTCAAGCTGCTGTTTCAGTTTCCCATAATCAGACCTTTGCTTACCAAAACCAAGACTGCGGTGAAAGTCAAAGAAGCTAGCATACTTCCCCTCTTCAATCCAACTCTCCACATCGGACATGTTGTAGGTCTGCCAAGATTGACTCCTGGAATTTCCATACCTGTCAGACCATGAGCATTGATGATTTTTTGTAGAAGCGACATAACTTTTTTGACATTGTACCGCTGAATCTTACCCGATACATCACCAATGTAATTGAACATATCCGTAAGTAGCATCTTTGGATCGTCATTTACAAAGCAACGCACCCCCTCGGTTAACCTATCAGTACTGATACCGACACAGAAATGTGTTCGTTCGTGAAGACAGTATTCTCCCCGTGTTGAGTCGCGGTAGGCTTAAGAATGGCCTCGAAGTCATAAACGATGAAGTGATCGATGTAATGGTCAGCGTCCTTGATGGAATACTTCGTAAGAAGTGATCGTATCGTGTTCTGAGCCGGTTTGTATATAGTTGGCTCAGTGGGGAAGCTCTCAATAATTACAAGCTCACACTGATTCTTCTTGTGATTTTTCAGCTTTTCAGTGCTGACAAAAACCATTCACACTTAGTCGTACAAGTGTGATTCCATGTGATTACCATTGTAAAAACGGTACTTAGGATCAGCCTTGTAGTCGGGCGACAAGCAAAATTCAAGGGTTTCAATCGAAACATAGTACTGCTTAGCTACTATTCTCTTGTTGATTAGACGCGAAACGTTGCTAACATAAACCATTTTGCCCGTTCTACCACGTACCTTAACACGGTAGATACTACCCCATTTGATAGCGTGAATATTTAATATCTTTAATCCTTCGAGCTCGTATGCAAACATGTTGCCTATATATGCTTGGCTAAATTATTCCCCGTAGATATGACTTTATAATTATTTGACCTTGTATCAGGACCTTGAGGTAAAAATCTGCCGGCGTAATGTTCTATTGCTCTTATAACATAGTTTGCACGTTGTCGGTCGAGCGGTCCCGAAATGCCCTAAGAAACAAAAGACGTGGCTCTCGCTATAAGTTGGGCGTCTTCAAATCAAGGTCTGTTAGATCTCACTGGTTGAGCGGTTCTTAAACTACCCTAACATCGAAAAGACGTTGCTTTCGCTCTCAGGGTTGCGTCGTCAAAATAGCACCTGGCCCGAAAGAAGGTTTCAGGAATGTGCTTGGTGGTAAATTATGGAAAGTAAAAAAATTGCCGGCGTAATGTCCTATGACCCACTACTCACGGCTTGCTAAGCACTAACACGCGCTGAACGAGCATGACCAAGCAGCTTGTATGAAGTTGAAAAGATGTGGCCGAGTGCAAGGCTGTGGGTGTGCCGGCGGCTAGCAGGTAGCAACGTCGCAGTATCTCTTTTCATGACGCTGCAGCAACAATCCAAAACATTGGCTGTCAGTTTAAACGTGCGCATCACACGCCGTCCTAATGCTTGCAGGGCACTCTACCTGTCGCGGCCACCATAGTCTGAATTTAACAGATATGCTTGTACTGTCGACACGGCTTCGCGACTGCAGCAGTACAATCGTGGCAAACGGATTTGCGAACACAAGCACAAGAACAAGTGTAGTGTATCCAAAGAGTTTATTATGGGGTAATCGTGCTCGACACCGCATCCAAAACGATATATACGAGGTAGACTAGGCTGCCTGCCATCCTCACTTGCTCAATCCAAATGAATACGCTTGCAGCTTTCGCCTGACACAACTTAGCAAGCGATGGCAGTCTGGGTGGCAGTCTGGGTCACCGACTCGGTCGAGTTCGTCGTGGTAGCAGCAGGCGTGGCAGCGGGGGCCTCCGTAGCAGTCGACGTCGTCGTGGTGGTGGTGGCAGCCTCCGTGGCAGTCGGCGCGGCCGTCGTGGCGGCAGGGGCCTCCGTGGTCGCGGCACCGCTCGAAGCCGCCGACGTCGTCGAGGTCGAGGACACCGAAGAGCACTTGCCCGAGAAGCCGCTCGTCAGGTCCACCACGTTCAGCACCAGACCGCTCGTCGGCACGGTCAGGTCGCAGTCAGGCGGGTTCAGCGCCGCCACCGACTCGATGAGCGACTTGCAGTTGTCCGAGGCGCACATCTTCACGTACTGCTCGTCACTGGGCAGCGACGTCGAGTACAACAGGCTGAAGCCGGAGTCGTCGGCGCAGCCCTGGAACGAGCTCAGCGTGAGCACGCTGGCCAGCGTCGTGTAGGCGGAGGTCTGCTGCGTCGACGAGCAGGTCTCAGCGGCGGCGGAGCCGATGAAGGCGGCGGCGGCGACAGCGAGGACGGTCTTCGTGTTCATGGTACCTGGTTGGCGGGTGGGTGAGGGGGAGAGCTAGCTGAGTGTCTGGAACAGAGCAAGTTGTGGAATGACGAGTTGCTGCTGCAGCGTGCAAGCGCGCCGGCCGCTTGGACCAAAGCCTTGGTGTCCGAACGGGGCAGGCAGCCGGTGCTAACAGCCTGTTCGGACGGCAAACTTGCTCGCGTTGCCGCCGAGCGGCCGGGTCGCTCCCTCCACCTGATACTGGGCGCTGGCTGCACCGGGCGCCGATCGACGAACCAGGTTTTTGGCGGCGCGGCCTGGTGCAGGCTGAAGCAAAGCGCATCTTTGGAGGACGACTGGTGTTGCACATCTGTCAGAAGGTGGGACGACCGGCCGTTACGCACGGCCGGCGGATACACTGCCCAAAGTAGTCGATTTGCATCTGCCCAAGTGGCGCTATTTTGGGCACAAACACGAAGCCGATTGGCCAGCCACTTCAACCTGGTAGTTTGGGCGCGCGTCCAGGTGTCTCCGATGAAACTGGAAAAAGGACGCGTTAGTAAATGGACACAAGATCAGAAAGCGGCCAACCGCAGCTGAACGAGGCCAGGCAGACCTGGCATCGCTCAGCTTGACCAGCTCGGGCTGCCCTTGCGAGGCGCACGGACGCAAGGCGGCTCACGCCCTTCAATGATAACTGCAGCCGACTCTTGCCGGCAGCTCAGCTACTACCGGCAGCGCTGCAGCACTGCAGTGACGACACTGCTGCACAGCCAGCCTAGTCTCGTTCGCGGATTATGATGCCCTCAAAATTCGAGAATGCACGGGGCGTAGTTCGCGACCGAAACTGCGCTGGGACATGCACTTGAAGGGATCCTGGCAGATGCCCCAACAAGCCTTGTTTTCTGCTTGACTGGCGTCGCGCTTTGCACTGGCGAGGCCAGGCCGATGCACTTCATATCGTAGACGCTCTTCTCCTATCCTGCACTTACAATTGCAGGTGAGTGTCTTCATCGTAGCAATAGACGACACCATGCCTGTATCCTGCCATACCACTCATCTATGGCAGGAATCATCGTCATGACGATGTTGATGATCACAGCGGTCCCTACATATCCTTCCTGTTCGAGCGCGCGCACTCCTTTCAGACATCAAGGCTTTGGTCCAAGCGGCCGGCGCGCTTGCACGCTGCAGCAGCAACTCGTCATTCCACAACTTGCTCTGTTCCAGACACTCAGCCAGCTCTCCCCCTCACCCACCCGCCAACCAGGTACCATGAACACGAAGACCGTCCTCGCTGTCGCCGCCGCCGCCTTCATCGGCTCCGCCGCCGCTGAGACCTGCTCGTCGACGCAGCAGACCTCCGCCTACACGACGCTGGCCAGCGTGCTCACGCTGAGCTCGTTCCAGGGCTGCGCCGACGACTCCGGCTTCAGCCTGTTGTACTCGACGTCGTTGCCCAGCGACGAGCAGTACGTGAAGATGTGCGCCTCGGACAACTGCAAGTCGCTCATCGAGTCGGTGGCGGCGCTGAACCCGCCTGACTGCGACCTGACCGTGCCGACGAGCGGTCTGGTGCTGAACGTGGTGGACCTGACGAGCGGCTTCTCGGGCAAGTGCTCTTCGGTGTCCTCGACCTCGACGACGTCGGCGGCTTCGAGCGGTGCCGCGACCACGGAGGCCCCTGCCGCCACGACGGCCGCGCCGACTGCCACGGAGGCTGCCACCACCACCACGACGACGTCGACTGCTACGGAGGCCCCCGCTGCCACGCCTGCTGCTACCACGACGAACTCGACCGAGTCGGTGACCCAGACTGCCACCCAGACTGCCATCGCTTGCTAAGTTGTAGGACCTAGATATGCCTTTTGCCTTACAAGTTTGTTGTAGACTGCGTATGGTCAATGACATCTTGGTATTGCGTTATCTATTTGCAGACTTGCTGCTCTAGCTTTTGTTGTTCGAGGTGCAGGCGCGATGGCAACAGGAGTGTCTGCAGTTTTGCTTTGTTCGCCTTGCTCGATCGGGCTCGTGCGTGGGATAATGAATCTTGCGCTACTGCTTGCTGAAATCTGTTTTGCTGTCGTGCGCAAAGCAGTACGAGAGCTGCACCGCGAACCCATGCTCTCTAAATGCGGCAGGCTCAGCCTTGAAGGACGACAGCTCGTGCCTTTGAGAGCTGCGAACTGCTGCGAGCTGCAGATGCAGCATCCAGTACCCACGAGGCAGTGGCGTCCACGATCTCGGTCTCGATGCTCGGGTGCAGTCGCCGACAGCAACACCGCGCCGCTCGAAACTGCACGAGCAACTGGGCCGCGGCGTCCGTCTTCATGCGGTCTGCGCGACCACGGTGTCACTCCGCCGGCGCAGGGCTCGTTACTCACCTGCAGACGCCGCCGGGATCTGCTTGTGACACGGGGATAGGATTCACTCGCGTGCAACTCGTTGACACCGCGCGAGGAGAGCACGGACGGCGAGGATACACTTTTCACTGCGCGCACCGCCTGCAACACCGGCCCCAATTATTGCTGTTTGGAGGTGCTGGCAAACTCGGATCCACGTGTGCCAGCCTCGCTTGGATGCTGTAGCTCTTCAGCGCTGCCGCCGCTTGATGCACCGCCACCTTCTACTATCTTTTCTGGCGCGTCGCACGCACACTGATCTCTGATAATCTTGTTGTTTGCAATACTTGGTCAGCAGTTGTTAGTTGTCTGCAACAACACATCGGGCCACGACAGATTGACGCGCTCGCGAGCTATATGCCAGCGAAAAAAAAATTTTTTTTACTCTTCCGTTGCTCACACTGACGCGAAGCGGGTTAGCTATAGCTGACCGGACGCAGTCACTGACAGCTCAAGCGGACCATCATCACTGGCCCCGGTCCAACTTCGAGTCTCGCTTTCCTCGCGAGTATCACTACCGAGAGGATTGCCAGCCCTGCAAAGCTGGAGAAATTGCCTCGTGCTTGGTGCTTTGAGCGCCTGAGCCTGCCAGAACCAGGGGCTAACAGACCTGCTTCTGTCTTTGCAGCCGCACAGGTTGGTAATCTCGCCGGCGACTTGATCGAAGCAGTCGATCTCATGATCCCCTTTTCTTGTCCGGCGCAGCGGCGCAGCATCACGCTGTCCGAAAGTTCCGTTGCTCGCTGTTCGAGCGGGTTCCTCTCCGCAAGCCTCCGCTGCAGCAAAGTCTCGGAGCTCATTCTGCAATTTGCTTTCAGCAACTCACTCCAGACCCCCTCCCCCCACTCAAGATGAACACGTACTTCGCTCTCGCTGCTGCCGCCCTGGCCTTCGTGGCCTCCGTGAACGGTGAGGCCTGCTCGGCCACCCAGCAGGCGTCCGCCTACACGTCGATGGTGGGCCTGCTGCAGGGCACGGCCCTCAACACGTGCGCCTCGGACTCGGGCTACAACATGCTGTACGCCACGTCGCTGCCGACGGCCGAGCAGACCGCCGCCATGTGCAAGGTGGACGCGTGCCACGAGCTCATCAAGAACGTGCAGGCCACCAACCCGCCTGACTGCGACCTGAACATCCCCACGAGCGGCGCCGTCATGAACGTCAAGAGCCTGGCCGACAACTTCGAGCCTGGCTGCAAGTCCTCGACGACGGACGCCCCCGCCGCCACGACCGCCGCTCCGGCCGCCACGACCGCCGCCCCGGCCGCCACCACTGCCGCCCACTCTACCGAGACGACGGCCCCCTCGAAGGAGACCAATGCCCCCGTCGCCACCCCGGCTGCCACCACGGCTGCCCCCACCGCGTGCTAAGCGACTTGTTGACCTCAGTACTCGGCGCCTGGCACACGGTTTGCTAGGACCCAGCAACGACCCGTCGTACCGCTACCGTTGTTAATGAAAGGCACTCGTGCCGGATGTGTTATAACTCGCTACGCTTGCGTTGTATCTTTTCGTATTTGCTCGAAAGCGTTGGCAGGTGTGTCGACACTAAGGTTTTCTGAAGTGGCCCATCTCACGGGCCGCTGATATCCTTCGAACAGCAAACCGACACCATGACTTTCTTTGCGATGTGATGACAGGGAAGGCCGTCAGTTGCTTGGCCGTGTCTGCATGCTTTAGTAATCTCAAGGAACCATCGGCAGAGCTTCCAGTCCAACTTGAAGCCATCGAGGAGTTTTAGTTAACTTAGGCAGGGTTCAAGCCAGAGTTTGCTCGCCCTCGTCGCTATGCTCCTACGGCTACTTAGCTCTCTACGGATCTGCACACGCTGCTCTCGCTGGCCTCAGATTCCGCGAAATCTCCTCACGCGCTCGCTGGCCCGCAGCAATTTTCTACGTTCGCACTGGCAAGATGCAAGTGATCACCAACTACCGCACCTACTGCCGCAGCAAGTTGAACTTCTCAGCCCTTAGTTCTTCACGCTATATGCGTCGTCACTGCTCTTGCTCGTACTAGCATTGTACGGGCCACAATCTCCTTCAGCTAGTGTGCGCTTCTCACTGGTACGACGTCAGTTCGCATCGTCATCCGCCCATGACACAACTACTTTGCACCACGATATCCTTTGCCCCGACGCAGTCCGAACTCGGCGTTATTCCACTCACTACCACCCCCAAATCCCATACGAGCTTCGTTCGCTTGCTGTCCAACTGCTTGGTTGCCGTAGTTTACATTAGCTCGCGGCGGGGGGCCAAAACTAGGAATTGTGTCCATTGGAGGTCCATCACTCATGAAGTCATCGCGCTCCATGTTCTGCAGGACAAGACGTTTAAGCTCAGACTGCTCCTTTTTCCCAGCGTTCTCTTGGCGATGACTGTGTTGAGCAAGAGATGAAGCTTCCGGCACCACCAGTTGACGTGCTTCCACCTTTCCTTTGTTGCCACGGCGCAGCATGCGAAACACAACACCATCGGGGGATCCGTTCGCATCAAGCGACAGAACTCCTCGCGGCCCTGCTGGAGTCAGTGAAGCCGAGCTCTTCACTACGGTCGGAATAGCCATCTTGTCCACATTTACACGTGCGGCTGGCTTTCGTGTGTCAGTGGTCCCATGCATCATCGACTTAAATGCCTTCTCAAACTCCTCGTCCTCTTCACTCTTTTGAATGCGATCGTGGATAATAAGATGCTCCTCTTCATCTTCCTCGTCATCGTCGTCCTCCTCTTCCTCATCGTCTTCATCATCATCTTCGTCATCATCGTCTTCTTCGTCATCATCTCCTTGATCTTCATCGTCGTGTTCATCTTCATCATCATCATCGTCGTCATCATCCGAATCTTCTTCTTCGTCTTCTAGGAACTCCTCTTCTTCTTCGCCTGGCTGTGATAGTGATGCTTCCTCTGCAACGCTCTGAAGACCATTTGTAGCCATCAACAAAGCTGCGTTCTTCTTCGACAGTCGACGCTCAGCTTCCTCTAAGTCTCCGCGCAAAATCTCCTGGACAGCCAAATCAACCTCCTCCCATGTTTCGTACTTTTTAAAATGATCCTTCAGACTGCTGGAAAGCATCTCGAACAGATCAAATACTACAAAGTCCGTCTCCATAGGAACGTCGGTCTTGGAGTACAAGTAGCGCTGAAAAAAAGTCATGAATCGACCCAGGCGAGGTCTTGATATCCCTCTTTCGTTAGAGCTACCATTACTTCCAGACATACTCGTAGTTCCATTTCCATTGCATGTTTCGATCAGAGCGCTCACCAGTCGAACCCGAAAGACTTCGGTAGGGCCGTCCACCTCACTTGGAACACGAGGGTCGTAGCGCAGATCAGGCACCAAGAGGAAGCGTTTCTTCATCTCCAGCAACTGAGCCGGAGAGATCTTGTCACTACTGTACTCGGGTAGCGTCAATAAATCGTGTGAATGGTTGATGAGAAGGTAAAGCGTTTCCACCACAACGTTCATGCTCACTAGGCCATAATTGTAAATTTCTCCCAACAGCTTGACGTAACCAAGACTGCGTTGGTGATCACGATAGTCGTTGACTTCCAGTCCGTAGCGAATATACTCCAGGACATCGTCTACCATCAGCACTAACACTTCATCGTGATACCGAGACAATCCCTTCACGACCTCGCAAATCCATTTCATCTGCATGACTTTTCCCTTTGTCACCTTTAGCAGTGCCTTCAGCACCATGTCACAGGTAGCAGGTTCTTGCCACGGCAAACGACGAAGCATCTTGACAACCTTGTTGACGTTGGAGCCATTCAGGTCTTGGTACAGCACCTTTATCAAGAACAAATACATCGGGTCGTATTGCTTCACTTGGCGTTCCACTCGCTCCGGCGGCTTGCACATGTAGTATGCATTTTCAACGAGAGTTTCCAGCTGTGGATCCAAATGCTTTGCTGCCTTAAGCTTCATCATCACATTTAGGCAGTTCACCGTGCGCACGTGCGTGTGCTTCGAGCAGTACAAGAAACGACCACAATTCTCCAAGAACGTGGTTGCGACGTGCACATTGTGCCCCTGGAAATCCTGAAAACACTTTTGCAGACACCGAAACCCAGTATTAGGGGGACAGATTTTGAACTTTACCAACTCTGCCAGGAAGCGGATGTTCTTAATCTTTGACTCTAGGCGAAATTGGTTGCGCCTCTTGATTAGACCGTGAAATTCACCTACCAGCATGCTCACAAGCTCGCCACCGATATCTTCCTTTAGCACACTCTGCAGAGTAGCCACCAGACGCGCATAGTGCGACAGTAGCTCTAAGTGCGTTCGTGGTACAGCATACAGTGTCTTCACCAAACGGTTTCTTGTCGCCTTGGAGTTACGATAGCAGAACTCCACCGCTGCCTTGTCACAGCGATCTCGATTCACCAAGTCTTCCAATGACGCGAAGTACGCATCCAGTTGGTGATGGTAGCTGTTTGCCGCAGTTCCCGCTGAAGATGTGGCGCTGTTACCTGCATCCTCTGTTTCATCCTTCCTCTTACTTTCCTCTTCCTCGGCATCGGTCGCAGTAGAATCCTTAGCTGCATCCGCCTCCATATCTTCCAGAGCACCATCATCACCTTCACCGGCCTCTTTTCCATCCTCATCTGCGTTTCCCTCAGCTTCTTCCTCCATTTCAGCCTCTGCTTCCTCATCTGCATTAGCAGCGGCTTCTTTCTTTTTCTTCAACTCTGCAACATCCGCTTCTGTGAGGCCCAGCACTACCGCAGGGACCAACTCCAGTAAGTCCGGCAAGTCTTCGTAAAACGAGCGCGTGGCTTCGTCGTCAAAGGGGCCGTCACGACTCAGCTCTCGGCCGCCGCCCTCTCCGCCTTCCCAAACGAGGATACCTCCACGACCTGATCCATCGTCCTTTTCCTCCACGGGCAGCGGGGGCACCTCGCGATCCAGCGCGTCTGCCAGCGAGTTGACGCTTGTCTGCAGCTTCTCGAACAGCAGCTTGGCGTTCTTGAGCTCCTGCACGTGCTCCTCGGTGACTTCTCCTCGGTTGGCCTCCTCCTTCTCGTTCCTGGCGTCCAGCTTGAGGAAAGTGGCGTGCTGCGCCAGATAGAACTTGCAGATCATGTCGTACGCCTCGAGGTAGCAGGCCAGACACTCCTGCTGCACGGCCTCGGGCACGACGTGCATCTCGGCGGCCACAAAGGCCTGGAACTCGTCGTCGCCCTGCAGCAGCTTCTCCATGTCCTTGTACTTCTTGGGGCGCACGCCCAGGAATTCGACGCCCACGGACTTGGCGAAGCTCACGAGCAGCGGCACCTCGAGCTGCTGCGAGCCGGCGGCCGCGCCCAGCGACATGTTGCCCTTGCCGCGGCGCGCGCCGGGCTGCTCGCGCCGCGCCACGCGCTGGATGATGTGCGCCACCACCTGCACGTCGTCGAACACGCCGGCCAGCAGCAGCTCGCACAGCAGGCGCAGGATGAGGCGGCGCCGCAGCATCTTGCCGCGGTCGTCCGACGCGTAGCTGGCCTCGAAGCCGCCCACCAGCGCGCGCACCATGGCGGGCGCGAAGTCGGCGTAGCGCTGGTGCAGCAGCGAGGCCACGCGCACGGCGGCCGCCAGGTCGGCCAGCTTGAGCGGCGCGTCGGCCAGCGCGGCCACGCACTCGCTCACGTAGCGCGTGAGGTTGAGCTCGGCGGCGTCGCGCAGCAGCGACTCGGCGTTGGCGTCCGACAGCACGCGCAGCTTCTTCACGAAGGCGGACGAGCGCTTGATGTCCGACTTGAGCTTGCGCTGCGCCAGCTGCGCGCGCGCGGCCGCCACGCCCTCGGCGCAGTTGGCGGCGCGCAGCGCGGCGCGGGCCTCTCGCTGGCGCTGCAGCTCGCGCAGCTGCGCGCGCGCGGCGTCGGCGTCGTCGTCGGCCATGCTCCGGTCGGGTCGGGGATTAGTGGGCGGGGTGTGTGGTACACATCCGGGTGGTGTGGACCACGCTGCCCACCGGGTTTTGGCCTATGGGGAGCGGGATGCCGGCCTTTGGACCAATGGCGAGAGCTGATAGACGACCAGCGAGACGACAGGAACGAGTCTATGACGTTGAAGCGGGGGGCAAAACTAGGGTGGATACTGTATAGCGGGCGAGTTACGCGTCGACGTCGGCGTCGGCGTCCTGCGGTTTCCGGCACACGCGCTTGACAAACTCGTACGATGTGACCATGAGAATGCCCGACGGACCCATGGCCAGCAGCCGCTGCAACGCACCACAACAAGAAGGAATTAGTGCACGACAGTTGAAGTGCGCTACGCTTGCAGCGACGTACCGCGGAGAGACCCGTCATGAGCCCCATCGGCCCTTCGGTCTTTAAAATATACTTGAGGGTGTCCATGGCGCCGTACTGCGTGTACACCTGCGCTTTTGTCCGCACGATGTCCATGGGGTTTGTCAACACGCCGGTGATGATGCCGGCGCTCGCTCCGCTCAGCCCCTGCGCCACCACTGCCAGCACAACAACAACAGTTAGTGTATTGCTTCCGTCCCCACCGCAGTCGTCGCAACACGCACCTTGCTTCCAGAACGGATCGGTCGGCCAGTTCTTCATCAGTTTATAGTACACGGGGACCAGCAGCCCGTAGGACCCCCACCAAATGGACGACGACGGCGCGTAGGTGGCGATGGAGGGCACGTAGCCGCGGTAGAACCCGCGGAAGCCCTCGGCGCGGAAGACCTGCTTGGTGACGCTGAGGAAGCCCTTGGCGCGCTCGCGCGTCTTGCGCACGTCCTGGCCCTGGCCGCTGAGCATCATGCGCTGGGACACGATGTCCAGCGGCACGACGACCGTCTGCGAGACGAGCGACGCGAAGGCGCCGCCGGCGAAGTTGGCGCCCTTGTCGCCCACGGTGGTGTGGTCCTTGAAGACCTTGCGCGACTTCTCGTACACGCTGATGTAGAGGTTGCCCGTGAGCACGTTGGCCGTGCTGGCGCCAAAGCCCTTGTAGAGCCCGCGCGCGCCCTCCTGGCGGAAGATGGTGGCGAAGGCGTTGGCCGTGCCCGAGTACAGCGGCTTGTGCTTGGACTGCACCTGCAGCCGCGTCTTCACCAGGTTGCTGGGGTACACGGCGGCGCGCACGGCCAGGAACATGGTGGGGCCCACCACGTAATACTTGAGCTTGTCGATCTCGTCCCACGAGATGTCCTCCAGCGCGTACTCGTCCTCGGACAGCGTGGCCACGCCGCTCATGCTGCTGCCGGCGCCGGGCGAACTGCGTGTGGCCCGAAACGCAAAGTTTGCTGACGCACACAAAAGGGCACGCGCTCCGATTGGCCGAAAAGGAGAAACGTGCTTTCGACCAATGAAAGGCCTGTTAAACCATTAAACCCTGAATTCACTTTGTGCAAGCAAGTTTCCTACATCTACGACATTTTAGCCTTTTCAGGTCAAATCTCCGGCCTATCTCACGGCCGAGCTTCGTCGAACGCCGCCGAACTTGCCTATCGGGATCGACCGACGGAAAACTCCGGTGGCTGTGCTGTTGGTTTTGACTCTGTCGAAGGTTTTCAGTTTTTGAATGATAGAACATCCAAATCGTTTTTTTTTTTTTGCTTTTTTGTTAGAATCGTTCACTCAACACTGGTGCCGATTGTGGCTGTTAAGAAGCCTTATGGTGCCACCAGCACAGTGATAGACGCGCTCAATGAAAGGAGCAAAAACGCATGGCTAAAAATGCGATGTCGACTGCAGCAACAGCTCAGCAGGCCTTGCCTGGTGCAGGCGTTTTCGGAGCAGCCGTCGTGGACTTCGGGGTAGCGGTCGTGGACTTCGGGGTGGCAGTCGTGGACTTCGGGGTAGCCGTGGTAGCGTTCGGGGTAGCCGTAGTAGCGTTCGGGGTAGCCGTTGTCGTCGCCGGAGCCTTGCTCGACGACGAGCATTTGCCCGAGAAACCGTTGGCCATCTCGTACACGTTCACCTTCAGGCCGCTCGTGGGCACCGTCAGCGTGCAGTCCGCGCTTTCTTCTCGATGATCGCGTTGATCAGCGATTGGCAGTTGCTGGACGCGCACATCTTGACGTACTCAGCGTCCGTGGGCAGCGATGTGGAGCTCATCAGGCTGTAACCAGAGTCAGTCGCACATCCCTGGAAATAGCTTTGGCCCAACAGACCAGAGAGCGCGACGAACCCGGCCTCCTGCTGGGTGTCCGTGCAGGTCTCGGCTCCGGTCGAACCAATGAGGGCGATGGCGGCGATGGCGAGAATGGCCTGGGCGTTCATAGCGGACTTGGCGGTTGGGGGTGTCTGCGCGGAGTAGAGGAAAAACGATAATGAAGCAAGGTGAAAGCGAAGTGCATGACATGCAGGCACACAGCAACTTCGGTGACCGAGGAAGCTTTAACCTCGGGGGTATGTGCTCTTGGCATGGATTCCATACGCACCCTGTCGTTCCGCATGCTTGGGATTACAGGACGAGGGGGACCAGATTCTCAGTATCCTGTAATCTTTTCATGCATATTGAGGTCACATCAATGGCACGTTATGCAGCACTGGAATGGCTGCACAGGTATCTTTTATCCAGCGTACCCCTGTCTCAATAAGCAGTTCACTACAAGCGTGATATACTACTGTCGACTCAGTACCCGGGCACCAGTTTCATGAAAGCCCACCCAAGCTACCAAACTGTCGCTGCAAACCCAAGCTCTAGATGGTCCCCGAAAGCCAAAAAATGAGGGCCTAAACTAGCACTCGTAGCAATACGGGCTGTCTGTCGCCTTACATGCAGCCGAGGATTTCGTAGACAGTGGTGTTGATTGGTTTGCTTACAGATTCTAAAACGCTTTGTCCGAGTTGTTGATCAGCGAAGTTGAAGTGATAAGGGTGCTCTAAACTGTCACAAGCTTACTGGCGCTTCGTCTGGTCTTGCATTTGGCCCTGCGGAGCCTCTCGCTGACTTTCCTCTTGCTGCCCGAAGCTTTTCATATGCAGCGGTAAGGGCACCTTCTGAAAATGAAGGGATACGCGCGCCGCCCACGTCGTCAGCTAAGGAGCTGTCGAGCGCGCGAGGATAGAGCGTGTGACGCTGCGTGGAAGTGTTGAAGACAGGTGGACCACGAGGAACCCGGACCCCACAAGTGCCCCTGTAGTGATGAGGTCAATAAAATGCGACCCCGTTTGCGTGTAGCCAGCACGACTACAACAATCTAAGGCCATATTGGCCAGGCTTGCAGCGGACTCGACTTTAGGGGTTATACGCACTTCTAAGAGAACACAACCAATTAGCTCATCGATGCACGTGGCAACCGGTAGCAAGGTGTGTCGACTAGCAGTACACTTGTCGGTCCTCACTGAAAACCTGCTAGCTAGGCCAGGTGTTCCACGTTGGTAATAACGATTACATGACTTCACAAAAACGAACAGCCATGTCCTGTAATCGCTTGCATGATGCCGACCATGAATTGAGTATGCTGAAAAATCAATGTATATTGTAGACAGACTTAAGACTGCGCTCGCCGACGCTCACTCCCCATTTTTCTTCGTTCAACGCAGACACTCCAGTCATTCATGAAATCGCACGCCGTCCTCGCCATTCTCGCCATTGCCGTCGCTGGCTCGGTCGACGCAGCCGGTTCTTCCACTGGTTCTGCCGCCGCAGGGGACTGCTCCGCGACCGAGCAGACCACTGCTTTTGCCTCTCTTGCCTCTCTGCTGTCGACAACTAGTATGACAGGATGTGCGACCGACTCTGGTTACAGCCTGACGACCTCAGCCACGCTGCCTACGAACGACGAGTACGCGCGTCCAGCAACTGCCAGGAAATGGTCAAGGCGATCATTGCGAAGAACCCGCCTGACTGCACGATCACCGTCCCGCCGAGCGGTTTGAAGGTGGACGTGAAGGATTTGGCCAACGGTTTCTCGGCCAAGTGCGCGAGCGTTTCGGGTGGCTCTGCGGCCGCTGGCAGCGCTGGCGCGAACTCGACCACGGTTACCACTCCATCGAACTCGACTTCGACCACGACATCGGCCCCCGAGACAACAACTGCGACCCCACTTCTACGAAGTCTGCTTCGACGACCGAGGCCCCGGCCACTACAACTGCTAAGCCGAAAACCTCGTCGGCGACCTCACTGTCGAGCTTGAGCCTGCCCACCGTGGCCGCTGTTCTCCTGCAGAGCGTCCTGTCGTCCCTGTAGATACGTTTTACTGCATGGCTAGTTATCCAATGCTGTAACGAGCGGGTCCAAATACACAAACACAAGTTTTGGCGATGGCCAAATGTTAGTAGTGTTGAACTTTGATAGAAAGGAAACTGATTTTACACTCGCTGCATGAGACGACTCATATGCATGTGTAGTCATAACTCATGCGCATAGTGCACTACGTAGTGTACTACAGGAAGAGCCCCACTCTTGCCCAGAGCATCACTGAAAGCTTTAAAGCGTAACAGAATGACCCTGTTATCGCGGGTTCAAGAAGAACAGGTTTAAGAAGAAGGAGGCAGGGTGCTTTGTGGATCGCTTCACCAACGCTCTATTACATTATTACTTTTTGTAGCTCGAATCAGAGTCTTGCATTACTTCAGGATGAGTAGTTCTACAATATGAAGCCTGATGTTTCGTCTGACGAGTGTACTTGTTTTGATCAGGAGAAAAGGAGTCGCTTAGCTGAAAGCAACACTTCAATTAAGCCAAGTCGACCACGGGCTAAGATATGTAGGTGGAAGTATAGCCAACGATGAAGCAGTCAACACGTGTATTTGTGCTATTATCTGCTAGTTATCGATTACTAGCCGACAGTTCGAACTGCCTACAGAGCTGACAGGAAGCACAGCAGGAACACGGCAGCGACGTTAGACAGGTGCAGGGGCACCGCGCTTGCCGACGAGGCCTTCGGCTTGACAGTTGTGGGAGCTGGGGTGTGGGTCGAGTTGGCTTTCGTAGCGGATGGAGCCTCCGTCGTGTTTTTCAAAGTAGTACTCGTCTTCGCGGTTGGGGCCAACGTCGTCGTGGTCGAGTTAGCCGAGGTCGCGTTCTTCGAAGTTGTGATCGTGGTCGAGTTCGTGCCAGCGCTAGCACCGGCCGTAGAGCCACCAGACACAGCCGAGCACTTGGCCGAGAAGCCGTTGGCCAACTCGTACACATTCACCTTCAAGCCGCTCGTCGGCACGGTGATCGTGCAGTCAGGTGGGTTCTTCGCGATGATCGCCTTGACCATCTCCTGGCAGTTGCTTGACGCACACATTTTGGCGTACTCGGCGCTTGTTGGCAGGGACGTCGAGGTCGTCAGGCTGTAGCCCGAGTCAGTCGAGCACCCAGTCACACTAGTCGTCGATAATAGGCCGGAAAGAGAGGAAAACACGGTGGCTTGCTGTGTCGTGGAGCAGGCGTTCCCGCTGGAAGAACCGGCGGAAGAACCGGCCGCGTCGACCGAGCCAACGAAGGCAAGGACTAGAACGGCGAGAACGGCTTGCATGTTGGTAGGTGAGGCTCGATTGACTTGGTGGCGTGGAGGAAATTGGAGAATGGGGAAGCCAAGACGACTGTTGTTTTAGCAGTAGAGTACAATGAGGCTCCGAGTATCTCCATGCTAGTCAATTGTATCCGTGTCCAACATCATGTCAGTGATTACAGGACATGCGTTGGTTTTTGAAGAGTCTTGTAATCCTTACCTACGTGCAGCGCTGAGCGATATCCTCTTACGAACACCCAGCCGCGCGAACTAGGTACATGCAGGCGTACGTCGCGGTGCCTCAGCAGCATCCTCGAATCCGATTTCCGATTTCGGACAGAGAGGAACAGACGCAAGTCCCACTGGAATCGAGTACTGGTTCTTCGTCGTACGTGCACATTGCTCAAGTCTTGCAAGACCTTCCGGAACCCACAAGAGAAGAATGACTCTCAAGCAGGAATCATAATTTTCCCATGGAGAAACTACGACAATTGCTTCCTCATCAGCCAGAGCATGGGTATGCCATTTCGCGTCCTCCAGCAAAAGCTGAGCACCCTGCAACAAACTTGAACTGTGTACAGCAAACAATTCAGAATAGAGGTACCTTTACCGCGCGTGCTTTCTTCAAGAACATTTAAATTAGGTCTCATAGGTAATCAGTTGTTCAGTGCATAGCGGATGACAAGCTTCTCATTTTGATCCGGCGTATCCGCATCAAGATGGACGACGTGAGCGACGAGGAGCTGCTGGACGGCTGGAAGCCGCGCCTCGGGCCGCTGAGCGTGGGCGAGAAGCTGGCGCAGGCCGAGCTGCTGAAGCGCCAGGGCAACCTGCTGGTGGGCCGCGCCGAGCTCAAGCGCGCGCTGGCCGCGTACGCCAAGGTGTTCGCCTACGTGAACGGGCTGTCGGTGGCGGGTGACGCCATGGCGCAGTACGCGCAGGGCGCGGCCGGCATGACGGCATCGGCCGAGCAGGGCGCGCACATCCAGGCCGTCAAGGTGGCCGTGTGGGCCAACATGGCGCTGTGCCACCTCAAGCTGGGCGCGCGCGCGGAGCGGGCGCTGGACTGCTGCGACAAGGTGCTGGCGCTCGAGCCGCAGCACGGCAAGGCGCGCTTCCGCAAGGCGCAGGCGCTGGCGCAGCTGGCGCGCTACGAGCGCGCGCACGAGCTGCTGAGCGCGCTGCTGCAGGAGGAGCCCAAGAACGCGGCGGTGCGCGCCGAGATGCGCGCGCTGCAGGTGAAGAAGCGCGCGTACGACGCCGAGGCGCGCGCCCGCGAGAAGAGCGCGTTCGGGAACATGTTTAAGTAGAGCAGGCAGAAGGCTGCGCAGTCAAAATGCAGGTGCCATTGAGTTTACTTGTGGGTGTGACGAGCTGCCTCTTACGACCGGAACAGGTGCGGCACCACGCGAGACTTGATGGCCTCCATGAACTGCGTGTAGCTGTGGCCGAAGCGGTTCTCCACGCTCGGCGCCACCAGGTCCGACACCTCGACGTTCACGCAGCTCTGGGCCGTGAAGGCCACGGCCTGGCAGCCCGCGGCCTCCGGGCCGTTCGGGCCGGGGAGCTGCAGCGCCCAGAAGAGCTTGGACAGCACGCCGTCGCGCACGGAGAAGACGTTGACGAACCGGCCGCCGTCCGGGTCCAGCGCGCTGGTGACGTTGGCCAGCCCCTTCGCGTCCGGGATGAAGGCGCCGGCGAAGCTCACGGCGTTGGCGATCAGCGGCAGGTCGCCGCCCGAGGCATCCGCGCGCAGCTTGGCCATCTCCTGGAAGGCGCTGTAGATGACGGCGCCGCCCAGCGAGTGGCCGAACAGCGAGATCTCGCGGCCGCGCAGCAGCACGGGGCGCTCGGCCAGCACGTGCGCCAGCAGCACGCCCACCTGCTCCGCCTTGCCCTGCGCGCTGTGCCACGGGTTGCCCGTGAAGTGCGCGACCATGGCCGACACGGACGAGCTGCCGAGGTTGTCGTTCAGGTGCGTGCAGAAGTCGTTCCAGGCGCCGGCGTCGCCGGCCTCCCACTGCACGGCGAAGACGGCGGCGTGCGGGTCGTCCTGCGTCCATGCGCGCCAGTTGCGCGTGGGGTCGTCGCTCTGCGTCATGAAGCCGTTGATGCAGAGCACGACGTGGCTGCAGGTGGCCACGTCGCCGCTCAGCAGCTTGAGCTCCAGCTGCTGCACGCGGCGCTTGCGCTTGGCCACGTTGAGGGTGGCCATGGCGCCGTCGTACGCGCTGGCCCAGAGCGTCGTGGCCTTGGCGGCGGCCGTGGGCGCGGGCGCCGGCCGCAGCCACGCGTTGAGCGCGCCCAGCGCGCCGCCCACGGCCACGGCCGCCAGCTCCGAGTTGCCCAGACTCTCCTGCTCGTGCTGGTTGCCGCGCAGCCGCACGCGCTCCACGACGGCCTCGGCCTCCTGCAGCAGCAGCGCGGCCACGCGCGCGCGCACGTCGTCGGGCGCGGGGCCGCCGGCCGCCAGCGCCGACTCGAACTGCTGCAGCTGCTGCGCCGACAGCAGCCCGCGGCGCTGCAGCTCGCGACACACGTCCAGGAGCGTCATGCTCGACTGGGCCGGGCGGGCCGCCGTGCACAGCCGCTGCGTCGCGAGCGGGCACGCGCGCACGTTGAAGTGGCCGGCCGGGGGTTACGGCGGCGGCGGCGCGGAGGGTCATGCACTTGCCGGTTTCCGCGCTAACGCCAGAAGCGATGGCCACGGCCGGCGGCATCGAGCGACTGCCCGACCACGTGCTGCTGGCGCACGTCTGCGGCTTCGTGCACCTGCAGGACCGCTGGCACGGGCTGGCGAGAGTCTCCAAGCGCTGGCGACGACTCGCGCTCGCGTCCGTGCACCGCGAGCAGCACGTCGACCTGGTGCGTGGCCACGGCCGAGGTGATGCATGGGCTGGAGGCTGATCATTCTGGTGTGTGTGTGTGTGGCTGCAGACTTGGTGCACGGGCGAGCACGAGCTGGAGGCGGCCGCGGCCGCGCTGCTCGACCGCCGGCCGCGACACAGCAAGAGCGGCCGGAACCTGTCGGTGGAGGCCTCGCTGCTGCAGAGCGTGGCTCTCTACGGCCCGAGAGTCACGTCGCCGCTGCTGTCGCACCTGGTCAAGGGGCTCGGCTGCGAGCAGCTCCGGCACGTGGACGTCGAGTCCAAGCAGATCTCGGACGCCGCGCTGGAGCAGCTCTGTCGCTGCGTGAGTCTGCAGACGCTGGCGCTGCACTGCATCAAGCTCACGGACGAGTCGCTGGTGGCCATCTCGCACGCCTGCCCCAAGCTCACCAAGGTCGACCTGTCGGGCTGCTCGCGCGTGCGCGACGACGGTATCATCGCCATCGCGGCCAACTGCCCCAAACTGGAGAAGGTCGACCTCACCATGTGCCGTAGGATCACCGACAGATCTGTGGTGGCGTTGGCTCAGCACACTTCACTCACGTTGAACGAAGTCGTCCTCGATCGCTGCCTGAAGGTACGATGTGCGGTTGTTCTGCTCACATAGTTCATTCTAACTGGTTAGTCGTGCTGCACTCCATTAGATCTCTGGACCAGCACTTCGCTTTCTCATGAGAATGCAGCACAACCTTCGGTCACTGTCGTTCGCGCGCTGTCCAAAAGTGCAAGGCGCAGACTTTTATCCCTTCGCGCAGATGGCCTACACCAAGTCGGCCATGAACATTTGCAAGCTTACCACACTAGAGTTGAGCGGATGTGCAGGCCTTGATGACCTCGGTGCGGCAGCTCTAGTCGCAAGAAACCGATACAGCTTACGATCACTGGATTTAGGCGCACTGCCAACACTTGGTAGCTCTACTTTCGCAGCGATCGCGAAGTGCTCCGAGCTAGAGTCACTTAACCTTTCGCTATGCCGGATATTGCAGAACAACGACCTCACGGCCATCGTGTCAGGGTGCACGCAGCTTTCGACGCTACTATTGCAGGGTTGTGTAGCAATCGATGACGCTGGACTCAAGGCAATGGCGCCACGAGCAACAAGTTTGCAACGACTATCGCTCGAATTCTGCTACAACATTACCGACGAAGGGTTTGCAGCCGTCAGTTCCCGTTGTCAACGACTTCTTCACCTGAACATTAAAGCTTGCAACCAGCTCACAATTGCTGCATTCCGTGAGTTGGTTCGTCGAAAAGCCCCACTAGAAACGCTGTACATCGGCGCCTGCGCCGATATGGAGACCACCGCGGCGTACTTCTCCATCGTCAAGCACAAGTTCCCTCGGTGCCGAATTCACTGGGTCTGAGCTGACGACCGGCGTCCTAGACGCTCTGTGTAGAGTAACAATTATGCATATTTACCTTATCTGAATACACACGTGCAATGTGCGACTCGATGGTCTGCATAAGACAGGGTGGCACAGCTATAAGCGGCCAGCATCCGAGGTGCTCGAAGTTCACCCGAGGCTTAAATTTATCAAAGCAGCGAGTGTCCGTCGTCTTTATTTATCTAGACAAGGCCGTTTTGTTCTGGGCGTCGATCACTTCGAGAAAAGCGCCCCGGGGAGTGAAGTGAGAACACTCAACCGTGCTGTGTTGCGTTGCTGGAAGGGAGCGTCTTCAGTCTCAGAAAGCTGTAAATTCGAGTCCTTAAGCCATGTCGGGCCGCATCCCCAATGTCAGCACGCGGATCGTCCCCAAGAACATTGCGCTTCCTGAGACGGGAAGCTGTTTCGACACAACTGCAGTGATCCCCAAGGTAGGAATGCGGTTAATGTTTTCTCGGAGATCCGAAGAGTGGTCAACGATTAACAATGATGACATTGGACAGCGTCGCCCAACAAATGAAAAAGTGAACGATGCGGAGCACATTAGTGCGTTCTCCTTGTCGAAGCCGTCTAAACCGCATACTACCGACAGCTTCTTGCGGAAGGGACAAGGAACTGGCGGAACGGTAGATTTGGAGAAATCTCTCAAGGTGTGAGCTGTTCATACTTGATCCTGTTCCACTGAAACTAATTCTTTTGCTTATCTCCATAGGTAGAGAAGCAAGAAAATTTGTCACCACGCTCGCGTCACCAGCAGCCTGTAGCATTCAGGGAGCGCTCAAATCCACCTGACACGTCGTTCAGAAGGTATGAGCAACGCAGATAAGGTAGTGCACAGAACACTATCCTCACGGTGTTCATCTTTAGGTTTTATGAGCGTGGCGACCTACCTATCCAAATTGACCACGGTGGCGTCCGCAATATGGTTGCCTGGAAAGTGGACATAACTAAGGTATGCCGTGGTACACTTGCATTTCTCACGTTTTGCTCAGTCTGACACTCTTTTGTTAATATTTCAGCTTGACTTTCACCACTACCTTCCTATTTTCTTCGATGGCCTTCGAGAAGTAGAAGAACCCTACGCGTTCCTTTCTGAGCAAGGCATCAAGGATATGCTTATCAATGCCAGCAATAAAGTGTTGCCGGTAATTCCCCAGCTGATTATCCCGATCAAGAGTACGTCAGTTGGTGAACCGTGGCTTCGAGTAAACTGGTCTCTCACTTGTTATGTGCGTTTTGTCAGACGCCCTCAACACACGCAGCGCTGGCATCCTGGTAAAGACGTTGCATATCCTCCAACTCATGGTGACGTGCGAGTCAGCAGCTCAACCTGGTAGCGGACCAGGATTAATTGGTCAAGCACTTGTACCATACTACCGGCAGATCCTTCCTGTGCTGAATATCTTCATTCGTAAAAACGGTAAGATTTTCCTTGGTATTGTCGGCAAAACTGCGATGTTACTGACTTGTACCACGGCAACAGACAACATTGGGGATGCCATCGACTACGGTCAACGCAAACAGCTGAATCTAGGTGATCTAATTCAGCAGACACTGGAGATCATGGAGTCTCACGGCGGTGATGACGCTTTCATCAATATCAAATACCTCGTCCCTACCTACCAGAGCGTCTGTGTCGGCTAGCGTTGCCCAGAACAGCAAGCCGAAAGACAACAAGGTATCACGTAGAAATTATCACCATCTTTTAAAAAAGTCAAAAGTACACGGGATATTCCCTATGATGCTAACCAACGGATGTGTTGCGCGTATACGTTTCTGCGTGTATGCAATTGCGCACTGCCAATATTTTTCTGAATCAAGTCTACATATGTTGAAAAATCATAACGAGATTGCTGCCACGCGATCAAATTCTCCAGTTTCCCGTTATCTCTGGTTATGCTTTATTAACTGGTGGTCAATGAAGTACATGTAAAAGGTTTCCAACACGATACGGAAATGAAAGCAAAAGCGTTGAAGAACAAGCCTATCCAGTTTACGGACACGAATGTGACAACTGCCAGGAGTTCGTAACAGGAAGGGAGGGGGGACAATGCTTTTTTCAATCTTGAGCAAAGCAACTTGGCTCTGATTTTATTTCTAATATATTCGTACGTTGCGTCTGGACTAATACTCGGTAATAAAATGTATCATGCACAGCACTAAAGCTAGCACAATGGATCCGATGAACGTGCTTGTATGCTTTGCATGGTGGTATGTTCTCCGCAGAAGGGGCCACCAAAAACATGTCATTCTACAACTAATCCTCGGCCACTCACTCCCTTTCGACAATCGCTCATGCATCCGCTTATGATCTTCGCCGTATTCATCGGGTGCTGCAACGTTCTCGCGACCGCTAAAGCAATCGCCAGCTCGGTTGAGACAGAGCGGACGCATATCAATGACGAGAGCAACCATCGTAGCCTTACGGGTGTTAAGACGAAATCAGATGAAGAAGAACAATGGAAAATGCCCGAGTCACTGACGTCGCTTCTGAAGAAAAGCTCCAGTGCCGCCAAGAACCTAGAAAAAAAACCCGCGCTTGCCCAGAACCTCAAGAAAAATCCTAGCCTCAGTGAGAGCCTCAAGATTGTACACAAAGATCCAGCTGATGCAGGCCTTGCAGAGGAATCCTGCGATAAGTAAAGGTCTGAAAACGCTGGAGGAGAACCCTGCTCTGGTGAAAAATTTGGAAGGAAACCCCAGTATTGTTAAGTTGCAGAAGCGCCTGAAGACGAATCCTCTTGAGTTCACCAAACAGAAGCTAAGACACATCGACCAGGTTTTGGCTTCAGCTTATCGGGACTCAGAAAGCGGTAGCTCAATTACGTATGTGCTGTAGCCGGTATTGTGCTAACAGTTCTGTTGTTTCTGGATTATTTGTAATTCGCATGGCCCAACAAGAAAGTTAAACCGTAAACGCAAAAACAAAAGGATAAGCAAATGCTGCACTTCGTTCTCGCTCAATCATGACGTTTGATTTGACTGACTGTTCTGTGAAAGTGCGTCATCCGTTTGCCTACCATGCATGCTTACGTTCTATTCAATTCGTAGGGTGCACCCTGTGGACTGCGGCTGCAACGACGTGAGCATTGGACTACTCATTCCTTAACTTGTACCCTACAACAAAATATTGATCCTAACCGTTGCTTTCGTTTTCCCGCATCAAGATGTTATATACCAACCGATTTCAGAATGCTTGTATAAAAAGCATGGTTCAATTTTCTGAGGTCTTTCATTTTCTTTTGCGGAAGCCCACGTCCACCATAGCGGAAGAAAAAAAACGCTTGCCTTATCGAGGAACAATATGGCTAAGGAAAAAGCTCTCAACTAAATCTGCTTCAAACAGCCAACGAGATTTAGTTGCATCAGCTATTAACATGGTCGACTGCAATCCGTTTTCAAGCACGCACCACCGCAGGTGGAATAATCACTGTGTAGTTTTGCAAAGCTAAAATCGGCACCGATACAAACAGAAATATTTCTGGAATATTGAATGAAAATATACTCGCTGTGTTTTAGTGTCGAAAGCATCAACCCAGTCACAAACAGTTAGACTGACCCGGGTCGCATACCCATCGTTGTCACTGACGTCGCTTCTGAAGAAAAACTCTAATGCCATCAAGAATCTCAAGAAGAACCCCGCTCTTGCCCAGGACCTCAAGCAGAATCCTAGCCTCCGTGAGAGTCTCGAGATGGTGCAAAAGAACCCAGCTATTCGCAGGCGTGCTCGATGGGGTCTGCTTGAGGGACATTTCTACGGTTCTAATTTTTCTAACTGCAGTCTGCTCCTTTGATTTATTTTTCAGAACAGCGTATTTCTTCTTGAGCCTATTACCGCTGCAGATTTAGGACGTGGTTTGGCTCGCACAAGTTCTCGTCGGTCTGTGAATATGTATGCGTGGTCTCTGTTTCGGCTACTTACAACCTTAGTGTCTTCGGGTAGTTGAATCGCCTCCGTAGACTGAACTAATTTGCGCCCCTCAAGATCAGTGTTAATGTCATCAATCTCCGGAACTTCGACGCTATTATTCTGATCTTGATTTGCTTCCAGTCGACTTGAGACTATGCCCCGTATCGTGCTGTAACCCTTCGTACCGAGCTCCTCGTATCGTTGGAGTCTCCGCTCCAGCTCTTTGTTTGCTTTTCGATACGTGTTTAGCTCAGTTACCAATGATGCATTCTGATACGAGAGCGCAGCAGCCAGCTTGTGTTTTTCTCGGTTACCAGCTTCCACCTGGCGACGAAGCGAGTGCTTATTCTTCAGCAAAAATCGATTTTGACGATGTAATTCAGCGTTAACCTCATCAGCAGAGTCTCCACGAGCCTGAAGTGCATCCAACTGTCGTGTCATGCGCTTGTGGAGTCGGCCGATCTCCGTCACAAGAGTACTCTTTTCCTGCACAGCACTGCGTTTAACGAGCTCTCCCAACTCTTCTTGCAACACCACTATTGAATGGCGGACTCGTTCTAAACGCTTAAGCGCTGTTTCCAGGTCGCCCTCAAGTTTTCTTGCCAAACAGGATGTTTCAATTCGTAGTCGGTCACTAATATTCGCCTGCACCACAACTTCTTGGTTGGCGTCGTGTAGCTGAGTAAGGTGCTCTTGCATGTGCGCCAGTTCTCGGTCTTTCGGGAGAATGTGTTTCTGAAGCAGTTCTAGCTGTGAACGATGCACACCATCTAACCGCTGTAAGTTTTCGAATAAACGTCGCTGCTCAGTGAGTTGTACTCCAATTTCTTCTTTCTCGCGCATTACCCGTTTTGTCAGAGCTTTTTCATCCGCCAGTTTTTCTCGCAAGGCCTCCATCTCGCGCAAGCGTTCTTCATAGTCAAAGCACATCTGCTGCAACTCCCCATCCTTTTGATTAAGTGCACCAAGCAGCATTTTAACCTCTTGATTCAACGCTGCAGCCTTCCCATTCTGTTCGGCAAGCTGAATCGCTCCCTTCTGCTTCTCTTTATCGATTGAGCTAGCCAGCAATCCAAGCTGGACTAAATGATCCTGGTCTTGTTGGCATAGCACTTCTTGTAGCTTCCTTTGCGTTGTCTCAAGCTCGTCTGCAAGTTTCTTGTGCGTAGTGTCGTAATGAACTTTAGCTTCTCGAAATTTCTTGTTGCTTTCGTACTCTAGTTGGACCTCTTGTTCTTGAGCTCTCTTTTTCTCGTCCTCTAAGTCTAGCTTCGCAGCGTGAAGTTGTTCACGAAGCGAATCACATTCCGTTTGCAGCTTCTCGAGCGTCACTAAATAGTGATCTTGAGCCGACCGAGCATCCTCCGATAATGAACGCAGTTTTTTCTCCCGCTCATCAATGGCTCCTCCTAATCGTACATCGAGTTCAGCGCGCAAGGCCTTTTGACCCTTTTCAGCGGACCGAGCGTACACTGCACGCTCGCTCTGTAGTGTCGCTTCAAACCTTGTTCGCTGCTCGTTTACCTGTCTGTTCAACATTTCATTTTCCATCTTGAACTGCTGCAGCTCACCATCCAGGTCCAGAAGCTTGAGCCGACCGAGCTCTACCTTGTTATGATCGTACACAGCCAACTCCTCGGACTGGCAAATGCTCGTAAATGTGTTAATGGATAAATCATGCAGATTCTGGTCGTCTCGAATGGCTATCGTCATGACTGTTGAGCTATCTGTATCGCCAGCATTCTCACGACACAGCTTGCAGGCCAAAACGACACCACTTTGTGCATTTGAAAAGAGTAGCCGAGATCGAACAGCGTAAAACAGGCTAGCCGTAGGAGTCGTATGCAAGTCTACACGCTTTATGGCTTGTGTAAGCAAGACAGAGGCGTGGCCCTCGCTACTTCGAGGCCCACGCTTCCAGCCAAAAATCACCACAGCACCATTTACGGTGCCAGCAAAGAGTAAATTTGAGTATATGTTGCCATCACTGCTGGTGTTAGCGCCTAAACCGGGCCCTGCCTCAAGTGCTGTAATCTCGAATCGCATCATCTCACCTGCGCCTCCACCATGAGAGCTATGAAGTGCATCAAACGCTAATTCGCCATTGACCCACGCCCGCAAAATGCAGCGGCTGCTACCGGATCGTTTGTTTGCGCGCTTTTCAGCAACGAACACTGCATAGTCATGGCTTTCATGATCCATATAGCTTGTTGCGAATGCTACGACAACATTATCCGGTCCAAGGGTTTGTGCCAGACTTTGTGTATCCACCAGGTCGTCAACTTCTCCACCGGCTTGCCAACGCAATTGGCAGTGGCGTAACTCTCCAGCGGCATCCACAGCAAAAAAGCTACTGTCGTGAACAGCCCAGCGGAATAAATCGATCGTCTCTCGAAAGTCTCTGAACGAACCGACGAGCTGCGGTTCGCGCTGAACGCGGGACAAACCTCGGTAAACAAACACAATTTTGTTAGTCGTGTGTACCGCAGCAAAGAGTGCACCGCTCGGACTGTACTGTGCAAGTGATAACTGCTTTTGAGGCATCTCAAAACCCAAGCGCAATGAATCATGCAGCACGAAGAAGATCTGAAGCTTGGACGAAAATGTCACTAGCAGTTCCGATCCAGCTGGATGGACATCCAAGCTTAGTGGTAGTTGTTGTTCCAGCGAGTGAGCGATGAAGCACTCATGACAATCCGTTTGGTTCCACACGTGAATTGCTGCGTCCCCATCGGGTAATCTACAGACAGCAGCGAAGCATGGTCGCCTTGAAGCAGCACTCAGTCGTTCCATTTGCTGTGATAATGGTGTGGATGATAACGAGCTCAATGCAATTGTTTCATCATCACCCCGAAGTAGGCACAAATTGCTAAGATCATAAGCGCCGTATCCCTTTTCAGTGCAACATACCAACGTAGCAGCAGCAGGATCTGTCGTGACACTCACAATGCGCTCTCTGTAATCACAACGACAGTCGCTGCGTCAGAGTTAAAGATTAATCGGCTACCCCAAAGGCACGTACGTGTTTGGTACCCGCATGCGACGCTGCAGATGCAGCTCTTTCTCGTTTGCCTTGAGCATTTTGGATGCCACACGAATCACTGACACGATACCATGCGTACCGCCTACTACAACACCCTCTCCATTGTTAAGCGGGCTCATGCACAATAGTCGCCCCAAACCTTTGTGCACTGCTCGAAGTGTCTGCACTAGTTCTGCGTTCACTATTAACTGCACGTCGCCGTCTTCGAGTAAAGCCACCAAAACATCGTCTGGAAGCCATGCGTGGTCGGCATAGCTAACAACGCTTTTGACCTTGGTCTCGTCGCCGGACTTGAAACTCGCGAGCGGCTTTAATGTGTACTCACAGAGCGTCCAGATTCGAAGCAAGCTGCCGCCGCTCGTTGACAATTGAGCCATGTCAATCACGTTAAAGCGAACTCGAGACACGCGGCAGTGCACATCCGATACAGCTACTTGCCGTCCTCGACCCCAGTCCCAAACACCTACACTCCAGCTTGCATTGGCAGCTTGCCCGCTCACCAGTTTTCCGTCAGGCGACAATGCAGTACCAACAAATCGATCCGTCCAGGTCACGGTCAACGTCTTAAGCAACACAATGCGGCGTGATCCTTCTTTACCTGTAGCAACATTTGCTTTATCTGTCTTAGCTGTGACATTGTAGATTGAAATGGAAGCGGGTGAGCTAGTGTTATCTCCAGTTCCATCCTCCACTTTTACCGCTGCTCGGCAAACCGCGAGGTGTCGGCGTTTTCCACACAACGCCATGGCCGAAATGTCACCGAGTGGACCTGAAGTTTGCTCTTGTCCAGTCACGAAGATCAGCTCCTGCGTTTGTGTATTCTGCAGCACAACGTACTTGCCGATGGCTAGCACAAGTTCCTGGCGACTTAATGGTAGCAAGACATCTCGGAAGGACGTGCTTAGCCCACTTCCATTCACTGGTACCAGTGTTGGTGGTGCCGCAGACTCCGTGGAGGGTGAAATACCATCCCGCATGCTCAATAGTAATGCTAAAGCTGATAATTGGCACTGAATTCGCGAAGGAGGGCTCTAGGCTTCATGTGCCAGACAACCATGAGCGTTGTCGCCCCTATAAATACGGGGTCGACAACATAGTTGCTCCGTCCCATTCATCGAGTTCTTCAATCCTCGACGACGATGGCAAGCCCAATGAACAAGACGATCCCCCCACTCCACTTGACAATCCGGTCGCGATACAACGAGCTGAAGCAGAAATGCCACGAAGTTTGCGGCGACACTGACCCTGGTAAAGCAAGAAAAGTATCCAAGACAGGAACGACTACGGTCCAGCCAGTGCACGATTTTTTTTCGAGCGTGCAGCTTTGGAAGGAGCGCTCACTACATCACACGTTGGAAGCATTGGACAAAGCAGGAGTCCCATTCGTGGACAGCCATGTTGAAGCGATGGAAGATCACGAGAAGGCCGCGAAGGACCTCTTCGAATTGACGCGAGTATTTCTTGATCACACATGGCAGGCGGTGAACCTGCATCTTGATGCCTTTGCAGACGACCTCGCCATGTTGGTTAACGAGATCGTCACGGACAAATTGGACGAGCAACGCTTCATTCACGAAAAGTTTATGCGAAATATGATGGAGGAGAACCAACGCATTTCTAAAACATGCCACGACTTGCAAACCACTAACGGGAGCCTCGAAAGTCGATTGGAAGTACTAGAAAATGCCCCAGACGGAGGTGGCGACGCTATCTTGTGCAACAAGTTGCGCAGTAGAGTTCAGCATTTAGTGATACGGCAGCATGAGCTCTCTGTTGCACTGGAGGATGCTGCTCAGGAGCGCGTGAAGCACAGGAGGGATCTAGAAAAAACGAAAGCTTTACTCGCTGATTCCCAGAAGGTATTAGCATTAACGCGAGCCATGCATGACAAAGAAACTAGGCAGCTAGCAGCATTGGTACAACTCAACCACGCACAGGTTCTCCAAGTTCTACAGACATCCAAGGATGCTGCAGTAAATGCTGCTGACCCAAGACATGTCCAACAGCCGCTGGAGAGATTTGATCCGCTCTCTGGATGCATGATCGTTCACTTGGCTCCGATCACGACGCCACAGAAGCCACAAGGTTCCCCGTCCTGCACTTCTCCACGACGTTCTAGTTCGCCTGTATTAACATCGTCGCCTATCCCGAAACAGCAGCATGCTCCCTCAAAAACTCCACGACGGCATTTGGAGCGACCGAAATCTGCTACTCCGGCAAGTAGCAAGCCATATGCAGGCACTCTTGCTCGCGGGGATAAGACCCCATCGCTATCGACACCACCTGCTCAAGAGTAGATTGCCTTACGGTTATACCGTCGGCAAAAACCCACTTGGTTTGTGTCCATCGAGATTGGTTGGATCCTCCGGAAGTTGTGGATAGTTTGCGGTTTTCTTCTTGGCATCCGAAAGGAACTGTGCGTGCGTTCGGAGCTCCGTGCATGAAGTAACAGGCCTCAAACTTGGAGAATCTCCCTTTTGAGGCAATGGTAGTGCGTACTTCCTGTATAGACTGTAATTCAAAGTGGTGTCCGTTCCTGATACTGGGCCAAGCGGTAGTGGTGCTGTGGAAATCGGACGAGCGAGCGTTGTGCTGGCAAAACGAGCTTGGCGGTCTCTTTCGCGCTTAAGGTTCTGCCATTTTTCGCTCCGAGATGATGCAAAAGCTCGAACCGTGGACACAAACTCCTCCTGAAAGACTTCAGCGTCGACAACAGGAGCACGAAAACCATGCGCACGATACTGATTCTCCACTCGTTGCTGGCGCTGCCCTCGGCCCCGCAACTTTTGCTGCTCTTCGAGATGTACGCGCTCGCCGTACTCACGAGCTGCGAGTGAAAACATTTTCTTTGGTGTAGCTTTTGCTGCTAGCAGTATCTGCTGCACTTCCTCCGGCTTTCGCGTCTTCTTTTCACTTGCTGCCAACTTTTCTGCTGGAGTCGTTTTTGGTCGACGACTTCCTTGACTGAGGTTGTTGCCGCGCCTCGCGGCCATGGCCTGAGCAGCATGTTTTTGGTTTCGCTGTTCACGCTTCATCTCGAATATGTGCTCGGCCAAGTCAGTTCTCAGTGTCATGAGCTCGTCTTCAGCTGCCCCAAGACGCTCAGTAGCCACAAGAAGCTCTGCCAAGGTCGCTAGTTGAGCGCGATGGAACTGATCACGCTCTGCGAACGCAAAATTTCGCTGTGAGTCTGAAATCGCTGCAGCCACCTCCGCACGTTGCCAGTTGTGTGCAGCCTCTTCCTGCTTCCTGACACTTTCTTGCATTTGAGCTAAAATATCGTCTCGATGAGCTTTTAGTGCTGCCATATCTTGTTGGGCTCGTTCACTTGCTCGCACAGCATTTCCTTGTGCTACTCTCGATGCGTTTAGTTGCTCTGTTAGAAGTTTCCTCTCGTCATCAAGCTGCTGGTTCTCCTCAGTTAATGCACGAAGTTGCTGCTGTACACGTTGAAGTGCAGCAAATGTAAGTACGTGAGCACTCTTTTCTTCAGCGAGTTCAGTCTGCACAGACTGTAATTCGTGCGCCATTGCTTCAAGTCGGCGGCGTTTGTCATTGTTCTGTGTCTCGAGGTGCTCGGCTTTGAGCGTGAGGTCTTCCATCTCCACTTGAAGTGCACCCAGCTTGTCTTCCCAAACACTGCTACCTCCTCGAAGGCGAATGACCTCCGCAACGGCGGAGTGGCCCCAATGCGTTGCGAGATCGAGTGCTGTACAACCAGCAGCATTTTTGGTTTTAAGGCTCGCTCCTGCTGCTAGCAGCAACTTCGTCAAATCCATCCTGCCCCAGAAGCAGGCTAGATGCAACAGTGTTTGTCCACCTGCATCAAAATGGTCCACATCGACACCAGGCACCGCTAGTAACTCAGCGACTCGAGTTCGGTCATTGTCAAAGATGGCGTCGCGAATGAGCTCATAGTGAGTCTCCGAGACTGTAGATGCCGCAGGAGACATTGATGTGGTGCCTGCAGCTGCAGACAGCCATGAATGCTACCAAGATGAGTCCGGTCTCAATATTTATAGTGGAGAGATGTAGCATTCAGCGAGCCAAGCCGGCACACATTTAGAGATAAGACCGATAGTCCATCAATGATGGAGAATGACAGGTGCAGCCTCAAGTCGATCAATCCATAACATGCAGTCCAAGCACATCAAATACATGGATGATCACGATCGTCTATTTCAGCTTGGCATAGCTGAATTTTTGGCTAAAAGCCATCGTCCTGGTTGCCAGGAACGTTATTCTCCGTTACGCCCAGAACCGGCTTAGTTTTGTGTGGCGATTCCACACACTCCAGACTTTGACACTCGCGTTTGAGCGGGAAGAACCAGCAGCATGATGGAAGAAAGTGCCATGGGCGACTTCGCCAACCGGTGAGGCATGATCGACAACTGTTGGTGGTAGCGCGACTAACGTTTATGGCTATTGTCCCCGGCGCAGACTCAAACAGGAATTCGAGGACCGCGACTCCAATGCTAGCGACGGTGATGAATGTCAAGACTGGTTCGTCAATGATTCACCAAAGAACGAAGTGGTGGTTCCTATGGATGGCGAGTCTTCTCCTAAGCGTGACGGCACGAGAGGAGCAGCAGTTCCCCCCGGAACTTCCGGAAATGCTAGAACGACACGGTCCGCGAGTAGTCCTGCGTCGCCAGCAGTAAAAACCTCTCCATCCGACACCAAGACGATCACCGACGAGGTTTGTTCTTAAGATTTCAGATTTGAATGTCTAGGCTGACGTTTGTTTGGCAGGAACACGACGACTGCGACAACGTAAGAGGTCCGATGGCATTTTTGCATCACACACCTCCGGCATTTTCAATTCTCGTCATGGAGCTAGCGACTGGTGCTGAGGTAGACGCTTGTACAAGTCTATGCTGGCGATCTGCTTTTAGAAAAGCTAACGTTTGCCGTTGATAACCTAGGTCCCTCGCTACGGAACAAAGTTCTTTCGGATATATATTCCTCAGGTTCATAACAGTCAGACCGACTTTTGTCTGTTCGCACGAAAGCGCACGAACAAGAACAAGTTCCGGTTTAGGTAAGGAAGAAACACCGCACCAGGATAAGTAAAGTGACTGGCAATTGACTGGTGTTTGATTTATCTATGATGCAGCTTGGATGAAACTTTCACAACTAGCTGGACAGACTCGAGCTACGAGGGTAGAGTTCTCATGACACCCTCTGGTGATACGAAGCGTTTTAGACTGTTGGCCACCAAATCGGTCGGGAGAGTTCATTTCGATATCAAGCAAGAAACAAGAAAACAAGAACTTAGTGTTCGGTTGAATTCCCCGGTATGTCTGTGACCTATTGGGGTGGCATCTTAATCTAATTGTTATTGTGCTATTATGCGCAGGCTAATCGATTTAGTTTCTTTCGAGCGCGCTCTACGTCGGTGGACAGCAAGACTGAAGTGTATCGCTCTAATATTCAGGTGCGCTAGATGGTTCTGCTATCATCAGTGTAAGCGCGACTAACTACTTCATTACCTCTCAAGAAATTTATTAACCCGATGGCAGATGTTCGCTGCTCGAAAACCAATTACACTCTCTTCAAGATTGAGAAAGAAGGCGTAAGTTCATCGATCACAACATGTAGAAACTCTCCATCTCTACTGTACTTACGTTCGGGCCCACTCCGTAGGAAACGGGAATGCAGAAATACGTAATTTCCTACATGCGCCCGTTTTCGTTGTTTCTCAGGTAACTAAATTAACTGTGGTGTGGGTGTCAACGAAGCAAAGTTAACTGGGAGTCTGTATTCACGTGCTGGGTTAGCTGCTGCATCGCTGTGGGTGTTGAAGCACATCTACTAGAATGATAGGACGGTAGTGAGGTCAGCAAATACAGCGAGCAATTCATGAAATGCCCTCCAGGTGCCCGGCTTGCGTATTATTTTCGAGATAGAACGCCAGCGCGGTTTCTTAGCGACTGGCTAACTGATAGCATCATCTCGATCCCACGCAGCTCTCGGACAGTATCCTTCACCTGCGAGTCCGCTTGGCATAGTTTGGCTAACAGTATCGCCACATTCTTTCGAGCTAGTCCATCAGACAAACCTTGCAAAGCATTCACAAATACAGCAAGTGCGTCTTGCTTTCGGAATGCTTGGATATCGGCTAGATTGTGGTCCGACCGCATCGCGATCAGCACCTTGACGATGTTTCCTACCAGCCGCTCACATGCGGTTGTCTCATCAGTAGGTCGTTTGTAGGCCTTTTGGGCGTTTGAAAGAGCGATCACTTGGGTCAGCAGTGGCACTGCATTATTTTCGCGCAAAAAAGCACGGACGTGGTTAAGCTGGGAGCACCAACCCATGTGGCACCAAATTTGAGCGCAAAGTTGCCAGATCTCGTTCGGAACCCCTTCCTTTTTGCCACTAAAGCTTGCGTTCGCGTATTCACACACGTTATAGAGTTTTGACAGTATGTCACTACTGGTGAGCTTATCGAACAGTTTTCCCTTCGCTGCGTTGTCTCGGCAAGAAGAATGCAAACGACAGAGAAGGCTCGCAGAGCGTGCCAAGACGAGGATGGCCTTAGGAAATGTTGACTGGTTTGTCTGAGTGAAAACACTCTCGAGGATATCCACAGTCTTAAATTCAACCAGATCGTGAGCCCTTACGAGCGAGGTTTCGGTAAACGACAGATTGAGCAATGCACCGAGAGCTCGTTCAACGCACGCATAGTCCCTCGGAGTTGTTAATGCCGTTAGATTTTCGCGATAATTCTCCTGGACAACCCCGAGTAAGGCTTGCACGAGTTTGTGCCGAGTTTCCTCGCAGTTGTTGCTCTCAACTGTCTTGCGAAATGTGTCGTTAGTGGATAAATTTGTAACCAACCCCAGTATGTTCCTCAATGCAGCAGTAGACATAGCAGCGCGTTTTTCAAGTGCTCGAGCGACAGCACTAAGACAATCACTGCCGTGAGCATTAAATGAATGGGTGCCAGCGCTGTCGCTGCTCAATGTAAAGCAAACACTTGAAACACTCAATACAATTGAGGCTTTAGCTGACTTCTCATCGGCTTGCACAGTCTTTTCATCACAGTAAATGGATAAAGCTCCAAGAAGCGATCCGATCAGACCTTTCGCTGATATTACCGCGTTTCGCCAACTCTTAGATTCAATGGCTTGCTCCAAGAAGTGGGTAATACTTGCTTGAACAACCCATGAAACACGTTTCTCACTAAATGAAGATGCCTTATTGAAGGCTTCAAACGATGAAAGAACTCGCTTCCGAAACTTAACGTGACGAAACATAACCACTTGATTACGTGGGGTGTCACTCACTGCTGCTGCCGCACAGTGGATCATTGCACTCGTAATGACGTCTTGCGTTTGTTGGCGTGAATCGCAGACTTCAATATTACATTCTAGACAGTTCAATGCAGTTAGAAGACGGCCGCAAAGTTTATCCATCTCTCCAGATGTCCGAAACTTTGCGCGAACATACTCGTTCCTTTCCATGAACGGAAGCAGAAGATCGTACGCAACCCACGCGTCTTGTATAACCCCTTCTGTCTGCAAGCTGTCTTGCTCATCCACCTTCTTAAGCAGTTCTAATGCAAAACGGAGCTCTTCGACAGAAGACGGACTGGCAGACAAGGATTCGGAACTTATCTCCTTTTTGCTCAGCTTCAACTTGTTCGTGAGGACCGCTTCAAGCTCGGTGTTGGTTAACGAGTCTTCGTAGTCACCAACGATAACAGAGTGTTGCTCCACGATATCGGCATTCCCTCCATCAAGCTCAAAAGCCTTTTGCATGTCGTCGGCAGCCTCTTTCAATTTCTTCTGACGGTGCCATGCCGTTGCACGACGGGAGAGCGCTTTCACATGCTTTTCATCGACATACAACGTGCGAGTGCAGAACTCAACGCAGTCGTCCAGCTGATCAAGTCGCAGGTAGCACTGCGCAATATTGGCTAGCACTGCTACATTAAACGGTGAAACCGCCAGAGCCTCCATGTAGCTTTTGATACTGTCTTCATACTGCTTCCGCTTGTAAAACCGATTGCCCTTCTGTTTCAAACCTGTACACAGCCATAGTGCTACGGTTAGCTCAATATGCATGCCGAATCCTTCGTGCCAGACGTACGCTCAGCAGTGCGGGCCTTTTCCTCCTGAGACCGTTGTCGCTCCTCCATGTCTTTCTTGAACTGGTTGCAGAACTCTGGATTATTGTTTTCGAACTCGCGGTTGCGCAGTTTCTCTAGCTCCGCCTCACGCTCGGCCTTCTCTTGCAATGATACGGGGTCCTCTGGCACCCACTGGTTCCACATCGAGTAGTCGTTGGCGTCACGCGCCTTGTACGCTGCGAGGATGCGGTTAGCCCACCGCTCGCTCTTGCTCATCTTGTCCTTGTCCTCAGCCTCGTTCTCATCCGCGTCTCTCAACGAGTAGCGCAGCTCCGCCTTGTGCCACCAGTTGTCGTGTTCTTCCTGCTTCGCCTTACGCTTGCGCTCTTCCTCGCGCTTGCGCCGCTCTTCTTCTCGCTTGGCTCGCTCCTTCCGTTCCAGCTCTTCCTGCTCCGGCGTCTTGTAGCCCGGAATCTGCAAACAAAACCGGAGCAGCAGCAACCTGTTAACTCTGCTAGCACATCAATCAAGCTTTTGCCAGCCTCTTACGTTGCACTTGAGCGGGTCGAACGTGCCGTTCTTGACGTCCTCCATGGCCTTGGCGATCTGCAACACAGCCACCGCGCGTGAGACGAGGCCTCCCCAATTCTGCTCGACGCGCCGTACCAGGTTCATGCGGTTGGCAAAGTCGTCCACCTCCTGCTGCGAGATGCCCGAGCGGTGCGCCATGTCGAGCGCCGCCAGGGGGTCCATGGCCGCTCTCGGTCTCCGGTCGCGCAATGCTCCTGTAGCCATGTCCGTTCAGGATCGCGTCTCTTCGCGACACATGGCTACATGTATCCATCGCCGGTTCGGGCGCTCTCTGCCAGTGGCCAGTGTAGCCATCCGCGTACCGTGGAGCAATAATGACGCGCGAGGAGGCGCACGAGGGGCAGCCCAGCGAGGCGACGGCCGCCGACGCGGCGCAGGTGCGCGAGGAGCTGGGCTTCGTCCCCAACAACCTGGTGCGCGTGGCCGCCTTCGTGGACGCGCGCGGGCGCGCCACGCGCAGCCGCGAGACGCCCGAGCAGCGGCCCGCCGTGCTGCTGCTCTACCCGCTGCGCAGCGCCGAGGACGCGTACAAGAAGAAGCAGCGCGCCAAGGTGGAGCCCTTCCCCACCATCTACTGGCTGGCGTCGGCCGCGCTCAAGGCGCGCGTGTCGGCGCTGGAGGACCAGCAGTACGTGCTGGCGCTGCAGCACCGGCTGGACGCCGACGACGCCGCCAAGCAGGTAGGACGCGCTGGGGCCGTTGCGGCCGGCAGGAGACTCAACTCACCTTGGACTTGCTGTGCGGACGCTGCAGAGCATGGCGCAGAGCCACCGCGAGTACGCGCAGCAGCGCTGGAACATGCTGACGCCGCACGACCTGGAGCTGGTCAAGAGTCGGCGCTGGGAGTTCTTCCTGCGCGACGTGGGCATCGCCGGCATCCGCGAGTTCACCAACGTCAAGTGTCTGCACACGCACTACGCGCACTACCTGGCCACGGGCAACAACCTCGTGGGCGAGTGGGTGCAGCAGCTGCTGGACGCCGAGGCGCGCTAGGCGGTAACGAACGGAAAACGATTCAAAGCCTCCTCTTCTTGTTGCGTCTGCCCTTGGGCGTCGGCTGCTAGCGGTAGCGACAGCCACGCCCTGTCGAGCCCTGAACTACACCGCGGACGAGAAACCTACCTACTGCGTCGGCCGGCAGCGAGCCGCCGCCGCCGCCTCAGCCGCTGCCGCAGCACTCGGACTTCTGCTGCGTCCGGTCCACGGCGGCGTCGATGGAGACGCGGCTGGCGCCCGACGCCTTGCGCATCTGGTGGTTGGAGTAGTCGAAGTTGCGCAGGATGGTCGTGGCCGTGAGCGCGAAGGCCTGCAGCAGTAGCAGCAGCAGCAGCAGCAGTGGGTCAGTCAGTTGCATGGCTCCGTCCACGCGCACGCCGCACCTGCTCCACGTTGAGCGCCGTCTTGGCCGAGGCCTCGATGAAGTAGAGCCCGTGCGCAACGGCCCAGGCGCGGCCCTCGTCCTCCGAGACCTCGCGCTCGCGCTCCGCCACGTCGCACTTCATGCCCACCACCATGACCTCCACCTCGTCGTTGTGGCAGTTCTGGTGGCACTCCTGCAGCCAGCGGCCTAGGTGCTCGAAGCTCTCGCGCCGACTCACGTCGTACACCAGCAGCGCGCCGTCCGCGCCGCGGTAGTAGCTGCGCGTGATGGACAGGAAGGTTTCCTGGCCGGCCGTGTCCCAGATCTCCAGCTTCACCTTGCGCCCGTCCACCTCCAGCAGCTTGGCGCCGAACTCGACGCCGATCGTGAGGTCGTGGATGGGCTGGAAGTGCTGCTCCGTGAACTGCAGCAGCAGCGACGACTTGCCCACCTCCGAGTCGCCGATGATGATGTACTTGAGCGTCACGAACACCATGGCGCCGCGCCCTCTTCCTCGAGAAAATCTAATTGAAGCGGCGTATCCTGCGGCGGGACCAAATCACAAATTCGAGCTTCGAATTCTGGCCCTTCACACAAAACAGGACGTGCAATGCCGGCAAGGTAACGATGAAGTCAAACGCAATGCAAAACAAGGTTGCATTGGTATCGGTGGAAGCAACGTTTGGTAGCGTTGTGCCATTGATTCGACCGGGTTAACACACGAGATGTCCATACCATGGTAACTTTTTCCACTTGACCAAGATGCACCACTACGGATACTGTCCAGAAGCCTTGGAAGAGCAGCGTACTCGTTGTAGATGGCTCGCAAGTGCGCGTTTCTGCCCACGTCAAGGATGCCGTAGACTTCCATGGACGAGAGATTTTTGTCGAGTCACCAGTTGAAGTATTTAGTTTTGTATCTGTCGCTCGTCAGTAGTCTATCAAGGTTGGATGGGGTAATCCCTTTCCGTTCTTCCTCGTCAGAATCGACGATGCTCGCTGGTTCGTGGTGGGACCGCAGAAGTCTTTTGTCGGCAGTGCCAACGGATTGAACCTCGTTTGACTGCACAAGCATCGATGGGGTCGTCTGGTCAACCGAAGTCCCCTCCACGAGTGCGTCAGCTCTAGCGAATAGCGCGGCGGCCAACAGGATGTAGAAGAAGCGCATAGCTAGTGTGGTCTAGGACACTAGGGAGTGCGGTCTTGTGTGGTTTGGTGGAAATTGTGGAGTGGTGATCCGAATGGCCGGTCTGTCGGGTTAGCCTTCGTATCGACCACAGGGTGTGGCTATCCTTCTTTGGACATCAGTCGATTACATGGTCAAGATCATGCAGTACTTGCTGAGGATCACACATCGCCGTTGTATCACAGATGGTGGCGCGACAAACATGAGCAAGTTATGAGTTTGATGTTGTATTATAACGCTGAATGACCGTGCACGACTCCTTCCCCAAAACCCAACTGGCCATAGAAAGAAGCCTTTGGGATACGTGGAGCACAGGAGCATTTTATCTGCAAGTGATACTGTTTTATAGTCTCTGTGAAGCATCGAATACAATACTAGTATGGATATTCTAGGGAAGATGAAGGCTTGACGTCTCCACCAATTGCGATACCCATGAAAAAATCTGTCTGATAAGGACAGCTAGTCCTCTTTGACAAAACGTACCGTACGTATCATGATAAGAACCTATTATCATGAGAATGTTTACATTATTTTAAATCTTTACCAAATCAAAACAACATGACGACCATTATTTCCACATATGAATTGCACAATCGTGTGAAACAAGGCAAGATAGTAGAATCTTTTGTGTGAATTGTCTACAGTCGAGCGTGTGCTTGTGACTCATCCTAGTATTACTATCACAATTACATATACTACATGCAGGTACAGACAGTTATCTAAGGAACGATATCCTGGACTGTCCTGTGCTCCACAAATCTTGGCGTCCAATGTGGCAGGCGCGGAGCCAAGCCTTGGCGGTACGGTTAAACTGAGACTATTGCTGTTTGCGAAGGTACAAGATCTCCGATCATCCTGGAGAAGCCAGAAGCCAGAAGTGTTGCTGTTGTGGAGATGCATACAACCATATACTTTTAGATATAGCAATTTTTTAGATTATAACACAGTAACAGCGTAGCGCCAAACACGGAGAATGCGTGTGCCGCGTTTAATCACAATTGCAAGTTCACACCAAGTCACTTTCAGACGACCATGTTATCAATGCTATTCTCCATAGCTTGGATTTGAGGAACAAAACACAGAGGTCGTGACCACACCGGTATGCCAAATCTGGACTCCCCCTCATAGGTGCAAGCGAAAGCAAAAACTAGGGGCACTATTATTCTGTCTTCGAAACGGGATTCGTCCCGTCAGTAGTTCTAAGCCCGTCCACCGCACCTCCTCTCGTCTGGATACGACTAAATCCTCAGCCGCGGAAGCTGAGACCTCTAACACGAAAAATCATCGACTTGTATATATCCAAAATATGCGCATCCTTGCTTAAGTGAGAGACACATTACTACAATTCATTTTCTTTCCTTCAAATATGGACGGATGCTGGGAAAAAAGAAAGGAACACCCACGCTAGTACGAACGCAGAAACAAATCTGACGTACTAACTGAAGAACACGCTGAGCTGTGCTGGTACATACAATTGACGCACCACTACAAATAAAAAAGTGAACTTTTCGCTTGTCAATAGCGGTAACTTCTGTCTGGTTCAGAAAAAAAACAATAGTTTAACCAACCACTTCGAGAACGCTTCGTTTCAAAACCAAAACTTAGCTAATAGGAGGAGCACGTCCTGCAAGTGCCATGTCAGTTTCTTCGATGCATATCTTAAACTTCTAAAATGTTTCCACGAGCAAACGAGTGTGGCATCAGTAACAAATTCAACACGACTATATTTAACAGTTATAATAACTGAGATTGTGCGTCTTTACTGACAATATGTTGGATTCAGGATGGCCTGCCCTATTCAGGTCGCAGCACCGCTGCGGATACTGAAATCAGCAGGGCCCGTGATGCCAATCTGTTAAATCTACAAAAAAAATTATGAGCCGTCAACGGCCAACCTCTTCTCAGTACTCTGCACCCATATAGACTTACATCGGCCAGATCTTTATTGTTGTCGCGCTGCCTAATCCGTGGCAACAAACACACCATCTTTAAATTTGACAAAGGTGGAGTATCCCTAGTGAATATATATCACCTTGAGGAATCAGCAAAAAATGTTAGTAATAACAGAAGTTAGCAGCAACAGCAATTAACGTCGCAATAAAAGTGTTCGCGGAGTAACTGCTGATCAAGAGCCTAACTCCGCATTCCACATCAGCCTCTTCGACATGTATGTGCACGCACCAGCCAAACGCTTTAGTGGGCAAGTCTACTCGCTAAAAAGTTCGCCATCACTGCTGCAGCACTCTCTTCCTCGCGAAAACCGTATCTGCGGCCGGGAACAATTCGACGCAAATGCGTGGTTTCGAGTGTTCAGAAGTGATAGAAATTCCAGCAATGTAACGATGACGACAAACAGAAACAGAATCGATGCAAAACATTGTTGTATTCATCTGCACGTATCGGTGGAAGCAACGTTTGGTTGTGTTGCGGTACCATTGGTTCGACCGGGTTAGCAAACGAGATGTTCATACCATGGTAACTTCTTCCACTTGACCAAGTGAGACCGGGGTATCACTACGGATACTGTCCAGAAGCCTTGTGAAAAGCAGCGTACTCGTTGTAGATGGCTCGCAAGTGCGCGTTTTTGTTCACTTCAAGGATGTCGTAGACTTCCATGGACGAGAGATTTTTCTCAAGCCACCGGTTGAAGTATTTAGTTTTGTATCTGTCGCTCGTCAGCAGTTTATTTAGCCTGGATGGGTAATCCCTTTCCGTTCTTCCTCGTCAGAATCGACGATGCTCGCAGGTTCGTGGTGGGACCGCAGAAGTCTTTTGTCGGCAGTGCCAACGGATTGAACCTCGTTTGACTGCACAAGCATCGATGGGGTCGTCTGGTCAACCGAAGTCCCCTCCACGAGTGCGTCAGCTCTAGCGAATAGCGCGGCGGCCAACAGGATGTAGAAGAAGCGCATAGCTAGTGTGGTCTAGGACACTAGGGAGTGCGGTCTTGTGTGGTTTGGTGGAAATTGTGGAGTGGTGATCCGAATGGCCGGTCTGTCGGGTTAGCCTTCGTATCGACCACAGGGTGTGGCTATCCTTCTTTGGACATCAGTCGATTACATGGTCAAGATCATGCAGTACTTGCTGAGGATCACACATCGCCGTTGTATCACAGATGGTGGCGCGACAAACATGAGCAAGTTATGAGTTTGATGTTGTATTATAACGCTGAATGACCGTGCACGACTCCTTCCCCAAAACCCAACTGGCCATAGAAAGAAGCCTTTGGGATACGTGGAGCACAGGAGCATTTTATCTGCAAGTGATACTGTTTTATAGTCTCTGTGAAGCATCGAATACAATACTAGTATGGATATTCTAGGGAAGATGAAGGCTTGACGTCTCCACCAATTGCGATACCCATGAAAAAATCTGTCTGATAAGGACAGCTAGTCCTCTTTGACAAAACGTACCGTGATAACCTTTACGGTACGTTTTGAGAGGAACCACCTGTTCTTATCATTTACGGGACGCTCCGGCAGAGATAAGACGTGGCACAGTCCTTTGTTATCTATATGCAAGCATGAACATATTTTTGTTTCCACATTCAGCTCTTCATTCCCTTTCCATGCTAACATCTCACCATTTCATCAAGGCAAGGCAATGAAGAGCTGAGTGTGCAAATCATAAATGTTGCTATGTTACTGCGAACGAGGTGTGGCATCAGTAACAAATTCAACTTGACAAAACGTACCGTGATAACCTTTACGGTACGTTTTGAGAGGAACCACCTGTTCTTATCATTTACGGACGACTATATTTAACAGTTATAATAACTGAGATTGTGCGTCTTTACTGACAATATGTTGGATTCAGGATGGCCTGCCCTATTCAGGTCGCAGCACCGCTGCGGATACTGAAATCAGCAGGGCCCGTGATGCCAATCTGTTAAATCTACAAAAAAATTATGAGCCGTCAACGGCCAACCTCTTCTCAGTACTCTGCTCCCATATAAACTTACATCGGCCAGATCTTTATTGTTGTCGCGCTGCCTAATCCGTGGCAACAAACACACCATCTTTAAATTTGACAAAGGTGGAGTATCCCTAGTGAATATATATCACCTTGAGGAATCAGCAAAAAATGTTAGTAATAACAGAAGTTAGCAGCAACAGCAATTGACGTCGCAATAAAAGTGTTCGCGGAGTAACTGCTGATCAAGAGCCTAACTCCGCATTCCACATCAGCCTCTTCGACATGTATGTGCACGCACCAGCCAAACGCTTTAGTGGGCAAGTCTACTCGCTAAAAAGTTCGCCATCACTGCTGCAGCACTCTCTTCCTCGCGAAAACCGTATCTGCGGCCGGGAACAATTCGACGCAAATGCGTGGTTTCGAGTGTTCAGAAGTGATAGAAATTCCAGCAATGTAACGATGACGACAAACAGAAACAGAATCGATGCAAAACATTGTTGTATTCATCTGCACGTATCGGTGGAAGCAACGTTTGGTTGTGTTGCGGTACCATTGGTTCGACCGGGTTAGCAAACGAGATGTTCATACCATGGTAACTTCTTCCACTTGACCAAGTGAGATCGGGGTATCACTACGGATACTGTCCAGAAGCCTTGTGAAAAGCAGCGTACTCGTTGTAGATGGCTCGCAAGTGCGCGTTTTTGTTCACTTCAAGGATGTCGTAGACTTCCATGGACGAGAGATTTTTCTCAAGCCACCGGTTGAAGTATTTAGTTTTGTATCTGTCGCTCGTCAGCAGTTTATTTAGCCTGGATGGGTAAATCCCTTTCCGTTCTTCCTCGTCAGAATCGACGATGCTCGCTGGTTCGTGGTGGGACCGCAGAAGTCTTTTGTCGGCAGTGCCAACGGATTGAACCTCGTTTGACTGCACAAGCATCGATGGGGTCGTCTGGTCAACCGAAGTCCCCTCCACGAGTGCGTCAGCTCTAGCGAATAGCGCGGCGGCCAACAGGATGTAGAAGAAGCGCATAGCTAGTGTGGTCTAGGACACTAGGGAGTGCGGTCTTGTGTGGTTTGGTGGAAATTGTGGAGTGGTGATCCGAATGGCCGGTCTGTCGGGTTAGCCTTCGTATCGACCACAGGGTGTGGCTATCCTTCTTTGGACATCAGTCGATTACATGGTCAAGATCATGCAGTACTTGCTGAGGATCACACATCGCCGTTGTATCACAGATGGTGGCGCGACAAACATGAGCAAGTTATGAGTTTGATGTTGTATTATAACGCTGAATGACCGTGCACGACTCCTTCCCCAAAACCCAACTGGCCATAGAAAGAAGCCTTTGGGATACGTGGAGCACAGGAGCATTTTATCTGCAAGTGATACTGTTTTATAGTCTCTGTGAAGCATCGAATACAATACTAGTATGGATATTCTAGGGAAGATGAAGGCTTGACGTCTCCACCAATTGCGATACCCATGAAAAAATCTGTCTGATAAGGACAGCTAGTCCTCTTTGACAAAACGTACCGTGATAACCTTTACGGTACGTTTTGAGAGGAACCACCTGTTCTTATCATTTACGGGACGCTCCGGCAGAGATAAGACGTGGCACAGTCCTTTGTTATCTATATGCAAGCATGAACATATTTTTGTTTCCACATTCAGCTCTTCATTCCCTTTCCATGCTAACATCTCACCATTTCATCAAGGCAAGGCAATGAAGAGCTGAGTGTGCAAATCATAAATGTTGCTATGTTACTGCGAACGAGGTGTGGCATCAGTAACAAATTCAACTTGACAAAACGTACCGTGATAACCTTTACGGTACGTTTTGAGAGGAACCACCTGTTCTTATCATTTACGGACGACTATATTTAACAGTTATAATAACTGAGATTGTGCGTCTTTACTGACAATATGTTGGATTCAGGATGGCCTGCCCTATTCAGGTCGCAGCACCGCTGCGGATACTGAAATCAGCAGGGCCCGTAATGCCAATCTGTTAAATCTACAAAAAAAATTATGAGCCGTCAACGGCCAACCTCTTCTCAGTACTCTGCTCCCATATAAACTTACATCGGCCAGATCTTTATTGTTGTCGCGCTGCCTAATCCGTGGCAACAAACACACCATCTTTAAATTTGACAAAGGTGGAGTATCCCTAGTGAATATATATCACCTTGAGGAATCAGCAAAAAATGTTAGTAATAACAGAAGTTAGCAGCAACAGCAATTGACGTCGCAATAAAAGTGTTCGCGGAGTAACTGCTGATCAAGAGCCTAACTCCGCATTCCACATCAGCCTCTTCGACATGTATGTGCACGCACCAGCCAAACGCTTTAGTGGGCAAGTCTACTCGCTAAAAAGTTCGCCATCACTGCTGCAGCACTCTCTTCCTCGCGAAAACCGTATCTGCGGCCGGGAACAATTCGACGCAAATGCGTGGTTTCGAGTGTTCAGAAGTGATAGAAATTCCAGCAATGTAACGATGACGACAAACAGAAACAGAATCGATGCAAAACATTGTTGTATTCATCTGCACGTATCGGTGGAAGCAACGTTTGGTTGTGTTGCGGTACCATTGGTTCGACCGGGTTAGCAAACGAGATGTTCATACCATGGTAACTTCTTCCACTTGACCAAGTGAGACCGGGGTATCACTACGGATACTGTCCAGAAGCCTTGTGAAAGCAGCGAACTCGTTGTAGATGGCTCGCAAGTGCGCGTTTTTGTTCACTTCAAGGATGTCGTAGACTTCCATGGACGAGAGATTTTTCTTAAGCCACCGGTTGAAGTATTTAGTTTTGTATCTGTCGCTCGTCAGCAGTTTATTTAGCCTGGATGGGTAATCCCTTTCCGTTCTTCCTCGTCAGAATCGACGATGCTCGCAGGTTCGTGATGGGACCGCAGAAGTCTTTTGTCAGCTGTGCGAACGGATTGAACCTCGTTTGACTGCAGAAGCGTTGATGGAGGCGTCCGGTTAACAGGAGTACTCGAGGCGATCATACCGCTGCTGGTCAATAGAACGGCAGCCACCAAGACGGAGAAGACACGCATCGCGGATGTGGTCTCGAGCTGCTAAGTACAGCGGCGCAAATTGCGGAATGAGTCTCCAATGGTAAATTCTTGGTAGCGTTCCCCAACAGCCAAGGCATCGTAAGTTTTATTTTCTCGGAGATTGTATGGACATCTGAGTCGTTGACTCAGCGCATTTTACACGGCTACGAAACTACGACACTGCGGTGGCCAAGATCACACATCGCTCTCATATCGCAAATAAGAGGCATCTACACAAGGTATTGGTGTTTCTACTTGCAGTGGCAGTTTTCGAGCTAAGCTATTGCTGACACTTTGCTATTGCTTAAGACAAAGCATGCTATTTGAGGAATTTGCTGTTGCCCGACTTACAAGCACAACCCCTCCTACATTTTGCCAGGGATTCAACCTCGCTTGCGACTCTGAGCTGCCCCGTGTCGATGTTGTACACTTGCGTTGTCGTAACTAGCGACTTGTGACGAAGATCTGGATCACCATCGTAGGAGCGTGCCTAAACTTTATGATGAATTGTATTGTGGCTATCCGAGAATGTACTAATCAGCAGCACACATCAGTCGGATTCCATTTGCCTCCATCGGCAGTGTACTTTTCAGCAACACAATCGTCATTGTGCACGAACGTCAACGAACGTCAATATTCGTCGCTCAAATGTTGTATTACGTGCATATTGTCTGTGGCTCCAGTGATAGGTGGCAGCCTCACTGCTTGGCGTTGACCTCGATGGTGTAGTCGTAGTCGATCGTGGGGATGACCGACTGGATGAACTTGAGGAACAGGAACACGTACTGGTCACTGCGGATCTCGTTGGCCACCTGCTCCTCCGTCTCCGCCTCCCCGGGTTTGCGCGCCTTGAGGTTGGCGATGATGCGCTTCATGACGGCGCCGTGCTGGCACGGGTGGATGGACGCGTGCACGAGCGAGCTGCGGTGCGGGTGCGGCTCCATGGTCACGGTGCGGTTGGCGTAGTCCTGCATGATGTCCTCGAACATCTGGTCGCCGCTGAGCGGCGCGTTGCGCTCGTCGTAGCCGAAGAGCCACACGCGCGGCGTCTGGTAGTACTTATCGTACGTGATGGACAGGTCGTACGTGCGCGTGCGCAGGATGGCGTCGTCGGCGTCGTCGGGCTCGCTGGCCACGAGGTATCCGGCGGCGGCGGGGGCCAGGGCCGCCTCGTCGTCCTGCACGAGGTTGTCCTCCTCCTCGTAGGAGCTGAGGTCCCGGAGCTCCGGCTCCGCGGCCGCGGGGCCGTCCAGGAAGTGCTCGTCCACGATGGCGCCGAGGATGCCGCCGCCGGCGGCCGGCGCGGCCTGCTGGGGTCTGTCGGCCAGCGACAAGTCGCCCAGCTCGTCGCTGAGGTCGGTGACGGCGGCGGCGCCGTCCGCGGCGTAGGAGGCGGCGGCCACCCAGCCGTCCTCGCCGTCCACGGCCTCCTCGGCCTGGTAGCCCTGCTCCAGCGCCGTGACGCGGCGGCGACACGGCACGTTACGCGTCACGAGGAACTGCTTGTCGGCCGGCAGGTAGGCGCGGCGCAGCGCCGGCTCGCCGCTCTCCCAGCGCCACGTCGGGCACTTGTACACCAGCAGGTCGCCCGCGCGCACGAACTCCTCGGGCGTCAGCAGCCCCTTGCTCTCGAACTGCGACTCGGTCAGCACCGGCGTCAGGTACTCGCGCACGCCATGGAACAGGCTCTGCATGGCGGCTTCTTGCAACTGTTCTTCACGTTGGTCAATCAGAAAAAGCAAGAGAAAAGCATCGCCTCGCAGATGGCTACATTGAGAGAAGCTAGAGAAGATCTTTATAGCTTGGATCCTTAAAAGATCTGGGCCCACCTTATTAAGGTTGGGCCACAAAAGGGAGAACAGTTCTTGTTCTTTCCAAGAAGAAGACATCGGGTGAAGAGACGGTTTTCACTGCGTGAGTGAAGGGCGGCGCAAGTGCGGTGTGAACGACGTACTGTTCAAGCCACACGGTCCACACCAAGGCGATGCTCGGATCGCGGCCCTTGCATGAAAGCTGCTGTGCAGCATTGCCAAGCGGGATCGGCCACGGTGACTTCATGGCCAGTCTCCGTTGTTAGTGCATCGTTCTGCGCACGCCACGTCCTCTCCGAGTTTGGTAAGGAGCCCAGGCGTCAAGCACGGCGATCCAAAGACGGCAGGACCAGGCAAGACACGTTCTGGACGGGCTGCGGGCCCTCCTCCATGCCCTCTGCCCTATGTCAATTGGCATTTACCGCTCCGTTTCATTACCTGCTGGACGTTTTCTCGTTATTTTCCAACTGCGTCACGAATCTCAGAAACGAGAACAGTTCTCTTCTTCTACCTCGTCGTGGGGAAGAACGACAACAAACTCTTAAGCACCCGTACAGACGATGATCAGGCGCGTTGGCATTGCGCGCGTCGCGCAGGACGCGGGCCACCTACCGATCAGTCGTCGCAGACCGCGGCGCAGATTACGAAAAGCGGGCGCTGTGCGCGAAATCGCCGGCCCGCGTACTACCCGCCGGCCGCCGCGCCGCAGCTCATTGTCCTATGCTCCTGCCGCTGCGCCGCCTCATGAGCTTCACCGTGCAGAGCTTCGAGACGCCGCTGGGCGCCGAGCAGGTGCGCGTGCAGCTGTCCGCGCGCTTCGCCCGCCGCGCGCACCCGGACGCGGCCGTGGAGCGGCAGTGCGCGGCCGCGTGGGCGGCGCTGCAGCGCGACTCGCCGCGCGTGTTCAACGCCAGCAAGTTCCGCCTCGCCGCAGTGCGCGAGCGGCGCGCCGAGCCGCGGCTGCTGCTGGACTGGGGGCTCACGGACTACGCCACGCACGTGGGGACGTGCTGCTCGGCGCAGGCCCCGCGGCTGCGCGCGGACGGCGCGCGCCTGCACGCGGACGCGACGGCCTTCCTGTCGCGCAAGGTGGGCGTGGCGGCGGCGCTGGAGACGCGCGACGGCCGCCTCGCGCTCATCCAGCGCAGCCGCGGCGTGGGGCTGTACCAGGACCTGCTGGACACGCCGGGCGGCCACCCGGAGCCGGCGCGCGTGGGGCTCACGGCCGACGCGCTGCAGGCGCTGGAGGCGCCCGGCCACGAGGCGGCGCGCGCGCAGGCGGAGGAGGCGGCGCGCGACGAGTTCTTCCGCTCCATCGCCGCCGAAGTGCACGAGGAGGTGAACGTGGCGCCGCAGCTGCAGCAGCCGCCGCGCCTGCTGGGCGTCGTGCTGCAGACCGAGGCTTGCACGCCCAGCTTCTGTAGGTGGCGACGCGAAGGGAGAGGACGGGCTAAGACTGACGAGGGTGTGTGTGTGTCCAGCGTTCCACGTGAAGACGCAGTGCTCGGCGGACGAGCTCATGGAGCTGTATCGCGCCGGCCCCGAGGACAAGTTCGAGTCCGTCAAGCTCGAGCTGCTGTCGGCCGAGAGTCTGCTGGCGGAAGGATCCACGACGCTGTATGTGCTTGCTGTGGCTGTTGGTCTGTTGGAGGCGGTGCTGACTTTGTTGGCGACCTTGCTGCAGGGACGAGCTGAAGCTCACGCCGTCGGCCAAGGGGACGCTGCAGCTCTGGAAGCAGCACACGCTGAGTGCGAGGAAGCAGTAGAGTCGACTAACCGCTGCAGGTCAAATAGCAGGCTGATGTTTGTTCAAGAGTTTACTGTTATGGTTTGCCTGATGAAGTGCAAGGACAACTACGTTTGATGAATACAATTTGACTACACGATATCCATGATGAGGGCGACACCGGCGAGGACCCAACGCGCAGGCGGCGACTTGGACTTGAGCTGCGCTGAGAACACGTAGGTCGGTCCGCGGAACTCGGTCTTGTAGCACGGACACACGTACGACCCCTTGACGTCCAGCTTGTCGGCGGCCACAGCCTTGCAGTTGATGACAGGCATGGGCGAGAACATCTCTTTCGGGTGAGACCGATCCACCGTGTTGTTCTGGATGTCCCAACGCGCGCCCATGAGGTACAGCCCGTGGATGTAGGCTCCGTCGCGCGATGGAGCGTCGACTTCGCCGTTGCGGCGCTTAAGCACATCGGTCTGGATCACGAGCTTGTCGAGTTCCCACTGGTTCTTCTGGGCCGTGACCTGCATGATAGCCGTCAGGAACGACTGCGGGTTGATCATGCCTGAGAGCCACGTGACGCGCGGGATATCTGCAGGGTTCTGAGTCCACTCCTCAAGCTGCTGCAGTCGAGCCTCGAGGTTCGTCAGCCACGATCCAAGCGGACGCAGCGACGGGAAGGCCAGCTTCTCCCAAGACTTTGGCACACGATCCAGGAACAGCGACTCCTGCACGGCCTCCATGGCATCTGACATGGTAAGCTCACCAGCGAAACCCAACGACAACTCGTTCAGTGAGCGCACAACTTCTGCCAGCAACCCGTTCATTGCTTCGCACTCCTGGATGAACACATTTTGGTACGGCCCCATTTCTTCGAGGTTTCGTGCAATTTCATCGCATTCAAACTTCTTCTCACCAATGCGAGAGAGAACCATCTCCAGACCCTGCTTCGCTAGCTCTAGCGGGCTCATGGCCGCATCACCAGCTGCAGCATCTCGAGGCTGTAGCTCCATCAGCGTGCGGAACAGGTTCTCGGACTGCGTTGTACGGAAATCAATTTCAGCGTTCGGGTGCAGTCCAAATGCTAACGGTGAGTCCGTCTTGAGCTCCGTTTCGATGTGCTCCAGGTACTTGTCGTACGACGACGGCGCGAGGCACATGAACGACGGGCCCTTTTCATCGCCGACGAACGGGAACATTTCCATCTCATCCAGCAGTTCGTCACGCATGTAGAAATCCAGGTACGTGTTGGCGAGCAATCGATCAAAGTCATTCACGATGTGACCGCCGTACATGATCTCGCCGAAGATGTAGCGCAGATCAGCCCAAGGAATCTTGCCACCTGCCGAACTTTCGAGGTAGTTTTGCAAGCAGATAGCCGAGTCACGAAGATCACCAAGAGAGAAGGGATACATCATGTTGAAGCCCAGAGGACCGTACATCTTGCGCTCCATCAGCACGGCGTGGAAGTGGCAAAGCCCGAAGAGAATGGACTTGACCTTGCCCTCGGCCTCCTCGATGTACTCCTTCGGGAAGCTCACAAAAGCCCGCTTCAAGTTGGCCTTCAATCCAGACGGAGGCTCGTTCGTCAGCTTAATGCATCGGTTAAGCACACCGATGGGAATGGAGTTCGAGGGATCTGATGTTAGGAACAACCTAAAGTTCTTGTGCGAACCTTCTAGTGCAAACTCGTCCAGCTTCTTTTCCAGCGCTAGCAGCCAGCGTGGCATCAGGTGAATGTTGTTGAGGATGACCCAGTGGCCATTGCGGTGAGCAACTTCAAGGCGATCCATAGCGTACACGTCCTGACCCTGACCCATGGAAACGTTGTGGTAGCTCACACCTCGTTCAAAGCCGTACTTCACGCTCAGCTTGTCGACGCCAGCCACCACATCAGCTCCTGGTGATAGGATAAAGTACAGAGGCGTCGTCGGTGTCGAATCCAAGTACGAGTTGTCCATGACTTGCAACGCATTCAGCGCTGAGTCGCAGTCGCAGTAGTTGCTTCCGTTGGGCAGAACTTGACGTACGAACTCATTTACAGCCACCGTCATTCGATCTGGACGTAAGCAGCGGACGACAAGGAGCTTTAAGAACGGCGTGCGATCGAGGCCTGCCCAGTCCAGGGGTAGCTTCTCGGACTCGGGTGTCACGTGGTTGTACCATTCACGGAAGCGCGAGGACGCCTCTTTCAGGTCCTGCGGCATCTTCTGGAACTCCTCGAGCTGTGCCAGCATGTTAATGGCGCTCCATTGAGCTGGTGGCAGCCAGTCGATGGGGTTTGCTTCTTCTTCGCCACCACCTGCTGCTGCTTTCTTCGGCCCACGCAGCAAAAACTGCATGTAGGCTTCCTGCACTCGCACATCTTCACCCAAAATGCCACGACGCATGAGATTGAATGTGAGCTGCGAAAGGAAAATAAGCTTGTGCGCCTCAAAGAGGCCTCGCGACACCCATGTGTATATCGTAATTCGCAACGATTCACGGAGGTTCAGCACACGCTCACTTTGTTTGTCGCTCTGTGGTGCTCGATCAATCGAGTTGTAGAAGAACGTGATGAATGAGTCAAGACTGTAGCGGTACATGTGATCGATGGCACTCAGCGTTGTAAGCAGGAAGTAAAGCATAGCACCTTCAGCTGCTACTGGGCGATAGAGCTCGCGCGTGTTGTTGATAACAATCTCTGTTTCCTGGTTCTTCTTGACAGAGATCGAGATATCCGTCGCCTTCTTCTTCGTCTCCTCAAGACTTTCGATTAGAGGCACATCGCTTAGGATATCGTCTGGAGCGTTCGCGAGACGCTCAAGCAGCTGATCCTCTAGCTCCACAAGGTCGATCTTAAATTTCTGGAATGCTAATACAAGCTCTTGCTTTCGAGCTTCCAGCTCTGGCTGTTCCTTCTTGACCACCTTCTCCAGCAACTGGTCTTCCAAACCACTTTCCGTGGCAATGAAGTTGATTAGCGTACATTGCGCTGCGATTTCGGGCTTGTAGTGTGGGTTTGACAGTTTTGTCTGCAGGTACATGAAGAAGTTCGGGTCGTACTGCACTTCCTCGCCGGCTAGCTTCAGGAAGAGGTTCGACCCCTTCTTGTACACAGCTCGGCCAAGAACCGGGTCTAAAGTAGCATCAATCTCCTCGCCAATATTTTCAATGATCAGCACATGGCCATTCACGATAGCCGTCTCCGTCTTGCGTAGCCACTGGTTCTGGCTCAATTGCAACACTACCAGGCCACGATCTTTTTCCTTCTCACGCAGCCACTTAATACCCTGTAGCTGCGGATCAATCACTAGGGGCCAGCGTTTGCAACTCGTGATAATAGCACCATTCTCGATCGAAATGCGATCTGCTGGTAGACCTTCGCTCATCATTTTGGCGTTCTTGCCTTCCGTCGTCAGCATTGACAAAGGATCAATACCCTCCGTGATAGGAATGCCCTTGGCGACAAGGTCCGGGAACCACGTTTGCTGCCACAACTCTTTACGAACTGCCTGGTCGAAAGCACCAATGTAGGATACAAAGGCAGCGGCAAGCAGCGAGTTACCAACAACCATAACACCCGAGTTTTTGAGCTGCTCGATCTCAATACCCCAACGCTCATTTTCGCTTGCTAGACCGTTAACAAGTTTGCCAGCTAGGAGCAATCGGTTTTCGCAAGACTCTTTCATCTCCTCCACCTTAAGCTTCTCCTCCGTAGCTTGACGCAATGTATTTTCAAGTGCTTCAAGTCGCTTTTGCACCTCCGCCACTTGACCCATTGCACGAGCAAGCTGCTCCTCGGCTTCCTCTTTCTTCTTCTTGGATGCCTCGAGCGAGTCCATCAGAGGCTTTACGCGCACGTAGATACGGTTAAACGTGTAGATGTTGACCACCCATGAGCAAATATTAGCTGCTGCAGAACTCTTGGAGGCCATCTTCTCAGCAGTAAACTCCGGATCGGCGATCAAGGGCTCTATACGAGCAATATCCGCCTCGGGGATATCTTCACCCTTAAAGTCTTTCAAAGCATCTAGGAACGCACCAGCGTTATTCATCATCTTCTTGGCGCGATCCCACTTGTGGTTCTTGTACTCCTTCTCAACCAAGATGAGGCAAGCCTTCGTGACATTGTCCACACCTGCAGGCGGCTTCGGCAGACTCTTCAGCTCAGTGATGGCAGGCTTTGACAAACAATCGACAGCAGCAGCTGCAGCATCCATTGCAGGCTTGGCCTGACTCAATTCTTTTTCTGCCTCGGCAGCAAGCTCTGCTGCTGCAGCACTGGCAGCTTCGGCCTTAAGTTTTTCCTTGTTAGCGTTCTCCTGCTGCACCTCTGCCCCAGCCTTCTCTCGTCCCATTTGCTCCAGTAACTGGTCCGTCGAGGCTTGTTTCTCAGCGACCTTGACCATCGTGTGCTTCAGATCGACCTGCAGCTCAGCGACATCTGCTGATGTCTTTCGCAAAGTTGAAAGTCCATCGTCCAGACGAGAGATTTGGCGCTGGATGTCCTCCTTGCGCTGCTTCAGCAGGATCTCGTAGAAACTGATGAGCTCTAGGAAACTCTTCGGCGTGACATAGTTGTATCGCCGTTGAGTCTCGAAGTAGTTCTTACTCATGTCCGTCACGGAGATGTGAACGTCGGCCATGTGATTCGCGAGATTGCGTTGTAACGCAGCGTCGCCGACGTCCTCGAATTTCTCCAGGAAGCTGGATGCAACACGCACCAAGGCATCACGTGGCCACGGGTGGAACCAGTCAATGACTGTGCAGTTCACAAGACCAGGGAAGCGACGAGCACGAACCCGGAAGACAGCACCGACGGGTGAGAAGCACATCACGACACGGAAGTTGAGACGAATCCTTAACAACAAAAAGTCCATGAGCGCGTCCATCGCATCGGGAATACCGTTTGCCTTTGCTTCACTGCGTAACGCGCCAAGTAGTCCGTCCAGATCTTCTTTCGGGAAGAGATCCGGGATCCATCCAGACGAAAGCATATCGTTAATGTACACCAGGAACCTCTCGTTCACAATCTGCGAGTCAGTAATGAGGAACACGAGCGGCAGACCCTGCACACCAGCGATCTTAAACATCTCGGCCAGACTCTCCTTCAGATCTTCAATACGGAAATTCGAGGTGACCGACAACTGGCGCACATCAAAGCCGCAGATATGTGATGCAAGACGCGATAGTGATTGTTTGCCACTTCCACCAACACCAATGAGCATCGCATTACCGCCTGGGTTTCCGATAATACGGCAAATACGAGTCACATGCTCCATAGCGTTGTCGAACAGCTCCAAGTTCATCATGGAGTACTTAGAGTTGTAATCATCGAGCTGCTCCACTAGCACCTTATTTAATGCTTTCATCGAAGCTACAGGCATATACACGCTGTCTGCACCAGCCACTGGAGTTGCGAACGTCGTGAAAATATTCACTGGCACTGGAGCGCTGTCTTCTGTGCCTGGGGCTGGAGGAGGTTGATCGTTGAACAGCGCGGCCTGGTCGAAGTCCGGCATTGTTTTCTTAGTCACCTCACGAATACGGTCACCAAACTTCAAAATATCTTCATCATTGATAAGACGATCGCAGAACACTCGAGTGGACTCGTGCACCCACAACCGTGCGAATGAATAGGCAGTGGGGAAGAACTCGCCCTTGGAGCGCGTAAGACCCTGAAAAATATTGGACAGTTCACGCATATTCCAATTGTAGACAAACTTCGTGGCACTAGGGAGGAATCGGTTGACCATCTCTTCGTGAAGCAAGATCGACACGTTGACGATGTTCTCACAGATTGCCACCACAGGTGAGCCAAAACCTGCGTTTTGCATGTGCCCCTTTAAGATGGAGTTGTAGATGGTTTTGAGGTCCTCACGGCCAGGCATCATGCATGCAAACAAAGCATAGTGTCGCTGCAAACGCTCATCAATAATGAAAGAACCAGCCGTCGGGTTCATAGCCGACAAGTACTGCACATCCACAATTTCCTTACGGAATCCGAGATCGACTCGGTCAAAGAATGTCCTGTAGTCCATGTGCTGGCGTAGTAGGGCCAAGGAGTTCTGCGTGCCATACGTCTCAATGTAAGGTAGGTTCAAGTCATCGATGAAGTAGATGAGCTTCTTCGTTGCAGGAGGGCCAAACATGCGGCCGGAGCGCTTATCAATGACCGACTCGAGCTGTTGCTGCAACTTGGCCGAATCAGTATAATAGTTCATGTTGATAGTAGAAAACAGCATATCCTCGTCAAGATCGCGCAGGAAGTTCTTGAGGATTGTCGTCTTACCAGTACCACTACCTCCAACAAGCATTGCTGGTCTCTGGCGAGCCACAAGAGTTTCGACGAGGAAGCGAATGCGCACCGAGTCGTTCGTGCTAATCACAATCGAGTTGAATGGCGTATCAGCTGGGCCATTACCGATAGATCCAGGCGTATATTTTGGCACTTTCGTGCTCCAACTCTCAAACTCGCCTGATTCCAGGTTGTAAAAGTAGTCGAAACACAAGCCCTCCTTCGGGTATTTGATGTTCGTGAATGTTGAGCACCAGAGCTCGTGAAAGTTTTTGCGGTAATCGATACTTTTATCAACGATGAGAGGGCCACCAAATGCCCACGTTGCGCAGAAGACGAAAATCGATTCGATCACTTCCGGGTTCTTCTTTTCCATCGGAATGTTGCCCAGAAGGCCCTCAAGCAGATAGCAGATTGTCGATACCTGGTTGATTAGACGCACAGGTGCTACTTGCTTGTAGCCCTTCCGCATGAGATCGTAGATAGGATCCACGTATTTGTCAAACAGACCAGGCAGATATGTGCGTTCGACCTCTTCCTCGCGCTTAGCCACCCACGATTCCATGAATGGCCGCCAGCCAATATCAATTTCGTTGATGAACAGAATACCTGCTCGAGAAACAGTAGCAGGGGTGGCGTTCTTGAGCGAATTGATTTCGAAGACCATACGCATTGCACTACTCAGCGGGATACGCTCGTTTGATACCAGCGTAAGCACCTTATTATCATCCATGACAGTGTTCATGGACTCAATCCACACTGCATCAATATCACCATCAAGCACCACCCACTTGTATGTTTGACTTTCGTAGAAGCCCTGTTCCGAGTAGTTCTTAGCCATACCGCGCATAATGATAGACAGCACGCCGTCTTTCCAGTCCTTCGACAGTGTCATGTAACCATACAGCTCGTCGGATGTGACGGCCTTCGGGTTGAGTGTCTCGTACACACAAATCTTCTTCTCCTTACCTAGGTTCCAGCATTTAGCGAGAGCTTGCCATGTCGTGGTTTTCGCACAGCCTGCAGGACCGAGCAGCATGACTGAGTGTCGGACATCGATAAGCTCTTGCAGCTGGCAGATCTTCAGGATGAATGAGTCGTCATGCTGTAAGTTGTTAGCTTTGCATACCGTCACAGCCTTCTCTCGCAATTCAATGTTGACTTTCGGAGCCACTTCAACGCCAATGAAAAGATCGTTGATAAGACGAAGGAAGATAGGTGTGTCGTGGTGAGGGATTTTCGGTGTGTTAAAATCACGAAGAGCGCGCATCAGCACCTTGTCTTCCTCGACGTCGGGCTCAGCTCTCTTCAGGATACCTGCGACCCGAAGCACCGATTTCACAGCACGAAGACCCCAGTCGTAGTGGAACTGCTTGGAAAGCAGCTCACCGCTGAGCTCGTACAAAGTCACAAACTTGATGGCGAGTGTACGAGCCTGCTGGAATCCTTCGGACATTAGCATGTTCTCACAAATAGGTTTCAAGTCCGGTCGGATCATAGCGCACGAACGGAACAGCACCTTCAGGTTTTCAGGTAGCTCAGTGCGACCGGCGTAACCGGGGTTCATCGTGATGAAGAAACCGCACGTCGGAATGAGAGTGATCCGATCCGAAGCTCCCATGAACTCGAATTCGCCTACAACTACAGGCGGTGTGCCTGCCGGCAGCGATTGGTACTTCGCTTCTCGGTTGGCCGGAACAGCGTTAAACACAATCGCATCCTGGATGCATTTCACCTGCGTCGCAACCACACTCAACACTTCGATGTTGATTCTGTTGAACTCATCGAAGCAGCCCCAGGTTCCGGTTTGGCACAAGCCACGGAAGATATCGGCCATGGTCTGGTAGTTCATTTGGTCTGAGCAGTTAAACACGTAACAACACAGGGCCATAGCGCGAGCCAAATCCTTCGTTGTTTCTGTCTTTCCGGTACCAGCAGGTCCAGCAGGAGCACCTCCCAAGAACAATCTTAGAGCCATGGTGAGAGTAATGTAGCATCGATCCGTTAGAGGTGTAATCACGAGGCGACCAGTGTTGCCAATCCATTCGTACGAGTACTTCGAGCGGAAATCTGTAATACGGATATCTACATCATAATTCTCCTGGCGCCAAATGAAGCGGAGCTGCTGCTGCCACATGAAACTAAGAGGGCCTTCAACCTTTTCATCAACAAGCTTTTTCACGACATCACGCGAGTGTACATCAAGGGTAATAAGAGCGATAATCTTGCAGCGATCCGGGCTAGACAGGTTTCCTAGCACGAGATTAATAAGCTGCTCTAATCGCTGGTTACACACAGTCAGGTATCTCTTCACTGAGTCTTCCTGGCCATTCTCAAACTCCTCCAGAGCCATTTCTGTCTCCTCTGTCCAGTAGATCTGCGTTGAATTGAGGACAACCTGAGCGGGGTAGTCAAACAGCCACTGGTGCCGAGGTTTTTCCACGTCCCAGTTAGCCGCTGTTTCAATCGAGTCGTGCATCTCCTTGCGAAGGCAGAACCGCATAGCCTCTGTCAGCTCATTCAGCCAGCTTTCAACGGCACCTGCCATGACGAATATCTTAGGCAGCCTCACAGATTCACCGTCCTTGGCGACCATTGTATGAGCCGTGTTCGGGGAGTCATCTTCAAAGATGAGGTTGCACAATGAATCGTAGCAATCGCCCAGGAACGGCATGATCTTCTTCGGGTTGTTACCGTTTGATAGAATCTCCAGCAGCGCGACATTCGACACGAAGTAGAATCGAGGGAAAATCTTTTTCTTCTTGTCGAGATATTCGTTAAGAGATTTCTGGCATTTCTCCAACATAGCGGTCATCTCCTTCAGTGACTCAAGACGGTTGTCCACAGAGCATGCCAACACGACGTTAGGCTCCATCACTGCATTCTTCATTAGATCCTTAAAGTTTGAGTCAATGGATTCGAATGTCCGAGTATCATCAGGAAGCTGGTTACGGATATCAGGCGAGCTTAAGAAAATACTTTCCAGTGAAGCCCACTGCTTCGAGACAGATACCCATTCCTTCAGCACTTCCTCCACGTGGCCTAAAGTTTTTTGTGACGCTAGCACACGGTCCTTGAAGAACTCAACGAACTTGCCCATGCCAATCATAGTCTGAAGCTCGAGCTGGTTACTCTCAAGTGACTCTACAACCTCCTCCGAGGGCTTGACAACAAATGTCCCTGAATCCTTGTGAGGTACGTACTCGAGAGTTAGTCGCTGCCATAATTCCTCGATCATCTTCAGCTTCTTCTCGATCTTCTGCTCTTTGTTAGCTGTCTCGACAATTTCACCCACGTCATCCACGTGCTGGTGAAGGCTGAGCTTCAGGAGGTCAGCCAAGCAGAATTTCGGATCCTTAGGCTCAATCGCCTTGACATGGCATATGGTAGATAGTGCCTTCCAGTGTCGATCTTGCATTGCCTCCGAGTGAAGATCATTGATAAGCGGCAGGACAGTAGACATATTCTTCACGAGCTGTTCTGTGTCCTTGTAAACTTGCCATCCCTTGATAATCTGGTGCTCTGTTGCCTCCATCTTCAGCTGTTTCATGAAAGCACGAGTGTATCCCTCAAAGGTGTCTGTCTGGATGCTGGCCCACAGCGTACTCTTCCAGTCATCAAACGTAGCCAGCACGAGATCCTTCAGGTCCCAGCATTTCTTCAGCTGCTGCAGCTCGTACAGAGTATCTGTCGTCTCCTGGTACTTGGAGACCTGGAGCTCAAATAGCTCTTCGAGTTCATTGAATTCCCGAGCCTGCTGCATCTTCTTGTGCAGTGCCGAAGCAAAGTTGTTCATCTGCGCATAAGCATCATTTGGTGTGCCTTGGAAGCTGAATGGAGCAGTCGTTCGGAACTCATTGCGGAATTTACGCATATCCAAGAAGAATGACTCCAGCTCCTCCTTGATGGACTCCACCTCGGCCATTTGCAATGGCATGATTTCCTCCTTCTTTTTGAACGTCTTGTTAACAATGGCTTCCCACTGCATCGGAGCAGCCTCCAGATAGTCTTGGACGGCATGATCGCCAATCTTTGTGTCCTCCACGTTGATACCGTGCAGCTTCAGCAAGTGAACCGCTTCCCGCAACGGATCGAAGAGCTCATTTGTAGCGTCCATCTGCTTGCGGACGTCGCGAATGTGCGTCATGACGCGCTTCAGGGCATCCTTATTCTTGTCTACGACTTGTTCCTCGAGGCCTTTAATGACAGCCTCCATGAAGTCGTGCAAGCCCGAAAGTTTGTTGACTACATGTTGGTGCAGGTATGTCGTGTACTGATAGATCCACTTGCTAACCCATGTAAGCATGGCTGTCTTGATGGGTTGGGAGTTTACACGCAACCAACCGATGTCCGTGGGTGTCGTCAGGTTTTCGATTTCGCTGGCAACCTGCTCGTACTTCGTGATCTCTGCGTTAAACTTCTCCAAGTCAAGCATGTCGGCACCTCCATTAGCTCCTGGCACTGTGGCCGTAGCTAGGAAAGTCTGGAAATGAGCTGTCATGTCTGATTCCCACAGGTAGCCGTAGCCATCATATTTCTTTTTGAAAGCTGCTAGCATAGCTTCATTCTCTTCTTGGTACTCACTGATGGTAGCCAGCATCATTGAAATCGTCATATCCGAGTGCATTTCCTTCAGGTATGAGCCACCGCCGTCCGAGTCCAAGCGCTTTACGGCAGTCGCCACGTTAAAAAACGAGTTGATCCACATTTGAATTGTATCACTCAGGCCTTTGCCATGGTTCTCTCCGATGCTTGGATTGAACTGAACACGATTTGCGATCAGGTCTAGCTTAATTTCCAACATTGGTAAGCGGTTCTGACTGTCTTTGCTTGATTTTGATTTCCCTTCCCGAGGAGCTGCTTCGCCTTCTGTTCCACCAGCTCCACTATCCTTGCCTCCGGAGGGATCAAGCTGCTTTGCCAAGAACTCCAGTGAGGAGCAGATGACACGAGCCACTCCGTTGACAACAATGTTGTTGACATAGTCGACGTAGGCCTTCCATTGTGCGCTGTTCACACCAACAATTCCTGTGTTGGACTGTTTCAGTCGTCGATGGATCTCTGCGGCACCCTCGCGAATCTTGAGAGTGCGCTGCACAATATAGCTCTTGTGTTGGCGTTCGTGCTCGCTCACTGCCACAGGCTTTGCCTGACGCTCCAGCAATGGCACGTTCCAGGCACCAAGTGTATCTTGAATAGTGTTGAGGTTGTCCTTGAGGTTCGTTACAATCTCATTTGCGCCTTCCACAGCCTTACGACACTCGTCGATGAACGTGTCAATGCCTGCACTCTTCCAGTTGAGCTCTTCAATGCCTCGTCCAGCACAAGCATCAATGTTCTGGATATGCCGGCGTACGAGCGGCTCTTCAAGAGGGTGAATTCCCTCAATCATAGCATTGTACGGCTCCACAATGTACATCAGCTCACCGCGATACTTGCGGAAAGTCTCCTCCTTTGCCGAAATCTGCAAAGCGGACTGAGGCACCTCAATGTTCAGCAACCGCAGGTACTTAATCTCGCGTAGCAGCTTTTCAAGCGCCGGGTCGAAGTTCACGCGCAGGCAGCGAGTTTGTGGGTGGCGCAACAATAACGGGTACTTTAGCTTGGCTTGTGAAGATGCCTCAACATCACGACTCCATTCCTCTACCTTTTGGTTTTCGTATTCCTGCAAGGATGCCATGATAGTGCCATAAACTTTGTAGACTTCCTTAGCCTCTTCACGTTCCATCACATTCTGATTAAGCTCACGTAGCTTCTTCATGGGGTGTTCAATTCGTTCTACTAGCCCGCGGCACCACGTGAGAGCACCAGCTACAGGTGGCAGGTTCCAGCTGATAGGAGGTGCATCACGGCAATGCAAGAACAACTCCTGCACGAGTTTTAAGTCATGCCCATAGCTCTGCACAAGAGCAACATGCTTTTTCTCCAACTCGTCCTGAATAATGGGGCGGTTAAGAAGACCTTCGAACGAGTCCAACAACTTAAAACGCCCGAAGATAGTGGAGCAATCGTCGAACCCCTGTGTCAGCACCGATCCTAGTCGGCGCTCGAGCTCCTTGATTTTGCAACGAAAGTCGTAGAAATTGTCGTCAAACTTGGACGCTCCTACATCCATAATGTCGAGGGAGACACCTTTGAATGTGTTGACAGCTTCTGTGAAGTCTGCGTGGATCTGCTGTACGCTCAGTGTGAGCGTCTTACCTTTTGTACCGCCCACCTCGATCTTGGACAGCTTGCTAAACTGTACAATAGTCTGCGTAAGGTCTAGGATATCGTGGCAGCGCTCTAGAAAACTATCAAGTCGCACGAAGAGCGCGTTACCCTGGATACGCCAAGGGTTTGAGGGGCACTCAGCGTTGGCAGTAGCCTTGTAGTCGAAGTACGTGCTCTTGAAGGCTGAGCAAACTTGCAGTGTAGTTTTCAGCTGCTCGACGGCTTGTCCTGCCTCATCTTGGTCGATAAGTGCGAAGATCAGCTCACCACTAAGATACTTACGCGCCTGGTTAATCAGCGAGTTACAAATTTCGCGCATGAGAACCACGAGGCGTGCGGGTGTGTTGTAGTGCTTAGAGTTTTTCCAGATAAGCAGAATAATGTGAAGCATTGGTTTGAAGAGCTCCGTGAGTGCCGGAAAGTCTTCGTCATTGTTAAGTCGGATAAACCATTCCTCCAGCGTACGGAGGTACTTCATATTATCGTTCGCCTCAATGCGCGCTGTGAAGACTTCCTTACACAGTCGGGCAAAGGTTGTGCAGTATGTACTTTTGGACCGATCCAAAGCAGTGAGAATCTTGCGGACCTTCTTCGACTGAAGTTGATCGAAGATGGAGTTGAGGTTGGCAGCTTTGAGCTTCCAGAACTCAATCTCCGCGTCCGGTGTTGGGTGAAGACCTTGCTTCAGCAAGTCCTCAGGGTCCTGCTTGAGCACATTCTTAATCTGCTTGGTCCAAATAACAATCGAGCCCTCAAGCAACGACACTTTGTTGCTCAGATTGGTTGCGTTACCATCGATCGGGGGCAACGGCAGGCACGTTTCACCCTTGGTTGCACCGCTGATGATCGACACCGATGCCATGTACGAGTGGAACTTGTCAACCACTTCCTTTGACGCTACTTCGCCCCAGCCTTCTTGGTTAGCGACGTTGGAGAACAGGGGCAAATACACCTCAGCCACCATGCGCTCCAAGTACTCGACACTGCTTGGGGTGAGCTCATTCACCATGATGTCCGTGAGGACGTTCTTGGGCGTGATGGTCGTCTTGTGGAACTTGGTGAAGCAGACCGTTTTGCCTCGAGGCAGAGTGCCCGGCATCTTGATGGAGCCGATCACATTGTCCCCGGAGAAGGCGAGTATGGTCACATCTTCGTTGTCGAGGAACTCTTTGACGCAGTTTCTGGGCGTAGCAGAACGTGGTTAGACCTGTCAGCGAACCAACTCTACCTGGTCAGACTCGTACTCGTTCGCCTCGGTGGCGTATTTGGCGGTGAACTTGGGGCCGACAAGTTGGGGGAACGCGGAGGCGACCCGCTGCTCGATGTACTTGAGCGGGTTCACCTCGTTCTTGGCCGGCGCTCGCTCGCCGTCGTCGCCTCCCATCGCTTCGACGGCCTATGGACCTGTTCACTTGGCCCCTCTGTCTGTTTTCGTGCGGAGCTGCTCTCTTCCTGGCTGCAGGCGTCTTCGCGAATGGGCCAGGCAGATCCAAAGCGCCGCCGCCGCTTCACGCTGTTTGGATCGCATACGAAAACGGAGCACGTAACGACGGTGTCCAAGGCGGGGCTGCTAGTTGAATACATGGCTGTCTCCATTCACTTAGCACGAGACAGGCACCTAGAATTGCTGTGGTCCTCCTACAGCCACAGGGATACGTTGCAGCTTAGTGCTTGCCCAGCAGCGCGGAGTACACGGCCATGACGGTCCACAGCCGGTTCTCAGCCTCGTCGAAGACGAGCGAGCGGGGGCCGTAGAACACCTGTGCATGAATGAACCATCAGTCAGTCAGCAGGCAGCAAATCTGTTAAACGCTGCAGCAGCGGCGGACGCACCTCGTCGTCCACCTCGTCCTGGTGACGCGGCAGGCAGTGGAGGAAGATGTGGTCGGCGGCGGCGCTCTCCAGCATCTTGTTGGTGACCTGGTAGCCGGCGAAGGCCTTGAGGCGCTTCTGCGACTCCTCCTCCTGGCCCATGCTGATCCACGTGTCGGTGGCCACGACGTTGGCGCCCTTGACGGCCTCCACGGGGTCGGTGGTCATGACCACCTTGGTGCCGGCCAGCGCGGCCAGGCGCTTGGTCTCCTCCACGACGTCCTGGTCGGGCTCGTAGCCCACGGGCGTGGCGATCTGGATGTTGGCGCCGAGCTTGGGCGCGGCCAGCATGTAGTCGTGCAGCACGTTGTTGCCGTCGCCCACCCAGGCGAAGGTGAGCCCCTCGAAGCGGCCGAAGTGCTCCCAGACCGTGAGGTAGTCGGCCAGCATCTGCAGCGGGTGGTACTTGTCCGAGAGCGCGTTGATCACGGGCACGGTGGCCAGCTCGCCCAGCTCCAGGATGTCCTTGTGGCCGTACACGCGCGCGAGGATGAGGCTGTTGAAGCGCGAGAGCACGAGCGCCGTGTCCTTGAGCGTCTCGTTCACGCCCAGCTGGATGTCGTCCGAGGACAGGAACAGCCCCTTGCCGCCCAGCAGGTGCATGCCCACCTCGCTGGAGATGCGCGTGCGCGTGCTGCGCTTCTGGAAGATCATGGAGCAGATCTCGCCCGTGAGCGGCTTGGGCGCCGTGGCCTTGGTCTCGGGGTTGGAGTACGTGGCCTTGAACTCCTGCGCGCGGGCCAGCAGCCCCGTGAGCTCGTCGCGGCTGAGCTGCGCCGTGGACATGAAGTTCTGGCCCTTGAGCGAGGCCAGCTGCGCGTTGGTGGCGTCGGCGGAGGTGGAGAGGCTCATGGCGGCGAGGCGGAAGGGCGAGGCGGCTGCGGCGCGAGGGGCGAGTCGGCGAGTGAGCGAGAGGAGCGACATGGCTGGCGGCGGGCGTGGCGAGGCGGGGCGGGCGGGGCCTGGCGCTGCGGCGGCGGCTGGGCGGGGCTTGGGATCGGCCGGCGGAATCACGTTGTGAAGATCCGATACAGCGCCAAGTCATTAGGCGACCGTGGTAATCGCCGGGATTAGCGCCAGGGTAGGGATGGCCGCGTTCTTGCGGCCGGCGTCGGCGCTCTCTCCGCCGAGAGGAAGTCGCCGCGCTTCGCGGTGCATACGATGGGCCGGCGGGCGGGCGGCGGCGGCCACAAGAATTCACGCGAGCAAGGCGCGAGGTGGCGCGGCCGGCACTTTAACGGTGCGTTGACGCTGGTGGACTTCGCTTCGTGCTGCAGTTTGAGTGACGACTGCCGAGTGGGGCTGCAGGAGGCGAGTGCTCGGCGAGCAGGACAAGCTGCGCAGGCGGTTAGCTGCTTTCGCCCAGCGTGCAGGCTAGGGGTCTGGCAGGAGAGACTTGCAGGCGATGGATGATGCGGCGATTTCAAGAGCTCCGCGCTCAGGGCGGCGACAGTCTTGTGGCTGGGCCTGACACCCACGTCCTCGAAGCTCGAGTCGAAGCTCTCCGGGTGCGATGTGCTGCCTGCTGAAGTCGCTCTGCTTCGCTGTGATCGCCAGGCGCTGTGATCGCCAGGCGCTGAGATCGCCAGGCGCTGAGATCGCCTTTAACTGTCGCTCCGGACGTGCATGCATCACATCATCTGTTCTAGACCAGCGCTGCCCTTCGTGTCCCCGCTGGGTCGGCCCCTGTTGTTGAGCTGCGCACGCGTCTCCGAGTTCATGGCGAGAGCGATGTGAGTGCTCGTTGGGAGTTATGGCGATCTGCTTCCTCCCAAAGTCGTGCTTTGCAGCAACTGGAGTGAGACCCGTCCATTCGATTGCAGCAGCTCTGTCGTTGCCGTGCATCCATGTGGTCACCGCCGCGTCAAGAGCGAGCGCACAAGCTCGGTGCTAGTTGAAGCGGTGTTTCGCGTGTTCTGCCTCGCTTCAACACGCCGTCCGGTGTTCGTCATCGCTGAAGGTTTCAGCAGCGTCCAGCGGAGCCCAAAGACACAGCGCCCCGCTGAGCACCACACGTTCACAGCAATCGATACAAGCACACCACTGCATTTGATCAGGCTTTTCCTGTTAATTTCTCATCCATACACGGCCGACGGCCACTCGATGCATGCTCAGCCCGCATCGATTCAAAGCACGGGGCGCGCTCCCCTTCCCGTCTACTGGAAGATCTGCGCCTCCGACTTGCCGAAGAAGAGCTGGCTGAGCTGGCGGTCCCACCACGACATGGCCGGACTCAGGCCGCGCTTCAGACGGTCCTCGCTCACCTGCTTGGCCACGCGCTCCCGGGTCCTGGCGGCCGTGCGGCTGCGCTTGAGGTCGTAGGCCTGGCCGATCAGGGCGCAGAAATCGATGAACGCCTTGGTCGGGTTGTACTGGCCGCTCAGGAGCCCCCACTCGCTCGTCGCGTAGTCGGACGGGTACTTGTGGCTAGACACGAAAAGAGAGTTCGTTAGTTAGGCTGTCTGTGGAGGCAAGAGGAGAAACCGTCGCAAGCAGAACGTACTGGTAGTTGTGGTAGCCCTCGCCGAGCGCGCCGATGGCGACGATGAGGTTCTCCACGGGCTGGATCTTGCGGTCGTAGGGCTTGTAGCCGAAGAAGTGGGCGACGCTGTTGACCATCCAGGTCATGTGCAGCACCCAGACGTGGCGGAAGACGCCGCCCACCCAGAAGCCGGCCCAGGCGCTACCCAGGTAGTAGCCCATGGCCGTGGGCACGAGGTAGCACATGAGCAGCACCGTCTTGAAGTAGTGCTTGATCTGGAAGGTGACGACGGGGTCGGCCAGCAGGTCGGAGAAGTCGAGCTTCTTGCCGGCCGCGCGCACGTTCTTGTGCTTGCGCACCATGACCCAGCCCATGTGCGAGAAGAAGAGGCCGCGCTCCGAGTTGTGCGGGTCGGCCGTGGTGTCCGATCCCTTGTGGTGCACACGGTGGTCGCGCGACCACTCGAAGATGGAGCCCTCGAAGGCCATGGAGTTGCACAGCATGAGGAACACGCGCAGCGGCAGCTTGGCCTTGTAGCCGCGGTGCGACCAGAGGCGGTGCGCGCCGGCCGTGATGCCCAGGCCGGCCACGACCCAGAGCAGCCCCCAGAGCACCAGCAGCTGGCGCAGCGAGCAGCGCGGCATGACGAACAGCAGCGCGTAGAGCGCGCCCACGTGCCATGCGGCCAGCACCGCCACGTTGTACCACACCACCTCGGACCACTTGAAGCCGGCCTCGGCCTGCTCCTCGGGCGCGAACAGCTCGCCCTCCTCCTCGGCGAACTCCGAGTCCACGTCGGTCTTGATGCGCGCGGGCTGGGGCGGCGCGGCGGCGGCGGCGGCGGCGGCGTGCGGACGCAGCTGCGCGGCGGAGGGCTCCTCCATGTTGGCGACCATTGCGGGCTTCGGGCGGAGCAGTCGGCGGCGCGCGGCAACTCGGCGAGTGAGCGATGACATCACGCGCTAATTCGGTCGCGCCGGGATTGGCTGCCTGGCGCCGTTCTGTCGGTCCAGGATTGGCTGAATTTGGAGGTGCGGGCCGGTTCTGTCACTGTCGATGCAGATTCACACACACGACGACTACTGAGCGTTGGACTCAGCGTCGCCTTTTGAAATAGGCCGTGCACGTTTTGGCAGGATCGGCGCGTGTCCGGGATGCGTTTCTATCGCCCATCTGGTCGTTGATATTTTGGCGACTCGCGTGATTACGGGGTCTTTTGCGCCTGCAAGTGTTTGCTGCAAAAGGCGAAGTCGTGTCCGAGCGCCGCGTGCGTGGTCGTTCCTCCCTTCTTCGGCAAGCCGTTTTGCATGCGGGATACTGTCACTACAGACGCTTTGACGCCGTTCCTGCATTGCTAGTGGACGCAATGGTTGCCTCGTTTTGCAACAAACTGTTGCGGAAAACTATAAAAACCATGCCGCGTTTTGCAAAGCCCTGGCATTTTGGCGAGTCGTGCGTGGCACCGCGTCTTTTCGCACGCTACCAGCGGTGCGAATCCGCTGGCCAGGGCTCGCGCTGCTGTCGATCACGTGAGTGCGGCGGCGCCGGCAGCCCCCCAGCCTCGCTATTGCTGGGCCAGATAGGTCCGGCCTGATCTGGCGTCATCGCCGGCCGCGGGTGACGGCGGTCGCCCGCCGCTCGCTTGCTCGTGGCCGGCGGAAATAGGCGGCGGGGCTAAGCCATGAGCCGCGTTGAAGTTGCCTCTGCAAATATAGCGGCGCAGCGGCGACACCGCCCAAGATAGCGCCGCCGCGTGGGCCGTTGCCGCCAGAGCCGCCAGACTGCGCCATGGACGACGGCAGCAGGAGGATGACCGCCGCCGCGTCGCCGGCGCCGGAGCTGGCCAGCATCAAGGTCTACTGCCGCCTGCGCCAGCAGAACCAGCTCGAGAAGCGCGAGGAGGCCGTGCAATGGTGCGTGGGCGCTTGGCTGTTGCCTGAGTGAGTGTTGACTGACTACGGACTGCAGCACGACCGTCGTCGGGGGCCGCACCATGTTCCTGCGCAACGAGCGCTGCGAGGTGGACGAGATCCGCTGCACCTTCGACCGCGTCTTCGACATCCACTCGACGCAGGAGGAGGTCTACGCGCACACGGCCAAGCCGCTCGTCCACGAGTTCCTGCAGGGCTACAACTGGTACGTGCTGCTGGCCGTCTCCTACGACAGTCAGTGTCGGCTGCGGCCCACTCATCGAGCTCGTGTGCTTCTGCAGCACCATCTTTGCCTACGGACAGACGGGCTCCGGCAAGACGCACACGATCCTAGGGCCCAAGGACGGCGTCCTCGTGAGCGCCGACGAGGAGGGCGGCATCATCTCGCGCGTCGCCAAGGACCTGTACGAGGAAGTCGAACACGCCAAGACCGACCCCATCGAGCTCAACGTGTCGTTCGTGGAGATATACATGGAGCAGATCCGCGACCTGCTCAGTCCCAGCAGCAGCAATGGCAACGTCGGGGCGCCCGCGAACGGCGGACTCAAGATCCGCGAGAGCGCGCAGCACGGAGTTTACGTGGAGGAGATGACGCGCATCCCCAGCAAGTCGGAGGCCGCTATGATGGAGCTCGTGAAAAGCGGGACTCTCAGTCGTGCGGTGTCCTCTACGCGCATGAACAAGGACTCGAGTCGTAGTCACACAATCCTCATGATATCCTGCGTCCGCCCCGTGAGCGGAAGACGTGCCACGATGTACATTGTGGACCTGGCTGGCTCGGAGCTTGTAAACAAGACCAATGCAAGCGGTCGCGTGCTGCAGGAAGCCAAGGCCATTAACAAGTCGCTGTCGGCGCTCAGCAATGTCATCAAGGCACTTGGAGAAGGCAAACGGCACGTACCTTACCGAGACTCGAAGCTCACACGCCTGCTGCAAGACTCACTGGGAGGCACAGCCAAAACGTGCCTCATTTTGGCCGCTTCGTGTAGCTCGTACAACATGGCCGAGACTATCTCCACATTGCGCTTTGGGCTACGCGCAAAGGAGATCAAAAACCCTGTGGTCCAGCGGACCGACGGTGATGGCGCCGGCTTTGCGACTGGCATTATCTTCAAGGAACTCTATCAGCGCGCAATGGAGGACATGGAGGCGAAGAACCGCAAAATTGACGAGCTTCAGAGATTGTTGGCTGCAAAATATCAAGAGAACCAGCACCCTGACGAGGTGGAGCAAGCAACAAGCGAGCTCTCGATGGCAAGTTCGCAAGACGCTCGCAAGCCTCAGGACGCCGATACATCAGATGGCGATCATTCCAGCCAAGGCGATAATGAAGAGGATGACGGCGAGAGTGCCGATGACGACGACGAGGGTGACGAAGAAAACGATCCAGCTCAGACAGATGCTAAGAACATCACCAAGCTCGAGCTTGCAAATCAGGCTCTAGAGGAAGAGAACAAGCGGTTGTTTGGCGTTCTGGAAGCCCTCGAGAAAAAGCTAGACGAGGTCGTGGTGGATTTATCCACTGGCAGACCAATACTAACTCTATCGAGTCAGCAGCATCAAGGCGCTGTGGAAAGCGACAACACGGCTGCTGCGCCTTCACTCAAGGTCTGGCTGGAGAGTGATAACTGGAGAAAATCTCTCGAGTCTCGGTCAGAAGGCGAGGACAGCGCTCGGCTTTCAGGTCAATCGGATTCCAATTATGCAGCGCCAGGAAGTGATGATGCCAGCGGGCTGCCGACTGCAACGAGTGCAGTATCCCCAGCTACCCAAGAGGTCCTAAATGCACCATCACCAGTGAAAGATTCGAATGCTACACTACCCTCTCTCCAAGGATCAATGCCTCCTTGCACAAAGCCTGATTGTGTGCACCATGCTGATGCCGAGGCGCTATCCAGACAAATTGTGGAGCTTAAACTTCAGCTGCACTACCTGTCAGAAAATGCACGACTGTCGCTCAGTGGAGAAAGTTACAATATCATGATCGAGAATGCGCGACTTAAGACGCGGATCGAAGAGCTGGAGTTCCAGGCGAACTTGTGCAACGTTGCGTGCAGCCAGCTCGAGATGAAGAACCGTGCGTGCGAGACTCGGCTGAGCAACCAAGAAACACACATCGGCTGTCTGCAAAACTCTCTGCAAGAGTACCAAGGTCTGTTCAAGCAGCAGATCATTATGTCGCAGGAGAAATGCCGCCTGCTCACGGACGAGCTCGAGTTCTACAAGAAGTTGGCAAGGTGTAGTCAAGAGAGCTATCAGCATCTTGGAAGTGGTAACTCTCCTGGCCGCCGCAACAAAGGCAAGAGTCCAAGTCCGCGCAAGAACACAGGCAGCAGCGGGGCCTCCACTGCTTCGTCACTTCCCCAACGTGCCCGTGATGGTGTAGCCCCGGCGAGCGACTCGCCGCAGTCATCCGCCTCTATCTGGCCAGGGTTGGGCTCGCTGTCCAGGACAAGTAGCAGTAGTTCCGACGTCACACTCGCTGCAAAGGCGCAGCGGTTCATCGTCAAGCCCACGGGGGAACGCGCCGCCAGCGCCGCGGAGCCGTCCTTCTCGGCTTTGAAGCCGTGTGTGGAGGACTTGAGTCTGAGCCTGGACGAGCTGGCGCAGTCCGCCACGCTCCCCGCGTCGCCCGTGGGGTCGCCCGCCCCCGTGCAGCTCCACTAGCCGGAAACACCACCAATATACAGTTTGCAATGCCTCATTGACTTTAGCGCGGCGGCCTAGTGCTCGCCGGACGACTGGCTGTCGGCGGCCGGCGGCAGCTTCTGCTGCGTCTTCTGCTCGTACTGCGCGGGCGTCCACGTCTTCATCTGCAGCGCGTGGATGCGCGTCATCTCCTCCTTGAGGCAGTCGTTCACGCGGCGCTGGCGCTCCAGCAGCGACTGGCCTGCGCACACGTCGTCAGTCAGCGGCGCCCGCGCCCGCCCGCGCGCGCCACGCACCTTCGAAGCCCGCGTGCACCACCACGAGGCTGAACTTGCTGCCGCAGCCGTCCGACAGGTCCACGGCCTCCACCAGCGCGGCGCCGATCTCGCGGCGGATCTTGCTCTCCAGCTGCGCGGGCGTCACCACGTCCATCGTCTCTGCTAATTGATGTGTGACGGTCTTCGGCCAGGCGGAGTCTCCGCTTGCTGATTGGCTGATATGGTTTCCCTTAACTAACCTCTAACAGTATTGCTGTTACTTTTGCGTCATTTCGAGATAATCGCGTTTAAACTTAACCTAACAAATTTCGTACCTATCCGGACTTTGAAAATTTGGATTGCTTTGTTGCTCTTATAACGCTAAAAGTACGTGTAATTGATTGAGCTTTACAAAACCTTTTAGATCGCAGCCATTTACAAAAAAAAAAATACGGCCACAACAATGTAATATGCACACCTCCTAAAACATCTGGAGCAAAACAGTGGCTCAAAAAGAAGGCAAAGGCGGTCCTCTTGTGAATAGTATGCTTATATCGCGATTCGTACAGATCGTGCTAGAGCAACCGAAAATGAAATGTTGCAAGTCTTGAAAAATGTTGGGTACGGTATTGTTTCTGTTGAAGACACAAAAGAGGAAAGCGCAAATAGCCCGGACTTGTGCGTAATAGAGTGCGAAACTTATAGTGAGCACCGACTTGAGCGAATCAAATAGCATAGGTCGCTACAAGCGATCAGGATTTGATATAATGCTAAGGCCGGGTATTCTAGCACTGTAGGCTTCAGGCCTGCCAATCAGAGAGCTCGATTACCGCACTCTGCCTAGCCGTCGGTACGCCTTGTCCCAGCTCAGGCAGGACGAGGGGGGAGGGATGACCCACCGCTTGGGGGCTGTTGGACCTCTCCTTCTCACTCATTCAGCATGCTGCATTTCACCATCCAAAGCATGGCCGCTAATGCATTCATTTATCGCGCCGTTCTAGATACATTTCCGCTGGAAGGCTCTGATGAAGAACTCGGCAGGGCTTTTCGAGCAGACGGAAGCAAAAGAGCGAAGGGCTACGCGCGCGATGCTTCATCTCAACCCTCAGGTTGACTATCAGATAGAGGTGATCTTGGCATTGCGATGATAGTTTAGATTTTTAGATTCGAGACTCGAACTGGTCCTAATAGGCGAGATGTCACCCACCCCACCAGGCCCAAGAGGGAACTGAGGCTCTCGTCTCTAGCACGCTCGCGCTGTGACGACGAGCCTAAAGGCTGAAGACTACCGAGATAGAATACCCGGCCTAAGTATGAAACATACAACGTACTTTTGTATAAATTTAGTCAGGGGGGGGGTTCACTATGCCTTCTTAACTGAAATTATATGTTCAACAAGTGATGTGAAGTTTTGGTGCACGTGCTAGTACTACCGACATCCTGAACTAATATCGCTTCCTCCTCTTAATCACTCAGATCCTCAACATCCATTTTGAAACTGCGCTGAAGTCGAAGCACTTTGTACATGTAGTGCAAGCGCAAGAATTCCACGACGTCATAAAGAGAATCACTTCAGTAGTCACTCCAATTTTCCGGTGTTGCACCAAACAGTAGTATTCAAGCACGACTAGGCACAAGAGTCCACAGGAGGTGCTGTCGTTCTGTCGACACCCTCGAAATAGCGTAAACGTGAAGCTAATCTGTTAACTCGAACATTGGTTCTACAGCAGAGCGCACAGCACCGCACAGCGTGGTGAGGTTGCTCTTCAATAGGGTAGAAAACAAAGCATCGCTTCGCCGGTATGCTAATATGGCGATGCGAGTCCGAGTTTTTTGGGCCGATCCCAAATCACTCCCAATGTCCTCAGCCCCTTCCCGCTCGGTGACGCAGGATGCCGCAAGGTGAGGTCTCAGCTCCGAGTCTTAGATCACATCTGCGCCTAAATAGTCGCGAGCTGTGACTTGTGCTTTGAAGCTCAGATCGCTCAGCTGCGCAAGGAACTGGGCGTGGCGTGTGAGCACCTCCTTGTGAATCCCCTTGATTGTTCTTGACCAGGTGAATGCGCCGTGAGCTCAGATGAGTCTAAGCAACACCAGCTGTGATGGGTTCTTGGGTATCCAGACGTAACTTGTGTCGTGTAGCTTGGCCTTGGTCTGGCAGGTCTTGGTCCGCTCGTGTTTCGATGTCGATCTTGTCCGACTTGCCCCGTAGATATGCAGGTATACGCCACCACACACACCCTTGTCCCTTTCTTTTTTTTTCAGACCCTGGGCCCGGGTCTCCACACCCTCTCCTTCCTCTTGTGGTTCCGGCTGAGGACGGCGTTCAGATCTCCGCTCTTCCATATTCCGGCTCCGATCTGAGAGCCGCGCTAGCTTTGGTTCCTCTCTTCTTTTCGACCCAGGCCTAGGTTGGGCAGGAATTGATCTTGGATAGACCGGCCTTGATACCCAGCGCACTCGCTCTGACGCTGTGACCACCCGTGCACCACGCCTTCACGGCGATACACCAGCAACCGCTTGCGCAACCCAAAGGGGACTTGTCCTGGACTGCGCCACTCACAGCCGCTCTGCTGAAAACTTCAGAGGAGTCACTTGCTCCCCGACAATGCTATGAAGCACACTCCGGGAGCCCGGGGTGTGGGGATATGAAGTAGCCAAATCGCTTCCACATCGGGGGCGCGTTACCAACTTGGGTAGTGAGGTTGAACCTTGATGGATGATCTCCTTAACCCCTTCACCCCAGGGAACAATAGTCTGGGCTCTTTGGGGCAACTTGAACTCTGATTGAATCAAATAAAAGTGCAAACATGCAAGACCTGCCATGCTAGACGGTCGCTACTGACTTGGCTACATCTTGACTGGGTACAGGCCTCTTCGTCAATCTGGGCGACACCCTGAATCTTGGCCGCTGATAGGCGCAACGCGCCGTGAGTCATCTTGAAGTCCGTCGCCTCGTGGGCGGCTTCCGCGAAGTCCGTGGCACACCATGTGCAAACCTCAATGGCAACATGTGATAACCGTCATGGATGACCGTTGCACTGCCGCTATGACTCCCAGAGGGGTCACAGCACTGGGTCTGGGCACCAGCACGTCCTCATTAAGCGCGATGTCCACATGGACAGTTCCGTGAAAGTTGTCCACATTGTATCTCAGATCACAGTCTGAAATCACAGCGGCAGGTCTGGGAGTCACAGCTGTGACTCTATGACCCGGTGCTGTGATCTATGACTCCGTGACTTGGTGCTGCGATCTGACAACCTTGGTCCATCTTGGTCACGATGTTGTGGGCCGTCACTCATCACCATCTGGATCTGGGCAGCTGCCTCCTGGCGCTGGGAGCGGCCGCAGACGATCTGGCTCCTTACGAAGGTTGAAATTGCTGGGGCACCTCGTCAAACTAACCGCAAATATATACATCCCAGTGATTTCCAAGATTAACAACGCTGATGGCTCGCGTAATTCCAGGGTCTGTTGCTCCAAACGACCTTGCCGTGCGAGCCCTTGGCTCGATAGTACCAAAGTCTAACAATCTTAGATTTATAACTCCGAAACCTTCATGCATTTCACGCAAATTGAAGAGGGCACCGATGATAGAGCTGGAGTGCAGCCATAAATTATCACGAAAGCCAAGGAGTCGACCCCGTATTGAACATGTTTTCTAATGTACCACCGCCCCAAATTCATGCCTGCCACTGCATTCTTGTCGTGAGTCTAGTCGGTAAGGCAACAATGTTGTTCAGTTTTAGTTTGGTACACTTTCGGTGCACTTTCGGTATTCTCACCTTAGTCGTTTCTTGCAGGTCGTTGAATAGGTCCACGCTGCTATCGATTTGAAACTCCACTTTGTCGATCCAGTCGAAGTTGCTTGCACCAGGTTGAAATTGTGTCTCGGTTTTACGACACATTTCACCAGCTTGAGCCGGTCGTAGGTCGCACAGTCGTAGCCCTCCCATCGTGCCAATAAATCAAGATTGTTTGTTGCCTCAATTGCTTTGATAGCGTGGCGAATGCAGGCTGCCTGCGGAATCGGCTTAATCACGGGCACCTTTGACCGACATTGAACATTCGTACTATTAAGGCACAATCGATTTCAAACGGAGGAAGGTCTAATTGGTCCACCAGCGGTTTGGCCGACCGCATAGTGTACGGGCCGCGCAGTGTATCCATATGTGAAAGTCTAACCACTCGCGCCTTCTTTTTTTCCTGGATCGCGGCCACAATGTGTTTGGCTTCTTTCATTTCGTTTCTAAGAGCCTCTGCCTTCTCGGCCCGCCGAGATAAACCTCGCCGTTTCGGCGGCGAACCAAACACTACAGGAGCAGTGGCAGTACTGACCGCAGGAGACGCATCAGAAATCTTCTTTTTATTGGCCTGCTCTGGTTTTTTCGGAGCTTGGTGCTTGTCTTTAAATATATATGGTTTAGCAAGCAATAGCCGAGATATTGTGACGCCCTCAGGAACCGAAATTTGAGAAAGATTAGGAAATTCCTCAGATGTAGTAGTCATGTGTTGCCCTGTTAACGCTGGTAACTGCCCTGTAAACTCTGGTAACTTCCAGTATGAAGCGCTTATTTTTATAAATTCTTCTAACCAAACCATTGCTATGCGGTATGTGGTAGAAGGTTGAATGGATAGCACGACCACTATTCGCTCGGTCAATTTTCTTCCACGTACGTATTTGGTGTCTCTGTCAACGGGGGCAACATCCTGATGGGTAGGCAGTTTACTCGGTTAAGGCCACCTGGAATGACATCACCCTCATCTATATTGTTCGATGGACTCTGCACAATCCATCTTGAAGAAAGCGTTCTCGTCGGGGGCACAATCGTCTCGAAATTTTCATTGCTACGGGCATAAAAGATGTGTCGGCCAGATTGCAAGTTGCAATCCAGGGTGTGCACCGCCTGGTGCGCTTTTTCCAGCCAGTATTCGAGCCCATCTACAGCCAGACAAGAGATCTACCATAAATTAGTCGTTTCACTCTTCGCACCATGTCGTACGGGTACAGCCTCGTCGCTTCCTCCTTCGCAGCCAATCCCATTTATCCCAGTTTTACAAATCAAGCTGATGGCGGTCCAGAGTCGACAATTTTTCTTGGTTCGCCTCGTGCTAGAGGTATGCCCTCGGTGGCCTCGTTTACGGCTGAAACAAGCCTAGTACCCTTACTCCTGAGGGACAGCCAGATTTAGAGAGAGAGAGAGAGAGAGAGAGAGTGAGAGAGACAAGTGTGTGAGTGTGTATGAAGCCGCACCTCAGTCGTCGTTCGTGACTAGTAGTGTGGTATTAGTTGGCTGGCTTATCGAAGCCTCGGTGCACAGGATCAACATCCAAACCAGTGATGGGAAAGACTTCGGGGCTTTCAGTTTCGATCCAAATCTTGCTGAAATTCGGACAAAGCGATTGCTGTGGAATGGGACCCGTACCATCTCGGTCACGGGAATTGTGTGGACTTCTACACCACACACACCCCAGCTCCGGTCAATGCCGTTTCAGGGAGATGGGCTCGTGGTGAACGTGGTTGTGTGTCAAACGGCCGTGAAACCCGAATAAAACAATATGCTGGTGTCGAGTTTTGGAGTTGTCGCGTTTCTCCGGTTTCGACACATACCCCAGCTCCTACAGAAACTCTTATGTCCGCGGGCAGTTATCAAAATTGTCCCGCTCGTGGAAAATAATTGTGGTATTGCACACAGCTAAAACTTGTTAGTCTTCCCACAGTACACCCACAACACCTGCCTCAGCGAAGCAGGCTTGAGGGCGAATCCGAAGATCACCCAGTCCGTTTACAGTGGTGTAATGGCTCCCCAGACACCTGCCAAGTTCTTACACCAGGAGCTGTGCCACGAGCACACAGCACGCTCCCTTGTTCGCTGACCTCTCTCTCCTTCCTATTATCTTCTCTTGAACCCGTGCCCTCCACCAAAGGATGAACGGCAGCGATTTCTCGCTTTGACGGGGCGTAGGCGAATGACACGCCTACTCGGTACGCTTGCAGGCTGAGTAAAACCCGCGTTCGTCGACCTCGACGAACCAGCTTGTGACCACTTGGGGCCGATGTCCAGGAACCACCACACACGCTTCTTATACTTGCCACGCGGCCGAGATCGCTTCCGTCACTCCGTCAGACGATCTCAGCGGTGGGAATGATCTAGTCCACAGGGACGACGTACCGAAGAGTCGCTGTGTCGCGTGCTGCTTGTGTTGGACCCCGAAAATTCCACTCTGTTATTATCTGTTATCTTTCTTGGGTTCTTGGCCCTCTTAGTATGTTCCTATAAAAATATTTAATGAAAACGGGCCGTTACGGCCACTCCGATACTAAATCCTAGTCAATCGCTGAGGCGACTCTTCACGCTCGTCGACCATGAGATCTTGGTTTGCCGGCCCTTCAGATGGGTAGACTGGCTCTTCGGCAAAACTCCCCGATTTGTGGCTTGAGTACACGTTGATCGCCGAGCTGCTGGTGTCACCAAAATCCTGCCATAGCCTAAGCTAGGCAAAATCCGAAATCGCTCTATCACATAATACGGACGGGTCGTTTTTTTGCGTTGAAAACCTCTCCACCCTTACTTCAGACAGTTCGTTAAATGCGTAGATACTAGTGACACGGCAGCAGCGAAGGCAGCGATCCGAAGCCACACAATGCATAACATGTCACGTGCTCAAGAAGAACTTGGCCTGGCTGTAGAAGCATGAAAACTGAATTCGAAGTTATGAGACAACTACGCTAGCGATTGTAGCGGTTGCACTACCATGTCTATGATAAAAAAAAGCCATAGATTTTAAGATCTCCGCTGAGGGCGAAATTGGTGCTGTGGTCGTTAGTGTTTCCGTTGGTTCTGAGCTTATCCTGCCGTGCTTGTCCCTACGGGTTGTGCCCAGAACATAATGCAAGAGCGCGCTGAGCTGGCGGCTTCCGCATCAGCCTGCACTGCTAGAGTTCGGTGCAGCTGACACACTTCATAAACGGAGACGACAGAGATTGCACATCCGCCACTACGAGACGCCTGCACTGGAGTGATGCCCTGCATCCACGCATCATCCGCGAGTACGCATGGGCCCTGAGCTCTAGCATCTGTCACTCATTGTGACGTCCTTCGAGCGCGAGTTCAACAGCTCCCGCCCAGACCGAGAGATCCGCTGGGACAGGACGTCCGTTGCACTTGCCGTCACCTTCGTGTCCCTCTTGGGCCCGCACGTCGTTCAAGCAGTTCCTAGCGAGTGCCTCTACCTGCAGAGTACTATAACTGACCGTCGGAGCTGTGGCCTTTTAAGCTTGGTAGGAATGTGCTGACAGCTTCAAGCCCGTTTGCACATTCCATTCTAGGGATGCAGAACAGGTTCTTGCTTAGATTTCTTGGACTATCACTACTCGTGATGGCGATCCTGTACTATGTGATTCACAACGCGAAGGCAGGGCGCTACACAACCTGAGCCGTCATTGACTATCCCTACGTAGCTGGAATTGGCATGAGCTGGCAAGTAGCTGAAGAATCTCGGCTTGTGCGCTTCATTACAAGACTGCAATTCCCTAAGATAACCGAGTTCGAGGAGCATTCCTAACAGCAGGTGGCTATATTTTTGAGATTGCAAGGGCGAGTATCTATCTATTCATGATTAGACTGATACGCACACCATTGACCTCACAATTGATCGCTTGTTGTTTAACTTCGACACGTCCCGTACTGTTGTACGTACATTCACGGCGGGGACTTCCTCAGCAAATTTATCACGATGGACTTCTTCGTATCTTCTTCGTTTTTGCCGAGCTCGTTCGTCCTGCAGTGCTTGGAGTTGTAGTACTAACGTCGAGCTCACTGTCCCAGTTTCTACTCGAGTTTGGTGCGCGGGGACCTCCACTGCGCCCGATGGATTCGTGCTCACTTTGGTTCCGGTTTTGATCCTGATACAAGGCTCACGGATCTCTCCTCGCTATCATTCGCGCTGACTTTCCACCTCAAAGTAATTAGCTGAACCTATTATCTTTTCTCTGTAGATACTACACAACGGTTTTTTTCTTCGCTTGCTATGCTTCCTCCGTCCGGTAACGCTATTCTAAATGTCTTAATCCATATTCTACGCTTGTGTTTCCTTTGGCATCTTCTCGCCCACGGGCATCGTATCGCCCTTTCTATCTATCTAGGTAGTAATATGAAGATTAACAGCCTATCACTATTCATTTAAGTTGACCTTTGCGATTAAATTTGTTATACTGATATTTGGATACAGGTGATAAATTGAAGGTGGTCCTCTTAGCTGTCTCGCTCAGTACTTCGTGTTTGCCTACCGAATTTTGATATAGAGGTAGTCCCCTCGATTTGCAGCTTTAGGATAGCCCCTCACTTCCGGTTTTCTATAATAAGTGATGGGCGGTTTTTGTTTGGTGCTGCCGCTTTAGGATATCCCCCCTGCTGGACTTTTGACCAATCCCAATCCTGTTTTTTAGTGGTGGAGAGCTCAGAAGCAAAAAGCATGCCAAGGGGAGTCGACGTCGTCGGGTGTGATCTAGCGGAAGGAGGACGAAGTTGTGTAGCGCATGAATCATGCGGAAAACATGTGAAGGTGGGGGACGTGCTGCTGTTCCGCGAGGAGTCGAAGACCAAGGCGACAACAGGCTAGGATACTGCCTAAAGGCATACTTGATTCGTGACGGTTCACAGACCTGCCACGTCGGCTACCTGCCGCGCAGACTGCTTATCCAGCGTGCCGCGTATAACAGACACTTTGCTTCTGTTGTTGAAGATCTAAGACACTCAGAGAACTCTCAGAAGCGCCGCCGGTCTGAGCGCAGTGGTGGCATTGTTAAATGCATGATGCTAAGTGAAATTGAGGAACAGTTTAGAGCCTAATGCTATCTTGAACCTCTTCTATCTCATCTTCCCCATCACTTTCGTCTACAGGCTCTGTATCGATCCTCTCGACGCCGAATCCAATAGAGGCAAAGGTGTTGCGAATAGACTGCTCAGTAATTTCGTCCCAGGCTCTAACAATCCATGGGACTATGTCTTCTCTTTTTGGAACGGGTACATTTGCGTCTGGGGGAATTGTAGCCATTTTTCCGCTGCCCAGTCGTCATACTGCGCACGCACGGCCTCCTTGATCGGCTTGTTAACACCAACGTCACACGGCTGCAGCACACTCGTGTAACCTCCAGGAATGATATTCAGATCTGTGCCTAAATCGCTCAGCTGTCTGCCAAAGTCTGGTTGTATATGACTCTTGAATTCATCCAGCAACAACAGCGAGGATGGATTGCTAGCTACGTATGGCGCCCAAACCTTTTCTGCCCATATCCTACAGCCACGGTTGTCCTAAACAAGAGATTAGAAGGTATTAGAAAACCCTTTGCAAAAAGAAGCTTACCATCCATCCATTTTCTTGGGAGCAGCCAAAAACACCAGGGGGTAATAGTTTGTCCAGCTTCTTTTCGATAGTACTTCTAGGTTTGGCCTTGAACACTAGAAACAACGGTAGCTTTGTGCCGTCCTGAGCACAAGTGATGCATGCTGTAAGTCGCTGACTGTTGGATCCGGTTCCACGAATGGCTACACTGCTGCTGTTAGTAGATGCAATAGTTGTAGTAGCTGTCTGTTCGTAGTGTACAGCCATTTCGTCCATATTGACGATCATAGATGGTGGAGTTCCTTCCAACGTTCCACCGGGACGGAAGCGCTCGTTCACCATCTCAACGAACTCATTGCGCACAGATTGTAAGTGGCCACTAAGCTTTGGACCGACGTGAGTACGGCGCCGAATGCTTAGCCGTCTGCGCTGCAAAAATGGGTACACCCAGTGGCGAAGGCGCTTGCGGTCACCTCCTTTGAATGTCGGGTCGATTGATAACGCTTTATTGATGACATGTCGAGTTGAAACAGCAATGTCAAGACCTCGGCGATGCAGAATCCAAGCAGCAACCTCATCTTCAAGAGCTGGTGCGTGCAAGGGTCGGCCGACCGAAATTGCTCGGGCTCGTGGGTTCCGCTTCAATGTCTCCTCTAAACGCTCTCTATTCTTGCGCCACTGTCGAATCTGAGATGGATACACCTTGTGCATGCGAGCCGTGCCCTTGACTGTTCCTCTCTCGGCTTCTAGCAGAATGCTGAGCTTGTCCTTCACGGTTAAGCGGGTATCACGCCTTGGCATGCTTCTGAACTGGCTATTCCGCTAATGGCAAAAGGAATGGAGCTCGTCTGGCGGCTTTTTGTGTTTCAGCCAATCAAATTGTACTCGGGCAAATTGAAGTGCCGTGTTAGGTTAGCTCCCTTTTGTGAAGTCACAGAGGGGGCTACCCTATATCAAAGTTCGGTAGTTCAATTTACAAAATAGTAGCCTGGTCAACATTCAAAAGTATCAAGGTCAAGAGTCCACATGCCAGACCTACTTGACCTACCCCTGAAGAGCAAAGGTTAGGGTTACTATGGTAGTCGACTCCAAGCAGGTTTTGGCGCCATTTCAATCAAAATGGCAGGCGCCACGCGAGACATCCGCTCGTTCTTCGGGACGCAGCCGCCGGCCAAGAAGCGCCGCACGACGCAGGAAGGGGCCAAGACGGCGGAGCCCAAGGCCGCCGACGCGGCCGAGACGAGCACAGGCGCCGAAGTAACAGCCGCAGATGAGCAGGAGAAGCAGGGCGAGGAGCTGGCCGAGCAGGACAAAGCGCAGGGCGAGCAGCGGAACAAGGAGCAGGCCGATGGGGAGGCCGATGAGCAAGCCGAGACGCTGCCCGTGACGAGCTTCGCGGGGATGCAGAACACGTCGCAGCTGCGCTCGCTCATGCACCAGTCCTGGTTCGCCGTGCTGCAGAAGGAACTCGCGCGCGGCTCCTTCCAGGCGCTGACGCGCTTCCTGCAGGGCGAGGAAAGCCGCAAGAAGACCATCTACCCGCCGCCGGCCGACGTGTTCGCTGCGCTGCGCGACTGTGCCTTCTCCGACCTCAAGGTGGTCATCCTGGGCCAGGACCCGTACCACGGGCCGCAGCAGGCGCACGGGCTGAGCTTCTCGGTGCGTCACGGGGTCCCGCCGCCACCGAGCCTCAAGAACATCTTCAAGGAGGCCATGAACGACGTGGGCATCGCGCGCCCCACGCACGGCTGTCTGTCCTGCTGGAGTCGTCAGGGCGTGTTGCTGCTCAACACGGTGCTGACCGTGCGTCGGGGCGAGCCAAACTCTCACAAGAAGCGCGGCTGGGAGCAGTTCACGGACGCCGTCATCTCCAAGGTCAACAAAGAAGCTTCCAACGTCGTGTTCCTGCTGTGGGGAAAACCTGCGCAGGAGAAGGGCGCGCTGATCGACACAAAGCGACACCTGGTGGTGCGCTCGTCACATCCGTCACCACTGGGTGCCACCAAGACCAATGCGCCATTCATCGGCTCCAAGTGCTTCTCGCGTGCCAATAGCTACCTCAAAGAGCATGGCAAAGAGCCCATCGACTGGAGCGTGCAATAAATCCCGACGTAAATATCGTGGTGGAGCCACTAGCTCACCGTGTGCATGCTTTGATCGCTATGTGAGTACTACCTAATACAAAACCTGGCGTGTTGAGCAAGAGTTACACGGTCTTGCGGAAGCTGCGGCATCGTGCCCGTTGTCGACAGCCCCAGACATCGAGCTCTGCTAGCGTGAGAGGCATGCGCCGACGTGACAGGAAGGCTACGATACGCACTCTAGTCTCGACGAGAGCTTCACGAAAGTGCATCAACGTCGTGGTCGGGTCGCGCTGCAGCTGCTGCTTCCACACTGAATCCATCACAAGAAGTGAGTGCGCGAATACGTGCGCAAGTGCAATCTCTGCTGGTCCGCCTTCTGCACATGCGAGTTGATGGGAGAATGCTGCCGACGCAAGTGAGGACGCGTCGCCCATCAAGGCAGCGAAGCCTCGTAGCTCTGGATGAGTTCGACTGGGCTGCTGTGACGTCTCCAGTTCAGCGTTTTCCGTGCCGCAGCACGGACAAACTAGTGGCAGGGGCTCCTTCAATTTCAAGTGGCACAGCAGCATCTCCAGCAGGTTCAGCGCACACAGACACACCGGGAAGCGATTCTCGCGCAGCATACGCTTTACGACAGGTACAGCAAACCACCAAAAAAGTACAAGTGAGCTAACGACGAGTTGCTAGCAGCTCGAATTGCTAGTCGGTCACCTTGAACTCATCGTTTAGGTGGTCTGAGAAGTAGAGCAGCATGCGAATGGCCAGTCGCCCAGATGTGCGGAGGTCGGAGGCTGGGTCGTCGTTCTGCAGCAAGCACAGGCAAGCGCGAGCGGTTTAGCTCACCGACCGACCGTCGAGACGGCCCCACGCACCTGGAAGCCGACGTCGCGCCAGCGCACGTTAACGCGCCCCTCGTAGGGCAGCGTGGAGAACAGTCCGCTCCACAGATGCTGCAGCATGTCGTCGTCCTCTGCAGCAGCAGCAGCGAGTGAGACCCCCTTCCGCACAGCACGTGCCGCGCCCGTACCTGGCAGCGTCGCGTCGAACTGCTCGCGCGCCGCCTGCCGCAGCGCGTAGATCTCCCCCATCTGCAGCCACAACACGCAGCGTCAGTCCGCGCCCGCGCCGCGTCCTCAGCGCCGCCGCCACCTGCGCCGACGTGGCGAAGTCCTCGTAGTCGCCCACGCGGTCCGGGAAGACCCACTGCCAGCAGGGCGACTGGCGACAGGGCCGGCAGCACAGCTCCGCCTCCGCCTCCTCGTCCTCGTCCTTGCCGTCCGCGTACTGCGACTGCGCGCGCGCGTGCCCGTTGCCGTGCGCGCTGCCGTTCGCGAGGCTGCCGGCCGAGAGGTACCTGGACAAGCAGTCGGGCGAGCGCGCGCCCAGGTCCTCGTCCTCGCCCGCGTCGCCGCCCAGCAGCGGCCGAGTCGCGTCCATGCCAAGATATGCCGCAAGTGACTCGACTTGACTATGGACGCAACTTCCAGCAGACGCGCGGCGTGCGATTGGCTGAAAAGATACTTCCAGTGTAGCGATTTCCACTTCAACATCTTCGCCCCGGAACTGATGGTAATAGCAACTCATAGTAGCAATTGTCGTAGCTGTTGCCGTCCTTTAGCTCAATGCGTTGCTCCAAGATACCACAGCGCTGGTCAAAAGCGTCACAGCATTAAACCCTGGCGAGCGATGCGGGCGTCTCAAGACGATGGCGGCGCGCGCGACTTCTCTGTCGAACGCCACGTCCGTATAGCGCGTTCCCCTTATCGCCGCCGCCGCAGCAGCAGCAGCGGCGTCGCTGCGCTGCTTGAAGTCCGCCAACACGCGAGGTCGGACCCAGCCGTTGGCGGCTGGCCGAGTCTAACCGAGGAGCCTGCTGCCCGACGGCTCTGCTCCAAGTCGAGGCCAGCGAGCGAGGCAGCGCCGGCGCTGAAGCCATCGCGCTTTCTGCTCGGCGTTTCATCCGTCGTCGCGATGCAGGGCAAGAGGCTGTCACTGCTCCACTGCTGTCAGCGCTTCAAGCTGCACTGTATCAGATGCGCAGCAGCGACGGACAAGGACGTCGAGTCAGGCAGCGCGCGCCGCCGATCCACTCAACCCCTCTACAGCTACTAGGAATCCTCTGAAAGCCGGCCGACTTGCCGGACGAGCACGCCGCCTTAGCTGTCCGCGGTGAGACGGAGGTGACGTGATGGTTGCGCCGCCAGGTCTCGCATAGCGCGCGCCGAGTCGCGCGTTGCGGCGAACAAAAGCGGATTCGTTGAAGCGGCCGGGGAATCAACTTGTCGCCGGCGCGCGTGGCCGGCAGGTTGGCCGCTCGGCGCGACTCACTCCAGCGCGACTGGCTGCCGGCGCTCGGCGGTGAGGCAGGCTCGCCTTTGTTGGCTGACGGCTTCCAGCCATCGCGCTGGACTGCCGCGCCGGGCTGTCGCTTCCGGGCTGCCCGTAAGCAAGACCGTAGGCAGGCAGGCAGGTACTGTATCCACGCTCGCACTTGCAACGCGACGACCGGTCTGCAATGCAACGGCAGCTAGTGCCACACAAAGCAGAAACCGCGCCGATACTTCTCCACCGAGCCGCGCCAGCTGGTCAACTTCAACGCGTTGCTGTGCTGTTTGCAGGCTGCACCGAACCTGGAGATACAATGCCTTCGCAAGGAGCCGTCAAAACGCTCGGAACGGTCTGCATTTTGCATCGCATTCGTCGGTGTCTTTCATACCCCCTGGATCTCGCGTCAACTGCATGTGGTGTACTGTAGCTCGCTACTCGTGCCATGTTCCTCTTGTAGCCGTCTTTGCCCACACAGCCCCTCTGCATCGTACAAGAACACTGCGTGGCCGAAAGCATGGCGAAAGCATCCGCGGAGAGGACTGTCAGCTTTGCAGAGATCGATCGGAAGGCTGAAAAGATGTGGTCTGGTAGTCACTTGACTGAGTGAATCCGCGCGTCTGACTTCGGGGAAGGGGGGGGGGCGGCTGCTACTCGAGGGTTTCCGTCCGGACACATCAGCCTGGGATCACTGCTGCAGCCACGCTGCAAGCTGCCCAAGTTGGTTAGCAACGCCGACCCTGGCGGCCAGCCTGGCCGACTGCCTGGCCGACACCGGGCTCGATCGACGATCGAACAACGAGCTGGATCCACACCAGAGCCGGTCCGGAGTTGTGTGGACCATCGGAGTAGCCTAGCACGCCAGCCCGCGCGCCCGTGATCAGGCAGCGCGGCTCAAGCAAGTGCAACCAACGCGCAGCGCTCTGCCTTCTATCCTGGCACTGGTAGGGAGCTAGCTACTAGTACATGTAGGCGGGGCAATGCCTAGCCTGCCTGCGTGGCAGGCTGCGAGGAAAGCAGGCAACTTGCAGCGCGGCTATCGCTGGCAGTGCCGGTGGCGGTAGCCGCCCTTTATGCGCACCCTTTCTGGCTCAGTCGCCGGACCTGGCTTCGGTCTCGATCTGGTCCGCAAGCCGCTTCCCGCCCTGGGTTTGAATTCTTCAAACTTGACTCGCTGTTGTGTAGCGAGCCGCGAGCGAGTCGCTCTGCGACCAAGACCAACTTGGTACTACATGATTCACCTTTGCATTGAAGCTTACTCTTACTCGCACACTACGCATATACACTCAGCACTCACTGGCACTCGAACTCGAGCTGCGTCCAGCTCCAAGGTGGGCTTGCTCTTCATCGACTCACTGTCGGTCTCTCACAACGGTCGGCCGCGCCGCACCAGTCGGCCTCCTGGTTGCCGGGCTGCCTGGATAAACGTCGCTCTATAGTACATATCTCGCCAGTAGCATCGCCGACGCTCGGCTAGAAGCTTACAGCTCGACCTTGGCCGCGGGATCTTCCTTCATCTGGTCCTCAGTGGCCGACTCCTCCGCCGACGTCTCGGCGTCCTCGTGCGCGGCTTCCGTCGACTGCTTTTCCGTCGAAGCCTCCACTTTTTGCTGCGGCAGCTGCTCGGTCTCCACGGGGATCAGGCTGAACTCCACGTTCGTGGCCTTGCCACTGTCGTCTGTCACGACAGCGGCCACAAGGTTCACTGGCACAGCGTTGCCGCCCGCAGCTGTGGCCTTCACAAGCGCACTTGTCGACTGGTTGCTCTCGCGAACTTTCTTCATGATGCTATCTAACTTGGCCTGGTCAACGCACAGGTACGAGCGCAGCGTCTTCTGCTTCTTCAGCACGGGCTCAGACTGGCCCGTGTGCTTCACGAATGCGCCATTGAACGTTACGGTCTGCAGACTCATGTCCACCACCACGCGCGGCGTAGTGGTCTTCTGGAAGCAGCCGCGCACCACCTTGTCGGCGCCTGACGACGACTTTTGCGCCTGTGCGCGGAAGGCCTCGGCCTGCTTTTCGGCGCGCTCAGCCTTTTGCTTGGCGATCAGCAGATTGCTGCGCAGCATCTCGATGTAGTGCGACGCGTTGTCCAGGATGGACTGCTTGTTCTTCTTGGTCTGCACGCCGGCCTCGTCCAGCATTTCCTTGAGCTGGTTGATGCGGTCGTTGAGCTTAAACATGCGCTTCTTCTCCTTCAGATTGAGGTCCTCGCGCGAGCGCTTGGAGCCACTGCGCGCGCTGGACGGCGTGATCACGGCGCCGTTGGCGTACTCATAGTCCGAGGATACGTGCAGCATCTGCGCGCCCATTTGCGGCGGCGGCGGGTAGTAGTGCGCGCCGCCCTGCACGTTCATCATGAGCGGCTCGTTCTCGTACTTGGGCGCCATCGCGTGCTGCGGCGTCATGGCGGCGGCGTGCTGCGGGGTCATGGCGTGTTGCGGGGTCATAGCGTGCTGCGGAGTGCCCTGGTGCACGAGCTGGCCGTAGTCGTTCACCATCGCGGGCGGCTGCATGAAGAGCTTGGGCCGCTCGCCGCTCTGCTGGGGCTGCAGCTGTTGCGGTTCATAGCCGTTCATGCCGTTGGCCGGCGAGGGCGCGTAGCCGTAGTCCGAGGGGGGCGCCAGCATGGTCGGGATGCGGATCAGGATGGGGGCGCTGTGCGGCGGCTCGACGGGGCGAAGGAAGCGTGCGCTTGCGAGGGCCAAATGGGAAATGCGAAGGCAGCTGGACGCCGCCGGTGACAGCGCGCGCCAGCTGGCTTCCCCAGCAATCCAGCCGGAGCGGGCCGCTGCGATCGGGTGCTTATGCCCCGCAAGCCGTCCGCAATCGCTGTGGCGGGCGCTTGCACCCGGACACAACAGGGAGTGGGACGATCAGTCAATCCGTACGGTTTTTACGGTTACATGGGACGGGGCCTATTGTACCATCTCCAAGGTACAGGACGCCCTTTCGGCCAGTGTACCGCGAAATCGGTACCTCCAATTGGTGGCGCCAACCTATTTACACAGCGCGGGCCCAACCAGCTGCGCGAAGAGCCAAAAAGCCGCAGCAACCGCGCCCCAGCGCCGCGAGGCAAAAACGCCCATGCCAGGAAATGCACAAAGCGAGCACTGGCCCAGCTTTTGCCCTGGATTCTCGCTCCAGGTCGCCATCGCGCGCTGGGCGGCGTTACTCGACAAATTTCCGACGCAGGATTCGCGATAGGCGTTCTAGTATCTGGGCATCTTGCTTGAGCCATCCAGCGTTGTGGCCGGTGCTCTGTTTCGAAAGAAAGCGCGATTGTCCACGGAGCCGGAATGGGTCGCCCTGCATCTCTAGTAGCAGGGTGCGGTTCAAGTGCGCTTGTCCGGTGAGCGACAGGCGTGGCGTGCAATAGCCTTTTCAACGCACTCCAACGGAAAACTTGATACAGTGCATGCATGTAACCCGCTGCTCTCGATCTGTGTCCACCACTGCTACGACTGCCAAATCTGAGAACTGGGTAATGTTAAGCCGCTGCTGGGAGGTTGCGGTCTTCGGCAGGACCACCGCAACTTTTCCTTTCGTGGTGACGGCGGGGTGGTGTCACGGTGGCGGTTGCTCGGATACTTCCGCTGCGCTGTTATTAATCGAAAAGAATCGGTGGTAAGCTGGTGTCAGATCGAAAATCCCGTTACATGAAAGCAGTCGTTCACGGGTGTTGCACTAGTGGAGTTACTGGCACACTTCTAAAGCAAAGTATTTAAGTGTGAAGCCTTTCGATGTAACCAGGGACCACCACTGCCACAGTCTCTACCTTCACCGAAGTGGCTTGGGGCGATACCTAACGTCGACTTGATACATTCACTAGATGTCGGACAATCGAATCTAGTAGCCTTGCAGCTCGTGTAAGCAGAACTCCAGAAAGTAGCGTGAGCTATTTTAATACTCACCAACGGAAAGTTACAATTCGCTAACACTACTTTGCGCGGCGCGCTGAGCATGGACGCACATGCTTTCTGTCAATCGACAACCACGGTAGCGACGTGGTGTTGATGCCATAGCTGACTCAGCTACAGCAGCTAAGCTGAGTGTACAGCAGAAGAATCGGTGCTGGAGATACTGCATGCAGTGTCTGTCCATTTCAGCCCAGCACTGCACGTGCCTACACTGCCAACACAGACTAAATGCTATGTCGAGGATGGTCCATGCAGCGCGTCGCCACCGCCTAGCGAAATTGTAGCAGTCAGACACCAAGCGGTCGATCCCGAAGTTGATCTCGCGGGGTCCGAGCAGCGCAATGCCGAAAATGCACCATCCACGGTACTTCTCTCGTGTGACTCGGTTGTCAGCCAACGTGCGATGGACCCGCTGCTGGAGGAGCGGCGCAAGCGCCACGGTGAGTTGAGCCCTGCCCGCTGCTTCCGGCGGCGTCGCTGACGTGTGTGTGTGCCGCGCAGAGCTCAGCTACGGGCTCTACAACTTCCGCGACGTGAAGCTCTTCTTCACGCGCGAGAACTGGCGCGCCACGAGGGGCCCCGAGCTCAGCTACGACCACTTCTACATTAAGCCGGGCAAGAACCCGCGCAACCCGGAGCACAAGCGCGGTGAGGACTACTTCCTGGGCGAGGCGGAGCTCGTGGCCTACGCGCGCAAAATGAAAATATTCGGGCCCGACACGGTGCCGGCGCAGCCGCTGGCGCCCAGAGCGCGGGGCTCGCGGCGAGCGCGCAGCAGCAGCAGCGCCAGAACCAGTCAGGCAACTGTCGATCTTTACAGCGAAGACAGCGACGGCCAGAGGCTCAGACGCGAGCTCAAGCGGCAGCGACGGCGGTCCAACGAGAACAAAGTGGGCAACTCGGCCCATAATCCGATTGCATTGTCCTCGGACTCGAGCGACGACGACGCTAGTGCGGAATCCACTGAGGATGCTGCGATTAGTGCCAGCAGTGTAGAAGGGGAGGAGGAAGAGGAGTGGATGGAGAGGGACGGGCAGGGCGAGGTTGACGAGGAAGAGGACGACGAAGACGAGGAGGAAGAACTTTCGGCCGATAGCTCGTCATCTTCTGCGGACGACGATACTAATGACGAGATTGAGGAAGACGAGCTGGAAATTGCCGCAAGTGCCAAGAGATCGGTGAGATCGTTTAAGGGAAAAGTCTCCAATATACGCAGAGACTCAGCAAGATGAACGAAGAAAAAACGGCCAAGCGAAGGCAGAACCTGCTGAAAAAGGTACGGCCAATGCTGAAGTCAAATCCGAAACTGAGCGTGACAGCGATGAAGACGAAAATGACAAGCCTGGCCAGAATTACAGGAGCACTCGTCCCCTGTTGAAGACGTCTCACAGGAAGCGCTTCCGAGCTGTCATGCATACGTCAAAGTGGCCCCACCAAAATCAAGCACGAAGTGATTCGCGCAAGTCCAGAAAGGGAATGTCAGATTTGGGTAATCACCACGGCAAAAAGCGAGCCGCTGGATCGGCAGCAAGCGAGCATAAGCCTCTTGGCGAGAAAGCGAAGTCAGCGCGCAGACACGTTCTGAATAATACTGATAACATTCAGGAAGGAGCATGGGATGATGATAATGACAGCAGCTTCGACCTGGGCGTTGAGCAGTACGGCGAGTCACCTCCTCATCGACCACCATCAAGAGTGCACTCCCGAGCTAACAGTGTTATGTCTTCCCCTGCAACAAGTGTAGTGGCTGCAAGTCCACCACCCGAATCGTCAGGAAACCAAACGGAGAATCTTTTACCTGGTACTCCAGATGCAGACGAAAGTGACAAAGATGAATCCGGTGCAGCCGTATCCACTCCACATTCGTTTCTTTCTTCGTCTACAAGTACTTCATCAACAATTCGCCCATGCACAAAAAGCAGTGAATGTGCAGATACCTCAACGCGGATTTCAGCAGGCAATGCGAATGGTACTACGACCCCAAGGCAGATTTCAACGAGCAGTGTAAAGGATTTGGATTATTCGAGTCAAGTTTCAGTGAGCTATGTGGGTGGTAGGAGTACCTCAGCACAGATTTTAATGGAGCTAACTCGAGTAGTGCTCCCTCCGGACCGAGACAACAAGTATCGTATCCGCGTTACAGTGTCAGCTGATAAGCCCCCGGTCCACACGATTTGGATGGAGAATCTATCTTCGCATGAGCAGCGCAAGTACAGCTTTACTGACGTTTGCGATCTGCCTGGTGCAGACAAGAGTGCCCGTGTGCCTACATCTGCCGTTCTTACGGCACTTTTCCGGTGTATCAGCAGTCAGCCTGATGCAATTGTAATTGTAGGAACTGAGCCGCGGGCAACTGCGGAATCCAAAAATATTTTTGAAAAGGGAGAAGTGCTGCTTAAAACATCTACGGCGGAAAGGAATTCGGGTGACGCTAATGGTGATGATGGTGATACTTTGACGCTTATGGTAGCATACCCAGCACTCGACCTTTTTCGGATAGATCACAATTTCCCGATGAAACTGGTTCTCGCGAACCAACAGATGCAGCATCTAGTGAAAGAGGTTGAATGCCTGCGAGGGCAGCTTTTACTTGTTCAGAATGATCGGGACAGGCTGTGCGAACAGCTTCGGCAACAGGAAGAGGAGAACGAGCGAATAATTTCACGACAGGTTGAAGTAGAGGTGAAAGCCAGGATGGCAGACCAACAGCAGCAGCAAAGTGAAGAAGATATTAAGCAGCGAGTGGCTGGACTTGTTAAAAAGCAGATTCAGACTCTCATGCAGACCCAAGAGAGGGAAAAGCGTGACCGAGACCGCGCAAGACGATGGCTTTTTGCACGTTCCGACTGGATGACAGCTTTTAAGCCATGCAGAGCACTGACAGCAACCATTACTAGTGACACACAGACATCTCTCCTTCGGCCAGCGACAGCAGCCAATGCACGTAAGTATGTGGTTGAGTGGAAAGAGGTTATCGAGATTGCCGAGCCGCTTTTCCAGCCCACCACGTCTGAAGGCGAGTTGACGCAGTCCATTACGGTTGTGAAAGACGGCATTTATCAAGTAAATGCGAACGTGAGCCACGACAGCTTGGTCCAGCTGCGTCTTGTGATAACCTCTGCTGATTCTGAAGATACGGTTGGCACCACTGGCCCTGGTGCGGCTAAATCACGTGAGATCCTGCCGACGAAGGTGCAGTTGTACGACAATAAGAGGCGCGTTTCACGCGTGGATACCATGCTTTATCTGCGCGCGTCGGACCAACTCTCTCTAGAGCTCCAGCTACTGAACGCAACGACGTCTACAGCATAGGAGGAGTGGCTGCGGACGCCAATGCCGACACACAATCGCCTTTTGGTTGTGGTCTTGGATGAGCATGCTGGGCATGTGTAGCAGCGCGAGTCCTCCATTGAATGGAAGTAATAGTAAGTGGGCTCTAATGCCGCATAATAGCCCCAAATCAAATGCAAAATGTAGACCGTTCCGAGCGTTTTGACGGCTCCTTGCGAAGGCATTGTATCTCCAGGTTCGGTGCAGCCTGCAAACAGCACAGCAACGCGTTGAAGTTGACCAGCTGGCGCGGCTCGGTGGAGAAGTTTCGGCGCGGTTTCTGCTTTGTGTGGCACTAGCTGCCGTTGCATTGCAGACCGGTCGTCGCGTTGCAAGTGCGAGCGTGGATACAGTACCTGCCTGCCTGCCTACGGTCTTGCTTACGGGCAGCCCGGAAGCGACAGCCCGGCGCGGCAGTCCAGCGCGATGGCTGGAAGCCGTCAGACAACAAGGCGAGCCTGCCTCACCGCCGAGCGCTGGCAGCCAGTCGCGCTGGAGTGAGTCGCGCCGAGCGGCCAACCTGCCGGCCACGCGCGCCGGCGACAAGTTGATTCCCCGGCCGCTTCAACGAATCCGCTTTTGTTCGCCGCAACGCGCGACTCGGCGCGCGCTATGCGAGACCTGGCGGCGCAACCATCACGTCACCTCCGTCTCACCGCGGACAGCTAAGGCGGCGTGCTCGTCCAGCAAGTCGGCCGGCTTTCAGAGGATTCCTAGTAGCTGTAGAGGGGGTGAGTGGATCGGCGGCGCGCGCTGCCTGACTCGACGTCCTTGTCCGTCGCTGCTGTGCGCATCTGATACAGTGCAGCTTGAAGCGCTGACAGCAGTGGAGCAGTGACAGCCTCTTGCCCTGCATCGCGACGACGGATGAAACGCCGAGCAGAAAGCGCGATGGCTTCAGCGCCGGCGCTGCCTCGCTCGCTGGCCTCGACTTGGAGCAGAGCCGTCGGGCAGCAGGCTCCTCGGTTAGACTCGGCCAGCCGCCAACGGCTGGGTCCGACCTCGCGTGTTGGCGGACTTCAAGCAGCGCAGCGACGCCGCTGCTGCTGCTGCGGCGGCGGCGATAAGGGGAACGCGCTATACGGACGTGGCGTTCGACAGAGAAGTCGCGCGCGCCGCCATCGTCTTGAGACGCCCGCGCTCGCGGCGCGCATGACGATCGTCTGGCGGATGGCATGGAGCGTCTCTCGCGAGGCCGCGCCGCGCAAACCACGTGTTCTGGCCGTCGGCCGGGGCAATGCAGAGGCACGGGAAGTGGTGCGCCAAGTGCAGTCACTGCATCGCTGCCGCTGTCCGCGCGGTTGACTCACCGCAGCCGCAGACAGCAGCTCGGCGGAAGCAGCTGCCGCGACGCGTTAAAGGGCTCTCTTAGCGGCCGCCAAGAGCAGCGCGGGCACGTGCGCGACGTAGGCGCGTCGCGGTGACAGGGCCATCCTGGCGGATTTGGCCGGCGCCGTCGAGGAAAATCGGCTCGCTGGCCTCAGGCCAGCAAACCCTAGGTGGCGGCACGGACGGCAGCCCCGATCCCCGCCTAAAAATCCCGGCGCCGTGGCGATCGCCGTCTGTGCGAGCAGCTCTCTGCCTTGGCGAGCAGCGCCTCGCGCCGGCTGGCGTTTACCAGCCCGCAGTGTCGATTTTGGTAGTCTCCCCAGCTGTTGGCGGCCATCGGGGCGCCGCGGCAAGTGAGCTCTAAAGAAAGCCATCGAAACGGGCCGCGCAGGCATTCGGCGCCGCTCGCCGCTCGCCGCCGCGCCGAGCGGGGCGCCGCCACCGGCGGCAACTGCACCTTGAAGCGCGGCCTGCATGGGTGAGAGGATGGAGCCGACGGAGCTTGCGTGCAGGATGGGGAGGCGAGGTGGCCGTCACCACTGCGAAGCCCGTAAAGTCCGGCGCTAGTGGAGCCCGTGGCCGAGTGCTCTATTGCTGCTCTCTCGGCGGCGGCGCCTCCGCCGCCTTCTTGTCTTCCGTCCTCCGCGCGCCAGCTGTCGTGCGCTTGCGCGCCGCGCCCGCATGCGCCAGGTAATCGGCCAGCGGCGCGCCTCGGCTCTGCAGCAGTTGCGGCGGCTGGAGGAATTGCCGGCCCTAGTCCTCCTCGAAGGAAATTAGCCTGCGTTCTTGTCCGCGCTGCGATAAGACGCTGGGGCTGCCGGGCCGGGCCGGGGCGCGCCGGCCCGGCACGGCCTCTACCAGCTGGGTCTACCATTTGCCATTTCCCATTTGGCCGCGTCCCACTCACTCGACACTCGGCCGCCCGCCTCGCACTCCGCACCATGCTGCAGAACGACTACGGCTACTCGCACTACCAGGCGCAGCCGCCGCACCACCATCACAGCGGCGAGCGCCCCAAGCTCTTCAGCGCGCTCGACAACGGCGCCAATGGCTACCACGGCCCGGGCATGCACGACTTCCAGCAGCTCGTGCACCCCAACAACATGACGCCGCAGCACCACATGCAGCAGACGCCGCAGCACCAGCAGCAGACCCCGCAGCACCAGCCGCAGGGCGACTTCGATCACGAGCCCATCATGATGAACATGCAGCACCCGGGCCAGTACTACGCGCCGCCGCCCATGACGGCGCAGATGCTGCACGTGTCCACCGACTACAACTCGGGCGGATCCGTGGGTGGCGCCACGCCATCGCACGCCGGCTCTAAGCGCTCGCGCGAAGAGCTCAACATGAAGGAGAAGAAGCGCATGTTCAAGCTCAACGACCGCATCAACCAGCTCAAGACCCTCCTCGACGAGGCCGGTGTACAGTCCAAGAAGAACAAGCAGTCCATCCTGGACAACACGTACCACTACATTGGCATGCTGCGCAGTAATCTGCTAATCGCCAAGCAAAAGGCTGAGCGCGCTGAGAAGCAGGCTGATAGCTTCCGCTCGCAAGCGCAGAGCAGCGGCCCGATGGACGCCGTCTTTAAGCGCTGCTTCGACCAGTCCTCAACGCCGCGCCTCGTTGTGGACCTCAACATGCAGCTCATGGCCGTCAACTCGGCTTTCCTCTCGCAGACTGGCCAGACGGAGGAAAACCTTATGGACATCAACACGCTGCGCGCTAGCCTCTGCCTGGACAACGGCAAGCTCGACGCTGTCGTGCAGTCGGTCAGCAGCAGCATGAAGCCCATTAGCGCGATCGTGCAGGCGCAGGGCGCAGGCAACAACGTCGTGACCCTCACGCTCATGGCGTCGGTCCTCACGGACGACGACAACGTCGTGACCGCCATCGAGTTTAGCCTTGTGCCGTTCGAGATCTCGTCGGACTTCTCGAGCCCCAGCGCCGGCTACGCCAATGACGTGAAGCAGGACATGCCCAAGGAGGCCAGCCCCTCGGGCGTAAGCGACCTTGCGGTGTAAGGCCGTCGCGGTTGGTGAGACCCACTGCATGTGTGAGATACCTGGTGCATGAGCGAGCGAATCTACTTAGCAAAGCCCAGCAGAGCGAGAGAAGAGAGCGAGGTACACTGCAGCGGCTTAGGACGTGAGGGATTGGCCCTGTAGATAAAAGTGTAACATATAACCTATTGTCGATCCGAGTGTCTGTTGTCTTCCATTGCGTGGCGCATGCCCCACTTAGCGCTCGGCCGCTTAGTCTCGTGCTGCCTGCTCGTGCTGCGGGAAGTCTGTCGCCATCGCGTTAGCGGCGACGGCTCGGGAGCCACAGGCGCCATCTGCTGCCTGGCCAGCTGGGCCAAGGTCGGAAATGCGCGGTGACGAGCGGTGACCGAGGACCCCATATGGCGGGCGAAGCCATCCACCGCAGAGACCCAACGCACCGGCGCGGCAGCAGCGGCGGCGGCGACAGCGGAGGCGTCGGCGGCCGACCGAGAGCAACGGAAGGCGGCGCGCGGCAGGCCGTTCCCGCGCGCAGTCGGTGGCGGGGGCGGCCTGAATGCGCGATCGCGCGCGCAAGCACTGCCAATCGAGAAGGGTGTCGAAGCGATGCGCTGACGCTCGCAACCGAACGACGAGCTGTCGCTGCTCTTGTCGTCCGCACGCCGCGCCGATCCTTGAGGCATGCTGACCGATCATCTGATGGCGCAGGATTAAGCGCCATGCTCGACGTGTGGCGCGCTCGGCCTGCGCGGGGCACTCGGTGGAACGCGCGCCGAGCAGGCTATCGCAGAGAGCGCGAGGCTTTCCGAGTAGAAGCCGCAGCCGCCCTCAGCTGCCGAGTTGGAAAGCCGTCCGCGCCGTCGGGGCATCCCCGCTATTAGATGCACGCGCTCTATTGCGCGAGCAACGTTTCCATAGATGGTTGGCGCGGCAGGCACGCAGCGTGCACTCTACGACGTAAAATCTACGGGCATCGTGAGTCAACGGCACAATCTGTCGACGGTCACGGGCGCGGTGATCCTCTCGCGCCAGGTGGCGATGCAGCTTCAAATTCAAATGCAATTTCCGTTTAGTTTCGCGCCAACGGCGGCTGTCCCGCCGTGGATGTGTCCTGCCCGACTGCAGCATGACTGTCGTGTACATGTAGCCACTAAGCGTGCACGAGCTGGGGCCGACTCACTGAGGAGTCAACAGCCGATCCTATTGTTGCGGGCTGTGCGTCCATGGCACCGCGTGCCGAGCAACGCCGCCAACCGCTACGGAAACCGCGTGCTCCCCGCCGTTCTGCAGCTACTGGTTCTTCTTGCTGTCCTCCTGCGGGTGAAGGACGCCTCGCACGTAGTCGCCGCCGTGGTACAGTCCGACGGCGATGGCCTTGGACGTCTGCAGCGTGAACCACGCCGCGCTCCAGCCCATGGCCAGAAGCGACGTGGGGCCTGTCGCCGCCTCCTTTTCCGGCGTGTCGGGTCGCGCGCGGTCCTGCTGCGTCTGACGCGCGACGTCCTCCATGCCCGGCAGCGGCTCCAGCGGCGCGTCGTGCTCGCCCACGCCGCTGCTGACGGCCATCTCGACCTCGGAGTGGCGCGTGGCGTCGCGGGCCCTGGCGTCGCGGCGCCTGCTCTCCAGCTGGATCTGCGTCTTGGCCAGCGCGAGCCCCAGCAGCGTGCCCAGCGCCATGCCCGGCAGCACCAGCAGGAAGCCCGCCAGCGGCTCGCCGAGCGCCAGCAGCGCCAGCAGCCCCAGCGCCCAGCCCAGCACGGCGCCGCCGCAGCCCAGGAACAGCGCGAGCGCCAGCAGGCGGCGGCAGCAGCTCTCGGCCCAGTCGCGGTCCTCGCGCGCGCGCCGCAGCTTCTCCTCGGCGTGCAGCCTCAGCCGCTCGGCCGTCAGCGTGCGCCGCTCGAACGTGCGCTCCACAGCCTCGCGGTGGCTCTGCAGCTGGCGCTGCAGCTCCTTGGTCACGGCGATGGCCGCGTCGCGCTGCGCGATCAGCTCGTCCTCCATTCTCGAGATGGCATCCGGCGGACTGCGATAGTTGGAACCCCGAGTAAGATCGTGGGGAACCGCGGAAGCAGGTTAGACAGGGACTTGTGAGACCGGATACTGAAGCGCGATGGCGACGGCGAGGACGCCGACGTGGCTGCCGGCGGGCGGCGGCAGGACTCTGGCGGTACGAGGCCCCGAGCGGCTGTGGCCGACGCGACGGAGCTTACGTGGCGTTTGGCGCTGTCCACAGGACTTCTCGACCTTCGCGGCGGTGCTGGCGCTGCAGCTGCAAACCGCGGCCAGCTTGCCCCAGCGGCTGCGGCATTTCTACCTCCTGAGCCAGCAGAGAGGACTGTCGCGCCAAGAGCGTGGGTGATGCTATGCGGCATGCGCTGCCGCTGCTGCAAGCCGACTGACGGCTCGGTGTTTCTCTCGCAGGACTCGAGTTGCTGGAGGTGCTCAACTGGATAGGCGCCGCGCTGCTCGACGTGATTCTCGGGCAAGTGGCGCTGACCTACCTCGGTGGAGTCGTCGCGCCAGCCGTCCATACTACCGCCATGTAAGCAGTCGACGCGGTAGCAGAGTGGTTTTCTCATTTGCTAATGGACCGATGTGGCTAGCAGCTCGCCGAGCGCTGTCGTGGAAGTGTTGCGGAGCAATGTCGAGTGGCTCATGGGCGCGCCAGCAGGCTTCAAGTTGAACAAACCACTGGCATCGATCCTTGGCAACGGCATCCTCTTGTGGCTGAATCTCTGGAGCTTTGTCTTCGATGAACTCTCATCGCTGGGAGGCAGTAGCAATTTAGGTCGGTGGTTTCTGCAGATGTGCGGATACATGGGCGTGACGCTGCAATTGACGCTGTTGGCAGACTTGGTGAGTCTAGCCACGTGGCACTCGCACTGGGTCTTCCTTTACTTCGCGAAGCTGAACCGGTTGCAGTTTGGCTTGTTCTCGTCGCTATCGAAACTCTTCCTGGGGAAGAAAATCAACGTGCTTCGTCACCGCGTAGACTCGTGCGAGTACGACGTTGGGCAGCTCCTTCTAGGCACTCTTCTGTTCACGGTTTTGGTTTTCCTCGTCACGACCAATTTAGTGTTCTATGTGTTTTTCGCGGGTGTGCGCGGCGGCATCGTGTTGATTTCACTTTTGCTTTGGATACCAGTCGTGGCACTAAACTCGCTGCCGCTAGCCTCTCTGATCTACCGCGCATGGAATCCTCGTTTCTTCGTTGTTGGTACGCAGCTCCAAACGTCCGGTGAACCGACGCAAGGTGCCGACGTGGCTATCGTTGAAAATGTCGGTGTGGGTCGTCAATCATCACACCTGGACACACAACACCGACGTGCACTGCGTCGGGCGCTTGCCTCGTGGAAAAATGGCGACAGTAAGAGCTCAAGTTTCGAGTTGGCGCCTGTTTCGTCCAGTTTTTCAGCGCAGTTCACGAGGTACGATGATCTTGATTCCCGTGCAGTTAACAGTACTGAGCTCGGGTTGGCCTTGCATCTGTGTAGAATGCGGACTTATCTGCAGGCCGTGGGTGCGCGATACTCGCTGGCCGTTATCGCGAAGGCGTGCTTATTTGGGAGCGCCGAGATTGCGCGAGTCCCGTTGGGTATTTTGTTCGGCCAGCGGCGCTCACACTAGCGCCACCACGTATACAGGCAGCGAAGAGCGCTTTCGAGATGACTCAGTGGCGCTGCTGGATCGAGTGACGCACCACTTGACCGCTTTCCGGAGCCCTTCATAGGCGCGCCAGCCGCTCGATTCGCTGCGCGTCACAGCGGACCGAGACCACCGCCCATCTCGGTTCTGAAGTCACTCACCTTGCGTTCAGACGAGGCGAGCTGCTGCCGGCAGCTCCACCACCAAAACCGCGCCGCTTAAATGACTTCTTCCACCTAATGCATTGCTCTGTCGGCGGCAAGTTGCTGCCGATGCTTGTAGTATTGGTGTCGTGGGCTCTTGTCTCGAGGCCGTGTTCATGGCGCTCGCTGTGACAGTCACCGATCGCGTCTTTTGGGATGACTCATGCGAACCGAAATGCTGGCGGCAACTATTGCAGCACGAAATGAGTAGTCCTGTTCGAGCAGCAGCAGCAACCGCCCCTTTTGTCAAGCACTGACCACTGCGAGGGTTTCGGTCGGAGAGAATTTGACGGCGCAGCTCGCAGCGGATGCTTTCGGTGATTTCACACGTCTTGCACTCGGGCAGTTTTCTGGCCTGCGCCTCCCCGCCTGCCTCACTCTGCAAGATGCCGGCTACCGAGCACTTGGACGCGCGCAAGTGCTGCCCCGACCAGGGGCGCACCCCGGCGTCCCCGGACGACACCAGCGCCCGCGACGAGTTCCACGCCATCGGCGCGGACGAGCTTTCCGCGCTGCTGGACAGCATGGATGAGCACCACAGCACCGACAGCAGCTCGGACGAGCTCTGCGTCACCCCGCCGCCGATGCGCACGCCCACCGCCGGAAAGAGGAAGCGGTCGTTCGGCAGCGACGGCGAAGACGCCAAAGGCTCGGGCAGCCGCATGCGCACCTACACGGCGCGGAAGGTGAGCGCCGCTTGGCCGGCCGCCTGCTTGTCCTGCGTTGCTAACTTTCTGAACTTCCGGCGGTTGCAAACTTCAGAAAGAGATCGAGGCGTTATCCGAGGAGCTGCCCGCACTCGAGGCCTACGTCGATTACCTCAAGCACCAGGCCGCCAAGATCAACAACCAGACCAACTCGATGCAGAAGCAGCAGCTCGTCAACTCCTGTCTGCGCGACACCGCACACCGGCAGCAGTTCGCGCTGGCACGGATCCACTCGGCGCTGTCGGACTTCACCAGTCGCCAGGAAAAGCTGATCCCCTTCGACAACTTCCTCCACCTGAGGAAAGACCGGAGACAGAGACTCCAGAGCCTGCTGAATGTCAAGCCCCGGATGCTGCGCGACGCCCGTCGCTTCATGCGAGAACGCACGGAGTTCATGGACCTGAGTGTGCCGAGCTCTGAGCAGAGCAGCTTCGTGTCTCCGTCGGGCGACTACTGCGCTCTGAAGTTTGTGGTGATGCCGCTGGAGGGAGACTTCACCGCCAAGCAAGTCTTTGACACACTCAAGTTTTACCTGTTCCACATGGAGATAATGATCTCCGAAGCCACAGGAGACCTTACGTTGTGCGAAGAGGAGGAGCCTGAAAACCAAGCCGTCTCACAACACCGGTTTCTGCGGTCAACGCCCAGCGGGTACCAAGTGGAGTCTAACGACGTTATTTTCTGCCATTTCGACGAGCACAACGAGGAGTTCGGCGACGGCAGGGAGTACGGGATAGTTGCTATCGACTGCGTTGACAAGGATGATCTGTATCCGTTTTCCCCCGACAAGAAGCTGCGTCAGGATCTCACGTCCATTCTGACGGTACAAACGCACAGGCGGAAGGTGCCTTGTCCGCACAACCCAAAGAAAATGCAGACGAAAACGGAAGTAGTGATGGCTCGAAGCAACTTCTTCAAACTGCATCGAACGTCATTGCCCCTGTCAAAAATTGAGATGCAAGAGACGATCGATCGATTGGCGTGTCGGGGCAATCTTCTCTTCAACTCGGTCCGGACCTCACTGTCGTCGGCCACACCTCCAAGAAGAACGTAAAAGTATTGAAGGCAGCGATAGCCGATAGTGCGCTTGTTATATTGTAAGTATTTCACTGCTAAGATGGCTACTACCGGATGCCATGGCTGTGCTAAGTAAACTGCAGAATTGTTCAACTGCTTCTGTCCTTCAAGCCAACGTATTAACAATCCTACAGGTATACTTTCTCTGTCTCGTCGGCCAGTGAATGCAGTGTAATACTTTCCACAGCGCAGTCCTCGATTGGAAACAATTCGCCTCCTGGGATTCGCAAATTACAGTTGTGCACCTCCGGTGGATACTCCTCCTTGGTCAGCATATCGGTGTATCGCGCAGCAAAGTTGGTCTCTCGGGAGGTCATAATTCGTTCGATCGGAGTAGCAACCACCACAAAAGAAAGCCCGATTACTATCGCAATGCCAATGAACGTAGCGATCGCTGAACTGAGTGGGATGGAGTATTTAATCTTCTTCCGCTCAGTATCGCCCTTCAAACGAGTGCTGCCAAGATACAAGCTGCTCACGCCGTCTGGCGCGTCACCCAGCTTTACCGTTTTCGTGGCCGCGTTTTGAAACAAATAGTAAAGTGCTGAAGTGTACATCACTTGCCGGGGGTCATCCAAGTAGTAGTGGTTGTTTTCAATTTGGTTGATGTACGAGTCGACGAGGACCGAACAGTTCAACTCCCCCAGATTTGCATCAGCCCACGTTACCTCACCAAATCGATCCTTTTGAACGTACTCCCACAAGTGACGCTCGTTCGTTTTCGGGTACAAGAGAGGTTGAGCATTAAGTGTCACAAGCTGCACGGGGTTAATGAATCGAGCTTCCATCCGCTCCGAAGGAATTGTGCTATTCCCCACCACAAGAACCGAAATCGATTTCGCATCAGAGCTTGTGACGTTTTCCAGTATGTGAACGAGACCAGAGCAGCCACCAGGCACTCCGCACCCAGCATTGAACATCTTACTCACGTCTTCAAGTTGCCAGTCGAGTTTAGCGAAAGAAAAGACGAGATGCCGTCGCGGGTTGATCATGTAAGGGAGAGCATCTTGCTTATCGAAAGCATCGCCCGTGATGTACGTCCCGGCGCCGTAAAGAAATGCTGAATCTTCTTCTGCCTTACATCCGGACGGCAAGAAATTGAGGTAGTCGCTGCCGTACGTCATGTCATCGACTGAGCAGTCCTTCAAGTACGGCAAAAGCAGGATCTGCCTCTTAAACGCGACGATGCCAGATTGATCCAGAAAAATGCAGTTTGTAGATCCGCATGTAGCAGAAGGACTACTGTAGACGTAGTACGTCGTGTTACAGTAAAACTTGTCCAGTTGAGCAAGCTGGTCTTCAGTATACACGCTCGTGTCGTACACGTCAGGTGATAATGTGCCGTTGGCAGTGCAGTCCGCACTAAGGTTTCGGTACTGCACGGACAGATCCAAGGGAATATCGACCGTCACCATCGTGAGATTTAACTGTGCTGATATCGAGTACGTCTCGAACACAAATCTTGTCTCCTCGAGTGCAAGCTGAGTTGACTGGTTCAGCGTTGTGTTCATCCCAACCAGCACTGTATTCACAAAGGCGTTCAGGTTGTGGGTCGAGTCATCGGTGATGTTGGTCAGCATTTGCAGCGAACTCACTGCTCCATTACATTTGCGCATACCAGCATACTCACTCGTGTTGTCAAAAGTTGCATACAGGGTTTGATCGCTGGTGTCGTCATTATATTTCCCATCCACCCATGAACACGGATAGCTAGCCGAGACATTAGCGTCTGACACTGATCTCTCAAACAGAGCTTTGCCTTGAAGGAACATCTCGTACCCCGTCAGAAAGTCGAACCCGGTGTCTGCTTGGAATTGCGAGAAAGTGTCGGCGTTGAGTTCGTTTGCAGTGAAGTTCAGGGAGTACGTAGGATCGACACCAAAGGGCAGCGCATCGTAGTTCCACGAGTTCAAGGCGAAGCCGAAGCCCACCGACGTCGAGTCGATGCTTGTCACCGTTGGCATCGTGCTGGTCTCATTGATGCTGACCTTGAGACTACCTTCGTCAATCGAAGAGGCATTGGAGAGCAGACAGTACGAACCCGAGTCAACAATGAAGGCATCCACTTGCTGCCGCACCGCGGGTCTCAAAATGGTGTTCTGGACATTGTAGATCGACGAGGAGGCATTCAGCCCGACAAACGACGTGGTGAGGTCGCCTTGCACGAAAATGTGCTCAACGCCGACGATCGTGTGTTTGATGTTCATGGAGGTGATGCCGACATTGACGACGTACATCACAAAAGGGGTGAACCACCAGAGCACGGCTCTCTTGACGCTGCCGCGTCCGGCTTGCACGTTCTGTCCCGGGTGCCACGGGAGGTTCCCGAAGTAGGTGACCATGACCGCGAGGAAGACGAAGTAGGCATAGTTGAGCAGCTCTCCGGCTGCAGCAGAGATGTAGCCGTTGAGCAGTTGGTAGGTCTCCACCTTCTTGTCAGCGTTCTTGCTCGACCCGACGGTGTCGCTGATCTCGGAGCCCATGGTGACCTCGGAGAGGAAGATGGCCATGAAGCCGATGAGAGCCCCGTTGCTGGCCAGCACGATTGCCATGAACGGCAGCGCCAGCAGCTTGACCTGCGGCTCCAGGTGCTCGCCGTTGAGCAGCGTGTCGCTGCGCAGGAGCACGGTGTTGTTGTCGTCCTCGTAGCGTCGGGGCGGGTCTTTCGTGGGGGTGTCCGCGGGCGCATACTCGTTCGCGTCCATGGCTGGCGGAGGTGGGCGCCAAGTCTCGGAATCGGAAGTGGAAAGCAGTCGGCAGCAGGACAAGCGGCCGACCCCAGCCGGGGGCATAGATTCACGTGGCACCGGCACCACCTGCTGGAGCGCCGGCGGGCAGGTGAGACGGTGAGCAACGGGTACACCTTCACAAATCACGAACACCAGCGCTGACTGAGCTCATCCTCATGTGATGTACTACCAAGATGCGCAAAAGCGTTTCCCAACCGGGCAACGACTGTCAGTAGTTGCGGCGGCAACATCTCGAGCCGACGACGCTTCTATCAACCCTGTATCAGGCGGCATCTGCTAAGCCGCTAACCTTCTGCTGCCATTGACATTGCGACTGCAGCGCCGCCACCACCGTGGTTTGCACCCTCTGCCCACGCCACTGCCCGCGCCAGCAGTGCACCCACCGACGCCCCCACAATGCAAAACGCACCGACCGAGCGACGACCTCCGCGAGCTTCAACATGTCGAAAGAGGCGGACGCCGCCAAGCCCGGCGACATCGCGCTGCTGGAGGACAAGCTGGAAGTGAGCTCGCCCGCGCTGGAGATCACGCTGGCGCCCGGCCGCTTGGCCTTCCACGTGGCCGTGCTCTGCCTCTTCATCGGCGCCTTCACGGGCGTCGCGCTGTGGGGCATCACGCTGCCTGAGACCGTGTACGACAAGGTGGGCTCGTCCGAGAACGCCGACAAGAAGACCGACACCTACAACTTCCGCTCCGGCCTCTTCATGGCCTTCGTCGAGGTGGTCATGGGCTGGTGGCTCGACAAGATCCAGCCGACCTACATCGTGTTCCTGCACAACCTGCTCTGGTCCTCCAACGAGGTCTCGGCGCCCACCAAGGTGGTCAGCCGCGTCCGGTCCGTCATCCTCTTCGTCGTGCCGATCATCGTGGTACTCACGCTGGGCAACAGCATCCGCGGCTTCCAGGCGTCCAACAGCACGGTGGGCTTCAACGCGACCATGATCCTCGACGACTTCCAGAAGTCCCAGTCGACGCTCGAGAAGCTCCAGGCTTCCGCGCTCAAGAACGAGTCGGGAGTCCGACGACCCAGTGACACCGTTCTCAAGAACGCCGTCCGCCAGGAGACCACCCCCTTCAGCTTCATCGCTGACCCCACTTGCACGCAGCAAAACTCGTCCGTGATCTACGCGGGCGAGAGCCTGGCACCGATCAATGTGGACGATCTGTCGTCCATCGCAGCCGTTTACGGCTTTTACTCCAACGAATGGAACACCGAGATCAACTTTATGAACACCACGCCCGACGCCGAGTACTCCATTACGTACAAGGAGGCCCTGGGCAATACAGACTGGCCGGAAGACTTTGACATCACCAACATGGTCGACCTATTCCTTCACGGAACCGTCATGGTCGAGCGATCAATAGCCAACTCCGAGAGACGACAGCACAACTGCTCCGAGTCTGACAAGCGAACTGATCTGGACGTGTACCCTAATGATTCCATCAGCACTGGAGGGTGGACCTACGCCGCCGATGGGACGAGGATATGTCAGGGCCCCGCCACATCCCTATTTACTCTGATGGAAGCTGCGAACAACATTAGCTCCATTTCAATCGATGCAGTCATGAAGCTGATCACCGAAGGACTTAACAAATCGTTTCCTAGTACTTTTGCTCTGGATGAGACGACTGTATCCATGGAGAAACTAAGCCTTACCAACCAAATGGGTATCGAAGCGCTAACCATCGATGTCGTTTTAAACAGTTCTGTTAGCTACGGAGAGACATTTAAAGGTGTGGCATGCGATTTTTACGGTGCGTGTGGGTCCTCGTCAAACGCAAGTTCAATTGCATTTAGCGCCAACACGAGTTCTATGCCCGACTACTTGTGGAGCTACTACAGCACAAGTTTTTGCGGCAACACGTCGTGCATCTTCTTCGACGTAAGCGGCACATTTAACCTGCAGAAGGAGGTAGGGGTCATCCCGCTAGTGACTAATTGCACCGACATTAGCTACGACGCCAACTACGGAGGATGGTACCCAGTGAACTGTGAGAAACTCTCCAACCAAGCAGTGCTTTATGGGATCGGGTCGTACATTTCGGGTGACACATTTGCTTATGGAGGGCTTGACGGAGAGTACGAGGTCGACGGACAGAATTTGCAGATGTATTTGGGACCATACATCGATAATCCTCGACGCCACATCCAATTTAGCTTTGCATTACTATCCTGGGAGACCAAAGCACTGCATACAGAGTTTGGCGCTCAGTGTGACGTGACCGGAGAAGATGGAGGAGATTGCAACGGCATGTGGTATCGACTGCCCCAAACAAAGCGTTACCTGTTTGCTGGCGAGGACGTGCTCCCAATCAATGACATTATGGAAGGCGACTTTCACTCCCCGACGCCGCTGGTGCAGCTAAATGCACCATCTTTCTTAATCGACGGCACGCCGACTGAGTTGGAATACTTAAACCTCGACAACTTTGTCAACACGCAATGGAATGCGAGCCTAAACGAGACGCTTGGCAGCGACTCGTGCTCCTCGCTCATGGAGTCATATCTTTCTCAGCTGGAAAACAACAATTACGCCTTGGAACGACCGCTGGAGGTTATGTACACGTCAATATTCTTCTACTTAATGCAGAACGCTGCCGTGACAGATCTCAGCTCCTCCGCATCAAGTGCGAAATCCAATTCTTCATCGGATCTCCTCGCAAACGTACAGCTCAAGGGTGATAAGCAGCTTCGTCGAATTGCGATGTCAATTCCTGAGAACTCCTTCTGGATATCGCTTATTGGTTGTCTAGTCCTGGTCGCATTCATGTTCATCATTCTCATCTTCCCCGTGCAACGCGCTGAGTACTTCTACCCAGGAACAACCACGGCGGAGAAGTACGTGGCACTGAAGACAAATGCGGACTATCCTGATCTCGTGTACAAAAAGACACTGGTGCCAGCAAAGAATATCGGTGTTGATCCACCGATTATGGATGCATTCAAGGTTGAAGCGATGACGCTGACGCACAGCTCCGACGGAGGAACTCGTCAGATTGAACTATGAGCCGTCGCAATATAGGCAATCGGTCAATGCACAGTGTAGTTGTAGCGCTTGAATTTTCTTGAACAGGCAGCCTTATTGTGAAAGCCGAATGATTTGTCCGTTTGAAAGGAGGCGCTATTCTGAGTGGTTAGGGTCTGAGATTGCTAATAAAGCATGGTCCACATTTTAGTAAGCAGAGTACAACTAGGAGTGTGCGCACCTTAATCATAGTGCTGACGCCCGGCATATGTTGTCCGTTTATTAAGTGGTGGTTCGTTGGCGGCGAGTCATTTAGAAACTGGCGCCCCATGTACTCAGCACACATCCGGTGGCGAGCGGTTACTCTGCACTACGCATACAAGGCACAGTAGCTCTGCCTAAATGGTTATACTAACCCCCCTTCACTACCACAAGTGTTTTTGCTTTTCCATGACGTGTTTGTATAAACTGCCGTTGATCAGAATGCCCACTTCAGCATGGGCATTCCACGAGATATGTATATAAATGAACCACTTGCTCTGCAGTAAAACAGAGAGCAAATCTGAGATCACGCATCTAATACACCCTGTAGCCCGTTTATATATAGCAAGACTGTCTTATTAGCGCTCTAAAACGGTCGATTTGCAAATAAATTGGACATAACTCGCGGTTTTCACAATACACGTGTTATCCCCATTAATATCTGCCCTTAGTCTGAGCTCTAAAAAGCCTTGTGTTACTGGAAGTTGGGGAAAGGCGAGATCACGGTCCAAAGTCAAGTAAACATGATTGTGTCGGGTTCTAGTGTTGCACATGACGTTAATTCTAGCGAACAACGCTGCAGAACGCGTACACATGAATGGCAACAACTCTTACTTCGCCCTGATATCAGCAAGTATCTCGTTTTTTCTAAATTGCGATGCCTGATCTGCATTGTTTCGATTGCACTACTCGCTACGGACATCCCTCGTTCTGGTCTTGGTGTGCAGCGTCTTGACGAGTTCTACCCAAGACAAGTGATGCCGGACACTTCCATTCGATTTGGACCCTACAATTATCCTGTCAGACATATTTGGCGAGATGGTAGGAACAAGACTGAAATCGGTATATTTCACGGTCTTGAAGGAACAAACCCAGTTGAATCAGCAAATGTATGGTCTTACCAGTATGATACAACCTCCGTGGGGTTACGTGGTGCTGTCGAGCTTCTAAACGTAGCAGGATATCCCGATAATCTCCTCTATCGAGGGCAGTTCGGGAAGACTAATAACCAGCATGGCATCCTGGGCCTGAACACCACGTTTTTCATGCTAGACGACTTCGTTTCTGCTGCAAAAGCGCTATTATCAGCAAACAGCACTGTTCCACTACCAGCCTGTCTACGTTTTGCCACAAAACACAATTGGGTAGACCGAGTTCACCAGTACTTGATACACTTTATCAAGAAAAAGCGAATTTGGAGTCTGCACACATTACACATCCCGATAATATCTCGTCACACTCGTTCTCTCAAACTCTGCATACCAAATAGATCAGCAACAGCTCTGCTTCACCCACGCTTTTGTTCTTATCCTGGGCTCTGGAAGTGTGAGCATCCGTCAAATTCGTCGCTGCTAAGTGTGCAGCTTTCTGAGCAAATGGACCTTCGCTTTCAGGATCTCCAGCGACGATACCCAGATCTGGCGTTGGACGTCGCTCTCATTTCGACTCACCGTCCGTCCATGACCTCAGGAACTTTAAGCTATACATTCTTTAACTGCGAAGAACAAGAAATTGTCATGTTAACCCGTGGAAGACGCTGCACAGATGGAACACCCGGACCGTCCTCCACCACTCCTGAGTGCACGACAGTCTTCGTTGATGATTACCGATATGAACGCAATTTGCTTCAGACGAATGTTGTAGATTGGTATATCTTCATCGCGATAATGCGCGGAAGTGCGCAGGGATACTTCTGGGCTCGACTATTACTTCTTTACCGCACAGCATTTGTTATCACAAAGTACGGCGAGCTCGAGAGTCTGCCCTGGGAATCCCGTGTCCTATTTGCAGTCTCAACTGTGTTTAAAATCCCATTCCAAGTCATCGTGTATAGCAGTCTCTTGCCGGTTGCAGGCTATGTAGTTGCCCTCCTTTTGGACGGGAACTTCATGGATATATTTCTCGATTCGTATTGGTCTTCTCTAGAAGGAGCAACAAATTTTGAGGTAATGTCATTCCTGAACTCAGCAGTAACGCAGATGCGGACAGTTTGGCTAATGGCCCTGCTGGTAGATTTAGTTGTTCTTATGGCGCGGAAGCCCAGAGATGATTCAGGAGAAACACTCCCTGGAATTCGTGGACTTATAATCAGCTTCACGTCAGCCCTAACAGTTGTCGGGCCGTACAAGCAAACGCAGTTCCGGAATTCAGAAATTGTGGACGTGATTCGCCTCCCTAATATTGGACAAATAGCGGATATTGTGCAGTCCAGTCCACAATGGTATTTTAACGAGTCTACGTATTTTTTCGATGACAGTATTACCATGCTAACTGTATGCATCGCCGCTGTAGTATTAATTGCAAGCACGGCACGGTTGGTAGTGTTTCTGATTCGTGTAGATCAGGGTCTGGTCTTGATGTCAACTCTAAACGTTCCGTACGGTACAGAAAGCCTCTGGCCAACCTCGTCACTTAGCATTCGCTTCAATGCCTTGACGAGTTGTTCGCCAAACCAGCATGAACTCCAAAGACAAGCAAGCATCGCCAAAGTTACTCCGGGAGCACTGCATGATCTTGTAACAGCATCATCATCATGTTTCAGTAACTCCAAAATTTTGCCGACACCAAGCATGCCAATCCCGTCTGATATCGCTAGAGCTGTGAATGTGTTTGGATTCAAATCGAAACTGCGACCATGGCGATTCTGCAATAGAATCCAAATTGGTCCGTCATCAAAGAGAAGCTCACAACTTAGCGGGGGTCTGCGCTTACGTACAACGGAATTACACTCCATCTTGCTGCTCATGAATATCGCCATGATGACCGATCCATGGAATTATTTCTGGCTCCGGTTTATAGGCGTCCGCCTGTACTTACATAGGATTAGAACTTGTTGTTTATCGAACGTATGCCCTGATACCAGCGTGAAGCTCGTATCGTACGCTGTCATTTTGCCATACAGCGAAGACGAAATGGAAGAGCGTACTGGCATGAGCAGCAACGACTTTCAACTCCTTGATTGGGCAAGCTCCCGGGACATTCCAATGTATATTTTGTTGCAAAGTGGGTGAGAATGCACGGTGATAACTAAGTCGAGCATCAACGAATATTGCGCATTGACGATAGATAACCTTCACTTGTGCTGTCCTTGAGTAGTGGTTAGTCATGATTAAGCTAATCGTAGAGAACGTTCCGTTTCCGAAATGTCAATGCTGATTTAGCTCGATTGAACATTTTTCATGGCTCAACCAACGCCCACATCCAAGTAACGCATATAAAACCTGACGCATGAAGTCAATCCAGCCGCCGGCACAGGCTTGGCGTGACAGTGTGCTGTCAACAGCACTTTTTAGCACAACCTATGAGGACAAAACGGCATCGATCAGGACGTACGCATGGTTAAGGCTTTTACCCCAGCCCAACATCCCCAACTGCATTGCGATCTCCAAGTTAAGATGCATTATAGCAATTGTATCATTTGCTCTTCTCATGACCGACATCCCGCGCACCGGTCTCGGCATACAAAACCTTCGTGAGTATTATCCTGTACCACTCATGCCCAGCACAGCCTTCGCTTTGGACCTTTTGACTATCCTACCATACATGTACGCTGTCAAAGCGAGAATGGTAGCGCTACAGTGGCAGACTTGACTGGGCTCGAAGGAATGCAACCAGTTTCTGGAGCGCGATTCTGGCCTTACCAGTACGACACCACCTCCGTCGGTCTGCGTGGTGCCGTCGAGCTGCTCAACGTGACCGAATTCCTAGACGTCTTGCTCTACAAACCGTCCCAGGACCAGCCCGCAACCAACCCGGATAGTCTCCTCGACCTCCGCACAGCGTTCACCATGCTAGACGCGTTCATCTCCGCTGCGTAATCGGAGCTTCGACCAGCACACAAGAAAATACCAACCACAATGCGCTTCGCCACCAAACACAACTGGGTCGACCGCGTCCACCACTACGTCGTGCGCTTCGCCTCCAAGAACCCCGCCTGGAGATTGCACTCGCTGCATGTGCCGCTCATAACACCCGACACACAGTCGCTGGCGATATGCTCGAATGCTGGCGTCGCAAAACAAACGTCACCTCGACCGCGCTTCTGCAATCACCCGGGTATCTGGAAATGCAAGCACCCGCTGGACGTGTCGTTGCCTGCCGTGCGGCTCTGGGACCACATGGATCTCCGATTCCGAGCATTCAAGCAGCGCTACCCGGACTTGGAGCTCGACGTCGCTTTGGTTTCGTCGCAGAGACTTTCGTCGACATCAGGTGCGATGCGGTCTACCTTTTACAACTACGAGGCGCTCGAAGTAGTTGTACTCACTCGTGGGAGACGCTGCGCCGACAACGTTGACAATGGGAATGTCAGTGCCTCGTCGTTTGATGGGACCAAAACGTGCACGACCGTCTTTGTCGATGACTATCGCTACGAGCGCGATATCGTCCAGACCAACCTCGTCGACTGGTATGGTATCATTTCGATGTTGCGGGGCAGTGCGCAAGCATATGTGTGGATTCGTGTGGCTCTTTTGATCTATGGCGCGTATGTTGTTGCGGGACAGTCGGTGGGTGAAAAGGTTAGGTTGAGTTCTCGTTTGACGACGACTGCGTTGATTGTGTTAAAGATTCCATTTCAAGTGATAGTGTACTCGAGTACGTTTGCTTTGTTTTTGGATAGTAGCTTCATGGATATCTTTTTAGACTCGTATTGGGCTGCCGTGGGAGGTACGATCAATATTGATATTGTTAAATTATTAAATTTTACAGCAGCACAAATGCGTAACACTTTTGCGGTCAACACCGATCGTTCCACGCGGGGCACGTTGAGTGTGGTTAATGTCAATGTCGAGCATTCAATTCTGCGTAACATCGGTTGGAACTAATTCTCAAGAATCGTCTTCAATTTTCCATAAATTATCCTTGCGAACGAAAGTCTTGCCGTTTTCATCGCAAGCGCCTCTGGGTATTCCACATGTAACGAATACCTCTCAACCTATCTTGCTAGGAGGCGCACAAGGTTACTCCACTGGCTTTCGCTCGATCGTACAGCTTATGAACATTGCTATGATGACCGATCCGTGGAATTTTTTTTGGTTACGTTTTATTGGTGTCCAATTGTATCTGTACAGGGTTCGTCTAAACCCGGTAGATACTAGTGACACGTTTCAGGTCCAGGCACTTATCTTGCCCTACGCCGTCGACGAGATGGAAGAACACACTGGGCTGAACAGGAAAGATTATGCGCTTCTAGAGACCGCAAGTTCAAGAGATGTTCCGTTATTTGTGTTGCTGCAAAGTGGGTAATGCAGAACAAATGAACCTGGCTCCGCGCTGAAACTCGTAGCAACTGTGCCTGGAATCGTGTTGAGCAACTTGTTAGTAAGCAAACTATTAGAATCCTTCTCCGCCGTAACAAAAAGATATATCCCTGATGTTAGAAGGAGACGCAACCTTGGAAAGGGTACAAGCTGCAAACTCCGTACTCATGGATATAAGCGATACTCGCAGCAGAGTAACAACAAACAAGAAGAGCATACAAAATAAGTAGTTGCCAAGGCCTTATCACTTTTATAGATGAGTACAATAAATACGAGGAATCAATGTCAACATTATGGAGAAGTAAGATCCTGCAAACAATAACCAAAAGTTCGAATCCAGAGTAAAGAAAAAAGTTAGTCTAGCAGGTTGAAATATTTGGATGGCCCAAGATAGCCGAAAACACGTGGAATGGTGTTCTTTAAAATATGAATCAACTTTCATATGATAAACAGGGGATCATTCTGTGCGGGCACTAATTATACTGCCACTCACAAAAAGGGGCAAATTTTAGCCAATCCGTCGAATTACAAAGCGACATATTTGCCAATGGAAAGAGCACAAAAAAACAATGCGATCACCTCTCGCAGCACCTCATTTCGAGAGTTGGTCGCTACAGGACGAGCAAAAAGGCAAGATGAAGTCACGCAAAATCAGAAAAAAGTATACGGCCACAACGAATTTTAGCATCTACGCGCTCTGTACGCCCCCGCTAGTACTTGGTCTTGGATCCGCGAAGCTCGAGGACTGCAATGCACCGCTTGGGCATCGACTTGAGCAAGTTGGCGATGAGATTTGGCCCAATATTGGCCCAACTGGTGTGAATGGCCGACATGAGCTCCGTGCGAGTCGAAAATTGACGTCCATTCGCGTACACTGCGCACGCGAGTACGCCCCACATGTTCTCGATCGGATTCAAGTCTGGCGACTTCGCCGGCCAATCCATGAGATCGACTCCTTGCTGCCGGAGGAACTCCTTGGTGATGCTTGAGAGTGGATTGATGCATTGTCCTGTTAAAAAATGCAATCCCGACCGTACAAACGATCGATAAATGGCAAGAGGTGCTCGGACAGACCGCTCGCTGTCTTGCGTACCTTCCAAAATGACAAGCTCGCTCTTGCCGTGGGTGCAAAATGCACCCCACACCATCACACTGCCGCCACCGCTCTGGCGGTTCGAGAAAATCTTTTTCTCGCTCCGCAAATCGTGCCATTAGTATTGCAGTTCGTCTGGGCCGTCCAGGTTGAACTTCTTCTCATCAGAGAAGACACACGTTGCCCACTTGGCCTCGTCCCAGGTCACCTTGTCGCGCGCCCACTTGAGTCGGTCCTCTTTGTGCTTCTGGGTGAGCACGGGCGACGCCTTGCGCTTCACATACGTCATGTGAGTACTCTCTTGGAGCAACTGCTTGACCCGTCGGACTCCAACAGGGAGCTCTAGCTGCTCCTGGAGGCCCCTCGCGCTCAGTTCTCCCTTCGACGCCTCTCGCAAGAGGCGCCTTTTGGCAGCCGGAGTCAGCTTCGGCGGCCGCCCTGGCCTCTTGTTGGTGTTGTAGCCCTCGGGGTCGCTTAGAAATGCATGTATAGCAGGGCGCGAGCGTCTTAGGTCCTCTGCAATCGCTCGTTCACTCAATCCACGGCGGTGGAGAGCGATAATTGCAGCACGTTCGTCTTTAGACAGCGCAGTTCCTCTTGGCATGCTTCCAGACCTTAATTTTCACCAAAATAGACCACCAAAGACATGAGCATGTTCACGATTTCACCGTCAATACTACACAATCACGTCAAGCCAAACCAACGCCACGTACCAGGTAATGAACGCGACGGCAGTATTGCTTCTTCCTGATCAAAATAAACGGGCGACCTTCTTCCCCACCTCCTCGAGCGACCAATGCTCGAAATGAGGTGCTGCGAGAGGTGATCGCATTGTTTTTTTGTGCTCTTTCAATTGGCAAATATGTTGCTTTGTAATTCGACGGATTGGCTAAGATTTGCCCTTTTTGGTGAGTGGCAGTATAATTAGTGCCCGCACTGTATCAGTTTATTCGAGTCGTTAGTGCAGCCAAAATAAAAGAACACTGACTGCAGTGTTTCGTTCGCTGATGCTAATAACGGACTCTTCGTTTCCGTTTCCAAAACCTCATGGCCGTTAGATCAGCTCTCTCTACGTGACTTACGAGTATAGACGTCAAATCGATGCCATCCAAATACCCGTCAGCCCTAGCATGGTACGATTCTCCGCAGAACACACTTTCAGGTGATAATGCAAAGATTCCCACTCTTGCCAGAAGCAGCAGCGTACGATCTTTGGCAAGGATCACAGCCCAAGCATGGCAAAAACTGCTCCCGAAACCAGACATCGCCAACTGCATCGCGCTCTCCAAACTACGATGCATCGTCACAATCGTGTCACTCGTTCTCCTCATGACCGACATACCTCGCACAGGCCTCGGCATACGAAACCTGCAGATGTACTACCCCGTGCCACTCATGCCCAGCACCGCCGTCCGCTTCGGTCCATTCAACTACCCCGTCTTACACATATCCCGCCTCCCGAACAGCAGCAGTAGCAGTAGCCCGGCATCATCTAGTGCAGAATTTGCAGGACTCAAGGGAGACCAACCCATTCCCGCAGCAAGAGCCTGGTCTTACCAGTACGACACCACCTCCGTCGGTCTGCGTGGTGCCGTCGAGCTGCTCAACGTGACCGAATTCCCAGACGTCTTGCTCTACAAACCGTCCCAGGACCAGCCCGCAACCAACCCGGATAGTCTCCTCGACCTCCGCACAGCGTTCACCATGCTAGACGCGTTCATCTCCGCTGCGCAGTCGGAGCTTCGACCAGCACACAAGAAAATACCAACCACAATGCGCTTCGCCACCAAACACAATTGGGTCGACCGCGTCCACCACTACGTCGTGCGCTTCGCCTCCAAGAACCCCGCCTGGAGATTGCACTCGCTGCATGTGCCGCTCATAACACCCGACACACAGTCGCTGGCGATATGCTCGAATGCTGGCGTCGCAAAACAAACGTCACCTCGACCGCGCTTCTGCAATCACCCGGGTATCTGGAAATGCAAGCACCCGCTGGACGTGTCGTTGCCTGCCGTGCGGCTCTGGGACCACATGGATCTCCGATTCCGAGCATTCAAGCAGCGCTACCCGGACTTGGAGCTCGACGTCGCTTTGGTTTCGTCGCAGAGACTTTCGTCGACATCAGGTGCGATGCGGTCTACCTTTTACAACTACGAGGCGCTCGAAGTAGTTGTACTCACTCGTGGGAGACGCTGCGCCGACAACGTTGACAATGGGAATGTCAGTGCCTCGTCGTTTGATGGGACCAAAACGTGCACGACCGTCTTTGTCGATGACTATCGCTACGAGCGCGATATCGTCCAGACCAACCTCGTCGACTGGTATGGTATCATTTCGATGTTGCGGGGCAGTGCGCAAGCATATGTGTGGATTCGTGTGGCTCTTTTGATCTATGGCGCGTATGTTGTTGTGTTGCACCCTATAAATGTGATTGGACGATTAGTACGGGCTGCATCAATTGTTTTGAGAATTCCGTTTGAAGTTGTCGTCTACTCAAGTTTGCTTCCCGTAAATGCGTATGTGATTGCGCTGCTCTTGGATGGCAGTTTTATGGATATCTACCTGGATTCGTACTGGGCCTCGGTGGGAGGAGCTATCAATTTTGAGCTGGTGGCTTTTCTTCAAACTACAGCAGTTCAAATGCGCAATGTTTGGTTGCTAGCAGTATTAGTCACTGTAACAGTACTATCGGTAAGAAATGTTCGAGAATTTTGGAGCGATGGTAGTCCTGGTATTCGGGGTCACATTATTTGTTTCACATCAACTTTGACGATCGTTGGACCATACAAAAACACAATCTTTCGCGATACCAACATAAATGCCACGATTCGAGTCGTAAACAAAGGGCAGACGATTGAGGTCGTCCAGGGAAATCCTATCGGGCATTACAACAATTCCACATACTTGTTTGACTACAGTGTAATCATGCTGACATTCTGCATTATCGTTGTTATAGGGGTGGTGGCCATACTTAAGATTTGTGGCATGTCTACACGGCGGGGCAGCTGGATATACCGGGAAACGGAAGGCATCATTCTGAGTTCGACACCAATTGTTCCGATCGGAGCGCGTAGATTTTGGTTGACGTCAATACTGAGTGTTCAATTTTACTTGCCGCAGTACCCATTAACTGAATCTCAGCCGTGCCAACTTAAAAAGAGAATGTCATGGTTAGACACTCCCACGATCCTAGAGGAACCCCAAAATCATACAAAAGTGTGGCCGTTTCACTCGCAAATTCTTGACAACACAAAAACGCTAAAGCAACTTCAAGAAAGTGAAGTGGGTAAATATTCCGCAGAATATCGGTCTGTCGTGCAGCTCATGAATATCTCTATGATGACCGATCCTTGGAACTTCTTCTGGCTACGTTTCGTTGGTATCCAGTTGTATTTGTACAAGATTCGACTTAAATCGCTCATCACATTCGGTTTCTGTAGTAATAGTGTAATTCAGACGTATGCTACTATCCTGCCTTTCGCAGAAGACGAGATGGAAGAGCACACGGGGCTTACCACCACAGAGTACGAGCTCTTAAATTCAGCAAGTTCCAGAGATGTTCCGATTACTGTGCTGATTCAAAGTGGATAATGACATCATCTTCGACCACGGCTTTATGGATGCCAACCGCAGAGATATTTGTAAGCCTCTGCTCAAAAAACTCGGTATTCACTGTTGCATCAAGTTGCTTGGACTACCAAATTCAGGAAGCAATCGGTGTTACCATAAGGCTGAGAATCATACTTTGAAAAATAGGATTGACAAGCCAGCGCACCGTCTGAATCACGTGTTGGTCAACTCCGTTGACTAAACTTCAAACCATTTGTCGCTCTAGCGTCTTGAAGGCCAATCAGGGGCAAACGCCATTGTGATCTCACGTCACCTCTGACCTACTGGCCCAAACGACGGGTACTCGAGGAGCGACTTGTCGCCACTTCCGAAAACGGTACCACCTCCCCATTCAACATGAACAGGATCAAACCAAACTGGGACACGAACGATGTGTCAACTGAAAAGCGCCGAAGTAGTTGCCCGGACCAAGATGGAGCACATGATTGGCAAAAGCAGTTAATCCTACCTAACATCGGCAGCCGACTCGCCCTATCCAAGTTGCGATGTGCGATCTCGATCATTTCACTTGTATTGCTCGTGACGGATATTCCACGCTCAGGACTTGGGGTGCGACATCTAAACGATTACTTCCCCACAAAAATTATGCCTGACACCACTATTCGCTTTGGGCCATACAACTACCCCGTGAGGCATTTTTGGCGAGAAATTAAAGACAATACCGGCAGCAGTGAGAGTGGACCTGCATTTAATGGCCTGGATGGAACAGATCCGGTTACGTCGGCAAATGTTTGGGCTCACCAGTATGACACAACTTCGTTGGGCCTGCGAGGGGCCGCAGAACTCCTCATTCCAGTTTACAACTGATGAACATCGCCATGATGACCGATCCGTGGAATTTCGTACGGGTTCAACTACTTTGTGTTCACCTTTACTTGTACAGGATTCGACCCGCTTTGGCGGCAATTCCGGGGCTAGCCAGCCTATTATCGTATGCTGTCATCCTGCCATACCCAGAAGACGAGATGGAGGAGCGCACGGGACTCAGTTGCGAAGACTATAAACTACTCGACTCGGCTAACTCGAGGGCTCTTCCACTGTCGATATTGCTGCAAAGCGGATAGTAGTAAAAGTACTGTCAAATAAGTAGACTTAGCCGATAGGTGAACATCAAAGACACTACAGTAGTAGTAAATGATTTCATTAACGGATTTCTCGTCGAATGCTTAAATTAACTTAAATACCAGCACATCAAAAACACTAGATGCATATCAAGGAGAATAACATAAATTTATCAGACGTGCCGTTGCTGCAATCGCATACAAAATGTATAACCATTTGGCCATCAACACGTCCGCCATTATAGAATACCTAAACTTAGCATGGAATGTGAGTTCCAAAACTGTGCTTTCCACACCGAAAAAAAATGCAATAAAGAAAATAACACAGAACGGCACCAAATAATTCACAGCCTAAAGAACCGTACCTTACCACCGAGAACGCAATCACCTCTCGGAGCTAAAGGACAAAACATTGCCATGGCCAGACCGCGAGAATGGCAGAAACTGCTCCCGAAACCCGACATCGCCAACTGCATCGCGCTCTCCAAACTACGATGCATCGTCACAATCGTGTCGCTCGTTCTCCTCATGACCGACATACCTCGCACAGGCCTCGGCATACGAAACCTGCAGATGTACTACCCTGTGCTACTCATGCCCAGCACCGCCGTCCGCTTCGGTCCATTCAACTACCCCGTCTTACACATATCCCGCCTCCCGAACAGCAGCAGTAGCAGTAGCCCGGCATCATCTAGTGCAGAATTTGCAGGACTCAAGGGAGACCAACCCATTCCCGCAGCAAGAGCCTGGTCTTACCAGTACGACACCACCTCCGTCGGTCTGCGTGGTGCCGTCGAGCTGCTCAACGTGACCGAATTCCCAGACGTCTTGCTCTACAAACCGTCCCAGGACCAGCCCGCAACCAACCCGGATAGTCTCTTCGACCTCCGCACAGCGTTCACCATGCTAGACGCGTTCATCTCCGCTGCGCAGTCGGAGCTTCGACCAGCACACAAGAAAATACCAACCACAATGCGCTTCGCCACCAAACACAATTGGGTCGACCGCGTCCACCACTACGTCGTGCGCTTCGCCTCCAAGAACCCCGCCTGGAGATTGCACTCGCTGCATGTGCCGCTCATAACACCCGACACACAGTCGCTGGCGATATGCTCGAATGCTGGCGTCGCAAAACAAACGTCACCTCGACCGCGCTTCTGCAATCACCCGGGTATCTGGAAATGCAAGCACCCGCTGGACGCGTCGTTGCCTGCCGTGCGGCTCTGGGACCACATGGATCTCCGATTCCGAGCATTCAAGCAGCGCTACCCGGACTTGGAGCTCGACGTCGCTTTGGTTTCGTCGCAGAGACTTTCGTCGACATCAGGTGCGATGCGGTCTACCTTTTACAACTACGAGGCGCTCGAAGTAGTTGTACTCACTCGTGGGAGACGCTGCGCCGACAACGTTGACAATGGGAATGTCAGTGCCTCGTCGTTTGATGGGACCAAAACGTGCACGACCGTCTTTGTCGATGACTATCGCTACGAGCGCGATATTGTCCAGACCAACCTCGTCGACTGGTATGGTATCATTTCGATGTTGCGGGGCAGTGCGCAAGCATATGTGTGGATTCGTGTGGCTCTTTTGATCTATGGCGCGTATGTTGTTGCGGGACAGTCGGTGGGTGAAAAGGTTAGGTTGTGTTCTCGTTTGACGGCGACTGTGTTGATTGTGTTGAAGATTCCATTTCAAGTGATAGTGTACTCGAGTATGTTCCCTGTTTTTTGCTATGTGTTTGCTTTGTTTTTGGATAGTAGCTTCATGGATATTTTTTTAGACTCGTACTGGGCCTCAGTAGGTGGTGCTGTGAATTTTGAACTCGTTCCATTTCTAGTGTCGACAGCGGTGCAAATGCGTAATGTATGGTTAATCGCGCTAGTGGCTACGTTTTTCGTAATTTGTGTGAGGAACACGCGTGACCATGGTAACGATGGGATGCTTGGAATTCGAGGCCTAGTATTTTGTTTTACGTCTTCCCTGAGTATCATGGGCCCTTATAAAAACTTCGCATTCCGTAATATGAACAACGTGAGTACATTTCGTATCGGCGAGGGAGGACAGATTATGGATGTTGCTTTATCGTTTAGTCCCAGCGGTTTTTTCAATAATTCGTCCTATTTATTCGATAACAACGCAAAGATGGTAGTAGTCTGCATGAGCACAACGATAGCTTTAGCCATTATAGTGAAAACGTTTAGCGTGATGAACCCTCAAGCCAGCTGGGTGCACCTGGACACTGACGGAATCATCTTGAGTTCGTCGCCTCTGGTTCCTTGTGGTGCACGGACACTCTGGCCCACGTCTGTGCTGAGTATTCGATTCTCCCCAACTATTCAGCCAACTCAATTGCCAAGTGATCCGCACATATCTAAATGTAAGCCAAGCCCGACTAAATCCGCTATCCTCCCGATGAATACAGGTTGGTCTCTTGCTCTGTCATCACCGACTGCTGATATGATTTCTGCACACCCAAGAATGCCGTCGCAAAAGCAATCATGGTCCATACGTTCATCAACACGATTCAGAGATGTTGCTGGTAAAAGGACTTTTAGACAGGATTCGCTGTGCAGTATGCAGTATCGGACTGTGCAATCTTGCTCCATCCTACAGCTTATAAACACTGCCATGATCACTGACCCATTGAATCTCTTTTGGCTTCGCGTGGTTGGTGTTAGACTATACTTCTACGAAATCCAATCTCAGCTAATTGGCAACAAAAGACCCTCCTTCAACATCATCTTACCTTACCACGAAAGTGAAATGGAAGAACACACGGGCTTGAGCTTGGACGAATTCCAAGTCGTGGACTCGGCAAATTCACTAGATGTCCCGCTATCGATATTGCTTCAGTGCGGATGAGGATTGAGGGTGACAGTCAGAACGATATTACGTTCTATGTTAATATTGAGTTTTCCCAAGAGTACTTGATGTATTGACGAGGAGGATTGCGCCCAAAGATAAACTTCGCCTTGGTATCCGTTACCGGATAGATCGTTATCATTCCGCTTTATACCCCATGATTCCAACTACAAACCAGGCATCCGTCAATGGGAGCTGCAGACCCGTTACCTCCCGCAAAGTCACCGAGTCTAAACTGTCCCCAGCGATGTGAACCAGAAACCAGAGAATCCGACAGAAGGCTACGTTGTAGCTATCCACCTCTCCAATCTTCATCACGCCAATGGCAGAAACTGCTCCCGAAACCAGACATCGCCAACTGCATCGCGCTCTCCAAACTACGATGCATCGTCACAATCGTGTCGCTCGTTCTCCTCATGACCGACATACCTCGCACAGGCCTCGGCATACGAAACCTGCAGATGTACTACCCTGTGCTACTCATGCCCAGCACCGCCGTCCGCTTCGGTCCATTCAACTACCCCGTCTTACACATATCCCGCCTCCCGAACAGCAGCAGTAGCAGTAGCCCGGCATCATCTAGTGCAGAATTTGCAGGACTCAAGGGAGACCAACCCATTCCCGCAGCAAGAGCCTGGTCTTACCAGTACGACACCACCTCCGTCGGTCTGCGTGGTGCCGTCGAGCTGCTCAACGTGACCGAATTCCCAGACGTCTTGCTCTACAAACCGTCCCAGGACCAGCCCGCAACCAACCCGGATAGTCTCCTCGACCTCCGCACAGCGTTCACCATGCTAGACGCGTTCATCTCCGCTGCGCAGTCGGAGCTTCGACCAGCACACAAGAAAATACCAACCACAATGCGCTTCGCCACCAAACACAATTGGGTCGACCGCGTCCACCACTACGTCGTGCGCTTCGCCTCCAAGAACCCCGCCTGGAGATTGCACTCGCTGCATGTGCCGCTCATAACACCCGACACACAGTCGCTGGCGATATGCTCGAATGCTGGCGTCGCAAAACAAACGTCACCTCGACCGCGCTTCTGCAATCACCCGGGTATCTGGAAATGCAAGCACCCGCTGGACGCGTCGTTGCCTGCCGTGCGGCTCTGGGACCACATGGATCTCCGATTCCGAGCATTCAAGCAGCGCTACCCGGACTTGGAGCTCGACGTCGCTTTGGTTTCGTCGCAGAGACTTTCGTCGACATCAGGTGCGATGCGGTCTACCTTTTACAACTACGAGGCGCTCGAAGTAGTTGTACTCACTCGTGGGAGACGCTGCGCCGACAACGTTGACAATGGGAATGTCAGTGCCTCGTCGTTTGATGGGACCAAAACGTGCACGACCGTCTTTGTCGATGACTATCGCTACGAGCGCGATATCGTCCAGACCAACCTCGTCGACTGGTATGGTATCATTTCGATGTTGCGGGGCAGTGCGCAAGCATATGTGTGGATTCGTGCGGCTCTTTTGATCTATGGCGCGTATGTTGTTGCGGGACAGTCGGTGGGTGAAAAGGTTAGGTTGTGTTCTCGTTTGACGGCGACTGTGTTGATTGTGTTGAAGATTCCATTTCAAGTGATAGTGTACTCGAGCTCATTGCCTGTGGCTGGATATGTTTTGGCGCTCGTTCTTGACAGCAGCTTTACAGACATTTTCTTAGACTCGTATTGGGCGTCTGTGGGGGGTGCTGTTAATTTTGAGCTTGTGTCGTTCCTCAAAACCACAGCTATTCAAATGCGTGGCGTCTGGTTGCTGGCTTTGTTCGCAAGTCTAACTTTGTTTGCAATGGGAAGATCGAGATGCTATGACGATGGTTTTCCTGGAATACACGGTCTTCTTATCAGCTTCACGTCTTCGTTAACAGTTTTTGGACCGTACAAAGATGTACGCTATCGTGATATGAACATTACACTTCTCTTTCGTATCACTAACGGAGGGCAAATAATGGATATCGTTCAATCGGCGAACTCTGATGGCTGCTTTAATTCATCTTCATATTTTTACGGCGGTAGCTCGAAGACAGTACGCTTATGTATCGTTGCAGTCGTTCTAGGTGCTCTTATTATTAAGACCCTTGGGTATCTGACACCTCGAGCCAGCTTAGCGTACCGCACAACCCGAGGAATGATCATTAAAGTGTCACAAATTGCACCGTGTGGGATGGAGCATTTATGGATAAGTACTTTACCAATCATCCACTTTAGTGTTCCAATTCGTCTCGAATCACCCTACACATTGACAAAGTTTAAACACAAATCTTTCGTGTTTAAGGCACCACGAGTTGCTCCATCATCTCTGCCAAACCTTACAGCTCTATCCAAAACAGGTGCGCTGGAGGATTCACGATGGTTTTGCGCTACACGACGAGCAAGGCCAACTACAAGGGACAAAACGCCACCTAAAGAAGGTGTGTGTCCACGTACAACGGTATCTCATTCCATTCTCCAATTGATGAACATCGCCATGATGACCGATCCCTGCAATTTCCTTTGGTTACGTCTCCTCGGCGTGAAGCTGTACTTGTACAAAGTTCGGTTCAATGTGCCTTCAATGGCTGATGATTCCAGTACTAACATTCAACCACCGTACACAGTAATTTTGCCATACGCAGAAGATGAACTGGTTGATCGAACAGGATTGAGCTCTGAAGATGTCGAGCTTCTGGACTGTGCAAGTTCCCAGGATATCCCCATTTCAGTTTTGCTTCAGTGTGGATAGGAATCGGGCACTACATGTAAGTTGGAGTTGACGTGCTGTCTTTGAACGTGAGGATTTTAATACTGGCAAAGACACGTTCTTTAAATGGAAATTAAGCTGTCCATCGTGTCATACCAGTGTCGAGCTAAACATGGAGCCCAAACGTCAGTTTCCAGCATCCAAATTGATGCAGGCACACTACGCTCAGTTTGAGAGTTCAACTCATGGCAACAGCACACCCACCACCACTGGTGAGGTATGGAGATCCGCAGACTCGCGACCTAGAGATCAATAGCACTGGCACGCCCCTCAACTGGAACCAGAGTGCTCAAACGCTAACTTGGATTAGGACGCGAGAATGGCAGAAGCTCCTTCCACGGCCAAATATTAACGACTGCCTTGCGCTCTCCAAACTACGATGCATCATCACTATCGTATCGCTCACCCTCCTCATGACTGATATCCCGCGCACTGGCCTTGGCGTCAGAAATCTACAAGAATACTACCCCGTTTATCTCATGCCCAGCACTGCTGTCCGCTTCGGTCCATTCAACTACCCCGTCTTACACATATCCCGCCTCCCGAACAGCAGCAGTAGCAGTAGCCCGGCATCATCTAGTGCAGAATTTGCAGGACTCAAGGGAGACCAACCCATTCCCGCAGCAAGAGCCTGGTCTTACCAGTACGACACCACCTCCGTCGGTCTGCGTGGTGCCGTCGAGCTGCTCAACGTGACCGAATTCCCAGACGTCTTGCTCTACAAACCGTCCCAGGACCAGCCCGCAACCAACCCGGATAGTCTCCTCGACCTCCGCACAGCGTTCACCATGCTAGACGCGTTCATCTCCGCTGCGCAATCGGAGCTTCGACCAGCACACAAGAAAATACCAACCACAATGCGCTTCGCCACCAAACACAACTGGGTCGACCGCGTCCACCACTACGTCGTGCGCTTCGCCTCCAAGAACCCCGCCTGGAGATTGCACTCGCTGCATGTGCCGCTCATAACACCCGTCACACAGTCGCTGGCGATATGCTCGAATGCTGGCGTCGCAAAACAAACGTCACCTCGACCGCGCTTCTGCAATCACCCGGGTATCTGGAAATGCAAGCACCCGCTGGACGTGTCGTTGCCTGCCGTGCGGCTCTGGGACCACATGGATCTCCGATTCCGAGCATTCAAGCAGCGCTACCCGGACTTGGAGCTCGACGTCGCTTTGGTTTCGTCGCAGAGACTTTCGTCGACATCAGGTGCGATGCGGTCTACCTTTTACAACTACGAGGCGCTCGAAGTAGTTGTACTCACTCGTGGGAGACGCTGCGCCGACAACGTTGACAATGAGAATGTCAGTGCCTCGTCGTGTAATGGGACCAAAACGTGCACGACCGTTTTTGTCGATGACTATCGCTACGAGCGCGATATCGTCCAGACCAACCTCGTCGACTGGTATGGTATCATTTCGATGTTGCGGGGCAGTGCGCAAGCATATGTGTGGATTCGTGCGGCTCTTTTAATCTATGGCGCGTATGTTGTTGCGGAAGTAACATTAGCTGGACAGCGTCGTTGTTCTAACTCGCGGTTCGTAGCGATCGCGCTGATTGTGTTTAAAATCCCGTTTCAGGTTGTCGTATACTCGAGTCTCTTTCCTGTCGCTTGCTATGTGGCAGCGCTACTCTTGGATAGCAGCTTCATGGATATTTTCTTAGACTCGTATTGGGCTTCGGTGGCAGGCTCAATCAACTTCCAACTCATTCCGTTCTTAAAAACAACAGCTGTGCAAATGCGGAATGTTTGGGTCTTAGCACTATTGGCAAGCTTAGTCGTGTTCGCTGTGAGGAAGACACGTGATCATTGGAATGACGGGATTCCTGGTGTTCGTGGTCTAGTCATAGGATTTACCTCAACGTTAACTGTAGCTGGCCCATTCAAGAAGAATGCTTATCGAGATACCAATATCTTACAACTGTTCCGAGTCGCTAATGCAGGACAGACGACCGATATAGTTTACTGTAACCCAGGTGGGTACTTTAATGCATCGTCGTACATATTTGATGACAGCGCGTGCATGCTACTCTTTTGTATCTGCACGGTTGTGGGGCTTTCGATGACCATTAAATTATTTGGCTCGCTGTCACCGCGAACGAGTTGGATACATCGCGAAATAGAAGGCGTGATTTTGAGCTGCACACCTGTTGCTCCCTGCGGATCACGCGCTCTGTGGCCGACGTCTGTACTCAGCATTCGATTCTTCTCCATGCCTCGGTCACCTCTGCTGATACGTAGTCCGCGCGCCTCTGGCGTTACAATTCCACCGCACCAAGCTTCCCATACTAGCATAGGCCAAGAAGTATCGTCCCCGACGGCCGACATGATCCCAACGTTTTCGCGGCTACAAACAAAGATTTTGCCAGTGCAATCACAGATCGTACCTAGCAACAATGCTGTGGCGAGGACATCTCGAAGAAATACACGGGGAACACATTGTCGGACCACCGAGCTCCGTTCTGTCGTGCAACTGATGAACGTAGCAATGATGACCGATCCGTGGAATTTGTTTTGGCTTCGCATACTTGGAATCCAGTTGTACTTGTACAAAGTGCATAGCAGCGAAGTTAGGTCAGCATCGTACGCAATCGTTTTACCGTTCCATCAAAATCAAATGGAAGAGTTTACCGGCCTCAGCCTCAGTGACTATCAGCTGCTTGACTCAGCCAACTCCCGAGACATTCCAATCTGGCTACTGTTTCAATGCGGATAAGACATAAAAGAATAAATTGCCTAAGGCTATTTAATGGAGAAAGTCGTTGACTGCATTTCTCCAGATCCTGTGTCAGGGGATTCACCTGTATATTTCATTTTTCGCACATTCTATCTGTCCACATCGAGTATCAGCAGTCAGACAGCTATTCTGCCAGCATCCCGTGTCCCCACCGTTAACAAGACACTTGCAATTAGTGTTCTTCGGTGTCACGGCTGAGACGCCCTAGTCCGTTTAATGCGGCGACCCGATAGGCCTCGGCAAGCGTTGGGTAGTTGAACACGGCGTCACGGAAGTACGTCAGTGAGCAACCCATCGCCATAGCGACCTGTCCGATGTGAATAATTTCCGTAGCACCTTCACCAATGGCGTGGACACCAAACAGCTTGAGCGTGTCGGGGTCGAACAAAATCTTCAGTGTGCCACCAGCCATAGCCCCCATCATCTGGCCCTTTGCCAACTCAGAATACTTGGCAATACCGATTTCGTAGTTCACGCAATCTTTTGTCAGCTGCTGCTCCGTTTGGCCGACCATCGAAATCTCCGGGATTGTGTAAATGCCGTACGGGTAGTTACCATTCTCCAACTGGCTGGTAGCCGCAAGCTCCTCGTCCGGGTTCCACATGTGGCAGGAAGCCAATCGACCCTGCTCCATACTTGTAGATGCCAGCGCCGGAGCACCGATGCAATCACCCGCAGCATAACTTGTAGAAACGGAACGACACCAGTGAGGGTGTGCTACACATAATAACCATAGAAAGTATTACAGACTCACATGTGGGGCTGGTCGGTCTGGTAGTTTTTGTTCACGTTGATCAGGCCACGGTGGTTGCGCGAAAGCCCCACCGCCTCCAGGTTCAGTCCGTCCGTGCTTGCTTGACGGCCCACTGTGTACAGGAGTGCGTCAGCGCTCAGCACCTTGCCGCTGTTGAAGAAGACCTTAACCCGGTTTTCAGTCGTCTGTCAAGAGAATGCCACATCACAACGTTAGCATGTCCCCGAACGGCACCGAGCGGCTGGGCCACCACCTCACCTCAACTTTCTTTACAGTCTCGCCAAGGAGGAAGCGCGCTCCGTTACTCTGCATCTCGTACGTGAGGTTGCTGATGATCTCGCGGTCGCAGAAGGACAGAATCTGCAGGCATTGAACAAATCAGTCGTGACGACTCGCATGGATCAAGGAGCGTAAGTGCACTCACGTCCGGGCGGCCGTCCACCACCGTGACCGAGTGGCCCGGCACCACGTTCACCATGGACGCGTACTCCATGCCGATGACGCCGGCGCCCATGACGATGAGCGAGCGCGGCAGCTGGTGCATGTCGCGGCTCAGGATCTGGTCGCTGTCGATGATGACTTTGCCGTCGATGGGCACGAGAGGGTTGTGCGCCGGCCGCGTGCCGCAGGCGATCAGGAACTTGTCGGCGCGCACGCGCGAGAGCGAGTCCAGGTTGCTGCTGGGCGCGCCGGCGCGCGCGGCGTCCGCTGCGTCGCGCACGATGGAGATCTCGTGCTGCGCCTCGAAGCGCGCGAAGCCGGGGATGACGTCTACGCGCGCGGCCTTGAGCTGCGCGCGCACCACGTCCTCCTCGGAGCTCACGACGCGCTGCACGCGGTACAGGATGTCCTCGATGGTCACGGTCTTCATGCTGTAGGACTTGCCGTAGAAGCCGTGGTGGCGGTAGCCCGACAGGTGCAGCACGGCCTCGCGGAACGTCTTGGACGGGATGGTGCCCGTGTGCACGCACACGCCGCCCAGCGACGCGCGCTTGTCCACGATGGCCACGCGCTTGCCCTGCTTGGCCGACTCGAGCGCGCACTGCGTGGCGGACGGGCCGCTGCCGATCACCACCAGGTCGTAGGCCGCCACCTGCGGCTTGAGCGTCGACAGGCTGCGGCCGCGCAGCAGCGCGCGCGCGCGGGTCGCCGTCGTCCACAGCCCCACCATCTCGTTGCGGCTCTGAGGGGCGTCCGTCCGCCCCAAGTTGGCGACGGCTGCGCTTCCTGCCTTGAATGATGTTGTTAGCGCTAGAGGAGGGAGGGTATGTCTTATTGAAGGTTGTTTCTGGTACTGGAGGCTTTGAAGGAACAATATGCTGCTCCGGGTTATACGTCTATGGAGCTGACAACTTTCAGCTCGACGGTACGGGGAGGTTGCGCGTGGTGTGGCGCACACCTTGCGCGACCTCGCCCATAGCTGGAGCGCAGCCCCAGTAGACGCTCGGCGGCTGCCCCGACGCAGACAGCATGGCGCGCAATGAGGAGAAGGCGCAGTCGCTGCTGAACCGATGGACGTCCATGAAGCAGGACTTCGCGGACACCTTCAAGAAGTGAGTCCGTCAGCGCGGCGGTCTGCTTGAGGCGGCTCACGGTCTGTGCTCTAACGTCGTCGCTCTTGTGGCTGTTGCTGCTGCTCCGACTGACGCAGCCGCCGCCCGTACCTGGCCTCGCAGTGCGACAACCTCAAGGAGGCCGAGCGCTGGAGACGACAGATCATCCGCGAGATCTCCAAGAAGGTGGCCGACATCCAGAACGGTGAGCGCCAAGTCGCATGCTGCTGCTGCTGCTGCTGCTGCTGCTGCTGCTGCTGCTAGTTGCTGCCATTGCAGAGCAGTGTGATGAGTATATTGACTGTGCTGCCATATGCTGTTGTGTGCTGGTTGTATGCCGCTTGGCAGCCGGCTCGAGCGAGCACGTGATCCGAGACCTGAACGACGAGATCAACAAGCGCATTCGCGAGAAGCGGCACTGGGAGCGGAGAATCGTGCAGTTGGGCGGCCAGGACTACTCTCGCTCGCAGCCGCAGACCTACGATGCAGACGGTGTCGCCGTGAGAGGGGTCGGCGGGTACAAGTACTTTGGCGCAGCCAAAAATCTTCCCGGTGTTCGAGAGCTCTTCGAGAAAGCGGAGCCCGAGCCTCGCAAACGCACTCGACAGGACATGTACAAGCACATCGAGCCGGACTATTACGGCTTTAGAGACGACGAGGACGAGCAGCAGCTGGAGGACGAGGCGGCTGCGGAGAAGAGGCTAAAGCAACGCGCCATGGAAGGCTGGGACGCTGCCGAGGCGAAGCGAAAGGCACAGGTCGCCGAGCTGGTACGTAGGAAGTCAATTGTCGACGCCTAATGCTGCGTCACCAAACCACCAGCTAACGTGTGAACCGGTTGTCTATCTGCCCGTTCGCAGGGGGTAGCAACGGATTGAATCTGCGGCAGCAGTAGAGAGTGAACCTGATCGATTTGCTAGTCGGCTCTGGTGGTCGGGTTGACGTCGCGTCGACGACACGCGCCACCGAGGATAGGACCACAGCAGCTAGAGGTTCAAGGACGATAGGCAGACCACCACCAACTCATAGGAGACGTTGCTTCCGCTGGAAGGTTGTTGATTTTTCTGTTTGCTTTTTATTCATGAGCATTGGCCTGCGGGGAGCGTGCACGCGTCTGCTGGGTCGGTCCGCGGCACGTGGCAAAGTTGTGGCTGGCTCCCATGTCGGCCGCCGCTCGCCCGCGGCCAATAATTACAGGAGGAGGGCGGGCCCTCGCACGCGCCGGGCGGGCGGCGGACACGCACACGCACGCTGGGCTGTCTGTACTTAGTCCTTGAAGTGGCGGATGGGGTTGGCCTTCTGCGCCTTGGCGTACTCCACGGATGCCGCCTGCCACTCGGGCGAGGTGGTCTTGGGCGAGCCGGGCACGTCGCCGCCGAGGTCGGGGCCTGCGCGTCAGAGGCGGAGGTTAGTCTGCTGTCGGCTACTGGAGGCGGCCAGGCGACTAGGGGCACGCACCGGTGTAGCGGAAGAAGGAGAAGGTGGCGAAGGACACGCCGATGACCGTGGGGATGGTCACGGCCATGGCGCCGGCCTTGGACATCTTCTGCGTGAGCGTGTAGAACATGGCGGGGAACTCGCGGGCGTGGCGGCTTTTGGAGACTGCGGCCGGCATGAACCACCAGGAGAGGCCCCCCTCGTTTCTGCGGCCACGGTCAAAGTTGCAAAGACCCGCGGCATCCACCGAATGCCGCGGCAAGCCCGCGGCCTGGCGGCCGTTGTTAGAGGCGGTGCAACCATACAAACGACTAGATGCGGACGCGCCAGCAAGCTCGCGACGGATTATTCGCAGCGGTGCGGTGGTGCATTTTGCCAAAAGTGGAGGCACGACCACGCGACAAAGTGCGCGGCGAACTGCATTTTGTCGCGTCGTGCCTTCGGACGAGGCCTCTTACGCATCGGTGCTGTGCTTCAGCGTGTATCATTCACTTTATCCGAGTCTCCGTGCGAGAAACTCTGCCTTCTCCGTGTAGTAAATATCTCAAAAAAACGTCTCGTGTACTCCGCCGCCGGCGTCGCGCCTCAATTCAGCTCCTGGATGACCGGGCGCGGCTTGCTGCTGGGCTTCTCGACCCGCATCCGGAACGACGACGTCTCCTCCTCCTGCTGCTGCTGCTGCTTCGATCCGGAGCTGGCCTCGATCACTTTCGCAGTAGTCGCAGCCTTGATTTGAGCCTCAGTGTCGGTGGCGTCAGCGACCTCGCTGTCGCTACCGTCCTCGTCCATCATGCCCAGCGCAAAGTTCTGCAATTCACCAGTTAGCACCATTACCCAACAAAACGCAGCCCGTCAACACCTTGCATTGCGTGACGATCGCAATTATCGGCGCCCAGCACGCACCATCTCAATCACCGGTGGCTTGCCATCCTTCTTGGCGCTGTCTCCGGCCATTGCGTCGTCGCCGTCTTCGTCACTGTGCTCCTCGGTCTCCTCCACTTCGATGTTATGCTTGGCGCCTTGGCCCGCTGCCACCGCCTCGCTCAGCTTCTTGTTCTCCTCAGCCATCACGGGCAGGAACGCCTCCAGCTTGGAGAACACTATCACGCCGTCACCACCGCAAAAGGTTAGCCTTGCAATCGCTATGCCATCCACAGAGCAGCTTGAGCGCAGACGTACGCGCGCTCTTGGGCAGGTTGGGGAACGTCGGCGGCTTCTGCTGGTCCTGCATGGCGCCGTCTCGCAGCTTCTGCCGCAGCCAGCACAGACAAAAATCAGTCGGCTCCGCGTCTGTCAGTGCAATGCGACGGCAGCGCCGCTCACCTCGTCGCTGGTCCTGCAGGTGTCTGCCGTCCACGAAGTCTGTCCGTGCCGCTTTGACCGCTCCGTTGTGTGCGCCACACACGTCGCTCGCCATTGGTCGAGAGTCGCCAAGTTGAAGCGACGCCAGCAGATGGCTACATCGCCATGTCGACGGCGGGGCGGCGCGTGGTGCGCCCCAAGCCGCGGCGGCGGCTCTCCAGCCGCCTGCACTGGCTGCGCAGCGCCGCCAGGGCCAAGGTGGACGTGGTAGCGCAGCAGGTGCTGGACCACGACGACGGCATATTCGGCGCCGTGCGCGCGGACGACGCGGACGCGGCGCTGCGGCTCGTGGACGCGGACGAGCGCTGCCTGGCGCTGCGCGACTCGGTGGGCGCCGCGCCCGTGCACATCGCCTTCCTCTTCGGCCACTACGAGCTGGGCAAGCGCCTCGTGCTGCGCTGTCGCGCGCTGGCCACGCTCACGTACACGTCCGGGGACCCGCACGAGCCGTCGCCCTACGAGGGCGAGAACATCCTGCACATCGCCATCATCCACCGCCAGACGGAGCTGGTGCGGTGGCTGGTGCGCGAGGCCCCTCAACTGGTGCGCGCCGAGACCACCGGCAAGTTCTTCGGCCCCACGAAGGCCTGCTACTTCGGCGGCACGCCGTTGCTCTTTGCTCTCGCCTCCAACCAGATCGACATGGCACTGCATATCCTGGAGGCGGCTGAGCGACTGCAGGACGGACCGTTCAAGGAGGACGACGAAGAGGCCATGGCGTCCATATTCACGTGCGACCGCTTCGGTAACAACGTGCTGCACCTCGCGGTTATTCGCGATTTGCCTGATGCGTACGACTTCGCGCTGCGGTACGTCATGAAGCTGCTGTCTTCCGATGAAAAGCTGTTCGTCCCGAGAAAGGTGGGCCCAGTCATTCCTGAGGAGAAGCCGGCAGACGCCGTGCATGAGCTGGAAAGTATGGTTGCCGTGCAGCCGCAAACGAGGACCTCATCGCCAGCCGAGGAGCTCCTTGCACCATCCGTCGACTTCAGACAAGGCGAGATCAAGCTTGTGGAGTTTCTCAAGACAACAAACGATGCAGGATACACGAAAATGCTTCGCTTCCTGATGCAACGAAACTCTGACGAGCTGACACCACTATCGCTTGCCGCAGCTATTGGGCAACAACGCATGTTTCAGCATCTCTTTCAGCATTCGTCATCGATCGCATGGCGCTATGGCCCCATCACAGCAATCCACGTACCTTTGTTTGACCTGGAGCAGCCAGAGCTGCGTCCAGATCCTGACTTTGGGCGCTTTCAACGAATCCACGACATGATTGCGTCGTTGCCGTATCCATTAGCACCAAAGGGGAGAAAAGGTTACCGTACAGCTATCCAATGTCTCTGCTCAACCGAAAAAATCTCCAATACTATTCAGGAACATCACGTGGCCATGGAAGAAGTGGTTTCCAGACGTCTCGAAATGCTTAAGATGCTAGAGATCCAACAGCTCTTGCACAAAAAGTGGAAATATGTCGGAAAGCACCGTTTCCTTTGGCGGCTGGCAATTTACTCGGTTTTCCTTATACTGATGAATGCTACGACACTCGCTCCATACACCAAATACTCTGACGGTCCATGCGGGGAGGCAGCGGGATTGGGTTTTGCCGAAGTGGGCGCACTCATGCTAGCGGCACTGAAGTTTATGAACGAGAGCAACCAAATTTTACTCAATTTTCAGGGCTACATCACTGAGGGTGGCGCGGGGCGTTTGGACAATGTCTGCACCATTGTTACGAGTCTTTCACTCTTTGCTTCTTCTGCAGCTAGACTAGCCAACCAGCAGGAAGTGGGAGACGCTCTGGGTGCTGTGGCGCTCATTTTTGCTTGGTTTTATCTCTTTTTCTTCTTGCTCGGGTTTCGCACGACCGGACCGTTCGTGATAATGATCTTGCGAATGATCGCCAACGACGTCGTGCGCTTCTTCTTAGTTTATAGTGCGGTTTTGATTGGATTTTCGCAGGCCATTTACGTCGTGCACGATGGCCGAGTTGGCCCCCATGCGCTGTTCGTGCGGATGCGTACACTGCTTGTCATGGGCTTCACGGGCGAGGTCAATTACGACGACAATTACGGCTCTGGTGGACGAATGAATCCCTTCACGCAAGTGCTAGTACTGTGCTATGTTGTCCTTGTCATGATCATTCTGGTGAATTTGCTAATAGCCATGTACGTTAGAGGCACGAGCTTGTGTGATATCGTGCGACTAACATGCTTTGTTTACTAGGATGGGTAATACCTATAGCGAGGTACTGGAGGAATCTGAGCAACGGTGGGTCGCGGAGCGCTCAAACATCATGGCCTCGATCGACAACCAGTGTCCCGCAGAGTGGAATCAACAGGCTCGCAAAGCTTTTGCTATTCCACTGCAAAATCGGAGTGGCGAGGAGATGCTGTATCTCGAGATGGAAGTGAAAAAGCTTGAGGAGTGGATGCACGACGACACATAGTCTGTATGCTACATTTTTATATATTATATGCATTTTCACGCTGCAGGAGGGGATAATGGTCGTCGCTCCGTTGTTCTTGCAAACGCTGGTCCAATGCCGCCATTTTGAATAGGCCCCTCTACTGCCTCGAGACTCTTGTTTTCTGCTGTGACCTCATAGACCGAGCATTCGTTTTGAACCGTGGGCAGTGATGATGGTACGTTCTGTAGGGAATTGCGTCTGGATGAAGATTGCCTCGAGTCAGCTGTAGCATGCTTGAGCTTCGCGTCCAACAGACTATCCAGAACTTGTTGTTGCTTCGATAACCGCTCATGGAGGAGCCGATTTCGCTCTTCCAAGTCTTGCTGGAGTGTAATCGAAGGTGTCTTTTGCTTAGGAATAGGAGTTTCTTCTGTCAGGGTTTCACGAGCTGTACCTCTGTTTTCATCAGGGACAGGATTTACCAAGCGCTGCTGTCGTGGGTCAGTTCGTGTAGCTGTTATTCGCTTCAAGACTACCCGTTTGATGTCACGACTGGTAGGTCCTGAATAATTGGCGCGATCTCCTCGTGCTTCGTTGTTCACAATGGCGTCTCCCTGATCGGTCGAGTTGCAACAACGATGACTAGCTTGCAGTTTCTCAAACAGACTCTGGGTCGCGTCACACACGCACGTACAGTGTCAGTCGTTGTACTCTTGGACCAAACACTATCGTATAGAACCTACCTGCATGCGCGCAAAGTCACCTTTCGCCTTCTCGTCTCTGCGAGCCCTCTCCTCTGGATCAGAGGACGCGCTCTCGTCCTCTTCCGCGAAGCGCACGGAGTTCCTTCTCGGCAGATCTTTCCTCGGTCGCAGCTTCTCCGTCTGGGTCGCCCTCGCCGTCCTGGCGACGGGGGGCGGAGCAGCCGCGCGCAGCGTCTCCACCTCGGCCCGCAAGCGCGCGTTCTCGTCCTCGTGGTGCTGCACGATCCTCAGCAGAGCCTGCACGCCGCGGTCGTACTCGGCCATCCACGCCGCCTCCTTCAGCTGCAGCTGCCGCGCCGCGCGCCGCCGCGCCGCGTCCGCCGCCGCCAGCTGCGCGCGCAGCCGCAGGTTCTCGTCCCGCAGCGCCATCGAGCGCACCAAGCGACGCGACCGCCGAGTGTAGCCATCAGTTTTGGTCCCGTAAAACGTAGCTAAAACGTAGCTAAAACGTAGCTCCTTTCGCCACGCACTTTGGGCGGCTCACAACGGCCGCCACAGTCGCAACGTGCGTCACAGGCCCCAGCAGCAGATGAAGCTCCTCCTCCAGCGCGGCGCCGCCCTCCGGCGCATGAGCAGCCTGCGCGAGCAGGCGGTGCGCGTCGCGGCCGACAGAGTGCGCGCCGGCCTGGAGTCCAACCCGAACCTGTGGCTCAGCGCGTCCGCCGTGGTGCGTGTGGCGCGCGCGCGGCCGCCGTCCGCCTCTAACCGCTCGCTGTGCGCAGGACGAGCCCACGACGTCCATCCTGGACCCGGCGCCGGGCTACGCGCTCGCCGGCGGCAGCTCCGCGCTGCACCGCGACCTGAGTCTGGACTTCGACAAGTGAGACCGTTGCGCGGCGGCGCGCGCGCGCGGCGCAGGAACTGACGCTTGTGCGGTGCTGTGTGCAGACCTGTGGGCGTCGCCGACGTGCCGCTCGCCTACCTGCCCACGGACCCGAGCCAGCTGGCCGACCCCTTCACGCTCGTGGAGCAGGACATGCTGGGCGTGACCGAGAGCATCAAGCGCATCCTCGGGTCCGACCACCCCGTGCTGGCCGCCGTGGCCCGCTACTTCTTCGAGCACGACGGCGGCAAGAAGGTGCGCCCCACCATGGTCTTGCTGGTGGCGCGCGCCGCCGAGGCGCATCGTCGCGCCGTCGGCGCCCCGCTGCCGGAGACCCAGTCCGAGGAGTACACGCACGCTGCGCAGCAGCGGCTGGCCGAGATCACGTACGTTGCGGCTTGCGACGTTTCGCCGAGGGTGGCGCTGGTGCTGATGTGTCTTCTGCTTGCTGCAGTGAAATGATCCACACCGCCAGTCTCATGCACGACGACGTGATCGACGAGGCCGACACGCGCCGCGGACGACCCTCCGTGAACAAGGTGTTTGGCGGCAAGATGGCCGTGCTCGCCGGCGACTTCTTGCTGGCGCGCTCGTCCGTGTCGCTGGCTCGCCTGCGCAACCTGGAAGCCGTTGAGCTCATGTCCACGTCGATTGAGCACCTGGTGAAGGGCGAGGTCATGCAGATGAAGAACGCGGACGCCCGCGACGACATCTCGCCCTTCGAGTACTATCTCCGCAAGAACTACTACAAGACGGGCTCGCTCATGTCGAACAGTTGCAAGGCTGCGCTGGTGCTCGGTAAGCACGACGAGCACATCTGCGACCTGGGTTTTGCATTTGGCCGCCACATCGGCCTAGCGTTCCAGGTAATAAAAAGCGACATTGACGGCGTGTTGAGTCAATTCACGCGTCAATTGGTAGTCTCGACGGTCGACATGCGAGCTAATGGTGGTGTTGTTCGAAACGTTTAGTTGATCGACGATGTGCTGGACTACGAGGGCGTGAACACGGGCAAGCCGTTGCTGGCCGACCTCAAGTCCGGTCTGTCAACGGCCCCGCTGCTGCTTGCACAGGAGGAATTCCCCGTACTGCGCGAGCTGTCCAAGCGGAAATTCGCGCAGGAGGGCGACATCGAGCAGGTTTGTAGACTGATGTCGAAGCGTCGGGGGACGATGCGTCGCGTGGTGCTGATGGTTGGTTTTGTCGCACGTTGCAGGCTAGTGAGCTGGTGGAAAAGAGCACAGGTATCGCGCGGTCCAAGGCGCTGGCCATCGGTCAGGCCGAGCTGGCAGCACAGGCAGCCATGCAGCTCGCTCCTTCACCCGAGCGAGATGCCATGGTGAGACTGGCGCAGCTGGTCGTGTACCGATCCAAATAGAGCTACAGTGAGGAGAATCGTACACTCGCATGCAGTGCAGGATGCCGTCGACATGACGAGACTCAAAAACAAAAATGATAAAAAGTTGTCAGGATACACCAGTTTTTGCCATGGGAGACATGCCACGCGGAGGCCGAGCTGAGTGGCTGGGCTAAGTAGTCTGTCCGCAGCGTCATCTGCACAGCTCACTTCTACCGTTGGAGCTGTAGCTCACTCGGCTGTGATTGCTTTTGCTTGTGCCAGTTAGGAACACCCCACACAGAAGAAAACGTGAACCCTCGTCGCAGATCAAGAAGAGAGGAGCACAGGGGTGAGACCGAGCAGTTTATCATTCTCGACCTCGACGAAAAGCGCTAGCAAGTAACAAGATGGGGATCCAGCTACGCAAGTTAATGCGTTCTCGCGTGATTGTAGTGTTTGGTGCTACCAGTCGAATTGGTCGGTCGGCGATGGAGGTTTTGGCGACGCAGGAACAGGTCTCAGTGGCCCTTGTGGCAGCAGTAGAGAGCGTTAAGGACCCACGAGTTCTGCGGCTCAAGCACGCAACCAACTGCTTCCTCGTGCAGTGCAACTTTGCACATGGTGGAGAGGATTCGCTGCGCCGCGCTGTGCGCAACGCTGATGCTGTTCTCCTCGTTCCTGCTCTCTCAGAAAATGGAGTGCGCTTTTCGAGGCGCGTCGTAGATGCTGTGGCTGCTGAACAAGTCTCGCGACTTGTTGTGATCAGCAGCATCCTGGCTTCGCCAGAGCTGCTCGCTCGTTGTCGCCAGGAGCACGCAAAAGAGCAATCTGCAACTGAAGCTACCGGTTCAACTCCCACGGATGTTGCCGCTTTGGAGGGATACGAAGCAGTGGAGGTGCATGCCAGGAACCAGCTTCCTGAGCAAGGCCGGTGTGTTTCGCTGCGCATTCCGCTTCTCATGGAAACACTGTTGTACTGCCGCGACGAACTGCTGTTTGCTAATCGGTTTATTGGTTGCTTTGGAAATGATACTCGTGTTCCCTGCATTTCCGTTCGTGATGTCGGATATGCCGCTGCTGAGGTGTTAGCGAACCCTCGGCGGAAATACGAGACCGTGTATCGATTGACAGGAGGGCCTGCGGCAAGCTGCTCCCCAAACGAGTTGGCTCATTTCCTAACAGGATTTTTAGATCGCGAGATTAAGTACCGCAAGCTGAGCGATGCCGATTTCCTGCGTGTGATGAGGGATAAGCACACACCTGATCAAGTGGCTCAAGGCACGGTCGGTCTTCGGATCTTTCTCGAGGAACCTGCTGAAAGTGAGGCACGGGGCGATGGCGCGACTGGTTCTCAAGACCGACAGAGTGATCGGCGCGTGTTGCACCTTCCCGAAGCCTTTCAAAGCACTAGCAACTTTCGACTCCTCACAAAGCGAGACCGAATGACTCCCCGACAATGGCTCCAGCGTCATGCGTCGGCGATGTTTGGACGTACGCCGCAGAATCAAGTGCAGTTGTTTGTCGTGGGCTCGGGTGAGGCACTGTTTGTCGAGGTGAGCAAGTTTGTTGCGAGTCAGATAACTGCACCTTCAGCACTCCCACCTCGTGACGTTGGTGAGAGCGCCATCCCAACTGTTCTTCCAGGCCGACAGAGTCACCAGAGCATTGAAGGAGGTCTACAACAGGCCAAGGTGACACTATGTACTGTCAAAGCAGCTCCAGGAGGTTCTGGTCGAAGTAGGTCTTCTGGAGTGCCGCTGCCACCAACCGTTTACCAGCTCGAGGGTGCGCCGCCGTCACCAATGGGAGATTTGCTAAAGCAACTGTCGTCTTTAGATGTAGTGTTGCTAATACCTCCACTCCGACTTGGAGGCAGGGCTTGCCTTGACGTGGTTCGCGCCGTGGTTCACGCTGCTGTTCGGGCTAATGCGTGGGGTGTAGTGTTGGTCAGCTCGCTCTTTGTTGGTTCGCCAACATCGCAGCACAGCGCGATACTGGACCAGCTCGAGGAAATCGAGAGCTGCGTCAAGACTTCGGGAGTCTCGTACACGATATTACGTCTGCCGATCTTTATGGAGTATTTCCTAGCGCTATCACACTGTGACGAAGGTGGTGAGAGCCTCGGCAGTATAGAGGAGGAGAAACATGACGTGTCTCCAGCTGATGAAGCTGTATTTGAATCGGAACTGGAAGCCCAGACCCAAGATGAAGTGGAGGCAGGTGAAACGCAGGCGTCCATGTCGTCTTCACAGTCGCACATGATGTGGCCTCTGCTGGAACCATCGCTGGCGTCGGCGAGGGTGTATCTGATGTCCCTCGAGGATGCTGCCAAGGCTCTGGTAGCTGCCGCCTTCACTTTCCCACTCCACCGTGGGAAAACTAAGGAAATGTACACCTCGAGCGTGACCATGGCGGAAGTACAGCGAATTCTGCAGCGACACGCCAACAAAGCTCGTCCCGTGCGTTTGAGTCGTGTGGATGCGCTGGGAGAGCAACGAGGCCGAGAGTTCTGGCGCGTTGCGTACTGGCCGCGAGCTCATACGCAACAGTTCCTCGAGTGCTCGGTCGAGTTCTCCAAGGACGTGCAAACTGCTGTAGAGACATCAGCGGCTGCTGGTGGTAGCATCGACACCAGCGCCATGGTGCTTCCTGTTTCGCAGAGTTTTGAAGACCTCACTGATGTCCGTCCGGTGACGCTGGATGAATGGGCTGAAAACAATTCTAAAGGCTACACGCACGTGCTTTCGGCCCACAGACCTGAACAGTAGCTGCGTTGGCCTCGTTTCGTCGTGTGCTTGTTTCGACAATGTAACTGTGCGCTCACCATTGATGAAAGTCAAATCACTTAATCGAGAAAACAATCGTTGCATTTCATTTTCATATACATATACACTCTGCCTTCACCTTCACGCCCGATTCGGCATTCAAGTCAGGCCCGCCGAAGCCTTATCTTAGTCTCGGATCTTCTTCCAGGCAGTCACGGTCTCCGCCGTAACCCGAGCTTCCGTTGCGCTCTCCTGAGTAAACACAGGGACTTCCGACGTCGCAAGGAGCTCAAACTTGTCTTCCAGCACTGCAGGCGTAGCTTCATCGCTGGGCACAACCACAAGAATCTCACCGCAGCGCACTTGACGTCTCAGCTTAGCGGCAGCGACCGTGCCATCACGCGCAACGAGAGGTTTGCTGGCCGTGTCCGAAGTTGACGAGACCACGAACGACTCGAGTGCCTGCTCACTCTTACGACGAAGGTCCTCAAACAGGTCCTGGCAGCTCCTTCCTGCAACCTCATCCTTCGTCGCACTACCAGACACCACCACACGCTCACTCGAGCGGAACGGGTTTCCGTTCACGTACGGCGGTGGGGCATTCACGTCAGTCGTTGCCAGAGTAATGGTCCCATCGTCGTCCATCTTCTGCTCCACAACACGGAAACCCGCGTGTTGGAAGAAGTGCGGCCGGAAGTGATAGCGAGCAAACTTCGAGGCACCGTTGTCGCCAGCACTGGCAAAAGACCCACCCATGATCACGTTGTGTTCGCCATCGAAGCACGGCTCGCTAAAATCGTCGTAGTAAGGGTGAACACGGAATCCGGGCAGCGCCGAAAACATGTCCTCGCACCATTCCCAGGCGTTGCCAAACACATCGTGGAAGCCTTGGGCCGTTGGTGGCAGTGCATTAACCGGTGAAAACGAGATGTAAGACCAGTTAAGGTTCTTTCCCGTCGCTGCGGCCATGTTGGTTCCTTCCGGCAGCCTCAAGATATCGTCCGAAGACACATCAGCCGAGCGATCCTTGGCGTCGCGCATCAGCTGATGGATCGGCTCCGTCGTGAGGTGGTACACCACCTTGTCATCTGTCTGCTTTGCTTGCTTCCACTTGCAAAAGGCCTGCGCCTCGTGCAGGTTGACCTGAGCGGGCCAGCTCCATTGCATCGGCACCACGTCAAACATCGCACGCAGCTTAAAGCGGTGGCTACCCGAGGGTCCGTCCTGAACCCAGAAGGCTGGCCACTTCGTGTTGCGGAAGCAGCGCCACTCCCAGCCAAGCTTGCTCCAGTATGTTGGCTCGAGGTAACCTCCATCGCGCACAAAGTCCAGGAACTCGCCGTTCGACACGAGAAACTTGTTGACACGGCAGCCAGGAACATCTACCTCGCGGTGACCGTACTCGTTGTCCCAACCAAACGTCGGGAATTCACGCGGCTTTCCAATTTGCACCTTGGCGGCCGGTACGTCGAGGAATTCGTTCACCGGGAAGTCCACGCCCGCAACAGGGTGCAGCGCCACCTCTTTGCTGTCGTACGCGAGCGACTCATGGTAGTCCGGCAACAGCGAAGTGCTTTGGAAAAAGTCGACGGGGTGCTCCAACATCAGCATGGAGGACGTCTCGTGGTGGATCCGCTCATGCTCGAGCCCCATCTGCAAGGCCCAGAGCGGACTGCCCTCGGTGATCTGCTCGTGGCCAGGCTCGAGACCCGGGTGAGTCTCCACCACGCTGCGGATGAGTTGGTAGACCTGGCGACGGTAATCTAGCACTTCGGTCACGTGCGGCCACTGCATCTCGTTCTTGTTCATGTCGTCCCAGCGCATCTCGTCCACGCCGACCTCGAAAATGTGCTCGAAGTACGGGTTCACGGGCTCGCTGATCAGCCCCGACACGAGGAACTTGTTGACGAAGAAGCTGGTCGGGTGGCCGTAGTAGAAGATGAGCGGGTGCCGTAGGTGGTGCGGCGGCGGCGTCATGAAGGCACGCTCGCCCTGCAGCGTGGCGAACAGCGCGTCGGTCATGGCCCACGAGTTGTCGAAATAGTCGAGCATTTCCTGACGCGTGCACGCACGCAGGTCGGGCATCTTGATGGCGTTGAGGCGACCGGTGGCACGGTCGACGCCCGGGAACGTGGGGTCCGTGCGCGGGTTGCGTGCCGTGGTGAACCAGTCGTCTGCGCGCTCGCCGAAAAGGAAGCTGTCGTCGTAGACCTCGTGCTGCTGCTGCAGGTGCAGCTGCTCGTCGTCGTGCGCGCGCGCAGCCGAGGTGGCGAAGGTGGAGGATTGGCTCGAGGGCGCCTTGGAGTGCACGGAGCGGCGGCCCTCGGGCGAGGAGAAGGCCGGCAGGGCCGAGGCCCATTGCGGCGAGGAAGGAGGGGAGCACGGCGCGTGGCGGCGCACAGTCACGGCGGCCGCCGGTGCCGACGGAGCCGCGGCGGACATTGCGCGCGCGAGCTGCACGGGCAGACGCAGCGGCCGCTTGCTGGCGGTCGGGAAGCGGCGCGGGAAGCTGGTGATGGCCAACATGCTGCGGCGGCGGACGGGGTCGTGGCGGGCGGAGGCTGCTTGGGCGGCCGACGGGCGATTGGGAAGTGAGCCGGCCGACCGTGTTCCGCCGCCGCAGGTTTCGTCCCCATAGTGGAGCCAAGGCGCAGCGTGTCGCACGTTTTCGTGATCCCAGGCAGCGGCGATTGTAAGACAAGGGCCGGCGTCCGGCGTCAATCCCATGCGACTTGCGAAGCGTAGAGGCCAGCACCTTCCGTTGCCGCGCTGGCCCGCGGCCACGATGGTCGCCCGCGAAGGTCCAGGCTGCGCGGCGGAGGCCCGGCCGTTTCCCGGCAGTTCAGGCGGCTCGGACGTATCTCTGCAGAAATACCGCCGTCGGCGACCATATCGTCAGCATGACCAAGATACCCTCGCGTGACATGCCGGCATCTGGGCGTCGAATGTCGTATCGTCACCATGACCTGGTGTTTATTCCAGCTCGGCCAAGCTGCATCCTCCGCGATGGTATGTCGGGAATACATTGCGCGTTGCTGTCGTTGCTGCTGTCCGTCTGATGACCAAAGACGATGATTATGACAGCGGGGACCACAGAGTGAAGGTCGTTGCAGTTGCCCTTTTTCCACCGCCGGGACGAGGGTGCACTCCAAGCAAACAATTGCAAACAAACACTTGCAACCATTCTTCCCGCCGCGCCAGTGCTGCCCCCCTACTTATCTGCTGACCAGGAAACTCAATGCAGCTCGAGAAAGAAGGGACGACTACGCGTCGACTCCAAGCGCGGTGCTCGCATCAGACCTTGCTGGACGCCACCACACAACAAGATGCCACACCGATTGCTGCAAAGCCTGGGTACGTCCAGACGTTTACCAACATCGGATAGAAAACGCAGCACGTTCGTAAACACAGTGAAGTAAACTCAAGCGCAGGGTGCAGGGTGCGCCGGAGTGAATGTCGTACAAGTGTCGACGTCTTCCGCGCGTCAAGCGATAAGCGCAGCGCGCTGAGGGTGCCAACAATTGAAAACTTCATCTATCCAAAACTGACGCCGTCCGACTTCAAGGCAAAAATGGCCACCTACCAACGGCCAGTAAAGCTCCCACTGGCATGGCCTACGCGCACGGTAACACCTAGTCGGCCACCAAGCTAAGTGTGAGCGGCTCTACTTGAGACGTGTACGGATGAAAGGGCGCTAGCTCTACGCGGAAAAGTTCGCGCCCGGCACACGAAGAGGCGCACACATATCCGCCTCGTGCCTCGCGCTCACAGCCAGCGCAGCGCTCGCCATGGCAGGAAAGAGCAACGACAAGTTCTACAAGACCGTCGTGTTCGCCGAGGACATGACGGACGCCATGCTGGAAAAGGCGCTCAGCACCGCGAGAGACGCCTTCCAGCTGCAAGTCACGGTGCGCCGACTGACTTTCCACCTCTTTCGCTACACCGTCAGACCACCCTAGCTAATTACTGCGAGCTGACGTCCCTACTGCAGTCAGAAAAGACCTTCTCGACCATCGCCGAGTTCGTGCGCCGCAACATGGAGAAGGAGTACGGCCGCGGCTGGAACTGCGTGGTTGGCTCATCCTTTGGCGCCTACGTGACGCACGAGATCAAGACATATGTTTACTTTAGCGTGGCTGCCGGGGTCTCTGTTCTCGTGTGGAGAACGTAGCACTAGCATAGCTCTCTTCTCGACATTAAAACAATCACCACCTTCATATCATTCACGTTTTTGAATTTGATTCGTTAGCGCGCTTCTAAACTCTGCTACACGCTTGTGCAGCAACTAAGGACATTTTGATATGCCCAGTTGCGCCAGCTCATAGATAACAACTTTCGTGACGGAGCGGTCGAACACAAGGTGATGCGGGGCTTACTTGGACAGCGTGAGAAGGCTGTCAGGGATCCGCAAAAACATATTTATTAAAATATATTTTTAAAATCTCGGATAATAATTTATTACGGATTTGGCTACCGTCTGAAATTTATTTATGGATTTTATGTATACCTACATGAAATTTATTGCCGGCCTTGACCGACAGCCACCAGATTTTCGTTGGCTCTGAGCTCCTTGCAAACTGGTCTAGCCGACGAGCTCACTTTGCAATTTCGCATACACCTCAAACATTCCATCTCTTGCTACCTGGCCATGTCCGACGTCTCCCTAATGCCTTCCCAGCGCTCTCAGAGCAAGTTCTCTCCGAAGCAAATCGCTTCGTTCTTCGTTAAGCCCTACCTAACGGAAGACGGGGATCCTACTGGTCTCCAGGTGTGCAAGCCTGCGGCAAGATGCGCAAGCACGTCCCCAAAACGGGGTACACCAACTTGGTGTCCCACTTGCGCACCGACCGCCCTCGCTACGAGCAGGAGATGGAGGATGCCAGCACCGCCGCAACGGGCACCCTCCTCCCAGGGTCCGCCAGAAGGCGTCGACGAGGTACGCCTGGCTGGAGTGGGTCGTGAACGGTAACCTCCCACTCTTATTCGTTGAATTGGAGTCTACTCGCAGGTTTGTATTGGCTATAATTTGACCCAGTTTTCTTTTATTAATTTTAATTTGTTTCAAGATTTGTGTTAGATACACTAAACTGCACCCTTTTTCGACCAAAACTCTGCGAGAGAACGTGGAGGGCCTCACAAAGGCGGTCGAGGAGCACGTGGGCAACAAGATGCCCGACAAGTTCGGACTGATGCTGGACGGGTGGACACACGGGTCCGAGCACTACCTCGCCGTCTTCGGCTGCTACGAGACGCGCGCCGGCCCCAGGTACCCTCTGCTGCCTTTGGCACCGATCATCATTGATGCACCGGGCGGTTTGATGCTGAGTCCCATATGGCAGCATTATCGGCATTCCTGTCATTTTTGGTAACGAACTGTCTAACTGCATATTTTTGCTTGGTGACAACTGCGCTGTCAACTAGCGGCTTGCTCGACTCATGGGCGTGCCGCTTGTTGGCTGCGCTAGCCATCGTTTGAATCTTGCAGTCCGGACACCACTGGACCCACACGAAAAGGACCTCGAGCAAGTCCAGTCACTAATAAAGCGCCTGAAGACACGGACCCAAGCGGCCAAGTTGAGGTAAGATATCCATTATTGTTTTTTTTTAATTATGGAATTATAAATCTCAGCATTAATTTTTTTATCAAGCCTGAAGACGCCTCTCCGCCCTAAACTACGTCAGCAAACGCGCTGGGGGTCGACCATTGCGATGGTAGCACGCTACTTTGAGCTGCGCGAGTTTATTAACGCGGATGATGAAGAGCTTGTCGAGCTGATGCCGTCGCCCACCGCTAACCGCAGGCTAAAATCGCTTCTGAACGAAATGAGCGACGTCGAGTCGATCTCAAAAAACTACAATCGGAGGGCCTATATCTTCTGGACGCCCGCGACCTTCTTGACGGGCTGTATGAGATCAAGCCAAGTTTCACGAACTATCTCGGGTAAGAGTCTTTTTTTAATTGCTGTTAGCTTTTTTTCAAATATGTATTTATTTTTTTAGCACCCATAGCAGACATCGTGCACTCACCAGATTTTGAATCTGGTGTAGTGATGGTCCTTGGAGGACATGAAAGCGATTTGTTGCGGGCAGAAAAGGAGACCCTAAGGCCTTTTCGTCAGATGATCAACAGGGCAGGAGCCCGGAAAAGGACCCGACCAAGCTCGGCTTCGCCGACAGAATTCTGAAACGCAGAAAGGTGCACGCGGAAACAAGTGCGTTTGTGATGCTGTCAGCCATACCACCTACGTCTAACAAGGTGGAACGGCTGTTCAGCATGGCCCGCATGATCATGCGATATGAACGGAACCGACTGTCACCTCTGATGTTGGAGATGCTGCTGTTTCTGAAGGTAAACAGCAACTTTTGGGACGTCACTACCGTTGACGCAGTGAATAGGTAGTATGACAGTATATCGGCTTAGTAACATGATCTTACCTTGCTGCTTAATATTTATTTGTGGGTACAAGTTATTTATTTGCAGATTTACTTAGCACCATGCAAGTATTTATTCGCATTAGAGGAGAAAATCTATACAAATAATATTTCACGAAACCCTGCCGCAGCGCACTCGACTCAAGTCGGCTCCACAGTGACCTTACCAATTAATAAAATGCATATTTCAATATCTACAGGTAAATCATATTAAAGAGGTATATGAGGTAACCTTGTTGTCAAGGCTAAATCGGATTTGCAAGGAAAACAATTATATACGGACTAGCTTGACGCTGGATAAAATCCTTCGCACCCATCATCACGACGCAGCTTTTTGTTGCCCTCCATTGCATCACTTGCCTCACCGCCATGCTGCCGCTCCGCCCTCTGCTGCGCCGCTTCTCGTCCGTCCCCGCAGGCTTCCGCACGCTGCAGCTGCCGGTGGGCGCCGCGGGCGCGTCGCTCTCGGCCGTGGCGCCAGCGACCGCCACCCCGGAGCAGCCGGCGCTGCTGTGTCTGCCGTCCGCCTTCGGCTCCGCGGCGCGCGACTTCCGCCGACAGTTCGCCAGCGTGCAGCTCGCGCGCAGCTTCGCGCTGTTCGGCGTGGACCCGCGGCTGCCGGAGCGCGACTTCGGCGCCGGCCGCGTGGAGCGCGACGCCGACGAGGTGCTGCGCGCGGCGGACGCGCTGGCGCTGGACTCGTTCTCGCTGCTGGGCTGCAGCCACGGCGCCAACGTGGGCGCCGTGCTGGCCGCCAAGCACCCGGAGCGGGTGCCGCGGCTGGTGCTGGTCAACGGCAATGTAGGCAGCAATTCCGCCGCGCTGCAGCTGCCGGGAGACTGAGAGATGTCTGTTGTGCTGTGCTGCAGGCGTTCGTGAGCGACGAGGACCTGGAGGACATGGAGGAGCACGAGGACGTCAACTCGTGGCCCGCGGAGATGCGCGAGGCGGCCGAGGCCAAATACGGCGCCGAGAACCTGCAGGACAAGTGGGCCGGTACGACGTCTGCATTGTCGGGTCTTAGGACATAACCTCACGGGTAATGCTGACGTTCCTGCCTGAAGAGATGGTGGAGGCGCTGCGTCGGGTAGAGCGGGAAGAGGGCGGTGACCTGTACTGTGGCCACCTGCCCTATATCAAGTGCAAGACGCTGGTGGTGACCGGCGGACAGGACAAGTTCGTGCCGTCCTTCCACGGCGAGTATCTGAGCGAGCGCATCATGCACTCGCGCTTGGAAGTGGTCGCTGAAGGTGGCAACGACCTCGTACTCGCAGAAGCCGAGCGCTTTAACACGCTGCTCGAGGCGTTCCTGCACGAGCCTGATGATAAGCTCACACAAAGCCGAGAGTTCGTGGCCGTGCCCTCGAAGGCGTAAGTTAGAAATCACCGATGGGAGCGGACGCCGGCGCGCCGGTAGATAGTCAAACAACGCACGTACGGGCACGCTCGCATTTACATAGAGTCTCCATCTTACGCTTTCCACTCCTCTTTTCCACTCGGTTATTTAGCTACTTGAACTACTTACTAATATGCTGATTCTCTTCAGCCGCAATCGTTTAGGCTCATGTTGAGAACGAGGTTGAGGTGGCCGTTGCCATGTTCGGCGTCATGGACAGCGGTCGACTGTACACCTGTTGCTGCGGCGGTTGTTGATACGGAAACTGCTGCAATACAGGTTGCTGTTGCTGCTGTTGCGGGGCGGACTGCTGGTAATTAACATACGACTGCGTCTGGGTGGCAACAAGGTTGAGACTTGCCCGGCGATTCGGGTCAGCATAGTATTCCTGGTCCACGCCCTCGCGAGGAGGGGACGACATCATCGCAGGCGTCATGGCATACGAGGGCATGCTCATCGTGCGCTTCAGCGGAGCCACGCTGCCGTTCGCTGGAGCTCCGGTATAGTAACCGTAACGAGCGCCGCCGTACGCATTGGCCTGGTTCGGACTGATCCCCATGCCCGCGCTCGCTGCAACTCGAGGATCGTCTTCAAGGATGCCCTGCAACAGCTCCCCGAAGCCCTCCTCGTCTCCGAAAGGTGCCGGTGTGAGCTGATCATACTCTCCAGGGTGTTGGGGTTGCGCGGACTGTGCGTACTCGATGCCGTTGTTGCCGTACACCGGCGCGTAGGTCCCGTACTGCTTCGCCGGGTTTTCGTAGCCATACACTTGGGAAGACATCGTGGGTAGTGTCGTAAGCTCGGGCTTCATGAGTTGCGGCGGTGCGTACGCCCGCGTGCCAGCCGACGGGAGGGGGCCACTCGAGACGCTGCGCGCGCGCTTTGGCGGATTGTTATTCGACGACGACAGCGAAGGCGTCGGAACAGGAGCGAAGCCTCGGGTGCTGCGCGGCTGCGTGGGAGACCCTGCGTTGACGATATGCTCGGATGGCTTGAAGTCGAGCTCGGACTGGCCCATACTCCGCAGCCGGAGCACGGCTTCGTCGTAGCGCATGCCGCCCAGCGCCTTGCTGATCTCCATGCGGCGGTTATACTCGGTCTCCTCCACCGACTTGGCGAGGTGCCACTGGTCCTTTCCGCAGCGGCAGTGCTTGCCCTCGGCGCCCTTGTAGCGGCCGGCCTGCGTCGAGAGCGAGCTCCCGTTGGCGGGCGGCACCACGGCACACTCGCAGCACTGGAACATCTGCTTGGAGCGGAAGGTGCCCAGCCAGTTCGACTTGAAGCGCGGGAACCAGCTCTTGCGGTCGCGGGTCTTTTCAGGTCCGTCGCCGGCGTTGTTGGAGCTGTAGCGCGTGCCGGTCTGGTGCACGCTGTCGGTGGCCGGGTCGGCGGCGGCCGGCGCGCACTGCACGGGGGCGCAGAAGCAGTCGCGATCTAGGTCCGTGTCGTCCCCGCGCTCGGTGGCGGGCTGCCACCGCTCGAGTTGAAGCGCACCCATGGCTCTGAACGCTGCTGCGTCTGCTCTGTGGACGTCGACCAGCTCTGTTCCTGCGGTGCCGCGGACCTGTTCAGCACCGGAACGTGCGCGGCCGGGAAGCGGGTGCGAGGCTGCGGCGTCGGCGACACTGCGGGGCGGGGCCGGACTACCGGGGTGCGATCGTACGCCGGTCGAGCGTGGCGAGCTTCCGGCGGGGAAAGAGAGGAAATGAGCATCACGGAGCCAGTCAGCTGGTGCTGCTCCTGCTGATCGGCTGAGGACACTCTTCCCCGGCGGCGAGCGGGCGGACAGACAGCCGTGACAGCTTGAGAGAGAGAAGGGCGGGCGCGGCCACGGCCGGGGGCCCGGCGCCGCCGCCGCGTCACACACACGCCCACCCATCGCGGTCGTACTCCGGGCGGCAGACCTCCGGACCGGCGGCGCGCGCTTGCAGAGATTGGCGGCCGAACACGCCGTAGAGGCCGCAGGGACGACGGCCTCTACGGTGCCGCTACACACCGCGCCACCTGGGCTGCGCGCGCCGGCTGGGCGCCACGCTGGCCGCGGCGGCGCCGGCGCCCCGGATCGGGGATCGTCTCCGCCGGATGTGTCCGCCACTGGATCTCTCGATTGCGCCCGCCCGCTGCGCCGCGGCGCGAGGAGAAATAGAGGCCTGATCGAGCAAAAACGAGCTTGAAGTTGGCCGCGGATAAACATGCGCGAGCGAACTCTGATCGGCCGAGCCGAGGTGGCCGTCGCCGCCAGGCTCAGCCCCCTGCATGAGCGGCCGCGCGGCAGCGGCGAGGACGGCGCCGCCGCCGACCGCCGCCTCGCTCGAGCGTGGGCGCGACGCCGCGGCGCAAAACCGATCGCCCGAGCCGCTGCGCACGCCGCGGTGCGGGCCATTTCGGTGCGGCCGGGCCGGAATGGCTCCGTCTGCCGCACGCTGCGGGAAGTGGTGTGCCGGGAGCTGGGGGCACAACGTCACTGCCCCTAGCCTGCCTGTCAAGCGAGCCGAGTCAACGCGGTCAGGGCCGGGAAGCGCTATTGCGGTGGTGCTGCAGTAGATCTTCCCGCGGCGCGGACAGATCGCTTCAGCCGGCCCGCGCGCGAGTGTCGAGCGCGGCGGCGGGCGGCCTCTTTCGCGGCGAGGCGTAGAGGTCTCCACCGCCGCCGCGGTCGCCGATGCCGCCGCGGTTCAACCGCCCCATATGGCCAGTCGTCCGCTCGGCGGCGTCGTGAGTAACGAGGGAGCCGTTAGCTTGACCATGCTTGACACGGAGCGCGACCAGCGGACTGCCAGCCAGGGAGGACATTGCTGCCGCTGCCCCCGCCGCCGCCGCTGCTGCCGCCGCCGATGCTTGCGGCACGGCACGCGGTGATTGCGCACGCCCCAGAACTGCAGCGCAAGCTCTGCTCGCTTGCTGTGCGCGCTGGACCTGGTCCGTCTTCTAAATCACCGGCGGCCCACCTGCCTTCAACGTGTGCCCCCCGCTCAAATCGCGCGCGAGCGCGCCGCGGCCCCTTCTGTTTGTCCGTGAGACTTAGGGAAGCCGGCTTGAAGAGCGAGAGACCGACCAGCGGAAGCGCGCGCTGTTGACTGAATCGCCGCGCGGATCGAGCCGGCCGGCATGCGGCTCGCGAGCCGATCCCGCTTCGTGCTCGGCGCCAGTGGCGTGATTGCTCTCCATGCGGCCGCATCATCGGCCCCAGCAGCACGTGGAGAGGAAGAGAATGGCCAGTGACGAAGATGCCGCCGTTAGTCGAGCCGCCGGCCCTCTACCGGCCGGACGCCGCAAATCCTGCGCCACCGCCGCGGCCGTACGTCTCACCAACACGGCGAGCGAGCGAGCGTTGCGGCGGCCTCGCTGCGCCGCCGGGCTTTGCTGATGCGCTGACCCCTCGACGCAGCCGGGCTGAGGTGGCTTCAAACCGGGGCCGCGCCGTTGAAGGCCCATCCGGAGGATACTCTCCGAGCACTGCCGCAGACCGAATCATGCGGCCTCACGTGTTGATGTGGGTCGGCGCGAACGTCCAGCGCCAAGGCTGAAGTGCGCGCGCGCTGAGTTGGATTTGCCGCCTGATTAGTGGCATGCCGGGCCTCATCTCGGTGGAATCGGCCGGCATGTCGTGTCCGCCATGGCGCCGTGTCCAGTTGCGCCGCAACTCGCGCCGGGCACCGCGTCGAGCTGTGCACGGCGACAGCTGCGGATCCAGCTCACTCACGCTGCACGCCGCGCCGTGCCCCGATCGCTCAACGCACCTGCGTTCAACGCTTAACTGCAACGTGCTTATTTAATATCAACTGTTTGTGTACGGTCGGTCTCCTACGGCGCGACGCAGCGCCTCCGCCGACGCAGCGAGGCCGTCAGCTCGCTGTCCGAGCCCGACGACACTTCCGACGACGCGGTCGCCTCCTCTCGCTCGCGCAGCTTCTCGACCACGTCGCGCTCGCCCGCAATCGCGTTGCTAATAGTTTGCGTACTGCTCGTCTGGTTCGGGAGCTCCGCCGGCTCGCCGCGACTGGGCCAGTCCTCGATCGCCGGCTCCAGGATAAGCTTTTGCGCCACGAACAGACTCGCGTCGCGGTTGCCCCAGTAGATGACGTGCGCCGTCAGGGCGAATAAATATTCGTTCGCAATCTCGATCTCGTTCTCCTGAAGGGAGTAATCGATGGGGAGTCCTTGGCATAGTCGCCCGAACACCGCGACGTTCTCTGAGCTCTCGTCGCCCTCCCGCTCTTCACGCTGCTGTGCTTCCTGGGCCTCGCCCGGACGCCGCTGCAGGTGATACGGTTGCGCCACGACAGCCAGTGCGTCCGACAGAGGCGTCATTGGAGCAGGGCTTTCCACGAGCCCCACGCTGTGCGCTCCGGCTAGCACTTGGTGCTCGAAGTCACGACGCCAATGGCGAAGCGAGGCCCACATCGCGCGGAACGAATTGCGGAGCTGGTACTGGAAGCGCAGTTTGCCTTCGAACGTCCGGATAATTGCCGCCTTAGAGTGTGCCCGGGCTGGGTTCAAAATGGGCTCGATGCGATAAGCTACGGGGTCGTACGGATGGTAAATGTTGAACAACCGCCGGCAACGCGGCAGTTGAAAATCGCGGTCCAGCTTCTGGCCGCGCACATTCAGAAACAGCCCCACCGGCGAGCCGAAGCAAAAGAGGTCTTCTACGTCGAACGCAAGTCTGGGCACCAACGGGACAGCTCCACTTCCCCCCGCAGGAGCAGCCGCAGCAGATCCGGGAATTTTGCGCGGCATCTTCTTTGCAGTATTTAACTTTTTGGTCTTCTTGTGTCTCGGTGTGAAGAACGGCTTTTTGCGGACCGAACGGCGCGTAGAGGGCGTTCGCGGTGACGTGCGCCAAGTTGAATTTTGCTTCTCACGTCCGATGCTGTCCTGGTGCCACGCACGTGGCGAGCTTCTCCAAATTCCGTTTGAATTCGACATTTCCGACATCGATCTGGAGCGACGCTTCATCTTCCGGTTTGACAAGGCAGCATCAAATCCAAGTATGCTGCTGTTATCGAGCGGTATTCCAGTCACCTCGGCCTCCTCGGTACCGTCGTCGCTGCTTGTGCTGCTGTCCCTATTCTCGTTGCTGTTCTCCACCATTTCTCCTTCGTCGCTGCTGCCTTCATCATCCGCACAAGGCGTGCTCTGTGCCTGCTGCGTGTAGACTTGTTGGTGATTCAAGATGTCGAAGCAGATGATGGAGCCAAGCGAGTGAGCAATGATGGACACTTTCTTACGCTTCGCTCCCGGTGCACGGGTAGAGCTCGAGTCCATCCAGTCCGGGTGGCGCGACTGGAAAAGAGTGAACACGCGATTCATCTCTTTAGCCACTTCGTCCAGAATCACCTGATGGAATAGCGGTGACATGAAGAACAGCACATCCAGAACGGTGTCGTTGGCCAGCTCACGAAGCTTGGGGATTGCCGGAAGTGTCACGTCGCGGATAAGCTGGTCGAGGCCGTCCATGTGGAGCTTTGAGTGCCACTCAATGGGCAGGAATTCTACCCGTGGCTGACGTGAAGGAGCTTTGTCGTCATCTTCGTCAACGGTGTCTTCGCCTCCCATGTGACCAAAGTGCGCTGAGCGAAGAGCCTCTCGGTTCAGCTCTCGCAGTGTCGTAGCACAATCGATGATAGACCGCAGCGTCACTACATTGATCAGATCAAGCGTCTTGAGTGCATCGCCAATACCGTGCACAATTAGCACTAGGTGCTCAATATCCTCTTCGATGTCTTTATCATCATCCGTGACCTTAAGCGGTTTGCCTGTGGCTAGGTCACATTCCATGGCATCCTTCCAAAGCTGAAGTGTACTGGGATCAGCACGCACACGAGGGTCTCCGCGATACACACGACGCTTGCTCGTGAACGGGGTGGTACCTGCCAGCAGGCGCTTATACTGCATGATGTCCTGCGCGCCTTTAAATTCAACCAGATGCCCTTCAACCGGGATACTCAGCGTGCAGTCCTTTTCCACACGAGCTGCTAGAACCGCCTCACTTAGACTGGCCCTGGAGCTGAAAAAGCCGCGTGGTTTCTTTGCTTCGATGTCCATTAGGCGCTGCTTCTCGAGCGGATACAGCCCCAGGTAGTACACAAACGCGTTTTCCAAAACAGTAGCTGCCTCCGCATTGTATGGGGCCAGACCATAATTTCGCTGGGCGTAGACCCAACGCGAGCGGCACACGACAATTTCCTCCAGTGCTGGCCAGTACACTGGCGTCATGCGCATGGTTTCCAGATCCACTTCGTGACGGCCTTCGTCCACCAAAACAATGCTGGATGGTCCTACAGGACCCGGGATCTTACTTTTTTGCTTCTGATACCACCGGAACTTGCGCTCAAGACGGCGACCTTCATGAGCAGGAAACTCGATCCAGCCTCCAGAGCCACCTGCACCTGGCGTGTTGGCGTTCGAGTTTGGCTGCGCTGACGGGTTGGGATTCGAAGCACCACTTGCATCGGAAGCCGCTTTACTTCGTCCGTTCAGCCCGCTCGGCAACACCTGTCCATTTCCGCTAGCTGCGTCAATCTTCTTGTAAAACCAGATGGGAAAGGCGTTCGCGTCTTGGTCAGCCAGCTCTGCTGTCAGCGCTGCGTTAGCCGCCACTTGTTGCAGTGTGAGTGGCACGCCGCCGGCATCCGGGAACTCGCGCTGCAAGTCGCAGTACAGCATTTCATTCTGCAGCTTGATGGTGGCTAGGAACTCGAACAGCTTGTAATGCGAGGCAATGATCCTCATCCTCTGATGGACCGATCGGATCACCTCGTTGCGTCTGGACGCACTGAGCGATTCGTACGGCCCTCGCCCGAGAATGTTCCACTGCACCATGCTCAGGTGCTGGTCCAGCACCTCTGTGGCTGAGTACAAGTGCTCGACCAGAGCCTGCACGCGCGTGGTGCTCCCCTCCAGGAACAGGTCCGTCCTGTCCTCGATCTCGGCCCTGGACGGGAACACGATGTGGCTCGGGAAGATGACGACGTAGCGCACCACGCTCTCGGCCGCGCCCAGCGGCGGCAGCACCACGTGCCGCAGGAAGAAGCTGCGGCGCATGGAGTTCTTGGCGACGAAGTAGAGCTCCGGCAGCTCCTCGCTCGTGACGAACTGCGCGAAGCCCTCGACGCCGCGCAGCAGCGGCACGGCCAGCTGGCTCTGCAGCGGGGCCAGCGGCGCGGGCAGGCGCGCGGCCTCCACCGACAGCTTGACGCGGTAGAACAGGCGCTGGCCCGTGCGCGTGCACGTGAGCCGCAGCTCCACCACGCGCTCGTGCGTGTGCGTGGCGGCGTCCACCACGCAGTCGCGCGTGGCGCCGGTCGCGCGCTTCACCAGGTCGGGCGCGCGGCGCACGAGGCTGCTGGAGATCTGGCCGCCCAGCGCCAGCAGGAACGGGAAGGGCGTGAAGGCCGACAGCGTGCTCCACACGAAGCCGCCGTCCTGGCGCTCGGCCAGGTCGCGCCGCGCGTCGCGCACCATCTCGGCCACGTGGTACATGGCGCCGGAGCTGCTGCTGCTGCTGGGAGGGACTACGCTCGGATGGCCGCGGGGCCGCTCTGGGGCATGTCGGGCCGGGCTTCTCTCGACCTGTTTCACGTTCGGCAGCTGGGCGGGACGCGCTGGACCAGAAATCTGGTACCCGCAGACTTTTTCGCTTGTTGCCCGCTGCTTCAACTCTTTTGTGCGCACTTCGACTGATACAGTTTGAAAAAAAAGTGAGCCGCCACACGCTTCAGGTGCGAGTTGCCTCCTACGAACTCGAAGATGTCGGAGTGAATCGACAAAGCTGTACATGAAGTTGAAGTGCGCGTGCGTCACCGACGAGCTTTACAACCTGTCTACATTGCAGACAGCTCATGCAGTGGATCATCGAGCCTGACATCACGCGTGAACAGAAAAACCAGGAGCTAAGATGCTGTATTGAAGTGGGAGTCCTTCTCGGAGCAGACTGCGCCGCCCATAGATGATGTACTGGTGCTTTAGCTGCACCTTGGTGGCTGTAAGTTTGGCGGCGAGGCCTACCGCATCATGGTGAAAAAGACGAAGGCGTCCATCTTGGCCTGCTCTTCCTCGCGCTCCGTGACGACCCGCTTGCCCGGGCGCGGGGACACGTCCACGACGGGGCCGACGCCGCGAGCCACATTCTGATTGGCGGGGGCGCGGCGACCGGATGGAGACTGCAGTGACCGCTTGGCGGCCTGCGGCGGCGCCACGAGGTCTCTCAGCAGGTTGGGCATCGCTGTCGGCGCGGGGCTTGCAGCTGCTGGCGCGGGGGCTGCCGGACCGGATGCTCTGGGTCGCGGCGAAGGCGCTTGGCGGCGTGTTCTATTATGGTGAGGCGCGGCGGCGACGGCGAGCAGTGGCGAGCAGTTACTAACTCGTGGGACGTGCGCGGTGACGTCAAGTTGTTCGGCTGCGCCGTCGCGTGGTGCTGGAGCGGATCGCCTCTGGGCTGCCGTGCGATGACGTGCATCGCGTCGCGCGCGACTCGTACACGTACGCAGCGCTCTCCCTGCTGTGGCTGCTGCGACTTGACGGGATCGACCGTCCGCAGAAGCTCATCGCTTTGGATGGAGACGCGCGGCAGTCGCTTGCCGCCATGAAAGCGCTGTTAGCTGGTGGAGAGTCCCCGTCACACGCAGTCATTACGACCGGCCACATTGGTACGTCTTAGTTGTCTCTGTGGACACATGCACGTCCAGCCTTGTTGACGATCAAGGTGGTGATTGCTACGTGCAATGCAGGCTTCTGGGAGATACTGCCGGCGGCCTTAGCACGCCCAGAAGTTCCTGTCCAGACGCAGTGGATTGTGTATCGCCCCCTCCACAATACCGCGTTGGACGACTTGGTCGCTTCCATCCGCGACGCACCCGACCGGCGATTGATTGCGGTGCGTCCTGCTTCGTGCCAACACGAAAGAGCTGTCGACTGATAAGAGCTTGCTTTGGTCACCACACAGGACAAACAGTGCTACGGACTGCTTCGGGACGTCCTGCGGCAACCTAACGCGGACGGCAACGACGCGCAGTTGGTCGGCCTCGTTGCAGACCAGCGCTGCAACAGTGAGCATACCCGTGCAGACGTGATGTTTCTCGGCCAGCCCACGCATTTGGCGACGGGTGCTGCGCGATTGCATTTGGAGACTGGCACCACGCTCTGGTTCGCTGCTGTACTGCACAACAAGCGCTTCTACGAGACGGCCGATCCAACCGAGAAGCCCTTCCGTCTCGTGCTGCAGCAGGTGAGCCTTTGCAATTCCGTGTTATATCTTCCACTAACACTTTCCTTTCGACAAAGGTATCTGCAAACGCTCCTGTCGCGGCGTCGCCCAGCTCCAAGGAAGCCGTGGCCGCACTCGTGCAGACGTACGCGTCGATGCTGGAGAAGGTGGTGCTCGAGAGCCCGGAGCAGTACCTCTGGATGCACGACTTGTGGAGCACCAAGCGCCGAGCTGCAGCGCTGGCAAAGTAGCCGAGTAGAAGTTGAGCAAGTTGAAGGACAAAGGCGCCGAGCCTGCTCAACCTATATTGAGAGAATCTAGAGAAGATCTACAAACCTTGCCAAAATGGCTGGGCAGATGGCCGCCTCGAGGCGGTCGCTGCGACGGCTGCTGCTGCTGCGCCGGGCGTGGCCTCGTGCTGGCCATGGCGGCCGCGTCTTCTCCGGCGTCTCCGCCGTCGATGCGTCTGCGCGCGGCGTCTCCACTCGCGCTGGCGGCTCCAGCGTCGGCCACCAAAGTTCGGTCTCCTGCGAGCCCAATCTGCTGGCCCTGCAGCGCGTGCGCTGGCTGCTGCAGCAGCCGCGGCGCCGCGTGCTGCTGCTCACGGGGAGCTCGGCGACCGACTCGGCCGCGCGCGTGGCGCTGGAGCGGGACGCGCCCGCCTTCGAGCTGGAGCGACGCGGCCACGGCGTCTTCGGCGTGCGCGAGTTCTGCCAGCTGCTGCTGCGCGAGGGCGGCCGCGAGCGGCGCGTCTTCGGGCGCGCGCAGCTGGCGGCGCTGATGCTGCACCACGATCTGGCGCTGCCGGGCGCGTCGCGACTGGCGGCCACGTCGGCGCTGCAGAGACGCAAGGGGGTGCAGGACTTGCTGCAGCTCTTCCGGCTGCTGGAGAGGGAGGGCGTCGCGCCCGAGCAGTACCGGGCGGCGGTCGGGGAGCATGTGCCGCTGGAGCTGGCGGAAACCTATCAGAAGTATCAGGAGCTGCTGCTGCAACACGACGCCACGTCCTGGGACGGCCTGGTGATGGACGTGCTGGCCATGTGTGGCCTGCAGGACAGCGGGGTGCCGGCAGCGACGGCCAAAGAGTTTAGCGAGGCAGTGATGAGGGAGTACACGGATGTAGTGCTGGACGACGTGCAGAGGATGACGCCGGCCATGGCGAGACTTGTAGGGCATCTGTGCGGCCAGCCCAGTGTGCAGTCTAGCGCCAGCTTCAGCCGGGTGCTACTGGAAGGAAACGTGTGTCCGCAAACGCACATTTTGGAGCAGCAGTTGCTAAGGACGGCGGTAGATGCAGGTCGATCGCGCTCTGTGAGCCGCACTGCAGTACCAACAAATGCTGAGGCAGCCGGTAAACGAGCGAGGATGCAGGCGTTCGCAGAGCAGGTTTTAACGCTGCGTGCCGGTTCCAGTAGTGGTGTGTCGTCGCCAATACCGTTCAAGTGTTGGAAGTTTGGTGCCTCCGAAGCTGAAGAAAGGGGCATTGGTGCATATATTGCGGAAGCGGTGAAGTCGGATCGAGGTACTCGTGTCACTGTGCTGTGCCCCTCTTATGGAGATGCGAGCCGGATCATGTTGGCATTTAGGAAGCAAGGACTACCCGTTCAGATGAATGGAGATCAGATATCAGCGGCTATTAACTCCAGCGGCTCACCCATTCACCTGTTTGATGAGCCCGGCGTCAACGCGGTGTACTCGCTGTTATGCGCTTTGTCCTTTCCGAGTGATTCTCGCCATCTCTACAATGTTTTACGCTCAGATTACTTTGCCTTTCCGGCCGAGTTGCTTTCGTGGTTGATGGAGAAAGAACAACGCAGCCATGTTGACTTGTTTCCGGTGCTTGAGGCCTTTGTTGAAAGCCGCGGTAAGTCCCTTGGGACCTCGTTGAGTCAAAGAGACAGCGAGAAACAGGAATTACCTCAAGTTGTGCTTTCTCAACTAGAAAATGGCGTGGAGATAGCTAAGTCATTTGTAAAAGTTATCAGGCGCTTGCGTGCTGAATGCCACCAACGGTCCGCTGCAGATCTCGTTCACAGTTTTCTAGAGGAGACTGGTCGGTTGGAAGCCTTGTTAAGTCCTAGCTCCCCAGAGCAAGAACGTGAATCTTTGGTACTCGCAGATTTCCTTCGGGAGCTCGAGACTGCACAGAATGTCGTGCAGAGTGCTCAGGTGACGTTCGTAGCACCGTACTTGCAGCAGTTAAGGGAGACCAATTTGACATCGTCGGCAGCGTGGGATGAAGTATCATCTGAGCTTATGCACCCGTCCGCAGAAGTTGTTGAGGATGCTTCTATCCGCGTACTTCCTCTAACAACGTATTCGCTCGAGTCGCTTGCGAGTTCAATGGCTGACAAGCAGGGGGGCAAAAAGAATGTGCTGGTGCTCATGTCAATGCGCGATAGCAAGTTTCCTGGACGTATGAAACGTATTACTTTGCCACTTCCGTATGATCTGCTTAGCGAACCATTCCCGATTCAAGCACGTGCTGAGCACCTACAGCAGTGCGAGCAGCTCGCGTATGAGGCTTTGACACTAGGCGAATACGAAGAAGTGGTACTATCGTTCGCTGAACTTGCAGCGGTGTCCTCATCCAAGCGCGAAGTATTGAGCAGCACTTTTCAACCGATCTGGCAGGAGGGAGACCGACCTTCAATCGCTCCTAAAGGAAAAGGAGACAGCAAAGGTGGCACCAAAGTTAGTGCTAGCAAGGGGGACAGTGGCATCACTTCATCCTCGAAACTTGTATCGAGTCAACCTTCGTCGAAAACTCGTGCTGCAACCGACAATAGCCAACCTCTGACCAATGCCACCTCGCGGTTTTGGCTATCTGAGGTGTCGGGATTATTGCGTGAATTTGTACATCGCGTGTTTTTTCCAATATTGCATCACAAGAAAAGTTTATCTGATGTAGCGGATGTTTCTCCAAGTTTGAAAAGTGGTGATGTTTGCATTGAAAGGTGTGAGCTACAAAATACGTTGAAGGTGGAAACACCGAAAGCTGGAATGGATCTTGAACCCTCTACTGCAGAAAGTATAACCACTCGCTCATCAGCACCAGCGGCAACGATGTCCTACGAACCACGCCACTTATCCTACTCGCAAATCTCTGAGTATCTGCGCTGTCCCCATCGATATTATTTAGGCCGCGTAATGAAACTGGATGGAGACTTGTCCACAGCAATGATGTTTGGACGCGCTTTACATGAAGGTGTTGCTGCATTTGCCAAGTCTATCACAGCTAGTCAGCAGAGCGGCGATGAAACCAAGGAAGCAAGGACTCTGGCGGCTACAGAAGCTGAGGAGGCCTTTATGCGTGCCTGGGCTGGTGACGGGTACGGGCTCTTTACGTCCAAGGAGCAAGCTGCATTCTTACTTGAGCGTGGGCTGATGGCACTGTTGGACTTCATTGATACCAACAACGGGGACTTACAACTGCAGGAAATTGTCCATGTGGAGAAGGAGTTTTCCTTTTATGTCCCTGAGGCAAACGTGGAGTTGCGTGGAGTTTGGGACCGCATTGATAGAGTGTCCAGCCCTAATGGTGACGGTCCTTCCTCCTTTGTCATAAAGGAGTTCAAGTCAAATATGGGTGGTTCCGAGCGTAACATGCGCAAGCTTGCAGATGAGAGCCTGCAACTCAAGATGTACATGTACGCCTTTCACAAGGTTTTTGGTGAGGCGCCGTATGGAGCGAAGCTGCAGCAGATTGGTGGGAACTACGCAGGCTCTGGCAGTGAATTTAACAAACCGCGAAGGAGGCGAATTAGCAGGGCAGGGAATGACGATAGTGGATTTGTTCATTTCTCTGAAGAAGCAGTAGACGAAGCCAAGGCTGCCATCGTCGAGGTTGCAGCAGGATTGCGTCGTGGCGACTTTGACCCCAAGCCAAGTTTCGTTGAATGTGCTTTCTGCCCGTACGCAGGTTCAGCTTGCCACTTCGCTTCCGATGATGCCTCGTACGAACGTCAATCTGTGAGAAGAACGAGAGGCCCGGCCGTATGAATGAGTTACAAAACTGATAGGGAAGGCTTTGATGTATTCGTTGCAATAAAAGCTTTTCTTACAACAAGGTGTGGACGCAAAAGAGAAAACAATTGTACATTACATTGGCACATGGACCGCTTCATAACAACTAGGATACACATCTAAACGAGTTTGGACATTTTTCACTCAGTATGCTGCAATGACGATATACTCGCGGTGCACGCCTACAGGAACGACCAACTCAGCGGACTCTGGAACTGCTTGCAGTTTCCCCACCAGCATTTGCTGGCGTTTGAACCCTGCGTACGTGAACAATACGCGTGCACCGGCCACGGTAATGCCTCCCAGGCGGTCCTGCCTTCGGTACATTTCTGGGATTGCTACCGGTGGCATGGTGTAGTCATCCTCGGACAGCGAATCTTCTTCTGAATCGGAGTCACTCTGGAAGTCAACCATGTAGACGTCGTCTCCTTCTTCGGTGTCGTCTGAAGATCGCAGCTCCTCTTTGTCTGCCGAAAGCATGGCAGGCCACAGGTACGGTAGTGAGCCCTTGGATTTGTTGCTTCGTCGACGCGAGAGGTAGTCCTTGAGCCGATCCCGCTTGCGGCTGCGACTTGATTCCACGGGTGACTTGCATACAGGATTTTCGATAGGCACGAAAAGCTTGTTCACGACTCTAGATGAACGGGAAAATCTGCTTTGGCGTTCGATCGGGTAAGGCGGACTGTCTTCGCTTGCCGTCGCGGAGCCGCTTTCTCGAAACGTTTTCGGCGACGGAATGCGCTGGAATCTCCTGAGAAGACTTTTCATTGTAGATATCCTGGTTTGTTGAAACTAAGGACCACTGCTTTGCGAAACAACGCAAGCGAGCGAACTCTGAACACACGCGCACACGCTTGTATGCTTCACGCTGCACGCTCAGCCCGGCGTTCTAACTCCGCTACGGAGTATTTTGGTAAGTGGCATCAGAACTACGCTCGCGCTGAGCTGAGCAGAGTACCGACAGCCTCTCCCAATGTGCTGGCCATCGGATGGGATAAGTTGGTGCGCAGCTGGTAAGCGGTATGCGAAGCTAAAGACAGCCTGGTAAAGAGAAGCACGCGGCTCTATGAGGGCATCTGGTTAATCCGTCTACGAGTGCTTCTACCGAGAGCCAATCGTCCGTGACAGCGCTCACACTTGGCTGTTCACGCTTTAGCTACGTCAGCTGCAGGTCAGCATTTTTCGCCCCAGACGGCAGTCAATGTGGCAGATTTGGGATAGCCTTCCGATAGCGCAATTATGCATGAGGCAATAGCGAGCGCAACTTGTCTTCAACGTGTCAGTTGTAAGACCACTATGGCAGTATAAATTCATTTATAAGCAGCAACTCATCATCCAATCAAATTAACTTCCCATATCCTTTGACTAGCCATGGAGTTCTACCCTGAGGATGCGGCAAGTGCAGCCGACGTCGCCGCCTGCGCCGCCCTTTTCGCGGGTCACACGGTGCTGCTGGTGGGTTCATCCGCTTCCCCATGCCTTTCGCTACCTCCGCATCTTGATTTTGCCTCCATCCCCCTCTTCCTCGCCTCGTAAATTAGCTCATAATATTGTGTGTCATTCCTGTGTGTCATCCCTTTAGCCGGCCGTTTCCAACGCGAATCTGGGCCAGTTGACGCTGGATTTGCTGGTGAACACGCTGCTGCAAAACGGAGAAGCGTTTGTAAGTGGAATGGCGCCTTTAGTCGCGGTGGTTTGGCCACAACTGGCTCAGAAAGGACTTGGGACTGACGTTCTGGGCCTTTTACAGGAGGAGGAGCTCACGCGCGTGGGCCACCTACTCAGCAAAGAGGCTCCCCCTATTGTCGGAGGTGCTGCCTTTGCCACGCAGCAACCACACTCGCTGTGCCTCAATCTGGAGGGTGCGTAGCGGGCTTGAGAGAGGCTGAAGACAGAGGGAGTGCTGACCTTTTGATGTGTTGGCGGGGAGGGCTGCAGTCTACCAAAGCAAGGAGAAGAAGGTCACGATCATCCAGCAACGTGCCCCTGTGCTGCCGGTACGATACTGGATAGAGATTGCTACTAGCCGTGAGTAAATTCTCGATCTGTGGGACTTATAGGTTTGCGTTTTGATTGTTGCTGCAGGGACGCTCTCATGCGTTTGCTCGCGAGTTGGTGGAGTGGGCGCTATGTAGCAAGGTGGCAACGCTTGGTGTGGTGGCGGGCTGTGACGATATGCTTCGTCATGACCCCAATATGATGAGGTTCGAATGATGGGGCCGTTGCAATGTGACTTTATTAATCGATACTTACTTTTGGCTGGTACAATATTTGTAGCCGCCCGATCCGAACTATCTACTCTGCGGATGCTGCTCAACTGGATGAAGCATTTCTGACGCGTTTCGAGGGGCTGACGACTGCTGCGGAGGGAGCCCAAGACGCACGTGAGCAGCCGACGTCGTCTGCCGACCAGTGGGCGCCCATCCGTGGCGCTGGCCTCGCGCCGCTGCTTCACACACAGTGCGATGAGAAGAAGCTACCGTTTATTGCGTGGGTCATGCCGTGTTCCGAAGGCAACAATGTTCCGGACGCTGCAGCCCTGGCGACTCAGCTTTTCGGCGCTTTGCGTATTGCACCCAAGCAGGTGTCTGCTGACCCAGCAACAACGCACAGCTCCATTCCGCCAATGCTTCCATTTGCGTTCCCGCCTTCGTGGAACCAACTTTTCGGACGGGGCCCGGATGTGTCGTTGTACCTCTAATAGAGATCGCCGTGATGCTGCTTTCCACTTCCCTGAATATATACGTGACTGCCGTATTGAGATTGACTTGTTCATAAGAAGCAGAAAAAATAGCTCCAGAGTGGCGGTGGCCTGCAAAAACAACAAACGTTTCGCTCATTGGGAAGGTATCGATGGATTCAAGCCGCCAAGTATATATTGATGTGGAGCCGCACGTTGAATTCGTGCCTGCGCGGATCCCGAAGTTGGTTCCAACATCACCTTCTTCAGCTGTAAGCCCACCGAGATCCGTACAAGTGCTGCAAGCGGACATGTAAGTATGATACTAGAATGGTATGTATGTCAGAAGGTTTGTCTGATGCGCCTTCCTTTCACAGATTAGAGTTGGCAAAGGCGTTAGAGCAAGTAAATGTGCAGCGTAGAAAGCTGCTGAGCAAAAGCGTAAGCCAACCTTCTGTACGGCTTGAACCATTGGGTCCTACTGACAAACGAGAAGCAAAGCTGGCAGCTTTCGCAAGCAACTGTGAGTATACCGAAGGTTATCTTCATCTGCCCGTCGGATTTGTCTAACGTAAGGTAGCTAGTAGGTTGCGATTCGTTTACCGATCTCATACTGTGCGACTGCGGTGAGGAAATGCGGACCGCAGACGAGAGACTCCATCGTCAGCATGACTGTTCTCTACGTATTATTCGGTGCGTCAGGCCAGGATGCACGCAGTTGTTCCAAGCTTCGAATCGTGGATTGCACGAGCAACGAGATTGTAGTTTTACTCGACACACTAGACAACTTCTTCGGGATCGCGACGACGGAGACACTCCAGTGGAATGCGAGTTGTGCCATGAATCTCGCTTTATCATTCGGAAGCGGCATTTGCGAAGCCACAAATTGTACATGTGCGTCAAGCGTCAAGTACCCTGTCGCTTTGCGGAGTGGGGCTGTGAGATGAAATTCCCACAGGAAGAACAAGAAGTTCATGAAGCAAGTCAATGCATCGTAGCAGAGCGTCGAAGAAACATTGCCGCCGATGCTCTTCTAGTAAACGAGGAAGTCGTGTGCGATTGGTGCCAGCAAAAGGTGAAAAAGCGTAAACTGCTCGATCATCAAGAAGAAGAATGTCCTGAACGTGAGCGACCATGTCCAAACGCTGTCAACGGGTGCAAGGAATGGGTTCCAGTTGGTAAGTTCGACGAGCACATTCGGACCGACTGCATCGTGACTGTGGAACGGAATACACTTGCGGCGCGGGCCCGCGAAAAAAACTCGCCGGTGACATGCCTTGAGTGTGGGGTGGTGGTTCGGCTGCGATATCTCGATCGACACTTCCGAGATGAATGCGTCAGCCGCGTTGTTCCGTGCAAGAACGCCGCCCATGGATGCACAGCACGCTTGCGGTGGCGAGATCGTCATCTACACGAGGACTTCGTGTCCCTTTCAAAGGACCGTAGTATGATCCAGTTCAAAACTGGAGGCAACGCGTTCATTTTGGTTAACAGCAGCAAGAGCCAAACTCCTTCTCAATTGTCTTGGGATCTGCCACCACCTTGGACAGCAGAATATTACGTGTGGATGGTTGATGCTGAGGAAGAGATCCTGTCACTGCACAAACGTAGTCTGGAGTTAATGGAGACTGTTGCCATCAACACACGCGAGAACGCGCAGTGGCAAGCGAAGTCGGACGCCTGCAAGAAGAAACTCAAGGAGTTAAAGCAAAAACGCAAGTGGAAGGCAACAGATAAAACACAGGGAGCTCACCTCTCTGGTGAAGAAATGTCGAGCATTGCCAAAGAGCTAGCAGAAGACTTCAATGACGCTGAAAACGGGCTGCTGTCTACTCGGAAGGAGATCGCATTGGCTCGTGGCTGGATCGAGATCAATATCACGGAGGCTAAATGCATTTTGGATGTCGATGTGACTGACGCAGAATCGAAGCAAGCTTTGCTTACTGCCATTGCCGATCAAACCGCACAGGTTCTGCAAGAAAGGATGTTGCTCGTTCAGTTGTTGCCCGAGGCCGATCGAGCCCTGCTAAGTGATCTGGAAGCTTGGTCGAAACAGCTCACGTCAGGAAGCCCCACTAAAGAGGATAAAGCTGAGCGCCAACGCAAAGCAGCGGAGCAAAACAAGCTGCTGAAAAAGCGAAGCGAGTTTCAAGCTCAGTTGGAAGCACTGGATCCCGACGACGCAGATTCTGCGCGATTGCAGCGGAGGTACGAGCGAGAGATAGCCAAGGTGGACGCGAAACTAGCGCAGGTGTCGGAGAACAAACCCACTCAGCTACTGGAACGCTGCGGCCACCACATCATCGCGTCGTCCGCCAAAAACGTGATCTCTCTCGTCGCCGGACCAAGCGGGGAGATCATGTTCTACCGTCCGTCAGGAGCAAAAGCAGCTCGAGACGTGAACTTTCACGTTCGACTCGAGCGCAACCGCTGGAACCACGTCGTGTTCGCCGCTGGAGCGAAGGAGCTGAGTCTCTTCCTCAACGGCGAGCTCAAAAACATCCGTCGCGGGGTATTCGATCTCCCCTTGAGCCGAATCGGCTCGAAGGAGACAACCGAGTCGTTCCAGGGCTACATCCAGGAGATCCGCTACTGGAATGAGTGCCGCAGCGCCCAGCAGATCCAGCAGCACTCGGCCTCCATCCTGCACGTGTCCAAGTGCAAGAGCTTGATCGGCTACTGGACGTTCGAGGAGGGCATGGGCGACCTGGTGGACGACATGTCGTTGACGCTGCCTCGCTCCGCCTGCTTCGACACGGCCTGGGTCCTGTACGACACGGCGGAGGTGCGCAAGCGCTTCGGCATCCCGCCCACGCCGTCCCTGCGAGACCAGACGTGCTGCGTGGTGAACCAGAAGCTCAAGCTGCTGGCGCAGCGAGCGCGCGACCGCGAGCTGGACATGGTGCCGTGTCGCCAGCACTGCGAGCAGGTGGTGGCGTTCCGGCACCTCGAGCGCCACCACCGCGTGGAGTGCGTGCACCGCGTGGTGGTCTGCCGCGAGGTCGGCTGTGGACAGCTCTACCGCTTCAGCGGCGAGGCCGAGCACCTGCGCAATGCGTGCGAGCGCCACCGCTACCGCGACGAGCTGGTGCGGCGCTACTTCGACAAGCGCGAGCTGGTGGAGTGCATCCTCAACTGCACCGAGCTGGTGCAGCGGCGCTTCATAGCGCTGCACTGCCACATGCAGTGCGCGAACCGCCTGGTCACGTGTCCGTGGGCGGACTGCGGCGAGACCATCACGGCCAAGACGCTGGCGCGGCACCTGGAGCTCGAGTGCCGCAGCGCGACCAAGGAGACGCGCAGCCTCATGGTGGAGCGGGCGAGACTGCGACAGCAACAGCAACTGCAGCAACAACAGCCAGACAAAAACACACGAGCAGATTGATCAACCCAGCAATTGGACGCGGTGTATTGCAATTATGCTAGCAACAAGCTGCAAGAAGCTTACGCCACCAGAGTCGAGGCCGTGGCGGACTCGTACTTCCAGTTGGGCGAGAGCTTGCGGTTCTTGCGGTAGTAGCGGGCGAGGCGGTGGATACGCGACTCAATCAGAATGAGGCGGAACTTGGAGTCCTTGTCCTGACGGTTGCGCTCCAGGTGCTTGCGCACGGCCACGGCTTTCTTGATGAGCATGTACAGGTCCTCCGGCAGCTCGGGGGCGAGGCCTGGAGACGCGATCAACACCCGCGTATCCCCACGTCAGACGGAGAGGCAGAGCCATCGGATCCGCACGTCAGGCGATACCGAGCACGCGTCCGACAACAGCACGCCACGAGAACAGAGAGCACGTCAGTTCGTCGTCATTACCTAGATGCATCGCAGGCGGCGAGCGAGTCGCGTCAGCATGAATGGCAGCACGCACCGTTCTTCTTGAGCAGACGCAGCACCTTGGAGCCGGTCACGCTCTTGACCTGGGCGATGCCGTGCGAGTCACGCAGGATGACGCCGATCTGCGAGGGGGTCAGGCCCTTCTTGGCGAACTTGCAGATGTGGTCCTCCACGTCCTCGGCCGAGACCTTGAGCCACGAGGGCGGCGAGCGCTTGTACGGGCGAGCGGACTTGCTCATGCCCTTGCCGTGAGAGTGCATGCGACCCATGGTGACTGGATTGGGGCTTTGACTTGCTGGAGAGGAGATCAAAGAGTGAGCGCTGGGCGGCGGCGGCGGGACCACGCCCGCCAACCAACGGCCGGTGTCTCTCGGCGCGCATTTCGGCCAATGAGCGAGCTGCTGGTGCTGGGCGATTGGCTCGTGGGCGACTAGTGTACTGCTGGCCTGAACCTACTGATCCGGTGTGCGGACTTAGTGGGAGAGCGGCGCGTGCCCATCAAGCGACACTGTGCAATTCGCGACCATGGGCAGCGACGACGAGGGCGTGGCGTTCCGCTCCACGGCGCTAGACGTGGTGGGCTCCTGGCTGCTGGGCGCCGACGACAAGGAGGACGAGGCGCCGGAGCAAACGCAGACGCAGCGCCGCCCCGTGACGCTCTACCGCCCGGCAGCTGGCGGCAGCAGCAGCGGCAGTCTGCCGAGTCTCACGCGACCCAACGCCGGCGGCGCCAACCCGGACGCCGCGCTCACGGAGCAGGAGCGCGAGATGAAGCGCAAGCTGCTGCGCAAGCCGCGGGGCAGTCGCGTGGAGGAGGCCGCCAAGGCCGAGAAGGAGGCGGAGCAGCAGCGGGACGAGGCGCAGGAGCAGGAGGAGCAGGAGCTCGTGCGCCTCAAGACGCAGGTCTTCAAGGTCGACAAGAAGCGCAAGCGCACGGTGCAGGACGAGCTGCTGGACAAGCTGAGGGAGGAGGCAGCCAAGAAGAAGGCCAAGAACCTCAAGAGGAAGCTGCAGCTGCAGCGCAAGAAGCAGCAACAGCGCGAGCAGAAGCAGAACGGAGTCGCTGCCAACTGATAAAGGGGCGACGTCGTACGTACTTGTAAGTTAATTAATGAAGACAGGATTGGTACGGTTGTTGGCGTCGTGTGGTTGATTGCTTCTGCGCTGATGTGGAGCTGCTCATAGTTGTCGCTATCGCGAATGAGTGTAAAATGATCACATAAAGAGCCACGAGCAGTACGCAAACCCTACGAGTATGTTGTGTACGACAAGCAGGAGCAATATGCCCACCCTAGGTTGGTGGTGAGATGAAAGACAGAAACATGCTGCACAAGTCAACTGTAATCCTGTGTGTGCGGTTCCAACTGTAGCATCCAAGATGGAGAGAGTGCGAGATGAGCATGGCCAACGCCGAAGCATTATGGACCCAATCATCTATCTGCTGACAAAAAGAAGCGCCATGAAACCAGGATACGCGTTTTAAGTGATCAGACTGCTTTTGGCGCAGCTCTCCACTTGTAGCGATCCTGTTAGGTGCTGCAAGTTAGCACAGGGCGTGAATACAGCAGCATACCAACAGAATATTCGTTAACCGTGCTGGAACGGCAGCACTCGACCAATTCCAAGATCACACTATGCTTTTTGAAAATGTTGATTGCTACTTCGGACGTCACGGCAAGGGCGTTAGAGCATGCATTTCGTGACGCTTCCAAATTTTCAGATGTACTCCACGCATTTACGAGAAGACAGAATGCCAAGGTAAAGCTGCTCGTTGGTGTCTGGCATCCAGCCCACAACGTCTGCCGCGCAGAGGCTTTCCCCAGAAAAAGGCAAGTTGAAGTGGTCGAATTTTCTGTCTTTCTCGCCACATGATTGGTTCCTGCGACTTTCTACCAATGAGAAAAGCACACTTCAGGACAGCAACTTCGACGACCATCACTCGGCTCAAGGCTTCAAATAGTGTACCTGTACCTGCGCCATCTCACGCCTTTCAATGCGTCGTTGCTGCCTGTCTTGCTCATTTTCTAATTCAGCGCCAAGCCCACAGCCCCCTCCGTCTCTTCCCAATTTGGTTCTACAGTGTAGCATGGGCAACCTGTTCTCCTTCTCGCTCGAAGCTCTCTACGGCAGCCTCGTCTCGTATTTCGGCAACCGCGAGAGTCGCATCATGATCATCGGGCTGGACGCCGCCGGCAAGACCACATTGCTCTACAAGATCAAGCTGGGCGAGCTGGTGACCACCATCCCCACCGTCGGGTTCAACGTCGAGACGTTCGAGTACAAGAACATCAAGTTCACGGCCTGGGACATCGGCGGACAGGAGAAAATCCGCTCGCTGTGGAAGCACTACCTGTGCAACAACGACGCAGTCATCTTCGTCGTCGACGCAGCAGACCTCGAACGAATCGACGAGGCCAAGCAGGCTCTGCACCTGATCTTTGAGGCGGAGGAGCTGGCCAACACCAAGTTGCTGGTGTACGCGAACAAGCAGGACCAGCCGAATGCCCTGTCGGCCGACGAGCTCCGCGAGAGAATGGAGCTGTCCGAGGTAACTAAGAACCCGACGCACGTTCAGTCGTGCGTAGCGACGACCGGGGACGGCCTCTATGAAGGTCTTGACTGGCTGAGCAAGGCTGTCACGGGGGAGTTCTCCTCGTAGACTCCCGCGTTTGCGTCAGCCAGAACACCTAGCGTTCTTCGTTGTATTAGTAGCGACGCCGTCAGCAATACACTATCACTTTCAAACGTATACTCTGTTGCTGTCGAGGGCAGTATTAAGCCGAATACGCCGACTGGCATGCAAAGTTGAAGTTCTACTGCATCGCCTCTGCTAAGTGCGCATGTGACAAGCCCCTCATGTCTATACAAACCTCAAGTATAAAAAACGGTCGAGCGCCAAGATGCATCCGGTGAATGCTAACCCCCAGCAGCTCCGCGCATCGATCACTTTGTCATTCGCCGCGGAGCCGCCAAGTGGATCAGCGGCGTCACAAGCAGCACAAGCAACAGAAGCAGCAGCATGAGCGCGTGCACCGACGAGCAGTGGCTGGCTGAGGCCCAGCAGTGGGCCCAGTGGGACGTGAACGCCGCCACCAAGGCGCAGGTGCAGCAGCTCGTGGCGGCCAGGGACGTTCCGCGCATCCGCGAGCTGTTCGGCAGCCGCGTGGCCTTCGGCACCGCCGGGCTGCGCGCCGTGATGGGCCCCGGCCCGGCCGCCATGAACGACCTGGTGGTGATCCAGGCGTCGCAGGGCATCTGCAAGTACCTGATGCAGCAGTTCGGCGAGCAAGCCAAGACGATGGGCGTTGCGCTGGGCTACGACCACCGCCAGCAGGGCTCGCTCAGCTCCAAGCGCTTCGCGGAGCTCACGGCCGCTGTGTGCGTGCACTACGGCATCAAGGTCTATCTCTACGAGGGCTTCGTGGCCACGCCGTTGGTGGTAAGTGGGTGATCTTTTGAAAGGTGGTATTTGTGGTACAGTCGCTGATTAAGCTTGTGTTGCTGCAGCCATTCTGTATTGAGCAGAAGGGCTGTGCGGCAGGCGTCATGGTCACGGCCTCACACAACCCCAAGGCGGACAACGGCTACAAGGTGTACTGGAGCAACGGCAGCCAGATCATCCCGCCGCATGACGAGGGCATCGCCAACGAGATCATGGCCAATCTCGCCCCCTGGAGACTGTACAACGAGTCACTGGAAGAGCTGAAGAAGGCGTTCCCGGCGCTGATTGAGAACCCGAGAGAAGAGCTCACCAAGTGCTACTTCGAGCGCGCGCGCGGGCTGTGCCGATTCCCCGAGGCAAACGCTAGCACGTCGCTTAAGATCGCTTATACGGCCATGCACGGTGTGGGTCATGCCTTTACGAGCCGCTCTTTCGCTGCTTTCGGTCACAACGAGTACGTTCCTGTGCAGGCACAGCTTCTGCCGGACCCCGAGTTCCCCACTGTGGCCTTTCCAAATCCGGAGGAGGGCAAGGGGGCATTAAAGCTTGCTATGGAGGCTGCCGAGGCTAACGGGGCGAGATTGATTCTGGCTAACGACCCAGACGCCGATCGTTTGGCTGTTGCTGAACGTGATCCGAGCTCGAAATCGGGCTGGCGCATCTTTACGGGCAACGAGATCGGCGTTCTTCTGGGCTACTGGGAGCTTGAGCAATACTTGCGACTTCACCCGAACTGCGATCGCAAGCAGCTGTACTTCATTGCGTCGACGGTGTCGTCTAAAATGCTGCGTGCTGTGGCACAGGCTGAGGGTTTGAATTTCGAGGAGACCCTCACTGGTTTCAAGTGGATGGGAAACAAGACCGCTGAACTGCGCGACCAAGGCAAGACGGTGTTGTTCTCGTTCGAGGAGGCTATCGGTTTCTGCGTTGGTGACCTTGTGAAGGACAAGGACGGCGTAGTCGCCGCTGCCGTGTTTGCTGAGATGGCCATTCAGCTTGAAGCAACGAAGCAAATGACGGTGGGCCAACACCTTAATGCGCTGTACGAACGCTACGGGCATTTTGTGACACAGAATCACTATGTCAAGTGCTACGACCCGGTCAAAATTCGTGCAATCTTCGAGCGCTTGCGCAACAACGGGAAGTATTGGGATAGCTGTGGTGACTTTGCTATCACTCACGTGCGCGATCTCACCACTGGTTACGACAGCTCGCAGCCGGACAAGCGTGCCATACTCCCCGTGAGCAGTTCCACGGAGATGATCACGTATAGCTTCGCCAACGGATGTGTTGCCACTCTTCGTACGAGCGGTACTGAGCCCAAGCTTAAATACTATGTGGAGCTTGCTGGGCGTGTGGGTCAGACTCGTGAGGAAGTCACGAGTGAGTTGAGGAAGCAGGTCGAGCAAATTGTAGAGCTCATGCTGCAGCCTAAGGAAAACGATCTGGAGCTTCCGCCTCAGGACAAGTAAAAGAGACCGATAGTCTTTGCGCCCTAGAGTACCAGTTACTAATGTACTTGTGATTAATAGCCTGCTGTTTGTTCTCTTGCTTTACTTGACCTCTCGGCTTGTAGGGCATGTGTAAACTTCATTTTCTGGACTACCTTGTAGGTGTTTGATGCTCTTGTGTAAAGTGTTTGTGTATCTTTGAGGTCATCTTTCGTCTGCAGGACTACCATTAGCCGGTACCTTCCTCTGTGGGCACAGCAAAATACATGTCCTGCATTGTAAATTGCAGTGAGGCAAGTCCACCGGTAGAGCTACCTTCTTCACTGACTTCGACCTCGGTTTCTGAAGACGACGGTGGTGTAGGTGCTCGGCGGATCTTGCCTTTTTTCTTCTTTCCCTTGTGTGTCGATCCAGCTCCATTCACGCTATGTGTTTCCGGTGGCGAGTTCTGATCAATTGTTCTGAAGCAAATTGTGTTTCTCACCTCAGGAATTGGCTTTGGTGGTGTTTCTGACAACGAGGACGACATCGCCATATTGATGCTCGCAGCCAGATCTAAGGGTGGTGGCACCTCTGGTGTTGCCGAGTGACCTTCGCCACGGCCGTCAAACACGGGTGAGCCTCCAATGCCGAAGTACGAATCCATTTCCATCACAAACAGTTGCTCATCACCGTTAGCGTATCCCTCGGGAGCCATCGCCATGGTACTTGCACTAAGATCTTGACTCGGATTCGGTCCTTTGCGTTTCACCTCAAGGATTTTACCTTCTGGGTGGTCCTCATCGATAGCTTTGAAAGTCACCTTCGGGTGTGCCCACAGCGGCAGCGACCGCTGCGCAAATGTTCTCAGCTCGCTCTTGGAGTTGGTGTCAATCGTGTCATTGCTGTCGCTTAAACTTGTATGGTCTTCAAAAGCTGACGAGAGATGTTCGGACTTTCGTCGATTTGACACAAGTAATTCCCACGATTTGAGCTCGGTCACACTTGCCTCAAAACCAAACGAGGATAACGACGACTTTGAGTTCTTTGTTTTCGAATCAGACAACGTAGCACGAGCGTGGTCTGCTTTGTGCTGGGACAGTGCAGTCACCCGCATGCCGTATAACTTGAGCACCGAGTCGCAGCAAATTAGCATTTTTAATCCATCAGGTGCAAACAGGCAGCACAAGCGCTGACGAAGACGACGGCGACGAGCAGCCACACCTAAGTCATTTTCGAAGTGCTGATGACCAAAATCTATAGCGGATGTGGCAAGTTGTGATAACAGCGCTTGGGATGCATCGAGAGCTGACTCCATGATCGTACTGCTACGCATGCTACCAGTTGCAGGCGGGCTGTGAAACGTGTAGCCCGGTGGGGATGATGACGATGATGTTGACGACATAGACGAAGAAGAAGACGACGAAGACGAACGCGTGGTGCGCGCTTTTGATGAAACGGGAGTTGCAGGCTTGTGTGGTGTCACAGTTGTCACAGTAGGAGTTTTGAGCTCGTGACGGATGCGCAGTACTTGGGTTTGTATCCTCGTCTCAAGAGCGCGGAAATCAGCGTAAAAATCATTCACCTCGCGCCGAGGAAAACCTGGGCCAAATCCGTCAACGTCTGACACGTCCGCACTTTCCACTGTGTTTGCATGGGTATCCGCACTCACACGTGCTCCTTCTGGGTGCAGCGCGTAGAGGTGACTAGTGCCGTGCGCTGATGTGACATTAATCCATTTGCCATCTTGGCTGAAGGCAATATCCTGGATGCTAGCATGGGTAATTCCACGCTGTAACTTGTACACAAGTTGATGATGCAGCGTTCCGTGTCCAGCAACTGCGGCTCCTCCGGGTCTATTCACCACGCTTTGCAAAGGCGGCGACAAACGATATACATGAAGGTTCTGGCCTTTAGTGGAGCTCGTTGCTAAAAGCAGTCCCGAACAATCCATCGACAGGTTTACCAAAGCAGTGGAGTGGCAAGGAAAGTTCGCCATTACACGCTTGGTGACTAGATCCAACACAACGACCCACCCGGGATGCTTCATTAAGGCCACGGCTTCTGAGGCATCTTTTGGCTGGGTCTTTTGTGATTGGCTTCGAGTGGAGCCATTCATGGATAACTCTCGTGGGCGCGCAGATTCGAGGCGACTGGAAGATGTCGCGCGTGTTGCTTTGTACACTCCATTGGACGGGTTGCCGGGTGAGGACGATAAGTATGGCGCGATTGTAGCACGCCCGACTTCCGACAAATAGTATAGTCCCGAAGCCACGTTCTGCGCAACGTCGATAGCCGTGTAGGATGGCGACGAGCTGTGGGATGCGTCCCGAGCCTCAACAGCCATCCCGCCGTTCACAAGAGCTTCAATAGGGACGTCATCAAAGTCGGAGTCGCTGTCTCCTTGGCTTGTCAAGGACTGTTCCTGGCTGCTGGGTGAGGTCGTATTAACACCCTGAGCGAATCCCGGATATGCCAGCCAACGCGCGCCAAGTGCCATCGCTGGAGAAGCGGTGACAATAGTCCGTTGCAGCTGGAACGTCGCCAGATCGTAGAGAAAGAGCTCTCGGGTCTCGCAAAGCACAGCCGCCGTCGTGGCGTTGGTCTGCACGTCCAGCACCAGCGATGGCGAGGGAGGTAGCTTGTGCAGCAACCGCTGCTCGTCCAGCGCCAATACTGAAATATCCTCGCGCCCGTCGTCGTCCTCCTCTTTCTGTGCGTTGGCATCTACAAAGTCCTCATCTTCTTCGTCGCTCAAGGGCAGCGCAGCGCTCCTCTCCGACACAAAAATGGCTCCGAGAGCTTGCGACGACGGCAACTGGTACAGCCGGAAGAAGCGGACGTCGGACAGTCGCGCGGCGTCCTTCTCCGGGTCCACGCTCAGCTAGAAACAGGCAAAAACGGCGGTGCACAGAGCGTCGTTAGATTGTGGCGGCGGCGACGACTCCGCCAGCGTCCAGACACCCACCTGCACCGGCGTGCAGCTCTCTCGGGCCGCGCTGAAGCCGTCGAGGCGGAAGAGACGCCAGCGCGCGCGCGTGCACAGCAGCAGGAAGGCGCGGCCGCCCACGCGCTGCACGGCGCAGAACGTCACTTCCAGCGACTCCTCGGGGGCGAGCGGAGGCTCGTTCGACGCGGTGCGAGCTGGCGGAGACGCTGCCGTAGTCGGCGCGGCCGCGGGGCCGCTGCGGTGGGAGGTACGCGCGCTGGCGCGACGCGTCGGGCGGGCGGAAGACTTCATCGAGGCGCTTGAGCTTCTTCTCTGAGAACAGATCCCTTCAACCCCAGTCTGCGAGAGCCGATACGGCCGCAGATTCGGATAGAGTCTCGCAGGCTGGCACTCCCGCGAGACAGTGCCCCCGCCGCCGGAGCCGACGCAGTATCAGGAAGACATGAGCGGCGACACGCTGGGGCTGGTGCTGAACGACGGCCACGGGCTGCTGCTGCAGGCGCAGGGCGACCTCGCGTACACAGCGCGCGACCAGAAGAACGGCTTCTTCACCTGCATCGCCGAGAAGGCCATCGACCTGGGCCAGTTCGCCGAGGGGGACGAGGACGACGCCGAGCCGGACGAGGACGCGCCACTGCCCACCGTGCGCCTGGAGACGAGTCGGCGCTCGCTGCTGATCGCCAAGTTCGAGACGGCGGGGCGCGAGCGCACGCTGGTGGTGTCCAAGCCGCGCGGCCGGGCCGACGCCGAGTAGGAGTCGACGAATAACTAACGCGGTCTAATGCAGAGCGAGAACGTGATGGTCAGTGCGTGCTTTATGCTTATTTATCTGTGCGCGGACGCGCGGGTCAATATACGTGGAGCCTAGTTGTCGCTCTCGACCGAGTGCTCGTTCTCGCTGCGCTCCTCCTTCTCGTGCGTCTTCTTGTGCCGTGCGAAGTTCGACACCTGAGTGAACTTCTTCTGGCAGCCTTCGTACGGACACACGTAGGGCTGGAAGCCCGCGTGCATCCAGATGTGCTCCTTCAGCGACACCGAGTGCGCGAAGCTTTTGCCGCAACCGTCGTAGTGGCATGTGTACGGCTTGATGCCGGCGTGGGTGCGCTCGTGGGCGCGCAGGTTCGAGCTGTGCGCGTAGCGCTTTGTGCAGCCAGCGTACGAACACTTGAGCGGCTTCTCGCCCGTATGTGTTCGGATGTGGTTCTGCAGCTCGGACCGCCCGCGGAACTGCTTGCTGCACGTTGGGCACTCGTGCTTCTTGCTGGGCTTCACGCGCGACTTGGTCACCTTCGGCTTGGAGTACATCTCCACCTGCTCCAGGAACTTGTTTTGGTTCTCGTTGCTCGTAATAGCTGCCATCTTGAACGTATTGAGCGCCGGCGTACTCGTTAGATGGCGGAACGAGCTACTAGTGGTATTTTTTGTAGAGCTTGGGGCGTCACTTGTAGTCGACAGGTTGGTGGCCCCTTGCTGCGGATCCTCATCTGTTGAGAGGTTGATACCCGTTTGGTTCAGCGACTTAATGTACCCGTCCAGCTCAATCATCGAGTCCTTCACGTAGTCGCTGATGGCCCACACGGTGTTCTCATTCATCTGACCCAGATCAAATGCGTAGCCGTCGTCATCGATCTGTCGTACTGTGTCGGGCTGGTACTTACTGATCACGTCCATAAGTCCACGCAGATACTGACTTGGTAGCATCGTGATCTTCTGCACAAGACGCTGCTTCTCGTAGAAGCTCATGGGCTTGACATTCTCAGGGTACATGTAGTCGCCCGTGCTGGGGTCCATGTACTTCGTGTTGCCACCTGATCCTTCTGCCAGTGTTGGCACCACAGCAGATGAGGATGTTGTTGCAGCAGGGGGGCCTTGGCCTTCGTTATCTGTAGTTGAGTCGGCGCTGTCGGCTTCAGGGCGAGCAGCGGCAGTAGTTGCCGTCGTGCTCTGGACGCCGGTGCCAGACATGCTCACCGAGGACGGCAGCAGCGAGCTGATGGAAAACTGACTCGACGTGCGCTTTTCCAGCACGGCGTTCATCGACGGGATAGGACCCAGGCCGCCGAAGCTTTCGACGTCGCCCAGCATCCAGGACGGGTCCTTCTGCAGGTTAAGCGCTACGTTGGGGTAGTTTCCGCCTGCAGTCTCGTTCTTGGGCACGTTATCCCCGGCGTTCTCCGTGGGGGTCGCGTCAGCGACGCTGTCCTTCGAGCCCGTCGTGGCGCCGCCGCTCTCGCTCAGTTTCTGGCGCTTGGCTCGCGGCAGCGCGCTGTCGCTAGTTGAGGACGTCGACGCCGTCAGTGTGGAGGCTGCGGAGGCGGCGACGGTGCTGCTCATGGCTACTGGAGGGGAAGACTCGGCCGCAGCGGATCTAGAGGCTCGGCTTCTTGTGCGAAGGTTTTTTGCCGCAGTTTCGCGGCGTTTTGAGGCCTACTTAGGCTTGATCGATAGCTCTCCTCTGGAGGAACTCGGTTCTAGCGCTTGGTCTTGTTACGCGCGAGCGGGGACGTCACTAGCGGGCGCGGAGGTCACGTCGGGCCAGGGCTAGTCTGTAAATGAAGGCAACTCGACCACAAACATTCGCACGCCCTTCACTCTATCTCCACCCAAGAGAAAACCTGTCATATCGAATGCCGTCCAGGACGGAGGTCGTGCCACCCGTGTGATCGCGTCAACATCGTTTTAACGCAGCGATCCCGGCATCCCAGTCGGCGTTGTAAGGGATAGCAAGCACGCAAATATTGATCTCTACACACTTTGACTACGTTCCAGCCTCCGCTATCTTCAGCGTACCAGCAGAGCGCCACGACATCGCGTCGCGCAGCCAGATCTCGTCACTTTCACCCCCTCCGTCCAGATCGACTAGCCAATTAAATCGCGCCAAATCTGCGCTGGCTCGCGAGTGAAGGTCTGTTGAAGTGGGTTCGTCCATGCCGAGTATCCACTCCATGCCGCGCGCCGAGCTTGTCGCCCGACACCTTCTTGGCCGAGCAACTCGCAGTACCCAATGGCAGTTCTGCTCCCTGCGTGAACTCGCGTTGTGTGTGGCGATGCGGGTTTTCGCGGCCCTGCGCGATCGCCGGCATCGGCGTCACTTCAACATGGACCAGGCAGACAAATCGTCGCCAAGCAGCAGCTTGGAGTGAATGTCTGCGTGGTGCCGCACCGCTGAGTCACCGTGAGACGCGAGCAAGTGCACTTGTCCTCCATGCTATCTCGCGGGCGGTAGTGTTCGCTGCTCGACGACAATGGCCACGTCAGTGCCTACTGTCTCCGATCTACAGCCTTGACATTGGAAATGTCGCCGGCCACAGGTGAGCGTGCTGTGGTCGTGTTACACGAGCCAGCACGCTCATTAAAGCCTTACAGCCGAGTAGTAGCAGCACTACGCCAGCACTAGCACAGTAGCAATGCTGTGGTAGTGTCCGTGTGGGGCGCCAAGTTGCCCTACGCAGTCAGACTGCGTTTCAACGCTACTACTGTAAACGATTAGTGACAGTATAGGCGTCGAGGGACATGTAATAGTCGCACGAAGCCGACAGCCATGACAAGATCACAAGGGTTGTAGCCTACAACCACTGCGTTTTGACGCAGCCATTAGGCACCCACTGCTGTAGCACCACGAAGTAGATGAAGCCGCACACCAGCAGCGTCATGCCGGCTGCGAGGAACTTGGACAGGAGGCACTCGCGACCCGGGTCGTCGTCCGCGTCCTGCGCGTCGTGGTCATCGTCGTCGAGCAGCGCCCGCTGCTGGTCCGATTTGTGGCGAGTTTTCAGCAGGAGCTGCCCACTCGTGAGCGGCTTGAACTCGCCACTTGGCCGCTTGTGCCGCTCGGTCTCGGCGATTTGGATCGTGCACTCGGGGGAGGAGGTCTCGACCATCGCGGTGAAGAAGCCCTCGTCGTCAAGCGGTGCTTATGGCCGGCGCGCGCAACGTCTCGCCGAAAATGCTCTGAATAGGCACGGCAAAACGGCCGAGCGATATCTGCAGTCTAAAACGGTGAGGAACTTGCTGCCGTTGCCCAGACTCGGCGATCGCTCGGAGGCAAAGAAATCCCAGGCACTTGCCCCACCGCGGATCCAATAGAGAGCTCACATCCATAGCGAACGTTGTAAACGAAGCAGTTGATCAGCATGACTTCGTCGGAGCACGACCACCTCGCTGTTGAGCAATGTGTCGTAGCACGTAGCGCAAGAGCAGACCCACCGCCCGCGAGATAGCACGGAGGACAGTGCGAACGGTTTGAACTCGCATGCTATTATAATACCCCTCTGCCTCGCACCTGCCATGACACGCGCCAGGTCACATATTGTGTGATAGACACAAACTTGTATATTTTATACTTGATACAAAGTCATAGGATATAATATTGTAGAGAAGCATTTTAAACGTTGAATTGTGTTGGTTATGAGCCCATTTCCACTGATACAAAATAATAACTGTAAATATACGATTATTAGTGTTATGGCTAAAGCGTGCAAAAACAAATAAGAATAACAGTAAGGAGCTCAAACATAAAATCGTAGTTTAAGCTGATGTGAACTTTTCATAAAAATAGTCAACGGCCGCATGTGTTGTATGCACACGCATAATACCAATCATTCAAATCTCTAGGTATGGTATTTGGGTTTGTGGGACGGAGATCGTGTTGCTTAGGACAAAAGTCACCGATACGCATCTTGCCCCTGGGTCGTATGCGTGAATGTTTGGTGTCTGCTGCGGCAGAACGACGGGCTAACCATAGTCATCGGCACAGGGTTCCTATTTGGTCGTGTAGGACTCCTGCTGCGGCTTTGGCTGAGACTCCTGGTCCCCTTATGATTTGAACTTTGTACGTCGCGGGTGATGTCGGTCTTCATGGTCTCCAAGTATGCAAATTGCGCGTCTAGCTTCGCCTCAAGCTGCGCCAACTTAGAATCGTGGGCTCCAATAGCTTTTTCAAGACCAGCAAGCTGTGTTTTTATACCATCAAATGAAGAAGAACTTTTTGCTGAGCTTGAACTTCCATTGCGTAGGTCTTGCGTGTAATTTTATCCACAGCATTCATTAGTTCGCTAAGTTTCTTTATCGACCTGCTTGGCTAGGACGTCCGGGATCACAGTGATGATCCCCATGACGCGACCAGTAACTTTCGCGCGATGGTTTTCTGGCGTGTCACTTGACGTTGCCCGATTTCCACGTCTGGTTGGGTCGATTCCTGCGAGACTTGTGTCGTTTCTTCTTCTAGTATCGCGTTGGGAGCATTTGAGAGGGCGAAAGCGCGATAGAGGTTGCTATGGCGGCTGGAGTGACTTGATTGTAGAATGCCCTGATGACACAGCTAAACTCTATTATATACCAGTCCTGCTTCTAGTTTAAAAAGCCCTGCAAAAACATCTCAGGTAACGGGCTCTGCTCGAGATCTCCATCAAAATAAAACAACTCCTTTTATCATGGCCGTCGTAAGTAGCATCCAGGTTGTTATCTCGCATTCCATGTTAAATTTTCTTTTCAACGAAATAGGCGAGTCCCAGGCAGGAAAACCTTCCGCCGTAAACTTGACTGGGAGAGGTTTCTTCTGCAACTTGGCGTTCCCAGAGGAACCTTTGATCAGGCCTTCCTTGTATCTGGGCGCACAGCGTTCACACCCAGCAGCCATACATACAACATGTGCCAGGTACAACCTGTAGACTTACGCGTTCTTCGAAATCCCTATCAGTCGTCTCAAGCATCTCTGCATGCAGCTCCAGCAAAAACTCCGCATGTGTCATTGGCTTCGCCTCACTTCTCTTTTGGGCCTCCCTGAAGCCAATGTACGCGTTCACGATAGCCACATCCAGTAGTCCCATAAATATTGACTTGTAGTATTTAATGCACCAAATTTGAAGTTGAATTGAGTAGCGCTGGAGACGGAGTTAATCGTGAATATCACCTTCACCCATCCACTTATGATAATCGCGCACCATAGAAGGGCAAGGAATAGCGCTTCGCCAACCACGGCTACCTCGTGTACGCCGACCTACACAACCCACACAACATAAACAGTTAGTGCCGATCAAAACCAACTGGAATTATAGTAACTTACTGCAGGTTTTCATTTCGCGGCTTGCCCCCGTGGCAAAAAATGTACCGGTTTGCGTCCCACCACACTAACCCAATCATGAGTGGACAATTTTTTGCGACGGCCATTCGTACTGTTCCATGGGGTATGCTTTTTATGCAATTCCGGTTCTTCTCCACGATTTCTTGAGGATACCCAACTTTGTCTCCCGTAATTGTACCAATACTGTACACGTTCCGCTGCAACAACTGAAAACCGAGTTGCACCGACGTGTAAAAACGATCAGTCACAACTAAGTAGTAAACATTGTCTTCAATTGGAGGCATAACAGCTTCAAGAATAACTGCAGCGCCAGTGTTGAGATCAGCCGATAGCTGGCTATCCGGTACATTCCTCACTTTAACTGCGTGTTGAGCCTTTCCACAATAAACCTCAAGTCGAAGTGTTGGCAGGAATAACATGGGGTAATACAGTCAGATACAACATGTTGATCTTGTCCAAAACAAAACGAGTCCTTTTGAAGGACTCGCATCGTCATACCTGAGGCAATATGCTGTCTCTGAGCAGCACGTCAAGAACAGTTTTGTTCCCCATTTGTGCGGCTTCGCCTTGAGGTACTATCGTGTCGGGTTGTTCCTATTGCGTGAAGGCAAATCTCTTCGTCGAAGGAGAGAACGGGTGGCACCTTGTATCCACGAGGGAACGTTTCCTGCAGCGTGTTGATGACGGAGGGAACATTCCACGCTCTATCCGTCGTGGCGCGAACGTCTGCGTTATCTGTGAAATGTAGGTTTGCCATGATATGCTCGAATCTGTTGCGTGACATGAAATCCGAAAATGTCCCCCTTGGTACTGCCCCTTCGCTGCTGATGACCAATGGTCACGGAAACGGTGGCGGTGGGGATTCAACATGCGCGCCAATCCAATCATACGCAATATTTCATGCGGCTTAATATCCGGCTTTCGTGCTTCCTGCATCATGAACATCGCCTTTGTCTTCTTCCCAGGGGTTTTCTGCTTGTCAAACATGCGGTTCACACGGGCCGTCAAGCTCTGTCAACAATATCGGTTCGATTCCACGGCCACCTGTCGCCACAGAGTCTTGGGCATGAAGTTGAGGAACAACTTCAATGGCGACACAGCCATGGCAATAACCTCGTCCGTCGGTCCATGCGCACCAGCGTATAGGCCAGGATAATCTGTCTGCGGTGGAAATTCCTCTGGTTATAAATACAACATTATAATGAGATACTGTATCATCCAACCTCAATATACTACGAGTCTCGCTTTCACGTACTGAATGTTCATCCGCTTGCCCGCATCTGGATCATGTTGTCAATCCTCGCAGTCTTGTCCAGTAGAGCGGACAGCCGGCTTAGTTGTACCTCGTCGCCACTCTCCGCGCATACTTCTTCAGCGACAGCGTTAGCATCTGGTGGGTCAATAGGTTGTTCCTGCGAAGTCATCTCGTCGCCACTACTACTATCTGTTTCCTCGTCGTTTCCGTTTGTGTCGTCTTCGTCACTTCGATCTTGTTCATACCAGTACTCCACCTCTTCTTCATCGTCACGAAAGCAGAATTCAGTTTCCGTGTCTTCACAGTCCGAGCTTGCCGATCGTACTCTTCGTTCTCTGCATTCTGCACATCTGCAGTAGCTTGTGAAGGAATAGTAGAAGACGGGGTGTCCGCCAGGTTGTTCTCGGTTCTAAATCAAAAAGCAATTCACAGTACACAAACGCTAGAATCCATCCTCAAATCATGTTGTCAGCACCACATGCTGTAAGAGCTGACACATGTCGATGCTGTATACACGTTGTATGTCACCCATGCTGTAGGCGACATCTTGCTATCACGTTGTAAGTACAGGCTGGATCATGTACACGTTCTACATATCTGCATGTAAGAATATATGGTAACATGATATATAGGGTCTGACACCTGCCCGGTGCTGGAAGATTAAAAGGAGATGTTTACGCATTAAATGAAAGTCCCAGTAAACGGCGGCCGTAACTCTGACGGTCCTAAGGTAGCAGTTTGAAATATTCCAGTTATTTTAATATCTTTAAATTTATTAAGTTTTTTATTTTTAATAAATTTTGTTTAAGTTGATTTATTTTTCGGAGTTTCCAAAATTCAGTAAGTTTTTACGCCCCCTAGCTCAATGAGTGCTCTACCCCAAAAACGATTTTAACTGCTAAGTAACACGTGAATTATCTACCTTTTAATTCAGGATAATTATTTTTATAAAAATACTGAATAAATAAATTAAAGTTTTTATAACGTTAAAAGATTTATTATTTTATAATCGAATTTGTTACGGTAATATTCAAAATATTTATTTAAAAATTATTATGATTTAACTTATCGTGCGCTACCGTTTTATATTTTATAAAACTTGCCGCTTCGGTAAATTTCTTAAGTCTCGAAGTAGTTAATCGCCGGATCATGTAGTATGAGACATCATGACACATGCTGTACTTTGGAGATGGGATACGTGAAGAGCTTGGCGAAGACCTCTCTTCGTCATCAGGACGCGGCAACTCTGGCAACGACTTGCGCTTCTTCTTGGACGGCTGCGTGCCTGTGGTCGGCTTTGGTAATGTTGGCGCGGATGGCGTAGTCGTTGCTGGGGGTGTGGTGGGCGAGACCTTCTCCTTAGTTTTCTTCTTTGCGTCAGCAATCTCAGCAAGCCGTTTGCGCGCTTCTGTCATGGCAGCAATGCCAACCACTTCCGCAGCATGAGAGGCTGCACAACATTGCTCGCCAGCAGTTACCCTTGCCGCTTTTTCTTTCTCGATTGCGATCTGTGCAGCAGTTGGTTTCCTTGGCTTCTTGGTTTTCGGGGTCTTTGGTGCTTTCGTGGCCGTTGCCGCGGGCTTTGGTCGCACAGCGCTGGACTGCTTTCCGTCGGCCTTGGCTGCTGTTGCCTTGCCCCTGCCTTTACCCTTCTTATTCTAAGCTTGCTTGCCCTTGGCCATCACTGCTTCTTCCTCGTAGTCCTCCTCGTCGTCATCGTCATGTTCCTCCTCAGGGATGAAATCACCGTCATCGTTCTTTGCCTTACGCTTTGCAGGGGCCTTCTTGCCCGACCCGGCCACCATCTTCGCAGCAGCGGCGCGGCGCTGCTCGAATATGGTCCGTTTCTGCGCAAGCAGGTAGGCGAGGTCCTTGCCCATGGGAACGCGAGGTGGAGGTCGTAGTGGCGTCGCTGTGTCCTCCCTGAAGTCGGCGTCTTCTTGCCGCCTCCCCGCATGGAAGGCTTGATGCTCCTTGACCAGCCGCTGCCGCTCGGCGACGGTTCTGCCAGCCAGACGCTCCTGAAAGCGCTGGCGCTCGCTACGCGTCTCGCGCGCGGCAGGCTTCTCCGCGGTCATCGTACTGGGTTCTCCTTTCTCTGTTCTTCTGAAATGAGGCGAGTGCCCGCAGCCACTAGTTTTGAGGGAAGGAGAATGCCTGTCTATATCTAAACTGCCCTACCCGCGTGCATTGTGAGCTCCGCCTGGTTTTGCGTAGGATTTGCTTATTCTTAATTTCACTATATTTTGCCCACTTTTAAAGCCATTCCTATTAAAACATGTTGTACGACAACATGTTTCATGGTGTCAGATCCAACGTATGGGCGCTGGAGGTTAAGACGTTTATACTGTAACGCTGTGTCTGCTAATGCACTTTTATTTGCTCAGTAAAACATATTGCTGACATGTTTATAGGTCATACGGCTTACAAAGCTTTATAAAATCTGATTACAATAAAAGCTACCACTTCCGGTATCGTGGTCCGACCATATCATGAGATTTGCAATTAATATAAGCTTAGATACTCAACTCTGCGGCACGGATGATAATATCCTCTACCTCTAAATCCTGCCCGTAGTTGGTTTCCTCCTTGCTCCTCTCATCAACCTCATTAAAGACAATGCCGGTGTACCGGAAACAATTTTCAATGGTTGCCTTACCCTGCAGCTCCTGCCAGATTTCTTTACTCCAGCTCATTGCCTGGAGCTGGTAGACCTTGTACACGTTGCTCCCTTTAATCTCCTCTCCGTTCTTGTCATACACCCATCGAAGTTGCTTTCGACGGTAAGCACGCTTAAACGCGGCTATTATTCCTGATCCATCGGCTGCAGAAAAGCAGTCGTGTTCGGGGGCAGAAATTTAAGGCGAACATTCGTGCAAATCAACTCATCCATGTTATGCGAGGAAGCATTGTCAACGAGCAACAATATATGGCGTCCAGATGCCCGCATGTCGCGATCCAGGTTCAGCAGCCACTCGCGGAAAATATGACCCGTCATCCACGCTTTCTGGTTGGCCTTGTACTTGAAGCCGAGCTGGGCAGCTGTGCGCTTCTTGAAACAGAAGGGTTGCTTGGCGCGGCCCAAAAACAGCTGCGGGAGCGCGTCAGAGCCATCGGCATTGGAAGTGAGCGCCACTGTGATTCTTGTCTTGGTCTTCTTCACGCCGCGGGCACCTCTTGTGCAGATAGAACGGGAAGGCGCCATAGCGTAGCACAAACCCTTTTCGTCCATGTTGTAAACATGTTGTGCTTCGTATTGATCGGTAAGGTCCTGTAGCTGCTGCCTACCAAGATAAATAGCAGCCGTATCGGCTGATGCAGCTTCGCCATGACGCTGCCGATAGCGTAGCGCATGGCGCCGCTCGAATCCAGTGAGCCATCCATCAGAGAACCTCAAGTCACATGCGTCGCATAGCTCCTTCTGCAGGTCCTGCGCCTTCATCCTGATTAACTCCCTTGCAATGCACACATTTTGGGCCTCGACGAACTGGATCCACGCCGAAAGCTTTTGCTCCAGCGCCAGCGACGTCACCTCCAGTGGCTTGCGGCGCTTGCCGCCACCATATGCCACGCTCATGATGGCAGGTGCTCTACGCAGAATGTCGGAGATCGTTGACTGGGCGGGGGCCCGCTTGAGCTTGAAGGCACGCTTTGCCCACGCGGCCAGCTCGTGTTGGGCCATGGCCGGGCACTCTGATGCCTTCTCGATGAGCTGTCGCTTCTGGTGGATCATCATCCAGGCCCCCATAGTGCGTTGCGGGTGCAGCTTAGATTCAGTTGTGGGAAGTGGCTCCGGCAATGATGAGCCAAACGACTGGTGGGCGGCGCGATTTCGCTGGTGGACGAGCTCCCGCCCAAACTCGAAGCCTCTTAAAGCGATTGTATCATTCGAAGGGGGATATTAGTTGTGAGTGGTACCGGAAGTGACAGCTCTTACTGTAGCACAACAAAATGCACCAAAACCGTGCTGACCCTTGTGACGTTGAAGTGCTAAACCGCACGACGCCATCTCGTTTGAGCAAAACACCGCGGCGAGCACTGCTCCCTGCGTGAACTCGCGTTGTGAGTGGCGATGCGGTTTTTCGCGGCCCTGCGCGATCGCCGGCATCGGCGTCACTTCAACGACAAATCGTCGCCAAGCAGCAGCTTGGAGTGAATGTCTGCGTGGTGCCGCACCGCTGAGTCACCGTGAGACGCGAGCAAGCGCACTTGTCCTCCGTGCTATCTCGCGGGCGGTGGGTCTGCTCTTGCGCTACGTGCTACGACACATTGCTCAACAGCGAGGTGGTCGTGCTCCGACGAAGTCATGCTGATCAACTGCTTCGTTTACAACGTTCGCTATGGATGTGAGCTCTCTATTGGATCCGCGGTGGGGCAAGTGCCTGGGATTTCTTTGCCTCCGAGCGATCGCCGAGTCTGGGCAACGGCAGCAAGTTCCTCACCGTTTTAGACTGCAGATATCGCTCGGCCGTTTTGCCGTGCCTATTCAGAGCATTTTCGGCGAGACGTTGCGCGCGCCGGCCATAAGCACCGCTTGACGACGAGGGCTTCTTCACCGCGATGGTCGAGACCTCCTCCCCCGAGTGCACGATCCAAATCGCCGAGACCGAGCGGCACAAGCGGCCAAGTGGCGAGTTCAAGCCGCTCACGAGTGGGCAGCTCCTGCTGAAAACTCGCCACAAATCGGACCAGCAGCGGGCGCTGCTCGACGACGATGACCACGACGCGCAGGACGCGGACGACGACCCGGGTCGCGAGTGCCTCCTGTCCAAGTTCCTCGCAGCCGGCATGACGCTGCTGGTGTGCGGCTTCATCTACTTCGTGGTGCTACAGCGGTGGGTGCTCAAGGGCTGAGTTCACCGCGCCTGGTCCACTGCTGCACTGCTGCTAGTCTGGTCGCCGGCGCTTCGGCTGGCGGTGGCGTGCGGCGGCCATAACTTAACCAATAGAGACGACGATGTACCGGAGACTACTTCCTCCTGGAAACCTGCTGCCGGAGGCAGACACTGCAGCTGTTCGCTCACTTGGCTGTCCTTCGTCTCGTTGTCGCTGTCGTGGGGTGGCGGCGGCCATCTGCCGCTGGCGTCTCCGCTATCGCCGCTCCAGTAGGCTCCTGCCGGCCTTCAGAAGCGAGCTGCACGAGCGACGAGGTGGGACCGAGCGGCTGGCAAAACGAAAAAGCCGAACGCTCACTTCCCCATTGCACGTCCCATTGCCCAAGCCGCTGGTCGTTTCGCGAGCCTGCGCTCTTGCTTTTCTGGGCCGGACAAGTCCAGCGCAACCGCCCGAGTCGATCGCCGCGTTGCGCCAAACCCATTTCCAGTCGCCGCCGCCGCCGACCCAGTCGCCAATTCGCCTCCTGTTCGTCGGCACTCGACTGTAGAAATCCTCCCGATGACGCGCCAGGGATACCTCATCGTCCACGAGAAGCGGGCGCGCCCGACAGTACGCTACTTCTCGCTCGAGGACGGATTCCTGCGGCAGTACGCGGACGCCGACTGCGTCAAGTGCCTGGAGGAGGTGCGGCTTTCGGGCTGCAAGATCGCTGTCAAGGCCCAAAAGCGCGCCGACGGCGTGCCCAACAGCTTCTACCTGGAGACCCGCAAGGTGTTCGTTAAGGATCGGTCCTACACGCTGGGCAACGTCGAGCGGTTGGAGCTCAGCGCCAGCAGTGGCGAGGACCGACAGGAATGGGGCAAGGCGCTCTTCTCGTGGCAGCGCTACTACTGGCGCGACCCGCAAGCTGCCTCACCCGAGAAGGACTCGGCCGCCAGCGAGACGCGACTGCAACTGGAGCAGATCATTGCCAAGCACTTTGTGCAAAAGCCTCCTAGCGGGCACACGATCTCGTTCGCGGCGGCCAAGCAGCCGATTTCGTTCCTGCGACGCAACGCGCATTCACTTCGCCGCTCGCTGTCGCTGTCCATGACTTCGACCGTCGCCAACACCTCCAAGCCCGAGAGCGACGCGGATCCGACCGATTGCGTAAAGGACAAGGTGGCCCTCTCCAAAGTGGAGTGCCCCGAGGCCCTCAAGGCCAACAATGTCAACAAGTGCGCGGCAGTCACACCACACTGTATCCCCACACACATCGGTCGCGGCAACAACCAGGAAGCGCACTAAGCGTTGTTGCCCACGTATTTTATGTCTCAATAGCCTAGAACCAACCAACACTATAGCGCTGCAAGCATCTATCATCAATTCATCAAAATGCAGCTATGTACTCGTTTAGTATTCTCGAGCTCGGTTTGACCTCCGTTGCACGAAAGCAGCAGCCTGATGGCGACGTCACGTGAATGCAAACCGCCCTGCACGTCGCCTTGACTGCGTGACTCGCAAAGAAGCGATCGCCGTCTTCGACCACGAAAGCGACGATCGCCCCCGCCTCAGCCAGACCGCAGTGATAGCCTGCGTCACCACCGTAGCCATCACGTCGCCAAGCATAGACGCCGCCGAACTTGAATTCAAGTGCAAGCACCAACACAGCTTGTCGTGAAAATGCACATTTTATTGACTACAGCAATTTCTTCCCCTCACTCTTCCTAAATCGATCGCTCGTTCTTGAGCGCGGCGCTATTCGCCTGTTGCTGCTGCTGCTCCTGTTGTTGCTGCTGCTGCAGCTTCAGCATCTGCTTCTTTTGGCGCAGCTTTTGAGGACGCTTGTCGCCAAACAGCGAGCGGAACCGAGAACGCAACTGAGAAGCCGTGAACTTGGCCAGAGGCGCATACTCGTCAACGCCCGTGCGGCCGGTGGCCAACATCTCCCAGCACACCTTGGACAAATGACGACAGCGCGGGTCCTTGACGGCGTGCTCGAGCTGTCGGATGTTCTCGTCACTCCAGGCATCCATCTTCACGGGGTTCGTGGCCGGCAGCTCAAACTGACGCAGGTACGCGTTCTGCAGCTCGGCAGCAGTGAACTGGGTGAGGGGGGCAAACCTGTCCTCCTTCATCCCGCCCGTGGCGAGCACGGACCAATAAATCTTCTTGCCGCGGCGGCACGGGTTGGGTCGCGGCAGGTTCACCGCTTCATACAGCAGCTGCAGGTGCTCCTGCGGGAGCAGGCGCAGCGGCATGTTGGATGGTACTGGCGACGCCACAGCCGACACACCACCAAAGCTCATGCGGTTGCCAAACACGTCGGTGGCTCCCATCATGTTCTCGCGACCGAGGGTCAGAGCTGGCGCCGAGTAGCGCTGCTGCTGCAACCTCTCCGCGTCCGTTGGCTCGATCAGAGCCTCCAGGAAGCTGTCGTAGGCCTGCACGTCGAACTCGTTCTCGCGCTGGATGTCCAGCGGCTGCAGCAGCGCGCTCGAAGATCCAGCAGTGTACACATTAGGGCCGTGTGAGCCGTACTGGTAGTTAGCCACCTGCAGCTGTTGCTGCTGGTTGACCGCCGCCGTGACACAGTGCACCATCAGGCGGCTGTGGCCGACCTTGAACACGGCGAGAGCGCGCTGGTCGTGCACGATGAACTCGAGGTCCCGGACGGCTGAGTAACCGAGACGACACAGGTACTCGGCGTACTCGAAGGTGCTGGCCTTGGGGATGCCGCACAGCTCCAGCCACCGCGACACCGTGTAGGTGGGCGACAGCACGCCGGGGCCGTGGAAGCGGCGCGCCTGGAAGTCTCGGCGAGCCTGCTGCCACACCAGCTGGGCGTCGGCGATGCCGGCGCGCTGCAGCTCGCTCACGGCCGCGAAGGCCAGCGCCAGCACCGAGTCGAATCCGTCCTGCGCGAGCCGCTGCGCGGCCAGCGACAGCGCCGCCGAGTCCTGCGCCAGCTGCAGGTTCTTGAGGAAGGTCAGCACGTCGTCCGTGGGGGCGGCGGCCGGGTAGCCGTCGGCGTAGCCGGTGGACGCGGCCGGGTACGTCATGGCCGACGAGGTGGTGGCGAGCGACAGCGGGGCCGAGCCCATGACGGCCGACGTGGCTGCGCTGCCGACCTCGAAACCGGCGAAGTCGAGCTTGAGGTCGCCGGGCGTGGGGAACGCGGACGAGGCCGCGGAGGGCGAGGACGGGGCCGACGGGCGCTGGCGCTTGCGGTTGCGCAGCTGCGCGTCGCCGTCCAGCGGCGTGACGGTCACGGCGGCGTTGAGCTGCTTGAGCTCGGGCCAGGCCGACATGCCGGAGCTGGCGGACGAGGGCGTGGACGCCGACGGGTCCGCCACGACCACGTCGGCCGGCGGGGCGCTGCCGCTGCTGCTGCTGCTGCTGTTGCTGGGCTGCATGCTTCGGGTGGAGTCTTCCGGCCGGCGGTGGACGCTCCTTCGCTCGCGGCGGCGAGGCTTGCACGGCTCGAGGCGAATCGGATTGTGGCGAGGTCCGAGCCGCCGTCCTGGTGAAAAGCGGCCCGCGCTCTGGCCCCCATCCAACAACCTCGTCCATGCATCACGAGCAAGCTCCTCTCAAAACTGCATCTCTCGGGCGGCAGACGGGGCCGCACGCGCATCCCCCCGCCGGCAAAGTATTTACAGCGCGTGGCCCCGGCGCGCCCGAAGATACCTGCGGCGACCTCGGCCTCGGCCTCGCCGCCGCGGTGTCCTCACTCGGCCGCGTTGCTTCGGCCGCATCAGCGTGGCGGGCGCGGCAGGCAGCCAACAGGCCGGGCCGGCCGCGCCGATACTGTTGCGGTCGCCACCGCCAGCATGATAACGCCGCTCGGCTCGGCAGATGGCGGCGCCATCACTTGGTGCCGCCAGCTGGCCGCCACCCGCTTTGCATCGCCTCGAGCGCCGACGAGCTCGCCCGAGCCGCTGGCGGTGCTTGCACCAGGCGTTGCCACCGCCGCCACGCGATGGCCGACGCCGATCGATCGTCACGCGAGTTCGACGTGGCCGCCTCGGCCAGTGTGTTGCTCGGCCTACTGTATTCATACCGTACTGGCGGCGATGCCTGACACCAGTCCAAGCTCGACCACCACCGCAACGCCGCGACCGGGCCGCTACAGTACGCGCCGGCGAGGGAGCCGCATTTCGGGGAGGCGGGCGGCCCGCGCGCGCGGTCGCACCGGCCGCTTGGGTCCCCGAGCATGAGGGCCATCTCGAGCCACTTCGAGCGAGCCCCGCGGGGCACGCCGCCGCCACCACCGCGAGCGCACCGGCGCGGCGAGCGCAAATTTACAGCCGCGCTCGGCTCTGCGCGGCACGTATCAGGCGGCCCCGTCTTGCGCCGGCTGCCGCGGTCACAGCCAGCGCGATTGCGGTGAGCTAACGGCGCCCGTCGGCTGCGCGCTTCAACGCGAGCAGCTCGCCGGCGCCGCGGAATTCACCAGTGTGCGGAGCGCTCGCCCGCAGCGGTGGCACTCCGCCCGCGCGCGGCCATCAAGCGATCTGCCAGGCGCCGCCCACCCCACCGGAGCGTCTCCCGGGCCATAGCCGCCGCCGGCAGTGCCGAAGCCCGGCCGGCAGCGGAAGATCTCGCGTCAAATGGCGCTTGCTCGGGCGGACTGCCTCGCGCGGCGCGGGAAGCAGGCGCCGAGGTACCTTGGGACACGGGACGTGTCCCGAGCGGCGCGAGCGCTTCGCAGCAAGCACTTGAGGGTGCCGACCACCAAGGCGGGGCCGCGGCGAGGCTCCGGAGGCCAGGGACCCCGCACCGCGCCGGCGGGCTTTGCTGCCGCGGTGCGGCGCGACTAGCGCGGCGACTAACCCGCCCGCCAAGCGGAGAAAGCGACAGCCCGGCAGTCTAGCCGGCCCCGCGGCCGTCGCGAAGTGGCCGAGCCTGCGCTCACCTCGACGTTGAAGCGGTTCCCAGAACCTTGATCCGCGCTGACAGCCTGCGCCGACGTCACGCTATCCGCCACGCTGGCATAGGGCAAGTGGCGACGCTCGTGCGTACGCGGACAGAGAGGATGGCCGGAGGTCCACGTTCCGCCCGAGCCGACCGACGTTGTTTAGACGGCGGCGTGATTAGATTGCCTCGCGCGCTCGCCGCGGCGCTCGAGCGCTTCAACGCCCCGCCACGGCCCCTTCTACCGCCGGGCGCCCGGGCGGCGCACTCATGCTCGGATCACCGCGCGCAGGCACCGACGCAAGATAGGTGAGGTCGCCAAAGCCGGGCGGCGCGAGGGCCGACCGGAGCCGGCAGGCCGCGTCGCGCGCAGCATGCTGAAACGCATCCCCTCGCCTTCGTTAGTCGCGCCGGCGTCGCGGCACCAATTGGGATCGCTGCGCTCGCGCGGGCAGCGGCGGAGAAACGGCTCGCGCGCGGGGCCTCCGCGGAGCTCGAGCGGGGGCTGCAGCAGCCCGACCAGCCTCGCCGGTCGACAGCTAGGCCGCGTGTTGCAGTGGTGCTGCGCCGGCTCGTCTGCCATTTCACTAGACGCGAGAGAGACAGTCCGGCGCGCAGCGCCGGGCCGCGCGTGTTGACTCCAACCGGGACTTCGCTCGGCTCCAAAGGGCACTCCGCTCGGATTTTGCCGCCGCCGCCGCTGCTGCTCGACGCCTTGTCGCGCGGGCTGCCGTGCGGCGTAGGCGCCGCGCGGCTCAGTATCGTGGCCGAGCGCGCGCTGCCGACGGCGTGGAGGCGCGTGGCGCTCGCTGGCCGCACACAAGATCGAAGCTGACATGTCCACAGGGGCGACATCCCGCAACGGCGGAAACACAAAGACATTGCGGTTGCGGCGGCGGATACGGAGGATGATGGCCACACGCGTGCAGACCGCCATTTGTATTGACGAGGACGGGGTCCGCGCTAACTTGGCGCGCCGCTGGCGTCAGGGGCAGAAAATCCGGCGCCGTGCCACGCTGCGCTAGTAGTCGCGGTCCGCACGCTCGGCCAGCGCACATGGTTTCGCGGCGGATGCGGCTCCCAGCCTCGCTCGTAGCGGGCTGCGGAGCCCGAGCTGTTTGCGCGGCGCGAGGACTGCGCCGCCTTCTTGCTTGCTAGCGCGGGGATTCCACGGTGGGCGTCGCAGCGGAGAGGATCACGCCGAGCAATCCACTGGAATATCGAACTCTAAGCACGACTGGTCTGCCGGCGCCACCTGCGGTCGAGGCTGACACGCAAAGGGGTGCACTGCTGCCGCGCGCTAAGGCGCCGCGGCTGAGCGGGTGGACAGGAGCCGCTGCCGCGCTACAGTAGGAATTAATTGCGCTGCCCGTCTCACGAATGTCGCCGGCCAGGATCGGGCTCGCTCAGCCGCGCTGGAGCTCGCCCGGCCGGGCTGGAGCGCGGCGGGCCGGCAGTCCGTGCAGCTCCCGCCCCGGGCCTCTCTGGTTGAGGTGCTTGTCAAGCGAGTCGGGCCACGCGGCGCCGCTCGCGGAGGAGTCATCCTGCAGACGGTGATCCCCGCCGCGCTCTGGCCCGGAGCGGCCGAGGGAATCAAGTCGCGGCATGTGACGAGGCTGCAGCAATCGAAGGCGAGGCTTCTTTATATTTTGCAGAGACGCTGGCGTCTGCGCCATTCCCGCGTGTGGACAAAGCAGAAGATGGCAAACCGAGCCAAGCAGAGCTGCTGCTCAGGCCTGAGCAACGCGGCCGGCTGCTCGCTTGGCGGTGGCGTTCATCCGATGCACTGTTCATCCACCGGAAGGCGGGGAGGCTGGGTACATCGCCCGCACAACAACGTGTATTTCGGTGCGGCTGGCGGGGTCTGTTCTGGACAGTGTCTGTGCATGAACTGTAGTCGCCATTAGCGAACCACCAAGCAGGGCCCTGCATCGAGCTGCGGAGCTCCGCAGAGCTTGGTGAGTGTTGTGAGTCATCGCGGACCCCTGATCTAGCTGGTTCGGTGCTGCCTGCACTAGAGTCATCTTGAGCCAACAGATTAGCACGACGAGCGCCACCAGCAAAACAAACAGAACCTTAGAACTACGCTAATAACGAGGTAGGCACATGTTGCTGACTCAGCTTCAATTGATCTCACACAGATCAAGATCAAGACGGCCACGTGGACTGGTGTTGCTCGCACACACATTGGCAATCAGAAAGTTTTCAAATTAATCTTGAAGCGCTTTCATGGACGATGCACCAGCACAGGCTACCTCTGCAGCAGCCGAGAGCCTGTCGGAGTTGTTGCACTGTCGAGATCTGAAGTCACCGAGCTGCTCTCTCGAGCTTTGGTAGCGTTGACCTGCGACTCCTGTTCAGCTGCGCCTCAATTTTGCAAGCTTTCCAGACCTCGACGAAGATTGAGTTCACTATGTTCTCGTTTCGCCAGAATCGGGAGATGCCAACAACGCTAGCGAACAAGCCTGTGGCAGCGTGGTCGTCCTTGTGGACGCCCAAGTTGAAGTAACCTGGACTCCAGGTTGGACCCCACAACCCGATGGTGGACCATTCAGCAGCTTTGCCCCGATGTCGCAAAAAATCCAGTCGTGTCCACTTCCGCAGAGCTCCACTCGCCATTATTGCAAGCAGGGCCCATGACGCAGCGAGAGCCTCTTCCGCCGTGCTGCCACGCGCTCAGCCCCGGCCGCAAGAGCAGCAGCAAGGTGCGTGCAGCGCGACCACCTCTGCGTCCTCCAGCGCAGACCCACTAACCCCTTGTCCCGTTGCCAGGCCAAGTTCTCGACCGAGCTGGCGAAGTTCGGCGTCGCGAGCAAAGGCGACGGCCTGCAGAGACTCGCCAGCGACCTCAGCGCCGCCCGCTCGGCGCTGCAGCTGGAGGGCGTCCCCGCCGCCTCCGTCTTCCAGTCGGCCGACGACATCCCGAGCTACACGCAGAAAGTGGCCGCCTACCTAGCGCTCGTCCGCGGCTTCACGGAATCCGTCGCTAGGCCGGACGCGACGCTACAAGCGGCGGTGCCGGCAACCGATGCGTCGGTCGGTGCCGCATTGCGACAGCCGCTCGTGGAAGGTGGAGCGGAAGCTGACGGGGCTGCTGCAGACGCGTCCAGGCAGCGCTCAGATGCTGCTGCGGCCAGCGACTGCAGCGGGTGCCTCAACTTTTGCCGCTGGCAGGACGCTCTCACGGGTCAAACAGTGTATGCGCTTAGCGCGAGACAGGAGTACGCGCACACACTGCTGGCAGCAGGCATCATGATGATGGCGGACGCCAGGAACAAGGTGGACGGGATCCTCTCGGAGAGGCTCTCGGAGCTCAATGAGACGCAGCTCAAACTCGCGTACCAGCAGCTGCTGCACGCGGCGGGAGTGTTGGAGGCGTGTTTGGAGTCGATGGATGTAACTCCTCGCTCGGTGGGCGCTAAATTTGCTGACCTTGGCGCGGAGCTCGACACGGCGACTCAAGAGACAGCAGATGTCAGCGGAGCAGTGCCGGACGACGACATGATGGCCAAGTGGCGCAACGAGCAGCGGCAGGTTCAAGAAGTGCCGCTGCAGAAGACTGCTTTCAACGCGAATGATGCAGCGAATGGTCATTCGAGCAAGACTCCCGCGTCAGCTGCAGCGCAGGACCTCGCGATGCTGAAACGTGTGCCAGATCTTGCAGACGGACGCTTCCCGCAGTTGCTGGCGTGGATTGCGCTGGCAGAAGCACAAGAGCTTGTGGTTCTGCGTGGAGTGACTCGCGAAGTGGTTGATTTCTCGCTCATGTCTAAGCTGTCTATGGATATTTCAGCGAGATTTAAAGGTACGAGTTGGTATTTTCTCATGGTGGTGTTGCATGCATTTAAAAACTGTTGGTCAACTTTGATAGAGTGTCGTGTTGTTGCCTCGAGACTGCTGCCTTACTCAACGTCGACGACAGCCGAGAGAATTCGACTATATTGCGCCTACAAAGAGCCTTATTATCAAGCTATAGCGACATACTTCCAAGGCGCTGCTTGCATGCTGAAAGAAGATGCACGTAACTGTGTCCAGGCCGTGGCCAACTTCAAAAAGGCATCTTTGCTGTTTGAGAAGGTTGTACCGCTCGAGAAAAGCTACGAGTCCAAGATGGCGTTGGAGAAAGAAGAAAAGGAGCGTGTAACTCTACTCGTGGCCATCTTTATTCGGTCGCAGCAGATCATCAGTCGAGACCTGGACATTGTGACTCATCGCAATGATAGTGTCTACTACGAGCCGGTAAGCTGGCAAGATAGCGCTCCGCTCGTTCTCGATTGAATTCTGACGTTGCTTTCTGTTTTGAAGATTCCTGAGCCTGAAAGTGCACCCAATGCCTTAAGTCTTGTGAAGCCGACAACATTTCCAGCAGTCAACACTAGTGATTTGTGGCGAGATGGCGAGGTCGCCAATTGCCTGAAGCCTACTCCGGTAGTTGCGTTAAGCACGGGAGCTCAAGGACAGGAAGAGCAAAAGAGTCAGCCCCGCCAAGGATGCTGCTCGAGCTGCATTATTTCGTAAGTTGCTCATTGCATGAGATTGTACTGGTAAATCGATTCATTGGTTTCACGCAGCGTGCATCGCTCGTGCTGTTCTGCATTCATTATAAACCCGCAAAGCATGGCGGCTATAGCCAAGTACGACAATCACATTTTGTATTGAATATCACTGTTGTACGTCTTCACTCAACGTAAGGTTCTACACAAGGTACGGCAGCACAAGTAGACAATGAGGTTCTAGCAACCACTCTGACGCGCTTATCCACGCAGCGCTCTCGTTTGGGCACCTCCCTTCACCAACGCAGCTGCTTGCTGGGCTGCAGACGTCACGCTGCCGTCCGTCGAGTACGTCAGGTGAGCCATCATGTTGAAGCCAGCACCGCACACTGGGTCACCCGTGTTGCAAAACTCGATGGCCTTCGATCCGTAGGAGGAGCTGGAGCTTTCGATCGTCTGGCCCATGAGCTTGAGCGGGTTGCCGAACGTCACGACGGCTTTGATGCGCGGCGCCAAAGTCTCTGGAATCGTGTCGCCGGAGCCTAGCATCGTCTGGATACCGATAGAAATGTCCGTGACACTGGCGCCTTGAGAGTATCCACCGAGCACGAAAACAGTGTTGGGGCATTGCTGAGCGACGGAAACGACTTGGTTGGTCATGTCGGTGGCACCGGGTCCAGCGCTGGCTTGGTCGTACGACGCGAGGTAGCTAACGGCGTAGGACGAGACGCTCATGCCAGCGAGGTTTGAGGTGATGCCGCTGACGAGCGGTTCGCCACAGATACCAAGTCCGGGCATTTCACCACTGCCGCGAGCAAAAACGATATGAACGTCGGAGCATTGGGCATTGACCGTACCGGTGAGGCTTGTCATCGCCAGCAGAACAGGACCGAGGATCATCGTGCACGCAGAAACAAGCTTCATGGCGCCAAGGAGTTAACGTGCTTGAGAAGGATGCGGCAAAAGGGGAAATGGCATTTAATCACTGCCTCTCGAACCGACTGGGTCTTCTCAGTGCACCCCACCGCCTCGGCCCTGAAGGCGCCAGTGACTATTATACAAGTTATAACCTGTTGCTCTGGAACCAAGACGTGCTGCGCTTGTGCTGTTCGCAATCGCGCTGGATTTCGATCTTATCGGACAGCTTGCCTCCTGCACCTTCTGAACTGAGCCAAGGACACGTCATGCAAAGCCTCGGCTGTTTTCCAAGAGCTGCACGATGACGGCCAACTTGACCAGCGTCAGAAGTGAGGCGGGCCAGCGGGCAGTTCTCGTGCTCACAACAACCTGACTCAGATGCGGTATATACAGCACCAAGCAGAGTGACTCCGCCTACAATGGAACACTCGTATAAGTGGGCATTGCGTTCCTGTGGCTGGAGTGTTTGGTCGGAAGGAAGTGGAAGCACTACGGCTCTCGCGATCTTCCGGGTCCTGCAAGGCTACCTAAAGCTGGCCTGCAGCAAGCAGGAGAGGCACGTCGTTCATCGACATGACGGAGCCTGTTTGTAGACAACTGGTGTTGACGCGTGACATCATATGCTGCCTTCTGTGAGCCAGCTCACGAGCTGGTACCTCCATACGACCACAGAAGAGCAGGCCAAATCATCGTATTCATTCAGCTGTGGCGCCTGCCCCACGTGGCGCGGCATCTTGACAGGCATAGCTCGGAAGAAAAGGCGACCTACTGTGTCTTCGCCGTCTAGCATAGAGTAAGTTAGCGTTGCGGAGTTCATGGATAGCAGCCCCATTAGACTTCAGCAGACACGGCAGCATTCTCGAAGTTATGCAGACTCCGTATTGCAGGGGCATCTAAGGATCTGCTGCTGAATTAAGTTCTGTACGCGTTGGACGAGCTGTTGATGATCACGGGCAAAAAGCAAATCTTCAATGACGCAAGTCGCGCTTGGACCAAGGCTTTTCACCATTGGGCCTAGTCGTAGGCTGCCCTACAAGAATCGATGACCAGATGCCAAAAAACTGGAAAACAGCTCTTGCTTTGAAATGAACAGGCACACGTCAATCTCCAGAGAGAGCCATCATGGCGCCTCCGAATACTACAGGGCCCTTTCTGTCTGCTCAATACTAGTCCCTTAAATGCGTCCCTGATGCTGCTACGAAGCTAGCGCTATGCATGTTGATTGTAAGAGGAGGGGAGGCAAAGTTTGAGCCACAAACTCGTTGGAGTGGGCGGCCAGCTGGCTGCGATGCGTCAGACGCAGTGAGTCACACAGCGCAAGACGACTAGCAAGCTGGTAGGTGCCATCACTATATTTTCGCTTGCTAGGCGCTTTGCATATCTTGAGTGGGCACTTACTCTTCAATTTTCGCTGGACTACTCGCATCAAAAGCGACCCTCGCTACCAAGATGAAGTTCATTGTCCCCGGCTCCACGATTCTCGCTTCGCTTCTCATGTTCGACGCCAACCCCGATACCCTCGTCAACGCCGAGTGTTCCGACGTCCACGTTGTCTTCGCTAGAGGAAGCGGTGAAATGGCGGGGCTCGGCATCTGTGGTGAGCCTCTCGTCAGCGGCATCACCTCCGACCTCTCCGGCATGAGCGTCTCCTTCTACGCGGTGGACTACCTCGCGTCGATGGACCAGACGAGTGCAGGTCCGGGCGCCACCGACATGACGAACCACGTCGTGTCCGTGGCGAAGGAGTGTCCCGACACCGTCTTCGTGCTTGGTGGATACTCTCAAGGCGCGAGTGTCACCGACATCTCGATCGGTATCAAGACGACGCTGGGCTCGGGCAACACGATTCCGGAGTCGTTGTCGTCGCGCATCAAAGCTGTCGTGACCTTCGGCAATCCGTTGAAGCTCATGGGGGAAACCATCGAGAGCGCGAGCTCGACATACGGGTCGAAGGCTATCGAGCTCTGCAACGAAGGCGACCCTGTGTGCGGCAACGGCTTCAACACGATGGCGCACCTGACGTATGCGACGGACGGCAGTGTGACCACTGCGGCTCAGAAGGCTGCTGCGCTTGTGAAGGGTAGCTCTCGTTTTTTGCGTGCCTAAGCAGGTTAAAACTGGCGTCGAACAGGACAACACTGATGTACTGTATGTAAGAATGATGTTCAAAAAATATATGTCACGAGTTTAGTGGTCATGACTAAGTTTGCCTGCTTTGGTCGCCCCTGGTAATACGACTACGCTTTTTAAGTGCGTTGCGGACGTCGTGACAAATACTATAGACATAGACATACCACGGAACCCGGAACGCGGGGGCGGTATAGGTTAACAAGGGCCTACAAAAATGCACTTACGAAGAAACACAGAGCACTAGTAGTAGTATTGAACAGCGCAGCAAGTACGTCTTAGCATTTGCTGTAGCAGTACAAGTAACGACAATTGAGACGAAACATCGAGGCCACATCATGTACACGAAGCTCTAGCTAGCTGAGTTTGCACTACCCACGCAGCGCTCTCGCTTGGGCTCCCTTCACCAACGCAGCAGCCTTCTCCGCCGCACTCGTGACGCTACCATCCGTTGCGTAGGTCAAATGTGCCATCGTGTTAAATCCAGCTCCACATACTGGATCGCCCATGTTGCAGAACTCGATGGCCTTCGATCCATAGGTTGAACTGAAGCTCTCGATGGTCTGACCCATAAGCTTGAGCGGGTTACCGAACGTGACAACCGCCTTGATACGCGGTGCCAAGGTTTCTGGAATGGAAGCACCCGTTCCAAGCATGGTGCTGATACCAATCGAGATGTCAGTGACACTTGCACCTTGTGAATATCCGCCGAGGACGAATACGGTGTTTGGACACTGTTGGGCCACAGACGTCACGTGGTTGGTCATATCCGTGGCTCCGGGTCCTGCGCTGGTTTGATCCATCGACGCGAGGTAGCTGACCGCGTAGGATGAGACGCTCATTCCAGCGAGGTTCGAGGTGATGCCACTGACGAGTGGTTCACCGCAAATGCCGAGTCCAGGCATTTCGCCACTACCGCGAGCGAAGACAACGTGAACATCGGAGCACTGGGCCATAACGGAGCTCGTTGAACCGGACACCAAGAGAAGGAGTGACCCAAAAATCGGTGTACAGGCGGGTGCAAACTTCATGGTCGTTGCTGATGCGGATGCTGCTTGAGTTGAATGAGTAAATTGCTGAATGAAGAACGTTATCGTTGGATGTCATCAGCTCGGCACGCAAATTCTTTGATGTACTCCGTGCAGTCGGGCTGATGTGCATTTCGGCCTTAGTGAGGTAAATGGCCGACGAGCTGCCCGCAATCACCGCGATCTTATCGGACTGCTGCAGGATTTGCTCTGACGTTGAAGTGACTCAAGGCGCCCGCTGTTTCCCCATGATTTATGTGGTTGACCATCGTTCGTGAAAGCGTGTCAGCTGGTAATGGGGTTCTGCATTCCTTCGGACAGCAATGGGGTCCGCTGCATGTTTGCCTTAACCTTATATAAGGTTGATTTCTGGCGCAAGAATTCAACACATAATATGTGTTGAATTCTTGCGCCAGAAAGCATGGCCATGGCGGACTGGTGCTCGTATGGTGGAGAGTACACTTTTCGATGCTACACAGTGATAGCGTGCAGTTTTGTGAACCATTTGCTGCCTCCGTTACGGCTATTGACTGTGGCGCCACCACATGCGCATGCACTTGCATCTTGGTGGCGTGCAACTGAAGGATGTCTAGATTATACATGAAGCGGGATAGACGGAGTCCTCGCTCGTGGTTATCTCCAGGTGGAGCGTTTGTGCTTGACTGAATGCCGTCTGTATTTGGCAGCTATCCATAATACAAGGACGTCCTAAAGAAATTGACCCGTGTGAGGGCCGATTTTCAATGGTGGCAGCACCTTTCTGCTTTCTGCAGCGTAAACTGTGTGTGTTTTGTGTTTTGTAACCATTGGTGGTGACTAGAAGCCACCCATTAAGCGTACAAACAGGAACCTGATTGCGGGCAAAGTCCTGAGGTGCCTAGTTGAAACGAGGGTCATCAAAGACACCTCTTAGCAGCGCCGTACAGCAACAAGCTCACGTTTGGAAAGACCATATGCAAGATCAATAGTCGTGCAGGCGATCTTCACGAAAGCAATACCCTGAAGACTGTTCGGCTTCCCTACAACGTTGCCGAAACCCCCAATTCTGTGCTTTGCTAGTCGCAAATGAGTTCATTCTTGAATTTCCAGCTACTACGCCCCCCCCCCAAGCTTCAAGTCCGCCTCAACATGAAGTTCATTGTCCCCGGCTCCACGATTCTCGCTTCGCTTCTCATGTTCGACGCCAACCCCGATACCCTCGTCAACGCCGAGTGTTCCGACGTCCACGTTGTCTTCGCTAGAGGAAGCGGTGAAATGGCGGGGCTCGGCATCTGTGGTGAGCCTCTCGTCAGCGGCATCACCTCCGACCTCTCCGGCATGAGCGTCTCCTCCTACGCGGTGGACTACCTCGCGTCGATGGACCAGACGAGTGCAGGTCCGGGCGCCACCGACATGACGAACCACGTCGTGTCCGTGGCGAAGGAGTGTCCCGACACCGTCTTCGTGCTTGGTGGATACTCTCAAGGCGCGAGTGTCACCGACATCTCGATCGGTATCAAGACGACGCTGGGCTCGGGCAACACGATTCCGGAGTCGTTGTCGTCGCGCATCAAAGCTGTCGTGACCTTCGGCAATCCGTTGAAGCTCATGGGGGAAACCATCGAGAGCGCGAGCTCGACATACGGGTCGAAGGCTATCGAGCTCTGCAACGAAGGCGACCCTGTGTGCGGCAACGGCTTCAACACGATGGCGCACCTGACGTATGCGACGGACGGCAGTGTGACCACTGCGGCTCAGAAGGCTGCCGCGCTCGTCAAGGGAGGCAACCGCGCGCTCCGCAGCTGAATCGCGCAGCTAGTAGATGTATGTGTGCCGTAATGCTCGTCAATAAAAAAAAAAAAGTGTCCTCCACCGTCGTCCAGCGATGGACCACATTTCCACGTCACTCTTCCGAACAGTGCCCGCCGCCAGTTCGAACGTTCCCGCCAAAAGGCCATTAGGCAAGTCGCCGCCAAAAGGCTCGAGCCATGGCGTCCGAGCCCGCGGCCGAGAACATCGCCGTGTGCATCCGCGTGCGGCCCATGAACGAGCGCGAGCGCCAGGCGCAGGACGCGCTGGCGCTCGCCTGCGTGCCGCAGCTGCGCGCCGTGGCGCTGCTGGACCCGCAGAGCGGCGCGCCGCTGGCCGGCAAGGGCCACGCCTTCACGTACGACGAGGTGTTCGACGCGGCCAGCGACGCGCACGCCATCTACGCGCGCGTGGCGCGCCGCATCGTGCGCTCCACGCTGGACGGCATCAACGGCACCATCTTCGCCTACGGCCAGACCAGCTCGGGCAAGACCTACACCATGCAGGGCGACGGCGGCATGCCGTTCGAGCCCGAGGCCGAGAGCTGCCGGCCCGGCATCCTGCAGCTGGCCGTGGAGGACATCTTCGGCTTCATCGAGCGCTGCACAGACCGCGACTTCCTGCTGCGCGTGTCCTTCCTGGAGATCTACAACGAGGAGGTGCGCGACCTGCTGAACCCGGCGGCCGACGCGCTCAAGCTGCGCGAGGACCCGCGCAAGGGCGTGTACGTCGAGAGCACCGAGGAGATCATCACCAACTACGAGGACATCGTGACGCTGCTGCGCGCCGGCAACCGCAACCGCACGGTGGGTCAGACCGCCATGAACGACCAGAGCTCGCGCTCGCACAGCGTCTTCCGCATCGTCATCGAGAGCAAGCAGAAGGCCGACTCGCGCCGCCTCTCCGAGGAGGACGTCAACGGCGCCGTGCTCGTGGCCAGCCTCAACCTCGTGGACCTGGCCGGCTCCGAGAGCCTGCGCCACACGGCCGCCGAGGGCATCCGCCAGCGCGAGGCCGGCAACATCAACAAGTCGCTGCTCACGCTTGCGCGAGTCATCAACACACTCGCCAGCTCCGGCGGCCGCGCACAGAACGCGCCCTTCAGAGACAGCAAGCTCACGCGGCTGCTGCAGAACTCGCTGGGCGGCAACACCCGCACGCTCATCATCTGCTGCGTCACGCCGAGCGACAGGTATATCGAGGAGACCAAGAGCACCTTACAGTTTGCGGCGCGCGCAAAGGACATCCAGACATCGGCGACGGTGAATGAGGTACTGGACGACCAAACCCAGCTCCGACGTCTCAAGCGCGAAGTGCACGAGTTGAAGAAGCTGGTAAACTCGGAAGCTCTTAATGCGCTTAAAGCGGAAAACGAGGCGCTGATCAGTGAGAAGAACCACAACAAGACCGAGATGGCACGACTCATGGGGCTTATCCTTTCCAGTACCTCGGTGTCGAAGACCACTGTGGGAAAGAAGCGCAAGCAACGAGGCAAGCGCTTGAGGGAGACGTGGGGACCCGGTGATTTCCCCACTAGCATCAAGGCGCTTGCCCCACTCTCACCAAACCTTTACCCGCGAAAGCGTCACTCCCCCGCGAAAGAAAATATGGATCCTCAAACTATTTTCCGTGTCTACGAAGAGAATGATCGCGATATGACCAAGAAAGCAGATAACCCGGCGTTTGACACAGCAACCACCACCAAAATGAAGAGCACAGACGCGAGCAGCAAAAATGTGTTGGATTTGTTTTCGGCAGTAATCCAAAAATGCTGTGATGCAGCTTGTGAGGATCCGATTACGGCAATTGAATCGATTGCTAACGAGAAGAGTGCATCTCTAGGTGACGTTGAGCGCATCCATGTCTTTGAGGTACTGGCCGAGCTACGAACCTTGATGATATCGCACAAACAGTATAGGTCTGTTCAGGACGAAAAGCTGGCGCTGGAAAAGGAAGTAAAGGATCTGCGCTCAAAGAGGGAAGACGAAAACACCACTGAAACCCCAGCAAGATGTGATTGTTCAGAAAATGCTTCCAAAGCGAGTGCACTTGTTGACGAGATCATGGCGGAGCTTGTTTCAACGCAGGAGAATTTAGCAAAGCAACAGAGCTGCTACCACGAGCTGGACATTGAAAAGACAAACTGTCAGCAAATGGCCGCTGAAGAACTGGACGCCCTCCGTTTTCAGCTAGAGACGTTGAAACTTGAGTTAAGTCGAGCTCAAGATCGTTTCCATTGCGAAAAGCGCCAGCTCGAAGCTGCGTTGGAGGCGTTGCAATTGTCACCTGATGACGATGAAAGGATGCGATTGCGCAGTCGAGAGAATGAATTGGAGAGCCTTCTAAAAGAAATGAAAGCATCGCAAACAGTTCTTCAGATGGCGGTTGCGGAGCGTGACGATGAAATCGCGTTGCTCAAAGCGAGAGAGGCCGAAAACAAACATACAGAGCTAGCGACGCCTATGGAGTGTTCAGAGGAAGGCCAGTTGCAGAAAATTAGCGAAGTGGAAAGTGATAACGAAAGCGCTGCACCAACAGAGATGCAGTCAAGAGATATTGGGAAGAAGGACACGCTGAAGCAGGCGACTGCCGCAGACCAATCCGAAAATGGTGTTGTGGAGAAACTTGCCGGAGAACTGCAGGATATAATGCAGGAACTTGCACAATTGCAATCAGATCACGAGAGAACTGCGACGGAGAAGGAGACACTCCAAGCCCAGATAGACAAAATAAACGAAGAACTCGAAGTCTCGCGGCGCCAGGGCTATGAAATGAGCGAAGCTTTGATGGAGAAGGAGCACGTCGCAAAAGTCCTCAAAGCCCAGCTCGATGCGAAGCTTATGACCATTTCACAGATGCAGACAAAGCACGGCGTGGAAGTTGAAATACTACAACAAACTATTCAGAATCTCACAATGGAGAAGGAACAACTTTTATCGAAAATCAACGATTTTGATGTCGCTAATGAGACTACCGAAAAGACTGCTAAGGCCACCGCAATTGACGTCACTCCTAATATTGGGGACGCTGATGAGCATTTACAAGCTCAGGAACTGCACTCAGAAATTGAACAGCTGACTACAAAACTGTCTGCTGTCGAGGCTGAGCTTGACGAGACGAAAGCACGGTTGCAGGCATCAATGGCATCAGCTGAGGGGGTTTCTGAACAAACTAACCTTCAAGCCGCACATGAAAAGCTAAAGGTAGATTTTTCTAACCAACTGCAGGCGAACAAAGCAAACTCTTCGCAAGCAATTTCTTCAAGCGAGCAAAATACGGAAGCGCTTGACCTCTCTCTACAGCAGCGTTATGACACATTAAATGAGGAGTACAAAACGATCGCAGATGAGCTCGAGAAGATGTCGCGTGAGCGCAATGACTGCTTAGAGGAACTTCGAGCTTTGGAATGCCAATTAATGGAAGTATCCGAAGAGAAGATGAAGTTGGCCATTGCTGCTGATGAACAGGATATTAAGTTGCAAGAAGCACAGCAGGCGGCTACAAGTTCTGCAAAGACCATTTCGACATTACAGACACAGCTGGAAGAGGCTTGCTCGACAAAGACTGCCTTAGAAACAAGCAAAGCTGAACTCGAGCAAAACGTTAGCAAGGTCCAAAGTGCTTTAGCAGACTTGCAAGCCGACCATGCTACGCTGGTGGAGCAGATGCAACGCATCGAAAGTGTATCCAACACCTGTAGCGGAAGCAGTACCAGTGATGCGGAACTACTACAACAGCGTCTTGATGCCGAGTCCAAGCAGAGCGAAAAGCTGCGGCTTGATGTGCAATCGTACGAGGAGACCTTGTCGGTGCTGCGCGAGGAGGCAAAGGATAGTTCAGCCACTATTGCAGACCTCCTCGAAAAAACGAGACGATTAGAGATTGCCCTTGAGTCGGCTTTTCGCACGCAGGACCAGAAGGATAAAGAGATATCGAGCTTGGCGGATGCCCTGACAAGATCGGAGGAAGAGAAAACGGAGATGCGTCTCCAAAGCAAGCAGCGTCTTGTGGCCGCTGAGGGCAAAGAAATGGCGTTAGAGGAGAAGATATCTGCGCTGACGCAGCAGCTCAACATGTTCTCGGCTGGTGTGGCCGTGCCGGGTTTGCCGATGGAGAGTGACACGCAAGCAGAGCTCACTCAAGCTAGAGAAAAAGTTTTCGAGCTCCTAGGTAATGTGACGGCGCTGGAAAGTCAATTGGCTGAAGCACATCAAGCACTGCGCAAGCAGGATGAAGAATGGAACAAGAAACAAGCGATGGCTGAGAAAGAGTTTGAACGATTGACGACTGAGCAGAGACGACTCCTTGAACAGTTATCTGTCCTTCAAAGCAATGCTGGCATTTCGCAGCATGAAATGACGACGCAAGCAGAAGAGCTGCTGGAGGCGAAACAATTTTGTGCACAGCTCTCGAACGAGAAAGAGGCCATCCAGCGTGAGCTTGATGCTGTTAATGCGTCGTGGGAAGAAAAGCAACAGGAACTAACTAGACAGCTTGACAGTATCCGCGAGCAGTATCAAGAAGCACAAACTGAACTTGAAGAGTTCCAGAAGAGCGCAGATGGTGAGATTCACCGACTTCGCTCTGTGGTAGAAGAAACTGAGGCCGAAATTGAAGAGTTAAAGCGCTCCGCCAAAGCAAGAGAGGAAGAACTTGAAAGTCAAATTGGCGAGCAAGAGGATTGGCAGAATCAGGTAAAGAGTCGGCAGGAAGCGCTGCAAGCCAAATGCGAGGAACTCGATGACGAACGTCAGCTTCTTAAGAAAAAATACGCTGCTCTTAAGGCTCAACGCGGTGATATTGAGGAACAGCTTCGTAGCGAGATCCACGAGCTGTCCCAGAAGTATAGTACTGCACAGGCGCAGCAAGCCATCTATCAAGGCAAACTAAAGGAAATGCAGAGTCAACTGGAGATGACGGAGAACGACGTGAGCCAGAGTCGCAGTGAGGCGAAGAGCCTCGCGGAGTCGCTAAAGTCTTCGCAAATGGAAGCAGTCCAGTATCACAACAAGATTGTGGAGGCACAGCTAGCGAAGGAAAGCGTGGACAAGCTCGTAGAGAAGCAGAAAGCTCGTATCGACAAGCTGGAGAAGGTCAAGATGACGACGGAGACACTTTATCTGTTCCGGAAGCTGAAAAAAGACCGACATGACTTGCAGATCAAGGTGCAGGCACTGCAAGATAACTTGGACTATACTAAGCAGGCCTTGGCTCAAACCCAAGAAGACCACCATGGGAAGGAACAGCGTGTAGTTAAAGACAAGAATGAAGAGCTGAGGCTACTGAAGGAGCACGTAGAAGAGCTTCGCGAGGCACTACGCGCAGAAAAGCACCAGGTGGCTGACATCAAGTCGGAGATGCGCGCGGCACTAAAGGATGAGCGCGAGAAAGCCGAGCACGAGATCCAGGAGATGCAAGCCCTCGTGAAGGAAAAAATGGATCTAGTAGAGAAGCTGGAGGCGGAAGTCGCGTCCGTGAAGGATGCAATGGTGAAACTTCGTGAACAGAAGAGTGAAAACGTGTCGTATCTGGAGAAGGAAAATCTCGACCTGCACGTGGAGAACCGTGAGCTGAAAAAGCGTTTGGAATCTTCGGTGTCAGCACTTCCGGAAAATGACGAGTTTTTGGGAGACACAGGTATCTACGATGCATCTGCAGCAGCAGCAGCGAAGGTGCTCGCTGAGGACAGCAATAGTGCCCCTAATGAAATCGAGGCATCAGACTCGGACTCTGCTAGCGCTGAAGCAACGAAAGGTGCTGCTAAAGCCGGCGGCTTCTTGCTATCAACGACCGAATTGGATGCAATTGCTGCCAACAGCCAAGAAGACCCGAAAGAGGGAGAGAGACCCGAGTGCTCACAGCAATAAGTGGAAGTAGTAAACCAAAGCGTTTACATGTACATAATGGATTATTGGACAGCTTTAAAGCTTGCCTTGGTTGAACACTTCGTGTATGAACTCACTCGTGGAGAGCTACAACTCTCTCACTTGGAGCTGCTCCCGCCATAGAGCAGCGCCCACAACCGGCAAAAAGGTTTGTTTGTGTCCTAGGCTAGGTGTGTGCTCGCGTTTGCAGACGTGACTAAACTTTACTCAGAGGTGATCGGCGCTTACGTTACGTTACTAAACCCTGCTGCTTGGGATTACCTACTCCGGCGTAAACTGCTCTACCTTCCGCCAGATCACACTCTCTTCTCACTACCATATCACCATTTGCCACCTCCAGACACAACATCAGGAAGTTTCCCACAGCGATGAAGAGCTCTCTCCTTCCACCCAACTACCACCACATGAGCGAAGTCGTCATCGGAGCAGTTGTTCAACGCTCCAGACCCGTATCCAATGCGCTGACTTCGGCAGTCGGCGGCCGCTTCGAAGCTGAAGATAATCAGGAGAGAAACTACAGACATGTGAACACAACTCTGCCACGAGCGTCCAAGTTTGAAGGTGCTTTGAAGATTAGAGATGGAGATTCATCAAGTGTGAGCCAGCTTGTGACTCGGTATTTAACACCTAACAACCAGGCGACTTCAGCTAGTCAGCAGCGTTCTGCGCTACCCACGGTGTATTCGACTAGAGGCAAGGTTATCTACAGCGATGCTTCGAAAATGGACAAGGCCGTGCTTCATCGACAGCGTCGTCGACTGGTCCAGATCCGATATAGGTCCAAGGTCCGAGCGAAAAATGCCACCCTTGAACGTGACGTTAACCTGCTGCGAGAAGAAGTTGAGAAGCTTGCCGTGCAGTGCCAAACACTCGCTCCCAGTGTTCCAGCGAACTTAACTCGTTGGAAGGTCGTTGCGGAGTACCTCCGTCTTTTTGGTAGAGGTTTAAAAGCTTATGCTCCTCCACTTGCTCATGTGCTACCTTCAGTAGGGTGTGATAGACATCGAAATTTCTTGCAGACGTCAATGGTATCAGATGTGAGAATCGATACAGGCTACGGTGTTGAACCGATGCTGATGCTATGGGAGAAAACTTCGCGCATGTACGGAGACTTTGCAATTCAGTTAGTGCGATTGGATAACGGTGCTGGCAACTCGATCGTGGCCACCTACAAGGTAGCTCTCACCATTAGCGAGAATCTGCTACGTTATGCGTTTCCACACCTACTCACTAGTCGAGGCATGTCCCTCAAGGAAAAGCTAATTGGCCAGCAGCTTGAAATGACTGGGGTATCGACTTTTATCTGGGATGACGAGCAAGAGCAAGTGTCAAGTGCTTTATACAGCATCGACATGCTGACACCTCTACATCGGCTGCTGGGTAATGTGGAGGAATTGAGTCGTGTGTTCGACAACGCTCTCGTCACTCCTGATTGCAGACTGATATCTGCGGTTTACTAGCCACCACAATTGCCAACAGAGTCGATGGCCAGTGTGAGTGGGCTGACTACAAAGATCCATGGATAGACCTGCTAACTGTGTAGCTTTTAGACTTCTGCAACTTAACACGCGGAATATATCATACATCTAATATATATACTTGCATAATACATCGATTAGCGTTAATCTATACGGGCGTTGGGAAACATACATTTTCACGCTTTGTCGACCCACTGCTGGATCTAGAATTGTTGTGTCAAAACAAAGCAAGCCCGCTGCTGCATCTAAGCAAGTCCTCCCAAGTCTGCTCCTTACGTTACGAGGTCACCATTTTCTTCACAAAGGCCCGGATCTGGGGATCATCGTGTAGAGGACTTTCATGCCAGGATCTTGCGCTTGCGAGCCGAGTACATGTACTAGTAAAAATATATATTTTTATTAATTTCTTGCTGGATTGCGCAGTTTCGAGATACTAGATAGTACTAGAGGCACATTTAGTAATTCAAAGGCGATGTTTTGCGGTTGCAATAGTTAAATCTTGTGGCCAGTCCAGGCCGAGCTGGTACGAGACAACCTGTTGTTATTTGTGGTCGACCCCCCCTTCAAGGGCTGACCTCTCAAACCGAACCGCGAACTCCCATTTTGCAAACGTCTATTTGCTTGCTCCTTAAATTGGGCGCACCCAACTCACTTTGTACGCAACTGTGACGGTGACTGAAAAATGGAGGTAAAGTACTTGCTTGAGCTGCATAGTCGTACACCTATCGCCAACTGATACCAATGAAACTATTCCAATAATACTAGCTGAGCAGCATGTTTTGCGTGATGCTTGAGGGGCGACCACCCTAAATTGTGTGTCAGCACAACCCGGGTGCGACGCCCCCCTTGTGACCTTTCACAACGCTATTCAATTTAAAATGGCGAAAATGAAGACAGCGACGGCTCGCATGAACAAGCAGCAGACGGCAAAATGTAAGTCAACCGTGCTCAACGCGCGCTGCTTGACCAGGGTCTTGATCTTTAAAGGTTGTGTGTTTCCTCCAGCAGCACGCTTGCCGGTGACTCACTTCACCACGAAAGAGCACTGTACTGGAGTTAATAGTGCAACGGAAGCAGCGGTACGGTGTAAGAAATCTGAAGTATCCGTAAAATCGCACGGCTTCTTCTGCGGCTGCAACTTCTTGGCGGGCTTGAGCTGCTTGTCCTTGGGCTTGGGCTTGGGGCTTGAACACGTTCGATGGCTGCAACTCCTCGCTCTTCTCTTGTCTAATCTTTGCACAGAAGTCGAGCGTGACCTTCGCGGCATCCATACTCGTTGCCTTGAGAAGGAAAGACACGAGTGTCTCTGTGCTGGTCCACAATTGCTTCGTTATAATCGCGCTCCTTACGCTTCTTGGCACACTCGGCTTCACGTTAAATCAGCATACGTTTAGCCTCTTTCATAATCAGTTAACCCATGCGAGCCTGATGTTGCTTCACATCAGCTCGGGCTGCAGAAAGCTGGCGGTCAAGTTTTGCCCGTTGCTCCTGCAAGACGTGGCGGACATCGTGCTCCTTCTTCTCACGATATTCCAGATCGGCGTTATCACACATACGCATGAGCGAGTCGCATCGACGTCCGATTTCTGCTGCTGTGCGGGAATGAAGGTAGTAATCGAATGCGAACATCTCCATGCTGCAGATTTCCTGTTTGATACGGTCCCACGCTCCGTAGCCAAATTGGTTCACCAGACACAGCAGCACCCGGTCTTCTTCGGTGAACACCTTGCCACCCTTACCCTGGTAATTGATTGGTATATTTTCCTAAGGATTTGCGTAGCGCTTCGCCTTACGTGCAGTTTCCTCCGTTAGACGTTCAATTTCCAGCAACTTAGACTCACCACCCTTTTCAATGGACTTCATGATTTTGTGCCAGTCACTCAGTTCATCCTGGCCACGGGCAAGGAATACCTTCGATTCTTCAACCTCTTCAAGTGGTTTCATCATCTCGCGAGCCACAGCCTCAATATTGCCGCGGGCGTAGCGTGCAAGCCGCTTAATAAAGAGGAAGAATTGGGGATTGTTCCAATCGCCATACGCCTCGGACAGCAATCTTTCCTTTTCTTGAGAGCTCTTCTCATCGGTAAGATATTGCGCATGCGGTGAAAGAGGCGGCTTTTCCATTTCTTCTTTTTCCTGCTCATTGTGCACCCAATTTCATGCAGCTCAATAAGTCGTTTGCGGATGTAGAACTGCCATTCATCCATGCGGGACAAGCGCAAGATCTTCGGCAACTGCTTCTGCTTCGTTCTGTGTTGAGCCTCGGAGGATACGTGACTATGGCGAAGCACAGTGCGCCGCTCACGCTTTTCCATTCCCTCAGCCATTGGCGAGCAAGTTCTGCATCAGCAGACGCTTCAGTTCTTCCTGGCGTTCGTTTTCGTTCGAGTAGTCAATTCCGTCGTAGTTCTGGCAACCTGCACCATCAAGCTTGAAGTCAAACATACCACCCTTGTCGTAAACCTGCATATTTTTGCTTCATCTCCTCAGTGCGCTGCTCACCCTCCGCAAGAGTGGCATCGATATCTTCATCCGTAATGGTAGAGTCCGTGGAACGGAACACCCGATTGTGGTGTCGCCCTTGACCGAGCCGGTCGTGGTGTAATTACGCCCGTCACCGTTTTTACGAGAATAATAGAGAATGGCAGTGACTTTCGTGGTATTAAGACCTCAATAAAGAGTGTTAAGGAATGGCTTCAAATTTAAATCGTCTCAGATTTAGGTCATTTCGAAGCTCTCTACCTTGAAGCTCAACTTCGCTGTTTATTAAGAACAACCCTTCACTTTAATGGCGAAAGTCGCTACAGAGTCACCATGAAACAGAAAATAAATGAAATGTATGGAGTCAGTACTTTAAATCGTTCGTACAGTCGTTTTTTTTGAAGTTTTTGGGTCCAGGAGAAGTAATCATGAAACATAAACCTACCCATTTTTAAAATTAGTGCACCCATTTTCGTAAAAACCTAAATCACACTGTAAATACGAGTAAGTACACCACACCAATGCCTCATCATTATAGGGCTTCGCCCCAATTAAAATAAGCAACTTCATAACTCAGACACCATTAAAGTGTAGTGTGCCCGCTTCTTGAAAGGAGCTAAAGCCTTCACCGGACCCACCAACGGACATAACGTTCTCTCAGCCCAAAAGATGAAGGAACGCTATCATATTTAAAAGCTTAATGATATATACGAAAGCAGCAGGGTTTAGTAACGTAACGTAAGCACCTCTGAGTAAAGTTTAGTCACGTCTGCAATCGCGAGCACAAGTCTGCATGTTATCATCCGGTGTTGAGTTTAACTGCTGGTGGTGGTGGCCCTGCTGTTAATGTTGATTTAAGCAATGCTTCACACATAGGCGACATAGTGTTTCAAAAACCTGCCAATCTGTAGAAAAGCAGCGGGATTACCTACCCCGGCGTAAACTGCTCTACCTTCCGCCAGATCACACTCTCTTCTCACTACCATATCACCATTGCCACCTCCAGACACAACATCAGGAAGTTTCCCACAGCGATGAAGAGCTCTCTCCTTCCACCCAACTACCACCACATGAGCGAAGTCGTCATCGGAGCAGTCGTTCAACGCTCCAGACCCGTATCCAATGCGCTGACTTCGGCAGTCGGCGGCCGCTTCGAAGCTGAAGACAATCAGGAGAGAAACTACAGACATGTGAACACAACTCTGCCACGAGCGTTTAAGTTTGAAGGTCCTTTGAAGATTAGAGATGGAGATTCATCAAGTGTGAGCCGGCTTGTAACTCGGTATTCGACAACTAGAAATCAGTCCACTTCGGCTGGTCAGCAGTGCTCAGCGCTATCCACGATGCGTTCGACAAAAGGCAAGGTTATCTACAGCGATGCTTCGAAAATGTACGATGTGGTGTTGTATCGACAGCGTCGTCGACTGGCCCAGATCCGATATAGGTCCAAGGTCCGAGCGAAAAATGCCACCCTTGAACGTGACGTTAACCTGCTGCGAGAAAAAGTTGAGAAGCTTGCGGGGCAGTGTCAAGCACTTAATCGTAGCGTCCCGGCTAGGTTGACGCGATGGAAGGTTCACGCGGAGTATATTCGGCTATTCGGTAAAGGTTTGAAAGCTTATGCCCCTCCAGGTGCTCATTTGTTGCCATCAGACGCATGTGATATGCATCGAAGATTTCTTCAAACGGCGATGGCATCGGACGTAAAGGTCGATACGGGCTACGGTGTTGAACCGATGCTGATGCTATGGGAGAAAACTTCGCGCATGTACGGAGACTTTGCAATTCAGTTAGTGCGATTGAATAACGGTGCTGGCAACTCGATCGTGGCCACCTACAAGGTAGCTCTCACCATTAGCGAGAATCTGCTACGTAATGCGTTCCCACACCTACTCACTAGTCGCGGCATGTCCCTCAAGGAAAAGCTAATTGGCCAGCAGCTTAAAATGACTGGGGCATCGACTTTTATCTGGGATGACGAGCAAGAGCAAGTGTCAAGTGCTTTATACAGCATCGACATGCTGACACCTCTACATCGGCTGCTGGGTAATGTGGAGGAATTGAGTCGTGTGTTCGACAACGCTCTCGTCACTCCTGAATGCAGAATAGTATCTGCTCTTCACTAGCCATCACACTAGCCACTACAGCGCTAGTCAAGAGGCCAATTAGCTAGCTATACTGACCAAAACTCGCTGGAAATATTTTTCTTTTTGCATTTATCACCACAGGTTTCCAAACACTTTCCGTAGTTACATGTATTACGAGAACAGCAGAATTTGCTTAGTTTTTTTCCCACATACACTTGCCATCAACGAGCCTCCAGCGCCGACAATAATACGTACTTTTACACGTTTGTTTTATAATTCTTTGGTTTGGCTGGACCTGCGTAGCTTCTTACGCATAAGCCACAAATACAATTACTGGCGAAGAAGTCTGTAGTGGACTTCCTGGGGACTACATTTCTTGCGAGGCACAAAGACAACTGTCGAAATGACGACAGCGTTTACCTACCGTACCTTACAAAAAAATTCGTAACAACTAAAGTGTCAAATCGCCAAATTAACCCCATTCTTTCTGAAAAAAACTGTATTTAACAAATCAAGTCGACCAGCCCTTAGTATTTTATTTTGCAGCCAAGACGAAGATGCTCCTGATGCAAGATAACTCGACCGCTAGCTGGGTTAAGGCACAAGAGGCTCGTCCGAAGGCAAACGCTTTGAACACCTGGATCCGTTGTAAGGGTTTTGGCGCTCCACATGGTTAACAGAGTTTACAACTCACTTTTGCAGAACCACAGCCGAAAATCTTAAGTAAAAGACGAGCTAGCCTTGCGTCCATTTGAAATTGGCAAGCTAAAAATCTTAACCCTTTCGCGAACGCTCGTTATTGCCCAAGTTTTGTATGTAATACAAAGATAGCATATTACCTTACGAAAGGGCTTTCATAAGCCACGGTACTGTTCAGCGACAATATTCTTATTGGCTATTATTAAAAAATCAAGGGCAGAGTCCAGGCCGATTGGCTTTGATTGGCTGAGAGCAAGGTCTACATGTTGACGTAACAGCTTGTAAATTACGAGATCATCTTGATAAATTACGAGCATTACTTCGATCATGGTTCAATGTTGTGACGTGCAGAGCGCTCGGGTGGAGTCTGCACCGGCGGGACCTGAGGAGCGCGCAGAGTGCTAGCGATTTCGCGCCATTATATATCATTCCATTCCATTCCATAATGCTGACGATTTCGCGTCATTATATATCATTTCATTCCATTCCATAATGGCGCGAAATCGCCAGCACTCTGCGCGCTCCTCAGGTCACCACCAGAGTCTGATCGAGGCGGTACGCCTAGCGCACAGTTACAGTACGAACGTGTTTATCGATACATCATCGGTAGTAGCCGCAATTACCCTGACGAAGAAGAGCAGCGCGACAAGCTTGGGGTGCGCTGAGCTGGTCTCGTTTGGCAGGCTCGCTGAGCACTTGGCTGCATCTTTATCTGCCTATTGAGACTGATGTGTGCATACATCTTGATTTCAGTATGAAAATTAAAACACTCCAAAATAATACCCGGTACTTGTGATACTTTCGGTTTTAGTGCCTGACTTAGTTTGGTTCGAATACGAAACTGCAAAAACACGTAGTAATCGACGGTCGCAATACAGATCCTCCCCTTCATCACAGCCAGATTTCCCCAGCAAGGCAGCGATGGTCACCCGTCGAAGCGCCAACGATCCAAGTCCTCACGACGACGTATCCCAGCCAAGTCCCGCTGCAGGTGCAGGTGCGCGTGGCACTGGACGCGATGAAACCGTGACTGAAGTGGCAGCACAACAACCCGGCGATGTCACACAGACTGCTGTCGCTGGTGGTGGAGACGTCACGGCACAAAGCGGTGAGCGGAAGCGAGGACGACCCAAGGGATCAAAGAATAAGCCCAAACACGCCGCAAATGCGAAGCCTGCAGCACGTAAACGGACTCGCCGCGTGTCCACCGGGTTAAACTGACGGAGAAGTCTGGACCATGAGATGGCCCAGGAGGTCGCCGTCAGCTCTAGCGCAGATGTCGGTCTCAACACTACTCAGAGCGCTTCCATTCCACACCTTAAGATAAACAACATTCATCAGCACCCCTCGATGACCCCGTTGCAGCAGTAGGAACACCGGATTCCGATTCTCTTGATCGTCCATCCAGCCAGCGGCAGCTGCCGTCTGTGCTCTCTATGTATGTCGATACGCTGGTTGCATTTACACCGGCAGAAAAGGGGTTTACCACGCAAAAGAAGAAGTACGCTGGAGCGGGGACTCATTTATTGTTGGAAGAGTGTGCCGTGTTCTAAAGAAGTCACTGTTCCAGATCAATTGGTTAGATTCTCAATTTCAGAAGCACGTGGAGACCCTCAACTTGAGTACAGTTCAGCGCGGCAACGCCAATTATTGGTCATTACACGGGACCTCGATGGGCCTGGGCTGGGGGAGACTTTGTGCTGTAGATGATGGCGGAGAAGTACGCATTGATGCTGACATGGAAACGCTTGAAGAGTACATGGAGTCGTTCGTCCCGGCAACAGTTGCTGAAGTCGAATCAATCCAGAATATGCGTTTTGACCCAAGGTTAGAGCGTGCGCATCAGACAATTTATACCGTCACTCTGATGGGACCACCTCGACAAGAATTCGCCCTGAATTCAAGCATATATTCGAGCAATATCGTGTTTTTTCGCCTACCTACCCATTTCATTTTGGCAGCAAGAGGTCGGTTAAACGAATGGTTATGCTAGACTACACGAGATTACATTGACAAAGCAATTTTCACTAGACGAAATAATGACTTTTCTCGGGATACTGTTCTACGTGTCCTTGGTCGATAAGGGTGAGTACGCTAACTATTGGGGCGATCAAGTGGAGGACTCGATCTTTGGAGGTAGCTCGGTAGACTGGAAATTGTGATGACTCTGCGGTGGTTTAAAGAATTGCGGACCGCATTTTGTTTTCGATGTGTGGATGCTACCGTTGCAAGTACCAACCAAGCTGCTAGAATTCGGCCGCTGCTCAATATTCTCAAGACAACGGGATCTAAGTACATTGAAGTTGGCCGAAACGTGGCTGTCGATGAAGCTAGCGTGGCATGCCGTTCTAAATTCGGCAAACCGCTTATAGTATACAGCCGGATGAAGCCAACCGGGAAGTACCGGGAAGTACCATTTTCGCATTTACATGCTGTGCTGTGCTACGTCATGGATATCGCTGAAGTTTCGTCTGCATTGTGAAAGTGATATCACGGACCGACTGAGTAGTGTGACGACATCGCATGAGGCGCAAGCTTTGGGTGAAGTGCTTGATCAGTCTTTTGCAATTCGACAGTGCGTGCTAGAAGCTGTGCTTCCATTGTATTCCACTCAGCGTATCATCAATTCCGACAACTACTATACCTCGGTGCAACTACTTATGGCCCTGCGTATCAAGGGCCTGTATGGTCGTGGCACTGTGCGTAACAAAAGCTCACACTTCTTTAAACATGTTCTACTCGACAAAAAGGATTCTGATTGCGAGCGTGGTACATCTCGTCAAGGTGTCTCTGTGGATCGCACAATGGTAGCCGCATCCTGGTATGATAGTGCTATTGTATCTGTGGTTTCTACTGTTGACGCCTCAACAATGACAACAGTGACTCGACAAGTACGTGTTGATCGCCAAACCTTTAGTGCGCCAACGTGCGTCAAGGAGTTCAATACCTACATGCAAGGCGTAGATAGGCTTGACAAAATCCGGCACGCTTCTCTTTGGCGGATGGCCGCTCTTTCATAACGTGGTATAAAAGCTTGGACTGGCTTTTGTTGATGTTGCCCGAGCAAATGCATACTTGACGCGCAGGCTGGTTGTCGACTCCAGCGGTGTCCGTGATGCGCACAGAGTTTATTGTGGATCTGATCTCTGAATTGGTATCGGGTAAGTGTAAGGAAGCTATTAGTGAACGCAGAATGTTCTACTTCGACACGGGCGCTGGCGAGGCGATTTCTGAGCGTTTGTCACCTTCCAGTGCGGTTTGGATTGCTCGTACGCAAAATGCTACACAAACGCCTGAGAGCCCACAAAGAAGATGCTCTGCTGTTGCATCTAAGCAATTCTACACCGACATGAGCCGCAAGAGACGACAGTGTGTAGTGTGCAGATGGGAAGGGGAGAGAGGCGCCACGGAGGTGACACACGTCTGCGTGCTGCACAATGTTTCTCTCTGTCAGAATGTTCATGCATCCACCAAAGCTTACGCATGCCAGCAGCCAACGTGGACTTATTGGGAAAAGTATCATCGTTTCTACCTTGCCAACAAGTTATTCTTGCATACAGGAAAGATGCGGCCAAGTTCACGGCTGTACAAGATAAAATCGGCTCTGCTCCAAAACAAAGAATCGACTGTTGTCGACCCTATCGGTGTGTTGAACGGTGGTCGTAATGCTGTCCGTGCAATCGTACTGTAAGCGTAGCAACGCAATACCAACTTCAACATTTTACTTCAACATATGCATTTCACTTGATTATAGAATGGTAAAACAAAGAACGCACATGTCCTCATTTGCACTGAAACGTTTAAAGGGGTGCATGTTACTTGATTATAGTATGCTAATTCGACGACCTGCACACCACCCTGTAACTAACTCCACGCCTTGGTCCGGTAAATGAATACCTTTTGACAGCATGCCTTCCAGCTGCAAGGAATTTCCAGTTCACGAGCTCAAACGCTGCCCAGAAATCGCTTCGGCATCTCTGTGTCTGGTGCAGAAATTCAAACAGCTGACAAGGGTACGAACCATTGTCATACCACAAAGCTGGTCTTTCACATATTCGATCACATGGGGCTCGAAGAGAACGTTGTTCCAGTACACAATCGTTGCCAGTGCAAATGGTGGCGTGTACGAAATAGGCACGTCAGCATCATTTTTGCAAATCATCTCCGTTCGACGCCTGAACAAGCCCGAATGTGAACTTCTCATCATCATGGTCACCCCTACACGACAAATATCCTCACGTAGTTCAATTCCAATTGCTTTAAAAGCACTCGTACGGAGCGCTACAATGAGCCACAACGTTGCCCACTCCAGCACCAATATCCAGAAAGAAATCTTGATCATCAATGGGGCCAATCTCATCCAACAGAGAATTGACCCCATCCGGCATCAACTCCCCTACATTGCGATACGGTTTATTCTGGTCATTCTGTGGTGTTGAGACTCAGCTGGGAACGGACTTGCCGGTTGCCGCCGAAGTTCCAAACGGTGACAAGTTGCCGGGATATGGGTTGAAGGATTTCCTGGTCATTGATTGGCTAATATCCACTGGTTCCGATGTCTCAGAGTCAACCCATCGAGTGACATGACACTATTTCCAAGCCGAAACCCCGGTCAAGATCCGTACTTAGCCGAGTATTCGGCGACGGTTCGAGTCTTCGGCGACTAGTCCGAGTCTTCGACGTGACCTTTGAGTCATCGGTGGTTACACCCAAAGATCGCAACGGACATGGGAAGATCCAAAACGGACGCGTTTATATTAGACATTTGTATAAGACTATAGGAAACGCTAGATGAGAAACTAATGCCCATTGGGCACTAATACAGAACAGCTTTTCCTCCCAACCACGCAAGGGTGAAGTCCGGCTATCGGTAAGTACACGTAGCGTCTGTGTCAAGCCCGGTAGGAAGGATTATGTCTGTCGGTGAGCACGCCTACTAGTGTAGCGAGTGTTCATCCTGGCACGGCTAAGAGACAGTGATAGTGGCCGTGTGTATTAGGATTGTGTGGCGAGTTGTCGCCATTGACCGGAGGAGCGAGGGCGCACTCCCGTCGACTCTTACCGCCGGAGCTGAAGCTTCGGCACCCCCGTATCAGGCCGTGACTGGCTGGTACCCATCCTTCTGTGGACTGCGGGGTATATTTGCGTGTGTAGAGCATCCTAGCCGTCGCTCGTGGCTAGAGGTGCTGGGCTTTGTCGGTGGCCTGTAGTAACCACGTACACAGTGGAAACAGGCAACCCGGTGTAAGGGCAAGATCCTGGGCCTTCAGGTTCGATTTGCCCGACAAGCTCCACGAGTCTTCGCGGACTCGGGGAGTGTTGTTGGTGGGAAGTGTGCCTACATATTTTGACGTGTTCCTACACGACAATTCACCACAAGCTGCCTTGGTACGTTCGCAAAAATGCCTGCCACCTCATCAGCAACATATGACGACGACAATGACGATTCACGAACAACTACTTCTTCCTTTTCAGCAGATAGCAGGGGTAACGCCCCTTGAACTACTGCTTCGTCACCCACGCCCAGCGGCTCCACGTTACAACTTTCAGCCCGGGTACAACTGCTCTCGGTCGACGCACCAATAACTCCAGGTCCCAAGGCGTCTGCAGCTTTTCCAGCGGGTTCGTCGTGACGGGCAGACTGCTCAGAAGCTCCGTTGTCAAATCACAGATCGCAACCTCCTCGACTGCTGGAGCGTGAACTCGTTGAGCCAAAGCTACAGTGACATCGCGAACTCCGGGATGGACAGGACAGGGAACGGCACGAGGCGGTGGTGCCGCGCGAAGCTGTCGTATGACTTCAGGGCGCCGGCCTCGGGTCTGCGAACTAGCGTAAAAAACCTACGGGGGAACTGGGAGATTTCCGAGCCCCACGTTCGCTTAAGGGACTGCAGTCGCTTCTTCAGAGCACTGGCGGGGTGGCCACTGCGCCGCATGCGTTGCGCGATATCGCTCCATGAAATTCGTGATCCGCCGCTGGAAGAGGAGTGCGCAAGATGAATCAATTCCTTGTTCGTCTTCGAAAGTAAACGTTGTGCGCATCGTGGGCCAAAGTGATGAGTGGCCACAGGTGTAGAACGCATTTGTCTTGAGTTCACTATAGCAATTGATGGGTGTGAATCGGTGATAGTAAGGACACATGGGACGAAGCATCAGTGCGATTATTGATGCAATCTCGATACATTTCATACTTACTCGCGTAAATTACACTTACGTATGCCACACCACGCAATTTATCCCAGGGTAGTTCTTAAAGTGGGTGGAGTTGTAGTTGAACTTCTGTGAACAAGGGCAATTTGACCCCTTTCACACCCGTTTTCCTCGCAGGTTTTGTAAACACCATGAAAGGGGTCAAACTGTACCTTCTGGTCGCGAAAGGGTTATCAACTGAACTGAAGATTGCACATTTGCTTCGTCAGCGTGCTCATGAATGTACCAAACGAACTTCGTCAAAAACATTATTCTGTGAGGCACGCTATTAATAAATCCTTTGCAATATTTTATTCTAAGCATCGCACCTGATACAATCAATCTAAATATTCCGATTCTGACATTTTACCAAACGCGGAAGTGGAATTCCCTTTGCGATGCCAACAACAATTCCCCGGCATCGATTGCTGAGCATGATTTACATATACTGGAATTAGATACTACTGCTTCTTGAACTCTTTTCGCATCTTAAGTTGCCCGTAAAAGACAACTGTAAAGTCCACACCGTCCTGCCCATATCGGATGTAGCAAAGGACCTGTCGTCCTGGGTGATGTCGAAGATATTGCGCGGGACCCACTTAATGTATGCGTTGGGGGCATCGGTCAGGTTTCCCAAGAACTCAATGATATCTTTTTGAAGTTTGGAGTTTCAGGCTTGACCTCTTAATCCATTTTGCTATTGCTAAGATAGCTGTTTTTTTCTTGCTATACCAGCGCTGAACACCAAATCCCTGATAATGTAGGTTCACATGCACAATATTCTATTTCGATTTCCCCAGCGCTAGTCGAGGTTAACGAGCGGCGTATATCCTATTAACACCACGCAGAACAGCAAGTGCCTAGGTCTACCAGTTGAGTTCTCCGCCAGCCGTCTCCTGTTCCTGTTCGTACTCGATCTCGACGTATGGACCCTTGGGCTTCTTTTGCTTCTTGCTCTTCTTGGTTGGTGCGGGTGCCTTGCGCTTCTTGGATTTGGGTGGGCCTTCTTCTTCGCTGTCGGAATCGTCGCTCTCTTCGTCGTCGTCCACCGCGAACTCGTCCGCCAGATCCTCGAGATCGCTCTCGTCCTCATCGAAGTCCTCGACGTACTCGACCTGTCCGACGTCTTCTTCGTCGTCGTCCTCGTCGCCTTCGAGTTCATACTCGACCTCTTCCTCGTCCTCGCTCTCTTCCTCCATGGTCTGGCGCTTGCCACTGCTCTCGAGCACCTTGGTGAACTCGCGCTCGGGGAAATTATAAATATCGCCGTAGGTTCCCTTCTGCAGACGCACGAGCAGCTCCTTCTCGATCGAGTTGTCGAGCTTGGCGGCCACCATGGCCTTCTTCTCGCGCCGCTTCTCGCGCCGCTCGATCTTCTTGTTGATGACGACGAGCTTGGGCTTGGTCTTAAGTGTGAGCTTGCGCATGCGCATGAGGTACTGGTGGATCTTGGTAAGGCGCTGCTTGTTCTTGTGGATGAGCTTCTTGGGCCAGAACTGCAGCTGCTCGTCGATCTGCGCCAGCGACTTGGTGTAGTTCTTGCTGAGCTTCACGCGCTCCCACAGGCGGTTGGGCGTGTGCGCGCGCTCGATGGTCTTCATGTACAGGTAGCACACGCCGTCCTCCTCGCGGATGGTGGCGTAGCGGCTGTTGGCCAGCGGGCAGGACTGGCGGTTGCACAGGCCCGTCACGTTGTACGGGTTGCTGCAGAACATGTTGCCGGTGCCGGGCAGTCTGCGGACACGAGTTTCTGGTCAGTGCATCGGTCGGTGTGTCGCGCCGCCGCCGGCCACTTACTTGCTCTTGAAGGAGCAGAACTGCTTGGAGATCACGCCCCAGATCACTTCGTCCTGCTGCATCTTGGCGCGAGGGTCGCCGGGCCGGAGGTGCGCGCGGTTGCTGCTCAAGTCGCAATTGATGGCAACCAGTAAAAGGCGTCAGTGGCTGCCACGGGCGCCGCCGGCCATTGGATAAAAGCGCGGCCGCATTTGGGCGAATCATATATGCGACGAAATAGCCCCGCGATGAGGGAAAGAAGAGTGACCACCAGAATCGAATAAGAGCATACTGAGCGCGAGACGCAGTGCACCCATGCGCCGCTTGAACTACGAATTACTGCCGCGGGACCGGGGTTTAGTGATGAGTGACCTTATTAGCGGTGGAGACCAGAGTGGAGGACCACGGTGGACGCTTCGCAAGACGGCTCATTTCGGTGTTTGACTGCAAAATCTCACGCTACTACTTATCGCCGCCTACCTCGCCTACTACGCTCACGAACACATACCTCGTCGGTCTCTGGTCTTCTCGCCTCGCTCTTCTTGTTGGGATCGCGTCGCGGACTCGTCGTCAATCGTCCGTCGCCGTCAGCTCTGCGTCTGGTGCGTTAGTCTAGGCGCTGTGTCTGCTGTCTTGTCGGTGTTTGTTGGATCGCTGATGCAGCCGTTTGTTTTATAGCTGCTTCTCGTTCGACAGGTCCACCTTGCACAGGAACTTGATGTCTTCAATCATGCCCGTGAAGTCCAGCTTCGGGCTGTAGCGCTTATACGGCGTGCCGTCGGGGCTGATCAGGAACTGCAGGAAGCAGCACAAACACACAGAACTCGTCAATAAAGCACGCATCGCCAACGCAGCAGTCGACAGCATCAACAACGCACCTTCTCAAAATTCCAACTCACGTCTGCGCGAGTGACAGGCATCCAGATGAGCCGCATTGGGTGCGAGAAGACGCCGCTGGGGGTGGACATCTCGTCCAGCAGCGTGCGGTCGCACGGGTAGGGCAGTGTGATCCGCAGGAAGTTGAACAGCGCGTGGGCGTTGGCGCCGTTGACCTCGACCTTCTCCGTGAGCATGAAGGCCGGCTCGAAGCCCTTGCCGGGGCGAATGTGTCGCAGACTCTGATAGATCTCCTCACCGTTGAGGTTCTCCTGGTGGCCGAACTGGTTGCACGGGCAGCCGATGATCACCAGCTCGGGAAAGCGCTTGGCCAGCTCGTTCAGCTGCACGTAGGCCTTGGTGGTGGAGTTGCAGTGCGACGCCACGTTCACGATCAGGATGGGCTTGCCGGCGAAGTCCGCCAGGCGGATGAACTTGGAGCCCGTGAGCGAGCGGAACGAGAAGTTGTGCGCCGTCTTCCGGCGCGGCGCGCTGCCGCGTGCGCGGTCGGGGCTGGACACGGCGCTCGACTGGATGCCCGTGACCGGCACGGCCACGGCCACCGGCAGGTTGTGGTACTGGTTGTGCTGCGAGGCGGGGCGCAGCACGCCGTTGGGGCAGTCGTCGGCCTCCTGCGCGGCTCCGGCCGCGCCGCTGCCGGGGGCGTCGTCGCCGTTCGTGGTCTCGCAGCCGTAGCCCGTCGGCAGCTTCATCATGCTCGCTGGCTTGTGCGCTATACGGACTTTTGGCGAATGAACGGGAGCGGCGTGAGAGCTGAAGTGGGATAGGGCTACCGCTTCCGCTCGCAAATTCGAGGCCACTGTCTCTTGATACCCCGTCTTTTACGCTTCGAGACTTCTTGAAGGGCAATATTCACAATTTCCTTCATATTTGATATCTCGGTTACGGTGATACCGACGGCGAGAATGAGAGCGGTTAGCGTGCGACACATCGAACGCGCCGGCATACTGAAAGCAAGTCAAAATCTATTCTCACAGATGAACGCTGCAGCGCGAGGTGAGTAAAGCTCGACTCTGCGCTCTGCGCCCGCGGCCTGGCGCGACATGGCCCGAGGATAGGACATGGGCGGACGTCGGCGCTGGCGCGCCGGCAGGACATGGCCGTCCATGGGACGCCTAGCGCCTTCGCCGGCGGTAACCGCCGTTGCGGCGGTAATCGCCCATACTGGAGCCGTCCGACGCCGCTGGATAATCGCCGCCTCGACTCTACGGAGCGTGTGGCTGTCGATAGCAGGGGCACCCGCTCTTCGCTGGAAGCTCGGCATCGAGCGTAGAAGTCAAGGTCAACGGTGCTGGGAGAACGCGCGCTCTTTCCGGCGGGTCTTGGCGAGATTACGTCAACGGTGATCACCAGTAACAACAGCTCTGTGGCCTCTTTCTCTTGACGGTCGCGGTGTTGCAGCCGACCGAGGCAGGTTTGTCTTCCAGCGGGTCCAGCGCGGGTAACGCAAACCGCGTTATCGTCGGCGAAATGCCGTATCACCGCTTACGGAAAGCAGTCTCCCCCCTCCCTCACCTGCTGTCCAAGCGGTGATTAAGGCGTGGGTCTGTCGACACTTCACCGCCAGCTGATCGCTTTCCTGCCTCTACCAGTGCTCGCAGTTGAGAATGTCGATCCCATCCGTCGATGGCGTGGGCGTATTCGTGTAGGATGCACTAGGATTCCGCCGAGAGGAATACACAATACAAATGACGACCATACTGCAAGGCGACTGAGGCAACGTAATTCACCACATCGACACTGCACGTTCAGCGCTAGAAAAAAAAAAGTTGGTTGAATTACACTACGGCACTTCAGTTTGTCTGCCCACACTAACACACTGCTGGGCGGAAGATACGCATTGGGGACACCGCTTGACAGCGTCCAGCCACTTCAACATCAGCAGCGAATCAGCAGCAGTCTGCTCCAATGTGGATACTGGCGGACACTAGGTGCCAAACGACGCCTTCCTTCCGGTGGTCCACTGCAAGTTGCAATTTGCAACAGGACCAGTTGGCCGCAGCGGAAGCACCACCACGTCCACCCTTTCTCTGACGAACCGCCGCATTGCCGCCGTCGTCGTTGCGAGCCTGGCAAGTAGACTGCCCGCGAATCTCGATGTGCCAGCAAGGGCGCGCCGATGAACCCTGCCAGACGAGCACTGGGTCCATGCAACCGCCCCGGCAACGGCTTCCTGCCTACGGTGTGGCCATTGTTTCTGACGCCTGGCGGCCTCAACGAAGGAGCCCTCGCAGCTGCGAGCACCAAGCGTCGGCGTCGATGGCTACGCGCAGGGAGCAACCGCCGCCGCCACCGACGCCACCCGCGACACGAATGTAGGCCGCCACGCCGTGGAGCTGCGGTGGCCATCCATCCCGGCGAGACTGCTCCATCCCCTAGCTGGGCATCTCAACGAGATGGACCAGCGAACCGGCTGGTGCTGCGCGCGAAACGGCATTTGCCACCGAACGCCACGGCTGCGGCACCGAACGCGCGCGCTAGTCTCGATCGACATGCAGCCAGCAGCTGCCGGCCGGCGCCAATCGGCCGAGCTGAAGCCGCCCTGCTGGCGTCGGCCTGCTGGCGGCACGTGAAGCAGTAACGCAGCGCGCGCGCGTCGGCAGCGCCGGCGTGACAGAACTCCCTGCGCGAACGCACGCCGGCCGCGCTGCTGACGGGAGGGAGGAGGATGCTGCCACCGGACAGAGCGCGGGCGTCCATAATCAGATGATTGGAGGGCCCTGAGCTTCCTGGCAGTTCGGCGTGGCGCGGCCTCGGCGCCGTGCAGCACAGCACGGCGCGAGCGTCGTGAAGCGCAGCTCGCTTCAACTCGGAGGCGCGAAACGGAAGTGGCCACTTGAAACGCGCTCAGCTGCATGCGAAAGTCGAGGGGCGCCAAAGTTTAACGCGGCGCGGGGCGAGATGCGGCCCGCATCTGCCCGGGCGAATTGGCGCACGCACGGCCCGGTCCGCCCGCGGCGTCGGCAAGGGCTTTTTTCAGGCAAAATTCAGGTGGCGGCGCGGCCCGGGCGGTCGGGGGCGCGAGCACAGCGGCGCCCCCGACCGGCTGCGGGCCCCGACGCGCCCGTCTCTGCCAGGCGGGGTGACCACGTCTGCCCGTTTCACCCCCCTGGGCGGCCGCTGATTGGCCGCGCGGCCGCGGGCCAAAGAACCCGCTGCGCTGAAACCCGTTGCGCGAGAGTGAGGGTGTCGCAGTGGGCGCCGCAGTTCCTATCTGGCGCCATGCCGCCCAGCCTCATGCTGTCCCCGCAGCCGCAGGACGCCGCGTGCTGCGCGCGCAGCCCGCCCGCCAAGCCCGGGCTGCCCCCGCGCCCGCCCACCGCCAGCGTGAACCCGGCGCAGCGCGCGCGCACGCAGAGCCTGCCCGAAGCCGGCGCCGCGCCGCGGGGGCGCGACAGCCCGTGGATGCGCCAGGCCGTGGACCGCGGGCTCTTCCGCCGCTTCGAGGAGCTCAGCGCCGAGGTGGCGCGCCTCGCGCGCATCCAGAGCATGGACGCGTTCTCGTCCGAGGCCGGCGACGCCGCCGAGCCGCACCCGGAGCTGGCCGCCGTGCAGAGCGAGCTCGGCCGCGCGCGCCGCCGCTCCGTGCGCATCCGAGAGGACCAGAAGCACATGATCCAGCAGTTCGAGGCGCAGCAGGACCGTGGCGTGCTCAAGAAGTACCTGGCCTTGGCCACGGGCTCGGCCGCCCACCAGAAGAGGAAGACCGAGGAGCTCAAGAAGAAGCTCGGCCACCACATGGCCGAGGCCGTGCGCGCCGACGCCGAGCTGCAGCGCCTCGAGCGCCGCTCCAGCTCGCTGGTCGACGACTGGAAGCGCCGCTCCTCCTTCTCCATGAGCTCGCGCAGCAGCCGCAGCTACGTCGTGCAGCCCGAGGGCGAGGACGACGTGGAGAGGAGCGAGAACGAGGACGTCTACTTCGACGACGAGGACGACATGGACGTCGGCGAGCGCCTCGAGCAGCTCGAGCGAGAGAAGCAGAGGATCCTCGGGCTGCTGCTGCGCACGCTGCGTCTGCCGGACGCGCTGCAGATGCACACGAACGTGGCCATGTACGCCTCCGAGGCGCAGGCCTGCGAGTCCATCAAGAAGCAGATCGACCGCGCCACGGGGCTCTACCACCAGGCGCTGCAGCTGCTGCGCATGGCAATGGCCACCGTGGTCTCTTCGCAGTACTCGGGCTCTGCGAGGGAGTTTGCCAACGGTCCGTTCGCCCTCACAGTCGAGGCTGGCCAGCTCATGGCGGCGGCAGCCATCGGCATCCAGCCGGAGGCTCGCCGCAGGTATCGACAGTTCGCCCCGGAGCTGCAACACCTACGACTCCCCAAGTTCCCTCAGGTTGTGAGCGACTTTGTCCGTCGCGCGCGAACTAACTTTGACCCGCGCAGTGCGCTGGCGCAGGAGGCCGTGAGGAGGCTCCCAGCTTGCGAAACCACTATGGTGATGACGCACAAGCTCGTGATCGAGAAGCTGGAGGTGCTCGACCGATGGAAACGCACGGTCGAGCAGGACCAGGCGCACGCGCTGGACTCGCAGCATCGACTCGAGGCGCACCTCCAGCAACGTCTCGCTGTGCTGGCCCGTTCGGTCTCGGTCTGAAGCGAGGTGCCGGGCGGCAAAGGTAGCAGCAGTGCCAGCCAGTAAGTGCGTGATTCAGTCACACATCACCACACATAGCGACGCGTGCAGCAAGTCTGCGGTGTTGCTTAAAAGGGCGGGGATCTTCAGCTCTCCGCCCACCTAGTAAATTGTTCATAATTTATGCGTACGGGCGACAAGAGGATGTGAGAGCACATGTAGAAGAGCGAAGGCTCGCCTCACATGTTCGATCGTTCCTGCGATCGATATCTAATAGACCGCGCTTCGCGTGCATCGTCATCTCTAAACGTGGGGATAGTATCGATCGGCATGGCGCCACTGTGCGGGCGCTACCACGAGCAGGAAGCGTGTCGACCTGAGCCGGGCTGCGGGACCTGTGAGTCAACCTCAACTCGACTGAAAACGCCAACCAATTTGCTTACATGCATGCCAATATCGGGGCCACTTCCTGCCTACCCGCTTCCCTCTAGCTTATCGCGTTACATATTTTCACTGCCCCCAATCCCCCATGTTGACATCGTTGTTGTCGGTCTGGTCCATGCCCGGGTGCTGCATGTTGTTGCCGTTGAGGCCCCTGTACGAGCGCCCCATCAAGAAATCCTGGCTCACCATTCCCCGCGATTGAGGCTGTCCTGGTTGCTGCTGTTGCTGGAGCTCGTTCGCGAACATGTGGTGATCCGGGAGTTGCCGTTGCTGCCCAGGAAGACCTTGCGAGCCGAACACGTCTTGTGAGTGCATCTGACCAGCTTGACCGTCGTCGCCATAGAAGCTCGTCCGCGGTGCCGTTGGCGCTGGCTGCGGTGCAACATTCCGTGGGACTTCATTCGGTGGCATGTAGGGTGCCCCGCGCAAGCCCCCTGGTGCGCCTCCAACATAGTGGCTTGAGTCTTGGTGCCGCACAACGTCGTGCATATCCATTCCCATTTGAGCTGCCTGCTGTGCGTAGATGTCCTGCTGGCTTGAGCCCATACCAGAGGACATTAGCATTCCCTTCGGCATATCGCCGTACAGAGGATGCTGCATTTGGCGAGAGTGCTGCTGTTGCTGAAGTGCTGCTTGTTGCTGCTGAAGCTGTTGTTGCTGCTGTTGGCTCAGCATCTGCATGTGAGAGGACCCAGGTGGCACGACCTGAGGAAGATTTGGCGTTTTGCCGCGCTGGAATTGTCGTTGCTGCTGCTCTTGCTGCCGACGCTGCATTTCCATTCGATGCTGCTCTTGTTGCAGCTTTTCCTTGCGTTGCTGCTCTTGCCGCAGCTGTTCCTGGCGTTGCTTTTCCTGCTCCATACGCTGCTGTTGCTCTAGACGCTGTTGTTGTTCGATTCGCTGTTGCTGCTCCAGACGACGTTGCTCCTCCTCCATGCGACGCCGTTGTTCCTCAACTCGCTGCTGTTCACGACGCTCCTGTTCTCGGCGCTCCTGCTCTCGACGCTCTTGCTCTCGGCGCTCGAGCTCGCGGCGTTCCTGCTCTCGGCGTTCCCGTTCTCGGAGCTGTTGTTCTCGGCGTTCGTGCTCGCGGAGCTCTTGTTCTCGGCGCATCTGTTCCATTCTCTGCTTTTCTAAGCGTTGCCGCTCGATCATACGCTGCTGTTTTTCACGTTCTTGGAGCTCCTGCTCTTGGTGACGTTGCTGCTCCATTTGTCGCTGATGCTCCAGTTCCTGTTGACGCTTTTCATTTGCTATTTGCTGCTGGTTTTCAAGGCGCTCTTGCTCTAGGCGTTGTTGCTGTTCTTGCTGCTTGTTTAACACTTCTAGCGCTTGGTCGAAAAATGACTGCTGATTGTGGGCATTATGGGTGTTTCCTTGGCTTGGCTGCTGCTCAAACTCTCCTTGGTCAGATTGCTGTGCTGAAGTATTGTGCTTGTCATTTCCACGAATCATAAATTGACTTTGTGACCCAAACGTGTGCGATGGCTCCGTGCTAGGTTTTCCATTCAAGGGTGGGGAGTTGAGCAAGTCCATCCGCGAATCAGTTCCCCCTGGAAGATCGGGCAATACCGACGATGTGATGTCAGCAATAGCGCGAGATGCTTGTTCCAAATCACCCTCACTATCGTCATCATTGTCTACCCGAGACTTGCTTTCAGCAGAGCTGTAACTGGATTCTTTGGCGTCCGAGTCCTCGCTTCCAAGAAGTGACGAAATTCCCTTAACATCACTGGGTGGAGCCACTTTACTCACAGGAGTTGCGTTAGCAATAGTATTTACATCCAAGCTGCTATCAGAGGCAGACTCTGCTTTCTGTAAGCGTTGCTTTTTTGCTTCTGGCTCATCCGCACTTGCCTCACCGCCATCGGTGCTCTGAATATCGTGAACAGTATGTTCTGCCTCTTCCGGTGCCTTTGCGTCTGCTTCTGCTTCTGCTTCTTCCTTCAGCTTTTGTTGTTCCTCTTCCTCTTCAGCTTTTAAATCGCGACACTTCTGGTACAGCATATCAGTCATGTTGACGATCTCTTCACTCAAATGTTCTTCACGGGCGATCTTCAATATACCAGAAAGAGTTTTGCGCATACGCGCTCGATTCTGGCGAATAGCATTCAGATTCATCTCATAATTTGCAATCTGACGTTCAATGAGACGTCGAGACGGAGGGATCTTCACTTTAGCAAACAATGCAGGGGTTGGCGGCAGTGCTACGGGAGCACCCGTGCGTTTCCGCTTCGTGCCAATCAACGTCAATGATTTGTTAAAACTTGACGTCATTTTTTCGAAATGGCGCTCCATCTTCGTCCATTCGTTGACGGACTCCGTTATATCACGAAGCTTGTCTAACAAAACAGTTAGTAGAAGCTGGTCACTACTCGTAGTCATAAGCTTTGTGCTATATCGATACGACGGCACGAATCGTTCATTAATGTTGGTGGATCGAATGTAGTTGCGCCGGTGGTTAATGCTCTCAAGAAGCATCTCATTAAAATGAATTTTCTGACCACACTTGTCAAGATCGCTGGAGTAATGGTTAATCAAATCAACCACTTTCATGATAGCACTTGCCTCCACAGTTCGTGACTCCTCAAGCTCCATAAGCTCAGTTTCAGCATTTCGCAAATGCTTTTCGGTACGCTTAGCAAGGGTGCTAGTAGTACGCTCAAATTGCGCTTGCGAGGACAGAATTTGGTGGCGCAGGTCAAATATTTTAATGAGGTCATCCACTTCCGAGTTGTTGCTGGATGCAGTATCATCACGGTTGTGTTCTGTTTCACTCTCCTCATCCTGATCACTTTCTGGTCGAGTCGCTGCCAGAATTTCGCGCTTGCCATACTCAACAAGCTGCACTAGCTGAGTTTTTTCTAGGTGAACCAATGTTGCTCCAGTGCTGTTGGCAATCAGATTGGCCCTTTCTGTTTTCGATGATACATCTGCAATGAGGCTGTCAAGCAGCACAAGAAACTTTTCTTCAGCCTGGAAGCAAGAGAAAAAAGACACGAAAACAAGGTGTGTTAGAGGCTGAGTCATTCTGTGCACGATATGGTTTAAGCGTACACTAGGAGCCTTGGTTGTTTTGGCAACAGCTAGCTGGGTGCTGTGATCTGCGTCCTTTGCTGCTTCATCTCCGTTGGCTGTCTCAACAACTACTTTGGGGCTCTCATCTTCTGCCACAACTGCGTTGGTGCTTACCACATCAATAGCTTCCTGCTTAATTTCCTTTTCCTTGATAGCATCAGTCGAAGCAGAGTGGTCTTCCGCAGTGGACTCCATATCGACAGCAGATACCTCAGGAACCTCTTCCGAAGCAGTAGTTGCTGCCTTCTTGAGCTCGTTCGAGCTGTCCTCTGTCAGAGACGCGTCAATTCCCTCTGTCAAATCGATAGCAAGGTTTTCGTCCGCAGTTTCCTCGTTTTTCTCTTCACCAGCAGACTCCTCGTTACTCATTGTGGAAGCTTCCCCCGCATTTTCAACAGCGACATCGTCGCCCGCAACGACCTGCTCCTGTTCCTTCTCCTTCTGCTCCGCTATCCTCTCCACCAGTACGCGGCGCGTCTGCTGGAGGAAGTCAAGGATGCGATTGGCCTGGCCGCTCAGACACTTGTCGCAGAACCAAGGGCCGGCCGGGGCCGCCTGCAGCGGCGGACTCGCGCACCTGAAGTGCGTCTTGCTGTGGCAGGCGCTGCACTCCGCCGTGTCCGTCGGCGCCTCCTTCCGGCACGCCGCGCACTTCTGCAGCAGCACGAGAGTCAGAACGCGGAAACCTGCAGAGCCCGACGGGGCCACGCACCGGTGCCGCCTCCAGCTTGGCCTGCGCCGCCGCCGCCTGCGCCGCGCGCTCCTTGGCGGTGGGCGACGGCGTGGGCGCGCGCTTCTCCTTGTGCGCCGAGCGCGCGTTGGTGCCGCGCTTGCGGATGTTGAGGCGGTCCTTGATGTCCTTGAGGCTCTCGCCCGACGCGGCCGAGTACATGGAGGACCAGCCGGCGTCCGTCTTGAGCGCTGCAGACAGCGGGGGCGTGAGTCTGGGACGGGCGGGCCGCGCGTATACGTATACCTACAGGGATTGAGCGTGCGCTTCATGTGCAGCGCGCAGGGTACGGGCGACGTGTAGACCTGGTCCTTGAAGCGGATGGAGCCGTCGGGCAGCAGGTCCGCGTACACGCGCTTGCGGTAGTAGGACACATAGAGCTTCTTGGGGCCGGGCGCCAGCAGCTTCTCGTCGATGAGCGTGGTGAGCACGATGCGCGCGTCTCCCTGCGGTATACGTATAGGCGGTCAGTCCGCGCCTCGGCCGTGCCGCCGCGGGCCACGCACGCACCATGATGTGGGACGCGGGGACGGGGCGTCGGCGCTTTGAAAACTGCGCGCGCTTCTTGAGGGGGAGGCGGCGGCCGGCTAAGTACGAATCGCACTTACGCGTGCAGCGTTGAAGTGCTACGCTTTCTTTAACGGATGGGCCTACCTACTGGTTGTAATCATTTTTTCACTTCCTTTTTCACTTAGAATATGATTTAGAAACACTTTCTCTAGGCATAATATCTGGAGCTTTTCGACTTTCTAATTTACTGTTTATTTGGTTGTCCTAGAGCATCAACTACTCTACCTAATACTTCAGGTCCTACAGGTGCCGGCGGTGGCGGCGGTGGCTGCCGACTTGGTGCTGAGGGATGAGGTGGAATGCTCTCGTCGTGGGGGCGGTGGAGGCACTTGGTTTGTCCGCTTTTTCGGTCGGGGGCTGAAAGGACCTGGCGACTATAATACTGCGGGACGGCTGTTCTAGTAGTAGCTGCTTGAGTTGGCGCCGTGGTCTGCATGCAGCCCTGCAGATACTTGGACGCGGTGGGGGCCACGGAGTTGCTGTCGTCAGCACGTTCCGCCTCCTCAAGCTGAGAGCCTCGTCACTGCCGAGTCGACAGCAGCTCCGTCCGCTGAAACTGCGCCGATTGACGCGACGCTACTACTCGAGCCGTGCGCGTCTGACCGCGACATCAATACGGTCGACCGCCAGGCGTCTCCATCCATCGGGGAAGCGGCGGCAGCGCCGTTATGACTCGGCCGGCTGGTCTCTGGCCGCCGCCAGATCCGGCACCTTTCCATTTCCGAATCGGACGAGATGGCGACGCAGAAGGTGAAGCTGGTGTCCATGGACGGCGAGGCCTTCGAGGTGGAGGCGCAGGTGGCCGTCATGAGCCGGCTGGTGCAGACGCTGGTGGCCGACGAGCAGGAGGGCGACGAGGTGCAGGAGATCCCGCTGCCCAACGTCAAGGCGCACGTGCTGGCCAAGGTGGTGGAGTTCTGCCAGCACCACAAGGACGCGCCCATGGCCGAGATCCAGAAGCCGCTCAGGAGCAACGTGCTGAGCGAGTCGGTGGACGAGTGGGACGCCAACTTCGTGGACGTGTCCGACCAGGAGCTGCTGTTCGAACTCATCCTGGCCGCCAACTACATGGACATCAAGTCGCTGCTGGACCTGTCGTGCGCCAAGGTGGCCACCATGATCAAGGGCAAGACGCCCGAGGAGATCCGCGCCACCTTCGGCATCACGGAGGAGTTCACGGAGGAGGAGCAGCAGCGGATCCTCGAGGAGAACAAGTGGTGCGAGGACGTCTGAGCGCGTGCGCCCCGACGGTGCGAGCGAGGCGGCGTAGGAAAGGATCGCTTTTATTGCAGGTTATAAAGACTGGAGGCTCGTTCGTTCCGAGGCCAATAAGCACGTGCATCTGTCTACCTTTTCAGCATCCGGCGCCGTCTTGGCGGCGTTACCAGAACATGTTGCCGCCGCTGGGGAGGCTGGACTTGGTGCTCCGGTAGCGCATGTACTTCTGGTCGTTGAGCTTGTCGCCCTGCGTCTTGTCCAGGCCGATGGACGAGTTCGACACGACCCGGTTGGTGGTCACGATGCCGGCCGCCCCGTTGCGAGCAGGAACCATCATAGTGCGGATGTTGCCTCCGCGTTTGGCGTCCTGCCCCACGCCGTACGGACTCGACGGCCCGATGGACGACGCGATCGGAACCAGCTCCGTCTTGGAGCTCGAGTTCTTGCCCGGGTTGAGCTGGTGCATCCTGCCCTCGATGGCCTCCATGAACTGCTGCTGCGGGCCGATCACGCTGCCAGGACGGCACAAACGCAGCCATCCGATGAGCTCGTGGGCGGAGAACAAGTGGTGCTTCATCATGTAGGCGCCGATGCAAGTACCCGTGCGGCCAAGACCAGCCTTGCAGTGCACCGCCACAGCACCGGGAGTCTTCTCGCACGCCTCGATGAACTTCATCAAGATCGGCATGGGCGCGTTCGTGCCGTCCGGGTAGATCAAGTCGAGGTGATCGATGCCGGCCGACAGAAACTTCTTCTCGTCGTACTGCTTGTCGTTGAGGCGCACCACCAGCGTCACGTTGCGCTTCTTAAAGTACGGGATATAGTGCTCCGGAGTGAGCATGACGTGACCTTGAGGAGTGCGTTGGTAGACGTTGTGGGGGCCAGCAAACGCGATAAACTTGGGGGAGACCCAGGTGAGGTCACCGTTCTCGACGCGCTCAAAGTGCTGGAACTCGTGCAGATCGAAAGTCTTGATGGAAATGTAGCCGCTGTTCATCGCTCGCTCGAGTCCCTTGAGGCAATCGAGGATGGTCAAGTTGAAGGTGCAGACCGATGGAGTAGCGTCGTGGAACGGAGGGAAGCGCATGCGCTGGAACGGCTCGTAGGCCTTTTCAGCACTCATATTTTGGAAGAGTACCGCCCAGCAACCGAGAATGCAGACGGCGTTCGCGCGGCGCTGTCCTTGAGTCGACGAGAAGAAGTACACAACCTCACCCGTCTTGGCTGCGGCCGCCAACTTCTTGTTAAGCGTCTCGGAAAAGACGAAGGTGTGGCCAAGGTTGAGTGGACCAAAGTCGAGGTAGAAGTTCCAGTACATGAGTTCATCGTCAATGGAGAAAAAGTGCGTGCCTGGTAGTCGGGGAGGTGCCTTCTTCAGCGGCACGTAGAACAATCGACCAGGTAGGAACTCGATCGCCTCTTCGAGACCATTTGCCAGTGCCGAGCTTGCCATGGTTGCTGTTGAGTTGGGTGAGTAGTGCTCGGAGACACGAACTGGCGACGGGTACCTGTGCCCGCGCTGAAAACGATCTGACCGCGAAACTGAGTTGGTTCTTGAGCTGTTGTTGTTGCTTCTGCTCTAGGAGCCGATAGGTGCGTTGGGGCTGTTGAGGCTGTTGAGCTGAGGTCGACGAATCCGAGAGTGAGACGTTGAGCACTTCTTCACACCCGTTAACCCCAGTCCGATCACTCGTTGATCTCCAGCTACAACATGAAGCTGGCACCTCAAGCGCTTCCATTCTGGTCTGCCAAGGCGGCCAGGAAGAGTGGTAGACTGCAAACTCGTGCGGCGACATCTTATCGCAGCACTAAAGACGCCTCCATTCTTGACCACTTGAAATAGCAGGCTCCCAATACTAAGCCAGTCCAACGCCAAAGAAAGCAGCTTCTTGACACGTTTTGCTTGTACGCAAGACGAGGGTGTCCGCATCAGAGCCGTTGGGCCGTGGAACTAAGGGAACGGACAAGAGTCCGTGGACGCATTCCTGGTAAAAATGCCTTCGACCGGTAACGCCATCGACACCACACGTTAGCGATGTTAAAGCCCCTCGATTTGCCGTGAAACTCTAATTAATCTGCGTTGCCGAGCTGCGCGGTGAAAGTCACGCACCCAACGGTATCTCTCATTTCGGTGTGTCTGCAAACATGGAGAAGGCCTTGAACAGTAGCTGAAAATTTTGTCCTAGTGACAGTCTCGTTCGACAGGAGTCTGGGACTATTCCATAGCCTCGTGGTTTAGCCTGCACCACAGTAACTACAACATATATATCTGCTTTCTGCTTTGGCTCGGCCTGAGCCGTCGGTGTGGAAGACTTCGAAAGATAGGTTGTTCGGCTTAGTTTCAACCACTCTGTCAACTCTGTAAGGCTCTAGTAATTGTGTTAGAGCAAAGAGACCGAAAGAGCTAGGGGAGCATCGGTTTGTAAGGCAACAAAACTCTGTAATTGTAGTTGTGAGCAGGAGTACCAAGAGCAGGAAAGTGCATATTCTCCAGCAAGATGGAGACCTCTTGCCAAGGAAAACCATGGTGGTCTTGATAGTGTGGGTTGAGTGATATTTACTCGAGCCTTGAGCGTGGGATGAGAACCTTCAGCGAGATGACTACTTGGTGGACTTTTATTCTTTCGCTGGCGTTAAAGCAGCACATATGTTGCACCAGGCCGTACACACTTTCACTGCAATGGGAAGGACGTGTCGGAATGCGCTTCTCCTTCAGAACGTAATACTTCACAACTACGTCCTCTAGCATACCCCACGGAAACGTCCCACTTATCGCCTCGAGAATACACATCCCAAACGAATATACATCTGAAGCGAACGTCAAATATTCACCCTTTAAAACCTCTGGGGCCTTCCAGCGGACCTTCTGATTTCCGTTGCTTTGCTCCTCGGACTCGGGTTCGTTGGTCTCTGATGTTAGATCGGATTCTAGAGTACTCAGCCCAAAGTCAGCCAACTTTGCTCGACCGTCACAACCAATGAGAATATTGTTGCACTTTAAGTCGCCGTGCACGACCCGCTTCACGTGAAGATAGCGTAGGCCTAGTGCTGCTTCGTACAGCTTTTCCAATACCTCGTTGGGATGGCCTCGCAAATAGCGGTCGAGCTATCCGCCCCCCGCATACTCGCAGACGAAGAACGGCTGACCAATATGACAGGCCCCGAACCATTGCACGATGTGGGGGTGATACAACAAATGCCAAATCTCCACCTCATTCAAAAATGCAGCTTCGTGCTCCTCGCTTTTGAGCTTTAGCTTCTTGACGACAACTCGGGATCGCTTCCACCGTCCAAGATACACTTTACCAAATGCACCCCGGCTAAAATCGTCTATCTTGTCAAATTCAACGTCATATGCTGGTATGAACCAGCAAGCATTTTTCTTTGGTACAATAGAGGATATTGCGAACTTAACCTGGGCAAATCCTTAGTTTTGCTTGCTGCATAGCTCATAGGATGTTTGTTTAGCTCAAAACGCAAGTAAGCAAGTGCGATCACGCTGTTTAGCATCTTTAATCTCATCCATCAGCTCTGGCAAATTCTCCAGCTTCTCTAGCATATCGTGCTGCTGCTTTCTCCGTCGACGATCCCAACTATCTCGCCACTGGTGAACTTGTGATAAACGGGACAAATTGGCTGTAGCAATGAACAAATAAAGCGCGCTGCAGACACTGATCCAATAGCACACACATTTTGAAGTCTTTTACTGAAAGAAAGCTAAATATCGATGTATTGCTGGACAAGACCTCTCGTGGGTTCATCTTGTCGAGCTTTCAACTGGTTAAAAGATGTCTGCTAAACGATAAAAGACGTCGCGATTCATCATATCCATCGGGGTCGAGTTGCCACACGAAGTCTTAACGTCTTTAGGGACACTTAATAAAGTTTTAAAGGATTCCTCTTCGACGACATAATCTCCAAGGTTGGCCCAGGTGAGGGGTACATCGTGGATTTCGGAAAGACCGACTGAAATATCGTGGAGAACTATGAAATTAGTGGTGAAAGCTTCCAATTCACGTACCACGTCCGAGGCTGAAATACGATCTCGAGGGTCGTACGAACACATTCTTTTTACCAACTGCCACTGAGAGTCCGTCATATCGGTAGGTTTGTCTGGGGTACCTCCAGGTAGTATGTGAGAAGCTAAACTCTGAAACGCTAATTTCCCGTTGCAAATGATACCCCATGGGGTGGATCGATAGCCAGCTGCCCTCTTCGCATACTCTACGATAGTGATGCCAAACGCATACACATCTGACGCGAAAGTAGCAGGAAAACCAGCTAGTATCTCCGGTGCTGTCCAAGGAAGACGATACTCGGCCTTTGTGTTTTCGCTACCGAGATTTCGAAGCTTAGCTAAACCATTTCCAGAAATCACAATGCTATTACAGCTCAGTTCACCATGGACAATATTCCTGTCGTGTAGATATTGTAGACCCAAAGAAGCTTCGTATAACTTGTCCCACAAATTTGCTCGTGCAAATGGCTTCATAGGGTCTCCTAGATATTCCAGCAGTGGCCCATTCGGGGCGCGTTCATACACGAACACGGGCTTGTGGTCATTATTCTTATAGCATACGCCGTAAAGCTTCACTAGATGAGGGTAATTTAGTTTGGACCATCGATTTTGGTTCCCATCGGGTCGACGGACTTTTCCACGAGCATCTATTCGTACAACGATGTTGTGGACGATTTCGCGATGGGGCATTTCTCCATTACGTGGACAAGTCTTCGTCTTCGCACAAGATCGATCTCATCCAGCGAGCTTTGAACACTTCATCTCGTGATATCAAGATGTTCACATCGTCGTGGGCTCCACCAGCCTGGATGACCACGAAAAACACGACCATCAACTGCTCACTGAAGGGTAGCCCTGGTGAAGAGTACTGGGAGGCGTTGGCGCTGTACTATTCCAAATTTTTCGACGCGTACTCGAAGGAAGGCATCGATTCCTGGGCGATGACAGTACAGAACGAGCCGTCCAAATCAATTCTTCAGACATCTGCTTGGCAATCGTTGCGTTTAACAGCTGAACAGGAGCGCGACTTCGTCAAGTTGGATCTCGGTCCGATGATGGCAAGAAATCACCCGAGCCCAAAGATTATCGCTGGTGACGACCAGAAATCTGGCATCCTTGATCGACTTGCTCCTTTCGAAGACGCTGACGCCCTGAAGTACATTAGCGGCCTTGGTGTGCACTGGTACCGTGACCTTGACTTCTTTCTGGCTAGCGCGGGAGGTGACTTCGACAAGCTGCTTTCATTTTACGGAAAATACCCAGACATCTTTATGCTCGCGACGGGGGATACCTGCCAAGCTGGCTCGGCACCGGATCAGGTGTTTCTCTGACGGACTCCGACAAGAGCTGTCTCGCGCCGAGAATTATGGCCACGACATTATTAAAGATATCAACAACTATGTTGCCGGCTGGAGTGACTGGAACTTGGCGCTCGACACAACAGGCGGACCGAACTGGGCTAAGAACTTCGTGGACGCGCCGATCGAGATGGCGGACGATTTTGAAATGACTAACTTCACTATCGCCTCCGACAAGGCCCTGCACTCGAACAAACTTGATATGATCCACCGCGCGCTCAATATGACTGACATGAAGTTGTTTGCTTCTTCGTGGGCACCTCCTCTTTGGATGACGAACGGAGACTCCGTCGTTGACTGCACGATTAAAGGCAAGCCGGGCGAGAAGTACTGGGCGGCGCTCGCGCTGTACTACTCCAAGTTCTTTGACGCCTACAAGGAAGAAGGGATCGACTTCTGGGCTATGACTGTGCAAAACGAGCCTGAGAAGCCACTTCTTGCTGTTTCCCAGTGGCAGACACTGCGACTGACTGCTGAGGAAGAGCGGGATTTTATCAAACTCAACCTTGGCCCCCTTATGGCTAAAAACCACCCCGAGGTGAAGATCATGGCAAATGACGACCAGAAGCCTGGCATTATGGATCGTACGGCGCCGTTTGATGACCCAGAGTCGAAAAAATACCTCAGTGGGCTTGCTCTCCACTGGTACCAGAACCTTGATTTTATCCTTCCTGGTGCCGGCAATTTTGAAAACTTGTTGAAGTTTTCCGAGGCATACCCAGACATGTTCATGCTCGGAACTGAAGCGTGTGAAGGATTCCTCCCCGGAATAGTTGGCACTGGCAAGGGCCCCTCCCTTGACAACCCGAAGAAAGCCTCGAAACGCGCGCAAACTACGGTCGTGACATCATTAAAGATATTAACAACATGGTTTCCGGGTGGGTCGACTGGAACTTGTATCTGGACACGGAGGGTGGCCTGAACTGGGCGAAGAACATGATGGACGCGCCAATTCTTGTCGATGCCGACAACGGTGCAGAGTTTTACAAGCAGCCCATGTTCTACATTATGGGCCACTTTTCCAAGTTTGTACCGCCTGGATCAAAGCGCATCGAGTTCCCGAAGGAGACCCTGGATGATTTCCACCGCTGCGCATTCGTGACACCGGACAACCAAATCGTGATGCAATTTTTGAACCGGGATAGCGATGAGGTTACGATTAGTGTGAAGCAGACGGACTCCAACACATTCACGCTGACCTTGCCACCAAACTCGATGCAGACGGTGATCCTTCCAGCGTCTGAAGACACCAAAATTCTGTAGACTTTTTAATCGTGCACACGATGGCATTACAACGCACCTTCCAATCGACAAAATGTTGTGCTTGTTATTTTGACACTGCGTTTTCTTCAGCACGATCTCGGTGGTGGTCTGTCCTGTGCGCACCACCTGGCATTGTGCAATTCCCAACACGAAATCGTTAGACTGGCTCGAATATTTCGGGTTTAGAGTAAACTGCTCGCTCGATTAGAGGTCACTTGAGGAATATCCACGAGCTGGCATGAGCATCACAAGGTATATAAAGCTTGTCGTAGCAGCGAGTGCAACTGGGCTGGTTTCCGGACCGCTGGGGGTATGGGCTGCATGCTCCAGTTGGTCTTCGTTGTACGTGGACAACCTGGAGGGAGTCTGCGTTTGCAACGAAACTCATTGCGATTCAGTCTCAAACGAATACCTGAGCCTCACAGCAGGACAAGTTGGTGTCTTCACAACATCTCAAGCTGGAGCACGACTAGAATACAACGAAATAAAGATCGATGGAAGCCCGGTGAGCAGCCCTACTTTTTCGGTCGATGCTTCGACACAATACCAGAGTATCATTGGTTTTGGTGGAGCATTCACAGACTCAACGGCCATCAACATTTATAAGCTATCACCAAAGCTGCAAAATTTACTCTTAAATCAGTATTTCTCGGAGATGGGGATACAGTACACCCTTGGCAGAGTATCAATCGGCTCAAACGACTTTTCCACTAGCATATACTCGTACAATGATGTGGAGGGCGATCTCGCAATGGAGAACTTTTCTATCGATGTTGATAAACTGCCTAACTCACACAAAATTGAGCTGATTCATCGCGTGCTGAATATGACTTCGCGTGATATTAAACTGTTTGCGTCTTCATGGGCACCACCCGCGTGGATGACGATGGAAAATTCGACGATTAATTGTCATCTAAAGGGCAAGCCTGGCGATGAGTACTGGAAGGCGTTGGCACTGTATTATTCCAGGTTCATTGACGCATACAAGAAAGAAGGGATTAACTTCTGGGCGATGACAGTTCAAAATGAGCCGGAGAAACCCCTGCTTGCGTTTGCAAAGTGGCAAACAATGCGAATTACCCCTGAAGAAGAACGAGATTTTATTAAATTCGATCTTGGTCCCATGATGGCGAAGAACCATCCCAACTTGAAGATCATAGCAAACGATGACCAAAAGCCTAGTATCCTAACTCGATTGGAGCCACTTGAGGACCCTGATTCACTGCAGTACATCAGTGGAGTTGCTGTGCACTGGTATCGCAACGTGGATTTTGTGCTAGGCATGGGTGGGCACTTTGGTAAGCTGCTGGAATTCCACGATTCCTTCCCGGATTTATTTATCTTGCCCTCAGAAGCATGCGAAGGGTATATGCCTAATCCTTTAGGTACGGGCAAAGGGCCCTCACTGACAGACGCCGACAAAAGCTGGACCCGCGGTGAGAACTATGGGCGTGACATTATCGGGGACTTAAACAGCTACGCGGCTGGATGGACGGACTGGAACATGGCGCTAGATACAGAGGGCGGGCCGAATTGGGCGGAAAATCATGTTGACTCCCCAATTCTGGTCGATGCCGAGAACGGCGCGGAGTTCTACAAGCAGCCGATGTTCTACTTTATGGGGCACTTCTCCAAGTTCGTGCCGGCCGGTTCGCGACGGGTCAAGTTGTCCGTGTCGGACGACGCAGACAGCGAGCTGCAGTCTTGTGCGTTTGTGACTCCAGAGAAGCAGGTCGTGATCCAGTTTTTGAATCTCGAGGGCTCCGAGGAGGTGGTGAGTGTAGAGCAGTCTGACTCGAGCACCTTCACCGTCGTCGTTCCAGCTCACTCCATGGTCACTGCCATAGTTCCTGCTGCGTAGTTCCCGATCGATCTACACGTACGCGATGACTCAGTCAACTTCAACATAAATCACTCTCAGTAGAGAGTTCACTTGCGTTCAGTTTTCCTAAAGATTCGATCGTGCACGTCTCCTCATAACGCCTTCGCCCCGCTGTCTGCTATGGCGCGTCTGGAGACCAAGCCGCTGCTGCCGCTAGGCAACGACCATGCGCTGCACTGCGGCGAATCGTACGCGTGGCGGCTGCTGTCCATCCCGCGGGAGGTGATACCGCTGTCGCTGTTCGCGTTCGGGGGCCCGCCGGCGCATCGCGCTGGCGCACGACCGCTTCGTGTGTACGTGGAGCGCGGCAATTGCATTCCTCGAGTGACGCAGGTTGACGCGCAGACTGTGGTGTGTGCACGCAGACAAGCAAAAGTGGCTGACGGACGAGCGGTTCCTCGAGGTGCTGTCCATCGCCTCGGCGCTCCCTGGCCCGTCGTCGACCATGGTGCGACCCGAGCGAGAGACTGCACTCGGAGTGGAACTGACGTGAGTGGTGATGCAATGCAGACCATCGCCGCCATGGGCCTCTTCCGGGCTGGACCGCTCGGTGGCGTGCTCGCGCTCTTCTTCTGGGTGCTGCCTGGGTGGATCGTCCTCACGATTGCGGGCTTCAGCGCCAAGTCGTATCTCCAAGGTACGGCGAGTTGGTGAGTGTGAAGTTAGCACCGGAGTGACCCTCGTTGGTCGTTGATGTAGATGGGATGCCGGCGTGGCTGACTGGCTTGGCACCGGCAGCCGTATCCATCGTGGTTATCGCTGCAATTCGACTATGGCAAAAGGCGTGCGAGGACGATACGGCGAAAAACTTCGTGGCCTCGGTGTCCGCCTGCGTGATTTTGGCTACTCAAGGCATGCCGTCGCTGATCTTTCCGGCGGTGATGGCGGCGGGCGGATTTACCATCCTCGTTTCGACGATGTGTGGCTACTCACAACCTCCAATTTCCAACGATCGAGTAACCTCAAGTCATTTGGAGAGGTAGGTTATGTGGGTAAGCTAGGCGACTAGCGACAGTGAGGTTTGACAGATCGTTTCTTGCTGATGTTGTAGACAAATTGGTATTTACCCGCTTGCTGGAGTGCTGATTGTCCTTTCCTGGCTAGCAGTTTTAGTGCTGCTTGAAGTGTATCACCCACAAGATGGCGGAGATCATTCACTGCTATCATTGTTCTATACTTTCTACTGGATTGGCTCCATCATTTTCGGAGAAGGTCAGGTGATGCTCCCCATGCTCCTGAACGATGTTGTAATGGCTGGATGGGTGTCAAAGGAGCAGTTCCTAATTGGCCTAGCGTTGGTACAGTCACTACCTGGACCGTTGTTCAATATCTCGGCCTACCTTGGTGCACTCATATACGGTATCCCTGGGGCAGTTCCCTTTCGAGCCTAGGCCTGTTCGGCCCTGGTATCGTCCTATTCTTCGGGTTACTTCCACTATGGGAACGAGTGCGCAACAACAAGAATCTGAAGATTTTCTTGTCGGGGGTTATCGCGTCGTCAACGGGTCTCATTGTAGCTTCTTTCTTCTTACTCTGGGACAAAGCAGACCACTCCAATGCTAGCGCAGCAGTTGGACTTGCAACGGCGTTGATGGTCGGAGTTTTTCGTGTGCCTACTTCGATGGCAATCATTGTTGGAGCCATATTAGGCTTTTTACTCTCCTCGGAAGTCTTTGGTCTCGGCCAGAAGGATTTCTGCAGCTAAATCAAGCTCACGATGTTGGAGATAAATGGCCAAGTCACACCTGTAGAGCGGAAGGAAGGCAACCGCCATTCGTTAGTGTTTATGATAACACGCAAGCATCCAATTTGCTGCTGCATTAAGCTCTCTTCTTCTAACTTTCCCACTGACATCAATTCTTCTGCAGGACGTGTACTATACGTCCTGCAGAAGAAACACGTCGTGTCGTACCAGTTGCGTACTCGAAAGATGCGTGGGGCGGCATGGGATTTCGTGGAGCCCACATGGATAGCCAGCTGAAAGCGACGAAGGTAAGTCTATCCACTAATGCGGTACTGCTCAGACCAGGCCAGTGTCATTGATGGGTCTCTCAATCATGCACCATCACATTTTGTCCTGTGCGCAGGTCTCATTTTTTAACTTGATCGCCAAACCCGCAAGCGCCACCTATGAAGTTCGCCACAATTGCCATCTCACTTGCATTTATCAGCAGGGCAAATGCGTGGTGGAAGCCGACACCCGGCACATCCTACCAGATCCAGCTCAACGGAATGCTCGATCTCTCCTATAATGTCGACATGTACGATATCGACATGTTCGACACACCCAACGACACCATCGCTGAGCTTCAGCAACGAGGCATCAAGGTCATGTGCTACTTCAGCGCCGGCACGTACGAGGATTGGCGGTCTGACAAATACCGCTACAGCTCCGACATCATCGGCACACGACTCGATGAGTGGGAAGGAGAGAGCTGGGTAGACATCCGCAGCTCGAATCTGCGCGAGATCGTCGCGGACCGTATGAAGCTGGCGCAGGCCAAGGGCTGCGATGGTGTCGACCCGGACAACGTGGACGGCGCCTTCAACAAGAACGGGTTCGATCTTACGGCGGACGACCAGCTCGACTTTAACAAGTTCCTGGCCACCACTGCGCACGGTCTCAACCTGACGGTCGGACTCAAGAACGATATGGACCAGATCGACGACCTCGTGTCGAGCTTCGACTTCTCTGTGAATGAGCAGTGTGTGCAGTACAACGAGTGTGACACGCTGGTGCCGTTCATCAAGCAGGACAAGTCTGTGTTCGTTATTGAGTACTCTGGGGACAAGGCCAAAGCTTGCGCCACTGCAAACGCGTTGAACTTCGATACGCTGTTCAAGACGTTGAGTTTGCAGAGTGAGCGCTATAGCTGTCGCGATATGTCTGGCGGCTCGACCACAGGCTCAGTTTCATCAGAATCGGCATCAGTACCGAACTCTGCATTGGAGTCTGCAGCTTTGTCTGAATCAGGCTCGATGGATTTGGCGTCAGCGTCAGACTCTAGTGATCAATCGGAAGGGGGTTCCGCGACGTCTGCGCAAACGTCACAGAATGAAGACGTTGAAGCAGATGCTGAATTGACCCCTGAAAGCCTTCCTGGAAATTGCAAGCGCTCTCGTAACTAGATGTAAGTGCTGTTTTAGCAACTTTATGTTTTCTAGTGCCGTTGCAATGAAAGGCAATACATACATCGTTGTTTTTCGTGGATGACTTTTCTTGGTGTGGCACCACACTCATGAAACGGAGACTATTTGAGTTAGCAAGAGCCCCCAGCCCGTCCGAACATCTTCACCACGACTACTGCAACGTATGTGCACAAGTATTCCATTCATAAATCTTGAAGAGGGCTCTAAAAATCCAGGTTATTCGCACAATAGAACATTACGCCGGCAGTTTTTTTCCTTACCGTAATTTACCACCGAGAACATTCCTGAAACCTTCTTTCAGGACAGCAGCGATTTCAACGACACCTCTCGACCACCTTAGAGCGAGAGCCACGTCTTTTCGATATTAGGGCGTTTCGGCCGCCAACGTTCAAACTATATTGATAAAGCAATAGAACAGATTTTTACCTCAAGGATTAGTTCCGACGTGGCGTCTCATCATTAATTGAAAATTTATGTCACACACCTTCATGTCCGCTTAAGTACGCCAGAAATTCTCCCTCCCTTCTTAGGAAAGATGGTGAAGCTCTTCAGTGCGATCGTTGGTGTGACGGGCAGCGCGTTCGAGGTGAAGATCGACGATGCTGAGTCGGTTTCAGCGTTGAAGGACGCAATCTGGGAGAAAATCAAAGATATGTTTATACACGACGATAAATTCAGGAGCGTCGTTGCATCTCGCCTGCAGCTCTTCCTGGCGAAGAAAGACGGCGCGTGGCTGACGGACGACGATGACCTGGACAAGATGCTGCAGAATCTAGTTGACACATCGAAGATGAAGAAGCTGCGCGCGTCGTGGAAGTTGAACAAGCCGGACCTGTTTGGGCCAGACGTGTCGCTCGGAGAGGACGTGATTCACGTGCTGGTGCTGGTTCCTGGACAACGCCTATCAGTAGGTGCCGCCGCACTTCGTGAACCCCATCCCGTCCGCAAGAAAAGGTGGGAAGAACTGAACGAAGTACTTGATCGGAACAAAAGGTTGAAGGTCAACTCTGCTGGTGAGTCCTCCACAGGGTACTCTTACGTGTCGTTCACCGATGTCGACAAAATAATGAGGGCGCGTCGCTACGAGTAGCCATCGAAAGTCGTCGAAAATGACAAACTTGACGTGCTCCATGCGTATCTCCTACTCCTGACCAAAGCGTTCGGAGAAATCGTGACGGGGAAAGAAGCGAAAAGACTTCACTTCATCGTCCCAATACTTGCCTGCGTTTGTGGGCTTTTTGATGGAGAAGTCCGGATTCTCGCCGAAGAGACAGTTACCGGGAAACGAGTACATGGAGACGGGTCTTTTGAATTTGTGATTGAATGTGGCAGTAAACGTGTGTGCATCGTCGAGGCGAAACGAGATGATTTTCAGCAGGGCCTCGCACAGGCTTACGTAGTGTGCGAAGTACTCGCAGATGTCGAAGGATTGACGAAGCTATACAGCATCGTCACAAATTTCAAGGAATGGTACTTCTCCAGAAGTCTGGATGACAGAATCGAGCGATTTGATGCAACGATTACTATCGTGAACGACATTCCTACGCGAGAATCGGTGAAGATGATTGTAGAGAAGATTTACTCCATGCTGTCAGATGATGATGAGCCAGCCATGGCCTCCAACGAGGCTATCCTATGACGTTGGGTCGGCATTGTCAAGTCTTGTCTGCGCTCCCTTTTGAAGGATCGTTTGATGCGTACGCTTAGCTCAGTATGCTGGAGCCAGGAAGCAGCAACAAGATGCGAGGGTGGCAGGATACTATTATTAAGAGATCAGAAAAAAATAACCACAATCTAGTATTACAAAAATTAGTATGCATTGAATTCGCTAGTTGTAGGACCTCCAATTTTTTTTTTATCCTGACAAATATAAAGTTAATACTTCGAAGTAGTATATAAGATGGCATACTCACCTGAACAATACCTTGCTAACAAAGAGCGAATCAAGGTCGCACAAAAGCGCTACTATCAGCGCACACGCGACGCTCGCTTGTCATACCAAAAGAGCTACGACGATAAGAATAGAGAGCAGATCCGTGCTCGCAAGCCCAAAACCGAACTTAGCGAATCTGAAAGCGAACTTAATAATGAAACCGAACTTAATTAATTAATTATTTTTTTCTCAAATAAAAAGTCAATCCCAATATAGTCAATGACAATGGCTGAAAGCCTCCAAAAAGGTTTAAAAAAAAGCCAACTATTTAAATTAATTATTTCAGAATATTTTGTAACTGGCTAAGATATAAAGTCGATCCTGATACAAGGTCAATAATTATAAAGTCATATCTACGGGGAATAATTTAGCTAAGCATATATAGGCAACATGTTTGCATACGAGCTCGAAGGATTAAACAAAATTAAATATTCACGCTATCAAATGGGGTAGTAGCTACCGTGTTAAGGTACGTGGTAGAACGGGCAAGATGGTTTATGTTGCAACGTTTCGCGTCTAATCAACAAGAGATTAGTAGCTAAGCAGTACAATGTTTCGATTGAAACCCTTAAAAAACACTTGTCGCCCGACTACAAGGCTGATCCTAAGTACCGTTTTTACAATGGTAATCACATGGAATCACACTTGTACGAGGGTGTTGAACCATCTGATTTCTACAACAAGCTCGAGAACGTTCTTTCCACACAAACGAGGGCGGTTAAGGTAAATATTGCTCTCGGGTACGAACTTGTAAGCAAGACCGATCGTGACGACACTCGCTACTTCTACCCAAATCTCGCTAATACTCATGTGTTCAATAATCCTATCGCTATCAATAGCAAGGCTGATATTCAAAAGAAGGTGATTTCGGAAATCCGTTCTGTGGAGTTGGCTGACAAACTGAACTATCCCAGCTCTGGGTATAAGCTAAAGTCGATCACTGCATTCAAGATTTTCATGTACCATCGCGACCATGCTCTCGGGGATAGCGAAGCTGTCATCCCTAAGATTATTCGCGAAAACAAGCATGTGATCAACTTCCCCAAGACCAACAACAAGTGCGTCTTCCACTGTATCGCCTGGCATACATTCCAGAGCCCTAAGAAGGATCCTCGTAGAATTCAGGCTCAGGTGAAGGAGGCATTCAAGCGCTACTGTTCTTTCAAGGGGGTTAAATATTCGTTGAGCATGTTTAGGAGTTTCAAGCCCATTGACCTACTACAGCTCGATGAGGTTGAAGGCTGCTTCCAACTTGGTATTAACGTATATAAGATAGATGTAGTTTCTGGAAATGTAGGATGCATTCGTAGATCGGACAAGGGGTATGAAGCTATGAATATTTTATCGTTCGAGAATCATGCTCTTTACATCAAGAACATCGATATGCTTCAGGCTAAGTATCAATGTCCTAAGTGTGAAATGGTTTTCGTCAGCGCTGAAAGGGTTAAAACCATAAGAAGAATCAGTGCGACCTTGTGAATATCGAAAGCTTCCCAGCTGAGCCAACTATCTACAAACCAGCTCAGAACGCGATACGATCACTGATTACAAAGTATTCAATCAAGAATGCTGACCAGTACATCGATCACTTCATCGTTTATGACTTTGAGGCCATCCTTAAGCCTACTGCGACTCGAAACGGGGAGAATACTGTCTTCACTAACGAACACATTCCGGTGTCTGTATCAGGAGCTGATAGCTTAACCGAGGAGGTGCGTTGCTTTGTAAATGATGATCCGAAGATGCTACTTACGGATATGTTCAAATACATCGGTGATGTATCCGTGAAGATCCAGCAGTACAATGTCAATAAGTACAAGTCGCTTCTACAGAAAATCATTAACGCTCACGGTCTGACATGTATGGAAATTCCAGGAGTCAATCTTGGTAAGACCTACAAGATGTCTGATGTCGAGGGTTTGATTGAACAAGGAAAGTATGCCAGCTTCTTTGACTTTCATAGCAGTCTTGGCTTTGGTAAGCAAAGGTGTGATTACGGGAAACTAAAACAGCAGCTTAATCAGGTACTAGTATTCGGTTTCAATTCTGGTCGATACGATATTAACTTGATTAAGAAGGATTTGTTTGCCGTTATTGGTACCGACAGCATTAAATCTGTCATCAAGAATCCCAGCTACATGTGCATTGCTACATCGGACACGAAAATGCTCGATATTAGCAACTATGTACCAGCTGGTACCAGCTACAATAAGTATCTTACAACATATCTCGGTGGCTGCAAATGTGATGACAAAATTAAATGTGTCTGTGGTCTTGGTAAGGGTCTTTTCCGAGTACATAACTGCATTCAATGTACTAAATCAGACTACCACCCCACCTAAGTCAGCTTTTGACAGCAAGCTCCGAGGTACAAGTGTCACCAAGGATGACTACGAACGAGTAAAGTTCGTGTGGGAGTACTGCGAGATGAAATCGATCAAGGACCTATTGATCTGGTACAACAATCTCGACGTAGTCCCATTCATCAAGGCTATCAAGGCTCAACGATAACTTTTCATGCGTTTCGATCTGGATATGTTTGCGGATGGGGTGTCGCACCTGGTCTTTCGGAGAAGGTCATGTATCAGACTTGCTTCAATAATCTCCAATATCCGGATAAGAAGCCGGCTAACGCATTCCAATTTCCAGCTAAGCGCATGGGAGGGTACAATAATCAGGATGCTAAGGCAAAGCGAAAATTCGGTATGACACTCGAGCACTTGAATACATTGCTGCAAAAGCAAAAGTATCTGTGTGGTCTATGCTACTGCCAGCTAACCGCTGATACCGCTTCAGCTGATCGTATCAATAATAATCTTGGCCACAGCGACGGCAACATCTTGATCAGCTGTGTGAAGTGCAACTCAGCTCGTAAAGATATGTCCCTCGGGAAATTTCGGTATAAGAAGTTGCTTGAGTTCAACTCGGACAGACTGGTATATTCTATTGATCGAGAGGAAAAGGATATTTACGCTAAGATGAAATCCAACATCGCCGGAGGTCCATCCATTATCTTGAATCGCTACGCTAAGAGTAATGAAACTAAGATTCGCGGTGGTAAGGTCTGTAAAAAAATTATCGGATACGATGCTAACTCTCTGTATCTTTGGGCTCTTGGTAATGAGATGCCATGCGGTCGATTGACTACCGTTGAAGCGTATGAAGGTATCATCGACGACATCAACGCCGATAAAATATATTTGGCTTTCTTGAATGCGATATTCGTACTCCAGACCATCTAAAAGATTACTTCAGTGAAATGACCCCCATTTTCAACAGTGTACTAATCGATTGTACCGACGAGAATGTCATTGGTAAGCACATGTTCGATTACAACCAGGCCCGTACATCAAATCGCTCTAAGCCTGCTCGCAAGTTAATCGGTAGCTACTTTGGTGAAAAGATTCTCATCTACACCCCTTTGCTCAAGTGGTACCTTTCTCACGGTATGGAGATCACCAAGACTTACTGCTTTGTCAAGGCCAGCTCTCAGAAGGCGTTTGCTCCGTTTATGGAGGCTGTATCAAATGCTCGACGAGAGGGAGACATCGATAAGTCCAAGGCTATGATTGCCGAGATGATGAAACTGGTAGGCAACAGTGCTTTTGGTCGATCTGGAATGGACATGAGCAAGCATAAAGAGGTTCAGTATGAGTCGAGCGACATAGCTATTAAGACAAGATCGAACACTTTACGTTCCATGGTCTCGAGGAGCTTAATGACGCCTGTGAAATCACCATGAAGAAACGGCGACTCAATAACAAGAACCTCATCCATTTGTCGATGGCCATCTACCAGCTCGCCAAGCTACGCATGCTTCAATTCTTCTACGACTGCATAGACTTCTACTTCGATCGGTCTGACTTCGAGTATCAAGAGATGGACACTGATTCAGCTTATATCGCTTTCAGCTGTGAGAATCCGTTTCAAAACTGTATAAAGCCCGAGCTACGTGCCCACTTCAAGGAGCATAAATACGATTGGTTTCCACGCGACTACAACACAGAGGTAGCTAAGTTTGATCGCCGCACCCCTGGTCTGTATAAGGATGAATGGTCAGGCGATACTATGGTCTCACTATCGAGTAAGAACTATATTTGCCATCTACCCGACGAATCTTACAAGGTCAAAGTTTCAGCAAAGGGTGTGCAGCAGGGTCGTGGTCGGAATGAGCATGTCCTTAACCCTGACGGATTTGAGACCGTTGTACGGGACCGCATCACACTTCAAGGGACTAACAAGGGGTTCAGACTATCGAAAGAAACAAAATCTATCATAACCTATACTCAAACAAAGAGCGCCCTTTCATATTTCTACGATAAGCGGCAGGTACTATTGGACGGCATTTCTACGATTCCACTTAATATCTAAGGGGGTATATTTAGCTGATGCTCAGACTTCTAAGTCTGACCATTTTTTTGCTATAAAATATAAGATCATGTCGTTTCAAGATTTACTAACAAAACTCTAACTCTACTATGACCAAAAACCGGCGTTATCGGGGTTCAAGCACTGTATCAGAAGGCAAAGGAATTAGATCCTAAGATAACTCATAAAATCGTAAAGGATTGGTATTCCAGTCAGACCGATATTCAACGATTCCAGGAACAGAAGAAGCGTTTCGATGGATTCAAAATTGCTTCACATAACCCTAACTCATGGCAAATGGGTGGGAGAAACGACCAATTTCGAGTGCTATCAACATCAACTCACGGTTGGGGTACGCAAACCTCTTGTCAAACAAGACTGCGCCAGCTGTTTTAGCAGCGCTTAAAGCGTTTGTTCGCCTTCACAAAGTTGATATCCTGACAAGTGATAATGGTGGCGAGTTCATGAACTCACAGGGTCAAGCATTCTACAAATCCAAGAAAATTGAGCACTACAACAACGATCCCGGTGATCACGGTACAATGGGAAAAATCGAGCGATTCAACAGAACGCTAAAGCAGAGACTAACTAAAAGGTCTCCCAAAAGGCCACGCAAAAGCTTATTGCCGATGTCATCGAAAACTACAATAGCACGTTTCATCGCTCAATTGGTATGACCCCAAATGAGGCAAAAGGCAAAGTAATGGATGCGGACTGAGTCATAATCAGGTGGAAGCTGATAGAATTGAGAAGGAGTTTGAGATCGGATCAAGCGTATTTTTTTACCGTCTCACGAAGCAGACATTTGATAAAGAAGCTTCTCAATGGAGCAAAGCAGTCTATAAAATCGTTGGAATTGATGGCTACCGAGTCCAAATCCGTTCAAAAATGGTCATACCCTCTACAATGCACCAAATGGTCTTAAATTTGTTAAAACAGAGACCACAGATGCCGCAATTAACAGGGGTGATATTTTAGAAGCCGAGAAGATCTTAGAACACAAAAATATGCGATCGGGTAAGTTCAGATATTTAGTTAGGTGGGTTGGTAATGAGCCTGACTCATGGGAGCCTCAAGATAATCTGCGGTTAATTAACAAGAATAGGAGATCAACTCTTGAGAAGGAATATTGGGTGAAAAAAAAATGAGCCATGATTAGCTTGATAATAATTTAGATGGAGGCATCCTCCGTAAGCTTTGACCCATATATTAGTTTTAATATTTAGTCATGAAAATATGAATTATCTGACTTTATGTATAGATACTAAACTCGTAATAATGTGCCCAGGTTGTATAAAAAAGGAACGTGAGCTTGTGAATCTTCGACGCAAGCTGGATCATCCAAGAAATAAGTCGAATCAAGAATGAGTTGCTTAATCTTGATGCAGCTTCAAATTTTCGCAAAACGGTAGCCAATCAAAAGTACAAGCATGAATTGGAAGCAATCTTTGGCGTCCCGTTCCATTGTATTAAGGAGCGATATCTAAACCTTCTAAATGAGCGAAATCGTATCTGCCATTCCTATCTCCCTTTCCGCCATGACTCAGTTATACCGAGCTATTGGTAATTTGAGTACTCATTTTTTTATGGCTCAAAAAATATAGATACGATGTTTCCAAATTTCACATCCCTCGCTCAGAGAGAGCAAAAACGACAGGAGCTTATTGAAAGAGCTCAGCGTCGAGTTCGTCAAGCAAAGCGAAGCGTGAGATGTATGAAGGCGCTTCGTGGGCTACTGATATCTCGAATGGAATTACAACTGTTGCCAAGAAAGCAACTGAATCGACTCAGACAGACTCAACATCCGAGCCATGTGAGGCCTTAAAAAAACGCTGATTGATGAATACTCCCAGACAAACCCTGAGGTATCAACTACTCCAGAAGTAACTGTTAAACCGATGATGGTCGATACTGGCGTCGAAGCAAAGCCTTCAGTAATTGATGTAGGTGTATCAGCAAAGCCTTTAGTAATTGATGTTGGTATCAACAATACCCCTATCATGAATGATGCTATGGTTAGGGAAGATGCTCCTGATAATATAGAAAAAAATGTATATAGTGGTGATGAGGAGCAAACGCTGAAATCGACGAACAGAAGCGATCAAAACTAGCGGTTGCTGAAATATATGAGGTTTATCCAATTCTTGCAGACTTGCACATTCATCCTCTTGCGTCTAATGCTCGTCAGCTAACAAAGTACTACATCGGTAAAGATGCCAAGACATACAGTATTAAATTGAACAAGCTTGTTTGAGTCCCAAGCAATAATTGGTCAGAGACATATGACCATATTCGCGTGGTTATAACTAATGACGTTTGTTTCCTAAATTACATCAATGAAAAGAGGGAACGCAACGAAATGGAAAAAGAGGATATAAATACTCCCGAACACATATGGCAGTAAATTGGATCAAAGAGGAAAAGAGTCAATGCATCAGACGGGGATATTGCTGATCGTACCAAACAAAGACTTGAGGACAGTTTTCTCTTCGATAATTCTACTTCCACACCTTCTGATCAAACTTCCGGCAAAATCCAACTGTTTTGAATCATAAATAAAAATAAGGGTTTGCTTGAATCCAATGGTTTGAGAAAGAAGATTGTCCCTATTCTTAATGGACCAAGCAAATCATCTCCAATTGATAATGATAGATATGTTTGGGTTGATGGAAATTCAATTAGCGTCTATGAAAAGAAAGCGATAGGTTTAAGTCAGCTATCACAAATACGGTGATTTGGCAACTTACGCTGCGTTCATTTATAAATATGGTCAGAGACAGAGGACTTCAGTTAGAAATGATAGGTAAGCATGACAAGGAAATTGACGTCAAGGAATTCATGCCAGTCGATGGGGAAGCAAAGCATGGAACAATGAGTGGCATCGATGAAGATATGGATCAAAATCTGAGCAACGCGGACAATGATGCTAATAAGATATTGGCTGATTATTATACACAGCTTTATTCGAATGATATTGAAATACCGTTCAGGCTAATTCCAGTGGTTGATACAAAAAATGGGAGTAAAACCTCATCCAACATACTATTTTGGTCAGCCAACTGAATCCAGATCTTTAAATAGCATGACGGAAGATAAATATAAAAAGCATAAGCAAGTATCTGGTGCAGCTTGGAAGGGATTGATGAGAACTATCAGGTGGATGGATACCTTTACATTACTACTTGATTGGTTGGAGGATTTGGATAAATACCTTAATGATGATGATGAATACCCATCCCCATCAAATGATGAAGAAGCAGCAAATTGGTTGAAGAGAAGAAATGGACGAACAAAGACGTAAAAACCTTGATGTTAACCTCGAAGCATTAAATGATGCGATACTGAAGTCTGTTCATGATATCAGACGTCAAAGTATCGAGGAATACGACCATGACGATAATTTGCAAAGGCTTCATGATGACTCGGAGGCAGCTGCTCAAGCGTATGGTGAAGCTCAGAAGCGCTATGAAAAAGCTAAGGAAGCTGTGAGGGGATCTAACTTAAATCAGCGAGATCAGCACTGAAGGCAGCTACCGCAGCGATGCGAGCTACAAAGGCTGTATTCCAAGCGAAGGCTAAGAGATATTCTGACGCGAGTCAAGTTTCCGGTAGTAGGTTGAAGGGGCGTGGACTTAGAGTCGCGGGTGTTGCCCCATTGGAAGGTGTAGTTCGTCGTGGTCGTACGTACAATCTCACTGAGATTCACGGATTAGCAACACCGTCAGCATATACCTACAAGCAGCTTGGAAGCAAGTATATACGTATCCCTGACTTGGATGCTAAGACCCTTGTAATCGTTCAACCAAATCGGCATAAATGTGGTCCTAAGTGTTAAATTAGCGATAGTCTCCAAGCCATGATCAGAACGCTTGTATATAAGAACCATATTGACCAGGCTTTATACGATAAGCTCAGTATTGATGATAAAAAGCTCTTCAAGGAGATCCTTGCGATCAGTCATCTTCAGTACACTTTTCATGATAAGCTCACGGATCCATTAGAGACGCTTCGAGCTGAGTATGATAAGCTGAAAGGAGAGATGGAGTTAGAAAATGACAATCCAAGCATCATCAAGCAGCTTAAGTCTCTCGCGGTGGATATGTACAGCAACCGACTAATTGGTGATAAAGAGTTTAAGCAAATTATAACTCGATTACTATAGAAACATGTTCTTCTTCAACCCACGCATTATTTCCAGTTCAGGTGGTAGCTATGGCGATAACGCCGATCTCAACGTTGCTGAGCTTAAAGCCATCATAAAGAATATCATCATCCATGATCGCACCCAGAAGACTCAGGCAGCTGTATGGGCTACTGACCTTGATAAGTCAATCAGAAAGGTAGATGCATCGACTCAGACGACAGAGGGTGGTCGCGTATAGGCTTACCAACCCAAGAAAAGAGCCCTTCGGGCTCCGGGCGGGGGCTTTGCCCCGCGCCAAAAAAAGATCAATACTACTAAAACTTTTGCCATCTAAGTAATACCATTCCTAACAAGTCTATTTGCATACCTCGATAGACTGAATTTTTTTTATCGCTGATAGAAACCTCAAGTATGGCAGACTCCCCATTAGGGCTTTGTGTTGGCAGGAAGACAGAATCACCGAGAACGACAATTTTATCAGCTCTTAATAGCGTAGATCCAACGATCTGACTTGGTTCATCGTTAGTTAAATTGGTTTTGAGCTCTTTACGTGGTACGCAACCCATTGTATATTACTACCATAGATATCTTTTCGATAGCAAATCCGCACTATACGGAGGATAATCAACTTTGTGTCGTAAATAATATCTCTTACGGCTTTCGGGGTCGTTATGGTCAAGGTGTGAGTATGCTTTCAAAGGGGTGTGATCGCGATAATGAGCATACCCCTTAGCACCAAAATCAACCTTTTTCAGCTTTCCTGTATCCAAGCGTATCCATACTCGATATTTCTTGGAACTCAATGGACTTACCTCCCAGCGCTCAATACTCTGGTAGGGTCGCAAGACCCTGCCTACGTCTGGGCCTCGTTCGATCCTCATGATTCTATATTAGCTAAGCGATCTTTTAAGCTATCTATCTCCACCAACAGATGTTGAATTATTTCCATGTTATAAGCACTAATGCGGCTGTAATCAACGTTAAGTTGCGTTTTGCCAGGTTCAAGCGATGGGTCTTCTCCTTCTTCGATATCATCGCGATAGAAGACACTGATTACATCGGTTAGATGGGCTGAGACGAGATCTTCGGCGATGAGGCCCGCCTCCTGACCAGGTCGATTCTCGCTCTCTATCCAACCGTACAGCTTGACCTCGCATTGATCGTAGAGCCGCTTGACTCGATCAATGGGGCATGGTTGGATGTTTCGTTTCAATCTCCGATCCGATGTCATCGCCAGTGCTGTACATCCAATGTATCCACCGAATATAGCAGCAACACTGTACGTTATCGGTCCCAGTGCTGATTCTGTAGCTCCGCTATCTGTTCTGAGGCGATACACTGTCGTACCTCCTGCTCCAAATACAATAATAATCATAAGTGAGATAACCACTGGCATCCAACGTCAGATAGAATGCGGGGTTATATATCGGTGATTGGAAAATTGGTTGTGGATATGAAAAACCTGAGATCATCATAGATGTTTTTGTCTCGAGCTATATAGATCGAGTGATTAAAGACACGATCATGAGCGCTATTCCTGACTTCGGTGGTTCTCTACCGAAAAAATACAAGTCAGCCACTATGGGTGATATCCCAGCGCTTGACATTAAAAAGTTGTTTAGAATGGTGGTCCTTGGACCATCGTTCAGTGGGAAAAACAACCTATGTATGTTCATTCTCAAGCATTTTCCTCACGCATTTGCTCATTAAACGATTATAGCTCGAAATCCTCACCAGGAACTGTATGCGTATCTTCGCGACAAACTGGATGGATTCATTACGTTTGCGGATCCAGATACGCCTCCAAGTGTAGATCAAGTCCGTCATACCCCTATCAGTTCTAACAAACCTGAGCTTGTCATCACAGATGATTTTAGTAATGACCGTCTGCTCCAGAAGAACATCTTCTCACACTACTTCACAAGGGGCCGACACTTCAAATTGAGTACCATATTCCTAAGCCACAGCTACTTTGCAACGGATAAGATGATTCGCTTGAATTCAGAGTATGTAGCGATCCTAAAGGCCAATTCGAAGCGTGATTTACAGTTAGTTGTGAAAGACTTCAATATCAAGGGTGTTGATGAACGATCAATCGTCTATTACTACAATATAGCCACGGAGCGCAAAGGACAGATGTTGTTCATAGATTCTGAAAAAGGCCAAATCCGCTACAACTTCGACAGACCAATCGTTATCGGTAACTAAATCAAATTTATTGATCAGAATTATGGTTAGAATCATTACTATTACAATGGCCAGCTTTCTGAAACTTGACAGTACTAACCTTGTTCAAGATGGAACGAATTCAACTTGGAAGTATTCGTTTCCTGGTTCAGCTGCAGACTTCCGTGATGTAGTCTGCGCTATCCAATCGATCACGATGTACAATAGTGAGTAGAACACTGATTCGTTTTAGTTCCAGAACACAACATTCAAAGTTGAAGTACCTACTGCTGCTACTACTTCTACCATAAGTATCAGTCTTCAAGACGGTATTTACTCGTATGATGATATCAATCGATCAATCCAGACTGCTCTCGTCAATGCTGGAGCGTACTTGATCAATCCATCCGGGGAAAATGTTTTTTACCTGAAAGTAAGTGAAAACAGTGTTTATTACGCGTGTCAGATTGATTTCTCTCCAACCCCAACAACTTGCCGACGACCAGTTGTACTTGGACAAGACCTGCTACAGGTCTATACTCATCTGGTGGTACTGGATTGCCGACTACTACACGAGTTCCGCGTCTAATCATCGATAATGCTGAGTTTGGAAAGGTATTAGGCCTGACCGCGGGTACTACCCATCAGCTTCTGCTACCGCAGCCAGTGCTCAGCTATCGAACATCATTCCACAGATTCACCCCACCAGTTCATACATCGTTCGTTGTGATTTAATTAAAAATGAGTATGTTGCATCAGGTGGTATTGTTAGTGCATTTGATAGAAGAGTGCTGAAATTGAAAATAGATTTCGTACAAACCCATTCAGTATGCTTGGATGAATTGTCATAATGGTTCGCGATCAACGATCACAGTCAGTATCTTTAACCAGAACGACAAAAAGGTAATCTTCCGTGATACTTCAGTATCGATCATGGTAATGTTGAGACCAAAAAAATAAGCTGATTTTTAGTTTTTTTCTTACAATCTGAAATTCCTCCGGACTTATCCTTTTTTCTCATAGCTCGGAGTTTTGCCATTTGATCCTTTGCCCCTTGTGAGCCCTTCGCAAATTTCCTACCCTTCTTAGCTACACCGACACCATAGCGACGACGGACTTCGCCACGGAGAGACTTGACGAGATGTTCATGTTCTGGTTTGGTTGCCTTGGAGAGTAGGTATCGTTCTCCAGCATCGACCACATCGGTTAAAACCCCTTTTCGCTTAGCATAACCAAGCGCGGATTTAGCTGCCTTCTTAACGTCAGCTACTGAGACACGACCACCTTCCTTATCTACATCACTATCACTGTCATAAACACCGATGCCTGTCATCGAACGGATAGCTGCTCGCGCTGGGATAGCTGCTTGAGGAGCACCTAAGGCCGTTGCTATTGCTGAAACTGCTGCATTGGCTGCTTGCGTAAGCAAACCTGAATTCTTAGCGAATTTAAATGCGGATTGATACCTCCCCAAATTTTACTCCATACAGAGCCTCCTTGGGCCCGCTTGTATCCCTTTTTGACCTCGTGTCGTGTGATATCAAAACGAACACCACGACCTGCCTTGCGTGCCTTGATAGCTTTCTCATAAGAAGCTGAATGGAGATGGATAACGGAGCCGCTACCCTTGAGTTGATCAGCTGTCAGGCTTAGCTTACCAGTCTTGAAAGCTTTGAAGCTGGTACGTCGCTTGAAATAGTTAGTTCGCAAAACATTATTGCTATATAGCTTGAAAGATTTTATTAAGGAATAGTCATATTCAGATCCTTAAATCGATTTAGTATATTCATCTTATTTTTTTGTTTGCAATATAACCAGAGTATACACCATACACCGCAATAATCACCATACGTTCCTTGGAATTGCTTTGGATTGTATATACCGATTCCGTACTTTGTTGGAGCTGCTTCGCCCATTGAATCGAAGAATTCACCATCATGAACAGCCTGCCAGTGTCCTCCATCCAAATCAGGTTGTCGCAACAAAATCAGATATGTACCTTTCTTCGGGAGTGGCTTTGTTATCTCACTTGACTCGAATATATCATCCAGATGTACATTCAACCGCTCTGCGAGTTCAATGAGATCATGATCGCTGGTAATGGGCTTGATAAGCTGAGACATAATAATTAATTTGCGCAAAGTATATTAGGATCCATATAGAATCAACGATGAGTGAAACTCAACTATCCGACCAGTATTTGTACCAGAGCTCGCTAAAGAGCAACCCGGAGATCGAGGTATCTTCCAGCAAGCGTACGCCTTTTGTTATTGACCTAAATCAGGGTTCGTATCAGAATGGTGTATTCACAATTGATGCTACGGCTCAGCTTGACGGCTCCGAAGGATTTGCTTCGCTCCGTGATGCTTACATTATGCTTCCATACAAGGTCTCGATGAAGAATGGTGCTACGGCCCAAACTACTGCTGCTACCCGTCTATGTACTACACTAACGTGCGGCAATTGGAATGTCATTGATTCGTTGTCGCTCGAGCTCAATGGTAAGACCATTGTATCTATGGCTGACTACAAACTGTTCTGGAACAATGTTCGTGCTCAAACTGGATATAGTCCTCAGTATGTTGAAAAGCATGGAGCTGAGTCTTTCCTATTCCCTGATGCCGGTCAATCAGTACTTTACAGCGCAGCTGCTGCTACAGCTGGTGATGCGTACTCCAACAACACCGCATTCACCAGCTCGCTCGGAGTACAGGCTCAAGGTGGAGCAACTATCCCTAACGATGGCTTTGTTAAGCGATTACTATCAAACCCTCCTACTTCAGGTGCCGATTTCTCTACCAGTTGGCCTTCAGTTTGTGGTTCTTCTGCTTCTACTACCATTTCAAATCAAACCGCTCGTGGTGCCTTCGTTTCCGGTGTAGCTACTGCTAACGGAATTATGGGTACTTGGAACTACATGCTCAAGATCAAACTAACGGACTTGCACCCTATCTTCCGTGAGTTTGATCTCATGACTAACCCTCAGATCCGACTACGTTTCCGTGTGAATCAGGGTACTGCTGTTGTCGCTGTGGATGCTTCTAAGAATATGTCGCTAACGTCTACTACCCATGCCTCTGGTAATAGTTGCCCAATTATGATCGCCAGCGCTGCTACAGGTAATATTATGGCGAGTGTTCTTGCTACTTCCGCTGGTTTCAGCGTTTCTTGGGGGGCGGTTGTTAATTCTCTTGAGCCAACTATTGATGGAACCTACATGCCTTTCACGACTGCTCGATTGTATGTACCTTTTGTACACCTCGAAAATCCCCAGGCTATTATTTCCAAGCCTGTCAAAAAGGTTCGCTACAATGATTGTTATGCTCAGTGGTTCTATCAGAGAGCCGGTATCGGTAAGCAATCGACTCAGTTCAATGCTTCTTTCGACCTACAACTATCCGCGAGTGTTAGGAATGCTAAATACGTTGTAGTACTTCCTTTCGCTGAGCAGACAAGTAGTTTTGCAACCGCAGCGGTACAGGAATTCCAAAGCCCCTTCGATTCGGCTCCTTGGATGCTACAGCCAGGCTCGTCGATTCACAACTTCAACGTCCGCATCGTTTCGACGCAGGTATTCGATATCAGTCATGACTATGATTTCCACCATTTCACTAATGAGGTTGCTAAGATTGGAGCCATTAACGGTGATCTGACTCCTGAGCTTGTTAACGGACTACTTGACTACCAGACTTGGTCGCTATCTAACCGCATGCTTATCGCTGATGTCAGTCGCCTGACAGAGCACGATGTACCTCAGTCGATTCAGATTCAGGGTACCAACGCTGGCTGTCAAGGTGTAAATCTATTGGTTCTTGTAATCAGTGAGCAAGAGCTAACTTTCGATCACTTGACCGGGGAGATTTTAGAGTACGCTACAGCGTAAGAAAAAAAAAGAGTATCCTAATGGTGATCAGCGAACCATTGAAGATGGGCTTTTGATTTGCGAACGTGGTATGCTTTATTAGCTTTCTGGTACGATCCACCACATTCACACTCAATGACAGCATTTCGCCGAGCTTTTAGAGCTTCTTTACGAGCTCTATCAGCATCTTCGCGGGCTTTATCAATATTTCTTCTTTCCTCTTCGGATGCGACACCATAGAGATGACGTTCGGTTTGCTCATGACAAGCTTTATGACCGCGAGTGTATGTTTCACCACATTTAGACACAATTATCTCCGATGGAACGTTCGTTTCTTGCTGTATCATTTCACTAACAGTTCTATAGGCAGGGATTTTATTAACACAATCCGTATCATTGATGACGAGCTGCTCAAATTCATTGAGTTTCTGTCGATTAGAAATTTCGTGCTCAGAAATCAGACTAATCGGGAATTTTTCAGTTCCATATTCCTTGAAACTATAATAAATCGAGCATGCTCGATGTCTACCATCTAACCACATTTTCTAATGACCAAGATGGCATCTCCATCTATCTTTAAGTGTCTTAGTAGTACTACCCACATATACAATCGATTCGTCCGTGTTGGTGATCTTATAGATATACCCTTTCATTATTATATCACAGGACTATATATATCAGGATCACCGATATTTCTGTCATAGGTAAAAAAAAAAAAAAAAATTATCGCTTAATTAAGCTCCTTGAGTAGCTTAGGACATTTCTCAATTACGAATGGGTTCTTACGAAGCCAATCGATATAATTAGAATGACAAAGCTTCATCGCTTTTCAACTCAGCGTCGGCATCATCAACCTCATCTTTCTCGTCAGCATCAAGCATCGCCAACTCAAGCAGTAGCCAATCTCGACTTCCAGCACATCTGGCAGCGAGACCTGCCGCAATTCACAGCGCTCGGCGCCAACGTCATCCGACTCTACTCCGTCGACCCGAACGTCGACCACTCCGCATTCATGTGCGCACTGCAAGCTGAGGGCATCTACGTCGTCGTGGACCTCGGCTCCAACTGCAAAGGCTGCGAGATCACGGCCGATGCCGCACCCGCATGCTACCCCGCATCGTACAAGTCGCGCGGAGAGAAGATCATCAAGCAGTTCGCGCGCTACGACAACGTCATGGCGTTCAGCGGAGGCAACGAGTCAACCACCGCACGGGCGGAAATCCCTGGACGTGGAACACGCCGTGCCAGAAGAAGTTCATTCGGGACATACGCGCAGTCCAGCTCGAACCTGCGCCAGGTGCCCATGGGACTCGTCGTGGCCGACACGGACCGAGACGACAACGCGCAGTACTACAACTGCCGCACCGACGCGAGCGACGAACTCGAGAACGCGAAGTGGTAGGCATCAACACCTACGTGCACTGCGACGACATCTCGGACCCCACGAAAGCGACGGGCTTCAACCTGCTGCGCGACAGCTTCAAAAGCTACGACTACTCCATTCCGGTCGTGCTCACCGAGTTCGGCTGCGTCAGCCCGTCGTTCCCTACGGTGGACGGCTACGAAGCGCAGCGCACGTTCCACGACGCCGAGTTCATGAACCTGCCCGAGTACAGCGACTACTTCGCTGGTGGAATTGCCTTCGAGTACTCGACGGAGAATGCCAACTCCATGGCCACATCCGCGTACCCATTCACGACGTACGGCCCTCAGAACTATGGTCTGGGCTACTTCTATATCGGAAGATTGCACGGATGCAGGCACGAACTGCACGTACGAGCGTTTCCCGAATTTCGAGTTCCTCGCGGAGGCGTATACGTCGTATGACAGTTCGAACGAGCCGACCCTGGACAGCTACAAGGTCCCTGCAAATCATGTCGAGACTTCTTCCTGCCCCAAGAGTTCTCCGATCTTAAGCGATTTCACTTGGGAAGGTGACTCGACTAAAGGGGAATCGTGTCAGGGATGTAAATCTGATGAGTGCAACAACCATGACTATTCAAGACGAGTTCATCTACGTGTTCATGACTACGCAAGATATCGCAGTAGCCAAAACGACTGCTTGCAGAAGAGATTAGCTAGTGTATGGAGTAGATAGTGAAGAGAGTAAGGAGTGATGCAGGTGCTTGATAGCGTGAGCTACCGGAGCAGCTTCTCATTCCGGAATCAACCACATTGGACTCAAGTGAGTTCTTTTTGTTACTGCTCTGGCCAAGCAGTTCGTGTGGCTCTCCACGACCTCAGAAGATGAGCGAGAGGCTTCACGACACCAACTTTATCAACGACCTACTTCCTCTTAAGTGCTACCAAACCACGCTTTAGCCGAAGCTCAAGTGATGAGCTCAGCTAAAGTTGTGACAAATCGTGCCACTCAAAGAAAGAGGCGCGATACCAGTGCCCAAACCTCCCGGCTCCTAACAGCGGATCTCTTCACTTATACGAACAACTCAGGAAGCGGCACAGATTCAGGCACGATCAAGAAGTCCATCGCTACGCCATCGTGCGGAAATGTTGTTGTTAGCTTTCTGATTTCAGCGTTTCCCACGCTAGTGCTCACCAGTTGATAGTTTTCGTACCGAGTGTGCTTTGTATTCATGGACAATGATTGACTTCATTTACATCGCTTGATAACAGTTCACGATTGAGTTAGCTTCAGGGTTGGTTCTCAAGCAGCAACGCCTACGTTAGCAAGTACGACGATCGCGACAAGATACGATGGTATCAATAAGCTGGTCGCAGAGTAGAATCGGATCCGCTACCTGATTTACTAGACATATCGCGACAGCTATAGCGTTCACTCTGCAAACTCAACGTCTTGAACAGCGTATCGAAGTTCAACGCGTTTGCAGTGGCGCAAGCTTTGGCCTTGTCCCCAGAGTACTCAATACCGAACACAGACTTGTCCTGCTTGATGAACGGCACCAGCGTGTCACACTCGTTGTACTGCACACACTGCTCATTCACAGAGAAGTCGAAGCTCGACACGAGGTCGTCGATCTGGTCCATATCGTTCTTGAGTCCGACCGTCAGGTTGAGACCGTGCGCAGTGGTGGCCAGGAACTTGTTGAAGTCGAGCTGGTCGTCCGCCGTAAGATCGAACCCGTTCTTGTTGAAGGCGCCGTCCACGTTGTCCGGGTCGACACCATCGCAGCCCTTGGCCTGCGCCAGCTTCATACGGTCCGCGACGATCTCGCGCAGATTCGAGCTGCGGATGTCTACCCACCTCTCTCCTTCCCACTCATCGAGTCGTGTGCCGATGATGTCGGAGCTGTAGCGGTTTTTGTCAGACCGCCAATCCTTGTACGTGCCGGCGCTGAAGTAGCACATGACCTCGATGCCTCGTTGCTGAAGCTCAGCGATGGTGTCGTTGGGTGTGTCGAACATGTCGATATCGTACATGTCGACATCATAGGAGAGATCGAGGAGCTGGATCTGGTAGGACGTGCCGGGTGTCGGCTTCCACCACGCGTCTACGCAATGAAATGCGTTGAACGTAAGAAGGGCTATAGCTGTTGCTGTTGAGAAGGCCATCTCTAGCGTCGGATTTCGATATGTCAGGGACGTGAGCGGGAGTGCGGCCTTGAGAAGTGACGGAAGTGTGCGAACAGAAATTGTGCCGACGGAATAGGATACAGGTCAGCTGTTTCACGAATCGCGTGCCAGTAGTAGTACTTAGAACATTACGCCGGCAGTTTTTTTTCCTTACCGTAATTTACCACCGAGAACATTCCTGAAACCTTCTTTCGGGACAGCAGCGATTTCAACGACGCAACCTCTCGACCACCTTAGAGCGAGAGCCACGACTTTTCGATATTAGGGTAGTTTTAGAACCGATCGATCACTGAAAACAGACAACCGTTGGTTTCGTCCGAATTTCAGAATTATTTTTTTTTTAAAAAGTGAAGACCCTATGTATATAGATACACATATCTAATAACATGTCGAGCGAACTAACTTTTGGAAATACAAGGGCACGCCAATCGAAGAAGTATATGCTTCTGATCCCGGGTAATGTCGATGGATGCACAACCAACCCAGTCTCAATATTACTGAGGATATCAAGATTTTCCTTCACTCCAAGTTTCTTAGCAATGATAATTCGTATATGATGAGTTGGGGCAAGTACAAGGGGAAGACGCTGAAGCAAATTAGTCGCTCCGGAATGGCTTCAGGCGGTGTACTAGGAGTGATGATGTTTAACTCAGGAAGGGTGGTTTAAGTGTACCAACGGCGATGACTGCTAGCAGCAGCGATGTGGTAAAAATCTTGACCATCCTAAGCTGCAGGACACTGCTGGTGGTGGGTGCGTATTTCGCTGGAAATTGGAGAATGGAGTGGAGATCTTGGTGCGGTGTAGCTTCCGTTTTTTTCGTTTCTATCGAGTGGTTGCCCATTAGTGAGATTGAGGGGGCTTTCTGAACAGCAAACCCCACTTGCCTAACCACGCTGTCTTTATGCGCAGGTGAACGGGAGACTCGTGGCTGGACTTGCTCGAGTACAAGCTCATGCCACACTGCGATGGTGTATGTCACGTGAAAGCGTCAGTATTCATCTCATGTCAAGAACCCACCGATAGCGTGTTGTAGCATTAAAGAAGTGTATTTATAGTGCGTGCTGCTCACTCCAGCAACCTTCTGCGTTAGTTTCCTCGGTGGAGTGCTCAGTTACACTAGGCAACGACTCGTAAAACGGGGCGCGACTCCAACCGTAGGTGTTCGGGAACAATTTCCTGGTAGTGCTTTTCGTGTGCCTTGTGGAGATTTTCCAGCGCATTCTGGTACAGCTTCTGGTATTTGATCACGTCGTCTTCACTTGGATTGGTTACGAGAGGCACCGCAATTGGGGTTCCGTAACGACATGCAAAGGCACATTGCGAGGGCAGATTCCTATGGGGCATCCAAACCAACAGGTTCCCAGAATGATCGGTGGCGAGAAATTGAACCTGAGCAATACCAATTCTTGCAACCTTCTTAGCAAAGATCCTTTGCGATTAGGCGCCTACTAGAGTCCACAGATAAATTACACAATGAGCTGAGAACCGAAATTATCAAGTGTGCATTGCGTCTTGGTCACCTGATAGTATAAATCGCTCTCGCTGAACACGAACACTGGAACTAGCGGCGTTCCAGTTCTTATAGCTGGTCTGAAGATTCCTTTGCGCCTTTTGAGAGTAATATTGTTCGTTCCAGGATGAGAATCCAAAACCTGTGACGAATTTGAACCTAACGCAAACCGACGTTAACCTCTTCACTCTTTTTGGTGAAATACTCTACGTACCTCAGCTGCACCCCCAAGCACAGCCGCCACAGATCGATTAAAGTTGAGAGCTGCCTTCAGCGAGCGAACACTTGCATCAATAAACCCAATGCCTACTAGAAGATCTCGCCAAACGGAAGGAAGAAATTCGATCGGATCTACATCAACAGATTAAAATTTGTAAGTGGGCCGGCACTTCGAGCAACATAATCTTGCATATTACCGTTGCTATAGCAATATCCAGGCCGTGGTTATTCCGCGAGAATCCAACAGTATCTGCCGCCTACACCAGATCACATTGTTAGTTTTCTGTGTTTAATTGCTTGGACCAGCTGACCTACGAACGTAAGCCACGCGCTGAATCCGACGACTCCATGTGGATGAATGGCAACGAGATAACGCTTGCTGGCATCAAACTGCTCTTCTTGTTGCAGAGTTAGCGGAAAATACTTCCGAAGTCTTCCCACCACCTACATTTCACACAAAGCCCATGTTTACTCACCTAAGCAGCTTACAAACACACAGCATCTTGGTTAAGCCTCACCAGCCACGTCGTAAACATAGCCAAGGACGTCCGTGTCCATTACACGCAGCCTTGTCGAAGCAACGTGTCCACACCCAAGGCTGGAATCCGAGGCCCCACGACGAGTTAGACAGGCTTTTCGAGGTTCGATAGGAGAATCAAGCCACGTTCCAACAGTATTGCCGTTGATGGTTCCCAAACGAAGATCTGCCAAATCCAGGGCATACTCCTGGTAATTAGATAGTGCCATACCCACTGGAAAATCTGAGATCCCAGATGTAGAGGCCGATTCGTTTTGCTTCAATAGCTAGCCCGAGACAAAGGAATGCCCCTTTTCCATTGCAACGACTAAAGCCGTCTTTCCTGAGACTGTCTTGCAGCGCCCTTACCGATTAGTGCTTCCACGACACTCAGCTGGTTTGCAGCTGCAGCACAATGCAATGTGTCCAACCACGTCTATCTTGTAAATTAATACTTGCACCGTATGCCAATAACTCGCCAACAATATCAACGAACCCGGTGTCTGCTGCACAATGCAACGCGGTTCGACCGGCAAGATTAGACGCATTGATATTCACACCGGCATCCAAGAGACAGCGGAGAACGTGCAAGTGGCGGTGGCGACACGCCTCAACACAAGGCGCAATACCAAAAGTGTCCACTTGATGAGGTGCCATTTCATGACTGAGAAGAAACCTAACGGCCTTCAATTCGCCTTCTGCTGCAGCGCAGTGGAGTGGGGTTCAACCTTGCGAGTTAGGGCGGCAAATAATATCACAGTACTGTTCGTACAATATCTCCAGAACATGGGCTTGGTCCCATTTTGCAGCCGCAAACAGAGATTCCCATAATTCTGACTGCGGCCCACTTCTCAGCGTCACAGAATTTTGTGAGTAAGAACTCAGCAACTTGAAATCGGCGTCCTAAGATTGCGTAGTACAGAGGAGTATGGCCGCTTTCATTGACATGATAAGGGTTGAGACCATTACCTACAAAAATTGCACCACAGGAAAATAGCCAATGACTGACGCTTCATACAAAGCAGTTTGGCAGCCAGTCCTCGTTGCAAACGACGTTGAGGAGAATTCGTCGGTGCCTTCTCTTTTCAGAGCAGCACCAGAATGCGCAAGCCACTTTATGACATCAATATGTCCTCTGCCTGCAGCAATGTGGAGCGCTGTCTGGCCGTTGTATTTACCTACCTCCTTTGTCAACGAGGCATTGCACTACAGTGATGTGGCCTCTCCCAGCAGCTAAATAAAGCGCGGTTCGTTGTTCATAGTCTTTCATATCAAGGTCAAAAGCGGGAAGGAAGTGATCTACAAGGTACTTTACCACACTCAACTGACCATTCTCCGCTGCCAGGTTGTTGGTGTTCTATCAAGACGATTTTTCCCATTCACTTTTGCCCCATTCTCCACATGCCACTTGACCACGTGAAGATGTCCGTTCCCCGCTGCCAAGTGAAGTGCGGTTTCTCCTCGTCGATTAGCTTGGCTTACGACGGAACCTTTCCCCACGAGCCACTGTACAACAATAAGGTGTCCGTTTTCAGCCGCATGCAACATCGCTGTCTGGCCAGAGCAATCTGTCATAGTCACACGAGCCCCTTTCTCACTCAGCCATTTCACCACATCTAAGTGCCCCGCGCGATGCAGAGCTGTGGATTTCACACAAGTTTTGGCGTTCACCACGTCTTGCATCCGAGTTCTCGCAACATGATTCCCAGCTTCACTCAACCACGCGACAATGTCCAAGTTGCCCTCTCTCACAGCAGCACAAATTCCTTCAACAACCTTTCCACGGTCCCATTGCGCTCGAGAGAAGACACACTGGACCAGCCAAAGCGACGATCTCTCACAAGCCCGGAAAAGTGAAAACCCAACGGAGCTGTCCACAAACGCCTGAACGGTTTCGCTAGTGCTGGGAAACGACGACATACTATTGTGACATTCGCTAGCAGCGGGGCTGCGGTGGCGAAACGGGAGAATGCATCGCCCAACGTCTCTTTTCGAGCCGATGTTTGCAAGAATCATGCGGTGTTTACGATTCCAGCGTTGCGTTCAGTATCGAGTGGGTGGGTACGCGAAAGAAGTCGCACAAGCGCAAGGAGACCGACGACCTCAGGGGAATATCCTACAAAGGTGAAAATGTAGGTGTTTCTGAACCACGTGCCGTATCTTCCGTGCTGGTTTTTGTATGGTTAAGCAGTACTGTGAAGACTTGCCAAGACGACGTCGCGAGCTGAACGGTGCCGCCCGCACTCGAGGCGTTTCGGTGGCGCAGTTTGGTTTTCTCGGATATTCTTCCTGAATATGACGAGGGTATTAAGAAGCTGCTTCTGCAGGAGCACCAAAAACAGAGTTGACACATAACCTCGTATGTACGAAAGTCTGTTGTGATGGTACTGTTTTGCTTTTCAGTGTGCCGAGACTATAGTATCACTGCGCAGTCAAACCACAACACAATTCGTTGCAGAGCAGATTTGACGAAAGTGCTTGGGTCAATAGATCAGAATTGAAAGACTGATAGCATGATTCAAAAGAAGAATTGTATACACATTGCACCGTACTCGCTGCGGATATCAACGCACCCAGATAAGTTAGCCTGCTCCAGTAGCACCGGTGGCTAGTAGCCACTCTGCATCACTACCAAAAGCTGCTCCTGTAGCCGCTGCTTAATAGCGGAGTAAAACCGTAGGTCAGCTTCTAGAGACTGCTTGTAACTATCACTGACGTTTACCTCAAGACCTGCTAGTCCACGGTGGCAGCGATCAATGTTCTCGTTCACTTTCCGGAGCCGGTTTTCCAAGATATCCCATTCGTCAGGAGGCAGCATCATATCCGTCGACCGAGTTGCGAGAGCAGTCGAGATTGTAGTCGTTGTGTGCACCCGCTTATCAGAACGTGGCACAATATCACTCACGCTCGGAACCTCAATAATCGCAGTGCTGTCGTCTTCTTCACGCCGCCGCTTCCCGTTTGATGTTTTCTGTGGTTTCACCGGCTTGTCCCCCCCAGAAGCCTTTCCGTGGGTAGACTTACTGGGAGCCTTAGGCTTTGAAGGCGAAGCGGCTGACTTTTTCTTGGCTGGAGAAGCGGTCTGCTTTGTTTCCTTCGCTAGGCTGGCACTTGCAGCCTTGGCTTTACCAGCAGCTTTCTGAGGTTTCTTCTGAGCAGTCGGCTTGGGAGGAGTGGCTGCTGGCTTGGACTGCTTTCCCTTCATGACTGTCTTGTTCGCCTTAGCTGCAGTCGGCTTTGGTGGTACTACTACCGCAGCGCTTTTGGTGACAGCAGGAGCCGGAGGCTCCTCCATCTCTGGGTTTTGCGTAGGTATCTTGGAGAGCTTAACATGAGTAGCAGGGGCAGCCACCACAGCAGCTACACTAGCAATAGGAATAGCTGCTTTGGCCATCTCAGGTGACGGCTTGGTGTCTGTCGATGACGCGGCCTTCGAAGGTGCCGGCTTGGAGTCTGTCGAAGCCTTCGTAGGTGCCAGTTTGGTATCTGTTAGTGCCGAAGCCTTTACTGGCGCTAGCTTGGTATCGGACGGCGTCAAAGCCTGTGCAGGCGCTGGCCTGGCATCCACATGCGCAGACGTCTTTAAAGGTGCCGGCTTGGTATCTTTAACCGCCGTAGTCTTCGCAGTTGCTGCCTTGGTAGACGCCTTTGGCTTGGTTTCGTTCGTGCTTTGCGTCGCAGCCTTCACGGCGTCCGATCCCGCAGCTGGCAAGGGGCTGGCCTTGGCTCTGCTGAAGGGGTCGGAGCCCGGGATCTTGTCCGACATGACGAGCTCGTAAAGCTTGGGCTCGAGCAGCATGGCCATGTGCAGGTAGAGCAGGTCGAGTCTGCCGGCGCAGAAGTCGAAGAAGGAGTGCACGTTGTCGTTGTGCGCGGCCGCATCCTTGGCCTGCGCCACGGCGTTGCGGTACATGGTGACAATCTCGGTCCACATCTGCAGCAGGCGCTCGGCCGAGTGCGCCAGCACCACGTGCGGCGTGACGTTGACAAAGAGCGCGTCCTGGAAGTGCAGCGTGTCCAGCATGGAGTTGTGCGCCAGGAAGGCGGCGTGCACGTCGCGCCAGAGCGGCGAGACGCCGGCGGCCGCCATCTCGCCCCAGCGCCCGTTGAAGTCCGGGCTCAGCAGCACGTTGATGAGGCGGAAGCGGCAGCCCCGGCGCGCGCGGATCACGCGCGACGAGCTCATTGGTCTGCTGGCGGCGGGCGCCGGCTTCCTACTGGCCCGCGTCGGCTTCGTGGCGGGCGCGCGCTTCCTGGCGGCGGGCGGGCGCTCGGCCGTCGCGTGCTCGCGGTCCCAGGCGCGCAGCTGCGACACGAAGTCGCGCTTGCTGCCGCTGGAGCGCTGGCGGATGTGGCGCAGCGCCAGCTCGTGGCGCAGCTCGTTGTAGCGGCGGCGGTCGTACGGCTCGCCCAGCTCCGGCCTGGGCGTCGGCGTCCTGCGCGGCATATGCGGGCGGGCGGGAGAAGGCGGGAATGGCCCTGATTGGCGTAGTGTGCGCTACATCAGAGGGCGTGCGCCACACTATATTGCAGCTATCTTTCCGCACGCGCTCGGCAAGACTTCGTCCAGGCTGGTCATCAGCGACAACCTCGGCAGACAGGGCCAGCAGCGCGAATCTCGCCGTGGCAAAGCCCGTGGGGGAAAATTTGCGGGCAGATCGCGGGCTCAAGTGGTGGGCGGAACGAAGCCGTTTCTAAAGGGCTGCTGGGCTCCGTGCTCTCTGTGCTGCTTGTTGCTATTGCTGCGGTTGGTACTCGGGGCGGCGGCGCTGATTTGCGAGATCGGCGGTGGCGTTGCTAAACGCGTTAGGCAACCTTGCCCCTGCTGCCGTTATGGGCGACTCGAGTGCGGATGGTTTCGAATTCATGGCGCAACATTGGCCGTCGCCGCGGATAGTGCGAGCATAGGGCGCTGACGTGTAGCGGCCGCGGGGCTGAGAGCACTGCTCCAGCAGCCGCCGCCGAGCCTGGCGCCACCTCCCCGACACCATCTGGGGCTCGGTGAATGCGAGCACGCAGCGATCGAAGTGCACCGCCCTGAGCGAGGGCAAGATTCCGCGTGAGGCGGGGTGGGGGAGATGGCGCACTTCAAGGTGAGCCTCCCAGCGGGTCGGAACAACGGCGGCCGTCCACGCGGCGGCGCCAGGTTTCGACCGCGAGCCATCGCCGGCGCCGGGCGTCGAGCGGCCCGAGCGGAGCGGCCGAAGGTGGCGGCGCGCTCCGCTTTAGAAACCGCGGCTCGGTGCCGCCCGGCGATTTCTATCGCTCGCAGACGGTGCGGCGAAATGGCTGGCCGGCGCGCTTTCGCGCCGGAGCCGACTGCGATGCGCTTTGCGGCGAATTTTGTCATGCTGGCTGGTCACGGGCTTCGACGCGCCCAGCTGGCGGCGCTGCCACGTCGTGGCGCTGCTTGACACGCTCCGGGGGATACCGTTTCAAGATTGCCGCGGCGCGACGACGGCGGCTTTCACGCGCGATGTGCCGGCGATACTGGGGCCTAGTGGCCGCTGCCGGCGGAAGAGGCGCGCTCTTGGAGCTCAACAACGACAGCACGCCAAATAAGGCGGGGGCTTTGCCAGCGATGACTGCGGCGCCCCGAGATCCGCCTGCGGGCGGCGGTGCCACGAGATCGCGCCGCCATACGAACGCGCCGATTCCGCGCGAATGAGGCATCGCGGCGCGAGAACAGACGGCCAGCCTCGCGGAGGGGAAAGATTCGAGCTGTGAAAACATCGGCGCTGATTTCGTGGTAATGGTTTACAGACGAACGGACCGTGGCATCAACAGCGCGAGGCCGGCGCCGACGCCTGCGTCCTGCGAGCTGTCTGAATCTGCGAAGAAGCCCTCGCGGCGCCATTGACGCTCTGGGCCCCGAACAGCAGCGCTTGACGCCGAGACCGGCGAGTGCAAGCCGTCGCGCGGCGCCAGGAGACTCGCTTCTAACCCATACAACTGAGACAGATGAGGTTTGCTTCAACGGCGCAGAACCGGTGCGGCACCATGTCGCTTGGCTTTGGGCCGCCGCCTCCGACCAGCCGAGAATCATTTCACAACTGGCATCCACCCGCCCACGCCCGCCGCATGACCGCTCTGCTCGTCAAAGGCTCGTGGAAGCAGCACGAGCCCATGCCGTCGCCCGACAGCGTCCACGTGGACGACGCGCAGGCGCAGGAGGCGCGCGCCTGGACCTACAAGCTGCGCCACGGAGAGAGCAGCCCCTCGCCCACGGACGCGCTCTCGCCCACGCAGAGCCCGCCCGCCGCGCAGCCGCTGGTGGTCGAGGCCAGCAGCAAAAAGCACCGCTTCTCGCTGCGGCGGCTCTTCAAGCACGAGCACCACCACCACCACCCGGACAAGAAGGCGGTCTTCGTGCCGCCCGTGCCGATCCCGACCGACTTCCTCACGCGCGAGCGCCACGGCGGCGTCACCGTCAGCGGCAAGCGCGTGCCCTTCACGCGCGACGCGCACAAGCGCAGGAAGAAGACGGTCAAGCCCATGCCGCGCATCAACGAGGACCGCGCGGTCGCGCCCGTGAGCTCCTCGCTCGAGGCCTACCGTCGCCGCGCCTACTACCCCGCCAAGAAGGAGAAGACCAAGAAGTGACGCGCCGCCTCACGAGACGACGTCGCTCGATGCCACGCGGAGCAGGGCTCGCTACCCACCAGTGCCAGCTCCGCACCGAGAGAGGGACGCGGCCGACGACGACGACGTGATTGCGCCGCACCCATCGTGGTCCCTCTCGCCTCCATCACTTTTTGCCTGCGAATTAGAAATGCGCTATTTATTGGCTCAGAATTGCCAACTCTAAATGCAATATCTCATGACTCCTCTACTCTCCTGTCCTTAGTCTTGCGCATGCCTCGAGCTCTGGCCAGGAAGCCCGCCGCGCGGCAACCGGCGCGCCGCCCCGCCGCCTTGAAGCAAGCTCGCCACGCGTAATCCGGGCGTCAACCGCTGCGTGTCTAGCGGCGTGTTCCGAAAAATCCTGTTGAAGAGGCAGCACTCGTCACCGCGGCGAAGACCTCGGCGCGGCCGGCGCGCCCCGCGGCAGGCAGCGGCACTGCCGGCAGCCTTGCGGGCGATCGGCGTCGCCGCCGCTCCGACGGCGAGGCGGCTCGCTGAGCACCAGCCGTTTCTGGCGGTTTCCGGTCCGTTATGCCACCATCCCCCGCTCGTCACATGCGCAACTGCAACGTTGGTATCCTCGCGCTTAACACGCCAAAGCACCGGCAGGCCGCCCGGCGCCTTGGCGGCGAGCGCTGTGGAGCTGGCGCTCTTGGTCCGGCAACGGCCATCGCTCGTCTGTGAACGACAACAGCAGATGACAGCAGAGCTTTCGCCGACGAGATCAACCGCAGTCGCGCGCTTCTCAAGCTGAGAAGCAGTCGGCGCAAGGATCACGCCGTTGCCCGCAGATGCGAGTGCGAGCTGTCACTCCATCTCCAGGCAGCCACGACGTCCGCACCGCGAGTGCCACGCAGTGAGTAGCACGGCGAGGATGAACGCGATTCCGCCGCAATTAGCCTAAAGCCGCGATCTTTAGCCACTCAACCGTCGCCAATATCTTCGCGCACTTGGAGCCATGCGCAGAGCCCGCGAGCAGGACGCGGTGGCCGCCGCGCTGGCCGACGTGCAGGCGCGGCAGCAGAGTCTCTCGCGCGGTGCCGTGTTGCCGCGCGCGGCCCCGCCCGCCGCCGAGCCGCCGACGCCGCGCACCGCCAGGGAGCCGCCGCCGCCGCGCGCGCCCGCGTTTCAGTGGCTGCAGCGCCGCGTCGTGCGCCGCAGCGAGCGCGCGGATAGCGCGCTGGAGGACTTGGGCCGCCTGGAGCTGCTGCCGTCGGCGTCGCTGGCCGCGGCGCGCGCGCTCGTCGCGCAGTTCGTGGCGCTGCCCGCGCGACGCGACTTCGTGTTCGTGCACCCGACGACCGGCGCCCGAGTGGCCGACGAGGCGGCCGTGCGGGCGGCGGACCTGCCCTTCCTCTGCATTGCGCTGCTGCCCGTGAAGGAGACGGCAGCCGTGTCGGGTGCAGCAGCAGCAGTGGAGAAGCAGCGTCGACCGAGACCCGGCACGGCGCAACCTTTGCCACTGCAGCAGCAACAGACGAAGCAGCGGCCGCAGACGGTGGAATCCCGGGCTAAACGACACGCTGCTACACCTGCCACAGATACAAACTCAAGCTCGGAAGGGGGGGTAGTGCCCAAGGCGAAGGAGAAACGATTCCCACTTGAGAAAGTGAGCAACACACACGAGCCTAGGCAGTCGCCTGAGAAAGACAGAGGGAAGCAAAGCAATGAAAAGAGAGTGGCAGAAAGCGTACCGCTGCGTGCTCCTCCCAAGCACGTCATGTCGAAGAAAATGGACACGGAAGCGAAGTTTACTCCCGACAGCAAGCGCGCTAGCAGTGCGGGCTTAACTGCTACGTCGAGGGTGACGAGCAACCTTACGAAAACAGATATGCGTGAAGCCTTCGAAAACCAAACGACTAAGCCACGACGTCGCAAGACCTCTGTACTTATACCAAAGGCTGCTAATACTTCTTCCACGAGAGAACCAGAGTCCCCCGTCAACACCAGTAGCACAGATTTGGGAACTGAAACGCTTCAATTTGAACAGATGAACGTAGGACCTGGTGCCATGGAGACTGCGCTGGCGTCGTCAACTAATCAAGAGGTGGTAACTGGCGACGGTACGCACGCTATATTTCCTGCCGCTCCTGCGATACCAGAAGAGCCTAGCTCTTCGGATATATCGATAAACCTACAGACACCTGGGCATTTGCGTCGATCACGGCGTTTTAAGGCACTTACAGCGGCAAAATTGTCTGAAAAGAGTTGGGCCGAGGATCCCGAGCAATGCGAAGTGATCACTGATGCTCAAATCGAGGAGTTCATACGGTCAATGTTGGACGCATTTCATACTGGTATGGAAGGGATTGATGGTCACGAGCTGGATAAATCTCTCCTTTACTATGGAGTTGACTATCGTCCGTTAGAACTGCACGGAATTTTATTGGCATGGGACACAGAGCTAGCTGTCCGATGTAATCATGTACGAGGTGGTGTTGACGGACAGTTGACACAGTACTTACTGAAGGTACTCCCAGTCGAAGGGGATGTCACTCTAGACGATGAGCGACTTCGCCAATTTGAGTATACGCTAAATGTCTTTGCTGCTATGAGGGGATGGTCGATATTTACGAAACTACGCGCAGGCTGCTTCGAAGAGAAGTACCCCTTGCAGCTTATCCCTCCATCTGATAGCAGGAGATTAGCGTTACTCCGGTTATCGGACAAAGATCGCCAACTGTTCGCTTTGGCAACTTCGGACAACTCTTCAGTACGATTTGAGAGCTGGCTGGCTGATGGAATGGAAATTACGTACGTGCTGCTTTTTGGGTTTCTTCAGTCAAGGCGAAACTCAGGACCAAAGGCTCTGGCCAAGCTGGATTCACTTAATTTGCGCCAAGCTCGCATTCAAGCTGCTATTCAAAAACTTTCTTCTTTTAGCTTTGAGGTGTGGAAACGATTAGAATTCCGCACCACGGATATTGAAGATCCTTCTATGCTCACGCGTTTGAATGAGTTGATAAAGCCTTTTCTCCGCGACAGTAAGTTGTATAGTGGGGAGCTTGAAGGGTCCGTATTCCTCCCTTCACTTATTGGATATCTGAACAGGAAGGCAGCCCAGCTCTCTCAAAGTTTATGCGGATTACTTCAATCGACTCATAGTACTCGTGAACCGATACAAAACACCGTGTTGCAGTGCTTAAGACTACTGCGTCAAAACCTGATGCAACTAGAACTACATTCAGCTAACTTACTCACATATGTGCAAACGATGGGCTTGAAGATCTTTGACGTGGATAAAATAAATGCAACCCGAACCAGTTCTGGGCTCGGAAGAATCTACGTGAATGGAAAGGAGTCAATGCTTACTCATCATCAGTGCAAGTTAATGACAAGGGACAGAGATTTAAAGTTAAAGGCTCGTTGGGATCAGCAGCAGGACCTAAGAAACGGAGAGGTGTCAAGGTAAGCACGTTTCACGCATATAAACACTCAAATGACGGTACTAATTTTGGAATTACTTGCAGATATTTCTTTATTGGCCCCAAAGAAGTAGCTCTCGAGTACGTAGTAATTCGATCGAAGCCCCTTCGCAATGGTTGTTGCCCCGTAAGTTGGGAGGAACGAGATGCATTAGGAAGAAAAGAAGCGCTGCAAGCATTTGCACTCCTTAGCGACCGATTGACATCGGATGCCCTCTCAAGCGCCGCCGTTGGAGTCGGCATCAACATTATTCACACAGATTTACTGCCACATGTCGGGTCACTTCAGTGCTTATTTGCAATTTTGGGAGAGTACCCTAAAGCAACCTCAATATCTTTCGGGTATTGCTACGATGCAGCTAGCCAAGCTACTCGTGTAGTCTTTCGAGTACACGCAGATAAATCTATTGGAAATTATAACAAGGAAGGGTGCTCGGACCTAATGAGTGCTCTCAGAGGAGTGGACAGATTTCTCATGTCAGCTGAAGAAGATGAGGGTGTTGCTTTCTGTGAAGCAGAGGGGTTGCGCTTTTTAAATTCGTGCCTCCATGGGCGAGAACGACCGTGGAACTTCATCAAATATGGAAAAACATTTATTAAATATATTAGCATGCTGGGTGGAACTGATTCAGAGCGCCTTCATGAGGGAATACTACAAGCACTAAAACGAACACTTGCGATATTTCCTTGCGCACCAAATCTTATCACCAAAGAGAATCTGAATGTAATCGCTAGTTTGATTGACGCTTCGTCAAATGCGTCAGATATTGCAGATGATGCTGTCAACGTTTTGCAGTCGATGAGCTCAAAGCGCAACAAGTTCAAAATGACCCAACCACCGCATGAAATTTTAGTTTTTCCCATGACAGAAACTCAGGTATGCCTGTTATTTGTGTATTCTACACTTCGTAAAATGTACTTAAATGTATTTGTGCGTGTGGACAGAAACGTTTTGCGAGTCAAGGTGGAATTGATATTCTAATGAAAACTGTCATGGAACTTGCAGAGGATTCTGCTCGCAGCCAAGCTCTTCAAATTGCGATCATTGAGATTCTGATGACTCGAGAGATAAGCGCTACGACGAGCGGATTGCTCGTTCATTGGCGCGAGGTTTTAGAGTTTTATGTGGAGAAGAAAGCTTGGATAAGACATCCAGTGACACCAGCATATTCTGCATTTCTACTTCGACAAATCCACACAAACTTTTTCAGTTCTTCCTCGTTTATGGAACCTGTGGTCGAGCCGTGCCCATGCAACTGTAAAAGATGTTCGCTGGACCTAATTGATTCATATAGTGGCATAATGCAAATATTTGTGAAATTGATGCTCACGGAAGCTGGTGTCGCGTGGGCTCAAGAGGAGATGTATGGACCACGAAACTGTGTACTGTTTCTAAAATGGAGTGCCCACCTTGATCAATGCATACCAGCTATGGCTAATTTACAAGAGGCTATTGTTCAAGGCCTCTGCGATTTCTTAGATCGCTTGACAAGTTCTCACCAGTATTTACGACTACTATCTGATATAGTTCCCCTACTTCTTGAGCTTTTACATCAACAAAATTGCTCATCTCTTCATGCAGGAGCCTTGCGCGTTCTCAGTCTTACATTTCGACTAGCCGTCGACAAGAAAGTCTGGACAATCAAGATGGGGACTTTTCTTGCAGCATATTATCAGGTTCTTGAAAGTTTTTGCGATGATCCTTCCCTGTCAAACATGAATTCTGTCATGAACAACACGCTCTTAAATTCAAATCAGCAGAAGCAAACTATCATTTGCTCCCACATATTGATTCTGTTGCATGAAGAGCACATTAATTTTATTGGTGGATCTGGCCAATTGTCCCCAGTCGCCCGCTCTCGCACGAAATCCTTGCTGCAGACGTTAGCTTCGTTTTGTTCGCTAACATGGAACTCTGTGCTCCACCCAGTTTGCCAAATTCCTGCTCTAATAAGCCTAGGTTGGATGTTGACAAGCCTTGAAGTTGCGAAGGACTTAATAGTACTGGAGATGGACGACGTCTTGCTAGCTCTTATGGATAATGAAAACGTGGTTGTGTCCATTCTTGCTACTCGTGCCCTTGTTGTATTGTTATTTCAAACACTTTTTTCACCACTACCACGAACAATAGAGCAGTACCGGCTGAAAAGACTTTGCAACTTGCTGACTACCGTGCTAGGATCGGGCTCGAGATTGATGCTTTCTCCGAAACGCACAAGTGACGTGGACAATTTGCAGTCGATTCAATTTGCTGCAAACCTCCACGATTCATTTTTAATTCTACTCAGGTACCGAACGTTTAACATTGACATGGAAAACTATGACAAGGAGAACGAGCTTGAGCAGGAGAATGCACCAGGTGCAGAATGGCCAGCCGTTCACGCTATTGTGGCGTCCTACGAGTGGAATGAGCCAAATCGAGCTGCCGCAGAAAAACTTGCTATCCATCTCAAGCTGCTTGCTGTTTTTTCAGCAATGACAAGTACTGTAATATCAATCGGAAGCAGTGACGAAATGCGCGAGATTATATTGTTACTAGTAGTGAGTCCGTTTCACAAAAACCAACCTGGTATTGTTTTCACCGTGTCACTAACGTGATTTTTGTTTGTTGTATTGTGCAGCGCTTTATCCGAGAGCGGATGCACAGCGCATCTCATCACACCATACTGTATTTGCTGCCACTAAGAAATATCGTGTGGGCAACACGCTCAGAAATCATCAAATGGGGAGTATCCGAGTTGACCGAGCCGTCGTTTCTCCGAAAACTGCTACTTCTTTCTAAGGACAGACTGTACCAGGTAAATACACAAATCAGAGATTTTAAAGGCTCATAAGCATGCAATCTGAAAACATTATTATGTGTAGGAATTGGCGTCAGGAATTTTGTGGGGTCTAGCAGAAACATACGAAAAGTCAAATACCTTCTTATTATCATTTGAAGTTGACGACGCTTTGGCAACTGGAAGCTACTTCGTTAAGAAAAATGGATTTGCTGTGCTGGTTGACAGTCTAGCATCAAAAGTGGCATCTAGCCGATTCATTGAAAGCGATTCAGGTGCCGTGGCCTCCATGATCGTTAATCCTGGCAGTAGTGCTTTTTTTCTCTCTAATTATGGCTACTCTTTCGTTTTGAAAATGGTTGAATCAATGATGCGATTGATCCGAGCCAGGCTTGATGTAGGCATGGTCCACCGGACACGAGATGATACAGATCTAATGTCCACCAGTGAGAGTTTTGGAACATCTTTATTTTATGTATATCCGATAGAGGATGCACACGAACGCGAGCTTTTTCAGTTGTGCCGTGCAGCTGTAAATGCACTTGAGTCAATGCAGCGAGCAAACCCTGAGTCGATCATGGATGAAGTAGCGCGAACAAAAACAACCATGCTTCCACTTCTTGACTATCCAAACAAGCAAATTGCACTACATTCAGTGTTGTGTATCTGTGTTCACTTGCAAACAAATCCTACAAAATGCGACAAATTGCTAGACCTGGAGGTACTCGATAAAGTGATTGCACTCTTTTTTGCAGATGAGTATCCACCGATCCAAGCCGCTGCCTTTTCGTGCATAAAGTTGGCTTTTGCGGACCAAAAGTGCCTGCCTAGGCTTCAATTGAAGTTATTCCCGTTCAGAGAAAAAATTGTGCGTTGCCTACGAAGTCCTCACTTTGACGTTAAAAAAAAGGTAGGCCTTACGCGAAACAAACAACATCGGATTCAATTTTGCTACTAACGCGGTTCTTGATGCAGGCAATCTTGTTTCTGGTAGAGGCTGTCTTTCGATTGGATGACCAAATTTTCCTTAATGGCGTTGCTATGGCGTTTACAGCCACAGACAACAGGGGTCTTCTAATGGAACTATTTGATTCTGTATCAAATGAAATCACACTTAATCCCAGTGCAGGTACTTTGCTTCAGTTACTCGTGCGTTTAATTCTCAAGCTGGATCTTGTGGTCCATACTGGCGGTGACCAATTAGTGCATGTAATTTGCCTTACATTGAAAGCCCACTGCGATGACACGTTTCTCCGTCCAATGGTAAGAGTATGCGTTCGACATAACTGTTGTTGTGGCTGTGACTAATAACGTTGTCATGTTTCTTCAGCTCTTTAACTTTTTACACCAGATCATTACACAAGGCGATCACGTTGAGTATTTAGAAAGAAAAAGCCGACTGGATGTAATCACTCAATTGCTGTCGCAGCAATTAACCCAGAACGAGTTGCGGAATGTGGCTAATATGCTCTTATCAGTAGTAACAAAGCGCGATAGCATTCGACATTACTTGAGCGGGTTCCCATCCAGATGCATCCCAAAGATTGTCGGTGTGATGGATTCCTTTTCTGAGTATATACAAAATGGTGACACGACTGAAAAACCTATGCCAGTGCGAGATCAAACCTTATCTGGATTACGTAACTCTCAGGAAGATGGTGGCGAAAACGTGGTCACACTTCCAGACGAGAACCAAGTCAATTATATGCTAAAGATGTCAGCCGCAAGGGTGGTGTACATTTCACACTTCACTGAAGATATTTATGAGAAGGTTGGTTCTCGAATGATGCTAAAGTTCAGGTAAAATACTAACTTGATCCTTGCAGTTCCTTCAATTGTTGCTGTTACTCATTAATACAGAATTTAGCACAGAAGAGAGGTATGGTTGCCTTTGTGAACATGGGTGCTTCAATTGTAGTCCGTGTGATATTATCGCCAAGGTACGCTCATGCACAGTATCAGTGCACGTTGGATAACGTCTTTTAACAAGTTCTGCTGATCTAAGGCTCACTGCGGACATTTTATCCTTCGGCTTATGGCTGCACAACGAATTTCTTGCCCCATCTTTGACCTCGACTATTTGCTTACTGCCAATGGAGAACCAGCTGACAGTATCCTGTACCTATGCGTCGAACTACTCAACGTTCTAGCTCTAAGTTACCAAAGCCGTCTTCAAATGATCAAGGGTTTAGTAAAAATGGAGTCGTTATGGTTGCCTCCATTGCTCACAACTGCAATATTTTCAGAATCCTCGGTAGATTGCGGAAGCTTGGGCAGTAGGGAACTATACTCTGTACATTCGATCCAGCTTTTGGGTCATCTGAGTGCTACAAAAGGTTACATTTTAGCGCTGTCGTTGATTGATCTACTTACTCTAATGCATAATGTTTTTGTGTGCGTGCAGACATAGCTTATAGGCTAATAACCGAAAGATCATTCATATCACGACTTTTCTCCTATCTCACACCTACGTACGTGGATAAACTATACATCTGTGGGTATTACAGATTGTCATAACCCTTCTTCATTTTTATTTTAAACTTATATAGAGACCCGTTCTATACGTTAAATGCAAAACTTCGGCGAGCCGCATCGTTTACATTGGCAAGACTCGCTGAATATCCGCGAATTGTTCGAGATACTTTATTCCAGGAAAAAATGGCTTTGCTTTGGCATGCGTCCATGAACAGCGAAGAGGAGAACAGTGGTAAAGAGTCCGATACAATAGTTTTGGCGAACATGATGATTCTTGCTCGAAACAGGGCATTACTAACGCCAGGGCTTCAAGGTAGGAGCGCAGATGAAGGCATCATATCTCAACTAGCTCACCTACTAGTTATTGGCCAATTTGCTTTAAAAGAAGTGGCACTTCTTGCGTCAGATGTACTAGCAAATTTATTATATGTACAAGTGGATGTGCGCAGTGAAAAGCAGCTTCGTGCTGTGTTGTGGCGCTACACACGCGCAATGAGCCCAAACAAACCTACCCAAGATCCTAACCACCCATCGTCTAAACGTCTAACGGCGTATCTGCATAACTGGATTGAGCCGATGCTACACAAACTACGGCAGTCAAGTTTTGGTACTTTTCACGAAGATCATACGCAGCTCTTAGGTGAGGAGCTGGCATTTACACTTCAAAATCTTGAGCAACCTTCCGTTGCTGCACTACTTTGTATGTTGGTATCGCTTCATCTACCTGTTTTACGTCAAGATGATTATGAGATGGGAAAAAATAACAACGAGCTCGAAGACGAAGATTTGGATACCATTCCGCCGTATAAATATGAAGAAACAAAACCCTGTAGAGCCCAATCTCTACAGTATGTTTTTGGAGCATCGGAACGATCTGTGCGTGAAGCAAACGACTCAAGTTTTAGTGGATCTGCCCACTTGTGGCTTTTTCTGCGGAAACTTTTGGATCTTGCGAATGACGAGTTGCAAGATGAAAATACGGTGGCACAAGAGGCTATTTCTGAGGTGAAAGACATCGTAGTTAATAGAGTCCCACTCATTTTCAAGTGTTGGAGTACTGTGAAAGATAACAAATTTTCTACTGTAGCTTTCGACAGACGAAAGCATTTTCTGGATTTTGTAATTGCGGTCGGAAAAATTGATGGGCGCCTATCAAGTATGGTTGATGGAAAAGACATGGTTGGGTTAGTAGTAAACTGCGTTCCAGATTTTGCCACAATACAAGGAAGAGACTATTTACTTGTGTGCAATGTATGCAAGCACAATCCAACAAATATCGACCTGGTGATGCAACGCTTTGGCTTCGATAACAGTCAGCTAGGCACGACACCAAGTGAGTTTTTCCGGCTTTTTTGGAGCCCTGTCCGCCTAAACCTGCTTCCAGTGAAGTTTTCAATTGGTGACAGGACAAAACTGGAGATATTAGACCCATCTTCAGAAGTGAATCTAACAACTATATTTGGGCTTGAACTTCTCCGAATCCTTGCAGCACGTTTCCCAAATATCGTGCTATGGTATGCCCAATGCCATGGCCATTCACAACTCTTAGAAATAATGCTATTGGCATCGAAGGTATCAGCACTTCAAATGCAGCACATTCTTGTCAGGACCTTTTTATCGAATCTACTAGACCTCATCAATCAGCTTGTGGATATCGCGCCAACTAGGTATCATCGTATTTTCTCGTCAGATCCGCGCTATTTGAGGTGTATAGTTGGTCTTATTTATGCACCGGCCCATGAAGTACAAACCACTGCTATCAAACTCCTGCAAAATTTAGCACAGCAACCAAGGATTTTTGGAATGCTTTCTCGGCTGGAAAATTTGGTTGAACCACTTGCAACTGTGAACACTGAGGTGGTTTCTTATGTAGGTGAAACAGTAGCCATTTACGAGCTATCACCTCCATTGTCGCAAAATAGCATGATATTGCTGGCACATCTTCTTTTCGTTCCTTTTTTCACGGATATAACCTTCACTGAGTTGGTCAAACTTGCGTTTGGCTTCAATCCGTGCGGTCACTCTACTCAAGACGTTTGGATCATTGCTATGAATGATGGCAACTTTAATGCTATCCCAGATTGGATGATCGTGGCAAATGACGTGATGGAGACAGCATTTACCCCAGCTATCAAACGAATGCAAAAACGATTTGATACATCAATCGGAGGACACCGAGAAAAATCATTTTACGGAATAGACAAAACAGCTTACTTTTATCATACCTCGGATATGACTCGAAAGCGTATTGGAATGCGACTAAGTAAATTGATTAAGACGTACAATGACGATAAGAATGTATATCGTGGCTCTATGCGAGCACGCAATGGATTAGTCATGCGACTATGCAGACTTCTCGTAGAAGATCGTGCTGAGATTATTCGTCGTGTAGCGTATACAAAGCGGATTTCTGAGCGTGTTTTGCTTGAGCAAATGCGAAGTCGAACGCTATCTGACTTACTGTTGTTACTACAGGAGGCCCCTATTTTTGAGGGTATTCAGAGAGACATTCTTGCCTGCTTGGCATTCCGCCTAGGCGAACCTACTGAATTTATAATTGATGAGCCTGGATCAATACAGAAGCTGCCACTGGTTCTGATTTTCAACGAATTCGTGGAGTTTGAAATGCACATACCACACACTCAAGATTCTTTCAGAGGTACTGTATCGAGAGGAGGATTGCTTGGATTTCCGCCTTGGCTGGAAGGTAAAAAGGGTATGGAATATTCATTTATTGTTCACAAATGTGGATTGCTTGCAACCGTAATATCAATGGAAGCACTGGAGGCAGAATTACCCGAGTCAGCCTTAGGTTTAGTATACCAGCGGCTCAGGTTGGCTTATGCAGCTGGCGACATCCAGGCAATTTCCTATTTGACTGGCTTAGGTTCAGTACCAGCGCTCAAACCAGAGCGTCGTCTACAAATGTCAGCTTCTTCCTTGATTGTCCAACTTACTACTGCCGAGGTTTTTGTAAACAGTCTGCTTAACGATGAGTGGGCTGTAGGTGTTATCGCTGACGTAGCGCTTGGTGTCTTATCTGCTCCGATCGTGTTAGACGCGCTAACAATACTTGCTGCGATGACAGCAAATGAGGTCTATACTGAACGCTTTTGTGTAAAACTGTCAGCTACAAGACATTGGATGAAAGAAAAAGAAAGGGTAACCATCGACAGCCCTCTTGGACCTTTAGCTCGATTCGTGAATCAATTTAAACTCCGGTTGTGGGAAGACCATCCAGCAATTCTGGAACAGCTTTTTTTGCTTCAATTTCATGCATCTAGCCACCTTCACACATTTTGGGGAAATCTTGAAAGTATTTGGACTTTAGGTTATTTGCGCAGTTGTTTAGCAATGCTCCGCTCGAATATTGGCACGACAGCTGATGCAATTGGATATCATTTGAGTAGCGCGATTCCACATCGCTTAGATTATATCCTGTTTTCTGGACATAAGTTGCAACTGCATCTTGAAATAGCTAAAGTTATTATACGCACTGAAAGCGGCAATGCTGTAGGCAAACTAAAACTTTTCAATGCACTGTGCACAGATGAATTACTGCGCGAGGAAATGTGGATAGCTGTACTAAACGCTCCATGCAATGTTGGTCCCATTCTGAAATTCTTGGCACCAGCAATCACGGACGCGATGGACTCTCAAAATCTTGGTGATCTTGAAACTTATTGTACATTTATCTACCTCTTATGTTCAAGTAATACATGTGTTGATGCACAGCTCGACGCTGAGTTGCGCTGCGCCATTCAGAATAATTTTGGAATTTTTTCGATACTTATCCAGGGGCTGCATAAACTTCCAGCGGGGCATACAGTAAGTTATCTTGTCACTACCTCATCGATAGGTGTTCAAAACTCATTTTAATTTCTTCTTTGTTCTTGTCAAACGTGTAGATCCACATTGTTTTGCAGTGCATTGGAAGCATTTGTATTCAAGCACCTTCAAATTGTTATTTTGCAGCTAGCTCTGTCGATTTCACCTCCTTTGTTGCGAAGACATTTGAGAAACTAGCGATGTCTCTGGCTGATCACTCAGTACTGATCCCGCTAGAAATTGAAGCAACATTTGCTTGCATTACTGCTGTTACATCCTTACCAAACCAAACGAAGTACTTCCCAACAGAAACGACACCACTACAAGCTAGCTTTCTATTTAAAACAGCACTGCAAGTTCTTAGACAGCTTACGTCTGCATCAAAGCCACTTGCCCGTCAGGCAATAGCGGCTGCGCGATCTGTGGTGGCAGCGATGGTTTCTGCTGCAACCGGCAATGCCAACAGCTTTATCGATGAATTTTCTGAGCCGAATATTCAAATTCTGTGTAATGGATACGAACGGGTTTCGCTTTTATTTTCTGAAGCCAACGACAATTTGCAGCTGTTATGGCTACTCACTGAATATGCGGTACTCTTAAATTGTTTGCTCTCTTTGCCAAGCATTCGTGACGTCTTGTGGGTTTCATACTTGAGTAGAGACGAGTCTTACAAACCCTTTTTCACTTGGGCTTGTCACTGGATGGTTTTGAATATTCATAAATGGCCACACATTTGTGCACTAGAGCAAGACCGTGGTGCTAAACTAAAGCTACTGATGACCGCAGCAGATAAGATGCAAGCTGAAACTTTGTCAGTGGTAGTACACCTATGCAAGCATGAATCAATTGCCGAAGTAATCAGCCTGCAGCCGAGGTTTGGGGATGTAGTAATTCGCATATTTACTGCGCTACATAGTTACAGCCATGAACTGGACGTCAAACTAGTAAGACTGCGACTGAAAGTTGTTTGTTTCATTGCAGAGCAATTAGGAACACGAATACACATAAATCAGTGGAAGTCCGATTCGCGACGCTGGAACGTCCTAAATTCTTTCTGCCGTCATGGAAATGTCTCAACACTCGTAACATTGTGCGAACGCGTTACTGGTGACAGCGTGATCGAGTGTTATGCGGTGCGTCTCTTGTGGCTATTAGCAAGACTAACAGTTAGCATCAACGCAAGCTTTAATGACAACGAGATATCCAGCCAGGAATGGAGGGAACTAGTACCTTTTATTAAGCTGGTGTTGAATTCAACGTCATCTTTAGCGCGAACCAAATCCTATGTAGTGGGATTGCTTGCTGAACTGGCATTAGCTCAAAGGCTAACTATGAACGAGCACATGGATCTTGTCTGGGAAACCCTAAAACTAATCCATGGAAGCATTTTGAAATTTCCAGTGAACACGATAAGAACGCTAGCTTCTAGTATAACAAGTGAATATCTATCTTCGCGACACTGGATAGTTGACGATGATTCCCCAATGCATGAATCAGATTGTGCGCTATGGTTTGCTCTTTCCTATGAAAGTCAGCGCTATGTTTTACATGTGACCATTTTACGGGAGGGCTCCCTGAGGCTGCTCAATGCAGATTTTTTTCCTCCTCTAATGTGTCAGACACTTTTGTGCGATGCTATAACGATTTTGTCCGTGAATGCAGAATCTGAGTTATGGACTCAAGCTCAAATGTATGCGCTTCGCCTAATACGATGGTTAATGGCATTCCCAGAAAAAGAAGCTGAAGAACGATCCCAGATCGACGCATGCCTGGCTGCATTGCAATCGTACCGGCTAGTTGGTCAACGTGAACAGTTTCTAACCCATTGCACTAATCTCTTTTCTAAACTCTGGATGCGTCAATTCCGATGCACAGTTGTAGAAGCAATGACTGCATACGTACACCAAAATATTGGCGCAAGCCTCGAAGTTGCTACTTTGCGTGAACAGGGCAAAGTAGACTTGATGGCGATTCTACTGGAAATCTTGCACACAGAAACTGAAGAAATACATGTTGAAGAATCAAATATTGTTGGGAAGTGTCTGCAGCTTTTTAACGCGATTATCGAGTTTTCGCTCATTAACGCTGTATATGCTGCCCAACCGGGTTCGATGCGTATACTCTCGGACCTTCGAGAGAAGGCAATTCAACAAGACTTGCTAATCACCTCAGACCTTCCACGAACTCTCTTTCTAATTGTCCGAATGTTATCCGGTACCACCATTAATTCTCATCAATACCTCGTTAACGAAGTTTGGGAAGTAGCCCGAGCCATTTTACTTCATCCTTTCCTGGATATACGTTTGGATTCGGCCAAATATGTTCTCGAAGTTATGGGTCACTCCCGAATGATGAGAGCGGAACTGCATTCCATAATAACGCGAGAATGGGAACGATGCGGAAAAAATGTTGTGGTGCGTTTGACAAACCTATTGTTCAGTAAACCACCCGTAAACAGCCCTGCTGAGAGCATTGATCAATCTATCGTGATTCTACTGGTGGACGCTATAACGCAAATGTGCTTTTCAGAGACGTTGGGCGAATGCATACAAAATGATATGCAAATTGTATCAATTATATTGAGGGATTATTCGTATCCATGGAGTGTGTATCAAGCGCAACTAATAAATACTCTTCTTGCTCACAACAAGCTGACACAGAAACACTCACACCTGTCAGTTCAACTTTTCAGCCCAAGCGATGGCATCCCAACACTACATCGACAGATACTTTTGCTGAATGTGTTGCCATCCTTAACTCTAGTGCATTGTTCTTTGCACATAGAGAGTCGCGACGAATTTTGGAATGACATTCTGCATTGCATTGTGCGTGAGCTTGGTACTAATACCGAAGGAAAGCAATATCACACAAACTTGCTGACTGCTACTAAAGCACTCGTTGTGGTCTTAGATTTTTGCGATCTTCGCAGTATCCCGAGTAAAATAATCTTTGAATTACGTGAGGTGCTAGCACAGCAAGTACATGTAGTGCGGGCATCAAATCCGTACCAGAAACCCCAGAGTTACACCCCAGTGTTGTTGGCAGATGAATGCATCTTACTAGAGGGTGCGACACAAAAGAAGCAGCTTGAACTCCTCGAATTACTATCTTTTTCTTGTCTATCAAAGCTTTTTGCGGTAAGTGCCACAGATGAATTGTTGGTCGAGCGGTATGGCACGTCGTGCCTTGAACAATGGATACGTTGTAGTAGCTGTCGTGACAGCAACGCAGAAGATGATGCAATTCTAACATTTTTTAATCCGCTGATCAGCTATTGTCTGGAATACGCACGTCAAAGTGAGCCATTTAAAGTCGCCGCTGACTCTCGTTCTTATTGGCGTATATTAACCAGACTCTTTGCCAGCTATCAATGTGTATCGTTTCACTACTGGATAGTAAAATTGCTATTGCAGCTGTTTCAAGGATCGCAGCGTTCTGCGTTTGAACACTTCACAGCTAATAACTTCAAAATGGACTTCATCGAAATATTGTGGTGGAAAGTATCAGCGCTTAAAAACGAGATAAACTTCCGAGCTGGAGACCTCAGAACACTGTGGTATTCACTTACGAATGAGTTATGTTGCAATAGGAAAAATGCATTAGCTATAATGGAGAGGGGATTCCTTGAAAAGTTTATTCTGTGGGAGGATGACCTATCGACGAAGACAGTTCTTCAATCTGTGCGAAGTGCAAAGTTGCTCCGTCTACTCTCTTCTGTATTTCAAGGCACAAGTCCTCAGGACCACATGCATTTCTTCAGAAATAATCCTCTGATCATGGAAATGCTGGCGGAACGTTGCATTAATACCATCATTTCCATTTCCCGCATGAATGAGGTGAAAAGAGACGCCACATTAGTTTTATTTACTCTCACAGAGCACGAGCCGGCACTTGCAAGCATCAGAAAAATGTGTTGTCTTAATCCATTTGAAGGCTTAAGAGCTGATGTAATCAGCAGTGTCCAGCTTCGTGAAGTATCGGAAATGCTTTTGCAATGTGAAGGCGACCTAGGGAGTCTTGTACTTGTATTGAGGCTTGTCCTGAAAATATGTGAGTCAAGCTATAGTGTTGCAGCTCTCATTCACTCTCGAAATGACTCTGAATGCTGGCCAATAACTAGTGTACTGGTTGACATATTGGAACAATGCATTAGGGGTGCCACCAGACCAACTCAATTAGAAAACTGCGTTTTACGACCGATACTAATAACAACCCGCATCCCCGCGAATTTCCTTCCGTTTCACTTGTTGGACATGCTTCACACAGAAGCAACAGTGTTAAGTTTACAACTAGTTCATCTGTGTGTGGCAGATGAGCTGGTCGCAAACTCTTTGGAATCAGACACAGACTTATTAGGACTTCTTTTAGCATGCCTAGCTACATCTAACTTGGAGGTTTCAAGCACTGCGGCCGTTGTGATAAGCAGTTTAATTCGTCGTGCACCTGGCACTAGTGACACGTTTTCCGATATAAGCCAATACGTCTGCGAACAAGGCGTATACAGATATTTCGAGTTTTTCTCTGATATCAACACACAGACAATGCAGTTCATCTCGTCACCAAGTGAATTCCCGGCTTGTTTCACTCTGCTACTGCGTTGGCTACGATATTATTCATTAAATTTAAGTCTTTTGAACCGATCTGCCTCAAAACCAAATGTACACAGTACGCTCGGAACTGCCACCGAAAGTGTATTATATGGTTATCATGAAATCCTAACTTCGAGCATACTTGAGTTAATGCTGTACATCGTGTCAAATTATTATTTTAAAATCTATAGGAGTAGTTGTGGTGAGGCAGATAAAAGTGAGCACACGCTGCTGTTGCAATCACTGCTAGCTCTATGCCAGCGTCGGTCTAGAACGGTCGAAAGTCCCGATTTTGAAATCAATAGTGAAGACGACACATGCATTGTATCAAGTAGCCGAGTTCGCAGTCGAGCACTTGCACTAGTACAGTTGTTCTGCTCTTTAGATTTGCCGTTTGTGTCGTCTAGGGAAGTATTTACAAATTCCCAACAGATGACGATTCTAATGACGATCATAGAACAATCACGTTCCACTGTGGAACAGCGCGCCGCTGCCCAGTTGATGCAGGAACTTTCGCTGAATGACGAGATTAAGCAATTGATAATTGGTACTTCGTCGCTACTTTTACGCTTAGGAGCTTGGTTGGAAATGGAAGCTTTGCAGCTTTTAGCAGCAGCAATAGTCCAGCGACTTGCCACCCCTTCTAGCAAAACCACCTCATCAACCAACGTCAGTGTCTTTGGCTTCATGCCGAGCGTCCATCTGCAGCTTGCTCAATATTTATTTGTCGGGCTATACCCGCTGACAAATCACGTGTCTAAGACAAAACGCGCGGTAGTAAGCAGGTGCAGCCAAATACACGTCACGGTTCTTTTAGAAAAAGACAGCCATCGTCAATCTGGATCGAATTTTGTAAGCACTTCTGTATCTGTTCGAATGAAGTTCAAGATTATAAGCTCTAGTGGATTTTGTCTGCGACAATTCGAGTACGACACAACATTTCGAAACGTGGTCGATTCGTGGCATCACGATTTTCTACTTGAGGAGGCCGCAAACATCGTACTCTGTACGATGTACGTACAGAGTACAGCAGGTAGCGGAAACCTCACCACTAGTAAAGTCAAATTCACTGTAGGAGATGGATCGTTCGTATACAGAAGTAATTCTGTCACACTAGAAATCACTGAAAAAGTAATAAAACCAAATAGCGCAAGCGCAGGTGTGGTTTCACGACTATTGCGGCAAGAGAGTAATCAACTCAGTCTCAAACTCTTTAAGGAATTAATGGGAATTGTTGTGGAGTTTTGCAAGGACTACAACATCTTTTGCGATTCAATTATTGATCTGCCTTCACAAATATTGCTGGTGCTGGCTACAACAGTGAAATTTTCAACTGTAGGAAAAATGGATGTTGCGTGCTTCGAAGCGTTGGCCACATGGTTTCCAAAGAACCCCTCAAGCAGTACTTTTAAGTCTAGCGTCCTGCCAGTTCTTGATCTTGTTGGGCGCTTACGCCAGTTAGCATGTGTCAACAATCCCAATGGACAAATAGTTCTGGTCACAAAACCGGACAACTACTCCCCCAGTACAGCATCTAACTTTTTAGATAAACTCATTGAGCTACTTGCGTCTGTGGAAATTGGGGACATTTCAACAACTTGTTTGAGTAAGCTCTTTATAGAGAACGCAGACGTGCTGCTATATCTATGCGCTCAGTTTAATCCAAGCCAAAGTACTCACACTACTTTCCTTTCGCTAGTAGCGTTAGCATTGCGAAATAATGCAGAATCTTGTATGGTATTCAGTACGCAATGCGGCCAGCGAGTACTTCGAATCGTATTTGACGCTGGCATTGATCAATTGGCCGAGCAATCTGAACAAGCGCTCGGTAAATTGTTATGTTATGCAGCATTGGTTGTTGTCAGGTTAGCACGTTGCCCACTTTTCAGACGTAATTTCCTCCTTGGCATGAATGATGTACGGCTTTTCTCGCGTGTGGCATATGAGCTCTTTGCAAGGCGTCCATGGGTTGAATATTTTCCGGTTGATGCGGCAGAAAGCTTGATACTTGGCTGTGGATTCTTATGCAACGGGCTACCGAAAGCAGTATTAGTTGACTCAAATACACGGGAGGGCGAATACTTTGCGTCACTTTTTACTACATCAAGCATATTCGATGATGGTCTGTCAATTGTGGAAACACTTTTAATATTTCTGGGGCGGCCTTACTATAGCGGCTTCCATCATGAAACAACTATGAATCAAATCGGTGTTAGTAGTTCCGATCGCTTGGCAGCAAGTGTTTTGGCATCTCTCGTTGAAAAGCTTACTCCTCGAATTAAGTTTGAGCAAACATTGCTGCAGATACTCGAAGTGCGGCAACAAATTAATCGACCGAAAACGGGAGATATGGTACTATCGGATCCAGCCAAGATGCTCTACAAAACCCTTGAACAACAGTGCGTCTTAGGAATGAGAAATTGCATCAGACTAACTCGCTATGATTTCCAGAGCGACCTTAATATTCTTCGCCTCACTTACTACTCCGGTATCAGAGCAGGCGTTAGGACTGGTATTATTCCAGCTCAATGCAGTGGTGCCCTTCAGCGTTTTGACCAGGATCATCTTTTACCAACAGATAATTTACAATGGCACCTTAATCCCAAAACGTTTAATCGCAATTCCCATCTCTGGCAGAGCAGTGAAGAAAACAACGGGAATGTATCATCAAGTAAATCTCTTTTAGCAGAAGACCCAGAACTCGACTTAGAGCTGCGCCAGTTATCATTGTTTGCTAATGAGCACGCTGAGTTGCTGTCAGTTCTGACAGTAAACCGAAAGAAAGCTATGACGACGGCGATCCGAGTCGCTACTCGAAACGCTAGAGTTCTAGCCGCCTTCCATGCAATGGCAAGCATTGCTCTTGATTTTTACGTCGACACCGTTAGGATGTTACAGATGAAGCAAAAAACTAAGCGCAATCATAACGCGAATGAGAACTTGGTTAGCTTTCAAATGCATGGCAAGGGTGGTGATTCCGAGCATACTAAATTCCAGGAATGGCTATTGTTATTGGAGGAACTGGCAGGCCTACTTTGTGCAGGGCTTCATGAGCTAGATGCAAACTACTATCTCGAGATTGCACATCAATTTCGTTCCCTCATCCTGGATTTACCGATTTTTCTACGTAAAATGGAGCGTAATGGCATTCATTCACGACAACAAATTATAATGCTTTTTCTTGACAACCTCCACCGACTACTAAAGCGTGCTACAAATCGTAACGAATTGAAAGTTGTCGCCGCAAATGGATCAGGGATTGTTGACCAAACAAAACTGATCCGGGAACGCCTCCGTGGATTGGATGTTGATATCTCGAAGTCGCTCGGAGAACTTTTAGAGTCGCCGCAAGGCTTAGAAAACCTTTCTAGATCCCTTGTAGCGATGCAGTACATGTGGCGAAGAATTATGGGATCCAACTCACTTGAAAAAGCCATGGCTAGCTCCAAGGAATCCGCAAGTCTTTTAAGAAAACTCGCTCAAAAGATAATGATGCTTCTAGAGAGATTAAAACATCCTCTGGTAGCAATACGCAACGGTTTTAGGACAAACACGAAAAAGTATCAAGCAGAAGAATTCGATATGCCAATAGATGTAAAGTCACCACGGGTCTTGAATTCGATTAGTACGAATCAATCTCAAAATGGCATTGACAGCGACGGAATAAGTTCAGGTGGAAAGAACGTTGACAAACTAACATCCTCTTTTCCGTTTACATCGCTTGAGTTGCTTCTCGACCATTTTGGTTGGGATTCAATTCGTTCAAAACGAGTTAAACAACTCTTACAGTCATCAAAACCAAATAATCCTGTGGTCGCAGAGATAGCATCTGCATTTGGTGTACAAAAAGAAATCGTAGAAAAAATGACGGTGCTTGATCTGGCAGAGTGCTTTCACGAGCTTGAGTCCAGAAAGAAACCCTCTGAGATTTACCATAAGCTTCAACGTGTTGTTCTAGAAATGGATGTGCCCTTCACGCATATTCCTTTCGTGACGTGTGATAAGTTTGAGATGAGTTTATGGCGATTAATGGTACGTCCTATCCAGCGCGTGCGACAGTTTCATCTTTATCAGCAAATGCAGCTGTTCGTCCAAAGTGATACAGTTAAACGCCAAGTCTTACTCAATAAATATCGCCAAATTTCACCGGAGCGACCAAATTCTGATGTTCCTCGAGATACATTCACTAACAAGAGTGACCATGCTAATCTGTCACCAAATGAAGTACGTTCTGCTTGTAAAAGGTTGGGTTTCGTTTTTAAAAAGGAACGTCAAGTGGCTGGCGAATCCATTGAGGAAGGAGCACCCCCACCTGCTGGACCCTGGAATTCAATGCCATTACCAATTATGGTGATCTCACAGTCAACACTTCAAGTGTGCGACGGTATATTCAATCGGGACCCGTTCTCGGATGATGCCGCTATGACGCTTCTTCGCAGAAAGCTCAAAACTAAAAAAATTAAGCAAAGCACGAACTTGCGTTGGTTTCGTGATCTGCTTGCCCAATCAGGTCGATCACTGCAGTATCGTTACGATAGGCAAACTAGCACAGTAAACGGAATAGTTCGAGGGGTTATCTTACTTGGATCGCGCCTGATTTTGATGATCGCATTCTGGCGTCATGAAGAGTTACATGCCGATTTGCAAGATCCTGTAATGATTCGCGCATTTGACAATTCACATGAGCGTGATGAATATTTTTATTTGTATCATGCGAAGAAAGGTCTCGGGGAACTAGTCCGAGTGTGGATGCCAACAAGTGGTAGACTGGGTCTTCATCTTTGGCAGGAACGGCACTATGCTCTTGGTGGAACTCTATTAAGCTTCATAATTGCATTATGGATACCGACCTTGTGTTTTTCTGAGATTAAAGCTAATGTTGCTGCCTTGTCTAGACGTAACATTATCATGACGCGCATTGTGTACAGCTACGGCGTAGCAATATTTGTGCTTTCTGTCGTCTCGATTATTCTGATCGCGCGCAGTACGTATTCACGAGGTTTCCATTTTTTTAACAGCGTTATCTATATTACTTAGTTCTGACTGTCGTATTCACTTGTTGCAGATCGCTTCGTACTACTAGAGCAGACACGATTGCGCATTAGGCCGGTTTCTCGTTACTATCAAAACGTGTTGGCTGTGGTTGCCATTCTAGTCGAACTTGTTCAACTAAACTCGCTGGCTTTTGATTCAGCTGTCAAGTGGGATGAAACAGATGAATTACCAGGTGCTATGCAGTGGCTTGGAAACCAAGGCATTACCAAGTTCGGCGTGTCTTCGGTCTCTGATCTGCAAGCATTTGGCATCGTACTGTTGCTTCTTTCGTGGTTCTTGCTGCTGAAATGCGCCAACAAATTTCAAGATACAAGCGTATTGTTACATCGCGTTCTGACGAAAGATCTACCAGCACTCGTGCACGGATTCCTGTACATGAGCACAATTTCTGTTTTTTTCTCGTATTTGGCTTGCGTCGACTGCTCTGGTGAGCATGGCTCTAATTTTACCAAGTGTAAATCCGATCCCGAGTCTCCACCCTTTTTGATTGCCCATCAAAGTATCGAGTGCTGGACTTCAGGTCACCAGCGATATGCACTCCTCGGGTTATGGGGGATTACCTTCTTCTTGCCTATTGGTTTGCTAGCACACGGCATGAGTCAAGTCTTGTTCCAGCGGGAGACGTTGGACATTAAGTATGCCCCAGTACTGCTTCTTGTAGCACAATTGGTAAAGGCTGTTGCTGCCACGGCAAAAGCGTTCTTTCCGGGCGACCCGCTAGTCCTGGCATCCCTAGGCGTTATCGGTAACGCCGTGTTGCTAGTGATCACGTTGGTAATGCATAGCTGCTCACTCTGGTACATCAAGTACGTTAAGAGCAGCATATATGCAGCGTCATGTTGGGCGTCACTAGGTGCTATCCATCGACTGCACTACGCTGGTCAAAGCAGCACTCGGTCGCTGAATATGATCTACTTCGGCTGGCTTACCATTGGACTGACAACAGCAGGAGCCATTTTGGTAAGAGTATGGCGGCATTCTCAAACGAAGCAACAAGAGTCAGAGCAACGACTAGCAGCTCAGCAATGGTTGCTCAGCACCGCCAATTCAGCTGATAGTATGCTGGGTGCCTTAGAACACAAATTCTTAAAAGCGGCCGAGAAACGTTCACGTGATGATTGGGCTCGAGCTACCTTCGTCGCGAATGCAAATAAGCTCAACGTATCAGCTCCGCCACCAGCACTAAAAGATTTCATGAAAAAAGCACGGGAACTTCCTGGCAGTGCGCATGAAGAGGCTGATGGTGCTCTGTTCATGAAGAATGCACGGGTAATGGCGAAGAAGATACGTCACCAGGATCTCCGAAGGCGCCGGTGGTGATTATTCGTAAATGGTTCTGTAAGGCTTTACCAACCACAAACTAGGATCGCAAAGCTGCCGACTCGCTCTCGTATCGTGAGCGGTGAACCAAATTTGTAGTTATACATGGCCGCTTCTGGCTGAGGCAGACAATTGTACATGGCGAACATGCATTAGAGAATGAATCCTATCGACTACGTTTTATATACTTAAGCAGCTCTGCAACTGAAACGAGGTATTGTGCGCACTCCTCACGGGGCTTTGCTTGTGTGTAGCTCGGGGAACCGGCGCCGCAACCACTGACAGAGGTACGCAAACACCTCATCCCGTTCCGGGTCTTCGAAGACGCTGTGGAAGACGCCGTCGAACACTTTGAACTCTTTGTCCGCGTTAGCAAGTTTGTTGTAGAACTTCCTCGTGACACCCTGGTCAGCGATGTGGTCTTCTGAGCCAACAATGAAGAGCACGCTTAGAGCGCAAAAGCCGCTGCCAGCCTGCTGGATGCTCTTGTCTTTCGTGAGACGGTGCATGGCACTCAGCGTTTGCTGCATGGTCCTCGCGGTGATGTCGCTCTTGGTAGCCAGGGCGTCCGCCTTGAAGTCCTCGAGAGTACCGGGGTCGCGCCAAAGGAGCTCGTAGTCGACCCCCGGCACTAGACGCACTCGAGGCAGCAGCAAGGCAAGCGGCTGGATGAACGCTGCCTGCACCTTCCAGAGCGTGGTCATCTCCATCCCCACCGTCGGCCCCGCCCAGAACGCGGCGTGGAACTTGTGTCTGCCGGAGAGCACCACGTGCAGCCCCACGAGCGACCCGAACGACGTGCCGGAGATGATCAGGGGCGGCGTCAGGTGCCCGGTCTGGGGGAAGATGGTGTTCTTGGCGAACGAGACGTAGGCGTCCGTGTCCTCGACGAGCTGTCGGAAGCTGCGGACATGGCCGCGCGTCTTGTGACCGTCACAGTCGCTGGCCCCGTGGTTGATCAGGTCGTAGGTGATCACGCCGAAGCCTTCCTCGCACAGCCGCTCGTACAGCGAAATGTACCGGCGACAGTGATCGCCCGCGCCATGCAAGTACAGCACGACGCCGCGCAGCGTGCGCTTGGACGGCGGGTACAGGCTGAAGTAGAAGAGCGTCTGGCCGCGGAGGTTCTGGAAGCGGCCCTCGAAGTGGCGCAGGCCCGGCGGCACGTGCACGCCGAAGGAGCTGCTGCTGACCGAACCGGACGAGGACGAGGACGGCGACGCCCAGGTTGCGGCCGACATGGCAGCTCGCTGCTAGCAGCTCGGATCGCGAGTGGCAGGCGGCGGGTGTGGCGCCTCGGTGAATGGTAGCCGGGTGCCACGCTGGACTTCCTCGGTTCAAGTCGTCCGCCGTGTTCTACGCGTCTCTAGCGGAGACTCAAGGAATGGCGCGGAGCTGAACGCCTCGAGCAGCATTCAGACAGGCAAATCGCGATCTCTGTGGTCAGAAGCTGCCCACAATCGCACAGGAGGCTCGCTCTCTGCGCGTTGTCGAGTCGCCGGATTAGTCAGGGCGGACGTCGGCGGCGCGGGCTTTCGCGCCGTCCGATCGGCGTGGCGTGGCCGGCTTTCGATGTCGCCGCGCACGCTACGTTGGACTTGTGGCGTCAAGAGCGCGGCCGGAGGCCGCAGCTTTCGCGCTGCTCGACGGGCACGGTCTCCGCTGGAAGATCGGGTGACCACTTCAACCTTATGCGTGTTCACGCACGGCTGTCGTTACTCAGCGCAGAGTTGTCAATGTCGCTGCTGCCTCAACCAGCTGGAGGCACTCACCGCAGGGCCAAAGGTATGGTAACTCGGTGCGCCGCAGCACCAGGTGATCGCGCGCTCGGCAGGGCCTCCAAGCACCTGCAGCACCTGCAGCACTTGCAGCGAGCTCGCCCCGACACCTCGCGTGAGCAAGCCGCGAGCCCGGGCCGGCGCCTTATCACCCGAAGCTTCCAGGCCGCTCTTTTTGACCGCAATGCGACGACGCCGATCCCACGGCTTTCTGTTGATGAGACCGTGCTCCCAACACCTCCGGGGTCGGAGCTTCAGGGCGCGGCTCGGCCCGTTTGCCGCGGCGCATGTCCCCGGTGCGCCTGACCGCCATCACTTTGAAATCGTGCCCCGGACCACTTTAAAATCGTGCCCCGGACCACAACGACGAGCACCATGAGCGCCACGGTCGACTCGATGTCCCCGAGCTACAGCGCGTACGCGAGGCTGGTGTCGCCCGCGCTGCAGCACTTCGAAGGCCGCTTCGCCAACTCGCGCAACCAACTGCTCTTCTACGTGGCGCTGTTTCCGCCGGAGCACCTGCGCGGCGTCGTGTTGTTCCTGCACGGCTCGGGCGACCACAGCCGTCGCTACGCCTTCCTGTATGAACGGCTGTGCGAGGCGGGATTCGGCGTCATCGCTTACGACATGGTCAACCACGGCGCGAGCCACTGCGACTCGCCCAAGACGCGCGGCCACGTGCGCAGCTTCCGGCACCTGGTGGAAGACACGAACGCTTTCATCACCTTTGCCAAAAAGTCGATCTTGCCCCAGGTCAAAGCTCGGTCGTTCAGCTCTTTGACCGGGTCCTACAGCTCGACAAGCAGCGAGTCCTCGACACCACCTTTGATCATTTCCGGTGTGTCGTTCGGCGCACTGCTGGGCATGCACACCGTGTTGTCGGGGCTTCACAAGTTCCAAGCTGCCTTTTGGGGCGGCGCCACCGTCGGAATGGAAATGTCGACGGCGTGGAAGCTGCAGGCGACAGTGATCCAGGCGCTCTCATTACTAGTGCCGAAGGTCCGCATCGTAGCGCCGCTGGACTACGAAAAACTGTGGCGTGACCCTGGGTGCTTGGAGGACTTCAAGGCTGACGCGCTGGCAACGACCGAGGACATCACGGCGAGGACGATGGAGCAGACGATGAGCGCCATGAACAAGATAATGCGTGACAAGCGGATCGAGCAACCGGGTAGCAACTTTTGCGGAGTGCGTATGCTCTTCCTCACGGGCTCCGAGGACCACATCGCCGACCAGGGCGTCACTAGGCAGTTCTTCAGCCGACTGGCCAACACCGACAAGGAGTTCAAGGTGTTTGAAGGCGTGTTCCACTGCGTGTTTGATGACCCCGAGCGAGAGGAAGTGGTCGCCTACGTATTGCGTTGGTTGTGCCGGTGACACTTTCACTTAAATGGATACTAGCTAACACAGAATTCTTCACGATACTGCGCTAAATAGTTATGAATGAAGTGCTCTTCCAACAGCAGTTATCTCCTTGTACCAGAGCTCACTGCAGGTCGGCACCAGCGCTGTACACTGCAAATTCAGTTATGGCATGACGCCGGGCCCAGGCTGGGCGGTTTGCACAACCACGTATTAGCGTGAGGCTGCCATGCGAGCGAAGTGCTGCAAACTGCAGTGCAATGGTGCGCGTCGGCTCCGCCTCGACCCTGTCTGGATCCCGGACCAGCGGGATCTTCCCCATCGAAACGATCTGGAGCCTCCTGCTAGATCGGTGGCCCTGCGCCGGCGACTGCCCTGACAGCTTTGATGGTTGTCCGTATGCACGGCCAGTTGACTCAGCGCCGAACCCGTCCTTGCCGACAAAGCCGGATCATCCCTGACCTGCACGTGTAGACATCCTGGTTATAGCTGTGAGCATGTCCAAAACGCGACAGAGCTCCCAGAAACCAAATGCTGGTTTCGGTGCGGCAGTTGAAGTCACCGCTATTGCCATGGCGGCAGCGGCGTTGCCACCGCTTCGGTCTCACTTCCAGCACGTCGGCGCCGCGCTATCCGCGCCATCAAGCAAGTTGATAATATCTATCTATCGCAGAGGTCCGGGCAGTCAAATCGCTTGCGCCACCGCCTTGACTGGCATTTGCACCATCGCGGTGCCTGATCTCGGGAAGCCGGGCGATGGAGAGGTTCAAAATGGCTGCGCTCGCTCTCTGGCGACTGCATTGTCCACTGCGGGCGGTGGGGGCCCTCCAGTGAGCGGCAACGCTCTTGACGCGAGCTCATTCCCGAAAGAATGGTCAACTGCAGAGGCCAGCCCGTGCCGGCCGCGCGGCGGAGCGACACGCTCACCTCGAGACCGACGCAGACCGTGCGCTCCTCGCGGCACCGCCGACGCCCGGCCAAACGCCCCACCATGAACAAGCTCGAGCCGGGGCCCGGGCCGGCGTCGGTTGTCGCCATGGCGCTGGCGGCGGCCACGCCGACGGACCTGTCGTTGACGTCGGCGTCCAAGTCGTCGTCCAAGACCGCGTCCTCCTCCTCGTCCTTGGGGCGCTCGCGAACGCAGCATATCCCGCCGTACGTACGTCCGTACGAGGGCCACTTCCAGAACCGGCGGGGCCAGTCGCTTCACTATCTCGCCGTATTCCCACCCGAGGAGATGCCGATGCGGGGCGTCGTGCTGTGTCTGCACGGCATCGGAGACCACTGCCGGCGGTATGTTCCGCTGTACGAGCGGTTGTGCGAGGAAGGCTTCGGCGTGCTCTCGTACGACCTGCTGAACCACGGCCTCAGCGACTTCGACGCTCACAAGACGCGAGCTCACATCAGCAACTTCCGGTATCTCGTGGACGACACCAACGCCTTCATCACCTACGCGAAGAAACACATTTACAAGGACGCACTCCGGTACTGGAGAGAGCACCACCACCCGTACCACCCGCACGGACGACACAAAGACTGTGTCGTTGCCCCTGAACTCCCGCTTATCATCGCAGGCACCTCGTTGGGGTCCCTCGTTGGGCTTCATACTGTTCTCGCGGGGAGACACAAATTCCACGCGGGGGTGTGGGCTTCGCCTACCATCGGCGTGACCTGGACTCCGCTGCTATGGGCCGAATCGAAGTTCGCCGTCCCGCTCGCCACGCTGTTCCCCAAAGCAAAAGTTGTCCCCGCCGTGCAGCATGACCTGCTGTGCCGAGACCCGGGTTTCCTGGAGGATTTCAGAGCCGACCCACTCACCAGCATGGACATGCTGACCGCTCGCAGCGGCCATGAATCGCTTCAAGCGATGATCCGACTCCAGGAAGATGATCGGGTCTCGAATCCTGACAGTGCGTTCTGTGCGGTGCCGATGCTTTTCCTCGCGGGCTCTGCTGATGGGATAGCCGACCAGCAGGCAGCAATCAAGTTTTTCGCGTCGATGGGGAACTTGGACAAGGAGTTCAAGCTGTTTGACGGGCTCTTCCACCTTGTGTACGAAGACCCTGAGAAGGAAGACGTTCTGCGGTACCTCTCGCAGTGGCTGCGGCGCAGGTTCCCAGTGGAGTCGCGTCAATATTAAGGCATGATTCATGGACTTCATGGCGCACGAAGTCCTAAACTACCACTAGGAAGTAGGCGCACGGAAGTCCTAAACTACCACTAGGAAGTATCAAAAGTACAATAACAAGACTACACCAATTTGCGATCATGACACGCAACTCACGAAAAGTGTCTTGTCGATGCTGTTTGCATTGCTCACCCCGTTATTCACCCACACTGTGTGGTTTTGGTCTACTATGTATATCCTGCATTGAAGTACATTGTGCAACTGCTCAAACAGGTGTAGGCACATTTACGATCCTAGCAAAACTGAGTGAACGCTAAGATGATGCTGCGCTGGAAGCGTGTAGTGCCCCAACAGCGAAAGGCCTTCCCTGTCACTTGCTCTACCCCTGCGGTGTGGTCCCTGGCTCTTGAGTTATAGAGTTCACCTTCACCTTGCTGTCAAGGTCGGGAAACTGCATTCCCCAAAGGAGATTTGCTAGATGTACACCTACATGTACGAACGGGAGGACAGCTATTGTGGGTACAGTGTACTGCGTATTGTAAAGGCAAGCGCAACGGAGTTCCGGCCCGCACCATTGTTGAGGCATAGTGCAAGGCACCCTATCTGTTTGCAACACCTATGTGGCTCTGGCACTCGATAGCCTAGCGCGCCTGCAGGAAATCGTTCTGCCTGCGGCGACAGGTTCAACCCGTTCATCCGTCCATTGCTGTTCATTTTAATCTGTAAAGGTGAAAGCAGTTCCGACGAGTTTCTTGTTGAAAATATCAAGGACATGTTCCTCGCCAAACTTTGGTGCGGCGAACCCCTTCCTCGTGCTGCAAAGTTCGTGGTAGTCGAGCCCCTTTCCGCCGATAGAGAGAGCGAAGCGAGAGCAGTAACGCGTGGTGGAGTTGATGATACGCAGCTCGGGGTCCCGGAAACCGTACAGCCCGCACGCAATCGCAGCTTGGGATTTGCCTCAGGCCAGGCGCCCGTGGCGACCAGCGAAGCAGACAATGGGGTGGGTTCGTCGGTGTCCACGCGACGGTGAGTGCACGCCGGCTTGAAAGCTGCGGACTGCGCGCGGATCAAGCTTTCGCCTCGCCGCGGCGAGAGCTGGCCTGCAGCTCTGTATCCGCTGTCTGTCACATTCCACCGGCTCGGAGAGCGATTAGCGCGTCAGATGGGGGACGGACGGCCAGAGCTGCGACTGCCTCGAGGCTATGGCCGACCAGGTGCTGTCGGGGAAGCGCACCGCGCGGCAAGAACGAGGCGTTGGGCCATGGACGCGAGTTTTTCGCCTTGACTCACGTGAAAACCTCAGTCATCAGCTCCGCTTCCACCGGCTTTCGATGGTGTCCTCTCTGTCTCTATGCGGAGGTGGCTTCCTCGTTTCGGCGTGGCAGCTCGGAAGACCAGCCAAGTCTCTCGTCTCGTCGATCAGGCGCTCGACTGCTTCCGAGCTCAGCTCATCGATCGCAGACGCTCATTGTAGAAAAAGATGCCCAACTGCGGAAGGCTGCCACGCAACGGCACCACGGCGAGCCGCCTGCACGCCAAGGCCAATGCCAAGGCCCGCGAGGCGCTAATGATGTCGGTCATCGTCGAGGAACCGGCCCACATGCGCGAGTCTCGCCTGAAGGAGCAGGAGAAGCACCCAGAGGAAATCAAATCCCAGCAGAGCAGAACCCTCGAGCAGCGGCAAGAGCCAAGAACCAGCACGCGACGCAACTTGGTGCCATCTCCAGGATCGCCGGTGTCTAGGTCTCAGCCCAATTCGTATTCCAGGTCAGCTTCCAGCTCGGTGTCGACTGCGCCATCCTCTTCGGATGAAATGCACGAACACCACAACAGCCGGGCGCCTTTAAGCCCACCCCGCGGTTCCAGGGTAGAGTCACAGCCGAGCCGGTCCGATGAAGCTCGTTCAGGACGTCACCCGTCAACATCCAGGCGCGAACTCGAGCACCGCTCGATTTCGTCGCAACACACGAGGTCCTCTCATCGAGACCCGGAACGAATTCTGCGTTCTAAGCCTTCAACCGCATTTTCGTCCGAGTCGGAGGATGAAGCACGTGATCAACATCGGAGACTTCATCGGCGACATGCAAGCCCGTCCTCTGGTGCTCGTCCGAAGGCCTCTTCAATCCCGCCGTCGAGAATGTCTGCGCCAGCCAAACGTGACCGTGGCCACCGCCATCACTCGAACCACCGTTCCGTTAGCCCTTCGTCAAGTTCGTCAGATGACAGACCGCGATCTAAGCCGCCAACGAGGCTGGATTCCATTCATTCGACCTCCTTTCAAGAAGTGTACGAGCAACATCGGTCAGGATCGCAACAAAATCCGACTCCTTCGTCGAACTCACGCGAAAAAGTGCGTCCAAAGTCGTCGTCAGTACTTCCTTCCAAGACTTCATCTCGCCACCAAGACAGGCCAACTCCATCGCGACAAACCCAAAACTCAAAAACGTCGCCAACTCCCAACGCTGGCTCAGCGTGCCACTCAGATCAAGAGGATAAGCAGCATCGAATGCCATCCCGTCGCGCAATCTCTTCCTCTACGCTGAGTTCTCTCGCGTCGTTATCCGAGAATGAGTCGTACGATGATCGTCGGGTACGAGCTTTCAGGGATGTGAGCCCCCCTCCGCGACATCGGTCGACCTCAAACCCGAAGCCGGTGTCCCAGAGTCAAGTTGGACCCCAGCGTCAAGCCTTGTCGTGTAGGGAGTCAAAAACGCCCGTGACCTTGAACCCGAAGTTGCTTTCGCCCACGAAGCCATCCAAGGACAAGCGTCAGACCTCGGCTCGTCCTTTTTTGAGTTCACGAGATCCTACACGAACCCGCTCGACGTCGCTTTTGCCAAAGTCATCAGCCAAGCCCACTTCTAGTGAAGGATCTATTCCTCGATCAGCATCAGCTTCCAGCTTGTCTTCGCTTGCGTCGGCAAGTACACCATCGCCTCGCATGAGTGTCCCTCAAATTCCGCTACGCCTCCGCCATTACGAAGGCAGATTCTCCAACCGACGAGGCCAAACGCTGTTTTACTTTTGTCTGTTTCCTCCCGAGAAGATGCCGATGCGCGGAGTTGTGTTGTGTCTGCACGGAATCGGTGATCACTGCCGGCGGAATGTCGTCTTGTACGAGCGGTTGTGCAGGGAAGGCTTTGGTGTGATCACATACGACTTGCTGAACCACGGTGTAAGTGACCTTGACCAACACAAGACGCGTGCACACATCAGCAATTTCAGCCATTTGGTGGAGGATACGAACGACTTCGTCACGTTCGCTAAGCGCTCGATCTACATCGACGCCCTCCGGTACTGGAGAAAGTACCACCATCCGCGTCACCCGCATGGAAGAGAAAGCGACACCGATATCGTGTCGCTGCCTGAACTGCCGCTGATTATTGCCGGTACTTCGTTCGGCTCTCTGATCGGTCTACACACCGTTCTGTCCGGAAAGCACAAATTTCATGCTGCTGTCTGGGGCTCACCCACAATCGGAGTAACCTGGAATCCGCTCCTCTGGGCCGAGTCGAAGCTTGCAAAGCCGTTGGCTGCGATTATCCCTACGGCGAAGGTTGTGCCAGCCGTCCAACATGATCTACTGAGCCGTGATCCGAAGTTTTTGAGGAGGTTCAAGGCAGACCCGCTGACGTCCATGGACATGATGACGACTCGTAGTGGACACGAGTCTCTCCAGGCTATGATCCAGCTTCAGGAAGATAAGCGAGTGACGGACCCCGGAAGTGCATTCTGCGCGGTCCCGACCCTCTTCCTCGCAGGGTCAGCCGATGGTATCTCTGACCAGCAGGCGGCCATTAAATTTTTCGCTACGATGGGGAACTTTGACAAGGAGTTCAAACTGTTTGATGGTCTGTTCCACATGGTGTATGAAGAGCCTGAGAAGGAGGACGTCTTCAGATACCTGGCGAAGTGGTTGCACCGTCGGTTCCCCGTTGAAAGTCGCCATTAAGGCATACATGTTCACTGTTAAATAAGAAACTATCGTTGCGTGAGTTGTAAACTGTTTCGCACGAAGTACATGCATTACTTCAGCACACTTCTGAAGTCCGGCACAGTAGAAGCGGAGTCAAGACGCAAGTCCTGCAAGGTTTCTCTTTTGTGCGCTGTTTAAGTTGGCTGATTGCTGACTAAGTTGCGTGGAGTATACAATGGACAGACTTGGCAATTCGTCAGTCGAAATGTAATCAGGTGTCGATGGACCTCAAGCCGTCGCGAGGATCGCAAAAAGGTTTGAGGTACATCGAGGAAGTTGCCGATCCACCGTAGGATGGAAAAATGAAAATGTAAGGCTTCGTGTTTGAACAGTGAAGCATGCAGTGTGTAGAGGAGCAATGCAATTCACTGCGCACGGGACCATCCACGGGAAGGAGCTCAAGCTGACAACGAGCTTACCGCTTACAGTTAGTCAGTGTCCGCAAAAGCACGTCAGCGTCTTGCAAGGTGTCGTCTAGGAACCGTCTCAACTTCCCACCGAGCTCAGCATCGACACGACCGACCGATGCCAGCCCTGTACATTGGGGCCGGCCGGGACTTCCCCGAAAACCTCTGTGTGGAAAGTCATCGAGCGAACGTGCGAACACTTGCGTTGCGCTTGCTCCGAGATTGCGGCGCCGAAATATCGGTGCCTTCCCTATGCCCGCGCGCCGATCTGGAGATCGAGCAGCGTTGGTTTGAACGGACGCACCATCTCGGTCGGCGCTCCCCATTTCGACGCCGTAGTCTGGCTTTCTTCAAGGTGGAACGGAAGCCAGCCGAGCGATCGTCAAGTAACCCGCGATGGTGCCTCCTCTCGGTGAACCAAACCGAGACGCGTCGCCATTCCCGAAAAGATGACGAGCAGCAAAGGACGGATCGGGCTTCCTATCAGGCGCGTCCAGAGTCGCAATGCGCTCGCCATGTCGGCAATTCAGGAAGAGCCGGCGAGGTCGAGTGTAGACGACGCCCCGCTCGCGATCCCCGTGGCCATCTCGCCGCCTTCGTGCTCAACGTCACCGACAACTTCGTCCTCGGGCTCCGACTCAAGTCCGAACCGGCAACGCGTAGTGCAGGCTCTTCGGTCACGGCCCACTCCAGACTTCGACACCCCTTCCAGATCTGCGAAGCTTCGCTCAGCGAGGTCGCGCTCTGTCGCCAAGTTTGAGGATGCTGACACTACTGGTGCTACTACTTTGCAAGCACCTACAAGAGGTTTAAGGGCACAATCTGCTCGAACACGCACAACCCCGTGCTTCGAAGAAGCACCTATGGCCGGTCTCAAAGGAAAGAAGGCAACACAAACAAAAGAGGAGAAGGCTCGTTCTGCACGATCACGATCTATCCCCTGCTTCGATGAATCGCTCACAATGTCAACAGGACCCTCGCCATCCCCACCCAAGAAGGCGACGAAGGCCCAGTCTACCCGATCTCGACCTGTTTCGTGCTTCGACGATTCGCTCTTGGACGAAAAAGCAGCTAACCAAACGAAACAAAAGCCTACGAAAACAGCCAAGTCGCTTCGGTCGCATCCTGTTCCATACTTTGACGACTTGCTATCATCGGGATTAATTTCTCAGGCAACGAAAGAAGGATGGAAACCTCGAGCGATCGGCACCCGTCCTGCCTCGAGTCCAACTTCTGTGATGCCTCGAACAAAGTCGTCAGCGGCATTGGTGCAGCATTCTCCCTCATCATCTTCCGATGAAGATGCAAAACGCTTAGTCCGACGACGTGAATCAAACCCTCCGCCTCGCTCAGTTGTAATGAAAGGCAAAATGCCTCGTCCGAAATCGTCCACTAACTTGGCTATCATTGCGTCCAACAAACCAGCCAAGCAAACTCGACGCCGTCGGCGGTTCCCGTCAGAGGATGACGCTGTTGTTAAGCGCGAGCGGGCATCCTCTGATGGAGGTCAAGGCCAAGAGGATATCCCAATGCTTTGGGACGAGGATTTACGGCCGAGAGCATCGTCAGACTCAGCGTCGGCTCCGTTGTCAAGGAGGGAGAAGAAGCCCTCTTCGCGTCTACGCCACTACGAAGGCAAGTTTCAGAACCGAAGAGGCCAATTGCTACTCTATTTCTCTCTTTTCCCACCAGAGAAGAAGGCGATGCGTGGCATTATTCTGTATTTGCACGGTATGGGTGATCATTGCCGACGGAACACATCACTGTATGAACGGTACTGCAAAGAAGGCTTCGGTGTGATTGCTTATGATCTGCTAAACCATGGAGCAAGTGACTACGACAAGTACAACACCCGCGCCCATATTAGCAACTTTAGTGATTTTGTGGAAGACACGAACGACTTCATCACGTTCGCAAAAACCAACATCTACAAAGTCGCACTGCGGTACTGGCGAAAGCACCACCACCCTCGTCATCCGCACGGAAAAGAGAAAAAGCGCGATGCACCACCAGAACTACCCCTGATCATATCTGGTACATCATATGGTGCTCTGATTGGTCTCCACACCATGCTTTCAGGCGAACACAAATTCCACGCTGCTGTCTGGGCTTCTCCTTCTATTGGAGTGACTTGGACGCCAGTGTTATGGGCTCAATGGAAAATGGCTCGCCCTCTGGTTGCAGCATTTCCTACCGCGAAAGTCATCCCTGCAGTGCAGCATAGCTTGCGCTCTCGAGACCCAAAATTTTTGAAAAGGTTCCAGGAAGACCCTCTAACGTTTTCGGGAATGATGACACCGCGTAGTGGGCACCAATCGTTGCATGCCATGATGCGGCTCCAGCAGGACAAGAGAGTTTCCGACGCCGATACTCCGTTTTGCGCTGTCCCGATGCTGTTTCTAGCGGGGTCCGACGACCGCGTTTCCGATCAGCAGGCCTCGATGAAGTTCTTCACAAGAATGGGGAACTTGGACAAGGAGTTCAAGATTTTTGATGGTCTCTACCACATGATCTATGAGGAGCCTGAGAAAGAGGATGTGCTTAAGTACATGGTGTCGTGGCTGCACAAACGATTTCCCCTTGAGACCCGCCACCCGAACGAGTCGCAGGTGGACGTCATCAAGAAACTTGAGCCGTCTCTGCGAGCGTATAACTACATTAAAACAGAGCGCACAGAATTGTAAGGTCTCCATTAATGAAGAAATAAATCAAGATCTCTACTTTCTCTATAAGACGCAGTTTGGTTTGCCTAACAGCACTTCAATAAGTAAGTAAGGTAGTCTCCAAGAACTCATAAAATGCGCTATCAGGATCGGCCACGAGATCTTCTGCTGCCCCGCACTCAGCAAGAGTACCATTCTGCATGACAATGATGCGATCAAAGCCTAAGACCTGGTCAAGCCGATGAGTAATGAGGAAAATTGTCGAGCTCGAGAACTCTCTCTCGACAACCTCTAGCAGTTTTTTGTCGCTCTCTTGATCAACCGACGAAAAGGCTTCATCCAGAATGAGAACACGTGCAGGTTTTAGGAGGCAGCGTGCCAATACTAGCATCTGCCTCTCGCCCATACTCCAGTTTTCACCGTTCTGGGCCAACCTCATGTTTAAATTCGTTACCACCACTCGCCGCAAAGGTTTTCCGGTATAAACATCTTCCTGCATGTCTTCGTCAATGGTGGCGGTTGGCCCAGCAGTCTCACAAAGACCTGTCTTGACAAGCACTTCCCACAATGCATCATCATCAAACTCCTTGAACGGGTCCAAATAGCGCCGAATAGAGCAGCGATAAAACAAAGGTGTTTGCGGAATAATGCAGATCCGGCTGCGAATGTCTCGCAAATGAAGGCGGCTGATATCTGCACCATCGATTAGAATGCGGCCATTAGGCAAGCTGTGCATCTGCAGCATCGCCATAGCTAGTGAGCTCTTGCCGGATCCTGTTCTTCCCACGACACCAATCTTTTCTCCACCTGAAATCGAAAAAGATACGTCTTTCAATGCACAAGTTGACATATCTTCTTCTTCGTCCTGAATATCATATCGAAAATATACATGCTCAAAAACAATCTCACCCGCAGTGGGCCACTGTAATGGAGCGCCTAATCGTTGCTGTGTGCCTCTGTTGTCGCTATTCTCTTCCGGCGGAATGTGTTGGAACTTCTTTAGATTGGCAATACTAAACATGTTGACGGAGCTGTTTAAGATACCAACTGAGAACGAAACAAAATCACGTTGGACACTATAGATGCAGTGTAGCATCAGACCCAACGTACTTGCCTGAAGACCTCCGTGCGCCAATAGTAGCGCTAAGCAGAATAAAAAGACCGCGACAAGGAGGCTACACCGAATATACAACCAATGAGTGAACACCTCCACAACTGTAGCGATTCGCGATCTATCATCAACCATTTCTCCATGAAGTTGGCAAACACGCTTGACTTGTTCAGCTCCAAACGAACGGATTACAGCTGCACCATCCAACGTTTCGGAAACAAAATTCAGGTCTGCTGCCTCGAGTTGTGCTCTCAGCGAATAAACCTGGGCAAAGAGGCGCTTGTCTACCATTCCTCGACATAGATATACTGTCAATGCCGCGAAAATTGCGCCTGCTACACCTAATAGATAACACATTGTTCCTAGGGCAGCCGCAATTGACACAGTACTTCGAAACATAAATACCAAAGGGAACGACATTAAACCGTCGATAACCTGCATGTCTGTTGAATAGCGCGCAAGGATTTCACCGATAGGAGTTTGGTACAGTACCGACATCGGAGCACGCAGCAAAGACTGCGTGACATCACTGAAAATATGCTTCGCGCGTATCGAAAGAGCGTAAAAGACCACCGCACAACTTGTAAGCAATAGTGCGAACGCCCCAATACTTAGAACACCATATACGACTGTTGCCTTCCACATATCAAGGTATGTCCATGTCATATTGCTCCAATGAACCAGCCACAAGTTTTTTGCCACATCAACAAGACCATACATGACGAAGAGAATACACACAATTACGGAAAAATTTCGTCCATGATTCGGCCACCAAATATCCCTGGCAACCCCATCCATCGTGCTGCGCGTCAAGTCAACTTTTGGAACCATGCTTACTTTTGGGACTGATCGATTGCGAGAAATTCGTCTTCGCACTTCTTCCAGTTGCTTACTATCCATAGCAAAAGGGAAAAAACTGTCGTTGCTGTTGTTACTGTTGGAGCCTATACGCCAGGGTGGAATATCGGCAAGGCGTCGAGCCCGACGACTAGTACTCATCGTTGCATCTGACGAAGGCCCACCCCGACAAGTTTCCGAAACACCAGTATCGCTAATGTACCACACGCGATCTACAAACCCAGATTCTACAACTTCCGGGTTATGCGTGGCAATAATAACTGTTTTGTACCGAAGCAACTCCAAAAAGGACTTGCGAAATACGTCACTTTGCACAACAGCATCTGCGCTAGCTAACGGGCGGTCCAGCAGGTAAACGTCCGCATCAGAGTATAGGGTTCGAGCGAGAGCAATTCGAGATTTCTGTCCGCCTGACAGATTAATGCCTTTGGGGCCAATCATCGTCTCTTCGCCATCGGGAAGGCTTTCGAGATCTTCCAGCAAGCAGCATGCATCCAAAACACGATAGTATTTTGCTTCATTGTACGCGTAGCCGAAAATGATGTTTTCTTTGATACTGAGAGACTGCAACCACGGTTGCTCAGAACAATACGCCACATTGCACTTTGGCGACAGATATACGCTGCCATTCACACACGCGATGTCACCCAGAAATGCAGTCAGCAGTGTCGTTTTTCCGGAACCTGCTTTGCCGTGAATTACAACGAGCTCGCCGGCATTCACTCGCAAGTTGACGTTGGCCAGGACAATTACAGGAACGTGATATCCCACCGATAGGTCGGCATTGTCCATGGCAGCCACCACGTTCGAAGGGTATGTTTTTGCCTCCGTGCCAACCTCGGAATCAGCGGTGATACTATTCGCGTAATTATCACAGTAACGTAGATAATGATCGATTTTGCGTAACCCAACGCGCCCATCAATAAAAACTCGGATCCCCATAATTAGTCCATGTAGCTCAACTTGGACGTGATCGATCAAAATCAGCGCTGTGAACACTGTAGCAGGTGAAAAAAATCCGGCACGAGCGGCCAGAGACGTAAAAATTGCCACTGCTGCAAAGGCCGGGGCTTCCCACACACAGCAATATCGAAGGATACGAAAAGCGACTTCCCACCACTTCCTCTTTTCCTCTTTCTTTCGAGCTGACATGATCTTGGACAAAATCTTGTCTTCCCACGCGTACAACTTAATTGACTGAATGCCTTTAAAGCACTCGTTCACAGCTGCCAGTGTCTTGGCTCGCTTCTTGGTGTACCATTGCATCATCCTGGCCGACAGAGCCGTGAGCAGCGACAAGCTGAGTATGATGACAGCAAGAGACGACAAGATCACCGTCGCACTGGTGTGCAGCATGCGGTGGAGGATCCACAGCAGCACTGCGAGCTGCAGCATGGACGTCCACATGTCGTGGAAGCGGATGAGCAGCCAGCTGACCTGCACGAGGTTGGACGAGTAGAGCGTGGCGATGGTGGCGATGCTGGTGCTGGTGCCGTGTCGCCCCTTGACGGGCCGCTCCACCGACTTGGCGAAGACCAGGAGGCGGATGGAGGCCACGACGCGCAGCTGCGCCTTGAACATCCTGAAGCGCGCGTGGCGGTCGAAGAGCACGCCCAGCATCACGGCCACGTGGATGCCCACGAGCAGCAGCAGCAGCCCCGCCACGGAGCGCCGACGCGGGTCCATGGCGGCCGTCAGCAGCTTGAACAGCAGCACGGGGACGCAGCAGGCGCTGAGCGCGGCGCCGAGGCCGAGGCCGCCGCTGCTCACGATGGCGCGCCACTCGGTGCGCCAGATGGCGGGCAGCAGGCGGCCGCCCGACGCGCTGTAGGCCGCGCGGAAGCGGCGCGCGGCCTGCTCCGCCGAGTTCTCGGGCTCCAGTCGCCACAGGTCCCGCAGACGCAGGCGGTGCGCGCCCCCCAGCGCCACCAGCGGCTCCACGAACAGGAAGCCGAGCCGCGACAGCAGCGAGGCCGACGCCTCGTCTACCAGACACGGCCGACGCTCTGGCGCGGCCGCGGGGGGCGCGCGCGCCGCCAACTTCGCGCCGCCCGACGCGCCGCTCGGCGCCGCAGAGCACGCGCGATGTCGCACGCGCACGCTGCCGCCCGCGCTGGAGCCGTCGCCGCCGTCGCGCCGAGCCATGTCGGACGCGCGGGCATCGTACGTCATGCAGGATCCAGGTGACGTTTTAGCGCTAATTTGTGGGTGGAATTACACACGCACTTTAGCCGACTGGTACGGTATCGCCAAGTTGAAGTGGAGGGCAACAGCCTGCTGGTCAATAATTCCGCCGACGTCGCCTCTCACCGAAAGCGGCCAGCAAAGCCCGCGAGAATATTTGGAGCAGTGCAGCGAAGTGAGTCTCGGGGCGCGGACGGTGGCGGGATGCGGTGCGGGATGAGTGATCACTTCGTACAGGTCGAGTGCAACACTGCAAGCGATATATGCGCGAGGTTTTTGGTGGCGCAGTGACCTTGACTGGAGCTCGTTGAGACACGAGGCTGCCCATAATCGAGAGCGCCGGTGTCGGTGCCGATGCCGATAGACTCTGCGATCATGCTGGCGGCTGCTGCAGCATAACGCGGGACTTGATATTGAGCTTCCCTATGGCTATGGGCGTCTGCAACACGAACGGATAGCCCTCGGCGCCCGGGAAAGCCGGCCAGATGGCGGATGCTGTCTGCTGCGGGGCAATCCCGGCGTGCGGCGGTTTGGGGCGGCCACCTGTCCCGAGCCAATCAAGCCTGGGACGCCGGCGTAATCTGGCTTGGTTTCACGGACCAGGGGCATCCATCAAGCTTTGCAGATGCTCGTCATCTGCGCGTGTTGCATGAGCTCATTGTGCATTCTCGAATTCGCGTCGCCGGGCTCAATCCGCGGCAGTAACCAAGTTCTTGGCACGATGTCTCCGCTCACATCGACGACCGAGCACGTGAAGCCGTTCGTGCTCGTTCCGGTGAAGGAGAGCGACATCGGCGTGAAAGACAGCACTACGAACTGCTGCCAAGACGGCTGGCTGCACAAGGTCTTCGATCGCCAGGACAGTCTGAAGATTGCAGAGCCAAAGACGCGCAAGCACAAGCACAAACAGAACTTCATCAGGCGAACGATCGCGAGTCTGAAGCACCACAGCAGCAAAGACGAAAAGGACAGTGTGAGAGAGGAGTACGACGAGACCAGCTACAAGGAGGAGCTGCAAAAGTACATTGCGGAGTCGTCTGCAAACCTACGCTACGTTGACGACGAGCCGCTGGACAGCTCGGATGAGGATACTTCGGATGAGGATTCTGACCCGGTGTCGATCTCTCCGCGCAACGCCGAAATCTTTGACTTCTCCGAATCGATTGTGTCGATCTCGTCGGACAAAACGGAGGAGTACGTGGTGCCACCAGTCAAAGTGCCGCGCAGCTACCGCACGCAGGACCGTCAGGGTGGCGTGCTGGTTGCTGGTCACCAGGTCCTTTTCACAAATTGGGCCTTCAAGCGTCAACTGCGTCACATGGGGCGTCTCGGTCCACTCCCTGAACGCGGTGAAGCCGACATCCCCTTGATCGATGAAGTAGACGATATATCTGTCGGATTCTACTCTGGCAAAATTGTCGAGCTGTAGTTTTCGCGTTAGTAGTCCAGTGAGTATAAGTGTACTAATTTATCGAAACTTGATCGGCCATTTGGAAGCCATGAATTGTAAGCAGTACGAAGAATGTATCCGAATTTTAGCATGAGGTCTAGCAGTGATAGCTAATCACCAAGTCAACACAACACTCTTGAGAAGGACGGCATTAGCGACTAGCCCAACTTTATTAACGCATTCTTATAAGACGAACTTCATCCGTTCACTACAACTAGCTACCATGACGGGTTTCTACAGGAAACCTTGCACGGAGCCATAGCAAAAGGTGCTCGATAGCAGCTTCTTTCTCCGTGTCCTCAAACACGAAATGGTATCCACCATCGATAAGCTTGAATTCCTTGTCGATGTTTCCCATCGATGCAAAAAAGCGGATGGCCGCCTGCTGATCGGAGACTCCATCATTCGAGCCCGCAATTAAAAGCATCGGGATGGCACAAAAAGCACTGTCTGGCTGAATGACGCGCTTGTCGCTCTGGAGCCGCTTGATAGCATTCAACGCTTCAGTGCCACTTCGCACTGTCATCTTTGCTGTACAAGTCAGCGGGTCGTTCTTGAACGCCTCAAGAAAAGCTGGATCTCGGCAAAATAGCTCGTGGTTTACGGCGGGCACAATTCGAGCCCTTGGGATGAAAAATGCCAGGGGTAGAAGCGATTCAGCGTACAGTAGTGGATTCCAGGTCACTCCTATCGTCGGTGCAGCCCAGACTCCAGCGTGAAATTTGTGACGAGCAGTGAGAACAGTGTGGATTCCAACTAGCGAACCGAGAGATGATCCTGCAATGATTAACGGTGGTTCTGGTAGCGCGACAAGGTTGGTGTTTTCGCCGTGGGGGTGACGGGGGTAGTGGTGTTTTCTCCAATATCGCAGTGCGTCAGTGTAGATAGAGCGCTTGGCGAACGTGATGAAGACATTTGTGTCGTCAACTAGGTATCGGAAGTTACTGATGTGGGCGCGGGTCTTGTGCTCATCCAGGTCGCTAGCGCCGTGATTCACCATGTCATACGAAATCACACCAAAACCTTCTTTGCAGAGCTCCTTGTACAGTTCGATATGCCGTCGGCAGTGGCTACTGCTGCCGTGCACATACAGCACTACTCCACGAACAGGCATCTTTTCTGGTGGAAAGAGCGCAAAGTAAAAGAGCGATTGGCCTCGTCGATTCTCGAATTTACCTTCATACCGGCGAAAGCGAAGAGGAATATTTGTCTGCGAGGAGAAAGTCGAGCTGGTTGTCGAGCTGACAGGCGATGGCGGCACCGACTCGGAAGCTGAGCTAAGCTCGGTGGTGTCTACCGCATCGTCGTCCATGAAGCGTATTGTCCTTTTGCGACTCGAGCTTCCGCTCTCCGCTGACTCTCTACCTTCTGGTATCTTGGTCACCGCTGGGAGTTGAATCCTGCTCGACATTTGGGGGGCATGGCGGTTCCTCCCTCGCAACGTATTCTTGACATTAGGCTGACGGCGACAGTTCGGCATCGTTTTCAAGAGTGAGGGCGACCTTGAGAGATGTATGTTTGCTTTGCAGGCAGCAACTGTGACCATTGCGTATAGGCCGAGGCACGGTTTCCCAAGAATCTTGAGTTCCCTACGGTTTGACGCATGAATTTGCACATCACGAAAGGTGCAGATCTCTCGCTTGGGGTCAGGGAACAGGCAGAGCGGGTAGAAGCCCCGTCGGCTCGAATTGAGCCCGCGGTCTTTCAGGTGGTGCAGCGCGGCAGCACGCAGATCCGGATCACGGAGCGCCACGCCAAACTTGATTAAGACTGAACGTCGTGGAACTGCTCGCTCCAGTAGTGTAAGGCCGCAAGGCGCTGAGAATGCCAGCCACCTTTCACTGATGAGAGGCAGGCTCGGTTGCACTCTATTTTCCAGCCGCAGGTGCTGTGCCCCCTTCCACCACATACGTTCCCCAAGCAGACGCTTGTCAGTCACCAGCAGGAAACGATTCGCGACCAAATAGACAGAGGCAATTCACTGTCCGAACGGGGTACCGAGCCGATCTCGAGGAACAGCTTCCTGCCAGAAGTTGCACGCGCGTCGTCCACGCCGCGGGTTGCATTCCTTTCCAACGTGCGCAACTCGCGGTTTCTGTTGAGTCCACTGCATTGTCCATTGTCCACATTGCCCACATTGCCCACTGCCTCGATTCCGAGTCTGCAGACACGAGAACTGCATCATCAAGACACCGGCGTAATACTCGTCACCATTCGAGCCCACACTGGTGTGCCACTATCCTGGTACGATTCCTCGTCAGCGCTAATGGCTGGACCGGCCGCCACCTCGCCGACGGCTGCGGCCGAGGCCCCCGAGGACGCCGTGGCGCTGGTGCTGCCGCGCGCGCGCCGCAGCCGCAGCCGCTCGCCCGTGGACTGGCAGGAGCTGCGCGCCATCTCCGCGGAGGTGCAGCGCGCGCTGGACGCGTCCGACAAGATCGAGCCGCACGACGAATACGAGTGCGTCGCCCCGCGCGTCGCCGCGGCCGCCGCTTCTAACGCCTTTCGCCGCCTTGCAGGAGCGTCTTCGCCATGTGGCAGGCGGAGCTGCGCGACGCCAGCCGCCTCGAGGACGGCGCGGACGCGGAGACGGCGCCCGACACGGAGCTCACGTGGTACGCCAGCGCGCACGAGTACTGGGACGACGAGGCCAACTGCCCGCTGAGCGACGACGGCGTGCTGGGCGGCTTCGCGCACGTGTCGGGCGTGGACGTCCGCGAGTCCAAGCGCTTCCTTAAGCACGTGCGCGACACCGCGCGGCCCGACTGGACCTGCCACGCCGCGGCGGACTGCGGCGCCGGCATCGGACGCGTGAGCAAGCTGCTGCTGCTGCCCATGTTCGAGCACGTGGACCTGGTGGAGCAGAGTCCGCGGCTGCTGCGCGGCGTCCCGCAGTACATTGGAGCGGACGAGGTGCTGCGCGCGCGCGTCAGAGACCTGTACTGCATGGGCCTGCAGGACTTCGAGCCGGCGCCCGCCAGCTACGACCTCATCTGGATGCAGTGGGTGCTCGTGCATCTCACGGACGTGGACCTGGTGCGCTACTTGAAGCGCTGCAAGAAGGCGCTCACGCCCAACGGGTTCATCGTCATCAAGGAGAACGTCTTCCAGACGGCCGAGCCGTACGACCTCGACCGCCAAGACAGCAGCATTACGCGCTCGGCAGTCTACTACAAGAGTATTTTCCAGCAGGCAGGACTGACCTTGCTGGCGGAGCGTAGACAACGACACTTCCCGGAAGAACTCTACCCTGTCAAAATGTACGCGCTCGCTTAGAAACACCTAGACTTTGATCATTAAAAGAACCTCCAATCTATCTAAGCCTTCAGCTCCGCCACAACCTTCTCGAGTTGCTTCCGGTCGGACACATACACCAGGTCCTTGCCCGACTTTGCGTTCATCTTCTTGGTCTTGGAACTCGCTGTGCCGACTCGTTCCGAAGGCAAGAGTGCCAGCTGAGTTGCCTTCTCGCTAACATGCTTTCCTGCGATAGACACCAGCTTTGACAAGAATGGCTGCAGCTCCCGCGCATGCTCAAGCGTACTTCGGCAGCCCACGACATAGAGTCCAAGTCGTGCGCGTGAAAAAGCTGCGGAGGCGCGACGCACATCACGGAGATGCCCCACCGCAGTCTCACTGCGCACCGTGGACAGCAGGATGAAGTCATTTTGCTGACCTTGAAAGCGGTCAACAGTAGACACCTTGCACGTAGCTACACCTTTAGGAGTTTCAGCACGCAACAACTGCTGCACGAGTTCTCTCTGAGCATTGTAGGTTGTCAAAATCGTCACTTGGTCAGCGCGATATCCGATACCAACCATGTAGCGGAATAGCGAAACGATAAATCGCGCTTCTTCCTCATTTTCAAAAGCAAAAGGCTTTGTCTGGCGTTCCTTAGAGAATCCAGCGGAATCGACAAACTGCGCCACGTGCGCAAATCCGACGTTACCAGTCTGGTACTCGGATTTCGATGTCACGCGAGGCAAGTCGCCCAACAAATTTTTGTCCCCACTTGAGGGCATACCATCGTAGCGCCACCGGTAGATGTCGGCCAATTCAGGTCGACTGCGCCCTTGACGGTCGAGCACAATGTGAGGTACACCAAGACGTAGCAGTCGGGTGAACAAGCTCTGGTCAAAGTGGGCATAGGTTTTTAGCGCGAGTGAAGTCACTACCGGCGGAAGCTGTTTGGCGTCTCCCATGAGTACAACACGCTTGAGACCTAAAGAGTTGGCACTTTCGTGTGTTGTTGACCCCGGTTTCTTAGAGCACGCTAGCAAAAGCGGTACAAAACTGTCCAACTCGCTCACCTGTGCTGCTTCCTCCATTATCAGACTTCCAAATGTCAGCCCAAGGTCCTTCAACTTGCTATAATTTAAAGCCGCGTGCGTGCACGTCATCGCGATAATACGAGCGTGGTGGATAAGGTACATGTCTCCACGCTGACGCGGAGTTTGAAGCAACTCGAATGGTTGAAGGCGCTGCAACTCAGCGAAGTACGACTCGATATCGGCAGCAAATTGGCCTAAAGCTTCAGCATTGCTTGGAGATTCTCCTTTCCGCATCACGAAAAATTCCGCCAGCGCTACAGTTGTGTCATCTTTGGTTGGTAGTTTGGTGATTTCGCGCACTTTATCTAGAAACGCCTTCATATGAAACTGGTAGAAGATCAGTGCGTTCTCGCACGAGTATGAAGCTGAACCACCAGCAAGTCCAGCGTATCGTACAGCATCACGCTTGATCAGCCACTGTGCCATCTGCTCCACCTCCGTCAATAAAGCTGCCCTGCGGTCTAACAGGAACGCCACGCGTCCGTTACGACTGAAATCCGCATGGAATACTTCCTCACGTTCGCCAGTTGAGCCATCGTTAGCGAGTTGTGGTTGGCCCATCCGCACAATTTCAGCTTCGTGGATGGCATTGTGTGCAACAATTTTCGCGAAGAAATCGTTTAGCGCTTGGTTAGAGTGAGCAACAATCAAAATTTTCTCCCGTGCTGGAGTTGTCTTGTACAAATTTAATACAAGTTGCACCGCCACGTCCGTCTTTCCTGTGCCTGGTGGGCCTACAACCATAGTGAGGCCTTCGCATGCTCCAGTTCGCACAGCAGAAAACTGTGCTTTAGTAACACGGATCGACGAATTCAGTCTTGGGGGCGCAGCAAAATTCTTCTTGTTGTGTGCCTGAATAAAGCTCGTACCGTCACGAACATCCTCAACATACGTAAAGGGGGGCACCGCATCCTTTGCATTTAGTTCCTGCGTTTCATCATTCGCGTCGACAAGCTTTTCAGCCCCAGTGACTTCCAGCGCATGGTCCCCGTCAAGTAATAGCTCGCCCATTGGCACTATCACCTGCTTCTCCGCCCTGGCCTTATAAATTGACTTGTACTGCGCTGCTGCCGGATCACCGTATCCTAACAAGAGGTCGTGTAGCCACACAGGCAGTAGTTCTTCCTTGTTGGCATCATTCCATGCGCCAGCAATTGTATCTAACACAGACTTGAAATTGTTTTCACGTGGTTTACGGCGTACCAATAAATTCACTTGTCCGTACGCATCCAAATGACCAGTTTCCAGGTCTTTTTTGTACTGCACTCCATCCAAAGCCAGCTTAAATACGCGCTTGCTGCCTTTTCCCACAGGGTTTTCGTCATTTATAGCGTTCCCAACTGTATCTGTAACCTCAAGAATCTCTCCTGCACGAACATACTGGACACCAAAGTTTTCAGGGAATGACCCCGTATCCTTTGGCTGCTTCTTAAATCCCATCATTTCAGCACCTTCATCCGCAGTGGCCCTCACACTTACGAGAAACACCACCTCCTTTGTCTGATAACAATCGAACTGTTTGTGATCATGACGACCTGTAAGCTCCACCTCGAGCTCAGCCACTACTGACGCAGGGGCAGTATGTCCGAGCGCCGGCTTGCCTACCTTTACAATCTTTAGCGTACTCGTTAGGGGCACAGCAGCTCGAGAGTACCCCCGAAATATCGTATCATTTTCACTTGACGTGCGCAAAGCGCGCACGGCATCGAGCCGCTTGATGGCAACCTCGAGATCTCCGCGGATGCCTTGAGCTGCTTCTAGACGAAGCAAATCATAATTCCGCTGCAAATAATCCGCGAGATTCAAAAACTGTAAGCCCAATTTGCGCACAGGTAGTAGTGGAAACAGGTTACTATCATCAGCACTGTAAATATGATGTGTTGTCGTGTCTTCTCCCTGCATGGGTTCATCGCTATTTGCTGTGGCGGCGCATTTATAAGTAGCATTTCTCCGGTCCAGCATCTCATTCCAAATGTCCAATTCCGTAGGGAACACTGGCACATTAGACGATAGAGATGAATTTTCGATGCTGCCACCAATCGAGTATTCCTCCTTGAAGTAATCAACCAGATCGGCGTCAGGAGTGATGTCAGCTTCAGCTTGGTCAGCAAGAACACCGACGGCGATGGCACATGACAAGAGCCGTGAGCGATCAGCAGACAATATGGAGCCAAGCATTTCTCCGAAGCTAACAGCATCAGCGATATGACCACAGGGAGCGATTGCCAGTTCCTCCACGCGTGAGTTTCGAAACGACTGAAATGCGCACTGCTGCAGCGCCTGGATATGGCTTGATTGGTGTTCGCGGTACTCCCGCGGAGACAGTGAAGCACCCGTGTGCGCATCGATGGGGAAACAAATACATGTATCCAGAATTGCCAGCTGCTTGTTGAGAGCTTGCCTCTCGTTATTGCTTTGCCACTGTAATGCGTATTGAACCAGCGCACTGTTTCGAATCACAGTTCGAATGTGGCGCCTTCGCAATACCGTCAGCAGAAAACGCCGCGTAGGAAGTTGGCTCAAGAGGTCAATGAGCAAGGCGATAAACAACGCCACGAAGCGCAATCGAAGCACAATGTCACGCTTCGGCGTGTCTTCATCGACCGGGGTCTTGAGCACCTGGAAGAACGCGTCTAGTCGATTCACAAGCGCTGTTTGTTCTTGGCCAAGAGTGTTCGTGGCAGGTTCAAGTTTGCGCCGCTTGTTTTTTTTCGGCGTTTTCTTCTCTTCTGCTTTGGGGGACTTCTCGGACATGATGCGGTTCCAGTGGCGCTCCAGCTTCGGATACGTCTGGAACTCCAACGCCCTTTGGGTCGGCGAAAGTGCCGTCCACAGCGGGAGGGACGTGAGTTGCAGCACAGAAACAGCCACCTGCTGCACCTCGAGACTCTGGAAGCAGGTAATGAGGAACTGCGTCAGCGCCGTCTGCTCCTTGAGCGTCCACTTGGCGTCGTCCTCGGTGTCGGCGTCCACCTGGGCCAGATGCGTCCACAACGTCGTCATGAATGTCTTCCAGGCCTCATCCTCCTTCAGGAAGCTCCACACAGTGCTGCAGTCTCCGTCGCGCGCTCTGAAGCCCACGAGCAGCAAGACCGACACGAGCCAGGCCTTTTTCACGTGGTGGCGGCAGTCGCGCGCGCTGGCGACGACGTCCACCAGCGGCCACAACGCGTCCTCCAGGAAGCGCATATCGTCCAGCTCTCGCAGACACTTGAGTGTGCTCAGCTCGCTGCTCTCCTCGCCCAGAAACGCGGCGTACAGCGCGGCGACTGCGTCCAGCGACTGCGACGCGTTGCAATGGAATTTGCCGGCGTTAGCGCGCGCTCCAAGAAGAAAAATTGGCATCTACAGGTACCTGCTTCGACGGCGCTTGTTCTAGGACCTCGTTGGCGAGCTCGAGCGCCGTGGGGGCGGCGCTGTCGCCGCCGCCAGACGCGGCGGAAGACGCTGCTCGACGCGGCATCACTGGTGCGAGGGGCGGGATCTGCGGCGCGTAATATCGACCAATCGCGCGCGCCAGCGGCCGGCCAATCGCCGCGCGCGTCGGGCAGTAACGTCGAAGAGCGGACCCACACGCGCACGGCGCCCGAGCAACCGACGCCGCCCGCCAGCCCGCCTCGCTGCGTGTAGAGGCCTCCGCCGCGCCGCCCGCGCCCCTCGCAGCCGCCGCCGCCCTCGCGCTTCCGATCGCCGCCCGCGCGGCCGCCCAGCACGCGCCACAGCCCGAGCCATAGGCCGCCCCGCGAGCCGCCTCCCGCCATGCAGCGATCGGCCGCCGCCGGCCCCCACGCCGCCAAGCGCGAGCGCGCCGCCCCCGCGTCGCAGCCGCCCAGGGCCGCGTCGCTCCAGGCCGCCGGAGAGGCCAGTCGAGACCTGCAGATCACCGGCGTGACGCGCAGGAACGCCAGCTGGCAGTACCACATCGAGGTGCTGGACGTGCGCGCGTCCAGCTTCAGCAGCGGCAACTCGGGCGTCTCCTCGCGCGACCTCAGCAGCGGCGAGGCCCCCGAGGCGACGGACGCGGAGCAGAGCGCCGTGTACCCGGAGCTGCCGCCCATGGTGCGCTACACCGTCATGCGGCGCTACACGGACTTCCGCCACCTGTACAACTACCTGGTGGACACGCACGGCCCGGCGCTGCGGGACGCGCTGCCCAAGTTCCCGGACGGAGGGTGGATCTCCTATCTGCGCGGAGACGACCCGAGGCTGCTGCACCACAGACGCGAGCGGCTGCAGCGCTTCCTGAGGGCAGTGGACGCGCGGCCGGAGCTCCGGTGGAGTGCGGCGTTTACGACGTTCCTGCGTCCGGACCTGCAGGAGCTCACTTCTGTCAGCACGAGCGCTTCGCTGCCGACTTCCTACGCGAGCAACCCGTCGTTTGCCGCCTCGAGCAGCAGCAGCAGTGACCTGGACGCGCGTCCTCCGCCTCCACCACCGCTATCAGCTCCGCCGTCCCTTCCACCTCGGCACAGTTACATCGAGAGCTCCGATGCGGGCGCTGTACCGCCCGTAAGCTCATCGGGTGGTTATGTGTCGTTGTCGCAGCTCAAGTCGCCGGAGATCCGCTTCCGCAAGAAAATGGTACCTGGAGGTGCTGACGCGCGTGGTGACTTGAAGCGTCGGCGGTTGCATCTGCACAGTCAGGACGCTGATGACATGGATGTCGACCAACGCAAACCTTCGGCGAAAAAGCAACTTGCCATGGCACTCAGTGGTGCGCTAGGCTTTAAGCGTTTCGTCGTGGGTGTTGGTAGCGGTGTAATTGGGACTCTTGGCCGAATGGGTGGCGAGCGCTCAGACTCTATAGACACTGCGGAGTACCAAGACGATAGCGATAGTGATACGGATGGAGAAAGGGGTTCAAGTGAAGGCACGCGCGACCGCAATGCCGACTTACTCAAGATGCTGTCCAGTGGAGGCAGTCAAACTGTACAGCACTGAGTGTGAAAGTTTCGTATGCATGGGCGTGCCACAGCCCCCGGCGGCTGGTTGGCGAATGCACCTATACCCGGTACAGATATTTAGCAGCTCGCGGAGAGGTAATCGACGGGTGGAACAAAGTTAAAATTGGAGTGCGAACTGGTGTCGAAAGAACCATGAGTGCAAGCCCCACCAGATGGAAGTGTCGTGGCACCAGCACCTCTTGTGCATAATGTCACCACTCGTTGGTACCTTTCGTGGGTTAACAAAAAAACAAATAAGAAGAAACCGCCTCCGTTGATGGCGACACCAAAAGAACAAGGTACATGCACATTACTAAGTAGCAATTCATGAGGTCTATACGCAGACTAGCCTTAGTATAGCGTATCATACTCGGTCCAACCCATGCTCTGCAGGCTGCCTGTGGACGGGGTCCCACGCAGCAACGGCTTCAGCTCGCAGCGGCGGCGCTCGAGGTGCGGTAGAAAGATACGCGTCTTCTGGCCTGATGCCAGCTTGATGTAGATTGCGTCGTCCGTGATGGACGAGATGGTGCCCGTGTAATCTTCGTGAACGAGCGGCATCAATACCTGCACTTCGTCTCCGTCTTCGAACAAATACTTGCCGCATAACAGTCTTCGTCGCTCCAGCTTGAACGGCACTGCGTTAGTGAAAAGCATACGAGTGTTAGTCCATGACATCACAAGAGCAAAAGGAGTAGCAATGCATATCGTACAATTTCCGGCGTTTGGTAGACGCTCGACAGTTAACTTCGACGTCTGCACACGATCACTCACAATCGCAGCAATATCAGAAGTGGCGTCGTCGAACGGCAAGCGCACAGCCTCCACGGGTAGTAGTTTTGACACATCAACCGGATCTGCCATGGTTGATGGATCCATCTTGCGTCGCTTAAGCATTGGCGTTTCTTGTGCCGCTGCAGGAGGTTCGGGCACTTCACCCTCTTCCTGCTCAGGCTCGGACGTATTCTTGCTGTCATCCTTGTCACCCTTGACAATAGCAACGACCACGGAGGGTTTGTCGGCCAAGTTAGCAGAGGTGTTCGACTTCTGCTCGGGCTTCTTAGACTCTTCTGCAACCTTGGCACCAGGCTCCGACAGCGCCTTCATTTCGGACTGGAGCGTGGCCATGACGGCGTCCGTCTTGGCCAGCAACTCTTCCTTCAGCACCTTCCTCTCATTCTGCCACAAATGGTGCGCACGCTGCACCTCGAACTTGTAGAGGTCTTGGCCGTTCTTCAGCTGCAGGTTCTTGTGCAGCTCAGCCGTCTGCAGCAGCCGGTTACGCTCCTCCTTGAAGGCGGCCACGCGGCGGCAGAACTCGGCGAGGGTCCCGTCCTCCACCATCTTCTTCTTCTGCTCGAGCTCAGCCACTTGCTGGTCCAGTCGCGCGCGGCGTTGCTCCTCCGTGAGCGGCTCGGAGGCCATCGAGGACGCGGAGGTGGACGACGTGTTGGACACGTTGGACATGGAGCGCTTGCGTCCTCCGTTGTCCTCGTGGTCGTCGTTGTCCTCCTCCTCGTCGTCCCCCGAGCGCGACGAGTGGCGCTCGTCGGCGCTGCGCAGCTCGCGCGTGGACTTGCGCGGCTCCTCCGCCGCCTTGCGCGGCTCCTCCGCCGCCTTGCGCGCGTTGCTGCGGCGGCGCTGGCGGCGCTGCGGCGCGTCCGCCTGGCCGGCCGTGCTGGCGTCCGTGTCGGCGCCGTCCGACGTGGAGTCGGCGGCCGAGCTGCGCGTGTCGCGCGCGCGGCGACTGCGCAGCCGCGTGCTGGCGCCCGTGTCGCTGCTGGGGTCGTCCTCGGGGTCGCGCGAGCGGTCGCGGCGGCTGGCGCGCTCCATGGCGAGGTGAGCTTCTTGGGCCGAGGTCTCGTCTCTGAATGGCTCCATCGTTGTCGGCGTCGCGCGGTCGGGCGCGGTAGTCATGGCTGCTGTGCCCGTCTGGACGCTTGCCTTTGAAGTGCAACTGCCTGGTTTCAGTGGTTGCATTAGTTACTTATCAAATGGAAATCTCGCGTCGCTACTTGCTCCTAAGTCTCGTTGTTCTACAGGCAGCCGGAGGACAAAACCTTGCTGCGGTGGAGCACGCGGCCCTCCGGGGTGTACGGCCGCGCGTTATACTGCTTCGCGTGCACGCGGACCACACGCGGCACGTAGCGCTCTTCGTCGTTGTCGTCTTTCTTCAGGCAGGAGCAGTTGCAGACATTGTTGTTGCCCCCGCCTACGCTGGACACCGACGAAGTGTCCGAGTACGAGTGTCGTCGCTCCGAGTCTCGGGGCTGTACACGGTTACTTCGGCTGAGGTGTTGACCCGTGTTGATTTGCGTCGCTCCCAACGACGCCCGCTTCTTCATTCGGGCCTTCGCGTGGGCTTCCGCTGCCGTAGCTGCCGACACCACTCGGGACTCCATACACTTCTGTCGGAGCGACTGCGGGGTCGGTGGTCGCTTCATGTAAGCGGCACCCTTCACACTGCTGGAAGCACTTCCAACCGAAGATGAAGCGTAGGAGCGCGCACTGCCCGCACTGCGCGGGCGAGGTGTATAAGTTCCATCACTACGCCCGGCAATACTCGCCGTGTCGGCTTCGCTCGGGGCAGAAGCTCCGCCCCGTTGTCGGGGTGTCTGCGACGGAGACACATGAGGAAGCGGTCGAGCGCAAGTCGATCCCTTTCCACTTGCAAGTGATAGTGCCTCTAGGTGAGTGCTGTGAATGTCATTCATAGACATTGAACAAGTAGGCTGAAGAATGTGGCGGGCAGATACATGCTTCATCCGCTGTTGATCTGCAATCTCTCGTCTCTGTTGAAGCATGTGTGTCTTGCGAGGATTGGCAGTTCGCGGGCGCTCCTTTTTCACACGAGTTGGAGGGGAAGCTGCAGGACTTCCTTCTTCTGTACTAATGGATGATGTCGATCCTCTGCGAGGAGTACAACGTCTTGAGGGGGAACTGCGAGATCCTAACCCGTTGGTATTCGCTTCAGCAGCAACTTCTAGCATATTGCTCTCAGCAACTTCGTCCTCGTCTTCGCTATCGCTTTGGGTCCAGATTCCTCCTGGAACTCGGCTGTTGGCAGGGTATGCAGGCGGGTCTACAAACTGCAGGAACTCCTTCAAATCGATTTCACCATTACTATCCTGGTCACATAAGGAGAAAAGCTGGCGCATTTGCTCATCACTTGCGTAGATGCCGAACTTCGTCTTAAGATTGAACTGCAGTCCATTCATACGGATCCCCTGGTCTCTTCCAGAACGGAGCATCTTGAACGCACGACGGTATTGATCCTCACCACTAGGTGTCTTTTGTACAACTTTAGCCTGGATCTGCTTCTTGAGTGTTTCGATTGTCCAGTTCGATGCCGCTCCCACGTTGTCTACTTCTTCAGTTGTCGCTAAGCCTTGGCATGCCAGGAACTCCTGACGAGCCTCGTGCCTGAGCCTTGCAGCTTTCTCTTCGCTTTCCAACTGACTAACCTCGAACCATTGCCGACCGTAGTTGTAGTCAGGTGGCAAAACGCGCCGAATGAACTCGTGCAGATCGATTGTGCCATTTCCATCCTCGTCGTACTTGTCGAATAGTAGGTGCAGCTCGGCGTCGTCCAAGATGATTCCGAATTTGACTCGCAGTTGTTCGCGGAAGCTAGGAAAGTCGATACCTTCTCCTCGGGTGCCCTCAAGCAAGCGATAGGCCTGCTGGTACACGAAGTTTCCCGCTATCAACGTCTTCTCCTGAATTTTCTCCTGGAGCTTGCGCTCCACCTTGTCTACGTTCCAGCGGAAGTTCTGGAGTGAAGGCGGCAGCTCGTGGCCGATGGGGTCGCGAAACAACACCTTGGGGGGTGAGTTGCATAGCTTCGAGGTATCCTTCTTCTTTTTGGCTGGCCGGCTGCCGGAACCGGGCACGCGCTTCAGCACGGCGCCTTTCATTGCAGAGCGAGCGTAATGACGCGGAGCGCCAAGACGGAAGGGGGCCTCGGGTTTCTTGCGGACAGAACTAGGATGGCCACAGACAAGAAGTAGCACAAGAACGGCGCCAGGACACTCACGCCACCTATTAATACTCCCCCGCAGATTTCCATTTCCATGTTGGCAGGAAGTGCATTCGTCCTCGACCTCATGGAGGCGAGGCTATACTTGGCGTCAGCGGCAACAAAGTGACCATCACTCCTGACCGACCGACGTTGAAGTTGTTACACCGATCCAACCGTTGGAGATACGCGTTGGCACAGGTGCTGCCAGGCGTTGCCATGATGCCCCATGTGCTTTCGATTGCCAGCGTGGTCATGCAGCCCTCGGCTTGAGAAAAGGTTGGGTCGGGAAAGCGATTCTGATGGTGTCGAAGCAGTTGCCCATGGGGCATCCGAATGCAACGATCACGACTGCCTGCTGCCCTGAGGCAGGGAGCCATCTTCCTCCCTGCTGGCGGGCAATCGTGTTGTTTTTGTCTCTACCTCTTGCATACAGCAGTGCCAGGCGAAGCGGTCTGCCTGCTGGAAAGGAGGGGGGGGGGGGGGGGGGGCACTATTCGATGTTCTGACGATCCCGCGCCCTATCCGTTGTGTTGCCGTCCTGGCGTTGTCTTCGCCGGCCGTGACCAAGCAATGAGCGGGTGTAGCCATGTCCGTTGACTGGGGCTTTGTATGCCATAGTCGGCCGAAGAGTCCGCTCGCCACGACACTCACTCGTGCTTCCGCGATGACGTCGCTGAGCGCCGCGTCGGCGCCGGAGGGCGCGCCCGCGCCCAACGCGACGCCGTTCGACGCGCCCGACGCGCGCTTCACGCTGGGCATCTGCGTGATGGAGCGCAAGGCGCGCTCGGCGCCCATGCTGGAGATCCTGGGCCGCCTGCCGCCCGCGCTCTTCCGCGTCGAGTTCTTCGGGGACGAGACCATCCTGCGGCGGCCCGTGGAGAGCTGGCCCGTGTGCGACGCGCTCATCGCCTTCTTCTCGCAGGGCTTCCCGCTGGACAAGGCGCAGGCCTACGTGGCGCTGCGGCGGCCCGTGGTGGTCAACGAGCTGGGCACGCAGCCCCTGCTGCAGGACCGGCGCGAGGTGTACCGCGTGCTGCAGGAGCACGACGTGCCCACGCCGCGCCACGTGTTCGTGAGTCGCGACGGCTACGGCGGGCGCGGGCCGCCCGACGTGGTGGAGGGCGACGACTTCATCCAGGTGGACGGCGTGCGCATTAACAAACCCTTCGTGGAGAAGCCCGTGGACGGCGAGGACCACAACATCCACATCTACTACCCCATGAGCGCCGGCGGCGGCTGCAAGCGGCTCTTCCGCAAGATCGGCAACAGGTCCAGCGAGTACGACCCGCAGGTCAACACGGTGCGCGCGGGCGGGGGCTCCTACATCTACGAGGAGTTCCTCTCCACGCAGGGCACCGACGTCAAGGTCTACACGGTGGGGCCGCACTACGCCCACGCCGAGGCGCGCAAGTCCCCCGTGCTGGACGGACGCGTGGTGAGAGACGCCGATGGCAAGGAGGTCAGGTACCCCGTCATGCTCTCGACCGAGGAGAAACAGATCGCCTTCAGAGTCTGCCGAGCGTTCAAGCAAACGATTTGCGGCTTCGACATCCTGCGAGTGCGCGACGCCTCGTACGTGTGCGATGTGAACGGCTGGAGCTTCGTCAAGAACTCGGAAAAGTACTACGACGACTGTGCCATCTTGTTGACGCAGTATCTCGAGCAGGCTCTGGCTGGTGGTTCGATGGCGAGCGAGGACTTTGGTACGGACAGCTCTGCCTTCAGCTCGGTCACCTTCCGCTTTGCCCCAGACGCTCCACCTCCTAGTGCCGAACTGTCAGAACCCCCGACGGCGCACAGGCACGCAATGCTTCGCGGACAGTCCTCTTCGATCGCGGAGTCGGAAGTATCCGAAGCTGACAGCATCACAGACGGGAAAGAGGATGCGTTGTACCAGGAAGAGGAGTTGCGTTGCGTCTTGGCCGTGATTCGACACGGTGACCGTACGCCCAAACAGAAAATGAAGATGAATGTCTGCCACCCAGCCTTCCTGCAGTTCTACGAGGATCGCTTACGTGAGTCACAGCAGGAAAATGGAGATGGAAACGACTCCAAAAAGAAAAAGAAGATGGATCTCAAAATCAAGGCAGTTGCTAATTTGGAGCGTTTGCTTCAGGTGAGCAATGATCTGCTACACAAATATGAGGCGCGTGATCCAGCATTCATGGACTTCCTAGAGCAGCGCGAAGTTAAGTTTGGTGAGGACGCTACGGACCGCGTAAAGGGATATCGCACATTGCGAGATGTGCTGCAGCGCTGGCAGCTCGTAGGTATAAATCGTAAAGTGCAACTCAAGCCTAAGGAATTCGTAAGCGTCCCTGTCGAATGTACTACGGAGAATGGAGAACAGCTAACTACACGCCGCGTGAGCAAATTACTGCTGATCATCAAGTGGGGAGGAGACCTGACTCACACAGGTGAAGAGCAAGCTGAACATCTTGGCCAAAAATTCCGACGCATGATGTACCCGGGCGGCGCTGGTGGCTTAAATCGCCTGCACTCGACGTTCCGCCACGACTTAAAAATCTATACTAGTGACGAAGGCCGTGTCCAAAAAACAGCAGCATCGTTTGCGAAGGGGCTGCTGGAGCTTGAAGGTGATATTATTCCCATTCTGGTCGGACTTGTATTAAAGTCTAAAGACGCGGACTCGATGTTAGACCAGTCCGGGTCTTCTGCACAAGAAATCATAATGCGTGTCAAGCAGCGACTGCACAAGATCATTCACCGTGAAGACCACTGCAGCCAACTTATAGATTCAAACTCCAGGCTCATTCGCTCTGTGGCACTCGCTCTTGCTAAGGTGGACCAGCCCATTAAAAAGATGGGTATCATGCACAAGTTGCTGAATTCTCTTAAAGAGCAGCTCACTCGAATGATCCAGGAGAAAGCGCAATATCGGACAGAGATTGGCAGATGGCAACAGAAGAAGGCTAATGCAGGCCGGCTGCTTGCTCCGGCCATGGGCCGCTCGGCAAGTGTCAACGAACTGAGTCAGCCTAGAAGCCGCCATGTGCACTCGTACGCTCCTCGAAAGGAACATAGCGAAGGAAGCAACATCCCTAGTGATGCCGCCAACAGCAGCGTGGGTCTTCGCAAGATGAGATCACAGGAGCCGCTGTCGCCAGAGGAAATTAAGTACCCTGAGCCTTGTGGTCGTGAGACGCTCGAGGTCATGCGTGAGCGTTGGGCGAAGCTGTACCGTGACTTTTACGTGAAGAAGCGTGATACGTATGACTTGTCCAAGATTCCCGATATTCACGATTGCATCCGGTACGACGCAGTACACAACGCACACCTTAACTTGACCGATGTGCGTGAGCTCCTAGAGATTTCGAGTTCGCTTTCGCACGCACTTGTACCGCAAGAGTACGGAATCAATGTTGACGAAAAGATTTTCATTGGGTCAGCCATGTGTCGGACTCTGCTTTCGAAAATCAACACCGATTTGGATTTGGCGCGCGGGCTTGGACCTGACATCCAGAAGGACCATAACACCCACCGCCTGAATCCGTCGTATGCAAAGAAGATCAAATCGACCCACCGCTCGGTGCGCACTCGCCTGTACTTCACTAGCGAATCACACCTACATTCTCTGTTAAACGTTCTGCGATATGGGCGAGAGGAATGTACGGTGAAAAGTCCGATTGGCGAGGAATCGAGAAAATGGATTGAGGACATCCCTGAGCTTTGCTACATGACGCATTTTGTCGTGCGTGTCTTCGAGCGTGTCCAATATTCTCTGTCGGACCCTCAACGCTTCCGTGTCGAGATCTCGGTTTCACCCGGGGCAGAGCAGGACCCGCTTGTTTCCGACCCGGAGAAGCAAGTCGAGGTTGCGCCGTTGAAGATCATCTCTCGTGAGGGTCTCACATGCCAAGAGCTAGTTGACTACGTGGCTGATTGCATTGACTATGCTGAAAAGAACGAAATCAAGGAGATGATTAGTCGCACGGTGGCGGGGAAAAGCAACGGTAGTCCGGAGAGCACGGCGGGTGGCAGCAACAGCACCAGTGGTGACGTCACGCCGGTGAAGCGCTCGATCTATTCGCTCAGCAACAACAGCAGCGATAGCAATTTCAGCAGTGACAACTGATCTTTTGTTTCTACTAATCCTTCAAGGCGGCAAAATGTTGATCCACCCGAGTCAATAAGTAGCCTGGTGTTGCTGTGTATTGGGCACGTTTTACCTCGCCATTCAGGCAATAACACTCTTGCGTTACTGCTAGCTAGTCATCTTTACTTCACTGTGCATCTAGGTTTGTTGTTCATATTCGGTTTGTTGTGCATCCTCTTCAGGAGTTTGTTGTTCCCAGCGCTTCCTGTAAGCAGCCTCAGCATATGCTGCAGCCTCGGATTCCGCTTCAGGGTTGAAACTATCGCAAGCAGTCCCTGGTGCGGAAGGATCTCGTTTGATGGAAGGTGAAGGCGGCTGCTGTTCGCACTCTTCGGGGCGGCCACTGCCATTTCCCCCACCGGGAGGAACAGACGACTCGAAGCGCGAAATCTCGTCGTGACGAGATTTAAGATGCAGAAACTCCTCGCGCCCGTGATCCAAGTGCACCATCTCGTCGTTCAAGTGTTCTGTTTGCTCGAACTGCGTGATCTCGCGGTGCGCGAACTCGCCGTCTAGCGACTCCATGTGCAGCACCTCCGTTTGATGACGCTCCTTTTCCACGAGCCGCTGTGGTTGACCCTTTTCATCAATCTTGGTGTACTCAGTAATCCGTTCCTGAATGGTGACCTCGCGCTTCTTCCAGAGCCCAGGTGCCGGGGGAGCTCGAGTCACGGCATCACGCGCGCGAGAGGGATCAAACGTAACGAGAGCTCCATTGAGCTGGCGTGACTGAGATGATCGCAGCGGGGGAGTAGGAAGACAACCATCGTGCTGCTGTCGCTCTTCCTGAGCTGCTCGAACTGCTGCTGACTGCAGGAAGTGCACGAAGTCGTCGAAACCCAACTGCGTTTGCTGTGGGGTTAAGCCAAATACTTGCACCAGCACTAGACGTCGGTACGGTGGAATAGACAAGTACGCGCACAGCTCGTCCAGTTCCAAGAAGTCACCACTTTTGGCTGAGTCGCTTCTCTCGGCATGTTTCCTGAGAAACTGGAACTGCTCTTGCAAGGTCTCCTTCGAACGCCGCAGATTAAATGCGCGCAGCACCAAAAAATGTTGCAGCTTCACACGTCGCTCTGCATCCCGTAGTTCTCGTGCTGACATCTGATTGCCTACTTCGCAATCACTGAGGTAGCAAGCGTTGTCCCCTGCGGTCACGGTCAACGCGAATTATGGCAAGGCTCTTGCGGTATGAACTTCTGGTGGTGCTGTCGGCCGTGCATTAAAATTAGCTAGCCCTCCGTCTCATGGCTATCTTTTTCACGAGAGCAATCCTCCTCAAATGCCCACGATGCCAGCAGGTCTGCTTCTAAATCGTGTTCTGTAGATGTTGACTCTGTGTCTAGATCTTCTTCATTTTCGCTTAATACAATGCATGCATGAGCAAAAGCACACCGTAGACGACCCAGTGCAAGTCGGGAACAGAGAGTACCGAGGTCACGCTCGATCTCCACAGGGTCTTCTAAGCAGAGCCGTGTGTTGTTTTGGCGAGACCAACCCTTGCTGGTCTTAGGCATGACCTCCGTCTTGCGCAGACTTACAACCGTGTTCTCGTAGTCAAAATCACACGTGTAAAAGCGGAAGAACCCACGTCGAAGCGCCTGCCAATTTTTCGCACTACCTTTTGCATGATCTTCATCGCTAACATAGATCCTCTTGAGCCTCTCCAACTCTTTGTCGATGTCGCCTTCAGTCAATGATCCTACACTGGATTCGTTCTCGACGACATGAGAGCTACAGTCCAGCACCGGCAGCACGCTAATTCGTTGGAGATAGTAGAGTGCAAGCAGAGTAAGCCCGTACGAGCTCAATGCGCCTCCCACCACGCGCTTCTTGGAATGACGCCACTGACGAAGCCATTGACATAATCTCCTCGCTTGGTGAAGTCGTCTACGCTCCGTACAACTTGCATTTAAATCACCGCGCAAAAGCGAGTGTAATAAACGCGTATTCCACAGCGCAGGTACGTTGTTCACACAGAGGTCGCATGGTAGTTCGGTGGCAGGGTCCTGGAAATGAACAATAGGGATGCGCGCTCGAGTCACAGCAGTCATGTCTTGCTCACCTTCGCTAGTACCATCAGGAAGGAGATAGAGTGCCAGGTGTTCCTTTACTTCTGTGACTAGAGGTGCGGTTTCTTGGCGAAACTGCGGGGCAGACGGCAATAGCGCGCAGAGATCGACGTCTGCCTGCTCAGTTTTTGTCTTGTCTGCTGGCGTCCAAAGTCCCGTGACCGAGGACCCAAAAAGCAGTACTCGTGCATCGGGCCACATGAGCCGCAGAACGTTCTGAACACGCCGGGCAATTTGTTGTCTCCGCTGTTTTTCTTTGTCCAGACCCTCATCAGCATCAACCTGGTCGTTGGCATCTACCTCGTAATCTCCAGGCGAGTCAAGAGTCACTCGATCACTGAAGGCTCGCGCGTGTGTCGGCACGAGATGCAGAAGCTCCCCCGTTCGTAGACATTGTGTCACCAGTTCTCGTTGAAGCCTCCGTCCGCGCTCCTTCTTGCTCAGAGCTTTGGCGTCGTCTGAAGCTGTAGGATGCAGCATCAGATGCACCGCGGCCTTGACTCCCGCCTTATCCTCCATCTTCTCCGCCGACTGCAGCAGCCACGGCCACAGAAACCGCTGCAGCTTCTCGCGCGTCGACAGCGCGTGCTCGTCCAGCTCCACCAGGAACTGGGCGGTGAGCAGCGGGGCCGGCGCCCCAGCCGCCACCGCAGCCAAAAGCTCGTCGCCGCGCAGCTCCAGCCGCTTGGCGTAGTGCGCCGCCGCCCGCGGGGCCTGTCGCTCGCTCAGAATCACGCGGACGACGGTCGCGCGCGCCTCGAGCGAGCCGACTCCCAGCGCGAGGCGCTGCGCCGCGTCCCACTCGCGGCTGGAGCTGCCCCGCAGCAGTCTGAGTAGGTCGTCGAGGCTGGCGGCCGCGGGGGCCGCTCGGGCCAGTCGCTCCGCCTTGGACTTGCGCCGTCCGCGCCGCTTCTTGCGCTTTTGCTCCGCCGCCGAGGTGTCGTCGCGGCGCTTCATTTTCGACTGATTGGCACGGCGGTCGATATTGCGTGATTGGCTAGGCGACGGCCAGTCGACGGAGAGCAGACCGCTGCAAGTTGCAGCGGATGCTTTGGACGGAGACGACCGTGGACAGCGCACACACTCGAAGGACGGACATAACGCAGGACAGCAATGCTTTCGCGTGCCCCAGCGAGGTAGTCGCTCGTCAAGGAAGCGCGAAAAGAGGTGCTTTGATCGATGCCGATTTTTTTTCGCGGCGACGCACCTCTTCATGCGCACGAAAGATCGTTCGTCTTCGCCACTGTCTCTGCTTCGTCTGTTCCTCTGTCTGCTTGTCATCGGTGTCGAGGTCAGAAGGAGTGCGCGCGTCTGATGCTGTCTCCCGTATTAAGCATCATATCACAGACTCAAATCATCGCGGGTGGCTGGGGCAAAGTCTGTTTCAAGCAGCCACTTGATATTTTTACGCGTCTCGATGAACTTCACTCGATGCACGCGCGCTCCGTTTCATGCTTCTCTCCGTTATTTTTTGCGCAGTGGCAGGTATCTAAACTTATCTTCAATTCTCACGGCAGAGATTGCTGCTGCGCTTTTCGATTGAACCTGGAACAGACAACTGGAGCACGCAACGAACCGTTTGACGTCCGTGCTGCCATCTCCTACTAGGCTGAGAAGGCCCAGTGTCAACACCGTCCGATCAATCCTCTGTGGAAGCTGCTGCAAAGCCCGCGCCGTCTTCGCTAAAATCCCTCGCTATGACAACAAGCTTGGCTGGGGAGAATGGCAACTTCTCCGATACAGCTTCTGGTCCGACCCTGGAGACCATCAAGCTCCCCCGCGGAGGCGTGGTGGCTTGCACGTCTATTGGCCCCGTGCAACTGGGAATGCCTCCGGAAACGATCAAGGATTCCATGAAACTTGGGCTTCCAGTGCCACGGCATTACATCGTGCCCTCCGAGCCATTTACCAAGACCTTGGGTGCCAACATGGGTGTGAATGTTGCCGAGTTCGAGTTCCCAGCGTATTGTAACTTCTTCTTCAAGAGGCAATGCGTCAATCTTATCGTGGCATCTGCAGACGTAGAAACCCGTATTCGCCAGGTCTTCCAGGAGACGCTCTTTGGACCGGTGGAGCTTGACTTGCGCAATGACTTTCCTCAGTCCACGCCGCCTGAGCAGTTCCCAGACTTACGAAAGGAGCTCGAGTATTTTCGTAAGTTCGGCGACACTCTCATCACTCTGGACATGCTGTTAACCTTCACGCACTTTGATGCCAACGGTGAGGCACGGCTTTCACAACCTGGAGCACCAAGTGATTCACCGCCGCTTATCATTCGCAAAGGTGACGGTTGCTTCACCATTGTAGACGGTACAGATGGAAGCGTGACTTTGGAGGACGCTGTGGACCTCCCGCCACCACCAGGTAACGCGCTAGTCCCGCATCTCGACTCGTTCTACCCGCCTGCCTTCGGGGTGACCGTCCTGGGCAATTCTCACGGCTTCGACCCGAACGGCAAGACTTCCGGGTACGTGCTATGGATTAATCATCGCGGCATCATGATCGATCCTCCCCCCTTTTCGTCGTCCATATTGAGTGCAAACAACATCCCGGCGCTCATGATCGACGGCGTCATCCTTACGCATTGTCACGCCGACCATGACGCAGGCACATTTCAGAAGATTCTGCAAGAAGGTCGTGTGGCTCTCATCACTACTGACACTATTTATCGATCCTTCCTGCGCAAATACTCAGCTCTTTCGGGTTTTGCACCGAGCTTCCTTGAGCGCGTACTGGATCACCGTCTCGTCCGTATTAACGATGTCACTCAGATTCGCGGCGCGGAGTTTCGTTTTTTCTACTCGTTGCACTCCATCCCCTGCGTAGGTTTTGAGGTTACGTACGGGGACAAGAAGATTGCTTTTTCGGGTGACCACCTCAACGATGTGGACAGGATACTTCAGCTCGAAAGCGAGGGTGTACTTTCACCTGCCCGCGCTCAGGAACTACTGCATTTCCCTTGGCACTGCGATGCCATTCTGCATGAAGCAGGGGTACCGCCAATTCACACACCACTCAAGACGCTCATGGCACTGGATGAAAGCATTCGCAAGAAGGTGTACGTTGTACACACGGCAGCCAAGGATCTACCTGACAACTGCGGACTCCGAGGTGCACCCGAAGGAGTACACAATACTATCACATTAGACGTGCCAAGGCTGCCAGAGAATGCCGGCGCACTTGAAATCTTAGACCTCGTACGGAAGGTGGACTTGTTCGCCGAGCTCACCCTCAACCACGCGTACGAGATTCTGCAGATGGCTCGTAAGGTCGAGTACGCGAAAGGAGTCATCGTAAGGAAGACGGGTAGCGTTGGTGATACTTTTTACATCATCATTGTCGGCGAGGCACAAGCTATCTACAACAAGGACCACCAAGAACCTTCTCCTACCACTGAACCTTCGTTAGCACACTCAGCCTGTCAAGACAATATTAACTCTCATAAACTGATAGCACGCGGCCGCGACAGCAGCACACGCCGCCGACTGTCGATGCTGTCCCTGGCGAAGCAATACCGACCAGGCGACTACTTTGACCTCCAGTCGCTGCTGACTCCCAACTGGGCGCTGCCGTACGACATGGTGGCGAGCACCAAGCTGTCGCTGCTCGAGTTCAATGCTCTTGACTTTAATTGGTTTCTACGGCGGACTTCGTCGTTCGAGCGCATCCAGCAGTTGGCGCAGAGTAGGCTCTACTTCTCGTACGACATTGTGGAGAGCAATCAAGTTTTTCGACGGCTCACATCGGCCCAACGCACAGCTCTTGAGATCATTCTGAGGCCTCGCGACGTGACTGAAGGACAGGTACTCTGGAATATCGGCGACAAGTGCTCCAGTGCCGTCATCGTAGACAAGGGTCACTTCCTGCTCAAAATCGCGCCGCAAACGGCAGGATCCAGTAGCGGTGCCTCACCCACCAGGAATGTTTCTGCTAGCGGGCCGTCGCGATCAAGGCCTTCATCTCCAGGGCAGACTATCTCTCTCATCACGCGAAAATCGATGAACGTAAGTACATATATATATGTAGCTCTTCCTGCATGAGCGTGACAAGCCCTGTCACTAACTTGTGTAACGCGCTGTGGACATGTGCAGCGCATAATCCCCATGGACCTGAGCCTCATGAACGGGAACTTGACGAGCAAGAGCGAGCCGCAGCAGGAAGTGATGCTGAGCCACGGCGCGTTCGCCGGTGATGTAGACCGACTCACGTCCGCCGAAGACACGACGCACGCCACGTCCCTCGTGTGCACACACGCAGGCTCCGTCTTCGTCATCCAGAAGCACGACCTGCAGATCTTCCTCCTGGAGAATCCAGGCCTGCTCATGAGTCTCAGCGGCAAAGTCTTCGCCTCGTAGTTGAAGTTCGCGCACCGAAAGCTATCTAGGACCCGGTATAGTAAATCCTAAAGCTTGATCCATCCTTGATTTACCTGCGCGTGCGTTGGTGGGCGTGAGGCGTGAAGCTACCAGGTTGCAGCATTTGCGTTGGTGCCAAGCTGTACGGGTGGCCTGCAGCCAGACGTTCACGGGAGGCAAAGGTAACTCACATCCAGGTACGGCACACTCTATTATGCAAAACATTGAACGCGGTCTGGCCCTGCTCCTGCTTCTGTCGCTGGAATCGTGCTGAGTAGGCTAGATTTATTGATATGGAGGCGAGCATTGACACTGCTTGTCTCTCATGGAGCTTTGCTCTCTTCCTCTTGATTTGCGCATGGGTTGTTAATACATACAGCGTAATAGGCCCGGCATGCGGCATCATCCAGGGCAGCTCGGCTAGAACAGCAGCTGGTTGGTGTTCTCCGAGAACTCCGTCACGCGCTCGTCCTCGGGCAGCGCGCCCAGAGCGAAGTAGCTCGCGTACTTCATGTGAAGCTTGACGATCACCTCGGCGATCTCGGGCCGGTTGCGGGCCAACGACTCGCTCAGCCGCGCATCCTGCGCGCAGGCCATGTCCATCTCATCCACTGTCTGGCCGTCCACGCCCATGCCATTGGTCTCCAGCAGATACTGCACGTGCGAGTGGCCCTGAAGCTCGGCCATGTCGAAGGCCGTCTGGTCTTGCTCGTTCGGCATGTCGGGGTCGGCCCCGGCCGTGAGCAGGAGGTAGGTGGCGCGGTAGTTGCCGTCGCGGCTCGTAAAGTGGAGCGGCGTGTTGCCGTCTGCGTCCTCCACCTGCGGGTCGGCGCCGGCGTCCAGCAGCTGTTCCACCACGCTGGAGTGGCCGGCCATGCAGGCCAGCAGCAGCGCCGTGGTGGTTGTGTCCCGCACGGGGAAGTCGTACTTGGCCCGCGCCGAGAGCAGGACGGCCACGATCTCGGTATGGCCGTGCTTGGCCGCAAGGTGCAGCGGCGTGTAGCCGTTGAGCGCGGCCACGTCCACGCGCGCGTTATACTTGAGCAGGATCTTGGCCGCGCGGTCGTGGTTGTTCTCGCAGGCGGCGTGCAGCGGCGAGGTGCCGTCCAGCGCGACGTCGTTGGCGTTGGCGCCGCGCTCCAGAAGCAGCGTGAGCACGTGGTGCAGGCCGTTAGAGGCGGCCACGTAGGCGGGCGACTGGCCCAGCGAGTTCTTGGCCGCGAGGTCGGCGCCGGCGTTGAGCGCGTCCATGACCTCGGCCAGGTCGCCCTTGGCCACGACCTCGAGCAGCTTCTTGCGCTGCTTGACCGTCTTGATGGCCGCCAGCTTGTGGCCCAGGAAGTGCCAGACCTTGGCGCTGCGGTGGCGGTAGCCGTGCAGCAGGTGGTGGGCGGCCGCCTTCTTGGCGCTCACGGGCACCAGCGCGCCGTCGGTCGGGTACACGTACCCGCGCGCGGCCTCGAGCTGCTTCACGGGGCCGCTGAGCGTCATGATAACTTCGCGAGTGGAAGGTGGGGAGACAAGCGGCGGGCTTGTGCGCGATACGAGCCGGAGGCGTTCGACGGGATGCGCGGCTGTCGACGCGGATGCGGCTGTGCGGGGAAGGAATACCTGCGGCGGGCGCGAGGTGATGGCGGCGGCGGACTGCGAAAGCGCGAGTGAGCCGATCTCGTCTGGTCCACAAGCCGTTTTCTTCTTCGGGGCTAGGGCTCGTTCCATACTGGGCGCCAGTGGGCCCAGCGCGCTGGAGTGTTCAGTTCGCGGCCGCCATGGTTCGCGCGAGACACCTGGCGCCGCCCCGGCGAGACGCCTCGCGCCGAGAGCAAAGCCGTTTCCTACGGCGCTGGCGACGGAGCCGCCGCTGAGCCCGCGCCGCGGTGTCTCATGCGGGGGCGGAAGATCAGCGCGCCTCTTCTCTGCGTCTTTGCGTCATGCGCGCGGTTGTCGCTTGTCACGCACAGTATGGGCGCCAGCCGCTTCCATCGTGTCGGCAGGCCATTGGGCGCTTTGCCTCGGCGAGTGTCGATGAAGAGCAGGACGTTTCATGATCCACCAACTGGTCAGCGTCAAACCAGCAGCTCACCTCGGGAGCCAGGAACACGTGGATGGCAAAGCTGTTCATCACCATCGATTCATCCACATCGTGGATGTTCCGTCAAGAGCATTGAACTGGGCTTCGTGCGGCACAGCGCACGCGAGCTGCAAGGCTTGCACTGCAAGTAGCAGAGCTCGCTGCTGGCATGCTTTCGGAGCCCCGCGCATGATAACCTGTACCGAATGCAAGACGTCCTCGCTATCAGTAACCGGGGGATTAAGGCATGTTTGGTTCAGTTGATTATAGGCGCTGATCAGAGGATATTACAAAACCGGGGGGTCAACTTGTAAGGTCGCTGTACCAAAAGCACGGTACCGCAATAGACGACGAAATCGGTGGGCGTCGGAGCATGTTGAGGAGGACGATGGCAGCTCTTCCGCCCGTTGCCCGCATGTCCATCGCGCCGATGGTGCGTCGCCGCTTGACAGCCGTCGCTGCAGCTCGAAGAAGGAGACTGACGGCCGCTGTGTGCTGCTGCAGATGGACTGGACCGACCGCCACTACCGCTTCATGATGCGCATGATCACCAAGGAAACGCTGCTGTTCACCGAGATGGTGGTGGACCAGACGGTGCGTCGCGCGGCGCCATCGACTGTGGCGCTTCAGCGGCGCTCAGCTCTCAATGAGCTCCCAGCTAACCTGCTCATCAATGTTGGCGACAGTTGCTGCATCAAAAGAAGAACCTCGACTACTTCCTGGGGCACGACCCCGTTGAGGCCCCGCTCGCTCTGCAACTCGGCGGCAACAGCGTCGAGGACCTCGGTGGTAAGGCAGCTAGCTCCGACATACCTTTCTATTTAGTGCTAACTTCGTTGACTGTGTTGTTCATATTGTAGCGGCGGCACATCTGAGCCAGTCCTACGGCGGCTTCTGCGAGATCAACCTGAACACAGGCTGCCCGAGCGCGCTGGTGTCTAGTCGGTGTTTCGGTGCGCGACTCATGCTAGAGCCCGATCGAGTGCGGGACATTTGCGCCAGCATGCGGCGTAACGTCGCTTTAGCCGCCAAAGAGAACCCCGACCACCCAGCGGCGGAGGTGACCGTCAAGTGCCGCATCGGTGTGGACGACTGCGACAGTTACGAGGAGCTGCATCATTACGTAGCAACAGTGGCGAGCGCCGGCGTGCGCCACATTATCGTCCATGCGCGCAAGTGTCTACTCAAGGGGCTGAGCACGAAGGACAACCGCACCATCCCGCCTCTACGCTATGAGGTTGTGTATCGGCTGAAGCAGGACTTCCCCGAGCTGTCGTTCACACTAAATGGTGGCGTGCAAAGCATCCAGCATGCGCGCGAGCTGTTGGATACGACGAATGTCGATGGTGTCATGATCGGACGGGCGGCATATAACACCCCATGGAACTTTCGCGACGCTGACCGCCTCATTTTCAACGCCGAGCGCAACCCAAACCTGTCGCGTCGCGAGATTATCGAGCGCTACCTTGAGTATGCTGAAGATCTTCAGGCAAAATGGGGGTCTACCGAACCGCTGAGCGACTCGCCTTACACGATGGCCACCTCTGCACTGATGAAGCCTCTGCTGGCACTCTTCAAGTACGTGATGCTGTTTATTGTTGCTTTTGAATTTTTCTATACTAAATATCGTCGTGGTGCGATACATTTCAGCGGTGAATTCGGAGGGAAGGCCTTCAAGCGCGAGATATCTGCACAATGGGCGAAGAAAGGTCCGCGGCCGGAGCTACGTGAGATGATTGAAAATGCAATGAAGGTTCTCCCAGATGAGGTACTAGACGCGCGTGTAGAAGACGAGATTCTCCAGCAGCAGGCTGAAGAAGCAAGTTGCAGCTAAGTGCTGAAGGACGTCAACAAATATACCATACCATACAGAAAATCTGCATTGTTTTTATTTGTGCATCAACCTGAAGTAGCTTGCCCTTGCTGCTCTAGTTCTTGGGTAGCCAGGTAATCAAGGGCTTCGTCGATGATAGTGTACACGTCTTGAGGTGTTTGAGTGCGAGCCATGCGGTCACGTAGCTGCCGAGCATTAGGCACGCCTTTTAGGTACGAGCCGTAAAACTTCTTCATGCGCGGAAAGCCAACGAGTCCTGGGTCGGCCAGCAGCTCTTGAAAGAGTTGCGTATGGCGCCTGATCACCTCCAACTTCTCTTTTACAGCCACGTGCGATGTGTCCGGGTATCCCTGGAACAACCAAGGATTGCCAAACAGTGCACGGCCAAGCATGACACCGTCTACCCCATATTCATTCACTTTTTGCTTCGCATCGACAAGGCTCTCGACGTCCCCGTTGCCAAGTATGAGCGCTGGAGATCCCACCCCCTTAGCCAATGTCACAACTTCGCCAATAACATCCCAGTGTGCTGGAACCTTCGACATCTCATCACGCGTGCGTCCGTGAATCGTGAGCACCTCCGGCTCAGTTGCTAGCAATCGCAGCACCCAGTCCTTATAGTCAATGTGGTGGAATCCGATGCGTGTCTTGACGGATACCGGTAGATCTCCCGCACCACGTTTGCACGCATTAACGATTTCTACCGCCAAGTCCGGCTGTAGAATCAATGCCGCGCCGCTTCCTTGGTTGTTTACGTTGGTCTCAGGGCAGCCCATATTTATATCAATGCCGTCGAAGCCCAAGTCGCGCACGATCATTGCTGACTAGCAATTGAAAGGCCACAATTGAATAAGTTATACGAATACAGCAGCACAGATAATTTAATGGCAATATATACCTCGTAGAACTGCTCAGGCTTGGAGCCGAAGAGCTGCGCCACCACAGGCCGCTCCTGCTCCGCGTACTTGAGAGTCGTCATCATGCGACGGCGCGAGTCCGGGTCATGCGTCAGCGCCTCGCAGCTCACAAATTCAGTCCACATGACGGAGGGCTTGGCGATCTCGCTAATTAGACGACGAAACGCGGCGTCCGTCACGTTCGCCATCGGCGCCACGCAGTAGAGGGGCCGCGCCAGCCCCCGCCAGAAGCTTCCCATTATCGTTACGTCCGATTCTGTGGTGCTGACGTACTCAGCCCGAAGTGTACCAAAGATGTACCATTTGTGTTTCGTTAGTGTGGCAGAGTGATGGTCGCGTAGTTGAAGCTGCACTTCCACCTCATTCCGCATTCTGCCATGGCACGCAGGAACATCACGCGCTGCCAAGGTGCCAAAGGCCAGCTAGCGCTGTATAACCCGCAGACGGTACCTATTCAAGGTGAAGAAATCGCGTCCCATCTTTCGGAAAGGCGAAGGCTTGACGAGTGGCGTCGTGCAGTCCCCCAGGAGCTCCAGGGAATCTACGGTTACCAGCCAAAAGGCAAGTAGTCAGGCAGCAATATAATGACATAACTTTCTTAACTGGCATGTTGGATGTTTGATAGAAGCTGTGGGATGCCTCGCAGGTGAGTTGACGTCGTGCGATTAGAGCATGCAGCGGTGGCGCTGATGATGCAATTTAGACGTCATGATCTCGCAGCGGAAGGGTGAATATCCTCCTGTTGCATTCATGGTGAGCAGGTTGTAGCGCGCGAAGTAGCATGTTTCTAATGCTTTGTTGCAGCTGATACACAAGGAGGCCTCTGGCTTTACGGTTGAAGGCACTGTCGACAGGAATGAGAGCAACCGTGTAGCCCTAATTGTCAAAAAGAGAGATCATCTAAGCTTTGTGACTCTTAATGAGCAGATTACTGAAAGCCGACAAAGCATTTGCGCACGTGTTCGCGATTGCCATTCTCCCAATCCCGCAGTACTCAGAGCTGCAGCTCCTTGCCGTTGCCAACTCGGTCCAAATGAAGTTGCTTACAGGTGAGAATTTGGTGAGACTTTTCGCAAGATGAATTACCTGAACTGATGGTGTGTACTTGCATGTCAATTATGCAGCCTTCAGCATATCCGCGGCAATCAGACTCATGGTTGGGTTGTGATTCGTCGTTGAGTTAATCACTTTTTGTTAACATTGTTGTGACGCTGTGCGCTGCAGGTGTCTGTTCACGACAAACATGCTTGTCAAATCTCAGAAAAAGCAAATTTACTTTATAAGCACGTACGGCGTTCAGTCTTCGCAGCTGTACTTATCTCCTTGCTAACCTGAGTACTCGATGTCTGCTAGATGGAAGAGGAACTACTTACGCGCAAGCATGCGTTGGTAACTCTGCAAACCAATTTTCCGTTTCTTAGTGCAGATGAGTGTGACATGCTTCTCGACCTTTTTGGTTCGTGGTCGCAGTAATTTCAACGGCGTCGACAACTTAACTGATCCAAAACGGTGTACAGGAAGCATTGCCTCAATTGCACAAGCCGGCGCTGAAAACATCCTTGACGTGACAGTGCTGAGCACGTCCGCAGCAGAAGCGATCGAGGAATTCTTTAGAACCGAGTACACGGTGGAGTAGCTACGACATGAAAGCGTCAAAACTCCGCAAGGCAAGTCGTCTAAATGGCAGGGAAGGAGGATGGCCTGCATCAAATCAAAAACAAGAAATATTCCTTGTCATACATAAATACTGCACAACGTAAATGCAGATTGCATTTATGCAATGGCCAACCGGAAATCAAGCATGCGCCGCTGCAACATTGTCTCCGTCCACACGGAAGGCCTTCAGTTGTGGGCACTGGGACGCTATGAAATCAATTTGTTCGCCTTTCAGCCCTCGCGTGAATGCAACACTAAGCTTGTGAAGACCTCTCATGCGCTTCAGCTCTGCACCCAGCGCGAACGGATTCGAGATGATCCCGTGGCAACCTCCTATATCCAATGTTTCAAAATTGAGGCATGATGTTGCTAGCGAGCTAAGTACTGATAGTGTTAGTCGGCCCTGTCCGCACAGGGTGAGGTGCTCCAGCCGTGGGCATTTTGCAACCAAGTACTTCAACGCATTGTCTGTAATACCTCCGCGACCCATTCCGAACGGATTGCTTCTTGAAATGTCCAGCGATGTCAGCCTCGGGCAGTGGTCTGCAATGGCCAGCAGGCAGTCGTCTGTCAGATTCTTCGCCCCACCAACCAGCAGCGTGTCTAGTTTAGGGCAATGCTCTGCAATGCGGATGACAGCGGTCGAAGTGACTGCTGGAGAACCTTTCAGTTTGATTGAGCGCAGGTTGCCACAACGTTGAACCAATGTCTCCACTCCGTCCTCTGAAATCTGCCTGCAGTAGCTGAAGTTGATCCGCTCCAGCGACTGGGAGTGGTTCTCGCCGATAGCTTCCAGTGCTGCGTCTGTAAGCCGTAAACACTTGACTGCACGCACGTCCGTCAATTGCTGACTCGAGGCTCGCACGAGGGCAGTGAAGTCGACGTTCTCAATCGTTTGGCAGCCGGAAACGGTCAAGTGCGTGAGGCTGGTGAAGAGCTTGGCCGCCTTGACTAACGAGCCCTTCGGCACCACGCAGCCGATGAGCGTCAGCTTCTTGACCTGCGGTCCGTGCCGTCTGGCCGCGAGACGGACGACCGCGGACGCGAGCTCACTGTCGTTCCACTCGTGAATGAGCTGCACATGGCCCCAGAAGCGCGCAGACTCCAGCGTCCGTCTCCACGCGCGGCCGACGCGTTCCAGCACCAACAGGTCGTCGCCCGCGAGGAACGAGAGCAGCTCGCTGAGCACGGCGTCTGACAAGGAGGCGGCGTCGGGTGTCATCCCTGGTGGTCGGGCTGCTTGGCGCGCGTTCCGCCGCTGCAGGTTCGAGAGTGCCGTGCGCGCGGCCAGAAGCGGCGGCGCCGACCACGTGGAAGCAGTCCATTGGCGAGGTCGGTGCGGCCAACCACAAGGAGACGCCGGGCCGCATCATTCCGCCACGCTCTCGAGTCTTATCGCCTGGGTTCGGCATGGGAAGTTGTAGAGTGCTCCCAGGCATACTCGACGCAAGATCACGATTGTTGAAGACGCACTAATTTTACGTGATCTAAGCAGAGCTCGTGATCGGTGACCAGCAGGTCCACCTTTGTTAAACCAGACGGGTCAGAGTTATTGCAGGACGTGTATTGAAAGAAAAGAACTACCAGGGGCGGATAAGCCGCCGCACTTCGACAAGCTCGCCAGCCTAGTCAGTCTTCTTCGCGGGCGTGGGCAGCGTCTCGAGATGGCGGAAGTAGTCGTCCAGGAACTGGAAGTACCAGGGCTGGTCAAAGGTGCCGCGGAAGAAGTTGCACGAGATGTTCACCTCCAGCAGCAGCACGCCCATGTTGGTGAGCGCCACGTCCCAGCCACAGAGCGGCACGTCCTTCATGAGCTTGTAGTGCGCCTCCTCCGCGAGCTGCTTCATCTGCTTGATCTCCTTGATCACGTTGCCCGTGATGGGGACACCAGTGTCCGGGTGGTTGGTGATGTCGTGGCCCACGCTGAGGTTGCCGCGGAACATGTGGTGCGGGCCGACGCGGTACCAGTGCGTGGTGGTCGAGCCCTTGAGGATTTTGCCAGACTCCATGTCCACGTCAAACATGATGGACTTGTGGTCCGTCGAGGCGCCCGCCAGACCGGCGCGGAACACGCAGCTGAGCGACTTGACGCCGTTGCCGCCGTCTTTGAGCGCTTCGGCCTCGCCAAGTCCGTGACGCGACGCCGTGATGATGCGGAAGGTCGAGAGGGGCGACACCTCGGGCAGCAGCTTCTTAAGGAACGGCGAGTTGTCAAGCTTCTCCTGGATGATCCAATCGCCGCCGTCCACGGCGTTCTTGAACATGTAGATGCCCATGCCGCCCTCCTCATTGCGGTCCTTGATGACCAGCGAGCCGGGCGTCTTAAGGTAGGGGGAGACGGCGATGCCGTTCTTCTCCGCCTCAAGCAGGAAGTCCCACTTGTTCTCCATGAGGTATCCGGGCGAGTTGGTCTTGAGGCTGTGCAGACTCACGACGTGGCAGTTGACGCGCCAGAAGGCGAACCAGTTCTGCGGGCACACGAAGATCTGCGTGAAGGTGCGCAGGAAGCGCTCGATGATGCTGCCCTGCTTGTTCGAGTACTCCTTGGGCAGCTCGAAGAAGGCGCCGATGGCGCACAGCCACGGGTACACGAAGAGCAGGAAGGGGAAGAGGATGAGCCGCGAGTAGCTTACGATCGAGAGCGGCACGCCCGTGCCGGGGATGGCCACGTTGCGCAGGTTCGTGACCAGGTCCTTGTAGAAGCTCGGGTGGCGGTAGTGCGGCTGGCTCCACAGCGGGTTGAGCAGCGCGATCGAGTACACGTACGTCTTGGCGTGCAGGTCGTCGGCGAAGAACGGGCAGTCGGCGTAGCTGCCGCGGCGCACCCAATAGTACAGCAGCGAGCCGTAAAAGCTCAGCAGCGCCTTGGCGGCGCCCATGCCGGAGGTCACGATGCCCATGACCATGGTTCGTCTGCGTCGGAGGCTCTTGCGCTCGGCTCGGGCGAAGGAGGAATGAGGTGGCGCCGGTCGTCCACCGCTCGATTTGAAGAGATCCGAAACGGCTGCGACTTCGGCGCCCAATGGGCGGCCGGCGTTCGTGATTGGTAAATCATGATCACTCGATCAGATTCCACAGCACACTTGGCGCTTGTATGGGAAAAAGAAGCCATCTTGTTGAACAGCAGCTGCCACCATGCGGGGAGCAAGTTTTTACGAGAGCAGGCTGGATGTGTGGTAGGAAAGTCGACAACTGACCTCGACCAAACTCCTGAGTCAGCCGCAGCACCGAATGTGCTTTGTTGTGCCAGCAGCTCGGCACCACCCGCCGTATGAATTACGGTCGCGGGTATTATCTGCGAGCTCGCCACTGACGAACAAGGAGCGTGTGGCCTGCAGAAAGGAGCACCAAATCCTATGTGTATCTTGGACAGTGCGTTCATATCTTCCGATACAATGTTTATTGTACCGGCGTGCACAAGTTTCGATGTGCAGGTCCCGGCGTCTGCTAATCAGCAGCGCGATCGACCAACAAGCTTTAGGAAGTTCTACCTCAGAACTCCTTTTGTCTGCCTACGACTCACCCCTCCACACATTTACCACGACCAGTAAGTGCGTTGCTGTGTATCTACTACTGCCGCAGCGAGAGTTCTGCCAGTACAGTTGGTTAAGTGCAAGCGTAGAAACCACTTGATTGTTTTCTGTCGAGGCAAATGTAGTTCTGCGGAAAATACCTCATTTGCTCCAGCACCTCATGGGAAAGGCAGTCTCGATGGAAAAAGTGGTGTCAGCAATACGAGTACTGTTCCTTCGGGACGTAGAATAGTGTTCAGTCTTGTTGATAGCGATACCAGTATTAATTAACTTCTTGAGTGCTGGCTGCAAATGTAAGATGATCGAACAGGAATGTTTTGGTAAGCACTTAATAGTGATTTATTACCAGTCCACATAGATGCATCCAATGTTCCGTAGCGAAGCGCTTGCAGTAACTTCGCGTGCGTTTGCGACGCAGTGTGACCAAACTTAGGCAAACCACTTCTGACGCCATAACTAAGTTGGTACTTCGAATGCAGTCTTCGATTCTGACCTTTGTGTGGGTGGCAGCGCTCCCCGATCTGTACAAATGCTCTTGCAGTCCGCTCCACACCTGGTCGAGCCAAGAGACCTCTGTCGTTGTTAGGCGTTTGTCTCGCCATCGCTGCACTGTGTACCTGGCGACATCACTATAGCGTAATACTACCCCTTCGGGGGTAAAATCCATACGTATCATTACCCAACTTTTGTCCCTAAATCCGGTGTCTTGCTTTTTGTATGGCGCGTGCTGAAACGAAAGTTAGGATTCCGCATCATTCTCCAACCGGGCGCCAAGCGAAGCTCCAGCTCCAGCGATGTCTTCGTCGCCGCCGTCCAACCGCCGCAAGAGCAAGGCCGCGTGGTCCAACGAGGACGACATCCGCCTGTGCCGCGCCTTCGTGCTCGCCACGCAGGACGGCGAGGGCACGGAGCATGTCAAGAACATGTGGACGCGCGTGTTCACGCACTACGCGACGCTCGCCAAGGAGGAAGACCCCGAGGCCGCGCCCCGCGCCGGCGGCGCGCTGCAGACGCACTGGTCGTCGTTCATCCGGCCCGAGGCGGCCTTCTTCATGTCGCTCTTGGTGAAGGTACGCGCTGCCTCGCAGTGTTCGGCTACGGAATTGCTGTCTAACGTATCGTGCGTGTGTGCAGGTGGAGAAGGAAGAGCACGAAGGATGGAAGGAGGAGGACTGCATGATGGAGGCCAGGAACCGCTTCGAGTCCATCCGCCAGGCCGAGGAGGCGGAGGCGCTGCGCAACTACAGGGAGGCCAAGCAGCAGGCCATCCTCGAGGACGTAGACCCTCCTCCCAAGCCGCGAACCAAGCCCACAACCTTCCGCTACGCCCACTGCATCCCAGTGCTGCGCACGAGCATGCGCTTCATGCGCGCCGTCATGTCGGAGAAGAAGCCTCGGGTGGTGCGCTCCCCCACGCAGCGGCGACGGCGTCGCCCGAAACCTCCCAGCGACGCAGAGATGTCGGATGCTTCTGACGACAGCGCCAACCACGCAAAGCGTCATAAGGGAAGTGAGGCATCATCTGTGTCGGGATCAGGGTCTGGGTCATCTTCTTCGAGCTCGACAAGCGACGACTCCAGCGACGAAGGTGTACCTGCACCCAAAGGCTTCGCTGTTCCTGGCACCGCGCACCCGTCGACTGCGCACCAGAACGGCGGGTACGTGGCCGCTGCCCAGGTGATTAGAGGCCAACGCGCGCAACAGAAGGCCAACTACCGTCTTAAACTGCTGGCCGAGCTACGCGGTATTGTCGAGACCATCTCCCAGCTTACCAACCAGCTTGCAACTGGTACGGCTGTGCCGATGGGCGCGGCTGCCGGGACCCGGCTGGACCCCACGCTGGCGGAGGAGGTGCAGCAAGACCTGCGCTTCTTCCGCGAGCAGAAGCGTCGTCTGAAGCAAGAGCTCGACACGATCGACGCGCTGGAAGCCCAGAGTTGAGCGCTTTAGGTAGCCATGTATGCAAGTAGCTTCAGGGGCAAGCAATCCTGTAAGTTTGATGCCATCGCTGCCATCCGAGATGGTGGCTGCTTCCTTCACTCAGTATAAGTCCAGTAAGAGTTATGTTTTTCTTTTGGGTCAACGGGCGACACGTGGAATGCTTGGTTGCGACAACGTTGTATGTGTGCGAAGTGAATCCCTTCGTTTTTGGAGCGAGTTCCATACTCGCGGCAGTATTACGAGTCGCCCAGCTTTTTCCCTACTTTTTCATTGGGTAGCGTCCCCTATCCGAAATACGCTTCTCCTGTACGAAAGTTTCTGTACGCAAAGGGAGGGATTCTATATTCAAAGACGCTCCTTCTTCTTCAAGCGAGATGCGGCGAGGCAAGCAGCGCTGGACGCACGCGGACGACAAGCGCCTGGGCCGCGCGCTGCTGGCCGTGTTCGCCAACCGGGGCGACGTGGTGGTGCTGAGCGACAACTGCGCGCTGTGGAAGCGCGTGCAGCAGCGCTACCAGGGGCTGGTGGCGGCCGAGCAGGCGGTCGTGCCGGACGTGACGGCGGCGCCGCGCAGCGCGCGCTCGCTGCACACGCGCTGGGCGCGCGGCATCCGCCCCGACATGATCCTTTTCGCGTCGCTGGTGGACAAGGTGCGCGGCGCGGCGTGGGTGGGTACTTACTGGCAGCTAACGCATGCGCGTTGTGGCTGTGTGCGTAGCTGCAAAAGGCCGGCAAGAAGCCCGCCAAGGCCGTCAAGCAGGCCGTCAAGCTCTTCCGCGAGGAGAGGAGCGAGACCAACGCGGCGGCCGTGCGCCAGTACGTGCTGGAGCGCCAGCGCCCGCCGACGCCCAGCGGCAGCCCGGACACGGACGCGACGCACCCCAAGCTCAAGTTCGAGTCCTTCCACTTCCGCCACTGCTACGACATCCTGCGCACCAACCCGCAGTTCATTAAGGCGCTGCTGGAGCAGGGCAAGGCGGGTGGCGACAGCGCGGCCCGCAAGCGTCGCCGCATGGAGGCCGGGAGCGGCTCGGAGGAAGAGTACAGCTCGTCCACGTCGAGCGACGACTCGGACACCGCGGACTCGCACGAGGACGAAGAGCGCGAACTGATGCTGCGAGGGCCTCCTGTAATCCGACCTGCAGTGGGTGCATCCATGGTGTATCCGCAAGCAACAGGCTGGCAGAACGCTCAAGCACACACTAACAGCGTTCCGGCAGGGAAGACGTTGCTCCAAGCTTCCAAGACAGCTGACAGCATGGTCATTACTTTCGACGATGCAAGTGAAGACGCGGAGTTACCTCTCGTTGAGTGTGACCGCGAGGTGGCGAACGAATACGTGCGTCTGCGCACACAAACGCTGCAAGAAGATCGTCGCTTGAAGCTGTTGGCCGAGCTCCGCGCCGTCGTGACAACGATTTCGCAGCTGGCGCAGCAGCTCGCGTGGAACGGTGTGGCATCAGCTGCATTGGCAGCACGAACGGGAGCTGTGTGCCCCGCGCTGGACCAGGACGTGCTGCGCGACATCGCGTTCTTCCGACATGAGAAGCAGCGACTGAAGCAGGAGATCGCCGCCCTCGACGGCACTATTGTCGATGGCAGTCAGTGAAGAGGACAGGAAGGAAGAGAGCTATGACCCAGCTACCAGCAGGGATTGTCTTGTGTGAATACCTATGAATCAATACTCTTCTCCATGCGTAGTGTGTGCCAGCATCCATCGTTGCAAATCCCGCTTTTGATAGGCCCATAGACGTGCATCGTTCGCCCCACATTCGACGCGAGGATAATGGCGGCGCGGACGCTGGCGCTGCTGCCGCTGGCCGGGCTGGCGGCCTGGAGCGGCAACGCGAAGCTCACTCGCATGAGCCACCAGGTGCGCGCGCCTCCGGGCGGCGAGGCGCTGCAGTTCATCCCCGGGTCCATGGACGACACCATCATGGAGACGCTCGAGACCGGCGATCTCATCTTCTTCCAGCGCAAGCTCACGGCCATGCAGCCTCTGGCGGCGCTGCACACGTGGATCACCCGCCTGCAGCTGCGTCCTCGCTTCGATCACTGCGGCTGGGTCTACGTGGACCGCCTGGGCCGCAAATTCATCGTGGAGGAGACGCTGGACAAAGTGCAGTGCCGTCCGTACAGCGCTCGCCTGCTGACGTCCGAAGCCACGGAGATCTCCGTGCTGACAGTGAAAGTCGAGGTGCGGTCTTGCTGACGTTGTCACATTGGTTGGGACCTTTATCGCTGACGATGACGTACTGCAGCGTTCCAAGGAGATGCAAGAGGCAGCTAACGCTTTCATCGCCGAAAATTTGGGCCGTTCGAGCCGCATCTCGTTACGTCACACCGTCTCGGCGCTAATCAACCCGGAAGAAATGCGCAAGGCGGGTTCCGCTGCATCGCCTTCGTTCCCTAGTGCCGGTGCGTAAGGTGCTGTTCTCGTGACACTTTACTCCCTGGTTCATGATCGAGCTGCTTGTTGTTGTTACGCAGCTTTCGTAGCTGAGGCCTACGATGCCATGGGGCTGGCGAACAAGCACCAGCTCACGAGCAGTAATCCGTCGCTTTCAGCTGCTACCGTCACCCCGCGTGACTTAGCTGCGAGTAAAATCAAATTGCACGCACCAACGGGAAATCGTGCCGACGGAACCAAGCCACCAGTCTTTGGCCGTTTGCTACCTATCAGGCTCCAATAGGTGCTACATCGAAGTAGAAACAACGCATAAGCAACTTGCCAAGGAGTTCTGTGATTTTCTTACTGCATTTATTCAAGCATTGAAGTGAGTAGTCTCCACTGCTGCTGCAGACTTTACATATCTAGCTCCATTACTCGATGGGTAGACACTTTGAGTGGAAAGCCTGGCCATTAGCATAGTCGCGGAAAGAAGGAGGCACGTAGGCCCACTCCTCACTCTCCTTTGCGAGCAGCTTCTTGCAGAACGAGCAAGGTGTCTGGTAAATCTTGTCGTAGTACCCGAGCCACGTGAAGAGATGGTAAAAGCATGTCTCCGGGTGCTGCTTGCGGAAATGGTCCAGCGCTTTACGACCGTGCAGCGTGACAAGGCGGAAGAGATTGTGCGAAGACTCAGACCACGCGCCGAGTGGGGCGTCCTCGTTGTACGGGAAAATAGACAATCGCTGGATGTACTTGGTAACCTGCAGACCAGCGGCACGAGCTTGCTCTTGCTCCTTGATGGCCTCGCGCGCCTCCGTAATTCGCGTCTTTAGTTCCTCCATCTCCATTTTAGTAGCCTCCTCGGCAGCAAGTTTGGCCTTGGTAAGCATGTCACCTTTTTTCTTCTTCACGAGTTGCTGCTGCTGTTTCTTGTGCTTGTTGCGAGTGCTACGCAGGCGACCGCTGGCGAAGGCTGGGGAGGTCGGCGTGGATGGTGTCATGGGGCTTGCAGCCACACCGGTCTCGCCGTTCGGTCCGTTTTCCGGGATTGGCGGGCAGAAGCTCAGATGCACCGTCACCTCCTTGTTGATCTCACACTTGATGGACTTGATTACTCGGCGGCCGCCACGTGTGGTCTCGGCGTGCTTAAAGAACTTGAGTTTGCGGTTCTTGGCCATCATGTAGTCCATCATCTCGTTGAGCGTGGCGGGCTGCTTCTCGCCGTAGGGGTCGAACACGCGCCCGCGCTTGTGGGACTTGGGCACGAAGAGGCTGCTGGGCGTGGGCGGGCAGCGCACGTCGCCCAGCATCTCGAGGCGCGGGAAGGCGCCGCCCAGCTGCTCCAGGTACACGGCCTGCGCCTTGGCGCCCATGTCCTGCACGTGGTTCTTCCAGTGGTACTCGAGCATGAGGTTGCGGTGCGTCTGGTTCACGCTCTCGATAGGCTTCGTCTTGCCGTCTGCAGCAGGACACGGTGAGTCTACGACGGGGGGCGACGCGAGCGCGGGTGGCACGCACCGAACTCGGGCACGAGCTTGCGCAGCAGCTTGAGGTTGGTCTGCACGCGCTCCAGCTTGTTCTTGATGGCGAGGCGCAGCGCGTCGTCCGAGGCCTGGCCGGGCTCCAGCTTGGCCTGCGCCTCGCACAGCTCCAGGATGATGCTCTCGGCCGTGGAGCGGAGCACGCCCACGCGCCCCAGCAGGATGTCGGCCAGGTAGAACGGGTCGCTCATGACGCTCGGATTCACTATGGGGCCGGTTTTTTTTTTTTTTTTCGCGAATGGAGCGGAGGGGTTGGAGCGACAAATCAAGCGGTTTGATTGGAGGAATATTCACAGTTTATGCCCAATCACAAACGAATACCAAAGAGGACAGCGGAGGACACGCCACTTCAACTATCGTCCACCTCCATGGCCGAGTGGACGCTCTCCTGCCCGCCCTTCTCGTCGTGGTCATGAGGCTCCTCGCTCTCGGGCTCGCCCTCCGCGTCGTGCATGGCCACGTCCCCGTCGTCGTCCTCTTCGCCAGTGTCTTCGTCCTCGACGTCGTCGCCGACATGGACCTCGTGGCCGCCCTCCTCCTCGTTGTCCTCGTCATCGATGATGATCACGCTGCCGTCGCTGAGGTCCGTGGCCAGGAGCTTCTCTAACAAACCTGAGGGCTCCTTCTTGATGGCATGTTCCATCTTGACAATAGCACCATGAGCCGATGTGGCCGCGCCAGTGGCAGCAGCAGTCTTGTCGGGCCACTCCTCTCCCTTCATCTCAACGTCTGCAGTAGCGTTACCGCCAGCCTTCCGCTGGGCCGCTTCATAGGCTGAGATGGCTGCCACATGTGCTGCCACGGACTTGGCCAGCGAGTTGGTCTCCCGGCGCACATCGTATCCACCTTCAAGCACTGAGACCACGCGGCCGTCACACACCTCAGCAGCTAACTTGAGCACCTCTAGCGTGGCCCATGCATAGTCCTCCTCAACATATCCAGCCGGTACGTTGGGGTTGTTGACAGCAGCCACACCACCTAAGATATCGTCGCGGTGACCGTCAAAACCGGCCGAGATAAAAATGATGTCGGGTTGGAACGCCCTCATTGCCGGCAACACCTTCTTCTCTAAGGCGGACCGGAATGCTGATGACCCGCTGCCAGCACCCGTGTTCTCAAGCGCCACATTGATGAGATTACCCGTCTCACACGACTTTCCAGTACCCGGAAAGTATTTCCCAGAGGAGTACAGGTGAATTGAGGCAAAAAACGCATCAGGGTCATCCTTCAGCAACTCCTCCGTGCCATTTCCGTGGTGGATGTCCCAATCAAGCACTGCGACCTTGTGAATCCACGGGTACAGGCGTGCATGTGTAGCGCCGATTACAACGTTATTCAGCAAGCAAAAACCTGACGAGGGAGCATTCTCCGTCCGACCATGGCGGCCAACGTGGTGGCCCGGAGGACGCACTAAGCATACCGCATTGTGGTACTCCTTCCGCACAACCCGGTCCACTGCAAGACATACCGTGCCAGCAGCAGCACGAGCCACGTCCCATGATTTGCTGCTAACGAACGTATCCAATTCCACACCATTTTGCTCCAGACTAGCAGCACCGAAAGCACCAACCAGCGGGGGGCGTCCGTTCTTCTTTCTACCACCACGCTTAGGTGTTTCCTCCAGAATGCCCGAGTCAGATTCAAACACAAGTGCTCGAGAAGAAGGAGATGATGCGGTGGGTGATGAAGCAGACTGCGAGCCAGCTTCGATCGATCGCTCCTTTAGTTGTCGCAAGTAAGTCGGCGAGTGCACCATTAGAAGGGTGGTTTCCGGTGGGCACAATTCTTCTGGTGACATCGAGAGACGGTCAAGTTTGAGCGTTTCTTGATGCTTCTTAACCAACGTGTTCAGGATGTTCACGACACGCTACAAACACAACATGATCGATTAGCTATACTGACAAATATCGTAGTAAGGCATGTCACGACTTACATCCATGCGCTCAGGGCATTCGGGGTGATTCTTCGGCGTCTGGTGGTTAATGAACACTGGGTGATACATCACTAACGTTTTCGGCTCAATTGCAGGCGGGGCTGGGATCACTTGATCCTGTGTCAAGTCGATCATCACACGTTTTAGTTCATCCATGACGCTGTATGGCGACTCAAACTTTGTATCGCCTTCGTTGGTTGCTGTCGGAGATTGCGAATTGGCGCCCTCGCTCTTGAATACTTGAGGCGGATCAGTAGAACCGAGAGTCGTAGGTGTCAGGAACGTCGAGTTCAGCTCTTCTGGCCACTGGATACGTTGCCACTGAGCCAAGCATAATTCAACTGCTTCACGCAACTCTTGTTCCCGCCGGAATTTCCCTGACAGCTCCTCTGTCTCCGTTTTTACGACGATTTCGCTGCCAACTTGAGCAGAACTGTGTTTCGGCAGCTCAGTTTGAGCTGAGTTTATATCTGGAGAAGTGCCTGCATTTTCTTGTGCATCTGATGATCCATCTACTGTTTTATGCGTTCCCTTTTCAGTCACTACAGTTGTATCCGAAGACTCTACAGATGCCAAGCCAGGGTTTGGCACGTGCTGTTCAGATGGCGTGTTGATCTCAGCAGACTTTGTAACAGTCATATTGACGCCCTCCTCTTCTTCCACCTTCATTTCAGCATCTGCAGATGTCTCTTTTCGAAGCGACATTTTTTTAGCTATTGATTTGTCGGTAGATGTCTTCACTTCTGTAACGTTACTCAGCAATGAGCGCTGGATAGCTTGCACCATCTCAAGCGACGAGCTACGCTCTTTCCACAGAGCTTCCATTTCACCCATGTAAAAGGAAATGTAGGCATCCCGCAATCCAGAGCTGCCACCTAAATCATCAGACTCGTCTCCCACCTCGAGTATGGGGTCACAGTCGTCTCCCAGCTCTAACACTTCGCCGGGTGTACTAGCAATTGTATCAGCGGAATCCCCCGTCACTTTTGCGATATTTTCGCGCTTAATTGTCACACTACTGTTATCCACAACCAGGTCTGCAGGATCGGCAGGACTAGCATTTCCACCCCCTTTAATAGCTTCGTTTCCTGGTGATTGCATTAAACTAAGCAGTGCGTTACGATAGTACTCGAACTCTTGAGAAAAGTCCTCGAACCGAAGAGATAGTTTCTTAAAGCAACTCAGAAGTGCTTCTTCGCATTTGTCTAGTAGGTCGCCAAGGATGGGATTAAAAGAATGCTGCATCAACTTTACCAACTGAGCATCTTGATTCACGCGCGCGTGATTCTTCAGAGCCAATGACGTTTTGGTATCAAGCTTGTTCATTGCCTCACGATATACAACCGATATCTCATTCAATCGGTCTTGCTCAATCTTCATAATCCCATGCAACGCGTGCTGGTGATTGGTTTCTCGTTGAATTTGCTGTCGCACCTGATTTTCTTCAACATGCAACTGGCGTAAGTGCTCCATCCACGCAGTCTTTCCTTTCGTGGCAGCAGTAGACAAACATACATCTTTTTCCGATACTTCCATTTCAGAAACTTCTTTCTCCGTCAAGAAAATATTTTCCACAAACTCCCCCACCTGGGTCTTACTCGATAGCGGCAACAATCGCCACAGGTCTTCAGCTGTTGTAGGGCTGCAATTTACTGAGGGCATTTGAATAGCCAAGCAAAACTGCCACTCATAATCGTCCTTGGGAGCTACCAAAGCTGTTGGTGATGCTGTCTCTCTAGTATCTTCTATGACAATATCATCATTGCTCTTCGTAATATTAGGCTCCTTTGCGTTCGCTGTCATCTTTGTTTCGGGGAATGGGACTTCTTGGGGGTTGTCATCCTTAGATGTATCCGTATCGAGCTTGTTGTTATCATGAGGCTTCTCTAGTTCTGCGCACTCTTCAGAGCCCTCCTCTTCTGTTTTATCCTCAGGCCTATCTTCTTCAGCTTTGCCCTCCTTGGATTTTTCCAAATCAGTTTTTTCCTCCTCGGATGTATCTGCCTTTTTTGCCTCGGTTTTATCTTCTCCAGGAGTGGTTGTGCTATCCATTGATTCGAAAGACCCTGTTATATTTTCAGTCTCCATGTCCGCTGATTCCTTACCGCTTTTTGTTTCATGTTTCGGCGATGGGGGTGCGACGACGTCACCACCTGTGGATTCTTCGTTGCTGCCAGATATCTCGCTTGAGTTTAAGCCCTTTTCGACCGATACTGCCGAGGTTGATTCCTTGTACCCACTTTCAGTTGATGCGACATCGGCACTTGCCTTAACTGGTGCGTTTTCGGGACTATTGTGCTTTTCTGCAACAATAACTTCCATTTTCACATTATCGACGGATACATTTTCAGCCTCGCTCGAAAGAGAAGGTGGTTCTTCTTTCATCTCTTCATCCGGATGATTATGTTCCGTTGATTTCTCCTTGGGCAACGATGCGCTTGGAGCATCTGTAGGTGCAGGTTCCGTCGGCTTTGAGATTAGCACTTTCCGTTTTACGTACTTCGCGTTTTTCAGAAGGTCAGATGGTTTCACTGCCAAAGGCTTTGGCTCTGTGGTACTGAGAGTATTACTGGCAGCGGTGGCAGTAGAACTGGCGTTGTTAGGGTCAGTAGCCACTCCAGACTCCATATCGCGCATGAAGTGTGCTAACTTTTGCTTCTCGTTACTACTTGACATTTGAAGGCGGGCACGATAATCGACAACAGCCTGCAACTTGCTTTCAAAACGTCCGTCAACAACTGAGTTCGGGTCCGTAGCATCGACCTTGACCTTGAGGTGTGCAAGATCATTAATGGCACTGATCAACTTCAAGTGACGAGAAGTCGACAATAGATCGAGAATTGGTGCACAACGAGGTGGCGGTTGGAAAAGCGGGTCTACCGGTGCATCTGCTGCGTAAATCTTGAGCTCTTCGATCATCAGCGAGATCGCGTCTTGGATCTCCTTTTTGCTCTGTCTTAGCTTTTGATCTCGCGTGGTAAATTCCTTTTTAATCGTTGGACCAGAACCGAAGATCTCCGTCTTCACCAACGACGAGACGCTGGTTTCATCATCCTGCTGGCTTTCACCCTGCTCGTCTTCGCTTTTTACGGGTGAAGGATGCAGACCCCACTGCACTCTTTGAGACGCTTCTACCATCTTCACTGATCGCTGAAGCTTCGACATCCAAGAATGAAGTTTCATGATCGACAAATTGTACTTAGCGTTTTGAGCGCTGCGACTCGCATAGCTCGATCCAGCTGTTTGACGTGTCATTTTTTGCTTCTCCTCCTCGATCAATTGCTTGAGCAACTCATCGCGTTTTTCTGGAAAGTTGAGCACAATTTCATCAGGCCGGGATTCACTGGAGCCGACCGGGCCACCAAAGTACTTCAATGCTGCCTTATCATAAGCCATAGCTGCATCCTTCGCGGTGGCAAACGTTCCCAAATTGACAACCTTACCATTTACGTGAATTTGTGCGTGCGCGTACACGCGGTGAACCTGGACGCCCAGATATTTCTTAGCTGGAATGCTGGATGCCTTCTGTTTAGTCGAACCTGTCGATTGGCCAGCATTTTCCACCTTGCGACGCTTAGTGTCAAGCTGTGCATTAGTCCCGTGCGCATCAGGTGAGTCCTGAGAACGCTTCGTTCGCCCTCGACCTCCTCGTCCACCGCGCCCACGACCTCGGCCCCGCCCACGTCCAGGAGACGTGTACATCTCTGCAGATGCAGGACGGGCGGGAGGCGGGGTGGCGCTTGCTGTGATAGCTACTGACGGTGCGATAGTTGGGTGTTGTGGCCGCACGCTGAACGCCACCTCAGGTCGTAGGAAGCTGTCGTGGAGATGCGGAAAGTTGAGCTGCGCACTCTTGCCGTAGTGCATCAGAGCAGCCTTGTCGTAGGCGTGGGCCGCCTCGATCTCGCTACCGAAGGTGCCGAGCTGTAGGTACTTGGACCCCTGCCAGAGCTTGGCCACGAAGGGCTTCTTGACGCCCTTCATGGACACCTTGGACACTCCGCGGTACTTGGACTCTTTCATGAGAATGGTGGGCTTGGCGGGGGCGGCTGCCAGAGCCACAGGGGCGGCCGCGCCCGAAGCGTGAGTTGTCGGCGCGGGCGCCGTCGGCTTGCTGGGAGCGGCAGCGGCTGGTGCCGCGCCAGCCGCTGCGGCGCCTTCGGCCGCGGCCTTGCGCTGCTTGGCCAGGTTGGCGTCCGTGCACTTCTTGCAGTAGAAGTCTCCGGCCGGGATCTCCGTGAGCGGCGGCACCAGGCAGTAGGTGTGGTACTCGCCGTCGCAGCCGTCGCACAGCAGGATGCTGTCTCCGTTCTGGTCCGAGCCGCACACGGCGCAGCCGTTGCTCTGCGCGTGCGGGCCTGCCACCTGCCAGCAGACACAGCGTTAGTGGGCGGCGGTCGTCGCTCTCGCGGGACGGCGGGCACCTTCTCGCGCTTGATGGCGTCGCCAGCGCCGCCGGGGAACATGGCGCCCGCTGTCCTCGCCGCTACACTCGGAATTGCTATTGCGGTGCCTGGCGCGAAAAGAGGGGGGGTGGCGCGCCATACTCGAGTCAAGTCAGGATCGCTAACGCGCCGTAATTGGCTGAAATGGATCCGCATCAAGCTGCCTACTGGTTGAAAGTCAGACCCGACATTCGTTGCAAACTGTTACAAGCGGCCACCTCATGTACATATAGCAATACCCGGAATGCATACGGCTAGGAACACTACTGTACCCCTAACATGAAATGGTAACATTGGAACTTTAACAGCAAATGATAAAACAAAAGCTAAACAAAAACAATTTCATATAAAATTTTAAAGTTCCAATAAGACTAAAATAAAAATATGGCATAAAAAATTAACATTCTTAAACAATTTTAAGCACTTCTAATTATTTTTCCTCTTGATTGTGGATATAAACTTAAAACATATTTTTTACAAAATTTCCTAATGCTTATTATTTTTAAAAGAAGTACTTTTAAAACTATATGAAGATATTTCAATTAATAAAATTAATTTGATATAATAAAAATTAGAGTACTCTAAGAAAATAATTAGCTTTTTTAAACTATATATAGAAATTCAAATAAAAATTTAATCTACTAAAAATATTTTTGTAAATTATGTTTTTTGCTTGTAGATTATTACATTATCCATTTAAAATTATTAGTAAACCTAATTTTATAATACAAAACAGTAATATCATACATTTAATAAAATAAAAATGCAAAAAAAACAACGTTTCAATAATTTATAAATTTGAAATTGGTATTTTATTAAATGTATTTTTAAAACTATAAATCCTTTTTAGTTATAATAAACAAATAGTATGGTACTAATATTATTTTCTAAAATCTATTTGCCTTTTATAACTAAAATGATTTATTTTTAAAAATATATTTAATAAAACACCAATTTCAGTTTTATTAATTAATGTGAAAATTTAATCATTGCTATTGCGCCACCAAGGTCTCTCCGTCAATGTTGTACCTTGGCGGGCTGTGCCTAGCTAGCCTATTTTGTCACACCGTTTACCGCATGGAGTGGTGCATTGAGAATATCCGTGAGTCCTTCTGTGAAACTGTGCATGTTGATGAAACACCCCTCGAGCTGTTCTTGGCTGTATTTAACAGGATATAGGTCCTGATCGTCGTGGCTACGAACAAACCAAACCCAAACCAAAGTAGCGCGTTTAGTCAGCGGATTAGGAGCTTTCATCCATATTGGTACGGCGGAACTTCAGGGTTCGTATGCACTTGTAATGATGCCTAATGTCGTAGGTGAACGTGGCTATCCTAAGCCATTTTGCTGCATCGTTTTGTTCATTGTGTATAGTTTTCATTCTTTCAGCGGTAATGGAATACAGGTTCTCACGAATACTCGATTCTGACGAGGACAATAAAACAGACTAACTGCAAACTGCAGGTAATGGCTTCCAGACACACTGCCATGCTCGAAAAGTAGAGTATCGGAGAGTGAAATATCACGCCAACTATTCTTTTTAATTCTGTAAGCGATCGTTCTCAACGCGTATCTGTAGTAGCTTCGAGGGCGCAGCATGTCCCCGCAGTCCCCGTAGGAGTCATACAGTACGTGCGAAAAATTATTTGAGCTTTTTATGGCTAGTATGGACGCGCCGTCTTTTGCCCTGAAATGTTCTTCGCAAACAAGCTTTTCTGAACTTCGAAGTTGGACTGGTACGAACACATCGTCTTAAATTCGATTCTTCGTGAGAGTTACCTCACGGGCGGTGGAGCAGCTTATCTAGGAAAGCTGGCCGATTGACTGGCTATCGAGCACGAAGTGTTTAGAGTAGTGGGCTCTGCCGGGTCGAGCTTGGCGAGGCCTTCTTGGACACAACTTCAAGGGGATGACTTGCAGCGTTATAAAGCGTTATTGCCCCTTAGGTTTGCACAGACTGCAAAAGCCGTCGTTGTTGAGAATGACTCCGTTGCGCTCACAACGCACCCTGTTTCCAGCTCCAGCTTCTCAACTATCAAAGCTTCTGCAAAGCAGTCAGAGACGATGTTCCTCACAAACCTGGCTATTGTCTGAGTAAGCATTGTGCTCTGCGAAGATCAATGGTCAGTGACGGGCAACATCAAGTACGCACGAACAATGCGACTAGAAGATGTTGTTTTCAGTCATCCAGACCCAGGTGGACAAACACTGTTGCATATCGCCTGCTTCTGGGGCAAAATGGATTTGACGAAGTTGCTGCTCGCAGCAGGAGCGAGCCTCAAAACCAAAAATGCTGGTTGTGCAGCACTCGATCTCGCAACGCATTGGGTTACTCAGCCGTAGCGGAGGTCATTCGCCTCCGAGGAGGAAGTAGCAGTGTTTCAGGAGACAAGCTGGCTGCAGTTCAAGTAGAGCTGGATGACCCCACGCTAAGAGCCAACCACCTCGAGACAGAGAACAAAAACCAATGACAAACGCGGCCGACTTGAAGTAATGGCGTACGAATTGCAGTCTGTGCCGACTGATGCGGAAGATAAGAGTGCTCACGTACTTACATTTGAAGCACTTCAACGTGCACAGCAGCGCTAACTGACGAGAACCAACAGCTTGGTAATGAGAGGAAGCGACCGTGCACAACTAGCTACCTTTTTGACGGAGTAACTACAGAGCGTATTAGTGCAGCTGGAGACGAGTTCATGACACTGAAACCCGACTTGGCCGAGCACATATTCGAGATGAAGCGCGAAAAGCGAAACCAAAAACACGCTGCTCAGACCATGGCCTCGATGCGCGACAGCAATCTCAGTCAAGGTACAATAGTCGTCGACGAAGCACAACTCCAGTAGAAAGAAATGTTGGCAACACGTGAAAAGAGACGAGAAAACCGGAGGAAGTACAGCAGCAGATACTGCAGGCAGCAAACGCTACACCAAATACGTGCTTTCACTTGCAGCTCCTGAGTACGGCGAGACTCTCGCGCGGCGCTTGCGCAGGTCTGAATAGACCAACTTGATCGGTGCAAGGCCGCGTTGGCGCGACAACGAGGATGACTACACCGAGCGTGATGACCTCGACTATTAGCTTGCTACCGAGTGCTTGTATATAATTACACAGGGAGCATCCTGCCAGTACATCGTGGAAATGCGGCAAGCTTTTTTTTGGCGCCATTCACATGACGCGCAAAAACCTACGTCAAACTTGCTTATACCAGCTAAAATCTCTTGATTTCACATGAACCGCAACAACCAGCACCAAACTGACGAATACCTAGAAAAAAAAATCGATTAGTGGTTCATATATTAGCGATATTAGCGATACGGATACCAAGCACGACACACTAATGCATTCTTGGCAACGGGAGCGAAACTAGGTCTTATTCAGCGCGTGGTGCGGCGCTGAGGACGATGTACCCCCCAGACAAGTAAAAGTGCGACTGCTAACGCGAGCGTAGTGTCGGCTCGACGATCGCACACTCGATTAGGAGATTTGTAGCGGGCTCATTCTTGCACGGTTGAACTTTGTGCAGCACCACCACTTCAACCACGAGCTGGTCATGTCTGATCAGCGCCTGCTCCTGATCACGGTCCTGTCTGGAGCGCATCGCCCTCCCGGCTGAAGCAGCTCGTTAATACACGAGCTGTCGGCAGCTCGGCAGCCCGCGAGCGAGGTGGCTTCGCGGTCTTTCTTAGTACTGTGCCGGACAGCTGCCTCAGATTTCCACGCGGGAGGTTGCACTTGCTGCCACAGTCCTTCCAGGCTACCCCCGGTTTCTCTTGATCGCGGGGTGCACGCACTTCGCGCAGTGCCTGACGCCGAGTTTTCGAAGGCAATGTCCAACAAAAAGGCCTCCCACTTCAAGGGAGGTTGGCTGCAGTCGACCTGATGGCAGGCTAAATCCCTACCAACTGCTGGCAGATCTCTGCAGTTCAGGGGGATAGTACACTTGTTTGCTACAGTACCTGTACGTCTAAGCTAAAGCCTCCAGCATCTCCTTGCTGTAGGTTTGTTGCCTTGTCGCCCAAAGCCGCGCTCTCGCCATTTGTGAGGGAATGCTGCAGATCATGCTGCTTCGGGCGAAATGTTCAGGAATTTCGAGGATGCTCCATCGGGAATGAGAGGGATTACATCCGGACGGTCTCAGGTTTTGCTAGTAGTAGGCGCGCCCAACACAATTACCGCCTGCGCGAAGCTGGCTAGGCAACGAGGCCTGCGTCACGCTCTGATCGTTGAAGAGCTAGGCGGCCTCGCTTCAACGTGTCACGACGCGCTGCAGGTCGGCCAACATGCATTTTTCGTGAACCGTGAAAGTGATGAAAGTGACCTAACTTTTAATCAAGCAATTCCCGAAAATTAAAACCATAAATTGGACAATGCGGGGTTGCAGTGGTAATGTTGAAGACGGTAGTGGTGAAGGCGAAGTACAGGAAGCCCGAACGCGGCCTGCGGTGTCTGCCAAACTGGGTCGGTTGGCAGTGCCTTGCGTTCGACAGCCACGCACGACCACCAAACCCACACTGGCGACTCATACAACAAGCCTTGTTGTATGAGGGAGGCACCGTTGAACCGGCCCCCGCTTCAACGAGGATGGACTTCCCTCGTTTGACGGCCCGCCTAGGTGCTTGAAGCGCTGGGGGCCAGCCTCGGCCAATGTTAAACCCCTGCGACTTACATTACCTGTGCCAGCTGCAACTAGACCCTCTGGCTGCCCCGCAGAGCACCGGATCGGGCGCTCTCTCATTCTCGAATTTGCGAGCTAGAGCGCACAGCTCCACTTCTCGCTACCGAGTCTCTCTCCTTCTGCAGAATCACCCAAGTTGCGATGCCGCCCGTCCCTCAATCACCTGGTAGCGGCTACGTGCCAGCCTTGACGCCGAATGTCCCCGGAGCGCCCGCCCCCGAGGAGAAAATGAGTGCCGGGGAGTACCTTAAGACGCGCATCACGACGCTCAAGCCGCCCATGGCAAAGGTGGAAAACCCGTTCAAGGTGCTTGGTCTGCTCAACCGCCTGCAGTGGATGCAGTTCCTTGTCGCCTTCATCGCGTGGTCGTGGGACGCGTTCGACTTCTTCACCGTCTCAATGACGATCACAGAACTGTCAGAGGAGTTTGGCAAGAGTAAAACGGACATCACGTGGGGCATCACGCTCGTGCTCATGCTGCGCTCGGTCGGATCCATCACCTTCGGCATCGCCTCCGATCGCTGGGGCCGAAAGTGGCCGTTCGTAGTGAACAACATCCTCTTCATCGTGCTGGAGCTTGCCACCGGCTTCTGTAACACGTACACACAGTTCCTTTGGGTTCGTGCGTTCTTCGGTATTGCCATGGGCGGCCTGTACGGCAATGTGGCCGCGACGGCTCTCGAGGACTGCCCACCGAAAGCTCGCGGTATCATCTCTGGTATGATGCAGCAGGGCTATGCTTTCGGCTACCTATTGGCCGTTGTCTTCGCGCGCGCGCTTGTCAACACGACCAGCCACGGCTGGCGTCCGCTCTTCTGGTTCGGAGCTTGCCCACCGGTTTTGATCATCATCGCCCGCCTGTACCTACCGGAGACGAAGGTGTACCAGGAACGTCAGGCCGTTCGCGAAGCTACGCCCAACATCACCAAAACTTTCATCGCCGAGGGTAAGGTAGCGTTCAAGCGCCACTGGATGCTGCTGTCCTACCTCGTGCTGCTCATGGCCGGTTTCAACTTCATGGTAAGCTTACCACCTTACCACCGGAAAATGTGCTTATCGTTGCCATGTCGTGCTAACATATTTCACCCGTTCACATATCACAGTCCCACGGCTCCCAGGACCTGTACCCGACGATGCTCAAGAACCAGTTCGAGTTCTCGGCCGATGAAGTGACCGTGACGCAGGTGGTTGCCAACCTTGGCGCCATCACTGGCGGCACCCTGGTCGGCTACTACTCGCAGATTTTCGGTCGCCGCCTGAGTATCATCGTCATGGCGATTGTCGGCGCTGCGATTCTGTACCCGTACAGCTACACGGACGACACAACAGTCATGATCGCGGCTTTCTTTGAGCAGTTCTGCGTCCAGGGCGCGTGGGGCGTCGTCCCGATTCACTTGATGGAGCTTTCGCCCCCGTCCTACAGCACGCTTATCGTTGGAACCTCGTACCAGCTGGGTAACCTGATCTCGTCGGCCTCGTCGACGATTGAGGCGCGTCTGGGCGAGAACTACCCGCTGCCGCCGACCGAGGAAGGCGTGAGCCGCTACGAGTACGGCAAGGTCATCTGCATTTTCATGGCAGTCGTGTACGCCTACCTGGTGCTGCTCACCTTCCTAGGACCCGAGGCACGCGGCAAGGAATTCGACGTTGCGCATGATCGCGATCTGGAGGAGGCAGCCCACGTGAACCACGAGGACCTCGAAAAGATTCTGCACCACGACGCGGAGCAAGACAAGACCGTCAAGGGTGGCGCGTAAATGACGATCAAGTCCAACTGGTGACAACCCCGTCCACCATGCTCTTCCTGCGACCTTCTATTGCAAGTCTCCTCGTCGTTGCTACGGCGTCGGAAGCGGCCAATTGCGGCAAGCTCAACGTAAATTCAGGGCTCGCGCACTGAGCCAGGCGGGTAGCGGGTGTTAAATGGCTGTCTCCGATTTAACCTTCTCAATACTATGTTTTGTGCCGTGGAGTTCATCCTAAAACGTAGTCTTAAACCTACCTTTGCCCTGCCCTGCACTGCGTGCTGGTGCTCGTGGTTGCTTCGAGAGACTGGACCGGCTCATTGCCTCCAGATGCTCCCCGTCCCAGTTTGCCTTTCCACCCAAGCAGCAGGCCAACCAGCTCGGGTGAATGAGCCAACCTGGCTCAGCCAAGCTTTTGAGCGGCCCTCGCTCCGCCAAAGCGCTGTCTGATTGCATGCTAACCAGGCAGCCTTCAGTATATTAGTTCATCGGAATTCCGGTGGCGAGCAAAACCGAGATGATAGCGGGGTCCTGCAGATTGAGGCTGCTTTTCCTGCTTGAAGGTCTGGTGTGGCGTGGCGCGCTCGACAGGGGTATGCAACACTTTAACATGCCACGACGCTCGCGATCGCCGAAACTTCAAGGCGCTGCCGGTGGTGGCCGGGCAAAGAAAAGCTGGCTGCGGTTGCAGTAGCAGCAGCAGCAGCAACAGCGCCGCAGCAATAGCAACAACAACAGCTTACGAGCGCGGCAAAGCTCGAGAGGCGCCCTCCAAACACTCTAGTTTGAAGGCTCGCGCGAGCCAGCACGGCATTGCAGCACGATAATGACAGCTCGATTTGCGAGGTGGCCGTGCTCACGAAGACTGCCACCGTCGTGCTGTAAACACCACAGCAGCGGCGGAGCCGTCGAGTCTGCATCGCTGCTGCTGCATTTAATCGCTGCCGGAGCGCTTCTCCCGGTCGCCTGCGAAAGACGCCAAGCGAGGCCACGTAGGAGAGACCTTCTTACCTTGCGGCCTCCGCTCACCAATCCTGGCCAAAACCGGCCGCCATCTTGCACATCACGTGATGGGCGATTTCTGAAGTGCAACTTCAGAACCGGGTTTTCTGAAGTTGGCCGCCCGTCTCTATTTTGTTACATGTAGTTGCCAGCGAGTGTACGCGCTCAGTATTGCCGCCTTTGCCTTGCTTGGAAAAGCTCGGATCTCGCGCCGGCCTTCATCGACGGCAATGGGCCCGGCAGGCAGGCAGACCACCGCGCCACGCGGCGACGTCGCCAGCGACTTGCTCGATCCTGCCCACGTCGACTAAGGCGCCTTAGTCGAGCAAGTCGAGCTGTTCGAGCTGTGCAAGCTGCCAGCGCCGCGCAGAAACTGTCCGAATTCGCAGGATTGAAGCAGGTCTTGGCACGGTTTCCCGAGAATCGGGGCGCCATCGTAAGTTTTGTCCCCTTTACTTACGAAAATGTCTCCCGAACTTAGGCGATTTCCTGCAGCTGCTGCACTTGGCGGACAAGCGATCGCCGAAACGAATTTTGCAGAAAAAAAGCGTCGCTGAGTATCGCAGAAAAGGGGAACTTGTCGGCGATGCGGAGGCCGTGTCGGTGACCGGTACAGCCCCTTCAAGTCCTTGATGCAGTCTGCGCCGACGCCCTCGTTCTGCACCCACGACCGGAGCCTAACACGATCGACGCAAGGCTCGCCGGCTCGTTCAGCTTGCTGTGGTTCAACCAGGATGCTCTGATCGACGCAGCCCGCTCTCGTGACCCCTTGCGTCCTTGGCAGCGATCCGCGAGGTGCAGGGTGTCGATCATTCCCCATTTGGCTGGCTCGAGCACACCCGTCCAGAACCCAGTGACAATGGCCGCCGAGGACAAGTCTGTGCCTGCTTCTCCGGTAGACCCCGCCTACGCGGAGACCACCACGCCCCAGATCCACAACACTGTGCTGGAGCCGGAAGATGCCGAGGCTCGACTGCGCGTCCAGCCCACCTACATCCTGTACACCAGCGCCATGCTCGCCTTCGTGCTGCCTCTGCAGTACGGTTGGTCGACCTCGCAGCTCAATCTGCACAAGTTCAACAACGTCGAGGATTGCAATGCCCGACCGGTTGCTGAAGGCACATGCATCATGTTCCCCGGCCACAGCAAGTTCCAGTGGACGATCGTCGTGAACGCGTGGATTTTCGGTGGCATGATTGGCGCTGGCCTCGTCGGCAAGTTCGCTGACCGTTTTGGTCGTAAGCAGGTTTTGATCTACAACTGCGGATTCATCATTGCGGGCGCCGTTATTATGGCTGTAGTGTCGAACCTGTGGGTCTTTGCGGTTGGTCGTCTTCTTGCTGGTATCGCTTCCGGTGCTACAACCGGCAACGTTGGCGGCTACATCAACGAAATTTCTCCTCCGCACCTTCGTTCTCTCCTCGGCGCCGTTCTTCACAGTGGCATCACCGTCGGCATTTTGCTGGTTGCGACAACGTTCTTCTACATGGACTTTCACAACGGTTGGCGTTACATTGCTGCGTTCCCTATCGTGCTTGCGGCCATCTTCCTGGGCATGTCGCCGTTCCTAATGGTCGAGTCACCAGTGTGGCTGCTGCTTAAGGGCCGTCGCGCCGAAGCCGAGGCCGTGCTCACTCGCCTTTTTGGTGCTGAGAATGTGCCTGTGGCGTTGGAGTGGATCGAGTCGAAGCGCAAGCACGACATGGAGATGCAGTCGAGTACGTGGAGTGAAACGGGCAATGAAGTTGTTCGCAGCGGCAAGGGCGTCCCCTTTTCGGAGCTGATCGCTCCCCCTCTTCGTCGCCAGTTTATTATTGCCATTGGGGTTGCTTGCATGCAGAAAATCACTGGCATCAACACGGTGTTCTACTACTCGTCGGATCTGTTTAGCCAGGCTGGTTTGAGTAACGCTCGCGTGAGCACTGTCATCATCGACATTGTGAACATGCTGCCGACGTTGGTGTCGGGCTTCTTCGCAGCACGCTTTGGCAACCGTCGCATGTTGTTGTGCGGTTTGGCAGGTATGTTCGTCAGCGCGATCGGAGTGACGCTGTCGCTGTCGTTCAGCTGGTCGGCCCCGTCGATTCTGTTTATTGCGACGTACGTCGGCTCGTTCGGCGTGAGTCTTGGCCCGCTGATGTACGTGGTGATCGCCGATGTCTTCCCGGACTACGCTCGTGCCACCGTGACCTCCATCGGCGTGATGGTGGCGTGGATAGCCAACTTGATCGTGGGCGTGGGCTACCCGTACATCTCCAGCGCGCTGGGCGACTTGGCGTATCTCCCGTTCGTGGTGTTGCTGGCGATCTCGTTTGTGTTCGTGTTCACTCTGCTGCCGGAGACGTCGGGCAAGACGAACGAGGAGATCCAGGATGAGTTCCGGGCCATCCGCCAGAAGAAGCGTCGTGCCGCGCGTGGAAACTGAATACAGTAGAAGTGCAGTGCTGTGGATTGCAACAATATACGTTTATGAAATGTGCAAATGTGCTGGATTAATCCTGCTTGTTAAACCTGCAAAGTTCGGTTGGGTTAAAAGGAGGTGTGAGTTGGACCCCCGGCGACGTCGTTGTGGAGTCGTGCGAACTTAGTTCATGCCAATCGGCCTCCGATCGTTTTTTGCTTCGACGGGATTTGCTCCCTCCGCGAGGCTACGCAGCGCGCGCTCTCGGTCGAAGCGCTCTCGGATCTCGATCACGAAGGACGGCCGACGTCCTTCAAGGTTGAACCCAGCGCGACCAACGGCACGACACGCGCTCGCGCGCTCAAATCGGCGAGTGCTCGAGGGTGCAACTTCATCCACTCGCCTCGGCGACCGAGTCCACCGAGCAAATGCTCTGATCGGATGGTGAACGTACACTTGCGAAAACACCGGCATAAAAGAATCCGTATCTGACGAGATGGGCTGGTGCTTGGATTTCTGAAGACCGCCCGGCTATTTCGCCAGTAGCAATCCCGCACCAATGCGTCACCACGCCGCGGTGGTGACCACCGCGAGCTGGCCGGCTTCGACTCGACTAATACCTCGCGACCAACATTGAGTGCAGTGTTAGTCGAGTTGCCATCCTTGTGCGCCTAGAGAACAAATCGCGACGTAAAGCCCCCGGTGTTCTTGGGACATTGAAGCTGTCATTCATGAGTTCCACGTACTGTAAGTTGGTTTTACATAGGCGTTTCTAGGGATATTTTTTTTTACTTATAAGTCAAGAAGCTACACTAGTGTGAGAATACTTGCTTTCCACGCAGCGACGAACAAGGCATTTTATTGTTGTGGTTCTTAGAGAGGGGGGGGGCGAGCAGCCCGTCAAGAAGGCAAATCCTTTCTTCACAATAGCCAGATCAAGTGTAATTATCCTAGACAGGTATCGCTCCGTCTCAAATTGCACTAAGTGCATTTCATGACTTTATCAGGCTTGCCTAAAGGAACAGCTCTCGACTAGGTCGTGTGCCGTTTGGACCTCGCTTCGATCTCCTCCATGCACTTCGACCCAATTTCGCGTGATTGCGGCGATCTTACGCTTTCGTGCAGCCCGCCTTGTCGGGTGCCCCACGCAGACCTCGCTTTGTGCGCTGGCACGTCTCAGCGCATGTAGGTGCCGCACCGACGGTATAAACGGTCAGTCGATCGGCGCTTCTGCACCGCCACCAGCTTCGCAGCCTAGCTCCCGCGCATATCACTGCTGCGCGGCACGCTCGGAGGTGATAACGGAGGACGCAGTGTCCTATCTCGGGCGTTGAATGCACATCCATGCAATGCCGATGCCTACCCTACGCGATCGGACCAAGCAGTGAGATCGTAGTTGCGTCCGAGCCCAGATCTCTCCTCATTCGCCGTTTGGCTTTCTCGAGCGCACCCCATTCTTCCGAACCAGGCCGTTCAAGCTAAAGCCATGGCAGCTGAAACCAAGTCCCCCGTTGCCTCGCCTGTTACGAAGGACCCCGCCTACGTGGAGGTCACGACACCAGATGCCGAGCTCGTTCACATCGATCAGGAAGCTGCCGAAGCCCGCATGCATGTTCAGCCCACCTACATCCTGTACACCAGCGCCATGCTCGCCTTCGTGCTGCCCCTCCAATTTGGTTGGTCGACCTCGCAGCTCAACTTGCGCAAGTTCAACAACGTGGACGACTGCAATGCCCGCCCCGTTGTCGAAGGCACATGCATCATGTTTCCGGGCCATACCAAGTTCCAGTGGACGATCGTCGTGAACGCATGGATTGTTGGCGGCATGATTGGCGCTGGCCTCGTCGGCAAATTCGCTGACCGTTTTGGCCGTAAGCAAGTTTTGATCTACAACTGTGGATTCATTATCGCTGGAGCTATCATTCAGGCCGTGGTGTCGAACCTGTGGATATTTGCGGTTGGTCGTCTTCTTGCTGGTATCGCTTCCGGTGCTACAACCGGCAACGTCGGCGGCTACATCAACGAAATCTCACCGCCACACAAGCGGTCGCTTCTCGGTGCCGTCCTTCACAGTGGCATCACCGTCGGTATTTTGTTGGTCGCAACTACCCATTTCTACATGGACTTTCACAACGGTTGGCGTTACATTGCTGCGTTCCCTATCGTGCTTGCGGCCATCTTCCTGGGCATGTCGCCGTTCCTAATGGTCGAGTCACCAGTGTGGCTGCTGCTTAAGGGCCGTCGCGCCGAAGCCGAGGCCGTGCTCACTCGCCTTTTTGGTGCTGAGAATGTGCCTGTGGCGTTGGAGTGGATCGAGTCGAAGCGCAAGCACGACATGGAGATGCAGTCGAGTACGTGGAGTGAAACGGGCAATGAAGTTGTTCGCAGCGGCAAGGGCGTCCCCTTTTCGGAGCTGATCGCCCCCCCTCTTCGTCGCCAGTTCATCATCGCATTCGGCGTCGCCGTCATGCAGAAAATCACTGGCATCAACACGGTGTTCTACTACTCATCGGATCTGTTTAACCAGGCTGGTTTGAGTAACGCTCGCGTGAGCGCTGTCATCATCGACATTGTGAACATGCTGCCGACGTTGGTGTCGGGCTTCTTCGCAGCACGCTTTGGCAACCGTCGCATGTTGTTGTGCGGTTTGGCAGGTATGTTCGTCAGCGCGATCGGAGTGACGCTGTCGCTGTCGTTCAGCTGGTCGGCCCTGTCGATTCTGTTTATTGCGACGTACGTCGGTTCGTTCGGCGTGAGTCTGGGCCCGCTGATGTACGTGGTGATCGCCGATATCTTCCCGGACTACGCTCGTGCCACTGTGACCTCTATTGCTGTGCTCACCGCTTGGTCCGCCAACCTGATCGTGGGCGTGGGCTACCCGTACATCTCCAGCGCGCTGGGCGACTTGGCGTATCTCCCGTTCGTGGTGTTGCTGGCGATCTCGTTTGTGTTCCTGTTCTCTCTGCTACCGGAGACGTCGGGCAAGACGAACGAGGAGATCCAGGATGAGTTCCGGGCCATCCGCCAGAAGAAGCGTCGTGAGGCCGAGAATTAGTGCTCAAAAACATAACATACGAAAACCTGTGACCAAAGTGCGACTAGCGAAAAGCGTTGGTGTGTTACCCACACACCACTTTACTTGATTTTTCCCGATATTTAGACTGCCGGAGGCTCGCCATTAGGAGATCAGCCAGCCGCCGCTCACCAAATGGGCTCCAAGCACTCGCGCCCCTCGTCGCGGCAGCCGTCGGACGGCGACGCCAAGCCGCGGCAGGACGACGAGATCTCGGCGGAGGCGCGCGCCGAGTTCACGGTCGACGACATCCACAGCCCCGAGAACACGCGCCGCGCGCAGAGGCTCCGCAGCGACGACTTCGACCGCTTCTGCAAGTACCGCAACTACTTCAAGAACCACCACATGTCGCTGGCCCGAGAGGTGGGCCGCAAGACCAGCAAGAGCAAGGCGGAGCTGCGGCGCTGGGTCGAGGACGCCGTCGGGCCGCTGGAGGGCGGCGACAAGTTCACCAAGGACGAGGTCCTCGAGATCGCCATGGTGTCGGCGGCTCTCACCGAGTACGGGGAAGCCACGCTGGCCAAGATGTACGCAAAGGGAGAGCTGGACGCACTGCCGAACGTGCCGCTGCACACACACAACCTGCGCATGCCGGCCAAGCAGCAGGCGTGCCGAGACAGCTCGGACGCTGCTAACAAGGACAAACTGGAGGCGGCCCACTACATTGGGCTGGAGGTCATGTTACGGCTTAACGAACGCCTGCCGGTAGAGCAGCGAATGGGCGAGGAGTTGCGCGAGATCCTCAATCACCCGAGCAACCTTCGCCTTATGCTGGCGACAAGCAACCAGGTACTGCACAAGAAGGTGGACGCGATGCTGATCAACGCCAAGGATGTCCCACCTCCTGAAGCCACAAACACAAAAATGCAGCAAACACGCAAGATTTCGGCCCGGGAGTATGACCGCCTGGTCCAAATTGCGAAGCACGCCCAAGACGAGGGCTTTCAGGACGCCATGATCGCAGCTAATGGCCACTATTTGTACGTGAGCTTACGACAGCAGTTTGATCGTCTTGATGTTGGAGAGCGACCAAAGTTGTGGGATGCTAAAAAAGACAAACCTGAATTGCGGCAAGTGACTCGTGATAATACCCGCTCGCGATCCCCAACGCCTGAAGTACCAAGGACACCCCCTTCTCCCGAAAAGAAAAGAGATCCAAAACCCAGAATGGTGCAAACCTCTTCACCACTATCTCCCACTCCGGACAAGAAACACAGAAACCCGTTCTCGCGCTTAGCAGCAAAACTCTTCCACTCACACAGTAAGAGGAAACACGCTGTTACTCGCTCCGCTTCCACCGCGGCAATAAGACCCCCAGAACAGCTCTCTAATAACACCGGCAACATCACGGTTCAAGTGCACAGACCACGTACTAAGAATGTGACGAGAAAAAAAACTGCGACAAAAAGTAACGCTAAACGCGCTGTTGGGGCACCTCGAAAGATAAGCAAGTCAAACCAGAATGACCAGCCAAAACTGCGACGTAGTGGGGCAAAAACAACAGGTCATCGTTCAAACCAAGAAACTGGCGATGGCTCCTCCGCAGACGACAGTGATTATGTTGACGATGACACCGATGAAGAAGATACGCGAGTCCTATACGTTGGCCCACGTGGAGGCAAATATTATTTTAACTCGGCGGGCAAGAAAGTGTACGTCAAATAAACGGCGGCCCAGTAGGTTGAATCTCTCATTCTTGTACATCATTTCACACGCCGTCTTCATGCTTCAACACTAATTGAATGATTCAATTTGAATCAATCGAAGATGAGTTTTTATAATCAGTAGAAATCTACTGGATGGTGCAAACCTTTAAAGTCAAATCGTCCTGGGCAAAGACGACCGTGACTACAATCTACGTGATGGTAGTGTGTGCGTCCGCTTATTGCGGCTGAGAAGCAGACACGGATTCATTTGCAAGTGTAGTTGTAGAGAAGCCTTCGCGCGAAGAGCTAGCGCCACCAATGCTGGTCATGACGCTGATATATTGTAGTGTATCGATTGTCATCCGGAGTTGTTTTACAGTTCCTGCGGCACTCGTGTTGTATTCTCTGTGAAATGGTTATTATTTGGGAGCTGGAACTCTCGCTAAGCCAACGTGTACTAGTTGCTTAGATGCAAATTGCAAAGTAAGCTTCCTATTCTATCTCAAGGCGTTCTCGCCGGTTATCTCGACCGCCCAGGGAGAACCGTCCACCTAGTTGCAGTTTCAGTTGTAGTTTCGTCTTGCATTCAAGTCGAGTCTGCCAGCTGATCTTGAATGCAATTACCTTAGGTCTGTCACGGTTTAAGTACTTTGGTAGAGTCAAGGTGTCATGAAGATTTCAAGTTACCACTTGCTGGTGAGTTAAGCAGCATTGTGGTAAAGCGAACTCCGAGAAAGGCGAGAGGGAAAGTGATCTGTGGCTGGTTGATGCGGGATCCGGTGTCACTACCCCCAATCAGTGACCGACAGCCAAATCTGAGACTGGGTACCAGGATCTGGGACGGTGAGCCTATGGAGGGCGTAGATCAATGAACGCCGGGCCCAGATCATTACGGGTTAACTAAGAGCTTGGTACCCTTACGAGGAGTGATTTGGAGTAACTAGTACCAGATTAGAGCGATTGTAGGAGGTGTACGACCCTAGATCCGAGGTGACTAACCCGGATCCAGAATGGTGACCTAAAGTGTAATATGGTATGGCCTTACGCGGACGATGGAGAGTGGAGACATGTAGGGGGGCTACATGAAAGAGTGATAGGGTGTCACTCTTTCCAGGGTCACTCCTTCGAGGGTCCTGTGGTGCGGGGCTGTACCGGGTACATGGTACCAGGCGCGCTGAGCCACCCATCGGGGGCTCCTAGATATTTGTTAAGCTTGCACTATAGGCTATAGCTTAACGCCTATAAAGATTCAGTCTTAAACTCTCCCTAGGCCGGAGACTGTGAACGGTTGTTCACCAGGAGTCACCAGACTCCGTCGATAGGAGCTCTTAGGAGTCATCAGCCTGTTATCCCCGCACTTCCTCTGGCAAGGTGCTCCTGTGCGGGGAGGTCCCATCACACGTGGTAGCACTTGTAGTCAATCCTACACCTTCGCGGGTAGATTGTACTACCTGAATCCTCTGTGGGCTTACACGTCAAGCGACAATGGATAGAAGTGAGTTCCCTCACTTGACCAACTCGCAGTTCGAGTCGGTCCGGAAGATGGGAGGCATCTTTGGGATGGATGTCCTCCGGAGCTTGGCGGCGGCGACGCCGGCCGAGCAGATCGAGCGCGTGGCCGCGTTCGATATGTACGAACGTGGCCTAATCGATCACGTTCGGGGAACCCTACAGGTTCCCAGGACCGAACCAAAGGTGGTGCAGCCTAAGCCGTTAAAGCTAAAGGTGCACCCCTATGAGAAGGGAAAGGAGGGAGAGAACCTCCACCTCTGGGTCCGAGAGGTAGAGCTCGCGATGGACGCTGCTCTAATCTTGGACGAGCGACTACGTGTCGCTTTTGCGCTTTCGCACCTTAGTGGTCGAGCAAAGACCTGGCGTATACGCGCGAAGCGATGTCACCTGGATGCTTTGCATCCTGGTCTCAGCTGTGTGAGCAGCTGAGAGCCGCCTTCCTCCCGGCGAACTATGAGTATCGCCAGCGTTCACGCTTCCTTTCGTGTAAACAAGGAAGGCGTGAGCTGCACGAGTACATCCAGGAGATGCGAGTGCTAGCAGCATCGCTGGTTGGGACGCAGCCCCCTGAACACATTAAAGTGACAGTGTTCATGGATGGCCTACGGGTAGGCCCGGCCCGCACGCAACTGTTCCGCGTGCAGGCCAGTACGATGGAGGAGGTAATTCAAGTCGCTCTCCAAGATGAGTACAGCCACAAGCAGGCTCGCACTCCTCGGGCGGCCTGGCATGTGAACGCAACACCAGGCCGTGCGCCGAATGGAGGCTCCGGGTATGGAGTCTCTGAAGGGCCAGAACCCATGGACTTGGGCCTGGCCGAGCAGCGAGACATCCGTTGCTATGCCTGTGGTAGGCAAGGACACATGGCGCGTGTCTGTCCTGCATTGGGACGACGGAGCGTAGCTCCTCCCAATCCCCGGACTCCGAGCGGTCGCTGGCAGAAGCCGAGATCACGAGGCCAGGGGAATGCAGAACACCAGTAGGGGCGGGGCGCCCTACTGGGGAGGGCCTAAGTCTTCATGAGAGGTGTGCGGGAGGCGCACACCATGGAGGCTTAGCCCCTGATAGTCTTTGTACTCTCGAAACGGAGAAGGGCAGCGGTGGGCTGCTTGTAGTACACACAAGTGTACGGGGATACAGCAATCCGTTCAGAGTTTTGATTGACTCTGTGGCGTCAAAGAACTTCGCACGCCGCCAGACGGTCGCTCGCAATGACGACAAGTTTGCCGATACTCTTCGTGAAAATGAAGGCAATGGGCTAGTCTCGGTTAGACTGGCCGATGGTACGGTGTTAGAAGTACCTCGGATCCACATGGACCTGGCTGTCAAGTTTGAGGACTTTGACAGCACAGAACAATTTATTGTTCTCAAGATGGACAAGTATGACTTGATCCTGGGCATGCCGTGGCTGGAGAAGCACGAGCCCTGGATTGACTGGCGCGGCAAAACCATTGGGGCTAGCCGGCATGCGGTGCCTGACAGAGCATTGGTGAGTCATGTTCCCACCTGCCAGATACCAAGGCGTCCTCCGGGACCGCCTGGACGCTACAGCGTCAGACGTTTTAGTAGGGGTCGTCGAGGAGAAGAGCGACCCCGACGCAGAGGTTGCAGTGAGGGTTGCAACTGGTCGCAGGACCCGGTCCACGACGGACTAGGCTCTTTGCCCGGCGTGCGAGCCTGTCATGCCAACAGGTCTCGACGCTAAGAGTTGTCGCGCCTTGCGGGCTTCGACTGTGGCAGCGCTCAGTAGCGCTGACGAGGTGGGTAACATAGGGCCACCAGCGGGTAACCGAGTTCCGCGAGCAGCAGGTGCTGCAGGCGTTGGTAACCAAGTTCCGCACCACAAGGTGGGTAACATAGTTCCACGGGTCGCTCAGACCATAACTGATGAGGAGGTCGCCGAGAGCGCTTCCTGTGTGGGTAACCTAGTTCCACACGATGCGGGTAACATAGTTCCGCATGAGGCTGAAATCAGCGAGGAGAGCATAGAAGACGCCTCCTGCGTGGGTAACGTAGTTCCACCCATGCTCGAGATGACCGAGGAAAGTGAGATGGTGATCGACACCTCAGGTGCGGCTAACACAGCTCCACACGATGCGAGTGAGGCTCGCAATGCCCCCTTGCGGGAGGCATCTCACAGCGCGGGGTACGCAGGCCGTGCGCGGCCGTTGTCGGATCTTCTCAAGAAGGATGCCGACTGGTGTTTGGAGCGCCAGCACCCAGATGCGTTCGATGCAATCAAGGTGAGCCTTCAGCGCGCGCCGGTCCTGGCGTTGCCGGACGAGTCCAAGCCGTTTAGCGTCGTGTGTGACCCTTCCGACTATGCAATCGGCTGCGCGTTGCTGCAGGACGATGCAGAAGGACGTGAGCGAGTTGTCTCGTTTCAGTCCAGGCAGCTTAAGGCTGCCGAGCGGAACTACCCTGTCCACGACAAGGAGCTCCTGGCTATGAAGTATGCGCTCGTGAAGTTCCGAGTGCATCTTCTGGGCTCAAGGCCCTTCGTGATCTTCACGGATCACGCGTCCTTGCGGACTGCCACGAGCTCGCCGCATCTGTCACAGCGGATGGCACGATGGCTGTCATTCTTCGCGGAGTACAACTTCCGCGTTGAATACAAGCCGGGCAACCTGAACGTGCTTGCCGATGCGTTATCACGCAGACCTGACTATGAGTTGGCTCATATTAGTCAGGTCACCACGGATCTTTACGATTGGATACGCTTGGCGTATCGAGATGACGACAGTCTCGCCCCTCTTGTGCGGTATTTCACCGCTGGCACGGATGCCAAGGTCGAGTGGTTATCGCCTCGGCAGCGGGCTCAACTGCACCGCTATGAGTGGGCCGACGGCCTGCTCCACTACCGGGTGGAGCCCAATAATCCTCCACAGATTGTCGTTCCGAACGACGAGGATCTGAAGTTTAATATACTTCTTGGGGCGCATGACGCGCCGATTGGAGGTCATCTCGGTCGTGAGAAGACCTTCCTGGCCGTCTCCGAGACGTTCCGGTGGGCCCACATGAACAAGTGGGTCTCCAACTGCGTCAAGACATGCGAAACATGTCAGCGTGTAAAGCCTGCGGACCACGCTTCGGCTCCATTGCAGAGCCTTCCAGTCCCGTCGGACTGCTGGAAGTCGATGAGTCTCGACTTTGTCTTCGGCCTTCCCGCCGATGACCGCGGCAACACCGGGATTTTGGTGTTCGTCTGCCGCTTGAGCATGATGGTGCATCTCGCACCAGTCCCCGAGACGTTACAGGGGAGCAAGCCGCGAGGCTGTTCCTCGATAACGCATCCGTTATCACGGGCTGCCGGAGACGATCGTCTCCGACCGTGACCCTCGGTTCACCGCTGCGTTTTGGCAAACGCTGTTCCGCTTACTCGGAACTCGGCTGACGATGTCAACCGCAGACCATCCTCAGACGGATGGCCAGATCGAGCGCGTCAACCGCGTGCTCGAAGACACTCTGCGCAGTGTCTGTGCGATGCCGCACGCGTGGGCAGAGCGCCTGCCCATGGTTGAGTTTGCACTCAACAACGCGTGTGTCATCAATGGACACACCTGTCACTAATGCGGTAAAGACAGGGGTCGGATGAGATCCGCGTGGGATATTTATCTCCAGGGACCACAATAAGCCGGGCATTTATCGCGAAGGACCACAAACGCAGTGATTGGTAGTTGGTGAGTGTTGGGGTTCAACGTGGGAAAGTACCTGAGAAAGCTGTGCATTCTACCAGTCCTTGATTCTCCAAGTGCCGCTCATGTCAAGCCACCGCTAGCACTGAGGGAGTTGGCAGCGCGTGGCGTGGTAATAAAGCCCAGGGCTGCTTAAACCGAGGAAGTTGTGCTTACATGACGGCAATTGGAGATGAAGCTAAAACAATCGATCACATGGTTCGCATGCAATTGCTTTGCTATTTGACATCGTTTCACCTTGTTGACTGAGCGGTAATGCATGCATATTGCGGTAATCTGAGCACGTAATGCACATTCAAAGCTGCAGCAGAAGGTATTTGAATTCATTGTTCACGCTGGTTGCCTACCTCTCACTGTACTCCGTCTTGTATACGTTCCTTAGGATTATCGAAGATGATATTTCCAATTGCTGGCAACTTCTACTCAATGTGAACGTGGAGATTTGAGAAAAATGTTATCCTGGTGTTTATCAATGTAAGATGCCCTTGTATGCAGGTCAAAGCTATGTAATACTAACGACTAACTATCAACCTGTTTGTCGTATCCGCTTTGAATTCCGAAGAATGCGAAGGGGCAATCTCCAACAAGATATTTTCCGGGCTCTATACGAATGCCAGCCTCTTCACGTTCTGGATTCGTGTTCGTGCAAGTCTTCGAGTTGTGCCCGGTTTCCCCACATTGGCTGCATCGATGAGGTTGCCGCGCTTTCACGGTAGCTGCACTTAACTGCGTGGCAAAAAATTCTGCAATTGCGGGCCCTTCTTCTTCTTTACAACCAGTAGTTTCCGCGACCTCGTCATACTCACCGATGGTGAATGGAGAAGTCGGCCTGAAGTCTGCATCACGTGCTGCGCGCTTAGACTTGCCTTCACCTTTGTTTCGCTTTCGCTTACTTCCTCTAACGCGATCTCTCTTTTGAGTGCTTCGCTGGAGAGGTTTACCAGCTTGCAGATAATAGGGAGGCGGGCTTATTGCATCGCTAGCTTGGAAAGAAGAGTCGACCGGCATGTGAATCGACACCTTGGTCATTGCTGCATGAAGTGTGGCTACTGAGTACGAGCTATGGAAATACTGGAGGGATTTGTATAGTAGTGGCACTGCCTTGTTCTCGGATGCAAGCTTGTAGATGACAGCTTGTATATGTCGACAAGGAATCTGGAGCTGCTCTGAAACCACACACCGTGAGCACTGACCCGACGCCATGTTGACCTCATACAGCTTTGTGCATCCAGCCTCTCCCGATGCTCCAAATGCATCTAAGACAAGGAAGACTGGCCCTGATACAGACATTACGGTCTGTTTTCCTACGCTTGCTGCCTCTTGCTTCATCAGTTTCATTGCATGTGGAGTCAAATCAAAGCCGGATGCTTTCCACTTTGTTCCTAGCGCGAGGCGCTTGGCGCAGACTGAAATTGCACGAAGGTAAAATGCACGTAGCGACTTGTACACGCGTTGAGTTCGAGCACCACCCCACAGTAACCCATTGTTGTCGCCCTCTACACCGCTTGTTGTCGGAACGCCAAACAATGGCAAAGCTTTACCGTACGCTTCGACTTCATTCCATGATGATTTCAGCCTTCTCATCATCAGACATTCGCATGTTGCCGATGATAGACCAACTTGTAGGATGTATGTCATGCAAATATTGAGGCAGGAATTCATGCACAGTTTTACCCCCTATCGATTTGGGGATCGGTACCGGGTAGCGTGTTTTCATACGGGCTATCGAGCCATCAAAATCGCTGGTCGAGTGAGAGGATTGCAAACGAAATACATCGCTGTTGACCCACGACTCGTTCAAGTTCAATGACTTGAACTTATCCATTACATTGAAGCGTAAATGGAGAGAACAGAACTTGAGATGTAGCTTTAGCCCCCACTGAGCCATGAGCTCCTGCGCTCCTAATTGCTTACCTCGATCGGTAAAGGTTACTCGATCATCCAGCTTAATTCCTGCTATTTTGCAATTAGTGAAAAACCATGCAAAATTGTCAATCGTCTCTTTGTGAACGTAGGCCACCGCGACCGGAATATTTCGTTTGTTTCCATCTTTGCCGAGAAGTGTCAAACACACTCCATTATATGCTGGTGGCTTCATGTGCATTCCATCGACCTCCCATACAGGAAGCATTGCGTCTTGAACGCTCACGATACCTCCAAGTGACAAGAACAATCGATAAAATCTGCCATTGGAGTCCAATTGCAAACACACCCGCGACCCTGGATTAATTGTTGCGAAAGCAGTCAGAAAAACCTGGTAACAATCCGTATTCGACTTCTGCACTAACATTTAAACGTTCTTTCTCCTTACGAATTGATCGGTATACGAGTGCAGGTTTTTGCTGAAGATTGATGCCCTCGATTTCCTTAACGTTGTTGACTTTCCGGGTCATCGCAGTACTATGACCCTCAACAATTGCAGCTTTAAAGCCAGCCATCTCCTGAAGTTGTCGGCCTTGCACGTTTGGCACGGTTGTACAGCACTGCGAATGCACGAGATTTAGCTTAGAGATGTACCAAGCCCCTGTCGGTACATGGGTGAGCTTGGTGACGCGTTTGGACTTGGATGTTGGTTTAGTTGGCCGTTTCTTCGTGAATGACACACCATTCACAGTGTTGTGACGTGCACGCCCACGTCTTCATATTCCCAAATGAATATTTTCTGTATACATCCATGTTGGCATTCAATGCGTAGTCCTTTACAAATGCTCCTGCGGCAGGTAGATCAGCAAAGACTGCATGCAAGACCAATTCATCTTGACCGTAGATCTGCATTAAGTTCAGCTTGGGCATGTTTTCGTTTAGATTGCAACAGAGATTGCGAGTTTGAATGTGGCGTGTTGAAGTCGCTGTACATTACAGAATTAATTATAGATGGTCATAGTGAACGAAGTTATGAGATCTATCTATCGGAATCCTCTACCAGCGACACCAACAATAACTACCAATCACTGTGTTTGTGGTCCTTCGGGATAAATGTTCGGCTTATTGTGGTCCTTGGAGATAAATATCCATCCGCGTGACTCATCATCGGACGCATCAGATGTCGACCAGAGACGAGACATAAATCCAGATCAAGATCCGCCAAATCAGGTGGATACATCAGATCCGATCTGGGAAAGGGAGAGGACCTACCAGACGAGCATATCTGCTACCATGCAGGGGGCGATTCGTACGCAGTGGCCGTTCAGGATGAGATGGCGGTGCTGCCAGAGGTCACGTTGACGACGGACGATGTGAAGATCGAAGATCTGCAAGTGGGAGATTCGGCCGTCACCACACCTGAGGAGATCGACCGCCTACGTCGGAAGATCTGGCGGTTCCGACACCTCCTTATGGGGTGCGCTGATACTGACAAGGACGACGTACCCGAAAGGCGTGGTGGTATTGGTGTGCCTTTGGTGCATGTGTTCGGCGCCAACCGGACATCTGTATGCAACTTGATGGGTGAATTGAATTCGGGAGGAGAGCGTCCTTGCGAAGTGTTTGGTGGGAACACGTTGCTGTGGGCGATAAATATAATATATTTCTACATATTTTTTCTTTTTCTTTTACTTTTTACACGTGGTGGATCCTAGTATAGGAGACACACCATTTGACGCCATCACCAGGGTTAACTGCTAGTGTTGGCTCTTGGTGGTGGCCGAGCGTACGTAGCCGATCTAATTCAATGCGGTGACTCCTTCAGGCGGAGAGGACTTCTCCGTTCGGAAAGTCCCACAAGTGACTATGTCACAACGCGGCCATCACATTCAGCGCAGTGATGGCCGCGTGTATCGCGGGAGCAGGAGGCCATCCAGCGGGCGCGGCAGGTGGGCGCAGCCTCTGTGCCCGTCCTGCGCTGGAGAAATGAGGCTCGACACGTCTTAGACGCGAACGCGCTGGCGCTGCTCGCGCTCAGAGTGTCGCCTGAAGCGAAGCATGCGTGCTGGATCGTTCTTCGCGAGGTCGACCGCCCCCATCTCGAAGCTGGTGAAGCTCCTCCTCTTTTGGGCGTTTCAGCACCCCGTCACTACCGCCGCCCAGCAGACAGAGGTGCCAGCTGGGCAGTTGTACGAGTACGCACAAGACATGTGCACAGCAGAGATAAGGCGGACGAATCTCAAGATATATTGCAATGCCTAAATATTCTGTCTAAAGCTAAAATTAATTATGTGTACTTCTGATCGGAGGTGTCGGTCACGTCATTATAATCGACGAGACCTCGTTGAAGAAAAAACACAAGTATCATCGAGGCACCCCGCACCTGTACTTTTGGTGTTTGGCGGCGTGGATCGGAGTGGTACGCGCGCATCGCTTACAACGACCGAACGAAGCCCACTTTGTCAGAACTGACAAAGTTCTACGTTAAACCAGGGTACGTTCATTAGTCTTATTTACTAGTTGTAATTCTAACTTATGTTCTACAGGACTTTAATTATGTCTGATATGTTTAAGGCGTACGTCACGCAGGTGCAGAGCGGACGAAACAGGGGTAAAATTTATTCCTAACACAACAATCGCCACCTGCGTGGCATACACTACTAACACCAATGGGTTAATCACACCAAGTATTTAAAGGACCCCACGTCAGGCGCCCACACAAACCGCATCGAGGCGTGTGCGAGGTGAAGATAAAGCAGCGGATGAAAGCTGCGAGGGGCATGTGACTGACTGTGGTGGCTGGATACCTAGTCGAGTGCATGTGGCGCACCTGTTATTTCACCGAAAAGCCGCTGAAAAGTAACTATTTTCAAGATCTAGTAACCGATATTAGAAAACACTATGAAGTGTAGATAACCATAGTTCATAACATTTTTTTTCAAATGCGGGGTACATTTGGATCAGTACCTCTTTAGCCTCTATAAGGATGTACACCACAGGGATGTAGACGTCGTAGGTAGGGTCATGTACCGTGACGATAATCATTTGCTTGAAAGGTTGTGGGGTGATACTGAACGTGCCGTCGATGAGCAAAGACGCGCCGGGGTACATCAGTGCCGCCACCGTCCAGCACCTTGACGTTAAGCTCGCCCTTGTACCCAGTAGATCGATAGGTTGAGCACTGATAATACTTGGTATTGCCCGTCTGTGTTGATGTCGTACTTTTACCCACTAAAGTGCATCGTTTTGCTCAAATTTGAAACTAACGCGAGCTGTACTAACACTGTTCAAGCGTAAATGGTAGCGGGAGCCCCAACTACAGAGCCTTCACGGCTATCCTGGTTGACAGGACAGGGCTAATTATATCTTCGGTACTGTATAATATACAGCAAATAAGGTTAGACCACGAGTAACCAGATAGTATCATTCTGTACCCCATTCTGTAACTGTAACCATAATCTAAAATACCTAATTTTATGAAGCTCCGTTTTTCGGTAACTCCAGAGATTTATAGTAGTAGGCCTGTAACAGTGCAGGACAGATTCTATGATTTGGTAGGACCGTGTTTCTGGTGCAGGACATATTTTCTGTCTGTATCAAGCCATCTCGTAATGCTATCTCCTGTCGTCTGGTTGACCAGAAGAGAACGCACATTCTCAAATGTCGTTTGGGATAAGGCACGCACGAGGTCTGTCGTTGGTGTCGGCGTAGCCTCGCCATACAATATCGATTGGAGATCATTGCAGTCCACTTTACGAGGCTTAAGCACTTGGTAGTGGTCGTTCTCGAAGGCGAAGTAGGACAGTTATTCGTATCTGTCTCCGTGCCCGTCTCCGAATACGCTTTCAGGGACGAGTATGACTTGCAGAGCTAGTGGCAAGAGTCCCATCGCGGTGATGGAGAACAGGGCGAGCTAACGCAGTCGACCACAGGTAGCAAAGACCACACTTCTGTGCTTCGGGTGCAACACGCGATTGGAGCAAAGGTTTATCTCTGTCTCGACAGCATCATCGTCGGCGACGTCTTCGTTGCGGCTGACGTCGCCCATGACCTTGATAGGGGGTTCGTCTGGTGACGTGTACTAAACTGGTGACGGGCTGCTCAATTTCGTGAGTGAGCTCGGTATTAAGGCAAAACCACATTCGTCATACAATACGCGTGAGCAGCTCGACGCCGCTATTTGCGTCAATGACAAGACTGCAACGTTGCTATCGCAAGTAATGCGCAGTCCTGACCGGATGAGGACCGAGGCGCCATCGCTTGGAATAGACGGGTTATTTGTGGCGGGGCCTCCCTGCACCTTGCACAGAGGAAGTGCTTGGAGTCTAGGAATCCTGATGAAAAACCGTTCAGAGTCTCCAGCCTAGGGAGATGTTACCGCTAGAAGGTAAGTTTAAGAGTGAATATATTTATAGGTATAGCCTATAGTGCAAGAAATAAAAATATCTAGGAGCCCCCAGGGCGCCTGGTCCCATGTACCCGGTACAGCGCCGGGCATTTCGGTGGTGTGTGCCACACTACAGGACCCTCGAAGGAGTGACCCTGGAAAGCGTGATACCCTGTCACTCTTTCATGTACATTAGTACAACGTCGGATGTCGGCCGGCGCTGATTGGTCCGATGGCGCCCGACGTCCGGCGCCGCGGCCGATCCGCCACTTCAAGGCTCGCGACAGGTCGCCATGGGGAACAAGGCGAGCCGCTCGACGTCGGCGTCGCAGCTGGCGCTGGCCGCGCTGCTGTCGCGGCCCAGCGCGCTGCAGCCCTCCATGTTCTCGCTGCGCGCGGCGGCGCACCACGGCGTGCCCAGCAACGCCAAGGCGCTGGCCTTCTGCGGGCGCCAGGGGCTGCTGGCCGTGGGCACCGCCGCCGGCGCCGTGAAGCTCTTCGGGGGCGACGGGCTGGAGGTGCTGCTGGAGGCGCCCGCGCCGGCCGCGCGCCTGGCCGCCGGCGTCACGCACATGCAGTTCACGGCGCGCCAGCGCCTGGTCGTGGGCTACAGCGACAGCTCGCTGCGCGTGTTCGACCTGGCCTCGGGCGCCGCGCTCTGCTGCGTGGCCGGCAGCTGGACCACGAGCGTCATCACGAGCCTCGAGACCATCCGCTACACCAACTTCCCCTTCTTCTTCGTGGCCACGGACGACGGCGACATCCACGTGGTGCACGAGGAGACCGGCCGCGTCAGCACCTACGTTATCCGCCCGCAGGATCTCCCGGTGCCCAATGCGGAGGGGGTCACTGCTATGGCCTCCCACCCGAGAGACAGCAACTTGCTGCTCATCGCCTACGACACGTGTCCGGCTGTGCTGCTCTGGGACTTTGCCAAGCGCAAGGTAGTGAAGGAGTTCACGCTGTCCGGGAAGGCGCACAAGTTGGCGTCTCCGCAGTCGTCACTTGCCCCGTCCGAGTCGTCTTCGACGGACGGAGACCTCGCCTACAACTCGCCTCAATCACTGTCGTGGCACTCCAGCGGCAAACGATTTGTCGCGGGGTACAAGCACGGAGGCTTCGCGGTGTTCCGCACTGACAAATCGCACGGTTTGTATCGCAATGCTACAGGAATGCCACAGAGTGACCAAGTTACACCCGTGAAGCAGATTAGATGGGTGTGTGCGCCACCAACATCCAGACACGCTGCACTTCCTGGTGCCATCGTGTTTTCTGGTGGTCGTTCTGGTGTCAGTGAGTCCAATTTGTTGACAGTAATCCACCCGCCAAGTGATGGGCGCAGCAGTGACGACACTCTGGCGGATTTGTTTAAGTCGGAAAGGTTGACTTGGAGTATTGCAACGATTGAGTCGGCTAATCATGCCGAGATTGCTGCCTTTGAGACTGCTCAGGATCAGGTGGATTATTGTACGAAGTTGGCGCCGCTATCACTGATTATACTTTCGGGGAACCCACTGGACGGCTGCTTGCCCAGTGTAAGCGTGCAGTGCTTGCCATGCTTTACTAAGCTATGCGAAGATGATAGAGAAGAATGGGAGTGGCGCATGGATCGACTCCCGGAGCCTGCGATTATTCCGCCACTCTTGCAGCTCAGCTCACTCAAAACATTTAAGCTGCTAAACCTGTCCCATTCGGACAGCGCTCTAACGGATGACTTGGTTTTAACCTGGAACCAAGAGAAATACAACCCAATGTTTCGCGTTTTGGACAACGGGGATTTCGAATGGCCGATCAATGGTGGCAGCGTAGTGGAACCGATGCTGAAAGGATTTATTACGGCAAGCGGTGCACTTGACACAGGAACTGGTATTGCTCCGAACAGCATGTTGCTGCTAACAGGCCACGCCAACGGGTGTGTACTTTTTTGGGAAGCACAGACAGCAGGGGATCTCACTAGTAAGGGTGCTATACGCCTTCTTCATGTCCTGGATACAGCGCAACAAATGTCTCCTGCCCCGGTTAGCACGGCAATCTCATGCCTCACTTTCTGCCCTGACTCTCGTACTCTTGTCGTTGGCTTCGCGTCTGGCGAGATTGCCGTCCTGGCGTTTAGTCAGTTAACGCAGCGCAGTGGCTCACCAATTGCGGATGATACTCGGGACGTTGGAAGCAGTAAATTTGAAGAAGGTACTTTGGACCAGATGCAAAGATCACCAAGTGACCCAGGAACTACGACGATTGATCAGCCACTACAAAAGGTTGGTCAAAACGATGATGTTGGCTTCCGCACGTTATTCTCTATTCATGTACACACTGAGCCCATCTCGAATTTGGTGTTGTCCTCCTCTTATGGATACGTGGCGGTAGCAGATACCGCAGGCATGGTTTCACTGGTCGAGATAAAGACGCAGATATTTCAGCTCTTGGTCTGTGACATCGCTACAACAGGTGACGAGTCGATTTCAGTGGACTCAATGCTTATGAGTGAGCTCGTGCAAACTACTGAAATTCCTGGAAGTGGTTCTTCGCCTCCTTCCTCTGCATATGCAAACAAGCGAAATAGCGGTAAAGCGTCCCCAGGCAAGCCTGGCCTTCCTGAGGGTGAAATTAGCATGATTCAGCACCGCGAAGTGGTACTTGTTCTTTTCGTCGGACGTGGTAGTGGGAAACTGGAAATGTACCACGTGCATTCAGCAACGAAGATGGGGGAAACGCTTGTGGATCCGGAGAAAGGCACAAGTTTGTCTTCTATTATTATGGTAGACGGCAATGGTAAGCGTATCGAAATACCAGGCCGCAAGTCGGTCCAACAAAACAAGGAAGCTTGTGACATTAAAAACGATTTAGCCTCTGTTGCTGCTGCGGTTTCATTGGACTTGATTGAGCCGAAGCTAAAACCAAATGCAGAACAGAAAGAGGTTGTCAGCAGTACTTCCAACAGCCAGCGGATTCAGCAGATAACTGTATCGAGCACTGATGCTGAATTTACCCAGCAAATTGTGACGGAAGTAATGGGTCAAGCAGTGCAGAAAGTGAGTACCCCGACCTGGGTACGGAGCAATATCATCGATATTATCGTTCCCCCAGGATCGCTTGGACTACACCTGAGTATGGAGGTAGAGGAGCACGCAGTCGTGAAGGGCTTTACTGAGGACAGTAGCACTGCAACCTTGTTAGCAGCCCAAGGCATTCACGTTGGGCATACGCTTACTACCATTAATGGAGTGGATGTGACCTTGCTTGACCGCAACTCGGTTTGCACGGTACTTGAGAAACACCGTGAACGCGAAAAAGTTATTACTTTCGCTGAAGGCTTTAAGGCTCCATTGAACAATGAGAACGTGCTCTCCGATAATCCTCTAATCAGCACAACCAGCGCAGCGGAAAATGAGGAGCCACGGTTTTTAGTTTGTGTGTGTGGCAAAGCGATCCACATCGTGCAGGCTACAGTCCCTCGAGCAGCAGAAATGGCGATAGGTCCGAAGGAAATTCCAGCGCAGCCTCTAGCGAGTGTTGAACTGCAAGGCCCTGTGCTTGTCACGTCCGTTGTTCGAGTACCAGTTGGTGAGGGTGTCGAAAACGCCCTTGCCGTTATCGATCAGAGCAATCGCGTTTATATTTTTTCATTGCTTTCGTTAAGGCCTATATGGGAAGCCGACTGTAATAACTTCGGTTTTGGGCTGGGTCGAAGCCGTCTAGTGGACGGAATCTTATCTGATATTTCGTATGGTGGAGAGCTTGTCGTTGCTAACTCTTTCGGCGAAATGGAACGTTTTTCACTGTTTGCTGAGTCGACGGCAATGGAAAGTGCGATGCTTGAGCGTCTGTCTATTAAGACGCGATTGCATCTTCCTGAGCGCGTGATAAACTTTGATGAGGCAACATCCCCCACTGCAACCGTTAGCGGCAAAAAGCGAGGCATCGCAGCGGACGCTGGTAAAATGTTTAAAAAGCTAGTTCTCAGCGTTACTCAAGAAGCCGCAGACTTGAATAAGGTGTTCCAGTTTTCTGCTGAGGAGGACGAACGCAAGCGGCTAATGGGAGATCGACCTTCACTTGCAAAAGAAGCCGCTGTTAGTGAGACTACCACAGCAAAGGCAGAGACAGGGTTAAACGCTACGAAGGATGCGCTCATGCAGGCGCAGCAAGTAAGCTAGAACGTATGATGTGTCCAACTGTAGGCCCTCGCTCACAATTTTTTTATGGTGCTATTTTGTAGCGGCTTGCAGAGCGTGGTGAAAAACTGAACGACCTGGGCCTCAAGACGGAGCAAATGAAGAAGACGTCCGAAGATTTCTACCAGACAATGAAAGCTTTCAACGAGAAGAATGCAAACAAGAAGTGGTACGAGTTCTAAATAAGTTGTGAAGACGGAAAAATCATCGAGCATGTGCTACATTACTTTATACAAATGCATTGATAGTCGACTCGTTTACAACAAGTTAGTCGTACTTGATCCAAACGAGCGTAAGTCCTTGCGGCGGTGCGCCTTGGCCTGCCTTTCCACGATTTTTGGCCGCGAGAATCGCTGGAATATCCTCTGGACTAAACCTTCCCAGGCCAACGTCGACAATCGTGCCCACCAGATTCCTCACCATCTTGTACCTGAATCGGTTACCTTCGAAGACCAACTTTATCCTCGTGGCCACATCTTCGGCATACTGAGCTTCTCCTTGAGCATCCAGCTTTTCAGCATGGAGTTCAATTGTCGAGAGTGTGCAGATATTGCCTCGTTCGCCGTCAGCAGGTTTCTGTGGCGTGAAGGACGAGAAGTCCTTTGTCACCGGCGGCGCCATCAACTTGTCCACGGCGGCCTGCATCTTGGCCACGTCCAGCGGCTTGCGGACGTGCCACACATTCAGCCGGCTCTGCACAGGACGCAGTCCTCCAGCGATGAGGTCGTACTCGTAGCGTTTGCGCTTGGCGTCTGCACACGGGTCGAAATCGGCCTCGGCCTCCGCCATCGTCACCATCGTGCGGCACAAGACGTCTTTCGGCAGTCGGGTGTTAAGTGCGTCTCGGAAGACGCGGTCCGACTCGCAGCACTGACTCACGAACACAACCACCTGCCCCAACGCGTGCACGCCGGTGTCTGTGCGCGAGGCGAAGCGCAGTCTCGGCAGCGCGTTCTCGCCCGTCGTCCGGGTCAGCGCGTCCTCGATGGCTTCTTGCACGGTCCGCATGGTCTTTGGCTGGTCCTGGGCCTGGAAGCCGCAGAAGCCCGCCCCGTCATACTCCACCACGCAGCGGCGACGCACCCACGGCCCAGCGGCGTCCACGCGCAGGAAGGCGCTGGGCGGCATGTTGAGCCGCCGGCCGCCACTCACGGTCATGCTCAAACACCGAAATGGCTACAGCGTGTCACGCGCGACTCGAGCGGCCAATCAGCGCTCGCGTCCCTTCGCGACGTCAACTGCGAGCTATTTCCTGCGCGGCCGAGCCGCAGCTATTGAAGGCGCAACACGCGCTGCCGCAGGCTCTGCCGCTGGTTTTTTTTTTTTGTCATGCCGCCGCCACTGGCCATCCAGGCGGACGCTTCGTCGACGCGCGCTCGCTCCTTCCCGACCCCGTTCAAATGCAGCGGCGACTTCTGCGGCTTCGCGCTGCAGCTGAGCCGGGCGGACCCCGTGAGCTTGCATCGGGCGGGGGCAAGACGAGCTGCAGCGCCACCGCCTCAAGCTGCAGTTGCGTCAGCTTTGACGCTTCTGTTTACGAAGGAGGAGCTGCGGGCGCTGGGTGACGCCAATCTCAGTCGACTCGTGACTGCCATGGAAGTCGCGCAGGCCGCAAGCAAGGCTACCGACGGCAAGCAGGTTGAAAGCAAAGAACTCCGTGTCATTACGTACAAGTCCATTGCGCTGGGCAGGGGTAATAGAGAGCACCTCCAGAAACTTCAAGCTTCAAGCCAACAGCAATCTATCGCAGATACTTCAAAGTCACCGACTAAAGCAGGAGGACGACGACAATCACATCTACTTGACAGCACACTGTCTCAAGAGTTGCGAGAAAACTCGAGATCACGCGTCTACGGAGAAATGGATGGCATTGCGAATTATTACCGGCAAGTTCGAGTTTGCGCCGATTGTTATGCTGTATACGCCCTGCTGGATCTTGCGCGCCAGATGGCAATCGGGCCGCTTGGAGAGGATGTGAGTGTTCTGGATCACCGCAAGCAGCAACAGCTTAAGAGGAAAGAGCAGCAGTTAAATCGGCAACGACTCTTCATCGAAGAAAAATGGGAGGATCGTGTTGCGCTAGAGGTCCGCGAGAAAGAAGCAATACTGCTGCGAAAAAGTCATGGTGTCTTGGACCAGAGGTCTTTATCGGATGTGAACGAATCAATTACCGCTGAGGTCATCGCTAAAGAGGGCAGTAATTATTCATCCTTGCCAGCCATCCCAAACAAAATTACAAAAAGTGATAGCAACTGCAAAAACGACAAATCTACCCGATTGCAACCTAGCAGCAAGGACGGCATCAGCATGCCTTCACTAGAAATCCCCGAAACTACTGCAGATGCATCTATGGCTTCGCTGAGATTATCCTCTCAGCTCGACGTATCAAAGCAACAACAACTGCAAAAGGACCTACTCCGTAACAACGATACATTTGTAGGAATAGACAAGTATTTACGCGGTGTGACTAAATGTATTGAGGCGCCAGCACTGCAGGTAGATCATCTCTTTCGTGAAGGGGCGATGCCAGAAAGCTCTGGAAAAGCTCGAAAGCCAGCTAGTCCAGCTAGCATTCTGCTTATTTTTTCAAGTACGACAGAGTTGGAGGAGTTGCATGGAATGCTCCGTTCACTGAAATCACCAGAATTGGAATTTGAGGTCGAAAGCATGACTGACATCCAGCAGGCTCTTCGCACTGCACAGGATTTCGACTACGACGTAATACTTGTCGAGCGCGAAATTGCTGGAAGCAGTATGACAGGGCTGGAGTTTTCTCGGTTGTTAAGGCAGTCACAACTCAAGCGTAGACTCAAAACGAATTTCATGAACCCCACAACTATCCTTTGTGTGAGTTCTGAAATTGCACCTGATGATCTACAGCAGTACAAGGACTGCGGAATGGATGGTTGTATAGGAAAGCCCATAAGTAGTGACTCACTCCACCAGACATTACAGGCAGCTCTTCGATCCAGAAAATCCTTGCTGCATCGTGAAAGACCTGTATCATCCTCAAAGCAAAAAGAGAACGATGAAGTGCATGCAGCCATGGTCGCACTCGCAAAAGCTAAGGACGAACAACATATGCGACGCCGTAGGCATCGACGTCGGCTAGAAGCGTCTCATTACCTAGATATGCCGGGGCTCGTTGATATGGATTCAAGAGATGACTACGCGCACGGTGTTTTCCATATGGATGCTGAGACTTCCATTCCGTTCTGCGTAATGGGTGGTGTCCGAACGAGTGCTATTGACAAGATAACAAATACCACGGACTCGACTGAAGCTTTTTTCAACCTAGTGATTGTGCATGACCTTTTCGACACATGGGAGCGCCTGCAGATTTTGCTACAACCATTGGTAGCACGATATCGTGGCCGCGTGCAGGTACTGCTGTGGAATTATCCGGGCCAGGCTTATACTGCGTGGAGGCGAGGAACTTTACTGCACAATACTTTTCACGTGGCTTGTTTGACTGCACTATTGAGCCATGTGACTGGAGCCTCGGGCAGCGAACGGTTACTGCGTGACAAGCCCTACCACCTTGTTGGCATTGGCAATGGTGGCAATATCGCTACAGCGTTCTGCTCCTCGAGCCAACCTCGTGATGTCAACACACGTTCACTTGTACTATTAAATAGTTTTGCTCATGTCGATGCTCAACTTGCACAATTTTTGCATGACAATGCCAAGGTACTGGCTTGTACACCAGAGTCGCGACCAGACCTTCCTGTGTACTTTCATGCACGCTTTATCTTCTCGGCGACATATCTGGCAAGAGTTTCAACGCCGTTGGCACTTAACCTCTACACAGCAGTGCTAAACCCCATTACATTCGAAGGTAGACAAGCACTCACGCTTGGCGCACTAGCGCACCGCGATCTCCGATCTGATCTCAAGTATCTACGCGTCCCACTAATATCTGTTTGCTCCTCCCGCAATGCATTAGTAGATGCCGGTGGCCATGCGGAGACAATCTTGACCTTAGCAAACCTGGAACTTGTGGATTCCGTTGGTAAAGTTCTGCGGTATCGACGAGTAAAGTCTCTCCAGCAACAGCACTCGGCAGGGCGAAGTAAACGCCCAAGCTGTGTGATTTGGCTGCCGGGTGGTCACGAAGCTTTGCAAGAATGCAAGCAAGACGTACTCGTGTTACTCGAACAACTTGTTACGGGTTTTCACGAGCTCAACGACGTGCCCCACAGAACTCGCAGGACATTGAGAGAACTATCTCCTGAGAAACACAAGTCTAGATGTGAGGATGAAGACGCACAAGGCAGACCTATTGACAATCAAGACAAGAAAAAAGTCAAGCCACAGCGGAATTTCGAGGACGCTTTCATTGATCGCGTATTGACTACAGTCAAAGATGTTGTCTCTGCAAACCCCAATAATGATGGTGAAACAGCCATACCCCAGTCTAGTCACTATAAGCCATTGGATGGTGCACAATGGAGGCTCCATCAACGGCAAGTTGCGGGTCAAGCTGCCACCGAACCTGTTAATAAGGCACAAGCGGTAACATCTACTACCCACTCCAAGAACAGCTCGAATTCTAACCAGCGTGGTGCACCAAAACCGTCCAAGCTAATTGCTCTTACGACATGGGACCCCACTACTCCTACCTTCGAGCGCATCAGCGCCAACGTCGTGTACCAACCAGGTGCTGGCAGTAAAATTTATCCGCTTCTGCCTGAAGTGAAAGAATACATGGGTTGGCGAGTGCGCCGCAACCAAAAGCGATTGCAGCGTATGGCTGCAATGGCACGAGTCATTCAACGAGCTTTTCGGGCCTTCTACGCTCGTACACTAACCCACCGCCTGTACCGTGAAATGTGCGCCATTAACCTTCAGCGTCTTTGGCGAGCTCGGGTTGCTCGAAAACGATACAAAGGAATGAAACGTGAAGACTGGGCAGTCCGATTACTCCAGCGTCATTGGCGCGGCAAGATGGGGCGAACATCGTACAAGCAGCGCATGCTCGAGTACCTATCAGCACTAGACATGCAGCGAATTGCACGCGGATGGCTCGCAAGACGTACCGTGATGCGTCGACGGCAACAAATTCACAGTGCTGCTGTGCGCATCCAGCAACTAATGAGGCGATATGTTGCTTGCAGAAATTTATTCAGGCAACGACTTCAACGTAACGCAGCCATGAATATACAGCGTGTGTTCCGGGGACTCTTAGGTCGTCGACGTTTTGATCGCGAGCGCGAGAAATTCCTCTTCTCTAAAACCCAGTCGCAGGGCTTGACGTTTGGTAAGCAGCTTCTGCTTGAATACAAACTATACGGAACGAAGTTGCAGAGTGATGTAGCACTCCTTGCCCGTGAGAAAAGTGATGTCGAAGCTCAAGCTGAGAAGCTTGTGAAGGAAATCTGCGAATTTGACGAGGGTGTTCGCCTACTCGAAACCGAATTACTGGCCCTGGGGCAAGCTGAGACTGACAATAATGCTCCTGGAGGTGCCAACCGTACGCTGGACGAGACAGCAAAGTGGGCACTACGCGAGCAAAAGATGCGCCTCGATCGGGAATTCTCGCAAATGCTTGCACAAATTGCCCAGCGACGCGAGAAACTTGGGACACTGGAGGAGACACTTGCACGAGTAGACCAGGAGCGCTTGCGAAAGGAGGAAGAGCTGAAGGCACTTGAGCGGAAGCTGGTATTACTACTGGAGGAGCAGCAGAAGGAGCTAGCAAGAATTCGTGAAAAGCAGGAAAGTCGCTCTCAGCTCGCATTAGACTTGATCCCACCAGGCTCGGTGCTCACAAGTTCGGGAACTGGCATTTCGAGTGCGATTTCACCAACACCCGGCAGCGTTTTCACGAGCAGCCCCGTTGCTGGGGGTCCCACAACATTAAGCCCAACATCAAGCGCATTGGGTGGGTTGCCGTCACATTCAACTGGAGCTGGCGCACGCACCAGTGCCTCCGCCACGGCTCAAGGGTTTTCACAGCAGCAACGTCAGGAGGCAGCCTCTCTTATGGAGTCAACGGAGACCATGATGAAGTTTGGGTTTATGTCGATGTCCATGACGTACTTTAGCAGCATGAACATGGTTCGTGCCATGCGCAAGATTGGAGCACACCACTTGACGCTAGACAGCGCGTCTGCTGTGTCCCAGCAGCGCTGGCCCGAGCACTCAGCGGCCGAGACACCGTCGAAGGCTTCGTCTTCCGTTGGTGGGCTTGCAGGTATGAGTCCTGTTGAATTCCGTCCCAGCATTCCACCCGGAGGATTCCTCGGGCAGCAGCCGCTGCAAGTCGCAGCCTGGAGCGTGAGCGACGTCGGACGTTGGCTGGACACGTTAGCCCTGGCGCAGTACAAACGTGCCTTCGCTGACGCTACGGTTGATGGAGCTCTACTACTTCACCTCACTGACGATGATCTTCGCAACACGCTGGGCATGGAGCACCGCCTGCACCGGAAGAAGGTGCTCACGACAGTGGAGGAGATGCGAGTGCGCGAGCGCAACCAGATGCGGCAGCTCTACGGAGACACGATCGGTGGTGTTGCAGCAGGCTCTGCAGTCCCCGATGGCGTCGCAATAGCGAGCAACAGTCCGGCGCGAACAATTCCGGCGAGCTCAGCCAGCACATCCAGCGCAGTCCCCAATGCTGTCCTCACGTCGTCTGCAGCCCCGACACAAGACCCGAACGACGCTCCTGCTGGTGGCGGGCGGGTGGTGGTGTCGTTCAGCGAGTTCTGCAGCTTGGTGAGGCACGGCAAGGTGAAGCAGATCCGCGAGGCCCTGCAGGACGTCCCTGAGCGCAAGTTCGACCCGCTGACAGTCAAGACGCAGTTCGCGCCTGGCACCGGCACCATCTACAACGACCAGCTGGAGAAGAGCGTCTTCCACGTGAACAAGGGCGACGACAACGGCAACTCGCCGCTGCTGCTGGCCGCGCAGAACAACCACCTCAAGGTGGCGCAGCTGCTGCTGTCCAAGGGCGCGAACCCAGATCACCAGAACGTACGCACAGTTTATCGCTATGCTCTAGGACCCCGCTAACTTTTGTGTTGCTTCTCGCAGAGTCACGGCCACACCGCGGGCCACTACGCCATGGCCTACAGCTTCTTCGACTTGGGCGCGTGGCTGCTGGACCCCGACAAAGGCGGCGGTCGCGACGACATCCTGAACGAGAACGGCCTCACCGCCTACGACGGTCTCAACTGAGTGCAGATTTGTCAGAGAAGGAGCAGGGCGCGAGAGATGGCAGACAGCGATGCGGCCGCGTGGAGGTGGCTCTCCGCCGAGCCCAACGGCGTCTTGGCGATGCTTGTGGCGCTGCAGCCGCATGACTCGGTCGCACTGGACGACGAGAAGACCCCGGCACCGTCGGAGCTACCGCTCGCCATCCGGAGCGTCGTGCTAGTCATGGAGCTGGCTTTGGTCAGCGGGGGCGCATTCCTTCTACTGCTGACCAGCTCCGTTGCGGGAACATTGGTGCGCAGCCTTCTGCATGCCGTAAGTGACGATGAGATGGTGTTGGAGGACGCCGTCGTCCAGACCTGCGAGGCAGTCGTGTTTGGCTGGGGCCTCGTGACGCTCATGAACTGGTTCTTTCGCCGACCCAAGCGTGATCTTGTGCGAAGGCTGTCGCGGTTTGGACTGGATGGGGTCAAGACTTGCATCCTCTCGGTGCTGCTTCACTCGATTGCCACCATAGGGATAGTATTCTCTCAGGAGAGCAGTGGAGATCAGGTGTTGGTCTCATGGCAAAATCTTCAATCGGCGGTGCGCCGACCAGACGGATCGTTATTCACTGAGGAGTTGATGCAGAACCTGCTTTTCGCGCCGATGAAAGAGGAGTTGTTGTTCCGAGGACTGAACGTGCTGGTGACGATTAATCGTCTTCGCAGTATCAAGTGCAGTGCTTTCATCTCGAGCCTTGCGTTCACTGCTATTCATCTCGTCAACTTCAGACGTCTCGGAACACGGTATTCATCGAGTTACTTAGCATTTCAGCTGCTTTGGGCGTCACTAGTTGGAATGTTCCTGGCGCTGAAATTTGCACTCTCCGGGTCACTTATTGAGTGTTTTGTGCTTCACACGATTAACAATGTGTTCGCCTTGAGCGTGTCCAAGACTGTATTTGTTGACCTCACACAACCACGTATCTGTTGTACTGTGTTTGCTGCTCTATCGGTCTATGCTGTAGCGATTTTCAGACAACTGCAAACGTCCGGGCGCACAACTATTAGCGCTAAACAAAGATAAACTAATACAGTAGGATAGGATTGACTTTGTTAAGAAATTCATAAAGTCAGTTGATATGCTATCGAAAGCTACATGTGGCTGCTATTGGACACCTCGTGTCATGCCTAGCTGCTGGTCGAGATAGGCACGGTCCTCCTCATCCTCGACAGTCTCATCAAGCTGTTCAGCAATGATTCGTGCAATGAAGGCGGCCATTATGATATTATACGTCCGGCGCAAGCGATACATGACCCACTCCATTGCTGACACGTATACAAAGGACCCAGGAACTTGGCTTGAAAACAGTGTTCGCCAAATTGTGCACGTGAACGTAAGTACTGACCCCGGCATAAGTGGAGTGCCGATAGAACTTGCAGTCGCAACAGCGATAAGCCCAATAATCCGTCCAGGAGTTATAAGGTCCCCTAAGCCGCTCGTGTACGCCATGAAGATTGTCGCCACTACGAAGAAAATCGCTGCTCCACAGAGACACAAGCACACGCCTAGACAAATAGTGAATTGTGCCATTGTGCGTGAAACCTGCCGAGATTTTTCCAAGCTGCGAATGAGAACAGGAATTGTTGCCAAGTAGTTGCCCGTGGCGAGCATGAAAATGACACCGGGCATGAGGAACCACGTAAACTTTAGAGGATTTCGCCGAACGAGTATTGCGTAAAACGCGCAGGCAACGAAGAAAAAATTGGCGAGGAATGCGACTACCATGGCCAATGTAAAATAAAGTGAATTGCGCATTGCCTGCTGAGAAATCTCTCCTGTCATGATGGAGTAGGTCATCATGGACACCGTTCCAAGAGGTATGTATGGCACGAGCCAGTTAAGAATCATTTCGAGCACAACGTGAACTTGCCGAATAAGCACAAGCACGTGATTCAGCTCCCCACTAGCCGGGTCATACACTGCCATGATTGCTGCTCCAACAATCATGCTGAAGATAGTAATACCCAGGAACTGCACCGATACAAAAGCGCTGGTGATATTCTCTGTAAAAAAGTCGCCGAAGAATAGCACGATCTGTGTGGCTAAGCTCTGAGTGTCAGGAAATACGCCACTTGCAGAAGCAAGAGATGACTGGAGATCGTCAGGGAGCCCCGTGACATTCACAGCTGTGAGTACTTGGCCATCACGCAATGACTGCGCTGCACATTCGTCTTGTCGAGAAAAATATTTGCCGTTCGGGCACCGCAAGATGAACTGGAAGTTTGTGCTGGCTGCAGGCGGGTTATTCATTACCGTGAAGGAGCCAGAAAAGCAAAATGCTACCGCAACAGCTACGCAGCTTGCTGCCAACGCTGCAAGCACAAAGTAAATGGACAGCCGTACCATTACAGGACGAGTTTTATCTGATACCACCAAATTAGAGAAGCAGATCGTGACGCTCGTGAAGATGAGCGGCAGTGTTAGGCATTCTAGTGCTCGAATAAGAAGAGCTCCAATGACTCCAATCCAGAGCTGAGCGTCCCCGCTAACAGGGTACTTGTTTAGCACTGCACCAACGACAAATCCAATGGCTCCTGCAACAGTGGTCATCCATAGACTCGGTGTTTTGTAGTACAAGTCCACCAGCATGTCGTCCTGTTCATCTGGAGTCGGACGCATCTGCGCTGTTGCACCTGGCCAAGGAACTCCCTTGTGGTTGTGAAACGTAGACATGGGGTCACGAAATTGAGCGGTAGCAGACGGACTCATTGTCATGGTTAGAGGATCACGGTCACGCCTGCTCGTACTGTCGAAAGGCAGACTGCCAACATCGTCCACTGAGCTTGTAGTTGCAGTTTCTATCGACTCGGCCGGAATCCCCGCTGCTGCTGCTCGAAATGCGGCGGTTGTTGGGCGCTCTTCCCGCTTCGGCTCCAGAAAACCATCAAACTGCCAGTCCATCGCTTATGATGGCTGGATGAAGGAATTGGTCTCTGCAGCAATTCTTCACCGCACCCCCGCAAGGATGCCTTGTCACCACACTGCTGAAATAACACAGCGGGTGTTTCAGAGCTTGCCAAAAAAGTGCCCGAATGTCCCGAAACTCCCGTCGGTGCTATTTTTCAAGGTCTCCAGTTGTAACATTCCCAAAATCGCCCATCATATTAAGCTTCATCACATAGACCTCTACAACGCGCACATCCATCCTCTATCTATACCCAATTCTCGCTGTGAATCATTCCTAGTACCCGTTGCCGACGTAAGTCGAGTGTTGGTGATTCTTGTGTTGGAGCACCAGATCCGTCGGGATCTGCTGCTGTACCTGCCGCCGGAGCTGATGCCAGTGGTGGATCTTCAAAGTAATGCGCAACCACTAGAGCCATCAATGCGCCGTTGGTGACGTTCACGCATGCTACAAAAGGGCCTGTGATCCATTCCAACCCCGCTAAAAAAGCTAGCAACGCGGCACGCGGACCTGCAGATATTCCGAAAACAGCCCCTAAAGTTGTGGCTAGCGCCACTGCCTTGCTTCCCCTTGGCAATGGCGACACCACACCAGCGATCACCACATTGGCAATCACCATGGCTGTTATAGTGCTCGCAGACTGCGATGCTGCTCGTTCGTCTTCGTTCATGCCTGACGCCGAAGCAGACAATACGAACAGGGTGGCAACTGACAGGTAGAGAGCAGTACCAGTCTGATTAAGAACAGTGCTCACTGCAGACACGATAAAAGCCAGCTGGGGCGAGACACGCTTGCTCGCAACGATGGAGGAAACGGTGGCTGGCAACGCAACGAGTGATGATCCAGAGCTCAGTGCCAGCACCTGCGCTGGTAAGAGGTGCTCCAGGAACGCAAACGGGTTTGATCGTGTAAATACTATGGCCAGGAGTAGCATCAAAACCACATCCAGAACCAGCGCAAGTAGTAGCACCGCCATGAGCGCCAAAGCAGCAGCGACCAAAGTGTCGTCATAGGTGTTATCGGAAGCCGAGGGTGACGCGTGCAGCAAAACACTGCCGATCATGAAAGCGATGCCGATGGGTGAATATATCTGCAGCCAACTTATAGCTCGACAGAAAATTGATTCCGCTTGAGCAACCAGCCACAGCAAAACAAAGTGTTTCTCCTCTGCATCTTCTTGTACGTGCTGATCTTGACGGCCTTCTGCGTCGTGGTGGCCTGGATCTGTTACTGCGAAGCACACCAGCGCCACGCCAACTGCAATCCCTCCGACCACGAGACTCAATACATCTCCATCAACAAACGCACCCGCCAAACTCTCCGGGAAAACACTCTCAGCCACCATCACAACTTGTTCTGCTACACTGGACGCCTTTGTCATCGAGCTCAGCACAAACGTCCGCGCGACGTCGTCAATCACGAAAGTCGTCGCGTTTTCCGAGCACACAAGGGTGCCATCGCTCTGCAGCGCTATCGAGCCGTTCGCCACGTCGCTGGGACATTCGAACGCCACCGACGCTCCCGAGGCGAGTCCCCACGCCTGCGCCAGCGGCTCGCTGCTCGGGACGATGCTCTGCAGAGCAATGGCCAGCGCCGCGCCCAGCGCGCTGGCGAGCAGCGTGGACAGCGCGAAGCCTGCGAGAGTGGCGCCGGCGATTTGCACCCACTGCGAGCGCTGCGTCTTGAGCTTGAGCGCCTCGACGGCCACGTGCGCGCCCGTGCGCGTGGCGTGCAGCGCCACCGCCGGCAGCGTGAGCCCCACGAACGCGTGGAGCAGCAGGTCTCCGGGCAGCCGCAGCAGCCAGCGCACCGCCGCGGCCGAGCGCGCCCCCGAGAGCGCCACGCCCAGCGCCACGAAGGCGCCGCCCGAGACGCCGAGGAAGAGCGGCAGCAGTCGCGGCGCCGCCACGGAACAGAGCGAGCTGCCTGACGGCGCAGAGGAGCCCGGCATCGCGACAAGAATGCCACCGGAGACGCGGCCAGCGGATGACCAGGTCACATGTAGAAGCGAGTCGGCGCGTCTTAGGAGTGACAGATGGGTGAGGCGTCCATCCTGCCGCGGCGTGCCATCTCGGTGAGCTTCTGGAGCGGTGCGGCACGTTGTCGTGCAATCCTTCCAGTCTGGCTCGAGTCTAGATGATGTTCGCCACACTACCCGGTACTCTCGCATCTTCTCGAGTGCCGATCTTGACTTTCGTAAGGAACCCGAAAGATGAAGTTCCAGTCCGGAACCGGTCATGTCACTTCCAAGTATCCGGCCATGGCGGAGCCCAAGAGGACGAAGCCGCCGCCGCAGCTCCTCGCGCGCAGCAAGCGCTTCTTCTTCGGCGCGATGGCCGCCGGTGCGTAGCGCTGCGTCTCCTCTGTCTGCTGGTGTCTCCTTTTCCCCCCGACTCCCTCCCTAACCGGCGCTCTGCCGCAGCGACGGGGACGTTCCGCGCGCTGGCCGACAAACAAGTGCGCGATGAGTTCTGGAGGTGACGAGGCTCAACGCGGAAGCAGGAGCTTTCTCCGAGTCTAACTGCTCTGTGCTGACGCTGTAGGCGGATGAAAGATCTGCTGGTCATGGCCGTGGTGCTGTCCACTCTGCTGCACGGTCTGCTGCTGCCCGTCGAGTGGATCAGCATGCTTTTCCTCTCGGAGGAGACGGTGGACGCCAGCGTGCGCGCCTTCCGCTACGCCGCCGCTTCCACAGTCCCGTTCATGCTCATTGGCGTCTGCCGCTACTTCAGTGTCAGCACGTTCGAGAACGCCTTCTTCGCGGGGCTCGCGACGCGCGACGCGACGCTGGCCGAGGCCATTCGACAGGTGGGGACGATGAACGGCGCAGTACCTGGCAAGTTGGTACCTGACTGGTGATGAATTATGTTGTTGCTCCAATAGAAAAAGGCAATCTACTGGGACTGGGAGTACGTCCGTCACCTCATGCGCTTCGGTCTGCGGCAGCTTGGCTTCGGACTCGTGGCGCTGATAGCAAAGCCAATTCTAGGCGTCCTCATACCAATCGCGCAGTTCGGCTATCGGTGCGTGGTTCATGGTTCGCGTACAAGTTCTATAGTGGCGCTTACTTGTCGAGTAATTCTCTGTTGTCAACGGCTGATAGCATTCGACACATGGAGAAGGCCTTCTTGGTGCCGATCTTCGTGGCCTTCCTCCTCCCAGCGTCACGTGACTCGGCGCTGCAGCTTGTGCATATGTGGCTGGATTCGCGCGCCATGATTCGCGAGCTCTTCGACCCCATTATCGCGCGGCTTAAGTCGGCGGCTAAGGACGGGGATCCCAACGTCAGCACCGATCTCCTCACCGACATGGAGATCGACAGTGAGGAGCACGATAGCCGCTCCGAGCAGCGGGATTGGCACCAAACCGGGAGCGACGCGGCGCGACTGGGCTTTGGTCTTGTCTTCTGCTACATGCTGCAGGTACCATTCGTCGGTCCGTTTGCCTGGTTCATGGGCTTCGCTTCTGCCGGCCTGTTCGCGCCGGAGCTCGTGGATCTGAGTGCTTTCGGCGGCGCCAACAAGAAAACGACGTAGGACGCACCCGTTTGTCCTGTAGTCGCGGCAACTTAATGATGGTGCTACTTGCACAAAGTTATCGACCCGGCGTTCTGCGTTCTACTGACTCCAGTCTATCGACCCCAGCTCACACGCCACAGCAACTCGCAGCACTAACGAAATTCCTGCACAGACTGATGTCGCGAGCGCCGTCACTCATCCGCGAGAGTGACCGCGCTGAGCTGGCAGCCCCAGCTCATTCGCAGTTCAAGCCAGTAGCGCGCAGGAGACGATGCTGGAGTTCCTGGCCAACGCCGACAGCAACCTGTTCGTGGGCGCCGGCGTGGCCGTGGCCGCCGTGATGGCCGTCAAGTACCTGAACGCGCGCGCCGACGCGGCGCAGCAGCGCGCGTACGAGGCGGCCAAGGCGCGGCAGGAGGCGCTCAAGGCCGAGCGCGAGAAGCCCGTCAAGCGCCGCTTCTTCACGCCCGAGGAGCTCCGCCCGTTCAACGGCGAGGACGGCCAGCCCATCTACATCGCCGTGCTGGACGAGGTCTACGACGTGAGCCGCAAGCGCGACTTCTACGGCCCGGGCGAGGGCTACCACCTGTTCGCCGGCCGGGACGCCTCGCGCGCGCTGGCCAAGATGTCGTTCGAGAAGGAGGACCTGGACAGCGACGACCTGGACGACCTCAGCTTCATGGACAAGGAGACGCTCAACGACTGGGTCACCAAGTTCTCCGTCTACAACAGCTACCCGAACGTGGGGCGCGTGCTGCGCCGCCGCGACCTGACGCTGGAGCAGCTGCGGCCCTTTAACGGCGTCGACAACCCGCGCAAGATCGTGTACGTGGCCGTCAACGGCAACATCTACGACGTGACGCTGGACGGCCTCAACCACTACGGCCCCGAGGGCGGCTACAAGCAGTTCGCCGGCCGCGACTGCTCCCGCTCGCTCGCCTGCATGTCCTTCCTGGACGAGTACCTGGACAACCCGACGCTCGAGGGGCTCACGGAGCAGCAGCAGGAGACGCTCAAGAAGTGGGAGGACAAGTTCAAGGAGAAATACCCCGTCGTGGGCAAGCTTATTCAGTAGAGAGCAGAGTTCATTCACGTCAGTGCGTAAAGCGCCACAAATGCTAAAGAGATGGTGATCTGTTCCGCTAACGCACAGCTTGTCGTGCTCATGCAGGCAGCGATAGTTTCCTGGCTGTCGTGGCCCCACATGCTCTGCTTTCTTATGCTGCTGCTCGCTATGTTTAGTGCTCGGCGTGCGTATCCAGCCGCGCAAGTACCATTGCGGCAGGAACCGACGCTCGCGGCCTCAGAAACCAACTACCAGCAGGCCTTGACGCGCGACGCAGCATGGGCAACGCGGTCGGCACGCCTCCGACAGGACCGAACTCCTTGCCAGTTTCTGGTGGGCGGCGAGGAAGCGCCTCGAAAGAGCTCTCTTCTCGCCAACACTTCACTGCGGAGCAGCTCGCCACCTACAACGGAGCTGGAGATGGCAAGAGCCCCATTTACATCTCCGTTAAGAGTGAAGTCTACGACGTGAACTCCAGCCGGGAACTTTACGGACCCTCGGGCAAGTATGCAGCGTTGGCGGGCAAAGACGTCACGCGTGCGCTTGCCTTGGGCAAGTTGGATGACGCAAAGGAATTGGCGAGTCTAGAGCTGGGTGACTTGACGCCGGAGCAGTTCCAGACCTTGGACGCGTGGTTGAGCACGTTCCAGAGCGACGAGCACAAGTACCCAAACGTGGGGCGGTTAGTTGACGTGGACCTGCGGCTCACGCTAGAGGAGCTGCTGCCATTTAACGGGTTGGACAATCCTCGGCAGACCATTCTTGTGGGCATCGACGGCGTACTATATGATGTGACCATGAACGGATTGGAGTTCTACGGGCCTGACGGCATGTACGGCCAGTTCGCTGGTCGAGACGCGTCTAAGGCGCTGGCCTGCATGTCCTTGGAGGACGAGTCGCTAAACAATCCGTCGATCGCCGACATCACCCCCGAGCAGCGCAAGACGCTGGACGACTGGGTCAAGCGCTTCGAGGGCAAGTACGCAATAGTGGGTAGACTTGCGGCAGCAGGGAGGAAGTAGGCGAGCAGCAGAGACCAACTCGGTAGCAACTAGTAATGATCACTCGGATCCAGCTCACGATCGAACTACAAGCCGTTGACGTTGAACAGGAAGTCATCGCCGCTGTCGATTACGGGCGCGCTGCGGCCGCCGCAATCGCGCGCTGATTATCACCACACCTCTACAGCTCGTAGTCTTCGGTCTCACAACTCAAATCGCTTGACACCCCACAAGAAAGTGTACGATGTAGAGCTGTACAGTTCAATTTTAAAACATTTAGGGGGCTATACAATTGTGTGCTGAGTTCACTTGCTGTGTGCAGACATCGACACTTCAGACAATCCTGCCGACGCCCAGCGTCTGCTTGTAGCGGCGCCAGAGGAAGACGCCTGCGCCCACCTCCAGGACGCCCACAATAATGAGCACGATGAGGCCAGGCAGGAATGTCTTCACCAGGGTGAGGGTGCTCTTGAACGTGTCCAGCACGCTGTCCTTGGCCTCGCCAGCCTCCTCCACCCAGTACGTCGGCAGCACCACCTCCGTGGGCAGTCTGGGCCAGAGCACGTCGCTCATGGACGCATTGGCCACAACCGACGAGGCTGCCAGCGCGTACGAGACCTGCGACCGCTTCCGCGCACTCATGGTCTGGCCCGTGCCCGACTCGATGTCCACGAACGTGCCGTATGCGCTGTGGAAGCTCTCGACGAGGTTTCCGTCCGAGTCGTACATGGTGTCTGACGTCATGACCGTCCCGTTGGAGTTGGTCATCTCGACAGCCTCGAGCAAGGACGTGTTGCCGTAGATAAAGAACGGACCGGACATGTAGGAAAGGAAGCCTGTGACAAAGCTCAACTGCTGCAAGCCGTTCACTGGGACGCCCGTGCCAATGTCGGCGTTGTCCTCCGTGTAGTCGAAGATGTCGGTGGGGGTGCCGAAGCGGTGCAGCGAGACTCCGTTGAAGTCCACCTCCGTGTCCGTGCTCGAAATGGTGATGTAGATCTCAGCAGCTCCCAGATACGATTTGAACGAGTCGGCTGTGGTGTGCTTGGCCATGCCGTTGATTGTCACGCCTCCCGGTTTGAGCGCCGTGCCCTCAGTACCCGACACGTTGAAGCACGTGATGTTGGCCACAGGCAAGTCGCAGTTGGCATAACTCGAAAACGCGCTGATCTCAGCCAAGGTTGGGTTGCGCTTCTCGCCCAGATCTACCCACACGGGCGCGACAGTGAAGCCGTTGTACTTAACGTACGTCCCGATCTTGCTGAGGTCGTCGCAGCCCGTGCGCTTGACATAGGTTTTGAGCGACGATGCATCCGGCGCGGTCATCGAGTAGTCCATACCGGAGCTCTCGACGATGCCGGGAAGCGGTGCGGCACACAAACCCACGCTCTCACAAAGACCGCAGGTTGTTGCAGCGAAGCTGGCGGCCTTTGTAGCGCCATACTCAGCGGCGTAGATGGATTCGATGGTGGCGCATGTGATGTTGTTCACTGCCACAACTGCTGCACCCTTGGTGCACTTGGAGCAAGCCGATGCAATGGCCAAGCAGTCGTCACCGGTGCAGGACGCGCACTGAGCGTTCATGCTGGTTTCGCACGTGGTCACGTAGTTTGACCCCAGGATGAGGCCTGCCAACAGACTCGGGTAGCCCAAGGCCCACTGCGACGCTGTACGCTTGACGAACAGGCCGTTGTACGCAAAGCTTGTGAGGTCCAAGTCCGCGATGGCTTCCGGTCCACTGGTCAAAAAGCTCAACACGGCACTGTTGTTGGTCACCGTCTGCATAGCCTCGGGGTCCAGCGAATTGAGACCGTTCATCCAGCGCATCATTTGGTCCCCGTGCTCCTCGATGGTGGCCATGATCGCAGACGTGTTCTCCTTCGAGGCGAAGGATACGGCAGCTACAGCCGCAAGCAAACTGTATTCACCACCCGTTGCAGCAATGACACTAAAGTACCCTGTGTCGAAGCTCACGATCTCGTCCGAGTCAGAGCAGCCATCACAGCTCTTTTCAGGCACATACGTGTGATACGTGTACGTATTGTAGGTGACGGTGGAGGCATCGTCCGACAGGGACACGTCTAACTTGATCTCGCGGCGACGATACACGTACGGCCCCATCTCCTGGACTTGCAGCTTGGCGTTCGAGTTGAGGTAGTCCTCGGCGTTGGTGGCGTTCAGCATGTACACGGACACGTAGTAGGGCGAGCAGTCGTCGCAGTCTCCATACGGATCCAGGTAGCTCTCCTTGGAGATCTCGTCGTCCGAGCAGTGCACCACTTGGTCGTTGACGGCTGAGTTGACGTAGGCGGGCATCGCGGTGCCGTACAGGACGCCGATGATGGCCGTCAGGCTGCCCACGACCATGAGTACGATGGCCCAGACCTTCTGGTTGCAGCACCAGTGTTGCCGCTTTTCCTCAAGCTTGGGGATGTTGCGCGAGCCCTTTTCGAAGTTCTCAAAGGCAGTGTGGTTGTGTGCGTTCGGTGTGTGTGTCGACATGGTTGGGCGTCGAGGTGAATCGCCGCGGTGGTAGACGGCAAATTCGCAATTGTGAATCGGTGCTGAGCAGCAAGTCGGCAAAGCGAGCTTCTGGTCGCGTAGCATGTCGAGGTCAGGAGAGGAACAGTAGGGCGCGCACCCATCCCGGTCTGGAGGAGCCTGAGCGACGAGACGGCGGCAGGTAGGACTGGCGACCGACGCGGCAAGATGGCGAGAGTCTCAGTTGGCGATGATCGCTGCTGGCGCTGCATGACTGCCATGCTTGGTCGGTGTACTCGTGCCTAGCACCGGCACGCTGGAATCTGTGCTGCCGACACCACAGCGGGGGCCCGGCACGACACCCCTCTGCAAGAACACATGGGGATCCTCTGCCATTGTGCACGGATCCGGGGTCTCGCGTTGCTGCCTCGGAGACTGACGGCGAACCGGAGGCGGCTTGTAAAACGGGGCGGATGGGCGAGGGACTTGCGCTGCTCCTTCAGGTACCGGTTGTATTACAGGCGAGGCGAGTCCCGCGTACTCGATAGCACACAACGTGAGCGACGCCGCCAGCGTCGGCTCGACGGCATCTAGCAAGTGCAGCTACAACGCTAAGCTTTCGGGCGCAGGAGAGAAGCTGTCGGCGTCGGCGTGCTGGTTGAAGACGCCTCGCTCGATGACTGGCATCTGGTGGTGATGGAAATCTGTCAACAGATCGGTCGTATCGGCCGATCTTGACAACAACTGAGCTTGGCTTCGGTCGAGCAGCGAGCGACTCCACCGAGGCGATGGCATTGAGTAAGTCGATCTGACGCTACACAGAAGCACTCGACTTCTCGCTCGACCGCGGAGGATGTGGTGGTGCAGAGAGCTCCGGTACGGTATCGGCAAGTTGCGGGCCGCAACGTTGAATCTAGGATCATCAACGAGCGAAGTGAGGGACCGCCGACAAGAGCTCTCCGTCCCGACGAGCGATCACACTACACCTCGTCTTCGGTGCACGTCGTTGTTGTTGTGCAGCCGAGTGTCGGTGGCACTGCAGGCAGCCATACGATTGCTGCTCTTTCGTGGCCTGGAACTTCGTTCACAGACAGCAGCAAAGCGCTCTGGTGCCTAGCGACATCGCAGTGGTGCGCTCCATGGCGGTCGCCGAGTGCCTCACACACAGTCTCCTTCCAAAGTGAGACTTAGAACTCAAGAATCAGAAGCGTGCGTGCCCGGCGTCGTGGCGTCGCGAATATGCATTGAACATTATGCGTGACTAAGGTGGTCGCCTCGATCGGCAGGCGCCACAACACCTCTACTCGCGTTCATGATAGTTCAACTCGGTTCATTTAAGCCTTAATCGCCTGTCGACGGCGGCGCACGAAGAAGGCGCCGGCGGCCACGAGCGCCACGCCCACCACAATGCCCACGATAAGCACGGGCAGCATCGAGTCGAGCAGCGTCACGAGCGAGTCGTAGTCGTCCACGCGCGAGTCCGAGATGATGGAGCCCTCCTCGCCCCAGTAGATCGGGATCGCCACCTCGGTCTGCAGCGTGGGGAACAGCACGTCGCTCATGGCGAACGAGCTGTTGCTGGTGGAGGGTGACAGCGCGTACGACGCCATCAGTCGCTTGTAAGCGCGCATGGTGCGGCCCGTACCCGCTTCGATGTCCACAAACGTCTCGTACTTGTCGGAGTAGGCGGTCTGCAGAGCGCCCGCGCTGTCGTACAGCGTGTCCTGGCCTACCTTCACGCCGTCGTTCATGGTGATCTGTACATTCGTCGTCAGCGACTCGTTGCCGTACAAGAACATCGGGTACGACACAAAGGCCAGGAAGCCCGTGGTGAAGGCCACCGACTGCACGCCATCGACTGGGTAGGCCGTGCCCATGTTGGAGTTGGCCTCAGACGCCGTCAGCAACGTGGTCGACGGGCGGAAGCGGTGCAGCGTGATACCCTCGTACTCGACCTCCTCGTGCTGGTTGAACAGCGTCACGTTCTGCCTGCCCTGGCTTAGATAAATGTTGAAGCTCTCAAGTGAAATCTCGTCCTCGAAGCCCGTAATGCTCACGCCTCCAGGCGCGATGCCAGTAGCGTCGTTGCCACGAACGGGACTGCAGGTCATGTTGGACGTCGGCGCCGCGCAGTTGCCGTAGCGCGCAAAGGCAGCCATCTCGGCCAGCGTCGGGTTTCGGCGCTCCCCAAGGTCTGCCCACAGAGCGGTGGTCTTCACGCCGTCGTACTGCTCGTACTCGTTGATGAAGTTTTCGTCATCGCAACCCGTACGCAGCGTGTAGGTGCCCAGCGTCGTCGCGTTGGGTGCCGTCGTGGAGTAGTTACGGCCACTGGACTCGACAATACCAGGAAGCGGGGCGGCGCACAGTCCAAGCGAGCCGCAAAGCTGGCACGTGCTCGCAGCGAAGCTGGCAGCCTCCTCCTCGCCGTACGCAGCAGCGTACGTGGCTTCGATGATGGCGCACGTCTCGTCGTTGACGGCCACCACGCGGGCACCACGGGCGCAGCGGTTGCACTCACCATAGATCGAGAGACACTCGTCGCTGGTACTGCCAGTGCAAGCAGCACACTGCTCGTTGAGACCACCGTCGACGGCGCAGAGGTTCACGTAGTTCGAGCCTAGACCCAACCCAGCCAGAAGACTCGGGTATCCCAGAGCCCACTGCGACACCGTCCGCTTAGCGAACAGGCCGTTGTAGGCGAAGCCCGTCAAATCCAAGTCGGCGATGGCTTCCGGACCAGTCGCAAGAAAGCTCAGCACGGCGCTGTTGTTGCTCACGGCCCGCATGGCCTCAGGGTCCATCGAGTTGAGACCGTTGACCCAGCGCATCATCTGCGGGCCGTTTTGAGCCACAATGCTGATGGCCTCGCTGGTGTTGCTGCCCTTGGCAAATGAGCCCAGTGCGAGTCTTACGAGGAATGCCATTTCGCCTCCCGCCTGCGCGATGACGCTCATGTACCCCGAGTCCAGCGCCGTCACCTCGTCGCTGTCGGAGCATCCATCGCAGCTCATTTCCGGCACAAACGTGTGGTACGTGTACTGCTTGAAGCTGACACGGTCGCCGTCGTCCAAGAAGTTGACGTCGAGCTTGATCTGGCGGCGACGGTACGTGTACGGTCCCATTTCTCGGATCTGAAGCGTGTCGGCCTCTCCGGCCAGGTAGGCCTCGGCGTTGGTCGCGTTCATCATGTGCAGGCTGTAGTAGTACGGCGTGCAGTCATCGCAGTCGCCGTATGGGTCGATATACTTCTCCTCGGTACCGTCGGAGGCGTCGCAGGTCACCACGCCGTCCTTCACAGCGTTGTCAATCACAGCGGGCACCACGGTGCCGTAGAGCAGTCCGATCACCGCAATGAGCGCGCCCGTGACGACAAGCGCCCATCCGAGCGAGCAGCATCCCGCACGACGCTGGCGGCGCTGCGGGTCCTTTTCAAAGAATTCTGTCTGCGGGGACTCGGCCATGGTTCGCGACGGAGGTCCAAGCCAACAAATCCGGGAATGACTAGAACGCAAGGCAGACGTGAGGCCAGTCGCTGCGATTTAGTGCACGCCAAAGCGGTGATGAAAGCGGGAGCGCTGGGAGATGTAAGGCATCTTCGGGATCGGCACTGGAGTCATCAAGCTCAACGTCCGTAAGTCCACGGCGAGACACGGGTTGCACTTGCTCGGTAGACACAGACTGTGCGTCGCTGTCAAGGCTGCCGGTCAGTATGTCAAGCAGTAGTCAGGCGATCAGGCGATGGAGTGGCTACGTCCGGCGGCAAATCGCGAACTCGAGCCTGCACCCACCTGCGCTTTCGAGCAGAACAACGCACACCGCATTGACTGGTCCCCGCATGCTGCGATACGTTAACCGCGTTGCTCTTTGCACTCGGGAAGGCGCAGACGGCACCGACACCGCGCTGCACCGCACCACTGATGTCATCGCTGGCGCGGCGGCGGCACCGCGGCCTCCAAGTCCCGCTCGAGGAAAGCTGCCTTTAATCTGGGCGGGATTAAAACCAGATGGGCAACCGCGGTCTTCAACCGTTTAAACGGTGCTCCCCCACGTCGAACTTCCGTGCGCTTCGGCCGTGGCGATCTGTCAGTGGCAGAAGTACTCATGTCGGCAAGTGTGCCAGCAGCTTGGATTGCGACGCGTGCCTTCTGAGAGCACCGCTCGTCGCGAAGTGAGTTACCAACGTGATTCACGTTGAACGTGAACCAGGGTTCGTTGGCAAGAACGGAGGGGGATGCTTGGCTGCGAAATGGATCAAAGCTGCAAAGGGTGAGCGCACGGTGTCGCTCTACCAACGTAGTAGACGACAACCTGCAACTAGGCTTGCTCTTCGCAGAAGCAACTGCCGTAGGCACCGTTGTGCTTGACAGCAATACTCCGCTACAACGTATCGTCATCATTGCTAGCTTGATCCCCTCGAGAACACAGTGTTGATTCTCCTTGTCATCGACCGCAGTATTGGTTTTTGGCTGCACTTCTGGAGTCGATGAACCCCAACCAGAGCACGCCACGGGCGTGCTCTGGTTGGGGTTCAAAACTGGTAAGACCAGCGAAACGCTGGTTTTACCAGCACCCAACCAACATATTCGAAGAAGCATCTTGAGTTATGGAATCTGACGAGCCTGTACTCATCCGACGAAAGTGATTGTGATGTTGAAGCAGGGACCAGCTCAGAAGAGCATGAACTTAGTGCATACTGGAAGTTTAAACTGTCGGAAGAGGAGAAAGAGGCATTGGACATTGCTGAAATGGTGGTGAAGTCACGCTTTCCTACTCTCGCAGGTAGCACAGTCGATTTTGTGTGTGCCAGCATCCAGCTCCATGTCGGAGAGCAATTTTTTAAGCGCGGGCAATTCTCTATCGAAGCGCAGAAATGCTCTAAGGCTTCGTCGTTTGATGACAGGTTGCTAGTGCGTTCAAATGCTGATCTGATATAGACTGGACTTGTCATCACAAAATTCATTTTTTTTCTTTTCTGCTGTTGTTGTTGCGGGTGCGGGCACCCGCAGTGTCCAAACTGAAGAAGCGGGTGTGGGTGCGGTTACCCGGTTGATCTTTGCGGTTGGATTGGGCAACCCGCAAAAGGGCAATGGCGTGCTCTGACCCCAACTCAGCAAATGGGTTCGCAGGGGCTGAGCAAAAGAAGATTGCGATTGTATAAATTTCTTCAATTACAAAAAATAAAAAAAACTAAGATTGTTAAGATTATCAGATCACAATACAAGTTTTTGATTGTGCCGAGATCGTCGATCATAATAGATGTATTTGATTGTGTCGATTGTGCCGAGATCGTCGATCACAATAGATAAACATTGTATTTGATTGCGTCGAGGTCGTCAATCGGATCGATCCCCAGCGCGTACACCTACCCAGAGCCAATTGACAACAATATGATTCACACCAGGGGCGTGAACTGATCCCAAGCAGGAAGTTTTCAACTTGCGTTGGCACCTTTTCCTTTTTGGTACGCATTCCCGTTTCCAAGTAGCGCCACAGTACTTTTCATTAGTGGAATACACTGGCAGTCGCAGTAAAGTATAACCCGTATATCGCTAGCAGTAATCACGTTCCTAACAACTAGGACATTGTGATGCTTGCCGATATATTGAAGGCAACGCTAGTGCAGCGACTAACAATGACCAGCATGAGGTTACTAAAATCGCATTCATTCAGAGACGTACGTTGTCAGGCAAGATGCAATCTTTATTGTCGGACCTCTGGTGTTCGAGCTTAAACTTCTAGGATCACGTGTTGATATAGCATTATTCTTCCCCTGACCAGCGTTACAGAGTTTCAAGCAATTGCTGTGGATACGGTGGGGCAGACCAAGCTAGGATCGTATATAAACTGCTACTTTCCCGAAAGTCAAGCGACATCATTCCACATTGACGACCTCAACGCACAACTCCGCGTTGTTACTGACATATTATCAATCCTACATCTTATGGGTAGTCGAAATGTGCAGTTCGGGGTGAAGGTCGACGAAGAAGAATGTGTAAGAAAGCAGAAGCTAGCGAGTTGGCTTAAGAAGTTCTCAAAGTGATTCCTGCAATAAGCGTTGGAGAACTGCGGTAGGCTCCTTCGCAAGAAATAAGTTCCTCTAGTCCGAAAAAGAAATTGAAAAGGCTGAATTCATGAAAGAGGACGCCATTCGCGTGGTCAGCACGCAGTACGGACGCAATTGCTAAGTGTACACTCCAGGTATATGCACGAGTCCAAGTGGTCTTGTCGATGTACCTGCGTAATTGGATGTACAAACGGCCAGTTTCATCTAGTCTCGCAGTCTATCCCTATATGCGAGCAGATGGATATGTTCGCCACTACCGCTATTCCAACTTAGCCAAGTCGCTCTCACCCGGTTGATCAGACCCCCGCTAGAACGCTATCGCCCGCCGCGATCTTCTCTGATCCGCATCACCGGCCGAGCGCAGCAGCCATGGCGTCCGAGGAGGAGGACGAGGAGTACGACTTCGACTACAGCGACGAGGACGAGGACATGGAGGACGCCGAGGCCGCCGACCTGCACGTGCAGATCGAGAACGCCTACTACTCGGCCAAGCAGCTGCTGGAGGGCGGGGCGCCGCGCCGCCGCGAGGCGCTGGCCGCGCTGCAGCAGGTGCTGGCGTTGCAGACGGAGCAGACGGACTGGGGCTTCAAGGCGCTCAAGCGCACCGTCAAGCTGCTGTTCGAGCTGCAGCGCCACGACGAGGCCATGCGCCGCTACGAGGAGCTGCTGGGCTACACCAAGACGGCGGTCACGCGCAACGTGGGGGAGAAGGGCATCAACAGCATCCTGGACTTCGTGTCCACCAGCAAGGTACTGCTGCGGCTGTGGGAGCTGGGGCCGAGTCGTGGCTGACGCAGACTGTGTCTGCAGAACTGGGAGATCCTGCAGCGCTTCTACGAGACGACGCTCGAGACGCTCAAGGAGGCCAGCAACGAGGTGCGACAGGTACTTTAAATGGTAGTTTTCGTTCGAGACTGACGCCGCGCGGCTGCACAGAGATTGTGGTTCAAGACCAGCGTGAAGCTTGGGAACTTGCTGTACGAGATCAGAGACTTCTCGAGGCTGAGCAAGGTGAGGCGCACAGGACAGAAGAGGTTACGTTCGTGTCTGACAGATACTGCTTTGCTGTGCAGATTATTAAGGACCTGCTAGCGTCGTGCAGCGACGAAGATGCAGACGACGGTGTGAGGAAAAACTCGCAGGTACTTTGATCGTGCAGTGTTGGCTGGATTTTGGAGGCGAAAGTTGACATGTTGATACGACAGCTACTGGAAGTGTACGCGTTGCAGATTCAAATGTACACGGCGCAGAAGGACAACAAGAAGCTGGTGTCAATTTATGAGAAGGCTTTGCGCACGAAATCTGGCGTCGCACACCCGGTACGAAAGCAGGCATACACATCGATGGTATCGGATATCGGAAGTGCTCTATAACTGTGTGCTTGCTTTTATGACTGCAGAAAATTATTGGCGTGATTCACGAATGCGGCGGTAAGATGTACATGATGCAGCGCGAGTGGGACAAGGCCCGCAGCGACTTCTTTTCAGGATTCAAGAGCTACGATGAGGCTGGTGAACCAAGACGACTTCAATGTCTGAAGTACTTGGTGTTAGCCAATATGCTGAGCGAGTCCCAGGTGAACGTATTCGACTCCCAGGAGGCCAAGCCATACGAAAACGACAAAGAAGTTGCGGCGATGACAAAACTTACAGACGCCTTTCTGCACGACGAGATCAAGACTTTTGAGCAGGTGCTGAATCGGAACCAAGAGGCAATCATGGACGACCCCTTCATTAAGCATTACATCGACAGCCTACTGCGAACAATCCGCAGCAAGGTGCTGCTTAAGATTGTCAAACCGTACCGCACGATGGACACCCAGTACATTGCCCGTGAACTGAATGGCATTCCGCTAGAGGAGGTGGAGTCGTTGCTGTCAGCCCTTGTGTTGGACAAGAAGATCGAGGCGCGAATCGACCAGGTCCATCATACGTTGGTACTTTTGGATCGCAAACCAGAGGAAAAATTCCAGACTTCAATTCAAGGCTGGTGTGATGCCCTCGAGAAGTTCCACTCGCTTACTGTTGACCGCATCGGCACAGGAATGTAAACAAACTCTTACCACGGTCGACTAATAATGTTTTGAAAACGTCTTTTTACATAGTTTCTGCTTATTTTTCTTGCTGCATCTCGCCTCGACGTCGTCTGTAATTGTATGTGCACGCAAGGTTTTCACTTGCTGCCAAGGCTAGCTTTTCCTATCCTATGTCTGCTTCGATCCCAAGATGGAATCTCATCGGAGCTCAGCATTCGGCTACTGCTGGACGCTGAGCAGCGTAGAATTGCTGAGCTTGGCGGGCTTCCTCCGCCTGCCGAGAAGCGATGTGCCACGCTGAACCAATGCAGAGCACGGACCATACAGACCAGCACAGACAGAAACGGAAGCCGATTCGGTAGGCGCACGCTTCGTCACAGTACTCGAAGTAGCTGTTTGGTTGCCCCTGTTGCGAAATGACCCACTCCATGATCAAGCCCGTGAGGTAAGGCGAAAGTGAGTAACCGAACAGGTTGAAGACCATGACAGAGAATGACGACGCAAGTGCGCGATGCTCAGCAGGAACAACCGAGATGAAAATGCCGGTGCAAGCCGGCAGAATAGCACCACCGAAAAAGAGTAGAAGCCACAAGAATCCTGCAGTAATATAGACGTCGTCGAAGAACGTCGTCACTGCTGAAATCGAAAAGGCTGTCAGCCCCAGTATCATGCAGATACCCAGGGCCTTCGCGCGCTGCTCCACGCCAATGTATCCTCCATATTGGTCGATGAGCCAACCACCAAAAAATACGCCCAGGATAGGGCCTGTTCCGGAGACGACGACGAAAAGCGCGTTCACAAGATACTTGGACACGTGTAACGACTTGATCATAAAGATGGTGCTCCAGTACTGTACGCCCGTGACAACGAAATAAACTGTCGTAAGTCCAAACACGATCAAGCAGAATACTGGAATGTGCAGCAGCTCGTATACTCCCTCCGAGAATGCGCCCTGCTCGTAGACTTCGAGGAACTCTTCCTCGAGGATCGAAGCCTCTAGCATACTCATCCGCGGAGACATTCGTGGAGACCTCCTTGGGGTGACATTTGTGTCGAGGGCGCCGTAGGTGGAAGATAGATGGGCACTGTTCATCGGCGACGTGCGCTGCTGCACTGTGAGTGATGCCACAACATCTTTTCCTTCCGAGTCTTTGGAATGAATTGGCGACGTCGAGATAGCTGGCGGCGCGCTGGCAGAGCTGTCGCCTTTTTCCAATTCACTCGCAGCAGCGTCCAAAAGCGCGCCCTGTGCAGCCCCGCGCATACTTGGAGGCCGAATCATACTGCGACGAAGTGATGACGACCCCACATCTTCTTCGCAATGACCAAAGTGATACTGCTGCTGGTTCTGGTGTAATTGTCGGAAACTGCGCTGGTTGCTGACGCCGTACATGCTCGCACTCGCGAGCAGTGCGTCCTCTTCGTCGTGATATGTCGTCGACCTCGTGCTCATTGGCGTGCCGGCGACTGTTTCGTCCAAAAAGCTGTGGAGCCCGAAGCCGGACCTGCCGCGCGCACTCAAGAAGCCTCCGCGCCCGCTGTTGAGAGGCTCGAGCTCGCTGTGGTGCTCGAAGTGCGGGACGACGTCGTCTTCGCGCGATTCCTCGTGCTCTTCCTGGTTGTGCTCGGATGTGGCTGGGTCGTCCTCCTGCGCGCTGGCCTTGGACGCGGCGTCCTCGGGGACATCGCCGGCCTGGCTGTCGTCCGCGCAGCCGTCGGAGGAGCTGGCGCTGGCGCTCTCGGTGCCGCCGCTGCCCACGGCGTCGCGGTCGCCGTCGCTGCGGATGAGCAGGTGCTTCTTGGGCACGAAGAAGATGGCGACGTTAATGGGCAGCAGCAGCAGGAACTGCAGCAGGAAGGGCCAGCGCCACGTCTGGATGAGCGAGAAGCTCTCGGGCACGAGCCAGTTGCTGACGGTGCCGGCGAAGTAGCCGAGCATGACGCCCATGGGCACGCTGCCCTGCAGGTAGCTCATCCATCCGGCCACCTTCTCGCGCGGCGCGTACTCGTCCACCCAGAGCGGCGTGTAGATGCAGGGGAAGGCCTGCGTGAAGCCCACGGCGGCGCGCGCCAGGATGAGCATGTTGGCGCTGAAGGCGAAGCCCGTGGGCGTGAGCGCCAGCATGAGCACGGCCACGTTGTTGCCCAGCAGACTGAGCCCGAGCACGAGCCGCGGGCTGAAGCGGTGCAGGAAGAAGGCGCAGAGCGGCGACGCGGCGCTCAGCGCCAGGTACACGACGCCGCCCAGCGCGCCCTGCTGCGTGGCGTCCAGACTCAGCGACACGCTCAGCTGGTCCAGCAGACACGGGATGGAGCCCGCCTCCAGGTACACCACGATCTGCGTCAGGATCAGGTACTTGAACAGGTAGCCGGCCTCGGCGCGCGTGCGCTGCATGTAGCGCTCGCGGCGCTCGGCCTTGGTCAGCACGGGCGCGAAGCTCGCCATGGGCTTGTGACTGTGCGCTCGGGCCGCTTTTTCCGCCTTCTCTGCCGTTTTGCCTGTCGGCGGCGGATACTGCCCCTCTGAATCAGCGCCGTCGCGTACCGCCGAGCTGGTACGCGCCGGGCCAATTTTTGGCTGCGAGATTTTTGCGATTCGGACCAGCGCAGTCCGCCAACGATGTGGGAGAGCTGGACAGGGCGGGGGCGACAGTTTCCGCGCCATCTGATGGACGTTGCGACAGACGTTGAAGTGAAGGGCCAATCAATAAATACGTTAGGCGAGGACGCTAGGCGACGACGCGGGTGGCCTGCGCCTCCAGCGCGAGCTCGGTAATCGTGGTCTCGTCGCACTGCGCCGCGATGATGCGCACGAGGATCGTGTCGTTCGTGATGTTCACGATGGCGCGCATGCGGTTCAGCAGCCAGTCGGCGCCCACGAGCAGCGAAAACACGGGCGGCACGTCCATGTTGAACACGGTGTGCCACACCGTGATGACCATCACCAGCCCCGAGTGCGGCACGGGCGCCACGCCGAACGAGGCGATAGCGCCCACCAGCACCAACAGCCCGTAGCGCAGCGGCGTCAGCAGGTCCTCGTAGCCGCCGACCTTGGCCATGAACACGCACGCCAGCGTCATGTAACACGCGCTGCCGTTCAAGTTGCTGGTGGCCCCGAGCGGCAGCAGGAACCGAGACAGAGCGTACGACACCTCGCGTGTCGAGTCCACGCAGCGCATCGTCATTGGCAGCGTCGCGATGGAGGACGAGCAGCCGAAGATGAACACTTGAGCCGGGATGATGTGGCGCAGGTAGGCGAACACGTTCACCCTGGTGGTCAGGAATAACGCAGTGCCCATGATACCGTACGTGAGCGTGATCAGCGCCAGCGCCAGCGCCACAATGAGGAACCCCACGCTCTCGACGAGATCCGTGGACGACGTGTACTGAGCCATGGACCCGGCGATCATGGACACGATGGCGAACGGGATGAGTGTCACGACAGCGTTAATCATCAGCTGGCACACCAGTCCGCCATGGTTGATGAGCAGCAGGAGGTGGTTCACATCAATGTCTGTCTTGGTGGTTCCTGCTGGGCCACTACCACCAGCGAGCTGTCGACGGGTGCGTTCGTGACTCATTACGGCTGCGATGCCGAAGAAAATCGCCAGGGTAATGACACCCATAGTCGAAGAGCTCGAAAAAGCTTTTACCATGTTGGACGGAATAATCTCTTTTAAGATGGCAAAGAGCTGCTGCGAAACGTCAATGCTAGTGTACGATTCTTCTGCAGTGGCAAAGTTGTAGCTGGTGTCGTTGAGCGCTAAGACGCTCGTTTGCTCGGTCGCGTTGGTGTCCTTCACGCATGCGAGACTGCCACTCTTCATCATGGAAAGTACCCGACCGTCCCAGCAGTGCATGCGGAGTTCCGTCACTATATCGGATTCGTCTCCTTTCATTTGCTGGATAAAGAACGACGAGAACAGCAGTCCGAATACCACACCAGTTCCCGATGACACTACGGAACACAACGCAAAGTAGCTCATGACACGTCCACCGATTGATGCTGCCTTGCCTGCCTCTACAAGCTGGCCGATGCAACCAACGATACTGCAAAATACCATAGGCCCGATTAGGCACTTGAGCGCAGCAATGAAAAGATCACCGGGCATTGAAATCCACTTGGCGTAAGCGCCATCAAGCTTTAAATGAGCGAACAGAATACCCAAGCCGATGCCGACTCCTGCAGCAGCGAGCACATATCCGATGGGGGTACTGGATCGCTGGTTATACAATGAAACGAACATGGTCGACGGGTTATTGTTGCTGTTGTCTCCCTTGAGATCTGCCTCCATCATCGGGTCCCCGATGCGCATTTCACTTTTAAGTGAGGGCGTATGAGGCTCTGGATACTTGTACACAAACGCATTATCGTATTCGGGCGCGGAAGGTGTCCCAGGAGGTGTACTCAGGTCATCCGAGTTGATGAGATTAATTCGCGGCTTGTTGTCCATGGCTCCGCTCTTGGGCGACGCAGCAACACGAGAAGTGCGTTTGGAAGGCCGCAAGCAGGTTCGGCTAGACAAAGCTCAAAAATACTCTCCCGGCGAGCACATGGGGATGCGTATTTCAAGTACAAGTTCTTATGACAATTGAAGATAGGGCATTGATACAGCGATCAAGCTATTCTCTGTTCAGCTGAGAGAGATGTCAACAGCTGAACATCCATCAGCTGCATTGACCTCTTCCTACTCAGTAGACCTACTGAAATCCCTTGATTCCAGCAATTGTATTGCACTACCAGTTCACCACGCCACATTAATCGTCAATAGATACCTCACAAACTCGTTTTCCATGCATCTACATGTGCTCGACTCGTCCCAGCAAAATCTTAGCTTGCTTGCGCAACACGACTGAGTCTTCGAGTTGCAACGACGTCGCCGCAGTTACGCGGTGTAACATTTTTTCTCTTGGGCCATTAGCTCCTGCATCTACATTATAAGCTACTCGTTGTCGTGCTGTCATGGTTTGAACAAATTCCAGTACTGCCAAACTGTGTCCTCCAGATTCCGGCGCTACCCACCTTTGAGCTGTCTGCTCAAATTGCAGCGTCGCTAGTTTTCTGAGTAACAACTCCTGCTTTACAGAACAAAATCGCATCGTGGTTGGGCGTGTTCTAACTGCAGAACCACGAGACGAGATCGACTGGTGCTTTCGGGGATCCTCCCCTAATGTTGCTAAACAACGTTGAGTTTGAGCGCGGTGCATCAATGAAGACGGCACTTGAACGTTGTAAGAATAATGATGTTTTTCTTGCTGAACTGGTACAGGTTGCCGGTGGTGTGAAGCTGTTGCTCGACGAATTAACCTCTGCATCGCTTTCACTGGGATCTTGTCTGAGATGCTGTGAAGCTGACGTGGGGAAGCTTCGACTTTACCTTGTTTCGGTACAGCAGTTCTCAATTCTTCAATCTTCTTGCTGCACCAACTTCTGAGTTCAGGTTGGTGATCTGCTCGTATTGAATCCAGGGCCGAGTCTGACTTCATCTCCTTATTGATCTCAGCTTCCGGCACGTCGTTCTGTTTATTTGTGACCAGGGATTTAATATCGCAGCCAGAGCTCCGACTTCGTTTCTCTATAGTTATCATCGCATTGCCCGCGTCTTTTTCTTCGAGCTCAAACGATTCATTTCCATATTCATTCTCCTCGGTGTTGTTGCTTTCCCCAATTTCGCTAATCCTCGTCGTCTCGACTGCTTTAGAGTGGTCGACGATGCTGCTATCTTCTTCTTCATCTTCAAACTCGTCCGACTCGTACTTGGTACTGCTCAAATTGGCGGTTGCTAGAGCTGTCGATTCGTGGTCATGATCACTCTCCGACTCAAAATGCTCCTCGCCGTAGTCTTCAGACCGAGCGCTGTCACTCCTGCTTTCCTGTTGGTTGTGATCGCTGTATTCCAGCACTGACGAGACGATAGATGCTGATGACGATGACAAGGATTCCATGAGCCGGCGCGATCCATTGAACGTAAATTTATTCTGAAGGGACACCCACTTTATCGCATGAGGAGAACTTGACCGTAGAACTACACGAGATGTCAAGGCCCTGGCGAATATGGATTTTACGTATTCAAAATAGCTGCACTTCATCTAGGTTTGCCAGCCGACGACTATACCCGAAGAAAGATAGCAGCCTAACTCGGTGAATTAAATGGCACATTCTTTGCTAATTGCGAGGTTTCATCTAGCTTGACGACTTCTTCGGTGGCTGCTGTCGGAATATCGAGAACACGCTTTCCTGAGGACCCGTATCTTGATTTTGCTTCGCCATGAATTCTTTCACGGTTGCTAGTGTCGACGACAATGAAGGTGTGGTCATTCGCTTCGCCTTGGCGCTGTTTTTTTTGCCCTTGCTGTCCACTTCGTACTTGAGGACGAGCGGAGCTCGTTTAGACTTCTTTTCGGATGGGGCTGAATCGGCTGTTTTTGCTGGAACTTGTTGAGGCAGCTCTATCCGGTTGCGCTGGAAGAAATCGCTGAACATCGGAACGCACATCTGCGAGTGCTCGAACTCCTGGATATACGGCCGCATCCACTTCGAAAGTGACTTCGTGTGCTTGTTGAAGCGATGCCTCGAGTCAAGTAGCATGATGGCACCGTAGTCTTGGCGATGGCGAATACAGCGTCCCAGTGCTTGGTTGAGCGCACGGAATGCCTGCAACTGATACCAGACGTGCCCATTCACAAGCTTCATGTTCATGCGGCTCTTCTCATCCTGATACTTGCGCTTTAAAGACACTTGCAATTCCTTCACACTCGGAAATGGAATACCAACGCAGAGAACGGCCCTCGCGTTGTCATTAGAGAAGTCAATACCCTCGCTCACTTTGCCACGATACACTGCTAAAAAGATGGCCCCTGTCTTGCTTGGTAGTCCTTCATCACTATCACCGCTCGGTAGCGTACTTGAATGTTCTGCGATAGTACTCTTGTAGTCCTCCAGCAAGGCATCAAAGTCCTTACCCGCGTTGCGTGGCTCCGTGTAAACCGTCTTGTACTGATCAATTTCATTCCACAGCTTTGTCTTTTTCCAGCGTGTCGACAGTTTGTTCAGGAGCGAATATGATGGGAAGAACATCAGAATACCTCCAGGAATCGCTTGCGAGTATTGCAACAGCAGCTGGCCCATTGAATCTTGATACCTGGTATCCTGCTGGTTATTGTACGTTGACTGTAGGTCGACGTTTCCTGGGCCCTGCATTACAGCCCCAATAAACACTTGCTTTCGCATATTCACGACGTGATTGGCTTCCAAACGAATGGGAAAATCTACACCCAGCTCTCCGGCAAATGATTCCATCGGACTCAGCGTACCAGACGTGAGGATGACACTGCGTGCTTGGTTCGCGATATCGGAAAATGCTACTGCAGCATTTAAGCACCAGATGCACATTTTCAGCTCCCATTCGTCGCCACCGTTTCTTTTAGTTGGAGATCGGAAATTACCACCTGCTTTCCACGTAGACTTTGACTTCATCACTACCAGCTTGAAGTCGTCGATGTACTTGAGCCCGTCACGGAACATGTATTCGACCACGTTCATGATGCTCTCCACAGTAGCTAACGCCAATGCGCCAAGAAGAATGGATGCCCCTGTCGGGTTCGCTGCTGCATCCTGAGACGCTTGAGTTTGCGGCTGCTGACTGGATTCCGCACTATTGCCTAATTCGTTTTCATATTCTCGTACTTCTTGTACGTTAGACTTCATTTCCGCGAAATTGTCCTTTGTGAGACCCGAGTACTCTGCAAGCATCGCCAAGGCATCGGCACCATCCCACACTTTACTCTTCTCTTCATACCCAGAGGGCTGCAGAATCGCGTTGGCATTCGAGTTTACGCTCTGCAGCCATCGGTTAATCCCGTTTAGCAGCTTGAGTAGCGCGTTATATGTCTTCGGTCGGTTGCCGTGTTTGATCACGAGCGTGAACGCCTTGATAGATGCAGCAAGAACGTCAGTTGTCACCTCCACACTTGCACTTGAGCGGCACGTGTCTTCAACGTTGTGCGCCTCATCAAGCACAACGATAGAGTCCTTGAGAGTGATACCAACAGCAGCCCGAATTGTCGGGTCTAGTAAATAATTGTACGGGGCGAAGACAATATTCGCGTGATCCAGCGCTTCTCGGGCATGAAAGTACGCACACTCACGGTGCTTCTGAGCCAGCTTCACGAGATCTTCAATATCCCACACAGGCGGCACATGACGGCGCAAGTCGTTAGTCTTTTTGCGCTTTCTGAAGTAGGAGCAGGACGAGCTCTCCAGCGCCAGTCTGCACTTCTCGTCCACTTGGGACGGGTCTCGATTGACCTTGCGGTTGACGCACATGTTGCGCTTGGAGCCGAGCACGCAGGTCTGCAGCTGCTTCGTGTAGGTGTTGGAGTCCTCGGGCGAGTCCAGATAGGACACGGGGCAGTTCTTGAGCTCGTCCACCACCTGCGCCAGCTGCGAGTGCGTTCGCGAGCAGAAGTAGATGCGCGGCGGCACCACGCGCTTCTTCTTGGGCTGTCCGTCCGCCGCGGTGTCGGCCTCCGCGCTGTCCTCCTGTGTTGGCGCCGTGCCGGCGTCTTCCGCCGCGAAGGCGAAGGACTCGGGCAGCACGCGCTTCTTCGTGGCGGCGGCTGCGTCGGGCTCGTCCTTGAGCTCGCGCTTCTTGGTGGTGAGCCAGCCGGCGCTGCTGAGTCTGGCGTCGTCGCTGAGCTGCGTGGCGGCGACGTCGTCGTCGCTGTCGTCGCGTGCGGTCGCCTGCGTGGGCTGCGTCTCCTGCGTGGGCTGGTACGTGGCCTGCGTGGAGGGCGCCTGGCCCTGCCGCTGGCGCCGCGCCTGCTCCACCTGCTGCTGCGCCTCCAGCAGCTGCATCTGCGCCTCCAGCGCCCGCAGCCGCGTCTCCTGCGCGCGCCGCTGCGCCGCCAGCGCCTGTGCCTGCGGGTCCTCGCGCTCGCGCCGCTGCGCCGCGAGCTGGTCGCGCACGAACTGGCGCTGGAACGTGAGCGACGAGCACAGCAGCGCCAGCGTCTTGCCCGAGCCCGTGGGCGACTCCAGCAGCGCGTGCTGCTCCGTCTTGAGCGCCGCCAGCACCTTGTTCATCACCGCCAGCTGCGCCGGGAACGGCCGCTTGCCGCGCGGGAACTCGACGCTGTAGCCCATGATCATGAAGGCGTTGCGCGCCTCGCCCGCCTCCGCCGCGCTCATGGCCACGGAAATGCCGCACTGAGGCTTTCCCGCCAAATTTGCGGGTTCGGATGCTTTTCGCGCGGAACAAAAACGCTCAAAACCGGTCGAAACGGGTGGCGACTTGTGGCGTGCAAGTTGCATGTTGCGACCACCGCCCACACGACTGAAAATCGAACATGACATTAGATAGTGGGGTTTGGCTATGGCTGCTAGACTCTAGACGCGGCCGTCGACGGGGCCGTCCACCTGCTTGCCGTAGCCATTGTTGTACTCGTCCGGGTAGATCTTGAGCCACGCCTTGTGCAGCGTCTCGTAGTGCTTGGGGCGAGTGAGCTGCCAGCCGTGCGGGTCTTCGGCCCACAGCACGAAGATGGTGGTCACGGCGCTTGCCACGATGGACATGAACAGGTTGTTGATGCCGTAGCCCACGAAGAAGCAGAAGAAGGCCACGAACACATCGGGGTGCGAGAACATGGCCAGTCGCGCGCTGTCGGTGTCGTCGACGATCTGCACGCCGATGTAGGCGGTCACCGCGCCGATGATGATGTTGCCCAGCCAGAACACGTTGCCCGTGAGGTCGTCGTTCACGATGGCGCTCCAGCCCTTGGCGGCGAACAGCTTGAACACGTAGCGACTTGCCGTCACGAAGCTGTAGCCGTAGCAACCGACGTACGCGAAGGCGAAGCGGTTGAAGAACTCGATCCAGCTTTCGATGCAGGAAATGATGCAGGACAGGCACGAAAGCAGACACGACAGGCAGCAGTTGCCGCTTCGACCGGCCAGCCACGCGAGAATGTGCAGAATCCACACGACAGTCTCCAGAATGGCCACGATGAGCGAGCCGAAGCAGATACTGCCGAGGTTGAGCGTCACAGCACGCAGCCACGCTCCCATGGTGATGAACGGCGTGTTTGCAGCGTTCTTCCAGGCGGCAACTGTGCCCGCCGTGGTGACGCCAATGACGTTGCGCAGCACGAACGTAACCCAGAAGTAGATGAGCAGCATGCCGCAAAGCACGCCGACGATGGCGCCGGACTTGTACTTGAGCTCACAGCTCTGCGTCGTGCACGTGCTCTCTTGCTTGATGTAGTCCTGGTGGAACATGACGCCGAGACTGCCGAGCACCCAGAGCACGGCCCAGCCGATCTGCACGCCGACCATGACCAGTGCCACCAGCAGCGTCATGGGCAGTCTGAAAATGGCTTTGCCGGCCACCTTGAGGTGCGCCGCCGCGAACTTAATCCTCTTGCGGATGCAGCACACGTACAGGGTGGTGAGCAGCGCGATGAGTCCGAAGACCACGGCCGGCCACCAGTACCAGTCCGAGCCGCTGTCGTACGCCTTTTTGGTGAGCAGGATGGCGGCGGCGATGTTGAGCGCGATGATGGTGAGCAGGGCCACCCAGATGAGCACCTCGGCCAGCAGCACCATGACGGCGATCCAGACGACCGACATGGCGGCAGCCGCGAGCCCCGACAGCCCCACGATGCGCAGCATGAGCTTCACGCCCGACGAGTCGGACAGGTCCTGCACCTGCGTGGCATCGATGAACTCGTCGCCGTATTTGGCGGCGAACACGATGGTGACCACCACGACGGCCAGGAACGGGATGAGGAAGAAGAAGTCGTTGCACTCGCGCTTCACGGGCGGCGCATTGGTCTCAGCCGGAGGTGCCGACGGCTGCAGCACCGGCGGAGGAGACTCGGCGGGTCTGGACGTCTGGTGCCGGTACGGACTCGCCCCGAAGATTGGGGACGACATCGCAGCGGCCGGAGGAGCGGAGACGCGATGGCGAAGGAGCCGAATCGAGAGTGAGCGAAACGGAGGAAGTGCCGCCCGCTTGGAAACTGATTCGCGTGCGGTTGGACACAGAGGGAGCGCGCACGACGCTGCAGATAATCACCTCCGCGCTCGCAGGACAGTAAACACCACTGGATACTCGTGATTTGATGGCCACCCAAGTCTCCGCCGTCCCGCACGCGTGTATGACAGCGAATCCACTTCGACCGATGGCCACGCGCGAGTGAACCCGAACTGCAAATCTACTGCGGGCGGTAGTCTCACTTTCATTCAACGTGCAAGCTACACTGCAACGCTACATGTACCTGTCAGGCGGTGCCTGGCTCACTGCAGCGCCGGGTAGACGAACTCGTCCCAAACCGGTCGCCACTCGCAGCGTTTGTCCGGCGCGCCAGCCAGCAGTTGTGCGAGCCGCCGGGGACTGTCGTGAGGTGCAGTCCGCCGCGCTCGTCGAGGCTGCGCAGTCCGTTGGTGTCCTCGCGGTACTCAACGGTGTCGCGCATATGCACCACCGTGAGCGACTCGAACTTGGTCTCGATCTCCTCGAGCGAATCCACCTCGCTATACTGCCCCAGCAGCGAGTGCTGCCACAGACCCACCACGCCGTCCTGCGGCGACGCGAAGAAGTGCGCGGCCGTGCAGACGCAGGAAGTTGCGTTTGTGGCGGAGCTTGGTGTAGTGGCAGCCAACGTCGAACCAGTTGCACTGGTTGATGTTGTTGAGACTCGGCAGGTACTGGTTGTTGTCCAGGAAGAAGTCCTTCACGGGCGGCCGCGCCATGTTCATGAGCGAGGACTTGGACTGCAAGGCCTGGTCAGCGCCAAGGACCGACAGATCGTGTTGGATCTTGCCTCGCCAGTCCGCCTTCGAGTAGCTGGAGAAGTCGAGGTGTCCTTGGCCAACATTTTTGGACCAAGCACGCTGATCATCACGTACAACGGCACCGTGTCTTCCGGCTGCGGGCCGTAGAACATGCCATTCTGGACGCCAGCTAGACTCACCAGCGTGTGAACCTTGTGGTCGTCCATGTTCTCCACCACGGCTCGGGCGAGCCTCCGCCCTGGGAATGGCCGACGAAGTGGTAGCCATGGTCGAAGCGCGAGTCGTTCTGCACAATGCTGCGGATCTGGGCGATGGCCATGGGGATCTGCGCCGTCACCGACTGCGTCGAGCACTCGGTCTCACAGAAGTCTAGCGCGACGAAGGCGCGGCCTTCAGCGGTGAGGTTGGCCTTAATGTTTCGGCCGTTGGTGGCGTTGCCCGTGACGCCGTGGAAGAAGAAGACCGGGAGCTTGGAGTCGGGAATATCGCTGTAATTTGGTTGTGAATGAAAGAAGGTTGAGTAGACGTAGGCAGCAAGTGCCACCGTGACTGCAGCGAGCAACGAATTCAGCAACGCCATGGAGACACCTTGATTTCGAGGAGGCGAATCGTGTTGTGCGGCACGGCCTGAACGGGACCCGATGAAGAGGCAGCGCGTTTCTTGCAAGGTGTCGAGCGGAGCCGGGGCGTCAGAGGGCGAGACCACGAGGGGTTGTCAATACCCGACGATCCCTCTCCAGGTTTTCTAGGCGAGCCGATGCGCTCATCATCGTCACCTGCTTGAGATGGAGTTAACGTGGTTGCAAGGCGCCTTAGAACTGCTGGCGATTGAGCTCTGCACCAAACCGAGTGCCGAGAGCTGTCAGCACCGCCGGCGGGCCGCCGTTGTTAAATGCAAAGAACTGGACAAGTTGAAGCTGCTTGGTCAACCACGAGACTAGAATGTACTCTGCATGCTGTGCAAACAGTAACCACTGCACCAGTACTTAGTCGCCTCAGAGGATCGAAGCAGTACATTCGCTGGACAAGGTCCCATTGTGTACCTGTAAAGCTGTCCGGTCGCCGAGGCAACAACTTCTTTTCCGTCACGTTCAACTTCACAGCTGCATCGGGAATAGACTTCCCCCACGGGTAATCGCCAGTCGAAAGCTCCAGAATGCACATGCCAAACGAGTACACGTCCGACGCAAAACTCGGTGCTGCTCCAGGCAAGCGTTCGGGCGCTTTCCACCGGAATGCACCGATGGCTCCTTGGTTCCCTGACGCAGTCTCTGCGCGATCCACGAACGCGCTCAATCCAAAGTCGGCGAGCTTGATGGCGGTTTTGTCCTCGTCACCAGTAACAAGGAAGCTGTTTCCCTTCAGATCTCCGTGAAGTATCCCGCATTCGTGTAGATGCTGCAGCCCCAATGCAGCACGATATAGAGACCACCAAACTTCTCGCGATGGCTTCTCTTGTAAGTATGCGCTAGCCGTCCCAAAGTTTGCAAGCTCGCACACGAAGAATGGGCGACCAACGTGGCAGGCGCCATACATCTTGATCAGAGTCGGATGATTTAATGTAGACCAAAGTTCGGCTTCGTGCAGAAAACACATCGGCGGTATGGCCGTCACATTGATTTTTGTTTACAACAACATCAGTACCAAGCCATTTCGCTTCAAATACAGAACCAAAAGAGCCGTGGGCGAGATGTTTTCCCAGCCCCACCTGGTATGCTGGGATGAACCAGCTAGGTATTGCTGTAGAAAGCCGGGTTTTCGATTCGTACTGCAGGCGACTGCCTCCCCGCTCTCCTCGCTGTTTACACCACGTATAGCTGCTGAAGGATCGTCCAAGAACGTACGCAGAGCTTCATTCTGAGCGTGTTGGGCCTTCTTCCATTTGAGCTTCCAACGATGAATGGGTGAACTTCTTTGAAGCATATTTGAGCTGCATTGCAGTCGATCGATATCGTGGTGAAAGCTGAAATTTCTTCCTGAAATCGTACGCGAAGCACAAATTGATGCAACTATGCTGAGACTCCCCGCGGAGAATTGCTCCACTTGAAGAAAATTCGCCAAACAATAGCTGCGAAAGCATCTAAGAAAGGGACAGGCGGTTGCTCACGTGCAGCAATAAGTTGGTTGTACACGTCAACCAACCTGGTATACACCGATCGATTAAGATCAACAGGGTCATCAAGTATTTCACACACAATTCTCCAGTTTCGTGAAGCACTTCATTGATAGTTCGACCTGCTGTTGGAATTGTGTAGGCAGCAACATCGTCAACTGTTGAATGAGAGCCGCTCACTTTACTACGTCACTTGAGTTTTCCTATATACATTGGCCGCCTTGCTTCTTCGCTTGCGCTCGTGTCTTTTCGCATTTCGATAGGGCCGCTCCTTCTGGAACAGTACTTGAACACTAGCGAGTGCTAAGCTACCTTTTCAAATTTCTTTTTTTTTCTTACTGCATTTCGCATTTCGCTTTCCCTGTCGGTGCTTCAAAAGTTGTTATTTCATTTTCAATTTCAATCGGTGGCGGGGTGAGCAATTTAGGCGTCATCATGCTGTTTAGTCACATCACTATCGCTGTCGTCTTCGTCATCATAGACTTCGGCAAGTTCGATCATGTGCGGAAAAAGGGTCAATTCCGATTCTTTCCGCAGGCTCCTCGGCCAGCATTCTCTCGAGCAGTTGTACTTCTCTTTCTTGCAGTGGAATGCCATCGGCACTAGCCATTGACGACTCGGAGGCCCTGAATTCTTGGCGACAGATTCCACTAAACTGAAGGATAGTGAGGCCCAGCAACAACACATCCTTAGCTATTGATGGTGCTTCGTCAATCTCATCGATTGCACCAAAACTGTCGTCATCACTTCCCCATACGCTGGGAGGGCACCGTTCTCCAGTCCGTACCAACCCCAAGCCACTCAAAACGCCTTTTCCACTTCGCATCCCTTTACCATCAACTGTGAACCTGAGAGTGTCAGCTGTTAAACGCCCGTGCACAAGCCCTTGCTCGTGCAGATACTGAAGCCCACGCGCCCAGCCGGCACAATAGTTCCACTTGAATCCGAGTCCATAGCATATATCAAGAAACTGATAGCTTCCAAGACACACAACAGATCGCTTTCCCACAAGGTTCGCACCGTAAGACTTTCGCACATTTGGAAGATTCAGCTTCGCCCAAATATTGATCTGCCGGATGAATAACTCTCTCCTCTAGGAACCGCGATCGTCTGGATGTCGTCCCGTTCGCGCGAAGAAACAACAAGCCATTTCGGAATGACCCCATTTACAACGCCTGCATGCTGCGCTATTGCATTGTACGTGTCCACCATAACTTCAGCCTCCTGTGGAAGTAGACTATTGTGATGGCGCTCAAAGTCATGCTTCAACAGCGTTAGTACTTCGAGTTGTTGCTTGTCATCACCAATGACGCACCCTCATCACCCAGCAGGGTTTTGTAGTGCTCGACTCTTTCTAGCCGCTCCTTCTCAAACTGTTGGTACCACAAACACTTTCCAGGGCCGTCGTGGATGTTCAGTAAGCCCAAGGCAGATATAATGGCGTGCTGGATCACGACAATAGTGCCTCCCGTCTTGGCCAACCTCGCCATAACGCGATGCTCTTCGTAATATTCGCGAAGATCGTATTGGAGGTTCAACGATAACCAGTCCAAAGACGCTGCTACCGGAGGCTGTGAGCTGATCCCGTAAATGACCCCCGAGTCTGTCTCCATCCAGAGGCGACTTCCAAGGCTCCGGGATGCACAACGTGTTGCACATCTCACACTCCGCCACCTCCTGCCCGTTGATAAAAGTGCAGACACGGCACTCCCAGTTCCTGCGATCTAGCTCGTGCTCCGCCTTAATGCGGAGCTTGTCCGACAGAGACTCTGAAGCTCCTTCTCAACAACGTCGAGGTGCTTGTTTATGGCTGTTGCTGCTACGAGGTCGATCCCGAAGTGCAGGACCGTTGGAGGAAGCGCTCGCCGAGCTCTGAACCGCAACTCGCCTGGACTTGCACCCAGGTAAGCACTCGCATCATCGGCACTAATGCGCTACAGGCAACAAACAGGCACTGCTGCGAGAACTTTCAAGGTGACCGAGCAGCGGGGCGTGAGTAAGCGTCTTCGGGCATGTGAAGTGACAGCCGCCGGCATTCGCGCGTGGCGAAATGGCTCATCTAGGCGCCGGTACCTCCCGCAGAAGTGACCGGCGGTCGCGACTCACCCGACGAACCTTCAGCATCGTTGCAAGATGTGATGCCATGCAGCTCCATCTGGTTGCAGTGCTCTTGCTGCAGGGCCTGGACCTTACCATCCGGCGGCGCTTATCATCGCCAATGCGTCCGATCAGCCTGCAGTGTTCATCGGTGACAGGTCCACTCGCCCGGACGGCATGGTCTCTGCTACCTCAGCTTGGACCTCACTTACAATCTATTTCGCCCGGAAAAGACCAAGTCCTTCATCCCCATGGCGATCCGAGGCTTCCTGCTTGCGCTGGCCGCCGCTGCCGTCTCCGTCGTGGCCGCGGGCGGTGGCGCCGTCCCCGACCCCAAGCTCCCGGTCTTCTTCTTCCACGGCGTCACGGGCAACGCCACCAACGGCCGAAACATCAAGGCCAACCTCACCGCTGAAGGCCGCGTCTTCGTCGGACTCACCTACTGCGAGAACGAGTGCTCCGTGCAGTCGGTGACGGCTCAGGTCCCCATGGCCATCGCCCAGATCCGCAGCATCGTGAAGAAGGACCCACGCTTCGCTCACGGCTACCACTTCGTCGGCCATTCCCAGGGCGGTGGCATCGCCCGCGCCGTGGTGGAGAACATGGACGACCACAAGGTTCACACGCTGGTGAGTCTGGCCGGCATGCAGAACGGCATGTTCTACGGCCCGCAAGCGGAGGACCTCGTACCGCTCTACATCATGACGAACGTGCTTGGCCCTCAACTGCTGACGAAAGACATTTTCAACTTCTCGAACTACACCACTGCCGACTGGCGCGGCAAGATCCAGCACGACCTCGCGCTGCTGGACGCGAACCAGACGCTGCAGTCCAAGTACTCGCTTATGAACATGAACCGTGAGCCGGCTGATGCCTACTTCATCAAGAACAACAAGTACCTGCCGTACTTGAACAACCTGAACCACTGCGATGACAGTGATTTCAAGTGCAAGATCGACAAAATCCGCCGCAAGTCCAACTTCCTGCGTCTCAAGGCCGCGCACTTCTTCGCTGGCCCCAACGACGGCGTGGTGGCGCCATGGCAGCACTCTCTGCTGCAGCGCTACACACCTGTGGACTCCATCGACGACATCGAGACCAAGTTCGAGGAGTTCAAGGTTATGGACATGGAGGACACCGTCGAGTACAAGGAGGACACCTACGGCCTGCGCACTCTGGACGAGCGTGGTGCCCTGCACCGCACGGTTGTCGCCAACGTTTCACACAACTGCTGGATCGTGGACGGAGTGCGCTTCGACGCGAACGTCATGTGCTACTGGCAGCCTTTGTGGGACAAGTACATCTACCCAGCGCTGCAGTAACTAGAGCAGTAAAAAAAAAAAAAAACTACTGCGCGCAGTTTTGAGAAGTTAGCTGCACGAAAACTACAAGCAGTTCCAGCTCTTGTGTATTCGGGTGTTGATAAATGCATGTAGGTGTGCTATCCGCCAAACAATTTACGCGTTGCACGAGGAGTTTCCTAGAGGCTGCACATCGAGCGCTTCACACATCTTGGCGTAGTACCTGATACGCTGCTGCTCGTTCACCTTGTTCGGAGCGTCCGGGCCGCACTCAAGGGCGCCGTTGATGATATCGGTAGACTGAGCGAATCCGTTCATGCCGGCGACGACGTCGTGGATGATACGGCCGCCTTGCGGGGTCATCCAGTACCAAAGCGCGGTCATCCAGGTTACAGCAGTGTCGTTCGCGACTATGTCGGGGTTGTAGAGGAGGTCGATTCCGAGGGCTTTGCCAGCGTTGTAGTAGTTGTAGTTCCACGAGAGCTGAATGGGGCCACGGCCGTGGTAGCGACGACCAGGAGCGCACGGGTAGGTGGTGTTGTCGCAGTACTGCCACACCGTGTAGGTGTTGCGGGCGTACTCTTCGGCAGCCTTAAAGTTGTCGCTTTCGTGCGCGGTCTGCGCCAGGAACGCGGCAAGCTCGCGCTTGTCGTTGGTGTCGTTGCCCGTGTTGGCGAACTCCGTGTACTTGTTGGCAGCGTTCACAAGACCGTTGAAATTGTACAGCTCTACAGCGTCCGGGAACATGGCGTGGAAGCGGTCCTGGTCGAAGAATCGGGCGAAGCTTAAGTTGCCCGAGGAAGGGGACGAGGTCGTCGCAGCCGGCGTCGGCGCCGGCGTCTCGACTGGCGCCGATTGCTGGGTGGTTGTCTGGGCCACCTCACCCTGGCCAGCGGCAGCCACGCCCAGCAGGCCCATTGACGCGATGACTCTGGCGAACTTCATTGTGCACTCGACTGGTTGGTTTGGCTTGGACGCTGCGAGGTGAATTCAAAAATGACGATCTCGAGAGCGGCAGGAGTAGGCCACGGAAAGCCCATGACTTCGTCTGTGCAGTCGGGATAGAGCCCGAGTAGACAAAATACTTGAGCCCACAAGCGCTCCCCATCCGGGCGTGTGCTCATGCGGTCAGATGGCTCAGCCATTGGAAGGCGCCTCATTGCGAACAAATTATCGGGAAGCGGAAGTGCAAATCGCTTTCGCCTGAATTCGGCTGGCCTCCCAGCTGCGTGACGTTATGGTAAGGATACGATTGTCCCAAGACAACCCGCTTTGTGGGAGAATCGCCCAAATGCTATTTCCTATCTTGGTATTAATGAGTTCTCTACCTCTCGGAAGGACTCCGAACAGAAGCCACCTTGTCCCGAATCCAGTCGTACAAGCCAAGCATGTCCGCGTCGATGCGAGTGAGGTGTGATCCGTGCTCTTCTCGAAGGCTACACACCTCCTTCTTCAGATTTTTGACGCTATCCAATAGTTTTTGCTCATGAGCGCTGGATGTTAGACTAGACTCCTTCCTCTTCTGAACGTTGTAGAACGCCTCCAAGTTCAGCACCGACGCCTTCAGCACCGCAAGCTCGTCGTCCCATACAGCTTGTGCTTTCTGTAATCGCTTTGAAAGCTCACTTGGGAATTTGATGATCATCTGGAATTTTAACATTGCAGGCGGTCATTAGCTTCGCTATCAATGGCAAGCGTGCTGCATACATAGCAACCAACCTGGTCGTAGCAAGCCCGCATATCTTGGAATCGGCTCTCAATTTCTTTCTTCAGTGCGTGGTGACCCTTTGATGCCTCACGCATGCGATTCGTCAATGCATCAAACTGTTTTCGGTCCGCAGATCGGTACGCCAACGAGTCTGCTTTTCTGGAGAAGCAGCATCGAGGCGTTAGTTCAAACAAGTTTTACACGTTCTGCCATGCAATATCTTACACAGCCTCAACGTCCGTCACCAGCTCTTGAAGTTTAAGAGTAATGCCCAAGTCTCCACCTTGTGCTGTTCCCACCCGAGTCGTGCTTATTGTTGCCCCTGAACTAGAGTTCTGGTCTCGGAAGGACGTAGGGATCTGAGCCTTCACAGTCGGTGGCAGCGCCAACTTCAACTTCAGCAGCTCCTTGTCCAATGCAAGTAGCTTCTCGTCCAAGTCGTCAAGTTTCTGGGCGTGATTCTGGATGGCTGTGTGCTGTTGCTCGCTTCCACGAGCGATTTCACTTCGGACGCTAACCACTGCGTCCTCGATAGCGCTCAATCTCTGAGCCATGAACTCTTTCGAGGCGGCAAGCTACAATATTCCTTTGTCAGAGCTAGCATCACGTCACTGGCTACGAGAAATGGTCCGTCCCACCTCCTGTTGCAGTAGTCGGATCTCCACCGCATGTCCATCCTGCACTTCTTGCAGTTTGCTCATCAGCATTCTGAGCTCCTGCCATCGTTCACAAGATCTGTCAGACGAATGACAATGGACCGTCTAAAGCAATACAATCGCTCTCACATATCGATCTGCAGCTGACTGTTCATCGAGCAGCTTGACCGCGTTCTCAATCCGGCAGTCCACGACGCAGCACTGCTGCTGCCTCGCTTCCACCTCGTTGATCTGGCCCTGCAGTCCTTCCAGCAGCTCCTGCGACGCCTCGTCGAGCAGCAGGCGATGTCGCTTCTCAACTTGCAGCGTCTGCATCAATAGCTTCAGCCAGATTGCCACGAGCAGTGAGAGTACCTGCATCTGGGTCCCACCTCCACGGCCCGCGCGAGTTGCTGCACCTGCGGCGTCAAGTCCTGCGCCACCGTGCGCAGGTTCTGCCTGGTCGCCTGCAGCGCCGCCTCCGCCTTCTCTCGCCGGTTGCGCTCGCTCACGAGGTTGTTGCTGCCGCCCAGCATGTGCGGCTTGGGGCGTGCTGCCGCGCCACTCGCCACCATGTCGGTCGGTTCGCTTCAACTTGGTCACTTCGTGTCGTTTCGCGCCCCCCCGTCCAATCGCATACGCAGTAGTGTGTGCGGCACACCAACTGGCGTGGCACACACAGATCCGGTCCGGATCCGCTTCTCTCACTTCACTTTCGACCGCGCAGCGCCGTCCCGGAAGGAGCGACGTTTATGGCCTCGCCGTCTGCGTCTCCTCCGTCGCCGTCGCTCGCCCACAAGAAGCCCAAGCTCCGCCACCCGCAGGCCGCCCCCTCCGCCGCCGACATGAAGCGCTCGGCGCGCGCCGACCAGCGCCACTGGGACCTGCTGCGGCTGCTGAGCCGGCGCACGGCCTTCCCCAGCGAGTCGTCGGCCGTGGCGCTGGGCGAGTTCGACCCGCAGGCGGCGCAGGACACGCTCGCCTTCCTGCAGCAAGAGTGCCGCGTGCTAATTATAGGCGCTGGCGGGCTAGGGTGCGAGCTATTAAAAGACGCCGTGCTGTCGGGCTTCACCAAGGTGGACATCCTGGACATGGACACGATCGACGTGTCCAACTTGAACCGCCAGTTCCTGTTCCGCGCCGCCGACGTCGGCAAGTCCAAGGCCGAGTGCGCCGCTGCCTTCGTGCGCACGCGCATGGCGGCGGCCGACGCGGACATCCAGGTGGACATCACGCCGCACTTCAAGAAGGTGCAGGACATGGACGCCGACTTCTACCGCCAGTTCCACGTCATCCTCTCGGGCCTCGACAACATCGAGGCGCGCCGCTACCTGAACTCGCTCGTGGTGTCGCTGGCCGAGGTGGACGAGAACGGAGAGGTGGACCCGGCCACCATCATCCCGCTCATCGACGGCGGCACCGAGGGCCTGCGTGGCCAGGCGCGCGTCATCATCCCCCGCATCACGAGCTGCTTCGAGTGCTCGCTCGAGACCTTCCCGCCGCAGAAGAGCTTCCCCATGTGCACCATCGCAGAGACGCCGAGACAACCGGCGCACTGCATCGCCTACGCGTTCATCGTGTTGTGGCCGCGCGAGTTCCCCGAGAAAAAACTAGACAAGGACTCGCCCGAGCACATGCAGTGGGTGTATCAGGCTGCCAAGGAGCGCGCGGAGCAGTTTGGGATCTCCGGAGTGACATACAGCCTTACGTTGGGTGTCGTGAAGAACATCATCCCGGCGGTGGCGTCTACGAACGCAGTGGTGTCGGCCATGTGTGTGAGCGAGGCGCTCAAGGCAATGAGCTACTGCAGCCGATTAATGAACAACTACCACATGCACATGGGAGCCACAGGTTGCTACTCCCATACATTCCAGTACGACCGCAAGCCCGACTGTGTTGTATGTTCATCGCAGCAGCAGTCGCTGCAAGTGGATCCGGACGCCAAAACGCTCCAGGAATTGATTGACGAGCTCTGTGGTGATGATTTCCGGCTTTTGAAGCCTTCTATCAGCTCAGGAAATGCAAATTTGTTCTTGCAGGGGCCACCAGCTTTGCGGACTGCAACCAGCGTTAATCTTTCGAAGCCATTGCGAGAACTCGTGAAAGACGGGGAGAGCCTTACTATTACTGACGCGGTGTTTGTTGGAGACATGGCACTGTCGTTGCAGATAATTTTCAAGCCGAAGATCAAAAATGGGGTGGAGAAGCCGACGCCAATGGAAGAGTAACTTTTGTCGTCCGGTTGCTCGTGCTCTGTGTAGCGCGTAATTCAATATAATCGGTGTTGCCTTGATAAAGCACCTATTAACATTGATAAAAATGAAAAGCAAAAAACATATAACCTAACTGACTACAAGTTGAATATGCAACAATTTTTTTAAAATCATTTTGACAGCATTTCTTTTATTATTAACTTTACCTGTATTAGCTGGTGCAATTACTATGTTATTAACTGATAGTTGATTACTATTTTTTAGTTTTCGCGGAAGCAGGGTATAAATGCAGAACTCATAATATCAATACGCAAACGTGCCTAGCTGCTGATGTCCTGAGTAGCTAGACTGTCACAATAACTGCGCGTTCATTCACGCTGGTACAGCAGCACGGCCGTCCTGGTTTGTTTGATGGATCAGCAACTTCTCCAGCAGCCGCATCATGTAAGTTATGTCTTCCTCGTCCGAGCGCACGAACATCTTCACGAACCGTGGCGGTACTGACGGTCCGCCGAACCCTGTCGGCACCAACCGTGTGTAGATCTCCAGAACTGTTGCTGGGTTGTCTTCTGTGTGAGCTTCTGACGGCCGAACAACGACCCACACAGTCTCATCCATAGCGAGCCCGTCGAACTCACCTTGGCCTTCACTCCGGGCTCGCCACACAAACACCACGCGATCGGCCTCCACATATCTCCTGATCGCACAGTACACTCCGAATGTCACGCTGTCACCCGATTCCCACGAGTAGTTCAAGCGATATGTTGACGCCGTCGTGTTTTCTGGGTCTTCAATACCCTCGCTGTGAGGATTCTCTCTCGGGTCAGACAGCATGGCGAACGAAACCGCATGCCGAGCCTGCTCGAAGCCGAACGGGATGACTGTCGCGTCCGCGCTTTCCAAGAAGGTCATGCCCTGATTCCACTTCCACGTCCGCTTGTACATGAGTGAGGAGGAGAACTTGACGTCCGAGTTCTCAATGACCTCGTCGGTCTGTGCGTAGATCGAATCGAGCTCGCGCACAAATGTTTTGAAGAGCGCCGTGCCCTTCTTCTCCAGCCCGGAAGTCTGTCCCTCGAGCGACAGCAGGCTCTCCAGCTGACTGCTGGCCATGCGGTGCTGCAGCAACGAGTGCATCTGATGGATGAGCTTGGCTCGACTGATGACCGCGGCCTTGAGTCGCCGCTGCTGCTCCTCGGACTCGAGTCTGCGCTCTTTCTGGCGGACGCATGTGGCTCTCCACACACTGAGCGCCAGCGCGTCAGCCTGCTCGGCCTCTCGCTCGGCCTTCGCCTGATCCTGCTTCATCCTCTGCAGCTCGTCCGACAGCTCTCGCGCCTGGCGCTTCAACGTCTCGCGCTTGTCCTTGACGCGCTTGAGGTACTTGACCCGCCGCTTGGCCGCCTGCGCGTTCGTGATCTTGCGGCGGCGCTCGGCCTTGGCGCGCCTGGGGCTCAGCGGCGCCGCCGTGCGGTCGCTGTCCGAGGAGGTCGCGTCCGTGGCGGCCGCCGCGTCGACGGAGCTCTGAGCCAGGGACGCCTCGGTCTCCGACACCAGCAGCTGGCTCGCGAGCAGCAGCTCGTCCACGGCAGGGGCCGAAGGGGCCTCGACGGCCGGCGGCTCGTACTCGCTCAGGAACTGCGTCATCGCGGCCAGCGTGGCGGCGTCCATCACCTGCTTGTCTTCCATCTCGCGCGAGCTTCTCCTCTCCGTCTATGTCCCGCGTGTGCTACGCCCTGCGAGCGAACGGGTGCCATGCAGGAGCCCCACCGGTATGATCTCTGGCTATTACGTTCGTACATGCAGCGCTAAGGTCGTTGTTGCTAGTGTCGTTGGTGCAGCTACGGTTCTAGATTATCGCCCAGCAGCAGTCTCCGCAGAGACCGCTTCACGTCGGCGATGTCCTCCTTGTCGGCTTGCCACAGCAACGACAGGAAGCGCTTTCCAAGCGGGTCGCTGGCGAACTGTCCGTCAACTCCTGCGGGCTGCAGGCACGTGCAGCTCTCGAGGATCGTCACTGGGCTGCCAGCCTTCTCAGTCGATGGGCGGACCACCAGCCACGCGTGCTCGTTCGAGCTCAGAGCGGCGAACTCACCCTGCCCTTCGGTGAGCGCGAGCCACACGAACACCACGCGATCCGCCTCGACGTATCGTCGAACGGCGTAGTAGACCACCAGTGTGGCACGCTCGCCCGACTCCATCGTGTACTTCATATCATACTTTATGGCTGCTGTGTTGTCGCGGTCGTTGATCTCGCCGTCGAAGTGGCTGCCGCTTGGGTCCGACAGCAGCACCTCGGAGATCGCGCGCCAGGTCTGCTCAAACTCAAACGGCAAGAACGTAGCATCCGCACTCTGAAGAGCAGCTCCATCATCATTCCATTATGCATTGCGTACGTCTCTGGTGGCGTCGGCTTGAAGTCCACACACCCGACGACGAAGTTTGCCATTGAGTACAGCGAATCCAGCTCACCCACGAACGCCTTAAACAGCAGCGCTCCGTCCGCATTCTGGTCATTGGGTGAAGTAAGGCTCTTCACCGTGCTTTTCACCATGGGCACGAGGACTACAGCATTCATTAAACGGATACGAACAGCCGCAGTAAGCACTGCTGTCTGGATCTCTTGTTGCTGCTCCTCGGCGTCTAGTCGCTTTTCCTTCTGTTGAACAGCGATAGCTCCCCACACACTCAGCGCGATAATAGTGTTCCTTTTCCTTGCCTCTTCCTTTGCCTTGGCTTGGACCTCCTGTAGCCTTCTTAGCTGCCTAGACAGCTCCCGCTCTTGCTGCTTGAGTGTCTCCCTTTCGTTTCGTGCGGTAGCGAACTCGACGATCAGCGGCTTTGACCCTGCTTTTCTCACTTGGCGTCCAACAGGCAACAGAAGTGCTTCGGCTGATCTCCGCCAGCTCGGCGGATACCTCATATTCAAAAAGAAACTCCTCCGTCGCTCCGAGATCGGCCTCCTACATCGCTTCGCTGTTCGTGCAGAGCTCTGAGTAGGGCAAAGTGTTCTTTATCGCCCGACTGGATATTGGCGTGGTGGACCTGTAGGGACACCGACTTCTACCCACGTACCGGCTCATTCACTTAAAATGAGAAGCATTGACCAACTTTTTGCTCCTCAGGTGGGCTTCGGACACCACGAAAGTTTTTTTTTTTCGCCTCAATACAGAATGTTCCGCTACCGTCTTATATTTTATAAAACTTGCCGCTTCGGTAAATTTCTTAAGTCTCGATACATTTTAGGCGCAAAAAAACTAACGACATTATCAGTGTACTTAACTCTGTGCACTAACGTTGTATCAACGATCGTCATCTCGCCGAACCATTGTTAGCTGGTAGCGTCGGATGCACTTACTAGGCTCTCTGCGACCGGATCATTTTCCAGCAGCAAATTCTGCATTGCACGCTTAACGTAGTCAATGTCTTCTTCGTCTGCTTTTTCAAAGAGCTTGATAAACCTCTTTTCTCGTGGGTCACTCGCCACAGATTCCCCATCAACATCTACAAGCTTTAACCGTGAGTAGTTGTTCATGACAGTCCCAGGATTCTTACTTGAGCTTGAAGGACGGATCACAAGCCAAGCTTGTTCATTTGCTAACAAGCCGTCGAATTCCCCTGGCCTTCCGAAAGCACGCGCCACACGAATCCACGCGGTCTTCTTCTACGTATCGCCGAATCACGTTGTAGATGGTCAAAGTCGCGATGTCTCCAGGTTCTAAAGCGTAGTGTAGTCTGTACTTCATTGCCGCAGTATTGTCTGGGTCGTCGATCTCGCCGTCGTATCGGTCCCCACTAGGGTCGGACAGCAGTACCAAGGACATAGCATGCCAGGATCTCTTGAAATCGATCGGAATGGTCGTTGTGTCCGCGCTGCGAAGGTGGCTTCTGTCTTCACTCCACCTCCGCTGTATTTCAAACGTTTCTGGCCGTGCAAATTCACACTTCGTATCTCCGACCAAGTCATCCGTCTGAGAGTACAGTGTGTCCAACTCACGCACGAACGCCTTGAACAACAACGCTCCGTTCACTTTCGAGTCCGGCGCTTGACCTTCACATGCGGTAAGGCTCTTGATCGGTCCATACAACAAACTTTGCTGTAGTGTGACGTTTAAATCCCGGATCACCCCTGCTCGACAGCGCACCGCCTCCTTCAGTCGTTGCTGCTGTGCTCGGCTTCAAGACGCAGCTCCTTCTGACGCACGCAGTGGCCTTCCACACACTCAGAGACAGCGTGTACGCGTTCCTTTCGTCTTCCGTCGCCTTCTCGTGGGCCTGTTAGAGTCGGGTGAGCTCGGCTGTTAATTGTCTTTCTTGCTGTAGTAGCGTCTCCCGCATGCCTTTCAGCTTCTTTCGATAGCGCTCACGGCGCTCATTCGCCTTGAATTTGCTCAGTTCAGCCACTGTAATCCGGCGCCGACAATAGCTCGTCCGTGGTGTCTTTTGGGCCTCAAAGCTTTCAGCGCTGCTTGCAGTGAGACTTTTGGACGAGGTGTTGATCAACTCCGGGGACTCATCGTAGTCGGAGAGAAACCCCGATATCGCTGCCAGGAAGGCGCTGTCCATTTCTTGGTCAGCCATTGCGCTCGGGCTTTTATGTCGTTGGTATCGCGGGATAGTGCGCTGTAGTGACAATGCGGCACGCCAGCAGCAGCTCGCCCCGGCTGTGAGACCAGCTTCCCGAAAACCTTTCGATGCCCCGAGGTCGGGCATGTCATGCCAACTCACACACGATAACGTGGGTTCGAGTTGATGACCCACAGGTGACACTTGCATGCAGAACGAGCTACTGTACATGATGGCTCTTGCCTCGTCGACTCCGCTATCTGAGCTGGCATAAATTTGGAGTTTGGTAAGAGACGCTACTCGGGTCATTATTTACAGCGTGGAATTCAAACCGCGGCGCCTGCCTTTGTTGAACCCGTGCCGACAATCTTAAAATGCTAACGTATCATATGCAATCACCCTCACCCTCACCGATCTTCTCAAACATTTGTGTCATGCTGCCCACGTCGTCCTCGTCCGCCTTGGACAAGATCTTCACGAAAGCGCTTCCCCGCACATCGGTCTGGGACGTTACGTCAAAGCCAACCGGTACGAGTCGCGTGCATGTATCCAGTATCATCGATGAGGTCGCCGACGGACGAACAGCATACCATGCTGTTTCATGCAGTTGCAGGCCTTCAAGCGCGTCCTGTCCTTCAATGGGCGAGCGCCAAATGAACACGGCACGACCAGCTTCGACGTATCTCCTCGCCACGGCGTGGACCGCAAGTTCCTCGGGGAAATCTAGGCGGTATGTGGTGGCGACAGTGTCGTCGTCGATCTTGTCGCTGCAATCTGTCCCGCTCGCGTCAATCATCACCTTGGACACGGTGTCACACGTTTGATCAAAATGAAGCGGATTCGAGTCGTGTCCACGCTCTCCAGATAGCTGCCCGCTTGCTTCCACTTACGTAGTAATCCGGTTTTTAGAGGACAAGGATATCCTTTGGCGCGGGCTAGAATGTCGCTGCTTTGGGCATGCAGTGAGTCCAACTCGCGAGCAAACGTCTTGAACAGCGCCCTAGTCCTGAGTGGCACCTTTTCAGAGGTTGATACTTGGAGTCAGCGCGCTGACAAACCGTTGCTGTAGTAACTCGTTCATGAGTTGAATTACCCCCGCTTGACCGGCCACTAGGTCCTTAGCCGAGTACCGAAGGCGTCGCATGGCAGTTTGCTCTGCCCGAATCTGGTGTTGCCCCTTCAAGTTACTGGGTACGCGGCTGCACACCTTGCTATTGCCTTCCCGACAAGCGCAGCTTCCAACGAGTTGCTCGAACGTACGAGAGGAGCTGAGTGTACAGGGCAACAAGCACCTCCATTTTTCTATGGCGCACGGATGTGCGAGCAGCACTTCATCTTCGGGATATAGCTCGATAACCTTAGCCGAAGACTCGTTCAGAAACCCCGGATCTGCTGCATTGCATGGCCTCGCAGGTACCAATTCACCAGTATGCTGTGATTCAACAATATCTGCCGAACCCTTGAATTAATGAAGAAACTCTGTGATCGCAATAAATGAAATTGCGTCCATGTTGGTCAGAACACACAGACCAGCGGTTGCAAGTGCTGACGATGCTGCTAATCTGATTGTGGAAGGGGTGGTGGCAGGACAGCTTCAGTGGGCACCATTCAGCGATACTACACTGTACTGCCAGTTCTTGCGGCATATCCTAACATCCGGACTATGAATCCGGCGCTGCAAATCTAGACCGAAGCCGTGCGTTGAAGTCTGCAACAGCACAGGCTCATGCAGGTAAGAAGGACCTCTATATTTATGAATCCCCGAATACTTCACGTGTTTTATGCTCGGATGAGTCGCCGCCATGATTAGTATGGGAACCCTGGTTCGCGCTGCACCCGTGTCTGTAACGCAGCTTCTCGTGGAGCACGAGCCCTGATAGATACGACAAACCACATTGCTGTATTGTACGGTCCAACAGTTGTCTTTGTGCATGAGCAGCCCTTTGTCAGGATTGCCAACCCTACTTCATCAAAGCAAACAAGCTTCCGGTGAGGCAATCGTTGCCATTTTGTGCTCAATTGGCAAGCTCGATGCGCTCATTTGATGTGAGCCTAAAGAAAGAGCTTCTAAACTCGTTGGTTTTGCCGGACCTCAGAATAGCGCGCTGAGGTCGCGATGTTTTGGAAAGAAACTCATAGGTTGCTAACCTGTAAGGTTTGCCTTGGTGAATGCTGCATCTGCTATACGTATAAATCATACGGTATAATACAGTCAAAGAGTGCACGATGTTCAAAAATTGTCCAATCCATCCTTGCTTGCCTGACTACCTGCCTCTACTACACTGTACGACAGTACAGAAGCGTTAGTGTCGGCGACCAGAAAGTGAAGACTCTTTGTATAGATTTGAAAGCCGCCCAACTGCATCACTACCAGACTGATTCAGTTGAGCGACACATTTGGGCCCACATTTGCCTACCTATAAAAGAAAGGAATTAAAAATTAAGCACCAAACACCTTCTGTCTCCATTACTTGGTTGTCGGTGCGCACCAAAGTATCGCCTGGATACTGACTTTTCTCCGCGTACCAGCTCGAGGATTCAAAGATGAATAGACACGAATGGGTCGCAGAACGGAGAAACTCATTACGAAGGCTATGCAAACTAGTTTTAGAGGAGTTTACAATGCTAAGTTTCCGACAGCAAACTCTGCATTGCACGCTTTACATCGTTAATATTTCTTTGTCTTCCTTTAGTAGTAGCTTGATGAACTGCTCTCCGCGGGAATCGCTCGTCACGGATTCTCTGACTAAGCTAACAGGTTTAAGTGTAGAATTTACTTGGGTAGTTCTATGATAACCTACAGACCTGGTACAAGTGATTCGTCACCTTGGTTTGGACGCCCCGACAGAGATAACCACTCCGCCACAGCAACACAATATTTGGATTCCGCATTTGTAAACCTTTACCTGTATTGTTTAGATAGCGTAGAAACGAGAAATCCTCTGACTAGTTAATCGAATCATTTTTTTTTCTATGATAACCTACAGACGACAAATCTGCAATTGTTATCAAATCATTTTCTTGTCCACTACAACCTTTTTGTACCTAAAACTGCAATTCCAGCCCTGCCTTATCAAAAGTATCGCCGGAACTCTCTTCAGAAATCCTCTGACTAGTTAATCGAATCATTTCTTCTTCTATGATAACCTACAGACGACAAATCTGCAAATTGTTATCAAATCATTTTCTTGTCCACTACAACCTTTTTTTTTGTACCTAAAACTGCAATTCGAGCCCTGCCTTATCGAAAGTATCGCCGGAACTCTCTTCAGAATGCAACCCCTCTATCTCACGCATTATGTCATTAATATCTTCTTCATCTGCTTTTAGTAGTTGCGTCATAAATCGATCTCCCCGCGCGCTCCATGACATAATTCCCGTCAACATTAAAAGGTTTCACCAGTAAATAACTTTCAAAGAGTGTTTCGGTCGAAGTGGACGGACAGATCACAAGCCACGCATGTTCACTTGATAGCAAGCCATCGAAAGCACCTTGTCCTTCGGCTAGCATACGCCACACAAAGACAACCCGATTTTTTTCGATGTATCGTCGAACCACATAGTGCATCAGAGTGGTCGCAGGGTCACCAAGTTCATTCGTAAACTTTTGTCGATAAGTTAATGCCGCTGTCTTCTCTGAGTCGACAACTTTGCCAGCATAGCGATTGCCGAGCTGGTCCAGCAACAGGACCAAGGACATGGCTCTGCACGTTTTCTTGAAGCTCAGCCGAAATTGTTGTGACTTCTGTACTGTCAACAGCGAGGCAAGCTCAATGTCTTCGACAACGCCCTCATCCTCATAGCGTCTTCGCGTGCAAGGATACGCATTGCAGCGCTGGCAAGCCGCCGTTGCAGTATTTCGTTCATGCGACAAATTACCTCTGATGCGATTTTGCTTTCCCTCTGTTTGTCAGCTATTCTGCTGATAGATGGCAGTGATTACAAAACAAGGTGGAGCACTTGCAACTTGGATGGCCGTCTGCTAACACGCATTCCACACGTATTCCATTTCCTTTCAACTTTGCTGTAGCACCGAAGCAATCGACGAGCTGCCAGCCCCTCTCTCGCGTCTCAGTCAAGTTGCCTATCTGGAGTTGTCATGATTTCCTGCGAGGAAGTCCGATAGGGTAATGCTGGCTGTTCATGCCGTCGATTACGCTCGTGTAAAGAGGTCAGTGCGCGGAGGTCTCAATATCACCATTTTCTTGTTCCTGGCGGTGTTCTGCTCCTGGTGGCGGAGGTGATATACACACTCTTGAGTTTTTGTCGGCTCTCAGCTTCATTTAGTAATAGCTGTGGTATATCGCATTGCGTGGCAGGCGGGCGAATAAAAGCTAAAGAAATGGGAACTTTGGGTGATCTAGCTGCATCTAGGTTCTGTCGACATCTTCCCGTCATTGCGTATTAGCAATTCTCGCAGCCCTTGCGTCAACTCACTCACGTCGTCCTCGTCCGCTTTCGCCAGGATCTCAGTGAAAGCGTTTCCACGGACATCGGTCTCTGATATTATGTCGAAGCCGACGGGCATTAACTGCGTATACGTCTCCAGCACCATTTCAGAACGTTTGCCAGGGCTGGACGGACGAAGGACATACCACACGGTTTCATGAGTTTGCAGGCCTGCAAACTCACCCTGCCCTTCAGTGAGCGCTCGCAACACAAATACAACGCGGTTCGGCTCGACATATCTCCTTCCCGCAGCATGCATCACCAATACCCCACTCTCGCCGAACTCTTCAGAGTAGTTGAAGCAGCAGGTTGCGGCTACAGTATTCACAGGGTCACCAATCTCGTCGCATTTGGAATTCTCTCCTGAATTGGCCAGCAAGAGCTTGGACATAGCGTCGCACGCCCTCTCGAAGTCAAACGGAATAATGGTGGCATCAGCACTCTCGAAGAGCCTCCGGGTCGGATTCCACCTCCGCATTAACTCAATTGTCAGCGGTGACGACGACAACTGCAGGTCGACTGAATCTTCAATAACAGCGTTGGTCTGGGCATGCAACGAATCCAATTCTCGAATAAACATTTTGCAGAGCGCTGGGCTGCATCGTTGCCGTCCCGGTTCCAGGGCATCGAGGCATCCCGCTGGGCCATTGAGTAAGCGTTGCACGAGCAAGTCTTTCATTTGGCTGATCAACTCACAACGCGTGATCACAGCTTGCTTCAGCCGCCGCTGCTGCTCTTCAGCCTCCCACCGCCGCTCCTTCTGGCGGATGGCCACCGCTCTCCACGCTCGCAGACTCAAAGTGTCGTCAACTTTCTCAGTCGAAGCCTTAGTGCGGACTTGCCGCAGCTTGCTTAGTTGCGTTGACAGCTCGCGCTCCTGCATAGTCAGTGTCTCCCGTTCACTCTTCACCTTTTGGAGGTAGCGCATTCGCCGCTTGGCTGCCATGGCGTTCTGGAGCGCGCGTCGCGAGGCTGATTGGGGCGTCTTCACGTTGCCTTGGACCGCGGTACTGTCGCCGGGTCTATGGTTGGCTTCGTCTCCATAGTGGTCGTCGCTGGATGTGGGGGAACTCGACAGCTCCGTCTCCACCGGAATGGGGCAATCGGGTATCGTGACTTCCCCACCACCATGAAAATCTTCTTCGTGCGGCTGCTCGTGGGCTCCGATGGACGAGTCGAAGTCCCGCAGGAACGCTGCCATGGCCGCCATGGAGGCCGCGTCCATTCCTGCGACTCCGGCCACTTGGAGCATAAGGACGGTGAGTTTGGTAATGAGATAGGACCATGATGTGACAGCCCTAAAGCCGGGACGCAAATATCCAGTCGAGTTAGGTATCCGGTACACTTGCTGCAATTTGGTGGAGGCGTAAGACTTGCCCTCAGGCACTTTTGCAAAAGAACCTTGCACAAGAATCGGTAGTTCATTACCTGGCACGCCCAATCCTTTACGGACAATCCAAAGAGCGCTGACAGTACGCAAGCGTGACAAAGGCGGGGAAGTACATTTTTGCAGAGCTACAATGTATGTGGGAACTCTTTCGTGGGACCTACGTGAAGGTGCTGGTTCCTATTGGAAAAATACTAACTGCAGTAGGTTTTTTTGCCAACCCGAACGTCATCTGAAGTTATCAGGGCGTTACTACTGATTGCAGGTCTCCAAACTTCGCTGCTTGTTGGTTTTGACTTCTAAGCACCCAAGCAACATGCAACAACTCATATCCAGTGCTTGTTTTGCTCATTAACTTCGATGATACAATATCTCGTTAAAGGCAGCTTCTACTTTTTCACACATCATATTGAACTGGCACGTTCAGGGTCGCTTTTGGTTTTGTATTGTACTAGCTCGTCCGAAAAGAAATTTTAATCGTCATCTCCGGTTTATTCGTCAACTTCATAAGTTACATTTTTCGTGAGCAGCTTGCCTCAGATTCCCCAGCGGGGCTAACAGGTTTGAGGCGACAGTAATGAAGTTTTTCCTTCAAAGCTGGTCAAATTCTGAATCACTACTCCTTTTCTCGCTGTTGCAGCACTTCGCCAGGAGGCCAAATCGAAAGAGACAAAGAGGAAAAACGTGTTCAACTTTGCTCTAAATGCGTGGAGTTGTTCACTTAAAGGTAACGTAGACGTGCTTATCTTTCGTCCTAGTTCGCTCCTTATGAGCCTGTTGGAGCTTGACAAGCTCGGCTGTCAGCACGTCCTTCTCCCGCTCGTTTTCGAGTTCTTCCATAGCCTCGACTCAGTCAATCGCTGCCAAGGTGCTTTCGATTTCCTCATCCACTGCGCTTTGCCGTTCGAGTCGCGGGGTAGCGCTCAAGCAGAAGATGGCACAATTACCGTAGGTTGCCTCAGTCCTCACCGCTCAGAACGTCCAATGTGGATCGGGGATAACGTGATGTGATATATGATGTTGTCAAACATATTAGTAATTCGCTGCGCCGCTGTGTGCGTGCTGGCGATGACGTTTCGCGCGTTGCGTCGTCCGAGAGGACTCGTACATGGTTTGTTCAAGGAGACCACCAGCACTGTACGTGGTTAAAGTGCTGGCTATTGACTAAGCATATCCGGCTTTCTGCAACGCACGAGTCGTTGCTGCCCTCCAGTGCAGAGTGCTCCTCACTTCCGGATTTCCCGTGCCCGACATGGCCGACAGCGACGCAGCCTTGCTGGACGAGATAACGGAGTTTCTCGGCGAATACGAGGAGTTCCATGATGTCGGGGGTCCTGAAGAAGAGACGAGCAGCGGCAACGATGTTCAGACGCCATCCAGCTCTGGCAGTGTCGAGTTTGCAGAAATCTCCTCACGCCAAGCTCAGGTCAGCGCAGCTCACACTTTATCACACTGCGAGCGGCGGATCAGGTACCGCAGAAAGGTGCGGCTCGAGTGGGAGAGCTGAGGTGACAAGCGCGCGAGTTATCAGTGCAGCTACGAACGATGTTGCTGGCTCGAGCAAAGGCAAAAGAAGAGGCAAAAAATGCAGACGTGGTGGTGCTGAGTGCGTGGAGGGCAACAGCCACGCAAGGACCGCCGAATGCAATCCGAGGCATTGCACCGACTGCTGAAAGCGACCGTGCTTCATCTTTTCGAGCTGATCCGACAGATGACCAACTCACTCCAGCAATGCTTTTTGAGCGACAGCCTTACCGCGTACAGGCAGGGACCAGAGACGGCACTTCGCTGTTCAAGACGATCGCGCGCGAGCTGGATTCTCTGCGCGCTTCGACCGACGCGTTAATTGCCAGCACCAATTTCGATTTGGTCTCACCCTTGGACTACATGCTAGCGAGGGTGTGGAACCAATCCATGACTGTCCGCGAAAGCGCCATAGCAACGATCATCCCGTTTAGTTTTGTGGAAAACGTTATGGCGGAAACTGGTTTCAGACATGGAAAAAAATCGATTCTGCGACGATATCGATGATCCAAGCAACACGGTTGCCCTCCAATACCACTCGAACGACCCGCTACAAACCAGAAAAAGATACTAGCTTGTTGATTAGCTCCGTAGTGCGCCAATATGTCGAGGCAGACCGAGCGTTCTTGTGTCTTCACGGAAGGTCAAGGCGAATTTGAAGGCATATACACCAACGAATCCAGCATGGTTAGTGCTTAGGTCGATGAATGATCAACCCAGCCGAAGCGCAGGGACGCTAATTCAGAGTTACTCACGTTTGATACTCACAACTTTGACAAGAAATATAAGTGACGGGAACGTGAACAACTTTCTAAGGATAGTGGAAATGGTGGACGATCAAAATCAGTGAGACGAAGCAAGCACTGCATGCAATACTTCAGGCTGAAGTTTAATCGAGTTCAGTTGGTAGTCCAGGCCCCCAGCAGGAATTGCCTCAACAAGCTTGTTAAATTTCCACGTGCCCTCATAGTATCAGCTGAAGCGAATCCGAACCCAGGTTACTTGCACATGTTCTGTGTTTCTGTGTTTCGTGCATGCCTCGCTATTCCGCAAACATTGCTGTCTGGTAGAGGGCAGCATTTTTAACATTAAAAAGGTAAGCTTCCCGAGCAATTTCCTCAGAATATTGACTTCTAGTCGCATTTATTATCGTCGTCAGAATGCTTTTGTGACAGCAACCTCTCCATCGCAAGATTAACATCGTTAATTTCGGCTTCATCTGCTTTCAGTAGGTGTTGAACAAATTGATCCAGACGCGATCCATCTCTTAAAGAAGTATCACCCATTCCAATAGGCATCAGTCTTGAATAACTTTCCAAGAGTGTTTGGGTCGAAGCGAAATGACTAATTACAAGCCAAGCATGTTCGTTCGACAGCAAACTAGCGAACTCACCATGCCCTTCGTTTAGTACGCGCCACACGAAGACAACGCGGTTTTCTTCGATGTATCGCCGAGCCGCATAGTAAACCACGGATGTTGCTGTTTTGCCAGACTTAAGCGAAAAGGTTTGCTGATAAGTCATTACTATTGTGTTCTCCGGATCCACAATTTTGCCAGTATAGTGAATTCCACTGTCGTCACTTAATAATATCAAGGAGAGAGCACGCCAGGTTCTTTCAAAGTCTGCTGGGACGATCGTAGCTACTGTACTGCGAAGAAGGCTTCTATCCTGATTCCACTTTCGTCTCATTTTGTTCACGTCGGGCCGTTGAAATTCACACCTCGCACCTCGGACCAAGTCGCCAGTCTCAGCATACAGAGCGTTCAACTCGCCCATAAGCACATTAAACAGAGCGCTCTTCGCTTTTGTTCCTGACTCTTGGCCATCAACGCTCGTGAGGCGCTTCACAGGGCGGTTCGATAAACTTTGCTGCAACGTGACATTCAGATTCTGAATCACCGCTGATTGACACCACACCGCCTCCTTCAGTTTCTGCTGTAGTGCTTCAGCCTCGCGACGGAGTTCCTTCTGACGAGCTGCAGTGGCCCTCCATGCACTCAGAGCTAAGGTGGATCTGTTTTTCTCGTCTCCTTCCTTCGTTTCTTCATGGGCCTGCTGGAGCCTGATCAACTTGGCTGTCAGTGCCTCTTTCTGCTGCGTCAGCGTCTCCCGTTCGCCTTTAACCTTCTTTCTATAGCGTTCTCGCCGCTCGTTGGCCTTGAGTCTGCGTTCTTCCGTCGCCGGGGCCCTGTAGCGACGAGATGTCGCCCGCCGTGGCCGAGCCTCCTCACTTCCGGGACTGCCGCCACCACTGCTTGCTACCCGCGACGCGCTCAGAACCTCCGGGGGCGCCTCGAAGTCGCCGAGAAAGCCTGCTACCGCTGCCAGCAAGGCGCTGTCCATTTCTTGGCCTTCATTCATGGCGCTCGGGTGGGATAGTGAGCGCTCGGAGCAACAGCACGACCGCCCGGCTGTGAATCGCAGCTGTGATACCCACAAACACCAAGTCGTGTCATACCATTTCAGACCAGATAACGTGGGTTGACTACAAGTCACCAGAAGACACTCGAGAGGCAGAACATGTACCTCCACCTCGAGGTTGCCTGCAACTGAGAGGAGCTTCACATACCAGAAGATGACTCCGATTACCTTGGGGTCGGCGATTGCGTGGTACAAGAATCACTTTGGAGCAAAGACAAAACACGAACAGCAAAAACAAAAAGCATCGAAGTTTTCCAAGCACTTGCAACATGTCGTCGTCGATAGAATTTCGAAGCTAAGAACTCTGGTGCAACCAACTCCAACATGTTCTCAACGAGTGCCATGCACGCGCCCTCGCTTTTACTCTCCCGTGGACGTTTTAGATCATAAGTGCTAAGTAAAAAACTGAAAACGGGTAAAATGTGTAGGTTTTGGTGCCTCGAGGTGTCTCGGTTGATGGGGGACAGCCTTTATCAAGTTTCAACACTATCTAGCGTTTTGATGCAAGGCTATTTGTACTTCGCTATAGACCACAATAACTAGCATTAATCCATGCCGAACTCACATAGGAAAGGCTGGAATTGCCCATCCCACGTAGTTTTTTCATTGACGCTCTATTCACTATTCATCATTAAGAAATGCAGAGGAGCTCTTTAACAAGTTTTTTACTTAACCTGCAACTTCAAGCGAGCAGCGTTCCAGCTTCCTCTACCAAACCAAAAACAACCACAACTTCATCACCGATGCTCCTCTTTTCCACGGAGCTACCCTGCTTTTTCATGTGTCTGTCCAAAACTCTGGCAGTTTCAAAGCCCCGTCTTAACCAGCAAGAAGGAAAAACAACGTTGCGCAATAATTTAACCAACCCAAACAATCCACACAATCAGAGGTATTAAGTTGTCCAAGCGTTGCGACGCGTCGGGCATCCCGTCGCTATCCGCCGCCCAGAACACCCATCGTTGGGAGTGTAAACATTGTCAAAGAGTAGCTTGCCGAGCATTTGCTTCATGTCACTGACATCGGCCTCGTCCGCCTTTGCCAATATTTTAATAAACTTGTTCGCTCGCGTATCATTCTCCGATGGTCTTCCAAAGCCGACAGGCACTAAGCGCGTATAGCTCTCCAAAACCATTTTGTTACACTCCCTCGCTTTTACTGTAGTTGCTTTAGTGAATGGCCGAACAATAAACCACGCAGTCTCAACTGTGTGAAGACCATCGAATTCGCCTTGGCCTTCAGCGAGGGCACGCCACACGAATACCGCCCGATCCGTGTCGACATATCGCTTCACTGCATTGTAGATTACCAAGTGTGCACTACTTCCTAATTCTCGGGAAAAATTCAGGCGGTATGTTCGAACTGCTGTGTTTTCGGGGTCCCCAAGCTCGTCGTTGTAGCTTGGGGCCAAGATCATCAACGATACTGCTCGACACGTTTGATCAAAACTAAACGGGATCACCGTTGCGTCCGCACTCTCAAGGAAACTCTTGTCCTTACTCCATTTACGGGTCAGCTCATACGTCAGTGGCGGCGACATCTCGAACTCTACCTTGCCAATAACGTCGTCGGTCTTCGCGTACAACGAGTCCATCTCCTGCACGAAGGCTCTGAGCAGCGCTTTGCCCTTCCTGTCCCGATTAGATGTCTCGGCTTGGTATGGTTCCTCGCTGTGAAGCAACCGACGTTGCTGCAGGAGATGGTTCATGCGGTGGATCAGCGCGGACTGATTGATCACCGCCATCTTCAGCTGCCGCTGCTTCTGCTCCGAGGTCTCTCGCCTCTCTTTCTGTCGCAGAGCCGTCGCCTTCCACGCACTTAGCGCTACCATCTTCTTGTTCCTGGCGCTATTCTCCTTCGCGTGGGTTTGCCGGAGCTTCTGCAACTTGTGTGTCAGCTCTACCTCCTGCATCTTGAGCGTCTTCCTCTCCACCTTCAGCTTCTTGAGGTACCGGACCCTGCGCTTGGCGGCCTGCTCGTTCTTGCGTTTGCGCCGCCTCTCGGCCTCCGTTTGGCCCTCAGTGGAGCTATCTGGCGCTGTCTGGTCTCCGGTTGGGCCATCGTCGGCAGATCCGTCGAGTTGGTCGGCGGTCTCCGATACGCCGGAGAGATGCGCAGCTCGCGGCAGGTCGTTCCTCATACTGCCGGAAGCCTCGAGCGGAGCTCCGACCGGCGCCTCGCACTCGCGCAGAAACTCCGCCATCGCCACCAGGGAGGCCGCGTCCATCTGCTCGTCGCGCGTCATGCAGACCGCCAATTGTGTTCTGCACACATCGGGGAGGGAAAGGCCAAGGTGCGAGGAAGAGTTGAGGCATGAGGTCCCATTATGATAGTTTTGTGATATTATCTACGCTGCGCTAGGTGGTCATCTTAGCGTCTTCGTCGAGCAGCAGCGCTCGCAAATCTTTTGTCAGGTCGTCCACGTCGTCCTCGTCCGATTTGGACAGCATCTTCGGAAAAAGCTTTCCCACGGGCGTCGGTCTCGGATACCGCGTCGAAGCCGATGGGCACCAACTGCGTATACGTCTCCAATACCATCGCGCGGCCATCGTCAGAGCTAGACGGACGAAGCACGTACCACACGGTCTCGTGAACTTGCAGACCTGCGAGCTCGCCTTGCCCTTCAGTTAGCGTTCGCCACACGAACACGAAACGATTTCCCTCAAGGTATCTCCTACCAGCGGAGTGCATTACCAGAAGGCCGCTCTCCCCAAGTTTCTCGGAGAAGTTGGCCCTGCATGTTCCTGCTACGGTGTTTGCAGGGTCTTCGATGTTGTCGCTGTAGTTTTCATGGTACCGCTCTCGCAAAAGCTTGGAAATGGCGTCGCACGCACGCTTAAAGTCGAACGGAATGAAGGTGGCGTCTGCGCTCTCAAAGAACTTCCGCTCTGGATTCCACTTCCGCACCAACTCGATTGTCAGAGGCGACGATGAGAGCTGAAGGCTGGTGGAAGCTTTGATCACGTCGTCAGTCTGAGCATGGAACGAATCGAGTTCGCGAACGAAGGTCCCGAAGAGCGCGGGGCTGCAAATTTCATTGCTCTACTCAGGGTCATCGGCCGGGCTATTGAGCAAACGCTGCGTCAGCAGGTCTTTCATTTGCTAACCAGTTCAATGCGCGGATATCACGGCCTCCCTCAGCCGTCGGTGCTGTTCTTCAGCCTGCCATCGCCGTTCCTTCTAACGGATAGCAACCGCTCTCCACGCTAGCAGACTTACACTGTCGTTTGCCAAAACTTTTGTGCGGGCTTGCCGCAGTTTGGCCAGCTATGTTGACAGCTCGCGCTCCTGCCACGTCAGCGCCTCCCGTTCATTTTTCACCTTTTTGATGTTTCGCAGTCGTCGTTTGGCAGCAAGGCGTTCTGCGCTGCGCGTCGCGATGCCGGTGAAGTTGGAGCGTGGCTCGCAATAATGTATCTGGGTATGTCATTAGCGCCACTTGCACTGTCTTCGCTGCTGGTTCCTTGGCTGGGCGATGGAGAGCTCGATGTCTCCGCTGCAAAGGGGAGGCGACCAGGCAGATAATCGCCCACACGACGTGGGCGATTATCTGCCTGGTCGCCTCCCCTTTGCATTATGCTCATGTCCCTCTCCATGGGCGTGTCGGAGTCACGTAAGAAGGCCGACATTGCTGCAAGGGAGACTGCGTCCATCGCCCTGCGTCCATTCCTGCCATCACTTAACAATGCTGCTTCAACAATGAGATAGAGAGTGGAGGGCGTTCCATTGCCTTCCTGGTACGCAACTAATGATTATCCGGTTGTGGGTAGAGCAGCAACCGACTCCAAGTTGAAAGTCCAACGGGAAACAGGTGGTTTTGCGCGATAACGCAAAAGGTGTTGACCGAATGCGTCTCGCACAGCATGATGACCATGCGAAGCTGTAACGGCAAGTGTGCCTGCGCTCACGTGGCCACTCAATCCAACGCATGCACTGGAACGCTACGGCATGGCGCTAGCGAGACACCTCGATTTTTACCTGCAAATACGTTAAGGAATGCTTCCTGCGAGCGCTGCCAGGTTTCCAACCGATACCCTCTATTTCTAATAGTTGGAGGCCCGAGTTGGACTGCTCGTCGTGTCCAGTCCCAATCATGAAGTTGTTGATTGTTGACGCGACTTGAGGGTACATTTGTATGTTTCCACCGTACAGTGGGTTCACAATGATCACTCGACCACCAAGTGCATACTCGAACAGCGCAAGATAGTCTCATCATTTTGTGCAATGTTAGTATTTGCTGACGATCGAACACCTTTTTGAGTTATCAAGGTGCTCCCACTGCTTCGCTCCTTGGTTTCACCGTCCTTCGGTTCGAGTGTGAGCTACCAGTGTAACCTACGTGTTATTGTATTTTACGTACTACCAAAGCTTCAGATCAGGGTCGCAACAATCTAGTTACTTGTGGAGCGCATTGAAGGTACCAAACGTACCATTTCCCAGCCAGTTTCAATGCAAACTCATCGTTAAAACGTCAAGCGCGACTAACAGTTCGCAAACGCAAGCTATATGCTTCGCAAAGTCAATAAACTTCACCAAATATGATCAATAAGAATAGAAAACAATGTGATTCGAAATTTGAACTGCGAAACCAGCGGGCTCCAGCCCGCGAACTAATTGTCGTTGCAGTCCCTATTGTTTGTTTGTCATAATGTGTCTATTCTGGGAAGCAATCTGTTATAGGTGGTGATTCATTCATGCTCTTCAGTCTGGTTCATTATACTGCAGCTTTTCATTCATTTGATGTAGAGTTATCCGCTGCATGATAGTGCGAAGGATAACGCTTCTCGCCTCGTAGTGCTGTCACATCTACTAGCTAGAAGTGTATGCCCCTCGTAGTGAGATAGCCATGTAAATTACATGAAGACACAAAATGGTGAAATTCCTGTTCTACTACGATCGATTCTGCAGTGGCGTGTTCGTGACAGATGCATTTGCCACAGGGGAAGTCACGGACTGTTGACTGGATCGGCGCGCCTTTTTCATTGACCGACGATGCCCGCTTTTTGGACTATTCATGCTAGGAGTTCCTGGTTTCTTTGTCATCGGCGTCGATGTATCGTTAGCGACCTTGCTGGTGCCCTGCTCGTAGATCTTTGGGTTGATTGTCACGCTCTTAGTTGCATCGTTTGTCTTGTATATACCAACGAGACGATCCGCAAGCTCGAACATGTTGTTACGCAAAGAAATAATGATAAACTGCGCATTACGAGTACGCTGCTTGATGTAGTTGCCCACAATCGACACATTCTTAAAGTCCAGCGCTGCATCAATTTCATCCATGACATACAGTGGAGTTGGTTTGTAGTGGTGCAACGCAAACACCAGCGCTAGTGACGCCAGCGTCTTCTCTCCGCCGGACAAATTGGAGATATTTTTCCAGCTCTTCTTTGAAGGTCGAACGCTGAAAACTACGCCCTCAGAAAATGGGTCCAACGAGTCCACGAGTTCCAGCTCAGCGTCACCACCAAGCGTGATCATCTGGTACATTTCCTTGAGTTTTAGTGTAATGATACGGAAGCCCGTCATAAACTCTTCTAGGCGTTTGCGACGCAGCTCGTCATACTCGTGGCGCTTCGCATCACGGCGCTTTGTCGCTTCCTCCAGCTCAAGGACACGTGCCTTGTATTCTTCATCCTTCTGTTTGTACTCTGTCAGCGCACCCATGTTAACATTGGCCTTCAACTCATCACGCTGCTGCTCAAGGACAGAGATCTCGTACTTCATTTCTTCCTTACTGTAACGAGACAGTGCCGCAGAATCAAGCATTGGGAGTTCCTCCAGCGTAACGTCTAAGTTAGCGTCTTCCTCCGCTTCGCTGTCCTCATCTTCATCGTCCTCCTCCTTTTGCTCCTCCATTTCTTCGTCCGCATTAGAAGGCTTGTCTTTCTTATAGCGCTTCCGTGCAGGCAGATCAGACTCATCCTCAAAGACGCCAGCATTGTGCTCCTGCTCCGTGATAAACGCGGCGTGTAAAGATGTGAGCTTTGTTTTCCAGTACGTCTCCTTCTTCCCATTTTCTTCCAGCATCTTTTCACAGTCCTCCAAACTATTAGCAAGGTCCACTTCTGCACTCGCCATTTCATCGTACTCCTTCTTCAGTTTTCTGTATTTCGCCTCGTCCTTCCGAAGCTCCTTCTCCTTCGCAGTAACCTGCTCTTGAACTGACTCACACTTCTGGAGTACTGCCAGGGCCTTTTCTTCCATCGCAGTGATTTGCTCGCGAGTGTCTTCTATTTTCTTCTTTGCTGCTTCGATATCCTCCTCAATCTTCTTCAGTGCCTGCTCGTTCTTCTCTGTATTCTTTTGACTACTTTTGAAGTCAACACGAATTTTGGTCATTTGTTTTGTCTTCTCAGAAATCTGCTTTGTGATCTTCTTGGCCACATCCTGCTCCTTGCGCAATTTCTCGCCACCCACATCAAGAATTTGCTCCTTAATTTTTGCAAGCTTAGCAGCCATTTTGTCCACCTTCAATTTCGTACTCTTGTACTCAGCCTCTTTAGCAGTTTTTACCTTATTCAGCTTTTCAACCTGCTTCATTGCATCCGCAGAGAGCATTGTTTGTTTTTCGAGAATAGTCTTGTTCTTCTTAAAATCTTCGAGTCGTGTCTTCGTAGCACTTACGTCTAGCTCAATCTTCGGAAGATCGTTCTCGTACTGATCAATTTTGCGGGTCAGATGAGACAGCTCTTTTTCCAGCGATGCTTTCTCGTCCCTTATGTGCTCAAGTTCCTTCCGCAGAGACGATGCCTCATCTTGCAGAGCTCGAATTTCGTCCTCGCTTAAACCACTAGCAAGTTTACTTGACATACCACCGCTGCGTGCTCGCTTACCACCGCCTGACATGGCACCAGACATCTCCACTAACTGTCCATCCAAGGTAACAACCCGGTACTTGCACTGCCGTCCTTGGTAAGCGATCGCCGAAGCTTCGTCCAAGTCCTTCGCCACAAGCGTGTCACGCAGGGCATAGTAAAATGCAGGTAGATACTTCTTGTCATTCACCTTCACGAGGTCGAACAGCCGAGGTGCCAGCTGTCCTGAAGGGGCAGTGACACCACGGAAAGGTTGCGCATACTTAGATTTCAGGTAGCCGAGTTGCTCCAAAATCAGGAATGTTGTACGTCCCAAGTTGTGTTTGCGGAGGTATGCTACGCAGGCCTGTGCTCCCGATGTCGTTTCCACGACCAAATTGTTTAAAGCACCACATGCTGTCGAGATTGCCACGTCATACTTCCCATCGATCGCACCAAGATCTCCTAGACGACCGAACAACCCAGCATTCTCTAGTGGCTTACCCGGTTTGGACGCTTCGAGAAGTTCCCGCAGCATGCGGTTCCGAGTAGCATGCGATTGCACTGCACCGGAAGCTTCTTCAGCCTTCGTGCGTGCCTCACGATACTTCTCTGCAACTGTTCCCTCCTTGCTTTTAAAATCATCAAGTTCTCGCTGAGCACCACCGATACGATCCTTCATTTTTTTCAGCTTCTCACGCTTCTCACTCTGGTCTTCTTCCAGCCCTCGTAGGTTTGCTTCAGCTTCAAGGATACCACACGTGTTAGCTTCCAGGGCCTTTTTGGCGTTTGTCATAGGTTCCTCCACGAGTTGGATTTCTGTCTCTGTAGTGTCTATCACCGATCGCAGAGCATTCATCTCGGTCTGGTATGGCTCCATATCCTGCTGTATGGTTTCCATGGTACTCCGTAGCTTTGCTGTTTCCTCCTTATGACCCTCGAGGATACCTTCCAGCACCTCTTCCTGCTTTTTCAGTTTTGCCTGTAACTTCTCCACCTCTTTTTCTAGCTGCGGCACCAGCTCCTCGTTCTCCTGCACCTTTTGCTCAATGTTCTTCTGCTTCTTCAGCTCCTTCTTTTGGGCAGACAGCAGCTCTTTCTGCCGTTCCTTGGCATATTTGAGCTCTTCGCGCAGTTTCACATCCTGCTTTTCAAACTCAGCGTACTCCGCTTTGCTTTCATCTAGCTGCTTGGCGACTTCATCGTGCTCGCCCTTCACTCGCTGATAGATAGCCTCGACAGACTGCAGCTCCTCGCGGTTCTTCTCCATGCGGGCCAGCTCAGCCTTGTACTTCGCCTGCAGCTCATCTCGTTTAGACTCGCACAACTCCCGGTTTTTTGACGCCTCTTGGATCCACAACTGATACAGAATGTTAGTCTTCATGTACACTTCCTTCTCCTTACGCAAGTACTCAAGCGCTTCGGCGCGTGGTCCTTCCAGATGGGCCTTCTCCTTCTCCACGAGTTTGACGCGGTTCACCTTGTCTCCCCTCACCTCGTTGCACTGCTCCACCTCCTCCCACACTCGGTCCGTGGGCTCTACGTACACGTTGGAGCCGATGATGTCCTCCAGGTACTCGAGCAGGCCGTCCTCGTTGGAGCCTTCCGCGCCCTTGCTCTTCATCATGGCGATCTGCTCCACCTCGCCCTGCAGGATGAGGAAGCGGTTGTTGTCCAGGTCGATGCCCTTGTCCTTCAGCAGCTCCGTGACGCTCGTGAAGTTGCTGGGCCGGTCGTTGACGAAGTACTTGCTGACGTTGCTCTTGGTGGCGGTGCGCGTGACGCTGAAGCTCGAGTTGGGCACGACGGTGTAATTGGCGTCGTTGTCGTCGCCCTCGTCCGTGTCCACGATCTCCTGGAAGAAGACGGACACCGTGGCCATGTCCAGGTCCGGGAAGCCGGCGGAGCGGTGCACGAGCTCCGAGACCTTCTTGAGCCGCAGCTTGGACGCGCGCTTGCCGAACACGAAGAGCAGCGCGTCGATGACGTTGGACTTGCCGCTACCGTTGGGGCCCACCACGGCGCTGAAGCACTTGTGAAAGGGCCCGATCTCCACCTTGCCGGCGTACGACTTGAAGTTCTCGAGCTGCATCTTGGTGATCATGAGGCGCTTGGAGGGCGGCGGCTTGGCGGGCGTCGAGGCGGCGGGCGCGGGGCTGCGTGCGCTCTGGGCGGCGCCGGGCGTCGCGGGCGCAGGAGACGTCGGCGCCTCCGCGGGCGTCTCACGCGGCGGCGACTGCGCGTCCTCATCGGCGGCGGCCATGCTTGGTTGCCCTTGGTTTCCTTTTGCGCGCGGAATGCTCGGAGTGCGCACTCTAAATTTGTGAAAACGCTGTTACTCGACGTTTGTATGCGCAGATGCATATGTAGACTTTTTTGAACGCGCGAGTGATGGTCGCAGTTCGTAACCTGCCTCCATGCCGCGCTCGCCCGAGGCGGAGACGGAGCTGCGCGTGTTCGCGGGCGCCAGGCTGCCGCTGGACGCGCTGGGTCGCGTGTTCGCCTTCGCCTGGACGCTGCGCGAGGCGCTGGCCGCAGAGCTGGCGGACGTGGCGAAGGCACTGCTGGCCACGCGCGCGGCGCCGGTGGCCGCGGGGCTGGCGGACGGCGCGGCGGCGCGCGGCCAGCTGCGCATGCTGCAGCTGCTGCACCGCTTCGAGGCCGAGGGCTTCACGGCCGCCGCCATGGACGGCGCGGCGCGCGGCGGCCACCTGCCCGTGCTGCGCTTCCTGCACGCGCACCGCCGCGAGGGCTGCTCGGCGCGCGCGCTGGACGACGCACTGGACGCGCAGCAGCTGGAGAGCGCGCGCTTCCTGCTGCGCCACCGGCCCGAGCGCTGGTCGGGGCGCGCCACGCGCTGGGCCGCCGAGCTCGGCGACCTGCAGCTCTTGCGCCAGATCCTGGCGCGCCACCGCGACGCGCCGTCGGCTGAGGCCAAGGTCGAGGCCTACCGCCGCGGCCACGTCGAGCTGCTGCGCGCGCTGTACGAGGAGGGATCGGACGCGCGCCCCGCCTACACGCTGGTGCTGGCCTGCACCGACCGGGACCTGGCCATGGTGCGCTACATGACGCAGCGCGGCGAGGGCTTCGTCAAGAGCGCCATGTCCGAGGCCATCGCGGCCGGGGCGCTGGACATCGTGCAACATCTGCACGAGCACGCGCCGCAGACCTACACGGAGGCCAGCAGGGTGGTGCCCATGCAGGAGGCGGCGCTCAAGGGCCAGCTGGAGGTGCTGCAGTATCTGGACACGCACGCGCCAGAACTGTCCTGCACGGTCAAAGCGATGGACGACGCGGCGGCCGGAGGCTACCTCGAGATCGTCAAGTACTTGCACGAGCATCGACAGGAGGGGTGCACGACGCGAGCGATGGACCTCGCGGCCGCCAAGGGTCATCTGGAGGTGGTCAAGTTCCTTCACGAGCACAGGCAGGAGGGCTGCACGACGGACGCGATCGACTACGCGGCGCTGTGGGGCCACGTCGATGTTGTACGATACCTACACGAGAACAGGCGAGAGGGCTGCACTGCGAGAGCGTTCAAGGAGGCGGCACTCCGGGGTCACGTGCATGTGGTCGACTTCCTCGTTCATAACCGACCAGAGAGCTGCGACATCGCCCAGGGGATGAAGCTCGCGCGTCAGCGGCAGTGCCTTGCCGTCCTTGAGCTGCTTCAAGCATACCACCCGAGGTGATCTTTCTTCGGAACTGCTGACTGTTCTCGATATGAAAATCTATTCGGCGACGTGTGAATTGCCTCATAATGGCTCGTAACAGCCCGTTCGATTGGAGGGCTTTGTGCGTGTTGTTGATCTTGTTGGCAAGGGGGTTCCCGGTGGAAATGCACTTCAACTTGACTGCTCTTCGATCGGACTAATCGTGCATCTTCAACTTCAATAAGAGTGGGTTCTGGCTGACTGGCTGATGGACAAGCGATTGCAGCTCACCAACACGGCAGCGTCAGCTTTTTCAGGAAAACTTGATTGATAATTGTTCACCTCCAGAATAGCTGTTGTGTTGCTGTCATGGCCGTTCTGTGTGCTGCACGGTACCAGACACCGTCGACTTCGTTGTTATGTTAACGTTGTGTAGGACAAGCGCAAACTGCGTGCGCAAACTGCGTGCGCCAAGAATACACACTCACATAAACATTGCCCACCAGCTCCTCGCCTCCATCACGCCGCAGTACCACCACCTCTCCGATATGAAGCCACCCCCGCAGGAGGACACTGTCAAGAGCAGGGTAATAGCATGGCTTCATTACCTTCGAGATCTCAAAACGGAGCACCAGTACCTTGGCCGGTACTCCGTAGAGAAACTGTGTGCTTTCCACGCGTACCAAGAGAGAACAAGCATCTACCGTGTGATAGCAGTCATCGCTTGCCCACTGTCCTCACGCTATGGGGACTGGACTGCTTGCCGCTGCGTGATCCTCGAGGTGGAGCTAAACGTCATGCAACTACTTTCCTGCGGTCAATCCTGTCGCATGCGATCATGACCTACATGTTTTTGCTGGCTGCCAAGCAGGCGGTTGGGCTTAATGTGCAAAACTCGAAGTATACGCACAGGAAGGTGGCCCTTATCTCACTTGCAGTGGCGGTGTGCCTAGAATCGTGGTGGATTATTTGGGCCTTCAACTGGCGGTTCCCCATACCGTGCAGAGAATTCTTCGGTGTGACCCCCTGGGGGATACTCACTGTGCTGTTCAACTATATTTTCGCGAAAGAAGAGCTCTCTCGGGTATGGGGCAGGCTACGACGCTATATCCCAGTCGTCGGCACGCAAATGATGCTTTTCTACTTCCTGCTCTTCTTGTCGGTGGGGTTTGCTGCTGTGCCATGGTGGGCACAAATTACTATGATTTTCACTTTCCCTCTGGTCAAGCTTTCTATCAAGCGTGCGCTATGGAAGTATGCTCGCAACCTGAACGATATCAGTGCCGACGTGACAATCTGCATGGTGGAGATCTCCGGGTCACTTTATCAAACAGTTTGCATGAACTATGTGCAAAGCAGCATGATGGCCCTGCTTCTGATGGCTCTCGACTTTGTTCAGGCAGCCCATGAGGCGCATGTGTACGTCCGTCACGACTACATTAGCGACTCGAAGTCTACATTGCAAACCGCCGTTAGAATTGTCGAAAGTGCGCTCTACTCGGGGTCCGTGGAGAAATTAACAACTGATACATACTTTGAAAAACCGGAAGAGGAAAATCAATTTACTACATCGAACCTCCCCCCAACGCCTCCGCCTCTCGAGTCACCACCAAGGATTCGCCCAGCCATTAAACCTCACCCTTCTTTTCGTGATATGGTATTTGAGCCAGAGACCCGTAAGGAATCAATTGCAGAGATGATGGCTCTACTGCTTAAAAAAGGTGCCTCGTGGCGCCGACGAAGGCGCCAGTGTGCTAGTCGACGGCAACGGAGGTATGCCGTAGATGCGGACGAAAGTCCAAAGAAATCGTCGAGACGGCAGAAGCGGTCAAAACCAACATCGGGTAGGAGCTCTGCTACCTCCACCCCGCGTCACAGTAGTGGAGAAAGTAGCTCCGCAAAAAGTAGTCCTCGGGGAGTTGGAATAGGCGGCATCAACACTACGAAAGAGACCGCTACATCGATCTATATTAACGCAAACGTGATTCGACGAGGAAATATGCGTCGCATCTTGGACTTTGGGCAGGTATACGCTAATCAAAAGGGTAAAGCTGACGCGAGTGACAAAGAGGATGACAACAAACTCCCGATGGCGCCCGCTACACCGTTTGTCCCTTCCGCTAAAATGCTAGGTGAAGCCCCCGATCACTCATCGGCATCCAATTTACTAAAAGGGACATCCCACCGCAGAAGCTCGACAACTCGAGCAACTCGAGGATCCCTAACAGATACGTCTCTAGTAGACAGAAGCGAGACATACTCGGTCAGACCAATCATCCGCCGGAAGAGCTCCTCTACCAACAAAAAGTTGCTGAAAAAGATGTCCAGTCGGTCCATATTGCCAACACTAGGCGCCACTGGCCGTCGCATGAGCGGAAGCATAATGACAACCGACGGAATGACTAGCGTTGTCGAAGACTCTGACGATGAACGCTTATTCGGTCATCGCGGCATCGAAATTCACGGCAACAGCGGCGTGTCAATCGATGACATCTTGATCCGCCGAAAAGATCAAGCTCGCATTCTTGAGCAAACGCTTCAACTTCTCTTTGCTGCTGAGGTGCTGCTCTTCGTCGAGTATATGGAGGTGTTCATGCCTCTGTTGTACTCCGCTTGCGTGGGCGGGCTGTGGAACCTCCCAAATGCCAAGTATAACGTCATGTTGATGCAGATGTCCTATGATGCCATGGTGCTTGAAGTCCTGACCTCTATGGGCTATGCTATGTTGGAAGTTGTGTCGTTCCTGTCGGTTTATTACTTCATCAAGAAGAAGTACGGTATATCGGCGCTCTATCAACTAGCTTTTCTGCTAGAGTCTTACACAATGACTCTGCAGGGCAAGCTCATTGGCTGCTTCATCACCATTCTCAACTCGTCCACGCTGCACCAAGGCATCGATATCACGTTTAAGTTTGACTGGGATGCGTTGTTGAAGACTCCAGACCCCTACAAGAACGACTAGAGAAATAGAATAGAATTTCGAGATTATCCTACGAAAGCATAAACTGTTCGGGCTGGTCTAGCTTTCTCCGACCGATTACCGAGTGGGCTTGCTTTTGGGTTGCTTCCCGTTCCCACGCGTTCTTCTGCTGCGCTGTCTTAGCTCGGCCGACGCCCGCGAAGGAACTGCTGTGTCCTTGGCATCCTCAGCACCTGACGCAGGCCGGGTTGCCACATAGTCTTGGCCGCGTTGACGTCGCGCTCCCAGCAACTTGCTTCGCAGAGTAGGTTCCGGCATCGGCGTACATTTCTCGACCGCTTCACGTCGTCTCTGTCGGGGACTGCAAATGGCATACCTACCATTGGTGCGAAGCAGTCTGAGCACAGACGACTGGTGCGAAACTCGTCGACAGCGGTGACAGTAGATCAACGAGTGAGTTTGACGATGATACACTTAAGCGGAGAGTACATGCGACCGCATAGTCCATTCTGATTGTTCCAATTACCAATAGCGACGCAAACGCCTCGCTTGGCGAGGGTACTGACAGCCTTGCACCTGAAACGCGAAAGAGTAAACCGCCACTTCCGAAACCTCTTCATTGCACAAAACCCAATCATTAGGCCAACGTATTTCCACATGGGAAAATCTTACTTCTGAGCGCCTCTGGCGGACTTCCGAGTGGCTACACCCGTTGGCGGAAAAACGAGTGGAGTGACGACTTCTTTTTGCAGCGTGGCGGACTTCCGAGCGGGCGAAGGAAAAGTGAGCGTCAAAGAAAAATGTATGTACAAAAATGAATTAGTAGTGCTATACGTTCCTAGCTACTACTTCACGCGCTAAACCACGCTACTCGGGGGCCATGCCAGTTTCGTTTGCAAAGCAAACAGCTTCAGCAAGCGCTTGATACTCAAGAAATCTTAGCGTCTACTCTTGCAGAGTTGTAAAAGAATTTAAACCGATGCGACGAGTAACTGTCTACAAAATCAACGGCTTGTTGGATTGACGAGAACTCGCCGAGGACTATGTAGCCCTCGGATTGCGACTGCACTTGGTCGTGAAACGCTTCGCCCTCGTGCTCAGTATCGGAAGACGCCACATAACCGTCCTCAAGTTGGCATATATTCGCGATGAACTCAGAGTAGCCAGTGTAGCGTCCTTTTAGATTCCAAATCCACTGATCTTGGTGTTCAATACGAGCCAAGTGGCGATATTCACGAGATGAAACTTGCTGTACGTGACTTCCATCGTGCAGGAAATGGCCGCGACGCCGAATACCATGTTTCCGGTTTCGAAGTCGAGGCTGGTGTTTCTGGCAGATTTCGCACCAGCCTTTGACGTCACAAACCGCCCGCGATCGTCGCTTTCGCCCACGCCTTCTGTGGTGATGCCCCCGGCGGCGTTTTTTTCCGCGGCGTTTTGCACTATTGTGATCGTAGCATATACTGCACCACCCAATCCAAGGGCACGGCTCATCCGGCAGATTGCAATAAGTCCCTGGTTTCGCTTTCGTAGGATAATCTCGAAATTCTATTCTATTTCTCTAGTCGTTCTTGTAGGGGTCTGGAGTCTTCAACAACGCATCCCAGTCAAACTTAAACGTGATATCGATGCCTTGGTGCAGCGTGGACGAGTTGAGAATGGTGATGAAGCAGCCAATGAGCTTGCCCTGCAGAGTCATTGTGTAAGACTCTAGCAGAAAAGCTAGTTGATAGAGCGCCGATATACCGTACTTCTTCTTGATGAAGTAATAAACCGACAGGAACGACACAACTTCCAACATAGCATAGCCCATAGAGGTCAGGACTTCAAGCACCATGGCATCATAGGACATCTGCATCAACATGACGTTATACTTGGCATTTGGGAGGTTCCACAGCCCGCCCACGCAAGCGGAGTACAACAGAGGCATGAACACCTCCATATACTCGACGAAGAGCAGCACCTCAGCAGCAAAGAGAAGTTGAAGCGTTTGCTCAAGAATGCGAGCTTGATCTTTTCGGCGGATCAAGATGTCATCGATTGACACGCCGCTGTTGCCGTGAATTTCGATGCCGCGATGACCGAATAAGCGTTCATCGTCAGAGTCTTCGACAACGCTAGTCATTCCGTCGGTTGTCATTATGCTTCCGCTCATGCGACGGCCAGTGGCGCCTAGTGTTGGCAATATGGACCGACTGGACATCTTTTTCAGCAACTTTTTGTTGGTAGAGGAGCTCTTCCGGCGGATGATTGGTCTGACCGAGTATGTCTCGCTTCTGTCTACTAGAGACGTATCTGTTAGGGATCCTCGAGTTGCTCGAGTTGTCGAGCTTCTGCGGTGGGGTGTCCCTTTTAGTAAATTGGATGCCGATGAGTGATCGGGGGCTTCACCTAGCATTTTAGCGGAAGGGACAAACGGTGTAGCGGGCGCCATCGGGAGTTTGTTGTCATCCTCTTTGTCACTCGCGTCAGCTTTACCCTTTTGATTAGCGTATACCTGCCCAAAGTCCAAGATGCGACGCATATTTCCTCGTCGAATCACGTTTGCGTTAATATAGATCGATGTAGCGGTCTCTTTCGTAGTGTTGATGCCGCCTATTCCAACTCCCCGAGGACTACTTTTTGCGGAGCTACTTTCTCCACTACTGTGACGCGGGGTGGAGGTAGCAGAGCTCCTACCCGATGTTGGTTTTGACCGCTTCTGCCGTCTCGACGATTTCTTTGGACTTTCGTCCGCATCTACGGCATACCTCCGTTGCCGTCGACTAGCACACTGGCGCCTTCGTCGGCGCCACGAGGCACCTTTTTTAAGCAGTAGAGCCATCATCTCTGCAATTGATTCCTTACGGGTCTCTGGCTCAAATACCATATCACGAAAAGAAGGGTGAGGTTTAATGGCTGGGCGAATCCTTGGTGGTGACTCGAGAGGCGGAGGCGTTGGGGGGAGGTTCGATGTAGTAAATTGATTTTCCTCTTCCGGTTTTTCAAAGTATGTATCAGTTGTTAATTTCTCCACGGACCCCGAGTAGAGCGCACTTTCGACAATTCTAACGGCGGTTTGCAATGTAGACTTCGAGTCGCTAATGTAGTCGTGACGGACGTACACATGCGCCTCATGGGCTGCCTGAACAAAGTCGAGAGCCATCAGAAGCAGGGCCATCATGCTGCTTTGCACATAGTTCATGCAAACTGTTTGATAAAGTGACCCGGAGATCTCCACCATGCAGATTGTCACGTCGGCACTGATATCGTTCAGGTTGCGAGCATACTTCCATAGCGCACGCTTGATAGAAAGCTTGACCAGAGGGAAAGTGAAAATCATAGTAATTTGTGCCCACCATGGCACAGCAGCAAACCCCACCGACAAGAAGAGCAGGAAGTAGAAAAGCATCATTTGCGTGCCGACGACTGGGATATAGCGTCGTAGCCTGCCCCATACCCGAGAGAGCTCTTCTTTCGCGAAAATATAGTTGAACAGCACAGTGAGTATCCCCCAGGGGGTCACACCGAAGAATTCTCTGCACGGTATGGGGAACCGCCAGTTGAAGGCCCAAATAATCCACCACGATTCTAGGCACACCGCCACTGCAAGTGAGATAAGGGCCACCTTCCTGTGCGTATACTTCGAGTTTTGCACATTAAGCCCAACCGCCTGCTTGGCAGCCAGCAAAAACATGTAGGTCATGATCGCATGCGACAGGATTGACCGCAGGAAAGTAGTTGCATGACGTTTAGCTCCACCTCGAGGATCACGCAGCGGCAAGCAGTCCAGTCCCCATAGCGTGAGGACAGTGGGCAAGCGATGACTGCTATCACACGGTAGATGCTTGTTCTCTCTTGGTACGCGTGGAAAGCACACAGTTTCTCTACGGAGTACCGGCCAAGGTACTGGTGCTCCGTTTTGAGATCTCGAAGGTAATGAAGCCATGCTATTACCCTGCTCTTGACAGTGTCCTCCTGCGGGGGTGGCTTCATATCGGAGAGGTGGTGGTACTGCGGCGTGATGGAGGCGAGGAGCTGGTGGGCAATGCTTATGTGAGTGTGTATTCTTGGCGCACGCAGTTTGCGCACGCAGTTTGCGCTTGTCCTACACAACGTTAACATAACAACGAGGTCGACGGTGTCTGGTACCGTGCAGCACACAGAACGGCCATGACAGCAACACAACAGCTATTCTGGAGGTGAACAATTATCAATCAAGTTTTCCTGAAAAAGCTGACGCTGCCGTGTTGGTGAGCTGCAATCGCTTGTCCATCAGCCAGTCAGCCAGAACCCACTCTTATTGAAGTTGAAGATGCACGATTAGTCCGATCGAAGAGCAGTCAAGTTGAAGTGCATTTCCGCCGGGAACCCCCTTGCCAACAAGATCAACAACACGCACAAAGCCCTCCAATCGAATGGGCTGCTATGAACCGCTGTGAGGCGATTCACACGTCGCCGGCTGGGTCCTTCTGTTGGAGATGCTGCTGCCTCGCTGTCTTGCGGCGGTGGAAGACCCCGCCTGCTACGAGCACTACGCCGACAATAAGTCCGACGATCAACACTGGCAGCACTGACTTAAGTAGATGCTGGATCAAGTGGTAGTAGTCTACGGAGGAGCTGCCAATAGTGGCGCTTTCTTCACCCCAGTACGCCGGGAAAATCACCTCTGCCTCAAGGTTGGGCCACAGCACGTCCGACATCGGTGCCGACTCGTTCAAAGCTGAGTACGACAGAGCGTACGATGCCATTAATCGCTTGTGCGCCACCATGGTTTTGCCTGTCCCGGCCTCTACGTCGATGTACGTGACGTACTTCTCGATATACTCCTGCTTCAGATCGCCTGGACCGGAGTCGTACATCGAGTCCTTTGAGGCCACAATTCCGTCACTCATGGTGATTTCCACGGCATCGAGCAGTGAGGTGTTGCCGTAGATGAAGACCGGATACGATACAAATGCTAGGAAGCCTGCGGAAAACGCCAGCGGTTGAACGCCGTCCACTGGCCAGCCTGTGCCTTTCGCATTGTTGAACTCGGAGTTGACCAGCAAGTTGTTCGGCGGGCTGAAGCGGTGAAGAGTGATCCCCTCGTGATCGATCTCCTCGCCGGTCGAATACAGCGTCACGTTTTGCTTGCCTTCATCCAGATACATGTCCGACGTTTCTTGCGTGAGTGCATTCTCGAAGCCTGTCATACCGGCACCTCCAGGCTTAATGCTGGTCGCATCGTTGCCTTGAACAGCGCTGCATGTGAGGTTGGCCGTCGGGTTGGCACAGTTACCGTAGTCATTGAAAGCGATAATCTCCGAAAGTGTCGGGTTTCGCCGCTCCTCTCCGAGTGTGGAGACCCACAGCGCGGTAGATGTGTAGCCATTGAATTCCTCGTAGTTAAGAATCTCCGTGTCGTCGGCGCAGCCCGTAAGTTGAATATAGGCTTCGAGATCAGCAGCAGCAGGTGGGGTCTTCGAGTAGTCTAGTCCCGAGTCTTCCGCAATACCCGGAAGTGGTGCAGCGCAAAGCCCAAATGCTTCACAGAGACCACACGTGTTCTCTCGAAACGTGGCTGCTTCCTCCGCTCCATATTCCTCCGCGTAAATATTTTCGATGATCCCGCATGTGACGTTGTTGATTGCGACGACGCTTGCACCCAAGGCGCATTGCTTGCACTCGTACCAAATCTCCAGGCATGCATCGCCCTTGCAGCTTGCACATTTCTCGTTCCACCCGCCCGTCACGTTGCAGCTTGTGACGTATTCACTGCCAAGTCCTAATCCAGCCAATAGACTCGGATATCCCAAAGCCCATTGTGAAGCTGTCCGCGTGACAAAGATTCCGTTGTAGGCAAACCCACTTAGGTCCAAGTCTGCGATGGCTTCTGGTCCTGTAGCAAGGAAGGTCAACACAGTGCCGCCGCTTGCAACGTTGTTCATCGCGATAGGATCCAGAGAGTTAAGACCATTGACCCAGCGCATCATTTGCGGGCCGTAGTTTGCAATGGCATCAGCAATGACAGTCTCGTTTGTGGAGAAGGACCCGGCACCGAGCTTCATGAGGAAAGCCTCCTCACCGCCCGCCTGGGCGATGACGTTTAAGTAGCCGACGTCGAAGCTCGTGAACTTGTCCGAGTCCGAGCATCCGTCGCAGCTCAGTGATTTCTCGAACGTGTGGTATGTGTAGGACTTGTAGCTCACGCGAGCCCCGTCGTCTAGAAAGTTAATGTCGATCTTGAACTCTCGACGACGAAACACGTAGGGCCCCACCTCCTGTAGCTGCAGCTTCGAGGTCTCGCCAGCGAGATAAGCCTCTGCGTTCGAAGCGTTGAACATGTGCAGTGTGTAGTAGTACGGATTGCAATCGTCGCAGTCTCCGTAGGCATCGTAGTACGACTCCTCTTCTGCGCCAGATGCATCGCACACTACGACACCGTCCTTGACCTTGTTGTTGATGAGTGGAGGCAGCGCCGACCCGTACACGATGGCGATGACTGCCAACAACGCACCCGCGGCAATCAGAATGAGGCCGAGCTTGCGCAGTCCACAACAATGTTTTTTCACAGATTTGGGCTGCGACGGATTCGTGTTCGCCTCGGTTAGAGTTGCAATGCTGCAATGGTGAGAACAAGAGCTCGATTAGTCGTCAAGACGGAATGGAAGGCAAAAATGTCAATGTGATACCCTTTTTGAAAGTCGTTCGTCGGGGACTCGTTCATCGGGCGTTCAAATTGAGCTGCCGACTGGTTAGGCTTGTTGTTTGACGAGGCAAAAACGAAAGTGAGCTGCCAGGCACTTGAAGTCTCACACGACCAGCTAGTCCAGCCGAGACGGAGAGTCATGGTGGTACGGACATCGCAGGATGGACTTCCTCGGATCAGGTCGGCAACGGAGACTAATCTTTCGGGCCACCTCGACGTAGCTTTCGAGCTCTATGTCGTGTACGGGTCCGGGGTCTTCAACAGCGCATCCATGTCGAATTTGAATGTGATGTCGATGCCTTGGTGCAGCGTGGACGAGTTGAGAATGGTGATGAAGCAGCCGATGAGCTTCCCCTGGAGTGTCATGGCATACGTTTCTAGCAGAAAGGCTAGCTGATAGAGCGCCGAGATACCGTATCGCTTCTTGATGAAGAAGTACACGGAGCAGAACGACAACACCTCCAGCATGGCATAGAGTAGCGACGTTCCAACTTCGAGCACCATGGCGTTGTACGACATGTTCATGAGCACCACGCTGTATTTTGCATTGGGGAGGTGCCAGAGTCCGCCGATGCAGGCGGCGTAGAGTATCGGCATGAACACTTCCATGTATTCCACGAAGAGCAGCACCTCTGCTGAAAACAGCAACTGCAGCGTTTGCTCCAAAATACGAGCCTGATCCTTCCGCTTAATCACGATATCGTCGATTGCTATGCCGTTCACTCCGCGCTTCTCAATTCCGCGGTGACCAAACAGTTGATCATCATCGTCAGTGGCGACTCGGCTGGTTCGAGGTGTTAAGGCGTCGGACAGAGTTGTGCTGCCAGTAATACTCATGCGTCGGCCTAGCGCTCCAAGTCCCGGTACCAGCGATCCACTTGATTTCCTTTTCAGCAGTTTTGTGTTAGTAGAGTTCTTGCGGCGGATCATAGGCCTCCCATTCTGTCCATCGGCAATGTCAACGAGTTGCATGTCAGTGATTGATCCCCGGTTGGAAGGAGCTACAGACCCGCGGTTCGTCTGAGAATCCGTCATATCGTTTGAGTCGAGCATGGAGCCCCTATTGGTGTCTGACCCACGGTGAGTCAAGCCTGCTGTTTCGCGTTGCTTATGAGGAATGTATGCGATAGCAGGTGCCATGGGTAGTTCAGACCCCACTCCGTCATCAGTGAGGTTCTGCTGCACCGCGTACACCTGCCCAAAATCGAGCAAACGGCGAGCCTTTCCTTTGCGGATAACCCTAGCGTTGATATACACCGACGTTGCTGTCTCTCGGGATATATTCACACGACCTGCTTGAGGTCTCTCTTCATTGTTTCGTCGAGCCACTTTCTTACTGCGTGGGGTGATCTGCGCCGTGCTCGACCCTCTTCGTTTGATTTTCTTCCTGGCGGACAATTGACCACTTTTGTCATCGTCTGCTGAATATCTTTGCTCTCGGCGACTTGCTCGACGGCGTCTCCTGCGGCTCCAGGCTTTCCCCTTTCTCAAGAGCCTTGCTACGACATCCGCAAAAGACTCGTAGGCTGGTTCAACCTCGAAAGCCATATCTTTCCTGGCAGATACAGCTTTGGGCTTGTTGATGACAGGACGAACTTTTGGGGGGCCATCCATAGCTTGATTTGCGGTCTGCGGGGGAGAAGGGGCTGCGGAAGTACTGTACCAACTTCGAGCTGACGTCCCTTCTCCGTTTCGACCTTCTTCCGGTGACAACTCAATCTTTCTTTCCACCATGCCCGTGAAAAGTGCGCTCTCAACAATCTTGACCGCAGTCTGAAGTGTAGTCTTGGAGTCACCTATATAGTCTTGGCTCATGTAGCTTCTGGCCTCGAAAGCAGCTTGCAAGAAGTCCATGATCATGATCACCAACGCCAAGACATTGTTCTGCACGTACTGCATACACACGGTCTGGTACAGCGATCCAGAGATTTCCACCATGCAAATGGTAACATCGGCACTGATGTCATCTAAATTTCGTGCGTACTTCCACAGAGCTCGCTTGATCGTGAGTTTGATCAAGGGAAATATCAAGATCATTCCGATCTGAATTTGCAGCGGCACTGCCGCAAAGCCCACCGATAGGAGCAGCAAAAAGTAAAACAGTATCAACTGGGTGCCAACAACTGGAATGTATCGCTTCAAACGACCCAGAACACGAGAAATGTCCTGCTTGGCAAAAATGTAGTTGAAGAGCACAGTCAACATACCCCAGGGGGTTACACCCGTGAATTCACGAAATGGGGTTGGAAATCGCCACGCAAAGGCCCAAAGTACGCAGTACGCCTCCAGGCACACCGCTACACAAATCGAAATCAACGCAGCCTTCTTGTGTGTGTATTGGGAGTTTTTCGTGTTGAGTCTTAGGGCCTGCTTACCTGCCATGAGGAACATATAAGTCATAACCATGTGCGAGAACATCGATCGGAGGAATGTTGTTGCGTGGTGCTTTGCACCACCCCGAGGGTCACGCAACGGCATGCAGTCCAACAGCCACATAGTGAGGATTGTAGGCGCAGGTGTAAACATTATGACTGCAATTACGCGATATACGCTGGTTTTCTGCTGGTACTCGTTAAACGCGCAAAGCTTCTCGATCGAATAGCGCCCGAGATATTGGTGCTCGGTCTTGAGGTCATGCAGCTGCTCAAGCCACTCTTTGACATGATCCAGCAAGGAACACCTCATCTTGTCGCCGATCTGTGGTGAACTGGTTAAATTGTCGGACCTCCAAATGCTGTAATGATCAAATAACTGCCTCGCTCGGTCAGGTCGGACTGCCCTTGGCTCAAATAGATGTTGACGGGTTTAAGAACAAACTGGAGTTTCGTCGACCAGATGTGCGGCTCATTCGGCACCAAGGCAAGACCCGCAGGGTCTATCCAATGGGCTATATCCTAAGTGGCAAGCTGCTTATCCGCCGAGAAGCATTGTTTTATTTATTAGTTTAGATGCGCCCATTTTAACTGTTATACGCGCCACTCACAATCACAAAACTCAATAAAGCATCGCTACAGTAGTTCCCATGGGAATGACGACTTTCGACGATTTGAGGCGAAGATGCTTGAGCTGAGACCTGCGTGCAGATCAGCACGAAGGCCCCATGACGCCATTTATCAGAACGTCGACCCGCCGATACTTGAGCGTTTTCTGTGCTAGCAGCGCGTTGTTGCTTGAGCTCGTCGGTGATGTCGCGGCTTCAATCAGCAGGGCGAGTCTCGCTTCGTTTCGACGACGGAAGGCCTCGTTCTCGAACGTGATCCCGGAGGGGGACAGCACCGTGCCTCGGACGGGGCAGGAAACGCTGCGCTCGTTCTTGAAAGCTCTCGGCATGTTGTAGTGGGGCGCTTCATCGGTCGTGGCGGGAGTTGTGCGGCACCGGGTCACGGCGGAGGCTGCCGCTCGAGGTGGTGAGAAGCAAGGGCTGCCGTCCGTCGAAGATGTCGCTGCTGGCTTGGGGGCTCCCATGGCTGGCGTGGAGACTGGTTCGAGCAGAGAAAACGGGCAAGTGAGCTCACAGCCTGCGCTGCCTCCTCAATCGCCGGCAAAGACGCCGCGGCATTCGAAAGGCGGTCCCGAACAGTCCAGCAATAGCGAAATCTTTCCATGAATAACACCACCAAGCGCGGTTTACAGGAAGCCCAAGGAATTCCTCACGGCCTCGGACCGTAGGTCGTGACGACCGGGCGCACCTCGGCAGTGCAGAGCTTTCCGCGCGCATTGCGAGGTTGGTGGCCCCGAGGCCGGGCTTCGGCCCCAAGGACGAGGTCAGCTCGGCGCAGTTTGAGCCTTGCTCGACTCGATGGTCAGGGCAATTGGGTTCGACAAGAAGCGCGACGAACTCGTGGCCGACTGAAACGCCTGCCTGGTAGGACACTTTCGTGAGTCGCCCTAGGAAACCGACAACTCGCGCTGTAGGATCCTGCTCATGGGGTGCTGGTGAATCACCGACAGCGAAGCCCGACCGATCGGCCACGATTGGCCTGAGCCAGACGCGCCACTTTTCGAATCACCTCCGAGAGCTTAAACGAAGTATCCGAGTCGATGCCAATAGAAGCTTCTCCTGGAGCGTCGGTGCCGCGACGACTGCGGTCTCAGCCACCGCCGTGCTCATGCCCCAGTTCCGAGTTTCCAGTCCCCCTCACCCAAAACGACCGATGCTCATCGTGCAGCAATCTTCAGCGCAGTCAGCCGAAGCCCGAACGCTATACACAAACAAGAGAGGGTATCACCTCCAGGACGAAGCCTTCCAGCGTCTTACGCGCGTCAGAATTCTGCAACTTATCGAAGAGAAAGCGGGCATCAGTGCTGCCAACTCAATGATTGCCAGAAAGGTGATAAAGTATCGCAAGCTGTGCGAGTACGAGGCAAACGTGTTAGAGAAAGCAGACAATGCTTGATGTGATGTAGTTGGTAATCCGAGCCAATGTGACCGCTTTGTAGGCCAGGAGACGCTCCGGGTCGTCCAGACCCCCCTCCCCCATACGCATGAGTACCGATGCCTGATGGTCAACCGCCTGGTCCTAACTCATCCTGCGTGCGCGTATGTGTCGACCACCGTACCGAAACGTCTCTGCCTAGTCGCGACGCGATTCTCACACTATTTAGTCGCGATTGACCTGGTGGTGTAAGCTTACCTTCACACTGAAAACCAAGCGGTGTTTTCAAGGCGTTCGAGCCTAGAAGCTTGCACCAAACATTCTAACCGTTGCTAAACTAGGTCCAATCACACAGAAGAGTTTAGATTACCGTCAGCGCCGGCAGAAACAGGTTGCTTGTTGCTCCAGATAAGCTCTGGAAGTGAGCAAGGTAAAACGTATCGGGAAAAAGGGTCCAGCTTCTCTTTCCACGAAAATGCCCATGAAACCAAGCAAGCGTTCTCGAATCTCGCAAGATTTGGTTTTATGTTGTTGTTGCAGCTGTTGGTTTTGTCGTTAAGCTTCTCATCATAGTAAAATGGTCGATCTCTTAGCAAAAAGTTTCAGCAGGAATCGTCGGCCTCAGAAACGGCTGCACGTCCTGAGTTAACCTTCACTTACCACGCATAGCTCGGATACTCACTCAAGCCCGTTCGCTAGCTGGTAGCATAAGCAGAAGGCCGTGCTAGTCTTTTGCTGAGTACCCAAGAGAGCAGAAGTAAGGCACATTCCTCCACGAATAATTCACCGGTCGATACTCGTCGGGGCCGATCACTACATTCGAACAGGGAGGTTTGAGGAGTGCCATGACACAAAACAACGTTTTACTCACCGACTCGATTGCTAGTCTCTGCGAACCGTTTGAAGTTCCTTCAGCCAGCTTTCTTTGTGTAAAAGCAACTCCGTGGTCAGATACTACTAATGATATCTGTTTGCCCGCTTAGTTGACTACGACCAGAAGTAAGGCAGCAATCGTCCAAATTCGAAGAGTACGAGGCGCCTCACACGATGAAGCAGCGTCACGGCGAACCGTCGTTGTCCATTGCGCTGCAGTTAGCGAGCTCGAACTAGTGCCATTGCTATGTTAAAGTCACCGAAGAAGCCTTTTGAGGAGCAGTTTTTTGGTTCAGCGCTTGGTGGGAGGCGTGAGCTAACACTGAACCGGAGGAAATACCTTATACTACGTAGTTTGGATCTCCGCGGGAACCGCGTCCAAGTTCTTCGTGTTCATAGGAAATGCTCAAAGTAGCTAATAGCGACGACGCAATGCATTGTTGCCGGTGTTGTTCCTCGACCCAGCCACTGTAAGAAGCGCCGCTACGTCAATTCGAAGTGCACGCCACCCTGAAATTATCACCCCTTGTAACACCTAGGCCTTCTCCATTTTAGAAGATTCCCGTTTCAGGCAATTAGCTGGAGGTGCATCAGCTACCTTGAGCAGTGCTTTCGTATTCTCCAAGCACGCCGCCTGTCTCCGATACAGCCGCGACACCAGTGAACTACTCGCGCCGGGTGCTCGCCTTTGGCTGCGTCAGCGGCATGTTGGGAGTAAGATGGGTGGAAACGGGCGTCGTTCACGCTCAAAGAAGCCCCATGGGACCCCGCTGCCAACGGCCGTCGGTGTATCCAGTCGTAGGATCAGAGCGGCGCGGACATTGTCGCCGTCAATGCGCGAGTGCAACTACGGATAGGGGACGGATCAGAGCTCCGAGTTATTCTCGTGGCGTTGACGTGCCAGTAAACTCATCAGCGATGTGTGAGCAGGGCTCGGGAACGTGTGTACTCCTTCCTCGTCGCTCGCTTCGTGCGCAGGCGAGTGGCGGGCCCGCCGTTGCCCCAAAGCGATCTGCAGCAGAGACGCGCGTTGCTCACGCCCCCATTGTATGACCACAAGTCTGCGTGGGGTGCAGCGCCGATGACGGTGGCGCGGAAAACCCCCACGCGTAAGCGGCTCGTCACATTTTGCAGCAGAAACACGCCGCGTAGCCACGAGGTATTCTCCTCAGACAGCGCAATGAGGTGGACGGTTTCGAGCGGCAACGTCGTTTCTGAAAGGGTCAGCTCAGCGATGTAGCACGTCGTGAGGTGGAGGCCTTTGCGTGAGGTGTTTGGCGAGGACGTTGAAGCAGTAGAGCCATGCGCGCTTGTTTTTTTGCGTTTCTAGCGTCTTCGTAACGGCGGGGGCTATTTTCCGACGCTTTCCGAGCCGCGCGCTGCCCCCTGAGTCACCTCACTTCCAATTGAACCGCGCACCGCCCACTGCTCATTGCCACCGCAGCCAGCCCCCCCCCCCCCCCAGCCATGTGCAATATGATGATGATGCAGAGCTGCCCGCCGTCGTTCGTCGAGGATCCCACCACCGCTACTGCTTCCGCCAAGACGCTCTCGCTGCCGACGTTATGCATCGCCGCCGAACGGCGCCAGAAGCTTTCGACCGAGCGGTTCGTGCGGCAATCCAACGGCATTGCGTTCCAGAGCGAAGCCTTCCGCCTGCGCACGCAGGCCAAGATCTCGGAGCTTATACGTACGGCTGCCTCGAGCGAAGTCTGCACCACCAACGCGCTGCTCGCCAAGAAGGTGCTCAAGTACAGACGCGTGCTGGAGCGACGACCGTTCGCCAGTGCCGCCGCTGTGCAGTGCTAAGCAGCAACCAATCCTATTTATTCACGTGCCATCAAGGGGAAATGGCAGCAGTAGCATAGAATATAGTGATGTATCAAATGTGCTCCCATACACGTACGTTTCAACTAAAAGTTTTGACGCTGCCCTTGCGATCACGAATATTTATCCTGGATCCTGTCCAAGACACGCCCGATATATATTTTGGCTCTCCCAACGTTCACAAATTATTTTGACATAAATTGGGCAATCAAGCAACTTTACGCAACTTATACCCCTGACCCTAACGCCAAACCGCTCCGCGAGAGCACCCCAACATGTCGGGTTTAGCCCAACGCGCGAAGCATTCGCTTCGCACCTTGGTGCTAAACCCTCTTGGCCAAGCCAGTTACGTTGACCCTAGTCTTGCAGCGTTACGCGCTGCGCTTGATCTCGCGGCCTTCGGCCGGCAATTTTTGTTGTTTTTCGAGCCCATGCAATGGCCATGTCCGAAGATATATTTCAGACGGAGCCACGCTTTGCGGGGCTCTTTGGGCAGGGTTAGGCCAAGCATGTTATTGTCCCTCGCTCGGCGGTTTTTTCATCCAACCACATACCAACATCAAGTCGCTCAGCAGAGCTTAACGACTAACCCAAACTCGCTGCGCTCGGATACGTCATTTAACTTACTGTATTTAAACTTACAACACACCCACGTCGCTTCGATCGGCGGCCACATCAAGCCAATCAAGAATTGTCAAATCGATTCACATTTATTTTGCTTACCACGCTCCATCGGTAAATTATCCTTTTGTATAATCTCTACCCTCGGTGCTATCATCGTTGTCATCCAAAATAGTGATGTTCCTGCGTGCTGTTACACGGGAACATGCACGTAAAACTGTCTACTGTCTCCGGAAGGTACAACCCGGGCTTTTGGAAGGATTGACGTCTATTGTCATGGCCAACGGCACTGGCACGGGGAACAGCTATCGGGGCACTGCTGATTAGCGTACTTCGTGAAATAATTATCTTCTTTTCCGAAATTGAACCTCCCATGACAACAGCTTTCCTGTTATTTTAACGCAAGGATACAATGTGCAACCTCGATCCGTTACACAGTTTCTTTATACGTTGGTGGCTTGAGTACACGTTGATCGCCGAGCTGCTGGTGTCACCGAAATCCTGCCATAGCCTAAGCTAGGCAAAATTCGAAATCGCTCTACCACAGCTGATTTCCTAAACAAAGTCTCTGTTAATTTCATTAATGCGCAACGGCAGCCGTGTATTAACGTATCAATCTGAATATCGTTTGTACAATCCGTTGTCTGCAACGATGATGTACCCAAGAGCATATCCTCTGGAAAATTCAAGAATTCACTACTCAGTTTTAAGGAAGCTGGGTGATTTCCGCCTCCAACTTGAAGGCGATAATCAGCGAATAATTGCACTTGTTGTACTGTTTGCTGTTTTGAGCTGTTTGTACTCGAATTGTTAATGGCCAAACGTAAACATTAATAGTGACGCGACAGAAATAGAGCGCTTTAGTGAAGCTGATACGGCCTTAGCAAGTCTAGCGCGAATAATATCTGATAATACTTAGTTCAAAACCGTCTGATAGAAGCATAGTAATCCCTCCAAACGGTATGTATATCTTTAACGTTCTTTGCCTAGAGCCTAATACGGAAATCAGTGGGCTATGGATGCCTCTAGTACGTGAGCCGACCATAAGATCTAATGCGCTATAGGCTCGCAGCTTACCACGCTATCTAGGCATTTGAAAAGAAGCGGCTTCAAGGGAGCATTTGTGGTTTTCTTTGTCTTCACAGATAAGACAGTGGCGTTTTATTCATGCGTCGTATCGCCTTCGGGAGAGCTACAACCACACATTTCGACAAATGCTGTGATAACTGTGACTATATATCAAGCCGATACGTCTTCTATCCGTTCCGTCGTAAAGTAGAATACCAACCGCTTCCCTTCGTTATGGGCAGGCAACTGATGAACATGGTGTGTCTTCTTCTCTATGTTTTACATGAATATAGTTCAGGATGTTTCTAGTGGTGCCATCATGCATCTAGGTACTGTTGAATATCATGCACCATTTTTTAATTCCATATGCAGGGATGATGTTATGTGAATTACCCAGGTTTCGTGACCGTAGAGTCGCGGTGCCTTATTTGGACTCTTATGCACGTACTGGTATACATACTTGACGGTGGAGCGGATTCCACACATTTCCTACTTAGAAAAACGGCCTGCGCTGCGCAAAACTAAGTTGCTGTAGCTTTGCAACTGCTTATACGGCAGATAATTTTAGTGTGATGTGACTTCATAAATGTGGTGCACGCTAAGTCGATGTGCCACACACATACCGTGTTGTCTGCCCATCTCGAAATCGCTTATAGCTACTGATGTTGCTCGAAAGTGTGAGAAAGCTCAGTTTATCTAGACACAGTATGTACTCTGCTCCCTGTAATATATTTAGCTATAGTTGTGTTTTGTAGTTATTTAGTGTACCTCTCATGATGGTACCCTACCTCTGTACCATTCTCTGATGTACCTTCCGGTGGTACCTGTCAGGTGTGGTACACATACGGCGCACTTATATCGTGAGATTTACAAAAAACAGCCAGCACCAACTATTGACTAACGTATTTTTACTAATACAAGCCCCGTTATAAATAGAGCCCCCCCCCAATAGATTTGAGATGGACCCAAAATATTAGTGCCCCTATTCCAAATAGTGCCCCCTTCTCAAATTGATGGACGGCGTGCAAAAGGCCACGGGCGCCATTCATTTGCGCGGCGAGAGTCCTCGCTTCGAGTTTCCTTCATTCAGCAATTTGCAATTCGCTATGCCCAGCAGGCGCTCTAGCATCAGCAACGGCACCAAGCAAGAAGTGATCACCTGGATCGACACGCAAGGTGAAGGCGTTCCGACTCGCGCTGTCGCGCACTTCCGTCAGCAAGGCCTTAATCTCGACCCCGGGACAGTGCGCAAGTGGTGGCGTAAGCGGACTGAGATCTTGGCAGCTCCACCTCACCTCATGAGAGTTGAAGGTGGCGGGAGGAGCCGCGCTCTCGGGACCTTAGAGGATGTTCTTCTCGATGCTATCATCGACCGTCGGTTAAGAAAGGAAAAGGTCAAGCGGGAGTGGATTGCGGAAAAGCGAGAGACATCTTTGAAGGCATGGGGACTAGCGGTGCGCAGTTTACTGCGTCCCCATCATGGGTGACGAAGTTCATGCGCCGAAACGACCTATCGCTACGTCGTCACACGAACCTAACTGTCCTGTCTGACGAGAAATTAATCGATCGAGCTGTCAGCTACATGAAATTATGAACCAATCGCATTAACTCCTTTGACTTCGAAAAGACGGTGCTGATGGACGAAACTGCAGTCTTTTTTGAAGACACTCGAAACACGACGGTGGACGTTACTGGTAGTCGCCACGTCGTGGTGCGATCGACGGGCTTTGCATCGATGCGTGTGACCGTGGTACTTGCTCTGACAGCTTCTGGACGCAAGGTAACACCCCTGGTGATCTGGAAAAACAAGCGTGGCAATCGCATCATCAAGCAAGTGCACTCAGTACTTGTCGCCGAGCAGCCCAAAGCCTGGGTAGACTCGAATCTGCTCATGAATTGGATATAAAGGGCGTTTCCCGCGGTACTAGCTGGAGAAGGCCAGGCCCTTGTGTGGGATTCCATGCGTGCGCACATTTCGGTGAAAGTGAAGGCTAAGTGTGCCCAAAAAGACATCGCCATGTGCGTTATTCCTGGTGGTCTAACCGCCTACCTTCAAGCGGGAGATATCGGTATCTACAAGGTCTTCAAAAACCAGTTGAGTGACTTGATTAACACATGGAAGAGGTCGGATCAAGTGACTTTCACTCGCGGTGGCAATCCAAGACCGCCTCCTGTGGAGACTGTGTGTGACAGGGTGAGACGAGCTTGGCGCGATACGCCCCAGCTGGATGTGCAAAACTCAATTGATGCTGCTGGCTTTCATCGGGACCCTCAGACCTGGTTCATTTGGAACCACGATGTGTACGGGTGGAAGTTCCAGCGAGCTTGGAACCAGCAACAGCAGGAGGAAGAGGAGGAGTCCAATAACGAAGAACAGGAAGAGCCGCAAGTCAGCAATGAAGCATTCAACCTAAATGAAATCGACTGCGCTTTAGACGATATCGATCTAATTGACACGTAGCAAATAGTGCCCTCTGATACAAATAGAAGCACGTTTTCGTTTTTGGCTGTTATTATGAGGGGGCAGTATAAAATAGTAACTCGGTCACTATTTGTAAAAATACGTTATAATGGCTCTTGACCAATTAATATGCGCGATTTGTATCACCCGATCGAGCCAGCCTTCTAAAAATGTGGCCTCGGTGCTCCATAGTTAAGGCATCGGGAGACCTTCAAAAGGGGGTCTGAATATATATATTAGACACAGGTAAATTTCCAAAAAATTACGAACACGACCTATTTCTACAACTTCTCCGCGGCTTTGCGCTAAAAATACAAGCTGATCCAAACCGTGTCATTTCTGCTTTCTCCACCTCTCCGTACTCGTCCTACGGCTGCTGTCCCCATTCCAGGTCTCTTAGTTTGACAGTCGCCTGACAATCGATGTCACGATAGAGCTTGAGGTGCGAGTATTCGTTAAACGTGACGATAGCAACTGGATGCGGAAGATCGTCAGACTGCGAACTGATGTTCCACATGGTTGCTGTCAAGAGGAGCGAGTTCACCGCGTCACGGTGTTTCTCGTAGTTACCACAAAATAGTCGTCACAAAGGGAAATGAGTCAACAAATTAGGTAGTGTTCAAAGGTAAAGCATCGTACCTCAACCAGCTCTGCAAGCGGTTCTGGTGAGTCTGCGTCAATGAAGTGAAGTCGAACGAGGTTGTGCTCTTTGTAGAAGTGGTCTGAGATCCATAAAAGCTTCATGCGGATCTTTACTGACCCCGACATCGTGCTGGAGGACTTCACATATGTCTGGATCTGCGCAAGGACGCATACGTCGCCAGTCAGTTCTGTAATTTGTAAGAGCAGAACATACCAAGCACACATACCTTCGACTGCGGATACAACACGGCGATTTGCCCCGCTGGTTGATGTAGTGGCTGGCAAAAGGTCTACTAGCCGCGGGTACGACGTCGGCGTAGTAGGCGGAGCAGTTGGTCTCGCCACGGTGATTGCGCAACAGGACTTGGTGGAGTGGAGTCGACGCGCACCTTCACAACCTCAGTCGTTGGCTTTACCTTCACGCTGTGACTGCTATTGGCAGCTTTCTTCGACTTTGCAGTCATGATCAAATACAAAAGTGATCGTCTGATTAGCCCCACAACATAAATGCAAGTGCAGAGGAACTGGTTCATTCCACGCATACCTTAATGGATATGTCTTGCCCCCGACGTCTGTAACACGCGCGGGATAGCCTGTGGTGATGGTAGGTCCAATTTTAGATAAGGTACCAGTTGAAGATACGCTTTAATGCTTCAAAATGGCGTGCGTGCGGCCGAATCCGACCCAGCAGTTCGCCTGGGTGTAAAACAAATAATGCCACGCAAGCATGCCGAAGCAGCTTCTTCCTCAATATTGGAGTTAGTTTTGAGGTTGGCAGGCACGTAGATTCTTTCTGGAGGTCACGAAAGCAAACAGTTGATGTTAGGCTAGCCGATTCGTGGATGGCTATCGACTTGAGCTTGGTTTCAGCGTGAATGTTTGAAAGCATCCATTGTGATTCAACGGTTTCACGGCATGGCACTAAAATAAACGCACATAGTTTATATTAGGATACAGCCAGACAGCTTTGTTGTTTGTTGTAGCCATGCTATGTCTACAACAAAGCTGTCTGGCTGTATCCTAATTGGTATGTGTCCGGCAAGTTGGTGAACGTACTTGCTATTCCTCCGAGGAGCGTTGTGGAAATCGGATATCAATGCGGTAATTAAGCACTCAGCACTAACACCAATGCACCGCAATGCAAACGACAATTCTTGCGTTTTTACCGCTACTAGATGTTTATGATGGGCACTTGCGTACAGATATCTCTATCCATATATTTCCGTGTCATAAAGCTACCAACCCGTTTTGATTTCAGATTTGCAAGACGGCTCTACAGGCGACGGTTGCTGCGCAAAACAGAGCAAAATGGCGCGGTTTCCTTGGTCGCATTAGCATGAATTGATTTCAGTAGAAGCGCAACACGAATGAATATGAACAGTGAAAATTGAATGCTAACGTAGTCTGCTCTAGCTAACATGCTATCTACGCAAAAGGATTGCCGACTGATAGTAGAAAGCCGCATAGGTTAACTCTGAGGGCACGCCTGCACGCCTGTACGATTCGTATCTTGCTTTAACGAGAACAAGAGATGCGCTTCAATATGTCGAAAAATATGGAGGTAACCAACTTCCATGCTGTGCCACAACTGATACGTGCGAGTGCTGTCGAAGTTGACATAAGCCTCCACCGCACTTCCCAATTCTCCAGCTTCGGCAAGCATCGCACAACCAGCATCAACATCTCGGGCACTGCAAGAATTGCACAACGAACAGCAAGTTTGCAGCGCAATGAATGTTCTCCACAACTTCCAAAAGAAGGGCTTTGTAGTCATGTATCGCGCGGTTCCCGACGACGTGACCGACCATCTTCGTTCTTTAGTCCGCGAGAACCAGAACCTATGGGTTCACGAGACTTGGGATGATGGATGACAATCGCGTTCGCGCGTTGGTGCCCGAAGAAACTGCACGGGCCCTGTCCGAGGATCTACAGCGATTCTATCTGACCTTCTTCCCGGACTCCAGTGTAGCAGAGTGGCAGTTCCTGAAGACTGTCGCGGGTGCCCCGAACCAACTTGTCCGCCGCCAGTATTCACCGGATCCGTTGGGGGAAGAACAAATCAAGCCAACCTCAGTTCCCGGGTCGCTGTATATCGCCACCCAAGACAACACCTATATTTATGAATACGGGTGGAACCACAATGTTGCCATGGTGTCTGACCGACAGTATATTACACTCAACAAAGGCGACCTAGTCCTACTGCGAGGTGACTTCATCCATACCAGAGACGGGAGTCGATCGAACAATGTGTGCGCTCACGCATTTGTTGATAACGCGCTCTATGAGCGCCCGCTGTATCAACCACCCGGATTTGTGACTTGGGTGGACGACACGCGCTGGATTGAAGAGCACTTCTGCTTCGTTTGGAATTGCCCATTTAAAGGCGCCGGTCAGCACTCCCTTTGCCGACACCTCAGCAGATACCACGGGATGGTCTTCAAGAACGTGCGCGTGCTTTGTTCGGACTGAGGCTAGTGGAGGATGAAGGTTCCCTGAGTTAGGAAGTTAGGCGCCTGCGTATTCGAGTCAAGTTACCTGCATACTACGGTTTCGTGTAAGTCAACAGACACAGGGATAACGCTAAGCGCAATAAATTTCGTTTTTGTTCAAGCAAGAGTGTGTGTGGTTGGGGAGAGCGTAGGAGCTCACTATAAAACTTCAGTAAAAACAAGAATTGTTGTTGATGACTAGCGTTCAGGTTACTAGGAGGCTACGGAATCCTTTTGCGCGCTAACACACATAGTGTATCTCGGGAGTGTTTGATAGGTCTACAAATGCTTTACATACTAGGCACCAAACTGGCAATTAAATGAAAAACAATCAGCTTGATTTTATCAGTATGATCGGTTCACGCATTTATAAAGGTTATACCATCGTAACTTAGCTAGCGTTTTGTCACTTCAGCTGAGCAATCGTCGCTCCTCTGCCAGTGCTTCATCTGGTGGGTGCGCCCACGCAATTAAATCTGCAGTCAACGGACTCAATGCAGAGGCCAAAACGCGATGTTACTCTAGAGACCAACAGATACGGTTGTTGGCGCTTATTTGCTGCTGTGTGCCACACCGTTATCACCATGCTGGTCAGTGTTTCACCTTGCACCTTGTAGATAGTGGACGCTACAGCACGTACTAATGGAAATTGTTGGATTCACTGACAAACCCCGTAAGCGGCCAAAACGTGTGCCAGGCAGTGGAGTTTCACATTGCCGATAGGCTTACAACTCGAAAAATAGTAGCTGCTGAGTTTGGGGGACAGCGCGTCAATCACACTAGCAAGTGCATGTGTAGAGTACCCCGTCCTTGGGTCTCGACCATGCCGAAGTAAGCTTGTACATCACCCAGTAATCCTCCACTCGGTGACGGCTTGTTCGTCTTCGGGTCAACTCCTAGAACATATCGTATGAAGGCGTCGACTTGTCGGATGAATAGCTTTGCCGAAGCAAAATCATTTCCTAATCTTGTCTCGCGAAGCTCCGACTTCCTTGGCGTACTTTTCAGGTATATCAGACAATGGTTCCACGGATGTTATCCCCGTGTATTGCGCTGTCACCATCGACTCATCAGTATTCGGCGTAAGGGTAACAAACAATGCAGGTTGGCCGAAACGGGTCTGGTAGGCAAACGCCTTGCGTCGGCACTGCGCTCTCTCCGAATTACTTCCCATATCGATCCTGTAGCTAGATCAACTGTCCTTAGAAAGCTATTTGTAAGACGGTCGGCTTGGTGCTGAGTCGGAAAACAACCTTGCCATCTTCGCTCGTTCTCGCGGAGAGCTTTACTAAGTTGTTCTACTCCAATACTCTCGAAACCTTCATACATTCCAGGAAAGCGCTTGCACCGGACAGAATTTTTAATGTACATGTTTTGAATTAAATTAAAATACAGTCAAAGGCAACTAATGTGAATAGTTCATCCTCCGCAAAGTGGCGTCGACTCAGTGAGAGATAATACTTGACACACTCCTTCACCGAAACAGCTCGACGCCGACACTCTCCAAGGTGCCCCCTGCCAAACGGATACAAATTCGGGAATAGTCGGGCGAACAAATCGGCGGAAATGCCACTAGCGATCTGGTTAGACCGCCGAATGAGAAACTCGCGCTCCAGGCCGGTTGGAGTTCTTGTCATGCTGGGATAGCATGAGGTAGCCAGGTTACTGGCATCACAAAGGCCTACACGTCGCTCAAGCACATTAGCTTCATCACTTGAGCATCCATGCCATGTGTCCGAATTGCCCTGAATAGACGCTTGCTCTGCACAAATTGCCTCATCGTAATAAGCATCATCATCATCTGCATAGTCCACCAATTGCTGGGCAATCATCTCATCGGAATAGTAGCTATCCAAAACATCATTATTCGGAAACACATTGTCGTACAAATGATTGTATGTTTTGTAGAAATTAAACACGTTTCGCACGAGCTCGTTACGAATGCGGTGCATCTTCTTAATTTTTTTTGTCTGAGCCTCCGTAAATTCACCAACCATAACGACGCGATACGACTCCACGTCACCAAGGGAACGCGGCAACAAAGTGATAGGTGGTCCTGGAGTGCAGTCAAAAGCAACGCAATGCGATCGTATGCATCTGTGACGGCCGCCACGCATCACACGCGTCATAGCCCCAATGCTAGCCAGCTGAGTCATAAAGCGCTCAGGTAAAGTCAATGCACGCATCGATTTTGGTAGTGCCCCAATGAAAAATCCGTTAGCAACTGCAAACTTTAGTAGCTGCTGCGAGCGAACAGATTTATCGCAATCCAAGCAGATAAATAACCACGCATCCGGGCAATCCTTGTCATCGCTGTAGTAATGGACACCTCGGGGCGATACGAGAACTTTGTCCAAGCCTTGCAGAATTGGTGGGGCCGAATACTGATTGATAAGTCGCTTGGGAATGTCTGCAGCGGCTTTCCCCAACCTTGGCGAAGCAAATCAACGTACTTGCAATCTGTTGCTTTCGACGGAGCACCAGCCGATCACAAACAAACACACGCATTCATCCATCCTCTCTGCACCGAGCGCAGACTGCAACAATTTCATGCATCGATCCTGTTGCTTGTTGCTCACCGGCTGCAAATACTCCGAGACCGAAACTCTAGCATTCATCACGTGTTGAAAAGCACATTCATTTTCCAGCCTTTTACGCAATCTCGCCTCCTGCTGTCTTGCTCTCCATTTCTCCCTTTCATGTGCAACATCTAAATGATGCAGTAAGTCCCCTTCATCGTCTTCTTCGAGCAGTCGACGCTGGCGAGTAACCATTGCAGAACCCTAGCTGAGCTGCAGTATAGGAATCTGTTAGCATACCATCGCCAGCAAGCGTGACTATTGGATCGTCGTACCGATGGCTGCGCGCGATGATCGCTCCGTCGACCGCTGTCGTCACTGCCTAGCTGAGCTGCCGTAATAGTATTCTGTTAGCATACCATCGCCAGCAAGCGTGACTACTGGTTCGTCGTACCGATGGCTGCGCGCGATGGTCGCTCCGTCGACTGCTGCGGCCGCGGCGCACCCCAAGCCCGGAAAATCCTGAAATGATGGGCCCTCGCATCGTCGGCGCAGCAGCGTAGCCCCGGCGCAGTCCGGGATGTCGCCTTATTTTAAAATGGTGTCATGGCGGTGGTGATGGGTGGCACCTTATTAAAAAATGGTGCCAATGATGACCCACCGAGTGGCCATTTTTTAGCTAATGGTAAACGCTGCTCACCAGAAAAACCGGTAAAACCGGTTCCACTGCTTTCCACCAAGTGCGCTGGTCGGTTTTCAGCCAATGATCAACGCGTACGAAAACCGGTAAAACGAGTCCAAACGCTGCCCTGCTCCTTTCTCCCGTCTCGTACCGGTAAGAATACCGCAGCGTGGACCACTGTACTGCTAACGATAGTTCTTCGAACTACGAATAGTTCCTCGAACTACGAACACAGTCTTAACGACTGTGAGCTGTGAATTTATGCGGGTGACCAAATGGTGGTATTGGATGCACCGGTCCGCTACCTGCGATACCAGAACGCCAGCGTTCGCCACATTATCTGGAATTTTGTGCGTGTCGAGTGACAGTGCATCAAGCTGGACAACCTTGGTAGCAAGAAGCCCTCTGCTGATAGTTTGGAGCTCGAGGAAATCATCGAGAAGATACCGCTCATAGAAGAAGAAGCAGATCCTGGGGAAGACACAAATGCTACTTGCTTCTGGACTGGAAGTTGCCGTCTACAAGCAATTCTGGTACTTAGAATATGTAGTCATCTCGACGTCGCATTCACATGAATACCATCGCGGCCCGATCGGCGCCAATGCACGCGAGCTACCACGCTTCGTGGACAGCGCGTCTCCGGAGTGGGTCTGTGTGCGGCAGCCGCCCTTGACGCGCTTCGTGTGCGCGATGCTGACGCTGGTCAGTCGCCTTCAAAGCGACGCCTAGTGCACGAGCTGGTCGATCAGCGGCAATTTTCATCGCGTTGTGCCCACTTTTGTTTCGAACGTTCACGTCGGCCGAACCTGTGCTCACAAGGTTTGGCAAAATGGACAGCGGCGAAATCTACACTGATCGCACGCCTGAGGTTCGTTGCAGTGCTCACTGAAGTCTGCGAGTTGTAAAGTTAGAGTTGCTGGTTTGAACACAAAACAAGTCGTATTGGAAGCGGGCGCCGCCGGCGTTCGCTTCCAGTACAGCCCGGTGCCTGCTCTACGGAACTACAAGTTGTAATTTACAACGTCTTACACCACGAGACAGTGGTGGCGGTGCCAGCGACACGCTAGCTCTGATGAGCATCGGTCTGACCAATCGGCCAAGTGGCCAGATGTCGGTGGGCGAGTTCTTCTGGGCGTTGCCGCTCGCTTCCATCCGAGCGAGTGGAAATACAATCGTTCGACGAAGGACGAGGGCCGCTCGGTTTTATTGCCGTGGTCGCTGAAGGAGACGTTCATCGAGGAGGTGGGTGTGGATCTGGGCTTCTCGTGGCTGTGACCCGAGTTGTTCCGATCGGATGCGAATCAGAAGACTGGTTGGAGCTTGTTGAATGGCAAGCGTTCGGGTGCTGTATTTCACACGTTGTCAGGTGAATGAGAGCCATCTCGTGAGCGTAGTGTTGGCGTCCGAGGAGTGCAGGACGGTCCGTTCTCGGCGATGTGGATGCGTGAGACGAGTTGATTATTCTCGGCAGGAGAAGATAAGGTCATTACGTGCGCAACGGAGTTGCAGTGCTCTATCCGAATCCATTTATATTTTCGTTCGTGAGGAGTTTGCCAACGTAGGAATATCGGATCCCACAAGTATGCTTCAAATTAGTCGTTTCGCAGTTAGGCCGTTTTTCGAGCGCAGTTGAAGCAGCCAACGCCGTTCCGGGAAAGCCGAACGAACCCCGTGCTGCGATGCAGCTTGCTCGCTGGTCTACTGCTCAATCGCAGTACTGAAGTTCTGGTGGGGATCCGATGCAGCTAGTAAGCAACGCTGGTGTCGACTATATTTTGTCGACCGTCATCCTTCAGATGTGGCGGTGACTTGGGCAGCCTCGCCGCTGAACGCAGCCGCACCGCGAGCGACTTATTGCACCGCCAGAGCCGTCCAGCGCGATGATCGGTTGCGTTGAGGTTACTCGCACCGGCGGACGGCCTCATCCGCGCAAATTTGTCGTTACGAGAGCGCCATGCCCACCTCTTCCTGTGGGGCTTCATCCCACGAGCGGCTGGCTTTCTCTGGTGCCAGCAGCGTTCTGGGGGCCTCGCAGGAAGCTCGAAGCCGCGCTTGACTTTTTCGTAGGTGGAGTGAGTGGGCTGTCGAGCTGTCGAGGTGGACCGGTGGGTTGCACGGCGGCTGTACTGTCCGTTTTGCACTGCCTCACTGCTGCCTCGCCTCACTAGGAAAAGAGTTGGTAAGGCGGCAGAGCCCTCTGCGAAGAGCTACTTCAGGAAGAGCTAGCCGTCATGGTCCGCACCGTACGCTGGCGGCTCCTTCTCGCGGCTGCAATGACCCTAGCAGTGCTCGCATCTCCAGACGCTGGCGCTCAAGCTCAGGATGTAGGCACAGTCATGGCGGCGAGCCCCGAGGCGACCCCCGCAGCAGTTGTGACAGAGACTCCGGCAGAAACATCAGCGCCGGTAGCGACCGAGGCAGCAGCAGCTCCAGCCGCCACCACCGCCGCACCCGTCGCGACCGAGGCGGCGATGCAGGCACCTCCTGCTGCGACCGAATCGGCAGCCCCCGTGGCGACGGAGGCGCCAACGACGGCGACCCCGGCAGCCGTTCCAACTGCAACAGAAGCAGCGGCGACCGTGGCCGCAGCTACATCCGCACCAACGAGCGCGGGGACGTCCACGACCTCGATACCGACAGCGGCTCCGCCCACGCCCACGTCGCAGGCAGCTCCCGATACCAGTGCGACGGTGCTGCAGGATACCACCCCCTCGCAGAGCGGTGTGAGGGGCAGTGACGCAGAGAGCAGTGCGTCGTCCTTGTCTTCGGCATCAAAGAGCACATCCGATACTACCACTGGAACGCTGGATGGTTCCTCGTCCAGCAAGACGGTGGTGATTGTCGTGCTTGGTGGAGTTGGAGCCGCGATTATAATGAGCCTCCTCTTCGTCCTGTGGAGAAGCCAGCGGCACGAAGACCCGGACCTCGACACACCGATCCCGCCGGATACAGCTACAATCACGTTCCCCGCCGTCTCGATGCCGTCCATTGTCGCGCCTACGGCCCAGGACATGTCCACTTGGAAGGCTAGGGGGTCAAGTTTTGCATCACGAGACCTTCCACTGACCGAGAGTACGCGCGCCAAGCTGAATGCTACGACGCGGTCGTCCACCGAGTATGACCTAGCAAACCGGCCCTCGCAGATTGCGAGTTTGTCCGCCCGAGGTACAGCGACTCACATGCCCCATGACAGTCGAGATACGAACGCGTCTTCGGAGCAAAGCTTTAGTATCCGTGGATACTCAGAGTTTTCTGTTCGCCATGCTGGTGACTCGGAAACCTCCGCCATGACAAGCGAGAGGTACTCTACGAATGGCGGCTACTCCACGAGCGACAGGTACTCGACGAACGGAAGATACTCGACCTCGTCACGACTTTCAAGCGAGCCTGGGCGGAGTAACTCGGGGTGGTTCCAGCAGCACCAAGTACCCAAGAATCTCGATATGCACCGGTTTTCATCCACTTCGTCCACTGCTTCGTCCGTCGTGGCAAGAAGGCACAACCCGGTGTCATTTATCAACCACGACCTTACCCAGACCCCAAGCGCAGAGACTCCGGTCACGACACACAGCACTACATCTCGAACTGACGTGCCAGACTGGTACAGCGTCATTGAGTCACCCACTGACAACGATAGATATACTGCATCATCACTTGACAGCGACAACATCAGCGACGAACGAGAATCGTTCGAACTGTAGACAGAAGCAGCAACAACGCCAGGCTGTTTGACTGGCATATTTAGAGCCGCCCACCCGGAAGCAGGGTATATGAGTCCTCAGCGTGTAGCTGAGGCAAGCAAACAATCTCTTGGCGGTCAAGAGGAATCAATGTAGACAATAGAGAGCAAGGGATGTAGTACGAGGTTCGGTCCAAAATGGGGTTATTACCGAGTACGACGGTGAAGCGCACTACCGTTGTTTGTCTTCGTCACGCTTGGGGTATTGCTTCTTCTCTAAAGTCTTGGCGCGCACCTCCAGCACAGCGCCATAGGGGAGATCAGCGAGACGGTAGGGTCCGTACTGCACTCGAATCAACCTCTTCACCACCAGCCGCACATGTGCAAGCGCCGTGCGAACCTCACGATTCTGTCAACAAAAGAGAATCTACGTTAGATGAGGGTGGTGTTATCTTAAGCGACGGGGTCGCCACGCACCTTGCCCTCTGTGACTTTAACTTGCAGCCACGAGTCCTTCTTGTCTGTGGACTGCACCGTCACCTTGATCGGCCGGTACTTCACCCCGTCCACCAGCGGGCCTCGTTGCAGCTCCAGCAGCTTCGACTCGGCCACGTTGCCACGCACCAGCGCGCGATACACCCGCGTGACCTCCGTCTTGGGGTGCTCCAGCTCTCTCGCGTAGTCGCCGTCGTTGGTGAACAGCAGCAGCCCCTCCGTGTTGAAGTCGAGTCGGCCCTAGATCCAGCAGCCGTCAGTCCTCCACCTCCGTCGCCCCGCAACAGGCAACGCGAACCTACCACCGGCATCATGTGCTGCGTGAGCCCCATCACGCGCAGTCGGTCGAAGATCGTGGCTCGGCCCTGCGGGTCGCTGGCCGTCACCAGCTCCTGTGAGCAGTCAGCGTCCGTCAGTCTACCGTCGACCCTCCAGCGTCGGCGCAGCCTACCCCCTTCATCTTGTGGGCCATCCAGACCTTGGCCCGCTGCGTCCGGGTGAGCACGCGGCCGTCCACGGCCACGACGTCCGTGGCCACGTCCACCGTGGTGGCCACATCGGCCACGACGCGGCCGTTCACCGTCACGTCGAAGCTCTGGATGCGCTTCTCGGCCTCGCGCCGCGAGCACAGGCCCGACATGGCGATGCGCTTGGCCAGCCGGACGGTGGCCGGCGCGGCCGCGGGCGCAGCGTCGGCCCCGGCGCGCGGCGCCGCGCCGGCCTGCGGCGACGCGGCCGTGGCCTTGGCATGCTCCCGGGCGCGCGGCGCCTCGGGCCGCGTGAACTTCTTGATGGTCAGCAGGCCGCGGCGCTGGCCGCAGCCGAGAGCGCGCGCGAGCAGCTCCGAGCGCAGCAGCATTGGCCGGCGTGAACTGAAGGGGTCCCCGGAATAGTGTCAGCTCGTGACGCGCCGACCCCTTATTAAGGGGTCGGCGCGACAAACCGGTGAGCTTCAACCTGCCTGCAAAATATCAAGCGAGACATCAACGCGGTGCAACGATCGTATATCCACTGGATACTGGTGGAACTCGAGGCTTTGGTCTCAGACCAGTAGCAGTGTTGTGTGCTGTTGCCAACAGCCTGCTGCAGTGGACTGAACGCGTTGCGACTGCTGAATGCTCTTACTGTTCGTGCTTTTGTCGCGCTGTCGAGTCACGATAGAGGAAGGAGGAATGATGACTAGTACTAGAGCAAGCAAACACCGTAGGCAACACCAAATACTCATTGTTCGCTGCATCAGCGCTTCATTTTCGAAAAAGGGGGTGGGTGGACTCGTAACTTGATTCCTTAAACTCATTGTTGCTCGTAGGCGGGGGTTGGTCTCGTGGCGGTCGGCATGCCACCGGACAGCAACGCGCTCATCGGCAGCGCACTGCTGCCAACGGGCCCGTTGCTCGCGTGCTCGTGGTTGTTGGCGCTGGTCGCGTGCCCTGTAGAAGACTGGCTGCCAATGGCCTTGTGCTTCTTCGACTTCTGCTGCTCCAGGTCATAAATATCGGGCACATCGATGTGCTCAGGCGCTAGGCCGTTCTCGTGGCGCTCCCAGGCCATGACAAGACCCGTCTCTAGGTTGCGAACCCAGCGCTCAGTGTCGAACAGCGGACACCGCAGGCGTTCGTCCTCGAGCCGCCGCCGCAGCTCCCACAGGCGGTCCATATCGCTGGCCAACGCAACGCAAAGTTCCTCGTACTCCTCTAGCGAGTCGGTAATCAGCTCACTCATGTTGGCTGCACGAAGCAGGCTGGAAGCCACGCGCGTGGCCATTCGATCCTTTGGCATAGTCACCATTGGGGTGCCGCCCCACAAAATATCGCAACCGGTCGTGTGCGCATTACACTCGGGAGTGTCCAGGAACAGATCAGCCAGGTAACCACGCTTCAGATGTTCGTCCTTAGGAGCCACATCCGTGAAAATTAGGCGGGTCTGGTCCTTGATTCCACGAGCCCGAGCCTCAGCACGAATGTTGGCCTCAGCGATGGGCGGGAAGCGCAACAGCCACAGCACTGAGTTCGGCACACGCTTTAGAATGTTCATCCACGTTGTGAACGTGACAGGATCGATCTTGTACACCTGATTGAAGTTGCAGAACACGAACTTGTCCTCCGGCACTCCGTAGTCGGCACGAGTCGGGCACTTCTCCGTGTCTAACACATCGCGTGCCGACTGCTTGTGGTCGTTCACGAAGTACGAGTGGGGCATGTTGATCTGCTTCTCGGTGAAGTATCGCCTGTACTCAGGCGGCACCACCGTGGCATCGCCGACCATGTACTGGATATAGTCTGCCCCGAGAGTACCGCAGAAGCCCATGTAGCTCACCTGAACGGGCGCAGGCTGCAGCGCAAAGATCTCATTGCGAGCGCCCTTCGTGTACCCGTTCAGATTCACTAGGATGTGAATGCCGTCGGCGTGGATAGTACGAGCGGCGTCGCCGTTCGAGAGCGCACAGATATCCGTGAAGTGCTCCACGCTGCTCGAGATCTGTTTGCGCCAAATCGATCCATCATCCGGTGAAGTTGCGTAGCAGAACACTTCGTACTTGCTCTTGTCGTGCATGCCAAACACACTTTGCATCAGGTGCGCCAGCGGGTGGTTTCCCAAATCCGAAGACACGTAACCGATTCGGAGCCGCTCCGATGCACGCTTGCTCTTGAAGCGCATGGGCGGCAGGTCCACCAGGCTCACGTTCAGCTTGGCACGCTCAGCATACCGCCGCGAAATGTCCTGGAAGCGCTGCATCGAGAGCGGGTACACCAGCGCGTGGAACGGCTGCACAGACGGTAACACACCATCCATGCTAAGCTGTTCGTCCACAAAGCGCTGCAACGTCTCCGTGTCCTGCTTGCGCGACTGCCAGTCGCAAATGAACACCATCGAGTGGAAGTAGTTGGCAAAAGCGTCCGGGAAGTGCGGGCGCAGTGCCAGAGCCTTGCGATAACATGTGATAGCGTCGTCCAGTCGACCACCGTCCTTGTACGCGCTGGCCAAATTGCTGTAGGCATCGGGGAATTGCGGTTTCAGACGAATGGCCGTGGAGTAGCATCGAATGGCCTCCTCCAGACGGCACAGGTCCTTAAACACGTTGCCCATGTTGCTGTACGCATCGGCGAAGTTGGGGTCGATTGTGATGGCCTGCTGGTAGTGCGCCAGCGCCTGGTCGAGCTTGCCCTGCTCCTTTAGTACACTGCCAATGTTGCTGTGGGCAGCTGCAAATTGCGGAAGAAGCCGAGCCGCCGTCGTGTAGCAGTGCAGCGCTTCCTTGACCAGTCCTTTGTCCTTCAGCGCATTGCCTAAGTTGTTGTAGGCGTGCGGGTGGTCGGGCTTGAGCTGCAGCGCCGTGCGGTAGCACGTAACGGCCTGCTCCAGTTGGCCGCACTCACGAAGAGCGTTGCCCAGGTTGTTGTAGGCGTCCGGGAAGTTGGGCTCAAGCTGAATTGCATGCCGAAAAGTGTGGATAGCCAGCTCCATCTGGCCTGCATCATAGTAGCAGCTGGCCAAGTTGCCATGAGCAATCGCGAAGTTTGGTCGGATCTGCAGCGCCGACTTGTAGGCCTGGATGGCTTCGTCGACGCGGCCAGCCTCCTTCAAGGCGTTGCCCAAATTGCTGTACGCGTCAGCAAAGTCCGGCGCGAGTCTGATGGCTTCTCGGTAGTGGTCAATGGCTGCGTCCAGCTGCCCGTCGTCCTTGAGCAGCCCCGCGAGGTTGCTCCAGGCAATGGCGAAGCTGGGCTTGACGCGGATGGCCTGTGCGTAGCAGTGCTTGGCGTCCTCGAGCCGGCCCTGCACCTTGTAGAGGTTGCCGAGGTTGCTGTGCGCGTCCACGAGCTGCGGGTCGAGCAGGATGGCCATCTTGTAGGTCTCGACGGCCTCGTTGCTCTGGCCGAGCAGCATGTAGCAGTTGGCCAGGTTGTTGTAGGCGTCGCCGAAGCGCGGGTTGAGCTTGATGGCGCGCACGTAGAACTGCACGGCGCCGGCCAGGTCGCCGAGCTCCTTGAGCGCGTTGCCCAGGTTGCCGTAGGCCTCTGCGAAGTTGGGCGCCACGCGGATGCACTGCTGGTTGTAGAAGATGCTCTCCGAGAGGTTGCCGAGCTGGAAGTGCAGCGCGCCCAGCAGCAGCAGGTTGTCGGTGCGGTAGGCGTCCGACTCGTAGAGCTGCTCGCACAGGCGCAGCGCCTCCTGGTAGTAGCCGGCCACGTACTGCTGGTGGGCCAGGTTGAACAGGTCTGGTGGACAGGGGCCGTGAGCGACGGAGCTGCTAGCAACGAGAGAGGCGGCGGCTACTTACAGGTGAAGCGCTGCGCGCCGGCGTCGCCGAGCGGGTCGGCGGCCGGCGCGAAGGCGCTGGGGCTGTGCACCGCGGCCGCCGTCTGCGCCTGGAACTGGTACGGATACGCCATGGCGCGGCGTCGGAGGCTGCGGTTGCTGCTGCTGGACTAGTGCGCGCGCGCTGCGACGGTCGGGAGGTGGTGCGGGTGTCGCCGCCGCTGGGATTGGAAGTGAGGGACTGGGCGCATCCGCCGCTGCCGCCTGCGGTTCGGTTGCTGGCTGCTGCTGCGCCTGCCTGTACCGTGCCGTGTTGAAGCGTGCGTTGGGTCCCCGTTTCTTTTTTCGAGCGTGGGCTGGGGTTGGCCGCCCGCGGACGACACCCGGCGGCGGCGCGGGCGTTGCCGCCCCTATCTCGGGCGCAGTCTCGCTCTCTCGCGCAGCCTCCCACGCGGCAGGTAAAATCAGCGCCGCCGACACCTGCGGCGTTGAACAGCAAGCGCCATACTCGCCTGGCGTCAGTTTTTTCGCCGGCCATGCGCGCCGCGTTCTTAGGCAAAGCCTGGCGAAGGGCAGATGGGAGCGCGGCGAATAGGGGAGCGCCCGGCCCTGGAGCGCCGGCGGCCGACGAGCGGCGTCCCCGAGCGCCTGCAACGTGCGACACGATGGCGGTGGCCGGGATCTCCGCGCAGGCGACGCGCCGGCCGGCCATCGCCATCACGGCCGTGGTCACGGTCGCCGTCATCGGCGCGGCCGTCGCGGCGACGAATCTCGAAGCCAGCTCCATCCATCGCCGATCGCTCATGGGAGCGGCGGCGAAAAGTTCCAGGGCACAAGCAGGTGATGCGCCCTAGCCCTAGCGCCGTCAGCACCGGCGCGACCTCATAGATGCGCTGGAGCGCAGCAACTCCCGCCCGGTCTTCCTGCTGCCCTGGATCCTGCCTGCTTCCCTCGGTGCCACGCGATCGCGCGCTCGCCGCGCCGGCCAGCCACCCACACTGACTCCTTCGAGACATGCTCGCACCTTCGCTTCGGCCCGGATCGTCGTCGCGCAAGCGTCAGCCAGCACGCCCTGCTCGCTTTCGCCTGCCTGCAGAGGGCCAGGGCAACGGCGTGTTTCGCCACAGCAGCTGTACCGGCGCGGCGGCACACGTAGCCATGTCCGACCGTAGCCATATCGACTTCCGCAAGGGTAGCTATATCGACTTGAGGTCCAGGTAGCCATCTCGCCGCGCGAAACGACATGGCCTGCGGCTCCGCTCGGCCATGTCTTGAGGGGGGCCCCAGGGGCCTAAGATAGGAGAGAGAGAGAGGATGAACTGCAAGGGCAGCTAGTCTCCATGCGCTAGTCTGCTTGAAACGATCGCACTGTCCTGGTTCAAAGGGTGGTGTATCCTAGTGTGCTTGGCGCGATCCTTGAAAGTTGTAACTGGTACAGTACACTGCTGCAGGCCGAGACACCGGCGTCCCATACGCCTTGCACCTAGCCGTGCCAGCCGCCGCTAAGCGGCCGTGGCGCACGGCAGCATGGTGATTTTGCATTGCGCCAAGTGTCATGGCCGTCAGGTCCGCGGCATCAACAGGCGGTGGGTATCGGGTTCGCATCAGCGGCTCGAGATGGAAGTGCAAGATCCGTTTGCTTCCCGTAGGAATTGCACGAAAAAAGTCGCGGGCGGCTGTGCCCAGCAATCGAGCAGGTCCCTAGTTGTGGTCCGTGAACCGCCATAATATCTCCCTCTACGGCCGAGCCGCACAAGTTTCGTCGAAGTTACACTGCAGCTTTTGGTCCAAACGTTTTGGATCGGAAGCGCACGTCTGAAGGTTCGTTACTCGCAGGATAGGTCCTCGTGAGGAGGTGTAACCACGCGTGCGCCCTGCGCAACTAAGATCCGAGACGATGGAGCTGCGCGCTCCATAGTGGAAAGGAAGCCTGTCGAGCAGCCTTGATCTTGATCTCCAAGTCGTGCATCGGTGATGAAAATGCACCGCCAACACCTTCAACGTCAGCTTGGCATATGTGGCGCACACCACCCTCTCCTACCTCATACCCAGACCCATCCAACCGCCTTCTCATAAAAGCCAGAAAGCTCAGGCGACTCTCAGCAAGAAGCTCGACCGCCGCCGCCGCCGTCTCCGCCTCCTGTAGCCCCCGCCGCCGCCAACGACCATGGCGCTGCACGACGGGCTGGTGAACTGGCCTCTGTTCTTCGGCTGCATCCTCGTGGGCTTCGGGCCGCTGGCCGCGATCTTCTTCGTGGTGGTGGCCAAGCGCGCGCAGCTCGTGATCCTGGCGCTCAGCGGCGCCTTCGTGTGGCTCGTGGCCATCCTGGTGACGGCCTCGCTGTGGCAGATCATCCCGCCGCTCAAGACGTCGCTGTCGGCCACGGTGCCGGTGGGCGTCGTGGTGCAGGAGGCCTTCCGCGCGCTCTTCTTCTACCTCTACACGCGCACGGAGCAGGCCGTGACGCGCGTGACCACGTCGTCGCACCAGCTGCCGCTCAACGACATCACGTCGTCGCTCGCGGGCGGCGTGGGCTTCTCCGTCATGCACGCGCTGCTCATGTTCGGCAGCCTGGTGGGCTCGTCCACGGGCTCGCGCGGCGCCGCTTTCTCCGCCTCGTGCGAGAGCATCCCGCTCGTCTTCTCGGCCGCCATCTCCACGCTGGCGCTCACGGCGCTGGACGTGGCGCTCATGGTCGTCGCCTTCGACGGCTACCGCAAGCGCTCGGCGCTGGCCGTGGGCGCTGTGTTCGTCATCCACATGGCCGTGGCCTTGTCGGTGCGTGCTGCTGTCTGGCGGTGGCGCTGCGCCGCTTCGTGCTCATTTGTCTGTGTCGTTACTTGTTGTTTTCTGCTGCTAGGCGCTCGCCAACATGGACACCAACGGCTGCTACATCTCCATCCCCGTGCACTACGCCGGCGCCGCCTTGGCCTGCGCGGGCGCCACGACGATCGTCTGGAGATCCAAGAGGCATGCCTTGGACGCCAAATAAGCAAGCTACTAGTACAAGTACCCGCAAGGCTTTCGTAAAAAGTGTCACTCCTGTTCACGGGAAAGTAAGTGTCTTCGAAAGCAAGGTGGATTACTGCAGCACACGTCCGCTTTTTTTTTTTGTTCACGGTGAACATCTTATCATAAATGGAGCAGCAGCTCTTATGCATTCGAGAGCCGCTGGTCGACCGGCACGTGCTGACGGCACGCCTCCTTAATGGCCTCCTCGTTCACCCTCCACACCTGAGTCGCCTTGTGCCAGCGATAGAACTGCTCGATGCCTTGCTCGTAGAGCATCTCGTAGCCCTGGATGCACAGCGCGCCGCCCGCTGAGTGTGCGTGCGCCAGCATCGGCGTAATAGGCGGCATGTAGGCCGCGTCCAGCACCACGACCTTGCTGCCGTCAGCACGCGGTGCCACGAGGTGGTCAGGCAGCTGGAAGCCCGCCTGAGCCGGAATTGTGCCAACCACCACGTCGACCTGCGCAAGTGTCTCCGGCTTGAGTTCCGACAGTGCTTCCGCCTCAAATCGTGCTGCCACAGCCTGGGCCTTCTCAAGAGTGCGGTTGAAAATGAACAGCTTGCCGACGCCCAACTGGCGCATGGCGTACGACGCAGCCATCGAAGTACCGCCAGCGCCTACAACAAGCGCTGTCAGCTCATGGGCAGGCTTCCTCACGCTAAGCGTGGCTAGCCGTTTGCTGATGGGGCGCAAGATGCCAAGCCAGTCTGTGTTGTCACCCTTCCAGTACGGTGATCCGTTGCGGTCTTCGCGCATGATAGTGTTCACAGCACCGATGGCCTTTGCGGCCGGCGACAACTCGTCCAAATGCTCCATGATGTCCACCTTCAACGGAATCGTAACGGAGCCACCACCGAAGCTAGTGCTTGGTGCCTTCATACGCTTCACAATCTCCAGAACATCCGTGGTGTCGTGCAACCCGTAGGTGAAAAGCGTAGCCAGCGATGTGGACTCGAAACCGGCGTTGTGCATCGCAGGTGACGGCGATTTCTGGATCGGCGAGCCAAACAAGAAGAATTCGCGCACTGATAAGCAGCAAACAGAACGTGATCAAGAAAAGAAAAGGTGAAGTGAGATAATGCGCATTTACGGAGCACACACATCAACCACAGGCAATAATGCCATGCGTCTACGAATTAGATACCTGAAAGAAGTCCAAGCTGCTTGCGCAGAGTCATGATCTCCTCGATAGAGAGCTGTCCAGGCGCAGCAGCAGCAGGCAGCAGCGGGTGTGTCACCGGCGTGAGCGTGCGGTTCAATACGCGAGTCAGCTTGCCTGCCTCCGTGGTGCATAGGGAAATGATCGGCATCTGGTGCTGCCACGCATTTCCAAAGTCCTTGGCAACGCGATCGACCATGAGCGCGTCCTGCGGAGAATAGGCTTTGACCACAACCTTTACGATCTGCACCTTTCCCTGAGAGTAGCACTCGCGGAAGATAAGCTTGGTCTCCGCCTCAGACGTAGGCTTCTGCACGGCGTGGAAGGACGAGATGACAGCAGAACGGTGGCGGTGAGCCAACAAGTGCTCACGCGCCTTACGCGACCAGCACGTCTCCACATCCACAAATTCACAGCCCAAGCGAACACCCAACTGAAGTAGCTCGAACATCTTTTGTTCGTGCTCCTCGCCATCGGGGAAAGCACCACCCTGACCCTTTGAGCGCACCGTGAAAATAATCGGAAGAGTCGAAAGCGAGCGAAGAAGCGCCACTTGAGACGCTACGAACTTCGTGTCCTGAGACTTTAGCAGGTCGACGCGTAGCTCCAGAGCATCAGCACCCTTGCAAATATCGCTGATGATCGGACGAGCGTCGTTCATGTCGGGGAAAGTCAGCGACAGGAAGAACGTATCAGCGCGGCAGGACCAACGGTAGTTGAAGCTGGTGGGAAGGCCAGGAAGGATAACAGAAAGGAAGCGGACAAAATCGCGATCAATACGTGGGTAATCCACGTCACCAGCGTTCACCACGAATTCAAACGTAGCACTGCGCTCGTACAGCGGCTCTCGCCGCGCCCAAACATTCGCGTGGCTATCTCCCAAAGACGGACGGTGAGATTCCTCGACACTGTCCAAGTATGCCAGAACATCCTTAATGTCACGGTGCACATTCACAACGTACGGGTACTTCTCGAGCGCGTTCACGATCTCAGTCGTCTCTACAACGCCGCCACCGCATGAAATAATCGTGTTGGGGGGCGGGCTTGTGATAAGCCGCAGCAGCAGGTCCTTTTGCTTCTCGCGGAAGGCTTCCCACGTGTGGTTGTGGCGTGCTACAAAGTCAGCGATAGTCATGCCGAGCTCTTCCTCCAGTACCTTGTCTGTATCCAGAAGGTTCATCTTAAGTGCGGTAGAAGCAGCCTTTGCCAGCGAGCTCTTGCCTGCACCGCGCATGCCAATCAAGAACACACCAGGAATCTGAACGTCAGCGTCGCTGTTGCCAGACTGCTCTTCAACAACGGGAGCCACTTGAAGCCCAAGGTGCATCTGAACGTGGTCCCAAAACTCCGGGTACGTCTTGTCAGTGCACTCCTTGTCAGTAATAATCACATTGTCCACCACGGAGCCGAGAACCGCGAAGCTCATGGCGATGCGGTGGTCGTTGTGACACGCAATGGAAGCCTTCTTGAGGTGATCGGTCTTTCCAGCCGTTCCCGTGATCCAAATACCATCAGGCAGTTCTCCACACTCCACGCCAATCTTGCGCAGCTCCGTCACCATCACTTCAATGCGGTTACACTCCTTCACACGCTGGTTGGCAATACCAGTGATCTTGGTCGTTCCATCTGCCACTGCAGCTAATGCAACGGCAGTCATGAAAGCATCGGTCATGGTTTCCATGTCAATGTCCACAGCCTTTAGAGGCGTGCCATCCTGGGGTCCAATCACCGTGGTTGAGGTGTCATCCTGAGTCGTCGTGCACCCCATGGAGCGCAGCAGTGTGTGGAATGCCGCATCTCCCTGTAGACTAGTGTTGCCGAGAGATGCGACAGTCACCTGTCCCCCCGTAATTGCGGCAAACGCCAGCGGGTATGTAGCTGACGACGCATCTACCTCCACAGACACCTCCTTGGGGTTTTCGTACACACCGCAAGGCACACGGTACCGGTTGGGGGCAAGCGTTTCGACTGGGATGCCGAACTGCTTCATAAGCTGGGTCGTCATAAGGATGTATGGCAGCGAGGTCGGCTCGTCCTCTTCAAGCTCCAGCACAAGCGGTTCCTTCGCGTACGGCGCGCTGATAAGCACAGACGACACATACTGGCTGCTAACCTTGGCGGCCAAACGCACCACGCCACCGCGCAAACCAGTGCCACGAATGGCCAATGGAGGGCAACCTTCGGTCTCCAAGTAGGAAATCTCGCAGCCGTTACCACGCAAGGCATCCACCAGTGGCGCGATCGGGCGCTCCTTCATACGGTAGTTGCCCGTGACGACCACCGTGCCTTCGTTCTCGCTCGGAACCAGGGTCATAGTGCTCGTAAGGAAGCGTGCAGCGGTACCTGCGTTGCTGAGATAAATCTCCTCGCCGTCGGCTACGGTGGCAAACTTTCCGGCGGTACCCTCCACGACCAGCACATCGCCGTTGTCCTCCCACGAGAACTTAGCACCAACCTTCTGCAGCGCATTCATCATGACCTGCGTGTCATCGGAGTGAAGGAGACCCGTGATCCGGCACGATCCCTTTCCGAGCGCAGCCATCAGCAGGACACGGTTCGAGATAGACTTGGATCCGGGGACACGAATAGAGCCATTGGCCTTCGCACCGGGAACCATGCGCACCTGCTTCTCGAGGACTAACTCGATCTGGTGGTCCTTGACTGCGCGCGCGTACGGGTTCGCCAGCACCTTGCCAATCTCCTCCAGCAGCACAATCTTCTTGACGCCCTGGCTGTTCTTCTTGTCGACCTCCATCTTCACGAGGACATCACGCGTAGCCACGTGATCGGGCACACGCACCGGGAGTCCGTAGGCAGCGAGACAGCGACGAAGGCGCCCCACTGTGGCGGACGAGCACACGCCCATGCCGCGTGCGATCTCGGCCTCCTTGATGCAGCCGATGGAGACGCACTCGCCGTGCAGGTACTCGGGCTGCAGCAGCGCCTCGATGCCGTGGCCGATGCTGTGGCCGAAGTTGAGGATGGCGCGCAGCCCCATCTCCTTGGTGTCCTGCGTGACTACCGCGGCCTTGACCTGCACCGTGAGCGCCACGACGCGCTGCACGACGTCCATGTCGGAGAGCGCGAGGATGGTCTCGGCCGACGTCTCGAGCAGCTCGAAGAGCTCGGCGTCGAAGATGGCGCCCGACTTGATGACCTCGCCCATGCCGTTGACGAGCTCGCGCTTGGGCAGCGTGTGCAGCACGCTGAGGTCGATGTACACGCGCTGCGGCATGTGGAAGGCGCCCAGCAGGTTCTTGCCGGCCTCGACGTCGATGCCGGTCTTGCCGCCGATGCTCGAGTCCACGCAGGCCAGCAGCGACGTGGGCACCTGCACGAAGGGCACGCCGCGCATGTAGGTGGCGGCCACGTAGCCGGCCAGGTCGCCCACCACGCCGCCGCCCACGGCCACCACGCACGTGTCGCGGTGGCAGCGGTTGGGGAAGAGCACGTCGTCCTCGATGCGCGCCTTCATCTCGCGGCACTTGGAGGCCTCTCCGGCCGGCACGGCGTGCAGCAGCACGCGGCGCGGCGCCTGCAGCAGCGCGGCGAGCTGCGCGCGCAGCGGCTCGGCGTACAGCGGCCCCACGTTGGCGTCCGTGAGGATCACGAAGGTGGCCGTGCCGGGCATGCGGCGCAGCAGGTCCTCGGCCACGAAGCGCGACTGCAGCAGCGACGAGCCCAGCACGATGTCGTACGGGCCGCACGGCACGAGCTGCGGCGCGGGCGGGGCGGGCATGGCGGACGGCGGGGCGAAAGCGGAATGGCGGCCGGCGGCGCCCGGCCGCAGATGGCTACGCGCGTACCGTGGCGCCGGGATTTGCGCCCCCGCCGATTGCGCCATCCGCCGATTGGCTGCGGCTCTTGGCTACGCGGGATTTGTGACGCGGGGGCACTGGCGTCGCGAGGTCGACCACAAGAAATGTCCGCCGGCACTGGACGCCGCCGATGGCCGACCGAGCTGGGCGACCGATGCCGTGCGAAGCATCCGACAGCTTTAGAGTAGTTGCCACTGCGCTTCCTACCTCTTGCGCCAGCCTTCCACCCCGCGCACGCTAGCCTAGAAGGCAGCTACAGCAAGTGCAGCGGCCGAAGTAGACGGAGGGGGAGTGGTGCTCGGGGCTTCAGAGCGACCGATCGGCCGACGACGGCAGACATGAATGCTGCGTCGACTACTGCGGCACTGCAGTGTCAGAGCAGTATGTGCATGTAGCTAGCCGCAACATGCCTTGTCGGGGTGTCGATCGGCAACGAGCAAGGAGACGCCGTGCTTCTGCAGGTGTCCCGAGGGCGATGCGTCCAGCCAGCCTGGCGCCGACTTTCTCGCCGCGAGCAGCAGCAACGGCGACTCCAACCTTGCGGTCGGGTAGTCGCGGCCGCCTTCGTCCGTCGCGCCGTCGTCCGCGCACCCCACCGAAGCCCGTCTGGGCGGTCTCTGCATCGCTTCAACTGGCTCAGAGCCCGTACAACACGTCGCTGATCCCGAGGAGCTGCGCGGGTGGAGGCAGGAGGCCACGGGGAGCGCGCCTGACGTCGGTCGGCGCCGCAGCGACGCGAGTCTGGCCAGCTCAAGCGTCACCGCCGGCCAGGGGTCTCCCGGATCCTGCCAACAGTCATTCGTCAAAGTGCCTCCCCAGCAGCAGCTCGTCCGTCCAGCCCGAGCCTCATGCGCCAGAGCAGCAGCCAGCCCCTCGGCGTGGGCGACTGCGTGGCGGTCCAGACCAAGCCCGGCGACAGCGCCGGCTCCAAGCAACTCGGCCGCGACCGCCTGGCGCCGGCCGACAGCAAGACGCCCAGAAGTAGCAAGCCCGCCGCCGCTCGATCCAGCGGGAAGTCCAAGAAGTCGCCGGCGGCGGAGACCGCCAAGCGAGAGACCTCCAGGCCGAGAACCAGTCAAGAGACACACGACGAACGAGAGAGCAAGGCCCCTCCAGAAGACCAGCGGGTGTTCGTAGCGCCGGCGTCGGCGACCCAACGCAGAGCTCGAACGGCGGAGACCAGGAACAGCGCCAATGCCAAGAAACGGCAGCCGACCGCGGCGTCACCACACACAGCGCGCTCTTCGCAGAAGCAGCCACCATCCTCGCGCCGACATAGGGACATGAGCGAGTCGGTCGCCCACACGCAAAAGCAAGTCGCAGAAATCATGGAGGCCATCACCGCGACAGACGTAGACGCAGTAGCTGTGGTGGGTACCTTCGTTGGGATGACTCGCTGTCGCGTGCTAACAGTGTTCTCTGTCGCGGTTGTTGCTGGGGCAGAAAAATTTATTATCGCTCCTCCTCCGCGTGATCCGGTCAGCCCCACAAATAACAGCCGAATGCATCCACGAACAGAATGGCGAGCTGCTTCTGCTAAGCACTATCCAGACGCACTCATCGCACGCAGTTCTACTTTGCTATGGCTGCGTGCTAATGCGCAAATTGTGTCACCTGAGCGTTGAGTCTGTAGAGCTGTTTTTGCAGCACGGAATTATCCCCACGGTCGCCCAGGCGCTACTGAGCTTTCCAGAGGACGCTATATTGCAGGCGTCAGCGTGTGGCTGCCTTGCTGTGCTAACCCAGACCAGTGATGTCAGTAAGAACGAAATGCTCTCAATGAGTGACCCGAGCATCCTGGGACTTGTACTCGCTTCTCTTGATACCCACCGCGAATATTCGAATCTCACGCGCCAAGTTCAGATTTATGCATGTGAAGGTGAGTTCACTATACGTAAGCATGATAAATTAATTTTTTGCTGACTGTTTTTCATGCTCCTTCACCTAGTTTTGACTGAACTGTGTGACCATGGTGGACCAACAACCGTTGAGTCATTAATTACTCATGATTCCAGACGTAAGACTGAATCCCCAATCGAGCTGGTCGTCGCACTAACTCGACAAAGCATGGCTCGTGAGGATAAGAAAGTGACGTGTTCATTTTGCAGTCTATTGCTGTGGTACGCGATTTCTGAGGTGGCGGAAGACTTTTTGTTTGGGCTTATTAGTTTCGTTGTGTGTCCACAATGCTCAGTTTTGCCTCCAACAGTGCAGCTGCGGCTGTGAGTTTACGTGAGGTTGGTGCAATCGCAGATATCTCTGTCGTTATGGCGAAGTATCCAGTCGACGAAGGTGAAAATGAGTTCCTCTGTCATCTTGCTATAGTCGCCCTGTCTCCTTACCTCCTTGTTGCGATACAGGCATTATCCGGTTTTCAGCTGCAGCACTCCGAGAGATCGCCGAAACGAGTTTAAGCCATTCGCCATCTAAAACTGTTCATGACAAAGCTCGTGCAATTCTAGATGAGGAGATGTCTCCCCAGTCCACAATGCATTCGACTCCAGCGTATCCAACCCGACGAGAGCGCTCTCCAGTATCTGGTCGCCGCCGAGACACCTCTCCACGAGTTACTAGCAGAAAAAGTGACGCAGGTCAAAAGTCAACCGGGCGCCGCCGACCAAAGTCTCCAACTAACCGCCCAAGTACTTCTTCTGGGATTCCAACTCCAGGCAACGTACGATCATTTGGGCAGTTATCCAGTGCACTTGGTGATGCGCCGGGTGCCTCCTTTTTCACGTCTCCAGTAAAGCTTTCTGATACAAAAATGGCTGCGCCAAAAGCCTCACGACTTCCTCCTCCTCGCAGCCGAGACGAGCACATTCAACGAGCAGGTGAGATGAAGCGTCGAAATAACGGGAATGGACAACGCGATCGATTGCTACTAAAAACGTACGGCAATTCACCTTTGGGCTCGAAAATCCATCGAGCTGGGGCTTCGTCCGATGCAGTTGGTTCGTTAACCGACAGAGGCTTTTCTAGGGAAAATTCGTCAAGCAGGTTTAGCCCTCTCAAGAACAACTATTTGGGAACTGACGGCATCACATTTGTCATTCCTCCACCACTTTCAACCAGCCAGTCCTTAGAGCATCCGATCGTGCCACGAGGCACGAAGACACCGACGCGACCACACTCGGCGAGACTTACGCCGCTTGTCAATGAACGAATAAAAATTTCCACTGCGAGGTTCCCTGATTCTGGGGCAAATTACTCGGAGTGGGGGAGTGGAGAAGATGCGTGGCCGATCGACACTAGTATGAGCACAGGAAATATACGCCCACAGACGGCTGTCGTAGTAACAAAGCTTGCCGATCCTACTAGTCGACGGGGTAGATCAAGTGAACAACCACTTGGTCATGTCAAACACAGTCGTGAAGATTCGACAGAAAGGACGCGAGGCCGTGACTCGCTTACAACTACTCACGTGAATGAGAACCCTCAGCCTTCGTCAAGCAGTAGATCCAGGTCTCCCGTTAGCACAAGGAATAGCTCTTACATATCTCGCTCGAGTTCTCTTAGTGCAGATGAAGAAATGATTGATCACGAGCGAAACGATGGAGCTCAGAGTAGGCTGCCCCCCAAAGTGGATTCAACCGAAGCCATGGAAATGGACCAATCTATGGCTGAGCTCCGCGAGTTTGCGCAACAGCTACTCAAAGAGGAAGCACGAATATCGTCCCTCCTTGCTCAAACAGGCTCAAAGTCTCCCGGTCTCAACCGCATGAGCTTTTCGGATAAGCTTCACAAAATGATTGAAATCGCCGAATCATCGATGTATGAGCGAAACCTCGCAATGAGTTCTCATGGTTGGGGTGGTGCCACAACACAGACTCCCCCTAGAACCACGCAAACTGAGCATCCAGCGTTACCAACGAATACTGTGATAAAGCAAACTGCTGAAGAAATAAAACCTCCGGGCTCTCGGAAATCTCAAGCTGCTGCCGATGTGAAAAGCGAAGCTCCAAAAATGCTTTCGTCGGGGTACAAAAAGTCGCGTGCATCATCTGTTGGCCAGAAGAAGCAGCAAACTTATGCTAAATCATCGCCAAAAGCAGACCGAAAGTTAGCATCGAAGCTAGACCCAAAGGCCCGAGCGCCTTCAATCCCGTTCTTGGAACCACTTCATATTGGGCCCGACAAAGCGCCAGCAAAGCAGGACGCAGGTTTCCTGAATAAAGGACAGAGTCCAGACCGAGAGAATCTAAATGTGCCAGATAGTATTCTTGCAGGTGTGGAAGACTCGCCACAGAAGCAGGAAGACGAGATCTGCGAAGAATCGATTCAAGAAGACATCCCTGCCACGTTATTGGGATTTGAAAGTCTTAGTTATGACGAAGAAAAGGAAGATGAACCAGTTCCCGAGAACATCGACGTGAAACATGATGAAGATTGCTACTCCAATGTGGATCGGGTCATGCCGGTACAGCAACTACATGACAACGCTGAGGAGGCGCCTATCGTTGAGGAGATTGGATTTGCTTCTCCTTTAAAATGTTATCCAGACGTCGAGAATGCTGTTACTGCTAGTGCTATCAATGTGCAGGATGATACGTATGAGGAAGACCAGCTGACGTTTGAACCAGAAGAAAGTTTTGTGGATATTTCAGTGCCGTCAGCTCCGTCAACGGTTAATCTATTGCTAGAATCAAAGCATTTTGAAGAAAGAATAGAAGGCATGCTCAAAGCAGAATCGGAGGCTAAGGGTAATTGTGACACCGAGCAATCAATCGAACAGGATCAGGATATTTTCCGTAAGAGCGAAGATGATGAGATTGAGCGTCAGACAACGACCGGATCCTTTCTTACTGGCAAAACAGAGTTTGACGAGTTTAGTATACTTGTGGCATCAACGCAACGGCACCCTGAATTTGAACGTGAGCTAAAGAGTGAAGGAGATGAACTTGAACCTACTAGTTTAAGTGAAGTTGATCGTCACGTCGGCCAGCGAGAAGATACGGGCCCAGAACCCGACAGTTTTGAAATCATTGACATGCCAGATCCACGTGAAGATAGCGTACTGGTCTCCTTGGACTGGCCCACAGCTCGTGGTGCTTGCGAAAAAATTGCAACTGAAGGAATATTGGATGCACTTGTGAAGGTTGAAGCAATGGGAGGTGTATATATGTATTTACCTGTCGTTGACTGTGTGTCTGGTAACGCACCAGACGAAAGCGTCACTGACGCGGAATTACCGCTCACTATGTTGCTCACTGAAAATAACAATAAAGGTGCTCAAGCGCATATTACGAATACGGATACGGGCAAAGAAGAAAGTGAGGATACTGCAACAGCTCCGGACTCTGTACTGCTGAATGCTCTTCAGAATGTAGTTAACTCGCTAACGCCCTCAGCAGTGCTAGCTCAAGAAATACTTACCAGCACCATTGATCAGCTTGGCGACAAGGAGCACTTACCGAGTGGTCGTGTGCTTCAAGAAGATGACTTTAGGATACACCGCGATGAACCTGTGAAAGATATGGCAGGCGAGATTGGTCGCATTGTGGCATCTACAATTGCTGGGTCTTTGAGCAGCGCAGTAGAGCAGCTTCGATCTCTTCCACTCGGCACCGGAGAGACCCCTGAATTTTATCAGAGCTTGAACGAACTTGTTGCTGTTGCTGTTGAAGCGGTGGCTCAACGAATCCGAGGAGATAACGATCTTGCCGTAGGTGCTCCTCCCCCGGAGCCACATTCACTTAATGCACCCAGTGGTGTACCTTCGATTGAGCTGTTGCGACTGCCTGACAACAATGATTCTAACCCAGAATCGCTAAGTCATCGCTCTGATACTTCAAGGACTGATGAACTGCACGTGTCAGTCCAGATGGCAAAAGCGATTCAAGATAGTGTCAATGGCATCATTGCAATGTCACTTGTTAGTATGATGCATCAGTTTGAACTTTTAAAGCATGATAAAACTGGAAAGGGACCCGAACTAGAGGGGGAAGATGAGGCTACTGTCACAAAAGTGGTGGATGCCGTTGACGAAGACGAAGACTCCGGCGCGATTTTGCCTGCCAAGGCAGCGGTTGCAGTCGGGAGTTATGTAAATGGCTTAATTGCGCTTTCAGTCCAGAGCTCGGTAGAGCGCGCACTTGAGAATAGAAGTCCTTCAGGAACATTAAGTGAGCTTACGGTGATGTCAGTAAACTTAAGCGAAACAGAGAATAATGTCTTGGATGTGGAAGTGCTAAAGTCAAGCACGAGTCGATCAAAACTCGATAAAACGATGATTGATGATCCGGTTGATTCGAATTCCCAAGAAAACAATGCTGACGAGGAGTTGTCGGTGGAAACGATCATTGCTATTAGCCGAAACGTTAATGGCCTTATTGCTCTTTCACTCGAAAAAACGGTGAAGCAGCTCTGCCTACGACAGTCCATTGGTGATGATTCGTTCGAGAATCCTTTCGATGATGTATCTACAGCTTACCCCCAGGCTAGTGATGGTACTTTCTTGCTACCTGAGCTTTCTGCTGTTGGTAGTACTGATAAAGAGCAAGAGGCCCAGAGTTCTGTAGACACGTATCCTAAAGCAGCGTACTCAGTTTTGGATGATGTTTCGGCTGCGATTCGGCGAAATGTTTCCGCCGTTGTTGCTGTAACATTGGAGTCGGTTTTGCAGAGTTTACAGGACGCTGACGAACAACTAGCGCATCGTGTGAAGGATGATGATCCACTACCACCCGGTAATACTCTCCAGCTTGCACCACCTAGAATTACAGAAGATCGAGAACTACAAGTGTCATCAAGTGTTGATGGCGCAATTGATAATCTTGAGGAGCGTACAGGTGGGGTTTCTGGGCAGGATTTGTTGGACGAAGATAATAACTCGCCAGAACTTCAGGATTTACCGGTGGCAATGTCAATCTCTATCCAGCGTAGCGTGAATGCAATTTTGATGCAAGCTCTCCAGAATGTAATAGCAGACCTGTCGAGTCAATCAGTAAATAGCTCACGGAAGCACTCTGATGACGATGCCCTATTTAAACTAGATCCGTACGATGGTCACCGTGAGGTGAATCCGAAACCGTATGACCATGGCGCAGTCATGACCGCAATAGAGACATTTGATCAGCTTCACCTTCCTGAAGACACTGACAATCAAGCATCTGACGAAGAAGCGAATGGCATTTCGATTCAAATGGCCATTGCTGTGCGCTGGACGGTTAGTGGTATGATTGCTCTAGCTGTCGAGAATGCTGTTGCTGTTGCTGAATGTATGCCTCACAGCGCACCGGTGCAGTCTTTGAATACCTCACCCACGGATTCAGCTCCTGCACGTGAGAGTGATAGTACTCAAGAGGTAGTTGGTACGCCCTTCGAGAAGTCTATCTGTACAGAAGCTGGTGATATTGCGCGGGTAATTTCAAGCGATATGGCGGTTGCTATTCGACAAACGGTAGACGGGATCATCGAGCGAACAGCAGAGAATGTTATGTCTCAAATGGGCGTTTATCCTGTAAGGGAATCAATGGCTCAGTTAGTGGATAGAACGGAGCTGCAGGACCAGCTATCAGCAGAGATACCAATGAAGGCTTTGAAGATTGATGACTCAGACCAAGCGTCGGACGACGAGGAAACAGATACCCTTCCTATTCAAATGTCACTGGCAATTCGACAAGCGGTGAATGGTTTAATTGGAGTATCACTTCAGGCTGCATTAGCAGATATACTTGACAAAGCGCCCGGTCATCTGTCTGTAGAAGCTTCTGCAGAGCATCCAGATTCTGAATCTGTAGCGAGCAACATGGTTGGGGTACTACGCGAGGCTCCTCAGGTTAGTCCAGTTTCTATTCCTCCTTTGAACTTACCTCTTGTGAGTATGCGTGAGCAAGTTCATATTAGTTCCAATGAAGAAGATGCAGAGGAGGTATCGGTGATGGCGGCAATTGCAGTTAGTCGAACGGTAACCGCCGTCATTGCGGCTGGGGTGGAAAAAATGCTTGACTCGATGATAACTATGGGTAATTCGCTTGCAATCGGGCAAGACTTTGGGGTTTTATCAACTGTGGATGAAAATGAGCGAGTCGATATTAGTGGTCCGACTTCTGCTTCTCCGGGGACCATCCAAGTTTTGGCAGGAAGTATGGAATACAATGCAAACAGTTCACACGAAGGCCACAGCAAGACTGAGTATGATGCCTTTAAAGAGAGTCTGTCGCCCGCGATGTCTATTGCCGTGGCACGCTCAGTTAAAGCAATTTTGATGGAGGCTGTGGATAAGGTTTCTCAGCGAATAGACCTTCCACAGGAGTATCAGGACGATGCCCAATTTGTTAAAGAGGAGATACTTGGTACAGTAACAACTACTCCAGAGCTGTCAGAGCATGGTCAACCACTAGATCATCAGAATGCTACAGTGGCAACTACAATTGTTAATGTGGTTAATGAAATGACAGCAATTGTGGTAGCAACTATAGGCAACGCCCAAAGCAGCACGACCGATCAACCCGAGCAAAACGTCACCGCAACACCACTCCTAAATGCTCACCCAGAAGCGAGCGAGGTGGCGGCAGCTGTGGCGCAGGCGGTGGACGCTGTGTCGGATCTGGCGTCTGAGGCCGAGGTGGCTGCTGCCGCGCAGGACCTGGTGACCGCGGTGGAGTCTGCTGCGCGAGCGGTGGCCGAGCCGGAAGCCGACGTCGAGGCGAGCGTGCCGGCGGAGGCGTCAGACGCACCGGCGGACATGGCGGAGGCGCAGGAGTCGATCGAGCGGGAGGACGTCGCTGCGACAGCGGCTGCCGCTGCCAGCGTCGCCGTCGTGGCTGCGCTGTCAGATGCCGTGGACGCCGTGGAGGCCGAGTCGGAGTACGCAGAGGAGGAGTTCGGCGACGAGGCGGTGACGGAGTCCGCTCCGGAGATGGCCACCGAAGAAGTCGAGGTGGTCGCGACGACCGAGGCGGTGGCCGCACCAGCGGAAGCGAGCGAGGTGGCGGCAGCTGTGGCGCAGGCGGTGGACGCTGTGTCGGATCTGGCGTCTGAAGCCGAGGTGGCTGCTGCCGCGCAGGACCTGGTGACCGCGGTGGAGTCTGCTGCGCGAGCGGTGGCCGAGCCGGAAGCCGACGTCGAGGCGAGCGTGCCGGCGGAGGCGTCAGACGCACCGGCGGACATGGCGGAGGCGCAGGAGTCGATCGAGCGGGAGGACGTCGCTGCGACAGCGGCTGCCGCTGCCAGCGTCGCCGTCGTGGCTGCGCTGTCAGATGCCGTGGACGCCGTGGAGGCCGAGTCGGAGTACGCAGAGGAGGAGTTCGGCGACGAGGCGGTGACGGAGTCCGCTCCGGAGATGGCCACCGAAGAAGTCGAGGTGGTCGCGACGACCGAGGCGGTGACCGCACCAGCGGAAGCGAGCGAGGTGGCGGCAGCTGTGGCGCAGGCGGTGGACGCTGTGTCGGATCTGGCGTCTGAGGCCGAGGTGGCTGCTGCCGCGCAGGACCTGGTGACCGCGGTGGAGTCTGCTGCGCGAGCGGTGGCCGAGCCGGAAGCCGACGTCGAGGCGAGCGTGCCGGCGGAGGCGTCAGACGCACCGGCGGACATGGCGGAGGCGCAGGAGTCGATCGAGCGGGAGGACGTCGCTGCGACAGCGGCTGCCGCTGCCAGCGTCGCCGTCGTGGCTGCGCTGTCAGATGCCGTGGACGCCGTGGAGGCCGAGTCGGAGTACGCAGAGGAGGAGTTCGGCGACGAGGCGGTGACGGAGTCCGCTCCGGAGATGGCCACCGAAGAAGTCGAGGTGGTCGCGACGACCGAGGCGGTGGCCGCACCAGCGGAAGCGAGCGAGGTGGCGGCAGCTGTGGCGCAGGCGGTGGACGCTGTGTCGGATCTGGCGTCTGAGGCCGAGGTGGCTGCTGCCGCGCAGGACCTGGTGACCGCGGTGGAGTCTGCTGCGCGAGCGGTGGCCGAGCCGGAAGCCGACGTCGAGGCGAGCGTGCCGGCGGAGGCGTCAGACGCACCGGCGGACATGGCGGAGGCGCAGGAGTCGATCGAGCGGGAGGACGTCGCTGCGACAGCGGCTGCCGCTGCCAGCGTCGCCGTCGTGGCTGCGCTGTCAGATGCCGTGGACGCCGTGGAGGCCGAGTCGGAGTACGCAGAGGAGGAGTTCGGCGACGAGGCGGTGACGGAGTCCGCTCCGGAGATGGCCACCGAAGAAGTCGAGGTGGTCGCGACGACCGAGGCGGTGGCCGCACCAGCGGAAGCGAGCGAGGTGGCGGCAGCTGTGGCGCAGGCGGTGGACGCTGTGTCGGATCTGGCGTCTGAGGCCGAGGTGGCTGCTGCCGCGCAGGACCTGGTGACCGCGGTGGAGTCTGCTGCGCGAGCGGTGGCCGAGCCGGAAGCCGACGTCGAGGCGAGCGTGCCGGCGGAGGCGTCAGACGCACCGGCGGACATGGCGGAGGCGCAGGAGTCGATCGAGCGGGAGGACGTCGCTGCGACAGCGGCTGCCGCTGCCAGCGTCGCCGTCGTGGCTGCGCTGTCAGATGCCGTGGACGCCGTGGAGGCCGAGTCGGAGTACGCAGAGGAGGAGTTCGGCGACGAGGCGGTGACGGAGTCCGCTCCGGAGATGGCCACCGAAGAAGTCGAGGTGGTCGCGACGACCGAGGCGGTGGCCGCACCAGCGGAAGCGAGCGAGGTGGCGGCAGCTGTGGCGCAGGCGGTGGACGCTGTGTCGGATCTGGCGTCTGAGGCCGAGGTGGCTGCTGCCGCGCAGGACCTGGTGACCGCGGTGGAGTCTGCTGCGCGAGCGGTGGCCGAGCCGGAAGCCGACGTCGAGGCGAGCGTGCCGGCGGAGGCGTCAGACGCACCGGCGGACATGGCGGAGGCGCAGGAGTCGATCGAGCGGGAGGACGTCGCTGCGACAGCGGCTGCCGCTGCCAGCGTCGCCGTCGTGGCTGCGCTGTCAGATGCCGTGGACGCCGTGGAGGCCGAGTCGGAGTACGCAGAGGAGGAGTTCGGCGACGAGGCGGTGACGGAGTCCGCTCCGGAGATGGCCACCGAAGAAGTCGAGGTGGTCGCGACGACCGAGGCGGTGACCGCACCAGCGGAAGCGAGCGAGGTGGCGGCAGCTGTGGCGCAGGCGGTGGACGCTGTGTCGGATCTGGCGTCTGAGGCCGAGGTGGCTGCTGCCGCGCAGGACCTGGTGACCGCGGTGGAGTCTGCTGCGCGAGCGGTGGCCGAGCCGGAAGCCGACGTCGAGGCGAGCGTGCCGGCGGAGGCGTCAGACGCACCGGCGGACATGGCGGAGGCGCAGGAGTCGATCGAGCGGGAGGACGTCGCTGCGACAGCGGCTGCCGCTGTCAGCGTCGCCGTCGTGGCTGCGCTGTCAGATGCCGTGGACGCCGTGGAGGCCGAGTCGGAGTACGCAGAGGAGGAGTTCGGCGACGAGGCGGTGACGGAGTCCGCTCCGGAGATGGCCACCGAAGAAGTCGAGGTGGTCGCGACGACCGAGGCGGTGACCGCACCAGCGGAAGCGAGCGAGGTGGCGGCAGCTGTGGCGCAGGCGGTGGACGCTGTGTCGGATCTGGCGTCTGAAGCCGAGGTGGCTGCTGCCGCGCAGGACCTGGTGACCGCGGTGGAGTCTGCTGCGCGAGCGGTGGCCGAGCCGGAAGCCGACGTCGAGGCGAGCGTGCCGGCGGAGGCGTCAGACGCACCGGCGGACATGGCGGAGGCGCAGGAGTCGATCGAGCGGGAGGACGTCGCTGCGACAGCGGCTGCCGCTGCCAGCGTCGCCGTCGTGGCTGCGCTGTCAGATGCCGTGGACGCCGTGGAGGCCGAGTCGGAGTACGCAGAGGAGGAGTTCGGCGACGAGGCGGTGACGGAGTCCGCTCCGGAGATGGCCACCGAAGAAGTCGAGGTGGTCGCGACGACCGAGGCGGTGACCGCACCAGCGGAAGCGAGCGAGGTGGCGGCAGCTGTGGCGCAGGCGGTGGACGCTGTGTCGGATCTGGCGTCTGAGGCCGAGGTGGCTGCTGCCGCGCAGGACCTGGTGACCGCGGTGGAGTCTGCTGCGCGAGCGGTGGCCGAGCCGGAAGCCGACGTCGAGGCGAGCGTGCCGGCGGAGGCGTCAGACGCACCGGCGGACATGGCGGAGGCGCAGGAGTCGATCGAGCGGGAGGACGTCGCTGCGACAGCGGCTGCCGCTGCCAGCGTCGCCGTCGTGGCTGCGCTGTCAGATGCCGTGGACGCCGTGGAGGCCGAGTCGGAGTACGCAGAGGAGGAGTTCGGCGACGAGGCGGTGACGGAGTCCGCTCCGGAGATGGCCACCGAAGAAGTCGAGGTGGTCGCGACGACCGAGGCGGTGACCGCACCAGCGGAAGCGAGCGAGGTGGCGGCAGCTGTGGCGCAGGCGGTGGACGCTGTGTCGGATCTGGCGTCTGAGGCCGAGGTGGCTGCTGCCGCGCAGGACCTGGTGACCGCGGTGGAGTCTGCTGCGCGAGCGGTGGCCGAGCCGGAAGCCGACGTCGAGGCGAGCGTGCCGGCGGAGGCGTCAGACGCACCGGCGGACATGGCGGAGGCGCAGGAGTCGATCGAGCGGGAGGACGTCGCTGCGACAGCGGCTGCCGCTGCCAGCGTCGCCGTCGTGGCTGCGCTGTCAGATGCCGTGGACGCCGTGGAGGCCGAGTCGGAGTACGCAGAGGAGGAGTTCGGCGACGAGGCGGTGACGGAGTCCGCTCCGGAGATGGCCACCGAAGAAGTCGAGGTGGTCGCGACGACCGAGGCGGTGGCCGCACCAGCGGAAGCGAGCGAGGTGGCGGCAGCTGTGGCGCAGGCGGTGGACGCTGTGTCGGATCTGGCGTCTGAGGCCGAGGTGGCTGCTGCCGCGCAGGACCTGGTGACCGCGGTGGAGTCTGCTGCGCGAGCGGTGGCCGAGCCGGAAGCCGACGTCGAGGCGAGCGTGCCGGCGGAGGCGTCAGACGCACCGGCGGACATGGCGGAGGCGCAGGAGTCGATCGAGCGGGAGGACGTCGCTGCGACAGCGGCTGCCGCTGCCAGCGTCGCCGTCGTGGCTGCGCTGTCAGATGCCGTGGACGCCGTGGAGGCCGAGTCGGAGTACGCAGAGGAGGAGTTCGGCGACGAGGCGGTGACGGAGTCCGCTCCGGAGATGGCCACCGAAGAAGTCGAGGTGGTCGCGACGACCGAGGCGGTGGCCGCACCAGCGGAAGCGAGCGAGGTGGCGGCAGCTGTGGCGCAGGCGGTGGACGCTGTGTCGGATCTGGCGTCTGAGGCCGAGGTGGCTGCTGCCGCGCAGGACCTGGTGACCGCGGTGGAGTCTGCTGCGCGAGCGGTGGCCGAGCCGGAAGCCGACGTCGAGGCGAGCGTGCCGGCGGAGGCGTCAGACGCACCGGCGGACATGGCGGAGGCGCAGGAGTCGATCGAGCGGGAGGACGTCGCTGCGACAGCGGCTGCCGCTGCCAGCGTCGCCGTCGTGGCTGCGCTGTCAGATGCCGTGGACGCCGTGGAGGCCGAGTCGGAGTACGCAGAGGAGGAGTTCGGCGACGAGGCTGTGACGGAGTCCGCTCCGGAGATGGCCACCGAAGAAGTCGAGGTGGTCGCGACGACCGAGGCGGTGACCGCACCAGCGGAAGCGAGCGAGGTGGCGGCAGCTGTGGCGCAGGCGGTGGACGCTGTGTCGGATCTGGCGTCTGAAGCCGAGGTGGCTGCTGCCGCGCAGGACCTGGTGACCGCGGTGGAGTCTGCTGCGCGAGCGGTGGCCGAGCCGGAAGCCGACGTCGAGGCGAGCGTGCCGGCGGAGGCGTCAGACGCACCGGCGGACATGGCGGAGGCGCAGGAGTCGATCGAGCGGGAGGACGTCGCTGCGACAGCGGCTGCCGCTGCCAGCGTCGCCGTCGTGGCTGCGCTGTCAGATGCCGTGGACGCCGTGGAGGCCGAGTCGGAGTACGCAGAGGAGGAGTTCGGCGACGAGGCGGTGACGGAGTCCGCTCCGGAGATGGCCACCGAAGAAGTCGAGGTGGTCGCGACGACCGAGGCGGTGACCGCACCAGCGGAAGCGAGCGAGGTGGCGGCAGCTGTGGCGCAGGCGGTGGACGCTGTGTCGGATCTGGCGTCTGAGGCCGAGGTGGCTGCTGCCGCGCAGGACCTGGTGACCGCGGTGGAGTCTGCTGCGCGAGCGGTGGCCGAGCCGGAAGCCGACGTCGAGGCGAGCGTGCCGGCGGAGGCGTCAGACGCACCGGCGGACATGGCGGAGGCGCAGGAGTCGATCGAGCGGGAGGACGTCGCTGCGACAGCGGCTGCCGCTGCCAGCGTCGCCGTCGTGGCTGCGCTGTCAGATGCCGTGGACGCCGTGGAGGCCGAGTCGGAGTACGCAGAGGAGGAGTTCGGCGACGAGGCGGTGACGGAGTCCGCTCCGGAGATGGCCACCGAAGAAGTCGAGGTGGTCGCGACGACCGAGGCGGTGGCCGCACCAGCGGAAGCGAGCGAGGTGGCGGCAGCTGTGGCGCAGGCGGTGGACGCTGTGTCGGATCTGGCGTCTGAGGCCGAGGTGGCTGCTGCCGCGCAGGACCTGGTGACCGCGGTGGAGTCTGCTGCGCGAGCGGTGGCCGAGCCGGAAGCCGACGTCGAGGCGAGCGTGCCGGCGGAGGCGTCAGACGCACCGGCGGACATGGCGGAGGCGCAGGAGTCGATCGAGCGGGAGGACGTCGCTGCGACAGCGGCTGCCGCTGCCAGCGTCGCCGTCGTGGCTGCGCTGTCAGATGCCGTGGACGCCGTGGAGGCCGAGTCGGAGTACGCAGAGGAGGAGTTCGGCGACGAGGCGGTGACGGAGTCCGCTCCGGAGATGGCCACCGAAGAAGTCGAGGTGGTCGCGACGACCGAGGCGGTGGCCGCACCAGCGGAAGCGAGCGAGGTGGCGGCAGCTGTGGCGCAGGCGGTGGACGCTGTGTCGGATCTGGCGTCTGAGGCCGAGGTGGCTGCTGCCGCGCAGGACCTGGTGACCGCGGTGGAGTCTGCTGCGCGAGCGGTGGCCGAGCCGGAAGCCGACGTCGAGGCGAGCGTGCCGGCGGAGGCGTCAGACGCACCGGCGGACATGGCGGAGGCGCAGGAGTCGATCGAGCGGGAGGACGTCGCTGCGACAGCGGCTGCCGCTGCCAGCGTCGCCGTCGTGGCTGCGCTGTCAGATGCCGTGGACGCCGTGGAGGCCGAGTCGGAGTACGCAGAGGAGGAGTTCGGCGACGAGGCGGTGACGGAGTCCGCTCCGGAGATGGCCACCGAAGAAGTCGAGGTGGTCGCGACGACCGAGGCGGTGGCCGCACCAGCGGAAGCGAGCGAGGTGGCGGCAGCTGTGGCGCAGGCGGTGGACGCTGTGTCGGATCTGGCGTCTGAGGCCGAGGTGGCTGCTGCCGCGCAGGACCTGGTGACCGCGGTGGAGTCTGCTGCGCGAGCGGTGGCCGAGCCGGAAGCCGACGTCGAGGCGAGCGTGCCGGCGGAGGCGTCAGACGCACCGGCGGACATGGCGGAGGCGCAGGAGTCGATCGAGCGGGAGGACGTCGCTGCGACAGCGGCTGCCGCTGCCAGCGTCGCCGTCGTGGCTGCGCTGTCAGATGCCGTGGACGCCGTGGAGGCCGAGTCGGAGTACGCAGAGGAGGAGTTCGGCGACGAGGCGGTGACGGAGTCCGCTCCGGAGATGGCCACCGAAGAAGTCGAGGTGGTCGCGACGACCGAGGCGGTGACCGCACCAGCGGAAGCGAGCGAGGTGGCGGCAGCTGTGGCGCAGGCGGTGGACGCTGTGTCGGATCTGGCGTCTGAGGCCGAGGTGGCTGCTGCCGCGCAGGACCTGGTGACCGCGGTGGAGTCTGCTGCGCGAGCGGTGGCCGAGCCGGAAGCCGACGTCGAGGCGAGCGTGCCGGCGGAGGCGTCAGACGCACCGGCGGACATGGCGGAGGCGCAGGAGTCGATCGAGCGGGAGGACGTCGCTGCGACAGCGGCTGCCGCTGCCAGCGTCGCCGTCGTGGCTGCGCTGTCAGATGCCGTGGACGCCGTGGAGGCCGAGTCGGAGTACGCAGAGGAGGAGTTCGGCGACGAGGCGGTGACGGAGTCCGCTCCGGAGATGGCCACCGAAGAAGTCGAGGTGGTCGCGACGACCGAGGCGGTGGCCGCACCAGCGGAAGCGAGCGAGGTGGCGGCAGCTGTGGCGCAGGCGGTGGACGCTGTGTCGGATCTGGCGTCTGAGGCCGAGGTGGCTGCTGCCGCGCAGGACCTGGTGACCGCGGTGGAGTCTGCTGCGCGAGCGGTGGCCGAGCCGGAAGCCGACGTCGAGGCGAGCGTGCCGGCGGAGGCGTCAGACGCACCGGCGGACATGGCGGAGGCGCAGGAGTCGATCGAGCGGGAGGACGTCGCTGCGACAGCGGCTGCCGCTGCCAGCGTCGCCGTCGTGGCTGCGCTGTCAGATGCCGTGGACGCCGTGGAGGCCGAGTCGGAGTACGCAGAGGAGGAGTTCGGCGACGAGGCGGTGACGGAGTCCGCTCCGGAGATGGCCACCGAAGAAGTCGAGGTGGTCGCGACGACCGAGGCGGTGACCGCACCAGCGGAAGCGAGCGAGGTGGCGGCAGCTGTGGCGCAGGCGGTGGACGCTGTGTCGGATCTGGCGTCTGAGGCCGAGGTGGCTGCTGCCGCGCAGGACCTGGTGACCGCGGTGGAGTCTGCTGCGCGAGCGGTGGCCGAGCCGGAAGCCGACGTCGAGGCGAGCGTGCCGGCGGAGGCGTCAGACGCACCGGCGGACATGGCGGAGGCGCAGGAGTCGATCGAGCGGGAGGACGTCGCTGCGACAGCGGCTGCCGCTGCCAGCGTCGCCGTCGTGGCTGCGCTGTCAGATGCCGTGGACGCCGTGGAGGCCGAGTCGGAGTACGCAGAGGAGGAGTTCGGCGACGAGGCGGTGACGGAGTCCGCTCCGGAGATGGCCACCGAAGAAGTCGAGGTGGTCGCGACGACCGAGGCGGTGGCCGCACCAGCGGAAGCGAGCGAGGTGGCGGCAGCTGTGGCGCAGGCGGTGGACGCTGTGTCGGATCTGGCGTCTGAGGCCGAGGTGGCTGCTGCCGCGCAGGACCTGGTGACCGCGGTGGAGTCTGCTGCGCGAGCGGTGGCCGAGCCGGAAGCCGACGTCGAGGCGAGCGTGCCGGCGGAGGCGTCAGACGCACCGGCGGACATGGCGGAGGCGCAGGAGTCGATCGTGCGGGAGGACGTCGCTGCGACAGCGGCTGCCGCTGCCAGCGTCGCCGTCGTGGCTGCGCTGTCAGATGCCGTGGACGCCGTGGAGGCCGAGTCGGAGTACGCAGAGGAGGAGTTCGGCGACGAGGCGGTGACGGAGTCCGCTCCGGAGATGGCCACCGAAGAAGTCGAGGTGGTCGCGACGACCGAGGCGGTGACCGCACCAGCGGAAGCGAGCGAGGTGGCGGCAGCTGTGGCGCAGGCGGTGGACGCTGTGTCGGATCTGGCGTCTGAGGCCGAGGTGGCTGCTGCCGCGCAGGACCTGGTGACCGCGGTGGAGTCTGCTGCGCGAGCGGTGGCCGAGCCGGAAGCCGACGTCGAGGCGAGCGTGCCGGCGGAGGCGTCAGACGCACCGGCGGACATGGCGGAGGCGCAGGAGTCGATCGAGCGGGAGGACGTCGCTGCGACAGCGGCTGCCGCTGCCAGCGTCGCCGTCGTGGCTGCGCTGTCAGATGCCGTGGACGCCGTGGAGGCCGAGTCGGAGTACGCAGAGGAGGAGTTCGGCGACGAGGCGGTGACGGAGTCCGCTCCGGAGATGGCCACCGAAGAAGTCGAAGTGGTCGCGACGACCGAGGCGGTGGCCGCACCAGCGGAAGCGAGCGAGGTGGCGGCAGCTGTGGCGCAGGCGGTGGACGCTGTGTCGGATCTGGCGTCTGAGGCCGAGGTGGCTGCTGCCGCGCAGGACCTGGTGACCGCGGTGGAGTCTGCTGCGCGAGCGGTGGCCGAGCCGGAAGCCGACGTCGAGGCGAGCGTGCCGGCGGAGGCGTCAGACGCACCGGCGGACATGGCGGAGGCGCAGGAGTCGATCGTGCGGGAGGACGTCGCTGCGACAGCGGCTGCCGCTGCCAGCGTCGCCGTCGTGGCTGCGCTGTCAGATGCCGTGGACGCCGTGGAGGCCGAGTCGGAGTACGCAGAGGAGGAGTTCGGCGACGAGGCGGTGACGGAGTACGCAGAGGAGGAGTTCGGCGACGAGGCGGTGACGGAGTCCGCTCCGGAGATGGCCACCGAAGAAGTCGAGGTGGTCGCGACGACCGAGGCGGTGACCGCACCAGCGGAAGCGAGCGAGGTGGCGGCAGCTGTGGCGCAGGCGGTGGACGCTGTGTCGGATCTGGCGTCTGAGGCCGAGGTGGCTGCTGCCGCGCAGGACCTGGTGACCGCGGTGGAGTCTGCTGCGCGAGCGGTGGCCGAGCCGGAAGCCGACGTCGAGGCGAGCGTGCCGGCGGAGGCGTCAGACGCACCGGCGGACATGGCGGAGGCGCAGGAGTCGATCGAGCGGGAGGACGTCGCTGCGACAGCGGCTGCCGCTGCCAGCGTCGCCGTCGTGGCTGCGCTGTCAGATGCCGTGGACGCCGTGGAGACCGAGTCGGAGTACGCAGAGGAGGAGTTCGGCGACGAGGCGGTGACGGAGTCCGCTCCGGAGATGGCCACCGAAGAAGTCGAGGTGGTCGCGACGACCGAGGCGGTGACCGCACCAGCGGAAGCGAGCGAGGTGGCGGCAGCTGTGGCGCAGGCGGTGGACGCTGTGTCGGATCTGGCGTCTGAGGCCGAGGTGGCTGCTGCCGCGCAGGACCTGGTGACCGCGGTGGAGTCTGCTGCGCGAGCGGTGGCCGAGCCGGAAGCCGACGTCGAGGCGAGCGTGCCGGCGGAGGCGTCAGACGCACCGGCGGACATGGCGGAGGCGCAGGAGTCGATCGAGCGGGAGGACGTCGCTGCGACAGCGGCTGCCGCTGCCAGCGTCGCCGTCGTGGCTGCGCTGTCAGATGCCGTGGACGCCGTGGAGGCCGAGTCGGAGTACGCAGAGGAGGAGTTCGGCGACGAGGCGGTGACGGAGTCCGCTCCGGAGATGGCCACCGAAGAAGTCGAGGTGGTCGCGACGACCGAGGCGGTGACCGCACCAGCGGAAGCGAGCGAGGTGGCGGCAGCTGTGGCGCAGGCGGTGGACACTGTGTCGGATCTGGCGTCTGAGGCCGAGGTGGCTGCTGCCGCGCAGGACCTGGTGACCGCGGTGGAGTCTGCTGCGCGAGCGGTGGCCGAGCCGGAAGCCGACGTCGAGGCGAGCGTGCCGGCGGAGGCGTCAGACGCACCGGCGGACATGGCGGAGGCGCAGGAGTCGATCGAGCGGGAGGACGTCGCTGCGACAGCGGCTGCCGCTGCCAGCGTCGCCGTCGTGGCTGCGCTGTCAGATGCCGTGGACGCCGTGGAGACCGAGTCGGAGTACGCAGAGGAGGAGTTCGGCGACGAGGCGGTGACGGAGTCCGCTCCGGAGATGGCCACCGAAGAAGTCGAGGTGGTCGCGACGACCGAGGCGGTGACCGCACCAGCGGAAGCGAGCGAGGTGGCGGCAGCTGTGGCGCAGGCGGTGGACGCTGTGTCGGATCTGGCGTCTGAGGCCGAGGTGGCTGCTGCCGCGCAGGACCTGGTGACCGCGGTGGAGTCTGCTGCGCGAGCGGTGGCCGAGCCGGAAGCCGACGTCGAGGCGAGCGTGCCGGCGGAGGCGTCAGACGCACCGGCGGACATGGCGGAGGCGCAGGAGTCGATCGAGCGGGAGGACGTCGCTGCGACAGCGGCTGCCGCTGCCAGCGTCGCCGTCGTGGCTGCGCTGTCAGATGCCGTGGACGCCGTGGAGGCCGAGTCGGAGTACGCAGAGGAGGAGTTCGGCGACGAGGCGGTGACGGAGTCCGCTCCGGAGATGGCCACCGAAGAAGTCGAGGTGGTCGCGACGACCGAGGCGGTGACCGCACCAGCGGAAGCGAGCGAGGTGGCGGCAGCTGTGGCGCAGGCGGTGGACGCTGTGTCGGATCTGGCGTCTGAAGCCGAGGTGGCTGCTGCCGCGCAGGACCTGGTGACCGCGGTGGAGTCTGCTGCGCGAGCGGTGGCCGAGCCGGAAGCCGACGTCGAGGCGAGCGTGCCGGCGGAGGCGTCAGACGCACCGGCGGACATGGCGGAGGCGCAGGAGTCGATCGAGCGGGAGGACGTCGCTGTGACAGCGGCTGCCGCTGCCAGCGTCGCCGTCGTGGCTGCGCTGTCAGATGCCGTGGACGCCGTGGAGGCCGAGTCGGAGTACGCGGAGGAGGAGTTCGGCGACGAGGCGGTGACGGAGTCCGCTCCGGAGATGGCCACCGAAGAAGTCGAAGTGGTCGCGACGACCGAGGCGGTGGCCGCACCAGCGGAAGCGAGCGAGGTGGCGGCAGCTGTGGCGCAGGCGGTGGACACTGTGTCGGATCTGGCGTCTGAGGCCGAGGTGGCTGCTGCCGCGCAGGACCTGGTGACCGCGGTGGAGTCTGCTGCGCGAGCGGTGGCCGAGCCGGAAGCCGACGTCGAGGCGAGCGTGCCGGCGGAGGCGTCAGACGCACCGGCGGACATGGCGGAGGCGCAGGAGTCGATCGAGCGGGAGGACGTCGCTGCGACAGCGGCTGCCGCTGCCAGCGTCGCCGTCGTGGCTGCGCTGTCAGATGCCGTGGACGCCGTGGAGGCCGAGTCGGAGTACGCAGAGGAGGAGTTCGGCGACGAGGCGGTGACGGAGTCCGCTCCGGAGATGGCCACCGAAGAAGTCGAGGTGGTCGCGACGACCGAGGCGGTGGCCGCACCAGCGGAAGCGAGCGAGGTGGCGGCAGCTGTGGCGCAGGCGGTGGACGCTGTGTCGGATCTGGCGTCTGAAGCCGAGGTGGCTGCTGCCGCGCAGGACCTGGTGACCGCGGTGGAGTCTGCTGCGCGAGCGGTGGCCGAGCCGGAAGCCGACGTCGAGGCGAGCGTGCCGGCGGAGGCGTCAGACGCACCGGCGGACATGGCGGAGGCGCAGGAGTCGATCGAGCGGGAGGACGTCGCTGCGACAGCGGCTGCCGCTGCCAGCGTCGCCGTCGTGGCTGCGCTGTCAGATGCCGTGGACGCCGTGGAGGCCGAGTCGGAGTACGCGGAGGAGGAGTTCGGCGACGAGGCGGTGACGGAGTCCGCTCCGGAGATGGCCACCGAAGAAGTCGAAGTGGTCGCGACGACCGAGGCGGTGGCCGCACCAGCGGAAGCGAGCGAGGTGGCGGCAGCTGTGGCGCAGGCGGTGGACACTGTGTCGGATCTGGCGTCTGAGGCCGAGGTGGCTGCTGCCGCGCAGGACCTGGTGACCGCGGTGGAGTCTGCTGCGCGAGCGGTGGCCGAGCCGGAAGCCGACGTCGAGGCGAGCGTGCCGGCGGAGGCGTCAGACGCACCGGCGGACATGGCGGAGGCGCAGGAGTCGATCGAGCGGGAGGACGTCGCTGCGACAGCGGCTGCCGCTGCCAGCGTCGCCGTCGTGGCTGCGCTGTCAGGTGCCGTGGACGCCGTGGAGGCCGAGTCGGAGTACGCAGAGGAGGAGTTCGGCGACGAGGCGGTGACGGAGTCCGCTCCGGAGATGGCCACCGAAGAAGTCGAAGTGGTCGCGACGACCGAGGCGGTGGCCGCACCAGCGGAAGCGAGCGAGGTGGCGGCAGCTGTGGCGCAGGCGGTGGACGCTGTGTCGGATCTGGCGTCTGAAGCCGAGGTGGCTGCTGCCGCGCAGGACCTGGTGACCGCGGTGGAGTCTGCTGCGCGAGCGGTGGCCGAGCCGGAAGCCGACGTCGAGGCGAGCGTGCCGGCGGAGGCGTCAGACGCACCGGCGGACATGGCGGAGGCGCAGGAGTCGATCCAGCGGGAGGACGTCGCTGCGACAGCGGCTGCCGCTGCCAGCGTCGCCGTCGTGGCTGCGCTGTCAGATGCCGTGGACGCCGTGGAGGCCGAGTCGGAGTACGCGGAGGAGGAGTTCGGCGACGAGGCGGTGACGGAGTCCGCTCCGGAGATGGCCACCGAAGAAGTCGAAGTGGTCGCGACGACCGAGGCGGTGGCCGCACCAGCGGAAGCGAGCGAGGTGGCGGCAGCTGTGGCGCAGGCGGTGGACACTGTGTCGGATCTGGCGTCTGAGGCCGAGGTGGCTGCTGCCGCGCAGGACCTGGTGACCGCGGTGGAGTCTGCTGCGCGAGCGGTGGCCGAGCCGGAAGCCGACGTCGAGGCGAGCGTGCCGGCGGAGGCGTCAGACGCACCGGCGGACATGGCGGAGGCGCAGGAGTCGATCGAGCGGGAGGACGTCGCTGCGACAGCGGCTGCCGCTGCCAGCGTCGCCGTCGTGGCTGCGCTGTCAGGTGCCGTGGACGCCGTGGAGGCCGAGTCGGAGTACGCAGAGGAGGAGTTCGGCGACGAGGCGGTGACGGAGTCCGCTCCGGAGATGGCCACCGAAGAAGTCGAGGTGGTCGCGACGACCGAGGCGGTGGCCGCACCAGCGGAAGCGAGCGAGGTGGCGGCAGCTGTGGCGCAGGCGGTGGACGCTGTGTCGGATCTGGCGTCTGAGGCCGAGGTGGCTGCTGCCGCGCAGGACCTGGTGACCGCGGTGGAGTCTGCTGCGCGAGCGGTGGCCGAGCCGGAAGCCGACGTCGAGGCGAGCGTGCCGGCGGAGGCGTCAGACGCACCGGCGGACATGGCGGAGGCGCAGGAGTCGATCGAGCGGGAGGACGTCGCTGCGACAGCGGCTGCCGCTGCCAGCGTCGCCGTCGTGGCTGCGCTGTCAGATGCCGTGGACGCCGTGGAGACCGAGTCGGAGTACGCAGAGGAGGAGTTCGGCGACGAGGCGGTGACGGAGTCCGCTCCGGAGATGGCCACCGAAGAAGTCGAGGTGGTCGCGACGACCGAGGCGGTGGCCGCACCAGCGGAAGCGAGCGAGGTGGCGGCAGCTGTGGCGCAGGCGGTGGACGCTGTGTCGGATCTGGCGTCTGAGGCCGAGGTGGCTGCTGCCGCGCAGGACCTGGTGACCGCGGTGGAGTCTGCTGCGCGAGCGGTGGCCGAGCCGGAAGCCGACGTCGAGGCGAGCGTGCCGGCGGAGGCGTCAGACGCACCGGCGGACATGGCGGAAGCGCAGGAGTCGATCCAGCGGGAGGACGTCGCTGCGACAGCGGCTGCCGCTGCCAGCGTCGCCGTCGTGGCTGCGCTGTCAGATGCCGTGGACGCCGTGGAGGCCGAGTCGGAGTACGCAGAGGAGGAGTTCGGCGACGAGGCGGTGACGGAGTCCGCTCCGGAGATGGCCACCGAAGAAGTCGAAGTGGTCGCGACGACCGAGGCGGTGGCCGCACCAGCGGAAGCGAGCGAGGTGGCGGCAGCTGTGGCGCAGGCGGTGGACGCTGTGTCGGATCTGGCGTCTGAGGCCGAGGTGGCTGCTGCCGCGCAGGACCTGGTGACCGCGGTGGAGTCTGCTGCGCGAGCGGTGGCCGAGCCGGAAGCCGACGTCGAGGCGAGCGTGCCGGCGGAGGCGTCAGACGCACCGGCGGACATGGCGGAGGCGCAGGAGTCGATCCAGCGGGAGGACGTCGCTGCGACAGCGGCTGCCGCTGCCAGCGTCGCCGTCGTGGCTGCGCTGTCAGATGCCGTGGACGCCGTGGAGGCCGAGTCGGAGTACGCGGAGGAGGAGTTCGGCGACGAGGCGGTGACGGAGTCCGCTCCGGAGATGGCCACCGAAGAAGTCGAAGTGGTCGCGACGACCGAGGCGGTGGCCGCACCAGCGGAAGCGAGCGAGGTGGCGGCAGCTGTGGCGCAGGCGGTGGACACTGTGTCGGATCTGGCGTCTGAGGCCGAGGTGGCTGCTGCCGCGCAGGACCTGGTGACCGCGGTGGAGTCTGCTGCGCGAGCGGTGGCCGAGCCGGAAGCCGACGTCGAGGCGAGCGTGCCGGCGGAGGCGTCAGACGCACCGGCGGACATGGCGGAGGCGCAGGAGTCGATCGAGCGGGAGGACGTCGCTGCGACAGCGGCTGCCGCTGCCAGCGTCGCCGTCGTGGCTGCGCTGTCAGGTGCCGTGGACGCCGTGGAGGCCGAGTCGGAGTACGCAGAGGAGGAGTTCGGCGACGAGGCGGTGACGGAGTCCGCTCCGGAGATGGCCACCGAAGAAGTCGAGGTGGTCGCGACGACCGAGGCGGTGGCCGCACCAGCGGAAGCGAGCGAGGTGGCGGCAGCTGTGGCGCAGGCGGTGGACGCTGTGTCGGATCTGGCGTCTGAGGCCGAGGTGGCTGCTGCCGCGCAGGACCTGGTGACCGCGGTGGAGTCTGCTGCGCGAGCGGTGGCCGAGCCGGAAGCCGACGTCGAGGCGAGCGTGCCGGCGGAGGCGTCAGACGCACCGGCGGACATGGCGGAGGCGCAGGAGTCGATCGAGCGGGAGGACGTCGCTGCGACAGCGGCTGCCGCTGCCAGCGTCGCCGTCGTGGCTGCGCTGTCAGATGCCGTGGACGCCGTGGAGACCGAGTCGGAGTACGCAGAGGAGGAGTTCGGCGACGAGGCGGTGACGGAGTCCGCTCCGGAGATGGCCACCGAAGAAGTCGAGGTGGTCGCGACGACCGAGGCGGTGGCCGCACCAGCGGAAGCGAGCGAGGTGGCGGCAGCTGTGGCGCAGGCGGTGGACGCTGTGTCGGATCTGGCGTCTGAGGCCGAGGTGGCTGCTGCCGCGCAGGACCTGGTGACCGCGGTGGAGTCTGCTGCGCGAGCGGTGGCCGAGCCGGAAGCCGACGTCGAGGCGAGCGTGCCGGCGGAGGCGTCAGACGCACCGGCGGACATGGCGGAAGCGCAGGAGTCGATCCAGCGGGAGGACGTCGCTGCGACAGCGGCTGCCGCTGCCAGCGTCGCCGTCGTGGCTGCGCTGTCAGATGCCGTGGACGCCGTGGAGGCCGAGTCGGAGTACGCAGAGGAGGAGTTCGGCGACGAGGCGGTGACGGAGTCCGCTCCGGAGATGGCCACCGAAGAAGTCGAAGTGGTCGCGACGACCGAGGCGGTGGCCGCACCAGCGGAAGCGAGCGAGGTGGCGGCAGCTGTGGCGCAGGCGGTGGACGCTGTGTCGGATCTGGCGTCTGAGGCCGAGGTGGCTGCTGCCGCGCAGGACCTGGTGACCGCGGTGGAGTCTGCTGCGCGAGCGGTGGCCGAGCCGGAAGCCGACGTCGAGGCGAGCGTGCCGGCGGAGGCGTCAGACGCACCGGCGGACATGGCGGAGGCGCAGGAGTCGATCGAGCGGGAGGACGTCGCTGCGACAGCGGCTGCCGCTGCCAGCGTCGCCGTCGTGGCTGCGCTGTCAGGTGCCGTGGACGCCGTGGAGGCCGAGTCGGAGTACGCAGAGGAGGAGTTCGGCGACGAGGCGGTGACGGAGTCCGCTCCGAAGATGGCCACCGAAGAAGTCGAGGTGGTCGCGACGACCGAGGCGGTGGCCGCACCAGCGGAAGCGAGCGAGGTGGCGGCAGCTGTGGCGCAGGCGGTGGACGCTGTGTCGGATCTGGCGTCTGAGGCCGAGGTGGCTGCTGCCGCGCAGGACCTGGTGACCGCGGTGGAGTCTGCTGCGCGAGCGGTGGCCGAGCCGGAAGCCGACGTCGAGGCGAGCGTGCCGGCGGAGGCGTCAGACGCACCGGCGGACATGGCGGAGGCGCAGGAGTCGATCGAGCGGGAGGACGTCGCTGCGACAGCGGCTGCCGCTGCCAGCGTCGCCGTCGTGGCTGCGCTGTCAGATGCCGTGGACGCCGTGGAGGCCGAGTCGGAGTACGCAGAGGAGGAGTTCGGCGACGAGGCGGTGACGGAGTCCGCTCCGGAGATGGCCACCGAAGAAGTCGAGGTGGTCGCGACGACCGAGGCGGTGGCCGCACCAGCGGAAGCGAGCGAGGTGGCGGCAGCTGTGGCGCAGGCGGTGGACGCTGTGTCGGATCTGGCGTCTGAAGCCGAGGTGGCTGCTGCCGCGCAGGACCTGGTGACCGCGGTGGAGTCTGCTGCGCGAGCGGTGGCCGAGCCGGAAGCCGACGTCGAGGCGAGCGTGCCGGCGGAGGCGTCAGACGCACCGGCGGACATGGCGGAGGCGCAGGAGTCGATCGAGCGGGAGGACGTCGCTGCGACAGCGGCTGCCGCTGCCAGCGTCGCCGTCGTGGCTGCGCTGTCAGATGCCGTGGACGCCGTGGAGGCCGAGTCGGAGTACGCGGAGGAGGAGTTCGGCGACGAGGCGGTGACGGAGTCCGCTCCGGAGATGGCCACCGAAGAAGTCGAGGTGGTCGCGACGACCGAGGCGGTGGCCGCACCAGCGGAAGCGAGCGAGGTGGCGGCAGCTGTGGCGCAGGCGGTGGACGCTGTGTCGGATCTGGCGTCTGAGGCCGAGGTGGCTGCTGCCGCGCAGGACCTGGTGACCGCGGTGGAGTCTGCTGCGCGAGCGGTGGCCGAGCCGGAAGCCGACGTCGAGGCGAGCGTGCCGGCGGAGGCGTCAGACGCACCGGCGGACATGGCGGAGGCGCAGGAGTCGATCGAGCGGGAGGACGTCGCTGCGACAGCGGCTGCCGCTGCCAGCGTCGCCGTCGTGGCTGCGCTGTCAGATGCCGTGGACGCCGTGGAGGCCGAGTCGGAGTACGCGGAGGAGGAGTTCGGCGACGAGGCGGTGACGGAGTCCGCTCCGGAGATGGCCACCGAAGAAGTCGAGGTGGTCGCGACGACCGAGGCGGTGGCCGCACCAGCGGAAGCGAGCGAGGTGGCGGCAGCTGTGGCGCAGGCGGTGGACGCTGTGTCGGATCTGGCGTCTGAGGCCGAGGTGGCTGCTGCCGCGCAGGACCTGGTGACCGCGGTGGAGTCTGCTGCGCGAGCGGTGGCCGAGCCGGAAGCCGACGTCGAGGCGAGCGTGCCGGCGGAGGCGTCAGACGCACCGGCGGACATGGCGGAGGCGCAGGAGTCGATCGAGCGGGAGGACGTCGCTGCGACAGCGGCTGCCGCTGCCAGCGTCGCCGTCGTGGCTGCGCTGTCAGGTGCCGTGGACGCCGTGGAGGCCGAGTCGGAGTTCGGCGACGAGGCGGTGACGGAGTCCGCTCCGGAGATGGCCACCGAAGAAGTCGAGGTGGTCGCGACGACCGAGGCGGTGACCGCACCAGCGGAAGCGAGCGAGGTGGCGGCAGCTGTGGCGCAGGCGGTGGACGCTGTGTCGGATCTGGCGTCTGAGGCCGAGGTGGCTGCTGCCGCGCAGGACCTGGTGACCGCGGTGGAGTCTGCTGCGCGAGCGGTGGCCGAGCCGGAAGCCGACGTCGAGGCGAGCGTGCCGGCGGAGGCGTCAGACGCACCGGCGGACATGGCGGAGGCGCAGGAGTCGATCGAGCGGGAGGACGTCGCTGCGACAGCGGCTGCCGCTGCCAGCGTCGCCGTCGTGGCTGCGCTGTCAGATGCCGTGGACGCCGTGGAGGCCGAGTCGGAGTACGCGGAGGAGGAGTTCGGCGACGAGGCGGTGACGGAGTCCGCTCCGGAGATGGCCACCGAAGAAGTCGAGGTGGTCGCGACGACCGAGGCGGTGGCCGCACCAGCGGAAGCGAGCGAGGTGGCGGCAGCTGTGGCGCAGGCGGTGGACGCTGTGTCGGATCTGGCGTCTGAGGCCGAGGTGGCTGCTGCCGCGCAGGACCTGGTGACCGCGGTGGAGTCTGCTGCGCGAGCGGTGGCCGAGCCGGAAGCCGACGTCGAGGCGAGCGTGCCGGCGGAGGCGTCAGACGCACCGGCGGACATGGCGGAGGCGCAGGAGTCGATCGAGCGGGAGGACGTCGCTGCGACAGCGGCTGCCGCTGCCAGCGTCGCCGTCGTGGCTGCGCTGTCAGATGCCGTGGACGCCGTGGAGGCCGAGTCGGAGTACGCGGAGGAGGAGTTCGGCGACGAGGCGGTGACGGAGTCCGCTCCGGAGATGGCCACCGAAGAAGTCGAGGTGGTCGCGACGACCGAGGCGGTGACCGCACCAGCGGAAGCGAGCGAGGTGGCGGCAGCTGTGGCGCAGGCGGTGGACACTGTGTCGGATCTGGCGTCTGAGGCCGAGGTGGCTGCTGCCGCGCAGGACCTGGTGACCGCGGTGGAGTCTGCTGCGCGAGCGGTGGCCGAGCCGGAAGCCGACGTCGAGGCGAGCGTGCCGGCGGAGGCGTCAGACGCACCGGCGGACATGGCGGAGGCGCAGGAGTCGATCGAGCGGGAGGACGTCGCTGCGACAGCGGCTGCCGCTGCCAGCGTCGCCGTCGTGGCTGCGCTGTCAGGTGCCGTGGACGCCGTGGAGGCCGAGTCGGAGTTCGGCGACGAGGCGGTGACGGAGTCCGCTCCGGAGATGGCCACCGAAGAAGTCGAGGTGGTCGCGACGACCGAGGCGGTGACCGCACCAGCGGAAGCGAGCGAGGTGGCGGCAGCTGTGGCGCAGGCGGTGGACACTGTGTCGGATCTGGCGTCTGAGGCCGAGGTGGCTGCTGCCGCGCAGGACCTGGTGACCGCGGTGGAGTCTGCTGCGCGAGCGGTGGCCGAGCCGGAAGCCGACGTCGAGGCGAGCGTGCCGGCGGAGGCGTCAGACGCACCGGCGGACATGGCGGAGGCGCAGGAGTCGATCGAGCGGGAGGACGTCGCTGCGACAGCGGCTGCCGCTGCCAGCGTCGCCGTCGTGGCTGCGCTGTCAGATGCCGTGGACGCCGTGGAGACCGAGTCGGAGTACGCAGAGGAGGAGTTCGGCGACGAGGCGGTGACGGAGTCCGCTCCGGAGATGGCCACCGAAGAAGTCGAGGTGGTCGCGACGACCGAGGCGGTGGCCGCACCAGCGGAAGCGAGCGAGGTGGCGGCAGCTGTGGCGCAGGCGGTGGACGCTGTGTCGGATCTGGCGTCTGAGGCCGAGGTGGCTGCTGCCGCGCAGGACCTGGTGACCGCGGTGGAGTCTGCTGCGCGAGCGGTGGTCGAGCCGGAAGCCGACGTCGAGGCGAGCGTGCCGGCGGAGGCGTCAGACGCACCGGCGGACATGGCGGAGGCGCAGGAGTCGATCGAGCGGGAGGACGTCGCTGCGACAGCGGCTGCCGCTGCCAGCGTCGCCGTCGTGGCTGCGCTGTCAGATGCCGTGGACGCCGTGGAGGCCGAGTCGGAGTACGCGGAGGAGGAGTTCGGCGACGAGGCGGTGACGGAGTCCGCTCCGGAGATGGCCACCGAAGAAGTCGAGGTGGTCGCGACGACCGAGGCGGTGGCCGCACCAGCGGAAGCGAGCGAGGTGGCGGCAGCTGTGGCGCAGGCGGTGGACGCTGTGTCGGATCTGGCGTCTGAGGCCGAGGTGGCTGCTGCCGCGCAGGACCTGGTGACCGCGGTGGAGTCTGCTGCGCGAGCGGTGGCCGAGCCGGAAGCCGACGTCGAGGCGAGCGTGCCGGCGGAGGCGTCAGACGCACCGGCGGACATGGCGGAGGCGCAGGAGTCGATCGAGCGGGAGGACGTCGCTGCGACAGCGGCTGCCGCTGCCAGCGTCGCCGTCGTGGCTGCGCTGTCAGATGCCGTGGACGCCGTGGAGGCCGAGTCGGAGTACGCAGAGGAGGAGTTCGGCGACGAGGCGGTGACGGAGTCCGCTCCGGAGATGGCCACCGAAGAAGTCGAGGTGGTCGCGACGACCGAGGCGGTGGCCGCACCAGCGGAAGCGAGCGAGGTGGCGGCAGCTGTGGCGCAGGCGGTGGACGCTGTGTCGGATCTGGCGTCTGAGGCCGAGGTGGCTGCTGCCGCGCAGGACCTGGTGACCGCGGTGGAGTCTGCTGCGCGAGCGGTGGCCGAGCCGGAAGCCGACGTCGAGGCGAGCGTGCCGGCGGAGGCGTCAGACGCACCGGCGGACATGGCGGAGGCGCAGGAGTCGATCGAGCGGGAGGACGTCGCTGCGACAGCGGCTGCCGCTGCCAGCGTCGCCGTCGTGGCTGCGCTGTCAGATGCCGTGGACGCCGTGGAGGCCGAGTCGGAGTACGCGGAGGAGGAGTTCGGCGACGAGGCGGTGACGGAGTCCGCTCCGGAGATGGCCACCGAAGAAGTCGAGGTGGTCGCGACGACCGAGGCGGTGGCCGCACCAGCGGAAGCGAGCGAGGTGGCGGCAGCTGTGGCGCAGGCGGTGGACGCTGTGTCGGATCTGGCGTCTGAGGCCGAGGTGGCTGCTGCCGCGCAGGACCTGGTGACCGCGGTGGAGTCTGCTGCGCGAGCGCTGGCCGAGCCGGAAGCCGACGTCGAGGCGAGCGTGCCGGCGGAGGCGTCAGACGCACCGGCGGACATGGCGGAGGCGCAGGAGTCGATCGAGCGGGAGGACGTCGCTGCGACAGCGGCTGCCGCTGCCAGCGTCGCCGTCGTGGCTGCGCTGTCAGATGCCGTGGACGCCGTGGAGGCCGAGTCGGAGTTCGGCGACGAGGCGGTGACGGAGTCCGCTCCGGAGATGGCCACCGAAGAAGTCGAGGTGGTCGCGACGACCGAGGCGGTGGCCGCACCAGCGGAAGCGAGCGAGGTGGCGGCAGCTGTGGCGCAGGCGGTGGACGCTGTGTCGGATCTGGCGTCTGAAGCCGAGGTGGCTGCTGCCGCGCAGGACCTGGTGACCGCGGTGGAGTCTGCTGCGCGAGCGGTGGCCGAGCCGGAAGCCGACGTCGAGGCGAGCGTGCCGGCGGAGGCGTCAGACGCACCGGCGGACATGGCGGAGGCGCAGGAGTCGATCGAGCGGGAGGACGTCGCTGCGACAGCGGCTGCCGCTGCCAGCGTCGCCGTCGTGGCTGCGCTGTCAGATGCCGTGGACGCCGTGGAGGCCGAGTCGGAGTACGCAGAGGAGGAGTTCGGCGACGAGGCGGTGACGGAGTCCGCTCCGGAGATGGCCACCGAAGAAGTCGAGGTGGTCGCGACGACCGAGGCGGTGGCCGCACCAGCGGAAGCGAGCGAGGTGGCGGCAGCTGTGGCGCAGGCGGTGGACGCTGTGTCGGATCTGGCGTCTGAGGCCGAGGTGGCTGCTGCCGCGCAGGACCTGGTGACCGCGGTGGAGTCTGCTGCGCGAGCGGTGGTCGAGCCGGAAGCCGACGTCGAGGCGAGCGTGCCGGCGGAGGCGTCAGACGCACCGGCGGACATGGCGGAGGCGCAGGAGTCGATCGAGCGGGAGGACGTCGCTGCGACAGCGGCTGCCGCTGCCAGCGTCGCCGTCGTGGCTGCGCTGTCAGGTGCCGTGGACGCCGTGGAGGCCGAGTCGGAGTACGCGGAGGAGGAGTTCGGCGACGAGGCGGTGACGGAGTCCGCTCCGGAGATGGCCACCGAAGAAGTCGAGGTGGTCGCGACGACCGAGGCGGTGGCCGCACCAGCGGAAGCGAGCGAGGTGGCGGCAGCTGTGGCGCAGGCGGTGGACGCTGTGTCGGATCTGGCGTCTGAGGCCGAGGTGGCTGCTGCCGCGCAGGACCTGGTGACCGCGGTGGAGTCTGCTGCGCGAGCGGTGGTCGAGCCGGAAGCCGACGTCGAGGCGAGCGTGCCGGCGGAGGCGTCAGACGCACCGGCGGACATGGCGGAGGCGCAGGAGTCGATCGAGCGGGAGGACGTCGCTGCGACAGCGGCTGCCGCTGCCAGCGTCGCCGTCGTGGCTGCGCTGTCAGATGCCGTGGACGCCGTGGAGGCCGAGTCGGAGTACGCGGAGGAGGAGTTCGGCGACGAGGCGGTGACGGAGTCCGCTCCGGAGATGGCCACCGAAGAAGTCGAGGTGGTCGCGACGACCGAGGCGGTGGCCGCACCAGCGGAAGCGAGCGAGGTGGCGGCAGCTGTGGCGCAGGCGGTGGACGCTGTGTCGGATCTGGCGTCTGAGGCCGAGGTGGCTGCTGCCGCGCAGGACCTGGTGACCGCGGTGGAGTCTGCTGCGCGAGCGGTGGTCGAGCCGGAAGCCGACGTCGAGGCGAGCGTGCCGGCGGAGGCGTCAGACGCACCAGCGGACATGGCGGAGGCGCAGGAGTCGATCGAGCGGGAGGACGTCGCTGCGACAGCGGCTGCCGCTGCCAGCGTCGCCGTCGTGGCTGCGCTGTCAGGTGCCGTGGACGCCGTGGAGGCCGAGTCGGAGTACGCGGAGGAGGAGTTCGGCGACGAGGCGGTGACGGAGTCCGCTCCGGAGATGGCCACCGAAGAAGTCGAGGTGGTCGCGACGACCGAGGCGGTGACCGCACCAGCGGAAGCGAGCGAGGTGGCGGCAGCTGTGGCGCAGGCGGTGGACGCTGTGTCGGATCTGGCGTCTGAGGCCGAGGTGGCTGCTGCCGCGCAGGACCTGGTGACCGCGGTGGAGTCTGCTGCGCGAGCGCTGGCCGAGCCGGAAGCCGACGTCGAGGCGAGCGTGCCGGCGGAGGCGTCAGACGCACCGGCGGACATGGCGGAGGCGCAGGAGTCGATCGAGCGGGAGGACGTCGCTGCGACAGCGGCTGCCGCTGCCAGCGTCGCCGTCGTGGCTGCGCTGTCAGGTGCCGTGGACGCCGTGGAGGCCGAGTCGGAGTTCGGCGACGAGGCTGTGACGGAGTCCGCTCCGGAGATGGCCACCGAAGAAGTCGAGGTGGTCGCGACGACCGAGGCGGTGACCGCACCAGCGGAAGCGAGCGAGGTGGCGGCAGCTGTGGCGCAGGCGGTGGACGCTGTGTCGGATCTGGCGTCTGAGGCCGAGGTGGCTGCTGCCGCGCAGGACCTGGTGACCGCGGTGGAGTCTGCTGCGCGAGCGGTGGCCGAGCCGGAAGCCGACGTCGAGGCGAGCGTGCCGGCGGAGGCGTCAGACGCACCGGCGGACATGGCGGAGGCGCAGGAGTCGATCGAGCGGGAGGACGTCGCTGCGACAGCGGCTGCCGCTGCCAGCGTCGCCGTCGTGGCTGCGCTGTCAGGTGCCGTGGACGCCGTGGAGGCCGAGTCGGAGTACGCGGAGGAGGAGTTCGGCGACGAGGCGGTGACGGAGTCCGCTCCGGAGATGGCCACCGAAGAAGTCGAGGTGGTCGCGACGACCGAGGCGGTGACCGCACCAGCGGAAGCGAGCGAGGTGGCGGCAGCTGTGGCGCAGGCGGTGGACGCTGTGTCGGATCTGGCGTCTGAGGCCGAGGTGGCTGCTGCCGCGCAGGACCTGGTGACCGCGGTGGAGTCTGCTGCGCGAGCGGTGGTCGAGCCGGAAGCCGACGTCGAGGCGAGCGTGCCGGCGGAGGCGTCAGACGCACCGGCGGACATGGCGGAGGCGCAGGAGTCGATCGAGCGGGAGGACGTCGCTGCGACAGCGGCTGCCGCTGCCAGCGTCGCCGTCGTGGCTGCGCTGTCAGGTGCCGTGGACGCCGTGGAGGCCGAGTCGGAGTTCGGCGACGAGGCGGTGACGGAGTCCGCTCCGGAGATGGCCACCGAAGAAGTCGAGGTGGTCGCGACGACCGAGGCGGTGACCGCACCAGCGGAAGCGAGCGAGGTGGCGGCAGCTGTGGCGCAGGCGGTGGACGCTGTGTCGGATCTGGCGTCTGAGGCCGAGGTGGCTGCTGCCGCGCAGGACCTGGTGACCGCGGTGGAGTCTGCTGCGCGAGCGGTGGTCGAGCCGGAAGCCGACGTCGAGGCGAGCGTGCCGGCGGAGGCGTCAGACGCACCGGCGGACATGGCGGAGGCGCAGGAGTCGATCGAGCGGGAGGACGTCGCTGCGACAGCGGCTGCCGCTGCCAGCGTCGCCGTCGTGGCTGCGCTGTCAGGTGCCGTGGACGCCGTGGAGGCCGAGTCGGAGTTCGGCGACGAGGCGGTGACGGAGTCCGCTCCGGAGATGGCCACCGAAGAAGTCGAGGTGGTCGCGACGACCGAGGCGGTGACCGCACCAGCGGAAGCGAGCGAGGTGGCGGCAGCTGTGGCGCAGGCGGTGGACGCTGTGTCGGATCTGGCGTCTGAGGCCGAGGTGGCTGCTGCCGCGCAGGACCTGGTGACCGCGGTGGAGTCTGCTGCGCGAGCGGTGGTCGAGCCGGAAGCCGACGTCGAGGCGAGCGTGCCGGCGGAGGCGTCAGACGCACCGGCGGACATGGCGGAGGCGCAGGAGTCGATCGAGCGGGAGGACGTCGCTGCGACAGCGGCTGCCGCTGCCAGCGTCGCCGTCGTGGCTGCGCTGTCAGGTGCCGTGGACGCCGTGGAGGCCGAGTCGGAGTACGCGGAGGAGGAGTTCGGCGACGAGGCGGTGACGGAGTCCGCTCCGGAGATGGCCACCGAAGAAGTCGAGGTGGTCGCGACGACCGAGGCGGTGGCCGCACCAGCGGAAGCGAGCGAGGTGGCGGCAGCTGTGGCGCAGGCGGTGGACGCTGTGTCGGATCTGGCGTCTGAGGCCGAGGTGGCTGCTGCCGCGCAGGACCTGGTGACCGCGGTGGAGTCTGCTGCGCGAGCGGTGGTCGAGCCGGAAGCCGACGTCGAGGCGAGCGTGCCGGCGGAGGCGTCAGACGCACCGGCGGACATGGCGGAGGCGCAGGAGTCGATCGAGCGGGAGGACGTCGCTGCGACAGCGGCTGCCGCTGCCAGCGTCGCCGTCGTGGCTGCGCTGTCAGATGCCGTGGACGCCGTGGAGGCCGAGTCGGAGTTCGGCGACGAGGCGGTGACGGAGTCCGCTCCGGAGATGGCCACCGAAGAAGTCGAGGTGGTCGCGACGACCGAGGCGGTGGCCGCACCAGCGGAAGCGAGCGAGGTGGCGGCAGCTGTGGCGCAGGCGGTGGACGCTGTGTCGGATCTGGCGTCTGAGGCCGAGGTGGCTGCTGCCGCGCAGGACCTGGTGACCGCGGTGGAGTCTGCTGCGCGAGCGGTGGCCGAGCCGGAAGCCGACGTCGAGGCGAGCGTGCCGGCGGAGGCGTCAGACGCACCAGCGGACATGGCGGAGGCGCAGGAGTCGATCGAGCGGGAGGACGTCGCTGCGACAGCGGCTGCCGCTGCCAGCGTCGCCGTCGTGGCTGCGCTGTCAGGTGCCGTGGACGCCGTGGAGGCCGAGTCGGAGTACGCGGAGGAGGAGTTCGGCGACGAGGCGGTGACGGAGTCCGCTCCGGAGATGGCCACCGAAGAAGTCGAGGTGGTCGCGACGACCGAGGCGGTGGCCGCACCAGCGGAAGCGAGCGAGGTGGCGGCAGCTGTGGCGCAGGCGGTGGACGCTGTGTCGGATCTGGCGTCTGAGGCCGAGGTGGCTGCTGCCGCGCAGGACCTGGTGACCGCGGTGGAGTCTGCTGCGCGAGCGGTGGTCGAGCCGGAAGCCGACGTCGAGGCGAGCGTGCCGGCGGAGGCGTCAGACGCACCGGCGGACATGGCGGAGGCGCAGGAGTCGATCGAGCGGGAGGACGTCGCTGCGACAGCGGCTGCCGCTGCCAGCGTCGCCGTCGTGGCTGCGCTGTCAGATGCCGTGGACGCCGTGGAGGCCGAGTCGGAGTTCGGCGACGAGGCGGTGACGGAGTCCGCTCCGGAGATGGCCACCGAAGAAGTCGAGGTGGTCGCGACGACCGAAGCGGTGGCCGCACCAGCGGAAGCGAGCGAGGTGGCGGCAGCTGTGGCGCAGGCGGTGGACGCTGTGTCGGATCTGGCGTCTGAGGCCGAGGTGGCTGCTGCCGCGCAGGACCTGGTGACCGCGGTGGAGTTTGCTGCGCGAGCGGTGGTCGAGCCGGAAGCCGACGTCGAGGCGAGCGTGCCGGCGGAGGCGTCAGACGCACCGGCGGACATGGCGGAGGCGCAGGAGTCGATCGAGCGGGAGGACGTCGCTGCGACAGCGGCTGCCGCTGCCAGCGTCGCCGTCGTGGCTGCGCTGTCAGATGCCGTGGACGCCGTGGAGGCCGAGTCGGAGTTCGGCGACGAGGCGGTGACGGAGTCCGCTCCGGAGATGGCCACCGAAGAAGTCGAGGTGGTCGCGACGACCGAGGCGGTGGCCGCACCAGCGGAAGCGAGCGAGGTGGCGGCAGCTGTGGCGCAGGCGGTGGACGCTGTGTCGGATCTGGCGTCTGAGGCCGAGGTGGCTGCTGCCGCGCAGGACCTGGTGACCGCGGTGGAGTCTGCTGCGCGAGCGGTGGCCGAGCCGGAAGCCGACGTCGAGGCGAGCGTGCCGGCGGAGGCGTCAGACGCACCAGCGGACATGGCGGAGGCGCAGGAGTCGATCGAGCGGGAGGACGTCGCTGCGACAGCGGCTGCCGCTGCCAGCGTCGCCGTCGTGGCTGCGCTGTCAGGTGCCGTGGACGCCGTGGAGGCCGAGTCGGAGTACGCGGAGGAGGAGTTCGGCGACGAGGCGGTGACGGAGTCCGCTCCGGAGATGGCCACCGAAGAAGTCGAGGTGGTCGCGACGACCGAGGCGGTGGCCGCACCAGCGGAAGCGAGCGAGGTGGCGGCAGCTGTGGCGCAGGCGGTGGACGCTGTGTCGGATCTGGCGTCTGAGGCCGAGGTGGCTGCTGCCGCGCAGGACCTGGTGACCGCGGTGGAGTCTGCTGCGCGAGCGGTGGCCGAGCCGGAAGCCGACGTCGAGGCGAGCGTGCCGGCGGAGGCGTCAGACGCACCAGCGGACATGGCGGAGGCGCAGGAGTCGATCGAGCGGGAGGACGTCGCTGCGACAGCGGCTGCCGCTGCCAGCGTCGCCGTCGTGGCTGCGCTGTCAGGTGCCGTGGACGCCGTGGAGGCCGAGTCGGAGTACGCGGAGGAGGAGTTCGGCGACGAGGCGGTGACGGAGTCCGCTCCGGAGATGGCCACCGAAGAAGTCGAGGTGGTCGCGACGACCGAGGCGGTGGCCGCACCAGCGGAAGCGAGCGAGGTGGCGGCAGCTGTGGCGCAGGCGGTGGACGCTGTGTCGGATCTGGCGTCTGAGGCCGAGGTGGCTGCTGCCGCGCAGGACCTGGTGACCGCGGTGGAGTCTGCTGCGCGAGCGGTGGCCGAGCCGGAAGCCGACGTCGAGGCGAGCGTGCCGGCGGAGGCGTCAGACGCACCGGCGGACATGGCGGAGGCGCAGGAGTCGATCGAGCGGGAGGACGTCGCTGCGACAGCGGCTGCCGCTGCCAGCGTCGCCGTCGTGGCTGCGCTGTCAGGTGCCTTGGACGCCGTGGAGGCCGAGTCGGAGTACGCGGAGGAGGAGTTCGGCGACGAGGCGGTGACGGAGTCCGCTCCGGAGATGGCCACCGAAGAAGTCGAGGTGGTCGCGACGACCGAGGCGGTGGCCGCACCAGCGGAAGCGAGCGAGGTGGCGGCAGCTGTGGCGCAGGCGGTGGACGCTGTGTCGGATCTGGCGTCTGAGGCCGAGGTGGCTGCTGCCGCGCAGGACCTGGTGACCGCGGTGGAGTCTGCTGCGCGAGCGGTGGCCGAGCCGGAAGCCGACGTCGAGGCGAGCGTGCCGGCGGAGGCGTCAGACGCACCGGCGGACATGGCGGAGGCGCAGGAGTCGATCGAGCGGGAGGACGTCGCTGCGACAGCGGCTGCCGCTGCCAGCGTCGCCGTCGTGGCTGCGCTGTCAGGTGCCGTGGACGCCGTGGAGGCCGAGTCGGAGTACGCGGAGGAGGAGTTCGGCGACGAGGCGGTGACGGAGTCCGCTCCGGAGATGGCCACCGAAGAAGTCGAGGTGGTCGCGACGACCGAGGCGGTGGCCGCACCAGCGGAAGCGAGCGAGGTGGCGGCAGCTGTGGCGCAGGCGGTGGACGCTGTGTCGGATCTGGCGTCTGAGGCCGAGGTGGCTGCTGCCGCGCAGGACCTGGTGACCGCGGTGGAGTCTGCTGCGCGAGCGGTGGCCGAGCCGGAAGCCGACGTCGAGGCGAGCGTGCCGGCGGAGGCGTCAGACGCACCAGCGGACATGGCGGAGGCGCAGGAGTCGATCGAGCGGGAGGACGTCGCTGCGACAGCGGCTGCCGCTGCCAGCGTCGCCGTCGTGGCTGCGCTGTCAGGTGCCGTGGACGCCGTGGAGGCCGAGTCGGAGTACGCGGAGGAGGAGTTCGGCGACGAGGCGGTGACGGAGTCCGCTCCGGAGATGGCCACCGAAGAAGTCGAGGTGGTCGCGACGACCGAGGCGGTGGCCGCACCAGCGGAAGCGAGCGAGGTGGCGGCAGCTGTGGCGCAGGCGGTGGACGCTGTGTCGGATCTGGCGTCTGAGGCCGAGGTGGCTGCTGCCGCGCAGGACCTGGTGACCGCGGTGGAGTCTGCTGCGCGAGCGGTGGCCGAGCCGGAAGCCGACGTCGAGGCGAGCGTGCCGGCGGAGGCGTCAGACGCACCGGCGGACATGGCGGAGGCGCAGGAGTCGATCGAGCGGGAGGACGTCGCTGCGACAGCGGCTGCCGCTGCCAGCGTCGCCGTCGTGGCTGCGCTGTCAGGTGCCGTGGACGCCGTGGAGGCCGAGTCGGAGTACGCGGAGGAGGAGTTCGGCGACGAGGCGGTGACGGAGTCCGCTCCGGAGATGGCCACCGAAGAAGTCGAGGTGGTCGCGACGACCGAGGCGGTGGCCGCACCAGCGGAAGCGAGCGAGGTGGCGGCAGCTGTGGCGCAGGCGGTGGACGCTGTGTCGGATCTGGCGTCTGAGGCCGAGGTGGCTGCTGCCGCGCAGGACCTGGTGACCGCGGTGGAGTCTGCTGCGCAAGCCGACGTGGAGACGGAAGTTCCCGCTGCGGAGACGATCGCGGAGGAGAAGGCGACCGAGGCGGTGGTCGAGCTGAGCACGACGGAGGAGGACGTGCAGCCGTCCGTGGACCCGGTAGTGCAGGAGGCTGTAGAGCAGGCGCTTCAAGCGTTGTCGGAGGCTGCACCGGAGCCTGTAGCGGAAGCTGCGGCGCCAATCGAGACGGCTGATGCCGCCGAGGTGAGTGCTGCGACGGAGGCGTTGGTGACTGCGGTGGAGTCTGCTGCGCAAGCCGACGTGGAGGCGGAAGTCCCCGCTGCGGAGACGATCGCGGAGGAGAAGGCGACCGAGGCGGTGGTCGAGCTGAGCGCGACGGAGGAGGACGTGCAGCCGTCCGTGGACCCGGCAGTGCAGGAGGCTGTGGAGCAGGCGCTTCAAGCGTTGTCGGAGGCTGCACGGGAACCTGGTGAAGCTGATCGTGCACTAATAGTTGGAGATTGTCCGCAGGATGCAGATTCAGTGTCTGGCGGCTTTGTGGCTGATACAAGGTTGTCTGTGGGAACTGTCGTGGCTGGAGACGACGAGGTGTTTGCCGAGGAGCCTGATGATACGGAGTTGGAGGCTGAAGTTGCTGCCGCGGCGCAGGAAATCGTGAATTCGGTCGAGCTGAGAGCAACTCCTCCGCATGTAGTATCGGCTGCGGCAGTAACAAGCGCCGTCATCGGGACGCTACTTGGTCTAATCGACTCCGTTGAGCTCGAACTTGTGGGCGCAGATAGTTGTGAGACTGATGCAGCGATGGAGGCAGCACTGGACGAGGTGAACGAGGAGTTCCGTAACCAGAAGAAAGTCGCTGTAGACCTTCATGGCGAAAACGATGGCCAGAAAGAAATCGCAGATGAAGCGACGAAGTGTTTGGAAGACACACAACCCAGCACTGCGCCGACGCCCGAGGCTCAGCTCTCACCTTTCACCGAAAAAGACGACGTCCGAGACGCCGATATCGTCGAGCTTGTGCAGCTGCCCGAGCCCAGCCCCGCCGAGCTCTCTGCAGCCGCAGTGGGTGCTGCTGTCGTGGGGGCCCTCCTGGGCGTCGTGGACGCTGTTGACACCGATGCCTGAGGCTGCTCAACCAACCGAGAGACAAGAAGAGGAGGGAGGCCTTAGACACACTAACAACAAGACTTCGATCTATTAGTTGGTTCCCCAGTCTCTACTGCTCCTTGCTGGCCTCGGCCACGCCCATGACGGCGTCCACCAGGTCGGGGAAGGCCTGCTCGTCCGGCTGTGGGTACGGCCGCAGGTCGTCCCAGTTGCCGCGCTCGAGCGCGCGCTGCAGCCCCTGCACCGACGTCTGCAGACAGTACTTCTGCTCGGCCATGGCCTCGGCCAGCTCCGTCTGGTGGTTGTCCATGAGCGCCGTGTTGACCACCACCACCAGCTTCTTGCCGAGCGCCAGCCCGTCCATGATGGAGCCGGCGCCCGCGTGGCTGATGACCAGGTCGGCGCGCGCCACGTCGCGCTTGTACTGCGGGTCGTGGCGGTAGAAGCTGAGCTCCAGGCCCGGGAAGGCCGCGCGCGGCGTGTGCTGGCCGTGGCCGATCTGCAGGCGCAGCGACGTGAAGCCGCGCGCCACCAGCGCGGCCAGACACTCGTCCGTGTCCAGCGCCGCCACCAGCGCGTCGAACTTGGTCGTGCCCACGGTCACGAACGCGTGCATGCTGTCTGACGGAGTGCGGTGCAAATCGGGTTCCCGTCTAAGTGCGTCCGGCCGCAACCGGGCAGTCCCAGCATGGCCACGCCGGCCGAGCCGCCGCCGGCCGCCGAGATGCACGAGGGCGCGCCGCTCGAGCGCCGCGTGTTCGACACGTGGGACGAGTTCCACGAGTACATGGAGGCCTACGCGCGCCGCAGCTTCCAGCTCTTCCGCAAGCGCACGTCCACGTCCGTGAAGCTGCGCAACCGGCGCGTGGCCGAGCGCTCGGCCGCGCGCGCCAAGCCCGACGCCGACGGCGCGCGCCTCATCCCCGAGGAGTACGGCAACTACTCGCTCACGCTCGTGTGCACGCACAGCGGCGCCTTCGTGTCGCGCGGCACGGGCCGCCGCTCGCGCCAGGACGTGCGCGCCATGCACTGCAATGTGCAGGTCAACGCCTGCCTCAAGCTGGCCGACCCCGCGGCCAACCGCTACGAGGTCACCGTCACGCGCGCGCTGCTCACGCACAACCACCGCGTGGACAAGGAGACGTTCCTGCAGTACAGCAACACGAGGCTCAACCTCTCGGACGACCTGCTCGGCTGCGTCGAGCTCATGCGCAAGACGGGCGTCAAGCCCAAGGACGTCCGCAGCTACATCACCGAGAACTCGAACTGCGCGCCGACGCTCAAAGACGTGCAGAACATCCTCCAGCGGCTGCGCAACAGCGAAGATGCTGCTTCAGCATCGGCGGTGGCGGCGAATGGAGACGGCCAGGAAGCTCGCGCGAGGAGCCACGAATCGCCTAGCGACACGAAGCTAAGTGTCTTTGGAGCCACGCCGGCACTTGGCCCGCAGGACGAAGTACTGTGTGGCTATCGAGCTGTTGCATCCGCGGCTACGACTAATAAGGCACCCGAGCCGATGGACCCTACGACGCAATTCAAGGTGGCTCATGCAATGGGAAAGGCTGTTGCGAGTCTTTTGGCAGAGATACCTGCTGCCGAGTTTGCAGGCGCGTTCCAGGTGCTGGAAGTGGCCGCCAGCATTGTGAAGAAACGGCAAGCAGAGGCAGCAGCAAGAGCAGGAGCAACATCAGCCACAAGGACAGGGTCGAACGGAGAAGACGATGGAAATGAAACAGCGACCGACGTCGATTCTACTCTTCATGTTGCGGGCGCAAGTGTTGCTCCTGTTGATGATCCGTGGGCACGAAGTCTTTAGGATGTTTTTATTGAAGAGTAGCTAGCTCTCACTTGCGCTGCCAATTGGGCAGGCAGCAGCTCGACTTGCCAACTTTCGTACGAAGTAGGTTATGCGTGGGTGCACCGTAATACGATGCTTGTAGCAGAGCACTTCCAATGCCGTATATGCCGATTCTAGTGTTGTTCACCAGTTCACCAGAAGTACTTGCCCTCGATAACGCTTCTTTTCATCACTATAAACGGAAGCGATGCTCTAGACTGCTGCTTCCTGCAACGCTTTTGCTGACGTACTTGTACTCAATCGCTCAGCATGTCTCGTTGAAGCAAGGTGCTAGCTACAGATCGAAATGAACAAGAAATGGTGATGCAATTTGATACCAGCAATTGCCGATGCAAACAGACTATCAATCCATCCATCGCCACCTTGATTGGACTTTCGTGGGTTAAAGTACATCTTTTAGTGCTTATGATAGGTTAGTGGTGCAGTTTACCTACGATGAATATCCTTCGGTGGTGAGACGATGCCAGCCTTCTGTAGTAGCTTCGCATTCAGCTCGGCTTCTAGCAGCGTCATTCCGTACTTGTCGTCGTCCGCCCTGCGCACGGCGTCTTCACTCATCTGTTGCCGCACTAACGTTTGATACTCGCGATTGCGGTGATGCATCTTCTCCTTCACGGCGACCTGCTCCTTTTGCCAAGTCTGGAAATCCGCCTTGAATTGCCTGGCGTACGCAGCCTCTTCTTGCTCGAGCGACAGTCTTCGCGATCGCTTCTCCTCCTTTTGCAGTGTCAGGGCCTGCACTTGCACGCGCGCTGCCTCGCGCTTCCTGCGCTCCTTTTGCTCCAGCAGCTCGGTCTCCCGAGCTTGCACTGCAGCCTGCACAGCGAGTGCACGCTGCTCGTCCTCGCGAGCCTTTTCTTCAGCACTTTTCACATTGAGAAGCGCCAACTTCACCTTCTGGCTCTGTTTGACCAGGATCGCATCAAGCTCAGCGCGACGAGCAGCCTCTTGCAGCTCGAGCTTTTCCTCGTAGGCCTTCTGCAGCTTGAGGTCTTCTTGCTGCTCTCGCAGCACGGCTTGGCGCTTGAGCTCGAGCTGCTGCGCATTCGCCTGCTTGACGCGGACAACCTCCTCCATGTCGGCAGCCTTGCGCTCGGCCTTGCGGCGTTTCTCCTCCTCGTCCATCAGCCGAAACCTCTCGAGCGCGCGACGCTCGTTGCGCTCCTTTGTCTCTTGCGCCACCCGCAGCGCTTCCGTCTGCGCGCGGAGGTCCTGTTGCCAGCGCTGGGCCTCGAGTACTACTTGATCCTGCCGCTGCTTCTGTTTGGCCTTCTCCTGCTCCCGCCACGTGGCCTGCTGTGCAGCCTGCGCTCGCGCGTACGCGTCGGCGGTGGCCTTCTCGTCGAGGCGCTTGCGGTGCTTGTCGGCTTCCTGCTGCGCGAGCTGGTCGCGGTACTCGGTCGCAGCGGCCAAGCGCTTGCGCTCCGCCTCCTCCTTGGCCTGCCGCACCTCGGCCACCTCCTGCTCGAAGATCTGCCAGGCGTTTTGCCAGTCGCAGCATGGACACAGGTGTTTTCGATTAGCGCACGGCTGAGATGATGCACGTTGTGCACGGCACTTACCGGGACCCAGAGGTTCGGTGGCTGCTTGCGCGGAGGCCGCCGCACCGGGCCGAAGCGCTCATCGTCATAGCCGTCGTCTGCGCTCTGCGGCTTGCGCTGCTGCTGCTGCTCGTCGTGGTCGCTGGTCGAGGCTGGCCCGGCCGCCTTGCGGTTGTTGCTGTGCGGCGCGGTGAGAGCCTTCGCCGGCACCAAGCGCTCTCGCTGCGCGACGCGCGCCAGCTCTTCGCCGACGTGGCGCAGGATGAGCCGGCGAGCGGCAGGCGCCGGCTGCACCTGGCAGCGCGCTTTGATCTCCTGCACGTGCGCGCGGCGACTCGCCTCGAGCGCGAGCTGGGCTTCCAGCGCAGCCGCGCGCTGCTGCCTCACGGCGCGGCTCTTCTCGACGAGGGTGCGCTGCGCGGGCGTGAGCACGAGCCCGCCGCCACCAGCCACCATCGCAGCTGCTACTCAACGACGCACGCTGCAGCTTGTGGGCGGGCCGGCATGGCCCTCGCCGCAGATACAGCGGGCTCCTATAAAAAGCGAGGCGCGCCGCTAATTCTGGCAGACGGAGGAGGGCGTGCAAGCAAGACGCTGGTCACGACGCCGGCAGCGGCATCCACTCATCGGCCGAAAGTGGGCTTGCCCACCCTGCTGTCCCTGCAATCGCCAGGGTGGATGTCCAGCAGCAGACAGAACGGTCCAGCACCGCCGGGAAGGCGGCGCGGGGTCTTTGGGGCCGCCGCGAGGATGGCAAGCGCAGCAAGCGAGCGCTCGATTCCTCACCAGCGTGTCCCAAGGCGTGCAGGACAAAAACCGACAGCAGGAAAAGCGTAGGGCGCGCCGCGCCGCGGTGCATCTGCGCGCGGGGCTGACGCATGGTTGGCGCGCGCGCGCTCCTCAGCAGAAACGCACGGAATCGTGTCTCAATTGCCCAGAGACAGCAGCCGTGATGGATACAGCAGCAGCGACGGCGCCAGCGGTCAGCTCGCTGCGACTGACGCCGCGCCAAGTTGCCACGCGCTACGCACGCCTCGCTCATTTGGGGCCAGCGCCGAGCTTGACGCGCGGGCAGTCCGCCGGTCCAGCCCGGCGGCGGCCTCATCCAGCGGAGCTTTTCAGCCGCAGGGCTCGGGCAGACGATGCAGACCGGCTCTTGTCGCGCGCGGCGCCGCAATTGGCCGACGAAAGCCCGCTCTATATAAGGTCTAGCAGGGTACCACTGTAGGTACCGCTACGAAATCACCTGACGTTTGTAGGTACACCAGCGCTACGTAAAAGCCCGTCTAACTGCTAGGGACGCAAAAGAGAGGACTATCGGCGATAACAGGATCCGCCGCGGCGCTGCGCGTCGAATGTTCGATGCGCGGAATGACAGGCAGACAACGCGACGACGTCGGCTCACTTGGCTCGTCACGCTCCCGGCGCGGAGCGCGAGCTTTGGCAAAGCGCACCGCCGGGGCCGATCTGCGGCACTGTTTGCGAGCAAGCGGCCCCGATTCCGGTTGTCGGGGCCGCGATTGCACTTGCAGTTGCCCTCGTCGCCCGCCGTCTTACCCCGGCGTTGCGTGCCAGCAGTTTGCGTGCTCGCGGTGCAGCAAATCCGAGCCACGCCGAGCAATTGCCTCGACTCGTCCCGTTTAACGAATACTGTAGTTATCAGACAGCTTTGCTCGAAGTTGCCCTGCGAGTTGCAGGGCAACTCGCCTTACGACCGCTGAAAGAACACGCGCTTCTTCGCGGCAGCAGTGCAATCGCGCGCGCTGCAACCCCATCGTACGCAGTGCCGAAGAGGTTCGCCGAGCAGCGAACCCCAGGTGCGTTTGTGACGCAGAGCAGGGTCGGCCTTGCCTCCTTTAACGATCTTGTTGCACCGCCCGCCTCACATCGCCGGATAGGATTGCCTGTCCTGCTTTCTCAGCGGCGGTACGCTCGCTCGGCGATCCAGGCAACCGCACGAAGCACCGGTCGCACGGTTTTCTCAGGCGTGGGTTGCACGCCGAGGTTGACTTGGTGCCAGGCTCGCTGAGACGACCGGCAGCGCGAGATCCGTAGATCCGTTGGCAGCAAGCTCAAGATCTCGCGCTGCTCGTCGTCAAAGCCCTCGCTGCCGGCCGATGTTAGCACACGCGAACACTCGGCGGTTAGAAGCGAGGCGAGTACACATGCTACAGCTCGCGATACGTGAGCGCGTACTGGTACCGGCCAAACGGCGGCGACAACAACTGCGAGCGTTTCGTCGGCGCTACCGCTTGCCGATGCAGTCATACACCCCCGGCAACTGGAGAAAGCCGCTTGCAGGAGAGACGGTGCTGTCAAACCAGCAGCGGCGGCGGCGGCTGCGGCGCGGCATCGGGCGGTTTGCCCGGCTGTGAGCAAGCTCGCGGCGCGGTGCGCGCATGCCGTATTGCGCGCCGCGTCGCGCTGATCATGGGGCGCGCCGACCGGCTCAGCAAGCGGCGACAAACAACTGGCCAGCTCGCCGGCCTGGCCGCAGGCCAATTGCCGTCGCTGCCGAGCCCAGCCCGAGCTTGCGATGGGGCCAGCCCTCTACGCCGCGCCGGCGACGTACCCCTGGTTGGAATTGCACCCGACAACCAATCACTTCCGATAAAAAAGATACGGCCCGATGTCGCATACGGTGTGGGCCACACCGGTTTGCTGAAAAACCTCGCTGGGGCTCACTTGTCGAAAGAGGCGCGATGCTGGTGTTTGTATGCGGCAGACGAGCCAGCGTGAGGTAACGAGTCGGTTCGCGGCGAAAAACCTAGTGCGCGGCGATTGGCCGGTGCGACCCGCTCGTCCAATCAGCGCGCGCGGCCGGGGCCGCAACAGGGGCAACAGCAGGGCAGATAGACTAGGGCGCGTCGTGTGGACGGGCGGTACGCGGCGCCGGCCATTTCATTCTGCAATTTCCCGACTGTCACCGACGCCGCGCGCTTCTCCGAGTTCGCTGCCGACCGTTTCCCGTCGAGAGACCAGCCGGAGCCTTCGATCTACAGTCCGTCCTTCGAAGCCTCGGCTCCGCACCAGACACACCCAAAATGGCTGGTGCCGCAGGCAACTCGTACATGTCCATGGCCACGCCCAACGACGTCAAGAACTACACGAACGACGTGGGCCAGATCCAGTGGGCGCAGGTGCCGCTGAACGCCGCGCTGGACAAGCTCAAGACGTCGCGCGAGGGCCTGACGTCCGATGAGGCCGAAAAGCGTCTGGCCGAGTACGGCCCGAACAAGCTGCCGGAGGAGAAGGTGAACAAGCTGACGCTGTTCCTGGGCTTCATGTGGAACCCGCTGTCGTGGGCCATGGAGGTGGCGGCCATCCTGTCGATCGTGCTGCTGGACTACGCCGACTTCGCGCTGATCCTGTTCCTGCTGCTGCTGAACGCGTGCATCGGCTACTTCGAGGAGGTGCAGGCCGGCGACGCCGTGTCGGCGCTGATGGGCCAGCTGGCGCCGGAGGCCAAGGTGTTCCGTGACGGGGAAATTAAGAATGTGCCGGCGGACCTGTTGGTCCCCGGCGACGTGCTGCGCGTGCGTCTGGGCGACGTGATCCCGGCCGACCTCAAGTTCCTGGAGGGCGACGCCATCAAGGTGGACCAGTCGTCGCTGACGGGTGAGTCGCTGCCGGTGACGAAGAACGAGGGCGACGAGGGCTACTCTGGCTCGGTGGTGAAGCAGGGCGAGATCGAGGCCGTCGTGACGAGCACGGGCGTGAACACGTTCCTGGGCCGCGCCGCCGAGAAGATCGCCTCGGCCGACGCGCACGGCCGTCTGCAGATGGTGCTGACGACGGTGGGCAACTTCTGCATGGTGTCGATCCTGTTCTGGTGCATCATCGAGCTGCTGGTGCAGATGGCCGGCCGTACGTCGCAGAACCCGTGCGTCATCGTGACGGACGGTTGCCTGGGTGTGGCCAACATCCTGGTGCTGATCGTGGGCGGTATCCCCGTGGCCATGCCGACGGTGCTGTCGGTGACGCTGGCCATCGGTTCGTCGGCGCTGGCGAAGGAGAACGCTATCGTGACGCGTCTGACGTGCATTGAGGAGATGGCCAGTATGGAGGTGCTGTGCTCGGACAAGACGGGCACGCTGACGCTGAACCAGCTTTCGGTGGACATGGACAACCTGATCCCGTACAACAACTTCACTGCGGACGACATCCTGAAGTACGGCGCTCTGTCGGCGCGTACGGAGAACAACGAGGCCATCGACATCGTGTGCCACAACTCGTACCCGGGCAAGGACACGATGTGGGACGAGTACACGCTGCTGCACTACACGCCGTTCGACCCCACGACGAAGCGCACGATTGCCAAGCTGAAGAACAACAAGACTGGCGAGATCCTGCGTGCCGTGAAGGGTGCGCCTCAGGTGGTGCTCGACATGGACGTGAACGCGGACACGCTGCGTGTGGAGGTGGAGGAGCGCATCAACGAGTTCGCTTCGCGCGGCTACCGTGGTCTGGGTGTGGGTATCTCCCGCAGCGGCGACGTTCCGGTGGAGGAGTGCGAGTGGCAGATGATCGGTCTGCTGCCGCTGTTCGACCCGCCTCGCCACGACACGGCCGACACGGTGAAGAAGGCCATTGCTCTGGGCATTGCGGTGAAGATGGTGACGGGTGACCAGAAGGCCATTGCCGTGGAGACGTGCCGTCAGCTGGGAATGCCGACCAACATCTTGGACACTTCTTTCTTCAACACGGCGCCGCCTCCTGGCCTGAACCTGGCGCAGATGATCTACGACACGGACGGCTTTGCTCAGGTGTTCCCGGAGCACAAGTTCGAGATCGTGAAGCACCTGCAGTCGCTGAACAAGGTGGTGGGCATGACGGGTGACGGTGTGAACGACGCTCCTGCCCTGGCTCAGGCCGACATTGGTATTGCTGTGGATGATGCGACGGACGCCGCGCGTGCTGCCGCCGACATCGTGCTTGTTTCGCCCGGTCTGAGTGTGATCATCACGGCCATCCGCATGAGCCGCGAGATCTTCCTGCGCATGAAGAACTACGCCATGTACTCGATCGCAATGACGGTGCGTATCGTGTTCACGTTCGGCATTTTGACGGTGGCGTGGAACTGGTACTTCCCTCCGATCCTTGTGGTGATTCTGGCCATCCTGAACGACGGTACCATTCTGACGATCTCGAAGGACAACGTGGTGGCGTCGCCGCACCCGGACTCGTGGAAGCTGCGTGAGGTGTTCATTTCGTCGATCTCGTTCGGCCTGTGGCTGACGCTGTCGACGATTGTGCTGTTCGCGATCATCAACAACTCGAGCGGTTTCGAGAGCACTGGCGTGGAAAACCTGTGTGTGAGCTGCATGAAGAACGAGTGCCACGACTTCTTCCAGGACCAGTACCAAACGTGCGTGATGGACAATAACGCGACTGGCTGCGGTGAGATGACGGGCAGCGTGCCGCAGGCCGCAAGCATTTCGGACGTGGGCTCGTTCCGTGAGAGCGCTATCAACGCTTACTGGACGCAGTACCAGGAGAAGTACGACTCGCGCTCGAAGCTGTTCGAGGACCTGGCGGACGTGCACCTGAACGACCTGCCGAACGACGTGAAGCCGTCTGCTGAGGTGGCGTACAACCAGTTCGTGTACGCGTACACGCTGGGTGTTGGCGGTGCCGCTTACGAGGGCAACTACGACGTGTTCGACGCCGCTCAGCGTGGCAAGGGCGTGGAGTTCATTGGCAACGATGAGGTCCCGATCACGAACGAGGTGAGCTTCTGCGACTACGTGTGGGGCTTCAGCAACTGGAACTCTACGTGGACGCGCGACAACGAGATGATTGGCCCTGGTATTCAGCGCAAGGAGGGTGTCCTCCGTTCGCTGGTGTACCTGCAGGTGTCGATCTCTGGTCAGGCTCTGATCTTCGTGACGCGTACGGCCGGCAGCAACAACTGGTTCTTCGCTGAGAAGCCGTGCAACCTGCTGCTGATCGCCTTCGTGTTCGCTCAGATCGTTGCTTCGGTGATCGGCTGGATCGGTTTCGGCGGCTACCCCACGGACCGTATTGCTGTGATCGGCTGCGGCGGCGGCTACACGCTGATTGCGTGGCTGTGGGCCATCGTGTGGCAGTTCCCGCTTGACTTGATCAAGTTCGCGGTGAACTACGTGCTGACGAAGAACACGTACGCGAGCAAGGCGTTCACGGAGCGCATCAACGCGGGCCACCCGACGATGACGCACTCGGTCGTGACGAACACGCAGCGCTCGATCCGTGCCAGCCGCACTGTGTAAGCAGGCTAGGCGTTGGGTCGCGTGCAGGCAGTGGCTACTGGAGCGAGAGAGGAGCCGATGGAAGGCTTCGTTGCGCTCCAGCGCCACAGCAACTTTGCTGGTGAACTTCATGTGTGACCGTCTGCGCTGCGTGCGCGCGGTCTGTAGTGAGTCCACAAGTGCATGGTGCATGCTGTAGAATTACATCTTAAGTAGGGAGACGAGCGGAATACAGGTTCCTTTTCCTACAACTCTTGCATTGGTTGTCTTCTTATGAAGTGGCTTGGCTAGCTCGGTGCTGCGTCTTAGCTAATTCGAGCTGCGTCCTAGCTGCGTCTTGGCAAGCTCGGAGCTGAGCTGTGAGCTGTGAACTCGCAGCCGAAGTCTCGGCGTTGGATCTTGGAGCGTCTCCGTCTGCCCGATAGCCAGGCCGAAAGTTCAACATAACGGCCGGAGCGCAGAGGATCATGCGTCTGGAAGGGCGCCACGGCTTCGTGAAGGCGGCGCGGCCCGAGGAGGCGGCGGGCGAGGCCACGGCCGAGCTCAAGCGCGAGTGCGTGGCGGCGTGCAGCGAGCTGACGGACCAGCGCCGCCGTGAGGAGGAGCTGCTGGCCGCCTTCGCCGTGGCGCGCGTGCTGGCGCGGCGCAAGCTGCCGCACGAGACGTTCATGGAGTACAAGAAGGCGCTGCGGCGCGCCGGCGAGAGCCACGCCATCCCGGAGCCCTACTACGTGGTGGCCTTCATCAACGGCGTGGGCTGCGAGCAGCTCGCGCACCTGCTGCGCGAGTCCAAGCGCTAAGAGCTCGGCGTACAGTTGCTGGAGCGGCAAAGGCTGTCCCATAGAGAGCTGCTTGTGCTGGTTGTCGTATTGCACGCTTCAAGTTGTCTCTCGAAACAACTCGCTTACGACCGCTGAAAGAACACGCTCGCTCGCATTGCAACCGCGCAATCGCACGTGCGGCAAGCAGATCGCCCGCCGTGCCGCAGAGGCTTGTCGAGCAGCGAACCCCAGGTGCGTTTGTGACGCAGAGCAGGGTCGGCCTTGCCTCCTTTAACGATCTTGTTGCACCGCCCGCCTCACATCGCCGGATAGGATTGCCTGTCCTGCTTTCTCAGCGGCGGTACGCTCGCTCGGCGATCCAGGCAACCGCACGAAGCACCGGTCGCACGGTTTTCTCAGGCGTGGGTTGCACGCCGAGGTTGACTTGGTGCCAGGCTCGCTGAGACGACCGGCAGCGCGAGATCCGTAGATCCGTTGGCAGCAAGCTCAAGATCTCGCGCTGCTCGTCGTCAAAGCCCTCGCTGCCGGCCGATGTTAGCACACGCGAACACTCGGCGGTTAGAAGCGAGGCGAGTACACATGCTACAGCTCGCGATACGTGAGCGCGTACTGGTACCGGCCAAACGGCGGCGACAACAACTGCGAGCGTTTCGTCGGCGCTACCGCTTGCCGATGCAGTCATACACCCCCGGCAACTGGAGAAAGCCGCTTGCAGGAGAGACGGTGCTGTCAAACCAGCAGCGGCGGCGGCGGCTGCGGCGCGGCATCGGGCGGTTTGCCCGGCTGTGAGCAAGCTCGCGGCGCGGTGCGCGCATGCCGTATTGCGCGCCGCGTCGCGCTGATCATGGGGCGCGCCGACCGGCTCAGCAAGCGGCGACAAACAACTGGCCAGCTCGCCGGCCTGGCCGCAGGCCAATTGCCGTCGCTGCCGAGCCCAGCCCGAGCTTGCGATGGGGCCAGCCCTCTACGCCGCGCCGGCGACGTACCCCTGGTTGGAATTGCACCCGACAACCAATCACTTCCGATAAAAAAGATACGGCCCGATGTCGCATACGGTGTGGGCCACACCGGTTTGCTGAAAAACCTCGCTGGGGCTCACTTGTCGAAAGAGGCGCGATGCTGGTGTTTGTATGCGGCAGACGAGCCAGCGTGAGGTAACGAGTCGGTTCGCGGCGAAAAACCTAGTGCGCGGCGATTGGCCGGTGCGACCCGCTCGTCCAATCAGCGCGCGCGGCCGGGGCCGCAACAGGGGCAACAGCAGGGCAGATAGACTAGGGCGCGTCGTGTGGACGGGCGGTACGCGGCGCCGGCCATTTCATTCTGCAATTTCCCGACTGTCACCGACGCCGCGCGCTTCTCCGAGTTCGCTGCCGACCGTTTCCCGTCGAGAGACCAGCCGGAGCCTTCGATCTACAGTCCGTCCTTCGAAGCCTCGGCTCCGCACCAGACACACCCAAAATGGCTGGTGCCGCAGGCAACTCGTACATGTCCATGGCCACGCCCAACGACGTCAAGAACTACACGAACGACGTGGGCCAGATCCAGTGGGCGCAGGTGCCGCTGAACGCCGCGCTGGACAAGCTCAAGACGTCGCGCGAGGGCCTGACGTCCGATGAGGCCGAAAAGCGTCTGGCCGAGTACGGCCCGAACAAGCTGCCGGAGGAGAAGGTGAACAAGCTGACGCTGTTCCTGGGCTTCATGTGGAACCCGCTGTCGTGGGCCATGGAGGTGGCGGCCATCCTGTCGATCGTGCTGCTGGACTACGCCGACTTCGCGCTGATCCTGTTCCTGCTGCTGCTGAACGCGTGCATCGGCTACTTCGAGGAGGTGCAGGCCGGCGACGCCGTGTCGGCGCTGATGGGCCAGCTGGCGCCGGAGGCCAAGGTGTTCCGTGACGGGGAAATTAAGAATGTGCCGGCGGACCTGTTGGTCCCCGGCGACGTGCTGCGCGTGCGTCTGGGCGACGTGATCCCGGCCGACCTCAAGTTCCTGGAGGGCGACGCCATCAAGGTGGACCAGTCGTCGCTGACGGGTGAGTCGCTGCCGGTGACGAAGAACGAGGGCGACGAGGGCTACTCTGGCTCGGTGGTGAAGCAGGGCGAGATCGAGGCCGTCGTGACGAGCACGGGCGTGAACACGTTCCTGGGCCGCGCCGCCGAGAAGATCGCCTCGGCCGACGCGCACGGCCGTCTGCAGATGGTGCTGACGACGGTGGGCAACTTCTGCATGGTGTCGATCCTGTTCTGGTGCATCATCGAGCTGCTGGTGCAGATGGCCGGCCGTACGTCGCAGAACCCGTGCGTCATCGTGACGGACGGTTGCCTGGGTGTGGCCAACATCCTGGTGCTGATCGTGGGCGGTATCCCCGTGGCCATGCCGACGGTGCTGTCGGTGACGCTGGCCATCGGTTCGTCGGCGCTGGCGAAGGAGAACGCTATCGTGACGCGTCTGACGTGCATTGAGGAGATGGCCAGTATGGAGGTGCTGTGCTCGGACAAGACGGGCACGCTGACGCTGAACCAGCTTTCGGTGGACATGGACAACCTGATCCCGTACAACAACTTCACTGCGGACGACATCCTGAAGTACGGCGCTCTGTCGGCGCGTACGGAGAACAACGAGGCCATCGACATCGTGTGCCACAACTCGTACCCGGGCAAGGACACGATGTGGGACGAGTACACGCTGCTGCACTACACGCCGTTCGACCCCACGACGAAGCGCACGATTGCCAAGCTGAAGAACAACAAGACTGGCGAGATCCTGCGTGCCGTGAAGGGTGCGCCTCAGGTGGTGCTCGACATGGACGTGAACGCGGACACGCTGCGTGTGGAGGTGGAGGAGCGCATCAACGAGTTCGCTTCGCGCGGCTACCGTGGTCTGGGTGTGGGTATCTCCCGCAGCGGCGACGTTCCGGTGGAGGAGTGCGAGTGGCAGATGATCGGTCTGCTGCCGCTGTTCGACCCGCCTCGCCACGACACGGCCGACACGGTGAAGAAGGCCATTGCTCTGGGCATTGCGGTGAAGATGGTGACGGGTGACCAGAAGGCCATTGCCGTGGAGACGTGCCGTCAGCTGGGAATGCCGACCAACATCTTGGACACTTCTTTCTTCAACACGGCGCCGCCTCCTGGCCTGAACCTGGCGCAGATGATCTACGACACGGACGGCTTTGCTCAGGTGTTCCCGGAGCACAAGTTCGAGATCGTGAAGCACCTGCAGTCGCTGAACAAGGTGGTGGGCATGACGGGTGACGGTGTGAACGACGCTCCTGCCCTGGCTCAGGCCGACATTGGTATTGCTGTGGATGATGCGACGGACGCCGCGCGTGCTGCCGCCGACATCGTGCTTGTTTCGCCCGGTCTGAGTGTGATCATCACGGCCATCCGCATGAGCCGCGAGATCTTCCTGCGCATGAAGAACTACGCCATGTACTCGATCGCAATGACGGTGCGTATCGTGTTCACGTTCGGCATTTTGACGGTGGCGTGGAACTGGTACTTCCCTCCGATCCTTGTGGTGATTCTGGCCATCCTGAACGACGGTACCATTCTGACGATCTCGAAGGACAACGTGGTGGCGTCGCCGCACCCGGACTCGTGGAAGCTGCGTGAGGTGTTCATTTCGTCGATCTCGTTCGGCCTGTGGCTGACGCTGTCGACGATTGTGCTGTTCGCGATCATCAACAACTCGAGCGGTTTCGAGAGCACTGGCGTGGAAAACCTGTGTGTGAGCTGCATGAAGAACGAGTGCCACGACTTCTTCCAGGACCAGTACCAAACGTGCGTGATGGACAATAACGCGACTGGCTGCGGTGAGATGACGGGCAGCGTGCCGCAGGCCGCAAGCATTTCGGACGTGGGCTCGTTCCGTGAGAGCGCTATCAACGCTTACTGGACGCAGTACCAGGAGAAGTACGACTCGCGCTCGAAGCTGTTCGAGGACCTGGCGGACGTGCACCTGAACGACCTGCCGAACGACGTGAAGCCGTCTGCTGAGGTGGCGTACAACCAGTTCGTGTACGCGTACACGCTGGGTGTTGGCGGTGCCGCTTACGAGGGCAACTACGACGTGTTCGACGCCGCTCAGCGTGGCAAGGGCGTGGAGTTCATTGGCAACGATGAGGTCCCGATCACGAACGAGGTGAGCTTCTGCGACTACGTGTGGGGCTTCAGCAACTGGAACTCTACGTGGACGCGCGACAACGAGATGATTGGCCCTGGTATTCAGCGCAAGGAGGGTGTCCTCCGTTCGCTGGTGTACCTGCAGGTGTCGATCTCTGGTCAGGCTCTGATCTTCGTGACGCGTACGGCCGGCAGCAACAACTGGTTCTTCGCTGAGAAGCCGTGCAACCTGCTGCTGATCGCCTTCGTGTTCGCTCAGATCGTTGCTTCGGTGATCGGCTGGATCGGTTTCGGCGGCTACCCCACGGACCGTATTGCTGTGATCGGCTGCGGCGGCGGCTACACGCTGATTGCGTGGCTGTGGGCCATCGTGTGGCAGTTCCCGCTTGACTTGATCAAGTTCGCGGTGAACTACGTGCTGACGAAGAACACGTACGCGAGCAAGGCGTTCACGGAGCGCATCAACGCGGGCCACCCGACGATGACGCACTCGGTCGTGACGAACACGCAGCGCTCGATCCGTGCCAGCCGCACTGTGTAAGCAGGCTAGGCGTTGGGTCGCGTGCAGGCAGTGGCTACTGGAGCGAGAGAGGAGCCGATGGAAGGCTTCGTTGCGCTCCAGCGCCACAGCAACTTTGCTGGTGAACTTCATGTGTGACCGTCTGCGCTGCGTGCGCGCGGTCTGTAGTGAGTCCACAAGTGCATGGTGCATGCTGTAGAATTACATCTTAAGTAGGGAGACGAGCGGAATACAGGTTCCTTTTCCTACAACTCTTGCATTGGTTGTCTTCTTATGAAGTGGCTTGGCTAGCTCGGTGCTGCGTCTTAGCTAGTTCGAGCTGCGTCCTAGCTGCGTCTTGGCAAGCTCGGAGCTGAGCTGTGAGCTGTGAACTCGCAGCCGAAGTCTCGGCGTTGGATCTTGGAGCGTCTCCGTCTGCCCGATAGCCAGGCCGAAAGTTCAACATAACGGCCGGAGCGCAGAGGATCATGCGTCTGGAAGGGCGCCACGGCTTCGTGAAGGCGGCGCGGCCCGAGGAGGCGGCGGGCGAGGCCACGGCCGAGCTCAAGCGCGAGTGCGTGGCGGCGTGCAGCGAGCTGACGGACCAGCGCCGCCGCGAGGAGGAGCTGCTGGCCGCCTTCGCCGTGGCGCGCGTGCTGGCGCGGCGCAAGCTGCCGCACGAGACGTTCATGGAGTACAAGAAGGCGCTGCGGCGCGCCGGCGAGAGCCACGCCATCCCGGAGCCCTACTACGTGGTGGCCTTCATCAACGGCGTGGGCTGCGAGCAGCTCGCGCACCTGCTGCGCGAGTCCAAGCCCCAAGATCTCGACGCCGCGGCCAAGGAGGCCATCTTGCTGCAGCGCAGCGACGGGGCCGGCCCGTCCATGCTGACCGAGCAGCGGAAGCGGCCGAGGGCGGCGGCCGCGGCCCGACGCGGCCACGAGCTGCCGAGGAAACGCCCGCGTCGGGAATCGGGCAGCTGCTTCGTGTGCCACGAGTTCGGCCACTTCGCGCGGGAGTGTCCCGGGCGCTGGGACGACCCGTAGCCCGCAGGAGGAGAATGGGACAGCGGGGACGGAGCCAATGAGGTAGGCCAAGCGAGCGGTGTTGTCGTCTATTTTCAAGTTGTATGAATGCTTTTCTTTCTTTGGAGGTGCCGTCGGCCAGACGTGAGGATGCTAACTTTGTAGGAGAAGGATCTGGATAAGACGCGACGTCTTCAATATGACGCGGGAGCGCGGAGCTCTCAGTGCTTTAGCGGTGTGCTTGCTCCTGCAGCGTTGGTATTGTGATCTCTCACTTTTGAATCCGCCTCGCAAGCTCCACAGCCTCCTCCAGCGCTCCCTCGTCGCACCGCGACTTCTTCCGCTCAGCGTCCGCGCTCGTGCCCCACTCGTGACTCGCCTCGACCACAATGATTTACCCCAAGGCCATCTTCCGGACAGTCATTGCGCTCTCGACGGTAGCTGCGGCGACCCAAGCCACCGTGGCGAGTCCAGGATCTTCCACCAAAGGGGCCAAGCGCGGCAAGGGCGGACGGTACATTGATACGACGACGAATGCCTACGGGACCACAAGTATTGATGCGCTGAACGTGGTGTCCCCAACCACCTACGTCAACGCCGCTGCGAAGGCGCAAGTAGGTGTGAACCTGCGCAAGATCACTTCTCCAAATGGTGCAGGTGGCAAGTTCTCTGTCGTGAGCCCGACAAACATTGTCCAAGGCAATAAAGGCAAGTCTGGATACGTCTCCGTCATCGGAACACCATCTACGCACCTCGGCAACACTTACAGGTCTCCTGTGTCATCGCCGAGGTCTCTCGACCACAAGGGCGGCAAGAAGAACGGCCATGTGGGTAATTACGACGTCCCCACCCCGCCGGTTGTTGTCAAGGGCAAAGAGTCCAACTACGGTGCCCCTGGAGCTCCTGTTCAGCTTCCGGCGAACACCGGCAAGGGCGTGAAGGGCAGCAAGGACGGGAAGTATGGCGTCAATGTCCCAGTCGCTCCCTCAAGCGGTGGCTACAAGAGTGGCAATGGTAACAAGGGGAAGAAGAGTGGCAAAACCGACAACGGTGGAAACTATGGTGGTGATGTCCCTCTCACTGGCGGCTACACAGACGGTAAGGGAGGGAAGTCGAGCAAAAGCAACAAGGGGGGAAACTATGGTGTCGATATTCCTTCGACTGGCGGCTACACTGACGGCAAGGGAGGGAAGTTGAACAAGGGTGGAAAGGGTGCTGCAGATATTCCATCAACCGGTGGCAAGGCCGGAAAGCCTAACAAGGGCGGCAAGGGTGAAAGGGATGGCAACTACAGTCCTGTGTCCCCGTCCACTGGAGGCAACTACAAGGGGAGCAAAGGTGGCAAAGGTGTCGAGGTCCCCGTTTCGCCATCCGGAGATGACTACACAAGAAACAAGGGTGGCGAGAACGACTTCGTGACAGTTCCACCAGCTCCAGTTACTACTGACTATGGTAGCGGCTCGAAGGGAGGCAAGGGCAGCAAGGGTGGCTCTACTGAAGGCTCTCAGGCTACGAACCCGGTCCCCGTGCCGAACACCCCGACCAGCAACGGCAATGGCTACGGCAGTGGCTCAAAGGGTGGCAAGGGCAGCAAGGGTGGCTCTACTGGAGGCTCTCAGGCTACGAACCCGGTCCCCGTGCCGAACACCCCGACCAGCAACGGCAATGGCTACGGCAGTGGCTCGAAGGGCGGCAAGGGCAGCAAGGGTGGCTCTACTGGAGGCTCTCAGGCTACGAACCCGGTCCCCGTGCCGAACAGCCCGACCAGCAACGGCAATGACAACGGCAGTGGCTCGAAGGGCGGCAAGGGCAGCAAGGGTGGCTCTACTGGAGGTTCTCAGGCTACGAACCCGGTCCCCGTGCCGAACAGCCCGACCAGCAACGGCAATGGCTACGGCAGTGGCTCGAAGGGCGGCAAGGGCAGCAAGGGTGGCTCTACTGGAGGCTCTCAGGCTACGAACCCGGTCCCCGTGCCGAACAGCCCGACCAGCAACGGCAATGACAACGGCAGTGGCTCGAAGGGTGGCAAGGGCAGCAAGGGTGCTACTGGAGGCTCTCAGGCTACGAACCCGGTCCCCGTGCCGAACAGCCCGACCAGCAACGGCAATGGCTACGGCAGTGGCTCGAAGGGCGGCAAGGGCAGCAAGGGTGGCTCTACTGGAGGTTCTCAGGCTACGAACCCGGTCCCCGTGCCGAACAGCCCGACCAGCAACGGCAATGACAACGGCAGTGGCTCGAAGGGTGGCAAGGGCAGCAAGGGTGCTACTGGAGGCTCTCAGGCTACGAACCCGGTCCCCGTGCCGAACAGCCCGACCAGCAACGGCAATGGCTACGGCAGTGGCTCGAAGGGCGGCAAAGGTGACCAAGGCAGTAAGGCCGGATCGACGGCAGGCTCAAGAGCAGATACTCCGGCACCGACATCGGCTCCTACGTCAACTCCGACACCAACTCCCACGCCAACGCCTACGCCAACTTCCACGCCTGCGGGCAAGAAGTCGAAGCAGAGCGGAACGAAACAGAACTCGAACAACGCCTGGAAGCAGAGCGCTCGCAAGTAAATGCGACGGCAAGCAGCAGCTGCGAGCTGATGGCCAGCTACTAGCTGCCGCGTGAGCCAGTTTCGCCTTAGAGAACTAAATAATAATTCGTCGTTTTCACTTCAACTTTGCTGTTCACTTCAACGTCGATTTTGCCAAGCAAGCACCACCTATCCTTCGGCATGCCACATGCCAGAAAGCAGTTCGGTAACGGGTGGAGCAATAGCGGAGACCGTGACCACCATGACCGAGTACCTGCCCGAGGAGAATCGCACGTACAAGGAGAAGGGATACTGGGACTCGCGCTTCGACAGGTGCCGCCCGCTGCAGTTGCAACTGGAGGCCGGAAAGGAATCGCAGACACTCACGCTGTGGCTTGTGGTGCCGGTGCAGCGAGGAGTCGTACGACTGGCTGGCCCGCTATGAGAACGTGGCGGAGCTGCTGGCCAAGTACGTCCGCCCCACGGACCGCATCCTGATGGTGCGAGACTAGCGCCGCGTTGTGAGAAGCCCTGGGGCTGATGGTGTCGCTTGTTGTCTGCAGGTCGGCTGCGGAAACTCGACGTTCAGCGTCGACATGGTGGGTGTCCGCGTTGGTCGTGGCGGAAGCCGCTGCTCCAAGGCTCATCGCAGTGTTCCTCGTCGTGACAGTACAAGGCGGGCTTCCGCAACATTACCAATATCGACTTCTCCAAGGTCGTCATCGAGCGCATGAGCGCCAAGTACAGCGTGCGTTCACAACCACCGTCGTTTCTAGCGGAACCGTGTTGCACCCCTGACAAGAACACTCGCTCTGTACCTTGCAGGAAGAGATGCCGGAGATGAAGTGGCTGGAGGCAGATATGACGAAACTGCGCGAGGTCTTCACTCCTGAAAGATTCGACGTGGTCATCGACAAGGCCGCCATGGACGCGCTCATGTGCGACGAAGGCGACGTCTGGTCACCCTCGGAAGGTGTGATCGAGCAGGCCGCCGCCATGTGCAGTGGCATTACGTCTGTCTTAGTGCCGCAGGGAATCTTCCTTCAGATCTCATTCGCGCAGCCGCACTTCCGCAAGCGCTTCCTGCTGGGCGAGGGCGAGCAGGCTCCGACCAGCACAGTTTACGGTTGGGAGTACTCCTACCACAACATCGGTATGCTCGGTGGCTGTCCATCTTTGGTTTTGTCCGGTATGTGGTGCTTGCCACTTGCTCTTGCTAACCTTGCTGTTGTTCTCGTACACAGAGATTGGCCTTGGCTACTTCTTTTACGTGCTGCAGAAGACCAAGGCTTAGTAGACACCGATAGACGATCGCTTGTTAGTAGCCGACAAACGACAAATACATAGACCCCATTCCAATTCAGCATCGACGCGCCGGACACATGTAAAGAAAGCCACGACTCTAGCCAGCACTCTTGTCGGCTTGCAGCCCTGCTGCATTCGCTTCCAGGCTCAGGTTGACTTGACCACCTTAAAGTGGTCATCGCGTCCTCATTGGCCGCTCGATGCGCATCATCGACGTACGTCGAAGATCCCGGCCGGCTCACTTCGCAACTGTCCAGCTACCCCGCAGGCGCAATGGAGCACTCGCACTCGCACGACCACGGCCACAGCCACGACCACGACCACAGCCACAGTCACGGCCACAGCCACGGCCACGAGCACGAGCACGAGCACAGCCCCGAGCACGTGATTGACGGCGACGAGGTGGTGCGCCGCTTCACGCAGAGCCGCGGCCGCGCGCCCACGCCCGACGAGGAGAAGCAGCTGCGCGAGCACGGCCACACGCACGAGCACATGGAGCACGCCGGCGTGTTCCACGAGCGCGACGCGGCCAAGTCCGGCCGCGACTGGGCGCAGCGGGCCTTCACCGTGGGCATCGGCGGCCCCGTGGGCAGCGGCAAGACGGCGCTCATGCTGGCGCTGTGCCGCGCGCTCAAGGACAAGTTCAGTCTGGCCGCCGTGACCAACGACATCTTCACGCGCGAGGACGGCGAGTTCCTCGTGCGCCACGACGCGCTGCCGGAGGAGCGCATCCGAGCCATCGAGACGGGCGGCTGCCCACACGCGGCCATCCGTGAGGACATCTCGGCCAACCTGCAGGCCTGCGAGGACCTGACGGACGAGTTCGACACGCAGCTGCTGCTCGTGGAGTCCGGCGGGGGTGAGTCTAGCTGCCACACTGGTGAAGTATCCATCCTAGCTGCTGACTGACTCACTGCATGCGCAGACAACCTGGCGGCCAACTTCAGCCGCGAGCTGGCCGACTACATCATCTACGTCATCGACGTGGCCGGGGGCGACAAGGTGCCCCGCAAGGGCGGCCCGGGCATCACGCAGGCAGACCTGCTGGTCATCAACAAGATCGATCTGGCCCCGCACGTCGGCGCGGATCTGGACGTCATGGACCGCGACGCCAAGCTCATGCGCGGCGAAGGCCCGACGGTGTTCTCGCAGATCAACAAGGGCAAGGGTGTCGAGGAGATCATCGAGCACGTTGTCGACGCCTGGAAGGCTGCAGTGTAGAGCTTTTGACGTCCAGTGGTTCGTTTTGCGCCGCGACAGTTTTGGCCGCACACATTTAACGGGAAAATTTCAACGCTAGGCGTTGAGGTTTGTGACCCTGCTGCCACGTCCTTGCTGCGAGCTTGGTATTACATGTGTGCAGGGTGAAGCGAGCGCGGAGGTTGTGACGCTGGCGTGGCCGTTGTGCTGACTAGCGCGCTTCAATTGGCGCATCGGCGAGCCAAAACGCCGCCCAGCTAACCGTCGGAGCTGGGAAGCTGCAGCCTGTCTCGAGAGCGCGGTCTCGTGCTGTCACTCGCCTTTCTGAATTGAAGGCATTACCAGGGCGCCGCCATGGTATCGGACGAGCTGGCCCCGCTGGAGGCGCACGTGGAGGCGCAAGTCAAGCATCTCGTTGCTGTAGCTGGCGTCGTCAGGGAGCTCCAGTCGGTGGAGAAGCAGTACGCCGAAGGTTACGCCGCCCTCCCGTTCGACGTGCCAGCTGAAGCCAAGTCCACGCTCGAACGACTCCCGCAGCTTCAGGAGATTAGTGATTGCTTTAGCCAGTTTGTGCGCAAAAGCTTAGCTGTCAAGGCCGCAGTTGCTGATGACTTGGCCAAGGACGTGATCGAACCGCTGGAAGCGTTCACGGCGGATCATGGGGAGAAGGCTCAACACTTGCTATCGGAGCTCTATGAACTCCTGCACAAAGAGAACGCGTTCGACCTTGCGTACCAAAATCTGCAGGAGATCTGCAAGAAGGATCGAGCGACTGAGGACAACAACGAGCTGGCGAAGCCTCAGCAGGACGAAGCAGAGTTATTGCTGCACCGCGCGCACATGGAACAACTTCTTCGTAAGCGTGATGCGGAACGACTGACGATTCAACAGTGGATCACGGCGCTCCACTTTGCTGGCCAACGCTACGAAGCTTATGCTTGTGATGTTTTACAGCAAACCATAGGCATATATGACCGCATGGTCGCTTCGATGACAACGTTGATTAGTGAATTTCAAGTTCAGCTTAGCCGTGAAGTCCACACGGTAAGCTCAGCCATTAAACCTCGCGTCGACAATAACGTCAACATTGTTTCGGAGGAAAGCTGGGACCTCTTCATGGCAGGCTATAAATGCCACGAAGCAATCACAAGCTGGATGAGCGAGCTTTTCAAGCAGATGATCCCAGTAGAAGAGAAGGCCGCAAAAAGTATGCAGAAATCTTTCAAACTGGACCGTGCAGTGCGCAAAGTTTTTGATGGCGTTGGGTTCAACGCTCAATTTTCGGGATTTGTTCAGTTTCACGGTTTGCTGACGATAAATATCTTAAACCCGATCATGCGCACGCTGAAGTTTTCAAGAGAACGGCAGGAGCGTATGCGAAAGGAGCAAGTTAAATCATTGGAGGAAACGCAAGCCCTCGTTGTTGGAGCTCGAGCTCGCTTGGTTGCAAGCGCAGCCAAAACGGAAGTGAAGGATGAGGGTCCTGTTCGTTGCGATAGCATGACGTCGTCGGAAACGTCAGAATGTAGTGCGGATGACAACAACGATGAAGATCAAAACTGCTGTGGTGCTACCGTTAAAGAAGGAAGGACACTTGAAAGCACACCCGAGCAGGTCTACCTAGACACTATGGAGCGGAAGTTGGTATTGCAGCGCCAGGAAATGATTAGTGTGCTCGAGCAGACATCGTATTTGGCTGTTAAGACAATGGAGTTGATGGTGCAAGATCATGTGAAGCATGTAGCCAAAGCACTTGCTGCCTTGATGGGAACACTGCATACCAAGCTAGAAGAGTTGAAACCGAAGCAAACGGAAGCAGCGGCGCAGCCTTGGGCCGAGCTTGCTATGAGACTTGCCATTAACGTGACGGATCAACCTGGGCGTGAAGAGGGAGTCGACGAGAACAATAAACTTCCCTGTGGAGATAAAAGGCGTGCCTCAAACCAACGCCTACGAGCAGGAAACGGCATCAGTGACCCTACGGCAGTCCACATTGCCTTTAGTGCTGCTCAGACTGCGGTTGCTATGGCCTACTGGGCAACAGCAAAGGCTCTCAAAGCGGCACACACTCATCTTCCACCTTTGTTTCAAGACCGTGTTGTGTTTGCTGCACTTGTCGCGATCATTCTAACGATGGCAAGCATTTGTACGCGGTCAAGTCAACTCCAGAGTTCATGGAGCGACCTGATCACTACGCAACACTCGAACTCAGAGGATATTGCGCAGATTGTTAAGCTTTCTCTTGAAGCGTGTGCTGGGGTCACTGTGATACCACCGAACACGTAAGTCGTATTGGCTCATGCCGCCATTTTGAGCAGCAACAACTCCAACAATTATTTTGCGTATCGAGTCTGAATTTAATACTAAAACGATTCCTACGTTGCCACGATGCTTTCATGCTTGACGCTAGAATTGTACAACGTTCGGTAATCAAGCTTACATCGTTCGGCTTCCGCGAATTGAGCGTTGCTGGTTTGCCACTATCGAGTAGGGGTGACCAGCGTTGATTCGCTTTGTGAATGCCTTCCGCTTGTATGTTTCTTTCGTCAAAATGTAATTCACTGCAAATTTGATTAAGTCCAGCGGGAACTGCCAAAGGAAAGACCACAGCCAGGTAATTAGCATGTAGCCCCCACCACAGCCGATAACTGCGATGCGGTTGTTTGGATAGCCACCAAAGCCAATCCAACCGATGGCCGACGCGACCACTTGGGCAAACACGAAAGCTACCATCAGCGCAGCACAAGGCTTTTCAGCAAAGAACCAGTTGTTGTTGCCGGCCGTACGCGTCACGAAGATCAGAGCCTGACCAGAGATCGACACCTGCAGGTACACCAATGAACGAAGAACACCTTGCTTGCGCTGAATGCCAGGGCCAATCATCTCGTTGTCGCGCGTCCACGTAGAGTTCCAGTTGCTGAAGCTCCACACGTTGTCGCAGAAGCTCACCTCGTTCGTGATCGGAACCCTGTCGCTTCCGATAAACTCCACACCCTTTCCACGCTGAGCGGCGTCGAACACGTCGTAGTCGCCCTCGTAAGCGGCACCGCCAACACCCAGCGTGTACGCGTACACGAACTGGTTGTACGCCACCTCAGCAGACGGCTTCACGTCGTTCGGCAGGTCGTTCAGGTGCACGTCCGCCAGGTCCTCGAACAGCTTCGAGCGCGAGTCGTACTTCTCCTGGTACTGCGTCCAGTAAGCGTTGATAGCGCTCTCACGGAACGAGCCCACGTCCGAAATGCTTGCCGCCTGCGGCACGCTGCCCGTCATCTCACCGCAGCCAGTCGCGTTATTGTCCATCACGCACGTTTGGTACTGGTCCTGGAAGAAGTCGTGGCACTCGTTCTTCATGCAGCTCACACACAGGTTCTCCACGCCAGTGCTCTCGAAACCGCTCGAGTTGTTGATGATCGCGAACAGCACAATCGTCGACAGCGTCAGCCACAGGCCGAACGAGATCGACGAAATGAACACCTCACGCAGCTTCCATGAGTCCGGGTGCGGCGACGCCACCACGTTGTCCTTCGAGATCGTCAGAATGGTACCGTCGTTCAGGATGGCCAGAATCACCACAAGGATCGGAGGGAAGTACCAGTTCCACGCCACCGTCAAAAAGCCGAACGTGAACACGATACGCACCGTCATTGCGATCGAGTACATGGCGTAGTTCTTCATGCGCAGGAAGATCTCGCGGCTCATGCGGATGGCCGTGATGATCACACTCAGACCGGGCGAAACAAGCACGATGTCGGCGGCAGCACGCGCGGCGTCCGTCGCATCATCCACAGCAATACCAATGTCGGCCTGAGCCAGGGCAGGAGCGTCGTTCACACCGTCACCCGTCATGCCCACCACCTTGTTCAGCGACTGCAGGTGCTTCACGATCTCGAACTTGTGCTCCGGGAACACCTGAGCAAAGCCGTCCGTGTCGTAGATCATCTGCGCCAGGTTCAGGCCAGGAGGCGGCGCCGTGTTGAAGAAAGAAGTGTCCAAGATGTTGGTCGGCATTCCCAGCTGACGGCACGTCTCCACGGCAATGGCCTTCTGGTCACCCGTCACCATCTTCACCGCAATGCCCAGAGCAATGGCCTTCTTCACCGTGTCGGCCGTGTCGTGGCGAGGCGGGTCGAACAGCGGCAGCAGACCGATCATCTGCCACTCGCACTCCTCCACCGGAACGTCGCCGCTGCGGGAGATACCCACACCCAGACCACGGTAGCCGCGCGAAGCGAACTCGTTGATGCGCTCCTCCACCTCCACACGCAGCGTGTCCGCGTTCACGTCCATGTCGAGCACCACCTGCGGCGCACCCTTCACGGCACGCAGGATCTCGCCCGTCTTGTTGTTCTTCAGCTTGGCAATCGTGCGCTTCGTCGTGGGGTCGAACGGCGTGTAGTGCAGCAGCGTGTACTCGTCCCACATCGTGTCCTTGCCCGGGTACGAGTTGTGGCACACGATGTCGATGGCCTCGTTGTTCTCCGTACGCGCCGACAGAGCGCCGTACTTCAGGATGTCGTCCGCAGTGAAGTTGTTGTACGGGATCAGGTTGTCCATGTCCACCGAAAGCTGGTTCAGCGTCAGCGTGCCCGTCTTGTCCGAGCACAGCACCTCCATGCTGGCCATCTCCTCAATGCACGTCAGACGCGTCACGATAGCGTTCTCCTTCGCCAGCGCCGACGAACCGATGGCCAGCGTCACCGACAGCACCGTCGGCATGGCCACGGGGATACCGCCCACGATCAGCACCAGGATGTTGGCCACACCCAGGCAACCGTCCGTCACGATGACGCACGGGTTCTGCGACGTACGGCCGGCCATCTGCACCAGCAGCTCGATGATGCACCAGAACAGGATCGACACCATGCAGAAGTTGCCCACCGTCGTCAGCACCATCTGCAGACGGCCGTGCGCGTCGGCCGAGGCGATCTTCTCGGCGGCGCGGCCCAGGAACGTGTTCACGCCCGTGCTCGTCACGATGGCCTCGATCTCGCCCTGCTTCACCACCGAGCCAGAGTAGCCCTCGTCGCCCTCGTTCTTCGTCACCGGCAGCGACTCACCCGTCAGCGACGACTGGTCCACCTTGATGGCGTCGCCCTCCAGGAACTTGAGGTCGGCCGGGATCACGTCGCCCAGACGCACGCGCAGCACGTCGCCGGGGACCAACAGGTCCGCCGGCACATTCTTAATTTCCCCGTCACGGAACACCTTGGCCTCCGGCGCCAGCTGGCCCATCAGCGCCGACACGGCGTCGCCGGCCTGCACCTCCTCGAAGTAGCCGATGCACGCGTTCAGCAGCAGCAGGAACAGGATCAGCGCGAAGTCGGCGTAGTCCAGCAGCACGATCGACAGGATGGCCGCCACCTCCATGGCCCACGACAGCGGGTTCCACATGAAGCCCAGGAACAGCGTCAGCTTGTTCACCTTCTCCTCCGGCAGCTTGTTCGGGCCGTGCACCAGCAAGCGTTTTTCCGCTTCCTCGGACGTCAAACCTTCTCGAGAGGTGTTTAGCCTGTCCAACGCGGCGTTCAGCGGCACTCGAGCCCATTGGACCAGCCCCAGCTCGTTCACGTAGTCACCCTCGTTTGCCGCCATCGCCGCTGCGGCTCGACCAGTTGATCGCAGAATGAGAATTATCCTCAGCCTTCACATCGCTTCTCGCCGCGTCCCACACAGAGGCGGGGGATCATGAGGATCCCGGATGTGCTATTTGCGCGGATTCCTTTTTGACAGCCTTCCTGCCTCGCTGTGACGGCCGCGCCATTTGCAGGGAGGCAAATGAGCAGGAGCAGCGCCGCCACCCGTGACCACGAACGGAGCGAGTTCTCCCAGGTTCGCTGAACGGTGCAATCGCGAGCGGGCGTATCGAGTCAAGTACAGCCGTGGGAAGTGCGGCGCCAAACGACCGCAGGACGGAGCCCTCCCACCCACTTCGGCAGCTCGTCCAGAGGGTCGAACGGGGCCGAGAGCGACCATCGGCGCCGACCAACTCGGGGCTGCGGCGAAGGCGACGTGCGTGATGGACGGCCAATTGAAGTTTGTGCTGCCACGCACGTCGAGCTTGACACGCAATAGCCCCCGTCCAAGCCGATCGGCCGACCAGAACCAGATTCGCAGATGTTATTCGTTTCCACAGGCTCCTACCGATACCCTCCCTGCTATAGAGCTGTATGCATTCTCAAAACTGCGCGACCTGTAGCCATCTCGCCTTCCGAAACGCAAGTTGAAGCCCGAGTGTAGCCATCTCGCCAGGTTTAACGCCGCCGATCTTCATTCCCGAATTTGCGCGACCGGCCACAAGTCGCCCCCTGCAGCCCATGGTGGCCAACGACGCGAGCCCCAACGGCCACGACGCGGCCGCCGCCGCCGCCCCCTGGCGCCCACCCACGGACGCCGAGTCCGCCACCTTCCGCCACCAGGCGGAGCTGCCCAAGCTGCCCATCCCCGACCTGGAGGGCACGTGCCGGCGCTTCCTGGCCTCCGTGCGCGCGCTGCAGACACCCGAGGAGCAGCGCGAGACCGAGCGCCACGTGGCCGAGTTCCTGGCCAGCGACGGCCCGCGGCTGCAGCAGCAGCTGCTGGACTACGAGAAGGACAAGGTGTCCTTCATCGAGGACTTCTGGTACGAGGCCTACCTGAACCACCGCAGCTCCGTGGTGCTCAACGTCAACCCCTTCTTCGTGCTGGAGGACGACCCCACGCCCTCGCGCAACAACCAGATCTCGCGCGCCGCGTCGCTCGTGCTGGGCGCGCTCAAGTTCGTCAACGCGCTGCGCCGCGGCACGCTCGAGCCCGACATGTGGCGCGGCAACATGGCGCTATGCATGCACCAGTACAAGCGCCTGTTCGGCTGCGCGCGCGTGCCCTCGGCCGGCGCGGACGACGTCATGGTGGACGAACTGTCCAAGCACATCGTGGTGGTCTGCCGCAACCAGTTCTACTGGTTCGACGTCATCTGGGAGGACGGCGTCACGGCCATCACGGAGCGCGAGCTGCTGGCCAACCTCAAGGCCATCCACGAAGACGCGCTCAAGGCGGACGACGTCGAGGCCGCCTCCAACGCTGTGGGCGTGCTCACGACGGAGCGTCGGGCCACGTGGGCCAACCTGCGGACCAAGCTGCAGGCCTCCAACAAGGACACGCTGGCGGTCATTGACCGCGCGCTATTCCTCGTGTGTCTAGACACGACGTCACCCCCGGACGCGGCGGCATTCGCAGCCACAGCGTTGCACGGCACCTATAGCATCACCAAGGACGGCGTGCAGACCGGCACGTGTATGAACCGCTGGTACGACAAGCTGCAGCTCATCGTGTGCGAGAATGGTGTGGCCGGATGCAACTTTGAGCACGCCTTCGTCGACGGCCACACGGTGCTGCGCTTTGTGTCGGACGTTTTCACGGACACGATCATCCGCTTCGCCCAGACGATTCGCGCCGGCAATTACGCGTTCCTGGAGGCGTCCTACCGCGCACCACAGCTCAGCCCGCCTGATGCACCTGATCGTCCCCGCGTGCAGCCGCACAAGCTCGAGTGGAAGCTGGATCGCGAGCTGCAAGAGGGCATCAAGTTTGCTGAGGCGCAGCTGACAGATTTGATGCTTCAGAATGAGGTCAAGGTGCTCGAGTTCACGGCATTTGGCAAACTTTTTATCACCCAACACAACATGAGCCCGGACGCCTTCGTGCAGATGGCCTTTGTGGCCGCTTATTACTTCCAGTACGGTAGTGCGCCGTGCATCTACGAGCCTGTTCTCACTAAGCGGTTCCTGCATGGCCGCACGGAGGCTGCGCGCGCGATGACATCGGATGCTCTTGAGTTTGTCGAGACTTTCTTCTCGGAGAAGACTCCCCTGGAAAAAATTGGCTCGCTGCGCAAGGCCATCTCCACCCACGTAAGCAACGTGCGTGACTGCGCTGCTGGCAAGGGCCCCGAGCGGCACCTCTACGCTCTCGAGTGCCTCTGGCAGCACGAGAAGGCGGCAGACAGCAGTAAACCTACACCGGCACTGTTTGCGGATGATGCCTGGCGCAAGCTGAACCACTCGGTGCTATCGACCAGCAACTGCGGCAACCCAAGTCTTCGGTTGTTCGGTTTCGGTCCCGTGGTGCCCGACGGATTCGGCATCGGCTACATTATCAAGGACGAGGGCATCCAGTTCTGCGCGTCGTCACGGCACCGCCAGACTGAGCGCTACCTCAAGAACCTGGAGTCGTATTTGCTGCGCGTGCAGGACCTACTCATGCACGAGGAGGAGATCCGCTTCCCGCACTCGACTGCGGCCAAAAAGAAAACAGTGCAGGCGACGTTCAAGGGCTACGGATTCTTCGATGACGGCGGCCTGCCTACGGAAGCCAAGGCGCTCGCATCCATCGGCGCCGTCGGCAAGCCGATCATGTAGCAGCAGAGAAAGTAGTCGGAAGGGGCAGAAGTTATCCCTGTGCAGAGTAATTCAAGAAGTGGAACTGTATTCATCAAGCGGCGGTCTTGTTGCGCCTGTCATCGGTCTCCTCAACTCGGCTAGCCCCTTGGATCCACCATGCTGGTGCACCGGAGGCTTCGTGTCGAGCGCAATGAGCTCGCCGGGGGTGACGGTGGCCCAGGACAGAGCATTGGTAGCAGCCAGCCCAGCAAACGCAGACTCATGGCTTCGACGACGGTCTCAGCCAACGCAACGAGAATGCCGGCGGTTTTCAAACCACTCTACTATTTCGGCCTGAAGCGCTACGCTGGACGCAGCCCGGAGGGCGGACCAAGCGCAGATAAAGCCGGCAACGCGCATGCTCGACCTTCGAGTTTCGTAAAGCGGCAGCCTCGACGACAGCCCGAAAAAGCCCCGCGGATAAGACCGAGCTCCGTTGGCCTTCGCGCCGAGTCTTAACATGGAACTGAGAGCAGCGGAGAAACGAACACGTTTGGTGAAACACCAGCGCACCTCAGCACCAGCGCACCTCAGCACCTGGGCGCCGCTGTAAATGGCACTGAGACGCGAAACCTGCAGCTTCTGATCGAGTCGACAGTCCCCACGCGTGTGGGGACAACGAGAAAGTCATTGCCTCCGTTTCACCAAACAATTTTTTTTTTTCGAGTCCCACGGGCAGCGAAACGTACACACGCGCGCGTGAGTGCTGCTTTCAGATCGCTCGGTGTTCACCCAACTGCCACGACTAGCTCGGCGCTAGGAGGGTGACACCTTTCGCGACGATGACCCGTTTGCATCGACTTGAAGGCGATCCGCATGGACTCACCGATGCCTCGACTAGCGGTGGACCATCAGCGTTATCAGTGAATCTACCCTCGATTTCCGGGACTTTAGATGACAGCGACAAAAAGTTTATGCCCATACCACCACAGCGAGGTAGCAAACCTCACTCGAAGAAGAATACGCAACTGAGCGATAGCCGCATTCATTTGGAGCCTCTGCGTCCACTGACGGCAGGAGGAGGCAATGGCGGAAGGACAAGTACAAGACTCACCGTCAGTTCATCCTCGGGTCGAGTTTCCTGGGATTCAACAGTGATGGAAGCGGGCAGTACCATATCCGAGAACTTGAATGCCTTTCAGGAATTGGACCGCAAACTGCAGTTCTATAAGGCCCTAGCAGCCCTGAAGACGCGCGATGCTGCGCAATCTGAGCAAGCATTGCAGAAAAGCCTTGCCTCTTTACTCTTCACTGCAGCCTCAGCGTTGGATGCAACTGCAGTGGTGCTTTATTCACTCTCGACTTCAGAAATCCCAGTGGTGAAAGTTGTGGCCTGCTCTAGCTCCGGTCCGGGTATCGTGGGCTTCGAGACATCACTCGAGACATTCGCTCTGCGTGATCTTGTGGAGCATTTTAGCATTCATGACGAAGGGTTAGCGACAGCGGGACCTGCGGCCACGTATGTTGCTTGCCTCCAGAACCTTGGGACGTACAATGTTTCAAACGATGTCGACTCAGTACTGGGCTTTTCGACTGCCAGTGTGCTTGCTGGAGTACTGCCTGATGAGCATGGAAGGCCACGCTTTGTGATGGAGGCAAGAAGTACACAAGAGGCAGTGGCGTTTTCCAAGGAATTAATGCATGCTACACTCACAGTGGTCGAGAACGCTGTCTACCCGTTTGAATTACGGCGGGCACTTGCTCGGCACACACAAGCGCAAGCAGTCGTTGAAGAGGCACTTTGGCATGCGGTTGGACCACCGGACACCTTCGTCGAGAATCAAGACTCGGTGCAGAGTGCAAGAAACCTCCTGCGCGGGAAATCGGAGAGGCCCTCAAATGCAGAGGCTGAATGGTTGCATTCTCCTGATGTCGGACATCTTGCAGCCGAAATCATGACAGTAGCCCCAGTTGTATCGGGGGTCTGCCTGATTGAGCTCCATACAGACAAGCACAGTTGTGAAATACTTGCTAGTCACGGCATGGGTTTTGAAGAGAACCACCAACAAGCATTTTGTGCACTCGTGGGATCAACGAAGGTATTATTTCAGCGCCTCCTAGGGAGCGCTCGCACACACGAGCGATTAGACCTCAGTGACGATGTCGCTTTAGGTTCTGCCTTGCACTTGGAAACCGATGTCGATCATTTACTGACATTTTTGCCCGTGCCCTCTAGCCGAGGAGCGAAACCAAGTGGTATTCTTTGCCTCGTGTCCAACTCAGCAGAAGCGCTTGCTGCACCCATGCTCGAAGTTGAGCCGGAGTTACCACTTGAAATTCAGCTACAGCCCATTCTGGTGGCAATTGCGCTGGCGTTGGCAGCCAAGCAGCGATCCGATGATCTGCGCGCATCGACTCGACAAAAGCGTCAATTGCTGGCGTTGTGTCGATCACATTTCCTTGTGGAATCTGTTCGCGATCCATCGAGCCTTGTGGCCCTGATCTGCGAAATAGGAAGTGCCATGTTCCACACGGCTCATGTCACTCTCTACGTGTCGGACATGATCAAGCACGAACTTTGGAGTCTTAGCTCTCTCAGCAGCGTCAACGGGTTACGCATTCCATACGGACGGGGCATCGCTGGCCACGTTGCTGCCACGAAGAAAGCGCTGACCGTGCACCGACCTTACGAAGACCCACGCTTCGATCGGTCTTTTGATGCAAAGTTCGGATTCAAGACCGAGTCACTACTCACCCAGCCTGTTCTTGATCGGGCAGGTGAGACGGTGGGCGTACTGCAGGCCGTCAACTTTGGTCAGTTCCCGGCTGCAAGCCCCCCCGTCGCGCGCTATGATAACGAGGTGATGGCAGTCTACTTGCGACTTGTAGCACACGCACTACATGTGAACTCGTCTCTCATTATCTTCGCGAAAGTTCAAGCCGACTACTGGGCGAATCGTGCTGCCCAGGACGCTGCTCGTGATGAAAGTTCCGCCGGCACCGAAGGCAACGACAACAATACTACATCGGGCATGGGTAACTCAGAGCTCGGACTTGATGCCAAGTTTGAGGTGGCTAGCGTTCATTCACTACTGGATCTGAGCGGCTTCGACGAGGCGAAGTGCATACCACGGAATAAGTGGAGTACCTTCGCGTACGCGTGCTGGGCACTCGGTCGTTTTCTTACGCTGCAGCGCATTGCGAAGTCGCGGTTGCAGCAACTCGCACAAATGCGTCGCGAGAGAGCTGAACACGGTCAAGCTGATGACGACGAGGATGATAGTGATGAAGCCCAAGAAGAAGCAGACAGAGTGCTCACTCGACCTCGTGTCAGAAGCCGCACGGCGTCTGTAGTGAGAGCAAGTCGCGCACATTCATTAATTACGCGATGGCACCGTATGACCATGGGCCAGGACGGCTTTGGCCAGGTAGAAGAATTATTGCGCGACAGCTTTGACCCACTCACCAAGTCAGTCCCAGAGCTTGAGAACTACTCTTATCAGTTGTTTGAAGGGCTGGTTCTCATCGGCACGTTCCGAATAGAGGAGCACACACTTCGGGCGTTCATCGGCGAGCTGGCGAGCAAGTATCGCGATGTACCGTACCACAGCTTTTATCACGGCTTCGACGTCGCCTTGGCCTCGTACGCACTCATGCGTTCTCCCGAAGTTCTTTCGGTTATCAAAGAGCTGGAGGCTTTGAGTCTGCTTATCGCAGCACTAGGACATGATGCCGACCACCCGGGAAACGACAACCAGTTCGAGGTGGACTCGAACTCGGCACTCGCACTCTGCTACAACGACATATCGGTGCTCGAAAACCACCATGCAGCCACGACCTTCGCTGTGCTACGGAGTAAGTTCTATCACTGTCGTTGATATCGTTCTTGTGTCTAACATTTCTGCTGGGTCTTGTCACCCTACAGTGGAAGGCTGCGATATCCTTCGTGATCTGAGCGCCAGCGCCCGCGTGTCAGCTCGTACGCACATCGTGCGCTGCATTCTGGGTACGGACATGAAACACCACACGAAGTTGCTGTCGGAGCTGGCCGTCGTGGGGACTGTGCAGGAATTTGAGAACGTGCCTGAAGGTCGACAGCTCATGCTCAACATGATCATCCACGGCGCCGACCTCGGATCGGTGGGGCGGCCACTGCGTGTAGCCCTCAAATGGGTCGAGCGCGTATGCACCGAGTTCACGCAGCAGGCCGAGCGGTCTGCAGAGCTCGGTCTCAACGTGCCGCCGCACCTGCTCAATCTGCAGGACGAAGGCACACGCTGCCGGCTGCAGATTAACTTCATCGACTACCTCGTGGCGCCGCTGTGGGTGACCATCAGCGGCCTCGTCCCCGCCGCCAAAGCGACGCTCGACAACCTGCGAGCCAACCGACTTTACTTCAGCGAGCAAGCCACGCTGCTCGCCTCCAAGCCGCATAGCTAGCGTCTGCCAGGATAATAGAGACCGTAATTTATTGCCGACGCTGAAGCTGTAACTGTTGTTGAGAAGGTGCCGACGCTTGCCTCAAGGCACCCGTTGGATCCCGCGCCAGGATGTGGGGCGTCGGACTCGCGTTGGCGCTGGTGGCCGCTGGAGTGGTGTTCATTGTGCTGGGACTCCAGGCGCGGGAGGACGAACGAAAGGCCCAGGCTGCCTCACTGTTCAAATGGGTGCCCAAATCTACCGACGACACCACCGTCGAGTCCTTCATGAACTGCTCGAGCTTCAACTTCGCCATGGACGCACCCGAGTTCACGAGCTTTTACCTCTGGAATCTCACAAACGCTCAGGATCTGCTGGCGGGCAGCGCCACTCAACCGGAGCTGAAACAGGTCGGGCCGTACACGTACGAGAAGCGCTCTCGCAAGCTCAATGTAAAGTTTGATGCAATCGAGGATGGCGCGTACGACTCAGACAGCTACGGTGTTGTAAGCTACCAGGTGGCTTCCACCTACCACTTCTCCCCTGATCGATCGAACGGATCGGATACCGACATTGTCGTGACACTTAACGCCTCGTACGTTCGCCACCTCACCAAGCTCCACGACCAGACCGGACATTCCGAAAGATTTCTAGCGGCTGAGTTCGCGCACACCCATATTCGTGACTACACTCAGCACCTGCAGACGGACTTTCTTGCTGCGACCAAGTTAAGAGCGCTTCGTGCACTTTTGCCGGAGATGGTAGCAAGCGTAAAGCGAGAGGGCATGACAGCGGTGATCAGTCGACAGCGAAAACGAATCGGAGATGCCAATCTACCTGCAGCACTTGTCCGGATGCACGCGATAGCGCGCACGGAGCAGATTCCTGTGATGCTGCGCGATGTATTCCGCGACCAGGCAGACCGCACTATACCTAGCCTGCTGACAAACCAATTTGCACTTGCTCGACGACAAGCGGTACCGCGAGTGCTGAGCAACCTGTACAATCGCTTGCTAGTGGAAGCCGTACCCGCCTTGCTTGGCAAGCAAATTGAGACTCAGCAACGCAATTTTGTTCCCCGAACGCTTGGCTCGCTGAACCTTAAGCTACAGCGAATTGCATTTCCATACGTAATGCAAGAAGCGTTTGAGCGAGCTTGTCTGGAGGCAGTACCGTTCGTATTGCGCACCATCAAGAGCGAGATCGTGGCCCGTAACATGGCCACTAACCGGGCGACGGCTGATGAAGCAAAGCTTGCAGTGGTAAATCTCTGGCGGTTGCAAGGCAGCACTCCGACGAACTTCGACGCGTGGATCGATGACAGCCCCACAAACTCACCACGTACGGGGTTTGAACTACTTCCTGCAACGTCGGCCCTACAGCTAAGCATTGAGGTTGCTACAATTCTGCTAGGCTCGCTCTCGTCAAACCTGCGATTTTCACTTGTCGACTACGATGCAGCTCAAACTGCAGCCGATGGACTTGGCGGACCACAAACGACGGCAGTAGGTTTTGCAATCTGGAAACAGGTTGTGGCGATGAACGAGACTGCCATAACTTACGTGATCGAGGGGGTCAACAACGACGTTGCGCTTGCTAGTGATTATCTCACTCGGGATCAACTGATGGCTGTTCGAAACTACATCATTACCTGGGCAGAAAGCAGCACAGTTCAGCGCGACAGACAGCGGTTTTGGCGGAAGGCATTTGATAAACGTACAACAAATAGCGACCTAAGCGATCCCGATGTGGACTTGGACGTTGAGCGACTCGGAGTGCAGTCCGGCTATAGTCTCCAGCCTTTGTCAGCGTCTCCTAGCCCAACAACAGTTAGTGTGTCGGTAGCGCAGCAGGTATGGAATTCTTCGATCGAGTTTGCTTTCGTTCACACTGCCGGTTTTGCGAAATGGATGGGTGTGGTGGACGGCGTGACTACTCCTTCGACTTCAGGACTACTGGCCGGCATTACAGGAATTACCAGTGATGAGGTTGCTGCTATATTGGCGTGGATCAAGAATTTGCTCAATGACGGCTTTGTTCGACGACGAGCATTGCTGCATTGGACTATGGGCACCTGTTTGACAGTGTTGCAATTGCCGCGTGAAAATGGCTGCTTACGCTACGACCTGGAGCCGAATATCGACGGCGAGCAGCGAGGATTCGAGATGAACCCTGACGCAGTTCTGGACATTTTTGCTGGGATTTCTGAGAGCGCCCGCGATGCACTTTGGGACGTCACTGAGGACTCGGCATCCTTTTTAATGCCTGCACATTCCTCTGACACGACAAAGTACTATGCCCGATGGCTGCATGCCATGCGAACAAGCGACTACGCGCGCCTCATCGATGAGTCCCAGAAACTCAAGGCACTCGATGTCACAGAGGTTAGTGCTCAAGCAATTGGTACATGGCTCCATTCCTGGGCCCAAAACGATCTGAACAAATTCGCTGTGTACTTTTGGTGGCTTCACAGTACATGTTGGCCACTCGAAGAAATCAGCAAAACGCAAGTTGGTTCGCCTACGGTGACCTCGAGACTTACAGAGTGCGCAAAGGCATTAAATAAGCAAGAAACAGCAACAACGCCGACATCTGCGGACGTCTCTCCTTTCTTCACGGATGCCAGAACGTATGAAGTAGTGGAAGATACTTGCACCACTGTCGGCTCTCAAGTCACTCAGACCAGGACCACGTACACGCTTAACGCTACCGTGTTTTCTTGTGATGTGGTATCGACGGGCTTAGCAGATGATCTAGATGATCAAACGACAGGCTTTGAGCTGGAGCCCCTCATTCAGAATGCAGCGGACCGGATTAGCTTGTCGGTAGCGATTGTGCTGTGGAATCCTGAGAACGAGCTTTCATTTCGCTACACTCAAGGCTACAAAAACTGGATCGATCTAGCAGCACACATCAGTGATGGTGCAGCAGGAGTAGCCACAAAAATCCAGACAAGGGTTGACGAGATGAACGCGGCGATTACGCAGCTTTGTCAGGAAACCATTAATGCTGGAGGACCGAGCTCTGGCATTTTCAACCTTACCATGGTTGACTCGAGTTGCGCCCAAGTGAATGCGGTCCAAGTTACAAGAATTGCCGCCTGGGTGAGTGAGCAGAGTGGGTCGGCTTGGGTGAAAAACTCTCTGCTGGATCAATGGCGGCGAGGAGAGGCAGGTGAATTCGACATTGAGCCATATCGTGACGGCCTTCAAAGTGGCCTAGAGCTTACGACGGGGTGTGAGTCACCTCTTTTTGCTTTGACCCTGGACGAATGCTCTTCGATTACTACCGAAAATGGCACAAAATACGAAGTTCCTCGTGAAGCACTTGGGCTCTGGGATATTTCGCATGATGCCTCATTCCTTAGTGTCGAAGGGTATGCTCTCTGGGATTCCTTGGCTTCTGCAGTAGAAGCTATGGATGTAGCAGCTACCCAGGCTGCTCAAACAGCACTGGCGAAGTTCTGTGGCAGCGCTGGTGCTTCTTCGATATGGGAGGTCTGGATGGAGCGCGTGTTTCAATGGCTACAACGATGGAAGTCAAATGATCACCTGGAGCGCGATGTGCTGGGTCATTGGCTGTATGCAAGCTGTCCTACAACTCCTACGCTAATCAAAGAGATATCAAAACCAGACCCTCAGATTTCAACAGTGTCTTCATGTACTGACTCCTACACCGCTACATTCTCTGCAAGTCTCGATGATATCCAGCAACTTGCTTCACGTCCTATTACATTCTTTGACGCGGATGTGGTTCAAGAAGCGGCCCTTGTTCGACCGAACAAAAGGGTTGATGTGGACGAAGCATGGACGAAATGTGAGCAATTGGCTACGTCAAGCTTTACGAAAACAGTTGGGACACGAAAGAGCACAAAGGAATACCAAGCTTGTAACTTGCTCAGCGTTCTCGCCACACCAGATGTGGATCCGTCCAAAGTCACGCACCTGGACGCAGTATTTGAGCTTAACAACTCAGTACCCGCAGATATACCCCTCGAACTTGCACAAGAGATATGGAACTCACAATCAACCTTTAGTCTCCTCGATTCTACCTCTTTCTTTGAGAAATGGTATCAATTGATCGACCAATCCACCGCCCTCACGGCAGTGCAGAACGATCTGGATACACTCATTGGGAGCTCAACACCTAGTGACTTATCAGCAGTGCAAGACTATCTCATGCAATGGGAAAGTTGCGAAGCTGCTGCTACTAATGTAGCTACCTTGTGGATTTCGACGAACGCCGCGAGCGTGGACGTAGATATCCATGAAGAAGGCGATCAACGCGGTTTCGAGCTTTTTAGGAATACTGCGTATATGGGGACAGCAAGTTCGTTGGTGCTACCCACGCTGGAGCAGGCGAAAGCTTTATGGAAAACCGGTAGTGTGTACTCGCTTGTACGAAACGACCATGCCGTTGATGATGATGAGCTGCCAACGGGTTTTCGAGCGTGGGAAGAGCTATATGAGGGCGTGGACTATGAATCAGAGCACCTTATTTCGCAATACCCATTAAAGAATCAAGTCACCCGATCATCTACAATGACACACTCGCTAAATAATCAAAAGCGGGCACAGCTACTGACTGCGATGGTGACTGTAACTACTCTGTCGGAGGCACAAATTCAGGGCATTGCACGTTGGCTGTTTAATTGGGCCACGAGTGACTCTCTCAGAGATTTCGTACTAGGACAATGGGCAACGGGTGAAAGTTTTAGAGGTGACTCGACACACAGCTTGGATTTGGCGTCTCACTTAGAGCGTCTTTACGATTTTCAAGTTCCCTCGGGTATGGACCACGACTACTTCACAGCAAGTTTGCCAGCTCTGGTCGATGCGAGCCGAGTATCGCTCCGGAAATTGTGGGATGTTGGTAGTACGGGTTCTCTCTTAGACCCGGCAAGTCGGATCGTTTGGTGCATGGTCGCTGCCACTGACGGTGACGGAAATACAAGGATGCCTTGCGCACACTTGCTTGACGGGTATGGTGTACTTAAAGATAATGCTTTTGATGAATTTGTAGCTCTTGTCCAACCAACAATTCCGGACAGTCCGATCGTTCAGGCGACAGCCGATCTATCAGCTTTAGCACTTTCGTTTCTAGAGAAAGCAATTGGAATGACATCAGCTCATCTTCAAGCTGTAGCCAACTGGTATCGTGGAGTTCCAGAGGTGTCCCTATTCTTTCAGGTGTATCAACTAAACGAGTGGAGTGCAGCACCTGCGAAACCCTCTCAAGATCCGCTGCAGTTTGGTTACGAATTGGCATTCGTCCTTCCGTGGAATACTGCAGTTCCACGAACCGTGTCGACAAACGATCTAGTTGCCAACGTTGCCTACTTAGGGGCAAGCAATGGCGCATTCACAGTTGGGAAGTGTACAGATTCACTTGTATTGCTTTACACGCTTTGGGATCCTTCCAATCCAGCATCATTTCTTCATTCGGCGGGGGTGTCGACTTGGCTTTCGTATGCACGCGGAGAAATCGATGAAACAGAGCTAGTTGGGGATGCTAATCCGACAGCAAAAGTGATCGATGACCAGAGTTTGTCAGACACAACGGTCTCATGCCTATGCCAACTTGTTGGCCATTGGCTCAAGTCTTGGTCCAGTCACCCGAGTGCTCGCATGTTTGTCGAGGAGTTCTGGATTGCTCCTATAACTCAAGGTGTAATGTCAGTGGATGCATTGCTCCCGAGTGCGACTGACATGGCGAAGGCATTTCCATTAGGGGAGCTGAATCCGAGTAATCAAGGCGATAAAAATCTCTTCAGCGTTACAGACTGGTGGGTAGCTGCAGCACGCATCTTGTTTGACATCGAAGAAGCTGTGGCGCTAGTCAATCCTGAGGAAGGGTTTGCATTGTGGAAAACACTGCTAGTCTCCTGCTTTTCGTCAGATCGACTAACAGGGAAGTGTGAAGCACCCCAAGCACTAGCCGAGTCTGAAGTAAGCAAAAAGCAAGCTATGGAAGTGTTATCGCGTATTTTGTTGGATCGTATCATTGATGTATCATCAGAGCTGTCAGACGCTAGTGATGAAGTCTTGCTAGCCTACACATCTTCCATGCTCCAGCTGCAGGTTATACCTTGGTTAAATGCTTTGCTGGATCACACTGTGCTTGAACAATACATTCTTGAACGAGTACGTGCTACCGATGGAAATGAAATCATTGATCAGGGACCAAAAAGCTTCCTGGACCTAGCTGCTGTCCAGTTTGTCAATGGTAGCGTCACTGGGGTCAATTATACCGTCCTCGACGCCAGCACGGGACGTCTCATCCTGGAAGATAATGGAACTCGATCGGAGCGTTATCCACGTGACGGGTTTGCCTTCGACGCTGCCAATGGTATTGTTGTCCAGCAGACTAGCGTCTTTGCTCCAGGTTTTAGTGAGCTGCGAGCCTTTTGTAGCGAGAGTAGTCAAGACCGGCAGTTTACGTATGATGCAGACGTCACATGCAGTTTTGGCACAGAGTACTCGCTGTCCATTATCGAGATTCAGGCACTGTGGGCTGCATTTGGGTTTGATGACACAACGGTGTGGACTTGGCCAAAGCCCACCAGTTCTGTGAGTATGTCCGAGGGTGGCGCCCCCCTTCCATCAGCACTGCCGTCTACTTTCCGATGCGCTCTGCTCCTTGATGCGTTCTTAGGCCAGCCATTCGAGACCACTACAGAGTGTGAGGCTCTGATGGCAGTTGTTATTAAAGCCTACGAAAGCAACTGGACTGATCAGGAGAAGCAACAAATCTGTATCGATCGCTCTGGTGAGGCTGGCGTTGGCGAAGCATCGGTGTACCTGCAAGTGCCTGGCCTTGGTGACATTAATGGAAAGCACGTAAGCTTTGTGCACGATGTGCAGGCGTACTTGCGGTATACCGCAACCAAGTTCGGGTACGAGCCAAACATTCTAGGGTTGTCGCCAAGTCCACCGCGTCAAGGAGTAGCTCTGTCATCACCCGTACACTACCCAACAGGCGGGTATGTTGCTGCGTTAATGGTATCTCAAGTGTTGTTTGCTTCACCACCAAGTGATGCCGGTGACGCCCCTAAAGTCACGCCGCTGTGGGCCAATTCAACAGCAACCGAGCGTGGAGCTTCGGCATTTAGCCTCGCGGTTCCGTTAGAAAATAACAGAGCTCTTTACAGTAAGAGCAAAAGTGTGGTGGGTCGACTTCTCAGCGTCGACAACAGGACGCTAATGAATGCGTGGGGCGAAGATGTAGAGCTCAGCGCTGCTCGTGTCACGGATGGGTCACAGTTCACGACCGCTGTACTCACTGGACTGGGCGAGAACACGGCTATCTCGATTGAGTTCCCTCCACAGAAACTCTACTTCTACTGGCGATATGTGCGTCGGGTAGCACAGATCGCGTTCGACAGCAATACGACCCGGTTTGGTGTACCCGTCATGCGATATCTCGTCGATTGGACTCGGCCAGCTCGCCTTCCGTCTGGGATCCGCGCCGGCGCTACGGCTCCAAGCACCTCGAGCCTCAATATGAGTTTCCTCAGCGACGAGCTGCCGCTGGTACTACAGGGTAGTTCGGCGTCGCAGAGTGCTCCGTCCGTCGTCGACATTGATCCTCTAACCGGGGCAGTCTTGCATCGCCGTCTCGTGTGGCAGCTCTCGGCCCAGATCGGTGAGAGCGCCAACCGCCAGGTGCTTGATGTCTGGCACGGGGACCTTGCAGCCGGGTGGCTCCCGATCGTCTGGATCGAGGAGGAGACTGGTGTCTCGGTCACAGCGGCCTCTTCGATGACGAATCGAAGCCCTTTCACTGCGAAGACGCTGTTCATCCTCGGCATTGCCGGGGGCTCGTGCGCTATCGCAGTCGGCTGCGCTCTGGCGTACGTGTCTGTCCGGCGAGCCCGGCTGGTGCGGATGCAGCGCTTCCACTCCATCGTCCCGGAGGGTTCGGCGACAACCGCCATGAACGGAGACGCCGACGTAGGGAAGGGCCCCGAGGACGCTGGGGAACGCGGCAAGACGGACGAAGCCGCCGTCGCCCCGGCAAAAGTCATGCAAACAATGCTGGATCGGACGGAGGGGATCGCCAGCGGAAACGCCGCCGACGACGGCACCGACGACAACCGGACGGAGACCACCACGAGGGCGTGGTTGCACCGCGCGCCCGAGTAGCGGACTGCAGTACTAGCAGCCGATAAATCCATTCTCGTTTCCATGGCAGCTCCTTCCAGCAGAGCCTTCGGTCGCTGGCCTGACGCAGGCAAGCGCCTGCAACGTCAGGTCCGTCGTGCGGTCGAGTGCAATCTCAATCGACGTTGCGCTGTCGGCGGCGCTCGCTCCACGGCTGAACGCCGCAACCAGTTCGCTCCTCGGCCTGTCGCCGGCCTGTCGGCGTCAATTGACGCGCTGGGCCTCTGCACCGTCCGCCGCCGGCTGCAATGCGCGGCCGCCGATCTTGTGAAATAGAATCCGGTCTGACGCCGCGCAGCTGTCAAGCGCGAGTTAAGGCACTGCAAGCTGCCGAGAGCGCCGGGTGCAAGCCGCCGAGCTGCTCCAGGCCGCGGTTCAGCGTTGGGACACCCGTGGAGCGAGAAGGAGGCCGCGCGTGTCAGCATCCGCGCGATTGCCATCTGCCAGAGAGCGCGAGGCGCGCGCGTCAAACGGGGTCACTCCGATTTCTCCCGGCCGAGCCGCAGATGCTGCCGCTGTTCCGCGGGCCGCTGCCGTCGCCGTCGCCGTCGCCGGAGCGAGACCCGCAGCAGCAGCAGCAGACCGACGCCGCGCGACAGCTGGCGCAGCGCTTCGCCCGAGCTGTGACGCTGCGCCACCGCCAGCGCCACCCACCACCAGCCAGCGGCGACCACCCGCTGCACCGCCGCCGACATCCGCTGCCGCCGCGGAACTGCGCGTCCAGACGGCGTCGCGATGCGCGCGCACGCCGCTACGAGGTGGAGGCTGAGCCGGAGCCGGACGACCCCAATCTGGACGCCTCCATCCGCTCGCTGCAGTCGCACATCGCGTCGCTGGAGCGCTCCCGCCTGCTGCGCGACTCGGCCACGCTACTGTGGCGCGCCAACAGCTCGGCCGTGGCGCTGGACCTCACGCGCGAGTACTTCCTGCAGTTCGTGCACGGCTACAGCGCGGCCGCGGGCGAGCGCAGCCGCACGACCGACCGCTTCATGGCCAGCGTCTTCCGCTCCGACATCCTGTGCAGAGACTTCCAGGGCATGCAGGCCTTCATGGACCAGTGGGAGAAGTACACGACGTTCCACCAGGGCCTGACGTTCAAGCTCCGCTCCGTGCGCCTGGTGGACGGCGACGAGGACCCGCGCTGCGCCGTGACGGTGTACGCCACGGGCCAGATCGACGTGACCTTCACGCAGGACACGCTCAAGTTCCTGTACCCGGCGCTGTTCACGCAATCGCAGCGCGACTCGCGCGAGCGCGAGATCGTCGACACGCTGGTGGGCAGCAGGGGCTGCCTGCCCATGGAGCTGGTGCTGCACTTCGACCCGCAGGGCCGCGTGTTCGCCTTCGAGTCGCGCGTGGACCTCGTGTCCACGCTGCTCAAGGTGCTGCACAGCCCGTCGGCCGCCATCCACGTTCACCAGTCGTCCATCATGACGACGGACGGGCACTGGCAGGCGGCGCAGGACGCCGAGGAGGCCGCGCGGCGCGAGCGGTTGCTGCCGCGGCGGCTGCTTTGACAGTGAACATGGACCTAATTCTACGGACGATTGATGGATGTGCCAGCTATTGGAGACACGAGGGCGGTAAGCGCCACTCGGGTACTATGATGCTGGCGTGGTCTCTCTGGGCCCGCGCGCGCTCTGCAGTGGGAGACCCGCCGAGAGACCGCTGAGAACCAGCGGCCGACGGGTAGCACTCATACGGCGGAGACGAGCTCCATGAGGCCCACACTCCCCCGACGGGGAGAGGCAGCGCAGCGGGCCGACACGAAGCCTTCCCTCGGAGAGAAGATGGAGCTATCAGCGCGCGCCTGAGGCGCGCTCCAACGAGGCAGTGGACACCGTGCGGAGACGGTGCTGGAACGACTTGCAGGGCCCGCGCCGCGGGGACGCGCGCCCCCGTCGATTTCGTCACTGGGAAGGCGGCGCATTGGGCGCCAACAGAGCAAAAGGTCGAATGGCAGCAACGGATGGCTATCGGCGGACGAGTGGCCGCGCACACCAAGTGCACTTCAAACTGGTGTGGCACAGTGTGAAGACCATGCCATTGACGAACGAAATGAACTAAAGATTCGTAAAAGATGCTTGGGGGAGACAAATATACAAATACTGTAGACAGCGCGATCGAGGTGGCCGACATGGCGCTAGGCAGCGGCGTCCAGGCAGATGCAGCTCTGTATCATTAGCAACGCGGACAACTTGGTGGACGGCCATTCCACGCGTCGAGCGCCCGCACTCGCGGCCCACCCGCGATCCCCCTAATCTGCACGTTGAAGTAGCTGGCGTGAACTTCCCGCCTACCCGAGTGTCTTTCCAGAAACATAATCACGTCGTCGCCAGACGTGTCGCTCCCCGTGAAGCTCGTCAGCAGAAGCTCGAAGCCGCAGGATGGAGACGTCTCTGGGCGGCGCGACCATGGCCGGCATGCCGTCGGCCGAGGTGGAGAAGGTGAAGGTGGCGGTGCTGGCCGCGGGCGCCTTCGGCATCGCCATGTCCACGCTGGCGGCGCGCCGCAAGCACGACGTGGTGATCTACGCGCGCGACGCCGACGTGGTGCAGGCCATCAACGACACGCACCGCAGCCCGCGCGTGTTCCCGCAGTTCGAGCTGCTGCCCAACATCCGCGCCACGACGTCGCTGGCCGAGGCCACGGCCGGCGCCAAGATGGTCATCGTGTGTCTGCCGGCGCAGCTCGCGCCCGACTTCCTGGCGCTGCACCGCGACGACATCCCGGCCGACGCCGTGCTCGTCATCACCTGCAAGGGGCTGTACCTCAAGACCAAGCAGCTGCTGGCCGAGCCGATCCTCGAGGCGCTGCAGCGCGACCAGCCGCTGGCCTTCCTCTCGGGCCCGTCCTTCGCGCTCGAGCTCATGAACAACGCGCCGTCCGCCGTCGTCGTGGCCTCCAAGCTGCTCTATCACGCCGTCTACGTGCAGCGCCGGCTGTCCACCGTGGACTTCCGCATCTACAGCTCGCAGGACATCGTGGGCGTGCAGCTCGGCGGTGCGCTCAAGAACCCGCTGGCCATCGGCGCCGGCATGGTCGAGGGCGCCGGCTACGGCATCAACACGCTCGCAGCCTACGTCACGCGCAGCTCGCTGGAGCTACAGAAGCTCTGTCTGGCCATGGGCGGCCAGCCCATCACTATCTCAGGGCTCTCGGGCATCGGTGACCTCATGCTCACGGCCTTCGGCAGCCTCTCGCGCAACCGGACGTTCGGCTTGCGCCTCATCCAGGGCGAGAAGGCCGAGGACCTGCTGCGCGAAACGACCGTAGAGGGCGTGCCCACGGCCGAAGTCGCCGTCTACTTTGCGGAGCAGTGCGGCCTCGATCTGCCTATTTTCCGCACCGTCAACGCTATGATCAAGGGCCACGTCAAGCGCGAGCAGCTCCAGGAAGTGCTCATGAACAGACCTTTGAAGTCCGAGACCTGAGCACGCAAGTTCCAGGTCTGTGCAGCCAAACGCAGACTGCTCCTTCACTGACAAGGCTTAACGCTGAATCTGCTGCATAGTAAGGGATTTTCTGTATGTACTCCGTCACTACCCACGTCTCACCCGAGATTGTAATTGAATGAAAATTGACTGAAGCGCTTGCTCAGGGAATTGCTTGTTTCAGCGCTTGGGTCGTACGCTGCAGACGGTGGGCCCTCGTCGATAAATTCGGGGTCCACGTATCTCGTATCTGTTTCGCCGCTCAGCTTTGGCGTCCAATGCGCCCTAACTTCTCTCCGCAACAGCTTATCCCAGTCGATATGCCTAAAGAACCGGCAGCGCTTAATGGCATCCACACCGCCCATACGCTCCGACCCCAGTCGCTGCTTTGGGTCCTTGCTTAGCAACCCCTTTACCAGGTCGTACGCATCACGTGGAAAGTCGGACGGGAACACCACGTCCGAATACGCGATGCGGCTTAGCATCTTGTGTTCGTTTTCGTCGTAGAAGGGCGACTCGCCTACAAGCATTTCGTACTGCATTCACCCAACGTCATCAACAGTTAGCAACAAACTATAAACTAGGTATTAAAGCAACACGTACGATAACAATGCCGAGACTCCACCAGTCATATGCCTTGCCGTAGTTGCGAGACCCGTCGGCAGATTGTGCAAGTGCTTCGGGGGCCACGTACTCAGCTGTACCTGATAGCGTTTTGACGCCAAAATTGCTGCCATAAATGTGCTGCTTAGAAAGCCCAAAGTCCACCACACCAATGTGGCCCTCGGAATCGATCATGACGTTGGAAGGCTTGAGATCGCGATACAGGATGTTTAATTCGTGAAGATAAGAAATCGCCAGAACGAGTTCTGCTCCGTACAGCTTAGCATCTTTTACACTCAGTCGGCCCTTCATGTTCAAGTGGTAGAACAAGTCTCCAGCAGCGTAGTACTTCATTCCGAGGTATAATCGCTCGTTAGTTTGGAAAGCAAAGACCAATCCACAAATGTACGGGTGGTGAATGCGCTGCAAGATCTGCCGCTCTTCCATGGCGTTCTGTACATCAGCTTGGTCCATATTATTTTTCTTGATGATTTTCAGCGCAAATACACGACCATCCTTCTTGAACCGCACTAGCATCACAGCACCGAAACTACCCTTGCCCAGAACACTTAGCATTTCAAAGTCCTGAATCGTAAGAGCCTCTGCTCGCGCACTTTCTGTCTCGGATAGCGTCTCGGATAGTTGAGTCTCCTGCTCCTGAGTACTCTGCTGCTCCTGCTGAGTCATTTGCTGCTCCATTTGCTCCTGGTGTTTCGAGTAATCGGTTGTGTCCACAAACACCTCATCTTCAGTGATTCGAGGCACAGGCGCCCCACCGCCGGCAGAAAGCGGAATCGAAGACATGCCAGCATCGGATAGCGGAGAAACGGAGGGTGGAATGGGGGATGGAATAGGAGAAGGTACTGGAGGTGGCATGCCAGGTGAAGGCTCTCCAACAAAAGTGCTCGTGACATCGACCGAGGGCGGCCGTGGAGGGGTGACTACAACCCCGTGTTTCGTCTTCGTTATGCTGGGAGGCGGAATGGACACTGGCTCCGTGCTTGGTGACTGAATCGGCTCCGAGATAGATGGTATCCCCAAAATGAGCTGGCTGAGTGGACGGCGTTCATGATTTGCTTGGACCTCTGCGTGTGCGCGGGCTTGCGCCTCCTCGAGCCTGGTTGTTTCAACGGCCTGAGCCAGCGGCAGAGGTGCTGCACTACTTGGTTGTGCGCCTTTAGCTGGCGCTGAGCCATTTTCGGCGGTCGATACACTCATGAAGTAGTGTTCAAGCGCCACCTGCACGTCTCCACCGGCACCATCCAGAAAATTGGCGAGGCGATCACGAGACACGTCTGTACCGATGATATTTGCCATTTGATCGATTTTGGCGTTTGTGAGTTGGATCTCATCTGAAATCGAGTCCTTCCGCCGCTGTTTGAAACAACGGTTAGCGGGTGTGACATCGGTCAGCGACGGGAAAGAACACCACACGCACCGAGTGATTCTGTTCGCGGAGTGTGATACTCCCCGTGGACATGGGCGTGCCCATGACACTGATCGTCAAGTGGTTGAGATCGACGGGGTCGTCGGGTCTCGGCAGACTCTTGATCGCGTTCTGCGTCAGCTTGGCGTAGAGGTACAAGCGCTGGTTCGCCCTGTGTGGCGGCAACACAAACGGCAAAAGGTCAGATAGGTTCTCGGTGAGGAGCAGAGGCGGCCGTACGTCTTGATGCGCTCGAGGCCCAGGAAGCAGCGGTGCACGTTGGTGTTGTAGCTGCTGATGCCGACGGGCCGCTCGTCCCTGCGCACGATCTCCTTGTCCTTCCACTTGTAGCTGGTGAGGAAGAAGTAGTCTCCGGGCGCGAGGTTCTTGCCCAGCGGCAGCCCGCGGATCACGAACTTGTTGCGGTCGTCCTCGGCCGGCGCCTTCCACTGCAGCATCTTGTTGAGCGAGCTGGCGCGCAGCCAGAGCCCGTTGCACTCGAGCGTGACCACGTCGCCGTTGGCGAAGAAGGGCCGCTGCGTGGCGGGCGACGGCACGCCCAGGAAGGTGCCGCTGCGCCAGCCGCGCTTGCGCAGGCGGATGGTCAGGAACTTGTCGTTGCTGGGCGTGAGCATGTCGTAGGCCGGGTCCCCGCGCGTGAGCGTGGCGTAGTAGGCCTCGGACTTGCTGACCATTCCCTCGAGCGCGCGCGGGTGCAGCGTGAGGCTCAGCCCCGAGCGGATGCTGGGCACGGGCGACAGCGCCTCGGGCCGCGGAGCGGCGGCCGGCGCCGCCGCCACCTCGGCGAAGTACCAGTTGAGCGCGGCGCTCACGTCGAAGGCGCAGGCGTTGAGGCACGTGAGGATCACGCTCTGCGGCACGTGCTCGCCCAGGATGGTGCGCATCAGGTCCACGTCGCTGTCGGCCGCCGCGCCCGCGGCACCGCCCGCGCCGCCGCTCGCAGCCGCCGCGTCCATGCCGAAGTGCCCGCCGCTTCTGGTTACTTCCGCCGGGTACACTGTACCGCCGCGGAAGTAGAAGCATGAAGTCGCGCTAAGCGCCGAGTGAAGGTCATGCATGACTCATGGACACCTGCACGGCCCGTGCTGCCTGTAGAAGGCGCTCCGAGAGCGCGTGAAGGCGGTGCGAGGGCCTCTCGACGTCTGCAGCCCGCGGACACGTGCGGGCGGCTCCCGGTCAGCTCGCGCTGGACGAGCGAGGCCTCGTTTCGAGCGAGGGCCGGACGAACACCCCACCGCCCGCCAACTTCAACAGGCCGCGGGCGGCGGCGGCAGCAGACGCAGAGCGCCACGCGCGACGAGAAGAAGCCGAAGCTGACGAGGGAGCTGGGCGAACTGGGCGCCAGGCGAAGCGACCGACTCCTCAACGGGCGATCGGAAACGGCGCCAGAGCTCAAGTGACCCTCGGCGCGCAATGTGGCGGCCTCGGCGCGGCACCAGCGAGCGCGACGCGCTGTCGCTTGTCGTGCACGGGCCGGAGTTCCGCGGCGGGGAGCTGCTGGTGCTCAACCCGGACGTGTTCCCGCATGTGCGCGCGCGCGACCTGGTGGAGCTGTCGCAGCCGGAGCGCGCGCACCCGCGGCTGGTACTGGCCGTCGAGTCGCTCGCGCCCGTGCGCGGCAAGCTGCAAGTGAGCGTGGCGCGCGACCTGGCGGCGCAGTTCGGGCTCGAGGCCTTCCGCCCCGTGGTCGTGGCGCGCGTGGACCCGCAGGACGTGCAGGTGGACTTCGTGGAGCTGAGCTTCAAGGACCAGTTCCTCTCGCGCGCCGACATCTGGCGCTTCAAGGTCACCATGCTGGGCCAGTGCGTGTACGTGGGGCGCACCGTCGAGTGCCTTGGCATCCGCTCGCAGGTGGACGCCATCCTGGCTGACCACACGCAGCAGCACTGCGGCGTCATCGGCGACGCCACCAAGATCGTGGTGCGCTCGCGCTCCAGCCGCCTTTTCTGGCTCGTGCAGATGAGCACCGAGATGTGGGAGTTCGCGCCCGACGGAGAGATCTACTACGAGAAGCTGTTGGATCGACTGCTGCGCGTGCTGGTGGCTAAGTGGAGCGAGAGCTCTGTCAGCCACTCGGTCACCATCATCGCTTTCTCCAGGAGCTTCTACGACGTTAACCAGTTTCCCGAAGGGTTCGACCCGAGACGGCCGCCCTTCTCGGACCCCCGAAGACAGGGCTTCGGCCCGGGCTGCGGTGCGCCGGGAATCAACATGGCAAACGGGTACGGCCCTACCATCCACGTCGACCCCGTCTCCGGTCGGTACTATGAAGATTTCTACAAGGTGGTCGTGATGAACTTTACGGGGCCAGACTGGAGTCGTTTGCTGCTACTGCTCAAGAAAGAATTTGCTAACTACTACGAGATAAACCGGTGGCGCACGCCAGAGGAGTTTTCTGAAGCAAAGTACGAGATTTGTCGTTGTCCAAAGCCTGCCGGCGTCACAACCCAGGTAGAACCGAAGGAGACAAGTAAAGCATTTATCAGTAACCAAGAAAACCCCGATGCTGAAGACTGTGGCTGCGATGACATGTACGTGAAGTGGATAAAGCTGCCCTTTGGGGTACCGTCGCGCGCCAAAGACGGCAATATTCTGGAGGCCATCAATGTGACATTGAATGTATTGGATAAGCACTACATGGATCGTGATCTGAGCCGCACTGGGCAGGGAATCGTGATGATGACAGCTGGATGCAGCATTTTTAACGTCGATAAGAAGCTTGCTGAGATTACAGAGCAGCGAATGATGGACAACGGTGTAGGCATGGATATGATATCGCTGACAACCCCGCCGCTGCATGTGGTCCCGCTTTTTATTTACCGCCGCATATCTCCAGAGAAGAATGTGATTGCGAACGCTGACGCACCAACCTTTGTTCGCAAACTTTCGTACAGTGAAATTTCAGGCACCAGCGAAGAGGCAAGGTCATTGGAGGCTGCCTCTTCGTTTCCTGGTATAACAAGTTTTATGTCAACATCCCAGCCAAAGAGCCCCGAGTTGGTGCGAGCTGGTAGTGATCTCCTTCGCCGATCTTCCACCTCTGTAACACCAGTTGAAATAACCGGCTCAATCGACTCATCCGGCGATCCAAGAGATCAGCTTACATACGATGTTCCGCATTGGGTGAATATCACATTCTTGGATTTTGGTTGTGGCTGCGGACGAGCGAACACAATTTACACCCAAACTCAAATGGAATCACCTGTAGTATCAAGCTCGAACCATCACAGCCCTACTGCGCAGCAGAATTCTCGTGGGTGGCATTCATGTGAATGTCAACTCAAACGAAATCAACAATTTAATCCACTGCCATCATTTCGAATGTTTGATATCACGTCGCCATCAGAGAAGCTAGAGTTTCCTGTGACACTACGGAACTTGATGCGCGCAAGCTCGCACAATGTACCTACCTTCGGTCTCAGCGCAATTCCTCCTTGCGATCAAAGTAATGATGAAAACAGCGACAGTGGCGAATTATCAGTCACGGCTGGAGCACCATTGTCCATTAGAATCACAGGAAGTCAGAATCGGCTACTATTCGAAACAAGCGAACTTCCTGACTCTGCATCTTCTGTTCCGCCGCTGGACCAGTTGCAACTAAGCCGATCTCCTGATTTTGACCCAATTATCACATCAGGCCAACTGCGCTCGGCCACCAACCTAAGTGCTAGCCTGCATGCGCGAGCAGCACTTAAGGAGTACGACGAAAGTGTATTTGCGCCTGTAGTACGCGATGGTGAGTCATCGGCTGTGAGAAATTCCCGTGATCGACGGCTCGGTTTCGTTCCTCTTGAGAGTCACGACGAGCACGACAGTGCAACGAGCGCTACAATCGGTGGGTATGGCGACGGTCATCTCGAGTGGTTTCTTCGCAACGCAAAGAAAGAAGCAGAACGTGCTAGGGAACGCAGCAACAGTGGTAACAGTGGTGGTTTTCGGAAGGAGAGTGCTTTTCTTCCAAGTGAAAGTACCAGTATGGTTCAGACGTTGATTTCTCCCCGTAAACTCAAGTCACCCCGGAGCTCACCAAACAAATTACTGCAGCTGGCTCCTTCCGACCGTGCTCAGCAACAACCTTCTAACTCTGGTATTCCGATAACGTCTCGCTCCGTTCCTAGAACAGAAGCAAACCCCTCCTACTCTCTCGAAGTGATGCTCAGTAGCTCAATGGAACGCAGAGGATCGTATCGCAGTATGGGTTTCCCTTTAAAGACGACAGCAAACCCCACGTTCTACGGCACACCAGGGAATAATCGAGACGAGGGTTTTCGCCCGCTTACACGAGCTGTGACCATGAATAGAGAGTTACCATCAACGTCTGGCCGCTCACCTGCATATTCTCCTCCACCAGGAAAGGACGGAAACACTAGTAGGTTGACAAGCAACCAACGGCGTCTTAGTAACCCGGGATCTCCCCAAGGTGGTTTGCGCAGAAATCAATCCGAGTTATTCAGGCCGTCGTTGATGCCTAATAGTCTAAGCTTCAAGGCTTCCTCGGCTACTGATCTCGCAATAGCCCCAATCGACCAGCGGAAGGCAGCCATTAACCCTTTCCGATACGCAAGAACTCAAGGCTCTCAGCGTCTGTCGAGAGACCGAAGGCGATGGAGCCACCTATTTCCAGCTTCAAACCACGTCGCTCACCGCGTATCGAATGAAGGTTTTGGAGAGGTGGCGCAAGATGGCGAGCCAATATTCCTCGGTCCAAACTGGACAAGCCTCACCTCTCCAGCTATCTTACCACTGACGACAGACCACTTTCCGTCCCCGCAGGAGCTACGCCAAGGCTATACCGAAGCATTTTACACGCTAACCATTCCAACAACCGCTACACAAGCGCCAACAATCGAGTGTGTACCGCGATACCGTAATCACGACGAGCTTTTGATCGAAATGATCTGCCAGCGTTTAGCTCGTGATTTCCAACTGGTATCAAGCTGTGACTCAACTGCATCGCTCATGGGAAGTGAACCGTCTCCTGAAAGTCGACGAAGGGTATATCATCTGAGCATGGGGCATCGAATCCACCAGCTCATTTACGACGCAGAGCGACAGACTGTCGAAGTCAAAAGGTTTGTCCAGCGCGAGCCACACGATCCAGAAGTCGCGTACACTTCTTACAACTACTCCCTTTGGGTTGGACTTACTCAGTCGTTTCAACCGCATCAGCAGATTTTTCACAGGTACCCGCAGCCAGAAGATAATTGGAATGCCTTGGACAACCTGCTGTGCGGATACCTTGACGATATGGCGGATACAATGAAATGTCGGCGTATTCGGTTTGCGATCGTGCCGCCAGTGATTACTAAGGATGGTATTGGGGTTGACACTGATTCTCCGACAGCTTACGCGGCAAAGTTTACAAAGTTTATTGAGTATCTGCAGTCTCGCGTCGCTCCCTCAGAATTCGGAGATCTCGAGAACATCATCATCACCCTAGTGCTGGAACGACCAGAAGCTGGTCTAGATGCAGGCAAGGCTCCACCGCTTGGTGGAAACCGGATGTTGAGTTTTAAAATGGCCTGCAAAGCCTCGTCAATGCCCTTGTCGTCTTCTTCATTATCTAAATTTGAGGACTCAAGAACTGAGTGGGTGATGATGCGCTTAGAAGAAACTATGGATATCTCGCGGTGTTTCCATCTGGATGTACGGTGGTTAGCTTGCAGTGGTATTGCAGCCGACGAGTTTGTTGGTACTGTTCGACGTCGTGCCAAGCAAGCGGGCTTAGATTTACGCCGTGTGCCTGAATACTCAAGTGTTTCTCGAGTTCAGATCCACCCTTTAATAGCGTCTGTTTTCCTGCCGCTCCCCCTCCACATATCGGAGTCTTTTGTCGCAGCACTAACCCAAACGCTGGACTTTGTGCTGGATGACGAGCGTATCGCTGATGGTAGCGGTATCGGGTACGGTTTGGGCATCGACCAGGAGACGTCTGCTACCAAGCCGAGAGCGAATATGCGTGGTCACCGCCGGTCGCCTTCTGCTAATGCTCGCATGCTGCTCGAGCGCTGGCAGCAACGCGGTTATAAACAGCTCATCCACCGACGTGTTCCTGTATTCGTGCGAATTATCCATGACGGGCTCATATGGATCCCCGGCTACGACTATGACCGCAAGGGCGATGGGGCAGCTGGTGTGGCTGCGTACGAGTCACTGTTTCATGAGGTCTGCGCTACTATTGAGTCGCTGTGTGGTGAAAGCCACGAGAGCGATGTGAGTCTCCTCTAGAACGACTTGAATTGCAACATGATTGCTTGACCGCTACAACCGCGGACTTAGTTATTCATCACATTACTACCATCGACTGTGCATACGCACTAAACAACTTTTTTACATGAAAGGCAGTAGATGCCCTGGAAGTGCCTTTCACCGGCTTCTTTAGCACTTGACGTCACTCGGCTCTCCGCTGCACTTACCCGAGCCGCCCTTCACAGTGATGCCCGAAAATTTCCAGCCTGAGACCACCTTCGGGTTGACAAGGATGTCATAGATGTTGTCAGCCGTGCCCGACAGCCCCGAAACTGTGATGTCGGTGATCTCAACCAAACTTGAGGCATCGCCAGTGTAGCCGCCTTTTTCCTTGCTGTAATCCGAGTGGATCACGATGGCATTTTTCACATTCGTCAGCGTGTTATCCGTGTACGAGGCACCGGTGACCGCGCCTTGTTTGCCAGCGATAGTCTTGATCCGGATACCATTGACACTGTCAATGATCTTGTTGTTCTTGACGGTCAAACCGCTCACAGTGTCCGACTCAGTCACAGAGTCACCACCGAGCGAGCCAATTGAGATACCGTGACCACCGCTGCACGTGTTACCCGTGAAAGTAGTGTCGTTACTGGACTGCATGGCAAGGCAGTCGTCTTGGTTGTACACAGTGCAACCCGAAATGGTCAGACGGAGGTTCCGACTCAAGTCAAAGCCGTCGGTGTTTTTGGCGACATTGTCTCCAGCCTTGGAATCCAGCGTCAAGCCGCTAATTGTTGTGTCTTCAGAGTCGAGGATGCTGAATGTGCGATATGGCGAGTTTTTGATGTTGAATCCCTTAAGCGTGGAAGACATTACTCTTTTGAGACGGAAGAACACGGGACGGGTGATCGAAGTGCCCTGCTTCCAATACTGCTCACCCTGACCGTCTAAAGTGCCTGTGCCCGTGACGGTGAGATCGGTACCCGTCAGAAGAATGAGAGGGCCTTCCCAATCAGCCTGCTCGAAGGTCGTCGTACCCTCAAACGTGATAGTAGCGCCCTTGGCAACATCGGTTAGATCAAGTGTAGTGCTCTTCGGAACACTCAAGTTCTTAATCACGATATTTTTGCACGTTGACACGTCAGCCCCCTTGGAGTATGTTCCAGTAAGCGTACAAGCTGCGGACGCAGTCGCAGTTCCGCTCGACGCAGTGGAGGACTGTTGTTGGGTCGACTGACTGGAGTCGGTTTGCTGAGTGGATTGGCTTGATGCGGTTGACGATTGCTGGGAATCGGTCGAAGGGGTCGACGCACTTGAGCCCTGCTGCGTAGACTGGCTGGAGTCCGTTTGCTGAGTGGATTGGCTTGATGCAGTTGACGATTGCTGGGAATCGGTCGAAGGGGTCGACGCACTTGAGCCCTGCTGCGTAGACTGGCTGGAGTCCGTTTGCTGGGTGGATTGGCTTGATGCAGTTGACGATTGCTGGGAATCGGTGGAAGGAGTCGAAGCACTTGAACCCTCCTGCGCGGATTGGCTGGACGCCTGCTGCTGCTGCGTAGATTGGCTTGATGCGCTAGACCACCCCTGCGTTGACTTACTGGATCCCGTCGATGGTGCTTGGGTCCAACTCGTTTGCCCAGTCTGGCTGGACGCACTGGACCATTGCTGGTTCGATTGGTTCGAGCCGGCAGTGGAGGTCGATGGAACCTTGTTTTTGGGGATGCACTTAAGGTTGGTGCCCTGTCGGACCATTTGGTCACCCTGGCTGGTACAAACCAGAAGGGCGAGCACGACCGTGGATGAGAGGAGCTTCATCTTGTTCGACTTTGTCTTGTTCGGCTTTAAAGCAAAATCAAGAATGAACACGTGCTGGTCAATGGAACCACTTGTATTACAACGAATAACAACGCTTTCATAGCCATGGTCGGAACTCCACCAACCAACATACAGCTAAAGCCGGTGGTCGAATGCAAAGAACACGACCTCGATCATTTTCATCTTGGTCGAACCTCATCTTGAGATGTGAGCGAACATCAGCAGCAACAACTGGACAGTCTGTCGAGCGATTGCGAGCTTGGCCAGTCGAACGAGCACGGATTTGCATCCAGTCAGCATCAGAGCCGTGACGGTAGACGAATAGTCTGGTGAATAATCAATCAATGCATTAAGGAAATTGCCTGCTTCGAGTTTTGCTGATCGTTTATTGCGTTGTGACCTAGTGCCAACGTCGTCGACCAACAAGACCATACTCACCTCCGACACCTCCCCACTGGGAGGAAAACGTGTGCCGACTGAAGTCCAAGGCGCCTACTGCTGTGAGCCGGTCCATGACTAAGTCAACCTGTTTGTCAACGCATATGGCCGCCCCGTATAGACGGAAAGGCTGCGGGTCTACGTGTATGGCTGGCAGGGCTTCGTAAGCCTCACGTTTCCTCGGCAGTCGACGCGTTTCCTGTTCCAGCCAGACACATGGGTGAGACGAGGAGAGCTCCCCGATCACAAGATGGTGTGGTTGTACGTTTGCGTCGCAGCTCGCGGCATCCCGATGATCGGGCCCGATCAGCACACCGTTGACTCCAATTGCGCCGGTGGCTTTTCCCGCTCGAGGACCGGCGCCTTGAGCTGCCAGCGCATCGGTTGTGTCTGTCGGCTTGCAATCGCACAGCGCGAATGTGACAGGTTGCGCCTGACGCTCGCAATCGTCAGCAGAAACGGGGGCAACGGAGCTGTCCACAAAAGCGGGGCGTGCGTGGTGTTGCCTTCCACTGGTAAACAAGAGATGAAGCATTGCACAGCGGTTGTTGCTTCAAAATGGCAGCCACTTCAACTTCTGCTAAGTGCGGCTCCCCGCTAGGTACGCGGCCGACCACCAAAGAGACACAATCCTCATGGCGACGCGAGCCGGCACGTACCAGCGCGTGCCGCCGGCGCAGCCGCCGCGCGAGAGCGACGAGAGCGACAGCGACGAGGAGCAGACGCAGCAACGCGCGCGGCGGTCGCAGCGGGCGGCGCTGTGGAGCACGCGGCTGCACGCGTTCCTGTGGGTGGCGGCGGCGGGGCTGGTGGCCTACGGGACGGACTTCCTGCGCGTGGCCTTCACGGACCCGCGCGTGAACCGGTGCGCGGCGGCGGCGGCGGGCGGCGGCGCGCGCGGCTTCTGACTCGTGGCTCGTGCTGCAGGGGCTTCTTCCAGGCGGCGCTGGTGTGCACGGGCGTCAACATCTGCCTCACGGCCTACCTGGCCGTGTACCTGCCATACGTCAAGCGCGTGACGCTCGAGTGGAGCGTCTACTGCCCGCGCGTAATCCCGGCCGCCACGCTCGTGGGCGTGCTGGGCGCCTTCTGCTACGTGTGCGCGCTGTGGCCCGTGTGGGGGCTGCTCACGCCCGGGCTGCTGGCGCTCTTCTTCATCGGCGGGCTCATGACGGCGCACTTCCTGCCTGCCATTTAGGACCTGCCGGCCACGAAGGGACAGGACCAGGGACAACATTCGGGGTTCTCTCATGTAAGCCTGTTAGGGATAAATAAACGGCCGCGAGGCGGCGATTCTTGCTCCGGGAGGCGGCTTCAGGGCAGCGCGTGGTTGCAGCCGCAGTGTGCGCACTTGATGCGCAGGGCGTCAGCGGCGTCGGCCCGTGCCGGCATCTTCTCGAACGTCGGGTCGGCCGGGCACGCGTCGCTGCAAGAAGACACGTAACAAGAAAGTGAGTTGTCTCTGCAGCCTTTACGGATAGAGGCAGACAGACAGACAGCGTACCGATGCATTTGGAAGGCGGCGACGACCGCGTCCTGGAAGGTCTGCAGCGAGGCGGCGCGGAAGCTGAAGCCGCAGACGCAGGACACGGCGGCCGCGTGCTCGCGCAGGTAGGCAACCTTGCAGATGGGGCACAGCACGCAGCTGGCGTCCTGCGCGTCGGCGGCGCGCGGCTGCGGCGCGTCCAGGTCCATGCCGGCCAGCAGCGCCTCCAGCTCGGCGTCCTCCAGCGCGACCGCGTGCTCGGCCTCGGCGGCCGGCGCCTCGTGCTGCAGCGCGGCCTCCAGCGCGTGCACGATCTCCAGGTAGTCGCGCTCCTGCACGCGGCCCAGCAGCAGCAGGTCGTCCACCGACAGCGCCGAGCGCTCGCAGGCCACGAGGCGCTGCAGCTCCTGCGCCACGCTAGTGCGCGCGCCCGGGCGCCGCAGCCGCGCCAGCAGCTGGCCGCGGTCGCGCTTAAGGCGCTGCATGCAGCGCTGGCGCAGCTGGTCCTTCCACGCGGGCGGCGACAGCGATAGTCGCTTGGGCGGCGCGCGGTGCGGCGCGCGGTGCGGCGGCGGCGTCATGGCGGCAATAGTGGCGGCAATTGTGGCGAGCGATTGAGTTGTGGCGGGAAGACGGTCACACGAGGACTCGTACCAGGAGAGTGGCACATCAGTGTGTGCACACCAACCTATGTGTCCACACTACAAGATGATAGGCGTAAACATTGCTACGCAGCCTTTTGACAAAGTTCTCGGCCGAGCAGCTCACCATGATGACGAGCTGCAGCAGGTGCTGCTGAAGCAGCGCTTCCCGGCGCTCGACCTCTCCGTTCGACTGGTCCCCGTGCCCTTCAAGACAGCGGTGTTCGTGGTCAAGAACTGCAGGCCATCAAGCTTGCATGCTTCGACTGCTACCTGCTTCTGTCCAAGGCTATGGACTAACTTAGACGCAACGCGCTGAACTGCTGAGGCTTCGAGCCGTACCTCGTGCGATACGTTGATCATCGGCATCAACCAGGACCTGCTGATCCCGGTCCAGGAGCAGCACAACCTCGTGAACATCCTGCAGTCTTACGACCGCAACGCGTAGCTCGTCGAGGTGCACTCCAAGTTCGGTCACAACGCCATCCCCAATGCTGGCCATACGCAGAGCGCCATCACCAGAGCGGTGCCGGCGTTTCCAGCTACACGTGGGACGAACTTGTCGTTGGAGCCACCCGGAACGACAGGTTTCGCCTCCAGACCCGATGTGATATGCACATATCGTGGTTTGTGCTTCTCGCGCGGTACGCTGCATAAAGCATTCGTAGAGACTATAGCGGTTTTAGACATTTCAAGAGTGGTACCACCTGCAAGCGGTACCCGAGTCCTGGCTCGTAATTCAAAATTCAAATGGAAGCTGCCAAGCGGCACTCCCCTCAACTCAAGGATCCAGACCGGTTTCCCGACATCACATGTGCTTGCAAGAGGTCGTGTTGCCCTGTTAGGATACTGTAAGGACTTTCCCCGACTCTGAAACGCGAGGAGATGAGCAAGAGGCCCACTCTAAGCGGTTTTTCTGATTTTTGAAAAATGCGTTCCCTTCGTGTCACGGTCAATTCGTCGAGGCATGCTGTTGCCCCACTCGTTTCTCGTATGAAATAACGCGCAAGTATGTTTGTAGTCCACAGCACAGGTTTAAGATAACGATCTATCTAACCGTGCTAAGTATATTATGTAGTGGTAAATCCGCAATTACATTTTTTGGGGGGCATGCACCATTTTGGGACCTTCTCTCCCTCCTCTTGGCGGGACGTCCAGTTAAAAAAGCGGAGGAGAAGCACAGCAATTTGAGTAGTACTATCATACGTAAAGATCACACTCGAAAAGCACCACTGTCCAAGAACGGAGTTGCTAATGATCTGCATTATCTAAAAAGAAGCTCAAGAAAACGAAATCAATCGCAAAGCTCACATCTTTCTAATAAACCCAACGACTGCGAAACGAGCACGAATTCATGCGTTGATATGTGCAATACAGCGACCGCCACGTTGGGCCTCGGACGAACAGCCCGGCATCGCACAAGTCTTGGACCCACCATGTTTGAGGCAGAGGCCTTCTCGACGTGCATGCGAAGAACAGCCCGCAACGGAGCAAGTTGCCTTTTGTCGTCCAGCAGAACCTTACCGCTTTGTTCGCCGTCGGAGCTTGCGATATCTTGGAAGGCTGCAGAGTGGGAGGCTGAGAATTCAACATCTCGACGCTTTCAGACTTTCTTCTCTCTCGGCTACGCAAACATCGCAGACACGAATACACCGATGTTCATTGTCTTCATCGTTGACATCACTGTCTTGAACACCTTGTTTAGGGCCACTAGCGCATTGCTCACTCCCCGGAGCTAGCTTTAATGCCTCCTGCGACGTTTTGTCGTCGCGTGCAGGTCCGTATAGCGGGTCATTCACAATGGGAAGCCTGGGTGCTGCAGGCGACAATACTTTCACCGGCAACAGCGTCGACACATCAGCGTGGAGTCATCTGCATCGATGACACAGCGTGCATGATTCCGATTGGTGCTTTGTCACCCAACCTAAAAGAAGTCAAAACCCAAAAGGTTTTCGCTTTTTGGGTGGCAAGCGCTTGATCCCCCGGCAGCCAATCACGGCGCCGGAACCGGCCCTCAGGCCAATCGCGGCGCTCGGTGAGAGGGCCTGGGCGGGCTGGGTGGCAAGCGCTTGCCACCCAGAAATGGTTTTATTTTTGTAGCACCGTTTGAATTTGCTGATAAAACAAGTTGAAACGCTCAATGCATTTTTGAATCGTTTCTTCGTTCTGGGTGGCAAAGCGCTTGCCACCCAGGTCGCCCAGGCTCACACGGCGTCCAGGTCGACGCTGCGGCGGAAGCTGCGGCGCTGCGTCGGCGCCTCGGCGGCCAGCGCCTGCTCCTGCGTGAGCTGGATGAGCCGCACCATCTCCGCCTCCGAGACGCTGTGCAGCAGCAGGAAGGTGGCGTACTGCGCCTGCAGCCGCTGGAAGGCCGCCAGCTCGTCCAGCACGTCGTAGCGGAAGGCCTCGCTGCGCATCTGCTTGCGCGCCGCCGCCCAGGCCTCGCGCCCGCGGTCGCGCGCGTCCGAGTAGAGCTTGCGTTTCTCCGACAGCAGCTTGCGCAGCGCCGCCACCTTCAGCTGGTGCGGCACCTTGCGGGCGGCAGGCGGCGCCGGCGCCGGCGCGGACGGCAGCAGCAGCGGCGGCTGCTGCGTCGGGGCCGGCGACGTTCGCGTCTTCTCCGGCGACCGCCGGGTGTCTGGGGGCCGAGCCGGAGACCTGCTCTTCGGCGTCAGCTGCTGCCGCGCGGCGTACACGTCGAGCATGACGAGCTGCAACTCCTCGCCCATGCTGCTCCGCAGCTGAAGGTCCTGGCGGACGTGGGCGTTTTCCGCCGGCCACGGCCTCTTCGGCGCCCTGGGCGGCGGAGATGCCTGGAAGCCGACAGACGGAGAGTTGCTGCTGGTGGGCGAGTGCAGCAATGGCGATACAGCACTGATGGGCATGTGCATCGCTCCGCCGTTGCGGAAGTGTCGGTGCATGTCCTCGAGCTGTTTGGGCTGATTCAACGGGCGCTCGATGACAGTGCGCTGCAGCATATCCAGAAGCGTTAAGCCTTTTCCGGATGACAAGCTTTCGGATCCTGCGGCGTTACTGGTTTTCGGTTGCGGGCCATCGCTCCCGAGGGCAAAAGTCACAGATATGTGCGATGAAGTTACGCCGTGGCGTCGCTTGACTTTGCGCTCCAGCTTCGCCCAAACGAGCAGCAGCAGCTTTATACGCGCAGCCGTGATAGCTCGCCAGGCACGCCACATGACTTGGAAGTCCCGCACGCGTTTTCGGAACCGCAAGATGATGCGCCGAAATTTCACGTCTTGAAACTCGAACCATGCCGTCACTATTAGCGAGATTGCATCCTTTCGCTCACGATAATGTTTCTGCTCGAGCCAGTCTCGGATGCTCTGCTGAAGTTTTGTTACGGCATGGATCACTACGGGCATTCGAAAGAAAGCCGACGAAAGAGGTGTGCTCGGTGCAAACCGCAGCAGTTGAAGCGAGTTCCGCTTCACAAGAGCACGCTGCCGCCAATAACGCTGAAGGCGCTTGGCCATAATAATTCGCGCCAACACGCTACGCTTTTGGCGAAACTCGTGGAACTTGGTTAACCACGTGTGAGAGCTCTCAGCAAGGGCGACAATCAACAGCCACTGGCTCTGCACGTGGATGCGGCGTGCTTGTTCTGCGCGTTGCTCACGACAAACCTGCCAGCGAACTACGATACGACGCACATTTTCTTCCTTTGCTGCATCAAGCTCTTGCTTGCGCTTGTTTGCTTGGTGCACCTTGTGGTCGGTAGCTGAAGGAAGCACGGGAGTCTGCGATGGCTTTTGAAGCACCTGCAAAGTGGGATTAGCACGATTCCTGGCTACGATGTCAACGCCGTGTTCTGCGATATGCTGCTGCTTCTTCCACAATTGCAGGGATTCCAGATGCTGCAGCAACTGTGGCAAACTGCGCAGCTCATTCATCCGCGATACTAGTTTGCGTGAACGTAGAGCGACCGCCGTTTCATGTCGTATGATACTCCGTCGAGTGGAGAACCTGCTTGCCGGAGTCGTAGTCTTAACAATGGGACCAAGCGAAGAGGTTGCAGTGTGTTGCGTAGAAGCGCTAGGAGGATGAAAGAGTGAAACGAGCAGCTTATCCACGGCCATGTTATTGTCTTCTCGGCTTCGCAAAAGCCCGCGCTCAGTCTCAGTCAATGGTTGTAGGCGATCTCTATGGTGATGCTTGTGCTCAGAAGATGTATGCTTTGCTGGTCGTGCTGCAGCGACTCGTTCGCTATAGGTCGAGCCCAATACCGACTGGCAGCGCGATCGCCTAGGTTCCAGCACTTCGTCTAGCTTTGCGTTAAGTACTTTAGGTGGCTGGGGGTCTCGAAGCATTTCAAGGAGCAGCTTATCGATCTTTCGCTGTTTGCCATGTTTGGTTTCGCTCGGTCGGTCCCTGTAAATCAGCCAGTCTGCTGGCGCCTTCAGAACAGCATGTACTTTTACCGGTGTACGTCCACGAATATTTGCTCGACCCGGGATGTGGTTGACAAGCTCTGGTTCAAGCAACTGGGTCAGAACAATAGCAGCACTACGGTCGCTTCCACCTTCAAGTTCTTTCGCTCTATCCTCCTGATTAGTGGTGCTCCTTTCGTAAGGTTTAAGGGCCTTACATGGTGGAATTGCAGAGTTGACTTCATGTTTGGCGGGCCCTAAAGTGATATTCGTGGCGCTTTCATCGTTTTCAGATTGAGGCAGCAGATAGGGGGATTCCTCGCGTGCAGCCAGCTGTGCGGTAATCTGTGCGTCGATAGCTGCCTGCACTTCGGCGTTGCGGGTTTTCAAGTGGAATCCATCGCGAACGGTGAAGCGCTTTGCCGCACTGGAGTCGGACTTGATGACAGGTGCAACTCGCCCTAGGGAAGCCTTCGACGGCGGAGTTGGCCTTGTATAATTCGTTAAGGCTAGTGGCTGGCTTCCAGCATTCAAAGTCATCACTGGAGTGCTGTGGGTGTCGAGCCTGCTGCAGCAAAATGGTCTGCAAGCAATGTCATGACTATAGACAACGGATGAAGATAAAAATACGTAAGGCATTAACGCGTTTTTCTCGATATTTTTACAGTAGCTTTTGTACAGCACCAACGAGAGCTTTGATATGCTGGGATAGCTGTAAAAAATCGCATCGTTAAAATGAATAGCAGGCCACAGAAAAAAGGAAAACAATCGTGTCTGAAATGTTAGTTCGTGCGCGCGAACTTAAGCTGTGAAGGCTGGGATAGCTGTATACTATGTAGTCTACTCGTCTCATTAAACGGTTGGTATCGACAGAGTGCCCATGCAGCATTATCGTGCAAACTACAATTCTCCCATTGCATCGGATATTCGACACTGTCAGCATCACGCACACGAAGCGCGTCAAGGGACGCTGCCGCACACAGACCCACTCCGGGCACGCGCTGTCCACGAAGCGGTGGTAGGTCGTGTGCATTGGTGCCGATCGGGCCGCGATGGGGTTCATGTGAATGCGACGTCGAGATGGCTACATATTCTAAGTAGCAGAATTGCTTGTAGACTGCAACTTGCAGTCCACAAGCAATTAGATTTTGTGTCTTCCCCAGGTTCCGCGTCTTCTTCTATGAGTGGCATCTTCTCGATGATTTTCCTCGAGCTCCAAACTGTCAGCAGAGGGCTTCTTGCTGCCAAGGTTGTCCAGCTTGATGTACTGCCACTCGACACGCACAAAATCCCAGATAATGCGGCGAACGACCGGCGTTCTGGTATCGCAGGTAGCGGACCGGTGCATCCAATACCACCATTTGGTCACCCGCATCAATCGCAGCACGATCCACCGCATCTTACGTGACCGATATGTGAACTGGCGCCTCAAGACGTGACCCGCCGAGGCAGCTTTGGCTGGTTAAGACCCCAGTCCATGACGACATCCCACAGGAACGAATACAGCGAGTTGAACACCGCGCACAGCAAAAAGAATAAGCTTTGTTCGGGTCTGGCCAACGCCACATCCAACAGAGATGACCAGCAAACTTGAACAGTACTTCATAGTGTTGAGCAGGTGAAGAAACCTATCGTTCAAGCGAACCATTAAATCTACAATGCACGCGTCAACGAAGCGCACTCGCTGTAGTCTGAGCTGTGTTCTTACCGAACGGAGGCAGCGGTTGACAGGATGAAGAGAACTATCAGCAGAATCCAGCACTGCAAAATGCTTTGATTAATGTCCATACACGACTGTTTCGTATTTGTTGAGGTTCACCATCCACGATCGGCCCCCATTCCATCGACTCACGAGGCCCCCCGTGTTCTTACCGGCAAGCCTTCTAGGTTAAGTTACGTCAGCTATCGGCTTCAGTTACCAGCTTCTAATTAACCTGATTTGGGCTGGTCCCCAGACAGCTTACCCGGGCCCGTTGGTCCCGGGGGAAACCCGCAGTTCGTAACAAATTCAATAGTAACATGTAGAGTCGTGTTCACATAGATACCGGAAAAATCAGAACGATAGAGCACGCGGAATTGTTGAGCACCCAGCGAGTGCCCTGTTTAAAGAATATCCAATCAGCGATTAGGAGACTTTGTACGCAAACAGTTCATTTAGACGCCTGTGTGGCTAAGCAGAAAGTATTAAAACACGGTGTACTTACACGACGGCCTCGACCCCTGAGCAGCCGCTAGCACTAGCGTCTACGTTGCTTTCACCTGCGGCACCAACATTGTTCGGAGGTCTGAATGGAAGAAACGGACCAGCCTTTAAGAAGGCATTCTGTACTGTACTAGGAGATATGGAGCCCATCCATTGTAGACTTAAATATGTCCCGCCGCCGTTCCGCTAATGTTAGTCGCTTTGGTCTACCAGGCCTTCGATCATTTGGCCGCCTAATATGCTGTTTTACAGGTGCCATACCGCCCACGTCTAGGGGCTGAGCTACTCCTGTGCACCCCCCAGGAACGTACAGCACCGACGTGCTGTGCAGGCTAATGCACCGGCAATTTCAGTTTTCTTGTGCACCTTCAAACTATCCAGAATAAGAACAGAAGGCTCTACGACAACAAACTGCCAGCATTTTGATATCCGCTCGAGCATCACGGTCATCAAACCATGCACTTGACTAGAGCCTGACCCTTCACGATCGTGGCACTTAAGATTCACAGGAATTTGAGGCCGGCGTCATATATTAGCTTAGGCGCGCGACGGGTCGCGGTGATGCCTCACGCCCAAAGTGGGTGTTAACAGCGGCCAGAGCCCTATCAGCAGCCGAGATTTTAACAAGCGCCGTGCAGCCAACCGATCGACGAAGTCGTTTTCAAGCCATGGCAAGATGTACCCAAGTCAGTAGCAGAAGTCTTAGTATTAGGCAGGTCTGTGCTTCCGCTCATTATGTTTTGATTCAATCAGAGTTCATTTGCCGAAGAGCGCAGACCTTGTTTTCTAAGTTCGACGGGTCGAAGGGTGCATCCAGAATTATTCGACTCCATTACCCAAATTGGTACGCGCCCCCGGTGTGAAAGCGATTTGGCTACTTCATATCCCCACACCCCGGGGTCCCGGACTGTGCTTCATATTTTCGGAGGGGGGGGGGGGGGGGGCAAGCGGCTCCTCTGAGGCTTCGGCAGGGTTTTTGTGAACGCGGCGGTCTGGGATGCGCGAGCGGGAGCTAGTACTCGCCCAAGAAAGGCGTGGTGCGCGGTGGTCACAGCGTGTGTGGAGTGTGCTGGGTATCAGGACCGGTCTAAGCCAGCCAACTCCAGTCCGACCTAGGCCTGGGTCGAAGAGAAGAGAGGAAGCAAGGCTAACGCGGGTCTGAAGGAGAGGCCAGGTTCAAGGTCTGAAAAGAAGGGGACATGGGTGTGCGTGGTGGCGTTTACCTGCATATCAACGGGGTAAGTCGGGCAAGATCGACATCAAAACTCGTGCGGATCCTAAACCTGCCAAGTCAAGAGACCCAGCTCGACTCGGATACGTGTGGGACTCCGAGGACCAAGCACAGCTGCTGTGGCTCAGACTTCTTCTGAGTCCGTAGCGTAACCGCAGATCAAAAGAACCAAGAAGGGGATTCACAAAGAGGTGCTCACTCGCCACGCTCAGCTCTTTGCGGGGCTGAGTGTTCTAAGCTTCAGGTACCAAGTCTCAGATTGCGACTCAAGTTTAAGGCGCGTCTGGGATCTGGGGCTGGCAGCTGAGACCTAGAGTGTTCTAGGTTGCCCCCAGGAAGAGGCTAAGACTTGTGGGATTTCTGGGATTTTCCCGGAAAGCCCGGACTCGCCTCGCCACATCTTCGTCGTACTTGGCGTCAGGATAGTCCATCAAGTCGTCAAAGGCCACAGAGCTCTCGGAAATCGTTTTCATGGGTAACAAAGGAGTCACCGAGGCCTCGGACGGGGCACCACTCGACTTCATCGACGTTGCTGGTACCGCTGACCTGCTTCCTTTCGCCATCTCTTCTCTCTTCTTCTCCTCTCTCTTGGGTTGCTCGTTAAGGTAAAGCCTATACAAGACCATACCACACACAAAGCCACACCAGTCCCGGGTCGCGGCATCAGTTGTCGTGTCGGAGCACGGCTAATTCTCGTGACCTAGCGGTACGAGTCCCAACAGCAACAATAACTACCTTGTGACGGGGCCTCCCGCACACGAGCACCTTGCTCAGAGGGAGTGCTTGGAGTCTAGTGACTCCTGGTGAACAACCGTTCACAGTCTCCGGCCTAGGGAGACGTTACCGCATCACTAGAAGGCAAGTTTAAGACTGAATGTATTTATAGGTATAGCCTATAGTGCAAGATATACAAATATCTAGGAGCGTGGCTTAGGGCGCCTGGTACCACATACCCGGTACAGCACCAATATGGCCGTGGTGTGTGCCACACCACAGGACCCTCGAAGGAGTGGCCAAAGAAGAGTGAGACCCTGTCACTCTCTCATGTAGCCCCGCTACATCCTCTCCCACTTAGATTCGATTTTCCACTAATCGAAAGTGAGAACGATTTTGTTCTCACACTTCACTCGCACCCTGAAGCGTGTCCTAATGCATGTACAATACTTTCTGCGTTTTACTTTTTGTGAAAAGAACAAGTCTAAATAGTACTAAATAAAAGCATGTCAGTAGTGGAGACCGGGTACAGTTCATGTAAATTTTTTTAGCCCCCATGTTTTAACATTTAAACGCCCCCAAACCCGCCACCAATAAAAGTAAAAATATTTTAGGCAACACTTCTCGATACCATCTGGAGCGAAGGAGGTATCCTCTACACCTCCAACCTCCATAAAACCGCTCCACAACCGTAGAAGCATTTCAATACGATTCACAGTCCGGTACAGTTCATGTAAATTTTTCAAGGATATAGAAATTTTTGATCCTGATAGATAGATGTAGTAAGTATAATAACGACATATACATCGATCAACGATCCAACCATAACCATAAGCATAATGAGCAACCAAGCTGATAAGGTGATCCAGGAAATGGTAAAGGGGGAGCTACAACGATTCCAGGAATTTACTTCTAAGTTTGATGAGGCTTTTGACAAAGCTTATCAAAGAGCTACCAAGTCTAAAGAGGAAGAAGACAATTTCCTCGAGGACATCGATGACGAAGAAGATAATTTCTTCGAGAACAGCGAAGATGTTGATGACATGAAATTAAGTATTAAGTTTGTAGATGAGACATCTTTCAATGAGTATTTCGGGATTTATAGAAACCCGAACCACTCGGCGTTTGAGATATTTACTAATTACAGCTACGATATCATGGGATTCACAAACATAGTTCCTGAGGCTATCAAATATCTCAACAATTACGCGATCTCAAACATTCGTGAAGTCGATGAACCACTTCCATACAATTTCTGGGTAGTATTCCTAAAGATTTGTATGAATCCATATGTCATTGACATGATCGGAGCTGCTTGTACCGATGAGGATAGATATTATGAAGGATTCGATAGAGATACATATGAGGGAGATCTCATGGATGAGGTAGGTGTTTTTCTCAATCATAATAACTTCTTTAATACACCTAAAGAAAAAAGATACATTTATGAGCACGCATGCTAAGCTGATCGAGTTATCGATATTTTTTTTTATCAGCATATCGAAACAAGCGAAAAAAATATTGTCAATGGATTTAGCTCAAAAGCACATCGACTTCAGTCTTTAGCTTAGGACACTTAGACTTTACAAAGTCATTCTTGCTAAGCCAATCGAGGTAATTAGGATCAATTTTTTGAATCTGTTTGATAGTTCGATTCTTGTATTTGCCCCAAGTCATCATAAACGAACCATCATCGTTTCCGAATTTGATGTGAAGGAATTGGGCAATAGGGTCATTCTCAAGATCAGTAAAACGATTTTGATGAGACAACCATCTGCAATAGGATGGATCAGAGGAATATACCTCTTCAATAGTCTTCGATTTGTGCTTGCCGAATGTTAGTGTCGAACTCATTGTATCTGTGGATGTGTATCTATATACCTACCCAGATAGCTATCCAGAATTTAAATTAATTATTCCAATTGACTTAAGCTGTCGTGAAATCAAGTACCTCACCCGTTAGACGGTCGTAGGACAGCTCTTGTTCGCTAATAACCAATACAAGCATATTCACTCCCTGACACCCAGCATTGGTTCCCTGAATCTGAATAGACTGAGGAACATCCTTTTCGGTCAGGCGACTGACATCAGCGATGAGGACACGGTTAGTTAGCGACCACGTCTGATAGTCAAGAAGACCATTCACAAGCTCAGGAGTTAGATCACCGTTGATAGCTCCAATCTTAGCCACCTCATTGGTGAAGTGATGGAAATCGTAGTCGTGGCTGATATCAAACGTCTGACTCGAACCAATGCGAACATTAAAGTTGCGAATCGAAGAACCAGGGTGTAGAGTCCAAGGAGCGCTGTCAAAAGGACTTTGGAACTGTTGAACAGCAGCGGAAGCGAAACTACCCGTTTGTTCGGCGAAAGGAAGTAGTACGACATATTTAGCGTTCTTGACCGAAGCCGATAGCTGTAGGTCAAAAGATGTGTTGTGTTGAGTCGATTGCTTACCAATACCAGCTCGCTGATAGAACCACTGAGCGTAGCAGTCATTGTAGCGTACCTTCTTAACGGGCTTAGAGATGATAGCCTGAGGATTCTCGAGATGAACGAACGGGACATACAAGCGAGAAGTAGTGAAAGGCATGTACGTACCGTCAATTGTTGGTTCAAGCGAATTAACTACGGCTCCCCAAGCAATACTGAAACCAGCAGAAGCGGCAAGAACACCAGCCATAGGATTACCAGTGGAAGAAGCCGCAACCATTACGGGGCACGTATTACCTGACGAGAGGGTAGTGGAAGTAAGCGACATACCCTTCGAGGCATCAACGGCGATAACGGATGAGCCCTGATTCACACGGAAACGAAGTCGGATCTGAGGATTAGCCATCAAATCGAGTTCGCGGAAGATAGGATGTAAATCACTTAGTTTGATTTTTAGCATGTAGTTCCACGTACCCATAATAGCATTAGCAGTAGAAGCACCCGCTACGAATGCACCACGCGAGGTTTGGTTAGCGATAGTGGTGGAAGCAGAAGCAGCACCAAGCGACGGCCACGTTGAACTAAAATCAGAACCAGCCGTCGGAGGATTAGATAGAAGACGCTTAACGAGACCATCGTTAGGAACGGTGGCACCACCCGAAGGAGCACTTGGTGTAAAGGAGGAAGAGAAAGCGGCGTTGTTCGAGTACCCATCACCGGTTAGAGAGTTAGTCCCCGAGCTGTAGGATACAGACTGAGCAGCATCAGGGAAAAGGAACGATTCACTTCCATGCTTCTCAACATACTGAGGGCTGTATCCGGTTTGAGCACGAATGTTGTTCCAAAAGAGCTTGTAGTCAGCCATGCTAACGATAGTCTTGCCATTCAGCTCGAGAGACATCGAGTCAATTACATTCCAGTTGCCACACTTGAGGGTAGCACAGAAGCGGTTAGCAGCAGCACTTTGAGCAGTAGCACCATTCTTCATCGATACCTTGTATGGAAGCTTATATTAACCCCCTATATTAAGGGGGTTAATATAAGCATCACGGAGGGAGGCAAAGCCCTCACTTCCATTTAGCTGAGCCGTTGCATCAATGGTAATTACACCATTCTGATACGAGCCCTGATTAAGATCAATGACATGAGGTACGCGCTTAGTGGTCGATACCTTGATCTCAGGATCGCTCTTCAGAGAGCTCTGGTACAAATACTGATCGGATAGTTGTGTTTCACTCATGGTGGAATCTATATCAACTCTAATATAGTTTCCGGAAATTAAATATTATGACAACCCTTATCAAGCCAATCACAAGTGATCATGACCTCATCGAGCTCGCTGAGAAAATGGATGTGAGACTTGACAACATTTTCGAATTAAACGAGATAACGTCTCCTCTTCCAAAGAATGGTTCTTTCCTAATTCTACTACGACAGCCTAATATGGATGTAGGTCATTGGACGGCGGTCCATAATGGCGAATACTTCGATTCGATGGGTGAAGCAGCCCCAACAAAATATGGAATTGGTAGATACAACTCCAAGCAATACCAGGGAACATATGGGGATTATTGCGGACCATTCTGTATCCTTTGGCTGTATTCCAAGCAACACAAGCGTCCCAATATCTTTAAAAACATGAAAGATTTGAATTTGACAATTCTTTGATAATTATGTTTCAAGCTATATAGCAATCATGTATCGCGAATTAACTATTTCAAGCGACGTACCATCGCGCAAGCTCACCAAGGCTTTCAAGACCGGTAAGCTCTCTTTAACAGCTAACGAACTCAAGGGTAGTGGCTCAGTAATTCATCTTCATCCAGCAAGCTATGAAAAGGCTCTTAAAGCTCGCAAGGCAGGTCGCGGCATACGTCTTGACATCACCAAGCACGAAGTCAAGAAAGGATATAAGCGAGCTCAAGGAGGTTCCATTTGGTCCAAGGTATGGGGAGGCATTAAATCGGCTTTTAAATTCGCAAAGGATTCAGGATTACTTAGCCGAGCTGTGGATGCCGCCGTACCGGCGATCTCAACGGCTTTGGGTGCTCCCCAAGCAGCTATACCTACCAGAGCCGCAATTCGTTCGATGACGGGTGTAGGAATTTACGAGAGCGACAGCGATGTTGAGAAGGATGGAGGACGAATTACTGTAGCTGATGTGAAGAAGGGGGCTAAGCGAGCTCTAAGCTATGCAAAGCGTAAGGGGGTACTTACTGATGCTGTAGATGCGGGAGAGAAGTTCCTTTTGAGCAAAGCGACTAAACCAGAGCATGAAACTCTCATCAAGTCGATTCGTGGAGAAGTTAAGCGACGATACGGTGTAGGTGTTTCAAAGAGTAAGCGTCCGGCGAAGGGTTCGCAAGAAGCAAAGGATCGTATGGCAGCTGTACGAGCTAAACGCAAGAAACCAATGGTTGCTGGATCTTTCCGATTGTAATTTCCTCCCTATTCTGATAAATAAAGTTGTATTTATATAGTATTACCCTCCATGATCGGACACATTTATCGTATTCAACATATTCAATCCAATTTGTGCTACGTTGGTAGTACCTTTAACGAGATTAAGTACCGTTGGCAACAGCATAAATGTGTTTTCAAGAAATGGAGAGACCAAAACGGACCATGTACAGCTGTGATATATCCTCACATTTTTGAACATGGTATTGACCAATTTAAGTGTATCTTAGTAAAAAGCTACGAGGTAGTTGATCGGGTTCATTTAGAAGCATACGAAACCCTTTGGATTAAGAAGCTGAAGGCTTGCAATAAAAACCTTCCATTTGCAATCAAGAAGCTAACTGATAAGGCAGCTTATATGGGTGATCGAGAAAATCGGTGTGCTAAGGTTAGAGCTTATGCCACGGCAAACAGGGATTTGATTGCACAGCGTAATCAAATGTATCGTGAAAGAAACAAAGGTTCTATAAAAGCTAAAAAAGCTGAATCTTTTTCTTGTGAGTGTGGAGGTCGTTGGAATAAAGGCCATGGAAAACCACGACACGATCGAACAAAAAAACATCAGTTATGGTTATCTAATCAGTAATATCAATGGATACTCATTTTTTTGGCCTCAACAGAAGCATGATTGAAACCGATGTATCACGGAACTTGACCTTCTGATCGTTTTGATTATAGATGCTGATCGTAATACTTGAACGAGAGCCATTGTGGCAATTCATCCAAGCATACTGACTCGGTTTGTATGAGATCAACTGACCAACAGAAGCATCACCACGATCGAAAGCACTTAGGATATCACCAGAAGCAACGTACTCATTCTTAATGAGATCGCAACGAACAACGTAGCTCGAACTCGGATGAATCTGAGGGATAGTGTTTGATAGTTGAGCACTTGCGACAGTTGCAGGAGCAGATGGATACGTTCCAGCAGTCAAACCAACAACCTTTCCGAAGGCAGCATTATCGATGATGATGCGAGGAACGCGGGTCGTAGTAGGTAATCCAGTTCCACCAGAGCTGTATAGACCAGTAGCAGGCCTCGTCCAAGTTCCACCAGTAGTAGGTAGCGTAGTAGGCGTAGAACTGAAATCAAACTGAGCAGCGTAATAGACGCTGTTCTCACTCAATTGGATATAGAAAACGTTGTTTCCAGATGGGTCAATGAGATAAGCACCAGCATTAACGAGAGCAGTCTGAATGCTTCGATTAATATGAGCATACGAGTATAAACCATCGGACAGGGTGATAGACACAGTAGAAGTTGTAGCAGCTGTCGGGACTTCGATTTTAAATGAATTATTGTAGAACTGAGTAGCATCAATATTATACTCAGAGTTGTACATCGAAATCGACTGAACCGCGCAAGCTACATCGTTGAAATCAGCCGCTGAACCAGGGAAGCTGTATTTCCATGTGGAGTTGTACCCATCTTGGACAAGGTTAGTTGAATCGAGCTTAACAAACGAGGCCATGCTTCAAACTATATTCTCACAATCAAATTTTTTTCAAATTATTCGATAGATATCGGTTGATCGAAGTTGTATCGAAGCTGTCCTTTTACTGAATCAATAAACAACATCTGTCCTTTCCGCTCAGTGGCTTTATTGTAGTAATATACTATGCTTCGTTCATCAACTCCCCGAATATTGAAGTCTTTGACAACCATTGTCAAATCACGCTTCGAATTAGCCTTTAGAATAGCGACATACTCAGCGTTCAAACGAATCATCTTATCAGTAGCAAAGTAGCTGTGGCTGAGGAAAATGGTACTGATTTTGAAATGTCGGCCCCTAGTCATATAATGAGAAAACAGATTCTTCTGAAGTAGCTTATCGTTGCTGTAATCATCTATGATAACAAGCTCGGGTTTATTGGAACTCATTGGAGTATGACGAACTTGATCGACGCTTGGAGGGCTATCAGGGTCAGCAAATGTGATGAATTCATCCAATTTATCACGGAGATACTCGTATAACTCCTGATGAGGATTACGGGCTATAATCGTAAGGTGAGCGAATACGTGAGGAGAATGCTTGAGGATATACATACATAGGTTGTTCTTCCCTGAGAAAGAGGGACCTAATACAATCATCCTGAACAGTGATTTGATATCCAAATCGGGAATGTCTTTCATCGAAGAGCTCTTGAACTTCTTCGGCAAAGAAGCACCAAAATCGGGAATACCGCTCATGATTATCGCTTATTCTATATAACTTAAGACAAAATGAGTACTGGTTTTTCATATCCGCAACCAATCTTTCAATCCCCTATCTACAATCCTGCATTCTATCTAACGTTAGATGCAAGCGGCTTCTTGACATTTGACTATGCTCAAACACTGTATCTAAGCAAAACTGATTATAGATTGACGTATATTTCAGGAATCACTATAGGTCAAGCAGCGCAAGGTGTAGCACTCGTACCTGGTGTTAATGGTGATATCAGCGGAATCGGGGCGTTGAGCTGTAGTAGCCTGACAGTGAATGGATCTCCCGTATCAACAGCCCCCACCTACGTTATTGGCATCACACCAGGATCAGCCGCCGCGAGCAAGGCTCTTGTACTGAATTCAACATCTGATATCAGTGGCATTAACTCCCTAAGCGCATCATTGCTGACGGGTACGCTACAGACAGCAGCGCAACCAAACATCACATCAATTGGCGCGCTATCATCACTGACGATTGCTGGCAATCTGGCTTTTACAGGTGCGTCTCGATCGCTGACTGGTCTCAATTCGCTAACCGCCTCCTCGATAACTGGAACGCTACAAACAGCTTCGCAAACCAATATCACATCTGTTGGAACGCTTGGATCACTAACAGTGAGCGGTAATGGAATGTTTGGGTCATTGTCAGTAGGTGGAACCCCTATATCATCATCAGCAGCTGAACTGAATTATCTGTCTGGTATAACACCTGGAATGGCATCGGCAAGCAAAGCCATCGTACTGAATAGCTCAAATGCTATTAGAGACATCGGGCAGTTGGGATGCATCATCAACACAACGCTCGATGTTAGTCCAACCGCAACAATGGATAAGTATTTAATAACACTCAAGAACAGCTCTGGTAGCGACGCTGTGCTTCAAGGCATAGCGATGCTCAGCTCGTCGATAGCAAATACAGATTCATACACTCCTGGTGCTTCAATCACATTTCAGCGTTCGAGCGGAGGAGGAACATCAGCTCATGAGCTGCTCTTTAACGTCAAGTCTGGGAGTTCAACTACAGGAGCGTGTGCTGAAGCTTTTCGCATCAAGTATGATCTTCGTCTGATATCGAAAGGAGGAATTGAAATCAATCCCCCTACGTCTCAAACGCTCGGAACTGTATCAGCAACCAATCCTTTGTTTTGGTCTGGTGGTAGCTCAAGGAACTTTGGTTGGAGATTGATTGATAATAACACCATCGCTACACTATCATACAGCTACGGTGGCAGCTACAATGATCAGATCACCTGGAATCATAACCTCGGACAGCCTATATACACAATCTCTGGGTTCGATAATATGCAAGTGATCAACGACAATGGAACGACGATGCTATACATCAACAATTCGGATCGATGCGGAATCAACAATACGTCTCCAGAAGCAACGCTACATGTAGGAGGTCAGGTCTGGAGTAGTTCTGGAGGCTTCCACACGAAAGCAAACGGCATTGGAGGATATTACACTTTCAGGGGTTCTTCTTACTCTCAGTACATCGGGATGGGAAGCAATTCATCAACAACGATAGGAATTCGATTCGCAGCATATGATAGTACTTTCACCTTCGTTAGCTACGCCCCATGCTACGGAGGGGCTTACTCGAACAGTAGCGACCGCCGGCTGAAAGAGAACATAGTAGATATGAGATATGGACTTCAAACCGTTCTACGCATGCAACCACGTGAATTCACTTGGAAAGACAGCGGAAAGCCATACGTCGGGTTTATCGCTCAAGAGATGGTCGATTGCATACCTGAGGTTGTCAATAAGCCTGAAGATCCGAATGAGATATGGGGGATCGACTATGCGAGTCTGACATCAGTTCTATGTAGAGCTATTCAAGAATTGAAGGCTGAGATCGATACTCTCAAAGCAATTATCTCCGAGTGAGTATAATAATGGTCGTGTTTCGCGTTTCAACTAAGAAAGGCAAGAAATATGATGCTTTGCTTGATGATGGCAGAATTGTATCTTTTGGTGCTATTAAGCGGGACGGTGAGCCTTATCAACAGTATCAAGATCGTACGGGATTAAAGGCCTTCAGCGATTATGATCATAACGATAAGGCGCGTAGAGATCGATACTACAAGCGCCATGGTCCTATCAATAATGCTAAGCCATATACAGCCGACTGGTTTTCTAAGAAGTATCTCTGGTGATATATAAAATGGGTTGCGGTCCGAGTAAAGATTTAAAATCAAATGTATCCCCCAAAGACCCGGATCAGGTGATAGGTTCAACTATTTTAAAAGCTGATCAGATCGTAGTGCTCGGGGATAGTGTCTTTCTTCCAACAAAAATGCCCGATGGCGAGTCTGCAATACTTGAGGTGTCGATCCATGACAAAAAAATATCAGTGTATCGCGGCTATCGTAATAGACTGGTGAGAGAAGGTATAAGCTTATAGAGCAAACGTCTTAACGGCCTTGCTTTTTTTCTTAGGTTGATACGCCCATACGCGGCCGCCTTCCGTCTGAGTAGAAGTCTCACTTTTTTTTATTGATTTATCGAGGTCAGTAGCCCATACAGCGGCTTGAGTTTGTTGAGGACGATCACGGATAATGAGATTCTTCATGATCGATTTCAGTTCAGCAATATTCAAATCAGCGTTATCACCATAGCTTCCGCCTGAGCTGGCGATGATGCGGGGATTAAAGAAGAACATAGTTTCTATATCAAACGAACTATAATATCCTTAAACTCAGAATCAGAAATTAGACGGTTAGAGTACATATCCACCGACAAAGACTTAAGCTGTTTGATGATTGACGGATTGTCATTACCGAGTTCCAGCTCACCTTTCAGCTTATCATACTCCGCCTTAAGCGATTCTAACGGGTCCTCGAGTCTGTCATGAAAGTTGTACTGGAGATGAGTGATGGCAAGGATCTCCTTGAACAGTTTTTTATCGTCGATGGATAGCTTATCGTAAGCGGCTTGATCGATATGTTGCTTGAATGCAAGCGTTCGAATCATCGATTGAAGCCCTTCCCCAATTTGTCGCTTCGGGCCACATTTTCGTCGATTGGGCTGTACTATGACAAGGGTCTTGTTATCGAGATCAGGAATTCTGATATCCTTACTACCAAGCTGTCGATATACATACGCTGATGGGGTAGCTAAGCCTTGAATCTCGTTGAGGTTGTACGTTCGACCGCGGCGTACGACACCTTCGAGTGGAGCGACACCAGCTCCTCTCAGGCCTCGACCCTTGAGCTCGGGCTTAGTTGAAACATCCACGTATTTGTGATCCCGTTGCTTTAGAACGTATAAGAAAAGATTTAAAGCATTATCGATTTCCTTCTTATCATCTTCTGAAACTGATTGTAATGTCTTACTTTTCTCAAGATCTTCAAATGAATCTAAGAGCTTCTCCAACGTTTTAGTCCAATCAATCTTTTTAAAGAAATCTTTGCTATTTTTTGGGGATGATATATCACCAAGCTGAGTCATCATTCGTAGCTCATCAATACCCTTTTTATCGTTTTTAAACCAGTAGAAGTATCTACCTAACTTATCTACTGTTCCATCTAATTTTACTGGAGTGAGATGGATAGGAAATACATTACCTTCATGATGAGCGGCATGGAAATAATCCAAGTGATGGTTTTTGCATCTGATTCGGCCATAGAGGTAGTAGGTAGATTAATATCACTATAATCACCCGTTGATTTTCCTTTAAGCCAAAAACCTGTAGTCGGTTGGAAACGTGAAGGGTTAGCGGTTAGAGTGTTGGTCTCTTCCGGTTTGAATTCAATTGTAAGCCCCTTCGTTTCGATGATGTCCATTAGCCGTTGAAGCGTCAATAACCATGACAGTTCTCGTAGCTTAGCAGGAAGAGGCTTTCCTGTGTGATTTTTGATATTTAGAAGTCCTTTCATATCGATAAACACCTCGGCTTCCTTTAACTCAGTTCCATCTTTCAGTACAGGGATAACTGTGATATTGGAACCCTTGAACTTCTTCGAATAAACTGAAATCATCATTTTGACTGCGGCCTTTGCCCGCTTCTCATCCATCATAGTATCTGATGAACTATCGTGTTCCCATATAGCTACCGCTGGTAATTTTTTCTCACTATGGATCTGACTATCAGCGGGTCTTTTCTTCCAAAAGTTGGAATAGCGTTGATCTTTATCTTCACCTCGCATAGCATCTACCTCATCAATCGAGTTCGACTCACCACTGTACAGGATATTCTCGATTTCTCTTCTTGTAGCTACCCAATCGATAAACTTTGATTCTGATCTTTTATTATTAGCATATTTATAAAGATTACCTCTTTTACCGATATATCGCTTAGTATCAATCGATCCATTAGTTTTAATAGGTTTGACCTTAAGTGAAGCCCAATTCGGGTTTTTCTTGTAGAGCTTCTTAATCCAATTAATTGCTTCGATGGTTTCTTCATCAAATACTTTTTCATCAGTGGTTGTAAAACTATCAACCATTGTTGGAAGCTCTGTCTCAATACCAACCTCAGTTGTTTTTGGGGTGGCTTGAACGTTTCTATTCCTTGTATCTATGGTCGTTTGCGAACCAACATCTGAAATTTCACTCCCAGCTTGAGTACCAATTTCTACAGATGAGACCTCAGGGTTTGTTTGAGAGTTTTCACTTTCGCGACTTTTTTTTAAGATTTCCGAGAGTGGAATCTTCAACTCATCGGGTGTTTCTGCATCAGGAGCGACAGAAATATCTGTCTGAGCCGATTCGGTCGTTTTCTTGGGAACAGTAGCATTAGATACATCACTCGACCACTGAGCACCCGCATACATCTCTCTCTTAGCGGTGGTTTGGCGTACGCGACGCTGCGCTCGATCAAGTAGCTCCTGTCGCTTTTGCTCTCGTTGAGCAAGACTGTTGAAATTAGGAAACATTGTTTGAAACGTATATATGATAATGAAACATAAAAAAATAGGATTATCTACCAGTAGCTCGGCATGACTGAATCATGGGTAGTATAGTCGTACTGATGACAGATCTGATTCCGCTCATTCAGCATATTCAGATAGCGATCCTTAATACAGTGGAACGGGACGCCAAAGATCTTCTCGAGATCCTTTTTATAAAACTGATTGGCTACGGTCGCTCGGAAATTAGCTACCGGATCCAAAACCATAAGCTCATTTTTGATTCTGCTAACTTCTTGAATGATCCAGATCTTTCGTCGAAGCTGATTTAGCTCACGCTCGTTTTCTAAACAAGAGGGACACATGACTTTGTATCTATATAGATAGCATCTATTTTTCAGATTCACTAAAAATATTACATAAGATATACGACTCAAGCACAGAGGATGTCTCTATTTCTAACATTTATGGCTAAATCGAGTCCGTATTTCATTTTTTTCTTCCAAAACTATGGTTGAGTCGCAAGACTCTGCCTCGCTCGATACTCATTTTCAAGCGTTGAGCGCTTGGCTTTGTTGATCAAACGTAAATTGTCTTGAGGCTCCCATGTCGGATCATCATATCCAATCCACTTGACCAAGTATTTCAACTTACCATTCATCATTTTTTTATGGTCGAGCAATTTCTCAGCTTCAAAGACTTGATTCTTACCTACCTTAGCATCTGTTGCCTTCGATTTGAATAGTTTTATGTCATTAGGAGCCTTATAGAGTGTATGTCGATTCTTTGAACGAATCTGAACTCGGTAGCCATCGATTCCTACAATTTCATAAACAGTCTTCGACCATCGAGCCTTCTCCTTATCAAACGCTCCTTTATCAAGTCGATAGAGCACTGTTGCACCAATCGGTAGCTCGTTTTCCAATCGTTCCATCAGTTGGCGATTGTGATTTAAATCAGCTTCCATGACCTTACCTTTCGCTTGAATCGGTGTTGAGTTGATAGCTGAATGCCATGTATTATTGTAATTTTTGACTACGGATTTGACGAGTTTTTCACTAATCGGCTGTTTCATGCGAAGAAGTCGCATTTTCAAAGTTCTGTTGAATCGTTCGATCTTACCCATTGTCGCATGATCGCCAGGCTCATTGTTGTAATGCGTAATATTTTGCGATTTGAGATAGGTAGTAGCCTTACGATTTAGAAATTCTTTGCCATTATCCGTCGTTAGTACTTCAACCTTCTCTTCCTTAACAAAGGCTTTAATTCCACTCAATACAGTATCAGCTCGTTTATTTTTAAGCAACTCTGCGAAACCTAAGCGAGAGTTGATATTGATGGCTGTGAGTATTGCGGAACCCTTCCAAAACGCGAGATCCATTTGCCAAGAGTTTGGGTTGCTCGATGCAATCCTAAAATCGTCGTAGCTATCCTTCTGTTCCACATGTCGCTGAATATCGAGTTTAGACTTATACCAATCCTTCACCTGTTTGAGAGTGATAGATGAATCAATTTCCTTAGCCTTCTTGTGAAGGGCGTTAGCTGAGATGAAACCTGTTTCAGGGTCATAGTACAGGTCCTCAAGTAGTGTATCCATCTTATATTAAAAAAGAGATAGCTATCTCCATTAGCTAATCTAAATGTCGAGTGGAGCGGTCGTGATACCATCTTCCAACACACGTCGCTTATCATAGAAGTAGTTTAGAGCTGTCTTCGTTTGACTGTATGTAATCATTGAATTGGTTTCTTTACACATGCGGAAACCGCGATTAGTCCCTTTAAATGTAGTTCGATTCTTAACGACATTTTCAAAGTTCTTAGGTGAGAGGACATTACCATTGCGTGATTTCTGAACACCCTTAGCTGATAGCTTCATCTTCGGTTTCTTAGTCTCCTTATCGATTTCGTCGCCAAGGTAGCAAATGTAGTTCTTTGAGCTTAATGAAACCATGGCATTGCATCGGAATTCTTCTTTGAATAGACCCGGCGTTCGTCGATCGAAGGAAGCATTCTCAGTCGTGTCGTCGCGTGGGAACCATTCATACTTGTGCTGTTCGTAATGGTCAAGTAGATCATTCTTAATTAGGTCAGGGAAAGGTGTTTCATGGCTGAATGCTATGTAGCCTGAATCAGTGTCCATCTCTTGATACTGGAAATCGCTACGATCGAAGTAGAAATCGATGCAATCGTAGTAGAACTGTAGCATGCGTAGCTTTGCAAGCTGATAGATGGCAATCGATAGATGGATAGGGTTTTTGAGTTTGATGCGTCTCTTAGATTTGACCAACTCAACTGTACCATCGTTAAACTCGGTTTTGGAGCTGAATGTGAAGTGTTCGGTAGCATTCATCACCGTTTTCTCGTTTGAAAGAAATTCAACTTCCTTATGCTTAGTCATATCCATACCCGATCGACCGAAAGCCGCATTTCCAACGAGTTTCATCATATCAGCAATCATTGCCTTGGTCTCATCGACATCGCCACTACGACGAGCATCTGACACCTGATTCATGAACGATTCGAACGGTTTGTGAGCATTGGCCTTGATGAAGCTGTATGTCTTAGTGATTACCATACCATGAGCGAGATACCACTTCAGTAGAGGTGTGTAAATCAGTATTTGCTTACCGAAATAGCTACCAATCAGCTTACGAGACTTTTTAGCCATGTTCTTCTTACCACGAGATTGGTTGTAGTCGAACATATGCTTTCCGATGATTTCCTCAGTAGGTTCGATTTCGGTATTCTTGAATATAGGTGTCATCTCACTGAAGTACTCTTTCAAGTGTTCTGGTGTTTCTATATCGCATTCAAGGAAACCGAAGATATTATCCGCCTGAATATCATCGATGATTGAGTCATAAGGCTCGATAGTCGTTAGTCGTCCGCAAGGCATTACATTACCAAGACACCAAAGATAGAGGGCATTGGCATCGTACCCGATGACCTTCTTACACAGCTTGCCACCTCGAATAAGAGTCTCATTACGTTTTGCGAAGCGGTTGAAGATAATCGATGGACCACCCGCGATGTTAGCCTTCATTTTACGATAGATTTCCGATTCCTCATCATCAATCGAATAGACTAAGCGATCAGCGTTAAATTCAAGCAATTTCTTATATCTAAATGCCTTGATGTTCATATCCTTTCTCGCGACATTGCAATTTACGCAAGTGATGATGATATTACCATCCTCGTGTCCCTTCTTATTGTCGATTCGATCGGCTGATACAGTTTCTTCATTGAGCTTGACGTAGCAATAATTGCACATGAATTTTTGCTTTTTCAATAGCTCATCGAGATGTTGCATTGTCATTGAGAATTCACGTTTGGCATCCTCGTCTTGCTTGATGTAGCCTAAGTATCTCTTTTCAGGGAAATCAAATGGTGTGCCTGCTTTCTTCGTAGGGAAAATCAGCTCTTGAGTCTTGTACATAACCTTTTCGCTAAGACCCGGGAGAGAAACACCATCAGCAAACATATCCAGATCGAAGCGCTTGAATAGCTCGCGCTGCTTTTGGATCGCCTTGATGAAAGGACCTACATCGAGGTTGTTGTACCAAATCAATAGATCCTTTAGAGTCTTCATCCCATAGTACCCCCAAACGAACTGTACGCGCTCATACTCCTCATCTTTGATGTTTGAGCAACGAAGTTTGCTGTAGAAGGCTGATTTAGGCGGAAGTTCAGTCTCATTGAGAACATCGAAACTTGTTATGTATTCATATGGAAATACGCCTTTAGATAGCTCACACGTACATCTAATCTTGTCATCACATCTACAACCACCGAGATAAGTAGTTAGGTACTTGTCGTAGCTTGTTCCAGCTGGAACATAATTGATCATGTCAAGCATTTTGAAGGTGTTTGTAGCAATAGCCATGTAGCCTCCGTTTTTGATTACATGCTTGATATTCTCAGTTCCGATGGTGCTGAACAGCTCATTCTTGATAAGGTTGATATCGTAGTTGCCTGTATTGAAACCAATGACCGGTGTTTGATCAAGAATTTGATTCAAGATCTCAAGATCTTTGCTAATTTTCTCTTTGCTTTTCAGATACGAATTGAGTTCTTGATCCTCTTTTCTCTTGACCTTAATGTTCTCAATGGTGATTCCATCCATGATACCCGGATTAGCTTTCTCAAGATGGGTTAGCTGTTTGTCAATAGACGTGTAGATAGCTTTGAACTTGTTCTTGTGCCAAAAAGTGATATCAATCGAGACCTTATTGATGTACTCAATCATATCCTCAACTAAGACCTTAGGTTCGCTATTGACAAAGCAACGAGTCTGATTACTCAAGCTATCTGATACCGAAACCGATACAGGAATATGCTGATTGTCAAATGAGGTATGTTCCCCATGTTGCTGACTCAGTGGTTTAAGAATGGCTTCAAAGTCGAAGACAATGAAATGATCGAGATAATGATCAACATTCTTGATTGAGTATTTGGACAGAAGTTTCTTGATTCGATTCTCAGGCGGGTTATAAATCGTTGGCTTGGCTACAAATGACTCGAGATTGACCTGATCACACTTGTTCTTGGTATGAGCTCGCATGCTTTCATTATTATGGAATACCATTGAGCACTTCGTACAATTATACTTGGATTGAACTCTATCAACGTTCGTTATGTAGAAGGCATGATTGTCGTGAGATAGAATACTGACCGTATCATCATATTTACCCATGGTCGGTCTAATACATTCAACAGCGTTAGTACGAACATCGTATCCATACACATTGATATTTAGTTTAAAACACTCTTCGAGCTGATCGAATTCAAGTAGATCAATCGGATTGAAGCTCTTATAGAGACTCAATGAGAATTTGAGCTTCTTGAATTCACAGTAGCGCTTGAATGTTTCTTTAACCTGAGCTACAACCTTACGCTGATTCTTTACCTCTTGGAGGTGGTAAGCGATGCAAAAGAATACACATTTGTTGTTCGTTCGCGGGAAGTTGATGATGTATCGATTCTTCTTGATGAATTCAGGTACTAATGCATCACTATCACCAAGAGCATGATCACGATAGTCGATATATATCTTAAAAGCGGTGATGGCTTTGACCTTGACTCCTGACTTGGGGTAGTTGAGAGTGTCGCTTAGCTCCTTAGTTCGGACATCTGTGATAACCTTTCGAGCATCAGCTCTACTATTGACTACGAATGGCTTGTCATACACATTTGTATTAGCAATATTTGGATAGAAGTAGAACTCATCATCATTAACCGGATCGTAAAGAGTGTATCCAAGCGCAAGATTGACCTTGTAAGCCTTCTTTTGACTTAGTAGAACGGTCTCAAGCTTGTCATAAAACTCACCCGCGGGGATGTCCTCATACAGGTGAGTCTCACCAAATTTCCCAATCTGAGGCTTGTACTTAGGATCATTGCGGTAGTCCGCTGATAGATGCTTCTTAAGCTTTTCGAGCGAAACACCATATTGTTTAACAATCAGACGCTGATTCTTAGGCTTGGAGACATCTCCGATGAAAACCATCTTCCCTGTAGTACCACGTACCTTGAGGCGGTAGTTGTTCCCCCATTTGATCGGTTTGATATTCAATCGCTTAAGTCCTTCGAGTTCGTAGGCAAACATTATCTCTATATATCGCGGGCTATAATACTCTCACAAAAATCTTACTATATTTGAAGATCTTGTATCAGGATCACTTACTATATAGAACTCGACTAAGTTCAATTTCAAAAAAAATTATTTATGATGAGATTTCTACTTTGGCTGTCGCCTTTCGTCGTCGCTCTCGAATCTGATCGCGATGCTCATCGTCATACTTCTTCTGATTAGCTAAGCGCTTTTCACGATTTTTGAGGTAATACTTCCTCTGCGCTCGCGTGATCGCCTCCTTGTTGCGTTGATATGCTTCAGGTGAGTAAGCCATGACTATCTATATACTATTGATGACTTTTTATCAGAATTAAAATTAATTAGCTTGAAGCTTTTGAGCTAAATCCACGTGGAATTTTAGAGATCAGATTGATCCCATCTTTTTTTTTAGTCGAAGACGAGATCGGTCCGAAGACGAGATCAGTCCGAAGACGAGATCGGTTATCCCGAGATTGGTCTTATCCCGAGATCGGTCTCGTCAATGAGATCGATCACATCTCAATCTACCATGGACCAGAAGCCCCAGATCACACTGCTCTCTACGACGGTCGGCTGCCCCACCGTGCGGTGCGACAAGTGCAACAGACCGGTCCGCGCTCAGTTCTCGCCGGCGTACTGTCCCTATCACCGCGACCGAGCTGATCCTCAGTCCGGCTGGGCATTCATCAGCCGCGACGAAGCCCGTCTGCTCAATGTCCTCCGTGAGACGGGTTGGACCGAAGATGCGCTACGAGACGCGATCGATCTTCAAGAGGAAGAGAGCAGCAGCAACAGTACCCCGGTCTCCCCTACGCCTACGATCAACTCGCTCTCCGATCGAGCAGGTTCGCTCAGTTTGGACTCTCCGCTTGAGCTGAGCGAATTGGACTCAAGTTCGAGCAACATGGCTGTCGATCTACCAAGTCCCGGTACCCCGACCGCTTAGAACAGAAGGGAGCGCGTTTAACTACAATAATGAATGGTGCTTTGACTTTGCTAATACCGCCAACAGATCTGTCCGGTATGGGGAATCCCAACGTAAAAGACTTAGACTCGTTATGGTTAGCATATTAAGAACAAAAAAAATATCGATGACTCGATTGGTTTAGATGTTATCAAAGAAGTCTTCAAAATCTTCAAACTGATTCATACGCCTCATCATACGTCGAGGATGCATAGCTTCGGCTATTAGTTCTTTCAATACCTCACTGTTGAAAAAGCGTTTGGTATTAATCATCGAAGACCTATCAATAATCTCCTTTAGTAGAGACGTCCTAATTTCAGGACCCTCGTTTCCCATAAATGGTCGTGTAGCATATAATTGAGCCATAAATGACTCGATTGCTGATATGTAGTCGAATACGTTAGTTCTATCACTCGGACCATCAATACGGTAGCTCGCATCTAAGCACCATTTATCCGCGTAATTGTCGAACGTTTCTACAGCCCTATTGAAAAACTCATGATGAATATCATCCGGAAAATCAAATTCGTTAAAAGCTTCAACTGGCTCAATAGGGTCAAATCCCATAGTTATGTCGATGCAAATATCACAATCGTTAGCGTTGCCATCATAACGGTGAGTACAGGTCATGGTTATGCTTATGGTTATGGTTGGATCGTTGATCGATGTATATGTCGTTATTATACTTACTACATCTATCTATCAGGATCAAAAATTTCTATATCCTTGAAAAATTTACATGAACTGTACCGGACTGTGAATCGTATTGAAATGCTTCTACGGTTGTGGAGCGGTTTTATGGAGGTTGGAGGTGTAGAGGATACCTCCTTCGCTCCAGATGGTATCGAGAGGTGTTGCCTAAAATATTTTTACTTTTATTGGTGGCGGGTTTGGGGGCGTTTAAATGTTAAAACATGGGGGCTAAAAAAATTTACATGAACTGTACCCGGTCTCCACTACTCATGTCGAGAAAAGTGTTATACACCAGGTTTATATGTGGGCGAGAAAACGTCTGAGTGCATATATGATGCATGTTTATGAGTGCATATATGATGCATGTTTATAAGTACTTTATAACAAAAGCAAGTCTAAAAGCTCTTTTCAAAGTAACAGTCTCTAATTAAGGCTAGAAAAAGGTTAAATGCATATATGATACTTTCTAAACAGTACTGCTTTAAAATAAAACAGCACGTCTGAAATAGTACTTTCTAAACAAAAAGAAGTTTAGTATGGCTAGAAATAAACCAAATGCATAATAATCACCTATTGTTTATGTACTTTTGTTAAACATGTATAAAACACCTTTGTGGTATAAAACTGGTTTTAATATATGGTCAAATTTGTTAAAGAAACTCAAGACTTCGGATGACGACGTCAAAGATTGCGCTGAGCTGGACACCTGGACAACCGAGCAGCTCAAACTTTTCTTCCAGCGGAAGGAACTTCTCGGGCTGATGATCAGCGATCCGGCACTGAAGACCATGCGCTTGAAGTTGATCGGAGACCTGCGAAGCCCCGTCACCGCACCCAAGACTGCAAGCAATAAGCTCGACGCAATGAAGATCCTCATGCGCCTGTGGGATTGTGTCCAGTGCCGATGAAGTGAAGCCGGAACTGCCTCCGACATCAATGGCGACAAGTACACGACGTGGAACAGCTACATGCGTGCGGGTTCGTGACCAAACGGTATGGAATGGGGTGAGCCGCGAGATGACGCCAATCTCCACAGATACCAGGGCCAGTCGAGCAACATCGTGTTTGGACTAATGCGGCTCTACATGGATGCCGACTACCACCCATGTTGCCGACAACTGTGAGGAAGCCTGGGTGGTGTGGACTCGCTTGTGTTCGCTATACGGTGGATCACAGAAGGATGGACGCATATACTTCAAGCGTCAGCTCTTCGGTATGGGGATGGCAAGAAGGCGGCAATGTCCTTCACCACTGCTATGAGGTTCTCAACATCAGTGCCAAGCATCACAGCATCGATGCCAAGAGAGAGGATGAGGACGTGCTTGTTACGCAGTCTGCCTATGGGATGCGAGAACGTCGTGCTGAACTTGGAGATAACCTCTCCTAACTGAAGACGAAAGACGTGAAGATGTTTACGGATTAGCTATCAATGCTCGTACTGTGGAAAATTGGGGAATGTTGTGGAGAAAAGTGCTGAACCAAGCAGAAAATTGAAAAATAAGAAGGTGCACGACACGCTTGACGTAACCAAGGTGCCAACACATGGAAGGTCGCGACGACGATGACGACGATTCAGTCACGTTTGCAGTCTCCATGGAGTGCGCGTGTCGACGGGCGAGAGGTGCACGCCTCGCTTGAATATCACCCTTGCAGTCGGGGGTACATGTCGCGCTTCATGGAGAACCCCAAGCCGAGCACTGGTGTGTTGGGTGTCGTCAAGAAGTTCCGAGGCGCAAGGACGATCGACAACGATGCTACGACAAGAGCAGGTTTGTCGATATCAACGAGTGCGATGAAGGTGGTAGTGAGCGTCACGTCCAAAATATGTAGGCACACTTGTGTAGCTGGATCGGCAAACTCTTGAAATTGTCGGATCTAGCTTCTTAACAGCGCCCATACAACCGACTAACGAAGGGGGTCCTCCGATGATCCGTGATCTGTGCTGAACTTGCTCAACCTCTGTACCCGTCGGTATGGGCTGGATCTCGCTCTTTCGATGACTCGAAAGAAACTTGAGCGTGAAGGTCTTGGACGTCTTGGCGAGACGCAGGGATCGGGTGGAGCAGCGCGGAAGCCTTCGCTCTGCCCGCCGTAGAATCCAGGATCATATCCTTGCGGGGGATGGGCGTCTGCGCAGGAATCGCGAGATCATTCAGCTTGTTGAAGGCGTGGACGATGCGCCAGCCACCAGTCGCCTTCTTGACACAGAAGGTGGGACTTGAGTGGGGCGAGATGCTCTCGCGGACGTGACCGGCTTGGTGACGCCTCTCGAAGAACTCGTCGATCGCTTGACTTGATCTGGCGGCAATGGCCACTGTCGCGTCACACAGTACTTGGTTCCAGGCGCGAGATCGATCTCGTGGTGCACCCCGCGGTCTGCAGGGAGCTCCGCGGGGATCTTGTCCGGAAATACATCCGCGTATTCGCGTACGAGTTTGTACGCAGAAGCATTCAGTGCTTGCTACGACTGCGCGGCGAAGCATCACATGACTTCTTCTTGCGCGTTGAGCCAGCGCTCGAAGAGAATGTGGTGCTTTCGCACGACGATGACTCACCCTCCTCTATGTGTGAGAGGCCATGCTCGATCCCACCGGCGGTACGCGGGTGTACATCACGCTCTCCCGCGCCATCATTACTATATAGTAAAATATATTTGTAGATTATGCATACTGAAATGTTACCATGTATGATAAAAGTGTAGATAAAACATTTTGACTAAAAGAGTGTAAAAGTGTAGATAAAAAACATGTTGACTAAATGAGTGTAAAAGTGTAGATAAAACATTTTGACTAAAAGAGTGTAAAAGTGTAGATAAAAAACATGTTGACTAAAAGAGTGTAAAAGTGTAGATAAAATCATGTTGACTAAATGAGTGTAAAAGTGTAGATAAAACATTTTGACTAGTCAAATCCATCGACAAACGGCTGCGCTCTTCCGCTGCGGCGCGCTGCTTCCAGATAGCCCCAGGCACGTTGCCCGGTATCCATGGTCTTCCCACTGACGGCTGATATGGCCCGCGAAGGCACATTTCGTGGCGCGTAAGCGTCTTCGAAGACTTAGGCTGCAAAGTCGGAGCTGGATAAGCCGAAAGACGATGCCTCTCACCAGCAAGGAGCTGCCGCTGCAGCTCCAGGGGCGACCCAGTCGCCCGAATCTTCTACGGCGCCGCCGATCTCTATCGGCACCTCTGGACACCAGAGAGAACCCGCGGTTCGCCCGCAGGTCTCGCAGTCGGTCTCCAGCCGACATGGAGACCCAGGTCGTCTACTCTGGCGACGAGAGTGACGTCGAGGACAAGGTGTCCAAGCCCACGGGCGACAAGTCAAGCCCGGGCTTGAAGGAGGTTGACTCCAAATGTGTTCCCGGCGACGGGGACACCAAGACAGCGTCTGCCAAACGTTTGACGCTTGCCGAAGGGCGCGAACGCGCGCGCGCGATGGTGCCGCACGGAAGCGCGCCGCTTCGCAGTCATCAAAGACAATGGTGACTCAGAACAAGTCTTCGTACTAGAGGTTGTCGAGTCCTCGGACTCCGAGTCCGAGGAAGGGGCGGTGGACGAGCCCCAAGAGATCATCAACGATCTCGATCAGCAGCAAGAGTGCTATCAAGCTGCTCAGGCATCCGCTCATCTTGCGGCGCCGTATACCGGTGGTGAGCACCAAGATAGCGGGGACTCCGTCCACCCGCGGGGCTACTACCCGCCCGGTGATAGCACTGGGGCTTCAAGGTTCCTGGAGAACCTTCGCGTTCCCCACCCGCTTGTTGGGGTACACATCTCCGCATACGAGCGCGCCGTGGTTCAGAACGAGCCCTTGTTTGTGAGTGACGTCGAGGCCGCCCGGTGCGTGCTCTTAGCGCCGCACAAGATTTTTCTCAAGGAGTTCACCTCGCTTCGCAAGAAGCCGAAGGGTGGCCTCCACCCTGTGTGGAGTTACCCCTGGGTGCAGCCTGAGAACACCACAACGTGGATTCAAGCGGAAGACCTCTTCTGGCGTTGGGTCTCCCTTCAGGGCTATTCAGCCCAAGAGCTTCAAGAGCTCCGCGATGAACAGCAGCTCAGCTCCAACTTGGAGCAGCGGGAGCTCCGCATCAAGCTTGTCCACCTGGTGGGCAAACGCTAGCTCCAATCGGAGCTGGCAAGACTGGCACATCGTGCACTGTCTGGCGCTCCTGCGGAGCGCGGGTACGGCGCGTACGCTTCCCCGCACGTACGGAGTGCGTCTAAGAAGTCGCGGACTACTTACGAATCCGCGGCTGGATCTATTCCCAGATCTCGACCGCCTTCGGGCAGTCAACTTGGAGCCGCTCAATCGGCTCCCATGTGTTCTGTGAAGACGGGTAGCACTGCCACTTCACAAGGAGCTGGCGCTTTCCTTTCAAGCGCCGCTCCTCGAGAACCCGCTCCACATGGTAGTGGCGTTCTCCGTTCCGGTCAAGAAGCGCCGGTGGCGGCCTCGCTCGACCCGTCCTTCGAGCCGTCGTCGTCGACGACTGTTGCTCTGAGGCCCTCGTCGGCGTCTCAAGCACAACTGGTTGCGTTGCAACAGGAGGAGATCCGTCTTCTCCGCGAGCGTGTGTACGCTCTTGATATTGCGCTGGGCCTGGGCCCTGGCGGCCAGGCTGATGCTCAGTCGGGCAAGCTTAGGATGTTCGCCACCACATTGGGGGTCTGCACCGCGAGGTGCGAGACCTCCATGATCGTGTTGACCATCGCGCCGGGCGTCAGACGTTGACGCCCTCTATCAGGAGGTTCGCCGTCTTCGCGAAGAAAGACCTCCAGGCTCTACAGCCACGTCGGGAGCCGCAGCCAAATGCGTACTCCCTGTCGTACTACGACTCGCAGTACGGGGGACCCTCGTACGAGCTCAGGTGTGTGGTGGAGCAGGAGGTCGCAAAATCGCTGATGCGATCTCCAATTACACACGGCGCCCAGACTGCCGACTACGGAGGGGGTACTCCGATAACCGTGAAGGGTTGTTGAGAGGCTCACCTTGTGTGTGTACCCGTCGGCGGGGTTGGCTACACTCTCCCGGTGGCACGAGGGTGGATGTTGTTCCTTGGTCGATGCACCGTCTTGAGACGCAGGACGGGTAGGGGTTGGTGCAGCGCGGGAAGTTCTTCCCGCTGCGGCCGGGTAGATGCGGTCTTGGGCAGTAGGTCCTTGATCCGCTAGGGCGTAGCTAGATTGTAGCTAGCCCTGTGTGTTCTCTTTTACTTGGTCTCTTGCTTTCCTTGGTCGTGCCGCTTCCTATAGCGGGGTCTCTGGGGGGCGAGGGCTGCGCGGGGCCTTGGCCAAGACGTTCCAAGGCGGTCGGCGTGCGCTTGACAGAGGAGTGACTTGGGGCCAATTTACCTCCCGTATACACCCAAGCCACGTGTCCTCTTGCGAAGTAGGGCGCAAATTCAACTCTGTTTATACCTTAACCCTTTTCTGTGTCCACTACTCCTTGCTAGCCTATACTTTACCTCAGATAACGTAAATGCATCCTTGAACTCTTCTGCAAACCACGCATGCGCAACCATACTGGGTGCAAATCATGATCAGATCGTACCGAAATGATTGCACCCCATGTATCAGATCCACGGTACCGGGCTGAGTGAAGGTCTTGGGTGTGGCGTACACTGCTGTGGCGTGTACCACACACTGCCAGTGTACACCACACGCGGCCCTAGCCCCGGCAGCCGATCGGTTGATCCCCATCAAGTAGTTGGCCAATCTGCCAATTCTGGCGGGCCACTCCGCCACAGATCAACAAGTGCATGATCTTCAGTGCCGGATCGCTGATCATCAGCCCGAGAAGTTCCTTCCGCTGGAAGAAAAGTTTGAGCTGCTCGGTTGTCCAGGTGTCCAGCTCAGCGCAATCTTTGACGTCGTCATCCGAAGTCTTGAGTTTCTTTAACAAATTTGACCATATATCAAAACCAGTTGTATACCACAAAGGTGTTTTATACATGTTTAACAAAAGTACATAAACAATAGGTGATTATTATGCATTTGGTTTATTTCTAGCCATACTAAACTTCTTTTTGTCTAGAAAGTACTATTTCAGACTTGCTGTTTTATTTTAAAGCAGTACTGTTTAGAAAGTATCATATATGCATTTAACCTTTTTCTAGCCTTAATTAGAACTGTTACTTTGAAAAGAGCTTTTAGACTTGCTTTTGTTTCAAAGTACCTTTAAACATGCATCATATATGCACTTATAAACATGCATCATATGTGCACTCAGACGTTTTCTCGCCCACATATAAACCTGGTGTATAACATACTTTTCTCGACATGCTTTTATTTAGTACTATTTAGACTTGTTCTTTTCACAAAAAGTAAAACGCAGAAAGTATTGTACATGCATTAGGACACGCTTCAAAATTACACCAATACTCTTTTAGTCAAAATGTTTTATCTACACTTTTACACTCTTTTAGTCAAAATGTTTTATCTACACTTTTACACTCTTTTAGTCAAAATGTTTTATCTACACTTTTACACTCATTTAGTCAAAATGTTTTATCTACACTTTTTATCATACATGGTAACATTTCAGTATGCATAATCTACAAATATATTTTACTATATATCAATGATGGCGCGGGAGAGCGTGATGTACACCCGCGTACCGCCGGTGGGATTGAGCATGGCCTCTCACACATAGAGGAGGGTGAGTCATCGTCGTGCGAAAGCACCACATTCTCTTCGAGCGCTGGCTCAACGCGCAAGAAGAAGTCATGTGATGCTTCGCCGCGCAGTCGTAGCAAGCACTGAATGCTTCTGCGTACAAACTCGTACGCGAATACGCGGATGTATTTCCGGACAAGATCCCCGCGGAGCTCCCTGCAGACCGCGGGGTGCACCACGAGATCGATCTCGCGCCTGGAACCAAGTACTATGTGACGCGACAGTGGCCATTGCCGCCAGATCAAGTCAAGCGATCGACGAGTTCTTCGAGAGGCGTCACCAAGCCGGTCACGTCCGCGAGAGCATCTCGCCGCACTCAAGTCCCACCTTCTGTGTCAAGAAGGCGACTGGTGGCTGGCGCATCGTCCACGCCTTCAACAAGCTGAATGATCTCGCGATTCCTGCGCAGACGCCCATCCCCCGCAAGGATATGATCCTGGATTCTACGGCGGGCAGAGCGAAGGCTTCCGCGCTGCTCCACCCGATCCCTGCGTCTCGCCAAGACGTCCAAGACCTTCACGCTCAAGTTTCTTTCGAGTCATCGAAAGAGCGAGATCCAGCCCATACCGACGGGTACAGAGGGTGAGCAAGTTCAGCACAGATCACGGATCATCGGAGGACCCCCTTCGTTAGTCGGTTGTATGGGCGCTGTTAAGAAGCTAGATCCGACAATTTCAAGAGTTTGCCGATCCAGCTACACAAGTGTGCCTACATATTTTGGACGTGACGCTCACTACCACCTTCATCGCACTCGTTGATATCGACAAACCTGCTCTTTGTCGTAGCATCGTTGTCGATCGTCCTTGCGCCGCGGAACTTCTTGACGACACCCAACACACCAGTGCTCGGCTTGGGGTTCTCCATGAAGCGCGACATGTACCCCCGACTGCAAGGGTGATATTCAAGCGAGGCGTGCACCTCTCGCCCGTCGACACGCGCACTTCATGGAGACTGCAAACGTGACTGAATCGTCGTCATCGTCGTCGCGACCTTCCATGTGTTGGCACCTTGGTTACGTCAAGCGTGTCGTGCACCTTCTTATTTTTCAATTTCTGCTTGGTTCCAGCACTTTTCTCCACAACATTCCCCAATTTTCCACAGTACGAGCATTGATAGCTAATTCGTAAACATCTTCACGTCTTTCGTCTTCAGTTAGGAGAGGTTATCTCCAAGTTCAGCACGACGTTCTCGCATCCCATAGGCAGACTGCGTAACAAGCACGTCCTCATCCTCCCTCTTGGCATCGATGCTGTGATGCTTGGCACTGATGTTGAGAACCTCATAGCAGTGGTGAAGGACATTGCCGCCTTCTTGCCATCCCCATACCGAAGAGCTGACGCTTGAAGTATATGCGTCCAACCTTCTGCGATCCACCGTATAGCGAACACAAGCGAGTCCACACCACCCAGGCTTCCTCACAGTTGTCGGCAACATGGGTGGTAGTCGGCATCCATGTAGAGCCGCATTAGTCCAAACACGATGTTGCTCGACTTGACATACTGGTCCTTGGCCCTGGTATCTGTGGAGATTGGCGTCATCTCGCGGCTCACCCCATTCCATACCGTTTGGTCACGAACCCGCACGCATGTAGCTGTTCCACGTCGTGTACTTGTCGCCATTGATGTCGGAGGCAGTTCCGGCTTCACTTCATCGGCACTGGACACAATCCCACAGGCGCATGAGGATCTTCATTGCGTCGAGCTTATTGCTTGCAGTCTTGGGTGCGGTGACGGGGCTTCGCAGGTCTCCGATCAACTTCAAGCGCATGATCTTCAGTGTCGGATCGCTGATCATCAGCCCGAGAAGTTCCTTCCGCTGGAAGAAAAGTTTGAGCTGCTCGGTTGTCCAGGTGTCCAGCTCAGCGCAATCTTTGACGTCGTCATCCGAAGTCTTGAGTTTCTTTAACAAATTTGACCATATATTAAAACCAGTTGTATACCACAAAGGTGTTTTATACATGTTTAACAAAAGTACATAAACAATAGGTGATTATTATGCATTTGGTTTATTTCTAGCCATACTAAACTTCTTTTTGTCTAGAAAGTACTATTTCAGACTTGCTGTTTTATTTTAAAGCAGTACTGTTTAGAAAGTATCATATATGCATTTAACCTTTTTCTAGCCTTAATTAGAACTGTTACTTTGAAAAGAGCTTTTAGACTTGCTTTTGTTTAAAAGTACCTTTAAACATGCATCATATATGCACTTATAAACATGCATCATATGTGCACTCAGACGTTTTCTCGCCCACATATAAACCTGGTGTATAACATACTTTTCTCGACATGCTTTTATTTAGTACTATTTAGACTTGTTCTTTTCACAAAAAGTAAAACGCAGAAAGTATTGTACATGCATTAGGACACGCTTCAAAATTACACCAATACTCTTTTAGTCAAAATGTTTTATCTACACTTTTACACCTTTTAGTCAACATGTTTTATCTACACTTTTACACTCTTTTAGTCAAAATGTTTTATCTACACTTTTACACCTTTTAGTCAACATGTTTTATCTACACTTTTACACTCTTTAGTCAAAATGTTTTATCTACACTTTTTATCATACATGGTAACATTTCAGTATGCATAATCTACAAATATATTTTACTATATATCAATGATGGCGCGGGAGAGCGTGATGTACACCCGCGTACCGCCGGTGGGATCGAGCATGGCCTCTCACACATAGAGGAGGGTGAGTCATCGTCGTGCGAAAGCACCACATTCTCTTCGAGCGCTGGCTCAACGCGCAAGAAGAAGTCATGTGATGCTTCGCCGCGCAGTCGTAGCAAGCACTGAATGCTTCTGCGTACAAACTCGTACGCGAATACGCGGATGTATTTCCGGACAAGACCCCCGCGGAGCTCCCTGCAGACCGCGGGGTGCACCACGAGATCGATCTCGCGCCTGGAACCAAGTACTATGTGACGCGACAGTGGCCATTGCCGCCAGATCAAGTCAAGCGATCGACGAGTTCTTCGAGAGGCGTCACCAAGCCGGTCACGTCCGCGAGAGCATCTCGCCGCACTCAAGTCCCACCTTCTGTGTCAAGAAGGCGACTGGTGGCTGGCGCATCGTCCACGCCTTCAACAAGCTGAATGATCTCGCGATTCCTGCGCAGACGCCCATCCCCCGCAAGGATATGATCCTGGATTCTACGGCGGGCAGAGCGAAGGCTTCCGCGCTGCTCCACCCGATCCCTGCGTCTCGCCAAGACGTCCAAGACCTTCACGCTCAAGTTTCTTTCGAGTCATCGAAAGAGCGAGATCCAGCCCATACCGACGGGTACAGAGGGTGAGCAAGTTCAGCACAGATCACGGATCATCGGAGGACCCCCTTCGTTAGTCGGTTGTATGGGCGCTGTTAAGAAGCTAGATCCGACAATTTCAAGAGTTTGCCGATCCAGCTACACAAGTGTGCCTACATATTTTGGACGTGACGCTCACTACCACCTTCATCGCACTCGTTGATATCGACAAACCTGCTCTTGTCGTAGCATCGTTGTCGATCGTCCTTGCGCCTCGGAACTTCTTGACGACACCCAACACACCAGTGCTCGGCTTGGGGTTCTCCATGAAGCGCGACATGTACCCCCGACTGCAAGGGTGATATTCAAGCGAGGTGTGCACCTCTCGCCCGTCGACACGCGCACTTCATGGAGACTGCAAACGTGACTGAATCGTCGTCATCGTCGTCGCGACCTTCCATGTGTTGGCACCTTGGTTACGTCAAGCGTGTCGTGCACCTTCTTATTTTTCAATTTCTGCTTGGTTCAGCACTTTTCTCCACAACATTCCCCAATTTTCCACAGTACGAGCATTGATAGCTAATTCGTAAACATCTTCACGTCTTTTGTCTTCAGTTAGGAGAGGTTATCTCCAAGTTCAGCACGACGTTCTCGCATCCCATAGGCAGACTGCGTAACAAGCACGTCCTCATCCTCCCTCTTGGCATCGATGCTGTGATGCTTGGCACTGATGTTGAGAACCTCATAGCAGTGGTGAAGGACATTGCCGCCTTCTTGCCATCCCCATACCGAAGAGCTGACGCTTGAAGTATATGCGTCCATCCTTCTGCGATCCACCGTATAGCGAACACAAGCGAGTCCACACCACCCAGGCTTCCTCACAGTTGTCGGCAACATGGGTGGTAGTCGGCATCCATGTAGAGCCGCATTAGTCCAAACACGATGTTGCTCGACTTGACATACTCGTCCTTGGCCCTGGTATCTGTGAAGATTGGCGTCATCTCGCGGCTCACCCCATTCCATACCGACTTGGTCACGAACACGCACGCATGTAGCTGTTCCACGTCGTGTACTTGTCGCCATTGATGTCGGAGGCAGTTCCGGCTTCACTTCATCGGCACTGGACACAATCCCACAGGCGCATGAGGATCTTCATTGCGTCGAGCTTATTGCTTGCAGTCTTGGGTGCGGTGACGGGGCTTCGCAGGTCTCCGATCAACTTCAAGCGCATGATCTTCAGTGTCGGATCGCTGATCATCAGCCCGAGAAGTTCCTTCCGCTGGAAGAAAAGTTTGAGCTGCTCGGTTGTCCAGGTGTCCAGCTCAGCGCAATCTTTGACGTCGTCATCCGAAGTCTTGAGTTTCTTTAACAAATTTGACCATATATTAAAACCAGTTGTATACCACAAAGGTGTTTTATACATGTTTAACAAAAGTACATAAACAATAGGTGATTATTATGCATTTGGTTTATTTCTAGCCATACTAAACTTCTTTTTGTCTAGAAAGTACTATTTCAGACTTGCTGTTTTATTTTAAAGCAGTACTGTTTAGAAAGTATCATATATGCATTTAACCTTTTTCTAGCCTTAATTAGAACTGTTACTTTGAAAAGAGCTTTTAGACTTGCTTTTGTTTAAAAGTACCTTTAAACATGCATCATATATGCACTTATAAACATGCATCATATGTGCACTCAGACGTTTTCTCGCCCACATATAAACCTGGTGTATAACATACTTTTCTCGACATGCTTTTATTTAGTACTATTTAGACTTGTTCTTTTCACAAAAAGTAAAACGCAGAAAGTATTGTACATGCATTAGGACACGCTTCAAAATTACACCAATACTCTTTTAGTCAAAATGTTTTATCTACACTTTTACACCTTTTAGTCAACATGTTTTATCTACACTTTTACACTCTTTTAGTCAAAATGTTTTATCTACACTTTTACACCTTTTAGTCAACATGTTTTATCTACACTTTTACACTCTTTAGTCAAAATGTTTTATCTACACTTTTTATCATACATGGTAACATTTCAGTATGCATAATCTACAAATATATTTTACTATATATCAATGATGGCGCGGGAGAGCGTGATGTACACCCGCGTACCGCCGGTGGGATCGAGCATGGCCTCTCACACATAGAGGAGGGTGAGTCATCGTCGTGCGAAAGCACCACATTCTCTTCGAGCGCTGGCTCAACGCGCAAGAAGAAGTCATGTGATGCTTCGCCGCGCAGTCGTAGCAAGCACTGAATGCTTCTGCGTACAAACTCGTACGCGAATACGCGGATGTATTTCCGGACAAGATCCCCGCGGAGCTCCCTGCAGACCGCGGGGTGCACCACGAGATCGATCTCGCGCCTGGAACCAAGTACTATGTGACGCGACAGTGGCCATTGCCGCCAGATCAAGTCAAGCGATCGACGAGTTCTTCGAGAGGCGTCACCAAGCCGGTCACGTCCGCGAGAGCATCTCGCCGCACTCAAGTCCCACCTTCTGTGTCAAGAAGGCGACTGGTGGCTGGCGCATCGTCCACGCCTTCAACAAGCTGAATGATCTCGCGATTCCTGCGCAGACGCCCATCCCCCGCAAGGATATGATCCTGGATTCTACGGCGGGCAGAGCGAAGGCTTCCGCGCTGCTCCACCCGATCCCTGCGTCTCGCCAAGACGTCCAAGACCTTCACGCTCAAGTTTCTTTCGAGTCATCGAAAGAGCGAGATCCAGCCCATACCGACGGGTACAGAGGGTGAGCAAGTTCAGCACAGATCACGGATCATCGGAGGACCCCCTTCGTTAGTCGGTTGTATGGGCGCTGTTAAGAAGCTAGATCCGACAATTTCAAGAGTTTGCCGATCCAGCTACACAAGTGTGCCTACATATTTTGGACGTGACGCTCACTACCACCTTCATCGCACTCGTTGATATCGACAAACCTGCTCTTGTCGTAGCATCGTTGTCGATCGTCCTTGCGCCTCGGAACTTCTTGACGACACCCAACACACCAGTGCTCGGCTTGGGGTTCTCCATGAAGCGCGACATGTACCCCCGACTGCAAGGGTGATATTCAAGCGAGGTGTGCACCTCTCGCCCGTCGACACGCGCACTTCATGGAGACTGCAAACGTGACTGAATCGTCGTCATCGTCGTCGCGACCTTCCATGTGTTGGCACCTTGGTTACGTCAAGCGTGTCGTGCACCTTCTTATTTTTCAATTTCTGCTTGGTTCAGCACTTTTCTCCACAACATTCCCCAATTTTCCACAGTACGAGCATTGATAGCTAATTCGTAAACATCTTCACGTCTTTTGTCTTCAGTTAGGAGAGGTTATCTCCAAGTTCAGCACGACGTTCTCGCATCCCATAGGCAGACTGCGTAACAAGCACGTCCTCATCCTCCCTCTTGGCATCGATGCTGTGATGCTTGGCACTGATGTTGAGAACCTCATAGCAGTGGTGAAGGACATTGCCGCCTTCTTGCCATCCCCATACCGAAGAGCTGACGCTTGAAGTATATGCGTCCATCCTTCTGCGATCCACCGTATAGCGAACACAAGCGAGTCCACACCACCCAGGCTTCCTCACAGTTGTCGGCAACATGGGTGGTAGTCGGCATCCATGTAGAGCCGCATTAGTCCAAACACGATGTTGCTCGACTTGACATACTCGTCCTTGGCCCTGGTATCTGTGAAGATTGGCGTCATCTCGCGGCTCACCCCATTCCATACCGACTTGGTCACGAACACGCACGCATGTAGCTGTTCCACGTCGTGTACTTGTCGCCATTGATGTCGGAGGCAGTTCCGGCTTCACTTCATCGGCACTGGACACAATCCCACAGGCGCATGAGGATCTTCATTGCGTCGAGCTTATTGCTTGCAGTCTTGGGTGCGGTGACGGGGCTTCGCAGGTCTCCGATCAACTTCAAGCGCATGATCTTCAGTGTCGGATCGCTGATCATCAGCCCGAGAAGTTCCTTCCGCTGGAAGAAAAGTTTGAGCTGCTCGGTTGTCCAGGTGTCCAGCTCAGCGCAATCTTTGACGTCGTCATCCGAAGTCTTGAGTTTCTTTAACAAATTTGACCATATATTAAAACCAGTTGTATACCACAAAGGTGTTTTATACATGTTTAACAAAAGTACATAAACAATAGGTGATTATTATGCATTTGGTTTATTTCTAGCCATACTAAACTTCTTTTTGTCTAGAAAGTACTATTTCAGACTTGCTGTTTTATTTTAAAGCAGTACTGTTTAGAAAGTATCATATATGCATTTAACCTTTTTCTAGCCTTAATTAGAACTGTTACTTTGAAAAGAGCTTTTAGACTTGCTTTTGTTTAAAAGTACCTTTAAACATGCATCATATATGCACTTATAAACATGCATCATATGTGCACTCAGACGTTTTCTCGCCCACATATAAACCTGGTGTATAACATACTTTTCTCGACATGCTTTTATTTAGTACTATTTAGACTTGTTCTTTTCACAAAAAGTAAAACGCAGAAAGTATTGTACATGCATTAGGACACGCTTCAAAATTACACCAATACTCTTTTAGTCAAAATGTTTTATCTACACTTTTACACCTTTTAGTCAACATGTTTTATCTACACTTTTACACTCTTTTAGTCAAAATGTTTTATCTACACTTTTACACCTTTTAGTCAACATGTTTTATCTACACTTTTACACTCTTTAGTCAAAATGTTTTATCTACACTTTTTATCATACATGGTAACATTTCAGTATGCATAATCTACAAATATATTTTACTATATATCAATGATGGCGCGGGAGAGCGTGATGTACACCCGCGTACCGCCGGTGGGATCGAGCATGGCCTCTCACACATAGAGGAGGGTGAGTCCCCCATCGTCGTGCGAAAGCACCACATTCTCTTCGAGCGCTGGCTCAACGCGCAAGAAGAAGTCATGTGATGCTTCGCCGCGCAGTCGTAGCAAGCACTGAATGCTTCTGCGTACAAACTCGTACGCGAATACGCGGATGTATTTCCGGACAAGATCCCCGCGGAGCTCCCTGCAGACCGCGGGGTGCACCACGAGATCGATCTCGCGCCTGGAACCAAGTACTATGTGACGCGACAGTGGCCATTGCCGCCAGATCAAGTCAAGCGATCGACGAGTTCTTCGAGAGGCGTCACCAAGCCGGTCACGTCCGCGAGAGCATCTCGCCGCACTCAAGTCCCACCTTCTGTGTCAAGAAGGCGACTGGTGGCTGGCGCATCGTCCACGCCTTCAACAAGCTGAATGATCTCGCGATTCCTGCGCAGACGCCCATCCCCCGCAAGGATATGATCCTGGATTCTACGGCGGGCAGAGCGAAGGCTTCCGCGCTGCTCCACCCGATCCCTGCGTCTCGCCAAGACGTCCAAGACCTTCACGCTCAAGTTTCTTTCGAGTCATCGAAAGAGCGAGATCCAGCCCATACCGACGGGTACAGAGGGTGAGCAAGTTCAGCACAGATCACGGATCATCGGAGGACCCCCTTCGTTAGTCGGTTGTATGGGCGCTGTTAAGAAGCTAGATCCGACAATTTCAAGAGTTTGCCGATCCAGCTACACAAGTGTGCCTACATATTTTGGACGTGACGCTCACTACCACCTTCATCGCACTCGTTGATATCGACAAACCTGCTCTTGTCGTAGCATCGTTGTCGATCGTCCTTGCGCCTCGGAACTTCTTGACGACACCCAACACACCAGTGCTCGGCTTGGGGTTCTCCATGAAGCGCGACATGTACCCCCGACTGCAAGGGTGATATTCAAGCGAGGTGTGCACCTCTCGCCCGTCGACACGCGCACTTCATGGAGACTGCAAACGTGACTGAATCGTCGTCATCGTCGTCGCGACCTTCCATGTGTTGGCACCTTGGTTACGTCAAGCGTGTCGTGCACCTTCTTATTTTTCAATTTCTGCTTGGTTCAGCACTTTTCTCCACAACATTCCCCAATTTTCCACAGTACGAGCATTGATAGCTAATTCGTAAACATCTTCACGTCTTTTGTCTTCAGTTAGGAGAGGTTATCTCCAAGTTCAGCACGACGTTCTCGCATCCCATAGGCAGACTGCGTAACAAGCACGTCCTCATCCTCCCTCTTGGCATCGATGCTGTGATGCTTGGCACTGATGTTGAGAACCTCATAGCAGTGGTGAAGGACATTGCCGCCTTCTTGCTATCCCCATACCGAAGAGCTGACGCTTGAAGTATATGCGTCCATCCTTCTGCGATCCACCGTATAGCGAACACAAGCGAGTCCACACCACCCAGGCTTCCTCACAGTTGTCGGCAACATGGGTGGTAGTCGGCATCCATGTAGAGCCGCATTAGTCCAAACACGATGTTGCTCGACTTGACATACTCGTCCTTGGCCCTGGTATCTGTGAAGATTGGCGTCATCTCGCGGCTCACCCCATTCCATACCGACTTGGTCACGAACACGCACGCATGTAGCTGTTCCACGTCGTGTACTTGTCGCCATTGATGTCGGAGGCAGTTCCGGCTTCACTATATCGGCACTGGACACAATCCCACAGGCGCATGAGGATCTTCATTGCGTCGAGCTTATTGCTTGCAGTCTTGGGTGCGGTGACGGGGCTTCGCAGGTCTCCGATCAACTTCAAGCGCATGATCTTCAGTGTCGGATCGCTGATCATCAGCCCGAGAAGTTCCTTCCGCTGGAAGAAAAGTTTGAGCTGCTCGGTTGTCCAGGTGTCCAGCTCAGCGCAATCTTTGACGTCGTCATCCGAAGTCTTGAGTTTCTTTAACAAATTTGACCATATATTAAAACCAGTTGTATACCACAAAGGTGTTTTATACATGTTTAACAAAAGTACATAAACAATAGGTGATTATTATGCATTTGGTTTATTTCTAGCCATACTAAACTTCTTTTTGTCTAGAAAGTACTATTTCAGACTTGCTGTTTTATTTTAAAGCAGTACTGTTTAGAAAGTATCATATATGCATTTAACCTTTTTCTAGCCTTAATTAGAACTGTTACTTTGAAAAGAGCTTTTAGACTTGCTTTTGTTTAAAAGTACCTTTAAACATGCATCATATATGCACTTATAAACATGCATCATATGTGCACTCAGACGTTTTCTCGCCCACATATAAACCTGGTGTATAACATACTTTTCTCGACATGCTTTTATTTAGTACTATTTAGACTTGTTCTTTTCACAAAAAGTAAAACGCAGAAAGTATTGTACATGCATTAGGACACGCTTCAAAATTACACCAATACTCTTTTAGTCAAAATGTTTTATCTACACTTTTACACTCTTTTAGTCAAAATGTTTTATCTACACTTTTACACTCTTTTAGTCAAAATGTTTTATCTACACTTTTACACTCATTTAGTCAAAATGTTTTATCTACACTTTTTATCATACATGGTAACATTTCAGTATGCATAATCTACAAATATATTTTACTATATATCAGTGATGGCGCGGGAGAGCGTGATGTACACCCGCGTACCGCCGGTGGGATTGAGCATGGCCTCTCACACATAGAGGAGGGTGAGTCATCGTCGTGCGAAAGCACCACATTCTCTTCGAGCGCTGGCTCAACGCGCAAGAAGAAGTCATGTGATGCTTCGCCGCGCAGTCGTAGCAAGCACTGAATGCTTCTGCGTACAAACTCGTACGCGAATACGCGGATGTATTTCCGGACAAGATCCCCGCGGAGCTCCCTGCAGACCGCGGGGTGCACCACGAGATCGATCTCGCGCCTGGAACCAAGTACTGTGTGACGCGACAGTGGCCATTGCCGCCAGATCAAGTCAAGCGATCGACGAGTTCTTCGAGAGGGGTCACCAAGCCGGTCACGTCCGCGAGAGCATCTCGCCGCACTCAAGTCCCACCTTCTGTGTCAAGAAGGCGACTGGTGGCTGGCGCATCGTCCACGCCTTCAACAAGCTGAATGATCTCGCGATTCCTGCGCAGACGCCCATCCCCCGCAAGGATATGATCCTGGATTCTACGGCGGGCAGAGCGAAGGCTTCCGCGCTGCTCCACCCGATCCCTGCGTCTCGCCAAGACGTCCAAGACCTTCACGCTCAAGTTTCTTTCGAGTCATCGAAAGAGCAAGATCCAGCCCATACCGACGGGTACAGAGGGTGAGCAAGTTCAGCACAGATCACGGATCATCGGAGGACCCCCTTCGTTAGTCGGTTGTATGGGCGCTGTTAAGAAGCTAGATCCGGCAATTTCAAGAGTTTGCCGATCCAGCTACACAAGTGTGCCTACATATTTTGGACGTGACGCTCACTACCACCTTCATCGCACTCGTTGATATCGACAAACCTGCTCTTGTCGTAGCATCGTTGTCGATCGTCCTTGCGCCGCGGAACTTCTTGACGACACCCAACACACCAGTGCTCGGCTTGGGGTTCTCCATGAAGCGCGACATGTACCCCCGACTGCAAGGGTGATATTCAAGCGAGGTGTGCACCTCTCGCCCGTCGACACGCGCACTTCATGGAGACTGCAAACGTGACTGAATCGTCGTCATCGTCGTCGCGACCTTCCATGTGTTGGCACCTTGGTTACGTCAAGCGTGTCGTGCACCTTCTTATTTTTCAATTTCTGCTTGGTTCAGCACTTTTCTCCACAACATTCCCCAATTTTCCACAGTACGAGCATTGATAGCTAATTCGTAAACATCTTCACGTCTTTTGTCTTCAGTTAGGAGAGGTTATCTCCAAGTTCAGCACGACGTTCTCGCATCCCATAGGCAGACTGCGTAACAAGCACGTCCTCATCCTCCCTCTTGGCATCGATGCTGTGATGCTTGGCACTGATGTTGAGAACCTCATAGCAGTGGTGAAGGACATTGCCGCCTTCTTGCCATCCCCATACCGAAGAGCTGACGCTTGAAGTATATGCGTCCATCCTTCTGCGATCCACCGTATAGCGAACACAAGCGAGTCCACACCACCCAGGCTTCCTCACAGTTGTCGGCAACATGGGTGGTAGTCGGCATCCATGTAGAGCCGCATTAGTCCAAACACGATGTTGCTCGACTTGACATACTCGTCCTTGGCCCTGGTATCTGTGAAGATTGGCGTCATCTCGCGGCTCACCCCATTCCATACCGACTTGGTCACGAACACGCACGCATGTAGCTGTTCCACGTCGTGTACTTGTCGCCATTGATGTCGGAGGCAGTTCCGGCTTCACTTCATCGGCACTGGACACAATCCCACAGGCGCATGAGGATCTTCATTGCGTCGAGCTTATTGCTTGCAGTCTTGGGTGCGGTGACGGGGCTTCGCAGGTCTCCGATCAACTTCAAGCGCATGATCTTCAGTGTCGGATCGCTGATCATCAGCCCGAGAAGTTCCTTCCGCTGGAAGAAAAGTTTGAGCTGCTCGGTTGTCCAGGTGTCCAGCTCAGCGCAATCTTTGACGTCGTCATCCGAAGTCTTGAGTTTCTTTAACAAATTTGACCATATATTAAAACCAGTTGTATACCACAAAGGTGTTTTATACATGTTTAACAAAAGTACATAAACAATAGGTGATTATTATGCATTTGGTTTATTTCTAGCCATACTAAACTTCTTTTTGTCTAGAAAGTACTATTTCAGACTTGCTGTTTTATTTTAAAGCAGTACTGTTTAGAAAGTATCATATATGCATTTAACCTTTTTCTAGCCTTAATTAGAACTGTTACTTTGAAAAGAGCTTTTAGACTTGCTTTTGTTTAAAAGTACCTTTAAACATGCATCATATATGCACTTATAAACATGCATCATATGTGCACTCAGACGTTTTCTCGCCCACATATAAACCTGGTGTATAACATACTTTTCTCGACATGCTTTTATTTAGTACTATTTAGACTTGTTCTTTTCACAAAAAGTAAAACGCAGAAAGTATTGTACATGCATTAGGACACGCTTCAAAATTACACCAATACTCTTTTAGTCAAAATGTTTTATCTACACTTTTACACCTTTTAGTCAACATGTTTTATCTACACTTTTACACTCTTTTAGTCAAAATGTTTTATCTACACTTTTACACCTTTTAGTCAACATGTTTTATCTACACTTTTACACTCTTTAGTCAAAATGTTTTATCTACACTTTTTATCATACATGGTAACATTTCAGTATGCATAATCTACAAATATATTTTACTATATATCAATGATGGCGCGGGAGAGCGTGATGTACACCCGCGTACCGCCGGTGGGATCGAGCATGGCCTCTCACACATAGAGGAGGGTGAGTCATCGTCGTGCGAAAGCACCACATTCTCTTCGAGCGCTGGCTCAACGCGCAAGAAGAAGTCATGTGATGCTTCGCCGCGCAGTCGTAGCAAGCACTGAATGCTTCTGCGTACAAACTCGTACGCGAATACGCGGATGTATTTCCGGACAAGATCCCCGCGGAGCTCCCTGCAGACCGCGGGGTGCACCACGAGATCGATCTCGCGCCTGGAACCAAGTACTATGTGACGCGACAGTGGCCATTGCCGCCAGATCAAGTCAAGCGATCGACGAGTTCTTCGAGAGGCGTCACCAAGCCGGTCACGTCCGCGAGAGCATCTCGCCGCACTCAAGTCCCACCTTCTGTGTCAAGAAGGCGACTGGTGGCTGGCGCATCGTCCACGCCTTCAACAAGCTGAATGATCTCGCGATTCCTGCGCAGACGCCCATCCCCCGCAAGGATATGATCCTGGATTCTACGGCGGGCAGAGCGAAGGCTTCCGCGCTGCTCCACCCGATCCCTGCGTCTCGCCAAGACGTCCAAGACCTTCACGCTCAAGTTTCTTTCGAGTCATCGAAAGAGCAAGATCCAGCCCATACCGACGGGTACAGAGGGTGAGCAAGTTCAGCACAGATCACGGATCATCGGAGGACCCCCTTCGTTAGTCGGTTGTATGGGCGCTGTTAAGAAGCTAGATCCGACAATTTCAAGAGTTTGCCGATCCAGCTACACAAGTGTGCCTACATATTTTGGACGTGACGCTCACTACCACCTTCATCGCACTCGTTGATATCGACAAACCTGCTCTTGTCGTAGCATCGTTGTCGATCGTCCTTGCGCCGCGGAACTTCTTGACGACACCCAACACACCAGTGCTCGGCTTGGGGTTCTCCATGAAGCGCGACATGTACCCCCGACTGCAAGGGTGATATTCAAGCGAGGTGTGCACCTCTCGCCCGTCGACACGCGCACTTCATGGAGACTGCAAACGTGACTGAATCGTCGTCATCGTCGTCGCGACCTTCCATGTGTTGGCACCTTGGTTACGTCAAGCGTGTCGTGCACCTTCTTAATTTTCAATTTTCTGCTTGGTTCAGCACTTTTCTCCACAACATTCCCCAATTTTCCACAGTACGAGCATTGATAGCTAATTCGTAAACATCTTCACGTCTTTTGTCTTCAGTTAGGAGAGGTTATCTCCAAGTTCAGCACGACGTTCTCGCATCCCATAGGCAGACTGCGTAACAAGCACGTCCTCATCCTCCCTCTTGGCATCGATGCTGTGATGCTTGGCACTGATGTTGAGAACCTCATAGCAGTGGTGAAGGACATTGCCGCCTTCTTGCCATCCCCATACCGAAGAGCTGACGCTTGAAGTATATGCGTCCATCCTTCTGCGATCCACCGTATAGCGAACACAAGCGAGTCCACACCACCCAGGCTTCCTCACAGTTGTCGGCAACATGGGTGGTAGTCGGCATCCATGTAGAGCCGCATTAGTCCAAACACGATGTTGCTCGACTTGACATACTCGTCCTTGGCCCTGGTATCTGTGAAGATTGGCGTCATCTCGCGGCTCACCCCATTCCATACCGACTTGGTCACGAACACGCACGCATGTAGCTGTTCCACGTCGTGTACTTGTCGCCATTGATGTCGGAGGCAGTTCCGGCTTCACTTCATCGGCACTGGACACAATCCCACAGGCGCATGAGGATCTTCATTGCGTCGAGCTTATTGCTTGCAGTCTTGGGTGCGGTGACGGGGCTTCGCAGGTCTCCGATCAACTTCAAGCGCATGATCTTCAGTGTCGGATCGCTGATCATCAGCCCGAGAAGTTCCTTCCGCTGGAAGAAAAGTTTGAGCTGCTCGGTTGTCCAGGTGTCCAGCTCAGCGCAATCTTTGACGTCGTCATCCGAAGTCTTGAGTTTCTTTAACAAATTTGACCATATATTAAAACCAGTTGTATACCACAAAGGTGTTTTATACATGTTTAACAAAAGTACATAAACAATAGGTGATTATTATGCATTTGGTTTATTTCTAGCCATACTAAACTTCTTTTTGTCTAGAAAGTACTATTTCAGACTTGCTGTTTTATTTTAAAGCAGTACTGTTTAGAAAGTATCATATATGCATTTAACCTTTTTCTAGCCTTAATTAGAACTGTTACTTTGAAAAGAGCTTTTAGACTTGCTTTTGTTTAAAAGTACCTTTAAACATGCATCATATATGCACTTATAAACATGCATAATATGTGCACTCAGACGTTTTCTCGCCCACATATAAACCTGGTGTATAACATACTTTTCTCGACATGCTTTTATTTAGTACTATTTAGACTTGTTCTTTTCACAAAAAGTAAAACGCAGAAAGTATTGTACATGCATTAGGACACGCTTCAAAATTACACCAATACTCTTTTAGTCAAAATGTTTTATCTACACTTTTACACTCTTTTAGTCAAAATGTTTTATCTACACTTTTACACTCTTTTAGTCAAAATGTTTTATCTACACTTTTACACTCATTTAGTCAAAATGTTTTATCTACACTTTTTATCATACATGGTAACATTTCAGTATGCATAATCTACAAATATATTTTACTATATATCAATGATGGCGCGGGAGAGCGTGATGTACACCCGCGTACCGCCGGTGGGATTGAGCATGGCCTCTCACACATAGAGGAGGGTGAGTCATCGTCGTGCGAAAGCACCACATTCTCTTCGAGCGCTGGCCCAACGCGCAAGAAGAAGTCATGTGATGCTTCGCCGCGCAGTCGTAGCAAGCACTGAATGCTTCTGCGTACAAACTCGTACGCGAATACGCGGATGTATTTCCGGACAAGATCCCCGCGGAGCTCCCTGCAGACCGCGGGGTGCACCACGAGATCGATCTCGCGCCTGGAACCAAGTACTGTGTGACGCGACAGTGGCCATTGCCGCCAGATCAAGTCAAGCGATCGACGAGTTCTTCGAGAGGGGTCACCAAGCCGGTCACGTCCGCGAGAGCATCTCGCCGCACTCAAGTCCCACCTTCTGTGTCAAGAAGGCGACTGGTGGCTGGCGCATCGTCCACGCCTTCAACAAGCTGAATGATCTCGCGATTCCTGCGCAGACGCCCATCCCCCGCAAGGATATGATCCCGGATTCTACGGCGGGCAGAGCGAAGGCTTCCGCGCTGCTCCACCCGATCCCTGCGTCTCGCCAAGACGTCCAAGACCTTCACGCTCAAGTTTCTTTCGAGTCATCGAAAGAGCAAGATCCAGCCCATACCGACGGGTACAGAGGGTGAGCAAGTTCAGCACAGATCACGGATCATCGGAGGACCCCCTTCGTTAGTCGGTTGTATGGGCGCTGTTAAGAAGCTAGATCCGACAATTTCAAGAGTTTGCCGATCCAGCTACACAAGTGTGCCTACATATTTTGGACGTGACGCTCACTACCACCTTCATCGCACTCGTTGATATCGACAAACCTGCTCTTGTCGTAGCATCGTTGTCGATCGTCCTTGCGCCTCGGAACTTCTTGACGACACCCAACACACCAGTGCTCGGCTTGGGGTTCTCCATGAAGCGCGACATGTACCCCCGACTGCAAGGGTGATATTCAAGCGAGGCGTGCACCTCTCGCCCGTCGACACGCGCACTTCATGGAGACTGCAAACGTGACTGAATCGTCGTCATCGTCGTCGCGACCTTCCATGTGTTGGCACCTTGGTTACGTCAAGCGTGTCGTGCACCTTCTTAATTTTCAATTTTCTGCTTGGTTCAGCACTTTTCTCCACAACATTCCCCAATTTTCCACAGTACGAGCATTGATAGCTAATTCGTAAACATCTTCACGTCTTTTGTCTTCAGTTAGGAGAGGTTATCTCCAAGTTCAGCACGACGTTCTCGCATCCCATAGGCAGACTGCGTAACAAGCACGTCCTCATCCTCCCTCTTGGCATCGATGCTGTGATGCTTGGCACTGATGTTGAGAACCTCATAGCAGTGGTGAAGGACATTGCCGCCTTCTTGCCATCCCCATACCGAAGAGCTGACGCTTGAAGTATATGCGTCCATCCTTCTGCGATCCACCGTATAGCGAACACAAGCGAGTCCACACCACCCAGGCTTCCTCACAGTTGTCGGCAACATGGGTGGTAGTCGGCATCCATGTAGAGCCGCATTAGTCCAAACACGATGTTGCTCGACTTGACATACTCGTCCTTGGCCCTGGTATCTGTGGAGATTGGCGTCATCTCGCGGCTCACCCCATTCCATACCGACTTGGTCACGAACACGCACGCATGTAGCTGTTCCACGTCGTGTACTTGTCGCCATTGATGTCGGAGGCAGTTCCGGCTTCACTTCATCGGCACTGGACACAATCCCACAGGCGCATGAGGATCTTCATTGCGTCGAGCTTATTGCTTGCAGTCTTGGGTGCGGTGACGGGGCTTCGCAGGTCTCCGATCAACTTCAAGCGCATGATCTTCAGTGTCGGATCGCTGATCATCAGCCCGAGAAGTTCCTTCCGCTGGAAGAAAAGTTTGAGCTGCTCGGTTGTCCAGGTGTCCAGCTCAGCGCAATCTTTGACGTCGTCATCCGAAGTCTTGAGTTTCTTTAACAAATTTGACCATATATTAAAACCAGTTGTATACCACAAAGGTGTTTTATACATGTTTAACAAAAGTACATAAACAATAGGTGATTATTATGCATTTGGTTTATTTCTAGCCATACTAAACTTCTTTTTGTCTAGAAAGTACTATTTCAGACTTGCTGTTTTATTTTAAAGCAGTACTGTTTAGAAAGTATCATATATGCATTTAACCTTTTTCTAGCCTTAATTAGAACTGTTACTTTGAAAAGAGCTTTTAGACTTGCTTTTGTTTAAAAGTACCTTTAAACATGCATCATATATGCACTTATAAACATGCATCATATGTGCACTCAGACGTTTTCTCGCCCACATATAAACCTGGTGTATAACATACTTTTCTCGACATGCTTTTATTTAGTACTATTTAGACTTGTTCTTTTCACAAAAAGTAAAACGCAGAAAGTATTGTACATGCATTAGGACACGCTTCAAAATTACACCAATACTCTTTTAGTCAAAATGTTTTATCTACACTTTTACACTCTTTTAGTCAAAATGTTTTATCTACACTTTTACACCTTTTAGTCAACATGTTTTATCTACACTTTTACACTCTTTAGTCAAAATGTTTTATCTACACTTTTTATCATACATGGTAACATTTCAGTATGCATAATCTACAAATATATTTTACTATATATCAATGATGGCGCGGGAGAGCGTGATGTACACCCGCGTACCGCCGGTGGGATTGAGCATGGCCTCTCACACATAGAGGAGGGTGAGTCATCGTCGTGCGAAAGCACCACATTCTCTTCGAGCGCTGGCTCAACGCGCAAGAAGAAGTCATGTGATGCTTCGCCGCGCAGTCGTAGCAAGCACTGAATGCTTCTGCGTACAAACTCGTACGCGAATACGCGGATGTATTTCCGGACAAGATCCCCGCGGAGCTCCCTGCAGACCGCGGGGTGCACCACGAGATCGATCTCGCGCCTGGAACCAAGTACTGTGTGACGCGACAGTGGCCATTGCCGCCAGATCAAGTCAAGCGATCGACGAGTTCTTCGAGAGGGGTCACCAAGCCGGTCACGTCCGCGAGAGCATCTCGCCGCACTCAAGTCCCACCTTCTGTGTCAAGAAGGCGACTGGTGGCTGGCGCATCGTCCACGCCTTCAACAAGCTGAATGATCTCGCGATTCCTGCGCAGACGCCCATCCCCCGCAAGGATATGATCCCGGATTCTACGGCGGGCAGAGCGAAGGCTTCCGCGCTGCTCCACCCGATCCCTGCGTCTCGCCAAGACGTCCAAGACCTTCACGCTCAAGTTTCTTTCGAGTCATCGAAAGAGCGAGATCCAGCCCATACCGACGGGTACAGAGGGTGAGCAAGTTCAGCACAGATCACGGATCATCGGAGGACCCCCTTCGTTAGTCGGTTGTATGGGCGCTGTTAAGAAGCTAGATCCGACAATTTCAAGAGTTTGCCGATCCAGCTACACAAGTGTGCCTACATATTTTGGACGTGACGCTCACTACCACCTTCATCGCACTCGTTGATATCGACAAACCTGCTCTTGTCGTAGCATCGTTGTCGATCGTCCTTGCGCCTCGGAACTTCTTGACGACACCCAACACACCAGTGCTCGGCTTGGGGTTCTCCATGAAGCGCGACATGTACCCCCGACTGCAAGGGTGATATTCAAGCGAGGCGTGCACCTCTCGCCCGTCGACACGCGCACTTCATGGAGACTGCAAACGTGACTGAATCGTCGTCATCGTCGTCGCGACCTTCCATGTGTTGGCACCTTGGTTACGTCAAGCGTGTCGTGCACCTTCTTAATTTTCAATTTTCTGCTTGGTTCAGCACTTTTCTCCACAACATTCCCCAATTTTCCACAGTACGAGCATTGATAGCTAATTCGTAAACATCTTCACGTCTTTCGTCTTCAGTTAGGAGAGGTTATCTCCAAGTTCAGCACGACGTTCTCGCATCCCATAGGCAGACTGCGTAACAAGCACGTCCTCATCCTCCCTCTTGGCATCGATGCTGTGATGCTTGGCACTGATGTTGAGAACCTCATAGCAGTGGTGAAGGACATTGCCGCCTTCTTGCCATCCCCATACCGAAGAGCTGACGCTTGAAGTATATGCGTCCATCCTTCTGCGATCCACCGTATAGCGAACACAAGCGAGTCCACACCACCCAGGCTTCCTCACAGTTGTCGGCAACATGGGTGGTAGTCGGCATCCATGTAGAGCCGCATTAGTCCAAACACGATGTTGCTCGACTTGACATACTCGTCCTTGGCCCTGGTATCTGTGGAGATTGGCGTCATCTCGCGGCTCACCCCATTCCATACCGACTTGGTCACGAACACGCACGCATGTAGCTGTTCCACGTCGTGTACTTGTCGCCATTGATGTCGGAGGCAGTTCCGGCTTCACTTCATCGGCACTGGACACAATCCCACAGGCGCATGAGGATCTTCATTGCGTCGAGCTTATTGCTTGCAGTCTTGGGTGCGGTGACGGGGCTTCGCAGGTCTCCGATCAACTTCAAGCGCATGATCTTCAGTGTCGGATCGCTGATCATCAGCCCGAGAAGTTCCTTCCGCTGGAAGAAAAGTTTGAGCTGCTCGGTTGTCCAGGTGTCCAGCTCAGCGCAATCTTTGACGTCGTCATCCGAAGTCTTGAGTTTCTTTAACAAATTTGACCATATATTAAAACCAGTTGTATACCACAAAGGTGTTTTATACATGTTTAACAAAAGTACATAAACAATAGGTGATTATTATGCATTTGGTTTATTTCTAGCCATACTAAACTTCTTTTTGTCTAGAAAGTACTATTTCAGACTTGCTGTTTTATTTTAAAGCAGTACTGTTTAGAAAGTATCATATATGCATTTAACCTTTTTCTAGCCTTAATTAGAACTGTTACTTTGAAAAGAGCTTTTAGACTTGCTTTTGTTTAAAAGTACCTTTAAACATGCATCATATATGCACTTATAAACATGCATCATATGTGCACTCAGACGTTTTCTCGCCCACATATAAACCTGGTGTATAACATACTTTTCTCGACATGCTTTTATTTAGTACTATTTAGACTTGTTCTTTTCACAAAAAGTAAAACGCAGAAAGTATTGTACATGCATTAGGACACGCTTCAAAATTACACCAATACTCTTTTAGTCAAAATGTTTTATCTACACTTTTACACCTTTTAGTCAACATGTTTTATCTACACTTTTACACTCTTTTAGTCAAAATGTTTTATCTACACTTTTACACCTTTTAGTCAACATGTTTTATCTACACTTTTACACTCTTTAGTCAAAATGTTTTATCTACACTTTTTATCATACATGGTAACATTTCAGTATGCATAATCTACAAATATATTTTACTATATATCAATGATGGCGCGGGAGAGCGTGATGTACACCCGCGTACCGCCGGTGGGATCGAGCATGGCCTCTCACACATAGAGGAGGGTGAGTCATCGTCGTGCGAAAGCACCACATTCTCTTCGAGCGCTGGCTCAACGCGCAAGAAGAAGTCATGTGATGCTTCGCCGCGCAGTCGTAGCAAGCACTGAATGCTTCTGCGTACAAACTCGTACGCGAATACGCGGATGTATTTCCGGACAAGATCCCCGCGGAGCTCCCTGCAGACCGCGGGGTGCACCACGAGATCGATCTCGCGCCTGGAACCAAGTACTATGTGACGCGACAGTGGCCATTGCCGCCAGATCAAGTCAAGCGATCGACGAGTTCTTCGAGAGGCGTCACCAAGCCGGTCACGTCCGCGAGAGCATCTCGCCGCACTCAAGTCCCACCTTCTGTGTCAAGAAGGCGACTGGTGGCTGGCGCATCGTCCACGCCTTCAACAAGCTGAATGATCTCGCGATTCCTGCGCAGACGCCCATCCCCCGCAAGGATATGATCCTGGATTCTACGGCGGGCAGAGCGAAGGCTTCCGCGCTGCTCCACCCGATCCCTGCGTCTCGCCAAGACGTCCAAGACCTTCACGCTCAAGTTTCTTTCGAGTCATCGAAAGAGCAAGATCCAGCCCATACCGACGGGTACAGAGGGTGAGCAAGTTCAGCACAGATCACGGATCATCGGAGGACCCCCTTCGTTAGTCGGTTGTATGGGCGCTGTTAAGAAGCTAGATCCGACAATTTCAAGAGTTTGCCGATCCAGCTACACAAGTGTGCCTACATATTTTGGACGTGACGCTCACTACCACCTTCATCGCACTCGTTGATATCGACAAACCTGCTCTTGTCGTAGCATCGTTGTCGATCGTCCTTGCGCCGCGGAACTTCTTGACGACACCCAACACACCAGTGCTCGGCTTGGGGTTCTCCATGAAGCGCGACATGTACCCCCGACTGCAAGGGTGATATTCAAGCGAGGTGTGCACCTCTCGCCCGTCGACACGCGCACTTCATGGAGACTGCAAACGTGACTGAATCGTCGTCATCGTCGTCGCGACCTTCCATGTGTTGGCACCTTGGTTACGTCAAGCGTGTCGTGCACCTTCTTAATTTTCAATTTTCTGCTTGGTTCAGCACTTTTCTCCACAACATTCCCCAATTTTCCACAGTACGAGCATTGATAGCTAATTCGTAAACATCTTCACGTCTTTTGTCTTCAGTTAGGAGAGGTTATCTCCAAGTTCAGCACGACGTTCTCGCATCCCATAGGCAGACTGCGTAACAAGCACGTCCTCATCCTCCCTCTTGGCATCGATGCTGTGATGCTTGGCACTGATGTTGAGAACCTCATAGCAGTGGTGAAGGACATTGCCGCCTTCTTGCCATCCCCATACCGAAGAGCTGACGCTTGAAGTATATGCGTCCATCCTTCTGCGATCCACCGTATAGCGAACACAAGCGAGTCCACACCACCCAGGCTTCCTCACAGTTGTCGGCAACATGGGTGGTAGTCGGCATCCATGTAGAGCCGCATTAGTCCAAACACGATGTTGCTCGACTTGACATACTCGTCCTTGGCCCTGGTATCTGTGAAGATTGGCGTCATCTCGCGGCTCACCCCATTCCATACCGACTTGGTCACGAACACGCACGCATGTAGCTGTTCCACGTCGTGTACTTGTCGCCATTGATGTCGGAGGCAGTTCCGGCTTCACTTCATCGGCACTGGACACAATCCCACAGGCGCATGAGGATCTTCATTGCGTCGAGCTTATTGCTTGCAGTCTTGGGTGCGGTGACGGGGCTTCGCAGGTCTCCGATCAACTTCAAGCGCATGATCTTCAGTGTCGGATCGCTGATCATCAGCCCGAGAAGTTCCTTCCGCTGGAAGAAAAGTTTGAGCTGCTCGGTTGTCCAGGTGTCCAGCTCAGCGCAATCTTTGACGTCGTCATCCGAAGTCTTGAGTTTCTTTAACAAATTTGACCATATATTAAAACCAGTTGTATACCACAAAGGTGTTTTATACATGTTTAACAAAAGTACATAAACAATAGGTGATTATTATGCATTTGGTTTATTTCTAGCCATACTAAACTTCTTTTTGTCTAGAAAGTACTATTTCAGACTTGCTGTTTTATTTTAAAGCAGTACTGTTTAGAAAGTATCATATATGCATTTAACCTTTTTCTAGCCTTAATTAGAACTGTTACTTTGAAAAGAGCTTTTAGACTTGCTTTTGTTTAAAAGTACCTTTAAACATGCATCATATATGCACTTATAAACATGCATAATATGTGCACTCAGACGTTTTCTCGCCCACATATAAACCTGGTGTATAACATACTTTTCTCGACATGCTTTTATTTAGTACTATTTAGACTTGTTCTTTTCACAAAAAGTAAAACGCAGAAAGTATTGTACATGCATTAGGACACGCTTCAAAATTACACCAATACTCTTTTAGTCAAAATGTTTTATCTACACTTTTACACTCTTTTAGTCAAAATGTTTTATCTACACTTTTACACTCTTTTAGTCAAAATGTTTTATCTACACTTTTACACTCATTTAGTCAAAATGTTTTATCTACACTTTTTATCATACATGGTAACATTTCAGTATGCATAATCTACAAATATATTTTACTATATATCAATGATGGCGCGGGAGAGCGTGATGTACACCCGCGTACCGCCGGTGGGATTGAGCATGGCCTCTCACACATAGAGGAGGGTGAGTCATCGTCGTGCGAAAGCACCACATTCTCTTCGAGCGCTGGCCCAACGCGCAAGAAGAAGTCATGTGATGCTTCGCCGCGCAGTCGTAGCAAGCACTGAATGCTTCTGCGTACAAACTCGTACGCGAATACGCGGATGTATTTCCGGACAAGATCCCCGCGGAGCTCCCTGCAGACCGCGGGGTGCACCACGAGATCGATCTCGCGCCTGGAACCAAGTACTGTGTGACGCGACAGTGGCCATTGCCGCCAGATCAAGTCAAGCGATCGACGAGTTCTTCGAGAGGGGTCACCAAGCCGGTCACGTCCGCGAGAGCATCTCGCCGCACTCAAGTCCCACCTTCTGTGTCAAGAAGGCGACTGGTGGCTGGCGCATCGTCCACGCCTTCAACAAGCTGAATGATCTCGCGATTCCTGCGCAGACGCCCATCCCCCGCAAGGATATGATCCCGGATTCTACGGCGGGCAGAGCGAAGGCTTCCGCGCTGCTCCACCCGATCCCTGCGTCTCGCCAAGACGTCCAAGACCTTCACGCTCAAGTTTCTTTCGAGTCATCGAAAGAGCAAGATCCAGCCCATACCGACGGGTACAGAGGGTGAGCAAGTTCAGCACAGATCACGGATCATCGGAGGACCCCCTTCGTTAGTCGGTTGTATGGGCGCTGTTAAGAAGCTAGATCCGACAATTTCAAGAGTTTGCCGATCCAGCTACACAAGTGTGCCTACATATTTTGGACGTGACGCTCACTACCACCTTCATCGCACTCGTTGATATCGACAAACCTGCTCTTGTCGTAGCATCGTTGTCGATCGTCCTTGCGCCTCGGAACTTCTTGACGACACCCAACACACCAGTGCTCGGCTTGGGGTTCTCCATGAAGCGCGACATGTACCCCCGACTGCAAGGGTGATATTCAAGCGAGGCGTGCACCTCTCGCCCGTCGACACGCGCACTTCATGGAGACTGCAAACGTGACTGAATCGTCGTCATCGTCGTCGCGACCTTCCATGTGTTGGCACCTTGGTTACGTCAAGCGTGTCGTGCACCTTCTTAATTTTCAATTTTCTGCTTGGTTCAGCACTTTTCTCCACAACATTCCCCAATTTTCCACAGTACGAGCATTGATAGCTAATTCGTAAACATCTTCACGTCTTTTGTCTTCAGTTAGGAGAGGTTATCTCCAAGTTCAGCACGACGTTCTCGCATCCCATAGGCAGACTGCGTAACAAGCACGTCCTCATCCTCCCTCTTGGCATCGATGCTGTGATGCTTGGCACTGATGTTGAGAACCTCATAGCAGTGGTGAAGGACATTGCCGCCTTCTTGCCATCCCCATACCGAAGAGCTGACGCTTGAAGTATATGCGTCCATCCTTCTGCGATCCACCGTATAGCGAACACAAGCGAGTCCACACCACCCAGGCTTCCTCACAGTTGTCGGCAACATGGGTGGTAGTCGGCATCCATGTAGAGCCGCATTAGTCCAAACACGATGTTGCTCGACTTGACATACTCGTCCTTGGCCCTGGTATCTGTGGAGATTGGCGTCATCTCGCGGCTCACCCCATTCCATACCGACTTGGTCACGAACACGCACGCATGTAGCTGTTCCACGTCGTGTACTTGTCGCCATTGATGTCGGAGGCAGTTCCGGCTTCACTTCATCGGCACTGGACACAATCCCACAGGCGCATGAGGATCTTCATTGCGTCGAGCTTATTGCTTGCAGTCTTGGGTGCGGTGACGGGGCTTCGCAGGTCTCCGATCAACTTCAAGCGCATGATCTTCAGTGTCGGATCGCTGATCATCAGCCCGAGAAGTTCCTTCCGCTGGAAGAAAAGTTTGAGCTGCTCGGTTGTCCAGGTGTCCAGCTCAGCGCAATCTTTGACGTCGTCATCCGAAGTCTTGAGTTTCTTTAACAAATTTGACCATATATTAAAACCAGTTGTATACCACAAAGGTGTTTTATACATGTTTAACAAAAGTACATAAACAATAGGTGATTATTATGCATTTGGTTTATTTCTAGCCATACTAAACTTCTTTTTGTCTAGAAAGTACTATTTCAGACTTGCTGTTTTATTTTAAAGCAGTACTGTTTAGAAAGTATCATATATGCATTTAACCTTTTTCTAGCCTTAATTAGAACTGTTACTTTGAAAAGAGCTTTTAGACTTGCTTTTGTTTAAAAGTACCTTTAAACATGCATCATATATGCACTTATAAACATGCATCATATGTGCACTCAGACGTTTTCTCGCCCACATATAAACCTGGTGTATAACATACTTTTCTCGACATGCTTTTATTTAGTACTATTTAGACTTGTTCTTTTCACAAAAAGTAAAACGCAGAAAGTATTGTACATGCATTAGGACACGCTTCAAAATTACACCAATACTCTTTTAGTCAAAATGTTTTATCTACACTTTTACACTCTTTTAGTCAAAATGTTTTATCTACACTTTTACACCTTTTAGTCAACATGTTTTATCTACACTTTTACACTCTTTAGTCAAAATGTTTTATCTACACTTTTTATCATACATGGTAACATTTCAGTATGCATAATCTACAAATATATTTTACTATATATCAATGATGGCGCGGGAGAGCGTGATGTACACCCGCGTACCGCCGGTGGGATTGAGCATGGCCTCTCACACATAGAGGAGGGTGAGTCATCGTCGTGCGAAAGCACCACATTCTCTTCGAGCGCTGGCTCAACGCGCAAGAAGAAGTCATGTGATGCTTCGCCGCGCAGTCGTAGCAAGCACTGAATGCTTCTGCGTACAAACTCGTACGCGAATACGCGGATGTATTTCCGGACAAGATCCCCGCGGAGCTCCCTGCAGACCGCGGGGTGCACCACGAGATCGATCTCGCGCCTGGAACCAAGTACTGTGTGACGCGACAGTGGCCATTGCCGCCAGATCAAGTCAAGCGATCGACGAGTTCTTCGAGAGGGGTCACCAAGCCGGTCACGTCCGCGAGAGCATCTCGCCGCACTCAAGTCCCACCTTCTGTGTCAAGAAGGCGACTGGTGGCTGGCGCATCGTCCACGCCTTCAACAAGCTGAATGATCTCGCGATTCCTGCGCAGACGCCCATCCCCCGCAAGGATATGATCCCGGATTCTACGGCGGGCAGAGCGAAGGCTTCCGCGCTGCTCCACCCGATCCCTGCGTCTCGCCAAGACGTCCAAGACCTTCACGCTCAAGTTTCTTTCGAGTCATCGAAAGAGCGAGATCCAGCCCATACCGACGGGTACAGAGGGTGAGCAAGTTCAGCACAGATCACGGATCATCGGAGGACCCCCTTCGTTAGTCGGTTGTATGGGCGCTGTTAAGAAGCTAGATCCGACAATTTCAAGAGTTTGCCGATCCAGCTACACAAGTGTGCCTACATATTTTGGACGTGACGCTCACTACCACCTTCATCGCACTCGTTGATATCGACAAACCTGCTCTTGTCGTAGCATCGTTGTCGATCGTCCTTGCGCCTCGGAACTTCTTGACGACACCCAACACACCAGTGCTCGGCTTGGGGTTCTCCATGAAGCGCGACATGTACCCCCGACTGCAAGGGTGATATTCAAGCGAGGCGTGCACCTCTCGCCCGTCGACACGCGCACTTCATGGAGACTGCAAACGTGACTGAATCGTCGTCATCGTCGTCGCGACCTTCCATGTGTTGGCACCTTGGTTACGTCAAGCGTGTCGTGCACCTTCTTAATTTTCAATTTTCTGCTTGGTTCAGCACTTTTCTCCACAACATTCCCCAATTTTCCACAGTACGAGCATTGATAGCTAATTCGTAAACATCTTCACGTCTTTCGTCTTCAGTTAGGAGAGGTTATCTCCAAGTTCAGCACGACGTTCTCGCATCCCATAGGCAGACTGCGTAACAAGCACGTCCTCATCCTCCCTCTTGGCATCGATGCTGTGATGCTTGGCACTGATGTTGAGAACCTCATAGCAGTGGTGAAGGACATTGCCGCCTTCTTGCCATCCCCATACCGAAGAGCTGACGCTTGAAGTATATGCGTCCATCCTTCTGCGATCCACCGTATAGCGAACACAAGCGAGTCCACACCACCCAGGCTTCCTCACAGTTGTCGGCAACATGGGTGGTAGTCGGCATCCATGTAGAGCCGCATTAGTCCAAACACGATGTTGCTCGACTTGACATACTCGTCCTTGGCCCTGGTATCTGTGGAGATTGGCGTCATCTCGCGGCTCACCCCATTCCATACCGACTTGGTCACGAACACGCACGCATGTAGCTGTTCCACGTCGTGTACTTGTCGCCATTGATGTCGGAGGCAGTTCCGGCTTCACTTCATCGGCACTGGACACAATCCCACAGGCGCATGAGGATCTTCATTGCGTCGAGCTTATTGCTTGCAGTCTTGGGTGCGGTGACGGGGCTTCGCAGGTCTCCGATCAACTTCAAGCGCATGATCTTCAGTGTCGGATCGCTGATCATCAGCCCGAGAAGTTCCTTCCGCTGGAAGAAAAGTTTGAGCTGCTCGGTTGTCCAGGTGTCCAGCTCAGCGCAATCTTTGACGTCGTCATCCGAAGTCTTGAGTTTCTTTAACAAATTTGACCATATATTAAAACCAGTTGTATACCACAAAGGTGTTTTATACATGTTTAACAAAAGTACATAAACAATAGGTGATTATTATGCATTTGGTTTATTTCTAGCCATACTAAACTTCTTTTTGTCTAGAAAGTACTATTTCAGACTTGCTGTTTTATTTTAAAGCAGTACTGTTTAGAAAGTATCATATATGCATTTAACCTTTTTCTAGCCTTAATTAGAACTGTTACTTTGAAAAGAGCTTTTAGACTTGCTTTTGTTTAAAAGTACTTATAAACATGCATCATATATGCACTTATAAACATGCATAATATGTGCACTCAGACGTTTTCTCGCCCACATATAAACCTGGTGTATAACATACTTTTCTCGACATGCTTTTATTTAGTACTATTTAGACTTGTTCTTTTCACAAAAAGTAAAACGCAGAAAGTATTGTACATGCATTAGGACACGCTTCAAAATTACACCAATACTCTTTTAGTCAAAATGTTTTATCTACACTTTTACACTCTTTTAGTCAAAATGTTTTATCTACACTTTTACACTCATTTAGTCAAAATGTTTTATCTACACTTTTTATCATACATGGTAACATTTCAGTATGCATAATCTACAAATATATTTTACTATATATCAATGATGGCGCGGGAGAGCGTGATGTACACCCGCGTACCGCCGGTGGGATTGAGCATGGCCTCTCACACATAGAGGAGGGTGAGTCATCGTCGTGCGAAAGCACCACATTCTCTTCGAGCGCTGGCTCAACGCGCAAGAAGAAGTCATGTGATGCTTCGCCGCGCAGTCGTAGCAAGCACTGAATGCTTCTGCGTACAAACTCGTACGCGAATACGCGGATGTATTTCCGGACAAGATCCCCGCGGAGCTCCCTGCAGACCGCGGGGTGCACCACGAGATCGATCTCGCGCCTGGAACCAAGTACTATGTGACGCGACAGTGGCCATTGCCGCCAGATCAAGTCAAGCGATCGACGAGTTCTTCGAGAGGCGTCACCAAGCCGGTCACGTCCGCGAGAGCATCTCGCCGCACTCAAGTCCCACCTTCTGTGTCAAGAAGGCGACTGGTGGCTGGCGCATCGTCCACGCCTTCAACAAGCTGAATGATCTCGCGATTCCTGCGCAGACGCCCATCCCCCGCAAGGATATGATCCTGGATTCTACGGCGGGCAGAGCGAAGGCTTCCGCGCTGCTCCACCCGATCCCTGCGTCTCGCCAAGACGTCCAAGACCTTCACGCTCAAGTTTCTTTCGAGTCATCGAAAGAGCAAGATCCAGCCCATACCGACGGGTACAGAGGGTGAGCAAGTTCAGCACAGATCACGGATCATCGGAGGACCCCCTTCGTTAGTCGGTTGTATGGGCGCTGTTAAGAAGCTCGATCCGACAATTTCAAGAGTTTGCCGATCCAGCTACACAAGTGTGCCTACATATTTTGGACGTGACGCTCACTACCACCTTCATCGCACTCGTTGATATCGACAAACCTGCTCTTGTCGTAGCATCGTTGTCGATCGTCCTTGCGCCTCGGAACTTCTTGACGACACCCAACACACCAGTGCTCGGCTTGGGGTTCTCCATGAAGCGCGACGTGTACCCCCGACTGCAAGGGTGATATTCAAGCGAGGCGTGCACCTCTCGCCCGTCGACACGCGCACTCCATGGAGACTGCAAACGTGACTGAATCGTCGTCATCGTCGTCGCGACCTTCCATGTGTTGGCACCTTGGTTACGTCAAGCGTGTCGTGCACCTTCTTAATTTTCAATTTTCTGCTTGGTTCAGCACTTTTCTCCACAACATTCCCCAATTTTCCACAGTACGAGCATTGATAGCTAATTCGTAAACATCTTCACGTCTTTCGTCTTCAGTTAGGAGAGGTTATCTCCAAGTTCAGCACGACGTTCTCGCATCCCATAGGCAGACTGCGTAACAAGCACGTCCTCATCCTCCCTCTTGGCATCGATGCTGTGATGCTTGGCACTGATGTTGAGAACCTCATAGCAGTGGTGAAGGACATTGCCGCCTTCTTGCCATCCCCATACCGAAGAGCTGACGCTTGAAGTATATGCGTCCATCCTTCTGCGATCCACCGTATAGCGAACACAAGCGAGTCCACACCACCCAGGCTTCCTCACAGTTGTCGGCAACATGGGTGGTAGTCGGCATCCATGTAGAGCCGCATTAGTCCAAACACGATGTTGCTCGACTTGACATACTCGTCCTTGGCCCTGGTATCTGTGGAGATTGGCGTCATCTCGCGGCTCACCCCATTCCATACCGACTTGGTCACGAACACGCACGCATGTAGCTGTTCCACGTCGTGTACTTGTCGCCATTGATGTCGGAGGCAGTTCCGGCTTCACTTCATCGGCACTGGACACGATCCCACAGGCGCATGAGGATCTTCATTGCGTCGAGCTTATTGCTTGCAGTCTTGGGTGCGGTGACGGGGCTTCGCAGGTCTCCGATCAACTTCAAGCGCATGATCTTCAGTGTCGGATCGCTGATCATCAGCCCGAGAAGTTCCTTCCGCTGGAAGAAAAGTTTGAGCTGCTCGGTTGTCCAGGTGTCCAGCTCAGCGCAATCTTTGACGTCGTCATCCGAAGTCTTGAGTTTCTTTAACAAATTTGACCATATATTAAAACCAGTTGTATACCACAAAGGTGTTTTATACATGTTTAACAAAAGTACATAAACAATAGGTGATTATTATGCATTTGGTTTATTTCTAGCCATACTAAACTTCTTTTTGTCTAGAAAGTACTATTTCAGACTTGCTGTTTTATTTTAAAGCAGTACTGTTTAGAAAGTATCATATATGCATTTAACCTTTTTCTAGCCTTAATTAGAACTGTTACTTTGAAAAGAGCTTTTAGACTTGCTTTTGTTTAAAAGTACCTTTAAACATGCATCATATATGCACTTATAAACATGCATCATATGTGCACTCAGACGTTTTCTCGCCCACATATAAACCTGGTGTATAACATACTTTTCTCGACATGCTTTTATTTAGTACTTTTTAGACTTGTTCTTTTTACAAAAAGTAAAACGCAGAAAGTATTGTACATGCATTAGGACACGCTTCAAAATTACACCAATACTCTTTTAGTCAAAATGTTTTATCTACACTTTTACACCTTTTAGTCAACATGTTTTATCTACACTTTTACACTCTTTTAGTCAAAATGTTTTATCTACACTTTTACACCTTTTAGTCAACATGTTTTATCTACACTTTTACACTCTTTAGTCAAAATGTTTTATCTACACTTTTTATCATACATGGTAACATTTCAGTATGCATAATCTACAAATATATTTTACTATATATCAATGATGGCGCGGGAGAGCGTGATGTACACCCGCGTACCGCCGGTGGGATTGAGCATGGCCTCTCACACATAGAGGAGGGTGAGTCATCGTCGTGCGAAAGCACCACATTCTCTTCGAGCGCTGGCTCAACGCGCAAGAAGAAGTCATGTGATGCTTCGCCGCGCAGTCGTAGCAAGCACTGAATGCTTCTGCGTACAAACTCGTACGCGAATACGCGGATGTATTTCCGGACAAGATCCCCGCGGAGCTCCCTGCAGACCGCGGGGTGCACCACGAGATCGATCTCGCGCCTGGAACCAAGTACTGTGTGACGCGACAGTGGCCATTGCCGCCAGATCAAGTCAAGCGATCGACGAGTTCTTCGAGAGGGGTCACCAAGCCGGTCACGTCCGCGAGAGCATCTCGCCGCACTCAAGTCCCACCTTCTGTGTCAAGAAGGCGACTGGTGGCTGGCGCATCGTCCACGCCTTCAACAAGCTGAATGATCTCGCGATTCCTGCGCAGACGCCCATCCCCCGCAAGGATATGATCCCGGATTCTACGGCGGGCAGAGCGAAGGCTTCCGCGCTACTCCACCCGATCCCTGCGTCTCGCCAAGACGTCCAAGACCTTCACGCTCAAGTTTCTTTCGAGTCATCGAAAGAGCAAGATCCAGCCCATACCGACGGGTACAGAGGGTGAGCAAGTTCAGCACAGATCACGGATCATCGGAGGACCCCCTTCGTTAGTCGGTTGTATGGGCGCTGTTAAGAAGCTAGATCCGGCAATTTCAAGAGTTTGCCGATCCAGCTACACAAGTGTGCCTACATATTTTGGACGTGACGCTCACTACCACCTTCATCGCACTCGTTGATATCGACAAACCTGCTCTTGTCGTAGCATCGTTGTCGATCGTCCTTGCGCCTCGGAACTTCTTGACGACACCCAACACACCAGTGCTCGGCTTGGGGTTCTCCATGAAGCGCGACGTGTACCCCCGACTGCAAGGGTGATATTCAAGCGAGGCGTGCACCTCTCGCCCGTCGACACGCGCACTCCATGGAGACTGCAAACGTGACTGAATCGTCGTCATCGTCGTCGCGACCTTCCATGTGTTGGCACCTTGGTTACGTCAAGCGTGTCGTGCACCTTCTTAATTTTCAATTTTCTGCTTGGTTCAGCACTTTTCTCCACAACATTCCCCAATTTTCCACAGTACGAGCATTGATAGCTAATTCGTAAACATCTTCACGTCTTTCGTCTTCAGTTAGGAGAGGTTATCTCCAAGTTCAGCACGACGTTCTCGCATCCCATAGGCAGACTGCGTAACAAGCACGTCCTCATCCTCCCTCTTGGCATCGATGCTGTGATGCTTGGCACTGATGTTGAGAACCTCATAGCAGTGGTGAAGGACATTGCCGCCTTCTTGCCATCCCCATACCGAAGAGCTGACGCTTGAAGTATATGCGTCCATCCTTCTGCGATCCACCGTATAGCGAACACAAGCGAGTCCACACCACCCAGGCTTCCTCACAGTTGTCGGCAACATGGGTGGTAGTCGGCATCCATGTAGAGCCGCATTAGTCCAAACACGATGTTGCTCGACTTGACATACTCGTCCTTGGCCCTGGTATCTGTGGAGATTGGCGTCATCTCGCGGCTCACCCCATTCCATACCGACTTGGTCACGAACACGCACGCATGTAGCTGTTCCACGTCGTGTACTTGTCGCCATTGATGTCGGAGGCAGTTCCGGCTTCACTTCATCGGCACTGGACACGATCCCACAGGCGCATGAGGATCTTCATTGCGTCGAGCTTATTGCTTGCAGTCTTGGGTGCGGTGACGGGGCTTCGCAGGTCTCCGATCAACTTCAAGCGCATGATCTTCAGTGTCGGATCGCTGATCATCAGCCCGAGAAGTTCCTTCCGCTGGAAGAAAAGTTTGAGCTGCTCGGTTGTCCAGGTGTCCAGCTCAGCGCAATCTTTGACGTCGTCATCCGAAGTCTTGAGTTTCTTTAACAAATTTGACCATATATTAAAACCAGTTGTATACCACAAAGGTGTTTTATACATGTTTAACAAAAGTACATAAACAATAGGTGATTATTATGCATTTGGTTTATTTCTAGCCATACTAAACTTCTTTTTGTCTAGAAAGTACTATTTCAGACTTGCTGTTTTATTTTAAAGCAGTACTGTTTAGAAAGTATCATATATGCATTTAACCTTTTTCTAGCCTTAATTAGAAACTGTTACTTTGAAAAGAGCTTTTAGACTTGCTTTTGTTTAAAAGTACCTTTAAACATGCATCATATATGCACTTATAAACATGCATCATATGTGCACTCAGACGTTTTCTCGCCCACATATAAACCTGGTGTATAACATACTTTTCTCGACATGCTTTTATTTAGTACTATTTAGACTTGTTCTTTTCACAAAAAGTAAAACGCAGAAAGTATTGTACATGCATTAGGACACGCTTCAAAATTACACCAATACTCTTTTAGTCAAAATGTTTTATCTACACTTTTACACCTTTTAGTCAACATGTTTTATCTACACTTTTACACTCATTTAGTCAAAATGTTTTATCTACACTTTTTATCATACATGGTAACATTTCAGTATGCATAATCTACAAATATATTTTACTATATATCAATGATGGCGCGGGAGAGCGTGATGTACACCCGCGTACCGCCGGTGGGATTGAGCATGGCCTCTCACACATAGAGGAGGGTGAGTCATCGTCGTGCGAAAGCACCACATTCTCTTCGAGCGCTGGCCCAACGCGCAAGAAGAAGTCATGTGATGCTTCGCCGCGCAGTCGTAGCAAGCACTGAATGCTTCTGCGTACAAGCTCGTACGCGAATACGCGGATGTATTTCCGGACAAGATCCCCGCGGAGCTCCCTGCAGACCGCGGGGTGCACCACGAGATCGATCTCGCGCCTGGAACCAAGTACTGTGTGACGCGACAGTGGCCATTGCCGCCAGATCAAGTCAAGCGATCGACGAGTTCTTCGAGAGGGGTCACCAAGCCGGTCACGTCCGCGAGAGCATCTCGCCGCACTCAAGTCCCACCTTCTGTGTCAAGAAGGCGACTGGTGGCTGGCGCATCGTCCACGCCTTCAACAAGCTGAATGATCTCGCGATTCCTGCGCAGACGCCCATCCCCCGCAAGGATATGATCCTGGATTCTACGGCGGGCAGAGCGAAGGCTTCCGCGCTACTCCACCCGATCCCTGCGTCTCGCCAAGACGTCCAAGACCTTCACGCTCAAGTTTCTTTCGAGTCATCGAAAGAGCAAGATCCAGCCCATACCGACGGGTACAGAGGGTGAGCAAGTTCAGCACAGATCACGGATCATCGGAGGACCCCCTTCGTTAGTCGGTTGTATGGGCGCTGTTAAGAAGCTCGATCCGGCAATTTCAAGAGTTTGCCGATCCAGCTACACAAGTGTGCCTACATATTTTGGACGTGACGCTCACTACCACCTTCATCGCACTCGTTGATATCGACAAACCTGCTCTTGTCGTAGCATCGTTGTCGATCGTCCTTGCGCCTCGGAACTTCTTGACGACACCCAACACACCAGTGCTCGGCTTGGGGTTCTCCATGAAGCGCGACATGTACCCCCGACTGCAAGGGTGATATTCAAGCGAGGCGTGCACCTCTCGCCCGTCGACACGCGCACTTCATGGAGACTGCAAACGTGACTGAATCGTCGTCATCGTCGTCGCGACCTTCCATGTGTTGGCACCTTGGTTACGTCAAGCGTGTCGTGCACCTTCTTATTTTTCAATTTTCTGCTTGGTTCAGCACTTTTCTCCACAACATTCCCCAATTTTCCACAGTACGAGCATTGATAGCTAATTCGTAAACATCTTCACGTCTTTCGTCTTCAGTTAGGAGAGGTTATCTCCAAGTTCAGCACGACGTTCTCGCATCCCATAGGCAGACTGCGTAACAAGCACGTCCTCATCCTCCCTCTTGGCATCGATGCTGTGATGCTTGGCACTGATGTTGAGAACCTCATAGCAGTGGTGAAGGACATTGCCGCCTTCTTGCCATCCCCATACCGAAGAGCTGACGCTTGAAGTATATGCGTCCATCCTTCTGCGATCCACCGTATAGCGAACACAAGCGAGTCCACACCACCCAGGCTTCCTCACAGTTGTCGGCAACATGGGTGGTAGTCGGCATCCATGTAGAGCCGCATTAGTCCAAACACGATGTTGCTCGACTTGACATACTCGTCCTTGGCCCTGGTATCTGTGGAGATTGGCGTCATCTCGCGGCTCACCCCATTCCATACCGACTTGGTCACGAACACGCACGCATGTAGCTGTTCCACGTCGTGTACTTGTCGCCATTGATGTCGGAGGCAGTTCCGGCTTCACTTCAACGGCACTGGACACAATCCCACAGGCGCATGAGGATCTTCATTGCGTCGAGCTTATTGCTTGCAGTCTTGGGTGCGGTGACGGGGCTTCGCAGGTCTCCGATCAACTTCAAGCGCATGATCTTCAGTGTCGGATCGCTGATCATCAGCCCGAGAAGTTCCTTCCGCTGGAAGAAAAGTTTGAGCTGCTCGGTTGTCCAGGTGTCCAGCTCAGCGCAATCTTTGACGTCGTCATCCGAAGTCTTGAGTTTCTTTAACAAATTTGACCATATATTAAAACCAGTTGTATACCACAAAGGTGTTTTATACATGTTTAACAAAAGTACATAAACAATAGGTGATTATTATGCATTTGGTTTATTTCTAGCCATACTAAACTTCTTTTTGTCTAGAAAGTACTATTTCAGACTTGCTGTTTTATTTTAAAGCAGTACTGTTTAGAAAGTATCATATATGCATTTAACCTTTTTCTAGCCTTAATTAGAAACTGTTACTTTGAAAAGAGCTTTTAGACTTGCTTTTGTTTAAAAGTACTTATAAACATGCATCATATATGCACTCATAAACATGCATCATATGTGCACTCAGACGTTTTCTCGCCCACATATAAACCTGGTGTATAACATACTTTTCTCGACATGCTTTTATTTAGTACTTTTTAGACTTGTTCTTTTTACAAAAAGTAAAACGCAGAAAGTATTGTACATGCATTAGGACACGCTTCAAAATTACACCAATACTCTTTTAGTCAAAATGTTTTATCTACACTTTTACACCTTTTAGTCAACATGTTTTATCTACACTTTTACACTCATTTAGTCAAAATGTTTTATCTACACTTTTTATCATACATGGTAACATTTCAGTATGCATAATCTACAAATATATTTTACTATATATCAATGATGGCGCGGGAGAGCGTGATGTACACCCGCGTACCGCCGGTGGGATTGAGCATGGCCTCTCACACATAGAGGAGGGTGAGTCATCGTCGTGCGAAAGCACCACATTCTCTTCGAGCGCTGGCCCAACGCGCAAGAAGAAGTCATGTGATGCTTCGCCGCGCAGTCGTAGCAAGCACTGAATGCTTCTGCGTACAAACTCGTACGCGAATACGCGGATGTATTTCCGGACAAGATCCCCGCGGAGCTCCCTGCAGACCGCGGGGTGCACCACGAGATCGATCTCGCGCCTGGAACCAAGTACTGTGTGACGCGACAGTGGCCATTGCCGCCAGATCAAGTCAAGCGATCGACGAGTTCTTCGAGAGGCGTCACCAAGCCGGTCACGTCCGCGAGAGCATCTCGCCGCACTCAAGTCCCACCTTCTGTGTCAAGAAGGCGACTGGTGGCTGGCGCATCGTCCACGCCTTCAACAAGCTGAATGATCTCGCGATTCCTGCGCAGACGCCCATCCCCCGCAAGGATATGATCCCGGATTCTACGGCGGGCAGAGCGAAGGCTTCCGCGCTGCTCCACCCGATCCCTGCGTCTCGCCAAGACGTCCAAGACCTTCACGCTCAAGTTTCTTTCGAGTCATCGAAAGAGCAAGATCCAGCCCATACCGACGGGTACAGAGGGTGAGCAAGTTCAGCACAGATCACGGATCATCGGAGGACCCCCTTCGTTAGTCGGTTGTATGGGCGCTGTTAAGAAGCTCGATCCGGCAATTTCAAGAGTTTGCCGATCCAGCTACACAAGTGTGCCTACATATTTTGGACGTGACGCTCACTACCACCTTCATCGCACTCGTTGATATCGACAAACCTGCTCTTGTCGTAGCATCGTTGTCGATCGTCCTTGCGCCTCGGAACTTCTTGACGACACCCAACACACCAGTGCTCGGCTTGGGGTTCTCCATGAAGCGCGACATGTACCCCCGACTGCAAGGGTGATATTCAAGCGAGGCGTGCACCTCTCGCCCGTCGACACGCGCACTTCATGGAGACTGCAAACGTGACTGAATCGTCGTCATCGTCGTCGCGACCTTCCATGTGTTGGCACCTTGGTTACGTCAAGCGTGTCGTGCACCTTCTTAATTTTCAATTTTCTGCTTGGTTCAGCACTTTTCTCCACAACATTCCCCAATTTTCCACAGTACGAGCATTGATAGCTAATTCGTAAACATCTTCACGTCTTTCGTCTTCAGTTAGGAGAGGTTATCTCCAAGTTCAGCACGACGTTCTCGCATCCCATAGGCAGACTGCGTAACAAGCACGTCCTCATCCTCCCTCTTGGCATCGATGCTGTGATGCTTGGCACTGATGTTGAGAACCTCATAGCAGTGGTGAAGGACATTGCCGCCTTCTTGCCATCCCCATACCGAAGAGCTGACGCTTGAAGTATATGCGTCCATCCTTCTGCGATCCACCGTATAGCGAACACAAGCGAGTCCACACCACCCAGGCTTCCTCACAGTTGTCGGCAACATGGGTGGTAGTCGGCATCCATGTAGAGCCGCATTAGTCCAAACACGATGTTGCTCGACTTGACATACTCGTCCTTGGCCCTGGTATCTGTGGAGATTGGCGTCATCTCGCGGCTCACCCCATTCCATACCGTTTGGTCACGAACCCGCACGCATGTAGCTGTTCCACGTCGTGTACTTGTCGCCATTGATGTCGGAGGCAGTTCCGGCTTCACTTCAACGGCACTGGACACAATCCCACAGGCGCATGAGGATCTTCATTGCGTCGAGCTTATTGCTTGCAGTCTTGGGTGCGGTGACGGGGCTTCGCAGGTCTCCGATCAACTTCAAGCGCATGATCTTCAGTGTCGGATCGCTGATCATCAGCCCGAGAAGTTCCTTCCGCTGGAAGAAAAGTTTGAGCTGCTCGGTTGTCCAGGTGTCCAGCTCAGCGCAATCTTTGACGTCGTCATCCGAAGTCTTGAGTTTCTTTAACAAATTTGACCATATATTAAAACCAGTTGTATACCACAAAGGTGTTTTATACATGTTTAACAAAAGTACATAAACAATAGGTGATTATTATGCATTTGGTTTATTTCTAGCCATACTAAACTTCTTTTTGTCTAGAAAGTACTATTTCAGACTTGCTGTTTTATTTTAAAGCAGTACTGTTTAGAAAGTATCATATATGCATTTAACCTTTTTCTAGCCTTAATTAGAAACTGTTACTTTGAAAAGAGCTTTTAGACTTGCTTTTGTTTAAAAGTACTTATAAACATGCATCATATATGCACTCATAAACATGCATCATATGTGCACTCAGACGTTTTCTCGCCCACATATAAACCTGGTGTATAACATACTTTTCTCGACATGCTTTTATTTAGTACTTTTTAGACTTGTTCTTTTTACAAAAAGTAAAACGCAGAAAGTATTGTACATGCATTAGGACACGCTTCAAAATTACACCAATACTCTTTTAGTCAAAATGTTTTATCTACACTTTTACACCTTTTAGTCAACATGTTTTATCTACACTTTTACACTCATTTAGTCAAAATGTTTTATCTACACTTTTTATCATACATGGTAACATTTCAGTATGCATAATCTACAAATATATTTTACTATATATCAATGATGGCGCGGGAGAGCGTGATGTACACCCGCGTACCGCCGGTGGGATTGAGCATGGCCTCTCACACATAGAGGAGGGTGAGTCATCGTCGTGCGAAAGCACCACATTCTCTTCGAGCGCTGGCCCAACGCGCAAGAAGAAGTCATGTGATGCTTCGCCGCGCAGTCGTAGCAAGCACTGAATGCTTCTGCGTACAAACTCGTACGCGAATACGCGGATGTATTTCCGGACAAGATCCCCGCGGAGCTCCCTGCAGACCGCGGGGTGCACCACGAGATCGATCTCGCGCCTGGAACCAAGTACTGTGTGACGCGACAGTGGCCATTGCCGCCAGATCAAGTCAAGCGATCGACGAGTTCTTCGAGAGGCGTCACCAAGCCGGTCACGTCCGCGAGAGCATCTCGCCGCACTCAAGTCCCACCTTCTGTGTCAAGAAGGCGACTGGTGGCTGGCGCATCGTCCACGCCTTCAACAAGCTGAATGATCTCGCGATTCCTGCGCAGACGCCCATCCCCCGCAAGGATATGATCCCGGATTCTACGGCGGGCAGAGCGAAGGCTTCCGCGCTGCTCCACCCGATCCCTGCGTCTCGCCAAGACGTCCAAGACCTTCACGCTCAAGTTTCTTTCGAGTCATCGAAAGAGCAAGATCCAGCCCATACCGACGGGTACAGAGGGTGAGCAAGTTCAGCACAGATCACGGATCATCGGAGGACCCCCTTCGTTAGTCGGTTGTATGGGCGCTGTTAAGAAGCTCGATCCGGCAATTTCAAGAGTTTGCCGATCCAGCTACACAAGTGTGCCTACATATTTTGGACGTGACGCTCACTACCACCTTCATCGCACTCGTTGATATCGACAAACCTGCTCTTGTCGTAGCATCGTTGTCGATCGTCCTTGCGCCTCGGAACTTCTTGACGACACCCAACACACCAGTGCTCGGCTTGGGGTTCTCCATGAAGCGCGACATGTACCCCCGACTGCAAGGGTGATATTCAAGCGAGGCGTGCACCTCTCGCCCGTCGACACGCGCACTTCATGGAGACTGCAAACGTGACTGAATCGTCGTCATCGTCGTCGCGACCTTCCATGTGTTGGCACCTTGGTTACGTCAAGCGTGTCGTGCACCTTCTTAATTTTCAATTTTCTGCTTGGTTCAGCACTTTTCTCCACAACATTCCCCAATTTTCCACAGTACGAGCATTGATAGCTAATTCGTAAACATCTTCACGTCTTTCGTCTTCAGTTAGGAGAGGTTATCTCCAAGTTCAGCACGACGTTCTCGCATCCCATAGGCAGACTGCGTAACAAGCACGTCCTCATCCTCCCTCTTGGCATCGATGCTGTGATGCTTGGCACTGATGTTGAGAACCTCATAGCAGTGGTGAAGGACATTGCCGCCTTCTTGCCATCCCCATACCGAAGAGCTGACGCTTGAAGTATATGCGTCCATCCTTCTGCGATCCACCGTATAGCGAACACAAGCGAGTCCACACCACCCAGGCTTCCTCACAGTTGTCGGCAACATGGGTGGTAGTCGGCATCCATGTAGAGCCGCATTAGTCCAAACACGATGTTGCTCGACTTGACATACTCGTCCTTGGCCCTGGTATCTGTGGAGATTGGCGTCATCTCGCGGCTCACCCCATTCCATACCGTTTGGTCACGAACCCGCACGCATGTAGCTGTTCCACGTCGTGTACTTGTCGCCATTGATGTCGGAGGCAGTTCCGGCTTCACTTCAACGGCACTGGACACAATCCCACAGGCGCATGAGGATCTTCATTGCGTCGAGCTTATTGCTTGCAGTCTTGGGTGCGGTGACGGGGCTTCGCAGGTCTCCGATCAACTTCAAGCGCATGATCTTCAGTGTCGGATCGCTGATCATCAGCCCGAGAAGTTCCTTCCGCTGGAAGAAAAGTTTGAGCTGCTCGGTTGTCCAGGTGTCCAGCTCAGCGCAATCTTTGACGTCGTCATCCGAAGTCTTGAGTTTCTTTAACAAATTTGACCATATATTAAAACCAGTTGTATACCACAAAGGTGTTTTATACATGTTTAACAAAAGTACATAAACAATAGGTGATTATTATGCATTTGGTTTATTTCTAGCCATACTAAACTTCTTTTTGTCTAGAAAGTACTATTTCAGACTTGCTGTTTTATTTTAAAGCAGTACTGTTTAGAAAGTATCATATATGCATTTAACCTTTTTCTAGCCTTAATTAGAAACTGTTACTTTGAAAAGAGCTTTTAGACTTGCTTTTGTTTAAAAGTACTTATAAACATGCATCATATATGCACTCATAAACATGCATCATATGTGCACTCAGACGTTTTCTCGCCCACATATAAACCTGGTGTATAACATACTTTTCTCGACATGCTTTTATTTAGTACTTTTTAGACTTGTTCTTTTTACAAAAAGTAAAACGCAGAAAGTATTGTACATGCATTAGGACACGCTTCAAAATTACACCAATACTCTTTTAGTCAAAATGTTTTATCTACACTTTTACACCTTTTAGTCAACATGTTTTATCTACACTTTTACACTCATTTAGTCAAAATGTTTTATCTACACTTTTTATCATACATGGTAACATTTCAGTATGCATAATCTACAAATATATTTTACTATATATCAATGATGGCGCGGGAGAGCGTGATGTACACCCGCGTACCGCCGGTGGGATTGAGCATGGCCTCTCACACATAGAGGAGGGTGAGTCATCGTCGTGCGAAAGCACCACATTCTCTTCGAGCGCTGGCCCAACGCGCAAGAAGAAGTCATGTGATGCTTCGCCGCGCAGTCGTAGCAAGCACTGAATGCTTCTGCGTACAAACTCGTACGCGAATACGCGGATGTATTTCCGGACAAGATCCCCGCGGAGCTCCCTGCAGACCGCGGGGTGCACCACGAGATCGATCTCGCGCCTGGAACCAAGTACTGTGTGACGCGACAGTGGCCATTGCCGCCAGATCAAGTCAAGCGATCGACGAGTTCTTCGAGAGGGGTCACCAAGCCGGTCACGTCCGCGAGAGCATCTCGCCGCACTCAAGTCCCACCTTCTGTGTCAAGAAGGCGACTGGTGGCTGGCGCATCGTCCACGCCTTCAACAAGCTGAATGATCTCGCGATTCCTGCGCAGACGCCCATCCCCCGCAAGGATATGATCCCGGATTCTACGGCGGGCAGAGCGAAGGCTTCCGCGCTGCTCCACCCGATCCCTGCGTCTCGCCAAGACGTCCAAGACCTTCACGCTCAAGTTTCTTTCGAGTCATCGAAAGAGCAAGATCCAGCCCATACCGACGGGTACAGAGGGTGAGCAAGTTCAGCACAGATCACGGATCATCGGAGGACCCCCTTCGTTAGTCGGTTGTATGGGCGCTGTTAAGAAGCTCGATCCGGCAATTTCAAGAGTTTGCCGATCCAGCTACACAAGTGTGCCTACATATTTTGGACGTGACGCTCACTACCACCTTCATCGCACTCGTTGATATCGACAAACCTGCTCTTGTCGTAGCATCGTTGTCGATCGTCCTTGCGCCTCGGAACTTCTTGACGACACCCAACACACCAGTGCTCGGCTTGGGGTTCTCCATGAAGCGCGACATGTACCCCCGACTGCAAGGGTGATATTCAAGCGAGGCGTGCACCTCTCGCCCGTCGACACGCGCACTTCATGGAGACTGCAAACGTGACTGAATCGTCGTCATCGTCGTCGCGACCTTCCATGTGTTGGCACCTTGGTTACGTCAAGCGTGTCGTGCACCTTCTTAATTTTCAATTTTCTGCTTGGTTCAGCACTTTTCTCCACAACATTCCCCAATTTTCCACAGTACGAGCATTGATAGCTAATTCGTAAACATCTTCACGTCTTTCGTCTTCAGTTAGGAGAGGTTATCTCCAAGTTCAGCACGACGTTCTCGCATCCCATAGGCAGACTGCGTAACAAGCACGTCCTCATCCTCCCTCTTGGCATCGATGCTGTGATGCTTGGCACTGATGTTGAGAACCTCATAGCAGTGGTGAAGGACATTGCCGCCTTCTTGCCATCCCCATACCGAAGAGCTGACGCTTGAAGTATATGCGTCCATCCTTCTGCGATCCACCGTATAGCGAACACAAGCGAGTCCACACCACCCAGGCTTCCTCACAGTTGTCGGCAACATGGGTGGTAGTCGGCATCCATGTAGAGCCGCATTAGTCCAAACACGATGTTGCTCGACTTGACATACTCGTCCTTGGCCCTGGTATCTGTGGAGATTGGCGTCATCTCGCGGCTCACCCCATTCCATACCGTTTGGTCACGAACCCGCACGCATGTAGCTGTTCCACGTCGTGTACTTGTCGCCATTGATGTCGGAGGCAGTTCCGGCTTCACTTCAACGGCACTGGACACAATCCCACAGGCGCATGAGGATCTTCATTGCGTCGAGCTTATTGCTTGCAGTCTTGGGTGCGGTGACGGGGCTTCGCAGGTCTCCGATCAACTTCAAGCGCATGATCTTCAGTGTCGGATCGCTGATCATCAGCCCGAGAAGTTCCTTCCGCTGGAAGAAAAGTTTGAGCTGCTCGGTTGTCCAGGTGTCCAGCTCAGCGCAATCTTTGACGTCGTCATCCGAAGTCTTGAGTTTCTTTAACAAATTTGACCATATATTAAAACCAGTTGTATACCACAAAGGTGTTTTATACATGTTTAACAAAAGTACATAAACAATAGGTGATTATTATGCATTTGGTTTATTTCTAGCCATACTAAACTTCTTTTTGTCTAGAAAGTACTATTTCAGACTTGCTGTTTTATTTTAAAGCAGTACTGTTTAGAAAGTATCATATATGCATTTAACCTTTTTCTAGCCTTAATTAGAAACTGTTACTTTGAAAAGAGCTTTTAGACTTGCTTTTGTTTAAAAGTACTTATAAACATGCATCATATATGCACTCATAAACATGCATCATATGTGCACTCAGACGTTTTCTCGCCCACATATAAACCTGGTGTATAACATACTTTTCTCGACATGCTTTTATTTAGTACTTTTTAGACTTGTTCTTTTTACAAAAAGTAAAACGCAGAAAGTATTGCACATGCATTAGGACACGCTTCAAAATTACACCAATACTCTTTTAGTCAAAATGTTTTATCTACACTTTTACACCTTTTAGTCAACATGTTTTATCTACACTTTTACACTCATTTAGTCAAAATGTTTTATCTACACTTTTTATCATACATGGTAACATTTCAGTATGCATAATCTACAAATATATTTTACTATATATCAATGATGGCGCGGGAGAGCGTGATGTACACCCGCGTACCGCCGGTGGGATTGAGCATGGCCTCTCACACATAGAGGAGGGTGAGTCATCGTCGTGCGAAAGCACCACATTCTCTTCGAGCGCTGGCCCAACGCGCAAGAAGAAGTCATGTGATGCTTCGCCGCGCAGTCGTAGCAAGCACTGAATGCTTCTGCGTACAAACTCGTACGCGAATACGCGGATGTATTTCCGGACAAGATCCCCGCGGAGCTCCCTGCAGACCGCGGGGTGCACCACGAGATCGATCTCGCGCCTGGAACCAAGTACTGTGTGACGCGACAGTGGCCATTGCCGCCAGATCAAGTCAAGCGATCGACGAGTTCTTCGAGAGGCGTCACCAAGCCGGTCACGTCCGCGAGAGCATCTCGCCGCACTCAAGTCCCACCTTCTGTGTCAAGAAGGCGACTGGTGGCTGGCGCATCGTCCACGCCTTCAACAAGCTGAATGATCTCGCGATTCCTGCGCAGACGCCCATCCCCCGCAAGGATATGATCCCGGATTCTACGGCGGGCAGAGCGAAGGCTTCCGCGCTGCTCCACCCGATCCCTGCGTCTCGCCAAGACGTCCAAGACCTTCACGCTCAAGTTTCTTTCGAGTCATCGAAAGAGCAAGATCCAGCCCATACCGACGGGTACAGAGGGTGAGCAAGTTCAGCACAGATCACGGATCATCGGAGGACCCCCTTCGTTAGTCGGTTGTATGGGCGCTGTTAAGAAGCTCGATCCGGCAATTTCAAGAGTTTGCCGATCCAGCTACACAAGTGTGCCTACATATTTTGGACGTGACGCTCACTACCACCTTCATCGCACTCGTTGATATCGACAAACCTGCTCTTGTCGTAGCATCGTTGTCGATCGTCCTTGCGCCTCGGAACTTCTTGACGACACCCAACACACCAGTGCTCGGCTTGGGGTTCTCCATGAAGCGCGACATGTACCCCCGACTGCAAGGGTGATATTCAAGCGAGGCGTGCACCTCTCGCCCGTCGACACGCGCACTTCATGGAGACTGCAAACGTGACTGAATCGTCGTCATCGTCGTCGCGACCTTCCATGTGTTGGCACCTTGGTTACGTCAAGCGTGTCGTGCACCTTCTTAATTTTCAATTTTCTGCTTGGTTCAGCACTTTTCTCCACAACATTCCCCAATTTTCCACAGTACGAGCATTGATAGCTAATTCGTAAACATCTTCACGTCTTTCGTCTTCAGTTAGGAGAGGTTATCTCCAAGTTCAGCACGACGTTCTCGCATCCCATAGGCAGACTGCGTAACAAGCACGTCCTCATCCTCCCTCTTGGCATCGATGCTGTGATGCTTGGCACTGATGTTGAGAACCTCATAGCAGTGGTGAAGGACATTGCCGCCTTCTTGCCATCCCCATACCGAAGAGCTGACGCTTGAAGTATATGCGTCCATCCTTCTGCGATCCACCGTATAGCGAACACAAGCGAGTCCACACCACCCAGGCTTCCTCACAGTTGTCGGCAACATGGGTGGTAGTCGGCATCCATGTAGAGCCGCATTAGTCCAAACACGATGTTGCTCGACTTGACATACTCGTCCTTGGCCCTGGTATCTGTGGAGATTGGCGTCATCTCGCGGCTCACCCCATTCCATACCGTTTGGTCACGAACCCGCACGCATGTAGCTGTTCCACGTCGTGTACTTGTCGCCATTGATGTCGGAGGCAGTTCCGGCTTCACTTCAACGGCACTGGACACAATCCCACAGGCGCATGAGGATCTTCATTGCGTCGAGCTTATTGCTTGCAGTCTTGGGTGCGGTGACGGGGCTTCGCAGGTCTCCGATCAACTTCAAGCGCATGATCTTCAGTGTCGGATCGCTGATCATCAGCCCGAGAAGTTCCTTCCGCTGGAAGAAAAGTTTGAGCTGCTCGGTTGTCCAGGTGTCCAGCTCAGCGCAATCTTTGACGTCGTCATCCGAAGTCTTGAGTTTCTTTAACAAATTTGACCATATATTAAAACCAGTTGTATACCACAAAGGTGTTTTATACATGTTTAACAAAAGTACATAAACAATAGGTGATTATTATGCATTTGGTTTATTTCTAGCCATACTAAACTTCTTTTTGTCTAGAAAGTACTATTTCAGACTTGCTGTTTTATTTTAAAGCAGTACTGTTTAGAAAGTATCATATATGCATTTAACCTTTTTCTAGCCTTAATTAGAAACTGTTACTTTGAAAAGAGCTTTTAGACTTGCTTTTGTTTAAAAGTACTTATAAACATGCATCATATATGCACTCATAAACATGCATCATATGTGCACTCAGACGTTTTCTCGCCCACATATAAACCTGGTGTATAACATACTTTTCTCGACATGCTTTTATTTAGTACTTTTTAGACTTGTTCTTTTTACAAAAAGTAAAACGCAGAAAGTATTGTACATGCATTAGGACACGCTTCAAAATTACACCAATACTCTTTTAGTCAAAATGTTTTATCTACACTTTTACACCTTTTAGTCAACATGTTTTATCTACACTTTTACACTCATTTAGTCAAAATGTTTTATCTACACTTTTTATCATACATGGTAACATTTCAGTATGCATAATCTACAAATATATTTTACTATATATCAATGATGGCGCGGGAGAGCGTGATGTACACCCGCGTACCGCCGGTGGGATTGAGCATGGCCTCTCACACATAGAGGAGGGTGAGTCATCGTCGTGCGAAAGCACCACATTCTCTTCGAGCGCTGGCCCAACGCGCAAGAAGAAGTCATGTGATGCTTCGCCGCGCAGTCGTAGCAAGCACTGAATGCTTCTGCGTACAAACTCGTACGCGAATACGCGGATGTATTTCCGGACAAGATCCCCGCGGAGCTCCCTGCAGACCGCGGGGTGCACCACGAGATCGATCTCGCGCCTGGAACCAAGTACTGTGTGACGCGACAGTGGCCATTGCCGCCAGATCAAGTCAAGCGATCGACGAGTTCTTCGAGAGGCGTCACCAAGCCGGTCACGTCCGCGAGAGCATCTCGCCGCACTCAAGTCCCACCTTCTGTGTCAAGAAGGCGACTGGTGGCTGGCGCATCGTCCACGCCTTCAACAAGCTGAATGATCTCGCGATTCCTGCGCAGACGCCCATCCCCCGCAAGGATATGATCCCGGATTCTACGGCGGGCAGAGCGAAGGCTTCCGCGCTGCTCCACCCGATCCCTGCGTCTCGCCAAGACGTCCAAGACCTTCACGCTCAAGTTTCTTTCGAGTCATCGAAAGAGCAAGATCCAGCCCATACCGACGGGTACAGAGGGTGAGCAAGTTCAGCACAGATCACGGATCATCGGAGGACCCCCTTCGTTAGTCGGTTGTATGGGCGCTGTTAAGAAGCTCGATCCGGCAATTTCAAGAGTTTGCCGATCCAGCTACACAAGTGTGCCTACATATTTTGGACGTGACGCTCACTACCACCTTCATCGCACTCGTTGATATCGACAAACCTGCTCTTGTCGTAGCATCGTTGTCGATCGTCCTTGCGCCTCGGAACTTCTTGACGACACCCAACACACCAGTGCTCGGCTTGGGGTTCTCCATGAAGCGCGACATGTACCCCCGACTGCAAGGGTGATATTCAAGCGAGGCGTGCACCTCTCGCCCGTCGACACGCGCACTTCATGGAGACTGCAAACGTGACTGAATCGTCGTCATCGTCGTCGCGACCTTCCATGTGTTGGCACCTTGGTTACGTCAAGCGTGTCGTGCACCTTCTTAATTTTCAATTTTCTGCTTGGTTCAGCACTTTTCTCCACAACATTCCCCAATTTTCCACAGTACGAGCATTGATAGCTAATTCGTAAACATCTTCACGTCTTTCGTCTTCAGTTAGGAGAGGTTATCTCCAAGTTCAGCACGACGTTCTCGCATCCCATAGGCAGACTGCGTAACAAGCACGTCCTCATCCTCCCTCTTGGCATCGATGCTGTGATGCTTGGCACTGATGTTGAGAACCTCATAGCAGTGGTGAAGGACATTGCCGCCTTCTTGCCATCCCCATACCGAAGAGCTGACGCTTGAAGTATATGCGTCCATCCTTCTGCGATCCACCGTATAGCGAACACAAGCGAGTCCACACCACCCAGGCTTCCTCACAGTTGTCGGCAACATGGGTGGTAGTCGGCATCCATGTAGAGCCGCATTAGTCCAAACACGATGTTGCTCGACTTGACATACTCGTCCTTGGCCCTGGTATCTGTGGAGATTGGCGTCATCTCGCGGCTCACCCCATTCCATACCGTTTGGTCACGAACCCGCACGCATGTAGCTGTTCCACGTCGTGTACTTGTCGCCATTGATGTCGGAGGCAGTTCCGGCTTCACTTCAACGGCACTGGACACAATCCCACAGGCGCATGAGGATCTTCATTGCGTCGAGCTTATTGCTTGCAGTCTTGGGTGCGGTGACGGGGCTTCGCAGGTCTCCGATCAACTTCAAGCGCATGATCTTCAGTGTCGGATCGCTGATCATCAGCCCGAGAAGTTCCTTCCGCTGGAAGAAAAGTTTGAGCTGCTCGGTTGTCCAGGTGTCCAGCTCAGCGCAATCTTTGACGTCGTCATCCGAAGTCTTGAGTTTCTTTAACAAATTTGACCATATATTAAAACCAGTTGTATACCACAAAGGTGTTTTATACATGTTTAACAAAAGTACATAAACAATAGGTGATTATTATGCATTTGGTTTATTTCTAGCCATACTAAACTTCTTTTTGTCTAGAAAGTACTATTTCAGACTTGCTGTTTTATTTTAAAGCAGTACTGTTTAGAAAGTATCATATATGCATTTAACCTTTTTCTAGCCTTAATTAGAAACTGTTACTTTGAAAAGAGCTTTTAGACTTGCTTTTGTTTAAAAGTACTTATAAACATGCATCATATATGCACTCATAAACATGCATCATATGTGCACTCAGACGTTTTCTCGCCCACATATAAACCTGGTGTATAACATACTTTTCTCGACATGCTTTTATTTAGTACTTTTTAGACTTGTTCTTTTTACAAAAAGTAAAACGCAGAAAGTACTGTACATGCATTAGGACACGCTTCAAAATTACACCAATACTCTTTTAGTCAAAATGTTTTATCTACACTTTTACACCTTTTAGTCAACATGTTTTATCTACACTTTTACACTCATTTAGTCAAAATGTTTTATCTACACTTTTTATCATACATGGTAACATTTCAGTATGCATAATCTACAAATATATTTTACTATATATCAATGATGGCGCGGGAGAGCGTGATGTACACCCGCGTACCGCCGGTGGGATTGAGCATGGCCTCTCACACATAGAGGAGGGTGAGTCATCGTCGTGCGAAAGCACCACATTCTCTTCGAGCGCTGGCCCAACGCGCAAGAAGAAGTCATGTGATGCTTCGCCGCGCAGTCGTAGCAAGCACTGAATGCTTCTGCGTACAAACTCGTACGCGAATACGCGGATGTATTTCCGGACAAGATCCCCGCGGAGCTCCCTGCAGACCGCGGGGTGCACCACGAGATCGATCTCGCGCCTGGAACCAAGTACTGTGTGACGCGACAGTGGCCATTGCCGCCAGATCAAGTCAAGCGATCGACGAGTTCTTCGAGAGGCGTCACCAAGCCGGTCACGTCCGCGAGAGCATCTCGCCGCACTCAAGTCCCACCTTCTGTGTCAAGAAGGCGACTGGTGGCTGGCGCATCGTCCACGCCTTCAACAAGCTGAATGATCTCGCGATTCCTGCGCAGACGCCCATCCCCCGCAAGGATATGATCCCGGATTCTACGGCGGGCAGAGCGAAGGCTTCCGCGCTGCTCCACCCGATCCCTGCGTCTCGCCAAGACGTCCAAGACCTTCACGCTCAAGTTTCTTTCGAGTCATCGAAAGAGCAAGATCCAGCCCATACCGACGGGTACAGAGGGTGAGCAAGTTCAGCACAGATCACGGATCATCGGAGGACCCCCTTCGTTAGTCGGTTGTATGGGCGCTGTTAAGAAGCTCGATCCGGCAATTTCAAGAGTTTGCCGATCCAGCTACACAAGTGTGCCTACATATTTTGGACGTGACGCTCACTACCACCTTCATCGCACTCGTTGATATCGACAAACCTGCTCTTGTCGTAGCATCGTTGTCGATCGTCCTTGCGCCTCGGAACTTCTTGACGACACCCAACACACCAGTGCTCGGCTTGGGGTTCTCCATGAAGCGCGACATGTACCCCCGACTGCAAGGGTGATATTCAAGCGAGGCGTGCACCTCTCTCCCGTCGACACGCGCACTCCATGGAGACTGCAAACGTGACTGAATCGTCGTCATCGTCGTCGCGACCTTCCATGTGTTGGCACCTTGGTTACGTCAAGCGTGTCGTGCACCTTCTTATTTTTCAATTTTCTGCTTGGTTCAGCACTTTTCTCCACAACATTCCCCAATTTTCCACAGTACGAGCATTGATAGCTAATTCGTAAACATCTTCACGTCTTTTGTCTTCAGTTAGGAGAGGTTATCTCCAAGTTCAGCACGACGTTCTCGCATCCCATAGGCAGACTGCGTAACAAGCACGTCCTCATCCTCCCTCTTGGCATCGATGCTGTGATGCTTGGCACTGATGTTGAGAACCTCATAGCAGTGGTGAAGGACATTGCCGCCTTCTTGCCATCCCCATACCGAAGAGCTGACGCTTGAAGTATATGCGTCCATCCTTCTGCGATCCACCGTATAGCGAACACAAGCGAGTCCACACCACCCAGGCTTCCTCACAGTTGTCGGCAACATGGGTGGTAGTCGGCATCCATGTAGAGCCGCATTAGTCCAAACACGATGTTGCTCGACTTGACATACTCGTCCTTGGCCCTGGTATCTGTGAAGATTGGCGTCATCTCGCGGCTCACCCCATTCCATACCGACTTGGTCACGAACACGCACGCATGTAGCTGTTCCACGTCGTGTACTTGTCGCCATTGATGTCGGAGGCAGTTCCGGCTTCACTTCATCGGCACTGAACACAATCCCACAGGCGCATGAGGATCTTCATTGCGTCGAGCTTATTGCTTGCAGTCTTGGGTGCGGTGACGGGGCTTCGCAGGTCTCCGATCAACTTCAAGCGCATGATCTTCAGTGTCGGATCGCTGATCATCAGCCCGAGAAGTTCCTTCCGCTGGAAGAAAAGTTTGAGCTGCTCGGTTGTCCAGGTGTCCAGCTCAGCGCAATCTTTGACGTCGTCATCCGAAGTCTTGAGTTTCTTTAACAAATTTGACCATATATTAAAACCAGTTGTATACCACAAAGGTGTTTTATACATGTTTAACAAAAGTACATAAACAATAGGTGATTATTATGCATTTGGTTTATTTCTAGCCATACTAAACTTCTTTTTGTCTAGAAAGTACTATTTCAGACTTGCTGTTTTATTTTAAAGCAGTACTGTTTAGAAAGTATCATATATGCATTTAACCTTTTTCTAGCCTTAATTAGAAACTGTTACTTTGAAAAGAGCTTTTAGACTTGCTTTTGTTTAAAAGTACCTTTAAACATGCATCATATATGCACTTATAAACATGCATCATATGTGCACTCAGACGTTTTCTCGCCCACATATAAACCTGGTGTATAACATACTTTTCTCGACATGCTTTTATTTAGTACTATTTAGACTTGTTCTTTTCACAAAAAGTAAAACGCAGAAAGTATTGTACATGCATTAGGACACGCTTCAAAATTACACCAATACTCTTTTAGTCAAAATGTTTTATCTACACTTTTACACCTTTTAGTCAACATGTTTTATCTACACTTTTACACTCATTTAGTCAATGTTTTATCTACACTTTTACACTCATTTAGTCAATGTTTTATCTACACTTTTACACTCATTTAGTCAAAATAATTTATTTACACTTTTAATCAAACATTGTAACATTTCAGTATGCATAATCTACAAACATTTTTATGCACAATATTGTTTTATGTATGATATGGCGTACCTATTGCAAAAAATGCTATTTATCAACATACTGTTTAAAAAAATGGACATACACATTGTGTCAATTGAAATACACCTTTTAGCAATAACACATACGTGCTTTGTCAAACAGCACATACACATTTTGTCAAATTGTATATGTGCATAAACAAAAAAATTTTAGAAAATATTTTTTGCGTGTATGTCCCAGGTAAATATTTACAAGTAATACATGTTTAATTAAGAAAATGTACACAAAAAATTTTTTACGTCTCACTGGTACTGCAGCTTAAGCGCAAAAAAATAAGCCAAAGTTGAAGAAACGAAAAGACACAACCTTCAAAAAAATTTATTAGGATACTATCAGATTTACGCGAAATATAATTCAAAAGCATAACTAGTCTTGCTGCTAGCGCATTTCCCTAACACGTCGATTAACCAGTCGAGCCAGAAACGATTATTTTGTTGGTGTTGTCACTTAGTGCCGATAGTCATGACCTCCGGCTCGAGCTTTCAAAAAAAAGGAAAAGACAAAGCTAGTCTCAAGGTCAAATTGCAAATGCTTTAATAAAGCAAGCTAGGCAAACAGGTAGCTTGTATGTCAAAAGAACTGCTATTGTGCTGTTTCGTTCATAAGCTGGTTGAGGCAGATCGTAGAGCAATTAGCAATGAGAAAAATGCACAACGAGTTCTAGCTGTAACTAACTAGCACACCAAGTTCACGGTTTTCTGTACCTCTTCTGGAAATTAAAATAAGAATTACCCACGAGCTAGAAAAAATAGCCAAGGCAAACCATGAACGTACTTTTCTCGAAGTACATCTCATGTTTACCCGAATACCTTTCTAAGGCTAAGTGTGGAAAACCTGTCAGTAAAGTAAGCCAGCACATTACTATGTTTAGATTACCAATAATATAGATTATACACATTTTAATGTGCCATAAAACTCCTAAATGCTGCCTTAGCCTTTTGTTATGCGAGATAAGACATTCTTTTTGTGCTATTAACACTAAGTAATATTCTGTGTTAAGGTCTATTTTAGCTGTGAGTAGCACTTGAATGAGGTCGTTGGAGGACGAGGACGTGGCGATCTGCGCAACAGGTAGATCGCTACGTCCTCGTCCTCCATCTTGGCACCGGTGCTGCTGAGCTTGGCGCTAATATTGAGGACCTCGTTGCAATGATGCAAAACATTCCTGCCTTCCGACATCTCCATGCTGAAGAGTTGGCGCTTCAAGTAGATGCGACCTGCCTTTTGCGAACCACCGTACAGCGTCTTCAGGTGTGACCACGCCACGCACGCTTCCTTGCAGTCGTCGACCACATGGTGGTAGTCCGCGTCCATGTGGAGCAACATCAGTCCGAACGCGATGTTGCTCGACTTGACGTAGTCGTCCTTAGCCCGGGACTCCGTGAAGCTTAGCGTCGTCTTCCGGTTCACGACATGCCACACCAATTTGGTCAGGAACACGCTACGCATATAGCATTTCCACGTCGCGTAGTTGTCTTCGTTGAACTTGTCGATAGAGACCTTGGTGGAGGCAGCGTGGGCAGAGGATATGGTGCTTAGGCTCATAACCTATTTTGTTAAGGTATGGATCTTTAACAACGTGAAGCTTGACGAAGCAGAGGGAAGGCAGCACTTTAAGCGAGACCGAAGCGGATGCTGGAAACCACTTGAGGCGTAGGTACAACGCTATTAGTGCGCAGTGAGTAAGTTGAATTGCCGCTGTTAGCAGTTAACACTGATTTTAAAAAGGGTTTTATTTTTTAAAGGATTTACTTTTATTATGTTTTGTAGGCAAACTGCTCTTAAATAAAAAGTTATAGCGACTTCTTAATAGTTTTCTTACTCTGGTGGATTTGTTTGTAACTATTTTTTGCCATATTTAAAGTGGTGCTATGCACGACATGTAAGAAGGCTTTTAGAGAAATGCCGTGAAACGCACAATTTGAAAACGCAAATGCTTTGTGTTACAGTAAAATATTAACGTATAAGATAAAAAGTTATTTTATCGTAGTCGTGACTGCTAAGCTGTGCCTAAATATTTTTTTTGCAAAATAGATTGCTTTCCTTATTTAGTAATTAACAACAGTGATTGATTGTAATCAATGTTGTGCGTTAAGAACTTTCTACTTCGCCTTACGTTTACGCGCTGTAGATACAGTAGTAGTTGGATGCGCTCGTAGCAAACGCTGTTACGCTATCAATATAATTGCACAGAACGCCGTTTTAATGAGAACATGAGTTTAGAGGTAGTATTAACTTTAGCTTTAAACAGCCTGTTTGCTACTTGCAGTAATTTTAATTTTCTATGTTTGGGCTATGGTATTGCTCAGCTGATCGACCTGGTAAGGAGATGCGCTAGCAGCAAGACTAGTTATGCTTTTGAATTATATTTCGCGTAAATCTGATAGTATCCTAATAAATTTTTTTGAAGGTTGTGTCTTATCGTTTCTTCAACTTTGGCTTATCTTTTTGCGCTTAAGCTGCAGTACCAGTGAGACGTAAAAAAAATTTTGTGTACATTTTCTTAATTAAACATGTATTACTTGTGAATATTTACCTGAGACATACACGCAAAAAAAATTTCCAAATTGTTTTTTTTGTTTATGCACATATACAATTTGACAAAATGTGTATGTGCTGTTTGACAAAGCACGTATGTGTTATTGCTAAAAGGTGTATTTTAATTGACACAATGTGTATGTCCATTTTTTTAAACAGTATGTTGATTAATAGCTTTTTTTGCAATAGGTACGCCATATCATACATAAAACAATATTGTGCATTAAAAAAGTTTGTAGATTATGCACTGAAAATATTACAATGTTTGATTAAAAGTGTAGATAAATTATTTTGACTAAATGAGTGTAAAAGTGTAGATAAAACATGTTGACTAAAAGGTGTAAAAGTGTAGATAAAACATTTTGACTAAAAGAGTATTGGTGTAATGCTGAAGCGTGTCCTAATGCATGTACAATACTTTCTGCGTTTTACTTTTTGTAAAAAGAACAAGTCTAAAAAGTACTAAATAAAAGCATGTCGAGAAAAGTATGTTATACACCAGGTTTATATGTGGGCGAGAAAACGTCTGAGTGCACATATGATGCATGTTTATGAGTGCATATATGATGCATGTTTATAAGTACTTTTAAACAAAAGCAAGTCTAAAAGCTCTTTTCAAAGTAACAGTTTCTAATTAAGGCTAGAAAAAGGTTAAATGCATATATGATACTTTCTAAACAGTACTGCTTTAAAATAAAACAGCAAGTCTGAAATAGTACTTTCTAGACAAAAAGAAGTTTAGTATGGCTAGAAATAAACCAAATGCATAATAATCACCTATTGTTTATGTACTTTTGTTAAACATGTATAAAACACCTTTGTGGTATACAACTGGTTTTAATATATGGTCAAATTTGTTAAAGAAACTCAAGACTTCGGATGACGACGTCAAAGATTGCGCTGAGCTGGACACCTGGACAACCGAGCAGCTCAAACTTTTCTTCCAGCGGAAGGAACTTCTCGGGCTGATGATCAGCGATCCGACACTGAAGATCATGCGCTTGAAGTTGATCGGAGACCTGCGAAGCCCCGTCACCGCACCCAAGACTGCAAGCAATAAGCTCGACGCAATGAAGATCCTCATGCGCCTGTGGGATTGTGTCCAGTGCCGTTGAAGTGAAGCCGGAACTGCCTCCGACATCAATGGCGACAAGTACACGACGTGGAACAGCTACATGCGTGCGGGTTCGTGACCAAACGGTATGGAATGGGGTGAGCCGCGAGATGACGCCAATCTCCACAGATACCAGGGCCAAGGACGAGTATGTCAAGTCGAGCAACATCGTGTTTGGACTAATGCGGCTCTACATGGATGCCGACTACCACCCATGTTGCCGACAACTGTGAGGAAGCCTGGGTGGTGTGGACTCGCTTGTGTTCGCTATACGGTGGATCGCAGAAGGATGGACGCATATACTTCAAGCGTCAGCTCTTCGGTATGGGGATGGCAAGAAGGCGGCAATGTCCTTCACCACTGCTATGAGGTTCTCAACATCAGTGCCAAGCATCACAGCATCGATGCCAAGAGGGAGGATGAGGACGTGCTTGTTACGCAGTCTGCCTATGGGATGCGAGAACGTCGTGCTGAACTTGGAGATAACCTCTCCTAACTGAAGACAAAAGACGTGAAGATGTTTACGAATTAGCTATCAATGCTCGTACTGTGGAAAATTGGGGAATGTTGTGGAGAAAAGTGCTGAACCAAGCAGAAAATTAAAAATTAAGAAGGTGCACGACACGCTTGACGTAACCAAGGTGCCAACACATGGAAGGTCGCGACGACGATGACGACGATTCAGTCACGTTTGCAGTCTCCATGAAGTGCGCGTGTCGACGGGCGAGAGGTGCACGCCTCGCTTGAATATCACCCTTGCAGTCGGGGGTACATGTCGCGCTTCATGGAGAACCCCAAGCCGAGCACTGGTGTGTTGGGTGTCGTCAAGAAGTTCCGAGGCGCAAGGACGATCGACAACGATGCTACGACAAGAGCAGGTTTGTCGATATCAACGAGTGCGATGAAGGTGGTAGTGAGCGTCACGTCCAAAATATGTAGGCACACTTGTGTAGCTGGATCGGCAAACTCTTGAAATTGCCGGATCGAGCTTCTTAACAGCGCCCATACAACCGACTAACGAAGGGGGTCCTCCGATGATCCGTGATCTGTGCTGAACTTGCTCACCCTCTGTACCCGTCGGTATGGGCTGGATCTTGCTCTTTCGATGACTCGAAAGAAACTTGAGCGTGAAGGTCTTGGACGTCTTGGCGAGACGCAGGGATCGGGTGGAGCAGCGCGGAAGCCTTCGCTCTGCCCGCCGTAGAATCCAGGATCATATCCTTGCGGGGGATGGGCGTCTGCGCAGGAATCGCGAGATCATTCAGCTTGTTGAAGGCGTGGACGATGCGCCAGCCACCAGTCGCCTTCTTGACACAGAAGGTGGGACTTGAGTGCGGCGAGATGCTCTCGCGGACGTGACCGGCTTGGTGACCCCTCTCGAAGAACTCGTCGATCGCTTGACTTGATCTGGCGGCAATGGCCACTGTCGCGTCACACAGTACTTGGTTCCAGGCGCGAGATCGATCTCGTGGTGCACCCCGCGGTCTGCAGGGAGCTCCGCGGGGATCTTGTCCGGAAATACATCCGCGTATTCGCGTACGAGTTTGTACGCAGAAGCATTCAGTGCTTGCTACGACTGCGCGGCGAAGCATCACATGACTTCTTCTTGCGCGTTGGGCCAGCGCTCGAAGAGAATGTGGTGCTTTCGCACGACGATGACTCACCCTCCTCTATGTGTGAGAGGCCATGCTCAATCCCACCGGCGGTACGCGGGTGTACATCACGCTCTCCCGCGCCATCATTGATATATAGTAAAATATATTTGTAGATTATGCATACTGAAATGTTACCATGTATGATAAAAAGTGTAGATAAAACATTTTGACTAAAAGAGTGTAAAAGTGTAGATAAAACACGTTGACTAAAAGAGTGTAAAAGTGTAGATTAAACATTTTGACTAAAAGAGTGTTGGTGTAATGCTGAAGCGTGTCCTAATGCATGTACAATACTTTCTGCGTTTTACTTTTTGTAAAAAGAACAAGTCTAAAAAGTACTAAATAAAAGCATGTCGAGAAAAGTATGTTATACACCAGGTTTATATGTGGGCGAGAAAACGTCTGAGTGCGTAGCATCTGAAAAATTTCGAGAGCGTCAGTTTGCGGCTGCAGCGCAAAAGTACCGATATGTCAGAGGTTCGCCTCATGTTCGACGCTCTAGTCGCCGTGTATCCTGTCATGGCCGGCCACCTGAAATCTTCGGCCAAGATCGTACACATACCTGCCTTCGAAACAGGTGTCGTGAAGGTGATTAATGGTACGGCCTTATCATCTGCGGAGACGGCAGCATTGAAGCGTTTCAAGGCGACACAAGCATCCTTGAAGAAGCGCAAGGAACGCGAGGAAGACTACGCTTCGCAGCTACTTCAAGGCAAGGGGAAGAAAGCAAAACAAGCACCAGGGGCCAAGAGCTACATTCCACTTGTGAAACTGGTTCTCCCAACTTCGAACACTGTCGAGAGGCTGTTTTCGCAGTGTAAGCTTGTCATGACACCTCAGCGCCGTGCGATGCTACCTGCAAACTTCGAGCAGTTAGCTTTTCTTCGGGTCAACTGTAGCATGTGGGATGTTGTTACTGTTGCTAGTGTTAGTAGATATGAGTTGCCTTAGGACAAGTTTGTAGCTGCACAAAGGATGTAGCTTGAATACACTATCGTTAGTTGCATCATTTCTTTAATCAGATTTTATTAACTACGTATCAACGCGTTAGCCTTAAAACGAATCGTACTATTGTCGGCAGACATCTCAGCTACATAATGCATGTCTTGCCATGTTAGAAATGTACATATCGACGAAGAAGAAAGAATTTTCGTGACGCTAGTTGGCGTTGTGTTAGTATATCCCTTCAAATCAATGGCAGTAGGTTATCGTATTTAGAAGGTCGGCGATGATTACCCAAAATATCTGAGGAGGTCCCCAGAAAAAGATAATTTAAAATCATAAATGTATTATTAGATGTAATGTATTTTTAAAGGTAGAACTTCAACATGCAAGCGGTTCGATCAGCTTATTTGTAGTTTTGCCCTCAACCCCCAGTCCAAGTTCAAGACCCTGGCAACAACATGTTCATGCAATGGAAATCACTCATGATTGAAATTCAAGCAGATTAGTCTCAAGTTTTCACTACGGGGTCTTCGTCTCGCTCGCGCGCTACGCTTCGGTAAAAATGTGGAAAATGTGCAGAGTATGTACACTGCATTCACGGTGTACAGCGGGAGTCTACCGTAGCCTTACAGCGGAGTCGGCACGGTGCCGTGGTAGAATTGTCCGACAGCTCTGTCGGACGCTGACGCTTTTGTGGACGACGAAGGCACCGACAGCAGCAACCGCAACAACAGCGCCGAGAATGGCACTCGTGACCCCAACGGACGGACCAGCCGAGTCATCTGCGTTTCCTGTACTCTCGGCAGTGTAGGCGGTGGTGATCTTCCCTGGCGCGAGTTGGAGGCTGGAGCACTGGGGGGCATCGTTGAGTTGTATCCTGGAGTAGCAGTGGGTGCAGTTGTTGAGTTCGGATATGAACTCGATGCCGTGGTGGTGGTGGTGGGCTTGGCCGTCGGGGCTGCCGTCGTAGAAACAGGTGCGGTGGGCGAAGGCTTGAAAGTTGTAGTCGCCGTAGCGGGAGCAGCAGTCGTGGAGACGGGTGAGGACGAAGGTTTGGCAGTTGGGGCCGTGGTAGTAACTGCAGGCGTCACTGCAGGTTTGGTTGTTGGGGCTGTGGAAGTAGCTGCAGTAGTGGAGGTCGGCTTGTTCCCTGGAGGTGCCGAGGTCGAGTTAGTAGTATTATTGCTCACTTTAACTGCCGGTGTAGGCGTTGCTGCTGAATTCGTAGTTGACGACGAGTTTGGGTTCCGTTGCCTGGCTTGGCTGCCCCGTACATACACCCCCAGGCACCTGTCTTAATCTTGGCACAGACAGCATCTGCAGGAGCTACGCACGTTCCTGCGCTCGTCCAGCTGGGTAGTTTGTTATTGCTGCAGTCCTTCACAGCAGCAGTGCCTTTGGTCGGGCACAACGAACCTGCGGGTGTGCTGCCCGAGCCGCTGCAAATTGGCCCCTGGATACAGTACGTCGCGTCACTCGCGACGGAGACGTAAATGCAGGTTTTGTTTGGTGTAAGCGAGTAATTCGAAGGTGTCCAGCTCGTCGAACTCGAGTTTAATGTCGTGTTAATTGACTTCGCAGTCGTGGTCGAAGCTGGTGTCACCGCAGTCGAGTTGGACGTCATGTTGCTCGACTTCGCAGTCGTAGTTGGAGCTGGTGTCACGCGGTGGAGTTGGGCGTCGTGTTAGTCGCCTTGCTTGTCGTGGTCGGAGGTGGTGTCACCGCAGTCGAGTTAGACGTCGTGTTAGTCGCCTTCACAATTGCAGTGGGCGCGCTGGCTAGAGCGGAGGTCGCGTTTGCCGTAGCGTTGCTAATCGTTGCGGTGGCGTAGACGCACCCCCGGGCACCAGTCTTAATCTTGACGCACACAGCGTCTGAAGGGGCCACACAAATTCCACCACTCGTCCAACTCGGCAGCTTGTTGTTGTTGCAATCCTTAACGGCAACAGCACCCTTGGTAGGGCAGAACCCGCCGGCAGGTGTGCTTCTTGAGCAACTGCAAGCTGGTCCGTTGATGCAGTACGTAGCATCCGTTTCGATTGAGACGTTGATGCAGGCAGCGGAAGTGCTGGTAACAATCGCAGCAACCCCAGCCAGGATGGCGTGAAAAAGGTTGTTGAGCTTCATGGGGGTAGCGTACTAGCAGTTGTTAGTGCAGTTCGCAAGCCACTAGTGGGGAGGAGGACAAGTGCGTTGTCGGAGGTAAATTGGAAAGTGGTATCACTGTCGGGGTTTGTCTACGAAACTGGGCTGCCGTTTAGGCATAATGCAGCATGTATGCTATGGGAACGATTCATTGCTGCCTCCACATTGTCTCCGTAACAGTTTCATCTCGAGAGAGGGCTGGACATAGAGTAGCAGCTGTTCGGTCGAGTAAACTCTTGAACCGAACGCTTAGTGGGGTCAAGGCTTCAACACTTCCACGCAATCTAAAATGCGTCCGAGCGTATGCATCTTAATCAACGGAATCACAATAAGCGTGAGGCTTTGATACCAGACTCATTGGGCCAGCGCCATTGTATGTTGGATGTCGGAAGCGTATCGCCTTGTAGAGCTGCTCGGGCAGCAAACTCCGCTTTGTCAGCTCTTCCCGATTCAAGAGCTCAATTGAATCCCATTTCGACGTCAGGCTCATGCGAGGACGGAGCAGAGTTAGTCGCGCTGTAACTGAGTTGACGCTGGACTTTCGCTAATTTAACTGTGCGTCGGCTGAGGTGACCTGCATTGCTGGAGCTTGAGCTCCGGCGACTACCGCGTGATACAGCTTGACAAACATGTACCAGCAGGCTCGATTGGCCTGCACGATGCCAATGAAAGTCCACCAAGCGAAGAGCTGGTGCCGATCAATGCGTCTTCATGATACTGCACGATCACAGGCGAACCTGGCGTATCGGTGCGATGATCTGCCATTCGCAGCGATGGGTCGTAGTAGTTACTAACCGTTATTCAGCAGTGCCCGCAGTGTTGAGACCCGCTAGTAGCGCAACAAGTGCAAAGTGTGAGTTAGCTGCTGCGATGTACCCTGTGAATCTAAAGGAGATGCAACAATTGTCGACGATATACGATTACTTCACGTGTGCTATGATTGCTTTCATCATGATATGACCACGCCAGGTTTTGTAGTAAGAGACTTTCGTACAACACCTGTTCTGCCAGTTTCGCATCATAAGTTGGTTAATGAGGAGTGCGGGTTTACAATTCAATATATTTTCGTAACCTGCTCAAACGAAAATGACTTTTGCTTGGGTACCACGAGTAGCTCTTTCATTAGTCTTGTTCATGCTCACGGCATTACTCATCGCCGCGCAAGCCGAAACAAGTCGGTTGGGTGATCGGTTCTGCCCTTGAGCGCGAGATCCGCGAGCATCTGGCCGATCAGCGGCGTCATCTTCGCGCCATGACCACTGAAGCCGGCCCCAACCACGATATCTTTCGTTGCAGACGCCGACGGGATCTTGACGAAGTCGATGATAAAGTTGGCGTCCGGCGTCATCGTATACATACAGTCGTCCACTTGGTTGGGTGCGCTCGAATCCACGTGGGAGAAGTTCTCCGCGACGAAAGCCCGCAAGTGCTCGTGCTCACTCACCGACTGAACCACACCCTGACGCTTGTCCGGGTCAACAGCAGGGCCGTCGTGGCGGCAGATTTTCACGCCTTCCTCGGGATTCATCATCGGCAAGCCGTAGACTTCCGGGTACCCGTACTTGATAAACACGGGGAACTTGTCAGGGGTGTACAGCTCCTGCTTGCAGTTCCAGTACGTCCCGAATGTCGCGATCGGCTGCAGCTTCACGTCGTCCGATCCCGACTGCTTCAGCACCTTGTCTGCCCACGCACCGGCCGTGATGATGCATTGACGCCCGCGGATTTCGGTCCCGTCCGCCAATGTGACGACAACCAGTGCGGCCTCCTCTGTCTGCTGCTCCCCGACGACGCTCTTCACGGGGCGCGCTCGCGGATCTCCGCTCCGAGGTCCTTGGCCAGCTTCTGCATCGTAGCCATTGCCAGCGTGGGGTTCAGCACCCCCGCCGTCGGGTTGAAGACGGCGTGGCTGTTGCCGGGCAGCGAGAAACCGGGGAACCGCTCGTTCACCTGAGCTCCCGTGAGCACCTCAAACGGCACGTCGTACCTCGCCAGCGTCTCCTCCAGTCCGCGGAGCTCGTCGATGCGCTCGGACGCGAAGTCCAGCTCGCCGGTCATGCGGATGAGCTGCACGCCGGCCTCCTTCTCGTTCACGCGCCACATCTCCAGCGACGTCAGACACAGCTCCGTGTACGTGTCGTTGGGGTAGGCCACGCGGAAGATGCGGCTGGACCCGTGACTCGACCCGTTGCCGTGCAGCAGCTCGAACTGCTCCAGCACAAGCACGCGGCGGCCCTCTTTCGCGGCGTAGTAGGCGGCGGCGCTGCCCATGAGCCACCACCACCACGTCGTACGCTGCAGTCGCCATCAGGAGGGAGATTGGGGAATGCAGCGGTGATCTTGATAGCCTTCTAGAGTAGAGGAAGAGGATCGGTGCCTCGTCGTTTGCGCGTCATAGTGTTTCGTCTCGAGCACCACCTCCCAGCTGGTTAGGAAAAAGTCGATTGGCTCGCGTTCGCCGCCTCTAGAGCAGCGACGATGGCCAAGACGCACGCCGCGCAGGGCGACAAGAAGAAGCGCCGCCGCAGCGACAAAGTGCGTCTGCGCCAGCGCTAGGCGCTCTTTAACCCGTCGCTAACATGCCGCTCTCGCCCGACAGAAACGCGGGGCTCACAGCTCGAACGCGGCCTCGCAGCAGATCCGCGCCGCCAAGTCGCAGACCAACGCCATCTTCTCGCTCACGGCGTCCTCCAACCCGAATCCCAAGAACTTGGGCCCGTTCAGCGACCGCCAGCGCATTTTGGTGGTCGGCGATGGAGATTTCTCCTTCTCGCTGGCCCTCGCGGTGTTCCTGGTACGAATGCAGCTGTCCATTTCCCTTGGCCTGCTGACGCCTACCCGTTGTTGCATCATGTAGGGAGGCAAGAATTTGGTGGCTACGTGCTATGACTCCAAGCTGGATCTGAAAGAAAAATACTCGAACGCGCTATTGAACTGCGACGCACTAGAGACGGCGGGGGTACGGCATCTAATACATTTTTGGTGCAGTGGGATGCTGACTGCTGCTTTTGACGCAGGCAGAGGTTCACTTCGACGTGGACGCCACGCATCTGGAGAAAGAGAGCTGGCTGAGCAAGGCTCAACCGTTCCAGTCGATCGTCTTCAACTTCCCGCATCTTGGTGGCGCGACAGAGGAAGATGTCGCGAACAACCAGAAGTTGCTGAAAGAGTTCTTTTACTCAACGCGTCAGTACTTGCACCCGACTCGCGGCCAAGTGCTTGTGTCGCTGCGTAACACCCTGTTCTACAATCGCTGGAAGATCCAGGAGCAGGCTGCCGCGAGTGGATTCAAGTTGAAATGGTACGCTTACATTGCTGCTGGTGTGTGGATCGGCTTTGAGTTCTAACGTATGCATTCTTTCGCCTTAACGCTTTCAGCACCGAGCCCTTTGACGCAAGTATTTACTCCGGGTACGAACCACAACGAACACACCCAGCTTCATTCCGAGGCGAGCCACCCACTACAACTGGAGCACACTACTTCATTTTTGCCCTTGACAAGAGCATTGAGGTGGTTGACCCGCGCCAAAAAGCGACTCGGGTGTCGAGTAGTGGCGACGACAATGCAGCGAAGAAGGTATAGTAGATATATGGTGCCTGCTATCTGCCAGCCACTTGCTAATACCTTGCTAAATTGATGTAACGCAGGGATCAGCGAAAAAGAAGGTTGCCGCACCACCGACGAAGATGGCTTGTCAGCCCTGCGGTCTCACGTTTCGCGACGTGAAGAAATACAACGGGCACATGAATTCAGCCAAGCATGCGAAGAAGGTGAAGGCACTAAAGAAGAAGCACTGAACTAGCTTTAGCGAGCTATATTGGTGCATACTGTAGCCTGTGAACTCCAATAGACCTATTCATGAGCAACTATCTGTGTTTTGTTTTTTATAATCAGTCGTCAACCTTACTCCAGCTTTACGATGAGCCTGCCAATATTCTGACGAGCAAACATGCGGTCAATGGCGTCCGGAATAGACATAAAGTCCTTGTACTCTGTTGGATCCACTCCAGGGTTCAGCTTTCCCTCGCTAACCAGCTTCAGCAACCGCTCTGTGTGCTCCCAAATATGCTCTTCAAAATGATACATGAAGAACCCACGGATCGAGGCTGACTTCATCAGGATCTTTTCATTCGCTTCCCATGAAAGCAATGGTGCTGGCTTGGGACTGTTGTCGTTGTTTTGGATTCTTGTACTCTCGAGATAAAGCCAATCTTGATAATGCGACCGTGCACAGCAATGTCATCGACAGCAGCGCGGAACATTTCTCCGCCGATGGACTCGAAAACGATGTCGACTCCATTCGGATACTCCTTCTTAAGAACCCGCCGACGTTTTCCTTGTTGTAGTTGACTTCCGATGACATGGTTACCTGCCAGTTTTGCTAGCTGCACGACAAACTGACCAGTGCCACCCGCAGCAGCCGTCACGAGAATGGTCTCGTTTGACTTCATTTCACCAAGGTACTCCAGGCACATCGACGCCGATACGCCACCCACACTGCCACCGGAAGGGCATTCACCGAGAACTCCGGGATTTTAATGGCAGCCGACTCTGGCACTTCAACGTATTCGGCGTAGGCACCGAGTGTTGATACATGGCCGCATCGCCCACATTAACCGATGCGACACCGTTCCCAACCTCCGTGACAATCCCGACCCCATCGACCCCTGCAAAGAACGGCAGCTTGTCGTTGTACATGCCGTTGGTGAGATTGACATCGGTCGAGTTAATTCCCAGAAAGCGGTTCTTCACGACGATGTCGCCTGGACCGGCACGTCCACAATCTTAGTGGCAGCTCGAAAGTCCTGGTCAACTTTTGCACTTGAACAGCGCGGTAGGACGGCATGGATCGTTAAACAGCTACAGTAGCGTTAACATCGTGCAACAGCACTCGGTATTCCAGCATTCATTTCATTTTCTCGTTATTTGCTCACTGCTTCACATTGCAGACTTTTGATCAAACGACATTGTTTCCTTTCTTGTCTTGCGTGCGCTCATTGTAGCGCACTTACTCGGTCTCCAGGGGGAGATCACTGCGCAGTCCCCACTCGGACCACGATCCGTCGTACACAGGAGCTCTACCGAACGGTAAAAGAAACACAAAGCAGGTCTGGTTAGTTGATTCAGCGGGTTCAATAGATAGTATAAGCTCATTTACGTACTTCTCGAGCGGCTTTCCCATCAAATGAAGTCCAAACGTCAACACGCTTGCCGTTACTCCAGACCCACAGCTAACGGCAAGCAGAAAACCAGAATATTAGGGAGCTGCCAGCCAAATGAAGCAAGAGAGCAACTGCACTCAAGCATACCTCGTGATGATCGGGCTCGTTTCGTCCATCTTCACGTCTGTTTTTAGTCAGACGAAAAGTTAGGAAGTGTCAATCTTGTTGGAGATTCTGTATATGGTGTACGTACTTGCTTCAGCAAACGCACTCTTGATTTCGACAAGATCACGGAAGAGCTACATACAGTCAAGGTTAGTCATTCTGACTATCTGTCGTTGAATGGCATCATACTGCCATCTCACCGAGAAATCGTCTGGGCTGACAAGCTTGCCGAACGGAACATTGACCGACCCAGGGATATGGCCGCCGCGCATACCAGGACGTGGCTCCTGCACGATCAGTTCACAAGCAAATTAGTATTTCAAACCAAATACCAAACAGATTAAATAATACACCAACGTACGGGTTCCTTGGCGTAAAAGCGCGCAGCCCCACGAGCGTCCACGATCTGAGTGTCGGTGCCGATTTTGTTCAGAACGTCTTCCCACGACACAGCAAGCGCCTCGTTGGGCTTGGCCTTGTAAGCGGCGCCGGCCACCACTTTCTGCGGCTCGCCTGTCTCAATCTCGCGGTTCTCACTTTTCCACTTGGTGATGCCTCCTACAAAAGTACCAGCTATCAGCTAGAGAACTGCGTCAACCGATAGGTCACCATCGCACCGTTCAAAATGTGGATGTTGTCGTGGCCGAAGTACTTGAACGTCCACCAGCAGCGCGCCGGACTGTGCACAACCCCCCCCCCCCCTGTCAGTTGTCTCCCTCCACTCTCCCAGTCTTTCACCGCTTTCACCTGAAGCAGTGCTTGCCGCCGTAGACGACCACCGTGTCGTCGTTCTCCACGCCCATATACATCATGGCGTGCTCGAAGGTCTCCGCTGCACGGCCAAACCACACCGAGTTAGGGTCTCTTCTCACCCGCACCTCCAACTCCGCCGCTACTCACGCGTCGGCAGCATGTGCGGCAGCGTGGACGTGGCGTCCGCCACCTGCTCGATGTCGAAGAACTGGGCGCCCGGCAGCCGCTCGGCCGCGAACTCGCGCTTGGCGTCGCGACTCTTGTCCAGGTACCAGGACGCGTCCAGGAAGCGCACGCGGCCGCCGCCCTCCAGCAGCCGCTGCGTCTGCTCGGTGGACAGCAGCGGCGACAAGGAGCTGGCGAGGCGCTGCGACGAGCGGCTCATGGGCGAGAGCAGCGGGGACGCGCGGCGGGTCAGGGAGAGCATGATGCAGAGTGGGGCATCTGCTTGCGCATACAAAACGCGAGTCTAAGCTAGGCCTACTTTTGTAATTATTGGCTTTGAGGTTCGAATACGCAGAATAACGCGCGTAGCCACGTTGAAGTTGAAGTGAAATGTACATTGAGGTGGGGACACTAGGCCACGACTACCTGACGACCCTACCGTCGGGGGATGCAACGAGGAACGATAGCGAGCTGCGAACGGCGAGAGACTTAGACGGGGGTCGCGACGTGGCCCTGGTACACGTGCAGAGACCTTCGGCTGTCGGCACGCTGGCGGTGCTTGTAGGCACCGAAGCCGGCGACGGCTAGGATCGCGCCAACACCCGCGACAAAGGCAGCGACTCCGCCAGCACCAATGCTCGAAGTAGTGGCGGTGGTGTCTGAAGCAGCGTTCGACGTGCGGATCTGCTGAGTAATCGATGAATCACCCTGCTGCTGCTGTTCGCCTTGGTTTTGGTCATTTTGCTGCTGCTGATGATGATCACCTTGGCTCTGATCGTTTTGCTGTTGCTGCTGTTGCTGATCGGGAGTGTCAGGTGACGGAGTAGGCGTAGAACCCTTAGGCACGTTCGTCGTCGGGCAAGGCGTTTCAGTCTTGGTTGGAGGAGCAGCAGTTGAAGGACACGGCGTAGGAATCGGCGTCGGCTTACCCTCAGGAATAGTCGGTGTCGGCGTTGGCACATTCGAGGGTGGACACGGAGTCGTCGGCGTCGGGGTTGGCGTAGACTCAGGGGTAGTTGGCGTTGGCGTCGGCACATCAGATGGAGGGCACGGAGTTGTCGGTGCTGAGGTCGGTGTAGACTTCGGGATACTTGGTGTCGGTGTTGGCACATCGGACGGCGGGCACGGAGTCGTTGGTGCTGGGGTCGGCGGCACACCAGTCTTAGGAACGGTGGGCGTCGGTGTTGGGGCCGATGATGGTGGCCAAGGCGTCGATGGTGCAGGCGTGATCACCACATAGGTTGGCGTCGGCGATGGCACCTTTTCAGAAGGACACGGTGTCGTTGGCGCAGGGGTAATGTCCACCCAGGTTGGCGTCGGCGATGGCACGTCTTGTGATGGGCACGGAGTAGTTGGCGCAGGTGTGATGTCGACCCACGTCGGAGTTGGAGCTGGCATAGGCGTCTTCTCCCAGCCGGGAATTTGAGGGCACGGCGTTGAAGAAGCCGGTGTCGGATTCGGTTGCTGGTACGTCTCCGGCGTAGTGGGTGCGGGTGTTGGGAAGTCACCTGCCTCGGGCTGGCCGTATACGCAGCCCCAAACGCCTGACTTGACTCTCGCGCACACAGCGTCCACAGGGGCGACACAGCTACTTGTACCTGTCCAGCTGGGAAGAGTTTCAATGCAGTCTTGCACAGCAATGTCACCCTTGATGGGGCAAAGAGCACCAGCGGGAACGTCCCCGGAGCCACTGCACACGGGGCCTTCGATGCAGTACGTTGCATCTCCTTCGACCGAAACGTAAGTGCAAGACTCCGATGTTGTGGGCGCTGGAATCGTATCAGTCACAGTCGATGGAGCAGGGGTGGATATTTCTTGCTTAACCGTTGTTGGGCACGGTGTTGGGGCGTCTGATTGCTCCACTGCAGTCGACGGAGCTGGTATGGGAACGCCCAACTTGTCGGTCGTCTTTGTCGGGACCGGAGTAGGAGCCACTTGCACGGTGTCCTTGGGGTTCCCGGCAGCAACAACACTCAGCAACACGGCTGGGAAGAGGATGACGCTGGTCTTCATGCTTCGTCGAGGAGTGGGCCGGAGCTGAAAGCTACGTTGGGATACGAAAGCACTGCTGCTTCCGTGTGGGATGCCGCTGTCGAGGCAAATTGAGAAGTGAGACTACAATGCAGCGGTCTGTGCCCACCTGCACTCGAGAACTCGCAGAAGGAGGCGGAGAGGAACCGCATTGCAAACGCAGCGCGTATGTGTCAGCTGTATCCATCAAAACAGCCTCCGGTGCAGTGCACCCCACAACCAGCTTTCTGTCCGTTGATATTTTTCCGCGCTCAACGCCGCACACAACGTTAAGCTTTCGGAGTTCGTGTTTGTCTGGCGGAGCAGTTGGAATGACCGCTGCGGCTGCTCACGTTGTCGCTGGCCTATTGAAGGCTGCATGTGGCGGCACTACCTTGAAAAATTGCTGGCCAACGTCAGAGACTACACACGTGGTAGTCCCTACAACTCTGGACGCACTCCTGAACAAACGGTTGAAGCGCTATGGCTCCCGGGTTCCAGATGGATGGAAGTGCTGTGTCTGCTGCGGTAGGCGAGCGGATACCCAGTTTGAAGCGCCCTTGCTCAAGTTGCTGCCCTCCTGCAACCGATCGGTTATAATCGCCGAGTTGCATCTGCATTTTGAGCGCATTAGCATCGACTTGCGTCTAGGAGAATTACAATCGGTGTCAGCCACCTGGTCACCGGATCGATGCACAGAGCTTCGCCGGCGCTGCTCGGAGCCACGCATCGGTGGATCAGTGCAGCCACCGATAGCCACATGACGAGGGTCAATTATTTCTGAGCTATCGACGCGTATCAGCAGCGCCAACCAGCGAGAGCCTGGCTCATGGGCTCTTGGTCGAGTTACTGCCGCATCGAGTTGCCGTCTCCATTGAGCACTCACCCACCGCTGCTGTCACTGCTGTCAATCCGTTCAGAGATGTCGGGAATCGTAATGCGCTCAGCTGATTCAGTAGAGAAGTTGTAGAGCAAACCTCCGTGCCTCATGACAGATGTTGTACTTGAATAAATTCGCAACTACCTCAGTCAATACGCTAATCAACATCCGCCTATCTGCTGCCAATGCCCGGGCCGGAGGCATGGGACTTCAGCTGGATGGCGGCCGCCATCCAGAGTCCGGAGACGTACGAGGCTGCGCTCGAGACGGCGGAGGTTCGTGTGGCAACTTGCAGCGTCTTCCGAGCTCTGCAGCTCGCGCGCTAACTGCTTATTTGCGCTCTAGTTCCCGAGTTTGCTTCTGGCGGCGCTGGACGAGCTGCTGCAGGCCCCACAGGCCAACGCGGCTCCGCTGCAGGAGCTGATCGACGTCTGTGCGTGTCATCGCTCCGCTGCAACTGCCGATAGGACTGTGACACTGACACTCGACTCCAGTGCTGCAGATGATCGAGTTCCCCATTGACCTGGATCATCCCCGGGAGACCGTCACGTTGCTGCATTCGACGCGAGACTGGGCCATTCAGACAGTGCTGAACATCCGAACGGCTCAGTCGAGCGCTAAAGAGGCAGCGGAAGATGCCATGCAGCCGGCGACCATGTCCGCGTCGCTGCAGCAATTGCAGGCCAAACTGTTCGTATCGGCGCCGTGCAGACAGGCAGACGTGCAAATGGAGCTGAACCAGTCGCTGTTGGCTGCTGTGGGAGACGAAGAACAGCTATCTGATGCCATGGAGATATGCGCGACGAGTTTGTACGATGATGCAGAGTTTTTACAGTTCGCTGAGGCAGCATTGTCAGGAAAGATGGAGTCCGTCGCTTTTGGCAGCGCCTTCCTCCAAAGACTATTCGATCGGCGAGCTGTGCAGCTGCAATCCGATGAACAAGTACCCACAGCAAGCTTGCGTCGTGGACAACGACTGTTCGATGCACTCTCGCTGGATTCCCAGATCCGTGTGTGGGCAAACCACCTTCCGAGTTGGCGCTCGCAATTGCAGAAATGGATGCTGGAAGCTCATCGATCCCCATTCCAGACGCTCAGTGCTGTGCTCCCTGACGGGTGGTGGGCTGAGGATGACGCGAATTATGCATATTCAGGTACTATCGCTGTTGCAGCGGTTTGTCGACGCCATTCTCATCTGTACGTGACTTTTGTCGAGTGGTGTCGAACACACGTGAATCTGCTGGCATCATGCCGTAGTGTGGAGCTGGTGTGTTTATTATCCCAAAGCTTACGCCAAGAAAACACAGCTCACTTGTTCAAGCGCCAACTACTGAGCCAAGTGCTGTCGATTAATCATCTATCCGTACGTTGGTCACCGGAGCAGCGACAACGAGTATTTATCACGCTAGGCAGAAACCTCAAGCGATTGCAGACAACTCGAAGTATTTCGGACGATTCGAGGCGCTATGAATGGATTGGTATCCTAGAGCAGCCGCATCTGTTGCATGAAGCACTAGAGAGCACGTTTACAGGAAGTGATGAAAGCGAAAAGGCGGAGAAGAACCAGATTGGAGCTCGCGCTGCCGCCGAGTTCTTTGGTTGGTTTTACTCGTTCTCAAACGTCGAGTCCGCTGGCGAAATCGCAGCAATAGTTACGCAAATGTCGGCGGAGCTTAAGGTATCGGATGTTCGTGACGGAGCGCAGTGGCTCAGGCGAAGTCGCGCTGACTTTGACGTCCTTCCGATCTTGCGTCTTCGCATCGTGTGGTTTTGGCTTCTGAAATCAATCGACACCGAGTTGCAGACTCCTGCATCAGCGAGCAACAACACTGCTGCAGCAGTGGTGACCGATGTTCTCGAGTCTGTGGAGTATATTTTCCGCCGCTTTACGCCGTCCTGGTCCAGGAGGTAAGGATGACCCCAACTGCAGGTATGCATCAACGACTCGGACTGATTTGTGTCGTGCTTGTAGGCCGTTTCAAGTGGAACTCGTGACTCAGCTGCTCGTTGAACTCGAATGGCGTGCAACGCATGCCAACGCTACTACAAGGCGCCGGTTTTTGGACGAGATCGCGCCGCTGTGTGCATGGCTCACGAAGATCGTGACGCTGATGCAGCTCGAAGAGCATACCGCGCAAAAAGACCGGGGAAATCGCTACAGCAGTCGCTGGAGCTCCGCAAACGATGTAGAGCACTTGACTCAACGATTCGAGCGGTTTTCGTGTGGGAATATAGGCTCTTGAATTGTTTTTCCAACTGATGTTACGCTACCGATGAAAACGACGTCGCTAGCTTAGCGTGCGATCGTGTTCTCACCTCCACGACAACGGGCGAGACGCCTTACTGCTTCAAGATGCCTTCCGACTTCTGGATCTTGAGCGAGAAATCCAGGCACGGGTAGCCCTGCGTGAGCTTGCCCTGGCTGACGATGTCGACGTGCGGCGACACGTACTGACCGAGCGTGGCGGGAGTGATGCCGCCACTGGCCTCGATCAGCACGTGCGGGAACTCCTGCTTGAGCTGTGCGGCCGTGGCCTTGAGCTGCTCGGGCTCGAAGTTGTCGAGCATGACGATGTCGGCGCCGGCCGTGGCAGCCTCCTGCGCCTCCTCGAGGCGGCGGCACTCGACCTCGATCTTCATGGAGAAGCCGGCGGCCTGCTTGGCCTTGTGCACGGCCTTGGTGATGCTGCCGGCCGCCCACACGTGGTTGTCCTTGAGCATGACCATCTGCGAGAGGTCGTGGCGGTGCGTGGCGGCGCCGGCCACCAGCAGCGCGTACTTCTCCACGAGGCGGAAGCCCGGCGTGGTCTTGCGCGTGCCGGCCACGTGTCCGTGCCAGCCCAGCGCGCGCGCCTGCTCCACGGAGCGCCGCGCCTGCGTGGCCACGCCGCTGGCGCGCGTGAGGATGTTGAGCGCCGTGCGCTCGCCGAGCAGCAGCTGGCGGCACTTGCCGGTGACGCGCGCGACCGGCACCTTGCCGCCGCCGGCCTTCACCTCGTCGCCCTCCTGCAGCAGCCACTCGACGCGGCAGTCCAGTGCGCGGAAGACCTCGGTGAAGAAGGGCACGCCGGCCAGCACGCCGTCGGACTTGCCCAGCAGCAGCGCCGTCTCCTCGGCCTCTGCGCGCACACACACGAGTCAGTCAGCGGCGGGCGGTCTTACGCGCGCGCGCGGCACGCACCGCCGACCACGAAGCCGCCCACGTCGAAGGACGGGATGTCGTCCTCCAGCCAGAGCTGCACGTGCTTGGTCCAGGACGGGGGCAGCAGGTGCGCGAAGTCGGAGCGGGGCGCGGCCATGCTGTCGGGTTGGCGGCGAAAGGAAATCTGCGCGTGCGTGGTGCCGGCCGGCCGCGCGTACCGTGGCCGGCGCCACTCTGCAACATACAAAGGGCGAGTGCGGCGGCCAGCTGGCGCGCCGAGCCGCGGCCGGCTATGCCGCCCCGTCACCCCGCCGTGTTCAAGCGCTTCAAGCCGCTCGGCCGGCCGTGTCGGCCATCACTTCACTCGGCGACCGGCTCGGGCCATCGCGGCCGTCGCGGCCACCCGTCGACCGCCTTGAAGCAAGCGGCCGGCGGATTTGTTGCGCGCGAGTGGGTGCCGCCTCTGGCCCGACGCCAGCCACGGCCGACGCTGGCTTGACGGAAGTGGGGGCCGTGGGACGCTGGGGCGATCCTTCCTTCCGGTTGAAGGCGGCAACGAACGCCCGGGGCTCGCACCAGTCACTCGCACTGTAACCCCCGAGGCGGCGAAGCGGGCGAGCCGGCAGAGCCCGCTTCTCCCTCGCGCGTAAAGATCTCGCCGCCATGGTCTCGGACGCGCGCCCGCCCTGCGACGTGTGCGCCGCCGCCGCCGCCGCGCTGCGCTGCGAGGCCTGCCGCCTGGACTTGTGCGTGGACTGCTCGCGCGCGCGCCACCGCAGCAGCCTGCACCTGACCACGGGCCGCTTCCGCTTCTACCGCGAGGCTGCGCAGCCGGAGGCCGCGTCGCCGTCCACGGCCTCGGCGTCGGCGCCCACGTCGCCCGCGGCCGGCGAGCTGCGGCCCGCGGCGCCCAAGCCGGACGCGCTCTGGGGCTTCGACGACGCGCTGGCGCAGTCGCTGCGCGCGCTCACGTTCGCGGCCGACGAGCCGCCGCCCGCCGCGCCCGAGCGCCGCGCGCGCAGCTTCTCGGACTACGCGGCGCTGGGCGACGCCGAGCGCTGGCGCGCGCAGGGCGAACTCAGTGAGCTGCGCGAGCTTTGGGACGCCATGCGCACGGATTTCGCGTCGCGCCACGTGGTGGTGCGCTGCGGCGCCGGCGCCTGGGACGCGCTGGACGTGCGCCGCGTGGAGGACCGACTTAATGTAAGTTGCTGCGCGCGGGGCTGCCGCGTGAGGCCGCGCCGACTCACGCGCTGTTGCTGTTGTGGCAGAACTTCGGGAGCGTGGCCAGCACGCGGCGCGAGCTGACGGCCGGCGGACTGCTCTTCTGCACCTACTTCGATCTCACGAGCGCCGTGGCGGCGGTGGACCGCTGGCGCGCCGACGCCGACGTCATCAGCTTCTGCCTGCCCTACGAGCTGCCGGACGACGTCAACTCGGCCACGTTGCTCGTGCGATTCGCGCTCGGCGGACCCATCGTAACGGCCGCCGAGCTGCGCCAGGTCTGCACGTGCTTCGGCCAGGTCGCCAGCGTGCTGCAACCCGACACGCAGGTCGCCAAGTACATCGTCGAGTACGGCGACTCGCGCGCGCTGCCCGCTGCTCTCAACGGACTGCCACACGCCTTCCACGCGAGTGGCCCGCTGTCGGTGGGTCGCACAACGCCGCCCACGTTGGACGTGTCCAAGCTCCAACTCTTCCAGGAATGCCTGAACCGCGCCGCGGTGACACATCCGCGAGTCGCTAGGGCTCGCCCCAAGAGCTTTTCATCCAGCAGCACGTCGCTTCTGACGTCGCCTACATCGTCTGTCGCGTCATCGCTCAACGCGTCCTTCCTGGAAGGCCCCAACAACAACAATAACAACAGCCCCATGGCGTCGGCCACCTCGGCCACGTATCCTGGCGCTGGAGAGCTCACCTCTCCGGTGCTGATGCCTCAAGAAGAACAGCAGATTTGGGCTAGACCAACACCACGAGCCAGGAGTAATTCTTCGTCGGCGTATGTTGGCAGCTCGTTGTCGTCTAGCAGCTTTGGCGAGTCGTCGGCCTACTCCAACGGATTCACGCTTTCGTCTTCCAGCAGCATTGGCACGTTGTCCAGTCGCGCAAATGGATATTCGTCGTTCCAGGCTCCTCATCAATTGCAGCCTGCCAACAACCAGATATCTCCTTCTGCCTCCGAGCAACAGCAGCAAGCTTACTACGACTTCAGAGGACGAGCGCGCATGCAGTCCAAGTATACCCCGATAAGAGGCAGCTACAGCAATAATGACCCCTTCTTCCGAGCTGGCACTGTGTCCACCAGTGGGCATAACTCCACTCACGGAGGTGGCTCTGCAGGACGCCCGACGACAGGACGTAACGACCAGGGCACGGGCGAGTTCAGCTTATCCATCGCAAAGGTTGCATCGGGAGAGGATAAGCGAACAACCTTGATGATCCGAAATATCCCCAACAAGTACACGCAGCAAATGCTGCTCGCCGAGATCAACCGCAATCATCGCGGTAACTACGACTTTTTCTACCTGCCCATCGACTTCAAGAACAAGTGCAACATGGGATATGCATTCATCAACTTTATTGAGGCAGCGCACATCGAGGCGTTTCACAAGGAGTTTGATGGGCAGAAATGGACCAACTTTAACAGCGAGAAGGTCTGCGCCATCTCGTACGCGCGGTTGCAGGGCAAACAGGCTATGATCGCGCGCTTCCAGAACTCGAGCTTGCTGGAAAAACACGAGTCCTATCGCCCGTTGGTATTCGGTAGCTCCGGACCAAACCGCGGCAAGCCGGAACCGTTCCCAGCGCCCAAGCAGCTCGTTCACAAAAAGCAGTCAATGCAGTCCCATTCTCCAGGAATGTTTGGTGCTGACGATTATGGCAGCTACGTAGGCCATCGAATCTATGCGCAGCAGCCATCCCAGCAGCAGTTGCAGCATGCCCAGCAGCAGCAATCGCTTGCTGTTTACCCTCAGCAGCTTGTTGGGATGCCACAGCACGCAATGCCTCCCCTTCCAGCAGCCAGTGGGCTCCACTACGGCATGCAGGCATTGCCGCTGCAGTATATCCCTTCGTACCAGCAGAACGACCCACAACTGGCGTCGCCGTTTTTGTATGGGGTGGCGGGGATGCCGTCGAATGCGCTGGATTACACGCATTGAGGCATCGGCCATGCACGCTAGCACAAGCCAGAGCAGAGTGTCCTGTCCTTCCAGCTTGGCGACTCAACCCCCTGCCTGCCTTCGTATTATTTTGTTGAGCGCTTGTGTACTCTTGTTTACTTTTTGGCTTGCTGGTTTTTGATACCTGCTCACACTGTGTACTTTGATTAGTTTGGCTATAGCTCGGTAACTCGCTCGCAAATACAGCTAACTAGCATTGTGAACAGCAAATCAATGCATGCGATGAGCAACGAGGATTTTGTGCTATCACGAAGTCGCTCCGATCACGTCGCGAAGAGGAATCGCAGGTCATCCTCCGTTAGGCGGCAGATAGCGCTCACGTTCGCACCGACGGTCCCCTCGAAGATCAGCCGTTTTTTCTCTTGGAGCTTTAGGATGCGTTCCTCAACCGTGCCAGCGATAATGAAGCGAGTGGCTTGGATCGGTTTGAACTGGCCTAAGCGATGAGTGCGGTCAATGGCCTGGTTTTCGGCTGCAGGGTTCCACCACGGGTCCATCAGAAAAATGCTGTAGCAAAACAGTCACGTTAGATAAAGCACCAACCAGAAAGCCAAACAGCAAAACGTACTGTGAAGCGACAGTCAGATTCAGTGCAACGCCGCCAGCCTTGAGACTGATCAAGAATGCCGTCACGGTTGGGTCATCTCGGAAAGCCTTAATGGTCCGGTCTCGTATGGCCATGCTCATGTTACCAGAAAGCTTCACACACTTGACCCCACCGAGTTGTAACCGGTGCTGGATGATATCCAGCATGTTCACAAACTGGGAGAAGATAATGGCCTTGCCGGACGGGTCCCGAATGCGCATCAGCTCTAGCTCCTGCATCAGCGCCTCTATCTTCGTACTGGACTGAAAAGCGTGGATATCAGAGATCCGGTGGAGAATGCTGTTCTTGTGAAAGCTGGACAGGTTCACAGCCCTGGGTGAACGAATGGTCGATGAGGCAGACTCGCTTAAAATTTCGGTGCTTCCCACGTCCGTCTCAACAGGTAAAGAGAGATCAACCGTAAGCGGCTTGGAGCATGTAGGGCATGCTGCCTTCCCGCCAGCTGGAAGCGACTCGATATATTCCTTCACGCACTCCCGGCAGAACTCATGCCCGCACTTCGCGATGACACCATCTTCTACATACTCGTGACATATTGTGCATGACTGCTCGTCCCCAGGACTGCTGCCCTCATTGACACCAAAGGGTTGCTCCTCGATCAACGGGGCAGCTGAACTTGGTAATTGGAGTGCTGGATTCGACTTGGAGTAAATGACCAGGTATGGATGATCTACAGCCTGGCGCAAACGAATCAGTAGGTCGAAAATGTGGGCGTAGTTGTTCAGCAGCGTCCCCGACGATACGTAGGTATTGAACTGCGCTTGACTTTGTGTGTAAATTGCTTCGTAAAAATCATTTTCGCGCTCATCGAGCCGGTCCTTTCGAATTCGCACAAGCTTAGGTGGCAGCGAAATATCATCTGCGCGACCTTCTTTCGTTCGCCGTAGTAGAATCTACGCATGCACAATGTTAGACAATGTCTATGCTCCTTAATTCAAGTAAAACCATGACTTACATGCTGCAGCACGTCATTCTGCAATCGTTGCATTGCGAGTTTGCCTTCGGCAACGTAACCATACGCTTGAATCGGAATGACAACCTTTTTGTTGAAGTATGAGAAATGTTGAATGGCACTATGGGTGCACTGGACACACTTCTTATCTGGGAAGCTAATAAACAACAACAACAACAACTCAGTCAGATAAAGCAAACGGGTAACCAGCTAGTGATTAACACGTACTTGTAGTCCAGCATTTGACACTCGCACACAGTGCAGTGGTAATACGCGTATTTTTTCACTTGAAGGAAACGAACCAGCGAAAACAACTCACCGATACGATTTTGCAGTGGTGTGCCTGCAAAGAGAAATCGATGAATCTGCTGTTAGACGCAACAATCAGAGACGAACTTCAGCCCGTATGAGCATACCTGACAGACACCACTTGTACGTAGACTTCAACTCGAAAACACCGCGCGCTGTGTTGCAATTTCTGTCCTTGATGTAGTGTGCCTCATCCAGAACAATACGCGTCCACTGGATTTGGTGCAGAGGCGACTTCCCTTTTGTCTTCTGAGGGGTGGTCTTTTTGTCATCCAAATCGTTTTTCTTCGAACGATAATTCGCCCTACCCTTTGACTTTTGAGCTGACTTCTTTAAATCGTCTTCGTCGGCCTCCTCCTCCTCATCAGCAGCTTTCTTTTTGGGCTTCTTCTTCTGCTGCTTGTCTTGCAGCGCGGTCTTCTTGGCATCAGGCCCGCAGAAGTACTTATTGTGTGATATTAACTTGTCCGGCAAATACTTCTTTCCGCAATATTGGCACGCGAGTTTCGACCATCCAAGAGTTTTTCTAATTTCGCTTTCGATGATGGAATATGTTGTGAGCACAACATCATACGAAGCAATTTTATCCACTGCCTCCAATCGCTTGGGACCATGATGAATGTATACAGAGAGATGGCCCGGCTCCACAAATCTCTCGATCTCACTCTTCCACTGCATGACAGCAACTAGAGGACAGATGACAAGCGTGCCACCCCGCACGCTGGAAGAGCTCCGACCTTTACTTGCTTTGCCCGTGGATGGATTCTTCTCGCGAACATTTTCAAGCATGAGTGATATGGCCTGGATTGTTTTTCCCATACCCATTTCATCCGCAAGAATCCCACCTTTGTAGTCGCTTTGTTCTTGCCCAACCATCCAGGCCAGAGCCTCGCGCTGGTACGGGAGAAGTGTAGCGGTCAAAAACTGTGATGGCTGCTTCTCTGGCATGCGGCCTTTCTTGTTGAAGTGATCATCCGCGAGTGCAAGCCGTTCATCGATTACCCCATTCTGATCGTTTTTCTCCATGTACTCCCGAACTCGCTTCTGATCTGCGGGTTGAAGTTTAGACAGCCCTTCGATGGGATCATTGTTTTTCTTCTTCTTTGCTTGCTTCTTCGTTTCGATATCTTCAGCATCTGGCTCCTCCTTAGGTTCATTGGCGGCAAGCCCAGCCTTCAAGCCGATTGCGGTGCATTCTAAGTGCTGCTCGGGTAAGAGTTAAAATAATTGTTAGATGCATGCTTCACAGTATCCATATGCATGCATACCTTGTAATACGTGGTGTCGCCAAACATTGAGTGGCGGATATTGATACCCACGCGAAGCGTCTTGAGAAGGAGCTTTTGCTCACAACTTTTGCACTGTGAAATTAGCACGAAGTCAGATACACCGAAATAACACTATTCTAGGGATAGATACCTTTGCTCTGGCATTGATCGCGTATTCAATGAAGTAGTGAGGACCATCGTACATGTCCTCCTCTGACTCCTCGCTCTCATCAACAATATCGATATCCAGCGAGTCTGCATCGCTGGCATTACCGTTGTTATTTGTAGTATGAGGAGAATCAACTGGGGGTGAGCTCTGCCGCTTTGCCCGACGATTTACACCAGCCTTTTGTTTTGCCGGAGGTTTCTTAGTCACCGGACGTCGTCTCGCTGGTTTTTGGTCCTCCTCACTAGAGACCTCATCCGAGACCGATTCGTCGTCGTCCTCCTCCTCCGACACACTTTCCCCGACAAAAAAAAAATCACTGTCACCATCACTGTCGTTTTCCTCCTCATCTTCGTCATCACTGAGTTGAAGTGCCACCTGCTGCGACGAAGCGCGGCGGCCCGTTCGACCATCTCCCCGCGTTTTAGTCGCCGGTGGGGTCTTAGTCTTTTTCTTCATGGGGGCCTTCCCATTCTGCCGCTTCGGGAGGGTCTTGGCAATAGGTTTCTCATCCTCTTCATCCTCTTCGTCCCCCTCCTCTTTCTCCTTAACAGATCTGGCAGCCACTCGGCGCCTCTTGAGCTTCGGCTGCTCGTCCTGCTGCTCCTGCTGCTCCTCCGCCTCCCGCTTCTTCCTCTTCTCGGCGGTCGTCTTCCCCTTTGCGCCGCCACTGCAGTCCGAGCAGCGCCAACCATCGGTTGGCTGCGGACGACGCCGCAGCGGCGGCGAGAGGCAGCCCAGGTGGAACAGCCGCGCGCAGACGGAGCAGCCCACCGTCACGCGCTGCGTCTGCTGCCGACACACGACGCAGGCCTCCGCCTCCGCGTCCGAAGCCTCCGCCTCCTGCGCCCGCGACCGCAGCCTCGCCATCGTCTCGGCCACTTGCGCGCTCCACTTCAAATTGCCGACTGAGGATCTGCACCTCCAGGAGCACCAGCAGAGTGAAGGTCGGCCGGACAGAAAACGGTCGGGAAGTTGGCGCCAACGGCAACCGACTAGCGCCAGATGGCGCCAAGCAGTTCAGGGGCAACAAATGCTGTGGACACCCCGGGGTTTCGATTAAAGGTTACGCTCTGGTTGTGTGTGTGGTCGTCATGGCAACGCTGCTCTGCGCGATCGCCGCGCCTACGAGACCGTCATGGACGTCAGGTGGGCGAACGAGCCCGGGGGCAGCACTAGCTTCTTCCGGGAACGCAACGCGCTCTCCGCGTTGATCTTCTCCAGCAGAAGACGGAACTGCTCCACCTCGCGGTCGATCTCGTCCTCCTCCGGGTCGCGGACCTCCGTCTCCGAGTCGCCGCTCCCGTCTGTCAGTGCCAGCGCCGGCTGTGGCTTCTCCTTCGCTGCTGCAGGCTTGCGCTTGGGCGATGCAGATGTGCGTGGCTGGGGCGGAGAGCTATCTCGAGGACTCACCTTCTCTGTGGCTCGGAGTGCTGCGGCTTCTTTTCTGCGGCGCTTCTTCTCCTTTCTGTTTTTCTTCTTCTTGCTGCTGCTGGAGGGCTTCTGACTTGCCTTGAGGTCGGCAAGCTCGTCTCGGAGCAACTCGGCCTGGATCGCCAACGAATGCTGCAATGCCTCTTGGTATGCGTCTTCTAGCTGTTGTTCGGCAAAGACAGGAAGTTAGCTTCATGCAGTCACCGGCAGCTCAACGAGCCCGGGACGTACCTGCTCTCTGAATTTAATGGCCAGCACTTCTAGCAGATACTCCTGTGCCAGATGTGAAGTGTTCGCCCCGGGGCATGTGTCATCGACATCGTCTTCTTCTTCGCTGTCTTCGCTGTCGTCGTCAAATCCAGACCGAAATGGTGACACGTAGCTGAACTGCTCACCGCAGCGAATTAGGTCCATGATGAAATCCGTGTGGTCTTCCCGAATAATGATATAGCGTTCCTCTTTCTGAATAAGTCGCAGCAACTCGTCTTCCTGCCGCTTGCCGACTTCGAGCGCGGCAAGGTACTCGTCGGACAGCATGCCGCCCTTGCCGCCGACACCTCGTCTTCCTTCGCGCTCCAGCTCATACTTAAACACCAATTCTTCCTCTTCTAGCACCATATCGTCTGCCGCGAGCATGTCTTCGTCGGATTCGTCTTCTAACTCGTCTTCTTCTTCATCGTCGTCGTCCTCGTCTTCCTCCTCATCCTCTTCGTCGTCCTCATCTTCGTCATCCTCGTCGTCCAAGAACGGCGGAAATACACTGAAAACGTCCTGAAGCGAGCGGCTCCCGGATCGTTTCCGCTCGTGGTCCTCCCACTCTGCGATGACATTGTCGTGGCACTCGCAGCACAAGTTCTGGCCCACGAGAAACTGGTCCAGCGCCGTTAGATAGGTCTCTCGGCGGATGCGCAGCAGCCGCCGCTTCGCCACGAGCGACAGCTCCCTCCAGAAGTTGATGAGCTCCTCGCGCGAGTAGCCCTTGGGTCCGTTAAGGCCCACCACGCTGTTGTTGCTGCTGGTGGAGCCGGTGGAGGCCGCCGGCGCGGCGGCTGCGGTCGCGGAGCTCCCGCTGCCCGCGCGCTCGGCTCTGGGCAGGAAGCGGCTACCGAGCTCGCGCGCGAAGTCACCCTCGCTTGGCCACGGGTTGCTGCGGCATATTCCAACACAGAGAGGGTGAGCTAGCGAGCGACTTTGCTGCCGCTAAAGCGCGCGTGCCTACCGGTACTTGCGAGCCAGCATGAAGCCCGACGAGCGGCGCAGCAGGTGGCGATGCAGCAGCAGGTCCGTCTTGGCGCTGGCCGCCTTGGCGTCGCCCGCGCGCTGGCCATGTGCAGTCTTGGGGCGGCGCATCTCGCTCGCGATTTATTTCTGCTCGGCATAGTGAAGGCGAGCTGTGTCTGTGTTGACTTCCCGGAAGTCTGTGTGCCGTACACAAGCGTGCCACCGCCGGCAGTTCAACGCGCCATCTTCGTTCCGAGACGCGAGATGTCGTCGCTGGCCGCGACGCAGGCCGACGGCTACTACTACCCGGCCGAGTGGCGGCCCGAGCATGGCTCGCTGAACCGTTTCCACCAATCGCACCCGCTGGGCAAGCGCGCGAAGGGCGACGGCGTGCTGGTGGTGCGCTTCGAGATGCCGTTCGACGTCTGGTGCGAGCACTGCGGCGGGCACATCGGCCGCGGCGTGCGCTTCAACGCCCGGAAGAGGCGGGTAGGCAGCTACTTCTCCACGGCCGTGTGGGAGTTCCGCATGGGCTGCGCGGGCTGCCGCGGCGAGCTGGTGGTGCGCACGGACCCGCAGGCCCGCGACTACGAACTGGTGAGCGGCGTGCGTCGGAAGGCGTCGCCGGAGGCCGACGCGGCGGAGATGCAGACCGAGCGCCTGAACGACCCGCAGCTGGCTGCCAAGCTTCAGAGCGACCCGTTCTTCAGACTGGAGCACGAGAACGACGACAAGAGAGCGGCCAAGAAGCGCGCGAGGGGCCTCGAGGCGCTCGTGGAGCTGCAGGACGCCGAGTTCAAGGACGACTACGCCAGCAACTCTGCGCTGCGAGCGCAGTTCAGGAACAAGAAGAAGAAGCTCAAGGGCAGGGAGCAGGAGGCCAAGCGGCTGGGGCTGGGCATCCCGCTGCTGGACGTGCACCCGGACGACGTGTTGGCGTCGAAGGCCGTCGTGTTTAAGGATATTCCGCAGAAACGACAGCACTCGAGCCATCGAGCACTGGTAGCTTCAAAGTCGCGCCCCAGCAGCTCGAGAACACCCGCTACTGCTTCCAGAAGGGCAGACTCATTCCAGCATTTTGGTGATCCCATGGGGTCCCAGTTGCAGCGTTTGAAGGCAGCCAAGCGGGCAGCGACATCATCACGGAAATGAGCCCCTCCACTGGTACTTGCTTCGTTTCCTACTTTATTAGTGCTAAATTGCCCAAGCTGCAGCTACTTCAAACTCAAGCAACAAAGTGTATTCGTCACTAGATTGCTTTGCTTAGCTGGGAATCCCAGCGGGCCCCGTGGATGCTTAAGCTAAACCCACCTAAGGTGGTCTACCTTCATAGCTATCCTATATCTATGAAGGTAGACCACCTTAGGTTTTCGCAATAACTAGCTACTCAGCACGCATTGTTTTAATACGTGCTGGCTTCCGATCGATGCAGCCCACTTGCGGGACTACACAGCCTCCACCCCCACGGGTGACAGGCCTCGGCAATATGTAATGATAAGGTATTCTTCACTCCATCCGTCGTGCGAGTCGTTCGGGTCGAGATTCTTTGTCATTGTGGAGTGTGGCTAACGCCACCTCCACCATGTTTCTGGAAGCGTTTACATCTCGGTTAACTGTTGCGCCACAACCACCATTGGCTTTCAAACAGTGAAAAACTTTGTAGACTCCGACATTACGCACTTTACCGTCGCGGCAGCGCGCTAGCTTCGCGGGGTGCTCCATCCGTTCGGGAGATTCGCAGTCATGGTGGATTTGGCTCGTTAGGTACTCGTCGACTACGAGGACATCGCAATCTCGCGCAGCATGTGCTTCAGCTATGCCACAGGTCCTGGTGTCTATTTCCTAATAGCACCGCTCCGGTTATCAGCGCTCATGTCCCCAATTGCTACAAGCGTGCGATCGTCACGTGCACCAGCGAGCTCTTGGCAACTACGACGTAGGTTTTTCTCGGCGAGCATTCCACGACGGAATCGCATTTTGCGAAATGAAGGACGCATGAAAAATCGGTGCAATTCCTCCATCTTCGGAACAACAAAGGTGATGTAGTCGCGAAGCATTGGAGAGAAGCTGTCTTGCAGAACGGCATAGCTTCAAAGATAGCAGAAATCTGAGCATCTCGAGAAATTTGCGGCGAATCCGAGAGTTGCTTCGTGTGTAGCCCGAGTCACTATAGAACTTTTTGGACGGGTAACTAAGCGCGACATTGCTAAGCTGCTTCGTCTGAACATCGTATTGGCTCGCCACAATCATATCGGTGTACCCTGGATCAACGCCTCGAATACTTTTGTAGTCCTCCAAATTGTAAGTTTTTGCTTCTTGAACACAGCCATGGTTTTGTTTTTCGAGAATCACACTAACTCCTTTTCCATCTGTTGCAATTCGATGCCAAAACGAAGCTCGATCCCTGCTGAACGTTCGATTAGGTTTAGTTTGAAAAGTTTTCGCCACCAAAGATCTGACACTTCCGCTGTCCAGGCACCAGTTTTGAGACTATCTCGGAGAGAAATGTAGCTACCACTAGAAGTCCAACCTACCATGTCACGATTAATACGTTCACTGCGCTAAATCTCATTTTTCAAACCGGTAGAGTTCATTGTGAAATAATTACTACGAAATCCTTGTTTCGTAGGAATAATATTGTAGACTCGTTGCTGCTCAGCTAGCTCGTTTTGCTGTTGAACCTTTCAACGCAGGAGTAGGGCCTCAGGAGTACAAAACCCTTGCAGCGTAAGTCTCCTAGCTACAAAATCAACCTTCTTGTTGTGCTGGATGCGAGTGGCCTTGCCCACTGCTCTTACGTTTCTCTAGATTCAGCGTTACAGCATCGTTTCTTGCGCTTTGTTTGCCACGCGCACGGGAAGTTGGAGCACCTTGACCATGCTTCTTGCAGCGCGTAGAGGCCACTCCCTTTTGCCAGCCTGTACAGCCAACCAGGCCTTAACCCACCCCAAGAGTTAACCCTCAACAGCGGATCGTCATATTTGGATTCCAAGATCATAGATTAGCTCTCGTGATATTTAAGACCAGTGGTATTTATGTTAATTTAGGCAATCCGACGAGAAGTCCGTTAACTAGTTAATCAACCCATTTACTACTACTTTTGCCAGCCTGCCATCTACATTGTGAATTTGCAAGTGATAGTCTCGTTGTGAGATTAACGCACAGCAGCTCTCTACTTCAATCAAGCCCCACCGCACGCCATCTTGACGGCAGCTGCCACATGGTTCGGTGGGAAATAACATTGCAGCGCTGAAATTTGACTGCGCCTGCAGCCATTATGGCCGACTGCGTGCAGTTGGCGATAAGCCTGACAAATCTTCCTGGTCTAAATGTGTACTCTTTGTCGGATTTATGTCATTGTTACACGAAGGTTGACTGAGATCATAAAATAAATGGTTCGTGTCTGGATAACTTCCGGATTTCACGTCACTCAAGGGCAGCACACAACCGCGGGACATCGTTGCACAGTACGGCGAGAGACTTGAAGGCGCGATCCTCATCGCCCTGCCACACTTGCAGACACTCCTCGGCGGTCACCACCATGTCGCTCGAATAGTTCGAATCTTCGCTGTAGGCGCAGTATGCAAGTAGCACACGGACAATGCTTCTCTTCTCGCTCTCGCTGGCGTCTGCTGCGTGCTCGTCCACGTCGTTCGTTATTACATCGAAGTTGTTGTGCTTGCCGTTGAGGATGTACTCGTCGACGTGCATCGACGTGTCGGAGATGCTCGACGCGAGCAGCAGCAGCCGCTCGCCCTCCGTCTGACTGGCGTCGCTCTCCGCCTGGTTGCCGTCCAGCTCGGCGTAAAACGCGCGGTCCTCTTCCAGCTTGGGCAGCAACTCGTAGTCGTCGTCCAGTTCGCTGAGCTGGTCCGTGCCGTCCGTGACGCACGAGTCCTCGTCGTCGTCCGAGTGGTTTTCGGCGTCTTCTGGCGCTTCGTCCTGCTCCGCGTCGGCCTGTTGCGCCTCCTTCCGCGCCCTCGCGCTCTCGGCCTCCAGCTTCGCGCAAAGCTGCAGCTCGCGGATGCTCCTGGCGGGGCGCGGCGCCGTCTCGAACACGGCGTTGAACTCGTCGAACACGTCGTCGTAGTCCGGCGGCGGCAGCGCGAGCGGCGGCCGCGCGCCGGCCACGAACTTCTTGGCGATGAACACGAGCGACGCGATGAGCGCGGCGCGCGCGCGCGCGCTGGCGGCCGCGGCCCAGCAGCTGGTCACGGCCGCCGTCAGCGCCATCTTGGCGGACAGCGCGCGCAGCAGCGCCGCCTGCTGGGCCGCGCACCGGCGCTGCAGCGGCGAGCCGCGGCGCTGGCTGCCGCGCAGCGCGCCCACCTGCGCCCGCACGACGGCGTACACGGCCTCGGAGCGGCTGTGCGCGCGGCAGACTGACGCCACGAGGAAGTTGCCCATGCTCGCCCGGGTCCGATTGTGTCAATGCCGCCGCACTCCAACCCAAGAATAGCACGTTGAAGCCGCGCTTTTTCCGCGAATCACAGCCTGCGATTGGTGAAGGGCAGCTACAGCCTGGCGATGCACCAGCGACTGCAGCAGCAAAGCAGCAACAGAGGCGAACACGACTCGTTGTCGTCGATCCAGTCTGTACACTTGGAGACGCTCATGCACGTCGAGCAGCGCTTGAACGTCCTGATTGTACGTCCTCCTGCAGCACCCAGAGACACCGGTCTAGCAGAGCGTCGCCCCGATGAGACTCCTGATCGATCGCGCTCTCCTCAATTTCTCCTCCACCTCGAGCAATGCGCAGGATAATCACGTTACTCGTGTTGATCGAGAGAGATCGCTTGTGCCCATGGCTCCTTCTTGATTGTCGATACCTGCTTTCTTGTTGGAGTCAATGCCACTTCATCGCGCCAGCCACCGGCTTCCCCGTTACGCAGCCCCGCACGGTTTCGTTCTGCACCCACGAGCCGATCGAGTCGCTGCTCAACGCGGCACGCGAAGCTCGTTGCGCGCTGCCAGTCAGCCTGAGATTGTCGTCCCTGACTGAGAGCCATCCGCGTGGTCTTTGTAAACTGTTTACAAGACAAACTCCAATCTGAAATCTGAAGGCAATGACGTCGGCAGCTCTCCGGGGCTGCATCATTCGCCAACTCGCCGCCAGCCACTCGCACCGCCGCAGAGATGACGGCCCAGGAGCTTAAGCCCGTGGAGCGTGATGACGAGGCCGCCGCCGCGCCCGCCGGCAAGCGCGCCGACGCCCCGTTCGTGTACGAGGCGCCCGGCTTCTTCGACGAGGACTCGCGCGTGCCGCGCTGGGCGCAGAGCCTCGTGGCCGACCTCTTCAGCTTCGTGACCATCCACTACAACGTGTGGGGCGTGCCGTTCCTCGTGCTCTTCTACTACCTGTACTCCATCGGCTATGGCTACGTGCCCGTGGCGCTGGTGGCGCTGTACCTGCCGTCCTTCCTGAGCGGCGCGCAGAAGACGGCCAAGGGCAACCCGTGGCCGGCCTTCCGCTCCGGTCGCATCTGGGGGCTCAGCGCCAAATTCCTCGGGTGAGAAACCGCGCGCGCCCCGCTGTCTGGTCGCCGGCTCACCGCTGTGTTTGTTCCCTTCAGGATCAAGGTCATCCGCGAGCAGGAGCTGGACAGCAGCAAGAAGTACATCTTCGGCTTCCACCCGCACGGCATCATCGTGCTCTCGCGCGTGTCTACCTATGGCGGCAACTGGGAGAAGGTCTTCCCGGGCATCCCCACGCGAGGTGAGGTGGCTGCTGGAGAAGACCTGGTGGGCCCTTGTGCTAATAGTTTAACCTCTTGATGGACAGCGCTGGGGGCCTCGACGATGTTCTACGTCCCACTCGGCCGCGAGCTGTGCCTGTGGCTCGGCGGCGTGGATGCCTCGCGCTCCACCGCAGACAAGGTGCTGAACGACGGCACCAGTATCGTGGTGTACCCTGGCGGCGTGCCCGAGATCTTCAAGACGGACCCGAACTCCAAGGTGAACGAGCTCGTGCTGAAGAAACGTCTGGGCTTTGTCAAGCTGGCCATGCGCCACGGCGCGGAGCTCGTGCCGAGCTTTGTGTTCGGCGAGAAGTGGCTCTACAAGTGAGTGGCAAGTAGTTTGGTGTGATGCTTCACGAACTGACTGGTGTGTGGTGTAAATTGCAGCATGTGGAACCCCCCTCAGGGCGTAATCGACTTCTTCCGCAAGACACTCAAAATTCCGATGATCATCTTTTGGGGTAAGTTCATGTGGATGCCGAAGCAGCCGCCTAAGAACAAAGGCTTTGGCGTGGTGTACGGAAAACCGATTCCCACCAAGCTGACAGCCAACCCAACGGAAGAGGAGATCCACGCTGTTCACGCGCAATACGTTGCGGAGATCGAACGGTTGTTCTCGCAGTACAAAAAGGAGTTCGGCTACGACGATGATGAGACATTGCTCATAAACTAGGTCGGACGAAGCCTAACAGTGTAGGAGTGGAAAACAGAACCCAATCTATTTTTCTGCAACACAAGCTCTACTGTTGCCTCCAATTAGCCGGAGGAGATTGAGTCAACAATACTGTCCTCGTCGAACATTCGCAGTAGGTTTGCGTAGTTCGAGTCGTACTTGGGCCCTTCCCAATAAATCTTGTGGCACACGCGACAGACCCAGAACTCGGTCACCACTTCAAGCACGTTTGGATGCACTTCATCTTCCGTTTGGTTGCGAACGTAGTCTAGGTCAACGACCTCGAATCCCTTGGCGTTGCAGCGCGCGCAGCGCGACATCATCTCCTCTTTCACGAGCTTGAGAGCAAAGTGCGCCTTTATCTCCTGGAACTGCTTGAACGGATCGTCGCTTGACACCACGAAGCAAGCCCCAGCGTCACGACGGTTAGCCAACTTCTTGTCCCGAGTCAATAAGATGCGCTGCTCGCACGCGGACAGCGCTAGAAGGGCTGCCTTGTGATCCTGACTGGCAGTTTTCTTAGGAACGGAGTAGGGATCCCAAATAACCACGTCCATCCCAATGGTGCGCAGCCACTTTCCAACTCGTGCCACCATCGAATCTGCCAAAAACTTGTACTCGTGAATCGGCTGTAACTTTCCGCGATGTTCATTTGCTATTAGCTTTGAGAAGTCAGGTCCTGTATCAGTGGAGCTGGCCACTTCGACAGCAGAAACTCCTCGTTGAATGTCACCCGTGGCCTCGATATTGATTAGTGAAAAAAATGCCTTGGAATTCAGCCACAATAAGGCCTCGTGGGATCCTCCACCACACACCAGTGACTCCACGTGCCTTAGGGTACTGTTAGCATAAATTCGAATTAAGCGTTCGGCTGTGTCCGACAATTCTGTGCCTGCACGTGAAGGACGGTGTCCAAACGGAGGAACGGTTCCTGGCTCAAAGCCAAAGTACTCGCAACACTCGGCCGGCGTCGCAAGTTTAATTCGCCTACGGCTAACCCCACAGAGCGTCGCTAGTTGGGCTGTGTCAAGCTTACAATTTGCTTCGATGCAGGCAACGCATGGTTCATCTGCACACAAGCGCCATCATATTAGCAAATAGGTTAGTATCAAGTAACCAGGATCAAATTACAACTTACCATCCGCAAAGAAGCAGATAGCGTTAACAGCCACAAAGGTAGCTGGCACATCTGATGCTTGCGATTGTTTCAAAAGACTCGTGACAGTACGGGGATCGAGAAACGTAAGTGCTGTATCCAACGTGTCTTCGACATTTCCACCTCCAATTCGCAAGTGTTCCAATTGTTGTTCTCGGTGCAATTTTTTGCGATCTTCCCAGAACTCTTCGACATCTTGAGGTGTCAACAAGGTTGCTACCACGCCATCACACTTTGTTTCAAGCTTGCTGTTCGCCCAGTCCTGGCAATATGCCTCCCGTAGTGCAATAGCTTTGGTGGCACCTTCAGTGCTTAACGAAGATGAGCAAGTTAGCTTATGAATTTTTGTTGCCGTCTCTTGCCAGGATGGTAGTTGAGTTTCTTCGTTCCTACGACTGCAACAAGTATTCGCGCATCACTTATCACTAAGTATTACATGTTCAAATAGCAAACACTTAATAATACGTACAGTTTGTTGGTCATTTGGACAAGGCAGTAGGCATCCAAGGCGGCGTAGGTAAGCTGGGGTGCAGTAAGTGGACGCACGTCCCAATTCGACATTTGCATTCGCTAAAAGCGTATCAGAACACAAACGAGCACCGATCAATAAAAACTCCTATCCACTGCAAACAGAACACTTACCTTATCGAGAGGGCTCCCGAGCATTGTGCTTGTTGCATGTGACAAACTATTCCCTACAGATACCCCAAGCAGTTCGGAGACTACACCACTCAGCTGCAACAAATAGTGTCAGCAAAAAAATCTTGCAATTTAGATGATCGATACAAAACGTTACCTCCAGAAAGGGAGAAATACTAGTCAAGGCGTGGCGCTCAGGAAATGTTTGATGTAACACTACAACGAAAAAATATATTGCAGTGAGTAGTTTGGACATAGACGTTAACTGAATAGTACAGTACCTTTCAAATCAGTGTCGAAGCCAAATCCAACTTTGAGCAGAAAATGACTGGTAAATAAGCTCCTAAGGAAGATTTCGAATAGGAAGTCATTATCCTGGTGTATCAAAGACACACATGTTAGCCCATTGGAACAGCAACATAGACAAAAGCTAACGCACGTGTAATGCCAGCAAATCGATTACAAAAACCCGCGATGACGACGAGATTTGCAAAATGCTTGCCATAGCAGTAGTTGTTGTCGTCCCAGTCGAAGTAGCAATTTTGCTTGAAGTTGGCTTCCACTCTACATCCAGGCCAATGATCTGATGTGCACGAAAGCTAGTGTAGCTGGAATCATTTGAGGAGCCACTGGTATTTGCGAAGTCTGATGGGGTATCACTGCAAATGTGCTTCGCACAACGAAGAGAATCCTCAGTATCGCAAAAAGAGATAGCCTCGCTCTCCAACTCAAGCGTTAGGCAGCCGTTCAAGGAAGCTGCAGTAGCGGAGTGTGAAAGCCCATGTGCCCTCAATGAGCTTCGTTGTTCAATCATTTCCGCGACCTGGGCTTCAAAGTCTGGGATATCAAGCAGCTGAGCTAATCGAGAAGCCCACTGAATTTCTCCTGCAGTTAATAAATGGTCGTACAGCAGCAGCTGGAGTGATCTATCGTTTCCAGCAAAAGACAGTGCCATTTGCCATCGCTGCCTCTCAATAAGCTTCATCAGTCCGTCGTGGCAGTATAACAAATCTGCCTTGGAGGGTCAACCAATTAGTACAATGAGAGTTTGTGTTTTCATACGGCATCTTTAGCGCACCGATATCAGGATACTCTTCTTGTAAACCGAAGTTGTAAACGATACGGTGTGCCTAAGGCAACGGAAAAAGTAAGCCATTGCTCGTCATAACACGATTAAATCTAGTGGTCTCCCTCACCCGCTTTACGTCCTGGATTGCAATAGCTTCATTTACCAGCACTTTCGCCAGCTCTGCATGCAAACGCAAGAGCGTGAGGATCACCGCAACTGTTGCGACGTAGATGATATGCGAGTAGTTTGCCGTTACCTCTATCGTCTGGCCCTCCAAAGGTTCTAGCAAAAACTTCTGCTGCTGACCAATCCTTCCACTTTGCCATCGTCTTGACTGTCGATTCCAAGGGCCAGTCCAGTGAATTGAAGATCGTGATTACCTTAATCAACGCCGTGTATTTCTTTCCAGCAAGAAGGCTGTGGGCCGCATCTCGAACTGTTTGTGGCTCGATAGCTGTAATAGCAAAAAGATCCACGATCTCCACCACAAGCTTCTGATCCTGAAACGTAGAGGAACAAGTTATCACACTTATACTCTTAAACCACTTGGCCACGCTTCAGAACGCACCGCGAGCTCGGGGTCTGTCAGCCCCCGCACACAAAATGCTCGTAGCTTCTCGTTCTCTCGGCCTTGTGAGTGGCAATTGCAACGCTGCTTGCCGCTGTCGTCCTGCTCCACCAGTCTGCGTAGCGCGTTGACTACCAAGAAGGCCAACGGCGCATTCGGCTGCGGCCTGTTTCTCTTCTTTTTCTTCTTCTGCTCGTCCCGCGGGCTGCTGACGCTCGGATCCGCGGGCGCCTCCGCCTCCTGCGCCAGCTGCAGCACAACGAGCACCGCGAGCGCCCAGAAGGCGCCGGCGTCCGCGCTGAGCGCGCCGAAGCTGCGCGCCAGCTCCGCCTCCAGCTCCGGGAACCTGCTGGCGCCGCGGCCGCCCGCGGGCGCGTAGAAGGCCTCGCGGATGCAGGCAGCCCAGCGGCGGGCCAGGCTCGCGCTCGTCTCGGCGCCGCGCAGCGCGAAGAGCCCCAAGAGCTGCTCGCCAAGCGCCATGCCTACTTAGCAGTGTTGCGAGGCAAATGTCGGTGACATTTTTAGCGAATAAGAAGTTTTGCACTGTTTGTAGGAATGGATATGCTGGATGATGGGATAAATGTACTCGTCCTCTTTACTTTGGATCTGACAGCCATCAGCAGGGTGCAATAAGCTAGGGATTTTGTCCTAAGTCCTTAAACAGCCCATTGTAGGACTCTAGAAAACCTCCAATTAGGGGGCGTCAGAATTAAAAAAAATCGCGCCGAAATGACATTTTTGTCATTTGCCGCGAAATGGCATGTGATAAAAGCTCAAATATCATGCTTCACAAAAGGGGGTATCAGAATTCAACTGGCGAAGAAGAGAATCTGCCACCCGAAAATGGTTAAGAAGAGCGACCGTCTGCGACTAGTTACGACCCTCTTGCGCAGTCAATCCTCGAAGAAGAGCTCTACGAAGATACGGGCGTGCTTTGCAGTGGGGATTACGGTTGAGGAGGTGCATGCTAGTGCAAATACTGTCGCTATTGTGCGCAGTTATGCCCTTCTTGTTTAGACGAAGGCCAGCTCCACTGTTTAAGGACTTGCTGTCGCATTCCTTCCACAGCACACCACGTCACGTCGATTGGCTTGCCCACCTACAACGCTACCGTGTCGACGTTGGCCATAGCACTCGTGAAGGTCGCCTCCAAATTGTAGTGCTTCACACCTGTCTTACAGACCTACTCCAGTAGCGTAGAAGCTCATTTCGAGCGTCTCCTTAACCCCCCCCCCCCCCCCCCCCCACCCCCCTTCGATATGTACGCCACCGGCTTGCATGAAGTTACCCGTCAGTAGTGGCAGTTCGTTGTTGACGAGCGAGTTGTCGTCCATGGTTTGAAGGTGCCAACGTTATATATTGTTTTTGGTGATCCTCTACCTCTTGCTGTCTACTATTCGGGCCTGTTGTTGCTGGAGCAACACCGTGCTGCCGTTGCTGAGGTTTGGCTGATCAACAGCAACACGACGCGACAGCTGCGGTAAGTACAGACGGTTAGGAAAATGCTGGGAACATGGACAGTTACAGAAGAGCTGGAAGCATGGGCGGTTGCCTAATGGACCGGTGCTCCGCAAAGGCTTGCATAGGAAACAAGAGCAGCGAGTGCAAGCTAAAGAACTGCTCAATACATATTCACTTCTACATTTCCATCGGAAGCGACAACAAAGAATTCTTTAGCTGGATTGCTACCAGCATGGAAGAACCTGACGACGCAATGGTGCCAGTCTCCGCAGGCGAGATGCCCATTGCCATCTACCCTTCACTGCCGCCGTTCTCAGACCATGACCTATGGCTGACGCAGAAAACTACAACAAGAACGGCAGTGCTCCAAGGTAGTGAGACGAGGCGTCAGGTGGAAGCCCTGGCCCATCATTCTGCTGCAGCGTACCAGCGGAATGCAGAGCAAATCGGCCAGGTCCAGTTGCAGCAAGATCGCCTTGCAGCACAAACTTCGGAATACCTGCAGGCACAACACGACCAGCAAGCTTCGCTAGTCGAGCAGCAGGAAGAGATGCGACGTCAAATGGATGAGCATCGCAAATATTTGGAGGAGCAGTACAAGATACTGAAGGTGGCGGAACAGGCTGTCGGGCTCCAAGGGCAGAGACTGGAGACTTTAGCAGAAGCTGTGCAGCCACATTTGCAGGCACGATGGGGCGCCTTCGCACAAGGTGCAGCACCAGCAGCTAGTGAGCGACCACAAGACATTTCTACCGTCACTGTGGCGGCAGGGACAAATCTGCCTGTACCTCCCATTTATAGAGGCAGCTCTAAGAAGGAAAAAGGGAGTTTATGGACAGCTACGCGATTTACTCTAGACGCATCAAGGCCTTGAATCAAGGGTCTCAAGCCAAATTCTTCGTGATGCCACTCAGCGCTTGCATCGAGCAAGGAACGATGGTACGAATTTGTGGTTTTGAGCTTTTCAAGGAAGAGAAGGACGTCACAGAGACTGAGTGGCGGGATTATTTTTTATCTGCACGCGTACCAGATAACAAAGCGTACAAAACCCTGAATCGCGAAGTGAAGTCTCTCTGTGTTGACACTGAGTTACAGGACGCAGAGTCACGCATCTCGCGGCTCATGGCAGTTTTATGAGATTATTGACAGATTGAGCATGGAGGACGTTGTGCACACCGAGCCGAAGAAAGTCGTTGGATATTTGGTGGATGCCTTGCGTCCACACTCGTTTAAGGCAGCTGTAAAGGATCAACTGAGCCGACAGAGTCAGAAAATAAAGAAGTCGAACCTCGCGTCATTTTTAAAGTGGCTTCGAGGGGAACTTGAGGATTTATGAGGTTTGAAGCTCACATTTCGGTCGGTGAAAGGAATGCTAAACCCATACAGCAACAAAATCAAGCTAAAAAAAAAACGAGGAACTGGAGGACCGCAAGGAGTGGGTAAAACAAATAGTACCCATGAACAGCAGAGCAAAAGCAACAGTAAGCAAAAGCCGAAGAACTCAGGTGATCGACGACCGAAGAAGTGTTTTAAATGCGGTGATCAAACTCATGGCGTCTTTCAATGCCCTGATGTTGCGGGTCCAGCAGAGGCAAAAGAGCTTTATGAAGCAACTACTGGAAAAAAGATTTTGAAGCCTGTGTTGGCTGTGGCGCAACCAAAGAACGCCACACCGAGGTCGACAACAACGATTTCGTGTGTGGTCATGGACACGTTAGAGACAGAAATTACCCCGGACAGCGCAGCGGAGGTGTCAATGGTGACAACAAAATTGCTGAATCAATTAGTTGCGGAGGGCATGTGGATTAAAAACACCAAGAGATTGTCGGAAAAGCTGAAGTCACCGGTGCTGGAGAAAAACCTGTGCAGGTCAAGAGTAAAGTGCAAATCGATCTGAAGTTCTCAACTCTGGGTGGGCCTTTGGTGCTTCGTTATGTGATCTGTTGGGTAACAGAGTGCGGATTGCCGCCTGGTGTCGGCGATTTATTGCTGTCTCGTTGGATTATGGAGCGTTTGGGATACAGTCCAGAAAAATTACTCGCTGCAGCACAACAAGTTCGTGCTGAATGGGATATGAGTGACGTAGATGACAGGTCCGCCAGTGGCATTGTAAGCATTCTTGCTTATTCAGGTGCTAGTCAGACACCCGTGATCACTGAAGAAGAACGAGTACTGGCGGAAGAAGATCGAGCTTGTTTTCCCGACTGCGACTAGCGAGATTGATGCAGAGCGTGAAGAAATAAGAATCATTCTTCTGGAACAAGTGGACAAATCTCAAAGAGTAGGTGCGACAGCGGGATTTTGCGAGGAGTTAGACTATACTGATGAAGCTCATTGATGTATTTCGGATCATCATCGGTCGTGATCCGCCGGTGGACATGCCACCCATGGAAGTGACACTGAAGCCGGGAGCCGTGCCAGTACGGTGCAAAGCTTGCCGATATTCTCCTGTACATCGAGCATTTTTGAAAAAACACATTGATGCTCTGATCAGTGCCGGTTTGTGTTATCGCAACCCCCGCAGTAAATGGTGCTCCCCGCCACACGTTGTAAACAAGCCCGAAGCAGGAGCTCATCGCATGACAGTCGATGTTCGTGGCCCAAATGCCTGGGTGGAGTCGATTGTTTGGCCGATGCCTATACTAGAAACAGCTCCTCAGAGGAGATGTTTCCTGTACGTGAAGAAAAAGAAGACTGAGGCGCGCCCCTTGGGGGGCCGGATCACACTTCTTCAGCCAAATGCCACCTGTTATTTCAATATCACCCACCTCCAGAGGTAGGTGATTTCGAAATGCCATGGCATTTCGGGCCAAAATGCCATGTTATTTGAGACGAAATCACACGTCCGCTTTTTTAATTCTGACACCCGCTATTAGGACTACCATTAGATGCCACCGTCTACTTCATATCATGCATCCGAAACTGATGCTAAAGCAACTAACTCGAAGTATTGCTTTGCTTGAAGCTCGCCCTCCAGTGAAAAGTCACTTAATCGATTGCGAATCTTGCTCTTGAGGCGCTTATGGTTACTGAAATCTCCTTCAGCAGTGTTTGTACCCGGTGTAATGCATGCCAACCCAAGAGCAAAAGCTTTAGCATGACTAAAGCGTAATTGTCTACCCAGAATGACGAGAATGATTTAGCGTTCTTAGTTTTAGCACGAAACTTCTTCTGATTAACAAAGTCGATACTACCAAACGAAGGCGGTGCGACTGCATCTACCTCCAGATACAGAACTTGCACCTAGCCTCAATAAAAATACCATCGGGAGTCTTACGTCCTGTACTTAAACCTGACATTGTTTCATATTGAGGAAGCCATTTGTATCTGTTTGCTGCGTTGGTCTTCTTACGCTTGTTCTTGTAGCCGCTTGTCATTCACAGCCGGTGGAGCAACTTGGGCCTTGAGAGTTGGGTGGGGGGGGTGGGGGGGTGGGGGGGGAAAGTCGCTGATGTCAAGGTATCGATCGTGAAAAAGCGACAGTGGTATCAAAACGACCGTGGATGCTACTTATAGCATGTTACAGGCAACGACAGAGCTCCGACGAATCTACCCTTGCATTGTTGCCTTCAACATGCCCTCACAGTGCTTGTACCCATCTGGTCAAACTAGGCTTCCCAGAAATCTAGGACTAGGATTTTCGTCTTTCTATACACTAAAGTCCTAGTTTATTGCACCCTGCCCATCAGGTACGTACTGAGGACGTAGAACCATAAGCAACAACCAAATGAGGAGTGTTTTGGCGCTTGGTGTGACGGGGCCTCCCCGCATACGAGCACCTTGCACAGAGGAAGTGCTTGGAGTCTAGTGAACAACCGTTCACAGTTTCCGGCCGAGGGAGACGTTACCGCTAGAAAGTAAATTTAAGACTGAATGTATTATAGGCGCTAAGCTATAGCCTATAGTGCAAGCTAGACAAATATCTAGGAGCCCCCACGATGGGTGGCTCGGGGGCCTGGTACCATGTACCCGGTACAGCGCCGGCATGTCCGTGGTGTGTGCAGGAGTGACCCTGGAAAGAGTGAGACCCTGTCACTCTTTCATGTGCCCCGCTACATCCTCCCCCACTTAGATTAGACTAGCCGAGCGCCGCCGCTTCGCGGCGGTGGCACAGTGTTAGGTCCCAGTAGAGTGGACCGCCCGCTGCCGCTTCGCTCCGGCGGGCTAATTTTCTTTTTCGACACATTTACATATTTGACAAAAAATTAGTACTTTATTTCTGTTATACAGTAGACCTTTCGTGCAGTTAGTGAGCACCTCTCGAGTGTTTTTGCGCACACCTAGAAAACACATGTGGAATTGTACAAATCTGAGGCGCATATCGGCGATGTTCGACTTCGATTGTCTTCTCGACTTTTCGAGATCGTTCTTACTGTTGCTTGTCGTCTAGAAGCAAACTAGCCGAGGAAAAGCAACTGGGGTATCGTGCCTGTCCGGGTTCTCATTTCCAAATAAAGCAAGCCCTAACCCACCTCCCCTCCGAACAAATCGCAACCAAGATGCCCCAAGCCTCCCGTCGCCAGCATTTGCACTCCGTACTGTTGGAGCTCCAAGAGCGCGACAATCGCCGCCGTCAAGAGCTCGCCAACTACCCACGAGTCCTTCCCGAACGGGAGCGCTCAGCTCCTCAACACCCCATCTTTGACGAGTTCGTGGCTGAAGGAGGCGGCGACGCCATCATGCGTCTCACTAACTTCACACCGCGTGAGATAAACACGCTTTGGGCTTCCGTGCGCAGCCACGTAGCGCGTTACTGGAACGTTGGACGAGGCCGTCGCTCCAAGTTCACGGGCAAGGATGTCATGTTCATGTTGCTCATCGTGCTAAAGAACGGCGGGACGTGGGAGATGTTGTCCAACATCTTCCACGTCAAAACGCCCACCTTCATCAAGACCATCACGAGTTTCGTGCGAGTTGTTGCCCCGCGTCTCTGTGACGACTGGGTCAGTGAGAAGGCCGAGGAGGAGAACATGCGCACGCTGCTCACGTCCGCGCGGACGTTCGAGCATCATCCGTATGCGTTGTACGCGACCGACGTCACGTTTCAGCAGGCTAACAGGCCGGCAGGGAACATGGCGGAAGCGCTTCCCTTCTACAGCGCGAAGCACGAGCTGTATGGGTTCAAGGTCGAAGTGTCGGTAAGCCCGCGTGGCTGCGCGATCAACTGCACGGAACACGCGCGCGGTAACACCGCCGACATCACGATGTTCAGGCGCAACGAGGCCTTCCACCACGCCACCCGCCGAAAGACGGACGATGACCGCACGCTCCAAGACAGCGGTCTCCTCTCTCAAGAGTTTCCGGATGAATGGGCAGTCCTTGCGGACAAAGGCTACCAGGGTATTGAACAACATGTCCGCTGCATCCACCCAACCAAGGGCACCAACTTACCTGCTGCTGTCGTCCAGCAAAACGCCGACATTTCTAGCGATAGAATCATTGTCGGGAACTGGTTTGGAAGGCTATGCGGACTTTGGCGCATTTGCGCCGACAAGTACAGGTGGGGGAGGAAATGTATGACGACATATTCCAGACGTGCGCGGCGCTAACGAACTTTCACGTCGGGTTTTACCCGCTTCGCACGACTAACGGTGAGGAGTATCGGCAGCGCCAGAACAGGCTGGTGTCAATTGGGCAAGAGAACCAGAAGAAGAGGCGCCTCTCTCAAGAGCGCTACCGTGAGCGCCGGCGTCTTCGCCAGCGAATATCGTTAGACGACTACTGTGCTAGTGACGGATCAGACGACGATGTCGAAGAAACGCAACTGTAGTGCAGTTCGCGAGAATCGCAGCTCGCTAGAAGAGGTTGAGAGTTTTACGAAGTGCCTTTGCAGATGCGAATCTTGCATGTCTATCTTGTGTTTCAAAGCATGTTATCGTGTGATTTGACGTGCTTCTTGTCAACTACGTAACTTGTGGGCTGCACAGTAACTGAATTTGAGATCTAGTATATATTTAAGCCATTATAGTTTTGTTAGAGATAAAAATCTTGCAGACTACTTTAATTACAGGTTAGCGTTGCATGCAAGGCCGATAGCGTACACTGTACAGTGAAATGTGTATAATTAAACAGTTATATTTAGAGTTCGTGTTGTGTATAGCGATTTAAATAATATGCGCTATGGTGGTATCTCGCAAGCTTGAGCGACTGCCTGTCATATCAAGCGCCTTATGCTAATATGATTAAAACTATCGTATCGGATGCCTTACCTGTCCAGTAAAGAGTGGCTCTTGTGTGTTGTTCATGTAGTCGTAGCCAGCCTTTTGCGTTTGGTATGGCAATAATAAGCGCCTTGATCCGTGAGTAGTATGGAGCACCCCCTTTGTAGAACTTTTTTGGTTCAGGGGATAAGAGACCAGGCACCAGTCCCGTTCCTACCCGCATATGTCGTGAAAACCAAAACATCACCAAATCCCTGTACAAGCGACATAAATTTCAGATGATTAGAGATGCTCGACAAATCTTATCTAAGGCTCTCAGAGGAATGAGTCATATTCTATATGGAAAAGTGAGTCTTTTTAGAGACAATATTCAGGAAGTATATACCAAGACCAACGACTGCTCGAAAGAACAATGTGCAATTTCATTTATGAAAACGGAGAAATCTGCAAGCGAGCCCCAAAACGACGTCTATGTTCACCTCATCAAGTTGAGATTACGGATCCAAACAAAATCACGAGCCCATTAGCAGGAGTGACCATCGGTGGAGTTTGTCCGCCGTATACTTGGGCACCGAGTTTGAAACACTGTGAGGATCAAAGATGAAACGCAGATTCCTGTGATCAGTAATTAAAGCAAAACCATCCTGTCGATGAAGGAGAAAATCTGCCCGGCGACAGGTTTCAACAATTGCGTATGCCTCCTTTTCAACGATAGCCCACCGCTTTTTTTGGCAGCTCCCGAAAATGAGCCGCTCAACATCATTAGCGGTTGATGTTCTTGCTCGCTGAGAGGTCGAGCAGCTTGATCGCTAGGAATCTGTGTGATTGCTGCTCCCCAATGTTCATCACTGGCGTCGGTAAAGACCGAGAGGAGCTTCTTAGGGTCGGGGTGTGCTAGTCGAGGCGCATTCTGTAATGATTGCTTGCAATTCTCCAAGCTTGCCACTTCGGCCTCACCCCAACCAACGTCACTAAGTGTTACCTTTCGCACTTGGGTTTTCTTTCGGCCGCCTGCACGCTCGTACACCTTCTCCATCATTTTCACCAGTGGACCAATTAGTTTGTTGAAAGCTGGAAGCGAAGATCGCATCCAGTTCAAGGCGCATACGAATTGCTGGAGTTCCTGACCTGTTGCTGGTGCAGGAAGATTTGATAGGGCGCTGATCCGGGCTAGTTCGTGGCGAACATCCTCGCCCGACACCACTCGGCCGCACCACAACGCTTCTCGGAGATAGAACTTGCCTTTCTTGGGATTCAACTTGATTCCTTTAGTTTGACAAATAGTTAGCACCTTCCTTAGAAGCTCTAGCAATCCTTCATCACTATCCGTGTAGCCCAACAAGTCGTCAATACAAATCATTAATCCGTTGTTAAATAGCTCGTCAAACATGTGCTGGACAGTCGACTGCACGTAGGCCACGCTGTTTGTTCCCCCCATCAGCACTCTTGTTGGTGTTATGACACCTTCTTCTGTTAGAATCGAATAAATCTCTTGACAGAGGACAGCCATTGCAAACTGCCAGAAACCTTTAAAGAAATCCAGCGAGAAGTAGCGCGACGAACCACGTAGTTGTTAAAACAGAGCAGCAGGGTTGTCGACACCAGCGGCAGTCCGGCGAGGCTAGATCAGCGTTGGTTGCGCCCGCAAACGAGATAACATCGTATAGGTACTCTTGCTGGCTTCTTACCTGGTACGACCCTGATGCTGTGGACTCAAATGCGCGTATCACCCTACAAGAGTCATGTGCTGCAGCTCCATTATGCCAGCAAAACGCAAGGATACAGCCCACGGCACGAAGGTTCACCTGCTTCGTGACGACTTTGATTAGGATACTTGTGGATTACATCGCAGTAAGGAAGAGCTGCAGGACATCTATGGCCCTGTTGTCGCTTCCGATGGAAATGTAGAAGTGATATGTATTGAGCAGTTCTTTAGCTTGCACTAGCTGCTCTTGTTTCCTATGCAAGCCTTTGAGGAGCCCCGGTCCATTAGGCAACCGCCCATGCTTCCAGCTCTTCTGTAACTGTCCATGTTCCCAGCATTTTCTTAACCGTCTGTACTTACCGCAGCTGTCGCGTCGTGTTGCTGTTGATCAGCCAAACCTCAGCAACGGCAGCACGGTGTTGCTCCAGCAACAACACTTCCCCCCCCAAAGGCCACGTCCTCCGATGTAGACGTCAACGCCATCGCTCTGCGTTGGTGATGAGTACTTGTCCAAATGAACTATTTGAGTTGCAGTGCCTTGCGCAGCGTTTTCACCGCCGCGGTGTTTGCATTTGCACGTACAAAACCTTTTACGGCCACTGGTACATCCTGCATCAGTGCGGCTGCTGGTTCCCAAGAATCCTCGATAGAATCGAGTCCACGCCAGTGGACCTTGAGTTCATGCCTTTTTTTCGTACGATTGTACCGTGCTTCAAGCAGTGAGTCCACAATATGACCTTCACTGTTGTGTGCTATGTGAAGAAGTAAGTCTTCACTGACGTCAAGCGTGCTGTCAGAGTAGAACTTGAGTCGACTAGCGTGCACTTCCTTCTGTTGCCCAGTTACTAAGTTACGAACCTTAAAAATCCAATTTGACGTAGTCGCTACCACTTGAGCTGGTCCGCACCAGTTCACGCGCAACTTGCTTCGAGTGTGTTGCCACACATCGGCATACAAAACGAAATCACCAATGTCAAACTGAGCCATTGTAGTACCTTGCTTCTTGTCATGACCCTTTCTTCCGGCCGCACGCACAGCGGAATTGATAGTTGCCGTACGTTTGTGCATCCTTTCTAAAGCTTGTTGCAATTTCACAACATTGGCACGTTAAACTGTTTGTATTTCTGCGAGTGTAGCCAATTCAACAGGTCCTGGAATCGCAATGTGATCGCTCGGGCCCATGGCACTAAGCCCTGTCATTGTCACGGGAGCTACACCGCCGAGCGATGGTGATGGTGTGTTGTTCAACACCAACTGAACGATCTTGATCACTCCCACCACTCACGAGGTTGGAATCTCCATTCCGAAAGTAAGGCGCGGCAACACCGCAAAGTCTCCCACATCACCACCTCCACGGTACCATTTGCCCACGGGCACCTGGCAGTTGTAAAGTGGTGGTGTGCTCCGAGAGCATGCTGCATGCCTTCGATCACTGCGTTCTTAAAGTGTGTTCCCTGGTCACTGACCCAGGAACGACACACACCGAATGAAGCGAACCAATCCAGTAAAGCACTAAACGTAATGTCCGCATCTGCTGTCTTACTTGGAATCAACCACACAAACTTTGACGCGTCATCCTTGATCACTAACACGTATTCCTGGTCCGTGTCACTTTTCCCATGAAAAGGAAATCCCAGTGAATTAATTCGTTTGGCTTCTCGGCGTGCATCGCCTCACCCAGCGGTCGTGGCTGTGGAGGACCACCAAGCGTGCTAGCGCAGTGTAAGCAGCGACGCACAAAAAAATCGACATCCTTTGTCATGTTGGTCCACACGAACTTCGCTTTTATTTGCTGCAGAGTCACCTTCATGCCGCGATGACCAGCGATACCGAAGTGACCCACCACACAAATTCGCATTTGCATATCCACAGCTTCATCTGGAATTCAGATACGACCACGCTCATCCCGCAACAACAAGTCCTTGTTAAATCGCTTGATATCTTTGGGTGGCGTTGCATCGTTTTGCACCTCGAAGATGGCATTAATGGTTGGCCAGACAAAGTTGTCTTCCAATTGCGGGGAGAGAGGCAATGGAACTTGACGAATTGCACATACCGTCCTAAATGACGATCCCCAATGTGAAAGGAGATCTGCCCAACGTTGTCATCACCAGCAATGTCATGGATCTGAGCTGACAAAATAATCAGGAACGCGAAAAGTAAGGATGAGGTACTCTGTCCATGTGGTATGTATCAGAGGTCTACCAATACCATAAAAATTGAATTGGTGCCAAGACAACCAAATAATAAAGATTGCAATATGTAGCGAAACAGTAGTAAATATTACCGCAATATATATTTTTTGATCTGTCTCTTTAGTGCTGCTCTACCGTCTTCTACCTCTTCTTCTGCGTCCTCTACTACCAATTTCTAAGCCTGTTGGAATAAACTCCCTGTGATTAACAGGCCACATCGTGCCCAGCTCTTCAGTCTCGAATCTTGCAATTGCATCTTGTGGCAAGTCTTCTGCTGGTTGCCAGGTTGGTCGAGAGCCGACCCAGCTAACAAAATAAAACACGTCTCCTTGTGGGTTCTTTTCTTGGCAAATATGTACTCTAGGGTGTAGAGAGCAGCTCCGTCGAAGTCGGAGCTGTCGCTTTCAGAAGAAGTTCCATCTCCTTGTGTTACCTCTGAAGGTTAGAGCTCATTGACTTCGCCACCCCCGACAAGCTCAGCCAGCGTCAAGAGGCTTGGAGGCTGGCGAGAAATAGAGCGCCTTGACTCGGCTAGTCTCTGAATCTGCGCGCGCCGCTTGGTTTTCTTCGGCATATCTGCTTTGTGGATGACGACCCTGAGCCAGGCGGGCGGAAAGCCAGCACCGACACAACAGAGCCGCCACCCCAGGGACTGATTCCAGCAACGAAGAAGTCGAAAGTTAGCAGCGCAACCACTTCCGCTGTTCCACAGCATCTAGCGCAGCAGCTGGTTGGTGATCCGGGTTGGTCTCAGCGTTCCTTCTTAAATGTCACCACGCGTACCCACGCAACTAATGAATTTTAGCTTTCGGTTTACTTGGGGGGTACAGACAACTTTCCAGACAAACTGCTTGAATCTGTATTTGAACGAGCATCACCTGCAGGAACGCGTGTCTGCGTGGAGTACGTGGCCAATGCAAAGCGACTAGCAGAATCATCATTGGTAGGTCACCAACAATTTTAGAGAAGTGGGCACCACAAACTACGATGGTGGCGGTAGTGGTGCCAGAAAATCACTAAGGGCGCGTGCCTAGGCGCAGGCTCGGGAACATGGAGGCATCGTCTCAATAATATTGTGTATTCGTCCAGTCCGCGGGGTGAATTGCCGCCGATACAGTACGTCTGCAATGATTTGGTTGTCCTGCCTCCCTGCCGCGTTGATCCAACATTTCGGGACCGGTCGGTCCAGTGAATCGATGATTCGTAAAGGTTTTCGTGCGAAAGTAGGAACTAATGAACCGGTCACTGCTCCATCTGTACTTTGTTCGCCTTCGGAGTGAGTGCACCGAATCATTAAATCATCAAGCTGTCTCCAAGAAAGTTGAGTACCCGAGGCTGTAGTGAGATTAAGAAGGTATCCCGGTGGTGCGGTTAACCTTTGGTACAACAACCTGCTGCTCGGCACCCTCGTATTCTACGGCCACTTGAGCTGTACCAACACAACAATATCCGCTCTCACTTTCCAATTTGCTTTGGACTGCAGACTTAATCTCGACTCCACTGGAAGCTAGCATACTTCGACAGCCGCCAGTACCGTTCAATCATGAAAATTTTCGTGATCCCCTTCGCGATGCTGGCAGGAGTTGCTGTGGCTGGAAGCAGCACTCCTTCGGTGACACCTTCAGCAACAACAACGACCATGGCGTCGATGACCCCCGCTCCCACCACTACTGCCTCAACTTCGGCCAGTACTTCTGCTGCCTGCATCGAGGTCTCCGTGGAAACCGACGCTACCTACTGCATCGAAGGTCCAATTTGCAGTGGATCCGGGGACGCACCTGCCGGGACATTGTGTCCTCTTATGGGTGATGAGGCAGTAAATGATTGCCATGACAATCTCCCGAGTTGGACGAGCTCCGGAAAATGCGTGGCGCCGTCAGATGCTGTGTGCGTGAAGATTAAGACTGGTGCGTGGGGCTGTGTGTATGGCGCCACAGCCCCGACTTCTACTCCGTGTCCGACACTAGCACTTGCCACGGAAAGCTCGACGCCATGCCCGACGCTTGCTCTTGCGTCAGAGAGCTCTGACCCCATCGACGACGCCACTCCGTGTCCGACGCTCGCCCTTGCCAAAGAAAGCTCTGGCACGACCACGAACGACACTCCGTGTCCGACGCTTGCCCTTGCCACAGAAAGCTCCGACAAAACTACCAACGACACTCCGGATGCCACTACCGAAGGAGCGAGTTCGACGCCATGCCCAACTCTTGCTCTCGCTTCGGAAAGCTTGGACACGACTGGCAGTTCCGCCTCCTACTCAACACCCGAGTCGGACACTGCAGACTCCACTTCGACTCCTTGCCCAACCCTTGCTCTAGCATCGGAAGATGACGACTCGGATGTTGATTCCACGACAGCAACACATTCAACGAGTGAAATCTCGAGAGCAGACGAGACGTCGACCCCGTGCCCAACGCTGGATTTGGCCTCTAGTGGTTCTGCCTCTAACGCTCAATATGCCTCGAAAGGCACCTCCACTCCATGCCCCAGTCTCCCAATTGCATCAAGCAGCACGAGCGACTCTACTGCTGTCCAAAGTTCGACCCCGTGCCCGAGTCTCCCAGCCCCTTCGAAAAACTCTGGGTCTGCTGCGGATTCAACGGATTCATACTCAACGGAAACTCCACTACAGATCAATACGTATGCTTCTGACAAAAGTACAGGTCAGTCGACTGGCACGTCCACCGAGGTAATCGTTGGTGGTATTGTAGCAGTCGCTGCAATTGCTGTGTTTGTGACGTACAAGAAGCGCCAACGTGTCGCGAGTCCTGGCATGTACCTAGGAGCTGCGGCTACCCCGGTACCGAGTAACCTTTGAGCACTTCAAGAATACAACAACACTGCTGGCTCCTACACTTCCGACGTTCACAGCACCATGTTTACGTCTCAATACTTCTCGTAACCAGCTAAAAGGACTTTAAATTTGCATGGTTACTGATGTTGCCCCTTCAGTTAATCTTGCCTCTTACAACAAGCTTACCATTATTTAGGAAAAGAACAGTACTCCAACGCTACCGCGTTGGACCGCGAAAGGCGAAACAAGTCCGTTGGGTGATCGGTCTTGCCCTTCAGCGCCAGATCCGCGAGCATCTGGCCGATCACCGGCGTCATCTTCGCGCCATGACCACTGAAGCCGGCCCCCACCACGATTTCTTTCGTTGCAGACGCCGACGGGATCTTGACGAAGTCGATGATAAAGTTGGCGTCCGGCGTCATCGTATACATACAGTCGTCCACTTGGTTGGGTGCGCTCGAATCCACGTGGGAGAAGTTCTCCGCGACGAAAGCCCGCAAGTGCTCGTGCTCACTCACCGGCTGAGCCACACCCTGACGCTTGTCCGGGTCAACAGCAGGGCCGTCGTGGCGGCAGATTTTCACGCCTTCCTCGGGATTCATCATCGGCAAGCCGTAGACTTCCGGGTACCCGTACTTGATAAACACGGGGAACTTGTCAGGGGTGTACAGCTCCTGCTTGCAGTTCCAGTACGTCCCGAATGTCGCGATCGGCTGCAGCTTCACGTCGTCCGATCCCGACTGCTTCAGCACCTTGTCTGCCCACGCACCGGCCGTGATGATGCATTGACGCCCGCGGATATCGGTCCCGTCCGCCAGTGTGACGACAACCAGTGCGGCCTTCTCTGTCTGCTGCTCCCCGACGACGCTCTTCACGGGGCTGCGCTCGCGGATCTCCGCTCCGAGGTCCTTGGCCAGCTTCTGCATCGTAGCCATTGCCAGCGTGGGGTTCAGCACCCCCGCCGTCGGGTTGAAGACGGCGTGGCTGTTGCCGGGCAGCGAGAAACCGGGGAATCGCTCGTTCACCTGAGCTCCCGTGAGCACCTCGAACGGCACGTCGTACCTCGCCAGCGTCTCCTCCAGTCCGCGGAGCTCGTCGATGCGCTCGGACGCGAAGTCCAGCTCGCCGGTCATGCGGATGAGCTGCACGCCGGCCTCCATCTCGATCGCGCGCCACATCTCCAGCGACGTCAGACACAGCTCCGTGTACGTGTCGTTGGGGTAGGCCACGCGGAAGATGCGGCTGGACCCGTGACTCGACCCGTTGCCGTGCAGCAGCTCGAACTGCTCCAGCACAAGCACGCGGCGGCCCTCTTTCGCGGCGTAGTAGGCGGCGGCGCTGCCCATGAGGCCGGCGCCCACCACCACCACGTCGTACGCTGCAGTCGCCATCAGGAGGGAGATTGGGGAATGCAGCGGTGATAGCCCCACGATTGAGGGGACTGCTGAAAGTACTTCAATGTTGATGTGGAAAGCCTGATGGGATGATCTTCATGATGAAGTTCATGCATTCAGTGCTGTCATCTCGGTTTGAGTTACACTTACAACTTAGATGTGTTGGGATACTTGGATGAAGCAAGGAGAGTTGATACGAGTTCATACGAACGAACGAGCGCAGTGAGCGCTGATCAGACCACTTCATTAAGTTACGGGGGTGCCACCGTGCTGCAGTTGCCTTGCGGGCATCTCAAAAGGTGAGGCGTGCGGAGCCCACGGCATTCTCCCAGCGGATGATGTACGTGAGCACTTCAAACATATAGAACCGAGCAAAGGACATGTCACGATTGTCCACCTTGCCTCCGAATGATACCTTCACACCACCACTACTTAAGCGTTGAGGATTTGGAGTGGGCTGAGGTGGTAGTAGGCCTCTCCTCCCCTTCCTAGGAACTTGCTTCTTAACACTTGATGAAGAGTCTTCACTATCGCTAGAACCCAACAATTCCAAGTCTGAGCCTCCACTGTCCATGTCGAAGTCGAGATTGTCGTCTTCTTCAAATAAGAACCACTGTAGAGTGTTCACACGGGAGAACTTGGGCTGTAGGTCCTCCGCCACAATATCTTCGCGGCCTGTGAAGTACTCGGTGTAGCCCTCAGCATAGGCCGGGTGGTTAATAGTTTGATAGGCCACCACGTAGCCTCGAGGGCTGCGCAGGCGAAACATGACCATGTTGTTCCAGTTCACCGTCTTGAGCTGCGGGTGATGCACGCAGCGCTGGATCACCAACGTATCCTCGTTAATCTTGTGCAGGACCTTCACACCCAGCGTTGAGTACTGGATCGTGCGCATGTGTTGCTCTGTGGTGACGATATCCCACGTCTTTTGCATCAGAGTGTTCGCCGACATACCTGTCACTTGCTTCGACATGGAGAACTGCAGCGTCGTGCCATCAAGGAACATTTGGTCCTCCCAGCCCAGCATGTGCATGCCAGAGCTCAAGCATTGACCGCGGAATCGCCGGTCAAAGATTTCGTAGTAGCATTGCCTGATCATTTCTTGGCACTCTTTCTCTGTGAGTCGCGGGTGTGGCTCTGAAGGCGCAGGTTCCGGCAGCGACGGTGCCATCAACAGCGAGCTTTTGGCTGATCCAGAAGCAATTGACGCTGCGGTGACCGCGGAGGGTGCATCGAAGTCCGTCAGATACACCTCCAACGAAGACGCGAAGCCGTCGAACTCGGCCAGCTTCTGCTTGGTCAGCGCGATCTGGCGTCGCAACGTGTTCAGCTCGTTGGTAGCTGCGGTGTACTGTTGCTCGAGCGGGGACGGTGCACGGCGCGAGGTCATTGCCGTTTGCTGTTGGGCATTCAGCAAGGCGTCATACCTGGCCTCCAGCTCCACCACTTGCTGTTGCATTGCCTGCACGTCATTCTAGTCAACGCAGCAACCACAAGAACGTCAGTGCCCGGCTCCAGACAAGCGAACTAGCCAACTAGCCAGCCTGCCCCACTTACTTTGCGCCGCTCTCGGTACCTCCGCTTGAGGTCGCGCTGCTTGCGACGACGCTCCTCGTCTCCCACGTACACGCGGGGCTTGGCGATCATGAACGATTAAAATTGGATGGACAAGCGCGCTGTTCCGACGGTGTTGAAGGGAAGCGTGGCGCTGGTCAAGAGCTGCGAATCTCGCAAGGTAAAGAGGACACAGCAAGTGATTGCCGGACGCAGGTCGTTTTAGATAGTAAACGCGCTGTGGAGTGGAGACTTCGGAGCGCAGGAGACCGTCGCGAAATTCAGCCAGGTCTCTGCTCGAGTTTTGAGCTGCGGGCCGTTCCCACGAAGTCAGCCGGGAAAGTGACGCGGAGGCTGGGGCGGCGAGTGCAAACAGCAAGCGAGCAGCAGATGGAGCGCGCCGCTATAGAGACAAGCCCAGAACACAGAGGACGAGTCCGTCGCGGTGACGCCGAGCGGGGATCTCAGCAGCGAGACGCGTTTCTGCAAGTGAGACCGGCTTTCCTGCTCACGCTTGACTGGGTCGAGTCGTGCCGCGCGGATTTGAACGCTTGCTGCCCGCGGTTTCGAAATGTACGACAAGGTCGGCACGCATCGCGAAAGCACGACTTCATTTTTGTTTTGGTGGGGTTGAAGAATACTGCGGCAGCTTGAAACGGGTTGTGGCTTGCATGCGTACGTTTGCAGCGCACCATCCGGTAGCTGCTCGGTGTGAGCCGAAGTCTTCAGCGTTTTTCTGACTCACTTGAGAAAGTTTCCATACCGTGTTCGCCTCCTTTTCGGTGATGGCATGACCTGAGAGCGCTCACAACACGCAAGCGCAGAATATTTCACCGCTTGCTCTCCGCCAAGCCCTCTCTGCAAACCTCTCGCTACCGCTGGCCGACTTTAGATGTGTGTGCGCGTACGAATCGGACGAGGCAGGGCTCGCCGGGTTCCTCGAGGGAACAGCACCGCTTTTGCCTGCCGCCGATCAGTGGCGCCAGCTCTTTCACCAGGGGGAGCAATTAGCTGGAAGTGCGTTCAGGATGCTGTTCACTGCAACAAGCGCGTTTCACTCAAACCCGGCTGGGGCATTTCGGAGCTGCGTGCCGATGATTATGGCCACGTTTGCCTTCCTGCTGTCGTTCGGTTGTTTCGCGCGCTGATAGCGACTTCGCAACACACTCTATGGCCTGCGTGCACGAAAACTAGCATTCGTGTTGCAGTTGCCTCCTACACGCATTGCTCATTTCGTTGACCCCACCGCAGCTTTAATGGCGCGGTATCGTCGGGTAAACGTGATTCCTACCAAGCACTATAGTAAACGTGATTCCTACCCTTCAGCACAGCATTCCCTTCCAGGAAGCTCGGTGCCGATGCTTCCGATTCAACACATGCTGTTCGGAGCTCCCACAATACTAAGCAAGGCTGCTCAAGGGTGTCCAGCAACAAACTTGCTGCGTATCTGAATAGTCGACGCTCAATGTGTATGAAGCCATCTGCGCAAGTGTAGATATGTTTTGGATCTTCCGACCTTCGATCGTCATCGCTTGGCATCGAGTCGCAATCAAGAGCTTGCTCGCTCGCTGCGCTTCACGAACACCGTGATGACTGCAAAAAGCTGTCGTGGAAAGACAATGCGCGAGCCTGGCGTGGTAACCAACTGCAGCGACCTCCGCTGACGTGACCGCACACCTCGAACGCTTGGTAGGCATTACACCACGAACATATTTACCTTTGTGTTGCTACAGATAGATGTATGCGCTCCTCACTGCCAATTTCCAATCGATTAGTCGTCTGCAACTCTGCCGACGGCGGCTTCGACTGTTCTACCGCTTTCTCCGGGCAAAGTTGTCTTCACAGTGTTGGCTTCAACCGGTAGAGGCTCTACGTCGTGGTCGTCGTAGCTGTCGCCACGAAAATTCTCGAAGTTCCCAGCAAGATGTAGGAGGTTGTTCTAGCCACGGTTGAGCGGAGGTGCGTCGTAGTCGTCGTTGACAACACTTTCTAAAAACAGTTTTTGTAATTTGCTCTTCCATTTAGAGACTCTGTGGCTCGGTCTTCACGATGGTTATCCTTGCTGCGAACTCTTCTTCCGCAAGATTCGCGCACACGAGTTAATGCCAAGTCCAGCTCGAGCAAGACAAAAGATTTGAACCCCAAGATCTTTGCCGAGGAGTGGAGAGGCGAGTAGGCGGTGGAAATAGCGGACTGCGGTTGCTGTGGCATTTCTTGTGTGGAGAAGACAGCGAAGCGCCCCCTTGCCTCGGCAGAACCGCAGTCTAGAGCTCGCTCGGCCGCCGTTGGCGTTCACCCAATCGACAATATTAGGTTGAAGGCCCAGTCTCAGCCACTCAGGGCCCTTCGCGTGTCAATTGTGCTCTTGGCCTCTGGACCGCAGACATGAGCGCCGCCCCCAAGCCCGTCGCCGGGCTACACGCCGGCAGCAAGAGCGACTTCGGAGAGGACCTGGATGTGGACGAGCTCATCGAGCGCAACCGCTGCCACGAGGACTACTACAAGCTTGAGGACTGCCTGGCCGACTTCGACCGCGACTGGAGGAAGTGCCAGGAGCAGGTAAAAAAGCTCAAGCAGTGCAATGACCGCGTGAACCAGCTGCGCCAGGCCGCGGCGGCGGCCAGTAAACAATAAACAACTCGCGCCTTTGGGAGGGGGTCGCCCGCTGGCACTTCTCTCAAATGGTTCACACATGCATTGATTCACGCATGCTGCTCTACTTACTTTGCTCTGATTCTGTCGGTCAAATTGATCGCAATCTCGGGTCTTTTTTCCTGCCCGCCGTCTTCTAAGGGGAAATGAAAGGGTTCTACCTCGCTGAAAGGGGAGACGAAAAGTTAAAAGGGGGCTTCGACCGTACGGCCTTCGCTGCTGCTGGATGCGCCGTCCGCGGCGCCGCTGCCCTCGGGCGCGTCGTCTTCTTGCTCGTCAGACACATACCAGCCGTCCATGGTGTCGATATCCATCGCAGTGTCCTCGTCGCGGCTCTCTTCTTCCATGGCCAGCCTTGCGTACTCGGCGCGAGCGTAGCGGTCCCAGTCTCTGTAAAAGCGAACATGCTTTAGTTAGCAACCAATTGACGGCACAATAGTCATGCTCTTTTTGACGTACGTAAGCTCCGGCTCGGCGAGCTGCTGGCGCAGTAGGAACGGGTCCCGCTGCTCGAACTCAATGAACTTGCTGAGGTTGAACAACACGTTGAAGAACACGCCCGACACGCGGATCTTGTCTGGACGAATAAAGTCCTTGTGGTAGAATTCTCCCTCGTTTTCAGGGTGCAGCAAGTCCGACATTTGACACAGGATATCTTCAAACGGCACAACCTCGTGACCGAGACACTCCATGCGATGAATCTGGTGACGATAAAATACGCGCATCTCGTCGGCGCGCAAAACGCCATCCTCGTTCGTGTCGATAAGCTCAAACCAATACCTAATACTGACGGGATTTGCTTTGTCTTCTTCCGAGAGCATAAAGTCTGGAATTGTAACAAATAGTAAGCACAACGCAAATAATAACTGACAATGGAAGCTGCCCGTGACACTCACAAATGAAGTCCTCGTAGCTCATCTTTTTCTTCTCCTCCGCAGTCAGTGTTTGTACGCGTGCAAACGGGCGTCTTCCACGCTCAAAAATACGATCCACAATGATACGTGTAAGGGCATGACCACCATAGCGAACGAGGTCGTCCGGGCTGAGTAGGAAGTCGTGGTCCGTGTCCAATTCCCAAAATTTACAGTACAACACGTAAAAATGTTCATACGAGAAGTACGAGTTCACCTTCATCGACGAGATACAAATGTAAGCAGCTACAAAATATCACCACGCTTTAGCGAAAAGCGTACCTTGTTGATATCTTCTTCCTCGTCCACAGTGTTAAATGCGCTGATGAGATTGCTGCGCCGAAGTTTTCGCAGCGTAATTCGGCCACTGCTGTCTCTATCTACCGAGTAAAATATCCGCACGACAACTGTCAAAGCTGCATGACACGAAAAACATACAAAAATGTGTTAAATCTACAACTCCAGATCCTCGACTCAAAGGTATGCAGCAGTAAAACTCACCGTATTTCTCCTGAAACTCAGGAGTGCCCCCAAGAAACTCTAGACCAGGATGGTACTTCAGCAATTCTGATGACAATAGAGACAAATGAGCGATGAGTAATTGCGCAGACCACATTGCAAGCGCTTCGCCGCACCATGCAAAAATGGCGCAAAGTCGTCTCGCTCTATGAAGTCGTTCTTCGGTTGCTTCACCTGGTGGCAAATACAGCAAAACGGTCAGTTCATGCTGCATCGCGGCCTCCATACTGCAAATCTCGCGATACTACGTACTACTCTAAAGAAGCGCTCCACGCTGTCACACGGAGCCATCTCGCGCATCCAGTAGCTTTGGAACATCTCTTTGGTTATACGCTGGGGCACGGCACCGCCGTCCGCGCTCGTGGGACTTGAAGCCTCCGCTGCCGGGCTCGATGGGGGCTTCGGCGTAGTCTCTCCCGCTGCCTCGCTGGTCGCGAGGATGCGTCGGAAAAACGGCGCATTAAAAAACGAGGGGAAGCCGCATAGATCCTTGGTAATAGCCACGAAGTCCTCCACCTTCATACCCTCCGGGAACTCGCGGAAGCGCGCCTCGATATCCGACGCCTTGCGCGCCATCGCGTCCGTGGACAGCCCGCGCAGACGACCACGACGACCTTCGCCCGGAGAGTAAAACTTGGGGATCTGAACCTGCTTGGCGGGCTCCTCGGCCATGGGATGGTCGGGTTCGGCCGCTGCGGGCTCTTCGGCCTTGGGCGCTTCTTCCGCTAGTTGTTGTTCCTGTTCCTCCTCCATGTTCTCGTCGGCATCGACGGGGGGCGCGGGCGCCGCTTCCTCTGCAGCTGGCGCTACCTCCTCCTGGTTCTCCGCGGCGGGCGCGGGCTGTTCGTTGTTGTCAGCGACGGCCTCCCCGCCCATGTCGACGTCGTCCGAGGGCGGCGTGGCCTCCTCCGCCTTGGCGGCCTCGGCGGCCACCGCGGCCGCGGCGTTGTGCAGCTCGTCGCCGAAGAGGCTGACGAGGTGCTGGTGGCGGCGGCGCGCGCTGGGGCTGCCGGCCGAGCCGGGGCTAAGCAGCCCCAGCTGCTGGTAGTTGGGCGGGCGCTTGGGGCTGCGCGAGGGCGAGTCGGCGCCGCCGCCGGCCGCGCCCGCGCCGGCCAGCAGCGCGTCCAGGTTGAGCTCGCGGCCCTGGCGCAGGTCGGCCACCATGCTGCGGATCATGTCCTGCGTGCCGTCCACGTTGAGCCACTGGCGGAAGAGCTCCTCCATCTTCATGCGGCCGGCCGGGCACAGGTGCGCGCTCTCGATCTCGGACAGGCGCAGCGACTCGGGGCCCGAGCTGGTGGGCGACGCCATGGCGGCGTCCGAGGCCTCCACGTCGACGGTCATGGCGGCTTCCGGCTGATCTTCCTTCTTCGTGTCTGATAGTCCGACGTTCTGCCGCCCTCCCTTGGCGAGGAGGGAGGCGCGCGCCCATTGGCGGAAAGGCGGTGCGGCGGGTTTCGACCACTCAGCGCGCGCCGACCGGATCCAGAGACGAGGACGGCGCCCCATACTGGAGCCAGGGTTCTTTTTTCCGGCCGAGCCGCCCATGCCATTGCGACGAGCGGTCAAGGAACTGACCACGATGACAGCAGTCGTCGGTTGTATCGAGAGCGTCGATAGGGCGGGCCGCAGGTGGCGAGTTAGCTAGCGCCGCGCGACGACGAGAAATCCATCCGAGGGCTGGTTGACGACAGGCGGTCGTGTCCCACGTCAGCGCATGTGGCGAGCGATTGTGCGCAGCCTCGCTGCCGGAGCAGACTGCAGCGCTGGTGCTGCCCTGGCGGCAAGTCGCTGGCCAAGCGCGTCGGAAGAAAACGTCTTAGTCAGGCCGCTTGGACGCAGTGAGCAGAGCGCGGTCTCCGGTCTCCACAATCGAGTCGCTGGTCCGGACTCCGAACTTCGGCGAACATCCTTGCCGCGACACCGAGCCTGTTGACCATTGACGACTCGTGAACGAGCGTCATCACGCTCGGGCGAAACAGCTAGTCATGTTGCGTTGCAAGCCCAAGCTTTCGCTCACGCCGACAGTCGGTGCGAGTCGTGACCGTTTCTGCCGTCCCGCCCGGAACGAGTCGCGTCGATCGACAGTCTCGATGATCACGGAACAACACCTCCCGACCACGTGCATGCAGTCCGCACCGCGCATGACAAAGAGTTCGGCACCACGATAAAGAGGGACAAGGTCTCCTTTATCGTCTGCGACTTGCAAATTGAAGTTCATGTAGCCATAACGTTTTGCACAGGGTTCCACTGGCGCCTTCCGATTGGCCGAAAGTTGCGCTACCAGACTCCAGTCGCTGCCGCTCCATCAGTACCAGCGCCGAGATGTGGAAGCCCGGAAGCGAGCGCCCGCAGGACCAGCAGCCCAAGGCCAAGGCCGGCGGCGACAGGAAGGACGCGCCGCCCATGAAGACCGACGGCCTGCCGCCGCGCGACGCGAAGAAGGCGCCGGCCAAGTTCGTGCTGTCCCAGAAGACGCTGGCCATGAAGGTGCGCGCAGTGGTCGCTCTCCGCCGCCGTCCACTGCACTGACGCCTCGTATCTCCACCCGCAGTTCATGCAGCGCAAGAAGACCACGGACGCGCAGCGCCAGGCCGCCGTTAAGGAGCAGCACAAGCAGGACACGTGGGAGGCGCCCGAGGCCGACGAGCAGGACGCCGACGGCTCCTCCATCGTGTGCACGCGCGACGTGCCCGACCCGTCGCTGCCGCTGCTGTTCGGCCGCCGCTCCTTCGGCGGCTTCAACAAGGGCGTGGAGGACGAGCTCAAGGAGGCCTCGCGCGCGCTGCGCTTCGCCGCGTCCGAGGAGAAGGAGCTGCGCGAAGAGGTCTCGGCCGAGGAGATGACGTCGCGCATGATGAAGTACACGGGGCTGGGTCGGCGCAGCGGCAACAACAGGAACGGCGGCGGCAAGCGCCCCAACGGCAACAAGCGTCAGCGGAAATAAGCATTGCATCCTCCCAGGTTGATAAGTTATTGCCCACGCCACGCGACGGAAGTCCTGGCGGAGTGTGCCACCGGGTCACTCGTCGTCGCTGGCGTCCTCGTCGCTGAAGTAGCTGCCTGCCTTCCGCTGTGGCCGACGGCGCGCTGAAACGGCTGCCGACGCAGCGGATGACAGTGGCGTCGAGACTTGAGGCGTCGTGTGTTGCGCGGATGAGGCCGACGTCGCTGCCGACGGATACGCCAGCAGCGAGAGCGAGAGGTCTTCGTCGTCGGAGCTTGTCGGCGGCGCTCTGTAAACAAACACCGACTCGGTAATTCATTAGATAGACTCCTCTTGGAATGCACCGCCGTCTTGACACGTACAGCATGTTGACGACGCCTTCGTCGTTGAAATAGTGCGCGCGCTCGTGCGGGTCGAACTTCTTCTTCTTCCTCTTGAGGTTCTTGCGACTACTCTTACCGCCCGTGGTCACAGGCCGCTCCCGCGCGCCCAGCACATTGCGCGGACACTCGTACGACACGTGCCCCATGTCGCCGCACTCGAAGCAGCGCTGGGACGTCGTGTACTTGCGCTTCTTGGCGAACTCGCGCGAGCGGCCGTTGTCGCGGCTGAGCGACACCGCCAGCGTCAAGCCCTCCAGCGGCATCTTGTCCATCCGGGCCACGGCCTCGGCGCAGTCCTCGGCGCGCGCGAACTGCACGAAGGCCACGCCGCGGCTGCGCCGCGTCTGCTTGTCGCGCAGCACCAGCACGCGCGCGAGCTTCCCGAACGGCGCGAACAGCTGCGCCACATCGTTCGTGGTGTACGCGTACGGCAGCATCGCCACGTAAGCCGTGCAGGGTGACACGCCTTGCGGGGCAGCGGCGGCGGCGGCAGCTTCCTTTGGAGGCTCCATATTGAAAGCTAAGTCGACTACTAAGTCGACAAGCTCGTCGACTTAGCCACTGTTTGCTAATCAGTGCTTTGTACTAAGTTGACGCTAGTGGTGACTTAGGGTGTGTAGACGTAACCGGAACTTCGGCCCGTTACCTTTCCTTTGACTATTGTACGACCTCGACCTCCTTGATCTTGCAGCTCTAGCGGAGCCCAAAACCCTCCGCCTGGTTGATTGCTAGCAGAAGACGCTCTTTGAGCTTGTCGCGACTGCTGTACTCGGGTAGCAGCAGGTGATTGAAGCTGGTAGATACACATCGGGTTAGCTCGATACCTGGTATACGCACAGCAACACAAGAATCGCCATCTTACCAGGTGTGCGCGGTGGGCAAGCGATCCGAGTCGGGGCCATTACGCGAAATAACGAACACGAGGTTCGAAAGCCCACGAATCGGCACGCGGTCGCTGCCTGTTGCAAACCGCAAAAGCTTCTTCTTGTCCTCTAAAGGAAGCGCGTGCACAATCACCCAGAAATCCCTATCAGACACGAAGTTGAAGTTAGCTCCGTGCACAACAAGGTTGCTGCCATGATAGTACGCACCGAATGATTTCGCTGTCTTCGGTGAACCCGTCCTCGTAGTGGGTAGCCTCCTCGAGCGCCTCGAAGTCCAGGTCACTGCTGCCGCAGATCAGCAGCTGCAGTTCCTCCCATCGAAACATGCTCAACACCTCGCGGTTGCAAACCTGGTGAAAGCCGCGATGGAAGGCCGAGTACTGGCGCGAAACAGATTTGTTCAGCACGTAGTCCACGTACAGAGCTACGTATTCCTCGCGATTATCACTCGTCACTGCGATCGAGCTGCCTCCAGGCTTAAGCTCCACCGTCTTTACTTCGCCGAATACTTCGTACGAATACTCGAAGTTGCGTTGGTAGATTCCCTCCACGTCCCCCTGAAAATTTAGTAGTTGCCGCAAACCGCGACCAAGGTCAGGTAGTGCCACCTCGAGGTCCTCCAAACCCAATGGGCACCCCATCAGCTTCTTATACACCGTGTGAGGGAAACTCACATCTAGGATGACAGCGTTGTAAATTGCTAGAGCTAGCAATGTGCCAATGAGCTCGAACTCCATCGTCGCCTCCAGTGAGTCGCTGTTAAACCACAACGTGCGCGTCTCCTCGTCGTAGGTAAACATGCCGTAGGCCGGATCCAGTAGCTGCCGAATTAGGATCTGGAAGAACTCTTTCTGTACACCACCCTCATCGATGCCTTCCTCGCCAACAAACTTTACCTTCAGCGGCTTCTTCAGGGTTTCTGCTGACGACGACAAATGCACTAACTGTTGCATCGCATCTTCTACAATGTTCTCACGTCGCACCTTCAGAATCAAGTAAGGCGAGGGTGCGCCGTCCATCATCAAGATGGAGCGAGACAGCACAGCATCTTGAACTCGAGCACGCTGCTCAAGGTCGGAATCAATCTGCAGAACTTTGCTCTTCGAGGCTGCATCCAACACAAACGGGAAATCGCAAAACGACATTTCAGAGAGCATTCGCTCAGGCATGTGCTCTGTTTCCTGTTCGGCTTCTTCTTGCTCCCGCTGCTGCTCTTCCCGTTCTCGCTCGCTTTCGTCTTCCTCTCCATCTCGCTGTCGGCGACGTCGCGTCTCCTCGCGTTCCATCCGACGAGCAGCACGTGTGGCAGCGCGGCGCTTCTTCCAAAAGATGATAGAACGCGAATAGTCCTGCACGATGTCTACCTCTGAGTTCACAGCGTCGTTATAGAACTCGTCGTACGTAGCAAATGGCTCAAGACCATTGGCACGCTCACGGTTAACAACGTGGAGCTCTGCCAGCACGCCGCAGGCAGCATACACGAGGTCCATTTTACGTGAACCGTACAAACACACTGTCATTGCCTGCTGGAGAATATCCATTAGCCTGTGCAGCTCATCAGCCGAATAGAATTCCATCCACTGCGCGCGCACGAGAGCCTTCGCACCCTCCGGCAGATAATAAAACAGTCTGCATAGCCCGCCCACAACGTTCAAATAGTCTGGGTCAAACATTGATGGGTGTTCGAACAACACAATAAAGAACCGTAGAGCATGCGGAGCGTGCCACGTCGAGCAGACGTTCCAGGGCTGCGTCACCAGCATTTCCAGCGCGTTTCGGAACGTGTTCTGCATCGCCTCTTGGTCACTCCCTGACATTGCTGTATCTAGCAACGAAAACACACGTCCCATTTGATCACGATCAATGCACCACCACTCTGCCTTCGCCTCTTCCTCGTCCTGCCGCGAAGTCCCCTTCACGAATGCGGCACTCAGTGCATCCGGGTCGGAAAACACCTGATACACCAGCCTCTTCACGGCTCGGTAGTCGTCTGTCTCTACTGCGAGCTTCAGTGCGTTCTCCAGTTGTGTCCCCATGGGGGTCACCTTAACGGGGGCAGACGAGTTTTTGGCAGCGGAATTTGTAGATGCAACACTGTGAGTAGGTGAAGAGCCCGTTGCCTTCTCCGCTGTAGCTTCAGCCGCAGCAGGAGTGACACTGGTAAAGGCTTCGGAGATGCTGGTGGCAGCCAAGTTATTGGTCACCGCGGACGTGGAGGCGGGCGGCACCTCCTTCAGCGTCTCCATGTCGATGTCCTCGTCCTGCTGGCGCGACGCGTCCTCCATCTTCACGTCCTCCTGCGTGTGCGCGGCCGCAGCCGCGTGGCCATTGGTTGCAGCCCCCGCCGCCTTCTCCGCCGGGGCGGCGGCGGCTCCGTCGGCGGCCGCCAGCTGCTGCATCTCCAGCAGTGCGCGCGCCACGGCGTCGTTGGGCTCCAGCCCCTGCGACAGGAAGCGCGCGTACGAGGTGCGGAACAGCTCCTGGTAGCGCTCCTGGTCGGCGCCCTGCTGCTGCTGCTGCGTCTCCATCGTCGCTCGCTCGCTCGCCACCCGCAGCTTCTCCGCCTTCTCTGCTAGTTGGCAAATGGCAGCTCCATAGTATAGATCTTTGAAGTGCGCTGGGGCGGCATTTCAGCCAATGCGACGAGGTATCATATATGATTGGCTGAAAAAGACAAGAAAGGATGTTCCAGAACGTCGTCACGCAGGAGGTGATCGACGCTCCGCGTGCCCCCATAACAAAGTGTGCTGCCCTCTCATCCGTGCCACCGCCATGCATGCAGCTCTCCAGCCGAGGCGCGCCGCTCGCCGACGCCGTCGCTGAACGGCCTCCGTGGAAACTGCATACAAACCTAAAGTCAACTGTCTCAGCGGGCAGGCGGCCCTATTTCCGCCAATCCGAGACGCGAGCAGAGAGTACGCGTCGCGGATTGGCCCAAACGAGAGACACCTCTTCCGACACGTCGAAGCTACCTGCACTCTCGATTTCGCACGCGTCCCGCCGCGTCCCCGCCGCCATGGACACCAAGATGCAGGCCTGGCGCAAGAAGATGCCGTCCACGCGCGCGCTGGCCTCGAGCTTCAACCAGCTGGTGCAGCAGAAGTCGGTGGCCGTGCTGTACACGCCCACGGAGGTGGAGCGCATCAAGCAGATGACCGACATGATCGCGCAGGCCACGAGCGACTACGAGGCGGACGAGGACTGGGACCGCATCCTGCGCGTGGTGGACGCGCTCAGCAGCGTCAGCAACCGCGCCGTGTAGGTGGCGGCGGTCGTTTGGTTCCGACTTTGTGTGCTCACGCGCTGTCTGCAGGCTCAAGGAGTCGATCCGCTACTTGAAGCTGCGGCTGGGGGACCCGTCGTCGCGCGTGGTGATCCTGGCGCTCACGCTCACCGAGTCCATCGTCAAGAACTGCGGCGACCTGGTGCATCAGGAGATCGCCACCGAGGCCTTCATGGGCGAGATGGAGGCGCTCTACAGGGTGCGCAAGCTGCATTCTCTGATGTGGTAGGAGCGAGGACTCACGTTGCTGTGTGTTGCTACAGACGCATGCCAACAAGCGCGGCAGGGACAGTATGGAGATCGCAAGTCGCGTGTTGGACATGGTGCAGGCCTGGGGAGAGGCGTTCCTACCGTTTCGAGTGCGTGCAAATGTTGCAGTTTGACCTGTTCAAGGCTGTTGCTGATGGTTCGATTTTTGATTGCATTCTGTGCCCTACAGCACGAGTTCCCATTATTTGTGGACACGTACCACAACATGCGCAAGAAGGGCATCAAGTTCCCGGAGCAGTATGACGAGTCCAAGGTGCCTGTGCTGACTCCGCCGCCCGAGGCTCCTTCTGGAGGTCGAAGCGGTGCGACAAATGGCAGATCGGCTTCGTCCAACCAAGCAAGCTCAATTGACACTTCGTCGTACTCAAATACAACCAGTGGGTTGGGCGGATTGTCAACACCTGAGCTCTATCGTGTTGCGACAAACGTGTCTGAGATGTTCGAGGACATGCTGTTTGAAGCCCAGAAGGACACAGCCTCTATTGGTAATCACGGTGTGATGGAGGAGCTGGCTGTGGAAGTTCGAGAGATCGTTCACCGAATGGAGGGTGCCATCCCGATTGCTGTAGCGGAAGGCGACGAGGTAAGAAGACGAATCGTCCTGAGTGATACCAAATGTGCTAACTTCTTATCTCTTCTTTCGCTAGAACCTTGAAAAATACCTATCTATCAACGACGATCTTCATGCAGCGCTGAAAAGATACGAGGCGTTGTTGACAGAGACAGAGAAAGTCAAGCCGAAGTCCACTGTGCCAGAAGAGGTTGACTTGGTGGACCCGTTTGGACTGAAAGAGGAATCGTCTTCCAAAAGTAACCAAGATTCTAATGACGATGATCCTTTTGCGGATTTTGTCCGTGTTCGTACTGGGCCTAAGACTGAAGATGCTAAGCACAAGAAAACAGTCGCTCCAGTTGTTGCTGACGTCACGACGAAGGCACTGCAACCCGATGAGGAAGATGATCCATTTGCCAGTTTCGTGCAGCAGCGAGCAACAAAAATTCTCAGCAGCAGCAACCAGGATGTGAAGAACGAGAAAAGGCCCACTGTCTCGACGGCTCCTGCTGCACCAGCGAAGGATCTCATTGACCTGTGGGATGGTATGTACCAACGTGGGATACTATTGCTTTTGCCACATTTACTGATTTGTGCGTATTAATTAGATGTCCCCGCGACGTCACCAGTCCCTGCTCCCATTCAGCCAGCAACACAGCCTGATTTTTGGTTAGGAGATGACTTGTTGAGCAATCAGGCCCAGCCCTCGCTTGCTCAGCCCGTTACCTTACCCAAGTCACCTGCTCAAGATCTTTGGGGAGGTTCGTTCTTCTCGTGATGTCGCTTATCATGTCCTCGGTTCTGATCAATTTATTGCTTTTCAGATGACAACACCTTTTCCAAGTCGGCCACATCTATAGCGTCGCTTCCTGGACCTTCAAGTACAACCAATAGCACTCAAGGTGCTAACTCAAGCGATCCTTTCGACATGCTGGACTTTTCATCAAAGGTTAGTATTCTGTTTGCTGTTTCGCTTGTTTTTCCTTTCACTAACAAGTTTTGGTCAGGTATCAGTCTCGTCGGCCACCCAGGCTAGTCCTTTCGACAGTCTTCAGCCTGCACAGGCTCAGCAACCAACCACCAAATCGTTCAACCCGTTCGACTTCTAGATGCATCAGTCGCGAGTTGTAAAGGTGCCTGTAATTGCTGTTCGTGAATGGCACGTGTGTATGTACGAAAACAGATACCATGAAAATACCAACGAAAACGAGAACTCAAAAGCTGTCGCATTAGTCTTCGCCCACTGCAGCGGCGATGAAAGGTTCAAACGATAGAAATTAGCAAACCTAGATATGAATCGTGATGAAGGTGATCGACCCGACCGACTGATGCGGCACTCCACTCAGCCGCGCACGATCGTCTTCTTCGACCGAGCTTCACTTGGAACTCTTCGACGCGTGATTCTGAGCCTGCTTAAATCCAGGCGTCTCGCGTTCACCTCCAGTCGTCTCAGGCTTCGGGTGCTTGCCATGCTTCCCGGGTGCGGTCTTGGCCGCTTCTGACGCCTTCGCCCGCGTCTGCTTCGCGGCTTCCAGGGCCTTTTCAGAACTGGTCTCCTCTTGGGTCATAGTCGGCTCTTTGGGCTTGGTCGTTTTCGCCTCGACCTTGGTTCCCATTCCTTTCGCAGTGTCAGCAGCCGACCCGAGCTGCTCCTTTGCTTTGTCCTTCACATCACTAGCTGTGTCTGCAGCTTTACCGACGATGCCCTTCGATTGCTCCTTCGTCTCACCAGCCTTCTCTCCGGTCTTCTCCTTAGCTTGGCCGGCCTTGTCTTGAGCCATATCCTTTGCCTGGCCTGCAGTCTCGGCAGTCTTGTCCTTCGCCATACTTGCCTTGTCCTTAGCGGCCTCAGTACCCTCATTAACCTTCTCCTTTGCCACCTCGGTTGCCTCGCCAGCTTTGTCCTTGGCCATGCCAGCCTTATCCTTTACCATTTCCTTGGCCTCACCAGCCTTCTCCGTCGTCTTGCCCTTCACCTCACTAGCCTTCTCCTTGACCATACCAGCTTTGTCCTGGGCCATGTCCTTCGCTTGGCCTGCCTTCTCTGCAGTCATGTCCTTCGCCGCACCAGCTTTCTCCTCGGTCTTCTCCGTGGCCATACCAGCCATCTCCTTACCGTGTTCGACCGCTTCACCGAAAGTCTGCTGGACTTCATTCTTCTTCGCTGCAACAGCACCGGTAGCCGCTGCCGCCTTCGTCTCCATACCCTGGGCTGTGCCCGATTGTTGAGCTGCCAGCTTTGCATTGTGCAGCGTCTCAGAGATGTAGGTCACGCTCTCGGTTACCATATCCACGGTGGTTGAAGCCACCTTGCATCCAAGCCCGCCGGTCACCTTTGTGTCAACCTTAGCAGCCGTGGCTGTCACGCCTAGGCGTGCATCCAGGTCGCGAACCTTCTGCACGACTCCACTAGCCTTGCTACTCACGCCCAGCTTTTCGTCGCCAAACTCAGCAACACGCACCGCCTCACCCACAGCCACTTGAGCTCCATGCGTAGCTTGTCCGGCCATGTTTCCAATCGCGTCGCGCAGCTTCATTAGTTGGTCGTTGGTCGTTTCCAGCGCGTCGGTCGCGCGTTGGCGGCCGGAGTTTACCCAGTGGTGCAAAGTGTCCATAGCGTGCTGCCCGCGTGAACCCGCGTACTTGTCGTCGTAGGCGACAGCTTGCTTCTGGAGGTCGTCGAGCGACTCGCGAACTTGATGCATGCCATCGATTGCGACCGGAACGGATCGCTCCGAGAGATCCTGGCCCTGGGTCTTCAGCTTCTGCGTTGCTGAGCGTGATGCATCTAGTGCCGACTTCAGGTATTGACCGGCGGGCTCAAAGTCCGAGTGCTCCTTCTCGTATTCCTCGACACGCTTGGTTAACTGGCACAGCAGGCAAAGCGCGGGTAAGTCACAAATACAACCAACACTCGTTCAGTGTTAAAATAAACGCACCTCCGTAAGATAAGAGTCGGCCTTCTGAGTGGTGTCGTGAATCTGCTCCTTCGCACGGTCGATATCGTGTTGGTGGGCGTCCATTTTGCTTTGCAAGTCAGCCATTCAGCTCTCAGTTCGGGGCGTCTTGGTCGTCGATGTGTTCCTCACGAGGTAAATCGCACAATGAAGGCAAGGACGGCAAGGACGTCAACGCCACCGTTAGGTCTATAGACTTTTCCGTGGCTTGGCTACGATTCTTACATTTGCAACGCCTGAACCTCGTCCCAGTGAGTGTTGGGTGTGAGTATTACCATGCATCGAGTTTGATGCACAACGACTATATCGACCGAATTGGTTCGGCTCCTCCCAGACAGCAAAACCTCCGCTCGAGCTACGCGAAGGGGATTGCAAGTTTTTCTCAACTGTTTTTCTTCGCGTGCGAATATTAGTTTTGCGACGAGAAAACTGAGCATCGTCGTCGGATACATTTGGCTTAGCCTGCTGCCTACGTATGGTGAAGGATTAAAAGCCCCCGTCAGTCGGTGTGAAGTGACTGCTCTTCGACTTTCTCTGCCTACGAGCTCTTCGTTCCTGTCTTCTTGTCACTCGAGTCCGTCGTCGTTGACCCTTGGAAGGCGCTCGTCACGTACTCCAGCGATGAAGACACGGCATCGGTGGCACGCTCCATCAACGTTGGTCCACCGTCTGCGTCGGTGCTCTTCGTAGTTGCGTCCGCCGGCTTCATCTTCTCGGAAGCTTCCGATGTCTTGTTGGCGAAGTTACTAGCAGCATCAGACACTGCCGCCTGAGCATTCGAGGCCTGCTCGGCCATCGCCTTCTGGGTAGCCGTGATCTGGTTCTGCAGCGCCTCGAAGCCGTGGAACGTCGCTTCTCGGGTGGAGTTGACAAGCGACGAGATGGAGTCCTGCCAGGATGCCGCGGTCTTGGAGCTGCTGTCCTTGGCGTCGTCGACGCGATTGTTGATCGAGTCGCGTACGTGTCGGTCGTAGGCCTGCGCAGACCTGCCGAGGTTGTCAAGCGCGGAGCCTGCTTGATCCACGGAGCTCTTGGCCGTGTCAACAGCTGAGTCCGACGCGTTGTTGCCACTGGTGCGGATGTCTTCGCCCGCCTTCTTGAGTAGCTCTATCGACGCGCTGGCCCGGTCCATCGCGGCCTGGAAGTAGGACGTGGCCGTCTCCTTCGAGGACTTGTGCGAGTTGTCGTAGTCGGTGAACTTGGCCCTGAGCGAGTCGAGGTAGCCCGCAGCCTCGTTGGCACCGTTCTTCAGCTGCTCCTGCAGCTTGGCGAACTCCTGCTGGGTGGTGCTGGATGAGTTGTCGTTGTTGTTGGTCTTGTCGGAGATAGCCATGGTGAAGAGGTTGGTCGAGTGTTTAGCGCGGTGGTGCTTCTTGCGACTTGTGATCAAATGTCGAAATGACCTGCGGTGCCGAGACGATCTCAACACGCTGGTCGGTGGTCGCTTGAAGGACGTCATGGGCTGCAGCCATCTATGTATTTTGGTGGCTGGTTGCGAGAAAATGTATCACTGAGAAATTTTCGACTTGCTGAGAAATAGCCGTTGGAGTACTTGGCTGCCAGAATGCTACATAGTTCCATCGATCAGCAGAGTCAATAGTGCTCGTGCGCTGCATGCCTGCGGATACTTTCTCGGGTTGTGGTCCGGTGTTAGCCGCCTGAAGCCATACGCTCGCCACTTGTGCATTTGCTGTCCCGAGACTCAATGACAAGCACCGTCGATCCACGCGCTTTTGCGATTGCCATCGAGCTGACCAACCAGCTCTCGAGCGATGGTGCGTTCGTCGATGAGCACGATAGCTCCATGGACGTAGAGTATGTTGTCATATCGGACAGCGAGAGCGAGAGCGACACTCTTAACAGTGATGGCGTCCTCGTCTTCCGAGACGCGATCCCCGACAATTTCAGTGTTGATACCCCATTGGCGAGTGCATCCACACGCACGTTTGATACTGCTGCTCCATGCGGCTTAGATCCAAGCTTGACGTGGTGGTCGCTGGTTGAGCAGATGACGGACGTCTCGCCGTCTTCGTCGGTGGAGGTCTTGATGGCGATGGACTGGTGACAGCGCTCGACTTCACACTCATCATGTACTTTCGAGCGTGGTGGTCGTGTCCAAGGAAAGCATTGCGACACGAACCGGCCAAGATTTGTGATGCCGTCATGAGCACTGATATCGCTCGCACTCGAGGACATGTCAAGCTCCCTGCTAGGTGCGTTCTAGGGTTCGAAGTCCACAATAGGAATATGAGACCAATAGACCAAACATTTGTATTTGTCGACCTACACATTCGCTCGAAGCCATGTCTTGCTTTTATAAGATGCGGCGCAACAACAATTGTGTCGGGAAACGAAGAAAATACAGAGATTGAAATAATGGTCTTCTGGTTGTGGTTTACAAGGCCAATGTTTGGCCTAAAACTTCTCATCTCCCTTGCCAGTTTTGTAAAAACGACTGCTGTTCTCAACCTCCTCGACATTGAAAATCACAACGCTGACAATCTCAAAAATACAAATGTTTGGTTTACTGGTCTCATATTCCTATTGTGGACTTCGAACCCTGGAATGCACCTAGCAGGGAGCTTGACATGTCCTCGAGTGCGAGCGATATCAATGCTCATGACGGCATCGCATATCTTGGCCGGTTCGTGTCGCAATGCTTTCCTTGGACACGACCACCACGCTCGAAAGTACATGATGAGTGTGAAGTCGAGCGCTGTCACCAGTCCATCGCCATCAAGACCTCCACCGACGAAGACGGCGAGACGTCCGTCATCTGCTCAACCAGCGACCACCACGTCAAGCTTGGATCTAAGCCGCATGGAGCAGCAGTATCAAACGTGCGTGTGGATGCACTCGCCAATGGGGTATCAACACTGAAATTGTCGGGGATCGCGTCTCGGAAGACGAGGACGCCATCACTGTTAAGAGTGTCGCTCTCGCTCTCGCTGTCCGATATGACAACATACTCTACGTCCATGGAGCTATCGTGCTCATCGACGAACGCACCATCGCTCGAGAGCTGGTTGGTCAGCTCGATGGCAATCGCAAAAGCGCGTGGATCGACGGTGCTTGTCATTGAGTCTCGGGACAGCAAATGCACAAGTGGCGAGCGTATGGCTTCAGGCGGCTAACACCGGACCACAACCCGAGAAAGTATCCGCAGGCATGCAGCGCACGAGCACTATTGACTCTGCTGATCGATGGAACTATGTAGCATTCTGGCAGCCAAGTACTCCAACGGCTATTTCTCAGCAAGTCGAAAATTTCTCAGTGATACATTTTCTCGCAACCAGCCACCAAAATACATAGATGGCTGCAGCCCATGACGTCCTTCAAGCGACCACCGACCAGCGTGTTGAGATCGTCTCGGCACCGCAGGTCATTTCGACATTTGATCACAAGTCGCAAGAAGCACCACCGCGCTAAACACTCGACCAACCTCTTCACCATGGCTATCTCCGACAAGACCAACAACAACGACAACTCATCCAGCACCACCCAGCAGGAGTTCGCCAAGCTGCAGGAGCAGCTGAAGAACGGTGCCAACGAGGCTGCGGGCTACCTCGACTCGCTCAGGGCCAAGTTCACCGACTACGACAACTCGCACAAGTCCTCGAAGGAGACGGCCACGTCCTACTTCCAGGCCGCGATGGACCGGGCCAGCGCGTCGATAGAGCTACTCAAGAAGGCGGGCGAAGACATCCGCACCAGTGGCAACAACGCGTCGGACTCAGCTGTTGACACGGCCAAGAGCTCCGTGGATCAAGCAGGTTCCGCGCTTGACAACCTCGGCAGGTCTGCGCAGGCCTACGACCGACACGTACGCGACTCGATCAACAATCGCGTCGACGACGCCAAGGACAGCAGCTCCAAGACCGCGGCATCCTGGCAGGACTCCATCTCGTCGCTTGTCAACTCCACCCGAGAAGCGACGTTCCACGGCTTCGAGGCGCTGCAGAACCAGATCACGGCTACCCAGAAGGCGATGGCCGAGCAGGCCTCGAATGCTCAGGCGGCAGTGTCTGATGCTGCTAGTAACTTCGCCAACAAGCTTCCGAGAAGATGAAGCCGGCGGACGCAACTACGAAGAGCACCGACGCAGACGGTGGACCAACGTTGATGGAGCGTGCCACCGATGCCGTGTCTTCATCGCTGGAGTACGTGACGAGCGCCTTCCAAGGGTCAACGACGACGGACTCGAGTGACAAGAAGACAGGAACGAAGAGCTCGTAGGCAGAGAAAGTCGAAGAGCAGTCACCTCACACCCGCCTGGCCGGAGCTTTCATATTTTCATCTTTAACAATGCTAAAAACTTTTAAACACTGCCGAAGCCTGAAGGCCCTGGTGAAGTTTACATGGCTAAACACTCAGATCTTGTCAACAGAGGCCTCTGTTTTCCTCTCTGTCTGGCCCGATTGACAACACGCACCAGCCTCGCCATCTAGACGCACCGAATCGTCCTCGAAATAAACTGCAGCGGTGGTAATAAAGCTTCGTCGGCTTCCGGCAAGATATTTTCCTCTAGTCCTAGCCAGCTAATTTGGTCGATGCTGGGATGCTGCTGTGCTGCTTGCAATTGACTCAGTCCTAGAGGCAGGAACGGCATCGGTCTAGAGCACGAAAATAACCGTGTTCAAGTGCCCACCACCTTGTCGCCACTCCTGCTTCTCCGTCTGCCTGCGTCAGTTGCAGCACCTCTTGCTGGAAGGCACGTCGCCTCTTTCGGATCCACGTCGCCGCTCACTCGCCATCCAGCGAAATCTATCGTAGACCAGCTCAAGGTCGAGTAGTGTAGACGAACATGGCGAAGAAGGGTGGCAACGAAATCGAAACTCTCGTGAAGGTGCTGGAGAAGGGCACCAAGGACAAACGCGATATCGTCATCGACGACATCATCTCAAACCCCATTTCCTGTGGCTATCTGCTCGACTTTTGTCAGAAACAAGTACGTCGGTCTTGCTTCGAGTCTGAACACGATAGTGTAGGTGATATTTGAGCTTTAACGGATGCTATGCTTTCGTTGTGTAGTATTGCGCAGAGAACCTCAACTTCTTCATGGCTGTGGACAAGTTTAAGGACGAGTGTGGGCTGCTCGACTTTCGTGACCCGGAATCCGTGCAGTCGTGCAAGGAGATGGCCGACCAAATTTGGGCGGACTACCTGTCGTTGAACTCCCCAAACGAAGTGAGTCTTCCATCTGACGATCGTGAGCAGACCAAGGAGCGCATGAAACGACCTGGTGAATTCCGAGGCAAGCTGTTTGATGTGGCCATGCAGGATGCGATTAAAACCTTGCAGAAGGACACTCTCATGCGCTTCCTCAAGGCTCAACAGTATACAGAGATGGCAGCGAAGGTGTCTGCTGTGCACGAGATGATTGCCAAGAAGGTGTTCGACTCGGATAACTCCTACCAAATTGATATGCCCACGGAAACGACACTTACAGACGAGAGAATCGCGAAAGGCAACTTTTCTCTCGATGACATCCTTGGTGACAAGATTCTCTTCCGCGAAATGCTCGACTACCTCGAGAAGAGTGCGTTGACTGCCACTCTTTTGTCTAAACTGTTCGTGTTGATCACTAACTGTGCTCTCTGAACAACAGAATTCAAAGCAGAAAACCTGAAGTGCGCACGTCAGATTCGACGATTTGAAGAGATGGCGCTACAGATGAAGGCCGACGACCTGAAAGACTTTGCTTGGAACTTGTACCTATACTTCATCGCACCAGGCTCACCGTACGAGGTGTCGTGCACGAACCTGGACCGCAAATCTGTACAGCTGCGTCTTGGTTGCCCCATTAAGGCAATGTTCGAGCCCATCAAGGAGAACACGATGCTAGTGCTGAAGCAGGACCACAAGGCGTTCCTGCAGCAGTTGCAGGCGAAGACGCTCAAGGAGCGGCTGAAGGCGGAGAAGGCTGGCAATGCGCCCCAAAAGACAGGCTTCCTCTCCAAGTTTAAAGTATTCTAGTCAGTCAGACATTAACCAGCACGCACATGAGAGTAGATGGGACCATAGGCGATAACGCCACCAGCAAGGAATAATATGCACAAGCCTAAGCCGCTCTATTACCTCCCGTGTCTTGTGTGCCTCCTTTCCACGAATCTCGCAATGAAAGCGCCAGCACAGGCATCTAAAATACAGCACCAACTTTCAGGTCCTTCACTCTCTTCACTGTCTCCGAGCCGCAGCACTCAGCAGCTTCTGCTCGTCGATGGCCACCGCCGCCATCTCCATCTCCACGTCCTCCATCAGTGCGTTGACGTGGGCATCATCCACCACCATGCCGCCCTCCTGCTCAGCGTTGTAGAATGTGTTTTGCACCGCTTCGTCCTGCTCTTCCTGTTCATAATCTTCGTAGTCCCCTCCCTCCTCCTCCTCCTCCTCCTCCTCCTCTTCCTCATCGTCCAGATCCGCGTCCAGCTGCGCGACGGTGCGCACCACCGGCCCGCTGTTCAGCGCCTCCTGCGTCACGTCCACGGCCGCCACGATCTCCTCCTCCTCGTCGTCGTACACGAAGCGCGTGTGCTTGCCCTGGAAGACCGGCAGCCCCTTTGTCACGTTCTCCTCGTCCTGAAAGAACTCGGAGCGCGCGCCGAGCTCCGGCTGCGCGCGCACGGCGGCGTTCAGGCGCTCTACCTCCTGCGTCGTGAACTCCACGGCCTGTCGCTCGAACTCAGCGCCCGAAATCTGCTGCGCGTACTGCGCGGCGGGCGCGGAGGCGTCGTCCATGGAGTGGTCCGAGTCCATCGTGGCAGCTCCTAGTCTCTTGGCTCCAGTATGCCGCAAACCGTTATGGCGAGCGGAGCTGTGGACGACTGGTGACGCCGACCCTTCTGCTAGGTCCGCCCAATAACCGCGTTTGTGTGACACTTGTCGCATGAAACCTACACTTTCTATCAGATAGAGCCGCGGTATCTGCTCCAGTCGCTCAAGTACGTCAGTGTGTCAATAGCGCAGCGGAGACCATGTCGGCCGGAGCGTACGACCGTCGAGGCAGCAGCATTGCAGCCGATGTGGACGCCGCCATTGAGCGAGTGGTGGAGCATTTCGAGAGCAGCGACTTGGCGTTGCGTCTGGATGTGTTGCGGGCTCTGAGCGCCCAGTCGCGGCTGGCGTTCGAGACCACGCGGGTGCGCGAGCGCCTCGGCCAGCACCCGGTGGCGATGGACCTGATCCAGGGCGTCACGAGCCAGAGCCCCGTGTACAAGACGCTGGCCGACAAGCTGACGGTGGACAGCTACAGCTGCGACTACGACGTCAAGCGGAACGTGGTCATGACCACGAACGTGCGCTGGACGCAGGAGAAGAAGAGCAGCAAGAAGGCGAGCAAGAAGCGCAAGAAATCGGCGGCCAGTGTTGCGAAGACAGAAGATAAGGGCGCTATGCTAACCAAGTACAGGTTCGAGAGACTGAGACAGGAGAAGGAGGAGGCGGAAGAGGATGGAGAGGAGGAGACACTGATCAAGTTCACTGTCGTTGTTGCTTTTGGCGACGACGATGCCTCACCGAGAGAGCTACTCCACTTTGAGATGGCGTGCAAGCACTCGTACCCTAAGAGTTACTACGAGGACCAGCAGCAACTGCCATCGGATGATGAAGAGGGCGATGATGAGGGTGAAGATGAGAAAAGGGAGAAAAAGGAGGCGAAGATGAAGAAGGAAAAGAAGGAGACGAAGAAGCCAGCACAAGAACAGGAAGAGGAGGGATCTGAGAACGAGGAAGGTGATGAACAGACTTTTGGAGAGGAGCTGCGTGGATTCCGCTTCAACAACGAAGTCCTGGCAGATATCGGAGAGTGGATGGGGGCCGACGAAGAGGAGCTGGATCCTGTGGACGTCATTGGCTTTTTCATGGCGCTGCCGGTGCATGAAGACGAGTGGCTCGTGGACGAGCGCGTGTGTGAGATTCTGTTCCAGGGCGGAATGGGAGATAACAGCGATGAGGAAGGCAGCGGCAGCGAGGAGGATGGTGGTGACGAGTCAGAGCCCGTAGAGGAAGATGACGAGGATTGAGCACTGGTTAGCTCGGACAGTTAGTGCCCTCAGCGACGTAAATATATCTAGAGCCCACAAAGAGGATTGACGAGTCTGCTGCCATGCGAGCATGGGGGTACTTAAAGTTTTTCGGAGAGACTACTTCACTCTATTTTCACGTGGCAAAGAGATCTCATGCGAGTAGTTTCGCGTAATCCCAGCCCCTTGCCTGTGCTGTGCCTTCACGAATATCAAAGTTGGTTCTGTCGACTGCGCGTGTCAGTGTAATTGTTCCTCTGTTTCTGCAGGCGTCACGAGCCAACGAGAATGGCGGCGGGAAAACAATTGCGAGCTCAGGGCAGCAAACAGGCTTTACGAAGGCCTCCCTCGTCAACGCGAGATGACTGTATTGACGATCTGTACGAGAACAATGCGTTTGGGGATGAAGACCGCGAGCTTGAAGCTGCAACAGCGAAGGCTGAAAGTAAAACGAGAAGAAGTGCCGCGGAACCACAAGACTCTAAGGGTGTAGGAAGCAAGTCTCAAGGAAACAAGGTGCAGTTCGATGTCTGGGTAGCACGCAAGGATAAGTACGAGCGAGTGGCGCGTGCATTAGCGCAACTAGACTCCACTCGTGCTGCTAGTGAGGATTCGTGGCTGGAGGTGGCAGTGGCACTTGCCGCTACAGATTGCCAACTAAAGACAGGTAAAACATCAGCGTGTGATTGCCCTGGTGTATGTCGTGAGCCGGCACATTCCGTGGTGAGGCAGCGTACGCGTTGCCAATGCCCGGCCCGAAAATGTTCACTTTGCAGACGCTGTGTTGGAACGAGTCCAGGTGCCATATCTCCCAAGATGATAGCAGCGCTGGAACCCTACGAAAGAGTTGTAAGTGAGCCTTCAGACAGCACCAAAGCTATGCTGGACCTAGCGGGACTGCTTGTTCGCAGGAGTGAAGGTCAAAGTCTGAGCTTAGAGGATGGTACAAGCGTTCGCATTACGACGGCAGCTTTTCGGATGGCGCAGACTGTACTAGCGCAGTGCAGTGTGTTAGAATCGTCCGATGGCGTGAAACTTCAACGGCCTTGCTCATGCCCTGTGCGATCACTAGGCGATCTCTGGGTCAAGTGGACAACCAAAAACCACACTTTTTCACGCGTACCGCTCACTGAGGATGAGGCACGCCAATTTTCAGCAGGCACGCGCCAAATGATGGATCAAGACAAGAATGAAGATGGCAGCATGGTCTATTACATGACGCTGAAGTGGCATGCGGCGGCCAAGCCTCAAAAGGGCGACACAGCCAAGATCGCAGCACGTCGAGCACTCACAGCGGACCAAAAGAAACAAAATGCTTTCTTCCTCGGGCTATGCAAGAAGTATTGGCAAAAAGCACAGCTTCGGGTGGCTGAGTACCTCCAGAAGACATTGGCAGCGGCCGCAGACAGCACACAGAGCTCTGGCAGAAATGCGGCGGACGTGGAAATGCAGTCCTTGAACAGGTTGGGCGTGCGGCGCATGCTGCAATGGCTCGAGGAAGACGCGGAAGCCGTGGAGAATGCTCGTCAGGAAGAAGCCCGTGAAAAAGCGGAGGGCGGCATTGTCGCTCACAATGCTTGGGTACGTCGCAAGGACCGTCTTCGTATTCGGATGCCGAATCCGAGGGTGAGTGATGGCGCGCGGCCGGTTCGAGAGGCCCCACCGCCTCGGTTCGACTTCTCCATGGGGTCCGGTGTAGTGCGTCGCAAGCAGCCTTCCCGGCCACCAAGCTCTACTGCGGAGCTCATGCGCAACAGCGGTCTGAAGTATGTTCACGCGATGAGCGAAGGCTTCCAAGGCCGAGGCGGTGACTTGGAAAAAAGTAAGCAGCTACTTGTTCAGCAAGGCCACGTGCTGCGCGACAATTTCGATCAGGACAACGGAGACGAGGACGAAGACCCTGACTCAAAGCCGTTCTCGAAAGACCGCTATCTCTTTGAACGGCGCAACAACCCGGCACTGCGTGGAAAGATCGAAGGTGATCGTCGCCGACGAGAGCAGAGTCGTGAAAGCTATGCAGCTTGGGTAGCGCACAAGGCGATGCGAGATAAAGCTGTTAAGTTCTTGGAACACCTTCCACCTCCGAGAGAAGGTGAAGACGGAGACCCGGTAATCGACAACAATGCCAGCTATGAAGATGACTTTGATGAGGATTTAGGTGGGGGTCTTGCAACGCCAGCAACGGTGCGTTGGGAGGAGGTAGGCAAAGCCCTCAAGGCAATAGATCGCACACTGCTAGATTCTTGGGTGCGCTGGAGCCGCGGGTTTCGTAGCGCTGGACGGTGTCGTGCACTTTGGGAGAGCTTCTCACCAGTTAGTTGTGACGTTCATTGTGCTTCATCACCGTTGCGTGACGTGTTTCTCAAGCTGCTTCATCGCCCATCCGGCGTGAACTACCGCCAGGCCTGTGTTGAGTTCTGCACTAAGAAGCACAAGCAGGCGCTAGCTCGTGGCGATGCCATCGACGAAAACGGAGAAGAGCTCGACGAGGAGCTAGAAGAAACCAAACTAATAGCACGATATGGCTTTGTGACAGGCCGCGAGCTTGCAACGCTACTTCGCGGTCTTGGAGTCGTCTTGCAACCTGAAGAAACCCAACGACTTGTGGAGTTTTTTGCCGACCCTGACGAGGCTCAAGGCGAAAATGGGGTCGTTCGAATCAACATTGAGGTGTTCTTAGGTGTGGTTGGCGATGAGCGCCGAGCGTTGTGTCGCGGTGATACCGGTCAATTGCTAAGCTCCGTGTGCATGTGGGAAACAGTCTGCCACGAATGCGGTATGTTGAATGCTTTTCAGCTTGTGCTTGGTACGGAAGGTTCTAGTCGTCGGCGTCGAGCAGAGCTACCAGGACATGTTTGTAGGCGTGAACAGTATGGAGGCAGATTTGCTTGCTCGCCTGAGGGCGACATGATCGCCGTGCGGCGTGTAGCTCCTCGACGCTGCGGGTTTGCTCAATGGGATGATACTCAGGCTGCGCCATTCTTGAAGAAGCTAGAGTTGTGGTCTGCACTGCCGCGCGAACAGCACGTTTTGCGCGAGTTAGTGACGTCTGGCCAGCCACCAAGCATTCCTGTCCTTGAGCGAGATGATGAAGGCGACACACTTGATTTGACAACAATGCTGCGTCTGCGTTGGAAAATGCCAGAGACGGCAAACGGAGGAGCACCAGCCTTTTATCAGCTCGAGACAGCAGGAGCAGAGGGAACTCCGAGTTTCCGTGTGAGCGCTTACCATGAAATTTGTCGGGACCCGAAGGATTTTTCCGACAATGATGGTATGCCTCGCGGGTCGTTCACAGTGACGGGTCTGTCACCAAATACCAAGTACGCTTTCCGCGTTCGCGCTCTCAACGGCTTCGGTGCTGGTTCCTATGCTTTTTCGTACTTCGTGACGGCCCCAGCACGACCTGCTGAGCCGCTGGCCATAGTGATCGGTCCACACAGTGTGAATCTCGCCTGGGAAAGCTCTTCGTACTACACCAGACGTCTCCGAGAGCTAGAAGAAGTCTTTCGTGAAGCCGATGCCGACGGGAACGGTCGAATCTCTCGCGACGAGTTTATGGAGGAAATCGAACGTCGCAAGCCCAAGCTTGTTGCCTTCCTCCAGCAGACCACAGCTGCAGCGAGCACATCAGAAACCGGCGGAGCACCGCCATTGAGTGTGTTTGATGCCATCGAGACAGACGACAACGAGAGTATTTCGTGGGATGAGTTTCTACGCTTTTTTCATGGCGTGTTGGATCTTTCCGATACTGCCTCACGGAGCTCCCGTGGCTCTAAAGCGCCATCGCGATCGTCGCAGAGCTCTCGCCGGTCATTGACCGGCTCAACATCGTCTCGTTCACTTTTGAAGTCATCAAAGCGAAGCAACAAATCGAGTACTTCTACATCCACGTGTCGGTACATTCTTAAACAGTGTTCAAACGAGTCTGCAGGCGAGTACGTGGAAATCTATCGCGGTGCTGCACCGAAGTTCGAGGTGCTAGGACTGCATAGCGGTACCACATACCAATTTCGCGTTCAAGCGGTGAATGCTGAGGGCCGAGCTAGTTTGCACAGCGAACCTGTAGTGGTTAACACACTCTTACCCACACCAGCACCACCTTCTGTCAACTCGACAGCACTCGAGTCAGCAGTGCAGAGCAATCTTGTGCAGCTGCGTTGGGCAGTAGCTAATGCTCGCCCGAGTCTCTCACCTGCAGCGTTGAGAGCTCCCAACGGGGCCGATGACCAAGTGTCCCGGTTGTTGAAGGAGTGGGCACAAGAAACGAGTCTCGATGATGGCGCCGTCGATTTCAAAGCTCGCTTCGATCGCTATGATGCTGATGGGAGCGGATATCTCGAGCTTCCCGAGTTTCAAACTCTGTTGAGCGAACTAGGTGTACCTCCGACGCCTGAGCGACTTGCTGCGTACCTAGCAGCCTTTGACCTGGACTCGGACGGCAAGATTTCTTTCGCTGAATTTGCTCGCTGGTGGACGCAACCTGATGTGCACTACGTTTTGAAGCGCGATTCTGGCTGTCGGGATGGAGAGGAAGACGACGCCCAAACAACAGCTTTGTCCAAAGCTGACGAGATGCGGCTCGTGTGTTACCGTGGTTCTGAAGCCACAGCAATCGTGAGCGGCTTAGAGCCCAACACGCGCTATCGTTTCCGCCTTCGAGTAGTCGGAGCACATGCATCAAGTGCACTGAGTGAAGCATTGACGATCTGCTCCGCGCCTAGCGCACCCACATGTGTCGGACGAGTAGATGTGGGCCATGACAGTGCGTTAGTTCGCTGGCATCCGGGCCCTGGCGGCGCAGCACGATTTGCTGTAGACTGCAAACTCATCGAGACGCTAAGCTCAAGGCCTGGTAGCGCTAATGATGGTCCCAGTGAATGGCGCCGCGTGTACGAAGGCCGCGAGCCACTTGCCTATATCCGTGACCTCCAGCCGGAAACAGTTTATCGCCTTCGTGTGTTTTCAATCAACAGCGACGGAATCGCAAGCGCTCAGTCGATGGTCTCGCAGCTTTGCACCACAAGCAAGGAGGATGCACAGCGTCGCGCTCGATTAGCTAGGCGCCCTGCTGGTGCTGCCGACTACTTTACCATCGAATGTGGTCCGGAGGAAGGAGACTTGGTGCTAGGCGATACCGTACTCTTTTCCGAACGCCTCATGCGTCGGACCGTGGATGCCATCGATCGGTACTCGAAACCAAGTTCAGGGTTAGCACAAGCCTCTATATATTCCGTGACCAGCTCAACAGGAGGCGCAGAGGCTATCGGTGAGCGTACGGTTGCAGCAAAGGTGGTTGGGATTTCTCGGCATCCTCGCCATGGCAACGTGCTGGCACTCACAGTAGTGTGGTGCACCGTGCAGCTTTATAACGTAGAGTCTTCCGCGACGGCTTCAAGACGCGGGGGTACTAGTATCAGTGGGAGGAGGCGGATGGTATCGATCCACACGTCAAGTCGCGAGCTAGCAGCAATGGCCAGTACTGACGGATACTCATTGGCCACAGACCTAAAAATCTCACGACCAGAACGAAACTTGTACCGCTTTGACACGTTCCGGGCGGAGTGGGAAGACGAAGCTGCTCGCTATCCAAGCACTTGGGACAAGTAAACACAGCAGTAGCTCCAGAGATACCAACCCCTATAGACTGTAGAGACAAAAGGCAAAAATGATCTACTTACGTGATGTTGTGCTTTCTAGTTGGTGATTTGGATTTCGCGGATGAGCTCGCACAGATCGTCATCAACATAACGCGGAGCGTTCTTAGCCTTGCCGCGCCGGCGACCCTGATCATGGAGCTGCTGCAGCAGCGCCTTCGCATCAGGCTCCTTCGTATCAGCCTTGCGAATGAACACCACACTGTTAACGTCTTGTTCGCTAGGCTTCAGCGCCAGCACAGCACGCGAACCCGAAAACACGCGCTGTAGACGGGCAATGATCTCCTTGTACAGTCCGCTGTCACGGCAGGACACGTTAATGAGCAGGACGCCGCGCGGGGCCAGCAGACTGTGAACATGAGCCAGGAATGCATCCTCCACGAAGCTAACAGGCGGGCAACTCATGCCTACATCGCGCTGCTTCGCATCTACGTCCACAATAATGGAGTCAAAGGTCTGTTTTTCTGACGCCACAGACTGCTCGGCCACGAACTTAAGCGCGTCAGCGACCACCACGCGCATGTGCTCGTCCTGGTGAAAGCCAAAGTACTGCTCCGCCACCGTTACAATCGTCGGGTCCAACTCACACGCTGTCACATCCATCCCGGGAACATTGTCGTGAAGGTACTGCGCAAGACAGCCACCACCAAGACCAAGCACCAACGTGCGGTGCAATGAATCCGGGGTCGTCCTGCCAGCCAGCGAAGCTGCATGCAGCGCTGCAACCATGCCCTTGTGGTACTCGAAAGCCAAGTACGACGTATCCACGCCGGCCTGCTTTGCCTGGGCTTTCTTCTTCTTCTGATTTTTCTTCTTGTTGTTTTTCTTCTTCCTGGCGGCAGCCGCAGCCTCCTCAGGCGTCATGTCAGAAATGTCAGGAGTCGACGGAGTTTGCACCGGAGCTGCGACTGCCGCAGGGGTGGCAGCACCATTACCAGAGGCCTGCAGCTTCACTTCACTCTGGATGACGTTGGTATTGCTAAGGAAAACCAGTCGACGAAGCTTCTCGCCGTCCTCCTGCACTTCCTCAACGAAGAAAGCACCACTCAGCGCCGACGTACCCTGATGCATGATGTTACGCGCACCGAGACCTTCCTCCACCGTCAAGTACGGGATTTTCTCGTCTGAACCAAGCGTGTCAGGTGCCAGCTCCATTACCTTCGCATTCAGTTCTTCCTGGACCTTGGCAGTGCTTTCAAAGGCGTGGCCACCACGGCCAAGAGCAACTAGAATGAGACGGCTGAATCCGGCACCTGCTGCTAGTTCATTTGCTCCCTCCTCAGTCGAAAACATCCACTCGTGCTCGCGGCCCTGCGGGATCAGGAACACGGCACAGCTGCCGTTGGGCCCACGCATGCTCGCATCGACTAGACGCAGCGTAAACCGCGGGTTGACCTGACCATCCGCCGCCCCGTTCTGCCCCACACCCTTGGTGGCATCATTCTCGTCATTGGCGATGAGCTCAATGACCTCCTGTCGCCCGACCTTCAACTGACGCAGTGCCGCTTGCGTCATGGCGAACCACTGGGTGGCTTCCACCTCGTGGGTCAGCCAGCGCTGGCGAGCCTCGCCGGCATCGCTGACAAACTGCTTGCTGTTGTACTGCGCCTTCCTGGCCGCCTTGTTGTCTGACTTGGGGCACTTGAGCGCCGCCGCGAGGAAGGGCGCGAAGGGCTTGCGCGCGTCGCGCGGCAGCTCCTGCACGCCGACGCTCCAGCTGGTGGGCTCGGCCTCCTGCTCGTCCTTGAGGCTGAAGAAGCCCAGCAGGTGCTGCAGGATGAAGTCCTGCGCCATGGTGACGCAGCAGTAGCGGCCGCCGGGCGCCAGCACTCGGCGCACCTCGCGCAGCATGCGGGCGGCGTCCGCGCGGATCTCGGGCGTGTCCTCGGCCATGAGCGCGTCCAGCGCGCCCTTGTCCATGACCAGGTCGAAGCTGGCGTCGGCCAGCGCGCGCATGTCCGTCATGTCCATGACCTGCCAGCGCAGCGCCGGGTGCTTGCGCCGCATCTCGTCGATCACGCGCGCGCTGAAGTCCACGCTCAGCAGGTCGCCGAAGCCGTCGGCCGCCAGCTCCGCGCTCAGCGCCGAGTTGCCGCAGCCCACCACCAGCACGCGCACCTTGGCCTTGAGGCGGCGCAGCAGCGACGGCGGCGCGTCATCCGGCAGCCCCAGCAGCGCCTGCAGCCCCGGCCGCAGACTCGCGTAGTCGCCGTACCACTCGAAGGCCTGCTCGCCGCGCTTCTGGAAGAACTGGTCCCAGTACTCCTGCTTGCGGAAGTCCTCGGCGCGGCGCGGCAGCAACTCGTGCGGCATCTTGGCGAATGACCACCACTCCTCGCGGCCAGTGGTGCCAAGCTTGGCTACACCCGTCCAAGCCGATGGCAAACCGATTGGGTGCGTGAAGTGGCGCCGTGAAGTAGCGCGTCGAGGCGGCCTGGCAGCCAAGCGTCATTTGAAATCCGACGCGACCATGGACGGCAGCAACCAACGTACGTGGCCGGCGCCTTCGCGCGGGCGTCTCTCTGGAGGAAGCTGACCTGCTCTGTATGTATATCTACTGCAGCCAAGAAGACGACGCTGAGCGCGTCCGCCAAGGAGTTCTCCTTCAACCCCGGCGCCGCCACGTGGACGCCGCCCGCGTCCTTCACGCCGCCGCCGCCGGCGCCCGCCCCGGCCCGCGCCTTCGACGTCGCCATGCCTGTGCCCAAGAAGGGCGGCGCGACAGTGCTGGGTGCTAAGCCTGCTGCGGCTCCTGCCCCTCCGGCTCCGGCTGCTCCGGTGGAGGCTGCTGCGGCTGCCCCGGCTGAGCCCGTGGCTGAGCTGGAGGAGAAGGTGGAGAAGCTGGCGGTTGAGGAGAAGAAGGGGGTGAAGGCTGAGGCTGCCGTCGAGGAAGAGGAGGAAGAGGACACCTTCGAGGAGGAGGAGGAGGTCGGAGACGAGGATCCTCGTGAACACCTGAACGTCGTGTTGATCGGTCACGTCGACGCCGGCAAGTCGACGCTGTCGGGCAACCTGCTGTACCTGATGGACATGGTGGACAAGCGTACGATTGAGCGTTACGAGCGTGAGGCGAAGCAGCGCAACCGTGACAGTTGGTTTCTTGCCTACATCATGGATACTGGTGAGGAGGAGCGTGCTAAGGGCAAGACGGTGGAGGTCGGACGTGCTCACTTCGAGACGGAGAGCCGTCGTTTCACGATCCTTGATGCTCCCGGACACAAGAACTACGTCCCCAACATGATCCAGGGTGCGTCGCAGGCCGATGTCGGTATTCTCGTGATTTCGGCTCGTAAGGGCGAGTTCGAGACGGGCTTCGAGCGTGGCGGACAGACGCGTGAGCACGCTATGCTCGCGAAGACTCTGGGTATTAACAAGCTAATTGTCGTGATCAACAAGATGGATGAGTGCAACTGGGGCCAGGAACGCTATGACGAGTGTGTGAACAAGCTGCGTCCATTCCTGCGCATGTGCGGTTTTGCTGTGAAGCGCGATGTGGCTTTCATTCCCGTGTCGGGTCTGCAGGGTGACAACGTAAAGGTTGTTGTTGACAAGTCGAAGGCTCCGTGGTACGATGGCGACTCGCTCATCAACTACATGGACACGATGCACATTGCCAATCGTAACCCGGATGGCCCGACGCGTGTTCCCATCCTTGACCGTTACGCTGACCGCGGTACCATTGCTCTGGGTAAGGTGGAGTCGGGTATTCTCAAGACTGGCCAGAAGGTGTTGCTGATGCCCACCAACGCGACGGCCATTGTGAATCAGGTGTACATTAACGAGCTTCCGGTGCGCACCGCTAAGCCGGGTGAGAACGTGACGATCCGTCTGTCATGCGGTCTCGACGATGTCCAGAAGGGCTTCGTTCTGTGTGGCACGAAGGAGGAAACTCCTTCTCGTGCCATTCACGCCTTTGCCGCGCAGATCGCTCTCGTGGATACCCTGGAGCACCGTCCGCTGCTCACCGCTGGGTACAAGTGCATCCTCCACATCCACACTGTTGCACAAGAGTGCACGGTCGCGAAGCTGTTGCGTCCGATTGACCCGAAGACGGGCAAGCCGGTGAAGAAGCACGTGACGTTTATTAAGCAGGGCCAGTCGGTTGTGTGCCGGATCGAGGTGGAGCAGAGTATCACGATCGAGACGTTTGCGAACATGCCTCAGATGGGTCGCCTCACTCTTCGTGACGAGGGTAAGACGATTGCCATCGGTAAGGTGCTCGCGCTCGAGAAGTAAACGTTGGAGCAGTAGGCGGCGGATGTGTCTTGTAGACGAAGATGCAGCTGGTCTGCATTATCTTGGCGATACTTTCAGGGCAGGATAGATAGGAGCAACAGCGCTTAATCAAGCCCGAAGAGATCGTTGCGTAAGGTGGTCAAAAGTCTTACAGTCTCAAATGGGCGGACGCATTCCACGAGACGGACACTACCATGAAGTAGCGAAATGAAGTAACATTCACTGACGTCAGCAAAGCTCGGCACATATCATTTCGATCGCACTCCGGACGAGATGGACGGCAGCCTTCCCCGTACGTGGCTCCAGCCCCTCGTTCTCTAGCGGCAATGCCTCACCTGCTCTCTATGTGTATCTACTGCAGCCAAGAAGACGACGCTGAGCGCGTCCGCCAAGGAGTTCTCCTTCAACCCCGGCGCCGCCACGTGGACGCCGCCCGCGTCCTTCACGCCGCCGCCGCCGGCGCCCGCCCCGGCCCGCGCCTTCGACGTCGCCATGCCTGTGCCCAAGAAGGGCGGCGCGACAGTGCTGGGTGCTAAGCCTGCTGCGGCTCCTGCCCCTCCGGCTCCGGCTGCTCCGGTGGAGGCTGCTGCGGCTGCCCCGGCTGAGCCCGTGGCTGAGCTGGAGGAGAAGGTGGAGAAGCTGGCGGTTGAGGAGAAGAAGGGGGTGAAGGCTGAGGCTGCCGTCGAGGAAGAGGAGGAAGAGGACACCTTCGAGGAGGAGGAGGAGGTCGGAGACGAGGATCCTCGTGAACACCTGAACGTCGTGTTGATCGGTCACGTCGACGCCGGCAAGTCGACGCTGTCGGGCAACCTGCTGTACCTGATGGACATGGTGGACAAGCGTACGATTGAGCGTTACGAGCGTGAGGCGAAGCAGCGCAACCGTGACAGTTGGTTTCTTGCCTACATCATGGACACGGGCGAAGAGGAACGCACTAAGGGTATCACCGTCGAAGTTGGCCGCGCACACTTCGAGACGGAGAGCCGTCGTTTCACGATCCTTGATGCTCCTGGACACAAGAACTACGTCCCCAACATGATCCAGGGTGCGTCGCAGGCCGATGTCGGTATTCTCGTGATTTCGGCTCGTAAGGGCGAGTTCGAGACGGGCTTCGAGCGTGGCGGACAGACGCGTGAGCACGCTATGCTCGCGAAGACTCTGGGTATTAACAAGCTAATTGTCGTGATCAACAAGATGGATGAGTGCAACTGGGGCCAGGAACGCTATGACGAGTGTGTGAACAAGCTGCGTCCGTTCCTGCGCATGTGCGGTTTTGCTGTGAAGCGCGATGTGGCTTTTATCCCTGTGTCTGGCCTCCACGGAGACAATGTGAAGATTCCGCTTGACGAGTCGAAGGCTCCGTGGTATGAGGGCGACTCGCTCATCAACTACATGGACAAGATGCACATTGCCAACCGTAACCCGGATGGACCCATGCGTGTGCCGATTCTGGATCGCTACTCCGAGCGTGGCACCATCGCCCTGGGCAAGGTTGAATCGGGTGTTCTCAAGACGGGTCAGAAGGTGGTGCTGATGCCCACTAGCAACTCTGCTGTAGTCAACCAAGTGTACATCAACGACCTTCCCGTGCGCACTGCCAAGCCTGGCGAGAACGTGACGATCCGTCTATCGTGTGGTCTTGATGATGTCCAGAAGGGCTTTGTCCTCTGCGGCACCAAGGAGGAGAACCCGCCGCGCGCTATCCACGCCTTTGCCGCGCAAATCGCTCTCGTGGACACCCTGGAGCACCGTCCTCTGTTGACTGCCGGATACAAGTGCATCCTCCACATCCACACCGTTGCTCAGGAGTGCGTAGTTGCAAAGTTGCTACGTCCCATTGACCCGAAGACGGGCAAGCCAGTGAAGAAGCATGTGGCCTTCATCAAGCAGGGCCAGTCGGTTGTGTGCCGGATTGAGGTGGAGCAAAGCATCACGATCGAAACCTTCGCAAACATGCCGCAACTTGGCCGTCTGACTCTCCGTGACGAGGGTAAGACGATTGCCATCGGCAAGGTATTGGCGCTGGAGAAGTAGATGCTCGAAGATGTGGGAGTCACTGGGTACCGAGGGAAGTTGGGCGGTACTTTGAGCAGGGTAGTTAAGTGAAAGAGCTGAATTGCTCTCTCACTGGTGCATGTTGAACGTTCCAGAGCCAGAGGCTGTTTCCAAAGAGATGCTTGTTGCTTTGGAAATTGTATTTACCGTGCGTTGCTCCTTTCATCCTCAACTAACCCGCGCAGTTAGCAGAATTCTAGGCCCCGGATGAGGCAGCGACTGCGCCGGACATCTGCTCGCGCGCGATTGCAAAGATTGCAACCAGCGAGGCTAGCTGCAGTTCCTCCGTCGTGCCATTCGACAGGCGGTGCTCGAGTTTGGCCAGCTCGTCGTATAAATACATGCGACACCTTGGCGGCAGCTCCAGTTCCGTGGTGTAGCGGTACACGTCCTGCAGGATATCGCTGGTAGCGTAGCCCTTGAGCTTCTGCATCTCGGCGCACTTGCGCACGGCCGTCGAGAAGTTCTCGTTGAAGAGCCACTGGGTGACGGACTCGATGTCCTTGGGCAGCGGGTTGCCCGTGCACAGGTAGACGTTGGCCTCGTTCACGACGTCGTGGGCCATGGACGTCGCTTGAAGGATGTTGAGGATGCGGCGCATGTCGCCCTGTCCGAGGCGCAGGATGGCCTTGAAGCCGTCGTCCGTCATGTTCAGCCTGGGAGCAACAAGGTAGCACGAGTGAGCACCTCAGTAGATATTAAGAGCCAGCAAGCGACCTACTTCTCGAGCTGTGCGATGTGCTTGACGCGACCCGACACCTGGCTCTCGTCGAGCGGCGCGAAGCGGAAGCGCGTGCAGCGCGACTGCAGCGCCGGGATGATCTTGCTCACGTAGTTGCAGATGAGGCAGAAGCGCGCGTTCTTGGTGTACTTCTCGATGACGCGGCGCAGCGAGAACTGCGCGTCGTTAGTCATGGAGTCGGCCTCGTCCAGGATGATGAGCTTGACGCCCTGGCTGAAGAGCTTTTTGGTGCCGGCGAACTCCTTGATCTGGTTGCGCACCACGTCGATGCCGCGGTCGTCCGACGCGTTGAGCTCCAGCACCATGGAGCCGTAGTTCTTGCCGTAGAGCCTGCGCGCGGCCGCCAGCATCATGGACGTCTTGCCCGTGCCCGGCGGGCCGTAGAACAGCAGGTGCGGCAGCTTGTGCGCGTCGATGAGGCGGTTGAGCGTGGCGATGATCTCGCGGTGCGCGATCAGGTCGTCGAGCGACGACGGCCGGTACTTCTCCACCCAGGGCCAGGACTCGGTCGAGCGGTTGCGACTCGAGATGCCCTCGAAGGCCGGCGTCATCTCCACGTCCGCCATGGCGATCTGGGCGGGACTGGAAGCGGACGCTTTGTGGCGCCGACGCAGCTGATTGGCGGAAAAGCCGAAAAAGGCAACTTTACTCGCAGAAACTAGGGGGGCCAACAGCAGAGACGCTGCCATGCAGTGAACAGCCTTGGTCGCGAGGCTGCAGGCGCAACAACCGCCTAAGACACTTTTTTCACTCGCAACTGCAGCTCGCCGACCTTTGTCCTCTTAGCGGCCGTCATGACGACATCGCTCTGGACGATCTGAGTGAGCCGCGCGCCGTCATAGGAGCAGCTCGGCGCCGCGTGCACCGACGGGGTCGGCTCGAAAATCAACCACGCGCGGCGTGGTAATGGCGGCGCCCATGCGTTTCCGCAGGTCGTCTGGCTTCAGCCTTGCGCCGCCCCCGCCCGGGATGGCTACACTCACCATCTCTCGCAGGTCTGCAGCTCTCTCGCCGCCTTCCGTCTCATTATCCAAAACGCAGCGGACGCAGCAGACGATGGCGACGGACCCGCAGGAGCTCGAGAAGCTGCAGCAGCAGATCCACGAGGGCGCGGAGGAGACCAAGTCGTACCTCGAGTCGGTGCGTCGCCCCCGTCCCTAGCGCCGCCCCTCGCCTCGCTGTCTGACGCGCTTTTTTTTTTGCCGCAGCTCAAGGCCAAGCTGGCCGAGTACGACGCGCAATTCAGCGTGTCCGAGACCGCCAGCGCGTACCTGCAGGCGGCCATCGAGCGCACGCACCGGTCGGTGGACGAGCTCAAGGAGCTGGGCGAGTCGCTCAAGGAGAAGTCCAAGAGCACGTCGGCGCCCGTGGTGGACACCGCCAAGGCCTCGTTCGGCCGCGTGCAGGCGGCGCTGGACGGGCTCAAGGAGCGCGGCCGCAGCTACGACGACAAGTTCCGCGCCAGCGTGGCCGGCTCCGTGGACTCGGTGCGCGGCGGCGTGTCGTCGGCCTCCAGCTCCGTGTCCACGTCCATCGAGCACATCGTCGTGGCCACGCGCGAGCGCAGCAGCTCCAGCTTCGAACAGCTCAAGGAGACGCTCTTCAGCGCCGGCTACGGCGCCTACGTCGTGGCTGGCGGCGTGGTGGGCAAGGCTGAGGAGCTGGACGGCCGCTACGGCGTCGTGGGCACCGTCTCGGGCGTCGTGGGCGCCGTGGCCGGCAAGGTCTCGGATCTGGACCGCGCGCTGGGCGTGTCGGCCACCGCCATGAAGGTGGACGAGAAGGTCACGGGCGGCATCGGCACGGACCTGGTGAACATGGGCGTCAACCTCGTCAACAGCTCGGTGGAGTACGTGACCGGCGCGCTGCAGCAGGCCAAGATGGCTGCAACGGAAGAGTCCAAGGAGAAAGCGCCTAAGACCATCGAGGACGCTTCTGAGGTCACCAAGCCAACTCCGAAGGACGTGTAAACTACACGCGTGTTGTAGCACCGACACCAGGTAAGCCCATGGTGATCATCGGAGGCATTGGCAAGACGCCACTAAATATATCAATGCATTAGTCCCTCCAGCCGAGCGTGAAGCTTTCCAGTGCATGCACTCTTCGTCATACATTGACACATTTGGCCTCAACACGGGCTCGGTGGTGGTTCAACCGCCATCTATATCGGGGGCGTTGCGACGGACATATGCAGCACGCCCGTTGCCTCCTGCTGGTGATAGAATTCGTGTACCTGTAACGCAGGCAGCGCAGCCACCAGGTCAAGCCAAGCGAGCCGCTTGGAAGGACGAGAGCGTTCGCGTCAGCCTGGGCTGGTTGAAGTGCGTGCGTCTGCTCGTCGATCTTGACGAGTAGCTGTCGAGATTTCTCGCCCTCTACCTCGTGATTCCTTGTCGCGATCGAAGGGGCCGGTCGCCCTCGCGCATGTTCCCACTGCTTCATCTTACTCTTGGCCCCTGAAGAGAAAGAGCAGAGCCGCCAGCGTCGTCCCGATACAACCGTCAATGAGGCTAACGATGCACCCGATTCACAAATGGAAGCGGCCGGTAGCGCGAGATCTGCTTCGACGATTTGCCAAACGAATGCGACGAACTATCAAACGGAGGATGAAAGGAGAAAGCAGACGCCAATGGATTGAGAGAAATTTACACGACTCCGAAGTCGGCGTTATGCTGGATGTATCACAGTGTGTACTAAGGTGAGGAAAACAGAGAGTTTTGTTAACAATGTGATTGATTGGATACGCTAACACTACGATATGGGCGGGTAGTTCTATAATGGTGGTTGCCATAATGAAGTTAAACTGGAAGAACCCTGACACTAATTTCACCATCGGGTACCTCGCGATCGACACAATAAATCTACTGGCTACGCTACTTAACTTAGGTCTCAGGTACTTAAACGCACCTCGTGGTCTCTCTCCAGGTTGTTTTCAGTCCTAAACGAGTCTTTTATGATTGCAGATTTTATTCCGCAAGCAACCGCAGGAGCTTTTTGTTCCACTGGTTATCTGTTGTTGAGATGATTTGCGTGCTACCCCTTCTGGTGGAATTTACAACGGGAACGACAGATACGCAACCGAATACCTACGCGTTCCGTTTGCTTATGATGCTGCGTGTCATGAGATTATTGCAGTTTTATCGACTTCTGCGAATTGCAAAGACAGCGAAAGTTCGGCAAGGTCTGCTAATTTGTCTAACTATTCTGTCTATTATCATGTGTGGCGGTCTCTTCATGCAGGTAAATGGTGTCATTGTTAGCACTACAAACAGTAACAAGACTAATTAGTTGTTTCTAGACTATTGAGTATTGTGACCCAGCGTTCAAAAGAACACAGATTTCAGGTGAAAACTGCCAGGACATGACATTCCTAGACGCTATTTACTTTGTATGCATCACAATTGCGACAGTCGGGTGCGTTTAAGCTTCAAAAAACGTTTTTGGCGGGGACAAAGTTATCGATGCTGACTATTTTCTGGGGATGTAGATTTGGAGACGTCGCACCGAAATCGAGTTTAGGCAAGGCGTTCGATGTGGCGCTGATCTTTTTTGCCGGAGGCTTAATCCCCATTCAGATTAGCGGATACTCGTATATCTTAAGCCGTGAGGTAAGTGCTGCGGATAAATATGTAGGTGCCACTACTGTTAAAGCTAACAGCAGTCTTGTGGTGCCATAGACAGCATTCGACAAAAAATATGACCCAGATAAGAGTACCCAACATGTTCTACTTTGTGGTGAAGTGGAAAATGGGGCGTTGCTCTTCTTCCTACACAATTGGCTGCACAAAGATGAAGAACGTCGAACACGGCGGAAAGTAGTCATTCTTGCCCCCACATTGCCATCTAACGATTTAAGACGAGTCCTCCTCCACCCAGACTACGAACAACGAGTGATTTATCTCCAGGGCTCTGCTATGGTTGCTGCGGATCTTCAACGTGCTGCAGCTCCTTCTGCAGAATTTTGCTTTGTCATGGTGAAGAAACACAGCGGGGCACTGGATCAAAATGACACAGCAGCCAACCTCATTACGTGTTCAGTGCGAAAAAACAACCGACATGGTAATGTTGTTTCTTGTCATTGCAGTGTTAATGATCAGCTGACCAATTGATCTGCATTGCGTGAGTAGCACCTCTACACGTTCAAGTATCCAAGTATGACAACACGCGCCACTTTCATATTTCTGGAGCTACTGCTGTGATCTGCTTAGAACAGTTAAAGCTGGCATTTTTCGGTAAGTGCCTGTGGATTCGAGGATTAAACCCTTTCCTTGGGAACCTTATTCAAAAGTTTAGTCATGCCGAGGAGTGCAGGTATGCTTGATTTGTTTGTTACACGATCGTAGAACGAAGCCTTGACTAAGTGTTTTGTGTGTATCTTTTTCAGGGGGTACTGGCTATCAGATTATCTCTCCGGTTGTGAGCAAAGAATATGTGAAGCATCACTCCCTCCGTTTCTTCTCAATATGGCTTCGTACCGTGCATTAGCTGTGTTGCTTTATCGCGAATTTGGAATCCCAGTCGTCGGCTTGAGAACTATTGAAGATACAACAACCATTTACCCTGTTGATGAACAACTGTCGGATGGGAACTTCTTAAGTATCTTTTTTATTAGTCGGGATAACGAAATCGCTTCTAAAATTGAGAAACTAACCCCTGCTGTGTTCGCACGCCACCCAGACATTGCTCCAGCATCCCTCGGTGTCAGTGGTAATCGCAACATTCGAACAGTGGCAAACATACTTACTGCTGCGATAGAACACAAAATGCCGTTTGGGCGTCGAGTATCTGTAGGATTTGGTAAGGATCGGCGAACCAGTTCCTCCCCGGAGAAGGTTATGGTGAGAATGAACACGAGACGATTACTATCCGCAAAAAGCTTTCGAATGAGCATGTTTTCCACCCGCACATTGGAGAAAATCGCACCTGTGGATCGAGAGGAAGATGAACGCAGTGAACCCGTGTTTGGAAGTGAGGACAGCCCAACCCTGGTCACGGAGGATAGTCGATTAGATGCTCGACGCTTCGCTCCTACTCACACAGATTCAACTCATCTGACAACAGATCAAAACTATTCGTTGGGCAATCCGTCAGACCCACCTGAAACCTCGGAGCACAAGCCTCCCAAGCCTATTATTCCTGTGATTGCCTTGACTCCCGCCGAGCTCGTGAAAAAGGCAACTACTCCACGTGGGCGTACAAGAGACCCAGTAGTCAAGCCACTGTCAAGCCGAATGCCTTTGAGCGCGAGAAGTGCTCGGAGCGCCCGAAGCACTCGCAGCGTCAGAGAGTCTTCGTTCAAGCTTCCAAGCGACAAAACTTTGTCGGGTCAAACGCCGAATCAGACACCTAGTCAAACACCAGGTCCAACCCCAAGTCCCAGTGTGGGAGACTTGATCGTGCACGGTTCTCCAGAACCGATGGGGCATGACCATACACTTCCCACTACCGTTAGCGTTGGTTCCACATCTCCTAACCTTCCATTCCCTGGCCCCCAACTCAGTGATCTACCAGCAGCACCAGAGCGAGAAGATGAGTATCATCCAGCGAGTTGGGAGCCTGCTCCACTCCAACGACCCTCGGTAGCAGCAAGTGGAAACCTGCGGACACGCATCCGCCATTTATCGCTGTGCTTCCGTCGTGACCCACCCCCAATCACACTGAGCGACCATTTCGTGATCTGCGGTACACCAAGCAACTACGAGGACTTTCTGGCCAATCTGTCGGACTTCAACGAAAAGATCCCAGGTATCGTATTCATTACGCAGCGAACTTTGACGGAAAAGGATCTTATGGCACATCAGTTGAGTGAACGCCTGTACTTCGTTCGCGGTTCACCACTTAGCATGCACGTATTCCATACAGCACGGATGTTTCATGCCCGCAGTATTCTAATTATGTCGTACTGTGGAATGGAGAGTACTAGCAGTATGGATAATGACAATGACCTGGAGACAATGGACGAGAACATGGCCGATGTCGATGCCATCACTACGCATCGTTTTATAAGTGAAGCGCTGCAAAACGAGGTGTCTCGACTGCAAATCAATGGGATCAACGAGACAAGGCCTATGCCCTTCATCGTTGCTGAAATGATTCGACCTAGCAACGTCAAGTTTCTGATCGATCGAAGTGGCTCATTGTATGACGAAAAAGCAGCAACCAATGAGTCTCGCCAGCGTGATCTGCTCAAAGAGGTTAAGTTTTTGGACAGCTCCTTCTTCAGTCCTCTCTATACCTCTGGCCATATTTACTTTTCGAACTTCATGGATGCACTCATGGGATCGTGCTCAAACCAGCAGCTTATGATTGAGATGGTTACCCAACTTGTGATTAGTGGGAATATGAGCATGAAAATGCCAAACCGAGTGCAGAGATCACGACATCGCCTGACCCAAATTCAAGCGCCCGAAAGGTATCATTTTCGTCCGTACGCGCTGCTGGTAGAAGGATTGCTGCACGACGAGGTACTGTTAGTTTTACGTGTGCATGTTGTTATTCTCGCCCGATGTGCTTATGTTTGCTGTTTGTTGACTTCGACTTGATAGAGCACCATGACGTTAGGTATTTATCGGAGTACAAGTACCCGAACATCCCCACAATTTGTACTCACTAACCCGCCAGGTGACGAGCTCGTCACCCCGCAAGATTTGCTTTTTGTAATCAAGTGAACGTGCAATGGTATATATTACCTTAGCCAGCTTTTGGCTGACCAGAATATTATCTATCAAGAAAAGTGCAGCTCAGTATTTTTGCGAAGAACTGCTACCATTTGTTTTCAGGTCTTGTTCAGAATGTGCTCTACAATGTTATGCTGCAAAACTCCTGTCGGTCAACTGCAATAATTGCATTTCCAGACGGTGCCCACTGCAGGCCAAATACTTGGAAAGACTCTGCACCAACAACAATTAGTAACGAATAAGGCAAGAGATTGAATGGTCGGAGCGCGTACCATTCGGTATGTCCACCCATGACATCCCATTGGGAGTCCACAGGTGTACACGATTTTCCCCGGAAGAGATTGCAAGGCGGGTTTGAATAGGGTCCCATCGCAGGCTTCTGACTGTCTCTAGTAATGACACAACTGACTGTAGCGTCAGACTTTCTGTTCGCCAGATCCACACGTTGTAGGGCATCTGGTCGCTTTTGGTAGCGATGAACGACGAGTCGGCACTCCACAGCACGCGGCTAATGCCTATCTTCGGGTTTTCCGTCCTGCAAAATACGATGTAGTCGTTAGTGTGATGTATGCATGGGGTTAGTTAGCGGAGGAACACATACAATGGATCTGAGGCAATTGCCCGGACCGAAAACGGTGGTTCTCGCGTGACGAAGCAGATTTCTCGGCTCTTTTTACCACCTGCAGCCTGAGCTGCAGCGGAGGCGGCTTGAAGCGAGTTGGAAAGAAGCGAGGATGTTCGTTGAGCTACCGCAACACGCTTGCCTTGTGGCCGCTCCATCACACCAGCGTCTGCAAATGTTTCCTCATACTCGACCTGTAATTTTCAAGCGTACACAGGGTTGTCAGGGAGATATCAACTGTATCGTTAAGTGAAAAAAATGCATAGCTACCGCTGTCTGGTTCGTGTGCGAGCGCGTGACAGCGATGCTTTCATGGTCAAAGTCCGCAACAGGTTTCCAATTGATATGACTTAACACACGCATGTGTTCGTCATAGCTGCCAAGAGCGAGGAACTGTCCGGACGCAGACCAGGTCATGCTCTTCAAGCCCAGCGCATTTTCGTAAGCCTGAAAACAAATAGTTGGGTCAGTGCCAAACCGGAGAGATGGTAGGTAACCCCGACTTCTGTACAACACCTGGTAATTAGCCAGCAATGAGCCGTCGGGGGAATACAGTAATACCCTGAACTCCAAGTGAGTATCGCGCACTGCAATTGTCCTGCAAGTAGAGCCAACTTGATTAGAGCATCATCTAACCACCGCAACAGCAAAATCAACGTACGCGTCGTCAGCAGACCACGCGATCTCGACGCAGTCGTAGCTCTCGATCGAGAAATGGGCGGTCAGCTCCCAACTCTCGCAACTGTAGATGCCAATGAAGTCCTAGCGCAAATTCCAGAAGGCGTGAGTCCACAGGTCCTCCATCACCCGTCCTAACTATCCTGCACCTTGCAGTCGTGTCGTTCTGCCACAGCTAGGAACTCGCCATTGGCCGAGAAGCTCAGCCCGTCGCCTGCCAGTTTGGGACTGCGGATGCTGCACCTGGCCGTTGGGTCCTCCAGGGACCACACGGTGGCGTGCAGCTGGAAGTCGGACACTGTGACAACATGTCGCGCGTCGGGCGTCCACCTGGCGAAGACGAGTCCTGCGACCCCCTCTGCGATCTTGCAGCTCCAGGACGCGTCCTGGACGGACCAGACCTGCACCACGGCGCGCTTGTGCATGGCCGTCAGCACCAGCTGCGAGTCTTCGGACCAGGCCACGGCCTGCACCACGTCCACCGTCGAGTAGCGCTGCACCGTCTGCAGCGACTGCGCGTCTCGGATGACCAGGCGGTTGCCGCTGGCCGCCGCGATGTAGCGGCCGCACGGGGACCAGCGCACCAGGCCGTGGGTCACGCGCAGTGCGACCGACACCTGCGCTGCAGGACGCATCGTCATGTTTAGGCCAGGACGCGGTCTGATGTGTGGACCACATGGAGGCAACAGCCAATGAGCAAGAGCAGGATGACTTCAACATGGCCCTTCAGAATTACTACTAGGACTAGGACAGAGGACAGCTCAGCAGCGGAACAAGTGTTAGGAATTAATGATGCGGCGATAGGATGCAAATGGGCATTTTTCAGGTGGACAGATGGCTACCACTTGCTTTGTTCACTATGGTTGAGGGTCTGGGAGGTGCCGGGTGTCGTAGCGGTCCCCGACAATACGTTTTCGTGGCACAGGCCGGTAGACGACTGGGCCGTCGCCGTCTTCTCTAGGTTTGGTGTACTTTGGGCCTTCCCAGTAGATTCGGCTGCATCCGCCGCAAATCCAGAATTTCGTGACGCTGATCGGGACTTTCTTGCGAAGCCGCTCTGACAATTTCTTACGCGCAGAGGTGGCAGCGATGGGGGAGAACGTGTCCGAGTTGCAGCGCGCACATCGAGACGAGCGAGTACCGATCTGGTCCAGCAGCCCGAACTGCAGTTTCACCTCTCGGAACTGCTTGTAGCATTCATCATCCGACAGCACAAAGCAAGCACCAGCATCACGGCGAATTGGGAGACTTGTGTCACGTGTCAAGACAATTCGGTCTTCTTCGGCAGCATACGCTAGCATGGTGGATTTAGGATCATTGCTTCTCATGGCGTTGTCGGGGTCCCAGGTAACAACGTCTACTCCAATGGTGCGTAGCCACCGGCCCACTTGAGTCACCATCGAGTCGGTTAGAAATTTGTATTCGAGAAGTTTTGGCTCTTTCTCGATAATGTCGTCACTCTCTGCATTACTTGTCTCCACTCTAGCGGCAATTGAGTTCGGAGAGAGCGGACGTGACGAATCGCGTGGGGCCGAGACATTATCGACAAGATTAATGTTAATCAAGGCGAAAAACGCCTTCGACTCCACCCAGATTACCTCGTCCTCCGATCCAGATCCTGCTGCGAGATAATGTACGTGTTGCAAGCTTGCGTCCACATAAACTTCGATTTGCGCAGGCGTCTTGTCAGCGACTGGTGACCACATTTTGTGGCCGAAGGGCGCTACTGTGCCTGGTGTAAAGCCAAACACCTCGCGGCATTCTAATGCTGTCGCTAATCGAACCCTGCGACGTCCTACACCACAAAACCTTGCAAACTGCGCCATGTCAAGTTTGTAGCTAGCATCAATGCAGACCACACAGGGTGTGTCTTGGAGCACAATTAATCACGAAACATGGTTAAATTAACCGAAAAACGCGGCCAAAAAGCCAGATGCCCAAGAAGTACGTACCAGCAACAAAAATACAGATACTGTTCACAGCGATAAAGTTGCGCATGTCACCATTATCACTCGCGTCTTCTAATAATGCTGTGATCTGGTCCATCGGCAAGAGTTTGAGCGATGCATCCAAACTCACACTCAGCTCTTGCGCACAAACGGCTCTTCTTTCCTTCCACACTTGAGCAACATCTAGCGGGGATACAAGTCCACCAGCAACGTTCGACTCGCTTTTTGAATACGTCTGCAAAGCCCATGCTTTCTGGTATTTGACTCGGAATGAAATTAGATCCACTGTATCAGTCTTGGACAATGAGCTCGTGTGCTTGAGATTGCTTATGTGCTGGCAAACTTCAGACCAACCAGGCAAACTGTTGCCACTGCCGTCTTGCTGTTGACTGTATCCATGGTACAAAATCATGACTGTTAACAACAATCAAGCCGTACTTCTGAGTAGGTCATCAACGTACAGCTTGTCGATAACTTGGATTAGGCATAACGCGTCCAACCCAGCATATCGCAGTTGAGTAGCCAATAATGGTCGCTGCTCCCAATCGCTTAGTTGCATTCGCTGTGGGCAATACGGTACAGGTTAATGTCTCCGGCATGGTCATTAATCAACTTGAAAGCATACCTTGTCCAACGGTTTGCCAAGGATCTGACGAACAGATTGTGAAAGGCTCGTGCCGACCTCTCTACCACACTTCACCAACGTATTCAACTGAAGTACTCACAATCTGTGTCAGTATACCTTAGAAAAGGGGAGGCATGTTGAAGTTCTTACATCTAGGAAAGGCGAAATAGTAGTAAATGCCTGGCGCTCTGGAAATGTTTGATGCAGTACTAGGATGCAGCATGTAAAAAACAATGATTCATATCCATACTTAAAATGATGCTACTCCAATATTGAGGTATCGTACCTTTCAAATCTGAATCAAAACTGAATCCCAGTTTCAGCCACTTGGGTGATGTGAACAGTTTTAGAAGAAAAACATCGAACAAGAAGTTATTGTCCTGTACAAGTACAGCACCAAATTAGCCCCGTGCATAAAAATTAACCACTATGGCCTGGCCAACTTACATGAAGCGCCAGCAGGTCAATGATGAACACTCGGTCTGCTGAAGCTATCTGCAAGATGCTCGCTACCGCCGTCGACAGCTTTGACCGCGACATGATTGGTTTCCACTCCACGTCCAAGCCAATTGCTTGTCTAACGTCATCAAACCCATCTGCGTTTATTGAGAGCTTGCTGTTGTGACTTTGCCCGAAGAAAAAGTCTGCTACATCTTTGACAGCTTTTTCAGAGTCACATAAAACGATCTTGTCATCTCGTAGCGGCATTGTAAGGAAACCTTCACTCTCAACTATCGATCCCGAAGTTTCAGCAGTATCTGGTTGCTTTTGAGCCATCTGCGAGATGTCAGGCTCAAAGCCAGCAGCTACCATTTTCTTGACTAATTGAGTGGCATGCGCCAGCTCCCCAGCAGCGACCATGTGTTCGAGCAACACTTTTTGAAGCGTGTTGTCATGACCAACAAAAGTGAGTGCGAGCTGCCAGCGCTGCTTCTCAATTAGTCGAAGAAGACCGTCTCGGCTGTAGAGGACGTCTACCGAATTACAGATGTTGGGGGCTCATGTGAGAAAGGTGCTACCCACGTAGGGATACGGTGTCAAACAAGCTTACCAATGTCCGGATATTGCTGCTGAAGGCTAAAAGTCGACACGAATCGGTGCGCCTGAAACACATCATCGGAACGTAAGCCCACGGCGTAAATTGCAGGGAATACTGTTTGCCCACCCGCTTAAAGTCCCGAGTGCTGATTGTTTCGTCGACCAACACCTTTGCCAGGGCTGTGCCAGGCAAGTTCACACGATATTAGTCCAGGCCAATTGTCTTTTTCGAAACCCTGCCAACCTTACCACAGTCACCGTCGGCCCCGAACGTGCGAACAATGACCTCTGCCGACGTCCAGTCTTTCGTGGACACCATTTTCTTTACGATGTCCTGAAACGGCCAGTCCACGCCAGTGAACGTCTCGCACAGCTTGATTAACGCTGCGTGGCTCTTCATCTCCAGCAAATTGTCCAGGGCGTTGCGCACAAGACCCGGGTCGATGTCCGTGATCTGAAAAAGCCCCACCAGTTCCACGAGCAGCTTCTGATCCTGTGAGCAAAGCGACGATTATCACAAAAAGACTCGTTGTCAGCGTTGCATTGACTGTGACAGCTCTCTGGGAGTCGTACCACGTCCGAGTTGTCGCCCAGTCCTGCAATGCAAAATTCCCTCAGCTCCTCGTTGCATCTCCCTTGCAATCGGCAGAGCTGCGTCTGTGTTGCATCTGCGTCCGCGAGTTTCCGCAGCGCGTTCACCAGTAGAAACGCGAGCGGAGCGTTGGGTTGCCACTTTTTGGCGCTTTTCCTTTCGCTTGTGGGCGTCTGTGGCTGGCCAGCGTCGGCCTCTGGCGCGTCGAACGTTGGCACGCGGGCCAGCACCAGCAGCACTTGCACCGCGAAGGCCCAGAGCCGCCGCGCGTCCGCCGCGCAGAGACCCGCCAACACGCGCAGCAGCGCCGCCTCCAGCGCCAGGAACCTGTTGCCGCCGCGCGCCGACCGCGCGCCGTAGAAGGCGCCGTGGAGGCGACGCGCCCACTGCGTCGCGTCCGCGCTGGCGCGGAACAGCCTCTCCAGCTCGGGCTCGAGCTGTGTCATCATGAGGGCAAGTTCGTGACTGGCAGCGCACTGCAACTTGCCCTTCTGGGTTGACGGTGAGTGAACGTCTACCGTCACTCTACTCTGCATGGATTGGTCAGAATATGAAGAGGAACACGAAACCCAGCAGTATACACAGACGTACGTATAACCGGACTGAAGTCGCGATGTCTCTTAGCTCACGAATATGTCAGCCAAACTGCAGTTCACCGTGATGCTGTTGGCTGCCCATGGTGCTTGTTCTCAACGATCGATCGTTAATGGTGCTGGCTTTGGCCGCTCGTGCTGCTGACCACGGCAGATCTTGCTGCTTACTGTTGCTGCTGCTGGCTGTGCTGATAAAAGCCAGTGATCGCCACCGCGACCGCCTGCCCGCACCGCCGCGATCGTGTTGCACATGCTCGCCTCAAACCACCCTCGATCCACAGCACCACGGCAGCACATTCATATTACTCCGTCTCCCTCGCGCATGCCGCATACAATTCCAGACATCCATTAAGTTAGTCGGCGCGGAACTACAGCCGTTCTCACCAATCTCAATACTTCGTCGCGGACCTCGGTGGAGTGTGTTCGAGATGTTGATGCACAGCCAATCACGGAAAAGAAACAAAATCAGACTTCGTCCATACTCTAAATATCGAGATGCCGCGTATCCATGTCGGCCGCAGCATACAATTTCTTAACATTCACTTAAGTTAATCGGCGGGGAACTAAACGAGGACATGAAAATCTGAAATCCGCGGAGACGAGCCGCCCTTTCCGGGTGTACCCATCTGCCCCATCTCATAGTCAATCCAAGTCACAGCTGTATAAAACAAAATAAACTACAATGTAAATTTTTATAAAACAGGCCGCTGGACCGTAGCGGAGCTAAGAGAATACAATTCACGCAGGTACTGTCAGCGAGCACTTAGAGATGACAGGCGAAAACAGGAGCAAGCAAAGGATGAAAGAGTGAAAATTGTTGAAGAAGTTCAAGGAGCAGCATGTATTATAAGAATAAAGGCACAGGCTCGTAGCGCGGTACTGGAGATCCTCCTTGCTAGGCTACGTGCCGGTGAAATTTCGAGTTTTGAATCGCGCAGCTACAGTATTGAGATACACTAATGCTTCGTGATATGGAGCCATACCCAGGTATGCTTTGAGTCACGCATAGCGCTGGCAATTGGCGATACTTCTAATTAGAGTCCAACGTTCGCGCATAGGTAGCTTGGGCTTGACGAACAGCAAACGAATCGAAACAATGAGAATCATGTATGCTGTATTTGTGGTGAAGCTATTTCCCAAAAACTCACGACTGGTCGTGATCTGGTAGATTGGGTGTCGCCAATCCAATATAGTAACGTAAATCTCGATTCAAGCCATTTTTGGCCAAGGGAAGTGCAGACAGGCTAGAGCTGAGGAAGTGGCTGCACTAGAGCGAAGCCTACGGAGACAAGGGAGTAAAACTAACCTCGCAGGCTGAGATTGGAGACAAATCAAGCTCATGATAAATTAGTAGGCTCAGATCTTACTAAATCTGGGCGGATCATGCAAATATGCATCACACTCACTCATCCACCCCCAACAAGCGCATCGACGATAGTCTCCCTCTACACCACGTAGTTTCCACAATCTCAACGTGGAAAGGCTTATCATGCTTCCTGAATGCATCAATCATTTAGATCATGGGTGGTCAACCCAGATCAGGGCACTTTTTGTGGGGACTCTGGATCTAGGATTTTAAACCTCCCGATCTAGAGTCAATATAGACAATCTGGATACTAGAGAACTACAACGAACCATGAATAGACTAGATCAAGAGCGACATGTGTTGATCTAGGCACCAAGCACCCCAGATCAGCGGAGATTGGTGCAGATCAAGCGACTCATGGTGAGTCAGATCTGTGGTAGAGCGATTTCGGAATTTGCCTAGCTTAGGCTATGGCAGGATTTCAGTGACACCAGCAGTTCGGCGATCAACGTGTACTCAAGCTACCAATCGGGGAGTTTCGCCGAAGAGCCAGTGTACCCATCTGAAGGGCCGGCGAACCAGGATCTCATGGTCGACGAGCGTGAAGATTCGCCTCTGCGATTGACTAGGATTTAGTATCGGAGAGGCCGTAACGGCCCGTTTTCATTAGATATTTGTATAGGAACCTACTAGGAGGGTTAAGAGCCCAACAAAGATAACAGATAATAACAGAGTGGAATTTTCGGGGTCCAACACAAGCAGCACGCGACGCAGCGATTCTTCGGTACGTCGTCCCTGCGGACTAGATCATGCCCACCGCTGAGATCGTCTGACGGAGTGACGGAAGCGATCTCGGCCGCGTGGCAAGTCCAAGAAGCGTGTGTGGTGGTTCCTGGACATCGGCCCCAAGTGGTCACAAGTTGGTTCGTCGAGGTCGACGAACGCGGGTTTTACTCGGCCTGCAAGCGTACCGAGTAGGCGTGCCTTTCGCCTACGCCCCGTCAAAGCGAGAATCCGCCGCCGTCCATCCTTTGGTGGAGGGCACGGGTTCAAGAGAAGAGAAGAGGAAGGAGAGAGGTCAGCGATCAAGGGGAGCGTGCTGTGTGCTCGTGGCACGGCTCCTGGTGGAAGAACTTGGCAGGTGTCTGGGGAGCCATTACACCGCTGTAAACGGACTGGGCGATCTTCGGATTCGCCCTCAAGCCTTCTTCGCTGAGGCAGGTGTTGTGGGTGTACTGTGGGAAGGCTAACAAGTTTTACCTGTGTGCAATACCACAACTGGTACCGCGACCCGGGAACAGGGTGGTTGTGGCACTTAGGTACTTACTAAGTTAACGAGCAACAAGTGAAGATGGTCAAGACGTCGACGAATGCGAAGGGCAGTACTCCGGCGACGGCCGGTGAAAGGTCAAACGCGCGGCCGAGATCAGCGACGCGACAGCGAGGGCGACGGCCAGTACGCCACGCTCGGTGAAGTTCGAGCCTGTCGACGATCGTGGCCATGGAAGTGGAGTTGATGAAGATGATGAAGTTGAGATGAAGATGGAGCCCGCCGAAGAGGAGGCGGAAGACGGAGGGGTCGACGAACTCTCTGTAGTTGTTGGAAAATCGGGTACTCCTCGAAGAAGTAGCCTCGGCACGTGCGCTGGCTCCGGATGAGCGCCCAGTGACGTCGAACCGGCCGCCGGTGAATGGAGATACGCCAAGCGCTTACCGGGCACTCGGTCAGATCGGACGTTCGATGACCACGACCAGTGCCTGGGTGTCGATGTTCTCACCGAAAGCAGTTGGAGGGACCAAGGGGATTATGCTGGAAAAAGAGCTGATATGCCCCATCGACAGTAGCAGCGTGAGCAAGCTCGCCGAACAGACCAAGCGATTATTGGAGGCTATGGGCTTTGAGTGCACAGCACTGCCGTCCAAGGTGGCGCTGGATGTGTGGGAGCTCGGCGATGTTAGCGCCGAGCTCACTAAGTGGAAGCGCAAGCTGAAGGACACCTTCGGAATCCGAGGCTTGGTGACTGTGATGAAGCTCGGCGAAGCTGATCCACGCAACATTCCGCTACCTGATACGCCGAAGAAGACGAAGAGTAACACCCAAGTGCAGACGCCGGCGATCAAGAAGGAAGTGTTTGGGACGTCGGCTGCATCGCCATAATTCATGGACTCGCACATGGTTACCCCGAAGAAGAGCCGTGCGAGTCGTCGAAACACCGATGACGATGACGATGATGATGATAATGATGATATCGGTGGAGGTGATGATCCCCGTGATGATTTGGCGGCGCAAATTCGTCGGACGTATCTACGCGAAGATGAAGAGGAAGCTCAGCGAATTACGCTGACTAACCATATATCGCTCAAGAAATTGACCAAATTCTCTGGAGCTCGTAATCGTAGCGAGCGATCGTTGCAGTGGCTCAAGAAATTCATCTACGAGATGGAGGGGACGAACACCCCGCAAGATCGCTGGTGTGAAGCGTTCCAGTTGTGCATGGAAGATGGCGCTGGTCACTGGGTTCGTCAGCTGCCGAAGAAGACGCGTAAGCGCTGGTCACTGTTGTGCGAGGCGTTTATGACGTACTACTGCTCGCAATACGACCAAACCCCAGCGAGCAAGTATTACACGGCCGAGCGGGACTCTGGAGAGCATATCTGTGATTATTTGCTCCGCCTGAATGGATACGCTCGCTCGGCGAACATTCACTACGAATTTGGTGGACGCACTGGTGAACAGCATGTGAAGCACTTCCTAGAGACATGTCGCGATGATGCGCTGGTGGAACAACTAATTCCTCAGCGATTTGACAACATTGCAAAGGTCGAGGCAGTGATTAACGACGGTACGGATTCTCGTTAGTATAGTGGTTAGTATACCCGCCTGTCACGCGGGTGACCCGGGTTCAATTCCCGGACGGGAAGCTCCTTTTGTTGCCCCACACGATGCTTCTGCTGCTCCTGCTTCTGGCGCCTTTGCAGCTCAACGGACCGCCTGCGCAGCGACCACACAGGCCGTGGACGGCCGCGAGCCCCGCCATTGGCCCTCGCGCGATCCTGGCGCTCGTCGGACGCAGACCACGTCGGGTGCTGCCGGCGGGACTCGACCACGGGTCCGCGTCGGTGCCGTGACGGGTTTGGTCGCCAGGACAGCCAGCTGCTGTCTGGGCATGCCTGTCGGCGACGTGGGTGCTGTGTCTCGACGCACGAGGCGCGTGGACGTTGCAATCGATCGGGAAAGGCAGGTGAGCACATGCGCCGCTGGTGCTGTCCAGGATGCAGTGGAGGTTGATTGCGGGTGCGGTGAGGGTAGCAGGAGAAGCGCGGCGGCGTGGTGTGTGCGTGTGTGGTGCGTTTGATGTGTGTTTGTTGGTGTGGGGTGCGTATTTTGTTGTTGAAATTGTGTGGTGTGTGTGAGTGGTACGGATTCTCGTTAGTATAGTGGTTAGTATACCCGCCTGTCACGCGGGTGACCCGGGTTCAATTCCCGGACGGGAAGCTCCTTTTGTTGCCCCACACGATGCTTCTGCTGCTCCTGCTTCTGGCGCCTTTGCAGCTCAACGGACCGCCTGCGCAGCGACCACACAGGCCGTGGACGGCCGCGAGCCCCGCCATTGGCCCTCGCGCGATCCTGGCGCTCGTCGGACGCAGACCACGTCGGGTGCTGCCGGCGGGACTCGACCACGGGTCCGCGTCGGTGCCGTGACGGGTTTGGTCGCCAGGACAGCCAGCTGCTGTCTGGGCATGCCTGTCGGCGACGTGGGTGCTGTGTCTCGACGCACGAGGCGCGTGGACGTTGCAATCGATCGGGAAAGGCAGGTGAGCACATGCGCCGCTGGTGCTGTCCAGGATGCAGTGGAGGTTGATTGCGGGTGCGGTGAGGGTAGCAGGAGAAGCGCGGCGGCGTGGTGTGTGCGTGTGTGGTGCGTTTGATGTGTGTTTGTTGGTGTGGGGTGCGTATTTTGTTGTTGAAATTGTGTGGTGTGTGTGAGTGGTACGGATTCTCGTTAGTATAGTGGTTAGTATACCCGCCTGTCACGCGGGTGACCCGGGTTCAATTCCCGGACGGGAAGCTCCTTTTGTTGCCCCACACGATGCTTCTGCTGCTCCTGCTTCTGGCGCCTTTGCAGCTCAACGGACCGCCTGCGCAGCGACCACACAGGCCGTGGACGGCCGCGAGCCCCGCCATTGGCCCTCGCGCGATCCTGGCGCTCGTCGGACGCAGACCACGTCGGGTGCTGCCGGCGGGACTCGACCACGGGTCCGCGTCGGTGCCGTGACGGGTTTGGTCGCCAGGACAGCCAGCTGCTGTCTGGGCATGCCTGTCGGCGACGTGGGTGCTGTGTCTCGACGCACGAGGCGCGTGGACGTTGCAATCGATCGGGAAAGGCAGGTGAGCACATGCGCCGCTGGTGCTGTCCAGGATGCAGTGGAGGTTGATTGCGGGTGCGGTGAGGGTAGCAGGAGAAGCGCGGCGGCGTGGTGTGTGCGTGTGTGGTGCGTTTGATGTGTGTTTGTTGGTGTGGGGTGCGTATTTTGTTGTTGAAATTGTGTGGTGTGTGTGAGTGGTACGGATTCTCGTTAGTATAGTGGTTAGTATACCCGCCTGTCACGCGGGTGACCCGGGTTCAATTCCCGGACGGGAAGCTCCTTTTGTTGCCCCACACGATGCTTCTGCTGCTCCTGCTTCTGGCGCCTTTGCAGCTCAACGGACCGCCTGCGCAGCGACCACACAGGCCGTGGACGGCCGCGAGCCCCGCCATTGGCCCTCGCGCGATCCTGGCGCTCGTCGGACGCAGACCACGTCGGGTGCTGCCGGCGGGACTCGACCACGGGTCCGCGTCGGTGCCGTGACGGGTTTGGTCGCCAGGACAGCCAGCTGCTGTCTGGGCATGCCTGTCGGCGACGTGGGTGCTGTGTCTCGACGCACGAGGCGCGTGGACGTTGCAATCGATCGGGAAAGGCAGGTGAGCACATGCGCCGCTGGTGCTGTCCAGGATGCAGTGGAGGTTGATTGCGGGTGCGGTGAGGGTAGCAGGAGAAGCGCGGCGGCGTGGTGTGTGCGTGTGTGGTGCGTTTGATGTGTGTTTGTTGGTGTGGGGTGCGTATTTTGTTGTTGAAATTGTGTGGTGTGTGTGAGTGGTACGGATTCTCGTTAGTATAGTGGTTAGTATACCCGCCTGTCACGCGGGTGACCCGGGTTCAATTCCCGGACGGGAAGCTCCTTTTGTTGCCCCACACGATGCTTCTGCTGCTCCTGCTTCTGGCGCCTTTGCAGCTCAACGGACCGCCTGCGCAGCGACCACACAGGCCGTGGACGGCCGCGAGCCCCGCCATTGGCCCTCGCGCGATCCTGGCGCTCGTCGGACGCAGACCACGTCGGGTGCTGCCGGCGGGACTCGACCACGGGTCCGCGTCGGTGCCGTGACGGGTTTGGTCGCCAGGACAGCCAGCTGCTGTCTGGGCATGCCTGTCGGCGACGTGGGTGCTGTGTCTCGACGCACGAGGCGCGTGGACGTTGCAATCGATCGGGAAAGGCAGGTGAGCACATGCGCCGCTGGTGCTGTCCAGGATGCAGTGGAGGTTGATTGCGGGTGCGGTGAGGGTAGCAGGAGAAGCGCGGCGGCGTGGTGTGTGCGTGTGTGGTGCGTTTGATGTGTGTTTGTTGGTGTGGGGTGCGTATTTTGTTGTTGAAATTGTGTGGTGTGTGTGAGTGGTACGGATTCTCGTTAGTATAGTGGTTAGTATACCCGCCTGTCACGCGGGTGACCCGGGTTCAATTCCCGGACGGGAAGCTCCTTTTGTTGCCCCACACGATGCTTCTGCTGCTCCTGCTTCTGGCGCCTTTGCAGCTCAACGGACCGCCTGCGCAGCGACCACACAGGCCGTGGACGGCCGCGAGCCCCGCCATTGGCCCTCGCGCGATCCTGGCGCTCGTCGGACGCAGACCACGTCGGGTGCTGCCGGCGGGACTCGACCACGGGTCCGCGTCGGTGCCGTGACGGGTTTGGTCGCCAGGACAGCCAGCTGCTGTCTGGGCATGCCTGTCGGCGACGTGGGTGCTGTGTCTCGACGCACGAGGCGCGTGGACGTTGCAATCGATCGGGAAAGGCAGGTGAGCACATGCGCCGCTGGTGCTGTCCAGGATGCAGTGGAGGTTGATTGCGGGTGCGGTGAGGGTAGCAGGAGAAGCGCGGCGGCGTGGTGTGTGCGTGTGTGGTGCGTTTGATGTGTGTTTGTTGGTGTGGGGTGCGTATTTTGTTGTTGAAATTGTGTGGTGTGTGTGAGTGGTACGGATTCTCGTTAGTATAGTGGTTAGTATACCCGCCTGTCACGCGGGTGACCCGGGTTCAATTCCCGGACGGGAAGCTCCTTTTGTTGCCCCACACGATGCTTCTGCTGCTCCTGCTTCTGGCGCCTTTGCAGCTCAACGGACCGCCTGCGCAGCGACCACACAGGCCGTGGACGGCCGCGAGCCCCGCCATTGGCCCTCGCGCGATCCTGGCGCTCGTCGGACGCAGACCACGTCGGGTGCTGCCGGCGGGACTCGACCACGGGTCCGCGTCGGTGCCGTGACGGGTTTGGTCGCCAGGACAGCCAGCTGCTGTCTGGGCATGCCTGTCGGCGACGTGGGTGCTGTGTCTCGACGCACGAGGCGCGTGGACGTTGCAATCGATCGGGAAAGGCAGGTGAGCACATGCGCCGCTGGTGCTGTCCAGGATGCAGTGGAGGTTGATTGCGGGTGCGGTGAGGGTAGCAGGAGAAGCGCGGCGGCGTGGTGTGTGCGTGTGTGGTGCGTTTGATGTGTGTTTGTTGGTGTGGGGTGCGTATTTTGTTGTTGAAATTGTGTGGTGTGTGTGAGTGGTACGGATTCTCGTTAGTATAGTGGTTAGTATACCCGCCTGTCACGCGGGTGACCCGGGTTCAATTCCCGGACGGGAAGCTCCTTTTGTTGCCCCACACGATGCTTCTGCTGCTCCTGCTTCTGGCGCCTTTGCAGCTCAACGGACCGCCTGCGCAGCGACCACACAGGCCGTGGACGGCCGCGAGCCCCGCCATTGGCCCTCGCGCGATCCTGGCGCTCGTCGGACGCAGACCACGTCGGGTGCTGCCGGCGGGACTCGACCACGGGTCCGCGTCGGTGCCGTGACGGGTTTGGTCGCCAGGACAGCCAGCTGCTGTCTGGGCATGCCTGTCGGCGACGTGGGTGCTGTGTCTCGACGCACGAGGCGCGTGGACGTTGCAATCGATCGGGAAAGGCAGGTGAGCACATGCGCCGCTGGTGCTGTCCAGGATGCAGTGGAGGTTGATTGCGGGTGCGGTGAGGGTAGCAGGAGAAGCGCGGCGGCGTGGTGTGTGCGTGTGTGGTGCGTTTGATGTGTGTTTGTTGGTGTGGGGTGCGTATTTTGTTGTTGAAATTGTGTGGTGTGTGTGAGTGGTACGGATTCTCGTTAGTATAGTGGTTAGTATACCCGCCTGTCACGCGGGTGACCCGGGTTCAATTCCCGGACGGGAAGCTCCTTTTGTTGCCCCACACGATGCTTCTGCTGCTCCTGCTTCTGGCGCCTTTGCAGCTCAACGGACCGCCTGCGCAGCGACCACACAGGCCGTGGACGGCCGCGAGCCCCGCCATTGGCCCTCGCGCGATCCTGGCGCTCGTCGGACGCAGACCACGTCGGGTGCTGCCGGCGGGACTCGACCACGGGTCCGCGTCGGTGCCGTGACGGGTTTGGTCGCCAGGACAGCCAGCTGCTGTCTGGGCATGCCTGTCGGCGACGTGGGTGCTGTGTCTCGACGCACGAGGCGCGTGGACGTTGCAATCAATCGGGAAAGGCAGGTGAGCACATGCGCCGCTGGTGCTGTCCAGGATGCAGTGGAGGTTGATTGCGGGTGCGGTGAGGGTAGCAGGAGAAGCGCGGCGGCGTGGTGTGTGCGTGTGTGGTGCGTTTGATGTGTGTTTGTTGGTGTGGGGTGCGTATTTTGTTGTTGAAATTGTGTGGTGTGTGTGAGTGGTACGGATTCTCGTTAGTATAGTGGTTAGTATACCCGCCTGTCACGCGGGTGACCCGGGTTCAATTCCCGGACGGGAAGCTCCTTTTGTTGCCCCACACGATGCTTCTGCTGCTCCTGCTTCTGGCGCCTTTGCAGCTCAACGGACCGCCTGCGCAGCGACCACACAGGCCGTGGACGGCCGCGAGCCCCGCCATTGGCCCTCGCGCGATCCTGGCGCTCGTCGGACGCAGACCACGTCGGGTGCTGCCGGCGGGACTCGACCACGGGTCCGCGTCGGTGCCGTGACGGGTTTGGTCGCCAGGACAGCCAGCTGCTGTCTGGGCATGCCTGTCGGCGACGTGGGTGCTGTGTCTCGACGCACGAGGCGCGTGGACGTTGCAATCGATCGGGAAAGGCAGGTGAGCACATGCGCCGCTGGTGCTGTCCAGGATGCAGTGGAGGTTGATTGCGGGTGCGGTGAGGGTAGCAGGAGAAGCGCGGCGGCGTGGTGTGTGCGTGTGTGGTGCGTTTGATGTGTGTTTGTTGGTGTGGGGTGCGTATTTTGTTGTTGAAATTGTGTGGTGTGTGTGAGTGGTACGGATTCTCGTTAGTATAGTGGTTAGTATACCCGCCTGTCACGCGGGTGACCCGGGTTCAATTCCCGGACGGGAAGCTCCTTTTGTTGCCCCACACGATGCTTCTGCTGCTCCTGCTTCTGGCGCCTTTGCAGCTCAACGGACCGCCTGCGCAGCGACCACACAGGCCGTGGACGGCCGCGAGCCCCGCCATTGGCCCTCGCGCGATCCTGGCGCTCGTCGGACGCAGACCACGTCGGGTGCTGCCGGCGGGACTCGACCACGGGTCCGCGTCGGTGCCGTGACGGGTTTGGTCGCCAGGACAGCCAGCTGCTGTCTGGGCATGCCTGTCGGCGACGTGGGTGCTGTGTCTCGACGCACGAGGCGCGTGGACGTTGCAATCGATCGGGAAAGGCAGGTGAGCACATGCGCCGCTGGTGCTGTCCAGGATGCAGTGGAGGTTGATTGCGGGTGCGGTGAGGGTAGCAGGAGAAGCGCGGCGGCGTGGTGTGTGCGTGTGTGGTGCGTTTGATGTGTGTTTGTTGGTGTGGGGTGCGTATTTTGTTGTTGAAATTGTGTGGTGTGTGTGAGTGGTACGGATTCTCGTTAGTATAGTGGTTAGTATACCCGCCTGTCACGCGGGTGACCCGGGTTCAATTCCCGGACGGGAAGCTCCTTTTGTTGCCCCACACGATGCTTCTGCTGCTCCTGCTTCTGGCGCCTTTGCAGCTCAACGGACCGCCTGCGCAGCGACCACACAGGCCGTGGACGGCCGCGAGCCCCGCCATTGGCCCTCGCGCGATCCTGGCGCTCGTCGGACGCAGACCACGTCGGGTGCTGCCGGCGGGACTCGACCACGGGTCCGCGTCGGTGCCGTGACGGGTTTGGTCGCCAGGACAGCCAGCTGCTGTCTGGGCATGCCTGTCGGCGACGTGGGTGCTGTGTCTCGACGCACGAGGCGCGTGGACGTTGCAATCGATCGGGAAAGGCAGGTGAGCACATGCGCCGCTGGTGCTGTCCAGGATGCAGTGGAGGTTGATTGCGGGTGCGGTGAGGGTAGCAGGAGAAGCGCGGCGGCGTGGTGTGTGCGTGTGTGGTGCGTTTGATGTGTGTTTGTTGGTGTGGGGTGCGTATTTTGTTGTTGAAATTGTGTGGTGTGTGTGAGTGGTACGGATTCTCGTTAGTATAGTGGTTAGTATACCCGCCTGTCACGCGGGTGACCCGGGTTCAATTCCCGGACGGGAAGCTCCTTTTGTTGCCCCACACGATGCTTCTGCTGCTCCTGCTTCTGGCGCCTTTGCAGCTCAACGGACCGCCTGCGCAGCGACCACACAGGCCGTGGACGGCCGCGAGCCCCGCCATTGGCCCTCGCGCGATCCTGGCGCTCGTCGGACGCAGACCACGTCGGGTGCTGCCGGCGGGACTCGACCACGGGTCCGCGTCGGTGCCGTGACGGGTTTGGTCGCCAGGACAGCCAGCTGCTGTCTGGGCATGCCTGTCGGCGACGTGGGTGCTGTGTCTCGACGCACGAGGCGCGTGGACGTTGCAATCGATCGGGAAAGGCAGGTGAGCACATGCGCCGCTGGTGCTGTCCAGGATGCAGTGGAGGTTGATTGCGGGTGCGGTGAGGGTAGCAGGAGAAGCGCGGCGGCGTGGTGTGTGCGTGTGTGGTGCGTTTGATGTGTGTTTGTTGGTGTGGGGTGCGTATTTTGTTGTTGAAATTGTGTGGTGTGTGTGAGTGGTACGGATTCTCGTTAGTATAGTGGTTAGTATACCCGCCTGTCACGCGGGTGACCCGGGTTCAATTCCCGGACGGGAAGCTCCTTTTGTTGCCCCACACGATGCTTCTGCTGCTCCTGCTTCTGGCGCCTTTGCAGCTCAACGGACCGCCTGCGCAGCGACCACACAGGCCGTGGACGGCCGCGAGCCCCGCCATTGGCCCTCGCGCGATCCTGGCGCTCGTCGGACGCAGACCACGTCGGGTGCTGCCGGCGGGACTCGACCACGGGTCCGCGTCGGTGCCGTGACGGGTTTGGTCGCCAGGACAGCCAGCTGCTGTCTGGGCATGCCTGTCGGCGACGTGGGTGCTGTGTCTCGACGCACGAGGCGCGTGGACGTTGCAATCGATCGGGAAAGGCAGGTGAGCACATGCGCCGCTGGTGCTGTCCAGGATGCAGTGGAGGTTGATTGCGGGTGCGGTGAGGGTAGCAGGAGAAGCGCGGCGGCGTGGTGTGTGCGTGTGTGGTGCGTTTGATGTGTGTTTGTTGGTGTGGGGTGCGTATTTTGTTGTTGAAATTGTGTGGTGTGTGTGAGTGGTACGGATTCTCGTTAGTATAGTGGTTAGTATACCCGCCTGTCACGCGGGTGACCCGGGTTCAATTCCCGGACGGGAAGCTCCTTTTGTTGCCCCACACGATGCTTCTGCTGCTCCTGCTTCTGGCGCCTTTGCAGCTCAACGGACCGCCTGCGCAGCGACCACACAGGCCGTGGACGGCCGCGAGCCCCGCCATTGGCCCTCGCGCGATCCTGGCGCTCGTCGGACGCAGACCACGTCGGGTGCTGCCGGCGGGACTCGACCACGGGTCCGCGTCGGTGCCGTGACGGGTTTGGTCGCCAGGACAGCCAGCTGCTGTCTGGGCATGCCTGTCGGCGACGTGGGTGCTGTGTCTCGACGCACGAGGCGCGTGGACGTTGCAATCGATCGGGAAAGGCAGGTGAGCACATGCGCCGCTGGTGCTGTCCAGGATGCAGTGGAGGTTGATTGCGGGTGCGGTGAGGGTAGCAGGAGAAGCGCGGCGGCGTGGTGTGTGCGTGTGTGGTGCGTTTGATGTGTGTTTGTTGGTGTGGGGTGCGTATTTTGTTGTTGAAATTGTGTGGTGTGTGTGAGTGGTACGGATTCTCGTTAGTATAGTGGTTAGTATACCCGCCTGTCACGCGGGTGACCCGGGTTCAATTCCCGGACGGGAAGCTCCTTTTGTTGCCCCACACGATGCTTCTGCTGCTCCTGCTTCTGGCGCCTTTGCAGCTCAACGGACCGCCTGCGCAGCGACCACACAGGCCGTGGACGGCCGCGAGCCCCGCCATTGGCCCTCGCGCGATCCTGGCGCTCGTCGGACGCAGACCACGTCGGGTGCTGCCGGCGGGACTCGACCACGGGTCCGCGTCGGTGCCGTGACGGGTTTGGTCGCCAGGACAGCCAGCTGCTGTCTGGGCATGCCTGTCGGCGACGTGGGTGCTGTGTCTCGACGCACGAGGCGCGTGGACGTTGCAATCGATCGGGAAAGGCAGGTGAGCACATGCGCCGCTGGTGCTGTCCAGGATGCAGTGGAGGTTGATTGCGGGTGCGGTGAGGGTAGCAGGAGAAGCGCGGCGGCGTGGTGTGTGCGTGTGTGGTGCGTTTGATGTGTGTTTGTTGGTGTGGGGTGCGTATTTTGTTGTTGAAATTGTGTGGTGTGTGTGAGTGGTACGGATTCTCGTTAGTATAGTGGTTAGTATACCCGCCTGTCACGCGGGTGACCCGGGTTCAATTCCCGGACGGGAAGCTCCTTTTGTTGCCCCACACGATGCTTCTGCTGCTCCTGCTTCTGGCGCCTTTGCAGCTCAACGGACCGCCTGCGCAGCGACCACACAGGCCGTGGACGGCCGCGAGCCCCGCCATTGGCCCTCGCGCGATCCTGGCGCTCGTCGGACGCAGACCACGTCGGGTGCTGCCGGCGGGACTCGACCACGGGTCCGCGTCGGTGCCGTGACGGGTTTGGTCGCCAGGACAGCCAGCTGCTGTCTGGGCATGCCTGTCGGCGACGTGGGTGCTGTGTCTCGACGCACGAGGCGCGTGGACGTTGCAATCGATCGGGAAAGGCAGGTGAGCACATGCGCCGCTGGTGCTGTCCAGGATGCAGTGGAGGTTGATTGCGGGTGCGGTGAGGGTAGCAGGAGAAGCGCGGCGGCGTGGTGTGTGCGTGTGTGGTGCGTTTGATGTGTGTTTGTTGGTGTGGGGTGCGTATTTTGTTGTTGAAATTGTGTGGTGTGTGTGAGTGGTACGGATTCTCGTTAGTATAGTGGTTAGTATACCCGCCTGTCACGCGGGTGACCCGGGTTCAATTCCCGGACGGGAAGCTCCTTTTGTTGCCCCACACGATGCTTCTGCTGCTCCTGCTTCTGGCGCCTTTGCAGCTCAACGGACCGCCTGCGCAGCGACCACACAGGCCGTGGACGGCCGCGAGCCCCGCCATTGGCCCTCGCGCGATCCTGGCGCTCGTCGGACGCAGACCACGTCGGGTGCTGCCGGCGGGACTCGACCACGGGTCCGCGTCGGTGCCGTGACGGGTTTGGTCGCCAGGACAGCCAGCTGCTGTCTGGGCATGCCTGTCGGCGACGTGGGTGCTGTGTCTCGACGCACGAGGCGCGTGGACGTTGCAATCGATCGGGAAAGGCAGGTGAGCACATGCGCCGCTGGTGCTGTCCAGGATGCAGTGGAGGTTGATTGCGGGTGCGGTGAGGGTAGCAGGAGAAGCGCGGCGGCGTGGTGTGTGCGTGTGTGGTGCGTTTGATGTGTGTTTGTTGGTGTGGGGTGCGTATTTTGTTGTTGAAATTGTGTGGTGTGTGTGAGTGGTACGGATTCTCGTTAGTATAGTGGTTAGTATACCCGCCTGTCACGCGGGTGACCCGGGTTCAATTCCCGGACGGGAAGCTCCTTTTGTTGCCCCACACGATGCTTCTGCTGCTCCTGCTTCTGGCGCCTTTGCAGCTCAACGGACCGCCTGCGCAGCGACCACACAGGCCGTGGACGGCCGCGAGCCCCGCCATTGGCCCTCGCGCGATCCTGGCGCTCGTCGGACGCAGACCACGTCGGGTGCTGCCGGCGGGACTCGACCACGGGTCCGCGTCGGTGCCGTGACGGGTTTGGTCGCCAGGACAGCCAGCTGCTGTCTGGGCATGCCTGTCGGCGACGTGGGTGCTGTGTCTCGACGCACGAGGCGCGTGGACGTTGCAATCGATCGGGAAAGGCAGGTGAGCACATGCGCCGCTGGTGCTGTCCAGGATGCAGTGGAGGTTGATTGCGGGTGCGGTGAGGGTAGCAGGAGAAGCGCGGCGGCGTGGTGTGTGCGTGTGTGGTGCGTTTGATGTGTGTTTGTTGGTGTGGGGTGCGTATTTTGTTGTTGAAATTGTGTGGTGTGTGTGAGTGGTACGGATTCTCGTTAGTATAGTGGTTAGTATACCCGCCTGTCACGCGGGTGACCCGGGTTCAATTCCCGGACGGGAAGCTCCTTTTGTTGCCCCACACGATGCTTCTGCTGCTCCTGCTTCTGGCGCCTTTGCAGCTCAACGGACCGCCTGCGCAGCGACCACACAGGCCGTGGACGGCCGCGAGCCCCGCCATTGGCCCTCGCGCGATCCTGGCGCTCGTCGGACGCAGACCACGTCGGGTGCTGCCGGCGGGACTCGACCACGGGTCCGCGTCGGTGCCGTGACGGGTTTGGTCGCCAGGACAGCCAGCTGCTGTCTGGGCATGCCTGTCGGCGACGTGGGTGCTGTGTCTCGACGCACGAGGCGCGTGGACGTTGCAATCGATCGGGAAAGGCAGGTGAGCACATGCGCCGCTGGTGCTGTCCAGGATGCAGTGGAGGTTGATTGCGGGTGCGGTGAGGGTAGCAGGAGAAGCGCGGCGGCGTGGTGTGTGCGTGTGTGGTGCGTTTGATGTGTGTTTGTTGGTGTGGGGTGCGTATTTTGTTGTTGAAATTGTGTGGTGTGTGTGAGTGGTACGGATTCTCGTTAGTATAGTGGTTAGTATACCCGCCTGTCACGCGGGTGACCCGGGTTCAATTCCCGGACGGGAAGCTCCTTTTGTTGCCCCACACGATGCTTCTGCTGCTCCTGCTTCTGGCGCCTTTGCAGCTCAACGGACCGCCTGCGCAGCGACCACACAGGCCGTGGACGGCCGCGAGCCCCGCCATTGGCCCTCGCGCGATCCTGGCGCTCGTCGGACGCAGACCACGTCGGGTGCTGCCGGCGGGACTCGACCACGGGTCCGCGTCGGTGCCGTGACGGGTTTGGTCGCCAGGACAGCCAGCTGCTGTCTGGGCATGCCTGTCGGCGACGTGGGTGCTGTGTCTCGACGCACGAGGCGCGTGGACGTTGCAATCGATCGGGAAAGGCAGGTGAGCACATGCGCCGCTGGTGCTGTCCAGGATGCAGTGGAGGTTGATTGCGGGTGCGGTGAGGGTAGCAGGAGAAGCGCGGCGGCGTGGTGTGTGCGTGTGTGGTGCGTTTGATGTGTGTTTGTTGGTGTGGGGTGCGTATTTTGTTGTTGAAATTGTGTGGTGTGTGTGAGTGGTACGGATTCTCGTTAGTATAGTGGTTAGTATACCCGCCTGTCACGCGGGTGACCCGGGTTCAATTCCCGGACGGGAAGCTCCTTTTGTTGCCCCACACGATGCTTCTGCTGCTCCTGCTTCTGGCGCCTTTGCAGCTCAACGGACCGCCTGCGCAGCGACCACACAGGCCGTGGACGGCCGCGAGCCCCGCCATTGGCCCTCGCGCGATCCTGGCGCTCGTCGGACGCAGACCACGTCGGGTGCTGCCGGCGGGACTCGACCACGGGTCCGCGTCGGTGCCGTGACGGGTTTGGTCGCCAGGACAGCCAGCTGCTGTCTGGGCATGCCTGTCGGCGACGTGGGTGCTGTGTCTCGACGCACGAGGCGCGTGGACGTTGCAATCAATCGGGAAAGGCAGGTGAGCACATGCGCCGCTGGTGCTGTCCAGGATGCAGTGGAGGTTGATTGCGGGTGCGGTGAGGGTAGCAGGAGAAGCGCGGCGGCGTGGTGTGTGCGTGTGTGGTGCGTTTGATGTGTGTTTGTTGGTGTGGGGTGCGTATTTTGTTGTTGAAATTGTGTGGTGTGTGTGAGTGGTACGGATTCTCGTTAGTATAGTGGTTAGTATACCCGCCTGTCACGCGGGTGACCCGGGTTCAATTCCCGGACGGGAAGCTCCTTTTGTTGCCCCACACGATGCTTCTGCTGCTCCTGCTTCTGGCGCCTTTGCAGCTCAACGGACCGCCTGCGCAGCGACCACACAGGCCGTGGACGGCCGCGAGCCCCGCCATTGGCCCTCGCGCGATCCTGGCGCTCGTCGGACGCAGACCACGTCGGGTGCTGCCGGCGGGACTCGACCACGGGTCCGCGTCGGTGCCGTGACGGGTTTGGTCGCCAGGACAGCCAGCTGCTGTCTGGGCATGCCTGTCGGCGACGTGGGTGCTGTGTCTCGACGCACGAGGCGCGTGGACGTTGCAATCGATCGGGAAAGGCAGGTGAGCACATGCGCCGCTGGTGCTGTCCAGGATGCAGTGGAGGTTGATTGCGGGTGCGGTGAGGGTAGCAGGAGAAGCGCGGCGGCGTGGTGTGTGCGTGTGTGGTGCGTTTGATGTGTGTTTGTTGGTGTGGGGTGCGTATTTTGTTGTTGAAATTGTGTGGTGTGTGTGAGTGGTACGGATTCTCGTTAGTATAGTGGTTAGTATACCCGCCTGTCACGCGGGTGACCCGGGTTCAATTCCCGGACGGGAAGCTCCTTTTGTTGCCCCACACGATGCTTCTGCTGCTCCTGCTTCTGGCGCCTTTGCAGCTCAACGGACCGCCTGCGCAGCGACCACACAGGCCGTGGACGGCCGCGAGCCCCGCCATTGGCCCTCGCGCGATCCTGGCGCTCGTCGGACGCAGACCACGTCGGGTGCTGCCGGCGGGACTCGACCACGGGTCCGCGTCGGTGCCGTGACGGGTTTGGTCGCCAGGACAGCCAGCTGCTGTCTGGGCATGCCTGTCGGCGACGTGGGTGCTGTGTCTCGACGCACGAGGCGCGTGGACGTTGCAATCGATCGGGAAAGGCAGGTGAGCACATGCGCCGCTGGTGCTGTCCAGGATGCAGTGGAGGTTGATTGCGGGTGCGGTGAGGGTAGCAGGAGAAGCGCGGCGGCGTGGTGTGTGCGTGTGTGGTGCGTTTGATGTGTGTTTGTTGGTGTGGGGTGCGTATTTTGTTGTTGAAATTGTGTGGTGTGTGTGAGTGGTACGGATTCTCGTTAGTATAGTGGTTAGTATACCCGCCTGTCACGCGGGTGACCCGGGTTCAATTCCCGGACGGGAAGCTCCTTTTGTTGCCCCACACGATGCTTCTGCTGCTCCTGCTTCTGGCGCCTTTGCAGCTCAACGGACCGCCTGCGCAGCGACCACACAGGCCGTGGACGGCCGCGAGCCCCGCCATTGGCCCTCGCGCGATCCTGGCGCTCGTCGGACGCAGACCACGTCGGGTGCTGCCGGCGGGACTCGACCACGGGTCCGCGTCGGTGCCGTGACGGGTTTGGTCGCCAGGACAGCCAGCTGCTGTCTGGGCATGCCTGTCGGCGACGTGGGTGCTGTGTCTCGACGCACGAGGCGCGTGGACGTTGCAATCGATCGGGAAAGGCAGGTGAGCACATGCGCCGCTGGTGCTGTCCAGGATGCAGTGGAGGTTGATTGCGGGTGCGGTGAGGGTAGCAGGAGAAGCGCGGCGGCGTGGTGTGTGCGTGTGTGGTGCGTTTGATGTGTGTTTGTTGGTGTGGGGTGCGTATTTTGTTGTTGAAATTGTGTGGTGTGTGTGAGTGGTACGGATTCTCGTTAGTATAGTGGTTAGTATACCCGCCTGTCACGCGGGTGACCCGGGTTCAATTCCCGGACGGGAAGCTCCTTTTGTTGCCCCACACGATGCTTCTGCTGCTCCTGCTTCTGGCGCCTTTGCAGCTCAACGGACCGCCTGCGCAGCGACCACACAGGCCGTGGACGGCCGCGAGCCCCGCCATTGGCCCTCGCGCGATCCTGGCGCTCGTCGGACGCAGACCACGTCGGGTGCTGCCGGCGGGACTCGACCACGGGTCCGCGTCGGTGCCGTGACGGGTTTGGTCGCCAGGACAGCCAGCTGCTGTCTGGGCATGCCTGTCGGCGACGTGGGTGCTGTGTCTCGACGCACGAGGCGCGTGGACGTTGCAATCGATCGGGAAAGGCAGGTGAGCACATGCGCCGCTGGTGCTGTCCAGGATGCAGTGGAGGTTGATTGCGGGTGCGGTGAGGGTAGCAGGAGAAGCGCGGCGGCGTGGTGTGTGCGTGTGTGGTGCGTTTGATGTGTGTTTGTTGGTGTGGGGTGCGTATTTTGTTGTTGAAATTGTGTGGTGTGTGTGAGTGGTACGGATTCTCGTTAGTATAGTGGTTAGTATACCCGCCTGTCACGCGGGTGACCCGGGTTCAATTCCCGGACGGGAAGCTCCTTTTGTTGCCCCACACGATGCTTCTGCTGCTCCTGCTTCTGGCGCCTTTGCAGCTCAACGGACCGCCTGCGCAGCGACCACACAGGCCGTGGACGGCCGCGAGCCCCGCCATTGGCCCTCGCGCGATCCTGGCGCTCGTCGGACGCAGACCACGTCGGGTGCTGCCGGCGGGACTCGACCACGGGTCCGCGTCGGTGCCGTGACGGGTTTGGTCGCCAGGACAGCCAGCTGCTGTCTGGGCATGCCTGTCGGCGACGTGGGTGCTGTGTCTCGACGCACGAGGCGCGTGGACGTTGCAATCGATCGGGAAAGGCAGGTGAGCACATGCGCCGCTGGTGCTGTCCAGGATGCAGTGGAGGTTGATTGCGGGTGCGGTGAGGGTAGCAGGAGAAGCGCGGCGGCGTGGTGTGTGCGTGTGTGGTGCGTTTGATGTGTGTTTGTTGGTGTGGGGTGCGTATTTTGTTGTTGAAATTGTGTGGTGTATGTGAGTGGTACGGATTCTCGTTAGTATAGTGGTTAGTATACCCGCCTGTCACGCGGGTGACCCGGGTTCAATTCCCGGACGGGAAGCTCCTTTTGTTGCCCCACACGATGCTTCTGCTGCTCCTGCTTCTGGCGCCTTTGCAGCTCAACGGACCGCCTGCGCAGCGACCACACAGGCCGTGGACGGCCGCGAGCCCCGCCATTGGCCCTCGCGCGATCCTGGCGCTCGTCGGACGCAGACCACGTCGGGTGCTGCCGGCGGGACTCGACCACGGGTCCGCGTCGGTGCCGTGACGGGTTTGGTCGCCAGGACAGCCAGCTGCTGTCTGGGCATGCCTGTCGGCGACGTGGGTGCTGTGTCTCGACGCACGAGGCGCGTGGACGTTGCAATCGATCGGGAAAGGCAGGTGAGCACATGCGCCGCTGGTGCTGTCCAGGATGCAGTGGAGGTTGATTGCGGGTGCGGTGAGGGTAGCAGGAGAAGCGCGGCGGCGTGGTGTGTGCGTGTGTGGTGCGTTTGATGTGTGTTTGTTGGTGTGGGGTGCGTATTTTGTTGTTGAAATTGTGTGGTGTGTGTGAGTGGTACGGATTCTCGTTAGTATAGTGGTTAGTATACCCGCCTGTCACGCGGGTGACCCGGGTTCAATTCCCGGACGGGAAGCTCCTTTTGTTGCCCCACACGATGCTTCTGCTGCTCCTGCTTCTGGCGCCTTTGCAGCTCAACGGACCGCCTGCGCAGCGACCACACAGGCCGTGGACGGCCGCGAGCCCCGCCATTGGCCCTCGCGCGATCCTGGCGCTCGTCGGACGCAGACCACGTCGGGTGCTGCCGGCGGGACTCGACCACGGGTCCGCGTCGGTGCCGTGACGGGTTTGGTCGCCAGGACAGCCAGCTGCTGTCTGGGCATGCCTGTCGGCGACGTGGGTGCTGTGTCTCGACGCACGAGGCGCGTGGACGTTGCAATCGATCGGGAAAGGCAGGTGAGCACATGCGCCGCTAGTGCTGTCCAGGATGCAGTGGAGGTTGATTGCGGGTGCGGTGAGGGTAGCAGGAGAAGCGCGGCGGCGTGGTGTGTGCGTGTGTGGTGCGTTTGATGTGTGTTTGTTGGTGTGGGGTGCGTATTTTGTTGTTGAAATTGTGTGGTGTGTGCGAGTGGTACGGATTCTCGTTAGTATAGTGGTTAGTATACCCGCCTGTCACGCGGGTGACCCGGGTTCAATTCCCGGACGGGAAGCTCCTTTTGTTGCCCCACACGATGCTTCTGCTGCTCCTGCTTCTGGCGCCTTTGCAGCTCAACGGACCGCCTGCGCAGCGACCACACAGGCTGTGGACGGCCGCGAGCCCCGCCATTGGCCCTCGCGCGATCCTGGCGCTCGTCGGACGCAGACCACGTCGGGTGCTGCCGGCGGGACTCGACCACGGGTCCGCGTCGGTGCCGTGACGGGTTTGGTCGCCAGGACAGCCAGCTGCTGTCTGGGCATGCCTGTCGGCGACGTGGGTGCTGTGTCTCGACGCACGAGGCGCGTGGACGTTGCAATCGATCGGGAAAGGCAGGTGAGCACATGCGCCGCTGGTGCTGTCCAGGATGCAGTGGAGGTTGATTGCGGGTGCGGTGAGGGTAGCAGGAGAAGCGCGGCGGCGTGGTGTGTGCGTGTGTGGTGCGTTTGATGTGTGTTTGTTGGTGTGGGGTGCGTATTTGGTTGTTGAAATTGTGTGGTGTGTGTGAGTGGTACGGATTCTCGTTAGTATAGTGGTTAGTATACCCGCCTGTCACGCGGGTGACCCGGGTTCAATTCCCGGACGGGAAGCTCCTTTTGTTGCCCCACACGATGCTTCTGCTGCTCCTGCTTCTGGCGCCTTTGCAGCTCAACGGACCGCCTGCGCAGCGACCACACAGGCTGTGGACGGCCGCGAGCCCCGCCATTGGCCCTCGCGCGATCCTGGCGCTCGTCGGACGCAGACCACGTCGGGTGCTGCCGGCGGGACTCGACCACGGGTCCGCGTCGGTGCCGTGACGGGTTTGGTCGCCAGGACAGCCAGCTGCTGTCTGGGCATGCCTGTCGGCGACGTGGGTGCTGTGTCTCGACGCACGAGGCGCGTGGACGTTGCAATCGATCGGGAAAGGCAGGTGAGCACATGCGCCGCTGGTGCTGTCCAGGATGCAGTGGAGGTTGATTGCGGGTGCGGTGAGGGTAGCAGGAGAAGCGCGGCGGCGTGGTGTGTGCGTGTGTGGTGCGTTTGATGTGTGTTTGTTGGTGTGGGGTGCGTATTTTGTTGTTGAAATTGTGTGGTGTGTGTGAGTGGTACGGATTCTCGTTAGTATAGTGGTTAGTATACCCGCCTGTCACGCGGGTGACCCGGGTTCAATTCCCGGACGGGAAGCTCCTTTTGTTGCCCCACACGATGCTTCTGCTGCTCCTGCTTCTGGTGCCTTTGCAGCTCAACGGACCGCCTGCGCAGCGACCACACAGGCCGTGGACGGCCGCGAGCCCCGCCATTGGCCCTCGCGCGATCCTGGCGCTCGTCGGACGCAGACCACGTCGGGTGCTGCCGGCGGGACTCGACCACGGGTCCGCGTCGGTGCCGTGACGGGTTTGGTCGCCAGGACAGCCAGCTGCTGTCTGGGCATGCCTGTCGGCGACGTGGGTGCTGTGTCTCGACGCACGAGGCGCGTGGACGTTGCAATCGATCGGGAAAGGCAGGTGAGCACATGCGCCGCTAGTGCTGTCCAGGATGCAGTGGAGGTTGATTGCGGGTGCGGTGAGGGTAGCAGGAGAAGCGCGGCGGCGTGGTGTGTGCGTGTGTGGTGCGTTTGATGTGTGTTTGTTGGTGTGGGGTGCGTATTTTGTTGTTGAAATTGTGTGGTGTGTGTGAGTGGTACGGATTCTCGTTAGTATAGTGGTTAGTATACCCGCCTGTCACGCGGGTGACCCGGGTTCAATTCCCGGACGGGAAGCTCCTTTTGTTGCCCCACACGATGCTTCTGCTGCTCCTGCTTCTGGCGCCTTTGCAGCTCAACGGACCGCCTGCGCAGCGACCACACAGGCCGTGGACGGCCGCGAGCCCCGCCATTGGCCCTCGCGCGATCCTGGCGCTCGTCGGACGCAGACCACGTCGGGTGCTGCCGGCGGGACTCGACCACGGGTCCGCGTCGGTGCCGTGACGGGTTTGGTCGCCAGGACAGCCAGCTGCTGTCTGGGCATGCCTGTCGGCGACGTGGGTGCTGTGTCTCGACGCACGAGGCGCGTGGACGTTGCAATCGATCGGGAAAGGCAGGTGAGCACATGCGCCGCTGGTGCTGTCCAGGATGCAGTGGAGGTTGATTGCGGGTGCGGTGAGGGTAGCAGGAGAAGCGCGGCGGCGTGGTGTGTGCGTGTGTGGTGCGTTTGATGTGTGTTTGTTGGTGTGGGGTGCGTATTTTGTTGTTGAAATTGTGTGGTGTGTGTTCGATCACGCGGGTGACCCGGGTTCAATTCCCGGACGGGAAGCTCCTTTTGTTGCCCCACACGATGCTTCTGCTGCTCCTGCTTCTGGCGCCTTTGCAGCTCAACGGACCGCCTGCGCAGCGACCACACAGGCCGTGGACGGCCGCGAGCCCCGCCATTGGCCCTCGCGCGATCCTGGCGCTCGTCGGACGCAGACCACGTCGGGTGCTGCCGGCGGGACTCGACCACGGGTCCGCGTCGGTGCCGTGACGGGTTTGGTCGCCAGGACAGCCAGCTGCTGTCTGGGCATGCCTGTCGGCGACGTGGGTGCTGTGTCTCGACGCACGAGGCGCGTGGACGTTGCAATCGATCGGGAAAGGCAGGTGAGCACATGCGCCGCTAGTGCTGTCCAGGATGCAGTGGAGGTTGATTGCGGGTGCGGTGAGGGTAGCAGGAGAAGCGCGGCGGCGTGGTGTGTGCGTGTGTGGTGCGTTTGATGTGTGTTTGTTGGTGTGGGGTGCGTATTTTGTTGTTGAAATTGTGTGGTGTGTGCGAGTGGTACGGATTCTCGTTAGTATAGTGGTTAGTATACCCGCCTGTCACGCGGGTGACCCGGGTTCAATTCCCGGACGGGAAGCTCCTTTTGTTGCCCCACACGATGCTTCTGCTGCTCCTGCTTCTGGCGCCTTTGCAGCTCAACGGACCGCCTGCGCAGCGACCACACAGGCTGTGGACGGCCGCGAGCCCCGCCATTGGCCCTCGCGCGATCCTGGCGCTCGTCGGACGCAGACCACGTCGGGTGCTGCCGGCGGGACTCGACCACGGGTCCGCGTCGGTGCCGTGACGGGTTTGGTCGCCAGGACAGCCAGCTGCTGTCTGGGCATGCCTGTCGGCGACGTGGGTGCTGTGTCTCGACGCACGAGGCGCGTGGACGTTGCAATCGATCGGGAAAGGCAGGTGAGCACATGCGCCGCTGGTGCTGTCCAGGATGCAGTGGAGGTTGATTGCGGGTGCGGTGAGGGTAGCAGGAGAAGCGCGGCGGCGTGGTGTGTGCGTGTGTGGTGCGTTTGATGTGTGTTTGTTGGTGTGGGGTGCGTATTTGGTTGTTGAAATTGTGTGGTGTGTGTGAGTGGTACGGATTCTCGTTAGTATAGTGGTTAGTATACCCGCCTGTCACGCGGGTGACCCGGGTTCAATTCCCGGACGGGAAGCTCCTTTTGTTGCCCCACACGATGCTTCTGCTGCTCCTGCTTCTGGCGCCTTTGCAGCTCAACGGACCGCCTGCGCAGCGACCACACAGGCTGTGGACGGCCGCGAGCCCCGCCATTGGCCCTCGCGCGATCCTGGCGCTCGTCGGACGCAGACCACGTCGGGTGCTGCCGGCGGGACTCGACCACGGGTCCGCGTCGGTGCCGTGACGGGTTTGGTCGCCAGGACAGCCAGCTGCTGTCTGGGCATGCCTGTCGGCGACGTGGGTGCTGTGTCTCGACGCACGAGGCGCGTGGACGTTGCAATCGATCGGGAAAGGCAGGTGAGCACATGCGCCGCTGGTGCTGTCCAGGATGCAGTGGAGGTTGATTGCGGGTGCGGTGAGGGTAGCAGGAGAAGCGCGGCGGCGTGGTGTGTGCGTGTGTGGTGCGTTTGATGTGTGTTTGTTGGTGTGGGGTGCGTATTTTGTTGTTGAAATTGTGTGGTGTGTGTGAGTGGTACGGATTCTCGTTAGTATAGTGGTTAGTATACCCGCCTGTCACGCGGGTGACCCGGGTTCAATTCCCGGACGGGAAGCTCCTTTTGTTGCCCCACACGATGCTTCTGCTGCTCCTGCTTCTGGTGCCTTTGCAGCTCAACGGACCGCCTGCGCAGCGACCACACAGGCCGTGGACGGCCGCGAGCCCCGCCATTGGCCCTCGCGCGATCCTGGCGCTCGTCGGACGCAGACCACGTCGGGTGCTGCCGGCGGGACTCGACCACGGGTCCGCGTCGGTGCCGTGACGGGTTTGGTCGCCAGGACAGCCAGCTGCTGTCTGGGCATGCCTGTCGGCGACGTGGGTGCTGTGTCTCGACGCACGAGGCGCGTGGACGTTGCAATCGATCGGGAAAGGCAGGTGAGCACATGCGCCGCTAGTGCTGTCCAGGATGCAGTGGAGGTTGATTGCGGGTGCGGTGAGGGTAGCAGGAGAAGCGCGGCGGCGTGGTGTGTGCGTGTGTGGTGCGTTTGATGTGTGTTTGTTGGTGTGGGGTGCGTATTTTGTTGTTGAAATTGTGTGGTGTGTGTGAGTGGTACGGATTCTCGTTAGTATAGTGGTTAGTATACCCGCCTGTCACGCGGGTGACCCGGGTTCAATTCCCGGACGGGAAGCTCCTTTTGTTGCCCCACACGATGCTTCTGCTGCTCCTGCTTCTGGCGCCTTTGCAGCTCAACGGACCGCCTGCGCAGCGACCACACAGGCCGTGGACGGCCGCGAGCCCCGCCATTGGCCCTCGCGCGATCCTGGCGCTCGTCGGACGCAGACCACGTCGGGTGCTGCCGGCGGGACTCGACCACGGGTCCGCGTCGGTGCCGTGACGGGTTTGGTCGCCAGGACAGCCAGCTGCTGTCTGGGCATGCCTGTCGGCGACGTGGGTGCTGTGTCTCGACGCACGAGGCGCGTGGACGTTGCAATCGATCGGGAAAGGCAGGTGAGCACATGCGCCGCTGGTGCTGTCCAGGATGCAGTGGAGGTTGATTGCGGGTGCGGTGAGGGTAGCAGGAGAAGCGCGGCGGCGTGGTGTGTGCGTGTGTGGTGCGTTTGATGTGTGTTTGTTGGTGTGGGGTGCGTATTTTGTTGTTGAAATTGTGTGGTGTGTGTTCGATCACGCGGGTGACCCGGGTTCAATTCCCGGACGGGAAGCTCCTTTTGTTGCCCCACACGATGCTTCTGCTGCTCCTGCTTCTGGCGCCTTTGCAGCTCAACGGACCGCCTGCGCAGCGACCACACAGGCCGTGGACGGCCGCGAGCCCCGCCATTGGCCCTCGCGCGATCCTGGCGCTCGTCGGACGCAGACCACGTCGGGTGCTGCCGGCGGGACTCGACCACGGGTCCGCGTCGGTGCCGTGACGGGTTTGGTCGCCAGGACAGCCAGCTGCTGTCTGGGCATGCCTGTCGGCGACGTGGGTGCTGTGTCTCGACGCACGAGGCGCGTGGACGTTGCAATCGATCGGGAAAGGCAGGTGAGCACATGCGCCGCTGGTGCTGTCCAGGATGCAGTGGAGGTTGATTGCGGGTGCGGTGAGGGTAGCAGGAGAAGCGCGGCGGCGTGGTGTGTGCGTGTGTGGTGCGTTTGATGTGTGTTTGTTGGTGTGGGGTGCGTATTTTGTTGTTGAAATTGTGTGGTGTGTGTGAGTGGTACGGATTCTCGTTAGTATAGTGGTTAGTATACCCGCCTGTCACGCGGGTGACCCGGGTTCAATTCCCGGACGGGAAGCTCCTTTTGTTGCCCCACACGATGCTTCTGCTGCTCCTGCTTCTGGCGCCTTTGCAGCTCAACGGACCGCCTGCGCAGCGACCACACAGGCCGTGGACGGCCGCGAGCCCCGCCATTGGCCCTCGCGCGATCCTGGCGCTCGTCGGACGCAGACCACGTCGGGTGCTGCCGGCGGGACTCGACCACGGGTCCGCGTCGGTGCCGTGACGGGTTTGGTCGCCAGGACAGCCAGCTGCTGTCTGGGCATGCCTGTCGGCGACGTGGGTGCTGTGTCTCGACGCACGAGGCGCGTGGACGTTGCAATCGATCGGGAAAGGCAGGTGAGCACATGCGCCGCTGGTGCTGTCCAGGATGCAGTGGAGGTTGATTGCGGGTGCGGTGAGGGTAGCAGGAGAAGCGCGGCGGCGTGGTGTGTGCGTGTGTGGTGCGTTTGATGTGTGTTTGTTGGTGTGGGGTGCGTATTTTGTTGTTGAAATTGTGTGGTGTGTGTGAGTGGTACGGATTCTCGTTAGTATAGTGGTTAGTATACCCGCCTGTCACGCGGGTGACCCGGGTTCAATTCCCGGACGGGAAGCTCCTTTTGTTGCCCCACACGATGCTTCTGCTGCTCCTGCTTCTGGCGCCTTTGCAGCTCAACGGACCGCCTGCGCAGCGACCACACAGGCCGTGGACGGCCGCGAGCCCCGCCATTGGCCCTCGCGCGATCCTGGCGCTCGTCGGACGCAGACCACGTCGGGTGCTGCCGGCGGGACTCGACCACGGGTCCGCGTCGGTGCCGTGACGGGTTTGGTCGCCAGGACAGCCAGCTGCTGTCTGGGCATGCCTGTCGGCGACGTGGGTGCTGTGTCTCGACGCACGAGGCGCGTGGACGTTGCAATCGATCGGGAAAGGCAGGTGAGCACATGCGCCGCTGGTGCTGTCCAGGATGCAGTGGAGGTTGATTGCGGGTGCGGTGAGGGTAGCAGGAGAAGCGCGGCGGCGTGGTGTGTGCGTGTGTGGTGCGTTTGATGTGTGTTTGTTGGTGTGGGGTGCGTATTTTGTTGTTGAAATTGTGTGGTGTGTGTGAGTGGTACGGATTCTCGTTAGTATAGTGGTTAGTATACCCGCCTGTCACGCGGGTGACCCGGGTTCAATTCCCGGACGGGAAGCTCCTTTTGTTGCCCCACACGATGCTTCTGCTGCTCCTGCTTCTGGCGCCTTTGCAGCTCAACGGACCGCCTGCGCAGCGACCACACAGGCCGTGGACGGCCGCGAGCCCCGCCATTGGCCCTCGCGCGATCCTGGCGCTCGTCGGACGCAGACCACGTCGGGTGCTGCCGGCGGGACTCGACCACGGGTCCGCGTCGGTGCCGTGACGGGTTTGGTCGCCAGGACAGCCAGCTGCTGTCTGGGCATGCCTGTCGGCGACGTGGGTGCTGTGTCTCGACGCACGAGGCGCGTGGACGTTGCAATCGATCGGGAAAGGCAGGTGAGCACATGCGCCGCTGGTGCTGTCCAGGATGCAGTGGAGGTTGATTGCGGGTGCGGTGAGGGTAGCAGGAGAAGCGCGGCGGCGTGGTGTGTGCGTGTGTGGTGCGTTTGATGTGTGTTTGTTGGTGTGGGGTGCGTATTTTGTTGTTGAAATTGTGTGGTGTGTGTGAGTGGTACGGATTCTCGTTAGTATAGTGGTTAGTATACCCGCCTGTCACGCGGGTGACCCGGGTTCAATTCCCGGACGGGAAGCTCCTTTTGTTGCCCCACACGATGCTTCTGCTGCTCCTGCTTCTGGCGCCTTTGCAGCTCAACGGACCGCCTGCGCAGCGACCACACAGGCCGTGGACGGCCGCGAGCCCCGCCATTGGCCCTCGCGCGATCCTGGCGCTCGTCGGACGCAGACCACGTCGGGTGCTGCCGGCGGGACTCGACCACGGGTCCGCGTCGGTGCCGTGACGGGTTTGGTCGCCAGGACAGCCAGCTGCTGTCTGGGCATGCCTGTCGGCGACGTGGGTGCTGTGTCTCGACGCACGAGGCGCGTGGACGTTGCAATCGATCGGGAAAGGCAGGTGAGCACATGCGCCGCTGGTGCTGTCCAGGATGCAGTGGAGGTTGATTGCGGGTGCGGTGAGGGTAGCAGGAGAAGCGCGGCGGCGTGGTGTGTGCGTGTGTGGTGCGTTTGATGTGTGTTTGTTGGTGTGGGGTGCGTATTTTGTTGTTGAAATTGTGTGGTGTGTGTGAGTGGTACGGATTCTCGTTAGTATAGTGGTTAGTATACCCGCCTGTCACGCGGGTGACCCGGGTTCAATTCCCGGACGGGAAGCTCCTTTTGTTGCCCCACACGATGCTTCTGCTGCTCCTGCTTCTGGCGCCTTTGCAGCTCAACGGACCGCCTGCGCAGCGACCACACAGGCCGTGGACGGCCGCGAGCCCCGCCATTGGCCCTCGCGCGATCCTGGCGCTCGTCGGACGCAGACCACGTCGGGTGCTGCCGGCGGGACTCGACCACGGGTCCGCGTCGGTGCCGTGACGGGTTTGGTCGCCAGGACAGCCAGCTGCTGTCTGGGCATGCCTGTCGGCGACGTGGGTGCTGTGTCTCGACGCACGAGGCGCGTGGACGTTGCAATCGATCGGGAAAGGCAGGTGAGCACATGCGCCGCTGGTGCTGTCCAGGATGCAGTGGAGGTTGATTGCGGGTGCGGTGAGGGTAGCAGGAGAAGCGCGGCGGCGTGGTGTGTGCGTGTGTGGTGCGTTTGATGTGTGTTTGTTGGTGTGGGGTGCGTATTTTGTTGTTGAAATTGTGTGGTGTGTGTGAGTGGTACGGATTCTCGTTAGTATAGTGGTTAGTATACCCGCCTGTCACGCGGGTGACCCGGGTTCAATTCCCGGACGGGAAGCTCCTTTTGTTGCCCCACACGATGCTTCTGCTGCTCCTGCTTCTGGCGCCTTTGCAGCTCAACGGACCGCCTGCGCAGCGACCACACAGGCCGTGGACGGCCGCGAGCCCCGCCATTGGCCCTCGCGCGATCCTGGCGCTCGTCGGACGCAGACCACGTCGGGTGCTGCCGGCGGGACTCGACCACGGGTCCGCGTCGGTGCCGTGACGGGTTTGGTCGCCAGGACAGCCAGCTGCTGTCTGGGCATGCCTGTCGGCGACGTGGGTGCTGTGTCTCGACGCACGAGGCGCGTGGACGTTGCAATCGATCGGGAAAGGCAGGTGAGCACATGCGCCGCTGGTGCTGTCCAGGATGCAGTGGAGGTTGATTGCGGGTGCGGTGAGGGTAGCAGGAGAAGCGCGGCGGCGTGGTGTGTGCGTGTGTGGTGCGTTTGATGTGTGTTTGTTGGTGTGGGGTGCGTATTTTGTTGTTGAAATTGTGTGGTGTGTGTGAGTGGTACGGATTCTCGTTAGTATAGTGGTTAGTATACCCGCCTGTCACGCGGGTGACCCGGGTTCAATTCCCGGACGGGAAGCTCCTTTTGTTGCCCCACACGATGCTTCTGCTGCTCCTGCTTCTGGCGCCTTTGCAGCTCAACGGACCGCCTGCGCAGCGACCACACAGGCCGTGGACGGCCGCGAGCCCCGCCATTGGCCCTCGCGCGATCCTGGCGCTCGTCGGACGCAGACCACGTCGGGTGCTGCCGGCGGGACTCGACCACGGGTCCGCGTCGGTGCCGTGACGGGTTTGGTCGCCAGGACAGCCAGCTGCTGTCTGGGCATGCCTGTCGGCGACGTGGGTGCTGTGTCTCGACGCACGAGGCGCGTGGACGTTGCAATCGATCGGGAAAGGCAGGTGAGCACATGCGCCGCTGGTGCTGTCCAGGATGCAGTGGAGGTTGATTGCGGGTGCGGTGAGGGTAGCAGGAGAAGCGCGGCGGCGTGGTGTGTGCGTGTGTGGTGCGTTTGATGTGTGTTTGTTGGTGTGGGGTGCGTATTTTGTTGTTGAAATTGTGTGGTGTGTGTGAGTGGTACGGATTCTCGTTAGTATAGTGGTTAGTATACCCGCCTGTCACGCGGGTGACCCGGGTTCAATTCCCGGACGGGAAGCTCCTTTTGTTGCCCCACACGATGCTTCTGCTGCTCCTGCTTCTGGCGCCTTTGCAGCTCAACGGACCGCCTGCGCAGCGACCACACAGGCCGTGGACGGCCGCGAGCCCCGCCATTGGCCCTCGCGCGATCCTGGCGCTCGTCGGACGCAGACCACGTCGGGTGCTGCCGGCGGGACTCGACCACGGGTCCGCGTCGGTGCCGTGACGGGTTTGGTCGCCAGGACAGCCAGCTGCTGTCTGGGCATGCCTGTCGGCGACGTGGGTGCTGTGTCTCGACGCACGAGGCGCGTGGACGTTGCAATCGATCGGGAAAGGCAGGTGAGCACATGCGCCGCTGGTGCTGTCCAGGATGCAGTGGAGGTTGATTGCGGGTGCGGTGAGGGTAGCAGGAGAAGCGCGGCGGCGTGGTGTGTGCGTGTGTGGTGCGTTTGATGTGTGTTTGTTGGTGTGGGGTGCGTATTTTGTTGTTGAAATTGTGTGGTGTGTGTGAGTGGTACGGATTCTCGTTAGTATAGTGGTTAGTATACCCGCCTGTCACGCGGGTGACCCGGGTTCAATTCCCGGACGGGAAGCTCCTTTTGTTGCCCCACACGATGCTTCTGCTGCTCCTGCTTCTGGCGCCTTTGCAGCTCAACGGACCGCCTGCGCAGCGACCACACAGGCCGTGGACGGCCGCGAGCCCCGCCATTGGCCCTCGCGCGATCCTGGCGCTCGTCGGACGCAGACCACGTCGGGTGCTGCCGGCGGGACTCGACCACGGGTCCGCGTCGGTGCCGTGACGGGTTTGGTCGCCAGGACAGCCAGCTGCTGTCTGGGCATGCCTGTCGGCGACGTGGGTGCTGTGTCTCGACGCACGAGGCGCGTGGACGTTGCAATCGATCGGGAAAGGCAGGTGAGCACATGCGCCGCTGGTGCTGTCCAGGATGCAGTGGAGGTTGATTGCGGGTGCGGTGAGGGTAGCAGGAGAAGCGCGGCGGCGTGGTGTGTGCGTGTGTGGTGCGTTTGATGTGTGTTTGTTGGTGTGGGGTGCGTATTTTGTTGTTGAAATTGTGTGGTGTGTGTGAGTGGTACGGATTCTCGTTAGTATAGTGGTTAGTATACCCGCCTGTCACGCGGGTGACCCGGGTTCAATTCCCGGACGGGAAGCTCCTTTTGTTGCCCCACACGATGCTTCTGCTGCTCCTGCTTCTGGCGCCTTTGCAGCTCAACGGACCGCCTGCGCAGCGACCACACAGGCCGTGGACGGCCGCGAGCCCCGCCATTGGCCCTCGCGCGATCCTGGCGCTCGTCGGACGCAGACCACGTCGGGTGCTGCCGGCGGGACTCGACCACGGGTCCGCGTCGGTGCCGTGACGGGTTTGGTCGCCAGGACAGCCAGCTGCTGTCTGGGCATGCCTGTCGGCGACGTGGGTGCTGTGTCTCGACGCACGAGGCGCGTGGACGTTGCAATCGATCGGGAAAGGCAGGTGAGCACATGCGCCGCTGGTGCTGTCCAGGATGCAGTGGAGGTTGATTGCGGGTGCGGTGAGGGTAGCAGGAGAAGCGCGGCGGCGTGGTGTGTGCGTGTGTGGTGCGTTTGATGTGTGTTTGTTGGTGTGGGGTGCGTATTTTGTTGTTGAAATTGTGTGGTGTGTGTGAGTGGTACGGATTCTCGTTAGTATAGTGGTTAGTATACCCGCCTGTCACGCGGGTGACCCGGGTTCAATTCCCGGACGGGAAGCTCCTTTTGTTGCCCCACACGATGCTTCTGCTGCTCCTGCTTCTGGCGCCTTTGCAGCTCAACGGACCGCCTGCGCAGCGACCACACAGGCCGTGGACGGCCGCGAGCCCCGCCATTGGCCCTCGCGCGATCCTGGCGCTCGTCGGACGCAGACCACGTCGGGTGCTGCCGGCGGGACTCGACCACGGGTCCGCGTCGGTGCCGTGACGGGTTTGGTCGCCAGGACAGCCAGCTGCTGTCTGGGCATGCCTGTCGGCGACGTGGGTGCTGTGTCTCGACGCACGAGGCGCGTGGACGTTGCAATCAATCGGGAAAGGCAGGTGAGCACATGCGCCGCTGGTGCTGTCCAGGATGCAGTGGAGGTTGATTGCGGGTGCGGTGAGGGTAGCAGGAGAAGCGCGGCGGCGTGGTGTGTGCGTGTGTGGTGCGTTTGATGTGTGTTTGTTGGTGTGGGGTGCGTATTTTGTTGTTGAAATTGTGTGGTGTGTGTGAGTGGTACGGATTCTCGTTAGTATAGTGGTTAGTATACCCGCCTGTCACGCGGGTGACCCGGGTTCAATTCCCGGACGGGAAGCTCCTTTTGTTGCCCCACACGATGCTTCTGCTGCTCCTGCTTCTGGCGCCTTTGCAGCTCAACGGACCGCCTGCGCAGCGACCACACAGGCCGTGGACGGCCGCGAGCCCCGCCATTGGCCCTCGCGCGATCCTGGCGCTCGTCGGACGCAGACCACGTCGGGTGCTGCCGGCGGGACTCGACCACGGGTCCGCGTCGGTGCCGTGACGGGTTTGGTCGCCAGGACAGCCAGCTGCTGTCTGGGCATGCCTGTCGGCGACGTGGGTGCTGTGTCTCGACGCACGAGGCGCGTGGACGTTGCAATCGATCGGGAAAGGCAGGTGAGCACATGCGCCGCTGGTGCTGTCCAGGATGCAGTGGAGGTTGATTGCGGGTGCGGTGAGGGTAGCAGGAGAAGCGCGGCGGCGTGGTGTGTGCGTGTGTGGTGCGTTTGATGTGTGTTTGTTGGTGTGGGGTGCGTATTTTGTTGTTGAAATTGTGTGGTGTGTGTGAGTGGTACGGATTCTCGTTAGTATAGTGGTTAGTATACCCGCCTGTCACGCGGGTGACCCGGGTTCAATTCCCGGACGGGAAGCTCCTTTTGTTGCCCCACACGATGCTTCTGCTGCTCCTGCTTCTGGCGCCTTTGCAGCTCAACGGACCGCCTGCGCAGCGACCACACAGGCCGTGGACGGCCGCGAGCCCCGCCATTGGCCCTCGCGCGATCCTGGCGCTCGTCGGACGCAGACCACGTCGGGTGCTGCCGGCGGGACTCGACCACGGGTCCGCGTCGGTGCCGTGACGGGTTTGGTCGCCAGGACAGCCAGCTGCTGTCTGGGCATGCCTGTCGGCGACGTGGGTGCTGTGTCTCGACGCACGAGGCGCGTGGACGTTGCAATCGATCGGGAAAGGCAGGTGAGCACATGCGCCGCTGGTGCTGTCCAGGATGCAGTGGAGGTTGATTGCGGGTGCGGTGAGGGTAGCAGGAGAAGCGCGGCGGCGTGGTGTGTGCGTGTGTGGTGCGTTTGATGTGTGTTTGTTGGTGTGGGGTGCGTATTTTGTTGTTGAAATTGTGTGGTGTGTGTGAGTGGTACGGATTCTCGTTAGTATAGTGGTTAGTATACCCGCCTGTCACGCGGGTGACCCGGGTTCAATTCCCGGACGGGAAGCTCCTTTTGTTGCCCCACACGATGCTTCTGCTGCTCCTGCTTCTGGCGCCTTTGCAGCTCAACGGACCGCCTGCGCAGCGACCACACAGGCCGTGGACGGCCGCGAGCCCCGCCATTGGCCCTCGCGCGATCCTGGCGCTCGTCGGACGCAGACCACGTCGGGTGCTGCCGGCGGGACTCGACCACGGGTCCGCGTCGGTGCCGTGACGGGTTTGGTCGCCAGGACAGCCAGCTGCTGTCTGGGCATGCCTGTCGGCGACGTGGGTGCTGTGTCTCGACGCACGAGGCGCGTGGACGTTGCAATCGATCGGGAAAGGCAGGTGAGCACATGCGCCGCTGGTGCTGTCCAGGATGCAGTGGAGGTTGATTGCGGGTGCGGTGAGGGTAGCAGGAGAAGCGCGGCGGCGTGGTGTGTGCGTGTGTGGTGCGTTTGATGTGTGTTTGTTGGTGTGGGGTGCGTATTTTGTTGTTGAAATTGTGTGGTGTGTGTGAGTGGTACGAATTCTCGTTAGTATAGTGGTTAGTATACCCGCCTGTCACGCGGGTGACCCGGGTTCAATTCCCGGACGGGAAGCTCCTTTTGTTGCCCCACACGATGCTTCTGCTGCTCCTGCTTCTGGCGCCTTTGCAGCTCAACGGACCGCCTGCGCAGCGACCACACAGGCCGTGGACGGCCGCGAGCCCCGCCATTGGCCCTCGCGCGATCCTGGCGCTCGTCGGACGCAGACCACGTCGGGTGCTGCCGGCGGGACTCGACCACGGGTCCGCGTCGGTGCCGTGACGGGTTTGGTCGCCAGGACAGCCAGCTGCTGTCTGGGCATGCCTGTCGGCGACGTGGGTGCTGTGTCTCGACGCACGAGGCGCGTGGACGTTGCAATCGATCGGGAAAGGCAGGTGAGCACATGCGCCGCTGGTGCTGTCCAGGATGCAGTGGAGGTTGATTGCGGGTGCGGTGAGGGTAGCAGGAGAAGCGCGGCGGCGTGGTGTGTGCGTGTGTGGTGCGTTTGATGTGTGTTTGTTGGTGTGGGGTGCGTATTTTGTTGTTGAAATTGTGTGGTGTGTGTGAGTGGTACGGATTCTCGTTAGTATAGTGGTTAGTATACCCGCCTGTCACGCGGGTGACCCGGGTTCAATTCCCGGACGGGAAGCTCCTTTTGTTGCCCCACACGATGCTTCTGCTGCTCCTGCTTCTGGCGCCTTTGCAGCTCAACGGACCGCCTGCGCAGCGACCACACAGGCCGTGGACGGCCGCGAGCCCCGCCATTGGCCCTCGCGCGATCCTGGCGCTCGTCGGACGCAGACCACGTCGGGTGCTGCCGGCGGGACTCGACCACGGGTCCGCGTCGGTGCCGTGACGGGTTTGGTCGCCAGGACAGCCAGCTGCTGTCTGGGCATGCCTGTCGGCGACGTGGGTGCTGTGTCTCGACGCACGAGGCGCGTGGACGTTGCAATCGATCGGGAAAGGCAGGTGAGCACATGCGCCGCTGGTGCTGTCCAGGATGCAGTGGAGGTTGATTGCGGGTGCGGTGAGGGTAGCAGGAGAAGCGCGGCGGCGTGGTGTGTGCGTGTGTGGTGCGTTTGATGTGTGTTTGTTGGTGTGGGGTGCGTATTTTGTTGTTGAAATTGTGTGGTGTGTGTGAGTGGTACGGATTCTCGTTAGTATAGTGGTTAGTATACCCGCCTGTCACGCGGGTGACCCGGGTTCAATTCCCGGACGGGAAGCTCCTTTTGTTGCCCCACACGATGCTTCTGCTGCTCCTGCTTCTGGCGCCTTTGCAGCTCAACGGACCGCCTGCGCAGCGACCACACAGGCCGTGGACGGCCGCGAGCCCCGCCATTGGCCCTCGCGCGATCCTGGCGCTCGTCGGACGCAGACCACGTCGGGTGCTGCCGGCGGGACTCGACCACGGGTCCGCGTCGGTGCCGTGACGGGTTTGGTCGCCAGGACAGCCAGCTGCTGTCTGGGCATGCCTGTCGGCGACGTGGGTGCTGTGTCTCGACGCACGAGGCGCGTGGACGTTGCAATCGATCGGGAAAGGCAGGTGAGCACATGCGCCGCTGGTGCTGTCCAGGATGCAGTGGAGGTTGATTGCGGGTGCGGTGAGGGTAGCAGGAGAAGCGCGGCGGCGTGGTGTGTGCGTGTGTGGTGCGTTTGATGTGTGTTTGTTGGTGTGGGGTGCGTATTTTGTTGTTGAAATTGTGTGGTGTGTGTGAGTGGTACGGATTCTCGTTAGTATAGTGGTTAGTATACCCGCCTGTCACGCGGGTGACCCGGGTTCAATTCCCGGACGGGAAGCTCCTTTTGTTGCCCCACACGATGCTTCTGCTGCTCCTGCTTCTGGCGCCTTTGCAGCTCAACGGACCGCCTGCGCAGCGACCACACAGGCCGTGGACGGCCGCGAGCCCCGCCATTGGCCCTCGCGCGATCCTGGCGCTCGTCGGACGCAGACCACGTCGGGTGCTGCCGGCGGGACTCGACCACGGGTCCGCGTCGGTGCCGTGACGGGTTTGGTCGCCAGGACAGCCAGCTGCTGTCTGGGCATGCCTGTCGGCGACGTGGGTGCTGTGTCTCGACGCACGAGGCGCGTGGACGTTGCAATCGATCGGGAAAGGCAGGTGAGCACATGCGCCGCTGGTGCTGTCCAGGATGCAGTGGAGGTTGATTGCGGGTGCGGTGAGGGTAGCAGGAGAAGCGCGGCGGCGTGGTGTGTGCGTGTGTGGTGCGTTTGATGTGTGTTTGTTGGTGTGGGGTGCGTATTTTGTTGTTGAAATTGTGTGGTGTGTGTGAGTGGTACGGATTCTCGTTAGTATAGTGGTTAGTATACCCGCCTGTCACGCGGGTGACCCGGGTTCAATTCCCGGACGGGAAGCTCCTTTTGTTGCCCCACACGATGCTTCTGCTGCTCCTGCTTCTGGCGCCTTTGCAGCTCAACGGACCGCCTGCGCAGCGACCACACAGGCCGTGGACGGCCGCGAGCCCCGCCATTGGCCCTCGCGCGATCCTGGCGCTCGTCGGACGCAGACCACGTCGGGTGCTGCCGGCGGGACTCGACCACGGGTCCGCGTCGGTGCCGTGACGGGTTTGGTCGCCAGGACAGCCAGCTGCTGTCTGGGCATGCCTGTCGGCGACGTGGGTGCTGTGTCTCGACGCACGAGGCGCGTGGACGTTGCAATCGATCGGGAAAGGCAGGTGAGCACATGCGCCGCTGGTGCTGTCCAGGATGCAGTGGAGGTTGATTGCGGGTGCGGTGAGGGTAGCAGGAGAAGCGCGGCGGCGTGGTGTGTGCGTGTGTGGTGCGTTTGATGTGTGTTTGTTGGTGTGGGGTGCGTATTTTGTTGTTGAAATTGTGTGGTGTGTGTGAGTGGTACGGATTCTCGTTAGTATAGTGGTTAGTATACCCGCCTGTCACGCGGGTGACCCGGGTTCAATTCCCGGACGGGAAGCTCCTTTTGTTGCCCCACACGATGCTTCTGCTGCTCCTGCTTCTGGCGCCTTTGCAGCTCAACGGACCGCCTGCGCAGCGACCACACAGGCCGTGGACGGCCGCGAGCCCCGCCATTGGCCCTCGCGCGATCCTGGCGCTCGTCGGACGCAGACCACGTCGGGTGCTGCCGGCGGGACTCGACCACGGGTCCGCGTCGGTGCCGTGACGGGTTTGGTCGCCAGGACAGCCAGCTGCTGTCTGGGCATGCCTGTCGGCGACGTGGGTGCTGTGTCTCGACGCACGAGGCGCGTGGACGTTGCAATCGATCGGGAAAGGCAGGTGAGCACATGCGCCGCTGGTGCTGTCCAGGATGCAGTGGAGGTTGATTGCGGGTGCGGTGAGGGTAGCAGGAGAAGCGCGGCGGCGTGGTGTGTGCGTGTGTGGTGCGTTTGATGTGTGTTTGTTGGTGTGGGGTGCGTATTTTGTTGTTGAAATTGTGTGGTGTGTGTGAGTGGTACGGATTCTCGTTAGTATAGTGGTTAGTATACCCGCCTGTCACGCGGGTGACCCGGGTTCAATTCCCGGACGGGAAGCTCCTTTTGTTGCCCCACACGATGCTTCTGCTGCTCCTGCTTCTGGCGCCTTTGCAGCTCAACGGACCGCCTGCGCAGCGACCACACAGGCCGTGGACGGCCGCGAGCCCCGCCATTGGCCCTCGCGCGATCCTGGCGCTCGTCGGACGCAGACCACGTCGGGTGCTGCCGGCGGGACTCGACCACGGGTCCGCGTCGGTGCCGTGACGGGTTTGGTCGCCAGGACAGCCAGCTGCTGTCTGGGCATGCCTGTCGGCGACGTGGGTGCTGTGTCTCGACGCACGAGGCGCGTGGACGTTGCAATCGATCGGGAAAGGCAGGTGAGCACATGCGCCGCTGGTGCTGTCCAGGATGCAGTGGAGGTTGATTGCGGGTGCGGTGAGGGTAGCAGGAGAAGCGCGGCGGCGTGGTGTGTGCGTGTGTGGTGCGTTTGATGTGTGTTTGTTGGTGTGGGGTGCGTATTTTGTTGTTGAAATTGTGTGGTGTGTGTGAGTGGTACGGATTCTCGTTAGTATAGTGGTTAGTATACCCGCCTGTCACGCGGGTGACCCGGGTTCAATTCCCGGACGGGAAGCTCCTTTTGTTGCCCCACACGATGCTTCTGCTGCTCCTGCTTCTGGCGCCTTTGCAGCTCAACGGACCGCCTGCGCAGCGACCACACAGGCCGTGGACGGCCGCGAGCCCCGCCATTGGCCCTCGCGCGATCCTGGCGCTCGTCGGACGCAGACCACGTCGGGTGCTGCCGGCGGGACTCGACCACGGGTCCGCGTCGGTGCCGTGACGGGTTTGGTCGCCAGGACAGCCAGCTGCTGTCTGGGCATGCCTGTCGGCGACGTGGGTGCTGTGTCTCGACGCACGAGGCGCGTGGACGTTGCAATCGATCGGGAAAGGCAGGTGAGCACATGCGCCGCTGGTGCTGTCCAGGATGCAGTGGAGGTTGATTGCGGGTGCGGTGAGGGTAGCAGGAGAAGCGCGGCGGCGTGGTGTGTGCGTGTGTGGTGCGTTTGATGTGTGTTTGTTGGTGTGGGGTGCGTATTTTGTTGTTGAAATTGTGTGGTGTGTGTGAGTGGTACGGATTCTCGTTAGTATAGTGGTTAGTATACCCGCCTGTCACGCGGGTGACCCGGGTTCAATTCCCGGACGGGAAGCTCCTTTTGTTGCCCCACACGATGCTTCTGCTGCTCCTGCTTCTGGCGCCTTTGCAGCTCAACGGACCGCCTGCGCAGCGACCACACAGGCCGTGGACGGCCGCGAGCCCCGCCATTGGCCCTCGCGCGATCCTGGCGCTCGTCGGACGCAGACCACGTCGGGTGCTGCCGGCGGGACTCGACCACGGGTCCGCGTCGGTGCCGTGACGGGTTTGGTCGCCAGGACAGCCAGCTGCTGTCTGGGCATGCCTGTCGGCGACGTGGGTGCTGTGTCTCGACGCACGAGGCGCGTGGACGTTGCAATCGATCGGGAAAGGCAGGTGAGCACATGCGCCGCTGGTGCTGTCCAGGATGCAGTGGAGGTTGATTGCGGGTGCGGTGAGGGTAGCAGGAGAAGCGCGGCGGCGTGGTGTGTGCGTGTGTGGTGCGTTTGATGTGTGTTTGTTGGTGTGGGGTGCGTATTTTGTTGTTGAAATTGTGTGGTGTGTGTGAGTGGTACGGATTCTCGTTAGTATAGTGGTTAGTATACCCGCCTGTCACGCGGGTGACCCGGGTTCAATTCCCGGACGGGAAGCTCCTTTTGTTGCCCCACACGATGCTTCTGCTGCTCCTGCTTCTGGCGCCTTTGCAGCTCAACGGACCGCCTGCGCAGCGACCACACAGGCCGTGGACGGCCGCGAGCCCCGCCATTGGCCCTCGCGCGATCCTGGCGCTCGTCGGACGCAGACCACGTCGGGTGCTGCCGGCGGGACTCGACCACGGGTCCGCGTCGGTGCCGTGACGGGTTTGGTCGCCAGGACAGCCAGCTGCTGTCTGGGCATGCCTGTCGGCGACGTGGGTGCTGTGTCTCGACGCACGAGGCGCGTGGACGTTGCAATCGATCGGGAAAGGCAGGTGAGCACATGCGCCGCTAGTGCTGTCCAGGATGCAGTGGAGGTTGATTGCGGGTGCGGTGAGGGTAGCAGGAGAAGCGCGGCGGCGTGGTGTGTGCGTGTGTGGTGCGTTTGATGTGTGTTTGTTGGTGTGGGGTGCGTATTTTGTTGTTGAAATTGTGTGGTGTGTGTGAGTGGTACGGATTCTCGTTAGTATAGTGGTTAGTATACCCGCCTGTCACGCGGGTGACCCGGGTTCAATTCCCGGACGGGAAGCTCCTTTTGTTGCCCCACACGATGCTTCTGCTGCTCCTGCTTCTGGCGCCTTTGCAGCTCAACGGACCGCCTGCGCAGCGACCACACAGGCCGTGGACGGCCGCGAGCCCCGCCATTGGCCCTCGCGCGATCCTGGCGCTCGTCGGACGCAGACCACGTCGGGTGCTGCCGGCGGGACTCGACCACGGGTCCGCGTCGGTGCCGTGACGGGTTTGGTCGCCAGGACAGCCAGCTGCTGTCTGGGCATGCCTGTCGGCGACGTGGGTGCTGTGTCTCGACGCACGAGGCGCGTGGACGTTGCAATCGATCGGGAAAGGCAGGTGAGCACATGCGCCGCTGGTGCTGTCCAGGATGCAGTGGAGGTTGATTGCGGGTGCGGTGAGGGTAGCAGGAGAAGCGCGGCGGCGTGGTGTGTGCGTGTGTGGTGCGTTTGATGTGTGTTTGTTGGTGTGGGGTGCGTATTTTGTTGTTGAAATTGTGTGGTGTGTGTGAGTGGTACGGATTCTCGTTAGTATAGTGGTTAGTATACCCGCCTGTCACGCGGGTGACCCGGGTTCAATTCCCGGACGGGAAGCTCCTTTTGTTGCCCCACACGATGCTTCTGCTGCTCCTGCTTCTGGCGCCTTTGCAGCTCAACGGACCGCCTGCGCAGCGACCACACAGGCCGTGGACGGCCGCGAGCCCCGCCATTGGCCCTCGCGCGATCCTGGCGCTCGTCGGACGCAGACCACGTCGGGTGCTGCCGGCGGGACTCGACCACGGGTCCGCGTCGGTGCCGTGACGGGTTTGGTCGCCAGGACAGCCAGCTGCTGTCTGGGCATGCCTGTCGGCGACGTGGGTGCTGTGTCTCGACGCACGAGGCGCGTGGACGTTGCAATCGATCGGGAAAGGCAGGTGAGCACATGCGCCGCTGGTGCTGTCCAGGATGCAGTGGAGGTTGATTGCGGGTGCGGTGAGGGTAGCAGGAGAAGCGCGGCGGCGTGGTGTGTGCGTGTGTGGTGCGTTTGATGTGTGTTTGTTGGTGTGGGGTGCGTATTTTGTTGTTGAAATTGTGTGGTGTGTGTGAGTGGTACGGATTCTCGTTAGTATAGTGGTTAGTATACCCGCCTGTCACGCGGGTGACCCGGGTTCAATTCCCGGACGGGAAGCTCCTTTTGTTGCCCCACACGATGCTTCTGCTGCTCCTGCTTCTGGCGCCTTTGCAGCTCAACGGACCGCCTGCGCAGCGACCACACAGGCCGTGGACGGCCGCGAGCCCCGCCATTGGCCCTCGCGCGATCCTGGCGCTCGTCGGACGCAGACCACGTCGGGTGCTGCCGGCGGGACTCGACCACGGGTCCGCGTCGGTGCCGTGACGGGTTTGGTCGCCAGGACAGCCAGCTGCTGTCTGGGCATGCCTGTCGGCGACGTGGGTGCTGTGTCTCGACGCACGAGGCGCGTGGACGTTGCAATCGATCGGGAAAGGCAGGTGAGCACATGCGCCGCTGGTGCTGTCCAGGATGCAGTGGAGGTTGATTGCGGGTGCGGTGAGGGTAGCAGGAGAAGCGCGGCGGCGTGGTGTGTGCGTGTGTGGTGCGTTTGATGTGTGTTTGTTGGTGTGGGGTGCGTATTTTGTTGTTGAAATTGTGTGGTGTGTGTGAGTGGTACGGATTCTCGTTAGTATAGTGGTTAGTATATCCGCCTGTCACGCGGGTGACCCGGGTTCAATTCCCGGACGGGAAGCTCCTTTTGTTGCCCCACACGATGCTTCTGCTGCTCCTGCTTCTGGCGCCTTTGCAGCTCAACGGACCGCCTGCGCAGCGACCACACAGGCCGTGGACGGCCGCGAGCCCCGCCATTGGCCCTCGCGCGATCCTGGCGCTCGTCGGACGCAGACCACGTCGGGTGCTGCCGGCGGGACTCGACCACGGGTCCGCGTCGGTGCCGTGACGGGTTTGGTCGCCAGGACAGCCAGCTGCTGTCTGGGCATGCCTGTCGGCGACGTGGGTGCTGTGTCTCGATGCACGAGGCGCGTGGACGTTGCAATCGATCGGGAAAGGCAGGTGAGCACATGCGCCGCTGGTGCTGTCCAGGATGCAGTGGAGGTTGATTGCGGGTGCGGTGAGGGTAGCAGGAGAAGCGCGGCGGCGTGGTGTGTGCGTGTGTGGTGCGTTTGATGTGTGTTTGTTGGTGTGGGGTGCGTATTTTGTTGTTGAAATTGTGTGGTGTGTGTGAGTGGTACGGATTCTCGTTAGTATAGTGGTTAGTATACCCGCCTGTCACGCGGGTGACCCGGGTTCAATTCCCGGACGGGAAGCTCCTTTTGTTGCCCCACACGATGCTTCTGCTGCTCCTGCTTCTGGCGCCTTTGCAGCTCAACGGACCGCCTGCGCAGCGACCACACAGGCCGTGGACGGCCGCGAGCCCCGCCATTGGCCCTCGCGCGATCCTGGCGCTCGTCGGACGCAGACCACGTCGGGTGCTGCCGGCGGGACTCGACCACGGGTCCGCGTCGGTGCCGTGACGGGTTTGGTCGCCAGGACAGCCAGCTGCTGTCTGGGCATGCCTGTCGGCGACGTGGGTGCTGTGTCTCGACGCACGAGGCGCGTGGACGTTGCAATCGATCGGGAAAGGCAGGTGAGCACATGCGCCGCTGGTGCTGTCCAGGATGCAGTGGAGGTTGATTGCGGGTGCGGTGAGGGTAGCAGGAGAAGCGCGGCGGCGTGGTGTGTGCGTGTGTGGTGCGTTTGATGTGTGTTTGTTGGTGTGGGGTGCGTATTTTGTTGTTGAAATTGTGTGGTGTGTGTGAGTGGTAAGGATCGAGGGTCAATGGAGGGGTCGCGGCCGTGCACGGTCTTTGTGGTCGCTGCGCAGGCGGTCCGTTGAGCTGCAAAGGTGCCAGAAGCAGGAGTAGCAGAAGCATCGTGTGGGGCAACAAAAGGAGCTTCCCGTCCGGGAATTGAACCCGGGTCACCCGCGTGACAGGCGGGTATACTAACCACTATACTAACGAGCATGGCGGCATCGCGACCTTCAGGTGTCGGTGCTGCTGCTCACAATGGTGCTCGCGAAGGAGCTGCCGAGGCAGGAGGCGTCCGTTGCGCTTTGGTCGTGGGTCGGTGTTGGTAGTGGGCGTCTTGGCTGGAGGTGCAGAACGTGTGCACGAGGCCTCCTGTAGTGTGAGGCTGAGGTTGAAAGCCTTGCCCCCATTGCACGTTGGAAGTCATTGCGGTTGCAGTCACTTCCAGCTGGCAATACTTGCAGTTGCAGTTGCATGAAGTCTTAGTTAAATGGGGAGCCGAGAGCGCCCTGCTAGTCGGCAGTGCGATACGGCGTAGTCTAGTCGCTTTTCCTTTTGCTTTCTAGTAGCAATACAGTTGGCAAAACAAGTTCCGGAAGTGCCAGCTTCTCTAACAACGTCTTACTACGTCTACTGTCGTGAACGTACTACACTTCCCCGCTAAAAAAGTTTCGTGTTACTCCGCTATGGCAACAGTGCTCGCGCAGCGCTAGCTAGCTGAAGGTGTACGGCCACGTCACAGAGTATGATCGTGTTTCGTGCGCTCAGTCTCGCCAACGTATTCGCGTTCGTAAAGGTTTTGCTTAGAACTGCTGCTCTCGTTGGTGCGCACGCTACGTTTGAGCAGCCATCGTTCCATTAAGGCTGCATTGCATGGTGTTGACTCCGTTTTGCATTGCACTACCAGACCTTTCCCTCTTGTTCCTTTATTACCAATCTTGGCAGGACCTGTCATATCAGTTGATTCAAGGAGTGACCATCACTCTGAAAGTTGCGTTGCGCTTGCTTTGTCGCTAGCGGCTGCAGCAACAGAAGGCCGCTGGAGCAACATCGGGCAACATGCAGCAACAGCAGACCAGCTCCAGCTCAAATTCAAACGAAATGAGCGCGAGCACCGGAGGCGGCGGCGCCGGCGGCGTGTACTCGTTCCCGCTGCTGAAGCTGCGCGAGATCTTCGCGTGTCTGCGCGAGATGCGCGTGCCCGTGTCCGAGGATGAGATCCGCGCGTGCGACGCCGGCGCCGTGCGCAAGGTGCTGGAGGCCTTCATCGAGAGCGCCATGGGCGTGACGCGCGAGGACATGGCGCAGATCGCGTTCCCGGGGCTGCCGGCGCTCAGCTTCCCCGAGCTGCACGCCGAGTCGGTGCCCGAGCTGACGTTCTACCGCACGGCGCAGCGCCTGCTGGCCGCCTGCGGCGTGGACGACTTCGGGCTGCGCGACGTGCTGCACCCGACGCTCAAGCGCGTGCGGCGCCAGCTCAGCGCGCTCATCAACTTCGCCAAGTTCCGCGAGGAGCGGCTGGCCGCCTTCGCCGAGGTCACGGCGCACACGGACGAGCTACTGGTGCGCAAGAAGGCGCTGCAGGACGAGAACGCGGCGCTGCAGCGCGAGCTGGACCAGCTGCTGGAGGAGCAGAAGGCCGACGAGCCCGCGCGCACGCAGCTACAGGCCGAGGTGGGCGAGCTCGAGAAGGAGATCGACGTGCTCAACCGCCAGCAGGCCGTGCTGCGCATCGAAACCAAGGAGATGCGCGCCCAGCGCAGCAAGATGGACGACGCCGTCAAGGAGGTACGGTACAACAAGGCGGACGCCGAGGAGGAGATCGAGAAGCTCCAGGGCCAGATCGTCACGTCGCCCGACCGAGTCAAGGGCGAGCTCAAGGCCATCAGCGAGTCTCTGGAGAAGGCCAAGGACGAGCTGCACGTGCTGGAGGAGAAGCAGGCCGGCGTGCTGGGCTTCATCGAGGTGTACGAGCGAGCGGAGAAGGAGCTGGCCAGGACATTCGCGCTGCTGAACGAAATTGAGGAGGAGATGAAGGCGTGCAAAGAAGCCAAACACCAGGTGAAGAGCGCGCTGAAGAAAATTAGTGAGCTGCAGTTCCGCACGGCGGAGACGATCACGCGTCGGCAACGCATGGAAAAGGTGGTTGAGCTCAAGAAGCGTGAGCTTGAGCGCTACATAGCGGACGCACGAATGAAAGAGGAAGCGGCCAGTAATGCGCTGCAAAGTGCTCGTGACGAGCTGAACAAACTGGAGTCTGTGCATTACGAAGTTCGCCAGCGCATTTCACAAAACACAGAGGCCAGTCGTAAGGTGGAGCTCAAGATGAAGGAAGACGAAGCCCAGTACCAGAAGGAGCTGAAAGACCTGGAGCAGGTACGCTTGCGTTCTCCGCAGTTCTAGTGTGTTGTTTGCTCACTGACGTTGCTTGCGTTGTCAATCCACAGATGTACTCCCGTCTTCAGCAAGCTGCAGAGTACTACAATCAGCAGGTGCTAGACGCAGTCAGGTCAAGCTCTTAGTTGCAGACGTCAAGCTGTTCCCGTGCTGTGTAAAAGTTCATCTATATGAACCATAATACGATGTTGGCTATCGTACACACAAGTTTAGCTCGTACGTGACAACTCATTCACTTTTAATATATTATCGCAGATGCAGATGACTAACTCATGGAACGTGACTTAAGAGCTCGGTGGCTTCTGTCTGCTGGGTACTTAGCTGCTCGAGGGTGGTCTCGTCACACTGCGCAGCAATAATCCGCACGATAATTGTGTCGTTGGTGATGTTGACGATCGAGCGGAGGCGATCCATGATCCAGTCGGTACTCACCAAAATGGTGAACACGACCGGCACGTCGACACCAAAAACTGTCCTCCATACTGTGAGCACCATCACCAAGCCGGCATGCGGCACACCAGCAACACCAAAGGATGCAATAGCACTAACAATGGCCAGAAGCACGAAGCGTAGTGGCGTCAGCAAGTCATCGTACCCACCAACTTTGGCCAGGAAAACGCACGCTAGTGGCATGTATACAGCAGTACCATTCAGGTTACTTGTCGCGCCAAGAGGAAGCATGAATCGCGATATCTGATACGATACTTCCTTTGTAGCATCCACACAGCGCATGGTCATTGGCAGCGTCGCAATCGAAGATGAACATCCAAAAACGAAAATCTGGGCGGGGAGCATGAGCCAGAGGTGCGAGAAGATATTCCGTTTTGTCGTGACAAAGAGTGCGAGCCCAAAAATTCCGACTGTAAGCGTAAGTAGCGCCACGATCAGGGTCCCGACCAAGAACGCAACACCCTCGACCAGCTCCGTGGAAGAGCTATAGCTCGCAATCGAACCAGCGATCAACGAGACGACGGCAATTGGAATGTACTTCACGACCATGTTCACGAGCAGAAGAATCACGGTGTTTGCATGGGTCACCATAAGTAAGGGATAGTTCTCCACGCCACCTTCCCTGTCCACACTCTTCACCAGGGCAACTCCCACCCAAATGGCGAAGGCAATAATGCTTAGAGTCGATGTCCCAGCAAACGATTCGAAGATGTTCTCCGGTACAAGGTCCTTCAGGATAATAAAAATTTGCTCTGACACGTTCAGGTTCTCGTACTCCGTGTCCGACGTCTTTAAGTAGCCGCTCACATCATCCAGCAGAAACATGTTGCTCGTTGACGAGCTGTTGGTCGAGCTGCACGCGACCGTTCCATTTGTTAAGAAAGAGAGGTATGTGCCGTCAGCGCACTGGAAGCTCAACGACGGAATAGTGGGTTTTATCGGCACTACAGCGCTTGACGGGTAAAGCTTAGACATGGCGAACGCGAAAACAGTTCCCAAACAAGAAGACGTAATGGAGGCCATAGCGAAGGAGATGATAATCCGTCTTCCGATGGACGCAGCCTTGCCAGCCTCCACCAACTCGCCGATACACACAACCACACTGCAGAACACCATAGGCGTCACCAAACACTTCAGCGCCGAGATGAAGAGGACGCCGGGCATCGCAATCCAGTCAGCCCATGAGCCGCTAACCCCGTAGCGAATAAGCATCGTGCCGGCGACGAGCCCGACGGCAGCGCCGAGCCCCACCTGCCAAATGCTGACATTCGCGCTGTGGTCGTACGGCGACGTGATCATGTCTTTCACTCCCAGTCCCCGGTACGAGACCGGCTCATTCCTCACGCGCTGCGTCGGAGGTGGCACGGGGTCCCTCGAACGAAAATCAAACTGCAAAATCGCGCTGTGTGGCGTCATCGAGAACCCGCTGTCCGATTCGTACAAGCTCTTCGAGTCCTGCGAGGCCTTCATGGTCGCTCACGATTCTGCGCGCGTGCTCTCTCACCACGATTGCGGCTGAGGCCGACCGACGAGTAGCGTCTTGCGAGATATCGTGTCCTGCCGCCGCCTCGATAGACTCGCCCCGCTCCGCCCAAAATCGAAATGATGTTCAGCTCGTTACAAATCCACTCCGCTCGCCAGCCGGCACACACATATCAGCGATTCGCTGTGTCTGCAAATCCACAGGATGTGCGTTTGATTTCCGCTCTTTCGTGGCCTTCACCACGGTGGACTTCACTTGGGCGGGAGGGAATGTAGAAGTGCTGGCGCTGACAGAAGGAATGCCACTTAATGACCGCTAGGCGTTGAAAATGTCCCTTGCAAAGAGAGCCCGTGGTGGCGTCGTGTAGCTCTTGGGATCACCATACCCCATCTTATGGATCACCAGTATTTTTACCTCTCTTTCGCTCTCTTTCGCTTTGCATTTGTGTGGCAGAAGCATTGTCAAGCTTGACGCGGTATGCTTGGACGGCAGCATCTTGTTTCTCAAGCATGTGCAGAGTTCCAGAGTATGCATCGGCGCTTTTCGTCAGCCGCAAAACTAAAGATGAGGCTGCAGATGCCTCGATCCAGCACCACATCGTGTGCGTTCAACGAGAGCAAGAAAGCAAACTTGTCCTCCGTAGGAAACGGAGTTATGCCGAGCAGCTCGTTTTGGAATGATACATCCAATCTCATGCAGCGCGTTCGGTAGAGCTGGATGTACTCGTCGTCGTCAGGGCGTCGTGGTCGGCCACCTTCTGCTCCTTCGCTCGGAAGATCAAGCTCTAATAGCATCAGCGTCTTGTTGGCTTCCAACGCAGCATGAAGGTGACGAACACCATTGGCGCCTATTTCATTATGCGCTACGCGCAACTCTTGTAGAACTGGCATGCGGTCCTGTACCTGCCCACGGAGTGCTGCCGCGAGCACATTCACGGAGTCTGCGCCAACGAGGTTAGCGTTGAGATTCAACGACCGGAGATGCCTGCCGAGCTCTCCGCTAAGAGCATCGACGAGGAGCTGCAGTTGGAGAATACGACATCCCTCCACGTCCAGCGTTTGGAGTTGTCGACAGCCAGCTAAAATCGCATCCAGATCCATAGCGGACAACGCGTTGCGTCTTAACTCGAGCGACTGCAGCCGTGCATCAAAGCCACCCACAAAGCTCTCCAGCGCCTCTGTCGTCGTCAGCGAAGCTGTTATGTCATTCATCACGAGTTCCGATAACACTGCAGCGGGCGATACGCTATCATCGGTGTGCTCCCACGACATTGCATGCTTTGCACGAGTCCAAACCACGCCGAAGCTTGGGACGACAACGCAGAGCCACGAAGACTTGCCATTTAGTGATGCCAGCACCTCCCATTCCCTGCCTGCAACGCTTGCGGCTTGAACCTCTTTTTCAATGATGCGTAGTCGTGGAGAAGTCTCGCTTGGCGATGCATACAGCTCCGTACTGCTCGACAAGAGGCAATAGACTGTTGTCGAGTCTCGAGTTGACCGTGACTGGGGCGCAATGACATCTTGCCATTGTGCGACTGCCGCTTGTGGATCGCGAAGACACTCGCGCCACGCCGCGCTGTCCATTGGGAACAGCGGGTTGCCTGACAAGTCGAGTCTTCGGAGTCCCGAGCGTCCATCGCGCGAAACAAGAGGACGGAGTCCGATCGCTAGCCACTGCCAACTCATTCTGCGGTCGGCAGGGTCTACCAGCGAGAACGTCCGAGCTAGAGAAAGCTCCTCGAGCGACGTGCTGCCTCGCAACGCCGAGCAGATGCATGCAACATGGTGATAGCTCAGCGAGTTGTTCGCCAGCGACAGCCGCTTCAAAGACGCCCTGCTCGCTTCCGAGCCGCCGACCGCTACGCCGACAAACGCTCGGAACGCCGCCCAGCTCTCCGTCGTGAGCGCTCGCCCCACCGCATTCTCCAACACCAGCTCCTCCAGCGCCAGACCCGTCCGTCTGCAGCCTAGCTCATCATGTCCACACTCCCGCAGCAACTCCGCCAGCGCCAGCAGCTCGTCCTGCCTCATCGCGTTCTCGCTCAGGTCCAGTGCCGTAACGCAGAACTGCACGAGCCTGTCGCCCTCGGACGGCTCTGCTCTCTGGGGCGCCACCACCGCCTTCAGCGCGCGGACCAGCTCGGCCGTCAGACGGCAGCGCACGAGTCGCAGCGTCACCGGAACCTCCCGCACCGCCGGTGCCTTCTCCGCCTTCACACCTGAGAACGGCGAGCACGTCGCCGTCTGCGTCTCCGCCGCCGCGAAGAACTGCGCAAGCGTCTGCAGCAGTGGCGGCGTGAGGCGCGCGCGGGACAAGTCCAGCACCAGCCGCGGGAAGCGCTCGTGGCGCAGCTGCAGCTGCCGTCTGCGCACGCCCGCGGGCGCCGCCACCAGCTCCGAGCCCAGCGCCTGCTCCCAGAAGGCCTGCTTCACCAGCGGGTAGCGCTGCAGCGCGCGCGAGTGGGTCTCCAGCGCCGCCACGGCGCGCAGCGTCTCGCGCGCGCGCGTCGGTGCCACCTGCCGCAGATTCACCACCAGCCCCAGCGCCGCGGCGTCGCGCTCGGCGGCGCTGTCGGTGCCCGGCAGCAGACTCAGCAGCCCGTGCAGCGCGGACAGGTCCAGCGCGTCCATGATCGCTCGGGGGCAGATGTTTTCTGAGCTGGTCGACGCGATCTTCGGCAGTCGCGACCGGCGAGAGCGCAGCGTGCGAGCAACGGTGTGGGGGCTTGACGAGAGCTGGAGACGTATGTGTCTGCTCAGGAATTGCTAGTCAATGACAGTGGCGGAGAAGCTCTACGCAGTACGATAACAGCACAGCGTCAAGCAGGGCTCAACCAGAGGAAGAGCGGCTGAACGAATGGACATCATGGCGGCGCGCGTTCCTCGTTTGTACCTGGTCCAGTACTCGCTTCTGCAGTCTGGATGACCACGTGCCGGCTAATTTTAGTGGAGCTCTAATAATGCCAGCGGCTGACTTGCAGCAATGCGTGCTCGCTCAAGCCAAGTCGAAGCGCTCAGAGGAACAGAGACTGAGACCACCGCGTTTTCACCGACGGTGCTGGCGCTCTGCTGGTGCTGCTTCGTCACTCTTCACACGTTTTGCTTGCTGTACTTCGCGTCCGTGGCGTGGTTCTACTGGCATCTGGCGGGAACTTCGTTGGATAGATGGTTGTTCACGTACAGCTTGGGGCTGGGCCCAGAGTTTGACAGAATTATCGCAGCTGCGCATGCATGCGTGGGTGGCATTCATTTTGGCTACTTGTTGTGGATGGTCATGTGGTCACTCAAGGAGCGCCAACTGGTTTTCGCTGTCTACGATGTGTTCGTTAAGGCAGACGCACATGAAGCGAAGAAGCAGTTTGGCAGCAGTATCACTGATTTTGTCCGTGGTATACTCGCAAAAATCGTGATTGTTGGTGTAGACGGCCCGTACTTTGATGTGATCCTGCTGGGTCGTGAAATTGTGGAGACAGCACTACAGACACAGCAGGCCTATCGCATGAGCTTGCTGCTTCCGCGTGCTGAGTTAAATAGATGTTACTCAGCCTTGCTGGTCCTGAACTGCTGGGCCACAGCTCTTGTTGAAACAGCTTTCCACGAGAACGCCACAAAAAGACGATTCTTCGCGATTGTATGCGACTGCACACTCGATTTGGTGACTTCCGTGGGTGTATCCGTCGTGTTGATAAGCATCTACTTCCCGGACTATGACTTCAGGATTAACGACTTCCCAGAGCGTAAGTGGTACGAAGACGTCTGGTTAGTGCACGCGATAAGCGAATTTAAAGTGTTGCTGGTGACGTCGTTGGGCGATTTGATCATGCGAATGATATATGCTCTGAGTATGCTGATCAACATGAATAACATGAAGAAGCTTTTGAGCACAACCAGGTCGACAACCGGTACTAACTTGAAAGTCAACCACCGAGTAGCCGCCGTGGTGCCTCTCACTCGAAGTATGGCCGATGTCCACTTAGCCTTCAAATTACCTAGCAAACTTGAGATGGTTATTGCATCAGTGCAACGATTATCACGTTTGCTTTTTTCCGCGTGGGGGATTGTCGTTCTTGTCTTGCACTTGTACGCCGAGTCGATTCCTGGCATCTTACAATGTGGAATGCAAATTAAGCCCTGGTTTAACTCCAAGCCGTCGTGCTCTCTTCTGCTACTTGACTGCTACGGGTCTAACTTCGTCGGGAATGAAGACGAGATTACCGCACAGTGGAGCTCTGTTGACCCAGACACTGTTGCTTGTCTAGTGGTACGGCACTGCCCTAACCTTGAGGTATCGGACAAATTGACCGAGTTTTCAGGACTTAAGATATTGAAGTTTTATAATTCTACTATTACGAACTGGAGTAAACGAGCGGCTATTTCACAGGTACACCACCCGAATCTTATCATGTTGTTTCTCGTGCGTGTCAACATGACAAATGGGGAGCTTCCTGCCGGGCTGAACGGAGACAATTTTCCTCGTACACTTAGAGATATCGAGTTTTGCAATACGAACTTGCATACTTTGCCCGAAGATTTTGATTTGAAATGGCCACAGTCTGCGAGCATGTACTTAGAAGCGTGTAACTTCACTGAGGTTCCACCGTCATTAGCAAGACTGCGTCCATTTGATCTGTCACTTGCATATAATCCTATCTCGCATCTGCCGGCCACCCTGTTTGAGGGTGGTATTGTGTATCTCCACATTGGTGGCACCTCCGTCTCTGAGCTCCCCGAAAATGTCAATGACGTGTTACCACTAGTGCAACTACGCGTTGATAACACGGATGTAGCGTTCTTTTGGAACTGGATTGATCCCATGGTTGATCATAAAGCGGCAGTGCTCTCGATTATACCTTATACGGTGGTGGCTTCACATACCCCGTACTGTCAAGAACTCCAGCGCATCTACCAAGGAGAGCAAACAAATTTTGCTGCTTTGTATCACAAAGACCAGTCCCTGATACTTTCCAACGCGTCAACTGAAAACTGGTCGATCTTGAAAAACGCAGTGTCCTGCGATGAATGGCCAAAAACGTGGTATCCGATCCATTTTGAAGATGTGTACAGCGGGATCAAGTAAACGTGACAAATAAAAAAATGTGATTGAGCTTACTGCGTGTAGTACGGATCAAACAATTGCAACGCGTCACCATGGCACGGTGTGTCAAGATCGTTAGCGTTGATACAATACTGGGTGGTTTACTTCCTTCTCAAGACAAGCAAGTTAACGATGAGTGATCAAAAGAAACGTCCGTTTAGCCTTACGTTCATGGAGCGTGGCTTCTAAAGTAAACGTGCACGTGGAAGACATCGATCGAGTGCGAAGGATTCTCGTCGTAGTTCCAGCTTTCAACATGTGGAGCATACTCACCCAGCCAGTTGCAAACGTACGTCTCGACTTCCGTCGGATTCATGTCGTGCCGACTCCACAGTGTCCAATGCTCAATTCCCTTGGGAGTATTGTACGGAAACATGTTAGGTTCCAGCACAGTCTCCTTTTCGTTGAGCGTAGTGGAAAGTATGAGCTCTTCTCTGGCTGAGAAGTGCCTGTCCACCAACTCCATGTGTGCCCACTTTCGCTGGAGGCACTCGTCCGTTCGGCCCCAATACTCCAAGACTAAAGTCCTCGTCGCCGCACGACTCGCTTCAGCTCGCTGATGCTGTTCCTTGTCGATACAAGTTGGCTGCTCTCGAACACACCGTCGCTTGGTATGACAACTTCCTGCACCTTGTTTTCGTGGTGAGCAATTTTGCTGAGGATGAAGAAAGAAGACAACAACAATGTAAAGTATTGGTGCTTTGTCTCCATTTTGCTCTTGCCCTCTCGATCAAACGCACCCAGCTCTTTGATGCGTTGCATTCTTCCCGATCTTCGGTTAGTAACGTCATCGATATAGTTTTTCTTCTGTCGTGACTTGAGCAAAATGCGGAATGACCAACTAGAGGCAAACTTCAACTCAGAGACCATCACTCTGCTGCAATCAGTCACACATGATGGGATTCACATTTCCAAAGCAAACAGTAGAAGGCACAAGGGACCACTTCAAACTGAAGTCATGCCATTATCCGAGTATCTCTCTACGACTCCTTCTCCTCGTCGATCTTGAGCGCAGCAACCGAGAGGTAGTCCTTCACCGCCTTCAGGAACGCAACCACCTTGTCCAGGTCCTTCACGCCAGGAGAGCCCTTCACCTCCACGCCGCTGCTAACGTCGACGCCGACGGGGTGGCCAACAGAAAGAGCCTTCACCACGTTCTCAGGCGTCAAGCCGCCAGCCATCAGACACGGGATCCGCGCGTGCGTGAAGATGGCCGCAATCTTCCAGTCGAACGTGACACCCGTACCACCTTGCTGGCCCTTCATCGTCGTGTCGAGCAGAATGTAGTTAGCGAGGCCTTCCTGGACAGTCTGCAAAATTCCCTCAGCGTCGACGCCGTCGCTGAGCGCAGTGTCCGGGAGGTGCAAAGCGCGAACGGTCGGGTACTTGATGTCCTTGCAAATCTCAAAGCCCTCGTCGCCGTGAAGCTGTACCAGGTCCAGCCCGATCTCTTCCGCAGCAGCATTCATCTCCTCGGCCGTCTTGTTGGCAAACACGCCGACCACGAGAGGTGCACGAGAGCAAGCCTCACGGAGAGCAAGGACGTTCCTGTGGAACCAGTCGCTCTGACCGTCCAGGTGTGTCGCCAGGATTTCCGGCAGAATAGGACCAGTACGCTCACCGTATTCGCGCACAGCCTTGGCAATCGCCTTGGCCTCTTCTACCTGGACGTAACGAGGCGAGTGCTCCGCCATGATAATTCCAATCATGTTGGCGCCATTGCGCAAGGCCGCTAACGCGTATTCTACCTTGGTGACGCCACACACCTTAGCAAGCGGCGGAAGCAGAGGAAGATCACCCAGCTCCGTGTGACGAGGCACCGCCTGCAGGAGGTCTTTCACTGTCGTCGCAACATCGCCGCTCTTCATCAAGAACTCTCCCACCAGGATACCGCGGGCGCCGCAGTTCTCGTACTTGACAACATCCGCGTGCGACCGAATGCCGCTCAGCGCGAAGAGCGCGATCCCGTCACGGCCCAGCGAAAGCCCGCGCTCACGAATCGCGTCGGCGACGCGCGCTGTCGTGTTGAGGTCCACCTTGAACGTGCGCAGGTCGCGGTTGTTCACGCCGATGAGGCGCGCTCTGGCCGCCAGCGCGATGTCCAGCTCCTGGACGCTGTTCACCTCGACCAAAGCGCACATGCCGAGATTGTGCGTGGCCTGCGCCGCAGTCAGTACCACAACATCAGCCACTTTTCACCCACAATAACATCCCCACGGAACTTACATCTATGAGCTCAGTGAGCTGCTCCTGGGACAGCAGCGCCACGATGAGCAGCACGCAGTCGGCCCCGTAGGCGCGCGCCTCCAGCAGCTGGTACACGTCGATGATGAAGTCCTTGCGCAGGATGGCGGGGCGCGGACTCATGCCCTGCACCACCTCCCTGGCCGCCATCATGTCGTCCAGCGAGCCCTTGAACCACTTGGGCTCCGTGAGCACGGAGATCATGCTGGCGCCGGCGTCCGCGTAGGCCTTGACTTGCTCTGCACACAACGCGTGAGTCTCCTGCCGCCGCCGCAACTGAGCCAGCGCACGCACCGCGCAGACTGAGGCCCGTGGCGATGTCGCCCTTGCTGGGGCTGGCGCGCTTGAACTCGGCGGCCAGCGCCACGTCGGACCAGCCCTCCCTCTGCACGCACAACAGTCAGCATCCCGGCAGCAGTCGCTCCGCCTGCAGCACGCACCGCGGGCGCGTTGAGCCGCTCCAGCACGCGCAGCGCCGAGCCGTAGACGCCCTCGGTGGCCTCGATCTGCTGCACCAGCTGCTCGGCCGACGCGCGCTGCTTGGCGGTCGCCACGTCCAGGCGGCGCTGCGCCGCGATCTCCTCCAGGATGTTCCCCATTCGACTCGGTGGTAAGCTGGCGGATTCTCTACTGCCGCCGACGTGGGGCCAAGATGAGCGTCACCCGCCTATTGGCGACGCAAACTATACAGTTGCCTTGCTAGGTCGACAACGCTGCGCCGGGTGTATGGAGAAAACGGCTGTATACTTTTACAAATACAAATCGTTAAGCAGAATCTCGACAGTAATCGCCTCGTAGGAAAACACGGGATCAAGCGATGCCAGCTGAACAAGAAAACACCGGGATGGTACGTTTGCAAATCGTTAAGCGTCTCACAGCTTCGTGCCGGCGGATATCTCGGCTGCTTTGCGCTTGGCCGGCGTCGCAGGCTTGGGACTCGCTACGGACTGCACCTCCTTCTTTGCTATTACTGTGGCGGCCTCGGCGGCCGGCTTCTTGCCCTTTTTCGGACTCTTGGTCTTCAGCGATGGCGAGACTGCAACACGAACAGCAGCTCGTTCGTCAGTCTCCTCGCTGAGAAAGCCACACAATACTAGATTCACGCACCTGTGGTCGTGGCGTTCTCCGACTTGACCCAGCCACATTTCACGAAGAAGTCGTAGATCTGACCGGTCTTGTTCACGTCTGTACGAGGCCCCGAAAGGCAAGTCAGCAAACATAGATGGCTACAGCAACTTCAAGGATCGCGCCACGCACCTATCTGAACCGTCTCCTTTGCCATCTTCTTCGTCAAGTAGCCTAAGCGGTAGCATTCGCGCACTAATGCATCCTTGATCACCAAATAATGCTACAAAACACCCAGCAGCGTTAGCCTTCATCCTTCATCACACACGAAACCATAAACAGCAATTGATTACCTTTGGCAGTAGCTTCAGCTTTCCGCATAATTCTTTCTCCTTGGGTGTCAACAAGTGACAGCCTGGCGTGCCCTCGATGGAGAAGGTCGCTGCAATTGCGTTCAGGCCATTTGCTCCAGACCCTCTTGTCCTCGAATTATCACCACCTGCATCGCCATTTGCTCCCTGCTCCCGATTCTGCCAGCGGTTCGCACGATCACGACCACTCGAAGACGTCCGCCCCGACTCGTATAAATAAGAGGCGCTGTCGCGCTGCTTCTGGATCGCTTGATCCAGCTCACGCTTCTTCTTATCCGCATCGTAGAGTTCAGCCTCCGCCAGCGTTCGCACGCCGTTCTTCCGGTACTCCTGCAGCAGAAGGATCTGCTTCTTGAGTCGCATGGCCGTGATCAAGCCCTCAAGAAAGTTTTCGTGTTCTTCCGGGGTCTGGAACCGCGCGAACGGCCGTACCTGAGCCAGCAACTCTCGCTCCTCCTTCGGTCGCTTCCGCTCGGTGTGCTGGTGCAGCTTATAGTCCAGCAATCCGCGCTCTACCACAAACTTCTTGCGCTCCATGCGCTTGGCCAGTTTTTGATTGTAGATCTGAATGACCTTCAACTTCAACTCGCGTTCCGCGGGGTGGTCCGCGTCGGAGAACTCCATATCTGCCAGGATCATTTCTGCCTCATTGTCATACTCGACGTCAAAATCTCCACGCAGCGGCATGTAGCCTGCCAGCTGACTGGGTCCGTTCCTCTCGCCCGGGGGGCCTCTGAGCACGTGGTCCGAAGCTGCGTTCATCTCCGCCGCCTTCTCGTCCGTGGTCGTCTGCTTCTCCGCCGGCGCCTCCTCCTCTTTGCTCTCCTCGACACTGTCCCCGATGAACCTCGGCATGAGGTCCTTGTGGCCCAGGTAGGCCGTGAGGTAGTGGCGCTCGCACTTCTTGTCGTTCTTGGTCACGACGTGCTCGGCGATGTCCTTCCAGTTGCCCATCCCGAACATCTCGATGGCCTCCAGCAGCAGCAGCTCCTCGTCCGCCATCCACTCGGCGCTGGCCGCGTCGCTGCTGGCCGTGGGGAAGGCGGCGGCGTTGGTGCCCACGGCCGCGGGCGCCGCCGCCGGCTCGGCGCCCTGCGGCTCCAGCACGATGGGGAAGGCCAGGCAGTCCGAGACCGTGTACTTGTGGCTTTTGCGGTGCTCGCCCAGCTCGATGCCCACGGCGAAGCACTCGACGCACAGCTCGAAGGGCGGCTGCGGCGCGCACTCGGCGCACGTGATGCGGATGTTGCGCGCCAGGTCCTTCTGGCAGTTGAGGCAGAACTTGGTCTTCATGGCGGCGGGCTTGGCGGGCGGCGGCTCGCTCTTGGCGTCCGCGGCGGCGGGGGTCTCGGCCGCCATGTCCTTGGCGCCGCGGGCCTTGCTCTTCTTGGTGTGGCTGCGTCGCGCGGCCTCGCCCTTGCCCGCCATGTTGCGGGTGGGAGAGCTCCAGTCACTTGCTTTCACTATGCCCGCCGCCTTGGCGCCACTCGGGGACCCGATACTGCCCGGCGGCATACTCGGAGGAAGCTCATGACAGAGGAGAGGGCTGTACCGGATGCATGGTACACTACTTCAACCAGGTCAAGACAGCGAGGGCGGAACATGAAAATGATTAACAACTGATTAGCATGCCCCACGTCGCAGCCACGGGGACTATGTTCACTGCTCTACTGCTCGCTGCTCTACTGTAGCGCTGGGCGATACGTCGACGGAAGCACAAGGTCCGCCTTAAATATCGAGTCGGAGCCTCACTTGCCAAAGCGGCGCTTGCGGCGGTTGAACTCGACGATGATGGCCCGCACGTCGTCCTGCGTGACTTCGGGCCACATCTTGTCCATGAAGATCAGCTCCGAGTACGCGATCTGGAACAGCAGAAAGTTGCTGATGCGGAGTTCGCCCGACGTGCGGATGAGGATGTCCGGGTCCGGCAGGCCGCTGCAGCACACAGTGAACAAGAGTCGTCAATACACACAGACGGCAACAGCAGCACAAGCCCCCAAAGACACGTACGCTGTCAGCATGCGCTGGCTGAGAAGGTCCTCGTTAATGTCTTCAACGGCCGTCTCGCCGTTGGCAACCTCCGTGGCGATCTTCTTGCAGGCGCCGACGATCTCATCCCGCGCGCCGTAGCTGGTCAGCAACGCACCTTGTCAGTTCCAACGAGCACATTCCACTGCACACAAGTTGAGTGCAGTACGACACAACACATCCGTACCTGACGCATAGGTTGAGACTGAACCTGTCGCAGTGCTTCGTCTTGGTCTCAATCTTGTCAATGGCCTCGACGATGTACGCAGGCAGCTTGCGTCCGTCGGATACCAGCACGCGCACGCGCACTTCTCTCTTCAGCGCTTCTGGCACGATCTCGTGCATGAACCGGTTGAACAGGTTCATGAGCGCGTCCACCTCGGACTGATCGCGGTTCCAGTTCTCCGTGGAGAAGGCGAAGACCGTGAGCGCCTGGACGCCGGCGTCGATGCACCAGTCCGTGAAGTTGACGAGCGTGCGACTGCCGTCCGCGTGGCCCTTGACGCCGGCGCCGTAGCGCGTCTTGCCGTAGCGGCGGTTGCCGTCCATGATGACGGCCACGTGGCGCGGCGCCTTGAGCTCGCCGAGATCGGCGGCGCGCGCCACCCGCCGCGGCTGCAGCGACTTGCCCAGCCCGCGCACGCCCGAGGCCAGCGAGAAGCTCAGCAGCGTGAGCACGAACACCAGCGTGAGCGGCATCCCGGCCAGCCACCACATCTCGAAGCCGTTGTGGAAGGAGCGCGCCAGCCCCGCGCCGTCCAGCTGCGCCAGCGTCTGCCGCCCCAGCCCCTCGCGCAGCCACAGCACGTTGCTCGCGTTCTCGTCCATCGTCGTGTCAATGCCGCGAGTGACGTGTCTGCCATGAGCTGCTCGGCGTCGGCCGCTGTACCGTCCGCATCCGACTAGGTGCGATTGCCGACCATCGACACCTCAGCCAGTCAGCGATAATGGCAGCGCTGCTGTTGCTACGGTGCGGACTGGGCCGCGCGACGCAGGCGCCGTGGACCCGCGCTCGTCCGCGCGCGGGTGACCATCTGCGCCGACGCTTTAGCTGGTCGACGCCGAAGCCTGCGGCCTCGACGGCGACGGGGTCGTCGGCCCCGGGCAACTCTCCGTCGGGCTCCAAGCGCTTCCGCCAGCACGTGAACCCGCTGTCCATGGTCTACCGCCAGCCCGTGGAGCTGCCGCAGTGGACCAACTGCTTCGCCGACGCGGCGCTGCCCATCCACCTGGACATCGGCTGCGCGCGCGGCAAGTACCTGATGGACGTGGCGGCACAGACGCCCACGCGCAACTTCGTGGGCGTGGAGATCCGCCGCAACGTGCTGCAGGAGGCGGAGCGCGAGGCCGAGCGCCGCAGCATCGACAATCTGGCGCTGGTGCACGCCAACATGAACTTGCACCAGGCGACGCTGCTGCGCTCGCTGCCGGCGCCGGTCACCAGCGTCTCCATCTTCCACCCGGACCCGTGGATGAAGAAGCGCCACATCAAGCGGCGACTCGTGAACGACGAGTTCGTGGACGAGATGGCCAAGCTGCTGCCCAACGGCACGCCGATCTACGTGCAGACGGACGTCGAGGAGCTCTTCGCCTACATGGTGGAGGTCTTCGAGCTGTCGCAGCTCTACGACTTCGACGCATTGCACGAAAACCCATTTGGAATCCCGACCGACAGAGAGAAGTTCGTCCTCAACGAAGGCGGCGACATCTACCGCGTCAAATTCATTGTAGATAAACCGGAGGAGGAAGTAGAGAAGCAGACTTCGTCGGATGCATGACTCGTCGCGGTTGAGTTCACGACGGAGTTCGATAATACAATATGTAGACATTTTTGCTTCATTGATGTTATGTGGTGCGTCTATCCTGACGCAGGGGATTAGATATGCATGGCTTGGCGGTGGGTGTCGGACGAGGCTTACTTGCCAAAGCGGCGTTTGCGGCGGTTGAACTCGACAATGATGTCCTGCAGATCGTCGCGCGTCACCTCTGGCCAGAACTTGTCCATGAAAATGAGCTCGGCGTACGCGATCTGGAAGAGTAGGAAGTTGCTGATCCGCAGTTCCCCTGACGTACGAAGCATGATGTCCGGGTCCGGCAAACCACTGAGTTGATAATAAGGAAAGGTGAGGTGCTATACAATTGAACGAAGTATTGGGCGTGAGTACGTACGCTGTAAGCATGCGCTGGCTGAGCAGGTTCTCGTCGATGTCATCGATGTTCGTCTCGCCCTCAACGACCTCAGCAGCGATTTTCTTGCAGGCACCGACGATCTCGTCGCGGGCTCCATAGCTGTAAAAGCGGCACCAACAATTCAGTTAGCCGCAGGATTGGGGAGGTGCACAAAAGGCCAATTGAAGCACCGGACCTGACGCAGAGGTTGAGGTGGAAGGCATCGCAGTGCTGGGTCTTGGTCTCCACCTCTTTGATGGACTTGACGAGGAACGCAGGGAGCTTGCGGCTGTCGGAAGCGAGCACGCGAACTCGGATGTTGCGCGTGAGCGCCTCGCCCAGGATGTCGTGGATGAATCCGTCGACCAGCTTCATCAGCGCGTCGATCTCGGCCTTCTCGCGCTTCCAGTTCTCTGCGATACAAGCGCACGAGATCAGATCAGCACCGTCGACAGTATCGGAGACCTTGACAGTGCCACTCACCAGTAGAAAAGGCGAAGACGGTGAGCGCCTCAATGCCGGCGTCAATGCACCAGGCCGTGAAATTCATGACGGTCTTGGTGCCGTCCATGTGGCCGCGAGTGCCCGAGCCGTACTTGTTCTTGCCGTAGCGGCGGTTGCCGTCGATAATGACGGCGATGTGGCGAGGGATCTGTCCACGACGATGTCAGTGCAAATGCAGACTCGTCGGCGACGAACGCCACGTCAAACCTTGAGCTCCTCGACTTCCGGCATGGCGGCGGTGCTGTTGCTGCTGGTGGCGTCGGCGCCCATGGTGCTGTTCTCGACGGGGTCAAACTGGGAATGAGCTCGAGATCGGCGAGGGAGGCTGCGGCACACCCACACTGTGAAAGAGTCTGTCATCCATCGGCGTCGTCGGGAGCCAAGACCGCCAGCACCTGGCACGCACTTCAACGCGCGATGCCTCGTCGTCGCCTCGACATGCGCGACCAGCTGCGATTGGCCTCTCGGGAGAGCTCGCTGCTCACAATCCCGGCGCCAATCGGGCCGCCGCCGGCGGTGTGTACCTCCGCCACCTCCCTCGAGCACGTGCATCAGTGGGATAGGTTGGCGAGGCTAAGATGCCTTCGCGTCGTCTGCCTTACCCAGGTCTTCCTCGCGACGTGCTCGAGACTTGCGTCAACCGCTTGAGCACGAGCAGCAAGAGCAGCAACGTCGTTCAAAACGCTGAACTTGCCTGTAACATGTCGGCGAGGTCGACACGCGACACACACGCTAAAGCGATGACCAACATCTGCTGCTTGTCTCCTTATTCCGCCTCGTCACGGCCTTCTCAGCCCAGATGGAGCTACTCAAAGAGTGCAGGGACATCTTCCGAAATGCATTGGCCAACTATATCTCGTGTGTGGCCCGCCATGTGCTCGAAGTTGCGGCTCGAAGCAGAATATACTGGAGGAAGCTAGGATGGATGGCTAAGCAGACATGAAATCCATGACGAACGCAGAGCAGACCACTAACACCTCGAAAGGCAGTCGGGCTCGTGTCTGCGGCATCTAAAACTCTAATGGTGCGCCAAGCTCCGCACGTGCTCACCGTCGAGACCGTCGAGATGACCAGAGTGGCTCGGGCCGATTCAGATAACGCGGTCCACCCATTGCAGAGGTATCGGACGTAAAACGACAACGGTGGCCGTGGTCCACGTGGTACAGTGCGGTCTCTACAAACCCCTGGCTCATCTTTAGTGTCGAGCGAGGTCTCGCATTTCAAGTGTACGCGCACATCGCATTTGTCAAAGCGCATCCTTGAAGGGACTCCGCGATGGTCCTCCGCTTGAATTGTGAAGTGTAATCGCTACCATCTTGGCCATGCCAAATCGCACGCAAGTTGAGAGCCCTGTCTGTCTTGTCTTGCCAAGATGGGGGCGACGTTCGGTTGTGCTTCGGCGAGAAGAAGACACCACTTGCGTCAAGGCTACTTTCAATGGAGACAGCCGTATTGCATGCACTCGTAATTGATCTGGTGAAGTTAAGTGTACTTTAAAAAGAGCACCACGAATATCGTAGGAGATACCGCGAGCTCACTCGCACCTATAGGGATACAGAAAACGCGAAAGACGAAATGTGCTTGAAACAGCAAGGAGCGGGCGAAAATGTGCCGTCTCCAGCGAATGTATCGTACTCGTATCAAATACCGCCCGCCCAGGAAACTGGAAGCTATAGTCGACCCCGTTGTGCTCCAGGAAAGAAGAAGAAACAATACGAAATGAACATTGCCAGCTTCGCCTGAATGTCGTCTGCTGCTGTCTCGAATACAAACGCAAGTTGGTGCAGCACGGAGAAGTGCAGCCGTCGATTCAGCAAGAGTATGAAACTCGCCAAGGACATGATTTCCATTGAAACGTAGACCACCATATTGGTCTGCGCTCGCTGGAGATCGAGTGAGGTAGCACTTGCGATCGACGGATAGTACAGAGCGTTGGGCAGGTGCGTCAGAACGATCTGAAAAATGCCATACATGATTGGAGCGATACACTTCACGTATTCGACAAGAAGGAAGTACTCTGTCATGGAAAACGTTTCCAGTCGGGACATTTCCTCGACGAGGGCTTTGGCCCTTTTTCGAGGGCTTTGGGGCTTAAACTAATGGGAACGTGTAGTTTTCGTCGCTCGTATGCGGATCGTGAGATTGATCTTGCGGTCGACTGGCATGGCCGCCCTGTTGATCGCGCGCTTGATCGTTTCGCCAGCTTAAGGTTTGAAGCGCCGGATGCGAATGCCATGGAAATACGACGACTAGCTGGGACCAAACTCGAGCTGTGCCGATGACTTGAAAGACGAAGAGATACCGTGGAATCGATGGTTTCTAAAGATGGGCCTGACGGCAGTGAACCTGGTGCAGGAATAATGGAACTAAGTGAGCCCTGGGTCGAGCTGCAACTATCGCTTGGTTTTCAGGATTAACCCTATTGATGGACGTCGCAGCAATTGACGCACGCTCATCATTGAGCTGGTCGCGTCAAGTAACGAAAGCCCTACAGTAGCCCAGACAGTAACGTGTTGACCCTGCAGACATGCAGTCAAGTACAATACGTGGAAGAGCTCTGTACTGAACACCACCACTTCTGGTAATCGAGCTCTCCATCTTTTGTCGACACTGGCACCTCCTTTGCTGTGACGAAGGGTGTATGCCATAATAAATCGCATCATCACCTTCAGTATGAAGAGCACTAACAAGAATGCAAGTTGCTGAGCCCCGCGGAGAAGTCGAAAGCTGCGTTGAAGGCCGGATATACAAACACGATAATTGTTTCAACGACGAGGACTCCTCTCAAAATTCGAGCGTGAGCTGATAGTCTTGGCGTGTTTGTGAGGGTCCGCCAGCCGATAACAGCAACGAACACGGCGAAGAAAATACACGTAAAGGCTCCAGTGGTAAGCACACAAGCGAAAGGAATCGGAAAAGCCCACGCGGTGCTGATCCCCACGAGAACCGTGAAATATTCGCCAGTTGTCCCGCGCGCGTTCGCTAGGCTTGACGCCGCAAAACCTTGAGTGGTGCTAGAAAGATGACTCCTTGTTGGATATAGCTAAGCGTGAGAACCATGAAGATGATCGCGGACCGTATGAACCATCGGTAGTTGGCTTTCCAGCTAGCAGCGGGGGAGTTGATTGGGACCAGCTCTTGCAAGAGCAAGAAGGCTAGGATAGGTAGCGGTGTAATAATGCAGACTGTTATTACGCGTCGAATTGACTTTGAGTGTATGTAGCGTTCGAGAGCCCGCGCCCGTCGACCGGTGTATGCCCCATGGCGGCTAACTTGAATCTGCCCCAGATAGCAAAGAGATTGACATACAGTTTGCTGATGCGGCGACCCGCGCTGACAACGACAACATTCATGAGGGCTTGCCTGTGCAAATGTGCGTCATTAATGCTATTAGTGGCGAGTCTGATGTACAATGCCCAGTCAGCTCAGCGGACTTAGCGCAACGGTCATAAAGCTGTTGGTTGGCAATATACTTCTTGTCAGAGAAACAAATGGTTACGAACCTTAAACAATTTTCAGGTTTTGGATGGCAAGAACAGTATCGACGGATTGATTCAATATAAAGTTATATAGTCTTACTAATTTACTGAGGCAATGGAAGTCTCCAATGTAAGGTACCTAAACGTGCCCTTGATTCATCCATGCAAATTGAAAACTAAAATCCACACCTTTGATAAGAAGTGCAAACAAAGGAGGCAGTAAGTAATTTGTCTGCGGTGCAGTGCAAGTGCCCACCTCTAGATCAAAAAAAAAATACGCACCGTTATGCTCGAGGAAGAAGAAGAAGCTGTACGGAATAAACATCGCAAACTTTGCTTGGATGTCAGCTGCCGCAGTCTCTAGTACGAACGCTAGCTGGTGCATAATAGGAAACTGGAGGCGATTGCGTAGTATTTCTCCAAATACAGCCATTGATAGCAGTTGAAGCACCATGTAGATTGCTATGTTAGTTTGAGATCCATGCAGTTGCCGAGACGAAATATTTGCCAGCATAAGGATAGTACGCAGCGTTCGGCAGCTTAACTAGAACAGTTGTGTACACACCGACCATCAATGGGATGATGCAGGACACGTATTCCACGAGTATAAAATATTCGGTCATCGACAGTGTCTGGAAACGTACAAATTCGTCGGGAATGTCTTGGGCGGAACATATTTCGGATTTCCTCTTTTCACTGAGCTCGGCACGTTGTGACGGAACAACCCAGGTGTATGACCGTGAGAGAGACCGTCGAGAAGATTTTAAAGTATGAGAATGTCGCGACGAGCGTGAGAGTGAGCGTCGCGCCAGCTTGATATTCGATGCACTTGTTATAATTCTGCTCGCGACCCGGCTTGCTGTGTCCGAAATACCTGATAGATCTCGTGGGAGGGCGGATGCAGGTGGCCCAGATAATGTCATCACAGTAGAAAGTGAGCGCCTTATTGACAAACTACTGCGTTTCGGAGGGCCCAAAATCAGTATCGTGAATGGGCGAAGGATGATCCGATGAATGTTAAAAGCTGAAATGAAAATGTCGGCCAATGCTAGAATGCTAGCCACCCAAATCGATATATGCTGGCCTTGCAGACACGTCATGAGGTAAACTTGATGGAAAAGATCTGCTGTGAATACCACAAGCTCAGGAAGGCGCGATTGCAACCGAATTTTGTCTTCTTCATCCTTGCTGGAGCAGCAGGCCGTAGCTATCGCGAAGCGTATAACCACCTTAAATATGTAATGTACCAGTACGAGTGCAAGTTGCTCTGCACCACGAAGCACATGAAAGGCGGCACTGAAGGCCGGGTACACGAAGCACATCGCTCCTTCCACAGCCGACAAATTATACACCACTCGCATCTGCGTCGAGAACCTCGGTGTTTTTGCCAGCGTCTGGCTGCCAAACACTACCAGGACGCAGACAACGAGAATCACGCCAAACACGCCGCCTGTAAGTTCGAACACAAATGGCACGGGAAAGACCCAGACCGCCATGATCGCCAGCAACACGATGAAGTAGCAGCTAACGCTGATCCACGTGATGGCCAAAGCCTGTCCGAGAGTGACATTCAGCGACGTGAGGAAGCTGGAGGCCTGCTGCAGACAGCTCAGCGTGAGCAGCACGAAGACGAATACGTAGCGCACGATCCAGCCCGAGTTGCGTCGCCAGCCGTCGCTCGGCGGGTTGAGTGGCAGCACCTCCATGGATAGTACAAAGCTCAGCACTGGCAGCGGCGTGAGCAGACACACGACCAGCACTCTGGTGCGTGACGCCGTGTGGCAGTAGCGCTCCAGCGCCCGCACTCGCCGCGCCGAGTACATTCCGCGACGACCCACTTGCGTGCACTCCCAGACGTCGACGATCCTTCCCAGCAGCACTCGACGCGCGTTACCGTCATGTTCGTGCGGCGTCATGACCAACGCCAAGCTTGGGCCTCGAGGGGACTCAGCAACTATGACGCACGCGCTCCAAGCATCTCCCCTCGGCTCGAGATAAAAGCGGAAATGGCTCGAAAATAGCTTTCGTCACGGGCTTGGAAGCTGTCGTGGTCCGTCGTCGTCCTCCATCGTCCACTTCAACTTGCGCCGCCTTTCCGCCAATCACAGACGTGCACATTGCTTGCACATCGAATCGACCGTCACTCCGGATTCCGCACGCCCGCGCGCACATGGGGGCCGACGACTGGAAGCTCTGGCAGATGGTGGACTCGCTGTACCCGACGGGCGGCTTCGCGCACTCGCTGGGGCTGGAGGCGGCGGCGCAGGAGGGGCTGGTGGCCGCCGCCTCGCTGCGCGCCTTCCTGTCCGCGTCGCTGCACCAGAGCGCCAACTTCGCGCTGCCACTGGTCTGCTCGGCGCACGCGGCGGCCGCCGACGCGGACGTGGTGGAGGCCGCGCTGCGTCTCAACGGTCGCGCCACCGCGCTCTATTCGAACCACGTGGCGCGCAAGGCCTCGCTGGCGCAGGGCGCGGCGCTGCTGCGGCTGGCCCTGTCCACCTACGCGCCGAGCTGGCCGCGCATGCAGGCGCTGCTGGCGCTGCGCAAACAGGCCAAGAAGCGCGGCCAGGGCGGCGTGCATCACGCCGTGCTCTTCGGACTCGTGTGCGCGCTGCTGGGCGTGGACGCGGAGCCGGCGCAGCGCATGTACCTGTTCGTAACCACGCGCGACGTACTGAGCGCGGCCACGAGACTTAATTTGGTGGGGCCGCTAGAAGCTGCGAAACTGCAGTACGAGATCGCACCCTTGCTGGAACAGGTGTTCCAGGCCAAGAAGAACCGAGGAGTGGAGGACTCGTACTCGTCCGCGCCCGTGCTGGACCTGGTACAGGCCATGCACGACCAACTCTACACGCGCATCTTCAATAGCTGAGCAGGTGAGTAGCGGGACGCTGTTTGCGTGTGATTTATGCAGCGTCGGAAGGATGATACAGGAATGTTAAAGTTGTTGAATATGAAACACGATGTCGACTTTCTCCGGCTTCGACTTAATGAATCTTCTTGTAGGCGATGCTTATTTAACGGCTCGACAGAAAAGATCGGAGCGCCCAACTATCTTTTCTCGAAAAGACCAACAATGGATGACTCCAGATGATTGTTAATGCGCCGCTCTCGGAGACGACAAGAAGACGGCCAAGAGCACAAAGAGAGCTCACAACGCCAGAGCATGGCCACAGGGGACCATTTGGGGATTTTAAGGTTATAGTATGACCCTCCTTATTGCAAACACCACGTCCACGTTGCTTGTGCTGCATTGACTTAATGGCTTCGATGGCAGCGTTGAGAGTTTAACCCAGAGAAACTGTTAATGTCGTCGATAGAGGAATAATATTTTCATATTCCGTTATCCACATCGTCAATATATCCTGGAATGGCACCGAGCATGCTGATTCACGAAAGACGGGGATACGTTGCCATCCGTCGGAAATGCTCTGTGGTATCGGCACGAAGAGCAAATGGTGCTTTGCTTTAAGGCTATCGGGCAGGATACATTCACTGTTTGATCGATCTGGGTCAAACAAATGAAAGGAGAAGTGTTGCTTACTTTGTACAAGCCCAAGCTGGTGTGAAGCATTAAGTGCTCTTATTATAGAACAATTCGTCTCCGTGATGTTTAGAGCTATGCTCTAAGCAATGGATTCATCTAATCATGAACAAATCCCGTGATAGTGCAAAGTTGTGAGATGTCGTGTCTCTAATGAGTACTTACTGTACTGACGATCCTATGATTTTCCGGTATACTGTCGCACACCGCCGCGCTGCGCGTCAGACAACAATATTGTAACGCCAACACCAACGTTGATGATTAACCGACGGACGAACACCGTCCCGCAATCTTCAATCGTGTGGATATTGACGTGAGCAGCGCAGCCGTACCTTCTTGAGTCCATGACAACTCGCAAAGCAAACTGTGGTCGTCGGAAACTTTCTAACGCTCACTTCGCCTTTACGTCGAACATCGTACCATGCGTCCGCACTACGTTTTGCTGGTGGCTCTCGCCGCCCTCCTCGCAAATAACCATTCCGTACTGGCAGAACCCCAACAAAAGATGGTTTCACCCCCGACTCCAGGCCTTAGAGTACTGTTTACTACGGTTCAGGAGGGTGGCACCGGCAAGCGATCACTGAGGGTCCACAAAGAAGCCGACGATAGCGACGACGGATTGCTAGATGAAAGTGACGACGGTGAGAGAGGTTTTTTCTCTGACCTGAAGCTCAAGGCGTGGCTTGCTCAAAGGAAAAGCCCAAAAGACATCTACAAGAAACTTGGACTCGAAGGGCTGGGCCAGGCGGCGTATAAACACCCTAACTTCGAAAAGTACCTTAAGTTCTCGAAGTGGTGGAGGAAGCAGTATTAATAATACGCTCTGCAGAAAAAAGGGGTACGTTGCTTTGAGCCAAGGTGTTTTGAGGTGGTGCAGCTTAGTTAAGACTTAAGCCATAACAGCGGTCGGTTGCCTTTCGAAGATGATATACAAACGTTGCTAGTACAATTTTTGAGTGCTGGTATCAGCTGCAAAAATAATAAAAGCCGTGCAACCTGTTTGTATGTCGGAAATGTAACTTCAAAGGTATTGTTTTAGTCTCAGAAGTAATATACTGTATCGACCGGAAAAGGTGTGATGTGCTGCTAACATTGTGCTAAACCTGAGGCATAGTGTCATTATGGCAAGATCGTGATTTTCCATCGCGGCCAGAATTTACTTTCTGATTATGGCTATCGTCAAAATATCGTTTTTGCATGGATTGTGTTCGCCCGCGGGAAACCATTATTTTGCGTTCATTTTAAAACTTTGAGGCAATTGACCGTGGCACGACGAGTTCCTCTCTTTTGTTAGACGTACTGTTAAGATGTACCGCGGGGTGCATATCACCGGATACCCAGCTTGTAGACGTCTTTGGCTTTAGCCAGCCGGCTAAATAGCAACTTTGAAATGCAAATTCAAAAGAAATGCTTTTGTTTCAACTGCTAATTGCTGTGAATCGCTTAGGCATCAAGAGACGGAAAACGCAAGGAAGAACATACCACAGCTGTACGTCTATTCGGGCTACTACAAGTGCAGTAGAAGCTCTTTCGTGATCATTTTCGGATGGATGTTGGATACGCTCTATGACATGTTCGAGCAACGTACTCGCAGCACACCTCACCATCAATGAGAATGATACTATATTGGATCGGAAAAGCGGCGAAGAAATGACAATAGGACATTAACTTGGCATCACTACCTGTTCATTCTGTTAATATATCCTAACCTTAGTACCGACAGGGTAGACTCCAGAACTATTACTGAATTCGCTAATAGTAGCCAAGCTAAATGAAACAGTGCCAACTGCTTCAAATCTTCAAACTATCACTTCTTGTCACCATTTTTCTTGTCACCTGGAAGTTCTTCATCGCAGGTATCACTATCGAGATCACGTGCAAGAGGAAACACGCTCACACGCTTACATTGGTCTACTGCCATGATTGTCATTTTCAGCTTTATATGCTACTTCATCAGTTGGACTAGCGACTCCATTTGTGTAGTGCATCGCTTTCAGTTTTCGTTGTCTGCATGCTGCGAGTACGCTTGTAGTCGTACATTACGCGTACAACCTCGCCTTGATCCGGCCTAGTCAATAGAATAAGAGTGGTCAGCGCTTGTGTCTCGTGTTTAGTGCCGTTACGAGCACAGTCCAAGCTTTTTTGATCCCGTGTCTGTTTCCAGCTCGCACTATAATCTGTCGCTCGAAAGCAGCTTTAAAGAAACAGAGCCAAGGCTGCTTACACTTTTCAAAACCGAGCTAGCTCGAGTCTTTACAAAACTAGGAAGGCCTGTTCAGCAGCACTCCAAAGTGTTGGTATAGTGAGCCACATGTGCAGAGGACTTGATAGAACTGGTGATCGCCAGGCAACAACGTAGCAGTATGCCACCAGCCACGGAAGAGGATTGCAGGGCGAGAAGCAACGGTGCAGGAACTCGCGATTCGCGCTTCACCGAATTTAATGTCATTGAGGCTCTTCGCAGCGATTAGCTTTGGTACATTATTCCAGCCGGCTGCATTGGGTTCTTCTTGAACAATGCAGCTGTCCATAAACAACTTCGGTAACAGTCTTTTCAACTAAGAGCGACAAGTTCGCAGTTCGTAAGAGCTGCGGCTTGTCCGACTGAACACAGCTAGACTGGTCATTGGAAAACTTCAACTAGGTGGCAACATATTGTTAGTTCGAGCGAGTTGGGAACACTTTTAAATGTGTAGCTTCATCTCGCTAATGTGCTAGTTGTTTATGCTCGTAACTAACTGGACTAGCTGCACTAGAAAAGCGACAAGTTGTGAAGTACTAATGGATAAGATCAGCATTGGTAAAAGCAGCTAATAGCAAAGTCAATACCCTCCATCGAGAATAATCAATAACAATCAAAAAGGGTTAGTTCGATCTGCGAAACCAGCGGGCCTCCAGCCCGCGAACTAAGTTAGTTATAGAAGACGTAGTGACGGGGTTGTATGTCGTCTTTAGAACTAATTGATCGCTTCTATCTGCTTTTCTAAGCTCATCGTAATGGCACCACCCAAATCACCCGTGGCTCGAAACGTACCACTTCTTGCAGCGTCTTACTGGTTCTTGTTCCACAACTTCGAGAACTTGATGTACTTCAAGTAGTTCTTGTGCTTGTACGCGTTCCGGCCCAGCCCTTCGAGTCCAAGTTTCTTGTAGATATCCTTCGGGTTTTTCCCTTTTGCGAGCCACGCTTTAATTTTGAGGTCGGAAACAAACCCTCTTTCTTCGTCGTCATTCCCATCAAGCAATCCATCGTCACTATCATCGGCTTCCCTGTGAACCCTCAATGATCGCTTGCCAGTGTCACCCTCCTGAACGGTAGCAAGCATACCTGCAGTGGGGGGCGAAGGCATCTTCGAGAGCTGCTGCAGAGAGTTCGCCACTGCGAAATTGGTGCTTGCGAGGAGGGTAGCGAGAGCCACCAGCAAAACGTAGTGCGGACGCATGGTACGGTATTCGATGTGGCTTGAGAGATTGTGTGGTGCGGAGGAAAAGACGAAGTGAGCATCAGACAAGTCCTACAGTTTGTTTTGCGAGTTGTCATGGACTCAACAAGGTACGGTGGGGTCATACATATGTAGAGCTCGGCTGCATCCCACGATTGCCGTACGGTGTCTGGTTATCTGTAACTTTCCGTCCCATCACGAACTAGTTGGTGTCGTTGTACTTTCGTTATCGCTTAACTACTTACCGGGTAAGTCATACCTCGAAGTACATTGAAAAACGTCGGTCCTTGGTTCATTAGAGACACGACATCTCACAGCTTTGTACTATCACGGGATTTGACTATGATTATGCTTAGAGCACGCAAGCTATGCACCAAGGATAAATTAAGTCTCAACTAGTTCCGTCGAAGCAAACAAATGAAAGCACAGATGTTGTTACCAGAATAGGTGCAAGCTTCTGAATGCTGTAGGGAGATATTTCATTTTTTTTCGGTGGCAGGTTATTCGGAAACTTTGCTCCATGACATGACTTTGCATCATGTCTTGGTGCAAAGTAAGCTGCCACGAAATGGGTACTTTGCACCATAACATGATGCAAAATTGCAGATCGAACTAACCCTTTTTGATTGTTATTGATTATTCTCGATGGAGGGTATTGACTTTGCTATTAGCTGCTTTTACCAATGCTGATCTTATCCATTGGTACTTCACAACTTGTCGCTTTTCTAGTGCAGCTAGTCCAGTTAGTTACGAGCATAAACAACTAGCACATTAGCGAGATGAAGCTACACATTTAAAAGTGTTCCCAACTCGCTCGAACTAACAATAAGTTGCCACCTAGTTGAAGTTTTCCAATGACCAGTCTAGCTGTGTTCAGTCGGACAAGCCGCAGTTCTTACGAACTGCGAACTTGTCGCTCTTAGCTGAAAAGACTGTTACCGAAGTTGTTTATGGACAGCTGCATTGTTCAAGAAGAACCCAATGCAGCCGGCTGGAATAATGTACCAAAGCTAATCGCTGCGAAGAGCCTCAATGACATTAAATTCGGTGAAGCGCGAATCGCGAGTTCCTGCACCGTTGCTTCTCGCCCTGCAATCCTCTTCCGTGGCTGGTGGCATACTGCTACGTTGTTGCCTGGCGATCACCAGTTCTATCAAGTCCTCTGCACATGTGGCTCACTATACCAACACTTTGGAGTGCTGCTGAACAGGCCTTCCTAGTTTTGTAAAGACTCGAGCTAGCTCGGTTTTGAAAAGTGTAAGCAGCCTTGGCTCTGTTTCTTTAAAGCTGCTTTCGAGCGACAGATTCTCGTGTAAAGGTGTACTGATGGATGCCACTTCATGACGTTGCTCGCACTCGCAAACATCGACATCATCTTCATCAAGGTTGCCTGGTACTGTCACGTACGTCAAAAAGTTATATCGCACTAGAGCTTGCGGTTGAAGACACTGTAGTAATACGAGAATGTACATACTTAAGGCTGCTCTAGATCGGCCACACCTATCTGAAGTGTAATTATGGCGTGCTGATGTGACCCAGCATCGCTCAAGGAGCAGATAAAGTCTCTGCAGGCCGAGTGCAAACAACTTTACCACAGCTAAGCCAAATCATAGGCCAGTGCTGGTTGAAGTGCGCAAATCCGACGCTGCGCTCCCATTGGCCGGCGCCAGCTCGCTAGAAAAGCGGCGTTCCGTTTCTCACTGTGAAAAGGCAAGCGAGAGGCGAAGAGCAGCAGCGGCGGCGGCGACGCAGCGCGAAGACCACGAGACACGCAGCCGACAGGCCCCGCACAATGGCCACGCGCGCCAGGAAGCGCCAGCGCGCGCACCGCGCCAAGCCCGGCGCGTTCTGGGCGCAGGAGGCGGAGGACGACCACTTGCTGCACACGGACCCGAGTCTCATGACGGAGCGCCAGCAGCTCGCCTTCCTGCTGCGCACCACGGCGCACGAGGCGTCGGACGCCTCCTCGACCAGCGCCGACAGCTCGGAGGACGAGGAGGTGGCCTCGCCGCGCCCAGTCAAGAAGCCGCGCCGGATACAGCGCGTCGACAGCATGGAGCCCCAGCCCGCCGCCGCGACGCCGACCCGTCGGGGCCGTGGACGGCCGCCCAAGAGCAGGAAAACTCCGCGAGCAGCGGACGCGGAGCTGCACGTGACGACGCAAGAGGACAAGCGAGAAGACGCCAAGAAGAGCGAGGCGAAGCCAAGTCCGTCCGGCTCGGACGACGTCGCGCACCTGGACGCGGCACGCTCGTTCGCGCACCCTGCGCCGCGCTGCGCGCTGTGCTGCGACTACGATACGGCGTATGAGGCGTCGTTCTCGGACGTGCTGTTCCTGTGCCCCGCGTGCGACCAGAAGTACCCGACGCAGCAGGCGCTGGGGCGGCGCGCGTGCATGACCTAGGCGAAAGGACGTTCGAGAAGGTTGAAGAAAACCGCGCCGCGGGACTTCGGCACCCGCCACTCGAAGACACAGCGCTGCGAGCGGAGGACGCGCCACGCCCGCGACGAACAGCAAGCAAGAACCCCGGATGACCAAGTGCACTCCCCCAGTTGATATTTATTGTTTATTTTTTTCCCAGTGACGTTGAGGAGGGAAGAGCAGACCCAGCAGCAGCTACGACGTGCACGACGAAGGAGAACCGCCCCAGGCAGCAGTATAACAGCAAACACGACTTACTTATTCGCCCAGAAGCACAGTGCAGCCCGAGCCAAAGCCCATGATCCGATGACGCAGATGCCTGGCAGATGCACAGTGTGGTGCGCCGCTTCATACGCGCCCATCCCCCTTTAGCCCTCGTCCCGTTTATGCCTCCTCTATTTTTAGCCCAATCAGCGCGCAGGAGGAACGTATTCCCGTTCCCAAGCGCCACGACCGAATAAGCGCGCAAGGGAACCATGGCGCCCGCGTTCCCGCCGGGGAAGCCCCCGTCCTACGCCAAGCTGGGCAACGAGGTGCGTGTGAGCTGGTAGCACTGCGTCTGCGCTTTCTGTCGGTGTGCGTATTGACCGGTTTGGATGCCTTGAGGCAGCCCGATGACCACGCGGATGACGACTACGTGGCGGAGCAGCGGCGCGCGCAGCAAATGGAGCGTCAGAAGCAGGACGAGAGTCTGGACGAGCTGCACTCGGCCGTGAAGCGGCTCGGGGACATGAGCCTCAACATCAGCACGGAGCTGGACACGCAGAACAAGTAGGCGCGCCGTCGGCGGTGATTTATGGCGGCGGAGACTGACTCTCTCTTGGCCTGGTCGCAGGATGCTGGACGACCTGAACGACGACACAGATAAGGCCAAGCAGGCGCTCGAGGCCGTGACAAAGCAGACACAGGAGCTGATCAAGCAGTCGGGCGGCATGAAGAACTTCATCGTGATTATTGTGCTGGTGCTCATCCTGCTCCTGCTCACATACTTGGTGATCATGACATGAGGTCGGCGTCGTGAAGCTTGCGAAAGAGTTGGGTAATATATTGACGCTATTTGACGCCATTCTCCCGATAGCTGGATGCTCGGAAATAGGAGCTCCATAAGAAGGGGGCGAGTACAGTCCTCAGCGTCCTGCGGGCGTCGACAGGCAGACTGGCAGGCAGTAGGAAGACGACAGAGATGAAGGATTTACAGGCATCCATTCAATCATATCGAATCCATACAGACAGCTATAGACAAGACTCGCCGAGGCCGCGCTCTTCCATCGTCCATGTGCCGTCCTCCTTTTCCTGCAGGGCGCTGCGGCCAGCCAAAGAGACCGCAACGTGGTCCTGCACTCGCTCCTGCACTTGGCACCACTCCCCCCCTTGCTTCTCTCATTCTTCGTTCATTTCCATCTCGCCCATCCGTTCCTCCCTCCCCTCTCCACTCGTGTGGCTATGTCATACAGACACGGCCGAGCGCTTGCTGCGTCGGGTACTTCTGATCGCACGCCGGACACAGGAACAGCGGTGCGTCGCAAAACGGTTCCAGGTCGCAGCATAACGCGCAGAACGGCGCGCCTGCGTGGCCGCCCAGCATGCTCACATCACTGGCGCTGGACGGACTTGTCTTCTCCTGCTTGAGCGCGACTTCTCTGTCTTTCCTCTCCATCTTCTCCGCCTTTAGACTTGCTGCGACGGCGGCGGCCACCGCGGCGTCGGCAGATCTCGTGTTATGGCTCCTGGGCGACATCCTGACTGGCCGCGGGTGGTGCGTATTCCGCGCGTGCGGCGGCAGCTTGATGGAGTTCTTGGGCGGCCTCCCTCGGCCGCAATAAATCACGGGAGCGTCCCCTGTCCTCGGCGACGTCTTCCCCGTCGTGCTGTTGGCACCTGCACATCATCCAGCATGAGAGCGTAACGGCAGGTCAGCACTCGCGCACACGGACAAGAGGAGAAAGATTTCTGCCGCTCGTACGGGTGGCGCGCGTCTTGCTGCGCTTGGCCGGTCGTCGTCTGCGCGGCGGCTCGTCGTCGTCCTCGTCGCTGGAGCTGGCGGATCCGCCGGAGCTGCTGGAGGCGTCGGACGGCGCCGTGGCGCGCAGCAGGAAGGCGAGCTGCTGGCGCTCGGTCATGACGCGCGGGTCCAGCGCGTCGTCGGCCGCCGCGGCGCGGCGCGGGCGCTTGCCGGCGAGCATGGCGCCGGAGGGCGGAGGCGGCTGTCGGTCGCGGCTCGGCGCTCGGGGCGGCGCTCGCGGACGCCAAGGCTGCTTCCGCCGCGGGCGCGCTTGGCTTTCTGCTGTATGGCCGTTGCTTCTCGGCGCTTATTGGCCTGCGTTTCGCAGAAGGGCTAAAGACGACGCGCCGGTCCCACTGCTCCGGCTAAGTGCGAGCTGAACCGAGCAAATAAGATGCTGCTCGGCCAGGCGGGAGATGGCGGGCTGGCAGACGACGAGCAAGTAGGCGACGGATATGGTTGATGGCCCTTAGACATTGCCTGCAGATGGCCATGGGTGGTGGCGCCTTCGCTAGGTTGACTGGCGGCGGCCCGCGAGATACAGGGCCCTTCCTTCACCCATGAACCTGTTTGCGATCGGCCCGCAGAAACAGCAGCCCTCTTATCCCCGGCGTCAGCACTGCGCCGCATAGAGCACAGGGTTCCGACTCGGCGTCAGGACTTTGAAGTCCGGCTCGGACAGCGACGCTGAATTTCCGCCTCGCTGAACCGGAAACTCGTCCGCGGTGATTCATGCGACCTTCCCGCATCTGCTCTGAGAGCATGCTTCGCGCACATCAAGCTGTGCATCCTCTGGGCACCGGCTCCGATTTAATTTGAAGCCACCTTGAAGTCTGCTGCGCTCCGATTGGCCGAAAGTCCGCCGCCTCGTCGCCACTTGGCACACGCGCATCCGCCCCCCCCCCCCCCCCCCGGTCTCAGCATGGACGCGTCCGCGCCGCCGGCCGCCGCGGAGCACGCGCGCCCGAGCGCGCCCCCGCGCACCGCCCGCGCCGCTAAGAAGCCGCCGCAGGATCAGGCGCCGCAATCCGCGAGCTCGCAGCGCAAGCAGAAGCCGCACGCGGGCCGCGACAAGTCGGAGCCGAAATCTGACGCCGAGCTCGGCGACTACCGAGACGCCGCGTGGTTCCGCGCCGCAGACGGCGACCTGGTGTTCGCGCAGTGGCTGCTGGGCCGCTGCAACGGCGTGGGCGACGCGGTGACGCCGCAGTCGCCCGCGGCGGCCGCGCGCATGTTCGCGCTGTTCAAGACGCAGCGCAAACTGCGCCGCGAGCTCGCGCTGGGCTCCAAGAGGGAGGCGGTTAATGCCGAGGACGAGACGGAAACGGAGGAAGAAGCAGCAGAGACGGAGGAGCCGCTTTGGCCCGTGCAGGAGATCGTGCAGCAGGTGGGGGACGTGCTGAGAGTCTCGAGACGCGAGCTGCAGAGACAGCAGAGAGAGGCCGAGAAGACCGGCAAGGCTGAGGGAGCTATTGAGAGGATCGTGGTAGCCGAGGTCGTGGACAACGCCACGGAGCTTATTCTGAGCAGAGCGTCGAGTGAACACACAGAGCTGCTGAGACGCTGGGTGGACGTGCTGAAAGAGAAGGTGGAGATGGAGGAGACGCCGGAGATCGCGCCCGAGGTGAAAGCGGAGACTGCTGCTGAGATGGAGCAGACTGATGAAGCTGCCGCGCAGAAGAGCAAAAAACGCGAGAGGAAGGAGAAAAAGATGCGTATGAAGAAGAACAAGTCGAAGGCGGCGGAGGACGCGGCGTGCGAACAGGTGGAGTCTTTTCTGGCGTTCTTGGCGGAGTCGGCACAAATCCAGACGCAGGCTGAAGCCGTCGTTACTGCGGCTCCATCGGAGGCAGAGAAAATGTGGACTTCGGAACTGCAGCGAATTGTCGAGCTCTCGAGCATAGAGCCGGAGGAAGAGGCGCGGAGACTGAGGGTTGCTCGGGACATCCAGACAGTGCTGCGGAGAGAGGTGAACAAGTGGCGGCATTGTGAGGTGATTCTTTTTGGTAGCTCGTTGACGCACTACGGCTCACGAAACTCGGATCTGGATATGTGTTTACTCCCTACTGGGCGCAAGGTTGGAGCAGACCGAACGCCGCCGGAAGAAGTCATGGGGTCACGGCAACTACGCCATTTGATGAATGGAAAGGTTAATGATGACGAACACACACCAAACACAGATGAAGAGACGGCTGAGCAGCTACAAGACCTACGTGCACAGGTACAAAAAAGCCTGGAGAAGCTGACGCAAGCGCTCAACACTATGGATCGATCCGGCAAGAGTGTAGATAAACACAATAAGCAGCGTCGTCAACTAGAGTTCTTTGACACTCAGATGCGGCTACTGCGAAAGGCGATCGTGGAAGAACTCACAAAACTAACTAGCAACTCAGAACAACGAAATGGAGCGACTCAAACTGAGAAGTTTGCGCACCTGAAGACGATCATCGCTGCGAGTAAGCGCCGTAGCGATGACCTTTATCATTTACAAGCCATTTTACAACGCGCTGCAAAGTGCGAGGTGCGTCATGTGATTGCTGGTGCTCGAGTCCCGATCATCCGATTCTTACATACACGCAGCGGACGTGAATACGAATGTGACTTGTGCTTCGAGAATGTGCTAGCCACGCGCAATACGCCGCTACTGCGCGCATATGCGTCTTTCGACGACCGTGCACGTGCAATTGGCCTTGCTGTAAAGCATTGGGCGAAGCAACGCGGCATTAGCGACGCTTCGATGGGGTTCCTTAGCTCGTACTCGTTCGTGCTGCTAAGCATTTACTACTTGCAAGTGGTGCACGTGCTTCCTAACCTCCAGGATCCTCGACTTTTGGAGAGTGCACGAATTCGGCCAGATTACTACAACGATATCAACATTGCCTTCTGTGAAGATCGTGACATTGCTCGCGCCTACCATAATCGCACATTTGGGGGTGGCCCAGCAGACTTGTCATTAACAACCTTGCTGCTTGGCTTTTTTGAGTTTTACGCTACGCAGTTCGACTTCGCAAAACGCGTTGTGACTGTGAGGTCGCCCGAGACGCCGGCACTAAAGATTGGGCAGTGGGGAAGTCGCAAGGCGAAGACATGGCGTATGAGTATTCAGGATCCTCTAGAGACTGGGCGTGACTTGGGCTGCGTATTGCAATTTAAGGGCCAAGAACGAATTATCCAGGAGCTTCGCCGAGCGCATGAGATGCTGGTGAGAGGGAAGAGCTTCTCCGATGAAGTCTGTTTTGCCGAGAAATCCGCTGCGAAACCCGGAAAGACCGGTGCAAAAGCTAAAAAGGCCGGTACAAACGAATCAAATAAGTCGTCCAAGCAAGGAAACGCAGATACATCGTCGACAAACGCAGAGGAGTCCCAAACGAAACAACGGCAACCTAATAAGATGAAACGGTCTTATAATGTAACGTTGCAAAGTGCCGATGAAGAGCTGACAAAAGAGACCATTGCGGCTCTCTTCAAAGACTTTCAGAAATCGTTTCAAGTTGGTAAGGTGGTCGTTGCATCAACCACTGAATATGTAGGCAACGACGCCACTACAAACAACCAAAACAAGCGATGGGAAGTGGAGCTGCTAAGCCAGGCCCAAAACTGTCCTCGTGCTTTGTCGTTGAGGACACGGCTTGATTGGAAGGCGTCGGATGATCGTGTGGGCCGCGTATGGGTTCATCATCATACCTTATTCGCGACTCCGCCCTGCCGAGAGTGCTTGTCACCCGAGCACACGACAGGTAACTGCCCACCGAAAGAGCGCGACGAAGGTGACGATGAGGAAGGTGCCGCCGCTGGTGATAGAGGCGAGTCGCAAATCGACCACAAGGTGGCACAAAGAAATATTCGACGCCACGTACTGCGCCTGACGCTCGGTGGGGGTCATTCTGGTGCTCCGTCGAAGAAAACTGACCGCCGCAAAAAGCAGCAACAACACCACGGAGTACCGCACGACACTCACCAAGCGGACCATAAAGCGAACGGTACTTCCAAGCGCAACAATGGGAAGGCGTCTCGAGCCGAGAAGAAGTTGGAGTCTGATCGTGTGGTGGCGGTGGCCACTGTGCGCCGTGTAGAGACCGTCGAGGTTGTGGCAGCTCCATCCACTTCACGCGTCGAAGGTGAAAGTAAGAGCGTGAAGAAGCCCACTCAAAAGAAAAAAAAGTGGCAGCAGCGAGTCCATCGCAAGAGAGGCAGCTCGAAGGGTAAAAGCAACAACGCCGCAGCTGAGTAGACATTAGTGTGACTTCGGTTTGTGCGCATAGCTCCAATATGTTGGTTGAAGTCGATGTACGAACAACAATAAGCATGAACCAAGACAAGGCGCAAACCTTATCATCCGATCCATAAGGATATTCTGGTCCAATGAAAAGTGGTAATCGGAGATTTCGTAACAACAAACAATAAGCAACCAGCGGACTCTGCTATTCATGTCCAAGAAGGAGACTTCCGGCGCCTACTTGCAGGCGGTGTGGCTCATAGAGGGCAAGGGCGACTTGAGGTTCGCGTTGTGGCTGCTGGATTGCTGCTATGATGCGCAGAACATCGAGACGCTGAAGTCGAAGAAGGCGATGTATCGAGTGTACAAGTTGTTTCTGACGTACCAAAAACTGCGGCGAGAACTGACGACGAATGCCGAGTCTCGACCTTTGACCCCTAAAGAAATTCTCGACGAGGTGTACTGCGTGCTGCGCTGCATCCACCGCAAGCCGACTAGTGAGCTCAGTCGGACTGCTCGAAAGCAACGGCGACATCACAGTCCAGTCGAGCGGATGGTGGAGGGAGAAGTTGTGAAGGAGGCGACGAGGCTTCTACTCATGAAGGCATCAAAAGCTCACGAGTCCTTGCTACGAAGTTGGCTAGCATTCTTAAGGGGGGAAGATAATGGAAGAGGAAGGCAAGGTTACACGAGTGCGCTGGTCTACCAGGAGAGATTAAGTACTGCTCACCTTCAGTAGCACGTACGTCCAAGCCACGACATGAGATGCCTTGGCTTTGGAACAGCAACAGCCACCAGTACGACGACACTCAGGTTTTGGACGAGGTCGAGTGCTTTCTTGCACTCAGCTCGGGTGCACTTCCAAACCCAAGCTACAGTAGCAGCAGCTACACCAGATGCAATTGAGGTGTGGAGACTTGAAATGAAGCGTTTGACTCTGAAGCGGAGAACCAACGCCAGATGATAGCACAGCACATTGAAGGTGTGCTGCGTGAAAAGGTGGTGAAGTGGAAGCACTGCAGCATAGTGCTATTTGGCAGCTCTTTCATGCGCTATGGTTTGGTGGATTCAGATGTGGATCTGTGTCTTGTACCTAACGGAGCAGGTTTGACTGACTCGAGACAAACTGAGTACCCGTTAACTGACAGCGATGTGATTTCCTGGCATAAACCAACTGCACCTGCTGATAATTTGAAGCAGCTTGAAGAAATGCGCCAACGTGTGTGTAGCCGGATACAAATGGTAAACGAAGATATGCAGAACACGACATATCAAGGCATACCAACACCGACTACAAGGTGGAATCCTTTGGAAACCCTGGACAAAGAATTGCGTCTGCTATATGATGCCATTGCGGCAGAGTTAATATCGCTGCTGCAAATCTCTGAACCGCCAAGCCGCAATATTATAACTGCTTCTGCAACCGCATTGCAACTCACAACTACGCTGTCTAACGACAGCATCAACACCGACTTGGAGATTTTACGTGGTGTTCTCCAGAATGTAACAAACTGCGAAGCCTCTAAAGTCATTCGTGGCGCACGGATCCCTATTATCCGCTTAGTCTATCGGCACCAGGGAAACGAATACGATTGCGATTTGTCAATCAACAATCGCTTTGGTGTGCGGAATTCGCAGCTTTTGCGAGTGTATTCGAGCTTCGACGATCGCGCGCGTGTTTTGGGTATTGCTGTCAAGCGGTGGGCCAAAAGACGGTCAATCACTTGTCCGGTGAATGGATTTCTTAGCTCGTATTCAATCGTGCTGTTGACGATATACTACCTGCAGCTCGTGGATGTGCTTCCGAACCTGCATGACCGACGACTTTTAGAGTATGCACGTGTCCCGATGGAGTACTACACGGAGTTAATATTGCGTTTTGCACAGATCTTAAGGTTGCTCGTGACTTCCACCAGCGGGCCACTGCCGGATCAAATTCATCAGGACTTTCGTTGACAGCTCTGCTGGTAGGATTCTTTAGTTTCTACGCAAAACAATTTGACTGCACCAATCGGGTAGTGGCAGTGCGATCTCCTGATATGCCGACCCCGAAAAGGGTACTCTGGAATCCCGCGCATATTCAGGCATGGCGCATCAGCATTCAGGATCCGATCCAAGCATCGCGAGATTTGGGTGCTGTTCTGAAGTTTGAGCAAAATAGAATCACTATGAGTGAGCTGTCTCGTGCTCACACAATGCTGACGCAGGGCAGGAGATTCGATGAAGTTTGCGCTGCCACGCAAGTGTTCGGAGAATCATAGGTGGTATGTCCTTAAAGACCCTCAGAGTTTTGTATTTGCAGTATTCTGATATATATACTGTCACTTGTCCAGGGTGTATACCCCCCCCCCCCCCCCCCCCCAAGCCGACGAAATGACGTGCCGATGCACCAGTATTGGCGATACATGTAGTCTAAACCATAGCGCGTGATCTGGTCATGGATGGTATTTGTTGACCACCTCTGGTCAACAACACCATCGATTACGTGCATTCTGTTGCCGAGCGATCTCAAGATTCACAGCTTTCCCCTATTAGTGAGTTTACAGCCTACGCTGGCGTTTTCGAAGATTCTTGTTCGCGAAATAACCACCGTCATGAGATTGTGGTACGGCAAGACGAATGTCGCTTCACGTGCCCTTCGTAGCTGTAGGCGAGCGGATCTCGAACCTCACTTGTAAAGTTCCTCGCTACCCACCAAGCCGCCATGAACCTCATTAAAGCTTTCATCTCCGCTCTCGCCATCGCTCTCTGTGCTGCTCACGTCAGCGCCGAGCAAGAAGCTACCCGCTTCCATGATCGAGCGACCAACCCGTATTATCGTGTCACACGAAGCCCCACCCGCGAATAAGTCATCGGTTTCTTAGAACACCACGCTTTTTAAGCGGTGAGCGTTTCTTAAGCGGTGAGTCTCGACAGCTTGCGACAAAGAAACAACCAAGCAATGTGCATGAGGGCAAAACACCCTACAGTAAAAACAAATACACATGGAGTTTGGACAGTTTCAAAAACCCAGGCAAATTTGGGTGAATGCGTTCTCGAAAATCCCGTACCAGTTCTAATAAGCCGAATTAGTGTGGACTGATGGAGCACGCCACCGACTTCACCGATGCCGCGTGGCTCCAGGTGGAAGAAAACATGATTTGATTGACTAGTTAGCGGGTTTCTCGTTTGGAGGAGGGAAGTTCTACAGTCGCGAAATTTAAATATGATGTTGACGCAGTGGAGAGGTATTCTACGTCGGGGCGTCAAAACCAAGGTGGCGAGTCACTATTACCTGCGCCGAGCGATTACATTGCAGTTCTGCTGAGTGTTGATAGAGAATAAATAATGCCATTTAAAGCTACGCAAGATATTCGGTATATTCGGTGTTTGAGCTTCAGTCTCTTGGAAGTAAATATCGTTCCAAAGTCTTCACGCAGCATGAAACACAATAGCAGTATGCATCTGCCACAGCAGTAATAGCTCGTTTTGATTTCGTTTCCAGCTAGGCAAGCATCGCAAAGAGTTGGAAATAGCAACAGATTCCAAGTCAAACTTCTTCGAAACATATTTCTCTAGGGACTCCACGATTTTTGCCAAAGAAGCAGTGCTTCAGAGCTTCAATCATTTGACAAGCAGATTAACCACATTGCTGATCTTCGAATTCAAATTCCTCAAAAAGAATTGACAGGAGCCTACGATGCAGCCTTAGCATAACAAAAGGGACCACCGACGGTAGATATGCACGCAATGATAGCGTAGTCGTAAGTTTACGATTCACAATCTGCGGGGCAGCCGAGATCTTTCAAAGAATGATGCTCCGACGCCGTGACGTTCTATAGAAGTTGATTTCAATCTTGGTTGCTTAACTGCAACAAAGGGAAGTTTTCGCTCCGTTATGTTCACACCGTTTGCTGCTATCCTGATACTCATGGATACGCCACGTGTTGGTACGATGTTGACAATGTGTGCTTCTTGGATACCACCATGATGATGATGTAATAGAACACGGTGGTCCACTTGGCTAAGTTGGCGGTAAAGCAGGAAATATCTACCGACTGAGCTATACGACCGGCAACGTAGCTCCAGGTTGGCAAGCGCGACTTGATCTTCGCGCAGTGGCGCCTCGACCGCTCTGTCGATCTGCGCGACTTGAAAACGCTGCAGAGCGAAGCGGTGATGAACGAAGTGTTCACTTGGTTCCGGACTTTTGCGTCGAGTTAAAGTTGCGCACCACCGAGGCGGACGACAAGCGGGAGGTGCAGCAACCCAAGCTCGCAGTTCAGAAGATCGTGAACTAAGCGCATGCACAACATGAACAACGCAGTAAAAAGGAAGATGTTCGTACAGCAGTTTTACTTCTCGATTGGGGAAACGATTGTATTATTGCGTGTATTCTTATGATTATACTGCTGGTACTAGTAGTACTAAGCACAAATCGCCCTACGCCAAAAGAACCACAAACGCGAAGAGAACATCAGTCGATCTTCGCCTTCACTATTTGATCCTTCCTTGTGCCACAGCCTTGTTAAACTAAGACTCGTAGACGCTGAGGATGCGCGCTCCCAGAAGTTGATCCTTTGCGTTTCTGATTCCTAAAAATTGCGCTCTCATCTGGGAGCCCCATGCTTGAACCCCCCCAGTTGAGATTCAATCTGTTGCCTCTCATGCGCGTGTACCAATTGTTGAATTGGGTTTACAAGGAATGACCTCACGTATAAGTGTGAGTTAAGCTTCTCGAACGAGTTATGTGTGCGTAACACCAATCTACTGCGCGCGTACGCGTCGTTCGACGAAAGAGCTCGTGAGCTAGGGATTGCAGTAAAGCACTGGGCGAAGCAACGTGGTGTGTCCGGCCCATTTTCTGGGTTCCTCAGCTCTTATTCATACGTTTTGCTCACGATATTTTACCTGCAATCTGTGCACGTGCTCCCCAACCTACAAGACCCGGTTCTTCTTGACGCAGCTATCTCAAGTGCACTACGACGGTGTAAACATTTCGTTTTGTGAAGATTATGACGTGGAAATTCAGTTTCACCAGGAAACTTGCGAGCACAAGTCAACGGACACGTCGAACATGTCGTTAAGAGACTTGCTAGGGTTCTTCGAGTTTTACGCCATGCGGTTTGACTATCGCTATTGTGCAGTCACCATGCGCACTCTTGATGTATCTGTGCATAAGGTTTCACTGTGGGGGCACACGGCCAAATCGTGGCGAAGGCATTCAGGACCCGCTTGAGACATCGCGCGACGTTGGCAGTGTGCTTCGAGTTAACAGTCAACGACAAATGTTCCGTAGCTTAGACGCGCGCATGAACTTCTCATCCAATGTGAAAGTTTCTTGGACGCTGTCTGTGCACAGCTTTGATTCTCGAGGGGAAGGACAGCAACATTTGGAGAATTTAAACGAAGTGCGTATGTTACAACAGCAGCTAATACTTTCGAGACCAACTGTAGTGCAGGCCCGCGTGTTGTATGCCGTAGCACCATGGTAGCAGCGTTGTTCCTTTTTTTTTAACAACTATTGGCGTCTAAATTAGTTGTGCTTCCTCTTCTGGTAAAGGTATTTGTGTTGGCTCGGTTTTGTCGATAGGTGGTAGGCCAGGAAGCGGCCGAGCTACCTGAAGAAACGAGCCCATACTGCGGCTCGACTCGCGTGCAGATTTGTTCTCGATTGATTTTAGGGTCGGCGACGGAATAAGGCGAGCTAACTCGTGCTGTACCAAGCTTTCGGCAACCTCAGATGGAACAGACGCCTCGCGTTTCGATCTATGACTTCCCATCGATTTACTGCTGATTTTGCTGCTGATTGATCCAGCTGTTGGTGCGACCGTGTTATACTTTTTGTGAAGGAGGCGCCGAATAATAGCAAGCGCGTGCACTTGCTGGTCGTCTGACGTTGTTGTAACTACCTCACTCTCACACATTGTAGGTCTTTTCTCAGAGGTAGGCTTCTCCACTTTAGCTCCTCCTAAATTATGAAGCTGGCCGTTTGGCACTAGAAGCTGGAGCAACGGTCGAAAAGCACCAAACGCATCAATCGCTCTTTCGAGTCCGACGTAGTATCCGAGTAGTTCAAAGGCATTATTACGCGATCGAATGGTGGGGTTGAATTCATCTTCGAGTGTGTCCCCCAAGGGAACATCATCTGTACTCGGGCCACTATCACTCATTTCAACATGCTTCATGCGAATTGATTCCAAGACAGCTTCACCCCACTCCGTCTCCGTTGCCGTTATGCCAGATACGACGTGATCTCTGGCTTTAACGATCTGCACAGCCTGGACTGCAATCTCATACGCGAGTTTCGTAATGCGGTGATTTTGAAGAACACGCATAAGGGAATCAGGACCAAGCGACAGCAAGTCGCAAGCACGTAAAGAATGGATAGAGCATGTACTGACCGAGCAGACCAATATCCCTTTATCGCCAAAGTAAGTACCTTTGCCGTAACTTGAACCACGGCCTGGCTGAGACTCGCTGGTTGAAAACAGGTAACCACGCACAACAAAGTACATCGACTTTGTGATGCTGCCTTCGACTAAAACATTTTCACCTCGAGGATAGCCTTCAAATTTTAAGTGTTGGGCAATGTCCTGCATAAGTTTGTTCACAAGACTTAGCTCTTCAGCACGAGGAAGCGGTCGGAAAATGTCGTTAACGAATGATTGAAGTGGTGCTTGTGCTATGACGAGAATTGAGTCTGTGCGGATACACGCTGGCACATCTTCCAGAAATGACTGATAATCTACACCGCGGTGTGATGACCATAAAGAAGAAAGGAAGGCTTGTGTTCGCGCCTTCAGCTCACCTGTGATTTTCCAGCGCCCCAAATACATCTCCACCGCAATGTGGTTCTTTCGATATTCTACCTCATTGTTGATGTAAGAAATGAATAGATTTGCAAATTCACCAACCATGAAAGCCATCGTGAGCAACCCAATAAAGCATACGATGATGCAGAAGACGAAATGAAATATAGTGTCTGGTTGAAAAGTGCGACCTTTTTTGATAAACGAAGTCGTGGCAAAAAAGCACCCGCGCAACAATCTCAAAGTTCGCTTTCCATCTGGGTCAGCAAGGCTGGAATCTGGCAGCCATGCATTCCACTCACTGCCGAAATGATCATAAACAGCAATGGCAAAGTACATGCATGCACCCCAGTACATTATCACCACATATAGTATTGATGCTGTTCGTAGCCGGTGCATTTCTTTATAAATACTTCCACGATTGATTTCATCCATGTAATGCAAGAAGTTGCGCAGCTTTAGACAACGATTGATGCGATAAAGAGGGTGGTTTGAGACACTAGATAGTAGATAGTCAAAAGGAATTGCAGCTAAGATATCGCACAGGAGTCTGTCGCTTTTGTACGATTCTCGGTGATCTTGTTCATACAAATCGACAGACTCACTAGAGCGCTGGACACGCCAATTTATCCAAATGTCCGCGACGTATAGCACCTCACACAGTATTTCTAGCTCTCGAATGGCAATAGGTAGCCACTCCGTGTGCTCCATTGAGTCAAACGATATGCGGTAGGGTACAACAATAGACATGAAAAGGGTCGAAAAAATCGTCACCTTGACCCACCTCAAGTGATATATACTCTGGGCAGGAGCACCACGAAAAAACACCGAAACAAATGAAGGTATTCCACAAGGCAACTTCAGAGCTTTCTGTTCAGCAGACTTTGGAAGGGTAGGAGTTGGACCCGCTCGGCGAGAAAATGTTTCTTGTTTGCTAATCGCACTAGCCGCACTTGAGCGTTTGTATCGAGCTGAAATCACTGCTTCCTCCATTCGTTCAGCATAGGCATTCATGTGATCTTCTTCTGTCATTGTAGACCCTACTGAGTTGTGTCTCTCCATCTTAGCTATGTGCGTAAGCCGCTGCTGCTGTTGTTGAAGATTGATGACACGAAATACTTTCTGTTTCCACTCCGGGTACCGATTGAAGACCGTCTCTAAAGAGTTCCGCGACAATTTATACAGAATAGACGTCGACTTTGCGAGCACAAAAGCATTCCGCACGCTATCTACAAAGAGAGCATTCTCACCAAAGAAGTCACCTGCGGTGACCTGATTCAGCTTCGTCAGATCGTTGATATCTAATGTGTCACTTGTCCACTCTGATTGTGGCCGAGGATGCACTTTTCGACTCGAGAGTAGGGGCTTGATGCTAGGCTTTTTTGTCAGAAGCGAGTTTTCGGTTGGTGCTCTACGAGCAAGTGATGCCCTTCGATTAGGTATGCTTCCTCGATGCTTTGGCTCGTCTTCGCGAGGGATCAGCGTGTCTAACAGACCAGCAAAAACGAAGTACATATCACTCCCTTCTTCACCATATTTATAAACGAATTCGTCTTTGACAACCATGACCTGGCTAAAATGCGAGACTAGCATTCGAGTCACACTTCCGTTCATGCCAGCTAGGAAGGACACCTTCACTATCATTGGTTGCAGGTGCACCATGCGAATATCCGTTAGCAGAGAGGGGGGTAAGCAGCTTTCAAGTAAATGTTCCTGGGTGATCGAATGAAATCGTTTAAAAAAGAAGTAGGCTTTAAAGCGTTCTTGAATGGCAATTGGGAGGCTGAAGTGCTTCAGTAGGTGCCGAAACGAGCTGAGCGTGGCGTAGTACTCGCGGTTTTCGGCATCCATCAACTCAATAATATCGGAGAAATTTCCAATCACATACGCAAAGAGGAAAAAGCCAAAGGTAAGCGTTATCGTGTTAAAAACACACTGAGACGTGGTCTTTGGAAGCTCACCCGGATACGTTGCCGACATGACGCCAAATGACCAAAACAACGACGAAAAGTACTGTAGAGGGTATCCTTCGTCAAGAAGGTAAGCTTCTGGCAACCAATGTGCATGGGTAGCGTGTGATGGGTGTAGATCTCCATCATCGTCTTTACTGTGTAGATGAGATACACGAGACCGAAAATCGAAGTAGAAACACCCTAGTGTGTGAGAGAGAATAAAGGTGTAATAAACCAGTTTGAACAGTCGGAGCTGCAAGGTATATTTGAGGTGCTTGTTCTCCAAGTCTGCAAACAAGGCGGGTACTTTGAACAGCCTCACCAGCTTGTTTAGGTTCAGAATTTCCATGTGTTGGTGTCCAAGACTCACCAGTCCCCAGTCAATAAAATATAACGGCAGTAACGCAAACGCATCGATCACAAAGGACCGAGAGCGCAAATAATTCCTCTTGATGACTCGTAAATCCATAACCTTGTTACCAAATTCATGAAACCCTAAGCGGAACCTCACGAACATGTCGATCATGAAAAGCACCTCAATTAAGAATATTATAATGTCAAGGATTTCATTTGTTTCTGATGATACGGGAAAACAAATTGTAGAGACAGTTAGTAAGCATTGTGCTGTCATTATAATGAAGATCCATGCTTCCCATGCAATCATCACCGCAGAATCGGGATCAAACACGAGCTCCGAAAGCCAAATAATGATAAAGGGACGATTGCTCGATACTACAGTAGCAGTTGTCATTTCAGATGCCTTCAAAAACTTAGGATCTAAGAATCGTTTCTCAAGTGCCTCCAACGCCTCCGGCAGCGCGGGAAAGGTACTTCGCATTAACTGTAAATGCTCCCGCGAAATGAACAAAACGATACATCCGCTGATTGCCATCACTCTTTCTGAATAACTCGGTGAACTAAATTCAAAGTGTAATGCAGCCGTTCCAATAAAACTTCCCTGAGGGATACTGCGAGGCGCTCCTCCATTTGCGATTACGCATAGCTCGCCTTCCAGCAAAAAGAACAGACCCCCTGCAAAGTCTCCTTGGCGATAAACAACCTCTCCCTGTCCATAGAGAATAAACTTGACGTTATCAATAAATACTTGTTCCAAATCGTTTAGCACAGGACGGACCCCAGCTAATAGTGCAACCGTTTGTAAAGCCGGTTTGCATATGCTTTTCATGATATCATTCTTGATTGTCGTAGGAAGTTCTCCTAATAACGACCCAATAACGGCCCCACGATGTGCAGACCACCAAAAATCTAGGAACGCACTAACACGCTTATGAATCGCCAGCGGTGCATTTTGTCGCATTAGAAAAAGCTGAATACGCGTTCGATTTGCGAAGAACTCTTTCTGCTCAAAAGCTGAAGCTGTAAACCGCTTTTGGACGTTGTCAACCACAATTGCCGTGATAAAGAATCCGCTTAGCATGAATACGAGAGCAGCTCCAAACTGAGTGTCACTTGCTGGTTCCACCGGCCTACCAAGAGCAGTGATCACATAACACGCATAATACAGTGATCGAAAGTACTGGTTTAAACCGATTTTGATAATTTCAGGAGATCCTACCTCATAAATTACATTGTCTCCGTCGACATAGTAGGTATCATTAAGTCGGCGCAAATGCAAGTCACTAGAGGGGAGCCAGGCGTGTGAGCTGGAGCTAAAACCTTCCAGATATGATACACTAAAGTGTAAGCACGCAACAGTGTGGTAGAGCATGATCATCAACCAGCCAAACAATAGTAGTCGTCTCTTGTTGTCGAGATGCAGAAATTCGTCTACTTCTTTTACATGGTCTATTACACGCCACATTCGTAGCAAACGCAAAAGTCGAAGAAAATCAGACCCCAATGCCCAATGGGGGAGAGCACACAGCAAGTCGAATGAAAACTTGCTGCGCAAATATCTTCGCGCTGTCCAGGTAGTATCCAAAATCTTTTCCGAGTTCTCTATGTATGACAAGTTAAAGTTTAGGTATACATCGCCCCACAGCATAATCTCCATCAGAACGTTCAGCACTGAAAGTACCCCGTTTGGGTGATCCAGAACTTCGAAAGCAAGTCTGGTCGGGATTACAAACCAAAAGTAAACGAGATTTATCTCTAGCGCAAGTATCCACCACATCCGCCGAGTTGACTCGAAATCGATGGCCTTGTGCAACAACAATACAGACCATGCTGGGGCCTTTGGGTCTATTTTCCAATTGAGTTGCGCAGCCACCATTTGCATTACTGGCGGCATCCTCAAACTCGTTTTCCTTACAGGCTCCTCCGGAGCAGGCACGGAAACAGTAGTTACCGCCTCAGCTGGCTGTTCATGAGCAGTCGACTTTTTTGCATTATTGGATCGACTATCAGTTAGAACCTGAGTAGCTATCGATACTGTACTTGAAACGGGAGAACTTTGCACTTGATCTGCACTGGGGATTGAAGAGGCTACCCTAGATTTGTCTTTAACTGGAGGGGTGTTCAGCACATTCTGAAGTGGTGCTACACTAGCTGCATCGCTTGGTTCGTTGCTCTGGAGCGAAGGCTGTAGAACAGCAGCAAAGGATAGATTTTCTGACTTTGCCAACGCAGTGTCGTCATTCAGTTCTGGGGCTTGAGATGGCACAATGAGCTCTTTCTTCGCCACTGCGTTCGCTACAACCCACCCTATCGAAGGCTTTGCCTTCTCATTCTGTACATGCTTGCGGAGGAGTCTCGAAATCGTCTTTCGTTTCCCTGCTGTTGCCAGCTTTGTCTCTGGGAAGTCTCGAGATTTTCCAGCAAACATTCTTCTTGCCATTTCTTCGACTTGTTTCGGTATCTGCTTAGCATACTCTGGGTAGCCATCTAGTACACGTTCAAGATGAAAACGAGCAAGTTTATAAAGTGTGCAGTAGGTTGTTGTCACAACCATCGCAAAGCGAGGGCGATTTAAGAAAACACTCATTTCGCCAAAAAAATCACCCTTACGTTCTTCACGCACCTTGACACCATCTACAATTACATGCAGCACACCCGAATTCACGAAGTACATCGCATCACCTCTATCACCTGCGTGAAATAGTACGAAGTACGCCGGTAGTGAAATCATTTCAAGCAGACTCGTAATCGCCACAATGAACTGGTCATTGCACCCTTCGAAAATTATGACCTTCGCTACGGTATCTTTCATCAACGCTACTTGAACATCTTTTCTTATTGAAGGACACAATAGTCGCATTGCCTCGCGGTCATTGGATTCTGCGTATGTATAATAACGTTTCAAGTATTCAACCGCCTGGTGCCGTAGCTCCTCCGGGACATGGTGATAAGATAGGAGATGCTTGAATTGGTTTATTCGGGCTTCAGATGCCTCGTTCTGGCTTTCGCATTTCGAGATCATAAAAAATGTAGCGCACAGGTACGTGAACAGCAAAAAGCCACAGATCGCCACGAAAATCGTAAAAACAAACGCCGCGATTGTGTGCGGCAACTCTCCTTCAAACAGCCCCGTCATGACTCCAAAGGACCAGAAGATCGACATGAGGTACTTAGTCCGTGGCGTTTGTTCCTGCTCCGGCATATGGGGCAGCCAGTGATCGCCGCCATGTTCGTCATACCCGAAGAGGAACCTGACACAGGCCAAGAAATGGGACAGCAATAATATCCCCACGAGCACCTTGAACATCTTCAAGACCACGAAGTATTTCGCGTACACGTCGTCCAGCTGGGCGATGTACTTGGGTATCCTCCACGCTCGGATGAGCTTGTGCATCTCGAGGAACGCGACGCTGACAGATCTCTTGGCGGGGAAGAGCGACACGGGCACGAGCGCAGCCACGTCCAGCACAAACCTGGGGGACCTGAGGTATCTCGTCCTGGACTTCTTGGCGTCTCTGGTGACGTCTCCCCCCTCGTAAAAGCCTGTGTTAAGCTCGACGTAGATGTCGGCCAGGAAGAAGAGCTCACAGACGTAGAGCAGCACGAGCTCGGCCGTGCCGCGCGACACGGCGGCGTCGCGGAAGACCACGAGGTAGGGCAGGATGGTGATCTCGTAGCCCACGCACAGCAGCAGCAGCTGGTGCCACACGTGCACGAAGCGCGAGTTGGGGTCCAGCGCGTCCTGCACCTCGAACAGCAGCAACTCCACCGAGTTGGAGCGCGGCCGCATGAGCGACGTGCGCAGCGGCGACGACGTGCTGAACGTGGTGGTGCGGCGGATGCGCTCGAGCGCCGTCTGGATGGAGCTGCGGCGCGACGCCGCCGCCTCCATGGACCTGCGTGTCTTCTGGAAGCTCGAGTCGCTCGCCGCCGTCATGGCCGCCTAATTATATACTGGCCGCCAGTATGCGCGCGCGGAAACCCCAGTGCGCACAGGAGTGATGGTCACTTTAACTTCTGCTCTTGCTTGACGTCAGGTTGACGCCGGACTATTAACGGCGCGCCGAATGGGGCGCGTCGGACGCCGCCGCAACCTGTCACCGGTGATGCCGCCGTGGCGTGAGCGCGGCGAGCTGGAGCCAGCGCCGACGTCGCCGCCGGCAACTTCTCCGGCAACTTCCCCGGTCTAGTCATTGCGTCGACTTGCTCGGGCCGCGTGTTCGCGCGGATCCCAAAATTCGACAAGTCATACAAACCCCCAGTCAGCGGGTGTCTAAAAGTCGACTCTTCTTTGGCACACCCCTTTTTCCCCTTCCGAGAGAAGCGGAAGACACAGAGCAAAGCGACGCCCCCGCCGCGCCGCCCGCCACCCCCCGCCAGCTCCGCGCGCGCAGCCCCCCGCGCCCGCACCCCCATGAGCGACGGGCTCTCCCCGCCGAGGAAGCGCGCGCGGCTCCGCGCCGAAGAAGAGACGGCGGACGCGCGCATGGCCAGCCCCGGGCCCGACGAGCCCGAGCAGCGCGGCCGCCTGGCCATGTCGTCCTTCCTGCTCCTGGCGCGCAGCCGCCTGGACGCGCAGGCCGACGCGCAGGCCGCCGACGCCGTGTCGGCCGCCGCCGGCGCGCTGGAGGCGCTCAGCAGCAGCGTCGTGCCCCCCGACGAGCCCATGCCCATGGCCGTGGCCGTGGCCGCCGAGGAGTCCACGACGGACGACGAGGAGCTGCAGCAGCTGGCCATGGTCAAGCTGGAGCCGGCCGGCGCCATGGCCGGCGTGCTGGACTACGAGGACGTCACCACCTTCCTGTTCAACATGGCGCGCGAGCAGCGCACGCAGGAGCTGCACAAGGGTCTGCGCACGGTCTGGAAGGCGCGCAACGCCGAGGAGCTGCTGCCGCGCCTGCTGGCCGCCGAGGACGAGACCGGCCTCACGCTGCTCATGATCGGCGTGCGCAGCAACGACCGCGTGTTCTGCAGCATGCTGCTGGACGCCGGCGCCGACGTCAACTTGAAGACGGTACGCGGCGGAGGCTTCCTGACGCTCCAGCGCTGCATGGACCGCTGGAAACATGCACAGGATTTGGCTAATTCTTCTTGCTTGGTTGTCTGTGTCTCTCCCGCAGGAGAAGCGCACCTACGCCCTGCTGCTAGCGGCGCAGAAGGGCTGGGAGGATATGACGAGGTTCCTGATCGAGCGCGGCGCCAACGAAGAGTCGAAGAACATGGCCCTCATCCCGGCAGCCCACTTTGGTCATTTGCCGGTCGTCAAGATGCTGTTGGAGACGGGCGGCGACCAGAACTACGCCAACAAGAAGGGCACCACCCCGCTCATGCGCGCGGCGCAGGAGGGCCGCGATGCTGTGGTCAAGTTTCTCATTAAGAAAGGCGCCGACACTTGTGCCGCGAACAATGAGGGCATGACGGCTCTCATGCTGGCAGCTCAGCGCGGCCACGCGAGCATCGCGACGACGCTCATGAAGTCGGGCTCGAACGTGAACAAACAGACGCGACAAGGCAGCACGGCGCTGCTGTTAGCAGCGAAGCGCGGCCACACTGCCGCGGTGGAAGCCCTCATGACGGCCGGTGCGGATATCTTTTTGAAGGACGATCGTGACAAGACGGCGGCCGAGACGGCCCAGCGGCGAGGACACGTGGACTTGTTTTTGAAGATATCGGTGCAGAACCAACTCCGATTAATGCGCGAGGACCTCCGACGGCAGAGGTGCTACACGCTCATGCGTTTATCGACGCTGTATGTCCTATCGCGCGCGGAGCTGAAGCCGGCGTTCAAGAACCAAAAGCGGCAGCAGTACAACGTCCTGATGGACCGTACGCTGCGCTTGCCCAAGCCACTGCTGCAGAACATCGCGCTGTTCCTGCCGCTGTGCCGCATGTGGGACCGTCAACTTCGCTACCTAATTTATGAAGCGGCGCCGCAGCCCAACCGCGTGGTGCAGCAAGGCATTCGTATCCTAGACGAGGTGCTTCTCAGCGTGAGCCTGGAGCTGCGACCAAGTCTGCATCGCATCAAGCAGGAGTGCGGCGGGCCGCTGCACGTGACTGGCCAGCTAGGACTTCTACGCGACAGCGCCGAGTACCGCGGGCTGTTCACTACGGAGACGCGGACACCAATGCCCCCTCGCATGCTGCACCAGCTGCGGCGCATGGCCGACATCCAAGGCGCGCTGTGCACGTACGCGGCCGGGTCGGCGATCCAGTTCGGCGTGGAAGTCGCGCAGGACGTGGTGTCCCTGCTCACGGATCTGCTCAGCTGGGACGCTGGCCGACGACAAGCCGAGCTGCTGGATTGAACGCAGCGCGGCGGCCACGAGTAACCTAGGTATAAGTATCGGAGCACAACGTAATTTAGATGCAGGCAGGCACGGATGAAGCGCGAAGCAAGTCAATCAATGTTAGTTGTAGCCATGCGTGACGTCGCCGACGCGACAGCCAGCGCGGTATCGCCTCGTCGCGGACGACTGCGAAACGCGACGTCAGTCCGCATCTTGGTATCTCGCGCGCACAAGATTCAAACGGATGGAGTTCCTGGTGCACAACATCTCGCACTCGGACCTGGTGGTGGAGCTCTCGTGGCTGCGCGAGGGCGGCGCCAGCAACGGCGCGTCGGTGCCCACGGCCCGCCAGGGCGTCGCGACCGCGAGCGTGGACGGCGCGGCCGTGCCGCTGTCCGTGCTGGGCCGCCCCAAGTTCAGCCTGTTCCAGCAGACCAGCCAGCAGATTCTCGAGCGCGTGCAGCAGCTCCGCCACCCCAAGCGCGAGGCCGCGCACGCCACGCACGCGGCCGCGGTGCTGAGCGTGCCGGAGGCGCAGGAGTCGCCGTCGCTGCTGCACCCGAGTCTGCTGGACATCAGCAGCACGCCTGGCGAGCGCTGGAAGGCGCGCTGCCAGGACACGCAGTCGCCCATCGGCTTCAACCTCGCGGACGCCCCCATTCCCATCAGCAAGGATGAGCTGCTGAGAGACTTTCAGCTGCGCGGCGAGGTGGACACCACGAAGCTGGTGGAGAGGCATTGGGACCGCGTCGGCATCACGGCCGCGTACTTCCCTTTGGTAGCACTGCTGCTGCCAAAGTGGACGCAGGTGCTCAAGGAGTTCCAGTCCGAGGGTAGTCGGCAACTCGTGTATCTAATCAGCGGGGCGGGTATCCCTCGCAATATGCAGCATTCGCGAAGTGGCAACTCGACGGAGATCACAGCGCAGCTCATTGTGCTGTTCGTCCACCAGTATTACCCGCATATGATGGCGATCCAAGTGCACTCGGGGTCCAATATCTTCAGGTTTGACGACAATGTGCAGTTCATGACGCGGGAGCTGCGACCACTGCTGGAAGCGCATCGCGAGACGCTGGTAGATCGGTGCGGCGAGGCGTGGAAGGCGCATTTTCACGTCACGATAGCGTACGCTGATGGCCCTCCGGCGCGGTTGAGTGCGTTGAATGCGTCGCTGCGCATGTACAGGCCGTCGTATCTGCATATCTGGCAGCTCAAGACATTCTGGCACGAGCGCAAGCTGTCCATGGCGGACGTGGACTTCCATTCGTTCGAGAACATCGAGGCGTCGCCGTTGGTGGCGCCGAGCAAGGCCGACGCAATGACGCAGATGGTGGTGCGCGAGATGAGGATGTTCCGGGACCAGTTCCTCGCGGCGGAGGGCGAAGGCGAGGTTGCCAGCTTCTGGTTGCGCAAGTCGCGCAAACCCGTGCTAGCGGTGCTCCTGATTGAGAAACCAGGAGCCGCAGGCGAGCGCCCTACCATTGTGGTGCAGCGCGGAATGAACTGCGAAGTGTCCATGCCGACAGGCTCGCTGTGCGCCGAGCGCAACGCCATCGGCAGCGCGCTGGCCAGCGATCCAACCCTGACGCGTCGCGCTTTGAAGATGATCGCTGTGCTGGGCTTAAACCTTAGCGGCGGCAGCGGCTCGAGCAGCAACGTCACGAGCCCGACGCCGTCTGAGACCAAGGACGATGGCAAGAAGGAGCCACCTGAGGCCGGCGCTTCGTTTGACAAAGCGACTTCAACTTCAACTGCTGGCCCAGCTGAGCTAGTCGCGTCTGCAGCGGGGCCGCAGCCGCTGCCCGTCCGGATCCGCCCTGCCGGCGTCCAGACCTCACCTGAGCAGAGCTCACCATCCTCAGCCGCGGTGAGCGCGCCGAGCCCGAATGCTCATGCGCAGCGAAGCAATGTCGGCGGTGCTGGCCGCGGTCGAGGCCGCGGGAAGCGCGGGCCGGAGAATAAGAACGCCAACTTGACGTCTCCGCGAAAGCCCAAGCGGCCGAGGACGTTCTCGTTCGACGAGGTGGCCGTGGAGGAGATGCTGCGCGCGAGCGGACCGCCGGACCGGAACCCGTTGGCGCCGTGCGGCGCCTGCAAGGAGTGGCTGGTCAAGATCGCGGAGGCCAACCCGTCGTTCCGTGTGGTGACCTTCGAGAACTCGCGCTGCCGGAACGTCTACATCAACCAGCTCATGTGATGTTAGCCTGCCCGTAGAGCAGCCACGATAGTGTCAGCCAGCGTTAAAGCAGTTTACAACGAGTTGGTGCTTGCACGTGAGGGTGGCTCGTCAGCCAGCTAGCTAGGACGCCGTTGAAGCAGGTTGTCGTTGAGACGAGGGCGGAAGACTAAATCGCGGCGCCAGCAGCGCCCACAAGAACTCGCTTCGCCGGCAACGCGGCCGAGTGACGCCCCGCCGTCCCAGCGAGCGGTAGCACGCAGCCATCCGGCGATCGTCGGCAACGGATCAGCGGTCGTGCCGCGGTCCCACGTGCCCAAGCGCTGCAGGCCGCATGCGCCGCGGTTACGGGGCTCGTTCCCCCCACTGAACCGCTACGGCGGACTTGGGGCGCCACGCTAGCGTTGAACTTAGTCCAGCTAGTCGATTGTCGAAAGCCGCGTCCGTTCGCTTCGTCCGTTTGACGCCGCGCGCGGGCGTGGGTTTCTTGAGCCACCCAAGCACGCATTTCACGACGCTACATGCCCAGCGTGCGTGCTCGCATGTCTGCAGTGGCCCTTTCCACGCGAGCGGACGCGCATTCGTCCACGGGTCCGGATCTGAATCTGACGAGCTTGTTGAAGCGCGGAGCTTGAACCGGCGATATACTAGTAGACGAGCCGGCGAACGGCGTCGAACGCTCCGACCGGGACGAGCGGCAGCAGCGAGAAAATCATCGCGGCGGCTGCAGGGCTGAGTTGCCGCGGCGCCATGAGCGCGGCAACTCAGCGCCATGAATCATCGCGCGCAGGGCGAGCAGAAGCGTCCTCGCGCACCCAGAGGTGAGATATTTAGCTTGCGCCGTGCAGCACGCCTCGCAGGCAGCACTATCCAGCGCACGTTTGCGCCGGCATCAACGCACTGCCGCCCGTTCTGCAATATCGCGGTGGATTCTGGCCTACGGCACCCGCCGGTGTGCGCTCGCGGGCGGTGAATGTCGAGCTCGGCGCCGGCGGCAGTCGTTTCGGCCATGTGGCGCTTTTCTTCGGCCGGTGTTTGGTCGTGTGGGGGGCTGCAACATGCGCCAGTGGCTGTCGTCCTCGTCGGTGTGGCGTTGAGCGCTAGCCAGCCCGGACGACTCATCGCGGCGAATGCGATTCCCATTGCCGGGCGGCCGTTTCCGCACTGCGAACACCGGCGGCGCGAGACGCAGCAGCCGACCTTGATTCGGCGACTGCGGCGTGGTGAATGAATATACGCCGCTGCTGAATTAACGTCCGGGATAAGCTCATCCGAGCGGTTTTCTCCTCCGCGGAGACTTCAACGTGGCCTGGGACGCCGCCGCTTGGGAAGACGAGCCCGGTGCTGGTGATTGAAGTTGCCCCGCTCCGGCCGCTGCGTTTGCGCGCGCCCCGATTGCCTGCATAAGACAGCCGCGCGCTGAATCAACCGAGCCGCGAGCATGCGATCTCCTCTTGATCATCTGCTGCGCCGCCGTTTAGCGCGACCATAGGGGCCGTGAATCCGGTCGGAGGCAGACCGCAGCAGCGCCTCCAGGCCAAAGACCGGCCCGCCGCACTGGCAAAACCCGTCGCCCCCTTGTCAGCTTTTTGCCGGGCGCGCCCGGCTGCGCGCCACCTAACCCATCGCCTGTCGCTCGCGGTGCACACACGCACCCGATATGCTGCACCTGCCCGCACTTGCCCCCGCTAGGCATTCGCCAACTTGCCGCGTTTTGCGCCAGCCACCGAGTTCGAGCAGGTCCCGGCCGTCCATGGGCATTGAGACGCGCAGCATGGCCGCCCCGTTCCACCCCGAGACATACGAGACGCTGGGCCAGGCCTGGATCTGGCCCTCCAAGCAGCAGCAGGTCGAGGCCTCCGCCTCCGCCGCGGCGCGCACCGCGTCGCTCAAGCGCCGCTCGGGCGCGCAGCGCGCGCTGCGCAAGAGCTGCAGCGAGCGGCCGCTGGGCTCGCCCGTGCAGCTGGCCGCCGGCGGCAGTGCCAGCGTGCTGGACGTGGAAGATGTTGACAGCGCCGTCACCAGCGACGAGGACGACGAGCAGCGGCGCCAGCGCATCACGGCGCGCGCCGAGGAGATTCTGCGCGGCAAACGCTGCGTCGGCATGCTGGTGGGCGCCACGTGCCCCGTGTGCCTCACGGACGACGTGGACACGCAGCTGTCCGAGTGCGGACACCTCATCCACGCCAAGTGCATAAAGCGCTGGATCCAGTCGGGCACGTGCTGCCCCGTGTGCCGCGAGGAGGTTGTCGACGTCGAGGAGGCCTTCACGTCGCCGGCCAAGAGCCTCCGCCCGCTTACCAAGGACCGTCTCACATCGTCGTCCGAAGCTACCTACCTGCCGGAGGACGAGGAGGACAACCAGACCGACGACGCCAGCTACGAGTGGGGCTGGTTCGAGGATTTTGACGACGACGCCGACAACTTGTCGGACGACGGCTTCTCCGCCAACAGCACTGACATGTTCTACTCGTCGCGCCGCTCGCTGCCCACCTTCCCGGCATCCGCCAGCTTGCAGTCCTCCGCCACGCCCATGATGAACCGCGAGATGTCCGCCACGTTCGACATGTGCCGGACCTTCCCGCCGCTCCGCGAGGCCTACGACACGCCCTACCACCAGAGCAAGTACCCGTGGATGCGCGTGCTGCCCTCGCACCGCCACATCGCCGCCAAAATCCAGATCCGCAGCTTCCGCATCGTGGAGGCCAAGGGCTCCAAGGCGCAGCACGCCGAGTACCTCATCGAGATGCAGCTGGACGGCCGCTACTTCAGCCGCTGGCGCCGTTTCTCGGAGATCTACCGCTTTGTGTGTTCGCTGGACCCGAACCAGTTCCGGCAGTCTATGGTGGCATGGCAGCCGATTGAGGCCAATAGCCGCTGGTTCAACCGACTCGAGCTCAGCTACCTGCACAAGCGGTGCCGCATGCTCGAGGAGTTTGCGCACGCGCTGCTGGTCGAGTGCTCCAACGCACACCCGCTCGCCGAGCTGGTCGAGTGCTAAGCCACCGACTTAATTTATATACGCAAAGTTTTGCATGATGTAGATAAAGTACCTAGAGACGAGAGTAATAGAGATAAGAGACCGATAGATGACAATGAATTTGCTGGAAATGCACCCCCAACTTGACCCCCAAAGTCCATTATTCCTAGCTCTACACGTTGCGGGCGCTCGCCAGGGCCGACGCGCGTCGCAATTATTTTGGAGCCGCAGGGAATGCCGCATGCGATACACGCCCCCGCTGATGCCGGGGATGGCTTGATCGTCATGGTGCACGCACGTGGTGATCATCGGACAGCGGTGCCTCGCATATGCGGCAGGGTATCAGAAAGACACGCTGCAGCCGCGACAAGTGCGCGTGCCAGAATCCGGCGGGTGCTTTAGCAAGCGACGGCGCTCGGTGTCAGTGTCCTTCTTGTTTTTGCCGCGCTGCGACGGCGGTTGCTTGGTGGCGGGCTGCGGCGTGCACTGATCTCCAGCCGCCCCGGCACACTAAGCAGCCCGTGCATGTCGCGCGTGGCGCCACTGTTAAACGTGCGCGGCAAGCGACCGGCGCCGACTCGACGCTGCTCGGAGCGAGGCGTCGAAGGTGCTGGCCGCGGTGTCCTGCCGAAGGACTTGTCCGTCAAGATGGTTAAGAAGCAGACAAACCCGTTGCTGAATTTCTTGCGGGTACTGCACCAACTCATCAACGGCGAAGGGTGGGAGTTGCGAGGATTTCGATGCAGACCAGCACCTTCGATGACAATTCGGCCGGTGCCGCATCAGCAGGGGTGTTTATCTAACCGCGGGTCTTCAAGCAGGTCAAGCGATCTCGGGATCACTTGACCAGCATTGGCTCGGGCAGAGGTCCCACTTGGGCGCGGGCCGAAGTCCACGAGGCCACCGCCCACGCGACGCCGTGGCGCGCCGAGTTCGTCGGTGAACCTGGTCGCGGCCGGCTCTCCGGTTGATATGCACACGCACGTGCATTGCGCTGGAGCATCTCGTGGGGTTGAGAAGGCTAGGCGGTCGCCCGAGAGCTCCTCGCCACGTCGAGGAGCTGTCACGTGATGTCGCGGCTCGTCTTTCCAGGTTAATAGGTGAGCCGCCGGAGCGCGCAAGTTAACGGCTGGACAGCGATGCAGGCGGCGGCTGGATGGATTTGCCGCGTCGGAGAAGACCCTCGGCGCGCCAACGATGCGCGCCTTTTTGGTGGTGGCCAGGGCCACCAAGACGACGGCCAGCGCGCGCACTTGCGACACCGCGGACATCTGAGCAACGCGGTGAGGAAGCGAAGTGCCGGACACTGATCCGGCGCGCGGTGGTACGGCGCAGACGCTCGCTTGCGACGCAGTCGACCCGGCGTGACGAACCCAGCCACCATGCGTTCGCCCCGATGGCGCTCGAAGCGCGAGAACGATAAGATCCGACGCGGAGCTGCTCGGCGCCCGCACGTCCAAGCTCAAGTGGCAAATCCGCGCAGGCAGCTCCAGGCAGAGAGCGAAGGATCAAGCGGAGGATAAGACGGCGCGATTGTATAGATTGTTTTTTTTTTACTTTTCGGGCAATTCAATCGAAAAAAAAAGTGTTTAAAGTTTTTTTGGGTTTAATTGAGGGTTCTTTTGCCTGAAATCCGTCCCAAGCGGATCTTCGCAAGGGGCCAATATGACTGGCTAACTGCGAAGTCGGGACTCGTCGCAAGGAGATAAAAGTAGGTCATGTCCCCAAAAAGCTTCCATTGGTTTAAAAAACAATATAGGCAAATTTATCGATAAAAACCCGGTTTTAGTTTTTTATCGATAAACCATCTATACGCGATTGGCACGCCGCGACTGGCAAGATGGTTGTGGTTGCAGTTGTGGCCCACACAAACTGAATTTGCCAAGTTCAAGCTAGGTACGGCTCCTCGGTGGTCGTCGCGCAGCACCGTCGACTGCGGTGAACACGGCGACGACGCGGCTGGCTGCATGTTGCTTGTTGCTGGGGAGAAAGTATCGCTGCGGCAAGTGCTGAGCCTGCTTGCACCTGGAATTCCCAGGCTGGAAGGATCTGTGCTCGCCTTGGCAGACTGGGCGTCGAGGTACCGACGCCTCATCGCGCAGGAGGTCTGGGCGTGCTGGCGAAAAGCTACGCGGAGTGGCTGGCGTTGAAGCGGGACCTCCTCGCGGACCGCAACAAGGGAATACACAAAAGATTGTTTGTGCCGAGCGTACTGTACATTTTGCCACGTGAGACCTAGAGGTCAACAACGGTGACGCTGTGAATGGTGTTGCGGAAGGTGTGGTATTATGCGGTAGTTGGCGATGATGGCGAGGAAGCGTCTAGCTTACAACAAAAATGTACGAACATGAAAGAACTGCACAGCGCTAGACGTTGGCAGTCCAGAGCTTCCACGAAGACGAGCGATCGCGCGAGCGAGAGCTGCGCGAACGTCCGTGTGTGCCCAAAGCTCCTTCGGAAGTTGGCGCCTGCTGCAGCGAGTGGTTTTGCCTCCTTTCGAGCTCGAACTGCCGTTCATGCGCCTCGCGCAGAGCCGCACTTAGCTCCTCCATCTTGGACTCGTAGGCCAGAATGACGTGCTGCGACTGGTTCAGTCGGCTCTTCATGCTCAACACATTGCCTTCCAGCTTGCGGATCTCGATATCCTGCTGGGCCAGCTCTTCCTCCTTTTGCTCCACCTGCAGTGTCAGGCGACTCACGTCCGACAGCTTCACGGCGTCAAACATTTGGTCGTGCACTACACTGCCGCGACGCTTGTATTTGAAGCGCACCTCGCTTGCTGATGAATCCGACACGGAGCTAGGCGACATGGGCGGTTCGTCCACTTTACGCTGCTGCAAAACCTTTGCTGCTGACAACGGGGCCTTGCTAGCGCTCTCTAGATCGTCCTCATCTCGCATGTGACGCGTCTCCAGCAACGTCATGCGGTCCTCCTCGTCGTCGACCGGGATCTGATGGGCCGAGTCCACATAGCTGGTTTGAATTGTCGACTCCACAGTCTTGGCGTTCGACACAAATGACTCAACCAGGAAACCAACGAAGATAGGCAGCAAGATGTTGCTCATGGTCATGCGGTAGGTGAAGAAAAAAAAGTAGGTCCAATCCGAGCCGGTCATGGCATGGGCAGCGTCCATGATCGCGTCCCATCCAGCCAGGTTGGCGACGCCGAACAGGGTCACGAGCGTGCCCTCGAAAGTCTCTGTCTGAAACTCCTCACGCTGGGCATACCAGCCAGGCGACATCGACTGCTTGCTAGCTGGAAAGTCACGCAGCTCGATTCCGTAGTTAGCTTGAGTAACAATGGCAAAGGCGTACATGACACTAAAGATCACGAGCAGAAGTTGCATGATCAACGGCATAATGGCCTTCATGGTGTACAGGATCTCGTGGAATGGCGGGAAGAGGTTCAATAGCTTCAGGAAGCGCAGCGATCGCACAGCTAGTGCCATGTCGTAGAACACTAGCGAAATGTTGGGCGGCTTGGAAAGAGTTGTAAGCACGTAGAACAACCAACCCACGCTGACAACGGCTAGGTCCAGCTTGCAGAACGGTCTGGTGAAGAACTCGTTGTAGCCAAAGGCAAACATTTTCACCAGAACCTCCAGAGTGAACAGGTTCAACAGAAAGAAACCCAGCAGACGCCACGAGTGGTTGACCGAGAAGGCTAGCTGGATATTGTTCACCTGCACAGCCTGAACGACCGAAAGACAAATGAGCAACCCGACCACGAGCTCGGCGAGTACGACGCGGTAGCGTCCGAAAAGATGAACCTCGTACAGCAGCGTGCTGCGAACCTGAGTACGGAAGCGACGAATCACTTGACGCTGGCGCGAAGTGCAGCAGCGGCGCATGAGACTGTTGGAGAACAACGTCGGACGCTCGAGCTTAACACTAAGCAACGAGCAGAGCTGGTAGAAATCTGTCAAGTCCAGAAAGCCCACGTGCTCAATGTCCACGGTGTTGAACACCAGCTCTGCATCAGTGGCTGTCCACTTGGGTTTGAGATACTCGCAGACACTGATCCACGAGTCAAGCGAGATTTGGCGCTTGTTGACTGGTGTCACGAGGCTGGTAGTCGGATTGGGGTTGGTGATGTTGAAGGACGCGCGCTTGTCAAAGGTGCCCAGGAAGAATCGCGAGGAACCACGGCGGTTAGCAGCGTTCAGCATGGGAGCATTCGAGACCAGGCTGATATCGCTAGCACTACTCAGTGGCGGGTTGTTAACTGCACCGGAGGGTGGTATACTTGTGGGGACATCGTCGTCGAAGTTTACGTTCTGTGCGAGGATATCGAAGGCAGCGTACAGCGCAGCTTTGCGCTTCTGCAGACGCTTGTACAGCATACTCTCCGTGTTTTTCTTGTACGACTTGTACGACACGGCAATAGTGAGCTTGAGCAGGAACAGGTTCGTCAGCAAGACGAAAAGCACGAAGAAGATGGCGCTCCAGTGCGTCATCTTGTAGTACGGGTACATACTTTTGGCCATGTACGGCATACAGTTGTGGATGAGCAGCATGGTGTACATCGACGACGAGAGCGAGTTGAAGAACGTTGCGCTTGGATCGGTGCTAGTGTCTGAGAAGATAAGATATCCCACGAGTCCAAAGAACGCGACGAAGCAGAAACTCAAGCCCAGCACAATCAACACCTCCCTCAATGCGTGCAAGAAGCTGCTGAAGATGATTCGGATGTTTCTTCCTCTCGCGATGAAGAAGAACGGTCTGAGCGCTCTCGAGTATCTGTACGGGTTGATGGTCGGGAACAGCAGATTCACCAGCAAGTCAGCGCACGTAATAAGCAGCAAGATCATTCTCACCACTGCCCAGGGCTGTCTCGAAATGTACTTGTGCTGCGTCTCGACAGAGCTCATGTACCAGCGGATGGCCAAGTCGACTCCGAACACAAAGAGGCACAGCAGGTCAACCAGCAGGTACGTGTTGATGTTCTCGTCGCCGGGGTTCTCCACGAACGCTAGCGCGCACATGACTGCCACCACCAATATGTAAACAAGTCGGTAGGACTCAGAGTGGAAGAGCTCGTTCAGGAACAACGCGTCTCGGTCCAGTCGGTAGCCGATCTTGCGGCCGTGCACGCCGTCCTTGATGAAGGCCGCTGCAATGAGATACCTGTCCTCTTCCAGTGCAATGCCGTACTCTTTCGCTGCCAAGATGGGGTCCTCCTCGGCCTCCTCCTCCTCCACGTCGGCCGAGTCGCCCGTGTCGAAGTGGTAGGTGGGGATGCCGGACCCGAGGCGCCGCTTCTGCTCGTGCGCGAGCTGCTGGCGGTGCTTCATGAACTCCAGCTGCACCTCGCTGGCCATGCTCTTGGCCGTGCTGTTGTCGTCGTCGATGTCCGTGAGCCGCTTCCACTTCTTCTGGTTGTCCAGCACGGCGGCGTCCAGCCCCACGCGCACGCGGGCCTTGGGGCGGCCCGGCGACGTCGCCGCGTCACCGCCGGACACGGAGCTGGACAGCGGCGCTGCAGCGCTCACGGCGGGCACATTGGGCGCCTGGTAGCTCGCGGAGGCGCCGGCGGCGCCCACCAGCGGCGTCTTCTCGTCGTCCATGAGGCTGCCGGGAGAGCGCGTACTGGACTGGCATGAGGCGTAACGGTTTTTCTACCGTCCCCGTTCTGAAGTAGATACACTGCTGATAGATCACATACCCTTTGCATAATGATGATATTGAAGGTTGATATGGTATGAAAATAGACTGGAGAGTGTAGGAACTTGCTTAAATAGTTGTTTGTGAAGAGTGCCTAATGCGAGAACTGTCGATGTACAGCGTATAGTTGGTCCGCATGGATCCGGATGACGACGCGACGATGGAAGGGCGGAACGCAGGGGGGAACGACGTGAGCGCACTGAGCTGGGCGCTTGCACAGCCCAAGCTGCAACGTGGACGGCCTGCTGTGTGTGGGGATCGGCTTGGGCGTGGCGCCAGGGGCAGCTGGCATTTAGAGGCGTGGCAGCAAGATTCGACGTGTAGTATACGGATCAGATGGAAAACTATACGCCACGTCACTGATATGGCTACAGCGTGTCGACAATGGCGCCCGGAAGGAGCCCGCGGCGCGCTCGTGGAGAATGGTTGCGAGAACTGTGGCGTACGCATCATTTTCTTTATGATGCAAACGCCGGCGTTGCACATGCATCACTTGCTGCGTACCAAAAGTTTGGAGTGGCAGCGTAGAATTTGCTGCTTAGCCCACGTAGGTGGTGACCTCGACGCCGTCCTTGAGCTCGGCCTGGTACTCTACGAAAGACTCGTGCAGAACAGACGTATACTGGTTGTTCGAGCGGACGTAATCGAGGTAGTCCAGCAGTCTGCCAGGGCCCGGCGAAAGCACGTTGTCGGCGACCACCACGCCACCCTGCGCTCGAAGAAGTTTGCTTAGAGACAGCTGCAATGATCAATATGAAAAACAGAGCACCTACCGGCTTCAATAGCCCGCTCAGTTCAATCATCTTGAAGTCGCTCAAGTACTGCCGCTTGTCGTGGTCCATGAAGAAAAGCTGCACAGCGATCAATACCACGGTAACCCACTTCGATGCAGAGTGACAGTAGATACGTACGTCGACGTGGTTTATGCCCTGCTCCTTGAGCTTGGTAAAGGTCTCCGAAAAGGGACCGACGAAGAAAGTTACGACGTCAGATAGCCCTGCGAGCGCCGCGATTTGCGAAGCAATGTTGGCGAAGTGGGGCGAGAACTCAAACGAGTAGAAGTGCGCCGATGGGCCTGACACTACTCGCAGCTTGCTTGCGAAGCGCACCGCGCTGTATCCGCAGAACGCACCAATCTCCGCCATCACTTGGGGCTTGGCCTTTTCGATCTCGGCGTCCACGATGGCGCCCTTGACGTCGCCGATGTTCATCATCCAAATCTTCTCGTAGGCAAAGTGGTCCATGGCGTCCACCACTGACTGGGCGTCGCCCTGCGTGGCACGCGCACGGACGTACTCGAGGCACTTGTCACCCCTGATAGTTGACGCACATCGGAAAACCGTTACAATTTTCAGTTTGAGTACTGCTTGAAGGCACTTACACGACTTCGAACTCGCCCGGGCGGGGCGGAGGAGGCATGCCATCGTGGCCGCGACGAGGAGCTGCTGGCGCTGACATGGTAGCGCTGCCAAGCTGAAGAGGGAATGAGCTCTTCGTCTGCAGGACTAATGAGCCGGTGATCCCTGCACATCATTTGCCAATCACTTTCGTGGACTGATCGGATAGCTCGAGAGCCGAGGCTCACGTCACGAACGAAGTTTGTCTTTATGCAGATACAGTAGCTAGCTCCAGGATAGCTGTGACAGGACAAGTATTGTTGCTCGCCAAGTGATAACCAAGACGCCTTCGATGCGAGGATAATGCTCGCTAACTGCCAAGCCAAACAATATACTCCCCGCTAGTTTTCCTGCAGCGGAAACGAACGGGCGGCCCTGACCTCTGATCTTAAGAGCCCTCCACGAGGGGCAACAAAGACAACTTTCGAAAAGGAGTGAGGTGTAGTAGTAATACGCCTGGAAGGTTGGAAGCCGTGAAAAGCTAATCACACCTGATCTTACCCGGACTTTGATTACGTACCAGGGTTCGTCCAGCTCACTTTCCCTCCGCGTGCCGAACGCTCATTTTTCAAAACGTTCAAGCCAAGAAGATGCCGCATCGCGTTGCAACTACCAAGCCGGGGCCTCCACCTCCAGACCAGCTGAAAATCATGTACGTCTTACAAATTTTGCATAATACTGTGCTGGCAGACCTTTGAGCTTCATTTTGTGGTTGCACAGCGGAGAGAAGTGCCTAGCGTTTGTGTGTGAGAATGCGACGGCAGGTGACCCCAAATCTGTTCTCGACGCGATCGATACTTTCGGCTACGAGCACCACTGGATGATGAACGTTGGCGACGTCAAAGGGGAGCTCGTCGACCAGGAGATCGCCAAAGTGCAGCCCAAGGTCCTGGCAGAACTTGGTGGGCTCTTTGGCTACAGCGCAGTGCGGTTTGCTAGTCAGATGCGAGGGCTATCGGGTCCGTCGGTGCGCGTGTACTCGTTCGAAATCTCCCCGGATTTCGCAGCCATAGCTACAAAGGTACATTGACGGCAGATATTGAGGTCTCCTTAAAGTTGCTGATCGCAGATTCATTGATAGATGGTAGAATTTGCTGGGCTTTCGGACGTTGTCACGATTTTTGTGGGCACATTTGGAGACAACTACCCCAAGCTCAAAGAGCTAGGCGTTGAGCACGTTGATGTACGCTTCTAACTCCTCGAAGTATCACCTAGCAGCTTTCCCTGTGCTAAATTATGCTCGTTGTAATTGTCGGGTAGGTTTTCTTCCTTGACCACGACAAAAGTTGCTACAAGAGCGACCTAAAGATCATCGAGCACAGTGGTTTGCTTCGATCAGTAAGGCCTGAAGCTGACGAGGATGTTGAGTCGTTACACTAATGCTTTGCTGTGTACGGTGGAAACAGGGATCCGTTGTCATAGCTGATAACGTTGTTGTCGCGCGGATCACCGATTACCTAGAGTACGTCCGCGCACACGAGAATTTCAAGTCTGTCTTGTACGATTCGTACCTCGAGTATTCCGACATTAAAGACGGCCTCGAGGTCTCTACTTACGTTGCGTGAGCAATCTCGCTGGTCAGAGCGAGTGATACAGTTGCTAGCCACCACAATCATGAATTCAAACTGCCATCAAGATTGCTGTCTTTTCGTGAGTCAGCTGTATCGGTTGAAGCTTTCTCGATCATTGTGCTACGCCTCGTTTGCGTGAGAGGTGCAGTCGTAGCCTTGAAACGCTGGGAACGGGGTAGTGGATCAAGACTTGTGAGACTGTATGCTACTGGTCGTGGAGCAGTTTTCGCTACACGAATGTTCACCAATGCACTAGTGCTGGCACTTTTTTCAAGTTCGCCTCCTGCTATGGATTTGTGGCGTAGCGGTGCTAGTTTCTGTTGTAATCGGGCAGCAACTACTCGCCGAAGCTTTTGCCGCTTTCCTTGCAGAGTAAGCCGTCGCTCAGTAACCACAGAGATCGAGTCGAGGTGTCCATGGAATCCTTCAGGACAGGTTCTAGGTGGTGAGAGCCGCTGGTGCATTTCCTGTAATCGTTGATCTTCATCTTGAACAAACTCGAGATGCTCTTCACTCGGACCATTAAGCAAGATAGATGCAGTACGCGGTGATCCAAATCCTTTCTTTTCGCTGAGGGTCTCTAAAAGATGCTGAAACGATTCGAGCTCCTGAGGGTTAACTCGCTCAGTAGTGTCTTTCTTTGCCTTACCCTTTCCTTGGTTCATTTCAGTGGAATCGCTTTGTTCGTTACTGTCTTTTTCGCTGTTGTCACCTTCCTCTTCATCTAGTGTGTCGCTGCCATTGCCGGCAGAAGACTGGCGTCTAACAATGTTGCTTTTTAAGGTACTGCTTGACGGTATGACCTTGAGATTCGAGCAGCTAGAGGCAAATGGTACAGTTGACTGTCCCTGAAATGATCTCGAAAGCATGTTAAAACGATCGATTAAGTAGTCGACAGTCTGAATCGCCCGAGAGGGTTGCATCTTTTGTCCCGAAGACATGACAGCCAGCGTAAAAGTAGTACCAGGCTCCAGGGCAACAACGGACAAGTAAAAACCTACTCGTAAAGATGTCGCATCAGCTTGCTTCGGGTAAAATGATCTCAACGACGCTGTACTAGCATTGGCCTCAAGAATCGCAGCAGCTTGTTCCGTAGGTGCAGCGTTCGCAGTTGCCGCCGTAACTACCTTCAGCAAGTCGTGCGGATACAAGATAATTCGATGTCCTTCTCCAGAATCTTTTGCCAGCCTTTCGGAAGAGCGCCACATGAAATCGGTGCCGCAAGGAACTTTGGTATCTGTCGACATGAACACTTCTGCATCTCCACGCAGAGTGTGCATTTTCAATGTAATAATCGATCCATGGCCTTCGGGTAAGTAGTAAAAATGAAAGAATTGCGTCTCCTTCGCTTCTTTCAGCTCGCGTCGTACGCTCACGCCAAACTGAAGTTCTTCGGTGAGTTGGCGGCAGCTTTCTCGATGAATTCTTCGCAACCGAAAACTTGCGTCCACCTCATTATTGCTACATGAGCTCGCGTTTGCTGTAGACATTATGGAGGTACTATTGTGCCTCGAGTTTTGAAGTCGCAGCAAATCTTGGTCTCTTTGTTCCTGCCACTTTTTACGCAGCATCCTTTGTCGCTCTTCGGCCTCCCGTTGCTCCGTTTGCTTTATCTCGAGATCGTGCCGCATTGCTGCAAACATCTTTGACTCTGAATCGTCGAAAAACTGTTGCCATTTCTGCTGCATGGCGGCTTCAGCCTCTGGACTAAACGCAATGCCCTCACCCAATGCGTTTACTACCCGTCCACCATAGAGAGCTCGCTCCGCGTCTTCATCTAAGCGTGCCCGTCGAGGAGGTTTAAGCGGATTACTGACAAAATCCTGACCGTCGTCGTCTTGGTCTTCAATCGACTCCAGGTCGTCTGAAAACTGATATTCTAGAAGTGTTTGTTTGTCTCTCTTGTGGTGCTGAGTTGGTTGAATATTGCTATCTATCCTAGTCAATTGACTATAAGGTTTCAACGTTGTCGCTGTTTTGGGCATTTTAGTTGACGTTACCGATGGGCTCAATTGGGATGCAGCCGGCGCATTAGCAATTTCCTGTTCAGCATGTTTTGCCTTACTGGGTTCTGCGGCACCGCGTTTGTTTTTGGTGGGATATTCATCCTCACTGCTATAGATGGATTCGTCCATTTCAAAGCCTTCTCCACACCCTGCGTTGCTCGCTAAATACTTATTTTTCTCGGGGCTCTTTTCGACATCGTCGTCATCTTCACTGTCGTCGTCCGGGTTCCACATTGCTGTACGATAGGGATTGTTTGTCACTGTGACGCTGTGTAGAAATGTCGGCTGCTGAGAGAAGCGAAACGCGTGGTGGATCTGAATATCGTCATCTTTAATGACTTGAGGTGTGTATTGCACCTCTTCTCTGTCTGGCTTGTCCTCACTTTCGACGTCGCTTTCTGCTCGCAGTTCGAACCCAGAAGCTGGAACCGGAACAGACTCTTCGATAAGTACTGGGGTCGGAATCGCTTCTTCATGCACGATTGTTTCGATAACCTCTTCAGAAGCAATCTCAATAAATTGCTCAGGAGGATCGGTCACTTCAAGGGGAGGTTGGACTTCAGCAAGTACCTTGACTTCTTCAACGCTGGGCTGTAATACGACTGGCTCTACTACTTGAGCAGGAGTTGGCACCTCCGGTGCTGGTGCAACCTCTTCCACTACAGCCGGTACAGGATCGTTAGCCTCCATCGGGGTTGACATATCTTCATTTAATTGGGATTCCTCGCCATCATCAGCTTCGCTTTCGGATTCTTCCTCACTTCCAACCACACTTTGATCTTCGTCACCGTCACTACTTGGTGGGGTCTCCACGCGTACTGGGGCTACAGGTGTCGGCTGGCGAGGTGGGAGGGAGACTTTTTCCGCCTCGAGAAGGGCTGCAGCTTCTTCGAGCTTAAGACGTTCGGATACTGCACGCTGAAGACCACGAGAAGATTGTCGCTTGAGCAACTCGTGTCGTGAACCTGCTCGGGAAACCGTAGCTTCTGCCTCAACTGTTGGAACCACAACAACTGCAGTTGTGCTTCGCCTTTTTTCAAAAGATGGTTTGCGAGAAAGTGGTGTCGGCTGGTCTTGAGCAGTTTCCTCTGGAACAATATCCGCCACAGGCGTCAGACTTCGAGAGGATAAAGTGCGGGCTAGCGGCGGCTGAATAGCTGAAGACATCTCTGCTTGGGTTTGTACCTCCTGTATTGCCGAGTCATCACACGTAATAGAACTTCCGTCTCCATCACTGTCATCCTCCATCGGGATATTTCCCATGATGTGTCTTGCTGAGTACGTTGTCAGTTTATTCAGCAGACCAGCACCAATGCGTCTGCGCACAGGAGGTATCTGCGGAAACTGAATGTACATGCTTGTATATGCTGTCATAGCTTCCCCTTGAGTCGTCTGGTTAATGCGCCATGCTTGAGCACGGTGGCCTGCAAACATTCTAGTTCCGCCAAAACTTACTTCCGGTGGGTCGCAATTTCCTATGACAGACACTCTTATAGGAGCAACAGGCTTTGGTGTTGGCCCAGTATGCCGTACACCAACAACCACAGGCTCAGGACCACGGCGACGTGACCTCGACTCAGACCCCGAATCCACGGATACCGGTCGGAAACGATCCAGTGCTGTCGTGCTAGCAGTCTGTCGAGTTACAGGGGCTGAACCATCGACAAACAACCCGCGCTTTTTCGTGGTTTCTCTTGATAGCAGTTCTTGGGTAGATAGTGAGCCTTTCAGAGTCTTGGTAATATGAAACGTTCCATCATGTAGGCCACCTACGCGTCGGCGATGTTGGCGGTCGGCTTTCTGATCAAATGAGCTTTTCCCGACTTGCAGTCCCTTTGGCAATAGAAGGGTACATGACAACTGCATGTAGTTCCAAACCATATCACTTAATTCTGACGATACTTCCAGTCTATAGTCACGACAAAACGAAGGAATTTCGTGAAAATGAATCAAACCGCGAGTTTTAACGCCAACAATATAGAGCATCACCCAGAAGTCCAGGTAACACAGTTGTCCGTCATGGTTCACGTCGACAAAGCGTTTTCTAATGGCCAAAAGGGCACCTTCGAAGTCGGAGCTTTTCGAGATGATTTGTTCAGCGTCAGACCAAAGGTAGCGGAGCTTGGACAAAATGTTTTTAAAGTCGCTGATATCCATTACTCCAACACGCTCATGGTCATAAAACACAAAGCAACTTAGCATAAGTTGAAGTTTATCGAGTAGATCACTTTCAATGGCCATATCTCGTTGTGGATGCAGAAACAAAAGTCGCTCAACTACTCGAAATTGAGCATTTTGTTGCTTCCACTCACCAACTAAAAGTCTTAATAATCGATGAAGTTCAATCCAGGTGGGTCTTTTATAGTTGACGTCTGTAAGGAATTCTGATGAATCGATCTCCGAGGGGCGCGTTGGTGCACATTGTGTGTAGTCTTGCATAAATAACATTATACTTCTCAGAAAGCCAGGACTCACCAGTGGGTACAGGAGGTTGTCTTGTGCACAAAGGAGTGCATGCTCAATCCGAACAAATTGCCAATGTGTTGTCCCATCTATGGCTGGAACCACGTCGGTGGCTGCAGGCTTGTACCAACTTCCTCGATCAGTAACCCGTAATCGACCCGAAAAACTGTCTCCGTTCACGACCATTCCACGTGAATATAACCACGAGTAGCAGCAAACGCACAGCGCAACTAAAGTACCTGGCGCATGGTCGTATTCATCTGCAATTTCTGGCGTGTGAAGTCCCAGGAGCTCGCCAAAAACTGCGACTGCGTCAAATTCTGGTAAAAAATGGCACAAGGACACGAAAAACAGCTTCAACTTCATCTGAACAGCTCTGCGCATTCCATAGGTGGTCAGAAACACCTCGAACAGCGCACTATATATTGAACACTCAGATGTACCCTCTTTCCTGGGGGAAGAAGTTTTGTAGAGCCGTGAATGAGCATCAGCAGCCAACCTACTGTACACTTCAACAATGATATCAAACGTAGCTTGCCGCGAGAAATGGGGTGCGTATCCACTACGAGGTAGCTCGAGCGTATGCAAGCGCTTATGACAGAACTTGCACACCGGTTTGCGCTCTTTATCGTCAGACTTTGGTATTTGTGAGTGTTCGTCGGTCTTTCTTACTGTGTTGCCGTCAGTCCAAAATATGTGGAGTCGAGGTGCTGGTAGACACCAACAGTAGCCTTTCGACCATAAATGTCGAAACATCGGTGACAATCGGATGCCGTTTACAAGTGCGTTCTTAGAAATACTGTCGTCAAGAAAGCCGGTCTGTTGAGCTTGCCTACTTCGGTATCCTTTTTTAGGAGTTTGCCCAGCTGGAGCTGGTTCTTTTGGAGCATGTCGAGCCATTTGTACCTGGTTGTGATTCTCATTGCCTCGATCATTCTTGTCGTCAGTATGGTTGCCATCATCGTCATCTTGTTCGTCGTCGCCTTCAACTGAATCCTCGCTAGCAGCAGTTTCACTCGGTTCAATCAATGCAGAGTTGGCACCGGCAGAATTGGTGTCATCATTCGAGGGTATGCTGGAATGGGATGAGTCATCGAATAGACTTGATGAATTGCTGGGAGCGGAGGGCGGATGGTCGGTAATGCGCGGTAATTCAGTTATCATACCATCGGAAATCGTAGGTGTTTCTTCATATGAAGGAGGGTCATCAAAGCCTGTCACCTCTCGCATGTTAGGACTTGGAGGAGTATGAACAACCAAACTATTTGTTGGGCTAGCTGGAGATTGATTGTGCGTGACCACTTCTTCCTTAATAGGGTCATCCTCCCATCGAACGAGCTTTTCGCCGAGCAAGTTGTAGGTTACCACAGGTTTCCGCCGCACTTGACTCCTCTCACGAAGTCGTTGGGCTCTTGCTTTCTCACGGGAACGTTCCTTTTGCTTTAGCGTGCGCGCCATCGTTGGTGCACCAAAGGATGGATGCGAAGCCGTAGACATTGTCAATAGCATTTTTAATATTTGGAGGGCCTCCTCGCAGTCCACCCGAGCGTGTACATCCACTTTCAAGTCTTTGAGGCTTTTTGCAAGAGCAAACCCTGGTCGTCTAACATTCGGTAGCTCCGGGCGTAAAGCTAAGAGATGGGTTATACGATTAGCTGCCATCGTGCCGGCGGTGCCGTGATGACCAATGTATTCTAGTAGATATTCGCGCAGGATTTCGTCGTCATTTTTTTGAAGGGAATGGCTACTTTTGCTCTCCCATCTGTACTTCGGCATCGAGAATGCTGCATCGTTTTGTGAGCTGAGTGAGTTTTCATCTTGCTCTAATGCTCTTGTTTCTGCATCATAGACTGCGGTATCAGTGGCAACGACACTGGAAGTAGCTGCTTCAAGGTGCAAAACTGCAGATGGAACATGAAGTGTCAAGTACTCATCTACAGATCGAGAAGTCTTGCGTGCTGGTGTCGATATTTCATCAGTAGAGTCTTCAACGGAACGCGTTGTAGGTGTGTTTGGATATTCGTCATCTTTTGGATTTGCATCTACCGCTGCAGAGGATTCTTGTTTCTCTATTCTCTCCCTGCTGGTATCAGCAATTACTGCAGGTTTCATTAGGTACTTCATATCGCTTTTGGAACTGGGCGCAAAGACAAACTTACAGACCTCATGAGCGAGTGCAATGACTACTTGCTCCTTAACCAGAATCATATCGACAATAGCTGCACCAATATCAAAGTACCGCTTCTCCTGGACATTCCCCGACTGCAGAATCTGCCATTGGATAACGGTCATATCCAGGGAGCAGCTCATGAATTCGAGTGTTCCAACTGGTACTGTATCGCTCGAAATACAACAGACCTTAGAAACTCGTCGTTCATGCTTCGTTGACACATCTAGCGTGTGAAACAACCCCTGTTTACACTCTACACGCCAAACTGCTAACCGACCATCATCGTAGCCGGCACTTACGTAGAGCTTTCCTCTACCCCGACTTCCAGTATTGGCAAGCGAATATGCCTCTCGCATAAGTTCGATGCACGATGTACTCGATGTATAACCTTCAGAAACACTACTGACGCATCCAATCATTTTTAAAGATGGAACTTGCCACAACTTGACAATACCGTCAGCACCTACCGTCACCAACAATGCACGTTCTTCTCGAAGCGTAGATTCAACACGTGCAATTTGAACAATGTGAGCTGCATGAGCAGTCTGAACTCGAATAGTTGCTTTTTGAATGGACTGAAACATTAAGTTGTCATTCCAAAGGGTATCTACGTTCCATCCATAAAGCTTTCCGGTCTCTGTCCCAACAACAATCATTGTTTTCTGTATTTTCTGTCCTGCTTCGTCGGAAGTATAGGAGGCGAGGTTGACCGTGGGGTTTTGGGAATCGTCATCGTAAGATCGCGACGAAAAATATCCTGGCATCTCTATTTCATCAAAGTCCGCGTCTTTAGAGACGATTATGCGCTGAAAGTTAACAACTGCGAGAGCGCTGATTTGGTCGGTCAGCTGACTGTCTTGGAGCTTCATTATATGTTTCTCGCAGAATACATCATATATATCAACTACCCCACTGCTCCAAGCAAGAATCACAAAAGACAACTGCATGCTTTCATCTGATATAGTTTCCATGAAGGACACATGCGCTAGGACCTCCGATGCATGTGGCGAAATAAATAATAACTTCGAAGATGACGACACATGATTTAAGTTTTCATCCAGTGGAAATATGCGGAGTTTGCACGCTGCAGTAGTACTTAATGATAGCACCTTGGGCTCATCCTGTTGGGTAATTGCTCGCACTGCGAAGGCTTCTTCGATTGATGCAAACTCCTGCAAGACGTACAAGACGGTCTGAATCTTTAGCACATGAATGACATCTTCGCGGACGACTAGTAGAAGATTTTCAAAACAGCTACCCATATCAATCGTAACGCACATCGTCAGTGTCGTTAGCGGCGGCCCCAGTGTGTCGTGGTTCATGAACTTCGTGGGACTTTGTTCTTTGCCCATTTGCTCTTTTCCTCCACAATGAAAATACCCAACAAGACTCAATTTTGGGTAGCGGTGCTCCCCAGGGTTCGATCCATGGCTATCACTTCCAAACAATTTTCGTTCGACTGAAAACATCCAATGGCGGACAGCCCCTGTATTCTTTTCCGCTGCAATTACGATCACACCTATTGATCTCGTTTCTGCTGTTGTACCCTCACTCGAATTGTGTGCTGAGGTCGTAGTGATTTCAATTGACGATAGCACCTCGGCTTGCGCTTCCGCGACGCCAGATCCTGCAGGTTCATACGGCTCTGCATCGATCGTGAAGAGCGCAGATCCATTGGTCCGACTGCCATTGACGTTCCACACCTTCAATCCTCCTTTGCAAAAGCCTGCCAGCAGCCAGTCTCCACACGGTGACACAGCCATAGCAGTGACGCTCTCTCGCAGCATGACCCTCTTCACGAGCACAAATTTGCCTCCGTTCGGCTGGCTCTGCCTCCACTCCAGCAGTGCGCTAGACGTCGAATCTGTCGCTCCAGAACAAACTCTGGCCGCTCCATAGAGCTCTTTCAGCCCTTTTGAGCCACAGATCAACGTCAGGAGGTCTGGATGGCGGAGCGAGGCCCGCGTGTTCTCCACAAAGAGCAGCATCTTGGGCTGCTGGTTCTGCGCGGGCCACCCGCTTTGGCGGTCATCCAGTCTCTTGGACAGCTGCAAAATCTCCACCACATTTCTCGGAGCACTGGGCAGCATTTCTGCTCCTTCCTGCTGCTCGGTCTTGAGGTGGCTGGCCAGCACCAGTCTGTCGCTAGCGCCGTCATAGTGCGCGCATTGCAGCGAATGGGTCTCTGGGCCGTTGTACACTAGCAATTTGCGCAGTGTAGCAGGCTCCAGTAATAAGACGCTGTGCGTCGTGGTGCGGGGGACCTTGGAGGACCCTTTTGGCCGCGTGGCCCGGCTGTACACGCACACGAAGACGTCCAGCGCCGCCGAGTACTGCAGCAACATAAGCGGAACCACGAGCTCCGTCTGGCTCTGCTTGCGGCGCCGCTGCTGCTCCTGCTGAAGTTGCTGCAGCTGCAACTCAAAGAACGACGAGCGCTTGCGCCCGGGCGGTGGCGCCGGCGACGTTGAAGTTGCCTCTGCTTTCGTCGTGTCACTATTCGCGTCAATGAGGGGCACACTTTTAAGCTCGCGCCGCAGCGAGAAGAGCCGCAGCCTCCGCGCGCGCGCGTCCAGCGTCAGTACATGGTGTCGCCGCGTGTCGTAGGCCGCGGCGCGCAGACTCAGGCCGCTGGCCGAGAGCTGGTGCCGCAGCTGCAGCGTCTCCTTGGCGCGCATGGCGCATGCGTCTCTTCAAGCTCGCGACGAGCTCCCCCGCGCGAGCGACGGGCACTCTTGCGAGTCGCAAAAATCAGGTGGACCACCCGGTCTATGACCCGTCACCAAGATCGCCACATGGCTACACTCTCATCACAGTAGTCAATTGGCGGCAGGATGAGGAGCTCCGCGGCGGCGCTGGCGCTGCTGGCGACGCAGGCGACGGCCGGCCGCCTGCGCGTGAAGGTGCATCGGCAGAGGGCGGCGGCCGCGGCAGTGTAAGGGCGGGAGGCGCTGGGGGACGGGGCGACGGCTGACTGACGCGTGGAACGCAGCGGCCGAGCGACGTCCTGGGGCGAGCTGGAGGGCAACTTGACGGCGACCGCCGAGAGCTTGTGGGTGCTTTGTGTGGCGCACGCGAGGAGAGGAGGCTGACAAGCTGCTGCGGCACAGGGACGTGTCGTCGAGCGACCTGGGGAAGATCGTGTTCACGGACACGCACGAGCCGCTGCAGACGCTGTGCGTGGAGGGAGGGCGTGCTAGAGGAGCAAATGGGCTCATGTGTTGCTGTGGTCTGGATCACAGGACGTGTGAAAATGCGTCGCTGACGCAGCTGGACGTGAACATGACGTATCTGCAGACGCTACAGGCGTCGAACAACCGGTTCTCGTCGTTTGAGGACGTCGTGCTGTCCACGACGATTGAGTGGCTGTACGTGCGTGTATATGAGTTGAAATCCCGTGCGTGTGGACTTATGATGAATGGGTATTGTAGGGATTTGTCGTGGAACCAATTGGCAGACTGGAAAAATTTTAAACCACCGAGAGACTTGCAGACATTGTACGGATTGTATGAATGCGGAGGTGGAGCGGTTGTAGTGCTGATTTGAGTGTTCGGTGATGTTGTAGAAATGTCAGCCACAACGCGATAGAGGACATATCCGGCACCAATTGGTCCGCATCGGTGGATTTGATGTCGATGTAAGTGATCTGATGATTTTGCAAATCATGATTGTGCTTAACTATTAAGTTTTTTTGTTATGTCTTGTGCCTCTTGTAGCGATTTGTCGTCTAACTATCTGACATCCGTGGTTGGTGTGATCTTTCCGAGCAACCTTACAACACTGTACGTAATACCTCGTTAGTACTTTCAGCTTCAAGTCTCAGTGCAATTTGTTCCATGCCATGGTGCAGTGATCTGAGCGACAACAAGATCAAGAGTTTTGAAGTTCGTAAGACCGATTTTGCGTTGCTGTCTAATCTCACCACTTTTAAGATGGACGATTTAGAGCAATCCAGTTGTCCGACCAGTGGCGCGACAACAGAAATAATTGCCAACGTTCAAGTTTGTGTTGTTTCAGGTACGAGTCTAGCTATATTGCATGTTTTTGTTATTTGTCCAAGCGCGAGGGGATTTAAGCCTCTTCTTTCTTTGATGCAGACTATGTATTCCAGACGGCGTATTTTCGCACCGAGAGCGGTAAGTAGCTTTTTGTTTTCGCCATCCTGTTGAATTACACTTTGACAACTGTTTCTGCAGCATGGCAAGCGGGGAAGGGTATCATTTACCTGAGTGTGATCGTCAGCGCTTTGATAAGTCTCTGGTTTGTTGCTCTCCTAGTGGGCCATACCATTAAGAGACACCGGCACGTGGCGAAAACGGATGAGGAACAGCGCGATACTGTCGAACTATCAGCAATTACGGCGTTGAGACACTGGTCGCTATCAAAAGAAGTGGAATTACCCAACGACGTGCGCCTTGACCAAGAGTTCACGTCGTTCCGTATTGACCCGTCGGATGTGATGCAAGTTCGCACGCTGGCGCATGGCAACTTTGCAATGACGTCACTTGTGTATCTCGGAGATAAACAAGCTGTTATGAAGAAGGTATCGGTGCACACGCAAGGTCAGGATCGGGATCAAATGATAGCGTTCATGGATGAAATCCGCGTGTGCGCGAAGTTAGAACACCCAAAGGTGGTGGGGTTTCTTGGCATTATGTGGTCAAGCCTATCAGACCTCTCAGCGATTGTGGAGTATGTTCCACGTGGAAGTCTTGCGGTATTCCTGAAAGAAAGAAAGCCATCTCGGAAGGGATCGCGGTCAACGTTTACTTGGATGGAGTCGTCCATCGAAAATCCGAGCAAACTTTCGTTAGCCCTTCAAATGTCAGAGGCTATTGTGTATCTTCAAAGCTTTGCACCTCCGGTTATCCATGGACATCTGAAAGCAGATAGTATGCTACTTGGGTCAGCGTGGGAGATTAAGCTGAATCGACTTGGTTACAGGTTGGACGCATCATCGGTATCTATTGAAGACCGGGCGTGGGTTGCCCCAGAGGTATTGACGAGCGGCGACTATGACGAAAAATCAGACATCTACGCGTTTGGAGTCGTGCTGTCGGAGCTAGATCGTTGCAAACTACCATTTTCACGCAAGGAGGCTCGCCGACAGAGTGTCGATGATGGAGCTCCGCTGAAGCCTAAATTCCGTGATGATTGCCCGTCGGAGATTCTGGAGATTGCGCAGAATTGCCTGCAGGACGACCCTGCTGACCGCCCTAGTGCCATGGAGCTGCACTACTCTCTTCGTCAGATCCAGCGTCAGAGTGACAGCCAGTGAAGAAGGTCAACCGATCTGTAGGAAACGGCACATGCCAAAAAGTAGTGGTAGGTAGGTGACTGCAGTACGAGTAATAGGACAATAACGCAAGACCGTGCATTGAGTACACGAGTTATGCTGTGCGACAGCAGTCGTTGTCGTTGAAGCCAGTTGTATAATAGTCGACATCACATTAATTGCAGCCTCTTTTACATGGTTGCTCAGAGTTTTCGGCTTAATTGCTTTGCTACTGGCAGTACGTTAATAGTCTACGTAGACGATAGTACCATACAACCGACCTAGACGTTCGTTAACACTCGCTGATGAAGCGTGAGCCACTGTAGATCCTCAACTACCTGTAGTATATACTACGCATGGTAATACACAACATGACAAAGTTGATGACAGAAAAAAATGGCAATGATGGCCTGGACATCTGGGCTTCACGACATCGAGCACGGTGGTCGCGCGACGTCAACCTTGAAGGTATTTCCATGGTGGCAGCTGGGGGCACCGTATTTCGACGCGTGAACCGGTAGATCGAGTCAGCGATCCTTGCCACGATGACATGTCGACCAGCATGACGAGGCAAATCTAACTGGGTGTCCCCGCTCAACACAACGGAACTGCACTTTGAGGGCACCCGATGTACAAGCCTCAGCTTGGACGTTACTTCGTTGCACTCCCGCTCTGCTTGGCTGCAGTGCTGCTGTAAACGCTCACAACATTTATGATTCGCAACGCTTCGAGCCACAAACCGCAGCAAACAATAGGGAGTTCACATTGTCACGAAGCACAAGCGCGAGGATAGACGCAGCCTCGCCTAAAGAAACGTCCGCCGTAGAGTTTCAAGATAGGATCGGACGCTGGGAGAACCCCTCTAGGATCTTCAGGTAGGCTTTGACTCGAGGCCTGCTCGATCGAACAACGTGGGCTCGCCCCGACTATCGCAGCGACACCAACAGAAACTATGCATCCGCGCCCCCCTCGCTTGTTATGATGCGAGGACGGACGACGCAGCTCCGATTCGTTATGACAAGCAGCAACTGGAAAGAGGTACAACAGTACATCGAGTTTCGCCCTGCGATACCGACCATCGGAGTGTGCAACATGTGATCTTGAGCACATGTCTCGCTCAGCTAGTTAATTGGTAATGCTGGTGACGTGCAGCCACTGTTGCATAAACTTTCCTATACCTGGTCGCAAGCTGCCCGAGTATTATTCAACACCAGTCCCATTCTCAATGTGGTGTACATGTATTGCCGGACGCTCTGTTCGAATTCCTAGCGTGGGCAGTAGCGACGAGCGGTGGATTGGCAAACTTTCCTCGTGTCTTCAGCCCACTATGCTGCAAAGCGTGGGGAGAGGCAGAGATTACTTCCGCGTCAAGACAGTGCGGCCTCCGCGTCGCTCTGCATAAAGCTTAACGAAAATGATCGAGCAGTTCCTGTGCAGACTCCCGGTGCCCCATCCGTCCCAGCTTCCGCTTATCCGTGGGCATCTGGCTCGTGCAAACAGCAAAATAATCTCTAGAAAACGGGCACGCCATAGTAAACGCCGGTCAAGGCACCCGATCTCATGAAAGCGCCACCTGGAATGCCAGAAAAAAAAAAAGCTCAATCCAAACATTTCGAGCTTGTCATGCAACTTCCGGACAATGCCCAAGCCTGGTAACGGTGCCCGTTTGCAACAGTTCGCCGCTCAAACGACAAACCGCACGCTAGGCAACAAGCAGCTCAGCTCGGTTTACTTTCCGAAATCCACGCGACACAGCGTCACAGGACTCGCTTGACCACAGCTTTTTGATCGAATATGGTGCAGTGGCGACTAGTGTGCGCGGTGGCAGCGCTGTGCGCCGCTGGAACAGTTAAGGCGCTGCCAATTGAGAAGGACCCCATCGAAACTACGGATGAGCTGCTGACGCTAAACGATCACCACCCGGCCCACGGTGCCTGGATGGACCCCACGGACCAGCCTACGTCCGCCACACTTAGCACTGGCGAAGTTGGCGGCGAGGCCCAGTACAGCCCCGGTATACTGCACGCACCGCTTGCTGAGCGTCGCCGACTGGAGGTGACCAAGAGCACAGATATGAAGAAGCTTGAGACGTTTTTTGGTCTCGAGCTGGAAACAGATATCACTAAGCTTCCCACGAAATACCAGCACGACCCCATTCCGTGGCCTAGCAGCTACTGGCCTGTGTACGCTGACAGCATTAACTACCGCTGGGCCAAGGGGCAGCCCAGCCCCGCAGAGAAGTACGCCACGGCATTCGGCCACGACGTTACCACCATAATGGACAAAATCTCAGCCAAGAACGGTATCGACTCGCAGACCTCGCGCCGCAACTGCACGGCCGACGCCGAGTGCAAGGATCTTAAGGACGGCAGTGTGTGCGCCAAGCGTGATGGCAAGAAGTCCGGCCACTGCATCCCGACCTGGTTCGGTATTTGCCACGCCTGGGCACCTGCCGCTCTCCTCGAGGCCGAACCGTCTTGCGCTGTGGAGCGCAACGGCACAAAGTTCGAGCCCTACGACATCAAGGCCCTGATCACTCTGGCGTACGATGGCTCGAAGATCCCCACCATCTTTACGGGCTCGCGCTTCAACGGTAACGACAACGCCCCGAACAACACGGACAAGTACGGACGCTTCTACGACGACCGCCGTCGCGACATTAGTCCTGGTTACTTCCACGTCGCCGTCACCAACATTATGGGCCGCTTCAACCACAGCTTCGTCGTCGACATCACCGCCGGTAACGAGGTGTGGAACCAGCCTGCTCGTAGCTACGAGATTCTTCGTCTGTCATGGATGACTCCTAACGCTGCCGCTAAGAAGTACTTCGACGTGGACAAGTACCCGTTCAACGACGCCGCCACCAAGGTCGCCGTTGTGACGACGCGCTTCAGCTGGATCGTCGAGTCCGGTGTGAACGGACCGCTTGTGTCGACGGGCATCGTGGACAAGTACACGACTAGTGCCGACTACGAGTACCTTCTGGAGACCGACGAGACCTACCAGATTCTCGGCGGTGAGTGGCTTTCAGGATCCAAGGCCAACCACCCCGACTTCCTGTGGCTTCCTGCTAACAAGCCTGACAACTCCACCGTCACCTCGGTGGGTCTGGTTTACTCTGAAATTGAGGGTCTGCTTGACGAGTCTGTCAGCGGCGACTGCAAGTCTGCGGGACAGACGTCGACGACTCCGGCTACCACGGACGCCCCGGCCACCTCGACCGAGTCTTCTGGCTCGGCTCCTGCCGCCGAGTCAACCGAGTCATCAGGTGCTGCACCAGCGGCTGAGTCAACGGTATCCTCCACGGCGTCTTCCGCTGCCGGAACCGAGGCCCCTGCTGCCGAGTCAACCGAGTCATCAGGTGCTGCACCTGCGGCTGAGTCAACGGAATCCTCCACGGAGTCTTCCGCTGCCGGAACCGAGGCCCCTGCTGCCGAAACTGAGGCCCCTGCTGCTGAAACAGAGGCCCCTGCTGCTGCTTTGACGGCAGCCTCGACAGCTTCCTCATCTTCTTAGATCGGATATCGAGTTCTTTATCTGTGCATTTCGGGCGTACATCGGCGTGGTCTCTACGATAAGTGGGGCAATAAAGCATGTTTGTAGATGAAACAAGGCCTACTTTGCACCTACTCACCAGTACTACAATATTAATGAATCATCACGTGCTTGTACTCACGCGTCTGATCGATTCCGTCAGCGTAGCTTTCCGCGACGACGTGAGCAAGGCGCCAGGGGCTGCAAGGTCTTGCAGTAAGCGCCAGAGTTCCTTCGCCGTTGGCCGTTCTTCAGGGTCGTTGCTCAGACACATTCTTGCTAGATCCAAAATTGCCCGCGGACAATCTGAATGGAAAGCAGGCGTCACTCCTTTCTCGCTGACAGCCAAAGCCAACGTTGCGTTTGACGATAGCAAACTCTTAATCTCCTCGTCATCTGTCGCACTAGCGGCAGACACGAAGGAAGTCATGCCGGAGGCAGAGTGGCAGCTAGCCACACCCAGAGCGTATGGCCGAGTGCACGTGTCCAACTCACACATCACAATGCCGAACGAGTAAATGTCGGCCTTTTGATCGTAGCGCGCGCCTTTAATGACCTCTGGAGCAATCCAAGCCGCAGTACCAACTTCCGCCGTTTGTGGTCCACCAGACGACACACCTTGTTGTTCATTGCGCTGCTTCCGCCGCTTGCTAACACCAAAATCACTTATCTTGGCGACCCACTTGTTACTGAGTAGCACGTTCTGTGCCTTCAAGTCGCGATGCATTATAGGCTCAGCAAATGAGTGAAGATAAACCAACGCGTCTGCAATGTCCAGAGCCACTGTCAGCTTGCTGTGGGTAAAACCAGAGTCTTCATCAGTTGTCCAGTTCCACCCTCGACGTTGGCTATCTAGCATTTGTTGTCGTTCCAGAAATTGTGCCAAGTCACCGTTAGGCATGTACTCAATCACAAGCGACAGATCAGCCAGTGATGACCATGCAATGCCTCGGAACGCGACGATCTTCGGATGCTTCAGGCTGGCATATAACCGGATTTCACGTGTGAATCGTTGCAACTCACGTACACTCTTTGACTTCTCGGGTGCCACTCGCTTTACCACAACCTGTTCATTTTTAGGTTTCCACTTTGCGAGGTGTACAATCCCACCAGCCCCCTTGGATAGTTGCTTCACAATCTCGAGGTCGCTTTGAGCGATTCGGTATCGCTCAAAATCTGGGTCGCTGCGAACATCATCAGTGAGGATGGCGGAGCTCATCTTCAGCTTGTCACTGTCATCATCACCACTGCTGCCTTCGCTAGCAATTTGCTCGGTTTTCAGTTTTTCAACGCGGGCTGCCTTCGTTCGACGTTCGTCAATAACCTTTCGCTTGATGATGAACAGCATCAGCAGGATAAAGACTGCTGAGGCGAGCGAAAATAACAGCAGGAGTAGTGTTGTTAGAGATGTCGACGACGACACTTTACCCCGTTGGTACTCTTCGTCAAAAGCTTTGTCTGCAAAATAATCATATTGTTGTGTCAGAATTATAGAACCACATAAACATTGACGAGCTAGGTTCCCCACCTGTTAGTACACACAAAGAGTATGTTTCATTAGCAATTGCCACCGACTGTAATGTGGCTGTATCGGAGCATGAAGCGTTTTCAGATGCAATGTCGGTTACGCTGAAAAAGTCAAGCTGCTGTAGGACATCGAGATCCGTCGTGCGCACTTCAAACTGCGTCACGATGCTTCCGTTAAGGAACCTGTTCACGCATGCAACGAAATTAGCTTAAATGCTACCTACAGTAAAGGAGACCACCCAGATCAGGCATACTCGAAAACCTACAGAGCATGTAGTTTAGGCGGAAAGCGTACGCCTTTAATGGCGTTTATACTATTTCCCGAAAAATCCCTGAATATTACGAAATATATGTCAGATAGGCACCGAAAACCAACTTGCACTCTGGAGCCACTCACATGGTAAATGATCGCTCACAGTTGCTGAAGTTGGCGGGTCCAAGAGTCTTAATTGAGCTGTCCTGGACCACACTGCACGCAAACATCAGCACCACTGATGCCACCCAGCACTCATCCCTACTTACAGCTCGGACAAGTCCGTCGGCGGTGTAAAGTTCCCCCAATTTTGTATCGCAGTCGAGGACAGATCCCTTCGCCAAACCACAATCAGTCTGTATCAGTCACAGCCGAACATGTCAACCCAGCACTCTAGCGTTCTTACAGATGCCGAAGCGTGTCTGGAAACACAGCATGCTGCATCGACGTAAGGCTTGTGTTCCTCGCCACCAGACTCTTGGGTCCGTCCTTCCCTGCCGCCGACACGTTGGCAATGGGGTTATTGGAGACATCTCTGCATATCCACCACGTGACTGTGAGTCTGCAGCTCCACCCGCGTCCACAACACCTCCAACTCACAGCAGCTGCAGATGTCTCCAGCTCTCCGGGATCTCGAGACTCGTCAGCAGGTTGCCGTCCAAATATCTGCCCACAAAAAGCTTTAGCCTCCGTCCACTCCACTGACATTGCTCTGCAAGCATCGTACAGCTGCTGCAGCGTCTCCGGCAGCTGCAGGTCTTGCACGTCTTGCACGCTGTTGTCCGTCAGGTTCCTGGCCGTAACTCGGTCAGTTTTAGTGCTTTAAAGCTCGCTTTAGTATGCGATTGAAGCTCTTTACAGCTGCGTCAGCGTGGTGCTGGCTAGCCGCGCCGCTTGGATGCCCAGCCCCGAGAGCGCCGCCGCGTCCACCGCCGACACGTCGGAGCACGTGTCCGCGTCGTCTGCAGCCTCCTGGCGGCGCCTGCGACCCGCCGACGCGGCCAGAAACAAAGCGGACGACGCGGCGTCGGCGCCCGAGCAGTTGCTCAGCAGCGTGGGCGCCGAGGGGCACGCGGACGCGCACGAGAGCGACGCCATGAGCTGCGCCGGTCCGAGTGATTTCTGAGACTGTAGCCATCTAGGCGTAGGAGCACTTGTGTGGGCCACACCGTACCGCAACGTAAGACGCAACATAAGCACTTCAAGTGACAAGAGCTGAACGCCCAAGTGCAGACAATAGACCCGGTGATGGCCGCTCGGCTGCAGCGCAGTCTGCAGGTGTTTGAGTTTTCTTACCACAGTGAGCTGCTGGCTCAACAGATCTGTTGAGATGCATTTTTACGCTTGTGCCTTCTGGATGCATACGAGCAAACCGCGGAGTGATGTTGAGCTCTGGTCTGGAAGAGGAGATCCGCGGCATGTGAAGGAGAACCCGCCGCGGTTGAACCCGGACAGCGACGATGAAAGAGGAAGCACAAAAAACTTGGTAGGAATTTTGCAGGCTACCGGATACAGTGAGTTCCAGCCGTGCTTTGGCACCTTGAGGCGGCTGACGGCTCGGCGGATGATCCCAAAGCGCTTCAGGCGATTTTGGACGCATGCATCGAGCAGTTGAACGTGGCTCCGCGGCAGCACGCACGCCGCCAACTCTCGTAGACTCAGAATCGTGCAACACAAAGTCCTTAACGTAAGGGACTGCGAAAACGCTACAATGAGCCGATTGTATTTGGACAACGCCCAAGGCGTGTTATTGAAATGAAAAAAAGAAAATGAAGTTCATGGTTGCTAAAGCAAGAAAAAGCACTCAACATATACCTCACTGCCGAGATCTACGTTCAGCGCGTCACCACGCGGTCGTACACAGGCTGCACCGGACGCGCATTCTGGCCGTCATCCGTGTTGGGCAGCTGGCGCAGTTTAGACTGCAGGCGCTCCAGGTCGTCCACCGATATGCTCACGGCGGTTTCCACCACCTACCAGTCAACTCGCTGCAAGCGGGGGACGTGAGGCTGCCAGCGTAGTTATAGACGCCTGTCGCGTCAGCCGCATTGGTGACCAGGTCGGCGTACGACTCCAGCGAGACTGACGCCGTCGCGTTCGGGCTACCTTTGTCCAGCGGGTCTAGCACCCATGGGTTGGTCTCGCCACTGGTATCTAAGAACACGGCCGTCACCAACAGCTTAGTGTTGTCGGCGTTGCCGTGTACGAAATGCACCTCGCCGGCCAGGGTCTTGGCCGGCTTTTGACAGCAAGCTCCGTGGAACAAGCATCACCTCTGATGACTACGAACGAGTGAAGTTCGTGTGGTGGTATGCTCCGACGGCACATGCATCTTAATGTCTTGCAAGTCGTACGACTCGCCGTTGGCAGTCGCTGCGCACGAGCCACCGTACTCGTCCGACTGCGACACCTGAAACTCCGGGCACGAGCCGGTGAAGGTCAGTGAGCGCCCTGCGGAGATGTCAAACGTCGTAGAGTTAGAGTCAATGGGTGATTGTTGCTTGCCGCCGCAAGCCGGGTAGTGATCGGCCCACTGGCCGGGGCTGGCCATGGTATCACCGGCCTTGTATCCCCACGCGGCTCCATCGGTACCGTCAGTGGCCCCATCTGTAGTGGCGAATGCATAAGCAGTGACAGCAGCAGCGGCGCAGATTTTCATTGTTTCAGTTGGAGAATGCGATGGTGTTGTGTTGCGTAGAGCGCAAGAATCGAAATGGAAGCAACTCGATTCAAGAGCAAGTGCCGGGTAGAATGCCAAGCCCCCCAAACGATCTTCGCATGGACAAACAGATTGCCGAAAACCGTGCTGGTAAGTTACCAGCTGTAACCACTTCAACAGATCGTGATTAATAGTGTAATCGGAGAAGAGACGCTCTCGGGATCGATTACGGACGGGGGCTCCTTCCCTGCGACAACAACCTCTCTTCAGCGTAGACTCTACACCAATTGAGCTGCTTGAGCTCGGAGCGTCGATGTGAAGATGTCGAGGCAAGGCAGCATGCTCTTACAAAGTCTGCTGTCTAGTGTCTGGTAAGGTCATCCTTATTCATCTTCTGTTTCTTGTTGACTAGGCAGTTTAGTGCTGCGATCGTTGCTCGCACGGAGTCGAGCTGTTGGCTGCACATGCATGGACAACAGTACATGATTATAGTGAAGGAGATACCGCAGTTCCCGCACGCTATTCTTCCCCGTAGCAGCATGGTCTTCACACAATTTGACTTTTGCTTTGATTGATATCCAAATCATCATGATCGCAGTGCACGACGATACACCCTCAACTTGATTATGGCGCGCGAACGGGAGGCTTGGTAGAGGTAACGGAATTGATTATCGACAGTATCCTAGAGCTGCTGAAGCGCTGCAGGGTAGCGTGGCACCAGTGTTTTAATGCGTTCGGGTACTGCTTCAACTTATTAGTGTCGCCTTCTTTAGCATTTGAGTCATGTCCTTCATTTGTCCAGTTACCAACAGCGTCGCACAGCGACTGTGTGTCGGCCGGCACGAGCTGTATGGCCCACATGGGTGTACGTTTTAATGAGAGACGGCACGTCGTAGTCAACACTGTTCGCGATATCCTCGGTGTTCATACCACGCGCCATCGCGTCGGAACACACAACGGTCGTCACGGCTTGCAGTCCACCACCAAGGCTGATCTCCGGTTGAGTAAAGTACAATTGGAGCAATTGTGCCAGGCCATGCGTGGCGTTCACACTTGCCAAGATTACAATGGGCAGCGAACCAGCGAACTCGCTCAGCAGCTCAAGCAGCACCAAAGACTTCGAACCCGTGTCACGCACGATCCAGTTCTCGTCCAGATTGGTAGGCGTAGAGTACATCTTGGTCGAGCCCGACCTCCTCGCCTTCTTCAAGATGGAGTTGGCGTCTTCCTTTTCATCGTCCGAGCGTCGCCGGCACTCTGCTCAGCATCATCAGCCAGTGGGTCTCCAATGTGGTCAGCTCCGCGTTGCTCATGCCAGCGTCCGCGGGCTGCAGCAGCCAGCAACACTTGAGTGAGCGGCGTGCGAATTCGGCTCTGTTGATGGTGTCCTGGTAACACTAATTGTCCTTCCTCGTCCACCTGTAGCGGCGTCTGTTCCAAATGGTCCACTGGACGACCCAGAGTGGCCACGCCCGTCTACTTGGCCGGCGGCGTCCATGTGATTGAGACTGTAGCCATCCAGGAGGAGCCACCGTTGTGTGCTCCACATCATAAAGCAACGTAAGCGGGATCATAGGCACTTCAAGTGATGGTGACGTACGTCAAGAGCACCTTGGGTTTGCTGCTACCGATCATGAACGGCGATGGCCGTTCGAGAGAGCAGTTGTAGCGTTTTTTGCCCTCGCTGCATTCTTCCGGCAGTGCCTTCTTCAAAAAGCGTTTCCCTCGAGGACGAAGGACAAGTTTTCACGCGCGCTCGACTCTAGTTTTTTTTTTCGGCGCCGAGGAATCACGGAGTCACAGCGGTGGGTTTGCCCCGAAGCGCGCACTTTAGACGACGTAGCTCAGGAGCAGCAATGACGCCACGCGGGAATGTGCTCACCACCGCGTGCCAACTGCACTGCAATGCGCAATCGCGTCCTATCTCCAGCGGAGCCTGCTGCAGGACCTCGGCCCAAGTCTGAGCGCTGCTGCCCTGACGCGGGACGACGTGGCAGCTCCCTCGCCCCGAATCCGGTGCACTGACAGGGCTTGCAGCCGCCGAGACCGCGTTTGACAACTTCGACGTTGAAGCAAGCGACCACTACGTGTGACGTTGACAACAACAGCCACCTCAAACGAACGCCGTCAACGCCTTGCACTATGAAAATCCCAGCCATTCCTACACAGCCAGCGCCGCTTCATGCAGGACTTTGACGAGATTGCGCGACCGCTTCACCGCATTCCGGCGGCAGGAATCCATTCCGGTGCCCGTCTTTGTTTTCGTCGAGGTTGGTGCTGCCTTCGCCCGGACCGGTCTTTGTTTTGCGTACTGGTGTCTGCGCCTTCAACTCGGGGCTGCACTCGTGCGTCAGATCGGAGCTCGAGGTCGCCACCTCTGCGTGGAGAGCTCATTTCCAGTTTGGCTCCATCCGTCCCAAGTCCTGTCGCCATGAAGCTGTCCAAGTTCGCCAAGCACGCGCTCACCTTCGCCGGTCCGTCCCCCATCCAGCACCTGGAACGGCTGTCCAAGGCGCTCGGCGACAAGGTGCAGCTGTACGCCAAGCGCGAGGACTGCAACTCCGGCCTGGCCTTCGGCGGCAACAAGACGCGCAAACTCGAGTACATCATCCCCGAGGCCATCGAGGGCGGCTACGACACGCTCGTGTCCATCGGCGGCATCCAGTCCAACCAGACCCGGCAGGTGGCCGCGGTGGCCGCGCACCTCGGCTTCAAGTGCGTCTTGGTGCAGGAGAACTGGGTCAACTACCCGCCCGAGGAAGCGCCGGTGTACGACAACGTTGGCAACATCGAGTTGTCGCGGATCCTCGGTGCGGATGTGCGCCGCGACGCCGCGGGCTTCGACATTGGCATCCGTCCGAGCTGGGAGGCGGCCATGGAGGAGGTGAAGAAGAACGGCGGCAAACCGTACCCCATTCCGGCAGGCTGCTCCGAGCACCCGAAGGGCGGCTTGGGCTTTGTCGACTTCGCGGAGGAGGTTCGACAGCAGGAGAAGGAGCTTGGATTCAAGTTCGACTACATCGTCGTGTGCGCCGTGACGGGTAGCACCATGGCCGGTATGGTGGTCGGCTTTGCCGCTGATGGTCGTGCCAACAATGTCATTGGTATTGACGCGTCCGCCACGCCGGACAAGACTCGCGAGCAGGTGCTGCGTATCGCCAAGAACACGGCCGACCTGGTGGAACTTGGTCGTGAAATTACTGCCGACGACGTCGTGCTGGACACGCGCTTCGGCGGTCCGGAGTACGGTCTGCCCAACCAAGGCACGCTGGACGCCATTCGACTGTGTGCTCGCACGGAAGGCATGTTGACGGACCCGGTGTATGAAGGCAAGTCCATGGATGGTATGATCTCGATGGTGCGCAACGGCGAGTTTCCTGAGGGCTCCAAGGTGCTGTACGCCCACCTGGGCGGTGCACCGGCGCTAAGCGCTTACAGCTACCTGTTCAAGGAGGGCTAAGAAGCTGATCCCGAAGAATTAAAAGAAGTGTGGGAGCAGGAACCGGCAAATGTGCTCACAGCGATGAATCACTTGATGGAAGCTGATCGTAATGTGTAGAGTTATTAGGATAAACTTGCATACATTTTTGTTCTAAGTGAAGCCTTTGCGGTGTTGAGTGGAGGACTCTAAGGCTGCTGATTCAATTCTGCATTACGTGGATCCCGAGCTTGTACATGAGGTCGTGAGTCACGACCTAAGACCAGACACAAAGCGATTTTTCGTTTGGGCGGTGCGCTAGAACGAGATGAACTACAGTAGGCACGAACATTTCGCAGGGACAACCAGATCGGCCAAATTACTGTCTACAATAATGAAACCCGGTATTTATCATTCTGGCGGGAAGCTCCATTACAATTCATCTCTGTATCCCTGCTCCGAATTCGTCACAAACGAACTGGCTGGGCTTGGCGCATGCATGTTGCGGTGATACGTTTCATTAGAACGGATAAAGTTAGGTTCATGCATGGGAAGCTCAACACTCATTTAAATGAGTTATTTTTCTAACATGAAGACGCGACCTGCTGACGCTCTGTTCGTCCATCGCGGTCCAGCCCATAGTGAATCTCGACCAAGTGTATGGAAAGCTCTAGGGTCTTCTTGGAGAAAGTTGACAACCTCTGAAGTGGTCCCTTTGGGTTCTCAGCCTTCCACTCATGGCCTTGGTCTTCCTAGGAGGTTGACTCAAGATTTTCAAACAAACGTCGCAAATAATCGTCGGCGAAGTATCGTAGCAATCAAGTTAAAATATGTGTCTTTCAAAGACGCATTTGGTGTTTTGGGGCTGCCAATGATCGTGGTAGCGCTGGTTTGCATTTTGTGGACAGCGTGGCTTATCGTTCTCACGATCGCTCCTAACAAAACTGCAAACTACCTCATGGGTACAGGCGGGTATGACGACGGGCAATTCTGGCTCATCCCAGAGGAACTCACGGCACTGCAGATTTTGAGTGTTACAGGCCTTGTAGTTGTATTGTATTTGTATATATTCGTCCTGCTCAAGATGTTAGTTTGGCGTGAATATCATCACGTAGAAGGATCACTTCTTGATCGAATCCTGCAGCTATGCGCTCCGGATCGAACTCAGTCAAACGACTGGAAGAAACTGGATTGTCTGCACAGAGCATATAGACTTGCCTGGGAGCTCTACGTGTTTTTAAAAGAGCTCACTAGCTTTCGCGGAAAGCATAGGAAGCTGTGGGTAGGTGCTGAAACTCATTAACCTCGTACGCGTTTCTTACTAGATTGATATGCATGTTATTCTAGAATCTGTGTCTTAAGGCTCTCGACTTAATAATGCAGTCACTGATGCTTAGTGAACTGTTGGAAGCTGGAACACCAGTTCACCTCTCATTTGGTTTTGCCATCTTTACGGCTTTGAACGCCCTATTTTGCGCTGTTGAGATCATCAGCCACAGATACACGGCGTTCGCAGAAATTCTATTTGACTCTTTATTTGATTTGTGTACTGCTGTACTATTCCCTATAGCGCTACTAATGTATAGCGCGAAAAGTTTTGATTTTGATCATGCCGTGTTCCAAATCAATATGGATCTGCTACCTGTAGGTAGTTTCGAAAGACGTGCGCGAATGTTTGCCAACCCGACGGAGATTGAGCGCTTTCGTGTGTCCTTTGACTCGCTCCGAATTCGCACCGTATCCGATTTTTTCTTGCGAATTGGCATGAACATTGGATTTTCTTACCGTTTTAAGCGTGTGGTGGAGGTGCTCATTCAGATGCAATCACAGCGGCAAAACGATGAGGGGATGAGGAAAGGATCGTTAGCGCAGCAACCGTCAGCGATGTTCGAATTTCCAAAGTTTGCAAGCAGCAGACGTTCGTGTCAGAAAGCTGCTCCAAAGTCAGTTGGTGTCCTTTTCTTTGCTTACAGTGCAGGGGTTATTGTTATCACTTCAAAGGCAATATCAGCCTCACAAGCAGTTTGTTCCGCTCACCCCGAGTGTGTTGTGTTCGCCTATCGATGGCGAGAAACCGATTTTTGCCCATGCCGGGCTCTTATCGACGGGAACCGCGCACCAAAAACATACTATGAGTGGACTCACCCGGGCGATGCAACAAATGCTGTTAAAGCCCTAGCAGCAGCTGGAACTTTAGAAACACTCCAAGTGATAAATCGAGAATTGGCCGTGATGCCGGATGAACTTCAACGCTGTCGTAATCTAAAATTTATGTACGGCGTCAGTGGTAACTCTCCTTGTAAATAAAAGTGTTCCTGACGGCACCACTTTTGTTGTGTACATAGATCGCTGATCAATTGCGCGATCATCGAATTGCCAGCATGGGCAAAAGAACTTCGCAATCTTGAATTCCTGTACGTACCGAATCCTTACGAGAGCGCCACCAGGAAGTGATGTAACTTTATTATGTTACGCGCAGGCAGATTGAAGGCAAGGTTGGAAGCGACAATCTTGGCGATTTGGCTGAAGATTTATTCAGCGATATGCCGGAATTACGATATCTACAGCTTGGCCTTCACCAACGAATGGTCCGTTTACCTCCATTTGAAGGGGTACCGAACCTGGCTTGCCTAGTTTTAGCACGTATGGGCGAGTTTACCGAGCTGCCATCTTTTAAGCATTTGCCACGACTTCAGCGCCTAGAATTTAGTGTGATGAAGCATTTATCCTGGATTCCAGACCTGGAATCTGCTGGGTCAATCGTGCACTTTGCTGTATATCAGGGAGCTTACTTGTGCTGCAACGGTTTTCTCGGGGTGTGCGATCTCACGAATCCGTTTTGTGTTAGTGCCACATGCCTCGAAAAGTCCTCCCTGAAAGCTACTCCGACGACGCTACAAGTATTTGAGAAATTCTCAGCTAACATCTGTCAGCCATATTCTGGTCTCTCTCAAACCCCTACTACTGCTATGATCCAGACGTGTGGCGGAATCCCGTTCCGACAATGCCGTTTGCCTGGGATTGAGGCAGGCACGTGGGTTGTGGGGATCTGTTACAACCACCGAATGCAGGTTCTGGCGTGCAATCCCGATCCTGCAAAAATTAAAGTTCGTAGACGGCAGATCCAGCTGGGTGTTGGCATTCCGTGTGATCCAGTCGAAGAAGCTTGGTTGGGCTGTAACAATACTCCAAGATAGTGACTAAAATATGTAGTATCGGGTGTTGTGTAGCATCTATTGAAAAGTTGGTCCTGATGCCCCTAACGACAACTCAAGCTAAATTTTAGCGAGTAGTATATTAGTCACCACTTGTTAGCATTGAAAGTTGACATAGGCTCGCACGCTCAACTGAGGTGGCTGCTGTCTTACCACAGTTTCATTTAGTATATACATTTAGTATATATTAGCGTTTTAGAAAGCCACAGGATCTACTGTATCTCACTTCCAGGAGTTGTCTGTCGTATTTCTACAAGTAAAACATATTGCTTCTGCTCTGAGTAACATTCGGGTTGTCACTCATAAAACGTAGCCAGCTTAACCATGTTATTTCCTCTTTCATTGCAACTACTTCCTCTGTCCGAAAATATAAGCGGTTTCCTATTATCAAGCGCGTCCGATAATAAAGCCCATGTTATTCAAACGAACGTAAGAACTCCTTGGCCTTCTTGCGCACACGCTGACTCCAAGGAAAATGGGTCGGCAGCAGACCCTTGTCGTGCTCAATCTGCTGCTGGGACAGATGCGGAATCGCTTATATTTTCGGACAGAAGAAGTATTTTACTTGGTTGAGGGTAAAAATACAGATTTGCGCCCTAAACTTGACTCGTTTGTATTTTCGTTCAGTGAAATCGACCAGGAATGGACGGCTCTGTTCTGTTTTGAAATTCGACGCACTTGTAACTTTGAATGATGCCAAAGGTCCAAGTTATTGATGTTCGCACGAAACCTAGTATACCTCCAATCTCCACGATACTTGCTGCGCTACATCCCACACGCGGAATCACTGAAATCGCACCACTAACGTCTCAAACAATCGATGACAGTGTAAGTAGTAACATTGATTCTGATGAACGCAAGCTCAGTCGACCTGACGAGAATGAGGGGGCACGAAAGCTATCGTTTCTAGATACGTTTGGTCTTTTGGGCCCTCTAATAGTGGCAGTATTGTTGGGATGCATTGTCTGGACGGTTTGGTTGATCACGCTCAGTCTCGCTCCCAATGCTGCCGCCAACTACCTCATGAATACAAGTGAACTTGACGATGGTCAGTTCTGGCTCATTCCGGATGAATGGACATGTCTGCAGCTTTTCAGCGTGGTTGGACTAGTATTCGTGATGATTTCGTACATCTACACCTTACTGAAAGTGCTAGTGTGGCGCTCCCAGAAAAATGCTATTGAAAAAACAATAGCAGGTATAGTGGCATATTGGACAGCAGCAACAAAAAAGAAGGCCAGCGCATCTCTCCAGACGCCATTTTCTCACAGAGCCTTCAGCATGAGTTGGAAGTTGTATATGCAATGGAAAGAGCTTTCGGGTATTCGTGGAAGGAACCGGAAATTCTGGGTACGTAATCAATTTCTTCTCCAGGATTCATGCTAAGCTAATAGCAGTTTTTATTTGCAAAATGATAACGAAGAACGTGTGTTTAAAAATCCACGATTTAGTAATGCTTTTGTTGATGCTCAGCGATTTACTAGAGGCAGGGTCACCAACCCCGATCGCGTATGGTTTCGCCACGTTGGCATCACTCAATTCATTTTTTGTTGCGTTCGAAATTGTGCTATCAAGGTGCTCAGCTTTGCTTGAAATCCTTTTGGATTCTTTGTTTGACTTCTGCGCTACGGTCATATACCCGCTTTCAGTGCTTTACTACTGCTCACATAATTTTCATTACGACCGTGCGGTCTATTTCATCAATTTAGAGATACTACCTGCAGGAAGTTTTGAAAGAAGAGCACGGATGTATGCTAACCCGGCCGAAATCGCCCTCGTTCGTACATCCTTCGACTCCCTCCGTATTGTTGATTGTGTCGACTTGTTTTTGCGCATTGGAATGAATTTTGCGTTCAGCTATCGCTGCAAACGCATCGTGGAGGTATTGGTCGAAATTGCGGACAAAAATCAACGACCCGATAAAAGAAGACTATCCTCACTTATCCATTTACCAGATCGTACTGCCTCTGTGGAAAAGCTCTTGTCTGTTCAACGATCGGTTCCTAGGTTGTTCGCGATAGTTTTTGTTGTGTACAGTATTGGCATATTCGTACTTGCGCACAAAGCTACGGCGACGTCGAATGCAGTTTGCTCCCACCACCCGGAGTGCGTCGTTTTTGCATACCGGTGGCAAAATAGTGAGCTATGCCCTTGCCGGGCAATCGTCGATGGGAACCCTGCACCAAAAACCTATCAGGAATGGATGAACCCAGTTGACGCTACTAATACAATCACAGCACTTTCGAGGGCAGGCACGCTAGAAACGGTGCAACTAATCAATCGGAAACTGACAGTACTTCCTGACGAACTTCGGATTTGTTACAATCTCAATTTCATGTACGGCCCGGGTGTAAAACCTTTATTCTTAAAACCTACTAGGCTCATTGTCTGCTCATGTGTGCGCAGATCTCTAATCAACTGCGCCACAGAAAAGCTACCACCGTGGGTGAAAGAGTTTCGCAAGCTTCAGTATCTGTTCGTGTATTTCTAAATTTTTTTTTTGAGCGATAACTTTAATTTAATATTTTGCCTTTATATTGATTTCGTTCGTTCAGACAGATCGAAGGCAAAGTTGACAGTGAAAATCTCGCAAACCTAGAGGAGGACATATTCAGTGATATGCCTGACCTAAGGTATCTTCAGCTTGGCGTGCATCAGCGAATGCTACGTCTGCCATCGCTAGATGGAGCGCCAAGTCTACGCAGCATTATGTTCTCACGCATGTACAATCTCATCGAAATTTCGCCTTTAACTCAGCAGAAAATGCTTGAGCGGTTAGAATTAAACTCGTGCAGAAAACTTCAATCACTCCCAGATCTAAAGTATACTGAATCTCTACGGCATCTCACAATACTGCAAGGTGCAGAATTGTGTTGCAATGGATTTCTCGGGACTTGTGATCTTACTAACCCGTTCTGCAAAAACGCCACCTGCTTTGAAAATGTATCAAAAAGGGCTACACCAGCTACTCTTGAAGCCTTCCAGGAGTTTTCAGACGATGTTTGCCAGCCGTATTTCGGCCTCTCCCAGATACCAACAGTTGAATCTATCCAAGTGTGCGATGGGATTCCGTTTCGTCAGTGTAAATTGCCTGGTCTCAAGCCCAACACACATGTGGTCGGAATGTGTTACAGTCATCGCATGCAAGTGCTCGCCTGCAATCCAGACCCTGACAAAATAAAAGTTCGTCGTCGGCAAATTCAGGATCAAGTAGGCACTCCTTGTAACCCCACTGAGGAGGCGTGGCTAGGATGCAACTAAAAACGAGCTTCATTTCCACAGCAACGAAAGGCTAATGCAAGCGGCTGAACGATTGACGTGACCGGTGCCTCTGTAGCTAGGGTTTTATCTACTCTGATCATATAAACTTTATAACGGGCATTTGAGGCCGATTAGGTAGATTAAAGTGTAATCCTTATCGTCAATTTTATCGTCCAAATCTGGCTACGCTAGTGCTAGCCGCAAGCTAAAGTTGGGATGTATACTCATCTTAGTTGAATGCTTCCGTGACTTCCTTTCATGAAGCCAACTCCTGCAGCCGTCTCCATTCTTCATCGTGGCCGACCACGCACTAACGCGCGGCGAGATATATGGCAAAAGATGAGGAGTGCTTGGCGCAAGATGACGGCTTCGGAAATTGTGCCTGTAGGACCAACAATCTACGATCACCCTTCCTCAAGAAGGTTAATCCGCACTGTTTCTTCGAGTGTGTCAAGACTACATCGCCGAAGTAGGGTAGTCATTGCACTCAAATATCTTTCTTTCCGGGACGCGTTCGGTATTCTAGGCCCCCCCCCCCCCCCCCCCCCATGGTCATTACAGCACTAGTATGCATATCGTGGACCGTGTGCTTAATAATATTTGACTTTAGCTCCAAACAAGACTGCCAACTACCTGATGGACACCGGCGACTAGAAGATGGACAATTCTGGCTTATTCCTGAGAAACTGACCACGCTGCAAGCTTTTAGTGTTGCCGGACTGTTGATTGTGTTAATTTTATATGTTTTTGTGCTGCTGAAGATGTTAATTTGGCGGGCGCATCGGCACGTGGAAGGCACGCTACTCGATCGGATACTGCAACATTGTGCACCAGACCAAGTAGGCGGTTCGGCTGATCTCGAACTCTCACACAGAGTTCGAAAATTGGTTTGGGAACTATATATGTTCTTGAAAGATCTAACGGGATTTCATGGGAAACATCCTAAAATATGGGTACGCTCGTTCCACTGTATTTTTGTTGTTGGTCTCAGCTATGAGCTAATCATGTATTCTGCTGAATTTATGCCTGAAGACTTTTGACTTAATGATGCAGACGTTAATGCTGCGTGGGCTTCTTGAAGCTGGAACACCAGTATACCTTACACTTGGGTTGGCTGTGTTTTTTGCATAAACTCGGCATCCTGTGCTGTAGAGATTATAGGTAGAAGACACTCGGCATTTACGGAAATTATCATCAGTTTCTTATTCGATTTAGGTGCTACAGTGCTTTTCCCAATTCTAGTTCTTGTGTACTGTGCCAAAGAGTTTCACTTTGATCACGCTGTTTTCATGATATATATGGAGGTCATGCCGGTCGGGAGCTTTGAGCGGCAAGCTCGTATGTTGCTAACCAGCTTTTTCGCGTCTCGTTCGATAGTCTTCGCATCCGCACAGTGTCCGATCTTTTCCTGCGTGTAGGAATGAATTTAGGATTCTCGTATCGTTTCAAGCGTGTTGTTGAGGTTCTTATTTAAATGCGAACCCAACGCCAACGCGAGCAAAGGAGGAAAAAGAAGCAGTCTTTTCCTAACCAGACAGCGTTGTTAAGATTGCCTACCGCGGTAAGTGGCTTCCAAAAATGTCAGCGATCAGTCCCAAGGCCACTAGCTATAGTTTTTATCGCCTACAGCATCGGGGTTTTAGTTGTTAGTCACCGAGTCATTTCGACATCACAAGCAACTTGCTTTTTACATCCTGAGTGCGTTGTCTACGCGTACCGTTGGCGTGACACTGGGTTGGAAAACACTACAGTTGTTCAACCGAAACCTAATAGTTCTACCAGATGAATTACGAGGGTGTCACGGGTCAGTCGCTGGTGGAGACCGAGTTGAAGGTATCTCAAGTCAGGCATTTCACTGAAGATATCTGCATCTAGTTCCCCAAGGTTGCTACTGCCAACCTTACCTTCAATTTGACTACAAACGATGTACGAAGAACATCACAGGTTACATTAGTCAAGAGCTATTTGAGTTTCGTAAACAAGCTAACATTACTAGACTTACAGGTACTGCAGTTTATGAAAGTCTTTCACCCATCTGGCAACACCTCCGTAGCGCAGTTTATCAAAGATCTGTGAACGTGAATCAGCAATGTGAATGATAAATGCAACTCCAAATGAAAAAAGTCACGTACAGAAAGACAACAGTGGATTTGTTCTTGCTCGGATGTACAATCTCACCGTGTTGCCATCTTTATCACGGCTGCCGCGACTTGAAAGGATGGAATTCAGTGTGCTAAAGAAATTATCTTCTATCCCTGATGTGGAGTCGGTTGGGCTATTAGTCCATTTTGCAATATATCAAGGCGCCTACCTCTGCTGTAATGACTTTCTCGGGACTTGTGATCTCAAGAACCCGTTCGCAAAGCGCACAATGCATCGACAAATCTGCGCAAGCCACACAAGCAACCTTGCACATCATACAAAAGTTTTCAAAAACTATTTGCCAACCATACAGTGGTGTCTCTCAAACACCAACGACAATGCCAATTCAAATGTGCGACGGCGTTCCTTACCGACAGTGCCGTGTGCCCGGTCTAGAACCGAATACAACCGTCGTTGGAATGTGCTACGACCATCGCATGCAAGTACTCGCTTGCAATCCTGACCCTGCAAAAATGCAGGTTCGGCAGCGTTAAATCCAGGATCATGTAGGAGCTCCGTGTGATCCTATCGAGGAAGCCTGGTTAGGTTGCAGTGAAACAGCAAGATAGCGGCGCAAGTTTCACTGGACTGCAATTCAATTCGAATGGTTACCAAGGCCCACAATCAACTTTTCAACCAAAGACATCATGTGATGAAAGGGTTGCTATTCCGGAAGATGTTCAAGAAACGGACCGTAAACACTTTCAGCTAAACTAAGCTCTATCGAATGGGGCGATCCATCTCGATTCAAGCTCATACTGCGTTAGTGTTTTCCTTTCGTAATGAAAACAATCCCCGCCGAAGCAATTATTCACCAGAAGGCGCAACGCCACAACATCCTGTCCAGAAAATGGAGATGCCTACACAATATTTGGTGGGAAAGAGCTGACGTTGTCCCAGTAGGCCCACGTGTACATGATATTCCGTCCTCCAGGAAACTACTCCATAGTGTTTCGACGAATCTTTTAAAACTGCAACGGCAAAGTGTTGTGGCTATCACACTTAAATATGTTTCTTTCAGAGATGCCTTCGGGCTGCTTGGACCTCCCATGGTGGTTGTAGCTTCCTTATGTATTTCTTGGACGGTATTCCTAATTATTTTAACGATTGCTCCAAACCAAACAGCTAATTTCATTATGAAGACGAGCGACTACGACGATGGACAGTTCTGGCTTATACCAGACAAATTGACAACGCTGCATATCGTCAGTGTAGTTGGGCTTAGTTTCGTGACCATCTTATATGCGTTGGTCCTGCTAAAAATGCTGTTGTGGCGAGCACACCGACCTGTTGAAGGGATGCTGCTTGATCGCCTACTTCAATTATGTGCAGTGGATGAAGCAACTGGCTCAGCGCAGCTAGAGTTTTCACATAGGGTCCGGCTACTGATTTGGGAGTTATATTTATTTATCAAAGAACTCACAGGGTTTCATGGCAAATATCGGAAGTTCTGGGTACGTTTCTACAATGCTAGGGCAAACATTGCTATGATATCTAATGCGGTCTTTTACGTTCTGTTTGTATGCAGAATTTATGCCTTAAGGCTTTTGACTTATCGATGCAAACCTTTTTATTGAGTCGTCTGTTCGAAAATGGATCTCCAGTTTATCTCACGCTTGGATTTGCCGTTTTCATGGCACTGAACTCAGCTACATGCGCATTTCAAATAATCGGCAGCAAGCACTCGGCATTTGCAGAAATTCTCATCGATTCAATGTTTGATCTCGGTGCAACTGTATTATTCCCGATAGTAGTACTTGTTTACTGCTCGCAGACGTTTGATTTTGATCATGCCGTATTCCAGATCAATATGGAGTTGATGCCAATTGGAAGTTTTGAGAGGCGCGCTCGAATGTTTGCCGACCCGACAGAGATTGAACAATTTCGTGTTTCCCTCGATGCACTCCGAATTCTGTCCTTACCTGACTTTTTCCTTCGCATTGGCATGAATCTGGGTTTTTCGTATCGCTTTAAGCGAGTAGTTGAGGTTCTGATTCAAATGCAGACCCAAAGCCAACGTGATAAAATACAGAAAAAATCTCTCAAGCACAAACGAAATATTTCGAAGCTTTCTACACAGATGAGTAACTCCCAGAGATGCCAACAATCGGTTCCGAGGCCACTCGCTCTTGTTTTCTTGACATTCACTGTAGGGGTTCTTGTTGTAACACACCGTGCGATTTCAACATCTCAAGTAGCATGCTCCGAGTACCCTGAATGTGTCGTATTTGCTTATCGCTGGCGTAACAGCGAGGTGTGTCCGTGCCGAGCACTAGTTGATGGGGACAGAGCACCACGGACGTACTACGAATGGACCCATCCGGTCAACATCACCGAGACTGTAAAAGAGCTTGCAGCTGCTGGAACGTTAGCAACGCTTCAAGTAATAAACCGCCAATTGATAACGTTGCCAGAAGAGCTACGGCGGTGCCCCCTTCTTTATGTGTATGTTCTGATCAAATTAATAGGATATGGTATCTTTATCTAACAAATTCTATGTTGCATTTTTAGGTCCATTATCAACTGTGCTATCGAAGAACTGCCGGTATGGACTAAGGAGTTTCGCAATCTACAGTTCCTGTAAGTTGTTTTTTCATGATATTTGAAGAAACGGTGCTCTTTTGTTTGACTATTGTACGATTATCAGACAAATCGAGGGCAAAGTAGGAAGTAGAAATCTTGGTAATTTGGCGTCTGATCTTTTTAGTGACATGCCTGAGCTAAGGTACCTCCAGTTTGGTCTTCATCAGCGCATGACACGACTACCACCTTTGACAGGAGCGCCGAATCTGTGCTGCATTGTTCTTGCTCGCATGGACGGACTTGTCGAGTTACCGACTTTCTCGGGCTTATCAGAGTTGGAAAGAATCGAATTTACCATGGTGAAGAACCTTCCCTGGATACCTGACCTCAAGCCCATCGGCCCCTTAGTGCACTTTGCGATTTACCAAGGGGCATATCTTTGCTGTAATGGCTTTCTAGGCAGCTGCAATTTGACCAATCCGTTCTGTGCGACAGCCACTTGCCTTAAAAAACCCACTCTCAAAGCTACTCCAGCAACCAAGCAAGCTTTCGATAAGTTCTCGTTCGGTGTCTGCCAACCGTACAACGGTGTCTCTCAGACTCCCACAGCCAAGACAATTCAAATATGCGACGGCGTGCCTTACCGACAGTGTCGTGTGCCCGGTCTAGAACCGAATACAACCGTCGTTGGAATGTGCTACAACCATCGCATGCAAGTACTCGCGTGCAATCCTGACCCTGCTACTATTCAAGTTCGACGCCGTCAAATCCAGGATCGTGTAGGTGCCCCATGCAATCCCATCGAGGAAGCTTGGCTAGGCTGCAATGATAGCACAAAAAAATGATTTTGACAAGGAGTGGCTCTAGTCAAGCAGTGTTCTGGCTCAGTTTAGCAATTGTTTGACTGTGATGTCAAGTGTCATTAGCACTTTTAAAAGCTGGACGAAACCCAAAGTTTCGTCACCTGGTCAATTATTTTTCGAGTATGGCATCATACGTGAGATCATCCAAAGTTATTTGACGGGGTCCAACAACGTCTTGCAGCTGAAACATACCCAGACAGAGATCTTAGCGTATGTTAAGCGAGTGATCAAATGGTAGCCATAGTTACGGTCAGTCGCATTGATCTTCACACAAAGCCAGGTAACCCACAGCTCTCCAGGACCGTCCAGGATTTAGTATCCGCCAAACGCAGCCGCAGAAAGACCGAAGTTGTTCCCTTGAGGCTTTCCGCTCCATCCCGACACGACAGCGTCAGCAGTGGTGATTGTAGCACATTGCAACGACAGTTGTATTGGTGTGAGACCAGGTAGATGGCATTTGCGATACGGAATTCCCTCACACATTTGAATGGTTTCAGTGGTTGCACTTGTGAAAGAGCGCTATGGGGCTTACAGACAGCATACAACAACTTGTGAAGCACCTGTAGTGATGCTAATGTTGCCGTGGGGGATTCGTTTAGAAGACACCTTGTGGATTTACAATGTGCGTTTTCAATGTCACATACACTTTGAAACCCATTGCAGCATAGGGGGCCCCCCTGAAAAATTGCGAAATGAGCTATCGAAATCAGTGGTTTCAAGTCTGGCAGGTACGGTAGACTTTTGCAAGTAGTTAGTTCAAACCGCTCAAGCCTTGACTGTTGCGTTAGCAGCGGTATCTCGGCAAGGTTGGTTATACAGACGGGAAAAAATCATGCTGCGCAAGTTTGGCGCTCCATCTAAAGGTGGGATACGCCGCATTCGTGGGTGCACACCCAGCTGTATATATGGTAGTTCAGGCATATCACTAAAGAGATCCACTGCGAGATCAGCAAGGTTGTTGTAGCCATCCTTACCTTTAATTTGTCTGTTTAGTGTATACACAGAAAACAATGACAAATGAAACTGATTTGTAACTCGAGACGATTTATGGGGCATACTTACAGGTACTGCAGGTTTCGGAACTCCTTCGCCCATGTTGGTAACTCCTCTGGTGCACAATTTATCAATGATCTAAATGGATAATGTGTAAGATAATACCCTGACGCAAAATTGAACATTGCATACAAATAGCTTACATGAAATTGAGGTTATTGACAGCCACGAAGGTCCTCTGGCAACATAGTGAGCTGTTGATTAACCAATTAAAGCGTCTCCAGCGTTCCTTCAGTAGTAAGAGCTTTAACAATATGAGTGGCATCAATTGGGTGGGTCCACTCGTTGTATGTTCTAGGCGCAGAGTTGCCATCAACAAGTGCTCGGCACGGACAACACTTCGAATCAATCAATCGATAAGCGTGCACTACGCAATGTGGATAAACAGAGCAGTTGTTCGTGACGACGATAGTGGCGATGCTGTAAGCGATAAATATGAGGGCGATGCTTTTTGGAACAGATCGCTGATAATTTTTGTGGAGGCCCGAGGAACTTAAAAATGAAAAGTATAGTGGTTGTTGCAATGAGGACCTCTTTGTACATTGTCGACGATAGTGTTTTGCCATATTTTCGAGAAGAACTAAAACAATGCACTTGTATCGGTAACTGAAAGCAAGATTCATCGGTGTGATCAAGGATGCGAAGCAAGTCGAAAGATGAACGAACGAGTGCGATTTCAGCAGGATTAGCGTACATACGAGCACGTCTTTCAAAGCTTCTAATCGGCAGTAACTTTATGCTGATAAAAATACAGCTCGGTCATAATGAAAATTTTCAGAGCAGTATTTGAGGACTACTAAAGGGTAGAGAATGGTTGCAGCAAAATCAAAAAGGGAGTCCACCAGAATTCCCAATAGTGCAGTACCGATCGGAAAAATAATTCCAACGGCACACGAAAGTGAGTTTAAAGCTGCCATGACTGCGAACCCATATGCAATACGAACAGGGGTTCCAGCCACCAAAATATATCGTAGCAGCAGTGAGAGCATAACTAATCGTGGAAATTGAGGCACAAATTCTGTATAACAAATAACAACTCAGTTAGTAGCTTCTACGAACCTACTTCTGCTATCAGTATAACATACCCGAACTTTCTATTCTTGCCATTATCCCTGTAAATTCTTTCCATTGCGTGTAAAATCTCCAGCTTATGTCGGATACTCGCTGCAAAAGCGTGCTTTGATCGAAATCATCGGTGCTTCGGTTTGCAGTTTCTCCCAGCACGTCAGAAATGCATCAAATTGAGTCTGAATTGCATTCTTTTGGGAGCGCCATAAAAGCATCTTGAGTAAAACGTAGAGGTAAAATAGAAGAACAACGACCAATCCTGCTACGCTAAAAAGTTGTAGCGTACTCCATTCATCTGGAATTAGCCAGAACTGCCCATCGTCAAACTCGCCAGTACTCATGAGAACGTTTGCTGCAGCATTAGGAGCCAGGATAAGAATGATAAGCCAAAGCGTCCATATGATGCACCCTAACACCATTAGCACTAAGAAAGGACCTAAGCTTTCAAATGCTTCTTGAAATGAAAGCTTATGCGTACATCCATATCCATTGTCCATTTTCTGCAGTTTTAAGGAAGGAGAAACGAAAATGCAAGTACTTGCATGCAATCCCGACCCTGACAAAATTCGAGTCCGCTGCCGTCAAATCCAGGATCGAGTAGGTGTTCCGTGCGATCCTGTAGTGGAAGCATGGCTCGGATGCACAAACACAACATCGTAAGGGAAATAGTCGATCCAACGTTTCAGTTACTTTTAAACTGTTTGATCTCCTTTAGTACGCCCTAGCCAGTTTCCTACTACCGTCGTTTCTATTTCCTACATCTTCAAACGCAAAAGTCTTTGAAAGCTGTGTTGATTGTGCATTGCATGTAATACCCGTATTTGATATAACCTACACATTCGAATCTGTCCACTGTCAAGAGGAAACTCGCAGCATTGGTAAAATATATAGCTGGACAGTTCAGTGAGTTCGTTTGTCGGAAGGTCTATCAGTCCTGTCAGATTAATTGCTGGGTGGCGTCCGCCGCATAATCAGCTGGGTTGATTCGCAGGGCAAGGAAGTTGTCAATGAACTCACTTTTCTGTTCTGGCCTTTTCAAGAAAGGTTAATACGATCACGTACTGGCAAGAGCACAATGGATCCTAGACTTAATTATTAGGAGTGCAAATCCACATTATGTCCATAGTGATCACTTAGTATGCCAGGTTAATGGTCAAGTCGTGACACTGCAACCTAGCCACGCTTCTTCCACGACATCACAAGGTGCACCTACATTCCGTTGAATTTGTAGCTTTCGCACAGCAATGTTGTTTGGGTCCGGGTTACACGATAAAACTTGCATCCGGAGATTGTAGCACATTCCCTCGAAAGGCTCATTAGTGATAGGGTCGAGAACCTCGCATCGCCGGTATGGAACACCACCACACATGTCCACGGAGGCTTTTGTCGGAATGTCTGCAAACTCAAGTATATCGTCCGGTGTCGTGAAGCAAATTGCTGGTCCAAAGCTGGCGAGAAAGCTTACCATGGCGGAGCTTGCGCGAGGTGAAATGTCTGCCAGACACGTAGCCGCCGGAAAGCCATGAGTAGTATCAGCATCACAGAAAGGGTGGCTGAGGTCGCAAGAGCCGAGATAACCATTACAGCACAAAAAGCTAGGGCGGAACACTGTGACACCGATGAGATACTTTAATGCCAGTAAATCTGGTAGCGTCTCCAGAAGTGGTAGGTACGCAATAACAATACCTCGTAGATTCAAAGTCTTGTCGAGGTCTGGAAGTTTGGTTAACCTGAAAAGGTGAGCAAGTTCCAGTGTCTGGAGCTTCGGAGTTCCGTCGAGTGTTGGTAGGGTTCTCAACGATTTGTGCAAGGCGAAATGAATAAATAAAAGATTAGGCATGTCGCTGAACAGGATGCTCGGAAGATACACCAAGTTCTCCTTACCCTGTTTGCCTTCTACATGCCTGGTCAAAGCATCATTAGACCATATCACATCGAAAAACGAAGATATTACATGGTAAGGTTCTTACAAAAATTTAAGCGACTTCCAGTTGCTCGTCCAATCTGGAAACGATGTCGTGGACGTGTAGATAAGTGATCTAAAGTAAGACAACACACAGGGTGGATTCGATTTGTGCACTAACCATGAGAGATTTGTCAAGGAACTTACAGGTGCTCAAGCTGACAATTCTGCAGCTCACGTGGTAGCTCGACTAATTGGCGATTAATTAACCGAAGCACTTTGAGGTCACCTGATGCAGCAAGTGTTTTTACCTCCTCGGTGACATCGATAGGGTTTATCCACTCATTAAACGTTCTTGGGGCTCGATCAATGTCTACCAACGTGCGGCAGGGGCAAATGTTTTTGTTCATTGATGTCCACGGAAAACGGTACGCATACACCAAACACTCAGCATATGGACTGCATGTCATTCGCGATGTCTTAATTGCGAAGTGGGTGTATGGCACCACCGAAGCACTTAAAAGGATAAAAAATAATGCTATCGGCTTTGGTACTTGCTTCTGCGGTCGCGTATGAAAATTTGTATGTCTTCGAGGATACACCAGCCGCCGGTTAGTTCTTAAGAGTACCTCGATGACACCTTTAAAACGATGCCAGAATGACAAGTTCATGAGTAGATGAATCGCTAGCAGCAGAGAGGTCTGATCTCGGAGCGAATTAAAATTAATTCGAAAAAGCTCTACTTGAGCCGGATCAGCAAACAGCCTCGCGATGATCTCGAAGCTTCCTGGAGGCAAAACTTGGACATAGGTTCGGAATACTTCTCGATCAAATTGAAAGTTATGATAGCAATAAAATAGAACCAAAATCGGGTACACGATCGTGGCGATAAGATCAAAGCTGAGAAACAAAATGTGTTGTTAGATTCCAGAATATTTTTGTAGCAGTACTAGAAGCAAGACGTACATCGAATCCACAAGAATCTCGGTTAACGCAGAATGCTTGTCGATTAGGATGTTCTGAACACAGGATAAACAGTTCAAGCTGATAAAAGCAGCCCAGCCGTATGCTAGTGCGGGTGGGAAGCCCTTTTCCAGATAATTGCTTAATAAAACAATCTGGCTGGTCAGATCTGCTATTTTGTGGGCAAGATTCTATTAAACGCAAGATGCATCTTATTAGCAGATGATTGCAATCATCTTATGACGAATACATATCCAACGTACCCAGTACTTTCGGTACGATCCATTAATTCCAGTTAGTTCTCGCCAGAATCCTGCCAAAGCCACGCTCTCACGACGAGTGGGTGCTGTAATCTTGTTGTCTTCGATGCTGGCCTTCCGAACTCCTCCTGCTCTTGGTGCGAATGGGGTTGAAACGGTGCGGCACACCAGCATAGTCACGGCAAGATGCAGATATCCAACCTCGACAAGAAACAAGCCAGAGACTCTTGCAAATTTGAGGCCAGCGTCCTGTTCCACAAGAAGCCAGAATTGGCCGTCATCGTATTCACCAGTGTTCATCAGGTAGTTTGCGGTCTCGTTTGGAGCTAGTGTCATGATAACCAGCCATGCCGTCCATGCAATTGACACGAAAAGGAACAGCACCATCGGTATCCCAAGCAGTCCAAATGCCTGCCAAAACGAAAGACGGTGAACTGTCGACGGGTTGGACACTTGTTTTGGTCGGTGAATGATACAGACATTAGGTTTGAAAGTTGATCTAGTGGTACGATGTCATTAGGACTCGGACCTCGCAGGGCTTTTAGCCATTCGGCTGATCCACCCAACGATCGTCGAATATAAGAAATGCGTCTACAAGGTGTGACGTCAATGCATGATCCTTGTGCATTGGTTTTAGGTGAATTGGTGGGCTTCATTTCTGGGATACCAGCGTTGATTTCCCGGCAGAAGCAGACTGCGTGGACTTTTTAGCCAAGTTTGTACAGATGATATAATGGTGGCCTACCAAAAATAAGGCTCACGAGTCGGACATAGCACATGCTCGAGCTATTTCCACGGCAACGGGTTAACAATGATAGCTCGGATCTGCGGTGTCATCCCGTGCAACCCTTTTACAACAGTGTGCTACCCACTGAGACTGCTCAAGAAGACATCATCGAAACTTAACAGTAACATGGAAAGTAATACTGAGAAGGCTTAGTCCGCTTGAATATCGTAGTGTGTAGGCGTATATATACCCAGGAGCTAAGGAGTTGTAAGTGTGTACGAACGGTATAAACAGAGAAGTTCACTTCTATTGAGATGAAGCAGGAGCGGTGCCTTCAACGCGGCTCCTCCTGGATCGACTAGACGAAGATGACGACGAAGAGAGCGAGCGTCCAGATCGGAACGAGTGCGCATCCGGTGACACAAATGAAGACGCATGAGAGCTGGTCTGCAGCTCCTCGATTTTTCGATCACGCTGCCAAACACACAAGAATATGTCAGATTGTCGACTGTACGGCATACACCCAAATCGCAAAATTACCTGCTCGATTTCGCGTTCATACTTCGCTGCGAATCGCTTGAATTTGCTCCGAGATCGCTCCAGTTGCTGTTGGCATAATACGAACTCGTTTGGTTACAATTAACCGGCATCAGTAATTCAACAAGACAATGTACCTTAATCGTGTCGTCTTGCTGAGCCAGACGATCTTCAAGTTCCTGGCACTTCATCTGGGCTTCTTCCAGCGCATGAAGAGGAAGGAATGACGAGGCACTAGACGCTTTCTCACCTGATTCAGGGGTGCTTCCAACTACATTAGATGATGAAGACCGCGACGGGGATGGCCGAGGAGATACATGCTCAGCTCGCGGTTGTCGTTGCTCAGATTCCCGCGAAGAGTGACTGTCTGACGGTGGCGTATGATTGAGCTCGGACATGTTCATTACGGGAGTGGACACTGACACCTGCCGCTGATGAGACGCTTGAATTTCTTGCGCCATCGCATTGCGCTGCTCCTCCAGGTGAGCTATCATGCTGTCATTTGCCGCAATCTTTTGACGAAGTGTAGATGCAACCTCTTCCAAACTAAGCCGCTGCGTTTGTTCGGCGCGCAGTTTATCCTGCAAGGACTTGATTTCATATTTACAGTTGCTCAGTTTTGCTTCCAGATGAACAATTCGCTGCGAAACAGCAGCGTTCTCGGCCTGAGCCCCGTATCGCTGAGCAGATATCTCCGTAGAAACCTGTTTTTGAGCATCTAGCTCTTGCACAAGTTGCTGCATTCGTGTCTGTAGGTCGTCTTGCTTCTCCTCACTTGACTGGAGCTTATCCGTGAGAAAGCTTACTTGCTCGCGATACGTTGTTGCTTCAGCTGTCAGTGTTGCGTTCTTCTCCCGTAACGATTGGAGTTGATTTTCAAGCGTAGCAACTTGCTTCCTCAGTGACTCGTTTACAACGGCAAGTTCTTCCTGTAAGGCTGAGATCTCTGATCGAGCTTTTTGCATCCCCTCGTGTTCCTGGATTAAAGATCGATATGTATGACGCAAATCCTCCAACTCGATCTGCAAAGTGTCTCGCTCCCGTTCGATCTCTCGAGTTGTCTGCTTCATGTTCTTGGCTGAGTGAGAATGGGACAGCTCAGCACGTTGCAATCGACTGCACTCTTCGCTAATCGCTTGATTCTCGATTGTCATGTTTTCTAAATCCTGCGCAAGAGCTGCCAGTTCGGCAGTATGCATTCCCTTCAGGTGATCCAGGCGGTCCACCTCACTTTCCAGCTGCGAACAATGATCTTGCATCTGACTTAGCTTATCTTCGGCTTCATTCAGCTTGCTCACCAGGTTTCCTATTTGCTCTTGAAGTCCTGTAGCATTTGCATTGTTCGTCTGCACAGCTGTACGGAGCTCAGCGTTCTGTTTTTCGATCTCATGATACTTTTCTGTCAACGTGTCTAGCTGGTCGTTTACGGCATCTTTCTCGCTGTCCAGTGCTCGTGTCAGCTTTTTCAATGAGGAGATCTCGTTATTTTTCGCAGAAATTTCACTTTCCAGAGAGCTGAGCTTCGTATTAAAATCATCCATTTCCTGTTGGTGACGCTGGATCTGCTGCTGGCGCTGCTTCGTCTGGAAGACCATTTGGTCTCGTGACGACTCCATTTGCTCAATCAGTAGCTTAAAATTTTCAACGGCTTCAGTTTTCTCCGTCAACGCTCGGTCTTTCGACTGAATCTCCGCACGTAGTTGCTTTAACGCAATTTCTCGAGCACGGTTGGTCTCCTTCACCTGCAAGAGCTCGTCTTGAAGCATAACCAGTTGGGTCTGGACATTTTTGTGACTTACCTTTTCCTGTTCTAGCCGTGTTTCCAATTGATGCGAGTTATTTTGCTTTAGCTTCAACTCGCTCTGTAGTTGTCGAACCTGGTTTTTTAGATCGCTCACGGAGATTTGGCTGGACTGGAGCGCATTCTGTCCAGATGACAACGAGTGTTGCTGCGCTTGTACCTCGTTCGATAGCTTTTCAAATTCGCTTTGATAATGGTTCCAAGTCTGGCGCGCGTTGCGGAGCTCTACCATCGCGCTCTCATAATTGTTTTGCAGTTCTGCTTTCTCTTTCTCAAGAGTGGAGCACTTTTTGCTTGCCACAGCAGCTTCTGTTTGCAGCTTTTGAATTTGATCTGATAACCGCTTAGCGTGCAGCTCATCGTTTTCGATCCGATTCTTCATGCTAGCATTTTGGTCACGAAGTTCTTCCACGTGTCGCTTAAGCGCCAAAGCTTCATTCTGAATGACTAGCTTCTCATTTTCAGTCTCTTCAGCGCGACACAGAAGTGCCTGTGCCTGATTATACTTGTCCACGATGTCACGAGTTTTGTCCTTGCTTTCGACAAGCTGTCTCTGAATATCAGCATACTCACGCTTCTTCGTCTCCAGCATGGCTTCAAAACTAGTCTGCATCTTCGATGCAACTTCGATCTTTCCGATCAGCTTCTCTTTTTCATGTTCAGACTCTTGAAGAGACACCTTCATCTTGTGCAAGTCTTCTTCGAGGTTCATGACCTGAAGCATCAGATCTTCTTTCTCGCGTCTGAGATCGTGTCTTTCTTCCTCCAACCACTTCATTTCTTGAGCAAAGGCTGCTTTCTTGCCATCCTGCGCTCCATCGCCACCCTCTTCAATACTAGCTGCTGCCTCTAATCGGTCAAGCTTTCCTGCCAAACGCTCAACCTCTCCTTTCTGGATCAGCAGCGCATGATTCAGTGATCGGCATTCATCATCACGTTGGGATAGCAACTTGTCCATCGAGCGCAGTTCGCGATGCAGCGACGCATTCTTTTCTTTGTCTAAAGCGTGACTATCTTCGCTCTGCTTTAATGATTCGCGCAACACATCCAGTTCGCGGGTGTGTGCATCGAGTGAAGCACGTGCGTCTGCAAGTGATTGTTCCAGCTTAGCCTTCTCCGCGTGAAGCTCCTTCACTTTTGCTTCTGCCCGCGCCAAATCACTGGTAAGTACGCGGTTATGAGAATTGGCATTCGAAAGTGCATTCGTGTACGAAATTTTGTCATAGTGCATAGCACGGAGGGCGTCTTCAAGGCGGTCCTTGTGCGTCGTCAGTGTCTGCACCTGCTCACTTAGCGCAGTCCCATCCGCAGCCTGATCTTCTTCATCGCGTGCTACTGGTGCCTTGCTCTGTGATTCAGGACTTTGAGGCACCACAGAATCGCCTGCTTCTCCGTTTCGCCCATGCTCCTCTTCTAATACATGATACTTTGCCTGGAGCACGCTGAGCTCCTTGACAAAGTGTTCACGGTCCAGTTCAGCTTGCCTAGGAAAGCGAACCACTTATCAGCAACGGATAATATTGATGAAGTTGCCGCACGTACTGTAGCTTTTCTGCGAGATCGCTGTTACGATGAATCTGCTCCGTCGCCTCCTTTAATCGACGCTCGTACTTGGCCACCTGATCGTTCAGAATATCTACCTGAGTGGTGAGCTGTTCAACCCGCAGCTCAGCTGCTTCCTGCTTTGATCTCGTCTGGTAGCGCTCTTCCAGCTCATGAAGCTTTTTAGTGGAAATGTTCTGGTCACTCACAACCTCCACGGAGAGCTTGGACAGCCTGCTAATTTCCTGTTCACGTTTGCGCAGTTTCTTGTTGAACTGGTCGCACTGCGCCCGCAGCTTGGCGTTCTCTGCTGTCAGCTCCGCGAGCTGTTCCTGCAGGTCCTTCGCCACCTGTGCCTGTTGCTCCGACTGCTGGGTCTTTCTAGCCTGCTGGCTGTCCATGGACAGCCTCCTTAGTGACTGGGACACATCAGCTCCTCTCATTTCGATGGACGCCGAGCCGAAGCTCTGCGAGGCATCCAAAGCCCCTCCTGCACCCGTGGCCAGCACCCGTTCGAGCTGCGCCTGCAGCTTGGCCACCTCTTGCTCCTGCAGAGCAGCACATGACCGTGAGTCCGATGGTAGAACCGTTCTACCTCGTTCTACCCACTTTCTTATGACACTGCTGCGTCTTCTGGCCGTTGAGGAACTGCAGCTTCTTGACGTCGTCGCGCAGCCCCTCGAGCTGCAGCTCGCAGGCTTTCTCCCTCTCGGTCACAGCTTCTTCCTGGTGGATGATCTCCAGGTGCAGCTAGCAGACACAGCACAGTAGCCATGAATCCACCTCCGCGTTCCCTCTTGTTCTACCCGTTCTACCTCGCCCTACATTGTTGTTCTCCCGCGTCAGCTGCGCGTTCTCCTTGCGCAGCGGCAGCAGCACCTGCGACATCTCCAGCGCGTCCCTCTGTGCCGCCTCGAGCGCGCGCTCCGCCTTGTCCCGCGCCGCCGCCGCCGCCGCCAGGTCCGCCAGCAGGCGCCGCACCAGCGGCGCGCTCTCCACGCCCAGCGGCTGCACACAGAGGTCAGTAGGGCGCCGCGAAGGTAGGGCGACGGGTAGAAGCATTACCTCGCTGTAGGCCATGGCGCGCAGCTGCGTCTGCAGCTCCCCGACGCTGCGCAGCTCCACGGCCGCCGTCACGTCCTCGCCTGCGGAGGGCGTCGGCGCCATCGTTCTACCTTGGCGTTTGTATGCTGCACTTTTGCGCGCGGTTGTCACTTGGGCGAGGGGAAAGAGACACTGGGGAGGGGGAATCCGGTGGTCGACAAGCGGACTTTGAGCGAGCATGACGGTACTCTGATTGTCGACCAGCGAAAGTAGCCATTTCACGTCAACGTGGCGACGGAGACGAGTGAAATGGCAGCATACACGCGCAGCTCTCGCCGGCCGACCGTACCTGCATGGGAGCCACCTAAAGAATTGATTGCAGAGATGGTGGCAGCTGGCGCTACGAAAGAGGAAATTGAGGGGGAAGACTTGCGCGTTGTGCGCATCGACGGAGTCCACTCGGCAGCGTGGAAAGTGTATGAAGATGGGGCATGCTCGCTTGGCGAGGTCGACCCTGTGGTTACAGCAGCGCTCGATCCACCACTTGAAATTGAGGACTCCTGCTTGTGTCCTGTCGACGGCTGTGGAATCGAAAGAGAAGCTCGCAGCATCATTAACCACCTCGCGCCTCTTCTTATTGCAGATTTTCCGGCAAATAGTGTTCCAGTGCTACCGGGCCCTCTTCGACGTCCACAGAGGCTGACAAATATCCACCATGCGAAAGTCGCTGTAACTGCGCTTCTGCAGGCAATCTCCAACCCTGGTGCGAATTATCCAGTCATCGACGGACTGCGTACAGGACATTATATCTGTGATGTGGATTACACATGGCGAGGCGCAGTTATCACTGTGCCAATCTTCCGCAAGATTTTAGAGACGCCAGCCGTCCTTGGCTCTGCATTTCCGTAAAACTTCCTCATAAAATACTTTGATTTGATTATCTCCGATGGCCAGCATGTCCTGTTCTGTAAGTGAGCTCCATTTGTCTGCTTGAATTCCTCAAACCACCCAGACCGCTCCCGAATCTTTCAACCAGGATGAGCGAGAAGCGCAATAAACAGACAAATTGACTGACTGCATTATGAAGTACTGGGTAAGCTATAACCATGACAGTGTGGAGTGAAAATGCAAGCTTTAACACTAACGATGTCTTCGACACTTTAGAACGTGTGGCAAAAGACGCTTGATCTTTCCATGCAAAGCATCATGCTGCGACAACTTCTGGAGGGCCGGTTTTCGGAGTTGGTAGTGATGGGATACGCTGCATTCTTAAGTGTGACCGCATTGTCTGTCTCGGCTAGCATCTTATTAGGCTACCAATCAGTGCCGAATGAGATACTCGTTGATTCCCTGTGCGTAAAGCAAAAGGGATGGACCGATGAAGTTGCAAACACTGTGCTAACATTTGTTTATATTATTCTAGCTTTGATATGGTTGCTGCTGTGATCTTTCCGATCCTAGTACTGATGCACAGCTATAAGAACTTCGACTTTGACCACAAACTCTTTAGCATCTTTTTTGAAGTACTTCCTTCAGGGAGTTTCGAGTACAGTGCTCGATTATTTGCAGACGCAGCAAAACGAGAGCTTTTTATTGCGAGTCTCAACTCACTGAGGATCCTTTCGTGTACGGACCTCGCCATACGCGTGAGTATGAATTTATCTTTCTGTCGTCGGTTTGTTACTGTCATTAACCTTATGGCTGAGACGACACAAACAATGAAGTCGAGACAATCTCGACGGCGTACCTTCGCTCAAATGTTTCAACATCAACGCCGAGCTCCTAAATTTGCTGCGGTAATTTTCACTGGGATCGCAGTTGTGGCTATTATCTATACACTGAAAGCGATAGAATACTGTCGAGTAGCCTGTGCTCCGCACCCCGAGTGTGTGGTATATGCTTACCAATGGAATACCAGCGACCTGTGTCCAGGAAGGACACTCGTAGATGTATATCGGACACCTCCAACACTTTCAGGAGTGGATGGAACCAGTGGATGTCTACGATAAAGTGCAGGTTCTATCACGTGCAGAGATGCTACAAAACTTACAATTGGTTAATCGTGCTCTGCGAGGCTGGCCGAAGGAGCTCCAAAACTGCAAAAATCTCCACTACATGTAGGCTAAAACCTGATTGAGCTGGGACTGCAGTATGCACTTACTTTGTGGCTCGTGATTCAGCTCGCTTATTTACACGGGGACGGAGGAGCTGCCCACTTAGGCAAAGGATTGGCAATATCTGCAATTGTTATACGTACGGAAAAATGACCCTTTCATCACTATGTTACTTGGCACCTAAACCATAAAATGTAAATGCCCTTTGCTAGGCATATTGAAGGAAAACAACTTCGCCCGACCTTGACCCACCTACAAGAGGGCCTATTCAGCAATATGCCGTTCTTTCAAATGGTGCACCTCTGCGTGCACCCAGCCCTACAGAGTATCCCACCACTCGTTTGTGTACCAAACCTGCAGAGCTTGACATTAGCATGCCTTTATGCTGTCACAGAGCTTCCTTCATTTCAGCACGTTCCAAAGCTACAGCGACTTGAACTGGCGTATGTAGTAATTCTTCAAACACTTCCAGACTTGGCACCGTTGCAAGATCTCGCTGAGTTAATGATCTTCAGCATCAGTGCTGTCTGCTGCAACGGCTTTATGGGTGAATGCAGCTTGACCGACCCATTTTGCACTGGTAATCCGGAAATCGGTACTTCTGCGTCGACATGCCTCAGCCAAAATGTGCCCCGTGCCACAGTCGCATCTCAACTAAAGTTCCAGCAGTTCGCATATAGTTTATGCATTCGGTCAGGGTTTGACAGTAAAGGCTCTAGGGATGTCCTGACACGATCTCAAATCAAAATGTGCTATGGGACCCCATATCAGCGTTGTGAGTATCCTCCCCACAGTGGAATATTTGGTATATGCATGAACAATCGTCTACAAGTTCTTGGCTGTTTGTGGTTAACGACGACTACATTCGTCTAGGAGAATACGAATTCAACGAAAAGTAGGTTCCCCATGTGATATTGTCAAAAAAGCGTGGCTTGGATGTACTAACTAGATAGCGCAAACCAGCATGAGCATGTCGTCAACAGGTTGGAGAATTGCTAAGCCACATGATACAAAACCAAAAAAATAAAACTGCTCGAAGTACTCAATTTGAAGATAGTACTTTGGCAATATCTAGTTTGGGCAAATACTGTAGAGCCTGGCACTTGCAGGTGTCCACATTGTAACAGTACTCCCTACATTTGAGCGCGTGTCAAAAGTACAGCGAAATAGAGCTGTCGTTCATGCCTCGTGACAAACGATCCCTGACTTGACCCAACTACAAGAGCTCGCAAGCTTCAAAATCTCAGATTGTGCCTAGTATGTCGCAGCAATTTTCTGAGCGATTGTAATATGACCAATCCGTTTTCGGCGAGAGCCCTAAAATCCATGTGTCAGCATCAACGTGCTTATATGAAGATGAACCCCACTCTACCGCATTCATAAGACTCTCAGGTGGACACATGAGGTGGAATTCGTTATCGATGATGCGAGTATTCTCCCAATAGTGGGCACTTCAGCATTTGTTTGAATGATCGGCTACAATCATTTAGCTGAAGATGACGAGAGACTGCGAGAGGTGCGGATGGAGAGAAAGCTGGTCTCTCTGTCATGAAATTGGGAAAGCTTGGCTCAATTGTATCAGCTAGCAAAATTGACGGGTCAGCTATGAAAACCGCCCGATGCACGAAAAGCCGTGTTGGCGCAGACCCTACACAAACTCTTAAAGCTCTTTGCTAGCATGGACAGCTTTGATCTGTCGGAGCAGCGAATCGTGCAGTTGGAGCAGATTCCACTAGAAATTCAGCATCAGATTGAAAGAGGAGATGGCAATGAGTATAGATTGGATTTGTCGCTCAACCGTTTGCGAAGTATCGACCAGATCGGAGTATTCGAACACGTCAGCCAGGTTTGCTCTATCATGACGCAATAGATGATAAAGCTCCCCATCGGTGCTAATGCATTGTCGCTGTCTTAGTTGGATTTGTCGGGTAATCAACTCGAGCATGTCAACGGCATCCAAGCGCTGCGACGTCTGCAAACCTTGGACTTATCCAGAAACTGCATCGCTACCGTCGATTTGTTGGCTTTACTTCCGGCTTTGCAAGTGTTAAAAGTTGCAGAGAACAGTCTTACATCCGTCGATGCTCTTCAGCTACTACCAGAGTTAAGGGTGGTGGACGCCTCTTACAACCGTATCACAAAGTGGCCTCCGTTGGCAGGCCTGAGCTTGCTCGAGGTAAACCTATGTGGCTACGCTTTTGGTTACTTGGGTCTCCTGAATTTAGTATTATATGTTATCGTTGTAGACACTAGACTTGTCGGACAATACGCTGGGAGCGTTCCCGCCATCGCTTTCACCGACCCTTTTTCCGACCCGGCTCCGTCGTCTTTCAATAACTAGGAACCAGATTGACAAGGTAAACCTCGATGGTGTAATGGCGAGTTTGTTAGAGGATACTAATAACGTTTACAAAGCTCTGTGGAATTGCCTGTCTCGGACATCAGCTACCGATGTTGGAATTCCTTGCGTTTGATGGGAATCCAATCGTGATCGAGATTGTACGCAGTGGCGGTCAACTGGAGCGTATGCTTGCTGCATTCTTTCCCTGTTTACCGCTCAGCAATGACGGCGGGCTCACGATGTTGGGACGAAGGCACGACGAATTTACAACGCCACCTCATACGTTGAATACGCTTAAGCGCGCTATACTTGAAGGCCGTGAAGAATCCTTAACCGAATTTCTTCTTACAGGATCATTGGCAGGCCAAGGGAGTCCTGGAGGATTTGGAAGTATTTTTCCTCCGCCGCCTCCTGTTGAACACCTTCCTCTCCATGATACTGGCAACGAACAACGTGCAATTGACAACACCCTCTCGCACGATAACAAACTCGAGATTTGGAAGCGTATCCAAGAAGACCGCAAGGCACAGTTTGGCGAAAGCAGTGGCTTCGTGCCATCCAGCAGCTCTGTTAGAAGAGAGAAATCCGTTCGATGGGACCAACGTGTCGAACAGCCTGTTGATATTCGAGCTCCTGCGCTAGCAGCAGCGGACTTAGTCACTCCGGAGCCGACACTGCAAGTAATGCCAGCTCTTGACGCCTCCAGTCTTAGCGTCATGAAACCACTTGACACGACAATATTATCCACTCCAAGCGATCCAATGAAAGGATCTCAAGCACAAAATAATGCTGACAACGAAGCACTCGTGAAAAAGGTAAAAGCGCTAACGGAGCAAGTGGTAACTATGCGCAAATACATGAAGGTAAGACGCTTCCATGATAGAACTATGTAATCTTACAGCTAACATTATTATGTTTTACTGTAAGGTGTGGGTAAAGCGAGAGAAAATGGTACGAGAAGCTTCAGCAAGGAAAATTCAGCGTTGGCTTCAACGACTACACAGAAACTTTCAACTACGACAACGAGTGATGCGCTCGAGACAGCAACGATATCAAGATTATAGCTTTCACCACTGCTCCTCCTTCTCAATGCAGAACACCAACTTTCGAGGCGCCACTCAACTTCGTGTGGAGGCACTCAGCGCCCAAATACTACAAAGTCGAGTTCGGGGGTTCATCATCCGACAGCGAATGAAATCATTCAAAAAGAAGCATGTAGCAGCAATCCGCATTCAACGTGCCTGGAGGAAGATCGTAGCGGACCGATTTGCTATCTTTCGTGGTGATCAGAAGCTGTTTCGATGGAATCGCTCTACCACAACAGGTAACCAGGAGTTTTATTTCAAGTGGCGTGGGCTGCTTAACGGCGTAGTACGCTGCTCGCAAGATGTTAAGCAACTCCAGCAGGTTTGTGCGGTGCAAGACGATGCCATTAATTCTCTCTGGAGTAACCAAAACTCCAACGATTCCATGAACAAGAAGAACATAATTCGCTTTGAGGTAGCGAACCCAACGTTTGGCGATCAAACCGACGCAAAAGCGGACGGATTATTACCGGAAATGGATTCGGTGAGTGAAGTGAGGAACTTGAAGCAACAGATAGACCGACAGTCGATTGAAATCGACACACTAAAGCAGCAATTAGAGTCATTGCAAAATGTAGTTGCTAGTCTTGCTTCCGTCAAGCTCGAGAACAGGTAATTAGACTGCATTTGAACCAATCGAAAAGAGACGAGGGATTTCTGATGGGATGGTCTGCCCAAGTCAAAACCAATCTTCAGAGTACCCCATTTCTTTTGTCTTTCAATTTATCACTCTTAAACTACCAGCAAGCTGTCTACTCCAGGCTGTACAGAACTTCGAGCATGGGAAATATTCTGAGTTGTTACAAGGTTAACAAGCCGGACACCTGCAGTACGCCGACGAGCAACAACCAAGTCGTCACACCCAGTGTAAGCTTTAAGGCTGATGAGGGAAATGTCGATCAAGCTTGTGAAAATCCAAAAGAAAGTGACAATTTTCAAGGGACTCCGAAGTTCAGCAAACCAGCGAAAGACCACACGCCATTACTGAGTCGAGGGGATTCTGAGGCTGGGCACTACAGTGGCCGTCACTGAGCTGAACAACGTTGGTCATTGTTCAAGTGATATGCTAGAGCTTGACAGGATAAGTTTTACCGCTTTGTGTCAATGTGCTCCCAGCTTAGCTTAGACCAGCTTCTGAAAAGCCGAACTAAAACAACACGATAATACTTGGCTAGCTATGATGTATTGTGGACGCGGTTTTGCGAGTTGTATCATCACAACAGGTAGTCAACTCCCGTCGAGTATTAGTATTCGACCACCGTCGAACCATTCGAAACCGGTCAGGCAATATTAGCACAGCTCGTTTGTTTTTAGAGAACTTTGATGACTTGCTCTACTGCAGGTAAACAAGACACATCCTAGAAAATGATGCAGCTCTTCTTCAAACATGGGAAAGTAGCCCAAGGTCCTGTTACAGAGACAACATCTCTTGCAAAGCAAAACACGAATAGAGGTCCGGAATCCACTAGTTCAGATCGTGAATCATGGTGGAGGTGGCGGCGACGTCGATTTTCCGCCATCGGCTGGGGATATGTAATCCTCATGGTACTTATATTTTCACTCTCTAGCGCGTGGAGTTTGCTCCTGATTATCCTCAACCTCGAGCCCAGTAAAAGTGCCAACTACATCTTGCAGACTGAAAGTTTGGACAACGGCCACTTCTGGCAGTCCTCGAAAGCTGATTCTTCGATCTTGGCTACCTGTGCGTCATTGCTGCTTGTAGTTATAGGAGTTTACTGGTATCTTCTCTACTTGTTGCTCGTCAGGTCTTCGTCCCGACGTATCCAAGCTGAGGAACACAAACCAAAGCCACGAAAACTCGTTCTCCGAAAAATACGCACAGTTGAAGAAATCGTTGAGCAGCAAAAACAACTTATGAAGCGGCCAGCTCTCCTTATGACTCGACAGGTAGTCCGGATGGCTGTCAAGATTTATCGTAGCGTGGTCTCAACGGATGGCAAGCACCGCAAAGCGTGGGTAAGAATGACAATAGTCAAGTCAAAATGGATTCATTACTTTTATAAACAAATTGCTAACATATTCTGCTCCTGTCAGAATGTGCTGATGGAAATTCCGGAAGTCATTTTACAGATACTTTCGTTGCGGGAGCACATGGCTCAAGGGCTTGATTCGTCGCTTCTCTATTGCTACGCTTCACTAATGGCTCTTAATGCGTTCGTCGCCTTTTACGATATTCAATTCCGCTGGAACGATTCCACGCTTCATCACATTTTAAAGGACTCCATGTAAGCTGGCTTAACTGATCCTGCCGCAATTGAGCCAATTACACATAAGCTAACGTCGTATGTGGTGCCCTCTTTCACTTGTAGAGTTGATGCGGCATTTGCAGTGTTTTTTCCAGCCCTCATTCTGTTCTACTCTTTCTCTGTATTTCAAGACGACCTCAAGACAGTGAAGATCCGGCAGAAATTTTTCCCTCCCCGCGTGTTTGAACGTAAGGCACGTAATTACGTGAGCGCCAAGGAGCTGAACATGTTTAGCACCGATTTCGAGAGCATTTTAATGCGGAGTGCATGGGATATCTTCCTTAAGTTGAGTTTCAATTTGCTAGCATGCTTTCGATGGAGTAAGATCACACGTCTTTTGCTTCAACGAGAACACATGGGTCCTTTGTCGCCACATCCAGCAGTTACAACCCCACCCAAACCCGTGAATTTGGCGACAAACACATCCACGAAGTGCGAGGCAGTAGCACCACTAGATAATATCGGAGGCTCTGCTCGACAAAATACTGGAGCTCGCCAGACCAACACGCGTCTAAAATCTAGGCTCCGGAACCTAGTCGGCTTTCTTTTCTTGCTTTATGGTGTAGGATGCATCGTGTACACAGTAAATTCTATTCGAGTATCGCAAGCTGCCTGCATGTCATACCCCACGTGCGTTCAATTCGCGTACCAGTGGGTCCCTGGCGCAGCGAACGACGTGTGTGCGTGCCTAGCACACGTTGACCGTGAAATGGCCCCTGCAGACTCCGACAATTTGACTGATGTAACCCAGACACTAGCAGAATTGGCTTCTGCAGGCAAACTGCAAACAGTGCAACTCGTGAATCGGAAGATAAATGGATCCCTTCCAGAGGAATTAGAAGCATGCCAAGGACTTCGGAATATGTACGTAGCAAGCTAAGTGATCAAGCTTCTCACGTGCTAACAGCGCTTGTCGTGTGTGCTATAGCGTGTTAATTCACACTGGAGTGGAGGAGTTTCCATCGTGGGCATCGACCACTTTCACTCAGCTGGAGTACTTGTACGTCACCGCGCTCTACACTTAGGTGCTCACCACCTAGGCTGACTGTTTCCGCGATGACGTATAGACATGTTGAAGGAGACTCCGCCGATACCAACCTCGTCCAGCTTCCAAGCGACCTATTTTCCTCTATGAGCAGCCTCCATACCATTTACTTGTCCTTCCATGCCAATCTACCAAGTCTACCTTCTCTTGATGGGCTCAAGACGCTCCAAAGCGTTTACTTTGGATATCTTGATTGCATCTCGGAAATACCTCTTATGGGAAACCATCCTGCCTTAGAAGTTTTGGCGCTCGAGGGACTACCTCTAGTCCGCTCACTCCCCGATGTTGCTGCATACGAGAATTCACTCGATATGATTTTCTTGCAGGACACACCAGCCTGTTGCAGTGGCTTTCTGAGCGAGGGTGACTGTAACACAACCTTTCCAAGCTGCTGCAGTTCAGACAAGAGCAACGGCAATAGCGAGGATGACCATGGTAGCGATGGCAGCCGACACGATCCCTTGCCGCCAACCTGTCTTCTTGTACCTGATGAAGATGCCCTTCTTCCGACGAACACGACGCTATCCATTTTCACGCAGTTCGCAGCTAACATATCCAACTTCTGCGATGCTGCCCAGGCAACGTGCTCAAACGCAATCATGGCTGAAAAGCATCGAGTGAACGACACCTGCGAGGGCGTGCTTTACCGTGAGTGTTTTTCGGAGTCTGAAGGTGTTGGGATCTGCTTCAGCGAGAATATGGGCCGCGTAGAGTGCACGTACTCACAAGGCACTATCGATATGCGGGTGGCTGAAATCGCAGCGGGGTGTAGCTGTGACAGCGTCGAGGAAGCATGGCTCGGGTGTGAATGAACAAGAAGTGGGCCAGGTTCATTTGTGCTGGAATCAAGCATAATTTCCCGTTTATCCTGCGAAGCACTCGCACTTGTAGTCGATCTTGTACCTAGTCGCATCACTCCGACTGCGCTGCATCCTTTGTAGTCCCAGCCGCACACCAGCAGTCTCGATCTCTTGCCTCGACATTCGAGCTAGCTTGCCCACGATGATATAATACAACTCCAGTGCAGACTCCGCGCACGATTTAACACCAAACCAAAAGGTTGTCCTTCGCCTTTCGCAACGACCATCGTAGCCTGGCACTGTTGGCTCTGTAACAGAGTCTGTTCACCTCATCCTCCGCACTTGCATACTACTTCAATCGCACCCGCTTGGTGACCAACCAGAAGATCCACCTCCATTCGCCTCCATCCACCGCCGCACGTTCCTCCAGCCACGCTTCCTCACCCACGCCTCCTCATCGCCAGCAATGCCTTCCTCCACCGAATTTGATCATCTCATGAAATCCCCGAACCATCCTGCAAATCTCCATGCGTCCAGGTGGTGTCGCCGAGTATCAACCGACATACGGAAGTGGGGGGCATGGCAACACCAGCATGGCCGAGCATCGGTCTCCGATAATACTGCGTCGTCGAGGCCGCTCAATGCTCGTGGAGGCCCCGACTATGGTCGAGCTTGACCATCCGTAGAAATCGCTCAGCTCAGTAGCGACATGCGCGTGCATTAGCCGCGAACGTAGACGCTGCCACGTGCGCTCGAGCCGCGGCCACGAGAGTATTCTCTGTTTGGGGGCCGAGGGAGCGCAAGCCACTCGATCGATCGACCCGAACTCGGTGACGAGACGATCACCTTCGACCGCCGTGTTTCCCGGCGTTGAACAGCTCATTCACCCGCAGGCAGCATGACCGCGCTGCTCCCGACCTCCGAGTCGCGCCGCTCGGCCTTCTTCACGCTCGAGGACGCCAAGATCAGCTTCAGCATCATCTGCTGCATCTGCGGCATCGGCACGCTCGCCATGCCGTCCAACTTCGCCCGGGCCGGACCCGTGTACGGCACCATCGCCATGCTCTTCATGGCGTTCGCCAACATCTACGCCACGGTGGCCTTGTCGCGCGTGATCCTCGTGGCCCCGGCCTCCGTCAAGACGTTCAGCGACGTCGGCGAGTGGGTGCTCGGCAAGACCGGCAGGTACCTGGTCAGCGTCTCGCAGCTCCTGGTGTGTCTGCTGCTGCCCTGCGCCTTCCTGGTGCTTGGTAGCACGCTGCTCGACGTGCTGTTCCCCGACTCGTTCAGCCAGATCTTCTGGATCGTGTTCATGGCCATCACCGCCGTGCCCGCGTGTCTGATCCCGACGCTCAAGGCCGCCGCGACTGTGGCTTTCATCGGGTGCATGGGCACCATCATCGCTGACGTTGTCGGCGTGAGCGTTCTCGAGTGGGAAATGCGCGGACATCCGGCGGCGCCGTCGCCCGACATCTCGCTGCACCAGGTGCTCACGGCGTTCGGCAACCTCTCGCTCGCGTACGGCGTGGCCGTGCTGATCCCGGACTTGCAGCGCCAGCACTCGCAGCCGAAGCGCATGCCCCGCGTCATCGTCGTTAGCCTGGGCATCGGCTCGGCGTTCTTCCTGGCGGTGGCGATCGCCGGCTACGTGGCTGGCGGCTGCCAGCTTTCGGCGAATTTGCTGTTCTCGATCGTGAACATCGCGGACCCGTCGTCGCCTTCGGCGCTGGGCTTCGTCCCGAACCACGGCGCGGTTATCATGGCGTATCTGTTCATGCACCTGCACGTTGTGATCGTGCTGTCGACCGTGCTGCAGCCGCCGTTCTACATGGCCGAGCGCCTCATTTTGGGCATGCACAAGGACCCGGTGGACGCGGTCCCGATTCAGCAGCACAAGGATGAGGACAACGAGGGCTGGGAGGAGCTTCGCGACAAGCTGTCGTCGAATGTGCCCGTGACCAGCGCCAACGGCGGCGTCGTGCGCGACCTGGAGAACAACGCCGACTCGGACACCGAGACGCTGTCGAACTCGGCCAAGCGCGAGCAGGAGGAGAAGGAGCACGACGAGGCACAGCTATCGGACTACAGCGGCTCGACGAACGTGTTCCGCTACGTGACGCTGCGTCTGGTGATCATGGCGATCCTGGTGGCCGCCGCCATCGGCTTCCGCGACCACTTCCTGGACCTGGTGGATTTCACGGGCGCGTCGGCCATCACGGTGTGCTGCCTGGTGCTGCCGCTCGTGTTCTACCTCAAGATCTTCTGGCGCGACTTGCCGCTGTACGAGCGCGCGGTGGCGCTGGTGGTCATCGTGGTGTGCACGGTGGTGGGCTGCTACGTGATGATCTACGCCGGCAAGAACCTGTTCCACCCGGACTCGGACAGCGCGACGTTCCCGTACTGCGCGGAGGAGTACCAGTCGGAGCCGTACTACGTGCGCAACTCGACGGCGATCTCCGCGTGAACGGCGGTGGATCGAGGTTCGTCGGTCGACGATCGTCGATCCAGGAGAGCTTTAGGCCAGAGCCACGACCGATTGGCCTGCAGCGGTTGTTATTAATCCCCCACCATATAGTAGCAACCCCCTAGTCTAGCAGGAGTCCCCGGAGCTCCGTGTTGTTCCAGTCGAGCCTCGCGTTGAGGCAGTCGAGGTGACGTGGGGCCGTGGCGCCGAGCGTTCCGGTGCACCGCCACAGACGAGACCGTGACGTGACAGGCTCCGGATCTTCTGAAGCAGCCCGGCGTTGCGCGCCAGCCGCTCGGAGACGATGGGGCGTGCAGCGCAACCGCAAGGCAAGTGATCTCTCGCTGCGTCCGCTGCCGGAGCCACAGCGAGCTGCCGCCACCGCTTCGAGCTGTCGGCGCTCGCGCTCGCAGGCACCGCAAGTTCAAGCGGCATTTCAAAGGCGAACGTGGCGAGCAAATCTCGTGCTGCTAGCGTCGGTAATGCGGCCGCTTGGATGGCGGCGCTATGTCGAAAGCTCGCCGAGTGCAACAACGACGTGCAGCCACCGGATGTCCCGTGCGCTCTCGTTGCTGCTCTTGTCCACGAGTAAATTCGAGCTGCACCAGCGACGGGATCTATCGCTGCTCGCTCGACCACTTTCGAACCTCCGCCCGAAGTCTCCGTCGCCGCTGCCGCTGCAGCGCTCCGTTCCAGCCACCGCAGCTCGAGATGGCGCTCGACTCGCGCCAGAAGGCCTTCCTCACCATCGAGGATGCCAAGACCATTTTCAACATCGTGTGCTGCTTCTTCGGCATCGGCACGCTGTCCATGCCGTCCAACTTCGCCCGCGCCGGACCGGTATACGCCACCATCGCCATGCTGCTGATGGCCTTCGCCAACATCTACGCCACGGTCGCGCTCTCCAAGGTGATGCTGGTGGCGCCCGCGTCGGTCAAGACGTTCACGGACGTCGGCGACTGGGTGCTCGGCCGGACCGGACGCTACCTCGTGATCGTGTCACAGCTGCTCGTGTGCTTGCTGCTGCCCTGCGCCTTCCTGGTGCTTGGAAGTACGCTGCTCGATGTGCTGTTCCCGGACTCGTTCAGCCAGATCTTCTGGATCGTGTTCATGGCTATCACCGTGGTGCCGTCCTGCCTGATCCCGACGCTCAAGGCGGCCGCCTCCGTGGCCTTCGTGGGCTGCCTCGGCACGCTCATCGCTGACGTGGTCGGCGTGAGCATTCTCGAGTGGGAGATGCGTGGTCACCCGTCCGTGCCGACCCCGGACATCACGCTGCACCAGGTGCTGACCACGTTCGGTAACCTCTCGCTCGCGTACGGCGCCTCGGTTGTGGTGCCCGACCTTCAGCGTCAGCACTCCGAGCCCACGCGTATGCCGCGTATCATCCTTGTCAGCCTTGGTGCCGGCTCGGCGTTCTTCCTGGCCGTCGCAATTGCCGGCTACGCTGCTGGTGGCTGCCAGCTCTCGGGCAACTTGCTGTTCTCCATCGTGAACACCTCGGACCCGACGGCTCCATCTGCGCTGGGCTTCATTCCGAACCGCGGCGCTGTCATCATGGCGTACCTGTTCATGCAAGTCCACATCGTCATCGCCTTCTCTACGGTAATCCAGCCGCCGTTCTACCTGGCAGAGCGCTTCATCCTCGGCATGCACAAGTCTCCGGTGGACAACCTCCTGCAGGAAGGCGAGAAGGTATCCACTGCGGGCTCCCCGGTTGTCACCGCTAACCCTGTGACGCCCGACCTGGAGGGCAACTACACCGTTTCCAACACACCAGGCCGCGTGCTGACTGCTGAGCAGCAGCGCAAGGAGAAGGAAGAGCAGGAGAACTCGGAGTACGAGGGCGCTGGCGTCGTGCTCCGCTACGTGCTGCTCCGTCTCGCCATTATTGCTCTGCTCGTGGCGGTCTCCATTGGTCTGCGCGACCACTTCCTCGACCTCGTGGATTTCACGGGTGCCTCGGCCATCACGGTGTGCTGTCTCGCCCTGCCTATTATCTTCTACCTCAAGGTTTTCTGGAAGGAGCTGCCTGTGTACGAGCGCGTGGTGGCCACCCTCGTCATCGTTATCTGCAGCGTCGTCGGCTGCTACGTTATGATCTACGCCGGCAAGAACCTGTTCAACCCGGACACCGAGAGCGCCACGTTCCCCTACTGCTCCGTGGAGAACCAAATGGACCCATACTTCGTCCGGAACACCACCACCTCCGACTAAGTGTAGGCAAACAAACCAACCAGACCCGATAGTGCATCGTAGGATTAACCAGCCCAACAAGACTTCTATCAGGACCTAGCGGTGGTCCTCATTGACGAACTACGACCTATTAATTTTTTTCTTACATGTATTCTAGCTTCACAGCGCGCAACCAAACACCTCGTTGGGATGAACCGGCATCACTCATCCCAGCAAGATGTTTGGTTGAGCGCGGCATGAAAAGATCCCGTCGCGACTGTCGCTGCCTGCCCTGGTTCCGGTGCATTGTCTACCGCGACACCTCCGTATCTCTCGAGCGGATGGCGCCGTGACCTGCTCTCGTGCGCTGCGTGTGCGAGCGCCACGCGCGACAAGAGATCGTGTGATGCCCGCGCACTGTCTGTCCACTTGCCCTGGTTGCACCTCGTTGCGTCTCACCAGCCACCCTCGGCGACCTTCGTGCTCCCGCACGAGCCGCTCACTCTTCGTTCGGTCGCCTTCCTACCCACCAACGATGCCGTCGACGCCGGCGCGCCGCTCTCCGTTCTACACGCTCGAGGATGCCAAGATCAGCTTCAACATCTTCTGCTGCTTCTGCGGCATCGGGTCGCTGTCCATGCCGTCCAACTACGCGCGCGCGGGGCCGATCTACGCCACCATCGCGCTGTTGCTCATGGCGTTCGTGAATATCTACGCCACCATCGCTCTGTCCAAGGTCATCTACGCGGCCCCGCCGTCGGTCAAGACTTTCACGGACGTCGGGGCCTGGGTGTTCGGCACCACCGGCCGCTACGCCGTCATGATCTCGCAGCTCCTCGTGTGTCTGCTGCTGCCCTGTGCCTTCCTGGTGCTCGGCAGTACCCTGCTCGACGTGCTGTTCCCGGACTCGTTCAGCCAGATCTTCTGGATGATCTTCATGGCTGTCACGGTCATCCCGGTCTGCATGATCCCGACACTGAAGGAGGCCGCCTCCGTGGCGCTGGTCGGTTGCCTCGGCACGATCATCGCCGACGTCATCGGCGTGAGCATTCTCGAGTGGGAGATGCGGGGCCACCCGTCGATCCCGACGCCCGACACCTCGCTGCACCAAGTGCTGACTGCCTTTGGCAACCTCGCGCTCGCCTACGGTGCCGCCGTGGTGATCCCCGATCTGCAGCGTCAGCACTCCCAACCGGAGCGCATGCCGCGCATTATCACGGTCAGCATGGGTCTCGGCACGGTCTTCTTCTTGGCCATCGCCATTGCGGGATACGCCGCCGGAGGCTGCCAGCTCTCGGGCAACCTGTTGTTCTCGGCTGTGAACGCGTCGGACCCGTACGCGACATCGGCGCTGGGCTTCATCCCCAGCCGCGGTGCTGTCATTATGGCCTACCTGTTCATGCACGTGCACATTGTAATCGCCTTCTCCACGATCACGATGCCTGCGTTCTTCATGGCCGAGCGCTTCCTGCTGGGCATGCACAAGGACCAGCCGGTCATCGACCAGGAGCAAGGTGTCGAGCTCCGCGAGAAGCTGTCGTCCGTGGCGGTCGCTTCGCCCGTGACGCCGGACATCGAGTGCAACTACACCTCTGCTGCGGACAACCTGCAGGTGGTCGTCAAGTACGAGGACGAGTTCGCCGAGTACCGCGGCAAGCTCAACGTGCTGCGCTACGTCGTGATGCGTCTGTGCATCCTGGCCGTGCTCGTCGTGGCGTCCATTTTCCTGCGCGACCACTTCCTCGACCTGGTCGACTTCACGGGCGCCACGGCCGTCACTGCCGGCAGCCTCGTGCTGCCGCTGATGTTCTACCTCAAGATCTTCTGGAGCAAGCTGCCTGTGTACGAGCGCGCGGGCTCCGTGCTGATCATCGTCGTGTGCACGATCCTGGGCGTGTACGTGATGATCTACGCCGGCAAGAACCTGTTCAACCCGGACTCGGCCTCGGCCACCTTCCCGTACTGCGCGGAGGAGTACCAGTCGGAGCCGTACTACGTGCGCAACTCCACGTCGGCCTAGAGCAGCTAGTAGTGAAACCCCGTATTAACCACAACATCAACTTCAACTCCAACGCCTTCAACGTGTCCTGCCGCCGCCGTGACGAACGGAGACCTACGCTAGTCGCCGCTGACGAGGGCGCGGCCAGTGTTTGGACGCTCGGCGCCCCGCGTCTAAACATCGCTTGGCGCCAAGTCTGGCCCGTCGCAGATTACGCGGCGTCGGCGCGAAAAAAATCTGCGACGCGCGCCGAGCTTCAGGAGCACCCGAGCCACTTTTCCTCGCCGGCGCTGCATGGGCAGCCGGCCGCGATCTCAGCCCTGCGCATGTCGATGGTTGCCTGTGCGTGGACGCACTTGACGCGACCCAAGTCCTCGTTGAAGCAGATTCCGGGGCCGGAGAGCTCCGAGGAGCACTCGCGGAAGAGCACACCCGCGCAGGTGTCTTCTTCCACGCCCACGCCGAAGATGCTTCGGACTACGCGCGGACAGGTGGCTTGCCCCGCATCGCAGAAGTTGGAGGTATTGCTGATATACTGGTCGAGGACGGAGAGTGTCGTGCTTGCTGGAAGGAGGCTCTCCTCTTCGGGCAAATGCAGACAGGTTGAGGGTAATTTTTCCTTGGAGTGGCCACCTGCACTTCCGTCTAGTGCTGGAGGACCACAACAAGTCGGAAAACTCGTGTTGCACGCGCCTTCGCTCAGGAAGCCACTGCAGCAGGCTGGGGTATTCTGCACGAACACCATTTCCAGCGTTTCCTGATATGGGCCAACGTTCGGAAGAACACGAACTCGTGGTAGACCCTCTAGCGCCACCACTTGTATAGCTTGTAGATTTTCCATCGACGGAAGCTTTTCAATCATTTTAAGGTAGCCAAAGTACACGCTTTCGAGACTCTCAAGTCCATCCAGTGAGGGAAGCTCTGGGAGGTTAGCGTGGTACGAGAGATGAATAGTGTGAAGATGCGCCATAGCAGCAAACAGATTCCTCGGCAGCTCCATGAGATTAGTGTCAGAGGCATCTCCTTTAACATGGCTAAAAGCAGCAACATATGTACCCAACGCGCACAGTCATGCACGCAATTAGTACTTCGAAGTAATATACAAGTTGGAAAAACCAAACGTACAGATATTCGAGTTTGGAAAAGGTTGAAGAAGTCCACGACGGAAACAGCTCGACTCCAGTGTGGATCAAAACCCTGCAACGTACTCCATTAACAACCCAGCAAACTGAAATATCCGTGTTGTACTTACAAGTTTCGAAGTCGTTCGCATGCCTGAAGCTCGTCTGGAAGTGATCCGTTTAACCGGCGGTTCACAAGCTGCACAGTCTGGAGTTTACCAGCAGAGGCCAATTCTGCTAACGTTTGCGAGACATCCACCAGATCCGTAGAGTCAGCTGGTGCTAACTCGCGATCAACGTAAGCGATACAACCACACGCTTCATTCGATGCCCCAAGTATCCATTGGTACGAAAACTGAGCGCACTGCGGATACGAAGAGCACGATGCTTGTGAATTTTGCACAGCGAAGATGGTGTATACGATACATCCAATCCCATATATCAAAAAAAAAATTCCGACCATTTGTCGAAGCATTTGATGTACTACAGATCTCCCCGCATGCAGATCGGTTTTAACAGCGATGCCAGCAGCATTTACAGATGCAACAGAATTACTGTTTGACTTTGCGCCTGTCAGCTTGTGCCTAGATACTGGAACTCGTGCTGATCGATCGGCTTTGTGCTCTCGTCTGAGCAATACCGCGGTAATTTTACTCCACCGGAAGCATGCGAGAAGACTAAAACTTAGTTTTAGAAAAATATCCCACCAACTGCGAACCAAAAGGCTCTCGAAATCGGTGCTAAACATGTTCAGCTCCTTGGCACTGACGTAATTACGCGCCTTACGTTCAAACACGCGGGGAGGGAAAAATTTCTGCCGGATCTTCACTGTCTTGAGGTCGTCTTGAAATACAGAGAAAGAGTAGAACAGAATGAGGGCTGGAAAAAACACTGCAAATGCCGCATCAACTCTACAAGTGAAAGAGGGCACCACATACGACGTTAGCTTATGTGTAATTGGCTCAATTGCGGCAGGATCAGTTAAGCCAGCTTACATGGAGTCCTTTAAAATGTGATGAAGCGTGGAATCGTTCCAGCGGAATTGAATATCGTAAAAGGCGACGAACGCATTAAGAGCCATTAGTGAAGCGTAGCAATAGAGAAGCGACGAATCAAGCCCTTGAGCCATGTGCTCCCGCAACGAAAGTATCTGTAAAATGACTTCCGGAATTTCCATCAGCACATTCTGACAGGAGCAGAATATGTTAGCAATTTGTTTATAAAAGTAATGAATCCATTTTGACTTGACTATTGTCATTCTTACCCACGCTTTGCGGTGCTTGCCATCCGTTGAGACCACGCTACGGTAGATCCCGATCACTGTCCCTACCATTTGTGGAACGCCTCGAACGGAAGGGGGATTACTGGTTTGGTTCTGTGCCACTAGTTTGTTCGCTGCTCGGTTGCGATTTTGTTCTTGGGGTTGGACACGACGAGATGGTGGTTTAAAGAGCAGCACGTATAGAAGATAGCAATAGACTCCGGTAACTACGAGCAGTAGCGTTGTAGCTGTGACTAAAATCGTTGAGGTGGCCTTACGAGACTGCCAAAAGCGTCCATTATCTAGACTCTCAGTCTGTAAAATGTAGTTGGCACTTCCGCTGGGCTCGAGGTTAAGGACAATCAGGAGCAAACTCCACGCGCTAGAGAGTGAAAATATAAGTACCATGAGGATTACATATCCCCAACCTACGGCGGATAATCGACGTCGCCGCCACCCCCACCACGATTCACGCTTTGCCCGCATGGCTTCTGGATGTCCCGTGGCATTTCGTTTTCTTTCTATCGGAGGCCCCCGAGCAACATTTAAGCCTACAAGTTGAAGCTTAGCCATCGCAATAAAAATGTGTGAACTAGGTTGACCGCGATCAGGTTGAAAAGGAGCTGTTGCGTGTGCAGTCGAAGCATTACTATATTAGACTTTTATTATAAATAAGCGAGTAGTCTTACCGTTCTTACAATAGAAAAACGCTCTATTTCTTTTGAGGTTCCTTTAGAGGGCTACAATAAACAAAGAGTATTACCTTTTTTGAAGTTATCGTTCTATGTAGCCAAATCTCAAGAATTATTTACTACCCAGTAAGTTCTTGAGGTTGGTTGGGCTAGTCATGCAGCACAGTCACAGTGGCAGAGTCGAAAGAACCTGAGCAAAAGATAATGTTGTAAGACCAACACACACTTGTACACACGGTGCTGAAGACCTTCATTTAATGGTGCCGCCAAGATCCAGCTATATCGTCCATTTACGACGAAGTCTCACTTCCAAAATGTTTCTTGTCCTCGGCAACCTTTATCGTCTCATATCTCCGACAGATTACTTGCGTTGGACATCACAGCTTGATTTGCTTAAGGTATTCGTTGGCGGATTGCAAGCATCTAACTGTTTGGCCTTGTAGCAACTGAAAATATTTACCATGGTTATTGCTATGGGAAATCGGAATATGAGCTACTAAAGTCTGAGCCGTTGGGGACGATATGTTGCTGTATCAATCGGTCTATGTCCCTCTTCAAATGTCAAATAGGCTTCAATCTTTCATTACAGAAGGACACGTATTTACCCTAGATAAGTTGCAAGAAATATCTTCTATTTTGCTGTGTACAACTTACGGGTAGCTGCCTTATTGTTTTTGGCATACCCGCGGACAGATATTTTTCGGCAAGAACGGATTCGGACAACCAAAACCTGGGTACGAATGACCAAAACCACTTCGTCCATTGTGCGAGTCCTCACGAGGTTTTAAACTAAAACAAAACTCTTCTCGCGTATCCGCATACATCTGTATAAGAACTACACGTACGTTTCGGCAAACCTCATGGATGGGTGCGAGTACCGCGGTTTTATCGTTTGCTGCCTCCGCTGTCGTTGCGACAACTGATGGGGGTACATGTACTGGGAAGAAGCAAGACAAACTATTGAACCGAGCATCGCAATTGCGTTTAAGAACAGTAATCACCAACAGAAGAAACTGAAGAATTTCTACTGCTTTTTACTGGTAAGCTGGTGGTTAGTGGGCTCGGTGAAAACACTTCTGTGCATCAGACAAAACCATTGATCACCACCCGCCTGCCCTGTAGAAACAAGTGTACGGTTCAAATACCCATCGCGTCAAATCTTCCCAGTAAGGAAAAACATTTTTCGAAGTCATTGTGTTTACTGTATGCCATGACTTACAAGATTGAAATATGTATGCAAGATACGATCCTCTCGGTAATGCTACATTAACACATGATTCCTTTTTTAGAAAAAATGTAAGCAAAATGTTGCCGACGGTTTTGGTATGCTACAGGGTTTGCAGCATCGTGTTTACACTGACGAGAACTAGCAGCTATAATAAACACATATCTGTGGTACCCACCCAAAGTATGAACAAAGGATTTACTCTTCGAAAAATTGCGTGGTTGACGAGTATTAGAGAGAGCGAGATAAGATGTTTTTGAGGAAGAGCATTAATGTCAAACAATGAGTGGCACGGTCATACACGTCGAAGCGTTCCAAGGCCCCTCCATTTTTGTCATTGGCCGAGCTCCATAGGAGGGCCATTATTGAGATAGTTACTTTGTTGATATGATTACTTTGATTACTATCCCGCATATTCAACTACTTCGAAGTAGGCATTTTATCAGACAGAATCCTCAGCTAATACAACACTACGGTCACCATCTTAAATCCGCTCTTGCTTTCACACATCTCGATGCGTCGTGCAGAATGTCATCTTCAAATAGGTTTCAAATCAAAAACACTCCAGATGATCGCGTCCTCATTCTCCATAAATTAATGAATATATTCGAATACTTTTCTCTCCGTGGAGCCTGCGACAAACCAGCTCGTTAGGATAAGCTGGGCAAGAGGTCGATGAGAGCCAATTCTGACGCGTTCTTGCGTTCTACTACGTAGTACAGTAAGTCCTAGTCAGCAGCTGTGTTGGGGACTCCCAGTCCAACTTAAATCCAATCATTGAGTAAATTTCGTTGTACTGCACACTCTTCCGGCCAGTTTAGACCAAGAGAACATCTCCACATGCGTCTGGCTAACATTTTGCGAGTCACTATTGTGGCTACCATTTTTGCCAGCTCAAAATGCGCTTCAACGGCCAAGGACTTCGATGAAGTGAAGGTTTCTCAAATGATACCACCGAATATGGTTACAGGCAACACTGGCGATGGCAAAAGGCTTCTTCGAAGTGTTGAACGTGACAATAAGAGCGACGAAGAGAGAACCAACTGGGCCGCTTTCAAAGCGAAAATTCCCTGGACAGCGTCGTACGAATCAAATAAGGAGACGGCGAAGATCAAGAAGTTGGCACCGACCTTCGCCAAGTACCACGACGAAGACAAGATGCCATATGATGCTTTCTTGATCAAAGGCGGCCTTAATAATTTTGCTAAGGCCATGAAGTACGGCCAACGCTACGAAAAGTACCTGGAAAACCCTACGCTTTACCACTAAGACTAAACAATGTTTCGTTCAGCAAGTAAAGACAACAAAACTAGCAATGTCCATTACACTAAGCATATTGCAAAGTACTTAAAACAGATTTTTGGCAGTACCAGCGTTAGTATTTCAGTTAGTCCCGCTTTGCCGGTCGCATTGGAGCAATTTCTAATACTCCCTTCTCCATTGGTTTGTTTTTGATCAGCAGCGATGACTCGTAAATGCCCTTGCGCAGACGCGTAAGCGGATAAACCACCGTGTGCTGCTGAATTAGTGTGCACGGGTCTGTAACGGAGGAGCACCCTAGCTGACTCCCGTCCCCAAGAATGACACCGGCTTTCCTCCTTCCCGTGTCGTACGTGATGCCATTCACGTCTATCGTCAAATTCGACCCTGGAAACAAGCTCAAGTTCGCTGTCGTCACTTGGTTACCAAAGTGGCTCTTGAATCCACAAATGCTGTCGCCACAGTAGCCCGGGTGGCACAGCTCGGCGTCGTCCATAATGACCGAGTTCTTAAGTTCCCCTCGCAACACCACATTCCTGCCAACGATCACGTCGCCTCGAATATACGTGCCGCTCCTCAACGTGCTTCTAGCTCCAATAATCGCCGGTCCTTTGATAAACACGTTTGGTTCAATCCGAGCATGCTTACCAATAAGAATCGATCCTTCCGAGAGATCAAAAGTGCCTCCGAGCACGAGTGCGGCCGGCAGCACAATGAGTCTCTTCTTCTCCACCTCCTCCTCTTCTTCCTGTGACACTGCCGACCTAGACCAGCCGTACGACGGTCGTCTCGCCGACCCGGTGCTCTCTGTGGACGGTCGTCGAGCCGGTCTTCCGGTCTCCTCGAGGTTGATCACCTTCTGCGGGGCGAAGGTCTGCGTCCTGACGCCCGGGTAGATCACGATCTCCGCCGTCTCGTTGGGGTCCAGCCACTCAGGCAGTCTCCAGCGCGACTTGACGCGCGGGTAGGACGACGAGCGGCCGCGCACGTGGTCGTCGCTGTCCTCGGAGTCGGACTCCTCCTCGGCCAGTCCTCGGCCATCGCTGTCCAGCCTCGTGGAGCTCTGCAGCGTCGTGATCTGCGTGTTCTCGGCGCCGAACGTGGACATCCACGCGTTCTCGGCGAAGAACTTGGTCAGGTACGGGTGGATGGCGTCCAGCGCGGCCAGCACGTGGCTGCAGCCGTCGAAGAGCCGCGCGTGCTCAAAGTCGCGCAGCCTCTCGGGCGAGAAGTACGGGTCCAACTGCAGCGGTGGCGGTATCTCCGTCTTCCCCACGGTCTGCAGATCCACAATCGCCCGCTTAGTGCGAGGAACCAAGGCTGGGGACGGAGAAATCGTCGCCGACGCGGTTTCGGAGACCTTCCCGGACGTCATTTTCGAAGTGGATTTCTGTCGAGCCGAAGCCGCTTCAGCGCGAGACGAAGGTGAGTGAAGGTAGAGCTGCATCAGGAGCGTCGTAAGCGCCGACGTAGCCATGCAGCAGACCACTAGCGTCGCCGCCAGCGCCGAGGGCGACAGCCCCGTGCCCGCCGCCATTTTGTTTGTCGCGATCTTGGCGCAGTGGCACAGCCGGCCGCACGACTGGTACACTCGTGTGCGCCACACCACGGCCGGGGCCCGCGCCCCAGATGCCTCAAATCGGATCCGAAGGGGAAGCGGCGATGGATTCGGTGCGCGCCAAGCACGCGGCCGAGCTCGAGGCCAAGCGCAAGAAGCTCGAGGAGATCCGCAAGCGCAAGGCCGCGGTCAGGTGCGTGGCGGCTGCCGGCCACACGTTAGTGGGCGCCGTTGCCGCTGGCGTTGCCGCGCGGCGCGCCAGGGGCAACACCTTCCCTCAGCGCTCACTTTCGTCTTGATGTTTGTATGCGCAACTGCACGGCAATTTCGAACAGAGCCGCGGAGGAGTCGTCGGCCGCGTCCGCCAGCGTCCACCAGGCCATCGGCCAGCAGGAGAACAAGTTCGACGACTTCATCCAGAACATCCTCAAGGCGGGGGAGAAGGAGGCGACGCCCACGGAGGACGTAGAAAAGACCGCGGAGGACCACGCAGTGTCCACCGCCTTGTCCCTTGCGGAGAAACTGTCCTCCTTGTCCACGGTGGCCAGCGTGGCCGAGATGCACATCCAGCCCACGCTCGTCGAGACCTACACCAAGCACACGGAGACGGACATCACGCTCGAGCACGAGATCGTTGTCAAGGAGGACGGCGCCACCGACATGGAGGTGGACGACTCGGGGGACCATTCGCAGAAACGTCCAGGAAGTGTGGACGGATCCACCGGCGCGTCGCCGTCGTCCCCACGCACTCGGAACTTGACGGTGGACACGGAAATGTCCACCGCGGGCACCGACAGCTCGGCCGCCGCGCTGTCGGCGGAGGAGAAGACGCTGCTCATGCAGTCGGACGCCATGGAGGCGTTCCTGAGCAAGGCCTCCCGGGTCATCGAGCGCGCGCTCAACACGTCGAGCAAGTATGACATCATGATCGACTATGGAGCTGATGTGGAGCAGGACAGTGCAGTGGAGGAAGCCACCGAGTCGCTCAAGCAGCAGTTTGTCTTCGCAGACGACAAGTGGTCCAAGCACCGCGCAGTTACCGATGTGGACGTGTCGCCGTTTTACCCGGAGCTCACACTAGTGGCGTATAGCGCGCGTGATTTCCTGGAGGAAGAAGACAAGGACGACGGGATGGCGTCGCAGTGGGATACGATGGGTAATTCCGCGACGGCAGCACTTACCGAGGTGGCGTCGATCACGGAAGGCGTGGTGCTCTTGTGGTCGACGGCGCTGCCTGGCCGACCAGAGTACCGCTTTACTTGTCATTCTCAGGTTACCAGCGCCTGCTTCAACCCGTTCGACCGCCATATTATCATCGGCGGCACATACTCTGGCCAAATTGTGATCTGGGATACCCGAGCCAAGAGCGCTCCTGTTCAGAAGACGGCTCTATCAGCTTTTAGCCATACACATCCAATCTACGCCATGGCTGTTGCAGGCACGAAGACTTCGTACACGTGAGTCCAACGAGCATGCTCTTCAAGACACACTTCGCAATCTGACTGACGCTTTATTTTTTTTACTGCAGACTGATTTCGGCCAGCACGGATGGACGCGTGTGTGTGTGGGATATTGATCACTTGCAGAAGCCACTAGATATGCTGGATCTTCGTATCTCGCTGTCTATTGTCTCTAACTACACCTCCGTAAACACTTCCGACAAGAAAATGGAAGCGTCCGTGACATCCTTCGCGGTACTAGGGAAGGAGATCAAGGAGCTGTTCATCGGCACAGAGGCTGGTAAACTGTACTCGACAAAAATCGATCAGCAGAAAAACAAGACCGGAGCTGCTGACGACAGCAGCATGGATGCTGAAAAGAAGAACAGGAACAGTCTTCTTGGTAGCAGTACTGGAGATCTCGTCCGTGAGGTTATCGTTGACGCTGTTTCGAAGGACGGTTCTCACTTTGGCCCCGTCACGGCAATGCACTTTAACCCCCTGCTACCCATGCACCGTGACAGTCTCTTGCTCACGTGTTCACTCGACTCAACGGTCAAATTATGGAGTATGGAGCACCCTGGATCCCCGGTACTATCATTTGAGCCGTCAAACGAATACATCAGCGACGTTCGATGGTCGCCGGTGCACCCCGCACTGTTTGCAGTGGCGGACAGTAGCGGCACTGTCAGTATCTGGAATATCCTGAAGGATGTCGAGGTGCCTGCAGTCTCAGAAAAGATCAGCCGAAAGTCGCTGAACAAAGTGCGATGGAGTGCAGACGGAAAGAACGTGATCACCGGCGATGCAGATGGCAAGTCTTTCATCTACGAGGTGCCATCCGACGTAAGTAGCATTTGTGCGTATTTGTGTGTTATGACGTCTCAGCTGAATGCCTCTTGTTATGTCATGGTAGATTGCAATCCCTCAAACAGACGACTTATCGCTCCTGGAAGGCAAAGTGGCCACCTCAATTGCGGCAGCAGCGCTCGCCAAACCATGAACACACACATCGTAGACGTAGATGCTATAGTCGACGCCGTCGCTTAAGAAGAATGTGAGTCCATCGTTTTGAGTCCATGGTGGCGTGCACTGCATTTCAGGCCATTACGCATCTTAAGCTCGAGCAATTCCTCACTTGTTGTACTTTCATAACGTAGGGTAGCAGCATGCTCCCCGACTCAGTAGCGGCCTCATGGGGTTCACAAACGAGAAACTGTACGGTGCGAAGCCGGAATCGCAGTCTGGCGACAGCTCACTTTGCTTTTGTCGGCAGCAAAACCTTCGAGTCGTCTGGTTTCTTTGGCCGGGTAAATCGTTGAGTGATCCGGTGGCTTTGCGAGACGACGGCTTGCGTCTAGACGCCCGTCACCTGGGCCTCGGCCCAATGGTTTCTTCGTGCTTCGTGGTTGTGGTCTGAATCTCGTAATGGCACCCGCTCGCGGTGTTCCTCGTGGTGACAGCACTCTGGCTGGCAATGGCAGCACTTTGGTGGGCATTGTGTCGAAAGTTTGGAGGTGTCGGGACGACAGTCAGTGACCTCATTCTTGAAAGTGCTGTGTACTGGTGACGGTGGAATTGGTCCTTCGCGTTTGCCGATCGTTAAAAAGGGAATGGAAAAAGCAACTGAAGAGAACGAAGCAAGTATGTGCCAAGTGGGGCGGGTGGCAAATCCGGTTCACGCACTTCGTGCAGTTGGAGAACCAAACGACGACACGTTGTGGTTTCTGCTGGGACGTCGAGCCGCAGGGGTGTTTTCGCGTAACCAGAGATAAGCTGACCTGCTGATTCCGATCTATCGGATAGCGATGCCTCGTCAATTGGGAGCATGGCTGTGGCCAGGCATCAGCGTCGTGATGGTATCGCTTTGGTTATTGATGACCGTTCGATCATCATCTCGCTGCAATTGCAGCTTAGCCATGGCATCAACCAGTCTGTCGATGTCAGCTCGCAGCTCTGTTCGCTCCGATTGCAGCCTAGAGATGGTAGCTTTGTCTTCAGCACGATCTGCTCGCAGCCTTGCCACGGCATTATTCCGACTGTCGATGTCTGTTCGCACCTCTGCTCGTAATGCTCTCAGATATTCCTTTGGCAAGGGTGCTGGCTTATCCTGTTATCTCGCATCTGGTTGCTTGGGTTGCTTGGGCGGCGAAGCCTTCGAAAGGACCTGGGTTCTTGGACGGAGAAGCTATCGATTAGCCTGGTGGCTTAGGGGGTGCTTGCGTTGGGTTCTGATCGGCACGACGAGTTTCGCCGTTTGCCCTCGTCCTCTGCTGCCACCCTGCCTGGAGATGACAGCTCTGTCTTTAGCTCGTTCTGTTTGCTCGCCCCGATTGCAGCTCTGAGATGGCATCACCCTACCTGGCGATGGTTGTGTTCAGCTGCGAGACGGTGGCTTGCGGTTTCTCCATGGTCATTCTGGCAAAATTACGCTGCGATTGCAGCTCTGAGTTGGTATTTCCCTGGTTATCGATGGTTATCGATGGTGGTTTTCAGTTCCAAATGGCCATTCTGTCATCTTCTCGCTTTAATTTCAGCTTCACGAAGCAACATACTGCGTGTCGATGGTGATAGGCTAGGACGTCAGTCTGCGCCTCCACTACTGTAGAGTCCGAAAGCTCTGATGCCTTTATGTTGTATGGCCCCGTCCAAGTCGCTCGTGACGATGATAGAGTTTCCTTCCCTTACTAGCACCCCTTCTTCAGTAGCACCACTTCCATTGTCGAGGAGAGGCCGATCTAGTTAAGCTATCCAACCCGCCAAAGTAATCAGATAGCTCAAAGATTAATCCGCCCAAGAAACCGAGCTTTGTTGCCGACAAACATAGTAAACCGAAGTCCCCGATAATACTGCATTTGTATTTGTATTTGTTGGCTGCGCTAGGTCCTCAGTCGCCGGTGATCACGTTCTTTCTGTCTGCACTCCATCTACTTTGTTCAGCCACTTTCTCGAGATCGTTTCCAAGACTGAAGTCGACACCTTGGCCTAGTCCGCATCCGGTATCTGGCCGTCAAAGGCAACAACTTGACCCCGGCCTTATTCACAATGGCCAAGTCGCGCAGGTCACGCAAGTCTCGCAATGGCCCGCAGACTATCTCCATCGCGATCTCGGACGTGGTCATCGTCGGCAACCCGCGCGTGGGGAATCTCGTGGACACCAAGGAATTCCGGGCCCAGATAGCAGAGCAAGGCGGCGCTCGTGCCACCTTTCTGGACTGGGCCAAAGCGAAGCTGGACCCCCGCGGTGACGAGCGAGGACATGCGGGTAGCAGCGTGGAGGCAGGCAGCAGAGGGCGAGGGCAATACGGCGAAACTCGTCGTGCCGATCAAGGACCCAACGCAACCACCCCCCGAGCCACCAGGCAAGAACCCAGGCCGTTCGAATGCTAAGCAACCAGACGCGCGAGCAGCACCCTTGTCAAAGGAGTATCTGAGCCCAATACTAGCAAAGATGCGAGCAGATCGAGTTACCATCTCTAGACTGGATGAAACCGTGTCAAAGCTGCAATCGGAGCGGACTGAAGACCGAGATAGGTTCCAATCGGAGCTGTCAAAGCTGCAATCGGTGGTCAATAACCACAGCGCTGCCATCACGAAGCTGATGGCTGGCCACAGTCATGCTAAGCAACCAGACGCGCGAGCAGCACCCTTGTCAAAGGAGTATGCGAGCAGATCGAGCTACCATCTCTAGACTGGATGAAACCGTGTCAAAGCTGCAATCGGAGCGGACTGAAGACCGAGATAGGTTCCAATCGGAGCTGTCAAAGCTGCAATCGGTGGTCAATAACGACAGCGCTGCCATCACGAAGCTGATGGCTGGCCAGTCATGCTCTCAACGTGACGTGACGCGGCGCCAGATGCTTGAGGCTTACCAGCAAATACTGTTTGAGCAGGCTCAAGAAAAGTGTGAAGAACGTGAACCTCCCAAGGACAAACTCATCCAAGTGATTCGTGGCTTAAGCCCTTCAGATTTTGACGTGTGGGTACTGGACGAGTTCGCTAATCTGTCCTGTGCAATGCGTGGGCAGCCAAACTCAGCCTTGGCGGTGCAAGTTCGCGATGCCGAAGGAACAACACTCGAATTATGTTCGGCTATATGATTTCCTGTACTCTGAGGAGTCAATAGAGGAGGACTCCATATCCCGCAGTTTTCACAATCCACAATAATATAACGCAGTTGTTGTTTTTTTTGCCAATACGTTCAAACCAGTGACGGCAACTAATGCCAGCAGTTATAGTGCTGAGCGCAAACTCTGATGGAGCCGTACAAACCCTTTTGCTCTTACCTTAATGTAAACCTTTTAAACTGGATAAGTTGTCGCCACTTGGTCACCTCAATGGTCTCAGCAGCGCTCGCAAGTCGGAGACGTGTCGATGTCCTAGTACGAGGAGGAGGTGAGGTCCCTTGTTTGCGTACATACGCGCATGATTCACAATTTCACCATTTCTCTAGAAGTAAACTAATTATTACTTTTTAAGCCCGTCAATTCTCTAAACGTGATCGTGGTAGTTAAACACCTCCGACAGCAAACTAAGACACCTTTGTTGTTCAAGCTGAGCTTCTTGAGCACACATAGGCGAGTCGCCTGTTGATGTACATATTTTCCGCCCGTCCCACTCGGCATACGTCTTGCTTCGTTGTCTTCATCTGTTTTTTTCATTCCTTTGACTGGGAGGTTACTTTTCGAGCCCGTCGGTCTTGAGGTTGTAAAACACCTCCGACCGCAAAATCAGACACGATAAAGCTGCATTTGTATTTTTTGCCGCAGTTATGGCAGCTACGCCCAAGGCGCGCCACGCGGCATCCTCCACGATAAAGCCGCAAAATGCCAAAGAAATGTTTGCGAAAGTTGGGATTGGCGCTTCCGTTTGAAATAGGCTTTTGGGCTGTACTCTAGTGACCGCATGCGCAGACTGCTTACTTCTCCTTTTTTTTATTTATTCTCAAATGAATTGCCAACCAAAATCAAGCAGCGTGAAACTCGAGCGGAAACACTTGTGAGTCATTGTACTTGCGGCACCATCTCTCAAACGCCTCTCGGACGGGACCCACCTGCGCAGTACAGTAGAATAAGAGCACTCAGTGACAGCAATACAACCGACAGCAAAATACTAAACCCGCAACGACGTACCAGTCGAGGCTCCTTCACGAAGACGCGAATCGAGTACTCTTCGAACTTCCGAGGACTGAACATCTCGTACGCGCACTCCGGCAAACGGAAGCACCGCGCACTTGCCGTCGCATTCTTCGAGTAGAACCGAACGTGCTGGAGAGGGTCTTGCTTCTCCTTTCCGTAATGGACCCGCATGAACTCCAGAATCACCTTTTTTTTCTCGTTCACGAGTGACCGGCGTGTCGAGCACCGCAGCACTTCGTCCAGAAGCGTGTCATCCGACTTCAGCCTGGAGTGGTCTGTCAGCGCGGTCTTGCCGACGTAGTCGTAGTACGGCTTCGAGTAGATGCGATTCAAGATGGACCTCGCTTCCTGGAGCTCGGGTCCGTCGCTTTCCTGCACTTTCAGCAAGACGCGGTCGTCGAAGTGCTGGTACGCCTCCATGGACCCCATGATCTCCGAGATGTGCTTCCCTTTGATCGTCAAGTGGTCGTTTGCTGAAACGAGCAGGTCGCACAGCATGTAGTCGATGGCGCGAACGCCTCTGTGCTGGTAGACGGATTGGTGCAGCTCGTAGCGAGTGCGGAAGGCCTGCATGATCTGGCCGGCCAGCTTCTCTGGGAAGCACACCACCATGTTTTCGTCGACGTCGTCGCGGTCAACCAGCACGCGAGCGTTGCGGATGAGCAGGTCTGTATCACAAGACATCTTGGCCCCGGTGTGGAGCGAGTCGCGCATGAAGTAGTCCAGCTTGTCCACATCCAAGCCGCTGTGCGCGTTGTTCACGATGTCGTACAGGAAGCGCTGGTCGCGAGAGGGACGTCCACGGAGAACTCCGTCGGAGTCTCGCAGAGGTCCTCCCCAAATGAGCTCCTTGATGAACACCACGTCTTGCTGTGTCAAGCCGTAGTCCTCGACTCGGATGTTGTTCTCGGCGAGCAGGAAGTCGAACATGTCCACGGAGCCTTGTTCATGGGACCACTTGAACGTCTGACTGACCAGCTTCTCCTTGCGGAGTTGGTCGAGAAAGAGGCCATCGAAGACGTGACTGAACGGTCCGTGGCCCAGGTCGTGACACAGCCCCGCGATCTTGATGCACGTGACGTCCTCCTTGGTGATCGGCAGCCATGGCTGGTGCGATCGGATGCTGTCGATCATCTTCTCTGCGAAGTAGGCGACGCCGAGGCAGTGCTCGAATCGGGAGTGCGTCGCCCCGATGTAGACGAAGTTGGCTGCTCCCAGCTGATGCAAGTTGCGCAGCCTTTGAAACTAGTACACCCAACAGTGTTAGCTCTCTCACTCTCCCCACCTTGACCACCTCCTTGCACCTGTAGCGTGTCAATAATCCTCATGCAGATGGGCTCGAAGGTCATGAGCCCGTGCACGCTGTCCATGATCTGCACGAGAACGACACCCCATCAACACGAGGACGTGATGATAGTTTCCCTACTCTACAAGGAACAAGCTCCTCTCCTACTTCTTTTCTGTCGTGCAACTTCAACTTAGGCGCTTTCTCTCCGTCTACAGAGCACACGGCTGCAGCCTCAGCCGCCTCCTCCTGCGACGAGCTCACGTCTGCGTCCGTCACGCTACCGTCGGCCTCGAACTGCTTCCTGCGCGCCACGGCGGCCGGCGGCAGCTTCTGGCGCTTGGCGGGCGGCTGGCGCTGCCGCCCAAAGGCCGTCCACAGCGTGTCCTGCTTCTTGCTCATGGCGCCGAATGCGGAATGGCACGTTTCCTTTCCAAGCGGCAGACCATCACTCTGACCGTTGACTTGCCGTTTGTATGCAAAGGAAAGGCAACTTCCACGGAAACATCCGTCACAGATGGAACTGTTGAGTGCATTGCACGAGTTCTTAGTGCTCGTTGCCGCATCCTAGCCACGCTTCCTCTGTGGGATCGCACACGGGGCCAATCTTTCTCTGAATCTGAGCTTTCCGCAGTCGGATGTAGTCGTCGTTTACCATGCACATCAACACTTGCAGTCGGTTGTTTATGCACATGCCGATCTTTCCGCTGTTACGGGGATACTCGCATCGTCGGTAGGGAACACCGCCGCAGATTTCGACCTGAGCTCGCGAAAGTAGCTCGACCGTCTTGGAGAGGTCGAAACCCGAGCGGATGCACACTGTGGGAGCAAAACGCTGCAGCATACTAGCAGTCGCACTTGTAGGCTGCGAGGTGTTGCCAGCAAGGCAAGTTGACGCAGCAACACCGATGTCGGGATTCCCGACGCAGAACCAATCCGTTGGGTCGCAGTGGCCAATAAAGCCATTGCAGCAGGCAGGACAGATGCTCATAATCATGAAGCTGGCAAGGTTTTTTAAGGGAGCCATGTCCGGGATAGTTTGAAGGGAATCCATTTGCGGCAACATAAGTCGCTGCAACTTTGGTACCTTTTCGAACGAAGGTATCTCGGTGACAAGGTATAGGCCCGCAAGCGTCAAACTTTGGAGGCTTGGTACACCGTTGAGTGGGGGCACGCGCGGCAGTGTTGGGTGGACGCCCAGATGGAGCACTTGTAAGAATGGCATGTTGCTAAATAATTCCTCTGGCAGGTAACTTAGGCTTGGCCTTAATTGTTTTCCTTCAATGTGCCTGGTATCACAAATGCTCAGTGTGAGCATCATTATTTTCTCCGTTACTATCTGCCATACGTACAGAACTTGCAGGTTCTTCCAGAGCTTCGCCCAATCTGGAAGGGACTCTGTTTCTGTGTAAATTAGCGAGCTACAGCACAACGTTACTTGAGATAGTCAACGACTTATAGCTATCAAAAACAACGTACATATACTGCAGATCGTCGCATTTCCGTAGCTCCTCCGGCCAGCGAGTTAGCGCGCGATTTAGCAGTTGCAGATTTTGCAGCATTCCAGCACGTGATAAAACCTCTACTTTATCTGAAACATCAACCGGCTGTGTCCAGTCTTGAAATGTTCTAGGAGCGCGAAAAACATCCACCACCGTCCTGCATGGGCATAAATCAGCAGTCCCCCACTTGTAAGCATGAACAACACACTCGGGGTATGGAGCACATGCTGCTTCAGAATCAGATATAGACTTGTGAGTAAAAATCACAACTGCTGCCCCAAATGCTACAAAAACCACGGCAACCCATCTAGACACCCGCCGCTGTTGATGAAAACTTTGCGATAGGGTTTTCCATGTCGTTTCTCGAGTATCTTGTGTTGCTGCTGTTTCTACCATCAAATTTATGACAGTGATAAACCGAAGGCAAAATGAAATGTTCATGCTAATACGCAATGCTAAATCAGAGTAGGAGAGAATTCTAAGTGAGTCCAGACTCGTAATGAAAAGTGCAATTTCTGCTGGGTCAGCAAATATTCGTGCATTTCTCTCGAAACTTCCTGGCGGGAGAAATTCCAAATTTAAGCTGAAAAGTTTCTGATCAAAATAAAAGTTGTTCGCACTGTACAAAAGTACTAGGATAGGATAAAGTACTGCAGCAAATAGGTCGAAGCTGCAAAACTCAAGTATCACGCATACCATCAGAACATAACCGATTATAGGGATATCATCATTACGTACATGGAATCAACGAGGATTTCGTGAAGGGCCGAATGGGTTCCCATCAAGATGCCAGTAGCGACAGACAAAGCATTAAGCCCTAAAAATACTGAGTATCCCATTACCAGCAACGTCGATGATCCATCACGTAAAAGTTGGCGAAGCATAATACTTTGCATCACAAGGTCAACAACCTTTTGTGTTAAATTCTAGAAAACAAAAAAGAAATCAGTCGTGCGCTCTGACAACGAACAGTACCACTGATAAATTGGCTTACCCACAGTTTGCGATACTTTCCACGAATCCCTACAATATTACCCCATGAAGCTTTTATGCGGTCAAAGTATGCTCGAATGAATATTGCTGGGCCGTGGTGTTTCATCGTAGAACTCCGTTCATCGTAGAACTCCGTTTTTCTCCATAATACCAACTTGAAAAGAATGAACAAATAGAAAACATCTACTATCGCAAGGCCAATAATGCTGGCAATTTTCAGCTTATAGTCTGGGTCCACGATCAGCCAGAAGTTTCCGTCATCCAACTCACTAGTGTCCATCAAGTAGTTAGCAGTTGCATTTGGTGCAATTGCTAGTACTATAAGCCACGTCGTCCACGATATGGAAATGAAAACGATGAGTACAAGTGCAAGACCAAAGGCGCCAAAAGCACTTTGAAAGCCGACCCAAAAATGCAGATTTGGTGTTGAATGTGATCTCGCAAAAGGTGATGCTGTCTTCGCAGGGGCAACTTGATTCTTTCTTACGAGCGGTGGTAGATTGTTCGACTTGGCTTCTGTATCCACGGAACTAATCGATTTGAGTTCTCGATTTGAGACTAAATGGACCCTAGCAGGCTTCATGATTGCTGCAGCGTGCTATTGGGGAGGGACTGACACTAAATCTTGCTGTTGTCGGTGTTAACGTTAACGCTTATGGTGCAGGATTAAGTTGAAGTCCGACAAATATAGTAGAGCGCTTTTATTTTTAGAAGAACTTGGTTAACTTCATTATGAATCACATGCCAATGCAGCCTAAGTAACAATGATTTATTCTAGAATTGTATTGTCTAGGGTTACTTGACAAATTTCTGGGACTCATACTCTTCGTAGTGATCCTATTACTGCTGTCGCCTTAGGCTTAATGTTTTGGAAAGTCTTACGCTACTGTAGATGACAAGACGCTTATTTTAAAAATCTCCGCATTAATTTGTTCAAGGCTGCCAGTGAAGTACACTGCTGTCTCTTAACTCTTCTAAGCTTGAGGTCAATCTAAAAAAAAAGCACTGCTACTTCTCAAAGTCGAAACGCCAAACGAGAAACGAGCTTCAGGTAGATGTTTGTAGTTGGTGCTCGTTCTTAAAAATGACTATATCTGCTAAGTAGTCTTCCTCGCTCGATCGCACCAAGCATTGTTGTGTCGAATTGTTAACGACACGACAGATAAGGAAGCCTCCACAATGCTACAATCACATGCAAAACTTGAATTGCAGTTTACGCCCTCCATAAATGCGAAAAGCAATATTGCACGTCCTAGTATCTTTTCGCACCGCCAGCAGCTTCACATTCCTTTCCGCATTCACGTCACCAAGCGAAACGTTGGTGACAGCTCTTCACGCCAACAAGGGATACATTTAGCTCACACGATTGCAAGGATAGCGCAGCTCATTGTCCATTATACCTCCACGACACCAGTACAATATCTTTTTCTGGCCCATGAGCCACAAGCAGTCATACTTAGAACGATGTACGCCCAGCCCCTCCAATCTCCCTCCAAGCGCCAAAAGCTGCAAACATCGAAGGAAAATGAATGTGTAATACAGCTACAAGATCGACGAGAGGCAGCGATTGAAGATTTATCGAGCGACGGAGTAGTCTCGGATAATGGTGCGTTGACAGATGCGGACATGTTTTCTTCCCAGGAGGAAATGCTGGGTACTGGTGAGCGAGTTTCGACTACCCCAAACGATCTCTTGCACAATATTCAGGAGAACAAGAAGCTTAACGAGAGAAAAGAAGTACGTTGTAGGGAAGCGCTTGCTGTTTCACTGGCTAATTTCGTTTTTGTAGATCATGGATAGCGTACATGGGCTCATGACATTTGAGCCGATCTGCATGAGGATAATCGATACGCTTCAGGTATGTAACCAATCTCCCCTCGTATACGCCGGCAAACTCATCATGCTGCGTAGTTTCAGCGTCTTCGCAACTTACACCAACTAGGCCCTGCGAGATTCGTCTACATCGGGGCGACGCACTCCCGATTCGAGCACTGCCTCGGCGTCGCCTACTTCGCAGAGAAGATGATCGACAGCATCCGATCGCACCAGCCATGGCTGCCGATCACCAAGGAGGACGTCACGTGCATCAAGATCGCGGGGCTGTGTCACGACCTGGGCCACGGACCGTTCAGTCACGTCTTCGATGGTCTCTTTCTCGACCAACTCCGCAAGAAGAAGCTGGTCAGTCAGACGTTCAAGTGGTCCCATGAACAAGGCTCCGTGGACATGTTCGACTTCCTGCTCGCCGAGAACAACATCCGAGTCGAGGACTACGGCTTGACACAGCAAGACGTGGTGTTCATCAAGGAGCTCATTTGGGGAGGACCTCTGCGAGACTCCGACGGAGTTCTCCGTGGACGTCCCTCTCGCGACCAGCGCTTCCTGTACGACATCGTGAACAACGCGCACAGCGGCTTGGATGTGGACAAGCTGGACTACTTCATGCGCGACTCGCTCCACACCGGGGCCAAGATGTCTTGTGATACAGACCTGCTCATCCGCAACGCTCGCGTGCTGGTTGACCGCGACGACGTCGACGAAAACATGGTGGTGTGCTTCCCAGAGAAGCTGGCCGGCCAGATCATGCAGGCCTTCCGCACTCGCTACGAGCTGCACCAATCCGTCTACCAGCACAGAGGCGTTCGCGCCATCGACTACATGCTGTGCGACCTGCTCGTTTCAGCAAACGACCACTTGACGATCAAAGGGAAGCACATCTCGGAGATCATGGGGTCCATGGAGGCGTACCAGCACTTCGACGACCGCGTCTTGCTGAAAGTGCAGGAAAGCGACGGACCCGAGCTCCAGGAAGCGAGGTCCATCTTGAATCGCATCTACTCGAAGCCGTACTACGACTACGTCGGCAAGACCGCGCTGACAGACCACTCCAGGCTGAAGTCGGATGACACGCTTCTGGACGAAGTGCTGCGGTGCTCGACACGCCGGTCACTCGTGAACGAGAAAAAAAAGGTGATTCTGGAGTTCATGCGGGTCCATTACGGAAAGGAGAAGCAAGACCCTCTCCAGCACGTTCGGTTCTACTCGAAGAATGCGACGGCAAGTGCGCGGTGCTTCCGTTTGCCGGAGTGCGCGTACGAGATGTTCAGTCCTCGGAAGTTCGAAGAGTACTCGATTCGCGTCTTCGTGAAGGAGCCTCGACTGGTACGTCGTTGCGGGTTTAGTATTTTGCTGTCGGTTGTATTGCTGTCACTGAGTGCTCTTATTCTACTGTACTGCGCAGGTGGGTCCCGTCCGAGAGGCGTTTGAGAGATGGTGCCGCAAGTACAATGACTCACAAGTGTTTCCGCTCGAGTTTCATGCTGCATGATTTTGCTTGGCAAATTTAGTAGGATGCCTTACATTCGTAACTTAGTAATTAAATTTTCTGACCAAGTCCATCAGGAGTCGTAACGAGCGACGTATTTATTTGCAGGAGATCAACACGGAAAATGGTTTTGTCATTAAGCCGAGCACGCAACGGATCGGATTTTATTATAAAATGCTACCAAAGCCCAATGTTAGTGAAGGTCGCCTACAGTTTCATCTTGATGGGAAAATTCTACACCGTAAAATGGCTTCAACATGTATCCATTGCGATTTGGCAAGGGGCCTGCCTCCATGATCGACTAGTGGGGTCTTCATCATATTCAATTTGACCAAGTCGCACGAAAGTCATACGAAAGATGTCTAGTTTCCAGTTGCAAAGCGTGAAGAGTGTTCTGGGTTACCAGTCAAATATCGGCACGATAGCGGTAATGGGGCCATTGATTACCAGCTTCCTCGGGCCAAACCCGACTTTATCGTTCCACGCTGCTTGTTCATTTGGCTCCACTGAACTGCTCAACTGCTAGCTGCAGCTCCGTCGAAGCTAGGACTAACAACTGGTCGCTCACCAACTACCTGCGATCGGATAGCCATTACCAGAAGTGGCAATTCGCCGAAGCGTTAGAGGATGCTGCTGGCCGCGGTGACTTGAAGGTGATGAGATGGATCTGCTCGCATTTTCCACGAGGCTTAATTCCGGAGACTGTCGTTACTGTTGCTGTAACAAATGGACACCTGAATAGCCTGCAGTATTTGCTGAATCACGATGAATCTCCCGAACGCTCTGGAACAGAACACACGCATACTGTTGAGTGGAGTGACTATTCTGTAATGGAATTCAGTATACTCAACAAACACTACGAAATCATTTTATGGCTGTGCCAGACATTTCCGGAGAAAACTGAGGCATGGACACGAGGTAATTACAAAGAAAAACGAGAATATGGGTTTGGATACATACCTGTGCGTTTAGAGAATGTTTCACCGGGCGGAAGAATGTTGGTTGTCGTTCCGGTCAGAGCTTCAGCAGAGACGCTGTTAAGCTGCGGGTATACCTGTCACAATGAGAAAGAATTCGTCGGTGCTCTGCAAGAAGCTTCTGTCAAAGGGTTGTTCTCGTTGAGAAAATTGTTAAGCACTTGTTTCCTGGATCAAAAGAAAAAGAAATTTGAATGAGTGGCATGTGCTTTGCAATGAAAAATGCTTGTCGGTGTGGAAATGTGAAGTCAGTACAATGGCTTACGGAGCACCGCTCGGGCGCGAAGTATTTGTGAGACAAAGAAGGATGAGGTTTCGCATTTCATCTGCGAAGCAGCAGAATATGATCAGATAGCAGTGATGGAGTACCTTTTGGGGTATGGATTTTCGAAACTATGCAATTGCGCTTCGTCTATTATGTCAGCCGTTCGAAAAGGAAGCGTTAAGCGATCAAGTGGTTAATCGAGCATGATATATATTTGCCACAGAGTGTCGATGGCGAAAGTTGTAGATTGCGCAGCGGAGTGTGGTCGAATCGAAATTTTGCAGCTTTGCACGGTCTTGATTTGTCATCGCTTGGAATAGTGAAATATCATCACTGTTACGCTCCTCCTTTAAAGCGACGAAAAACTGAAAGCCAAAACCCGTGGTGGCCGATATGTCCAAGTGCAATAAAGTTAGCCGTGCAAAATGGTCACCTAGAAGTCGTCAAGTGGATCCACAATAACCGAAGAAAAGAATGCCCGATGGCTAAACGGTCCAGAGACACTGTGGATAAGGTAGCTGCAAATGGGGATCTAGGAATGATACAGTGGCTTTACACTAACCGATCGGACGCGTGCACTGTAAGCGCTATGGATGATGCTGCCGGTAATGATCACCTTGAGGTAGTACAGTTGCTGCACATGAATACGACAACAGGATGCACAACGGGAGCAATGGACCAGGCGGCAGCTACAGGGCGTTTGGAAGTACTCAAATGGCTGTTCAGTAACCGCAATGAGGGCTGTACTACCCTGGTGCTCAATATGGCCATAATGCATGGCCACTTGAGTGTTGTGCACTGGATTCATGAGCAGTTTCCCCATTTGGTTCCTACAGATGTCAGCTCTGGAAGATCTTCGATCAACTTTGACATGGTGCTTTATTTGCATTCCCACTACCCCCAAATCTTCACACGGCAGTTCGTCTGTCGTGTTGGATATGGCGGTAGCTTAAAGCCCAGTACTGCTTACATCATGGATTGGCTGAAGGCGAACTTTCCTCCAGAACGCTTTATATATTTTGGTAGTTTTAGTGTACTGTGAATGTGGAAGTAAAAGATCAAGTTAAGATCTTGCGCACAATACGAAATAAAAGATGCGATGTCTCGGAAACCACTTTAGCTAGCAAACCCTTCTATCGCTATTTTGTCCTACTTTCGCAGCATGTGCAGTTCCTCCATGACCCCTCTGTTAACACCAAGCCGCTCCTTGATGATTATCCTATCATCATTTCGCTGCGCTAGCAGCTCCGCTCGGAATTCGTTCAGACATTCCGTTATATCCAGGTGCAGGCTTGACCTCGTAAATCCGTCTGGATGCTTGGGTGAGGGCATCTTCGGCTTGGTGCGCTTTTGTTGCGCGACAGCTGCGGGAGCGAGAAAATAGTTTTCGTAAGCAATCGGCCGACAAAAATCACGTGAATGGTGTTAGGGGCGAACTGACATTGGTGCAACTCAACTATTCCTCGACAGTTTTTGCTACTAAGGCCGCGATTTTTCTTTGAATTTGTACTTCGGTCGGAATCGTACTGGAATGAGAAAAATAACGCGCTTACATGAAAAGTTTAATGCTGTCATGCCGGCGCTCTCGCAACACTTTTCATGTAGCACTTACCCGCTCAATGGATTCCCAGAAATACAAGTTTAATTTCTGCAAGTGTCCAAGATTGATGCGCTTACAACGCGGACGACGCAGAACTGTGCTGCATTCCTATCGGTTAGACCAACCTTCGTGCTGGTGTTGACTAGCCACACCCAGCTTTTGAAACCTGTCTCCTACGACGCCTGTACAATCTCTGAAGGCTCGCGACGGCAGCTAGCGATCGCAAGCGCCCGTACGGGTCGTCGGCAGCCGTACACTGACGCTAACTACTACCACAAACACTTGCTTGTACAAGCAACAATAAATTCAAGGAAAGGCACCGCCGATGCCGCGATGAATGAGTATTTGGTGTTGCCAACGGTCCTCTCTTGCTGTCCATTCTCCTCCTCTACCGTCCGTGGACGTGTCACTCTCTCTGCGTGAAGACCAGCACGGCCATACCACCCACCAGCACGTACTTGAGCATCGGGTAGTCGTTGAGCAAGATGGTCAGCATGCCCGCGTACGGAACCGAGCTGTAACCAACTTGGAATCAGCTCTCACGACCAAAAAAAGTAAACCGTCTCAACGTACGCTCGGGCGATCCCCACGATGTCCTCGCGCTCCAGCCACGACTGGCCGTACGCGTAGAGTCCACTGCAACAAAAGCACGTCTGTCAGCGTCGCCCCGACCAACGTCCACGTCTGTCCCTACCGGTCGTCCACATTATTGTTGTCTCCCTTGGTGAGGTACACGTGGTACCCGTCCGAGGCCCTGCAGCCAGTCACACCCACTCTGAGAGCCCGTTTCAGCACCAAGTGGCATGTTGCCTCTCACCGCTCGTGCAGCTCGAGCACGCGGTGCACGATGGGGATATCGCGCCCCTTGACCTTGTACACCACAATGTCTCCGATGTCCAGCTGGGGCTTCTGTTGGAGGGGACGCGCACCCGATTAGACGCCCGCCCACCCCGTCATGGGGCACCCGCACGCACCGTGTTGTCCAGGTACAGGATGTCCCCGCGCTGGAAGGCCGGCTCCATGCTGCCGCTCAGCACCACCACCACGGGCGACTCGCTCTGCGTGAAGACCATGAGCCCCTTCCAGATCATCAGCGCCGTGAGCACCACCATGGCCAGGTTCAGGCCCTGGTGGGCCAGCTGCCGCTTGTTGGCCCACAGCCGCTTGACGTCCTCCACTTGCTGCTGCAGCATCGCGCTCTTGCCTGGCGCCACGTAGAAATGGCGTCACTGTAGTGGGGGGGGACGCGGACAGTGACGGCAGACACTCTTTCGGAAGAGCGGCCCGACGAGTTTGAGATATGCTGGATCGCAGTTTCAACTGCAGGCCGGTAGCCGAAGAAGTTTAGTGACAACAATGTACCTCACGGAAAAACAAAACAAAAACATCAAATGGGCTACGTCGTGGACGATGTGATTTTCATCACCGGTTCCGAAGCGCAACCAAGAAAGGAATGGAGTGGTCGCACGAGAACCTCACGAAGGTACGAGAGTTTTTGCTTTTCATGCTGCGGTATGTATCGACTGCTTAATTCTTGATGATTGTTTGATAATGCGGCGGACGAGATCTGGAAAGAGCACCGCATCTGCGAACGGATTGACAAAGCGTGGCTCGCGCGCGAGCGTGCCGAGCGACTCGGAAAAATGTGAATTCTCGAGTCGCTCAGAAGTGCAGACGACTTTCAAAGGTTGAAGCTGCCAGATGGGAACGGCTTGAAAGCCTACAATGTTTTATTTATCTCAATTCGCAACGCAGTTGCATATTTGCTTAATGTTAGCGGCAGCTTGCACATTGCCGTACTTCGAAATCGATAGAAGATAAACTCTCGACAGTTTTCCTACTCGTACTTTCCCTAGTGAGTTTCATGCAGTAATTGTGCGACAACCCACCCAAGGGACATTCGCACTCGTCTTTATGATATTCATCGATAGTTGACAAGAAGCAAATATTACAGGGCTCAATTCATTCAGAATAAAATGGTAGTGAACATGAATCCTATCAGGCCCCGCATTTTTCACCATTGCTCACGGTGCATCGCGGCTCTCAAGGCTCAGTCGCATCCACTGCCACATGTATCGCAGCCGCCTCCTCCGTCGTATCCTCCAACGTCGTAGCTTCCCGCGTCATAGCTTCCGCCGTCGTAGCCTCCACTTGTGTCATTGTTATCACATGTGTAGCTTCCTCCCGCATCATTACTTCCGCCGTCGTATCCTCCGGTAGCGTTATTGTCGTCTGCGCAGTTTCCACCAGAGTCATCATGGCCCCCATGACCGCTGCTAGCGGAATCTGTAGTGTCCTTGCTGTCATAGTCACCGATAAAGTAGTAATCGTTTCCGTAGTATTGCTGCTGCGCGTGATAGTTGGTTTGGCAATTGCAGTTGCTGGGATGAGCTACACAATAGGTGGCGCTTGCCGCGTAGGAGTTATTGCCAGCTTTCACAACGCTGCATGTTGCTTTTCCAGCTTGGTTGGAGTTCCTGTTGACAGGCATACTGGCAGGCTTCCCGGCAGATGACCTTGTAGCATCCTCCAAGCGTTTCCGCTCAATGCTGTAAGGGTCTTCATACTCAGCAGCATCGAACAGCCCACCCAGTCCTTCATCGATGGGCACTGTCGGAAAATACCCTGGTATGTATTTCGAAAAGCTCTCCTTTCGTCCTTTGCGTGGCTGCGTCGGGTCGCCCTTCGCTTTTGACTTCTTGCCCTTCTTAGTAGACGCCCCCGCCGCCTTTTGCTGCGTGTTCCCTTTCTTCTTCTTGCCTTGCTCGGTAGAGTTGGGAGTCTTCTTTTTTGTCTTCGCATCGGTCTTGGCTGGGTGTTTTGTGTTTGCCGGTCCGGTAGCGTAGAGTCCTTTGTGCATCTTGTCGATGACATCCCGATCGCGGATGTGGCGCCCCGCAGAGTTCCCCATGGTAACAGTTCGAACTTGAACGTGAGGTGCAAATTGAAAACTGAGACGACCTTCGACTCGCAATTTCTACCACGGGCAGTGGTGGAGCAAATAGGTAAGTTTTGCGCTTCGATTGGCCGTGTATCCACTAGAAATGCCAGTGCGAATCCATACGGCCGAATCATATGTGTGCATCGGGTAGAAAGTTTCAGTTGTATCAAAAATGCACGTTTTTCTGTTCGTACTTGGCAGATGTCCCTCCAAAATCTGTGCCGAGAGTGCAGCTCGAGCATACAGATGCCGTGGAAAATGTAGGATATCAGTGCTCGTGGAAACGATGCAATGCTAAAACACTCGAGCTGTATCCACAAAAAAGTTCAAGCCACCAAGTCACATTGAAGATCGCTACGCGAACATAGTCGACGGCGTACGAAGCGCTCCTGTCAACGATGCAGCTTAGTACATGTATCTAGGGAGCTCAACTGATTCTTACGAGCGGATAACATAGCCAAAGCCTGCGGAAAGATCTCGCAGTCGCACGAAACCCCACTCCAACGAGACACAAAATATCATGGGACTATCCTTCTGACAGTCCCCATGATTTCTTCTGTCGACACACTGAGCTAGTTTCAATCTACATTTCTTCCTGCCACCTTCTTTACGGCAGGCACTGTCGAGTAGGACTGGCACAGCGTTATTCATTACAAAAAGCCCCCAACGATTGTCAGCTCGTGGTAAACGCAAAAACGTGAGCTAGTGCGTTCAGAAATCTGCCGTGGAAGTATTCAATATCTGTTCAAGTAATGTTTGTAAGAAGTTTGTTACAAGTCTGATAATATATGACTGTAGAAAACTGCGGGGTCTCCAGGGGTCTCGAAGCAACGTTCAAATCCTTAGTGGATGCCACACACACTAAAATGATTCGCATGCGATTATTACGAATTTTCTGGTTAGAAAGAACGTGCGATATATCTTCTCACTTGACACTGTTTCTTTTAGCTTGGCTACTATTAACAAATTCTGTAGGTGGTCCGGAGCCTACGCTGTCGTTATAGGAAAGTATTAACTGTATTGAATAGGAAGTGAGGTCAAATACGTGTGAAGTTAATAGTCCTTTTGTCATTTTCTTCGCCGCTGATTCGACCCAATTTAGTGTCGTTTTCATTGATGTTGAGGTATGCTGCGAATACGCTGCTCGAACATGTCGTATAGCTTATCCAACATCCATCCGAAAATGACAAAGAAAGAGTCTCTGCTGTACTTGAAGTTAGCCCCAATAGGCTACTGTGTTATATTCTTGCTTGCATTTTCCGTCCCTTGATTTCTAAGCGAATCACAGCAATCAGCAGTAGAAGCAACAGCATGTCTTTTGAATTTTAATTTGTTGCCGTTTGGTCAGCAACCTACAAGCAAAGACGCCTACGAGCTGGGTATCCGGTGATGCGCACCCTGTGGTACGCTTTGACAGTATGTCTGACAAAAGAGAGGAGCTCGCCGAGCTACGGTCAATTGCCTCAAAGTTTTGAAATGATCACAAAACAACGTTTTCCCGCGCGCAAACACATTTGACGACAGCCATAAGTGGAAGTAAATTCTGGTCAAAAAGGAAAATCACGATTTTGTCATAATGACACTATGCGCGAACACGGCCTAAGTGATTTACGTACATGTAGCAAAACCTCATAGTAGAACTCCCATCCCAGATCAAGAAGTCCGTTTTCAATAGCCCCAACAGAGCTCACGGGCGTGTCCTGCGTAGTGAGCCAGTGGCCGGGCAACATGCCGGACCAATAATCAGCCGCTTCCAACTCCGAGTTCGGTGGGGCCTGTGTATTGAGGTCAATCGCAGATAGTGGAGCAGGGCGATCTGCACATTTTGCATTTCTGTAGGAAAATGATCCGAACCATTTTCCTGCAAATTCAAGTTCCACTGGACGTAATGGTGAAAAGGGCAATGGCGATGTTCTGGTGGAGAGGAAGTTTGCTGGCAATGTGGTGAAGTGGGACATTAGCGCTTTTTCTATTGCTTTGAATAGCGATCGTGTCGACGTTGCATGGTGGCTGTACCGGCAGATACTACGTTTAGCGAATGAAAATGAAATGGAGGTTGCGATTACTGCCGTGGTGAGATCGAACTGGCATAGGCGCTGGTACCGCCCGGTTGGACGCTGTTTGACTATGTTTGCAGTCCTGTGCCGCGACCACTTCCCGCAAAGATTGTTAAAGTCTTCATGGATCGTGGATTCTATGAGCGAAACATATTTGCTGTTACCAATGCATTTTAACTGTGATGGCCCGCGCAGGATGGTTGGATCGCGTTCAGGAACTTGCGAGGATATATCATCGGGTTGGCTCTAACAGGTAGTTCCTACTGGCTTGATGCGATGGAGGCAGCTTCCCATCGAAAAGTTATCATGTGGTTGCTAAGGCATCCGCTAGGGCGTGATGTTTGTACGGATAGATTTGCAAGAGACAAATGGTTTCATTCTCAGGCGGGCAAATTCGAGAAAACCAGAGAATCTATCCCCGTATCCGATATAAGCTACTCCTATGGCAGATCAACAATGATTCAGAATCTATTCGGCAATCCGCCGACGCGTTGGGGCGTAGTGCTATTGAAAGTGGGGATTGAAAGTCGTTAAAGGCTCTGGGCAAATTTGACCCGACAGTAGTTGGGCAGTTCATAAGTTTAGCTGCCTCGAATGGTAATCTGACCGCCGTCAATTGGCTTCGTGAGAATCCTTGTGATGGATGCGCCACAAACGCAATCAATGTGGCGGCTTCTAGAGTACATTTAGACGTGGTGAAATGGTTGCACGATATCTGTCTCAAGGATGCACAACTGCTGCCATCGAATAGTGCTGCAGGAATGGGCTATTTAGAAGTCGTGAAATGGTTGCACGAAAATCGATCGAAAGGTTGAACACCTGCTGCCACGGACGGTGCTGCCGGAAGTGGCGATTGAGAAGTTGTAAAATGGGGATTTTTCATGCGAGAAACTGAGCTCCTCTTGATAACAGGTGCAATAAGTGAATCTGTGCGATATGCGATAATCGTGTTGGCTAGCTGTATGATGAACAACTTAGTTGTTAGAGCTTATTTGGTTAATTGTCAAAACATCCAATACATGTAGATTCCGTTTTATCAGCCTATGTTGACAGTCCCATGCACCCTAGCTTCATCCAGAAGAAGCTCGACTGTGGAGCCTATTGTGCAGCGTTAGCAAGGCTGCAGATGCGACGAATCATCTTGCTGAGAGTGAAAATTGAAGGAGAAACGCTCAAGTGTTAGAAACCCTCTTGGTTGCACGCAATACAGGTGGCTACGCTTGCTTTGGATTTAGATTTTGGGATCAATGTGGCGGTCACGCGAACTGGAGCAGAACTCTCCCGTGGTGGCCGAGGAGATTCCAGTTTAACTACAAAGATTAATTCCTCTAGTTTCGCCACCACGACACACGCTGCGGTGGCAACAGAAGAAGCTTCATCTAGTTGCCACCCCCTTCCGCCATCGAAGACTCAACTCTGAGAAGTTCATCCTATGCTCAAGTGTGTTGATCTCGTACTTCGTCGGTGCTTCCCTGTGGCGCAGTTTGACCATATTTTCCTTGGCCATTTCAAGATTTCTTTGGCCACCGCCGTGGCTGTCACTCAGTGCCGCCTGTGTGTTCGGATCAGTGGAGATGTTGGGCGACATGTGGCCTCTAGCTGCACCCGTATCGAAGACAGAGCACCATGGTGGTCTCTCATTAACTATCTTCGGTCAGACCCACACTTTTATCGGTGGGAATTCTCCAACTCGTTGGACGTCGCTATTCATCGAGGTGATGTGGCGGTCATCCAATGGCTATTGGCACACGGCGCTGGCTCTGCTAGAACGCCCACGTCAGCGTTGATCATGAAAGCTGCTAAAGGTGGTCATTTGCGCGTATTGCAAGCTTTGTGGGAGCATCGATTTTCTAATCAACATAACGATCGATGTGACAGCACTATCGATGACGATAGTTTTGTCAAACAGTGGTGTAGCGGTGGATTCTGTAACGCTGAGCACTGTAAAGATATTGCGATAAAGGAAGCTGTCCAAAATGGAGAATTCACTCTCTGCTTGAATGATGGAATACATTTTGGGCAAGACGACCTACAGATCGCGACGAAACATGCACTGAATCTAGGCGACTTCGAACTGGCAGAGCGTTTGTTGCCACTTGGGCATTGTATATTGGATTTGCAGACGATTGCCATCACCCTGACATCATTCTTATGATGTTTGAACGTGACCACTTTCGCTGGAATGCAGGCCGAGCTGCAACGGCCATGAGTGACTTGGCAAAAAGCGGGCATCTGCAGCTAATGCAACAGCTTTTTCAAATCCACTCACCACTTCAAAAGAACCATTATGGGTGGGAGCGGGCCTGGTGTGATGCATTGGGATCAGCATGCTCATCTGAAACTTGTCTGTCGTACAATGGCTGGCGGGGCATCCGCTGTGCCGTGAGAATATGGAAAGGCACTTGCCCAGTTGGGCAGGTTTGAGAGGCAGACTTTTTGTAACACCGTCAAAGCAGACCATGCCGAAATAATGCAGTATCTATACGAGCAGGGGTTGTTCGCTGAGTTGGACAAGTTTAAGGTGAACTTTGCTATTCGTGTAGGCCCAGTGCGCTCAATTAGATGGATTGCAGACCGGAATCTGGTCGGTTGTCATAAACAATTTATTGAAGCGGTCGCTACTGCGCTGAAGTGTGGCCGCCTGGACATGCTGAAGTTTCTCCACCGTTTTTGACTCTGAAGAAGGGCGAAGCTGCTGAGCTTCAGCGTCGGCAGAGTGGTCGGACCTTTGTGCTTAATCCACGGGGCATGCTTTGTTGTGCGGCTGAAGGCGGTGACGTTGCAGTCCTCGAATGGATACAAGCAACTTATCCTGCGGCGAAATGTGAAGTAGCTGCTATGGATATTGCAGCTGCGAAGGGACATCTAGCAGCAGTGCAATGGCTTCACGTCATCGGACAGAAGGATGTTCGAAGCGTGCGATGATTTCGGCAGCAACAAACGGTCATTTCTGAATGATAAAATGGTTGTACGAAAGCCTCCCAGACTCTCGTACAGACGAAGGCATCGCGCCAGCGATCCGACGTGGCCACTTGCGAATTGCGAATTGGCTAGTTGCAAGATTTCCTGGCTGCGTGAGGAAATGTTAGTCATTGATGGCCATTTTACCACTCAGTTAGAATCGCTACTGTTCTTACGAGCGATGTACCCAAGACCATTCTTAAAACTATGGCAAAGCCTTCAAGACAGATATGCAAGCATGTATTGGGAGCATGCGTTGCCGATACTTTTGAGTTGGATGAACGAGGATAACCCGAGCAGTAGGAAGAGGTTAATCCCGCCATCCTCGCAGAAGAAGCACGACAAGTAGATTGTGGGGGTCAGTAACTCTTATATTCAGTCATACACAGACTGCAGCAGCGAATGAGGCATTCGCTGTTGTGGTATAACGTTACTGCTTCAGCATTAAGCGACGAAATCGTACGTTGAAGGCAAACCGAGCTCCAAAGTGAACTATAGCCAGCTAATGTCATCCAAATCGTTCACCGCCCGCAGTACTTGACCTCTTAGATGCAGCCACCTCCACCTCCGTCGCAGCCTCCTCCCCCGCCGCCCCCGTCACAGCCTCCTCCTCCGCCGGCATCACTGCCGCCTCCAATGCCACCATCGTAGCCTCCACCACCGTAGTGGTGACCGCCGTAGGACATGTACGGAGTGTAGTCGGAGCTCGCGGTTGAAGCATAGGTGGTGCTTCGTCCGTTGTAGCTGGTGCTTCCTCCATTGCCCGTTTGGCGTGGCTGCGCGGAGAAGGTCTGTTTCGGCCTAGCCTGTTTCGTAGCAGTCTGGTTTGTCGTCGGTCCTCGAGTAGCGTACGCCGCGCTGACCGCGACAGCCGGACGAGGTGGTGCTTGGTGCGTGTCGGCGGTCTCGGCGACACTCGCGTCGTCCTTGCAGCATCCGGAGACGTTCCCCATCGCCAGCACTCGATCTGCAAATTGGCAAGTGACGATTTCGACTAGCTCCCTCCACCGACATCGCTCGCCACCTCCGAATGAAGCTAGAAAATCGTTCGTGGATTGACGGCATCAGCCAGGAAGCTACCAAGTGCGACCCAAGTGCCAACTTCAACGACTCGCGTCCTCCTAGAACCAGCGCTTGTAGCCGCTCCGCACCTCGAAGCTGCAGCTGTCCTCGTCCGAGAGGACGTTGCGGCGCTCGAACTTGACGTAGAGCTCGCCCGCCGGCAGGTGCTCGTAGTAGATCCCGCCGAAGTCGATGCGCGCGCCGCCGTCCGGCTGGTCGGCCGCTCGGCGCCACTGCCGGTTGAAGCAGTCCTCTCGCGGCAGCGACTTGACGCGGCGGCAGGCGCTCATGACGCAGCCCGGCTGCGTGTAGGTCTCCAGCAGGACCACGGCCGACAGGCCTGCGGGCCGCGCGGCCTGCTGCAGCACCAGCGCCAGGTCCGTCGACACGTTCACGGGCGCCACGCGGAAGCCAAACTTGACGTGGCTCACGCAGCCCGCGGCGCCGTCGGGGCAGCGCGCGGCGGCCTGCGGGTCCGGCAGCCACTCGAACGCGCCGTCCGCCGCCAGGCCGCGCAGCGCCGACGCCGAGCCGAGCGCCAGCCAGGCCAGGACGAGCAGCAGGAGCATGGGCACGAATCAGGTCTGTCCTGGGGGATAGTGCGGTGGATACAGAGCTGTTTGCTGTTTTTTTTCTCTTTGTGGCACTGGACAAGTTGGTCGTGGCAATTGGAGACGGCGCTGCGCCAGCAACTGCGACGGGTACTCCACCAAGTGGTACGACACCGTCGCCAACATGATCACCAGCCCGAAAATCGACAAGGTTCTGTCGTAGTAGTTCGTCTGCTCTTTCACGGGCTTGGTGGAGATCACGAACACGTGTAAGAGGTAGACAGAGAAGCTGATCTTGCCCAGGTACCGAAGCACCACCCACTCGAAGATCAACGAGACAGTGGACGGCTGGACCATCTCGATCACAATCACAACGACAGCTTCACGCTCGTGAACGGCATGATGTAGCGGGTATCAGGCGGCAGCGGTGCACCCAGCCAATTGAAAAGCAAACCAAGAAAGACCGCACTAAGGTAAGCCGCAATCAAGGCAGCCTCCACGACTCGGATTCCAATAGTGTGTGGCGCGCGAAATGTGAAACTCGTGGACTTGGCCCAGGCGTCGAACTTGACAAAGATGACCGCAGCCATGGATCCCGCTACAAATATGGGCAGGTTCTTGGTTAAAGGTTGGCGATAAAAGTTGTCACGTGTCGTGCACAAACCGTCGTGGATAACCCAGGCATACAACGGGATGAACGAAAGCCACCAAAATCGGCCCATCTTGAGCACGGCCAGCACGAACGCGGGCAAGATAAAGTAGTACGAAATCTCCAAAGGTAGAGTCCACAGCAGATAGTATCGGTGTTCTGGGTGAAAAGTAAGTGTCAGAACCGCCGAGACGGCGTAGCGTGCACTTGCAATGTAGACTAATCGGCGCTGTGTCCTAGTACTCAACGAATAGCAGGGTTATGTCTTGCTAGAAACCACGTATCTAGCCAGACATAATCCTGCTATTCGTAAACGCCTGCTCTGCAGCTTCGGTGCATTGCACCAAGCATTCAAATCTTAAGCCCTCAGTACTTAAAACCAACAGAATTAACGCGCCTCACGTAGCTCGGCATGAGACCGTGAAGTTTACATGTGAGTCTTTTGTCTGGACGTATTTGGTATGGACGTACCATACCAAATGGACGTACCATACCATACCAAATACATCCATACGTCATACCATATTACCATACCATACCAAATACGTCCATACAAAAGATTCACATGTAAACTTCACGGTCTCATGCAGAGCTACGTGAGGCGCGTTAATTCTGTTGATTTTAAGTACTAAGGGCTTAAGATTTGAATGCTTGGTGCAATGCACCGAAGCTGCAGAGCAGGCGGGCTGGGCTGCAGGAAAATGTTTCCAGGTTAAGGATTCGTGTGATTTGCGATTACGGAGATGCTTCGGCGCACCACGCCAACAATCACGCGTCTGGAGGTGCCATTGTGGCACCAGGCAACATACACAACTCGCGCGCAAGTGTCTGCCAAGAAGAAATATCGGGTTCCCTGGAAGTCTGAACGAATGAATCAGCAGATGTACCAGACATCAGTAATCCGAAGTGATATCTCGCTAACGTTATTTTCGTTCATGCCTTATCCACTCCAGTGCCAGTTGCTGGCTAGACCGCTCGGCCATGGTGAGTGCAAGCATGTTTGTCGTTACATGGTCATCAGGTTGTGCGATATGCAAACTCGCCGCCCACACCATTTCGTTATCGTACAGAGCCGCTACATGCTGTCAGATGAAGAACTGGAAAGGATTTTGTACGCTGGCAGCAGCTCAATAACCACATCATTTTGGCTAGAGTGACTGGGAAGTGCCCCGGACACAGAACACTAAGGCGATCCTACCTACGTTCTGGCGAAAATCTGCAAGGCAATGTTGGACACGGTCGTATGGAGTGGTTGTGTTTGCGAACTTTGATCACGAAGCCAGCAGGATATTTTTGCATTTGGGAGCTTTTCGGGACCATGAATGTCTTCCCTAAACGTATGAACAGCGAGGGCGATATTATCGAAGTCATCGCGAAATTCTCTCTGTGCTGGAATGACGGACACTAACATGACGCCATTGAGGATGCAGCAAGGTGTGGGCATCAAATGTAAATTTTGAAGATAGTGCAGGTTCCCATCGATTGGTCATCCAATAGAGATTTGAGTTTAACCGGTTTTAGTTTGACCTGCTTTGACATGGAAATCTTTCACTGTGGTTTGATTGGGCTGCTGCTGAGGATGGCATAGCGCTACTACTCGAATTGCTATCCAAGCAAAGTGCCCTTGAGCAAAATACGAAACAACTGCTATGGACGCAGCAGCTGCTAGGAGCCATTTAGCGGTGTTCAACGGCTCCAAGTGAATCAGGCGGAAGGGTGTCCTTGCGGGACAATTGAAAACGGTCATTCAAATTTGTATGCAAACTGCCTGTAGTCTCGCATGAAATAAAGTCATTTTCTCCACCAGACGATACCGCCGCTTAAGCATTTCAAGTTGGTTTGTTCTTTTAATATCTCAGGCGTGCCATGCGTAAAATGCCCTGCATGGTTACAAATACCTGGGTGGTGACTCGGATTTTGCTATCGGCTAGAATCATTACTCTTTTTAAACGTGCAATGCACTTCGACGAGTTTACTCTGCCACCCTTTGGAAGCCTTGCAGGACTAGCAAGAATTTCCGAACACTTCGTGGTTGGCATTGGGTCGATGAGAACTGCACAACTGGAGACGTGTAGAAGCACTGTAGAAACAGACTGTTTTTCTGTAGTCCAGAAACCCTTCAGCAAATACATACTGCACGGGCAATCATGAACACGGCAGAACCACTAGCGCCTTGAAATGCAACCACCGTCGACGCATGCTTTGGCACTCTTTTCCTTCGCCTTCAGCAGTCTGCAGTCTCTCGCCAGTAGTTTTGTCGGCAGCATTGGCATCAAATATCCAGCGAAAAAATCAGATATTCCCACCCTGGTCAGTTTCGACTCTAATCGCGGCACTTGGACATGGTCATGAAGAACTTGCTGCAGCTCTCGGGTGCGTGCGTCCACCGCCGCGGGCGTCTTCCGCTCTGACGTTTGTGCGTGGCGTGCAGTGGTGCTGCTGGCGGCGGCGCTGGTGCCGCTGGTCTGGTACGCGACGCTCGTGCCGCGCTGGCTGTCGCAGTCGGGCGAGCGCGGCGCCACCGTCTACTACTCGCAGGGCGTGGGGCTCTGGCTCAACTACACGGAGCACGTGGGGGACCCGACATTTGACCCCGGCAACTCGCTGTGGGTGCCGCCGCAGGAGAGCGGCGCCGACACCTACAGTTCCCAATGGTACAGATGGCCGCAGCTGAAAGAGGACGGCAACTTTGTTGATGCGGTGCACTTACTTTCTGTGATGACAGCGCGGCGAAGCAGACTTTTTGCGCCGAAGCGGTGGGGGAGCTGCACAAGCAGTACTGCCAGGTGATGCAGGTGTATTGCGGCGCGGCCATGACGGTTCTGCAGCTGGTGCTGTCGGTGATGGCGGGGTTGGCGGTGGTGGTCGTGGTGTGGTCGATCCATTTGATCACCACCACCCACTGCACTGTTGCGGACAAGTACCTGATGCACTTGTGTGTGTTCAACGGGGTGGGCTGCCTGGCGTCGGCGATGGTCTGGTACTTTTTCGTTTTCCGGATCATCATCGACTCGACGTTTTACAAGGACCAGTACAATCGCTGCTCGGAGAACGACTCGGGACGAACGTGCTGGCAGATGGGCGTTTGCGTCTACTTTTTGATCGCTGGAGGGATACTGTACCCGTTGTTGGCCGTGCTGGTGATCTCGCATGTCACCAACAAGTTTAGACGCTTTCAGCAGCTGCTGCGGAGGATGTACGAGACGGCGGCGGTGGTGGAGGTTCCGCCACCCGTGGTGGATATGAAGACGCAGGTGCTAGCGAGCAGGAGAAACGATACGGTGCAGTCAGCTGAGGTGGCTCTGGATGTGGAGGAGTATCTGGAGTCGACCAAGTTGGCACCACTGAAGAAACACCCATCTGCCGTGCTATCACGGGATGTCCTCAAGGAAGATAGCGAGAACGAGGAACACAAGGAAACTGAACCAGACGCAAAGCGCCACGCAGAGGTGTAGCAGGAAATAGAAGTGCAGGGTTTTGAACTTTATGACAGACGCAGCTCTTTGCAGGCGTACAACTTGAGGAGAGGTCGATACAATAGAACATTATCTGATTGATCCCATTATCTTCACTAGAAGCCTTCCCAATTACCTACAGGCTTGTGTTCTCTCCAGGACTCGAAGTCCGTCAGTTCTTCTTTCGAAACTTTAGGGAAATACCTCGTGTCGATTTCGCTTGTGACATCTGGTATCCAAGGCGTCGGCATCGATCTCTGCGTGAACGATTCCCAGTCAAAGTCTGCAAGCCACTTCTCTTTTCGCACATCTAACAGCGACCCAGCAATCATCGATGCACGCTTCTCCGGTTGACGTTGCAGCAAAGCTTGTACTATCGATTTCCACGCTGGATCGCAGTCTGCTGGGAATGCGATGTGGCCTTGCAAAATATTTCGGCACACTGCCAGGTGGTCTTCATCAGGCGACGAAAACGGCGAGTCACCTACTACCATCTCGTAGATTAGAATGCCCAGGCCCCAACAATCAACAGCGACATTGTGTCCGATGCCGAGGATTATCTCTGGTGCCAGATATTCTGGCGTTCCGCAAAGTGTGTATGTCTTGCCAGTCAGCTTCTTGGCGAAGCCAAAATCCACGAGCTTCGCGTATCCACTTGAGTCGAGTAATATGTTCTCGGGCTTTAGGTCACGGTAGATAATGTTGTGTTCGTGCAAATACTCCAGTGCCTTGATGCAGCATGCGGCGTAAAATTGCGTGGCAGATTGGGAAAGCAAAAATGGAAGACCCGACGTGGTTACAATGCGTCGGAAGAGCTCGCCGCCGACTAAGAGCTCAGTCACGAAGTAAATTTTCTTCTCGTCTTGCAATGTAGCATAGCACTTCAGAAGAAAGGGCGAGTCAATCTGCATTAGCAGTTTCTTCTCGCTGTAGATGTGGTGCGTCTGCCGAAGTTTTTCTAACCGAGACTTCCACATTTCTTTTACAGCCACGAATCGTCCCGTGGGCACGTGCTCTGCCATGTGCACCACGCCGAAAGAGCCCATTCCGATAGCACAAATGTACTTCAGACTGGGCAAGGTGATGCTGTGTGCGAAAAGCTTGTCACTACTGACAATTTCCTTTTGTCTTGCCAAGTCGTACAGGTCATCCTTGACCGACTCGAAAATATTCTCAAAGTCACGGCTGGTCAACGCAAAACACTCCACTTTAGTGCAGGCAACGATCGAGGCTGGCTGGCGAATGCGATCCAAGATGGCTAGCTCTCCAAACGTGTCTCCTGGCAGGATTCGAGCAACTTCTAACGAAGGAAGTAACGGGGGCGATGGTAGTTCTACACTACCATTACTCAATGGAGCAATTTTGTGAATCGGTGATGGAGGATTCGAGGAAGAGGAAGCGGTTGACGATGACCGAGACTTCGGCTGCTGAAGCATTTTTGCCTCACCCTCCTTGAGAATGTAGAATGTGCCTCCAACATCTCCTTCATTGAGAATTGTTTCGTTGGGCTTAAAGTGAACAATGCGCGCCGAGTCAAGCAACTTCTTTTTCAGCGCATAAGGAACTTTCTTCATCACAGCAATACTCTCCAGTGTGCGCAGCATGCAATTGTAGTCTAACACCTGCTGCAGCGGTCCCAATAATGACGTGAAGGTTGTTTGGTCAAGAGCAATCACGCGGACGTCAGTCTGGGCGACAACAGTAGCAGACCGCGGCTCGGCAGACAGTAGAGCACGCTCACCGAAGTAGTCGCCCTCTTTCAATTCGACCTTCCCGATTGCTGCACTTCCGCTTCCGATATCAGTGCACACGACAGTGCCGACTTGGATCATGTACATCACACGCCCCGGTTCACCTTTGTGCACGATTGTATCGCCTGGACGGTATTGCAGAGAATAAACAGAGGTTGCCACCACCTCGAGTTGTTCCGCAGTTAGACTACTCAACAACTTCACTTTCTTGAGCGCGTCCAGCGAGCTTTGGTAAGTCTCAAGTGATCTTTGAGCTGCAACGTATCGAAAATATTTTCCAGGAAGAGCAAACAACGAGCCAGACACTTTGGGATCCGAGATCACTGTTGCTGTGCGCTTGGCGCGGTAAATCAATCCGAGCTCGCCGAAAGTTGAGCCCACGACCATGCGGTTGATCGTGTGGCCATTGCTTGCCACAACGTCGAATCGGCCGGAACGCACCACGTAAAACTTGTCGCCAATCTCACCCTCAGTGATCACAGTTTCTCCAGCTTTCACCTCTTGGATGAACATGCATCTCGCCAGTGACTGAAGCTGCTCAGCATGCATGCACGAGAAAATCACATTGCCTCTGAGCGCTGTTACCACAGCTTCCTGCTCCTCGGGTACCAATTGTGGGCCTTCCGTAGCACCGCCCTGCTGGATGAGCAGCGTCACCTCCTCACTATCAACCACGTCAAATCCAGCAGAGTCACGAATGTTCGGTCGTCGGAATCGAACCATCTCCGATAGCACACCTTCGTGTACTTGAGCAACACTGGGTGTCTTTGCGAAGTGCACCGACTGCGAAGATGCACTGCGTGATACCTCGCCCGCATCGGCATTCTCATCAGCCAGATGCCGCTGCACGGAGCTAACACAGCCCATTCTCAACGGGTGTGGAGGAGGACGGAAGTGGTAGAAACGAAAACGTCCGCAGTGCTAAGATAATGCACGGTTGGTTCGATGAGGCTGGAAAATCGGCAATGGCCTTCGTTCGCCATCGTTAGCTCTGCTAGACCACCGTGACACGGCTACGAAGCCATTGACGAGCTCAACCTCAATCCGTTTCGCGCCATGCCCACTATTTCAGGGAGGTGGTTGGTGATGAAAGTGTCGGGGCATCGCATCGACGTGTCCCGTCGCATTAGACCTTGGCCGTTCCGATCCAAACAAGGCAGGAGTCATCCGATCGGCTTCTCCCATCAACCCGAACGAGAATTTATCGGGTGAAGCTGCACCGGGGTCATGCATCGCTTGGGTGTCCGGCACGCGGAGGTGGCCGTGATCAGCGATGAGTTGATCAAGAAGGTAGCCTGCGCAGACCTGGACCCGGCGAACAATAATGCAATCAACGAGGCCGACCAGAGCGTGGACTTCATCAAGCTTAAGACGCTGTCGCTGTCGTTCCAAAACATTTTCAAGATGGAGAATCTCGAGACCCTGCGGCACCTCGTGAAGCTGCAGCTGGACAACAACGTGCTACAGGAGATTGACGGCATCGGGCACCTTGTACATCTTGAGTGGCTTGACTTGTCCTTCAACAACATCTCCACCATCAAAGGGCTCGAAAATCTGGTAAAGCTGACGGACCTGAGCCTTTACAACAACTGCATCTCCAAACTCGAGAACCTTGATTCACTCAAGGAACTTCAGGTATTCCATAATTTAGAGCTTGTTCGAAGAATTTGTAATTAACTTCGAGTGAGCAGGTTTTGTCAATAGGCAACAACTTGTTGCCCTCAACTGAGGGTTTGCTGTACTTGAAGTGCCTGGAGAAGCTACGTGTGCTGAATTTGAGCGGCAATCCTGTTTGCTCTGACCCAGAATATCGACCGTGAGTGGCAGCCTTGCTGAAATTTATAATGTTCACCAAGCTAACATCACTTTGATTGCTTGTCTACTTGTGTAGCTTCTTGCTGGCCCATTTGGAGAAGCTCCAATATTTGGACTACGCCCTTGTAGACGAAAATGAAACAGTTCAAGCTCGTGAACAATATCAAGATGAGCTGGAAGAGCTGAAGGAGGTGAAGGCCATCGAAGATGCCGCTCTGGCACGAGAAGCTGAGCAACAAAAGTACTTAAGCATGCTAAAAGATGCAAACGTGATCATCCTCGAGGTGCGAGTCTGGCAAATTTGGCTGTTACTCAAAATATTGACTCATGTGCTGGCTTGATCGATAGACGCTCTTGACCGACATGTTTAAGGAGGACACCGAAATGAGCAAGATTGAAGTGTTACCAGGACTGCGCAATATCATCGATGACTACACAGAAAAAGCCAAAGCAGCAGCAGAAGATGTGAAAGCCGTTCTTCTGGAAAAGCACGCCGCATTGACGAAGGAGGTGGACGGATTTAAAGCGACATACGAGAAGCTCCAGGCCGACGCTCAAGAGGCAAGCATCCGTGCAGTGGAGAACCATCATCGTACGGCCAAACAACTTCTCAAGCAGGCTGCAGCTGCGCACAGCGCCTCAAACTCGGATGTCGACGGGAACGGGTCGGCTGCAAGTCTTCAGCTCCTTCACGACGCCGAGGTTTCTAGCGACAAGCTACATAGCGAGCTCATGAACCTGGAATCAGACGTTGTGGAAACAGCGCAAGAACTGATCACTGCTATGGAGAGCTCTATCGAAGCAGTAGGCTCTGAAGCACGTGATATTGCCACCGAGCACTTCAGGACAATTGAGGTGCTTGAAAACAATTTCTTCGAGAACGTGAGCCAGCTCGCAGTGACGTTGCTCGAGCGCATGGCATCCGACGATGGCGAGGATGACGATTATTTGACGGATGAGTGCCGCGCTATCCTAAACGACCGCGATGCGTTGAACAACGCCATTAATGGGTCCCATGACATTCACATCGGCAAACTGCTAGCTCAAGAAGACGCCATGCGAGAGCAGAGTCTTGCAAAAGTGGCCGATATTGTCAAAGGTGCCAAAGAGCGAGAGTGGTCGCGAAACCGTGCTCGAATTGCTGAGGTGCTGCATCTCAAGGAAAAGCACATGGGAGAGATCAATCGTGTGCGCGACGAGATCAACCGCGTGGACGAAGAGTTCTACTAATGGGAGCGGACCAAATTGTCAGTTGGTAGCATCGTAAAAGCACACAATAATCGTTGGAATCACCATGTTGTTGGTAATTTGGATCTCCAAGTAGTCAATGCAGCGCACAAGCTGGAGCGTTGCACTGACCTGTTCATTCTACTCCCTTTAAGCCGTTTTGATATCCGTATGCGCGGAGACCACGCAGCCAGGCACCTTCAGGAACGAATCAAAGTCGTACTTGACGTCCTTAGGGCAGCAGCTCCAGTACTTGCTGGCGTCGTGGAAGACGGGTGCACCGGCGTGGTGTCTGCAGGACGTCTCCGTGTTCTCGGCCACGACATACTCCTGCTGGCAGCCGTAGTTAACGCAGTTGGCCTTGCCGTCCATGCGCTTGGGAGGCGGGGCCGTCTGACTCTCCTTTGCCGCGGAGACGGCCGTCACCGCGTTCGGGTTCTTCTGGTTGTAGTCATCGATGGACTTGAGCGGAGCCGCTGGCGGGGCAGCAGCGCCAGCAGAACTGGCCGCACTCTCCGCCGCCGCCACGGTGGGAGAGGCAGCAAACTGCTCGTTGGGGCCGACAGCGGAGTGGCGACCCACGATGCACGGCTCGATCTTCTCGAAGTCGTCCCAGTCGTAGACCATCTTGGACGAGCAGCACTGCCAGCCCTTCTTCATGTCGTGGAACAGCGGCGGCAGGCTGTGGTGACGGCACGCCTGGTCATTGTTTTCCTCCTCCAGGAACTTCTTCTGGCAGCCGTGGTTCTTGCACTGCAGGTACTTCTTGTCGGACGCCGCGGCCGTCGCAGTCTCTGTAGCAATAGCAAATTGGCGTCAGCACAGCCGCAGCAGCACTAGCATACTACAACTACTTCCGTACTTGCAGCGCGCACGGGCTTGAGCGTGGAGGCGCCGGCCTTGAGGAACAGGTCGTCGTACTTCTGCACCGCCGTGTGCAGCAGCTCGTCGCCGAACAGCGGCGCGTTGCCCTTCTTCTCCAGATGCACCTGCTCTGCGTCGAGCACGTTGTCGGGCTTCTTGTTGTTGTAGTGCTCCACGAAGAACTGCGCGTGCCGCGGTTAGTACAGCGTCAAAGTATGCTTTTTTTTCCAGAACGTTCGACGTCGACGCACCTGCTTGAGGTAGTCCACCGTGTGGCCCGCCCACTTGGACGGCAGCGTCATCTTGAGCGTGAGCGTCTGCGCGTCGCTGCCCTCCTCGTAGTGCATGTACACCTTCTTGGGCACGGCGCCCTCGATCTTGGCCGGCGTCGTCATGTCCGCTTCACCTCCGTCGCTTGTGCCCTCTGGCTGATGGTCGCAAAAAGACCACCTCGTGTGCGCCACCCCATCTGCACACCACCTCCACACCACCCTCATGTGGTCTCCACCAACGCCACACCACCGACACTCCAAGCCTCTCGCTCGCTATTGGCTGAAATGCGCAATTTGAATCTCGCGCCAAGTTGCACGACCATCACTCCGGATTCCGCACTCATGGCGCGCGAGGAGCTGGAGCTGGCGCGGCGCCTGCTGCAGCCCGACGACGAGTGGCGCGACAAGTGCGCGGCGCTGGCGGCGCTGCGGCGCCTGCTGCAGACGCGCGCGCCGGCGCCCGAGACGCTGGCGGCGCTGGCGCTGCCCTTCCGCCAGACGCTGGCCGACCTGCGCTCCACCGTCGTCAAGGACGCGTGCGCGACGCTGGCGCAGCTGGCGCGCGCGCTGGGGCCGGCGCGCGCCAAGATGCTGGTGCGCGACGTGTTCCCCGCGCTGCTGGAGGCGCGCGGCGGCGCCAACCGCGTCAACACGGCGGCCGTGCACCGCTGCATCGAGGCGCTCGTGGCCGCCGCGCCCAGTCGCTTCGTGCTGGCGCCCGTGCTGCAGGCGCTGGACAGCAAGTACGTGGCAGCAAAACAGGAGAAGAGGACGCGACCCGGCTGACGCGGGTGCTGCGCAGGAACCGCGAGGTCAGGGAGAGCTGCATCCACTACATGGACCTGGCGCTGGCCGGCTGGAACGTCGCCGTGCTGGACAAGTTCAAGCTCCCTCTGCAGAAGGCCATCGCGGTACGACGTGTTGGATGGATGCAGAGGGAAAAGCTGCTGACGACGTTGTGTAGGCCGCGCTGAGCGACGCGTCCCCTAGAGGCCGGGAAAAGGCGCGAGACTGCTACTGGTGAGTGGCGGCGATATGGGCGGTGCTGGCGTTGAGTGCTGAGTTCTTGCTGTGATGCTAGGAAATACATTGCGCTCTGGCCGGACGAGACGGAGAGGTACGATGCGCGCTGGGTGCAAGGTAAGACTTGATTCTGAGGTTTGCCATGCTGCGTGTTTTAGGATGAACTCGTTGCTCCCGGATGGAGTAAAAAAGCATTTGAAGCGGACCGGCATGGAAGCTGGCCTGGACACATCTCTTCAGGTAATTGCTCCGTGAGTTGCTGCGGCTCGATAGATCTTTGCTGATGGCTGTGCTTGTTTGTCACGCCAGCCGGCCAAACGAAGACACTTAGCAACTATTACAAATACTGTTGCTTCAGAAAGTGCAGTAAAGAACCTGTTTGACGGAGCCGATGCTGTACACGTTGCAAGTGCCACGAAAAAAACGGCTGAGCGACTAACCTCGAGACCAAAGGCAGGCGGAACATCGCGCATACTTGGCGAGAGAAAGATGACCCCTCCGGTACAGGCATCCGAACCAGTAAGCCGTTTGATCGGGAAAAAGCGTAGGCTTGTATCGAACCAGCCAAGCCGAATTCCATCGACACCAACGTCTGCGCTGAAGAAACCTCGAGAAGGGAAAACCCCGACCAAAATCCCCACTCCTCATCTAGCACAGTCCGCAGGCAGCCAAGAGGACACACCTACCTACCTGGAAGGCAAGTTTGTTCAGCTTGAGGAGGAAAAGGCAGCACTTGTCAAGAAATTAGATGCTCAATCGCGCGAGGTGCAGCGATTGCAGGAACAGATACAGATGATGCACGAGGAGCAAGCTATTACCGAGTCACGAAATAAGAATGCTATGGCAGCGACAATGGCAGCCCATGCCGAGGATACAGCAACCCAGCAACAAATTCAGTACCAACTTGCTGAGCAAGTGGCGAGTCAAGAGGCTGAGATAGAAGAGCTCCGTAGTCAAAGTTCCCAATCGTCCAGTCCAGAGCAACCAGCACCACAACTTCAGGTCGCAGATATCGCAAATTTATCCCATGAGAAGAGTACCGGAGTGGCCGCGTTGGAGGAGGAGAAGCGCGTGCTGGCGAGCGAGGTGTCGGAGCTGAAGAGCAGCCAGTCGACTGCGGTGGCGCAGTGCAGTGAGAAGGAGGAGCGCGTGTCGGAACTGGAGCGCGAGTTGTCGTCGGTGGCGGAGCAGCTGCAAGCCGCGACGGCGAAGCTGGAGGCGTCGTATGCCGAGGCGGGTGACGAGATGAACGCTCTCCGTAGCGAGAAGTCTGCTTTGGAGGAGCGTTTGTCGGCACAGCAGGCACAGCTCGAGGAGCTCCAGTCACAGCAGCATGCCGCAGTGGCCGCGCTGGAGGAGGAGAAGCGCGTGCTGGCGAGCGAGGTGTCGGAGCTGAAGAGCAGCCAGTCGACTGCGGTGGCGCAGTGCAGTGAGAAGGAGGAGCGCGTGTCGGAACTGGAGCGCGAGTTGTCGTCGGTGGCGGAGCAGCTGCAAGCCGCGACGGCGAAGCTGGAGGCGTCGTATGCCGAGGCGGGTGACGAGATGAACGCTCTCCGTAGCGAGAAGTCTGCTTTGGAGGAGCGTTTGTCGGCACAGCAGGCACAGCTCGAGGAGCTCCAGTCACAGCAGCATGCCGCAGTGGCCGCGCTGGAGGAGGAGAAGCGCGTGCTGGCGAGCGAGGTGTCGGAGCTGAAGAGCAGCCAGTCGACTGCGGTGGCGCAGTGCAGTGAGAAGGAGGAGCGCGTGTCGGAACTGGAGCGCGAGTTGTCGTCGGTGGCGGAGCAGCTGCAAGCCGCGACGGCGAAGCTGGAGGCGTCGTATGCCGAGGCGGGTGACGAGATGAACGCTCTCCGTAGCGAGAAGTCTGCTTTGGAGGAGCGTTTGTCGGCACAGCAGGCACAGCTCGAGGAGCTCCAGTCACAGCAGCATGCCGCAGTGGCCGCGCTGGAGGAGGAGAAGCGCGTGCTGGCGAGCGAGGTGTCGGAGCTGAAGAGCAGCCAGTCGACTGCGGTGGCGCAGTGCAGTGAGAAGGAGGAGCGCGTGTCGGAACTGGAGCGCGAGTTGTCGTCGGTGGCGGAGCAGCTGCAAGCCGCGACGGCGAAGCTGGAGGCGTCGTATGCCGAGGCGGGTGACGAGATGAACGCTCTCCGTAGCGAGAAGTCTGCTTTGGAGGAGCGTTTGTCGGCACAGCAGGCACAGCTCGAGGAGCTCCAGTCACAGCAGCATGCCGCAGTGGCCGCGCTGGAGGAGGAGAAGCGCGTGCTGGCGAGCGAGGTGTCGGAGCTGAAGAGCAGCCAGTCGACTGCGGTGGCGCAGTGCAGTGAGAAGGAGGAGCGCGTGTCGGAACTGGAGCGCGAGTTGTCGTCGGTGGCGGAGCAGCTGCAAGCCGCGACGGCGAAGCTGGAGGCGTCGTATGCCGAGGCGGGTGACGAGATGAACGCTCTCCGTAGCGAGAAGTCTGCTTTGGAGGAGCGTTTGTCGGCACAGCAGGCACAGCTCGAGGAGCTCCAGTCACAGCAGCATGCCGCAGTGGCCGCGCTGGAGGAGGAGAAGCGCGTGCTGGCGAGCGAGGTGTCGGAGCTGAAGAGCAGCCAGTCGACTGCGGTGGCGCAGTGCAGTGAGAAGGAGGAGCGCGTGTCGGAACTGGAGCGCGAGTTGTCGTCGGTGGCGGAGCAGCTGCAAGCCGCGACGGCGAAGCTGGAGGCGTCGTATGCCGAGGCGGGTGACGAGATGAACGCTCTCCGTAGCGAGAAGTCTGCTTTGGAGGAGCGTTTGTCGGCACAGCAGGCACAGCTCGAGGAGCTCCAGTCACAGCAGCATGCCGCAGTGGCCGCGCTGGAGGAGGAGAAGCGCGTGCTGGCGAGCGAGGTGTCGGAGCTGAAGAGCAGCCAGTCGACTGCGGTGGCGCAGTGCAGTGAGAAGGAGGAGCGCGTGTCGGAACTGGAGCGCGAGTTGTCGTCGGTGGCGGAGCAGCTGCAAGCCGCGACGGCGAAGCTGGAGGCGTCGAATGCCGAGGCGGGTGACGAGATGAACGCTCTCCGTAGCGAGAAGTCTGCTTTGGAGGAGCGTTTGTCGGCACAGCAGGCACAGCTCGAGGAGCTCCAGTCACAGCAGCATGCCGCAGTGGCCGCGCTGGAGGAGGAGAAGCGCGTGCTGGCGAGCGAGGTGTCGGAGCTGAAGAGCAGCCAGTCGACTGCGGTGGCGCAGTGCAGTGAGAAGGAGGAGCGCGTGTCGGAACTGGAGCGCGAGTTGTCGTCGGTGGCGGAGCAGCTGCAAGCCGCGACGGCGAAGCTGGAGGCGTCGAATGCCGAGGCGGGTGACGAGATGAACGCTCTCCGTAGCGAGAAGTCTGCTTTGGAGGAGCGTTTGTCGGCACAGCAGGCACAGCTCGAGGAGCTCCAGTCACAGCAGCATGCCGCAGTGGCCGCGCTGGAGGAGGAGAAGCGCGTGCTGGCGAGCGAGGTGTCGGAGCTGAAGAGCAGCCAGTCGACTGCGGTGGCGCAGTGCAGTGAGAAGGAGGAGCGCGTGTCGGAACTGGAGCGCGAGTTGTCGTCGGTGGCGGAGCAGCTGCAAGCCGCGACGGCGAAGCTGGAGGCGTCGTATGCCGAGGCGGGTGACGAGATGAACGCTCTCCGTAGCGAGAAGTCTGCTTTGGAGGAGCGTTTGTCGGCACAGCAGGCACAGCTCGAGGAGCTCCAGTCACAGCAGCATGCCGCAGTGGCCGCGCTGGAGGAGGAGAAGCGCGTGCTGGCGAGCGAGGTGTCGGAGCTGAAGAGCAGCCAGTCGACTGCGGTGGCGCAGTGCAGTGAGAAGGAGGAGCGCGTGTCGGAACTGGAGCGCGAGTTGTCGTCGGTGGCGGAGCAGCTGCAAGCCGCGACGGCGAAGCTGGAGGCGTCGAATGCCGAGGCGGGTGACGAGATGAACGCTCTCCGTAGCGAGAAGTCTGCTTTGGAGGAGCGTTTGTCGGCACAGCAGGCACAGCTCGAGGAGCTCCAGTCACAGCAGCATGCCGCAGTGGCCGCGCTGGAGGAGGAGAAGCGCGTGCTGGCGAGCGAGGTGTCGGAGCTGAAGAGCAGCCAGTCGACTGCGGTGGCGCAGTGCAGTGAGAAGGAGGAGCGCGTGTCGGAACTGGAGCGCGAGTTGTCGTCGGTGGCGGAGCAGCTGCAAGCCGCGACGGCGAAGCTGGAGGCGTCGTATGCCGAGGCGGGTGACGAGATGAACGCTCTCCGTAGCGAGAAGTCTGCTTTGGAGGAGCGTTTGTCGGCACAGCAGGCACAGCTCGAGGAGCTCCAGTCACAGCAGCATGCCGCAGTGGCCGCGCTGGAGGAGGAGAAGCGCGTGCTGGCGAGCGAGGTGTCGGAGCTGAAGAGCAGCCAGTCGACTGCGGTGGCGCAGTGCAGTGAGAAGGAGGAGCGCGTGTCGGAACTGGAGCGCGAGTTGTCGTCGGTGGCGGAGCAGCTGCAAGCCGCGACGGCGAAGCTGGAGGCGTCGTATGCCGAGGCGGGTGACGAGATGAACGCTCTCCGTAGCGAGAAGTCTGCTTTGGAGGAGCGTTTGTCGGCACAGCAGGCACAGCTCGAGGAGCTCCAGTCACAGCAGCATGCCGCAGTGGCCGCGCTGGAGGAGGAGAAGCGCGTGCTGGCGAGCGAGGTGTCGGAGCTGAAGAGCAGCCAGTCGACTGCGGTGGCGCAGTGCAGTGAGAAGGAGGAGCGCGTGTCGGAACTGGAGCGCGAGTTGTCGTCGGTGGCGGAGCAGCTGCAAGCCGCGACGGCGAAGCTGGAGGCGTCGTATGCCGAGGCGGGTGACGAGATGAACGCTCTCCGTAGCGAGAAGTCTGCTTTGGAGGAGCGTTTGTCGGCACAGCAGGCACAGCTCGAGGAGCTCCAGTCACAGCAGCATGCCGCAGTGGCCGCGCTGGAGGAGGAGAAGCGCGTGCTGGCGAGCGAGGTGTCGGAGCTGAAGAGCAGCCAGTCGACTGCGGTGGCGCAGTGCAGTGAGAAGGAGGAGCGCGTGTCGGAACTGGAGCGCGAGTTGTCGTCGGTGGCGGAGCAGCTGCAAGCCGCGACGGCGAAGCTGGAGGCGTCGTATGCCGAGGCGGGTGACGAGATGAACGCTCTCCGTAGCGAGAAGTCTGCTTTGGAGGAGCGTTTGTCGGCACAGCAGGCACAGCTCGAGGAGCTCCAGTCACAGCAGCATGCCGCAGTGGCCGCGCTGGAGGAGGAGAAGCGCGTGCTGGCGAGCGAGGTGTCGGAGCTGAAGAGCAGCCAGTCGACTGCGGTGGCGCAGTGCAGTGAGAAGGAGGAGCGCGTGTCGGAACTGGAGCGCGAGTTGTCGTCGGTGGCGGAGCAGCTGCAAGCCGCGACGGCGAAGCTGGAGGCGTCGTATGCCGAGGCGGGTGACGAGATGAACGCTCTCCGTAGCGAGAAGTCTGCTTTGGAGGAGCGTTTGTCGGCACAGCAGGCACAGCTCGAGGAGCTCCAGTCACAGCAGCATGCCGCAGTGGCCGCGCTGGAGGAGGAGAAGCGCGTGCTGGCGAGCGAGGTGTCGGAGCTGAAGAGCAGCCAGTCGACTGCGGTGGCGCAGTGCAGTGAGAAGGAGGAGCGCGTGTCGGAACTGGAGCGCGAGTTGTCGTCGGTGGCGGAGCAGCTGCAAGCCGCGACGGCGAAGCTGGAGGCGTCGAATGCCGAGGCGGGTGACGAGATGAACGCTCTCCGTAGCGAGAAGTCTGCTTTGGAGGAGCGTTTGTCGGCACAGCAGGCACAGCTCGAGGAGCTCCAGTCACAGCAGCATGCCGCAGTGGCCGCGCTGGAGGAGGAGAAGCGCGTGCTGGCGAGCGAGGTGTCGGAGCTGAAGAGCAGCCAGTCGACTGCGGTGGCGCAGTGCAGTGAGAAGGAGGAGCGCGTGTCGGAACTGGAGCGCGAGTTGTCGTCGGTGGCGGAGCAGCTGCAAGCCGCGACGGCGAAGCTGGAGGCGTCGTATGCCGAGGCGGGTGACGAGATGAACGCTCTCCGTAGCGAGAAGTCTGCTTTGGAGGAGCGTTTGTCGGCACAGCAGGCACAGCTCGAGGAGCTCCAGTCACAGCAGCATGCCGCAGTGGCCGCGCTGGAGGAGGAGAAGCGCGTGCTGGCGAGCGAGGTGTCGGAGCTGAAGAGCAGCCAGTCGACTGCGGTGGCGCAGTGCAGTGAGAAGGAGGAGCGCGTGTCGGAACTGGAGCGCGAGTTGTCGTCGGTGGCGGAGCAGCTGCAAGCCGCGACGGCGAAGCTGGAGGCGTCGTATGCCGAGGCGGGTGACGAGATGAACGCTCTCCGTAGCGAGAAGTCTGCTTTGGAGGAGCGTTTGTCGGCACAGCAGGCACAGCTCGAGGAGCTCCAGTCACAGCAGCATGCCGCAGTGGCCGCGCTGGAGGAGGAGAAGCGCGTGCTGGCGAGCGAGGTGTCGGAGCTGAAGAGCAGCCAGTCGACTGCGGTGGCGCAGTGCAGTGAGAAGGAGGAGCGCGTGTCGGAACTGGAGCGCGAGTTGTCGTCGGTGGCGGAGCAGCTGCAAGCCGCGACGGCGAAGCTGGAGGCGTCGTATGCCGAGGCGGGTGACGAGATGAACGCTCTCCGTAGCGAGAAGTCTGCTTTGGAGGAGCGTTTGTCGGCACAGCAGGCACAGCTCGAGGAGCTCCAGTCACAGCAGCATGCCGCAGTGGCCGCGCTGGAGGAGGAGAAGCGCGTGCTGGCGAGCGAGGTGTCGGAGCTGAAGAGCAGCCAGTCGACTGCGGTGGCGCAGTGCAGTGAGAAGGAGGAGCGCGTGTCGGAACTGGAGCGCGAGTTGTCGTCGGTGGCGGAGCAGCTGCAAGCCGCAACGGCAAAGCTGGAGGCGTCGAATGCCGAGGCGGGTGACGAGATGAACGCTCTCCGTAGCGAGAAGTCTGCTTTGGAGGAGCGTTTGTCGGCACAGCAGGCACAGCTCGAGGAGCTCCAGTCACAGCAGCATGCCGCAGTGGCCGCGCTGGAGGAGGAGAAGCGCGTGCTGGCGAGCGAGGTGTCGGAGCTGAAGAGCAGCCAGTCGACTGCGGTGGCGCAGTGCAGTGAGAAGGAGGAGCGCGTGTCGGAACTGGAGCGCGAGTTGTCGTCGGTGGCGGAGCAGCTGCAAGCCGCAACGGCAAAGCTGGAGGCGTCGAATGCCGAGGCGGGTGACGAGATGAACGCTCTCCGTAGCGAGAAGTCTGCTTTGGAGGAGCGTTTGTCGGCACAGCAGGCACAGCTCGAGGAGCTCCAGTCACAGCAGCATGCCGCAGTGGCCGCGCTGGAGGAGGAGAAGCGCGTGCTGGCGAGCGAGGTGTCGGAGCTGAAGAGCAGCCAGTCGACTGCGGTGGCGCAGTGCAGTGAGAAGGAGGAGCGCGTGTCGGAACTGGAGCGCGAGTTGTCGTCGGTGGCGGAGCAGCTGCAAGCCGCGACGGCGAAGCTGGAGGCGTCGTATGCCGAGGCGGGTGACGAGATGAACGCTCTCCGTAGCGAGAAGTCTGCTTTGGAGGAGCGTTTGTCGGCACAGCAGGCACAGCTCGAGGAGCTCCAGTCACAGCAGCATGCCGCAGTGGCCGCGCTGGAGGAGGAGAAGCGCGTGCTGGCGAGCGAGGTGTCGGAGCTGAAGAGCAGCCAGTCGACTGCGGTGGCGCAGTGCAGTGAGAAGGAGGAGCGCGTGTCGGAACTGGAGCGCGAGTTGTCGTCGGTGGCGGAGCAGCTGCAAGCCGCGACGGCGAAGCTGGAGGCGTCGTATGCCGAGGCGGGTGACGAGATGAACGCTCTCCGTAGCGAGAAGTCTGCTTTGGAGGAGCGTTTGTCGGCACAGCAGGCACAGCTCGAGGAGCTCCAGTCACAGCAGCATGCCGCAGTGGCCGCGCTGGAGGAGGAGAAGCGCGTGCTGGCGAGCGAGGTGTCGGAGCTGAAGAGCAGCCAGTCGACTGCGGTGGCGCAGTGCAGTGAGAAGGAGGAGCGCGTGTCGGAACTGGAGCGCGAGTTGTCGTCGGTGGCGGAGCAGCTGCAAGCCGCGACGGCGAAGCTGGAGGCGTCGTATGCCGAGGCGGGTGACGAGATGAACGCTCTCCGTAGCGAGAAGTCTGCTTTGGAGGAGCGTTTGTCGGCACAGCAGGCACAGCTCGAGGAGCTCCAGTCACAGCAGCATGCCGCAGTGGCCGCGCTGGAGGAGGAGAAGCGCGTGCTGGCGAGCGAGGTGTCGGAGCTGAAGAGCAGCCAGTCGACTGCGGTGGCGCAGTGCAGTGAGAAGGAGGAGCGCGTGTCGGAACTGGAGCGCGAGTTGTCGTCGGTGGCGGAGCAGCTGCAAGCCGCGACGGCGAAGCTGGAGGCGTCGTATGCCGAGGCGGGTGACGAGATGAACGCTCTCCGTAGCGAGAAGTCTGCTTTGGAGGAGCGTTTGTCGGCACAGCAGGCACAGCTCGAGGAGCTCCAGTCACAGCAGCATGCCGCAGTGGCCGCGCTGGAGGAGGAGAAGCGCGTGCTGGCGAGCGAGGTGTCGGAGCTGAAGAGCAGCCAGTCGACTGCGGTGGCGCAGTGCAGTGAGAAGGAGGAGCGCGTGTCGGAACTGGAGCGCGAGTTGTCGTCGGTGGCGGAGCAGCTGCAAGCCGCGACGGCGAAGCTGGAGGCGTCGTATGCCGAGGCGGGTGACGAGATGAACGCTCTCCGTAGCGAGAAGTCTGCTTTGGAGGAGCGTTTGTCGGCACAGCAGGCACAGCTCGAGGAGCTCCAGTCACAGCAGCATGCCGCAGTGGCCGCGCTGGAGGAGGAGAAGCGCGTGCTGGCGAGCGAGGTGTCGGAGCTGAAGAGCAGCCAGTCGACTGCGGTGGCGCAGTGCAGTGAGAAGGAGGAGCGCGTGTCGGAACTGGAGCGCGAGTTGTCGTCGGTGGCGGAGCAGCTGCAAGCCGCAACGGCAAAGCTGGAGGCGTCGAATGCCGAGGCGGGTGACGAGATGAACGCTCTCCGTAGCGAGAAGTCTGCTTTGGAGGAGCGTTTGTCGGCACAGCAGGCACAGCTCGAGGAGCTCCAGTCACAGCAGCATGCCGCAGTGGCCGCGCTGGAGGAGGAGAAGCGCGTGCTGGCGAGCGAGGTGTCGGAGCTGAAGAGCAGCCAGTCGACTGCGGTGGCGCAGTGCAGTGAGAAGGAGGAGCGCGTGTCGGAACTGGAGCGCGAGTTGTCGTCGGTGGCGGAGCAGCTGCAAGCCGCAACGGCAAAGCTGGAGGCGTCGAATGCCGAGGCGGGTGACGAGATGAACGCTCTCCGTAGCGAGAAGTCTGCTTTGGAGGAGCGTTTGTCGGCACAGCAGGCACAGCTCGAGGAGCTCCAGTCACAGCAGCATGCCGCAGTGGCCGCGCTGGAGGAGGAGAAGCGCGTGCTGGCGAGCGAGGTGTCGGAGCTGAAGAGCAGCCAGTCGACTGCGGTGGCGCAGTGCAGTGAGAAGGAGGAGCGCGTGTCGGAACTGGAGCGCGAGTTGTCGTCGGTGGCGGAGCAGCTGCAAGCCGCAACGGCAAAGCTGGAGGCGTCGAATGCCGAGGCGGGTGACGAGATGAACGCTCTCCGTAGCGAGAAGTCTGCTTTGGAGGAGCGTTTGTCGGCACAGCAGGCACAGCTCGAGGAGCTCCAGTCACAGCAGCATGCCGCAGTGGCCGCGCTGGAGGAGGAGAAGCGCGTGCTGGCGAGCGAGGTGTCGGAGCTGAAGAGCAGCCAGTCGACTGCGGTGGCGCAGTGCAGTGAGAAGGAGGAGCGCGTGTCGGAACTGGAGCGCGAGTTGTCGTCGGTGGCGGAGCAGCTGCAAGCCGCAACGGCAAAGCTGGAGGCGTCGAATGCCGAGGCGGGTGACGAGATGAACGCTCTCCGTAGCGAGAAGTCTGCTTTGGAGGAGCGTTTGTCGGCACAGCAGGCACAGCTCGAGGAGCTCCAGTCACAGCAGCATGCCGCAGTGGCCGCGCTGGAGGAGGAGAAGCGCGTGCTGGCGAGCGAGGTGTCGGAGCTGAAGAGCAGCCAGTCGACTGCGGTGGCGCAGTGCAGTGAGAAGGAGGAGCGCGTGTCGGAACTGGAGCGCGAGTTGTCGTCGGTGGCGGAGCAGCTGCAAGCCGCAACGGCAAAGCTGGAGGCGTCGAATGCCGAGGCGGGTGACGAGATGAACGCTCTCCGTAGCGAGAAGTCTGCTTTGGAGGAGCGTTTGTCGGCACAGCAGGCACAGCTCGAGGAGCTCCAGTCACAGCAGCATGCCGCAGTGGCCGCGCTGGAGGAGGAGAAGCGCATGCTGGCGAGCGAGGTGTCGGAGCTGAAGAGCAGCCAGTCGACTGCGGTGGCGCAGTGCAGTGAGAAGGAGATCCGCTGTGGCGTACGGTGTTCTGAAGCTGCGGGTACCATGAAGTCGATAACTGCATTAAACGAGAAGCAGGGTATGTGGTGATGATGGTCCTGTGGTGGTTTGTATTGTACTAACGTTTGTGTTGTGATAGGTTTGCGACGTGATGCTGGCGAAGCCGTGCAAGCAAAACCTGTTATTCCACTGCGAGCTTTCTCCCTTGCACTTATTCGTGATCGATCCGAAATCGAAGCGGAGGAACGCCGTATCAATGGTACGGATAGACTGCGTACCCGCGTGGTGCTTCTTCTACTGATGCGTTGTGCGTATGCTCTTGACAGAGGCCAACCTGCTGAAAAGGAGATTGCGCCGACAAAACCGCCAGCGCTAAGCGCGATAAGAAGTGTGCGGATAAGTGACGTATGTTCGTTTAATGTTAGAGCAAAGCGGCTGAGGCAGCACTAGTATTTATTACCCCTCGGCTTGGTTGTAGTGAAACTAACGTCGATGTCGACAAAGAGGACCAAATCCGTACAATTCTGATGTCTTCAGGCGTCTCCCACAAACATATGGTTATTCGATGTTTCGCTCCAGTTTGTCATGTTCACGGTCGTGGTGCTGGTCCTGCGTTCGCCGGTGAACGCCCCGCCATATGTCGCCTCAAGCATCTCGAGCTTCTTGGGGCCGTCTCCGAACCTGTCGCTGCGTTGCGCACAACGCAGCGACAGGTTTGGAGACGGCGTCTTCGGCTCGGTGTCTCTGCTGGAGATGATTTGGGCCGCCAGCGCCACCGACAGAAGCCCCGACTGGTCTCTCAGCAGCTTTTTGCGCTCCGAGCCGCACTATTACCGCTGGCAGTTTGCTAAGGCCCTGGAGGTCGCAGCGGGACGCGAAGACCTGGAGGTGATGCATGGCTGCTGGTTCACTATACCGGCTCGGAAGTTCCCGTCTCGGTAGTCGAAGCCGCGGCAGGACACGGCCAGCTCGACGTCCTCAGGTTTCTGCTGGTACCAAGCAGAGCAGAGAGACAGGGATGGAGGAACGAGGAAGACATTCAAAATACAGTTACAACTAGAGGTGATACAACGGAGGAAGGTCCGAAAGAAAAACGATGTATAGTTCGCTGGGGACGGCATGACATGAGAGATGCTGCTCGAGGCGGCCACAGCAAGACTGTGCGATGGCTGTACCAACGCACAGCAAGTTTCAATGAAGAACGAGGCCAGAAAGCAGTCATTGAATGCGCTTTGGATCACGGAGACGTCAGTCTTGTAGTTCTTGCTAACACCTTCCAGCGCTGATACGTCCCGTCATGCTGCGTTACTGGTCTGCCTGTGGTAATTGAGTGGTCGCTTGCGCGCGGAGAAAGGATGTTGCAGCACGTGCCGTGGAGCGTTTGGCTGTTGGGGTCATCTGGAGCTGATGCAACACATCGTGCGATTGCAAGCCCCGGATCCGATGAATTTGTCGAATCGGCCCTCCTATTGGAAGGGGGCATTCACGGCAGCGTGCAAGAATGGTCACTTATCGGTGGTGCAGTGGTTGTTAGGGCATCCCCTCGGCAGAGGGCTACGAGAAAAAATGAGTCGGCATGAGAGGTGGCCAAACGCTATTCATTTGGCAGCTGTGCGAGGGCATGTAGATGTTGCACAGTTCTTGTATACTGAAAGCTTTATCGGCTGTGGCGAGGAAACGGTAACTACTGCAGCACGGAACGGCCACCTACTAGCTGTTAAATGGCTATATAAGCACTATTCGAACACGACTTTAGGTGGTCTTTTCCCGAAGCCTCAGCAAAATAGCGAGCTCGTCCAAGAATTCATGTGCGCGATGGACGCTGCAGCGTCAAATGGTCACTTAAAGGTCCTGCAATTTCTTCACGGATTAGATAAGGGCTCACATTTGTAGGTACCATAGGCACCTACAAATGTGAACCCTTATACAAAACGTAGACGTGTTCAGGAATTTAACGGAAGACGACCATGGGCTACGCACAGAGCGATGGACCAAGCTGCCAAGAATGGTCACTTAGACGTTGTGCAATGGCTGCATGACAATCGATCTGAAGGTTGTACCGTGGCTGCAATGGATGAGGCGGCGAGCTGCGGCCGTATGGCAATAGTGCAATGGCTGCACACACACACCGCTACAGGTTGTACGACAAACGCTATGGATTTTGGCAGCTGGAAATGGGCACTTGGCGATGGTTAAGTGGCTGTACGTAACGCGATCCGAAAGGTGCACCAATTGAACAAAGCGCTGAGCAATGGGCACTTACAAGTTGCGTGCTGGTTGCGCATTCATTTTCCGTGGCAGATTCCTTCTGGAATTGCACTCTGGGAGGACGAAGAGGGTTGCTTTGATATGTTGCTGTATTTACACGCGTACTATCCCAAAATCTATACCCCTGAATTCGTCGACAGTTTGAGGTACATCCGACACAACGAGATTAAAAGGCTGGCTGCGAGATAATTGCTTATTACGCTCCGAATAACTTCACAATGAATGCGTACGCTCGTGGGCTTAGCGATATGCAGCTTAAGCTTCAGCTGGTATTGGCTTTGATGTGGACCTCGACCCTAGGAAGCAATTCAAATGGAAGAAAGAGAAGATATTATGGATTTTCGGCTTACGCAACCTCTAGTATCGATCTCACAGTCATGATACGGCCAGGCAGTTTGTCAAACCTAAAGTGGAAAATTATGCGTAGCTTTTCCTCCTTTTCTCGGCGCTCCAGATGCTGAACTGTACGACGTTCATGGAGTGCTTATAGATCCAAGACCTTATCAAGCGAAAACCTTTTTGACTATTGTCTACCTCTTACACGTGTTCGTGATCTTCACCAAGCCCGTGAAAGAGCAGACGAACTACTACGACAGAACCTTGTCGATTTTCGAGCTGGTGATCATGTTGGCGACGGTGTCGTACCACTTGGTGGAGTACCCGTCGCAGTTGCTGGCGCAGCGCCGTCTCCAATTGCCACGACCAACTTGTCCAGTGCCACAAAGAGAAAAAAAACAGCAAACAGCTCTGTATCCACCGCACTATCCCCCAGGACAGACCTGATTCGTGCCCATGCTCCTGCTGCTCGTCCTGGCCTGGCTGGCGCTCGGCTCGGCGTCGGCGCTGCGCGGCCTGGCGGCGGACGGCGCGTTCGAGTGGCTGCCGGACCCGCAGGCCGCCGCGCGCTGCCCCGACGGCGCCGCGGGCTGCGTGAGCCACGTCAAGTTTGGCTTCCGCGTGGCGCCCGTGAACGTGTCGACGGACCTGGCGCTGGTGCTGCAGCAGGCCGCGCGGCCCGCAGGCCTGTCGGCCGTGGTCCTGCTGGAGACCTACACGCAGCCGGGCTGCGTCATGAGCGCCTGCCGCCGCGTCAAGTCGCTGCCGCGAGAGGACTGCTTCAACCGGCAGTGGCGCCGAGCGGCCGACCAGCCGGACGGCGGCGCGCGCATCGACTTCGGCGGGATCTACTACGAGCACCTGCCGGCGGGCGAGCTCTACGTCAAGTTCGAGCGCCGCAACGTCCTCTCGGACGAGGACAGCTGCAGCTTCGAGGTGCGGAGCGGCTACAAGCGCTGGTTCTAGGAGGACGCGAGTCGTTGAAGTTGGCACTTGGGTCGCACTTGGTAGCTTCCTGGCTGATGCCGTCAATCCACGAACGATTTTCTAGCTTCATTCGGAGGTGGCGAGCGATGTCGGTGGAGGGAGCTAGTCGAAATCGTCACTTGCCAATTTGCAGATCGAGTGCTGGCGATGGGGAACGTCTCCGGATGCTGCAAGGACGACGCGAGTGTCGCCGAGACCGCCGACACGCACCAAGCACCACCTCGTCCGGCTGTCGCGGTCAGCGCGGCGTACGCTACTCGAGGACCGACGACAAACCAGACTGCTACGAAACAGGCTAGGCCGAAACAGACCTTCTCCGCGCAGCCACGCCAAACGGGCAATGGAGGAAGCACCAGCTACAACGGACGAAGCACCACCTATGCTTCAACCGCGAGCTCCGACTACACTCCGTACATGTCCTACGGCGGTCACCACTACGGTGGTGGAGGCTACGATGGTGGCATTGGAGGCGGCAGTGATGCCGGCGGAGGAGGAGGCTGTGACGGGGGCGGCGGGGGAGGAGGCTGCGACGGAGGTGGAGGTGGCTGCATCTAAGAGGTCAAGTACTGCGGGCGGTGAACGATTTGGATGACATTAGCTGGCTATAGTTCACTTTGGAGCTCGGTTTGCCTTCAACGTACGATTTCGTCGCTTAATGCTGAAGCAGTAACGTTATACCACAACAGCGAATGCCTCATTCGCTGCTGCAGTCTGTGTATGACTGAATATAAGAGTTACTGACCCCCACAATCTACTTGTCGTGCTTCTTCTGCGAGGATGGCGGGATTAACCTCTTCCTACTGCTCGGGTTATCCTCGTTCATCCAACTCAAAAGTATCGGCAACGCATGCTCCCAATACATGCTTGCATATCTGTCTTGAAGGCTTTGCCATAGTTTTAAGAATGGTCTTGGGTACATCGCTCGTAAGAACAGTAGCGATTCTAACTGAGTGGTAAAATGGCCATCAATGACTAACATTTCCTCACGTGATAGTTCAGAGCCAGGAAATCTTGCAACTAGCCAGTTCGCAATTCGCAAGTGGCCACGTCGGATCGCTGGCGCGATGCCTTCGTCTGTACGAGAGTCTGGGAGGCTTTCGTACAACCATTTTATCATTCAGAAATGACCGTTTGTTGCTGCCGAAATCATCGCACGCTTCGAACATCCTTCTGTCCGATGACGTGAAGCCATTGCACTGCTGCTAGATGTCCCTTCGCAGCTGCAATATCCATAGCAGCTACTTCACACTTCGCCGCAGGATAAGTTGCTTGTATCCATTCGAGGACTGCAACGTCACCGCCTTCAGCCGCACAACAAAGCATGCCCCGTGGATTAAGCACAAAGGTCCGACCACTCTGCCGACGCTGAAGCTCAGCAGCTTCGCCCTTCTTCATAGTCAAAAACGGTGGAGAAACTTCAGCATGTCCAGGCGGCCACACTTCAGCGCAGTAGCGACCGCTTCAATAAATTGTTTTTGACAACCGACCAGATTCCGGTCTGCAATCCATCTAATTGAGCGCACTGGGCCTACACGAATAGCAAAGTTCACCTTAAACTTGTCCAACTCAGCGAACAACCCCTGCTCGTATAGATACTGCATTATTTCGACATGGTCTGCTTTGACGGTGTTACAAAAAGTCTGCCTCTCAAACCTGCCCAACTGGGCAAGTGCCTTTCCATATTCTCACGGCACAGCGGATGCCCCGCCAGCCATTGTACGACAGACATGTTTCCAGATGAGCATGCTGATCCCAATGCATCACACCAGGCCCGCTCCCACCCATAATGGTTCTTTTGAAGTGGTGAGTGGAGTTGAAAAAGCTGTTGCATTAGCTGCAGATGCCCGCTTTTTGCCAAGTCACTCATGGCCGTTGCAGCTCGGCCTGCATTCCAGCGAAAGTGGTCACGTTCAAACATCATAAGAATGATGTCAGGGTGATGGCAATCGTCTGCAAATCCAATATACAATGCCCAAGTGGCAACAAACGCTCTGCCAGTTCGAAGTCGCCTAGATTCAGTGCATGTTTCGTCGCGATCTGTAGGTCGTCTTGCCCAAAATGTATTCCATCATTCAAGCAGAGAGTGAATTCTCCATTTTGGACAGCTTCCTTTATCGCAATATCTTTACAGTGCTCAGCGTTACAGAATCCACCGCTACACCACTGTTTGACAAAACTATCGTCATCGATAGTGCTGTCACATCGATCGTTATGTTGATTAGAAAATCGATGCTCCCACAAAGCTTGCAATACGCGCAAATGACCACCTTTAGCAGCTTTCATGATCAACGCTGACGTGGGCGTTCTAGCAGAGCCAGCGCCGTGTGCCAATAGCCATTGGATGACCGCCACATCACCTCGATGAATAGCGACGTCCAACGAGTTGGAGAATTCCCACCGATAAAAGTGTGGGTCTGACCGAAGATAGTTGGTGAGAGACCACCGTGGTGCTCTGTCTTCGATACGGGTGCAGCTGGAGGCCCACATGTCGTCCAACATCTCCACTGATCCGAACACACAGGCGGCACTGAGTGACAGCCACGGCGGTGGCCAAAGAAATCTTGAAATGGCCAAGGAAATATGGTCAAACTGCGCCACAGGGAAGCACCGACGAAGTACGAGATCAACACACTTGAGCATTGGATGAACTTCTCATAGTTGAGTCTTCGATGGCGAAAGGGGGTGGCAACTAGATGAAGCTTCTTCTGTTGCCACCGCAGCGTGTGTCGTGGTGGCGAAACTAGAGGAATTAATCTTTGTAGTTAAACTGGAATCTCCTTGGCCACCACGGGAGAGTTCTGCTCCAGTTCGCGTGACCGCCACATTGATCCCAAAATCTAAAGCCAAAGCAAGCGTAGCCACCTGTATTGCGTGCAACCAAGAGGGTTTCTAACACTTATGCATTTCTTCTTCAATTTTTACTCTCAGCAAGATGATTCGTCGCATCCGAAGCCTCGCTATTACTGAACAATAGGCTCCACAGTCGAGCATCATCTGGATGAAGCCAGGGTGTATGGGACCGCCAGCATATCTAACATAACCTTACCCCGCCCACCAGCTCGAAGACAATGCATGCTGATAAAACGGAAGCTATCGATTAACCAAATATGCTCGAACAACTATTTAAGTTGTTCATTCACACAGTTACTAGCACGGATAACACACAGATTCCCTTGTTATCAAGAGGAACTCAGTTTATCGCATCAAAAAACGCTGGGTAGTTGTCATTAATCCAATCGAGGATATACGCACCAAGCGTTAATGGGTACGTCTTTAAAAAGATTTACCTTAATTTGCTTAAGAACTCTGGTTTGAAAACGTAGTTGTAGTGAACATTTTAGCAACCATCATTTTTAAAGTAATCTGGGCTCCTTTCAAAAAGCGCGAAGTACACCCTCGTAAGTTCCAGAACGCGATCCAAGTGTCCTGCGCGGACCACCACAGCTTAGAATCCACGATCCATGAAAATGTCAACAATCTTTGCAGGTCATCAGCTACTCCCAGCGCCTCGGAAAATTGCTCCCGATAGTGTCTGGGTTAGACCGAAGATAATTGGTCAAGGACCACCATGGTGATCTGTCTTCGACCCGAGTGCAGCTAGAGGCCCATGTCATCTCTAACATCTCGATCGATCCGAACGCAATCGCATCGCTAAGTGAAAAGCAAGACGGAGGCCCAAGGAATCTTGAAATTGCATGGTCAACACAGCCTATGGCCAGGTGTTCATTGGCATTGGTGGTAGTGACGGTCTGGCGCAGCACAGGAACGACCGTGAGCTCTGTTGAGACCGGTGGCAATGAACTTCTCGATCTCGGGGTCTCCACTTTGGCTGTGGGGGTCACATCTCAGGAAGTGGTTAATGTCTTCGGTGTCACCAACAATGCCATTTGCACAAGTTAAAAGTATGGCTTGAGCGATCCACATATCTACGGCAAAAAATGAAATCGAACTCCCAGAACGCGTGGCTCCTTTTTCTGCTTTGACGAACTCGCGAAACTTTCGTTACCACTTCATTTTATTTTTTTTCACTGATGATATAAAACGAAATTGTAGCTGCAAGAAAAACCAAAATCTCTCAGCTGTTCGTGCCGTAACGTTGCCAAGAAGTTGTATTACGCTACGACTGTAACTAAGCATCTGTAGACGCCTGACTTGCTTACCTACCCATCACTTTCGCGCTATTGGGGGGGGGGTATTTCTGCTTATCCAGCGCAAAGCGATGCGCGACTTACGACACCACCGATTGTTTGAATAGTTGTCTTTAAGGCTCTGCCATACTTCTGGTGTGAACATGCTCGGGTACATTGCTCGCAGAAGAAGCAGCGATCCTAGCTGAGGAGTAAAGCCGCGATAAACGGCTAATATCTCCGTATACGATATTTTAAAGTTCGGAAATTTTGGAACAAGCCAATTCGCGATTTGCAAACGATCATATGCTATGGCTTGCACGATGGCCTCACCTGTGTGACACTGCGGGCAGTTTGCGTACAACCATTTCACTATATTAAAGTGACCGTTGCTTGCTGCCAACATCATTGCTTGTTCTGGGATTCTTTCCGTCCGATTCACGTGTAGCCACTGTACGACTGCTAGATTCCCGTTAGCTACTCCAGTATAGATATCGTTTTCCTTGCATTCTATGCCAGGGTAATTTGCTTGTAGCCATTCGAGGACTGCTATACTGCCACTATGAACCGCCCAATAAAACATGCCATCTTCAAAAATAATTGACGATGGATTGATCACAAATCTTTGACTTGTTTTTCTTCGTTTATGTTGAGTGGCGTCGTGATTTTTCAGCGTCAAACTGTGGAGAAACTGCAATATTTCCAAACGTCCACACATCAGCGCAATCTTAACTGCAAGGTGGAAGGTCCTTTGATCGCTGAGAAAATGGTGGTCTGTAATCCATTTTATTGAGTGCAATGGACCTTCTCGAAAAACAACACGAAGCTCACCAGCGTCAATAATATTTTGCACGTCCACCATGTTTTGCTCGTACAAGAACTGCATTACGTCGACATGACCTTTTTCTGCTGCGCACGGCAAAAGTTCTCCTTCGTCGTATACATCATTGGATGCTCTCAACCACTGTAATGCAGACAAGTTTCCGGACAAGCAAGCCGCCTTCAATGCGGCACACCAAGAATCTTCCCAAAACGAATCACGTTCTTTTTGAGGGGGTGAGTGGAGTAGAAAGATCTGCTGCATCAGCTTAAGATGTCCACTCCCAGCTAAATCTTGTATCGCTCTGGCTGCACCTTCCTCATTCCAACAAAAACGTCCGCTATCGAACATCCTCTGGATGATTTCAGGATGATGGCAATCATCTCCAAAGTCCAAGATACTACGACCAGGAGGGAGCAAACGCTCTGCCAGGTTGAAATCACCAAAATTCAGCGCATGCTTAATAGCAATGTGTCGATCTCCATAGCCAAATCGCACTCCATCATTCAAGCACCGGGTGAATTCTCCATTTTCGATCGCTTTCTTTATTGGGTCGCCTTCTCCATCGTACCCATCGAGGAGTTTTGCGGTACACCACTTATTAACAATACTATCATTATCGTTATGACAACTACGAGGTTCTTCGTTTCTTTGCGTGCCGAATTCGTGTTCCCACAAAACCCTTAAAATGCGTAAATGTCCACCCCTAGCAGCCCCCAAGACCACCCACGAGGGAACTTTACAGCCTTCAAAGTGTACGAGTAGCCACTCGACGACTTCCAAATCACCTCGACCAGCAGCTACTCCCAACGCCTCGGAAAACTGCTCCCGATAGTAGTCTGGGTCAGACCGAAGAAAATTGGTCAAAGACCACCATGGTGACCTGTCTTCGACCCGCGTGCAGCTAGAGACCCATATCACCTCTAACATCTCGATCGATCCAAATGCGCACGCATCACTAAGTGAAAAGCAAGACGGAGGCCAAAGAAATCTTGAAATTGCTGTAGAAATATGGTAGCCACGGCATAGTGCTAGGCGTTCGCGCAGCACGAAATCAACGCACTTGAGCATTGCAAGGAATTTTCGAGAATGAAGAATCTATCTCAGCAGAGCGCTTTTGATGGACGGATTCAGTCCTTCATTCCCGAAAATTCCGGAACGTTGGGGGGAGACAAAAGACTGACGCTAGATTGAGTATTTGAAGGATGAAAAGGTACTTGGCTAAAAACTTCGCCAGCATAGACATTGCTTTTATCAAGATATCGATCACCCTGAAGGCACATGGCTCAACAAAAGACGCTGGACCCCTTTTCCTTCGTTTGGACCCAATGACTTCTCAAGTAGTCATCTCTTATAAAGTTGCAGTACCTTTAATTAATTGTCCATACTGTAAAGCGATCATAATGACTTCGCCACCACTTATCAAATCGTGATCAGTGACCCCATGTGATTCAGCTCGCTCGCGGATAGCGACTCGCGTAATGTAACCACTACATGCAGTTGTATTATAGTAAGAAACATCACTTCGGCATGACTATTTTCCGCTGCATCTTTTCACTTGAATCTGTAAATTCTTATCCTGTTTTGCTCTTTCGCCTCTCTTCAATAGGTGCTCTATTAACCACTTAAAGTCGCCAGATGAAGTTGCTACATTTATTGAATCCCCACGAGTGCACCAATGAGATTGATTTTTTTGAAATGAGGCAAAAGAATCTGCTGCAATAGTCTACATTTCTACTCCCATGTGCAGTTTGCGTTTATACTCCAAAAGTGTTCCACAATCGAGTAACTACAATACGATGAGAGCAGGGATGAATCGGTTGAAGATCAGTGCTCACAGGGCAACAATAATGCGCCTAACTCATCAGAACTTTCACCAAAGCGAAAACATGAAATCCAAACTGAATAGGTAGTGTTTTGATTCAATTTTATAAACTAGGTGAGTAGTTACGCATCCAGGATTTCAGAGTGCACAGACTACAACGCTACAAAAGGCCGCAACAGGACGATAGATGATAAAAACGAGAAAAGTAATTGACTAATAGTCGTTACTTATGATACTTGTTAGCGTCAGCTCTACAATATGCTTCTTGACATTACAGCGTTCTTCGGGTCTAACCCTCAAAAGACAATTCGGGTTGCTATGTTCCGGGATTTGATTCGCGCGTTTGAAGGAGGCCGTTGAATTGTACAGTTCCACTGAAACCATTTAGTAGCTTTTCAGCTTACTCCAGCTCTCTTACATAAAAGCATTCTTTCAGCCAAGTGTTCCAGTGAAGCCAGGTAGCACCTTATAACGCATGAAACCATTTAAAAGCTCACACTAGGCACCAGGTTACCCAAGCCGAAGAGCCTTGAGGAGAAATCATTTATGTTGGTCGCTACTTGTGTGGCTTGGAGCAGGCCGACACCAATCTGCACCTTCCGCATTATCACGTAGTAACAGTTTCGATGCCGGCATGATGCAATTACATATTGGCGTCTTATAGCCATAGCTAACACCTGAGCCTTTGTCTCGCGCTGCTGCTTCCCCTTCGCACGACTCCGACGTTTCACCCATTTGTAGCATAAATCACAAGTCCGTCACCACATCTACAGGAGTTGGGCAGCAGCATTCTTCTGAAATGTGTGCTGGATCCGTGCATTAACAGCATTCCTCAGGCAAAATACCGCTCTTTATCAGAACCGATCCGTGGCTGCACTAACACCTAGCTTAGTTTTGAGGAGGTTGAGTCCCAACTTTAATTTGAGTCTCCTTTTGAGATTTCCCTTAATTTAGTGCATAAAAACTCATGTATTTTGCGACTAGCAAAGACACACTGTTTCGCACAACAACTATTAACGGGCTCATAGTAACATTAATGAAGCAAGCCAGCAAGCTTGTGACTCTTGTCAGTTCTTGTTGCTACTTAGCTACGTGCTTGTTGATTGTAGTGGTGTCTTGTTTGCCTCCTCCGAAACGTTCTGCTCTTCAGTGGGTTCAATGTCTGGCCTTTAATGTCTATGACAATCAATAAGCTGGTGTACTAAGACTTCATTCTTCAAAGTACTATGGCTGCATTCGATATCCTCCCGGCTTCGAGACTGGATGCACTACTCGTGGTCGTATCTGCCCTAGCGGCTTCATTCTTTGGCGTTGGTCCTCATGACAACTCTAAGCTGGCAAAGTGGATTACTGCCCTAGCAAATGCATACGCGATATTTAGGGCCGTGAAAACACTTCAAGAGGTTAACAGCGATTCCCGACACGTTCAAATTTACGCGTTGCGGTTGTACTACTTGCTCCCTATCTCCTCGATAGTAACGAGTGTGCTTGTAATTGTCGCAGCTTTCGAACGTCTTAAGATCGGTGGCTGCGTCGTTATGACTGTCGCCTTAGTCGCATTCATAACACTAGCTGGTGGAAATATCCTCCTTTACCTTCTTCATACTGCTGGATGTGATACAACGAATGGCTTCGGTGGTGCAGCATTGTGCGAGCACTCAGTTGGTGTCGTCGTTGCCGTTCTCACCGGGATAAGTGTGCTCTCAATAATGATTGCTTGCATTCTCGCCAGCAACTTAAAAAAAGGCAGAAAATCGCGGAGAAGAAGTTCAAGACGACTGCGAGGCTGGACAGTTTTCTCTATTGGAGTCCTCTGACATTGCATTCACAACGTCACCCTGTGTTGCGTTGATGACGCGCCTTAATGCCCCATCCAAAGCTGCGGTCGTCGCAGCCTACTGGTTTCTTGTCGATGCCGACATGATTGGGGGTTTAGTGACTTGATGAAATATGCGGCAGGTTGGTGGGTCACTGGCCAAGTTACTAAACACTCCGCGGCGGTACTTAACAATTGGCTTTGTTGAAAATAGACGAGCTGTCTCGGCTACGAATTAAGTCACAGTCCGTTTGTCGCTTGCCTTAGTCATTACATCAGTAGTTATAATGTACGACAGTACTAGCCACAGTTGATGTGTAGTGTTGCTTGGCAGGGTGGTCTCTATGTTGTTTTAATCGGACTTGCTCGAACATAAATGCTTAGCCTGCAGGACCAACAGAGCGAATACGTGTATACCGGTTTCAATCAATGTTGACGCAACATGCATTTGTATAGCATCCCATACTGGGATCGTTAAAATTGCTGCGGTTGTTGGTAATCGACATCATGAGAGGCATTTGACCTGGCTACTACATACTGAGCCGCTCAATTGATCATCATATCATCACTTTTAGGCTAGTGTCAAGCAGTATGACTTCACTTGACAACTAATCCCGTACTTGGAGTCGTGATGACCTGGTGTTGCCTCATCAATCCTGCAGCTGCGCAAAACGGCCATCTTTTCATCGTCATTGTTTTCTGCGTCGCATGAGTTTTCTACAGATGATAATCGATGCCTGTGTACTCCTCCGTGTCCTGGCCAACGGACTGAGAGTTCTCCGTGCTACGCTGCCGCAAGTTCGAGGATGAGCGGCTATTCGCGTAGTGCGAGTCCATAGGATTAATTGCCACGAGCTCTGAGGATGCAAGTGATCGAATAGATTGGATATTGAACTGCTGGTCCACTTGTTGCGTGTCAACATCCATGTGGGAATTCTGCTGTGTAAAGAGATCCAGGTCGGCGTTATCACCGCTCACAAGGTCTTCCACCCCAAGGATATCAGCCATTTTGAGTTGGAAGCGCGCCTGATACAGTTTGGGAGGAATTGCAGATAACCCATCACCGTCCACACCTTTGAAAGCGATTTTGAAGAACCGCTCCATACGCTTCTGGAATGTCCACGTTTGCAAAATATCAATTACACCAAGATGGTAGTATGCAGGACCCACAACCGTGTTGGCCATGCGCATGCCCGAACGTGGTAGGCGACGTCCAGATGATGATGTGCTGCTCTCTGTCCTGCCATTGCGGTTGCGGCTCTTTAAGTACTCCCGTGGTTTTGATGCTTTTCGTTGCATTACTGGCTCGCCCATTGCAGATCGGCTGTTGTAGCTCGAGCTTACATTTGACGATACGCTCGCATGGTGCCGAGACTTCGAAGACGGGGCCTGAACTGGAGGTGGTCCCTTTGACCTGGCCAAGTTCTGGGCACCACCGCTGCGCGGGTCCATCATCGAGTTTTCTGTGAAAGGGTTGTAAACAGAGGAACGTTGTTGATTGTTCCCAGGCTTGGTTCCTTGTGCACCGGATTGAATCGGCGTATTGGTCGCGTCGGTGTCATCATCCGTACTACTTCCCTCATCCACCACGTACTCAACTTCGTTGATACCCATAAGCAGAGAATAATCCATGATACCAAATGAGCACAGTAACTGCGTGTCTGCGCAGAGCTGTTGATACAGTTCCAGGGCCACGTCACGATCAAGGTTAAGCTTTTGCGTAAGATCCGAATCCTTCAGAACGACGTTAGGCTCATGGCCACCTAGCCGAACTGTGCAGTTGGCATTTTCTGGAGCAGAGTTCTGGTAGATGTATTTCCGATTGCAATGGCGGCACGTCACCTTTTTGCCACGCTTGGGAAGATCACCATGACGGTTGACCCACGACCCCTTGATATCGTACCGGGAGTGAATCACTTGATCAGTATCGAAAAGATTAGCCATGACAACGAACGAAAACTGTTTTCCGTACAGCTCGAGACAATGGCAACCGTAGAAGCGCAGTAGAAGTGAGCGAGGGTTAGCACACAGATAATCGGCATAGTCCTGCGCTATGCTGCGCAAGAACGAACACTCCTCCTTGCTCGTACTCTTTACGATGAGAGAGCCATCAGCCGAGTAAAACATAAAGGCACCACTGGCTCCTTCACTCAAACGCTCCTTCGCTGTGGCAGAAAGTGCCTGCAAATAGGCTTCGTTGTTTACACCAAATCGTTCACGAATCTTCTTGAAGGCGTGAGGCTCATAGTCGTGGAACGTTTTTGTGCGCGGTGAGTTTTTCGCCACACGCATATTCTCATCAAATGCACCAGCGCCATTTGTACCTTCACGTTCAGCGTCGTTCGACTGCTGCTGCCGATACGCAGCGTACGCTGCCGATGGGTGCGCAGCATTTCCACTTTCACTGACAGGGACCGCCGTGAAAGCAGCCGCAGTCGTGACGTTCGTGGCCTTCGTCTGTGGTAGTAGCGCGAGGTGCTGGATGCGCTGTGACGCTGGAAGACGCTCCGCAGCCTGGACAGCCTGGATGATACCTGATGTTGTGTAGAACAGAACTTCACGTCGTAGCGCCGCGTTAACCTGCGGGTTAAGATCGACATCGATCTCACCAGTATTTTCTCCGAGGCACCGGGTAAAATGCGCGACGTGGAAGTCGTTGAGCGCGAACCAGATCACCAGGTCAAGATATCCCTTGCCGGCGATGAGGAAGTTGAGCAGTTCGCTGGATTTGTCCGGTTTCGCGCGGTTGCGCGAGAGGAACTTAATGTACACGACGACAACGATGATCCAGTAGAAGGTGACAGCGAAAACGTTGAACCTGGCGCGGTTGATGCTCTGCACACGCACGGCATAGGTCTCGGGCATGCCCTCGCTGAGGCGCTTCCAGGCCCAGACCCATACGGCGATGCCAAAGATGATGAAGAGCCCCATCCAGACGTAGAAGAAGAGCCAGCTGATGATGTTGGCGTTCACAGCCTTGTAGTCGCTGGTGAAGTTGTCCGTGACCTCGTATCCGGCGGGGCAGTTGGCCATGTTGTCGGCCTGCAGGTTCTTGAGCGCGTTGGTCCAGCAGACGCCCAGGTCCGAGTAGCCGGCCCAGTCGTCCGTGTTCATGAGCAGCAGCCCGAGCACGAGCGGGACCAGCCATGAGCCGAGGTGGAAGAGCCTCGTGTTGCGCTTGAAGTCCGTGAAGGGGTTGGTGAGGCTCATGAGCAGGTTGGCCGTCATGCAGAAGAACCAGCACTCGGAGGCCAGCAGCGTGAACTCGAAGAGCCCGGCGAAGACCTCGCACGTGGAGCCGGCGCCGCGCTCCGTGCTGCAGCCGCACTGCAGGTTGGTGGAGCTGCAGAGCGGCACGCAGTCGAAGAAGAGGCAGCGCACGAACTGCTGCGCCAGCAGCTGCAGCACGAACACGGCGTCGGCGATGGTGCGCCAGAAGACCAGCGGGTTCGGGTGCTGGCGGTAGCTGGGCACGCTGGCGTACGACAGGATGACGAAGAAGACGGAGAAGACGCTGAGCACGCCGCCCCAGATGAGCCCCGGGCTCAGGTTCTCGTAGCTGGAGGCCATGGCCAGCGCCAGCGCCAGCACGAAGGCGAAGAACATGACGAGCTGGAACCAGCGCGTGGTGGACTGCAGACACGTGCGCAGCGCGGCGGGCGGCGGCGCGCGCTCGTCCTCCTGCAGCATGTTCACGTCCGGGTCGGACAGCGTGGCGGACGACCGCCCCAGGCTGCGCGACGACGACGTGCGCCGCGAGGCCTGCATCGGCGACTGGAGCAGGGGCACGCGCGGAGACGTCGTGGCGCGAAGCACTATGGAGGAAGAGAGAGTGAGTGCGCAACGCACTTAGCCGGAGGGGAAAGGGAGCGACCACCACTCTGACTACTGGGGATAGGGGACAAGCCTCGGCAACACACCGTATCGGTATCGGATCCGTTGCTCCTTGGGTCTGCGTAGGTTCTGGACGGGATGCGACAAGGCAGGTTGGAGGTGGTGGAGACGGAGACGGCGGCGTTGATGGCGACGGCGACGGCAGCGAGGACGGCGACTTCAGTGCCGGTGCCGGTGTCGGCGGTTTACGGCGCCGCGATGGCGTGGGTACATAAGCGGGCATCTACACTTCCGGCTAAGTGCGCCGTCGACTTCGCGCATGCACCTGCGACAACTGAAGTTCAATCCTCTGTGCTGCGGCTGTTGATGCTAACCTGTCAGATAGCATACCCCGCTGACACTGGATGGCTGACCCGAAAATCCAGCCATTTAGCGTCGCGGCAGAAACGAGGCAATATCCGGATTGTTTCGCGTGCGCCACACCGCGATCCAAGCGTCGCGTGTAGCCACCTCCAAGTGTAGCCATCTCCATGTCCCCTCGTATCCTGCTGCTGCTCGCTGCGCTGCTGGCGCCGTGCGTCGACGCTTCCGGCGGCGTCTGCATGGCGGCGGCGCTCTCGCGCCCGGCCGCAGCGCCTCTGACACCGGCTGAGCGAAATGTGCTCGAGAAACTGCTGCCCCAGCCGACTGTACGCTCGTTCACAAGTGGCTTCTGCAGAAAGATGAGACTCGTCTTTTGACTGCTAACGAATGCAATGCGCAGAGCGAGCGACCCGCGGTGCGGGCAGAGCTGCGAGCGCCGCTGCACATTTCGTGCCAGTTACAGAGCTTCCCGCATCTGCCGCAGTTCGTGGCCGAGGTGCAGAAGCATCAATTGCCTAATGTCGAGGTAGACGACAAGGTGCAAGGGACAGCAGCAAGTGTGCTTAATACTATGTCGTGCTGCTGCAGGTGAAAGAGTTTGCGCAGCCGCCACACATCCTGTTCTTTGACGAGAACCAGGACGTGGTGAAGACGGTTGTCGTGGCGCCCGCGTGGACCGAGTTCGAGCTGCGGGACCTGGTCGTCGGCAGCTTGGAAAGCTGATCTGAAAGCCCGGAAACTTTAATTTGTTCTTCGTGTCATGAACCAATCTATCTATCTCTCTATCAAATTGTGAAATGACCATTCAAATGTTCTCTGGTCAACCTTTTCCCATTTCTGAATATGACGCCTTCCAGACGGGCAATGCTCAAGTGTGTCGATGTCGTTCTGCACCACTGCCTAGCAATGTGGGAAATTGACGATATTTCCTTTATGATTTCACGGTTCCTTTGGCCACCACCGTGGAAGTCACTTAATGCTGTCTGTGCGATCGCACCCATTAGGATGCTAGATTTGGTATGGGCATCTAGCTGCTCTCGCGCTGAAGCCAGAACACCGTGGCCGTCCCTCACCAACTATCTGCGGTCTGATCCGGACTACTACCAGCTGCAATTTTCTGACTCAATGTCCGTTGCTGTGGATCGAGGTGATGTGGCGATTGTCCAATGGCTGCTTGCACACTTTGTAGATCGTGAAGTCCCTATTAGAACCGTCACCTCAGGGTTGATCGTGAAGGCTGCTAAAGGTGGTCATTTGCGCATATTGCAAGCTTTGTGGGAGCATCGATCTTCTAATCAACATAACGGTCGATGTGATAGCACTATCGATGACGATAGTTTTGTCAAACAGTGGTGTAGCGGTGGATTCTGTAACGCTGAGCATTGTAAAGACATTGCGATAAAAGAAGCTGTCCAAAATGGAGAATTCACTCACTGCTTGAATGATGAAATACATTTTGTGCGAGACGACCTACAGATCGCGACGAAACAAGCACTGAATGTAGGCGACTTCGAACTGGCAGAGCGTTTGTTGCCACCTGGGCATTGTGTATTGGATTTTGCAGACGATTGCCATCACCCTGACATCATTCTTGAGATGTTTGAACGTGACCACTTTCGTTGGAATGCAGGCCGAGCTGCAACGGCCATGAGTGACTTGGCAAAAAGCGGGCATCTGCAGCTAATGCAACAGCTTTTTCAACTCCACTCACCACTTCAAGAGAACCATCATGCATGGGAGCGGGCCTGGTGTGATGCATTGGGATCGGCATGCTCATCTGGAAACTTGTCTGTGGTACAGTGGCTGGCGGGTCATCCGCTGTGCCGTGAGAATATGGAAAGGTGCTTGCCCAGTTGGGCAGGTCTGAGGGGCAGACTTTTTTGTGCCGCCGTCGAAGCAGGCCACATCGAAATATTGCAGTATCTGTACGACCAATTGTCCGTACCTCAAGTGGACCGTAATGTTCTGCGTGTTTCTATCCAGAACGATCGAGCGAGGTCGATAAGATGGATTGTAGATCACAATCTACTTACCAATCAAGAGCAATTTGGTGATGCAGTTATGATTGCGTTGGAGTGGGGGAGGTTGGAAATACTACAGATTCTCCACAGTTTGACTTTGACACAACACGATGCTGAGCTTGAGCGAAGGCAAGCAGGCCCAACAGTGTTGAAACCATTGGCGTTTGAAAAAGGATCTGGTTGCGGCATGTTTTTTTGCGCGGCTAAATCTGGTAATGCAGCAGTCCTCGAATGGCTCCACGCAAACCATGTCCCTGCTAAATGCAAGGCAGACTACGCTATGGATATTGCGGCTTCTATGGGACATCTAGCAGCAGTGCAATGGCTCCACGTCAACCGAGGAGAAACATGTACAAGAGATGCAATGGCGTGGGCAGCACAAAATGGTCATTTTAAAATGGTGAAATGGTTGTACACAAATCGCCCAGGGTCTCGGACTGATGCAGCCATAGCAGCAGCCATCCGGAACGGCCACTTGCAAATTGCAAATTGGCTTGTTCCAAAATTTCCGAATTTCAAAGTGCTATCGTGGCGACGGTATATTTTTGGAACTGATTGCGGCTTTGCTACTAAACTAGAATCGATACTTTTCGTCCGAACAATGTACCCAAGCCAGTGTACCCCGACACTATGGCAAAGCCTCAGAGATATTCATTCAAACCCGATGTGGGGGCAGATCTCGCCAATAGTTTTGGGTTGGATAAGTAGAAATTGCCCGCAAGAGCACGATGACAGTGGGTAGGCAGGTCTGGCACACCTACTTGTTTTACAATCGTATCGTTATACTGTATGTCTTCCACCAAACATTTATTGCGTGGGCAGCCTGTGCCTTTGACTTTTTCTCCCCGTATGGGAGGATAGCCTCCGAAGTCGAAGTCGCAAGACCTTCTCGACAACCTTAATTGCGTGGGTGGGGAGCGTTTGCCTTTCTCACCATTAGGATGTTTTCATTTCATTGTGACAACTGAGCCGTAAACTCATGGAATCGTAATCTCGTATTGCGTCAGAGAAGAAGTGCCGCCGACGCCACCGGCTCCGATGATGGCGAACTTAGTGTAGACCGTCATGACCGAAGATATGGTGTGCTTCGGTAGGGTGGAGGGGAGGCTTGTATCTTCAGAAGGCTTTTCAATTGTGAGGAAGGACGTGCTTGACGTCGTTTGAGCGGGTTCTTTAACGTTGATTTATTGTTCACATCGAGTGCCTCTGTTGAGGTGACATTGGTTAGTGGATGCCTTGCAAGTTGTGACTGCATGGTAATTTCGTTGTTGACGTTACTGACGATACCCGAGAGGGTTAGCTACGAAGCTAGAGAGTCATCTTGAACAAAATCGCGATACCTACGCATTTGAATGGCTCTCGGTCGAGAATAAGAAAAAGGAACTACTGCATCGGTCACCCTTTTGATGCGCGACGAGAGCAAGTCGGAGTTGCAGTCCTTCAAGGCTCGCGGCGCCAAGCTCCGTCAGGTATCGTACGATGACGAAAATGCTGTGCAGCAGGCACTGACCGGTTGCGAAGTCGCATATGTCATCACCATACACCATACTCGTCGCCATTGACGCTGAGACTGACCCGCTGTTATGTGTTTGGTGGCATTTGTTCTCCTGCTGCAGCATCAGTGCCGTAGCACCGAACATCATGATGGTGCAGAAGACGATCGTCCGTGCGGCTAAGGCGGCAGGCATTCAGCTCTTCGTGCCGGCTGAGTACGGCGTACGCGTGACGGAAGGCCCGAACGTGGCCAAGAAGGAGGTGCAGGAGCTGCTCGCGCAGTACCAGCTACCCTTCACGATATCCTACACGGGCGTCTTCGCCGAGTTCCTACCCTTTTCACGACTACCACTACGACGGGGGCTATATGAATGTAGTCGGCAAGGGCGAGGCACCTTTCAGTATCACGTCGCGTACGGACGTGGGTCGCTTTGTGGCGGACGTGCTGTCCACGGCAGCCAAAAGCGCTCTGGAGGGTGCCCGGCTGCCGTTTAAGACCGAGCGTCTGTCGCCGCTGCAGATCCGCGACCTCGTCGAGAAGAAGCTGGGCAAGAAGATCGAGGTGCGTCACGTCGACTACGAGGAGGACAAGAAGAATTTCGACACGGACGTCGTGGCTTTTATCACGACGATGTTCGAGGAAGGCCATGGCCTTGTGGACACGGAGAAGGAAGTGAAGGAGACGGCGACGAAGTTCTTCCCTGACTGGAACCCGACCCCATACGAGGCGTTCATCGCGTAAGCGAGCTCAAAGGAGAATCCCCTTCTAGAAATACTGGCTTTAAATTATTAGGTGGTGAATGTGCGAGGGCTTCGACGGTATGAAGCACATCGGGAAGAAGTGCCGCAGCATACTGCATTTTCTTACAGCCGAGATGTTCTAAACAAAAGTGATGAGCGCCTTGTATTGGGACTAGACACGTTGCCCTTGTTCGCAAATAAAAACATGAGTTCCTCCTTCTCTGCAGCTCGAGTATTTGCCAGAGCCCAGTACGTAACTCAATCGTTCACTTGGTATCTATTCCGTAGTTGGAAATCTGCTGTCGAGCCAATTATGAACCACTCGGTGGGTGTATTCAGTTCCGGATACCCGTAGCATTCGCGAAGTAGTTCAAGAAACCTGGGGGTGAAAACGCTAGGGTAAAGTTCGTGTAGAAAGAGAAGCACCTTCAATGGCTTTCTAGTTTGTATGTCCCCATTAACTAAACCGATCTGGTATTGTGGATATCGGGATGGGTATTACTGGGCAGCAAAGAGGGGTCACGTGTCTGCTCTTGAATGGCTACAAGAAAATTACCCTACACAGGCTAAAAAGGATGCTATGGATATTGCAGCGTGATTTGGACACTTAGATGCAGTAAAATGGCTCCATATTAATCAGACGGCAGGATCCAGTAATGACGCGATGGCCTTGGCTGCAGGAAATGGTCAAATGGTTGTATGAAAACCGCCCGGAGTCTCATACAGAAGAGGCCTTCGATAGGGCAATACGAAGTGGCTCGTTACAGATTGCACTCTGGCTGAGGACTAAATTCCCTGATGGATTGAGTGAATATTATAATTTCATGCACGAAACGCCAGAAGCATGTATCAATAGAAAACGCTGGATTCGTTTTTCTTCGCTTGGCCTCGTTGGCTCCGCAGCTCCCCGAAGTGGTTATCTCTTTGAAAAATTGCAGTACTTCCAACTGTCCATACTGTAAGGCATACGCAATGGCCCTACTAAAAACTTCTTGACCACTCATGAAATCGTGCTCAACAATCCATCTTATAACGCTCACGGCCGTTGCGGATAGCAGTCAACGTAGCGAAAACACTGATCGTAGTAACAAGTCCTTGGTCATAGAGATATTGCAGTGCTTCGACATGACCATTCTCCGCTGCAGAATTTGACAATCGGCTCGGTGATTCCTCCTACTGTTTTTTACTGCAGTGATTCATCTTTCGCCAGCGGATGCTCCATTAGCCACTGCAGCACCAGCAAGTTGCCTGACGAACATGCCGTATTCATTGCATCCCACCACAAGTACACTCAGAGAGATTGATCTTTTTGCAATGGAGAATGAAGCAAAAGAATCTGTTGCATCATAGCTTATCGCATCTACAGCCAATCTTTCACTCCACACAAACTTCCCACTGATGAACAATGTATGCAAAATGTCTGGGTGTGTACAATCGTCAACATATTCTACAACACTCTTTGGGGGCCTCACAACCTGTAAAGTGCGAAAATAACCATTTCACAATCGTCAAATCGCCTCAACCAGCAGCTCTGAACAACGACTTCGAGAACTGCCAGCCATAATAGACCGGGTCCGACCGGAGGTAGTTGGTCAGAGTCACTGTGGTGTTCTGTCCTCAACGCGAGTGCAGCTGGATACACATTATGTTAAACATTTCAATTGATGCAAAGGCGCATGCATCGCCCAGTGACAGCCACGGCGGAGGCCAGAGAAATCTTGTGATTGCTGCTGATTTATGATCAAGATTCGCTGCTGTTGAGCATTCACGTAGCACGAAGTTGACGCTCCTAAACATTGGTTCGAGCGACACTATGTTAAGACGCGCAGAGTTATTTGAAAGCCTTGAGTTGTCTGACTCCATCAATCAAAGCCGGACGAATGTTCTCTTCAACAATTTGTATCTTGCTGACCATGTCTGCGTCCTCCAGTATGGATTCTCTGTCTGCACAACAAGAAAATCTACTACAAGGGCAATCGGTTGTATGATGTGACCCCAACATGTGTGCGCTTCGTTGGTGACGAATGAAAGAAAAAGAATCGAGTTATCAAGATCAGAGATGCAAACGAATTTCTGCAAGTTGTGCCAACATTAAGGCTGGATCTCTTGACTAATTGTTCTCAGTTGGTTATAACTTGTATTGGACGGTTCTGAAACGATACCAATGGCATCGGCTAGCTTTGATTTGACTGGTAGCTACGCGTGGCAAGATTAAGGGAAATGGAGATATTGAGACCCCCGCAAAGAACTGACAGTTTTGGTCGTTAACCCTAGAAGAGTACCTAAGCGATTAAGATGACGATTTTTGTTTGGTGAGTCAACTTCTTGGGTGCTTCAGAGAAGGAGCCAAGGGATAATATTTCTCGTTCGGGAATCAAGTACTACAACAGAGTCGCTTTATGTTTCGCACTACATCAAATTGTGATAATGAAATGAATGATTTGTGCCATGAATTCGTTGACAGCAAGTTACTCTATCGTCAAGTTCCGCTACATCCGTGAGGAGTGGACACAGTGCCGCTTTTGATCAGTCACTTCGCTACAGCATTTGGGATCACATGCAATCCAGCACCAATCCACTGAATGATGGATACTGGAGATCGTGTTTTTCCCTACCAGACGAATATTTGAATCGTGAGACCAAGCACGGTGAAGGAATTGGACGGCGAACGCTAGGAGCTCCTAGCGTTCGCCGTCCAATTCCTTCACCTGCGCCTGCGGTGCACAAATGGGTGGAATTAGGGTGACTATAACGCGGTCATCCGCCGAGCGACACACACCACACAGCCCGAAAACGGAATTGCCTATTTCTCTCGGTGGAAGTACCTTTATAGGTCGCTGCGAAAGCTCTCGCCATCGTCTGAAGTCATAGAGGTAAAGACACCTGGCAATCCTGTTGTCGAGGATTTTAATCGATTGCTGCCACCGGGGTCCTGAGTTAGTGTCGCTGTTTCCCTGAGCACCGAACTCGGACCCGCCTTCAAGATTGGTAAGCACGGATATTCTTCATGAATTGATGCCATTTCTCAATTGTAGATCATGCAACGCGATTTTAATCTCCCGTCCAAACGCTCTCTTCTGTAGCCACCTTCGTCCGGGAGACATTCTCTGTGGTCGCACTTGTCTTTCTCATTCTTCATCGCCGTCAGGGTGCACCACCATGATGTTGTTCATCACCATGGCCAAAGCGTTCGGCATCCCGAATTCTGCAGGTCGGTCAACCACTTGCATCCCGCCGAAGCCACCAATTTGATTCGCAAGCTGCTGCGCAATGTTTTCGAAGATCTGGCCAGCGATCCCATCAAACTGCTGCCGCCCGCGCTCTTGCTGCTCTTCAGGGATTTCTGGCACCGGGTAGTATTTCTTCAGCCATTCCTCGACAATGGCATCGTTTAGGGTCGGCCGTTGCGGCGAGAGAGGAGTGCGCGAGTCTCGAACGAACAGAGGCAGGAAGGCCGCGGGGTGGCGTACATGCAGGAACAGCAGCACGTCAAACTTGTTCCTCGATCTTGGTGCACTAAATGCCGCGGGAATGCTGTCATGAAAGTTGTCCCACAGCCAGGAAGCAACAGCCAGGTGACCATTAGCCACAGCACTAGCGCTTGCCGTGGCGGTGCAGCCTTCCGAACGGTTTAACGATAACCACTGGAGCACCTTCAGATGACCGCGAGCAGCAGCCGCATCCATTGCCATGGTCGTGCAGCCTCCAGAAGTGTGAGCTTGAAGCCATTGTACGATCTCGAGGTGTCCGTTTGCTGCGGCGAAGTCCATCGCGTTGGATGTGCATCCCTCCGAGCGAGTTTCATGCAACCACTTCACCACATTCAGGTGACCATTTGCCGCAGCCTCATCCATCGCTGCGGTGGTGCATCCCTCGGTGCGGTTGTCATGAAGCCACTGCAGCGCTTCGAGTCTGCCATTCGCGGCCGCGTCGTCCATCGGATCCGTTGGCATCCACAGCACTCGGTGCCGGTGTTGGTTTTCAATGATCTGGCGATGGCGATCCGCGTCCTCCACAACCATCCCAGCACTCGCTGCAGCGTTGGCGGTCTCCGCTTCCGTCTGAGCTGTCGGCTCCGTCGTCGGGAAGAAACCCGACACGCCCGACGGCCCCAAGCTCTGAAACAACTGCAGCATGTCCACACGCCCGCGCCTCGCAGCTTCGTGCATCATACAGTAGTCGGGGAAAGTCTCGGATGGCGGACAGTGCTCGAGCACCCAGCGGAGCGCCTCCATTTGGTCCGTGCGCATTGCTGCGATCAGAGCGCCGCCGAACGTGTCGACAGCTCCGTGGTCGAACAGGTATTGCATCACGTTGAGGTGGCCCTGCGCCGCCGAGCGAGACAGCAGCTTGGACAGCGTTCGGCTTCTCCTCATCTCGCCGATAGCTTGACGGCCCGTTGGGTGTTCCACCAGCCACTGCACCACATCGAGTCGTCCATTGCGGCACGCGTCCGCCAACGCTTCTCGCCACTCCGCCGGCCAGTCGGCACCTTGCGGCGGCGGCATGTGCTCGTCCGAGAGCTTCTGCATCAGGTCCAGCGGCCCGGCGGCAGCCAGGTCCCGGATGGCCACCACTGCCGCGTAGTCGTCCCTCTTCATGTAGCCGCAGTCGAGCTTCCACTGGACGACCTCGGGGGTGGCGCAATACTCGGCGTAGTCCAAGACGCATCTGCCCGGCGGCAGCAGCGACTGGCAGAAGTCCAAGTCTCCGGCGTCCATGGCCGCCTTGATGGTCCACTCGTGCGTCGTCTCCGTCACTCCGTCGCGAGGAGCGTGTTTGTAGAGCCAATGTGCGACGTCAAGTTGGTCCCCTCGCAGTGCTTGCTGGATGGCGCCGGCGGTCCACTGGACGCGGTTGCCGTTGACGCCGTCGTGGGCCAGCAGGAACTGCAGCACGTGCAGTCGGCCCTTCTCGGCGGCGTCGACGACGGCCTTGGAGGGCACGCAGCCGTCGCGGAAGTGCTCAAAGAGCCATTTCAAGACACTGAGGTCGCCCAGCTCGGCAGCGACGGCCGTCGCGTCCGCGAACTGCCAGCGGTGGTACAGCTCGTCGGAGCGGAGGAAGTTCGTGAGGCTCCAGCCGGCGGCGCGGGCCTCGGGCGTCGCGGGGCTGCAGTCCCACAGCCAGTCCAGCAGCCGCGTGCTCTGCAGGCGGCAGGCGGCACTGAGCGACAGCGCGGGCGGCGGCCCCACGAACAGCGACACGAGCGGCCCCAGCTGCACCAGCGCGTCGTCGCCGGCGCGCGGCGCGTGCTGCAGCGTCAGCGCCACGTTCTGCAGCGTGAAGGACATCGGGCGGCGCGCGGGCTCGGGCGCTTGTGTCTGGCGGCGCAAATTGCGGAATGAGGCGAGCGGCGCGGCAAGTTGAAGTGAGTCATTTCCGCGGCGCGCTGATTGGCGGACGCGAAGGTGACGCGGAGCACCGTTGAAGTTAGTGTCCTCTTCTTACTAAATTGCTTTGCTTAGCTGGGAATCCCAGCGGGGCGGATGATCCACCGTGGATGCTTCAGCTAACTAAATACACCTAAGGTGGTCTATCTTCATAGCTATCCTTTTGTCGCAATTACTAGCTACTCAGCACGCATTGTTTTAATACGTGCTGGCTTCCGATCGATGCGACCCACTTGCGGGAGTGCACAGCCTCCACCTCCACAGGTGGCAGGCCTCGGCAAATTGTTGAAACTTGAACAGGAAATACAGCACTGGACATTGCAGGGCGCCTGGATGGCGACCCGTGCGAAGTCCATGAAGACCACGACGTCTCGATCGGCAGGCTCCTCCAGTTGTCACCAAAGCGGTACTTGGCCTTCGCAATTACTGGATCTTGCCGGAGAATGTCCGTCGACCAGGTTATCGAGCGTCAGCTGCCGAGCTATCCCGATATACCCGGTATACCATACTTTGCAAGCGTTGTTAGCTTGGTGGCCACGCCCATGGGGAGTGTCGAGCACTCGGGGCCCCAGTCGCGGTGGCTGCGCATTATGACGGGACGGGCAGGAGGGGGGGGCGGCATCCGGGTTCGGATCTTCGGTAGGCGGGCAGACTGACGTCGACAGAGACGCCAAGACCTCCACGGTCTGCGTCTGGGTCGTCTTGACGGAGGTCGGCGGCGTCCGGGGGTTTCTTGCGCGGCGGTCGCATCTTCGAGGCGAATTTGCGAATGAGCGAGAAGTGGGGAGCCCAGCATCGAGCGCCAAGAGCCAACAGCACGGAAGCTCTTCACTTCAAGCAAGCACCCTCCGCACGCCACCATGACGGCAGCTGCTACCATGGCAGCGATCTCATCTTGAATTGTACCGCATGGCAGCGCTAATTTAACTGCGCCTGCAGCCTTATTAGCGCCTACTGCGCGCAGTCGGCGATAACACATAACAAGGCTGTGCCGCCAGATGTACCTTGCCCACCCCAACACTAGCCCGCCCTCTATTTCCTCCTCCTAAGAGCGCGGCGCCGCTCGGCGCGCGACCTTCACTCCTGCTTTGGCGCGCGCGCACTCGGCATTCCGCAGTCTTCCCCCATGGAGCAGCGCCGGCGCGAGGCCGCCGAGGCGCTGCGCCGCCACTCGCTGTTCGGCTTCCAGGTGCACGACGCGGCGGTGCGCGCGCGGCTGCGAGAGCTGCGCGAGCTGCTGCTGGCCACGTGCGGCGAGCGCGACCAGATCGCGCTGCTGGGCGAGACGGTGCGCGAGCTGGAGGACGCGCTGCGCGCGCACAGCGAGCGCTTCCTGCTGGAGCCGCTGCGCCGCTTCGAGCAGGAGATGGAGCTGCTGCTGGACGTGGCCAGCGACGAGCCGCTGGACGGCGACAGCGCGTCCGACGCCGAGAGCGACGAGCCGGAGCGCGGGTCGCCGGAGCCGCCGCTCCCGCCCGAGGAGGAGGTGCTCTGCGGCGTGTGCTGCGCGCCCGACTCGCTGGAGACCGACCCCATCGTCATCTGCGACGTGTGCGGCGTGGCCGTGCACCAGACCTGCTACCGCCTGGCCGCCGTGCCCGACGGCGACTGGTACTGCCACCCGTGTCGCCGCTTCCTGGACGCCGACAGCCTCGTGCCCACGCACGAGATCGAGTGCCAGGCCTGCTGCAGCAAGGCGGGCGCGCTGGCCCCCACCGCGGACGGCGGCTGGGTGCATGTGGCCTGCTCCATGTTCCTGCCTGAACTCTTTCTCAAGGACCAGCGGACTCTCGGCGCGCCCGACGACCTGCAGGTCGTGTGCGGCGTGGACAAGCTCAAGCCGCGAAGAAAGCTGCGATGCTGCTTCTGCAGGAAGTCCAAGTAGGTTCACTGGTGTGCTTGGACGGTTGACTAGGTGCTGACGCGGAAGGTGTTTGCAGTGAGAAAGGAGCCTGCGCGCAATGTGCTGTGGGCAAGTGCGTCGTAGCGTATCATGCGCTATGTGCGCTACGCAATGGGATCAAGCTGCGCTATATGGAAGATAAGGTACGGATGTGGAATTGAAATACGGTTGTCCGGTGCGATTCTGATCGAATTGCTCTTTGTAGGACCAATTTGGTAGTGGGTGCCTAAAACACCAAGCCAAATTTCTGAATATGGAAGATGACCGTGAAGCGGAGGATGCTGTGAAGAAGCATGCAGTGAAGACAGGGACAGACAAATCCAAAGCAAAGAGATCGCGCCGAAAATCTTGGTCCGACGAAGATGATAGCGAAAGCGATGACGAACACGAAGATGATCACGAACTGGATAGCGACAGTGAACAGGAAGGTAGCCAAGACTCGCTCTCGGATGATGACCAAGATGAAAAAGCTGTAAAAAAAAAAAAGCATGTCCAAGCAAGTCCTACAAAAATGTCACCCCCTCGGCTACTTGGTGGGCCTCCGCTACGGAAGAGTGGGGGGAAACAGACGAACAGGTCCAGGCGGAGTCGACAAATCAAGCTCTCGTTCGCATCAGCAGAAGACGCACCTAAACCTTCCCCGAAAGCTGGTCCTGCTTCCGCTAACTCAGCCCCCTCAAACTCTGTGCCTCGTGGCCCTGCTCAGCAAATTGTTCCAGCAGACACTGCGAGAAACAACGAAACAAATTGTCGCGTGGTACTTCAAACCAATGTATTCGCGCCTGTATTTTATCCTGAAGCATACAAGCCAGACAGAAATGACCGTGATTTCGAGTACGTGATGGTTTTGATCTCAAGTCGACCGTTAGGTCTTGGCATTGCATCTTCAAACAAATGCCCAGGGATTTTTCTCCTTGCCCGAACTACGGTCAACCCTGCAGTCGTTGCAGCGCTAGATCGTGACGTGATTCAGAATGGCGACGAAATTTTTGCCTTTAACGACTTAGTTTTGCGGAACTCTACCGTGAAAATCTTCACAGAAGAAGTGGTTCCTTCAGTCACGCTGCCAGTTCGTTGCTGGTTCCGGACAAAGCGCAAAAGCAAGATTTTTTCTGCAGCATCTTCAGAACTTGTTTCAGTGGGGGCTGATGCGCCAGCTCGTACGTCGGGAAAGCGACTCCCAAGTGTGGAAAAGGTGACATCATTAGACACTCATAATTACAGTATGACTGTTCCAGGTGAGAAACCCCGCGACACGGAGGGCGGAGTTGTTTCACTTGGCATTGACTGGCCATGGGTATTTCTTCGATCGGACGGAAAGCTTGCGATGAACCTCTTTTGGAAATCACTGGATTCGGCGTTTTTTGTCAAAAAGCTTAACAAGCGCACTTTTTCACAGCTGCAGGAAAAGTTAGAGGATATGTGCGGTGTGCGCTTGAATAGCTCTCACCCTGAGTATGAACAAGTCCGAGAACTGTTAGTTATGCCCCGACGCGAGCGCGTGCCTTCGTACCTGGTTGAATTTCGGAAAACTCGGATGGAAAAGCAGCATTTTTTGTCATCCGACATTTTCATGGGTGTTTCCAGTGAATCGAAAGATGTGGGAGGAGAAGTTGATGAACAAACTCCACTTGAGGTTGGTACGACGGTTACCGTGGCAAAACGCACTTGGCCTGGCATGAATAAACTTGGCGGCGCTGGTCGAATCAGAAAAGTGAATGAGAAAACGTTACCAGACGGCACCAAACGATTCACCTACAACGTTGCATTGGTCCTGGGAGGGTATGATAATAATGTGGAGCGCAAGTATATCAGCGTAGTTGATCTTGAGGCAGAAGAGTCTGAACAGCATGAAGAAAGCACGACGGGTAGAAGGCACAAATCTGAAAAGAATGACCCAGAGCCTGATGTGAAAGATGCCACGGACGAAGACACAAGTATCACAAGCGTGCGACTTTCGTTTTCGTTGCTCCGAACAGAGGATGACGACAAATTGGCTGCATTACCGGACGCAGTAATAGATGGCCCACCCAAGAAACGCCGATTCCAACTGCAGTTTTCAACAGCAAACTCTGCTGTTTATTGTGAACGAAAAAATATCGATGGTGCACCTGCGAAGGAAATGCTCTTGCATCGCCATTTCGACGTGAAGCTCCCCGAAACTGATGCTCTCACAAACGCATGTTTTTCTTCTCAGCTGCTTGACATCGAAGATCGCGTTGGCGATGAAGTAGATGAAGATGATACGGACAGCGAGGGGGAGGTAGACGAGATCAAGACTGAGCTGGCAACTTTGCAAAGTCAATTTCGTGCTGTGATGGAGAAAAACGAGCAAGCTTTTGTTTCACTGACAAAAAAAGTGGAGGAAGAGTACGCTTCCAAGGGGTATCGTCAGTGGGAAATTCAGGACATTGAATGGCGCAACTATGAACGCATGTATCAAGAGATGCAGGCTGCCAAGCGTCAGTTCGAGGACAGTGATGATGAAAGTGATGACGATGAAGATGGTCGGGTGCCTGGTTCGGGAGCTGGGAAACGAAGAAAGCCAGAAAGCGAAGTCGAAGAAAGTGAGCCTGAAGATGTGTCTTTTGGAGGTATGTTCGTGAACAAACTGAAGCAAGAAGGCAACGAAGTGTGTGCGCTATGCGAGCTAAGTGGTGGTGATTTCACCGGAACAGACACTGGGGATGTTGTGCATCCCCAGTGCGCTATGTTCACACCCGAAACATTCTTCAAGGATGGAGTCGTGTACGGTGTTAATCTAGTCGACCCAGAACGTCGTCGGCTAAAGTGCTCTATCTGCGGTGGCCGCAAGGGGCTCAGCAAGATTCAGTGTGCACACAGAAAATGTGTACAAGCGTACCACGTGGCTTGTGCTTTCGTAAATGGTCTCCTCATCAGTGACCCTTACTATCAAGCATGGTGCCCGCGCCATTTGAAAACGTCAGGACTCGGTCAGTTTGTGGATCTCCCTGCCCATATGAATAAGGACAGAAGTGCCATTGCTACCAACGACACACCTGGTACAACTCCAGCATCTTCTCCTGCTCGGCGTAATCGCAAGAACAGTAGACCTAGGTCTCGCCAGAAAAAGAGTAGCAGTCGTCAAGACACAACGCCTGCAGAACCAACTACAGTTGCTCGTGCGGAAATATCCTCGTCAAAGACAAACCGAAAACGCAAACGAAAGGGCAGCAATGCCGGTGCTACTGCTACAGCCAGCAATGTCAGGAATGCTGCTCACGGGAATCGAGGCAGTAGCCCTCGTAATAATGCTGCCGTTGAAGGTCCGGAGCCTCGGTGTGCAAGACGTCTCGAAATTGAGCTAAGTGACGACAGTGATCACGAAGGCAAGGCAGTGGGTGCATGGCAGCAAGGCCGAGACCAGCAGCTCGTGTTCGCCAAGAATGATGTGGTAGAGGTGCTGACTCGTGACTGGCGTGGTATCAACAAACCCGGTGGTGTTGCTCGTGTGCGTGCAGTGTCGCTGGTGCCAAACGATAATGGAGGAAAGGATGTGTTCTATGACGTGAACTACGTGATGGGCACGTACAAGGAGAAGCGTGTGCCTGCAAGGTTCGTTCGCAGCTACAACCAGGGTGATGCTGAATAGAGTTCTGGTATCGAATTAATAGAGATAGTTTGATTTGACAAATGTAATTGCAGCGTTGGCCACAGGTGAACAAAGTATCAGATTTGAGTTGGTACGCCCACGCATACTCCTGTAGCTGCTAGTAACAGAAGGAGAACTACCATTACGCTGAGCGAGGCCGTTCATGAATTCACAAAGCTAAAATGTCTTCAACATTGTTTTATTACATCGAACCATGTCTAGTCTTGAAGCTAGACTGCACCTAGTACAAACCGTCGGCACATGGGAGAGCACAATCCCAGAAACGATACCTGGCCTCTTTCTCCAGAGCCACTGCACCTAATGGGGTCGTCGACACCTACTTGGCAACCGCTTCGGGGTCAAAGTACGGGACCTCACCATGCGGCGTCACACGGATGGCGTGGCGATTGCCAGGCAAGTAATCGAACGTTGCGTAGTGGAACGTGGCACGGTTGTCCCAAATGGCCACAGCATTCTTCGTCCAGCTGAAGCGCACCTGGAACTCGTGGCCCTCCGTCACATGCTGGTACAGAAGTCTCAGCACCGCATCTGCAGTTGCCATTAAATAACGCGGTTAGCAAAGATTTCATATAAACAACTCCGCGTAAGCCAGAACGCACCAGACTCTGCCTTAGACAACTGCACAATACGCTTCGTGAAGGCGGGGTTCACGAACAGAGCGCGGCGGCCAGTCACCGGGTGGGTGCGGACAACGGGGTGCTCGAACTCAACCGGCGGGCGGCGGATTGTCTGGCCGCGAGCAGCAGCAGCAGTGGCTTGGGGCTGCACACGTTCAAAACGAGTGAGTCGGTTATCATCGATATATTTCATACGATCACGCAAACGCAACCACTTACAATGCCGGTGTGGATCGCGGTCAATCCCGAGATGAAGTCCCGAAACGGAGGCGTCAAGCGGTCGTACGCCTCGTAGGCAGAAGCCCACAGCGTGTCACCGCCGACGGGAGGGTTGGTCAGCACCTTGAAGCTCGTATACGACGGAGGCTGACGCTCATTCGAGACGTCACTGTGCCACGCGTTGAAGGGGTCGTAAATCTGCCGCTTGAGGAAGCCCTCGCTGGTCTCCACCGAGTTCTCCACGACGAGCACTTCGTGGTGGTCCTTCGGGTGACCCAGGTTCTGGTGCACGTGCAGCGGTCCGTAATAGCGACCGAGATCCAGCTGCTGCTCGACCGTAATGTCCTGGTCGCGGAAAAAGACCACGCCACGGTTCGCCACCAGCAGCGCCAGTTCATCGCGCTGCTCGTTCGTGAGCTCGTGCAACTGGATGCCCGACAACTCCGTGCCGATCTTCGGCGCCAAGTGGGTCACGGTCGCGTCCTTGAGCAGATTCTTGAACGTCGGGTCGGCCTTGAGAGCACGATCCTCCACGGGGAGCACGGGGATCGGGTCGTACTTGGTCTCGGGGTACACGCTCAGCAGCTCCGGGTGCTCGAACTTGGCGTGCTCAACCTCCTGGTTGAGCGCGTTCTTGATGGCCACGGGCTTGGCGGTGGCGGTGTCCGTCGCCTTGTTAGCGTCGTTCTGGTGTTGGGGGGCCATTGGTGCTGCGTGCGTACTTGTCGGTGATGAGCAAATTGCAAAGTGAGCTTCAACGACCGCAGCTAGCAAGACAGCAGGTTAGGTCTCTAGAAGGGGGGGGGGGGGTCGATGGACTCGTGCTTTTGTGTGCGTGGATGATGCACAACGTACTTCGAATCAAGCATCCCGGCTTCGTGGTTGCATTATTTTGCGGCGAGACTGCATGCTCGAGCCTTGTGCCCGAGTTGCCCCGTACGTTGTACCTACGAGATAACACGACGTGAGCTCAGAGCCTGCATCAGGCGAGCACCGATCAAGCAGTCGAGCGCTCTCGTCTTAACCGGCGAAGTGGATGCGCTGAGCTCTGTGTGGGAGTCCGGCCGGAAGCGTGACGCCGATCCTGGTCGCGGCCGCGATTGGGTCGTGTCCTAGGCCAATCTGCAAGGTCTCCGATTCCTCAAATTGACTCCAAATGTAGACTCGAGAAAACATGTGCTAGAGAAATTGCGGCTCTTTGCCCCCCACCTTGCACGATTCCAGAGGTAGCTGACACCTGAATTCGCTTAAGAGGAGGAAAATTTAATGCCGATGACTTAGTGAGTTTAGCAGCTCTTTCTATTCGTCAGCTACGAGGAATCCTGCATTGACGTTCTGGAGGCGACAGGTGTACAAGGGTGAGGGGGTCGCATTCTAGGTCTAAATGACCACGCGCGAAGTTGTCTCCTTTAGTTTTAACTGTCCAGGCAGAAATTGGAATTGACAACGAATGAGGTTGGTTTTCCATGAACGCACGCAAATGAGTTCGAAGACGCCACGACATATTGCCCAGCACTTCGGCAGTCTCAGCTTTCCTACGTACTGAGTTGACATGCATTTAACTTTATTGTACTGTACGAAGTTCGTACAATGCAACGATTGTGCTGTTCAATCGCCGCAAGGACGAGGGACTGCTGGTGCACCGTTGTGTAGACTCGTATCCATTTCGTGTCTGGCATGCTGTGCAGACAGCATAGGCAAGCAGCTCAACGTTGAACGACGTTCGCTGCCATTCATACACCTTATGTCATTTTTGCCGGTGGTCTTATGTGTTTAACGTGTGCGTGGCGATTGGCCCGCGCGGGCTCGTGACTAGGACAGCTGGCGGCGAATCGCCGCGTAGGACGGTCTCACGTATCCTGCACTTCAACGTGGACGCCAGGCCGGCATCGGCGCTTACATGGCGGCGCACACGCATAGGAAGATCACCGGCGCGCAGCCTGACGGAGGTTGCGTCGCTTTCACGCTTCGATGCCGAATCACCTTTTCGACTTCCACGGACGAGTCCGCGCAGGAAGTCTACGGCGTGCACATGCAGCGCGGGGTTGTGAGTTAAAAGGCAATGGCGTTCATGCCTACTAGTCTACATGCGTACAGTAACGGAAAGTTTTGCGCGACTAGCGCGCTGCGATCGTCTAGCAAAATGGCCGCAACGCCGGACTTGTAGACAGCGCATGGCGACCTGAAAAGCGGTGCCGACTTGGCCGACGCGTTCCGTGTTCGCACCGCGTCAACGTTCAGCAACCAAACAAACGAGGCTGGCGATCGGGTCGAGGCGTCGGGCGCAGCCATCCGCGGGCGAGATCTCATCGGGATCTCCTTCGCGCAGGCTGCCTAGTGTCCTTCTAGGTCTCCCAGCTGTCAGCTCGTGGTACTTTGCCGCTCGTTTCGCCCCAGGCGCTCGCGCCGAAGCTGGTCGTTGTCACGATCACCAGTGCGATTGGCCATTGCGGAGACCGCCACGCCCAATCGAAGGCACCAACCGCGCTTACAACTTGCCTCGCGGTGAGCGGGGGTGGGGCATCCCGATCGAAATCCTCGCTGAGCTGACCTACATCTCTCTTGAAGCCGGAAGCTGTCACGAAGACTCGCGATTGTATGTCGGCGCCTTCGACAAGCATCGTTTGCTGGCGGTCCGGTTTAAATCGCCGACAAGTCCCCAACAAGAGTTCATTTTCGGAATTGCCTCCTTCCGCCAAGATGTCCAAGGTGCAGTCGCCCGCACTCACGCCGCAGTTCTCGCCGTCGGTCACCGGCTACACGAGCACCAAACTCTGGGACGAACGACCGGCTCGGTATACCGTGAACATCCTCCGACATGTCTGCATCTTCCTGCTGATCCTCACAGCATGTGAAGAGGTCACGAGCTTCGCCATCAGTCAGTCGCTCAAGAACTTCTTCCAGAAACTCGGATGGAGTAACAAAGGGTCTACCAGCATGAAGCTGACCTACGACTCCTTCAGCCAGTTCATGTGCATCGTCGCCGGCTACATCGCCGATGAACGACTCGGCAAGTACAAGACGCTGCTGTCGGCGGCTACGCTGGACTCGTTCGGTCTCCTGTTCCTTGTGATCGCCGCGCTACCGGCCCTCACCGATAATCACCTCGCAGTGAGCAAGGCCATTTTCAACATCGGTCTGTTCCTTGGTGTCGCGGTCTCGCAGATCTGCCTTCGATCCCTTGTCATCTCGTACGGAGGAGACCAGTACTCACCCAACTCGCCGCCGTCCCAGAAGGCCCTCTTCTTCAGCATTCAGTACTGGGTCGCCAACATCGGTGCGTTCATCGGCTACGCCGTCTTCCCGTCCGTGTCGATCCACGGCTTCGGCACCATCCCTGCAGAGTACGGCTACGTCAGCGTGTACCTCGTCGGTTTTATAATGCTGGTAATCTTTGTGGGTCTGCTCTACGCGACTCGCGACCGGTACGTGAACGTGCCCCCGACGAAGCAGTCGGTTGCTCTCGTGATCAAGATTGTGCTCAACCACGCCAAGAGGAACTTCAGCGCCCAGATGATCGTGCTCGGTACCGTTCTCTACATTGCGGCCTTCCTCCTCAACATCCTGGCGTCGGTGTTGTCGGACCACGGCGAGGTTGGCCACAACATCTCGTACGCCTGCGGTGTGCTGATCGTGATCGCGACGATCCTGTGGGTCTACTTCGGCCAGAGTTCCGAGTTCATGGAGAGCGCCAAGGATACCGTCGGAGGCCGATTTGACCCGGAGCTAGTGAACGGCGTGAAGCAGGTGATCCGCGTCCTGCCGTTCAACGCCTTCAACGTGTTCTGGTGGGTGTGCCAGAACCAACGTGGCAACAACCAGAGCATTGTCCAGCAGACCGACACTCGCCTCGGGAGCGGACCATTCTCGAGCCAGATGCCCGGCCCCACGGTGCAAATGTTCAACCCCATCGGTGTCCTCATCTTCGTTCCGTTGATGGAGAAGGTCGTCTACCCGCTGTACGAGAAGCACGCCGGAAAGCCCGCGAGTCGGTATGGCAAGGTGCTGGCTGGGTACTGCACGGCGGTCGTCGCCATGGTCTGGACGGGCTGCTACGAGATCATTCGTCGCAGCACTTCCCCGCTCACCTACGTCGACTCGAATGGAGTGACGCAGTTTATGCTTAACGACGACGGCAAGCAGGTGATGAACGACATTCCCTGGTGGACGGCTATTCCCCAATACCTGCTCGTTGCGCTCGCTGGTGTGATGATTGCCATCCCGTCGTACGACATCAACTACTCGGAGGTGCCGCAGAGCATGCGCAGTACGTCGATCGCTCTTGGGTTCTTCGTGAACTCCATGGGTAGTACGTTACTGTCTGTTATCGTGCTGCTCTTCGGTAAGTACATCCCCGCCAACCTGAACAACGGCCACATCGAGTACATGTTCTTCACGCTGGCAGCGGTCATGGTGGTCAACATCTTCTTCTACGTGATTGTGATGAACAAGATGCAGCTTGGAATGATTCCTCGCGTGAAGAAGGCTGGCGACAAGGCCGAGGGGGACCAGGCTGGCGATGTGTAAGTGTTGGTATATAAGGGCTTTAGGCTGTGCGTTTGATAATGAAAATTCGTCTTAATTTTGGTTTTCGAGTGGGTCGGTTGATGTGTAGATCGGAGAGAGCGCCGATGCTGCTGCGGTTATTAGTTCCGACGTATGGTGGTTCTCTTGAAAATCCTCCTACATTGCCGCCTCAACGATCGTACCGAGTGAGTCTGGACACTACAGCGTCTGCGGGGCGTTTGCAGTGAAACTCGCAGGCTCATTGCAGCTCCAAGCTTGTCAATCATGTTGAAGTCGTCAGACAGGACGTGCAGCCTCAATGCATCGTGATTGGTCCATGATGTCTGTGCTACTACCAATCACAGCGCCGATGAAGTAGCAAAGAAAGGCTGACATCAGCACTTTGTCCTACTAAAAGCGCCTGCCGCACGAATAAACCGCTTCATATTGACTCACCAACACTCGCACCAGGACACTTCCATCCGTCCAAACAAGCTCGACCGTGGAACGATCTGGTGGTTTGCGCAGCGTTTCTGCATCCGCCGGAATCGACAACGCGACGCCAAATGACGTTGCACCGGCAGCTCCAGTGCCAGACGAACGTGTCCTGCACGAGGCCAATGAGAACCGGCAAAGGGGCCAATGTCACCTCCGGCGCGCAGCAACCCTACATGGCGCACCTTTCCGCGAACACAAGCGAGCTCTGCGCGCGAATCTCCCGGGGAGGCAGCACTGCGAACATCGGCGCAGCTCTCGGTCGGGTCTTCGCGCTCCTCACTTTCCAATTTCCTCGTGACAAGCATGGCTCCTCAACAGCAAGACCTCCAGGCTGTGGCGGCCCCCAGCGTCGCGGCACCTTCCAGCGTCAAGACCACACCTGCCACCGACGCAAAGCCCGTGCCGGTGAAAAACGCACTAAACCAAGAGGTGCAGCACTTTGAGTTCGAGCACCCCGAGCTGCGCAGCGTCTACCCGGACACCAAGTACGACCCCATCCCGGTGCTGCCATACCAGGACCGAGCACTACACGCAGACCCGACGTTCAAGAACTTGCTCAAGGACGCCACCGTGACCCACCTGGCGCCGAAAATCGGCACGGAGTTGTCGGGTATCCAACTGCACGAGCTGACGGACGCTCAACGGGACGAGCTGGCACTGCTGGTGGCCGAGCGTGGAGTGGTCTTCTTCCGCGACCAGGACATCACGATCGACCAGCAACTAGACTTGGGTCGCTACTACGGACCGTTGCACGTGCACCAGAACCTCGGACACCCGGAAGGGTACCCAGAAGTACTGGTGGTGGAAAACTCGGTCGAGGACAGTGAGCGAATCATCAAGCGCCAGGAGTACGACCCCGACAATGTCTGGCACAGTGACGTGTCGAACGAGCGCCAACCGCCCTCGTACACGAGCTTCAAGGTGCTGACTAACCCTCCTGTTGGCGGCGACACGCTGTGGGCTTCTGCCTACGAGGCGTACGACCGCCTGACGCCGCTCTTTAAAAACTTCATCGAAGGACTCACGGCAATCCACAGCAGCAAGGTACGGCGTCACACTCTGCTGTGGCATGTCTTGCCTACTTTACTGACATGCGATTTCTTGTTGTCTGTAGGGCCAAGCTGAGCGAGCTAACCGTCGTGGCCACACTATTCGTCGCCCGCCGGTGGAGTTTGAGCACCCAGTCGTGCGTACTCACCCCGTTACTGGCCGCAAGGCTCTGTTCGTGAACCCCGCCTTCACGACTCGCATTCCGCAGCTTTCTTCGCGCGAGTCAGGTACGAAATGACCTGCTTCTGGTAAACGAGGGATGGCTGGGTGACCTAACGTTCAATTGAAATTGCAGACGCAGTGCTGAAGCTTCTGTACAAGCACATTACCGAAGGCCACGATTTCCAAGTGCGCTTCCGCTGGACGAAGAACGCAGTGGCCATTTGGGACAATCGCGTGACAGCTCACTACGCCACATTCGACTACCTTCCGGGCAACAGACACGCGGTTCGGGTGACCACCCAGGGAGAAATCCCGTTCCTTGATGGAGAGACCAAGAAACCGTGAAGGTGATACCTCCGTACCGCCAGTGCCTTGGTGAAGCAAGGAAAATTGTATTTGTAGATATAGGCTTTGTAAAGACATACGCTTCATGCGGTGGTACAGTTTTCCATTCCAAAAGGATTATGGCATCCGCTTTGTTGCAAAATGTTTCCTCAAACTGAATTCGCGTCCGGCCGTACTTTACCACTGAGCCCAGTTATGATACGATCCTTAGATTCCCTAGAAACTCAATCTCATGCCCTTCTAACAAAAAACGATAAACTATCTAAAATGAAATGTAAGAAGCCTACACCAAAACAGCAACGATCCGCGTGGAGTCCGGGTCCCATTCATCGCCACTTACGGATTATTAGTACGTCCGGTATCGAGCGCAGATGTACCGAGAAACTATACTACTAGACAAACATTTTACTGCTGCCTTGGCTCCGTAGATAAACGAATACCTCGCGCCGATCAAATTTAATGAGATAATCCTTTTCTTTTTACAGGAGTGGAATCTGGCGAGGCTTTCAGCATTCATCACTTCAAACATTACCGTGGATTCGTTCACAGACGATATCATTCACACTCTGAGTGGAAAGTAGGCGGACGCTGCGGAATGTCCCCAAACAGCATATAGCAGTTTGTTGTCGTTTTATACAGACTCAGTGGACGGAAGAACAATTGTTGCTGCATTGTGCAGCCGACATGGTGATGGTGCTGTACAGTATATATATATATATATATTTTGAAAAAGGGGTAGCCTGCACTTACCAAAAGCAAAACACAAACTATTCTTTCCATGAACTTTCATTCATCTTAATGCCAAATGATTAAGGTTTGGCCGGCATATACACACTTGCACCAAGTAATATTTTTCAATGGCAATATCATAACAGCTTGCTCACCCGTGTTAGCAAGCACCAGTGACTTCACGAAACCAATCTACGACGTGACACCCTGGCCTATTTCGACACTGCTGAGGAATTGCGAGTTCAACAGCGTGCACAGTGACCTCGCTAAGCAGGTGTGGGTAGTGCACGTGCACAAACAGCAGTATCTCGAAGAAAGCTGGTGAATACGCCATCAACGCTGTTAGTTCTAAAGAATACTCAGGGACGTGTTCTTGTAGCCAACAAGCAACGTGCAAATGCCCATTATCCACAGCACGTTTGATCGCCTTCTTTGTGCACCCTTCTGATCGGTATGCAGCAAAAATTGCAGTATCTTCAGGTGACCACGAGCAGCAGCCGAATCCATTGCGTCTGTCGTGCAACCTTCGGAACGGTTCACGTGTAGCCACTCTACAACATCCAGGTGGCCTGCTGACGCCGCATCATCCATCGCCTTTGCCGAGCACGCCTTTGATCCAAACGTGTTCAGCCATTTCAGAGCAGCTAGGTGGCCCCCTCTGGCTGCTCTCTCCATCATTGTCGGCGAGCGGTCCAAAAGGCGGTTCTCCTTGCACCAGTTGAGAGCGCCGCATTCAATTGGACATTGAAAGCTATTCCACAAATGAAGTCGCGGCATTCGCTTTCGCTTGCCCAATCTCGGTGCTGAAGATGTCACACCACTTAATTTCTGGAGTAGTTGAAAGAGTTCTACTTGTCCATGTCTAATAAATTGATGAAGCACATAACGCAGATCGTAATCTGCCGTATAGGGCAAGTGTTCGAGTAACCATTTTGCGCAGTCCATACGAGATTCATCTGCAGCTCTTGTCAGTGCATATCCGCGAGTGTCAGCCGCTCCTCGTTCACACAGAAAACGGATCACATCGATATGCCCATGCTTAGCTGCTATGTATAGTAGATAGTCGATATACCGAGTAGTATCGAAACGATAGCATCGCTTTCCACCGATCGGATGCGATACAAGCCATTCCAACACCCGTAACTCGCCCGACTTACAAGCTTTTTTCAACGCGTCTCCCCAATACTCCAACCAGTAATCCTCCTCATCGTATGCTTGGAGTGGCGAGTGCAGCAAAAATATTTGTTGCATCAGCTCCAAATGACCAGAGCTAGCCAAATCTCGGATCGCACAGCCAGCCAGGTCCTGGTCCCAGTGTAGATATCCTAGATCCAGCATCCGTTCTATCAATTTAGGACTAGGATACAAGTTATCGTAGTCCAACACACAGGTACTCCCGTCCATCGGTAGAAAAGTGTCTGCGAGATCAAAATCACCCATTCGTAGTGCATTCTCCACGAGTTTTACTCGATGCTCGGGGTCCAGATCGCTCCCTTCCATCTCATACAACCACCTGACAACATCACCATGTCCGCTCTCAGCCGCTGTCAATAAAACTGCATCATCCCAGTAAACGCTATTGTTGTTGTTTCCCGAATTCTGCAAAGAGAGGCCCGAAAAGCGCTGACCCAGATCTTCCGCATTTTCGGAGGGAAATGGCTTTCTGAATGGATACAGGAACTGCAGCACACTCAGATGACCATTGTTGGCCGCCTCACGGACCACAGAGGACGGCGCTTCACAGTCGGAGAAGTGCTCGAACAGCCATCGGACGATCGCTAGATCTCCACGCTGAGCCGCCACCTTGAGCGACGCGGCGAACTGCCAGCGATAGTAGTGGGGTTCCGACCGGAGGAAGTTGGCGAGCGACCACTGAGACGTCCTGTCGTAGATGGACGTGCAGCTGCACTCCCATATCCAGTCCAGCAACGCGATGGAGCCGAAAGCGCACGCCGCGCTCAGCGAGAGATTGCGCGAGGGCCCGAAAAAACTTGCAATGAGGTGGACGTTGCATTCAAGTGCATTAACCAGCTCATTTTGCCGCAGTACGACTTCCACAGACTTGAGCATTTTTATCGCAATGGGGCCTAGAGCGCAAAATCAAGAGTGATCGAGTCGAAAGATGGATATAAACAATGACTAAACTTTTTTCGGAGAAGTGCTGTCTCCATTTTGAAGTTGAAGCAGACATGGCTGCGTGATTCTGTATCCATGTACCCTTATCCAGGTACCCAACCTCCTACGTGGTCCACACCAGCCGCCACATACAGTCTCCAAGATAGCGGTAAACCACGAAAGCCGCGACACAAGGATACGGACTCATGGCCTCGGAGGACTCGTTGGAGACGGTGGTGCTGGCGGCGCTGGGCACACTGTACCAGCCGCACGCCGCCGACCCGGAGCAGACGCGCGCGGCCGACGCCTTCCTGCGCGGCTTCCAGCTCACGCCGGCGGCCTTCGACGTGTGCGCGGCGCTGCTGGACCAGCTCTTGCCTGCTCCGAATTCGAATGGCGCGCGACACAATTCCGGCGCGACACTACTTTCGGAGCACGTCCCGGCTGTGTTCTTCGCGGCGCAGACGCTGGCCAATAAGCTGCGGCGCCAGCCCGCCACTTCAACGTCAAGTACGTCAGCCTGGACACAACATATCGTGCAGTGGCTGGGCTGCGACATTAGAATACCGAAGATGGTGGTGACGCAGCTGCTGCTGGCGCTGGTGGCCACGCTGCCCAAGCTGCAGGTTCAGGACCTGAAGTTGCAGGACTCGCAGGACGCAGGACAGCTTCTGGCCATCGTCCGGGACAGCTACAACCAGTGCAACGGCCAGAGCGTCGTAGGCTTCGCGCTGCTGCACTTGAGTCAGAGTGGAGTCCCGTCCTCGGTGCTGGCGGAGCTGTTGCTGCTGTTGGTGGAGGAGGTGGACACTTTGGCCGAGAGAGCGGCCAGACAGAGGATGCAGGACGAGGTCGATGCGTGGGCGCCCGCAGTGCTGGACAGACTGCTGCCGCAACTCATGCACGAGGCCAGCAACAGAGGGGGAGGAGACAATGTGGAGACGCAGGAGACTGTGTTGAGAGCGTTGACCAGCTGGCTGCGGTATGTCCGCGTGGACCCGGCCGTTGTGGTGCGCAACCCGCTGCTGCACTCGCTGCTGGGCTTTTTAGCACGTGACAAGCTTTTTGATGCGTCCGTGGATCTCGCGGTCGAGCTGGTGCGGTCGTACTCGCATGACACGATGGTGGTGCAGTGGCTTGCTCCGAGACTGCTGTCGCTGAGAGGAGCGTTCGGAGCGGCTGCTGAAGCGGAAGATGTGGACTCGTGCTTAGGACTTTGTCGGATTTTCACGGAGATGGGTGAATCCTACTTGGAGCTGTTGTTGCAGCAACAAGGAACTGGGGCTGAGCATGCTGCGCTGGTAGACTTGTTGCTGGATTGCATGAGTTACCCGGATGCCGAAGTAGCTGATGTGACGATCCCTTTCTGGTTCCGCTTGCTCGAAGAGCTGCGTCATCGCATTACGCCGGCACTGTTGGCACAGTATAAGCCGCGACTTGAGCGTCTGGCGAGTTTGTGCATGCAGAAGTTGCAATTTAGTGAGGTTTTTCCAAAGCTGCCCGCGGATAAACAGCAAGATTTCAAAGCCTTCCGCCAAGAACTTGGCGATATCCTTCGTGACTGTTGCCAACTGCTGGGCGTTGAGGCTGTCCTGCAGCACTGTGTGAATGGGCTAAATCAGATTTTCCAATCACCAGCGGAATCGCGCAGTTGGGAGGCTGTGGAGGCGCACTTGTACTGCTTCCGGTCAATTGCGCGCGAAGTGGAGAAAACAAAGACCAATGTGGAGGCCTTAGATGCGCCTATTACGCTGATTTTCCAGCATCTTCCTCAGTTTTCCGACCATCCCGCGATTTGCTACACCTCTTGCCTAATTGTATCACGCTATGCGGAATGGCTGCGCGCCCACCCAGCATCTCTTTCGGCCCAGGTAGGTTTCCTCAACACCTGTGTCACGAAGAGTGCAGGAGACGCTCGCTACACCGAGTGGGAAGTGGCACGGGCGGCTGCATCCGCAGTACGGGCTTTAGCCATGGACTGTTGGTCAATTCTCGGAGGAGACATTGTTGCTTTTTATTTGCACATTGAAGAACGGGAGCTAATGGTCGTTGAGGACCAGGTGTTGATTCTCGAGGGAATTTGTGCTGGCGCGGCAAGCTCAAGTGACATGCCGCGTATCCTTTCCGTGCTGGATCAGGTCATGAAAGGAATTGGCAAAAGGCTGACTGCCTCATTTGCGTCCAGCACTGCCAACCCACACGTGCAAGTCGCTTTAAATGAATTACTACGGCTTATGTGCATTTATGAGTACTTGGACATTAAAAAGTTGCAAGGGGACAAGCATCCCCTTGTAATGCTCACAGAACAATTGTGGCCGATGTTCAACCAGATGCTGGCATTATTTCGCGGTCATGACGAGCTTGTGGAACGTGTATGTCGTTGCTACAAGCGCATTCTTCGTACTTGTGGCGCAGAAATCTCGCCGTTGCTTCCGCAGCTTGTAGACAACTTGCTGGGTTTCTATCAAGCAGAACCGAAATCTTCGTATCTCTACACAGCCAGCATGGTGCTGAAATTCTTTGCGCATGGCCACAACAACAGCAATTCGGCAGAAATGGACCCCCTGTTTGGTCGTATGCTTTTTACTCTGATTGAGACGACAACTCCCATTTTTGGAAACGTAAGTGACATGGAAGCTCGCCCGGATGTGGTCGAAGAGTTTTTCTTCCTCATGGAACGTGCCGTTCGATGTGTGCCTCAAGTTCTCGCGGCACCGATGCCGGCTTCAGGCCTAACGTCGGGTCAAACCAGACCTCTCATGACAAGTGTGCTCTCATGCGCAGTGTCAGCGCTCGCTATATCGCACAATGATGCCAATAAGGCGGTTCTATGCTTTCTGGAACAAGTGTATGCACAGTCTCATTCTGAAGACTCAAGCATAAAACTTGTTTCTTTGTGTGCATCTAACAATGCGGTGCACGAGGATAGCAACAAGATGCTGGTAAGTTACCTACTTCGAGGTGTTGTTCTCGGCTCCATGTCACCGTCACGCGTAGATGCGGACTACGGTTCGGCCGCAGGAGTACTGGTGCAGCTTGCCAAGGTAAATGGCCCACAACTGCAGCAGTGGATTGCAGAGTGGTTTGAGCAGGCTACAGCGGGTACATTTGCAACTGCTGCAGTTAATTTCCTCACACCAGATGAGGCAAAGGAATTTCAGAGCGAGCTCTTCAGCGCTGCCAACGAACGCGCATTCCGCCGCACCGTTCGTCATTTCGGTAAGCTGTGCGCTTCACGAAACACATCGCTCAAGGATTGTGCTCGCCAATAAGAGGCAAAGCAACCGCTACGGAGATCAGCAAAACAAATGTCGATTCTGGTAAGCACGCTATTGAGGAAGCAATGCCGACGGATACCCCAGACAAGAATAGGTGGGTACTGATGAGGTTTGTGAGGTAGCACTGAGAGTTTTTAGCGTTGATCTATTGTGTACCTCTGGTGAGTATTGATTGATCATCTCTATATTCAAGAACAGGCTGCTTTCGCTTCTCCTATGACCAATTCGAGTCTTCTTGTTGTCAAAGCGCGCCACTTGGCTCGTCTGTCTCTGCGCTGGATGTGTTTCTAGACGACAAGTGCAGGTCGATGGCATAAGTGGAGTTGGTAGATATGTGGCTACCTCCCCACATTTTCCTGGAGTCGTCGTCTTCGTCATTCGGCAATGTTGCATCTTCCACGGCGCCGTATTCCCAGGCTGTGCCTTCCTCAAAACCGCCAACGTTCTCTCCGCCAGACCACGAGGCAGAGTCATTTGCGTCACCAGCACCCCAATTCCATCCTGTGTCTCCTTCGCTGGAAGGCTGCTCTGCGTCTGGAGTTACAGCAGAAGCATCGGAGGTGGGGGCCAAGTTGCCAGACGATGAGACATGATTACTCGTAGCGTCACCCAGCATTGCCTGCTCGGACACGTCCACAATCTCATGCGCTTGGTCAGATACAAGTAGATCATGCTTCGATTCCTGCTTGCAGATTTCTCTATCTCGGCTAGCTGCACCCGTCGCATCTGCTACTACGGTGTTGGTTATTGTTGCGGTGGCATCACCATCGTTAGCGCCAACGTCAAAGTCACCTCTTTGACTTGCCTCCCAGTTGTGCAAAGCTTTTAGCTCATGTTGATGCGACGTCTTATCTCTTCCGGATATGTAGGGATTGTGACTCGGTGAAGAGGTAGCCCGACGAGATGTAGGTGACGCTCTGTGTTTTGGGTCTGCCGAGACAACGCGTCGAATGTTGTAGGATTGCTTACTGGTACGAATTGAGGTAACCGACGAATGTCTACCAGACTGGCGTGAGTTTAAGCTGCGGTCAACCTGGATGGCTTCTTCAGGAGAAAGAGCAGCTGACATATTTGCTAGTTCTGCTTCATCTTCGCATTCGTCATCTTCCATTCGCTTTGCGGCAAGAGTGTCGAGATGGGTAGTAAGAAATGCAAGCTGAGCCTGCAGTATCTCCGGCGGACACGAGTCGTAAATTTGCTGTGCGGCGACGTGGTGCAGCAATCCTGCAAATACACGACAGAAAAGTCCAAGCAGCTCCAGCATCAGGCGATCTTCCGTTTGCTGTGCTGCCTCGCGCTCGTTACTCACAACAATGTCAGCGACTGATCCAGCTACGATACCATTTCCTGCTCCTTCTGATGTCGTCAGGGCAAACGGCGACGCCGACAACCGAGCTTTTGCCACCCGTGCTACCTGCACCACTCCAAGCGGCAGTGCCTCATTTCCCCACGGTGAGAGAATCGGAGCAAGATACAACCCTCGAGCACCACCTGGAATGTCAACTGTGTCATTAAAGACAGCTTCTGCTGAGGGTTCTGCCAAGACCATTGACGTTGCATCGGTTCGAAGCAGAAGTGAGCAGAGAGAAGCTTGGGCACTAACGTAGCGCCGAACAACGGTTGGAATGACGCTATCGCCGGAGTCATGGGGCAACTGCTCACCAACATGCCAAAACTTTTGCGCACCGGCATCCAGCACAAAAATGCGAAGCTGCTTGATACCTAAGCACTCCCCAAGCTCCTTCTGAGCTACAGCTACAAGTTGGACAACTGATGGAATTACTGTTGCTGCTGCGAATTCCGACAACACAGCAGATTGCGTCGGCGACCTAACTGATGGATTCCCGGTCACCTCTGATGTCATATGCTTGACATTGTGTGCTGCCGACGCTTTCGCAACAATATCACTCGGCATTTGCAAAATCTGGTGTGTTTTATGGTTGATTTTCTGCAATGTCTTGGTCACTGCAGTTTGGCGCAGAATGATGCCTGCTTGAATGGCAAGTAGACACCCTAAGATCTGATCATTAGCAGAAAATGGTTTCTGGTGTGTAGTGTTCCAAGATCGAAGAACAGCAAATACTCCAAGACTATTCATCTTGTTACGAGTGTGATCCCCGCTAGCCGCTAGATGTGCTTCAAGGAAAAGCTGGAGCTCATGCACGATTGGAAGAGCTAAAACTTCTCGAGATGTCGTGCCCGTGATTGAGTCTGTGGAGCTATAGAAGCGTGGGTCATCATTGGCGCAATGAACGTTGCAAAGCACGTTGTGACGCGCGGCATATCCTGCGATTCCTTTATCTAGTGGCAACTCCCAGCGCTCCGAACCACGTTCGGAGCAAACAGCAACAAGCTTTCGGGTGGCGTGATCAACTGTAAAGAGTGCTGCATGCTCGCAATGCAACAGCTCACACATTCGTTTCAGCAACCTGCATAATGCAGAAATAAGGAAGGAGGTTAAACACAGAGTCCAATACAAGAACCAATTAGAGCTTACGTCTGCAGCACAGTCGGGAGGTGAGTAGAACACACGGTGTGGACACAACTGTTTAGCCATTTCTTCAGGACAACCGACAAATTAATTGCGTTGGTGATGCTGAACTGGGAATCCACTTTTTCGAGGACTTTCAAAATGTTTGGGTCGATGTACTGATAGGCTTCTGCTGTCACGAGATGGCTGGCCGTGCCCACGGGTGAAGCTTGAGCAACTTGTACTCTTGCTGACGATCCTGCTCTCCTCGGAGTGGACGATGTGATTGATACGGACGACGAGGCGCTACCAGGTCGACCCACATGATTGGCTTCACCGTCCGTGCGCTTCTTTGATTTGTTCAAGCTAGACACTTGATCGGTGTCGCTTGCAGATTCTTCATAATCGCCATCTCGGTTTTTGGCGTCGTGCATGTGCTGCAATGCCTCAATTTCGGCTTTCAGACGTTTAATTTTTTTTTCTTGATTGAACGTAAGCGTCTTATCCTCGACGTGGCGTGCTTCCAAAACCTGCAAATATTCGTATAAACTCGTGTCAGCAAGATTTACAATGATTACCACACAGCAAGATAATCGTTCGTACGCGAAGTTTGCGGAGAAAGTCTTGATTCTCTCGTGCTAGCGCCTGAAGCGCACTTTGCTGGGCTGATTTATCTGATGCATTCTGCTGCTGGTCCACGAGTTTTTGAAGGTTGGCATACACAGAAGCGTAACGCGCAGCAAGTTTGTCGTACTCGTGACGCTGTCTTAGAACAGTCTTGTCGAGCTCATCGATACGAGATTGTTGCTGTATCTTCTCAGTCTGAAGTCGCTGGTTTTCGAGGCTAAGTTGCGCTATCTGTTTTTCTGTCATGTGACGATACTTGGTGCTAGCAGATACTTCTCGTTCTAGAGCCATAAGCCTCTGCTTTAAGGACGCAATTGTTTGAGCGTCGTGGCGCATTTTCTCTTGAAGAAGAGGATCCTTTGCCTTTAAGGACACAATACTGAGATCTTCACTCACTGCTAGAGTACTTCCCTGTCTCGTATCCATTTCATCAAGGTTATCAAGAAAGGGATCTGGCTTCACAACCGGGGCGCAAACATTGTTTGGCAAAGGCGTTAATCGACTGCGCTGTATCGTAGCTAGATGAGGACTGGAACCATTATTATTGGATTGCATTGAGCGCTTCTTTGAAGAACTGTAGACACTTGCACTTAGAGGACTGTACATCGGTAGATCTGGCGCTGTGCCGCAGCGGTTCAATATTGAGAGTTCCATTGCGCGATTATTTTTTGCAGTAACTTGGGCGCTCGTGGTTTCCGGCTCATTTTGCTGTTGCTCTTCTTCTTTTCCTTCTTGCCCCTCATTGAGAACAGGAATCACCGACGGAGACACGGCTCGAACCGTAGCGGACGCGTGGCTAGAAGTCTTACAGCTTGTCGGATCTGATGTGTAGGCAGAACTCCTCAACGTAGATTTCTTTTGTCTAGGCCCGGACGATATGTGATGAGCACGACTAGCACCGGGAGACCTGCTTTTGTTCCTTCGTCGTCGAAGCTTTGGCGGACTTGCGCTACCACCATTTGGCAAGATGCTGCTGCTACTCGACTCGTGGATTATGAAAAGGGAAGCTGGTGCTGGAGACTGATGAACGTGACTGTCATGTTCGCCCTGCTGTGCTGTTGAACATGGTCCCGCTCCTTTTTCTGCGGTAGCAAGCATTTCGATCCTTGCACTCCAAGCCCATAAAGTGTGCAACTGCAAAACTTATAAATGAAAACGAAACGACCAAGAAATTCTCAACAATTTCTGTCAGCTTTTATAGAAAGCTGACGGAAATTGTTTGAGAAATTCTTGGTCGAGAAGTTGTCCTTCAACACAAGATCACTTCTAACTCCTTTCTAGCGAAGTCCATGCAACGCCAACACGAGAGCAACACCACCCTTCTAGCTGGTGACCGCTGTATTATTTCGTACGATCTCCTTAGCTGCAGCCGATAACGAGCGGATATATGTTCAGGTATTTAATAGCCAAACGAAAATGAAGCAATTGGTATAGTCAGCAACCATGGCAGCATCCCAAACCATCGACTGCCATACTCCTAAGCAATGCACAAATTGATCTTGGTCTCAGTATCCTGCGAGTATCCATCGTCACTTAACTTCGTTTTTGTATGGTGTATGAGTGCAGGTCTCTATAAAGAGTATCCACTCTGTACCCATTTTAACAAGGGGGTCCGCTACGCACGACTAACTCATTTCTAATTTTGCGCTCTAGGCCCCATTGCGATAAAATGCTCAAGTCTGTGGAAGTCGTACTGCGGCAAAATGAGCTGGTTAATGCACTTGAATGCAACGTCCACCTCATTGCAAGTTTTCTCGGGCCCTCGCGCAATCTCTCGCTGAGCGCGGCGTGCGCTTTCGGCTCCATCGCGTTGCTGGACTGGATCTGGGAGTGCAGCTGCACGTCCATCTACGACAGGACGTCTCAGTGGTCGCTCGCCAACTTCCTCCGGTCGGAACCCCACTACTATCGCTGGCAGTTCGCCGCGTCGCTCAAGGTGGCGGCTCAGCGTGGAGATCTAGCGATCGTCCGATGGCTGTTCGAGCACTTCTCCGACTGTGAAGCGCCGTCCTCTGTGGTCCGTGAGGCGGCCAACAATGGTCATCTGAGTGTGCTGCAGTTCCTGTATCCATTCAGAAAGCCATTTCCCTCCGAAAATGCGGAAGATCTGGGTCAGCGCTTTTCGGGCCTCTCTTTGCAGAATTCGGGAAACAACAACAATAGCGTTTACTGGGATGATGCAGTTTTATTGACAGCGGCTGAGAGCGGACATGGTGATGTTGTCAGGTGGTTGTATGAGATGGAAGGGAGCGATCTGGACCCCGAGCATCGAGTAAAACTCGTGGAGAATGCACTACGAATGGGTGATTTTGATCTCGCAGACACTTTTCTACCGATGGACGGGAGTACCTGTGTGTTGGACTACGATAACTTGTATCCTAGTCCTGAATTGATAGAATGGATGCTGGATCTAGGATATCTACACTGGGACCAGGACCTGGCTGGCTGTGCGATCCGAGATTTGGCTAGCTCTGGTCATTTGGAGCTGATGCAACAAATATTTTTGCTGCACTCGCCACTCCAAGCATACGATGAGGAGGATTACTGGTTGGAGTATTGGGGAGACGCGTTGAAAAAAGCTTGTAAGTCGGGCGAGTTACGGGTGTTGGAATGGCTTGTATCGCATCCGATCGGTGGAAAGCGATGCTATCGTTTCGATACTACTCGGTATATCGACTATCTACTATACATAGCAGCTAAGCATGGGCATATCGATGTGATCCGTTTTCTGTGTGAACGAGGAGCGGCTGACACTCGCGGATATGCACTGACAAGAGCTGCAGATGAATCTCGTATGGACAGCGCAAAATGGTTACTCGAACACTTGCCCTATACGGCAGATTACGATCTGCGTTATGTGCTTCATCAATTTATTAGACATGGACAAGTAGAACTCTTTCAACTACTCCAGAAATTAAGTGGTGTGACATCTTCAGCACCGAGATTGGGCAAGCGAAAGCGAATGCCGCGACTTCATTTGTGGAATAGCTTTCAATGTCCAATTGAATGCGGCGCTCTCAACTGGTGCAAGGAGAACCGCCTTTTGGACCGCTCGCCGACAATGATGGAGAGAGCAGCCAGAGGGGGCCACCTAGCTGCTCTGAAATGGCTGAACACGTTTGGATCAAAGGCGTGCTCGGCAAAGGCGATGGATGATGCGGCGTCAGCAGGCCACCTGGATGTTGTAGAGTGGCTACACGTGAACCGTTCCGAAGGTTGCACGACAGACGCGATGGATTCGGCTGCTGCTCGTGGTCACCTGAAGATACTGCAATTTTTGCATGCATACCGATCAGAGGGGTGCACAAAGAAGGCGATCAAACGTGCTGTGGATAATGGGCATTTGCACGTTGCTTGTTGGCTACAAGAACACGTCCCTGAGCATTCTCTAGAACTAACAGGGTTGATGGCGTATTCACCAGCTTTCTTCGAGATACTGCTGTTTGTGCACGTGCACTACCCACACCTGCTTAGCGAGGTCACTGTGCACGCTGTTGAACTCGCAATTCCTCAGCAGTGTCGAAATAGGCCAGGGTGTCACGTCGTAGATTGGTTTCGTGAAGTCACTGGTGCTTGCTAACACGGGTGAGCAAGCTGTTATGATATTGCCATTGAAAGATATTACTTGGTGCAAGTGTGTATTATGCCGGCCAAACCTTAATCATTTGGCATTAAAAATGAATGAAAGTTCATGGAAAGAATAGTTTGTGTTTTGCTTTTGGTAAGTGCAGGCTACCCCTTTTCAAAATATACTGTACAGCACCATTTCCCACCGACACCATGTCGGCTGCACAATGCAGCAACAATTGTTTTTCCGTCCACTGAGTCTGTATAAAACGACAACAAACTGCTATATGCTGTTTGGGGACATTCCGCAGCGTCCGCCTACTTTCCACTCAGAGTGTGAATGATATCGTCTGTGAACGAATCCACGGTAATGTTTGAAGTGATGAATGCTGAAAGCCTCGCCAGATTCCACTCCTGTAAAAAAAAAAAAGGATTATCTCATTAAATTTGATCGGCGCGAGGTATTTATCTACGGAGCCAAGGCAGCAGTAAAAATGTTAGTCTAGTAGTATAGTTTCTCGGTACATCTGCGCTTGATACCGGACGTACTAATAATCCGTAAGTGGCGATGAATGGGACCCGGACTCCACGCGGATCGTTGCTGTTTTGGTGTAGGCTTTTTACATTTCATTTTAGATAGTTTATCGTTTCTTGTTAGAAGGGCATGAGATTGAGTTTCTAGGGAATCTAAGGATCGTATCATAACTGGGCTCAGTGGTAAAGTACGGCCGGACGCGAATTCAGTTTGAGGAAACATTTTGCAACAAACGGATGCCATAATCCTTTTGGAATGGAAAACTGTACCACCGCATGAAGCGTATGTCTTTACAAGCCTCTTCCCTCACGTGATAGATACATCTCGAGACTAGTAGCTGTGTCTTCCCATCGCTGTCTTGAGCTTATTTGGAGTCTCATTGTCGATTCCCAACTCGTTTCTTAATTCAATAAGCCTCACAGTGCTGCAAGACCATCCCATGAAAGTGCCAACAGACACTGTCTCCTCGAGGGAATATCGTACTTCGAAGTATAGAATTTAATGTTTAAGTCCATGCCTTACAGGTAAATTGAAAACAGCCCAAGCCTAGTTTCTAGACTCCATCTCACCAGCTATTACTTTTAGGGTTTTGCTGAAGTACCGTTGCTTGTATCTTCCATCGATGAGCTGCCTCCATTAACACCACTCGGATGCTTGGATCATACGATTGAGGTATGTCAGAATCTTGTTGGTCTCAGTAAAACTGTACGGGAAATATGTTGGACTGCCAGGTAGACACTTGGTCTTTTCACGAAAATCTGATGGACCTTGATAGGGGCAATCAGGGCAGTGACCACAACGATCGGTACGGTAGCCACAATTATGGGTATGAGGAGCAGTGTGGGCAGCATCAAAAAGCTGAAGGACAGACAGTGCTGAGGCATTTTGTTGCCATGCACGTGTTGTACTCGGAGCGAAAGCAATTCTGAGGCTCTAAGAGGTTCATGGGACCAAGAACGTCTAGCGATGATTTGAACCCAATCTTGGGTGCCTATTTTGTTTTACCATATAATATATTACCTCGTACGAGAAATTCGACGGTAGTATGTACCCAGTTGAAATAGGTGTTGTTTCTGAATGAGAGTCTAAGCTGTATTCATCTTGAGCACCTTCTCGCAATGACCAAATAGAAACCCATGATAAAGACGCCGAGTGAATCACCACTCTGTATATTTCATGAATATCGGCTACTGTGGTTTATTCTCATTGCCGTGCCTACACGTACTAGGACGGTCGAGATACCCGTACCCATTAGGCACATCAAAGCGACCTAAATGATCATTTCTATACAGCCCCTCACCGCTATCAAGTTCCTGTATTCTGTAGAAGTATCAATGCAACTGTGCAAGACCACAACGAGAATGAACGCTTGACTGCAGCCAGCAACGGTAAACGGTTCGCCATTGTTTTAGAATGGATGTATCAATGAACGTTCAGCGCATGTATTAATGCTGGTGTCCTCGTGAGTGCTTGCTTGATGGTGACGACCACAAGTTGGGTAGTGCTTCGCGTACGCTTGAGGGGTTGGGAAGTCTTGGCATTGCAGCCGGCAATCGGACAGAACACAGCAGGATTTCCATTGAAACTCTGACGATGGTGAAAGTGATCACCACGATCGTCGTGACAATGGCAAAGAACACGCGAAAAATAATAATACGCCGTGATATACGGGCTTGGGGATACAGGGCAGCCCGAACAGCTCGGCCGCATAACCAACAGTTAAGTTGCTTTGGCAGCAGTAGAGCCCAACGAGCCATCCTCAAGAGCAAGAGCACACGCTGAATCACGTACTTGGCCAGACAGTCTCGAAGCATTTTTCGTTGAGTGAAAAACTTGGGACGTGGCCATGAGAACGAGAAGCTATGACAAGATTTTTGCCTAGATATATTGAACAAGTAAAGCTATTGACTGGCTTCCAAAAGAAGGCAATGGGTGTCATGATGGCAGCATTACTACCATTCCTCGTATTGCCTATATTCGTTATCATATACTTAAGCTAATGTACAAAGTAGCCCATGATAAGATGCTACGGATTATCCAAAATCTTATCTTCCCTTAACTCAGCTGTATTCTCAAAGTTGCTAAGACTCATCAATTCATCATGTAGACCCCCTTGAAACTGGTCCATCAATTTCGTATCGTCTGTTCAAGACCTAACGTTTCTCGTACGTGGCGAATGGTGTCTTGCTGCGACTGAAGATGTAATCGTGCTAGTTATAGTATCGTCCAATCGAGGGGCACTTTCGCAGTAGTAGGAAGTCCTGGGTAATGCTTCTCCATCCATTTTAGAACTAGAAAATCGCTGCTCTCGGTACACCACTCCGAAATTTCACTTTTGGTGCCCCGTCCAAATTCAAGTGTGAACAAACTTTGGTAGTTCACTTGTAAAAACAAAATTGTATCGAACAGGTTGTCAGGGAATATCCACATTCTGTTTCGAGCAGGGATTAACCCGGGGTAATGAAAGAAACCTAAGACGCAATACGCAGATTCCCTTCAGCAATAGCGTGCTCAAAGGCCAGGACAGTGCATATTTCTGATCTGTTGGCGTGCCCACTTGACAATGTCAAAGTGACCTTTTGCAGCAGCAGAATCTATGGCACGTGTCGTGCAACCCACCCGAGTATTCACGTGAAGCCACTTATTAACTACCTCAAAGTGCCCATTGCGAGCGGCATCATCCATTGCTTTTGTCGTACATGGCGCGGGATTGGCGTCTTCACTTAGCCACTTGACCACTTTCAAGTGTCCATTGCGTGCAGCACCGTCCACCGCTATTGTTGTGCATCCATCGAAATGATTTGCATGAAGCCACTTTACAACTTCGAGGTGACCATTTTCAGCTGCATGTCTATAGCTTGGCCAACCGAGCCCACCAACAAACTTTCTTTTCCAATCGTCTTCGTTTAAAATCACTCTCATCTGCAACAATTACAGGGGGCAACGACGCCTCCTGGTCGTGGATAAACTGCAGAACCTCCAGATAACCATTCGTTGCAGCTTTTTCGATTGCAGCAGTAGCTGAATTCAAATAACTATACTCTGACGTGTGTTCCAAAAGCCACTTCATACAGTGTAAGTGACCTTGCTCAGCCGCGTTCACCATAGCGGTAGCACTTTCATCCGTAAATCCTTTTTTTAATAGAAAGTCCACCACTTCCACGCTGCCACCTTTAGCTGCATCCCAAAGGAAATCTGTTATCGTAATCTCCCTCCATCTAATAACTTCTTACACGCTTTACGCCGCAATGGTTGCTTCGCCAGCCACTTGACCATTAAAATGTCACCACGTTTGCCAAAGCAAACTCCCACAAGATTGGCCACTCCGTGTTTCTCTTTTTGGTATTCCGGAGCTGAGCAATACGCTGCGTGAGTTCCAAATCTCCACTTTGGACACGATCGACACACTCCCGAAGCACAGTCCTGGTTGTTCCGCAGGTGCTCCCCATGACCAGCGTCGAGCATCCATTTGATCGCCGAAAGCGAAGCATCAGAATGCCAATAGTGCAAAACCTTGCGATTAGGCGGCATGATCGCCTCTGCAAACTCGACGGCACCGTTGTTCACAGCAAGTTCAATGATTTCCCACATTTCTTCCTGATCTGACTGGTGAGGTGTATTATCGCACAATCACTTTGCAATACTATCGAATTGGGCACGGGTGGCTTCCAGAATGGCACGGCCACCCCATCTGACCGCGTTGCTTGGACCGTTCCAACCGGCAGGCATCACCGGAACACTGTCTTTCCATTGTTCCTCCATCAGGAACACATCTTTAACTTCATGATTGCATTCTCTCCCCGCGTCATTGTCCAGCAAAAACTTGAGAACCATGAAATGACCTTTTGTTACAGCTGCAGTGACCACTTCCGACGGCACCTCAAACCCGCCATGCCCACATCTCCTCGCTCTGCGGCAACTTTCATCGCATGTCGCATTTGCCACTGGTGGTAGAGAGGCTGACAGCAAAAGGTTGCAAAGGGTCCATCGCGGCGTCCGGTCCTCGGGGGCGAACACAACTGCAGCCCCTAAGCGACAAATACACCGATGGCCCCAGGAAAAGCGAAATGTTCGACCCAACGTGCCTTAAACCGGCGATAGTAGGGTGTTGGCGGAGCACCAGTGCAACAACTTGCAGTTGAAACGGCGGCACGGCAAAACTTAATTCGCAAATGACATTTGAGTTGCAACTTTCGGGCCAAATTTTGGCACCTTCGGATTGGACAAAAACCCGTTTTGACGTCAATCGACCCATTCGCGTTTTGGCAGGCAAAAAGCATGGCGCTCGAGTTGCAAGCCGTGACCTACGTGCTGCAACGCCCGTCGGGCGTCCGGGAGCTGGCGCACGTGGGTCCGCTCGTGTTGAGTTTCATCGGGTCTGACCCAACTTGTCTCTAAGTGAGGCCTGCGCCTTCGGGTCCATCCAACTGTTGGACTGGATCTGGGCGTCCAGCTGCGTTTCCGCTGACGACAGACCGACAGGATGGTCGCTTTGCAACTTTTTGCGCTCCGAGCCGTTCTACACGCGGTACCAGTTCCAAGAGGCGGTCGTAGTTGCCGCTGGTCGTGGAGATGTGGAAATAGTCCGCTGGCTCTGGGACCATTTCTCGGGGGAACAAATTCCGTCGCCAACGGTCTCGGAAGCTGCAAATGGAGGACATTTGCCGGTGTTGCAGTTTTTTGCTGGAAAATGACGAGGGTCGAGAGCACTCGCACAAATTGGAGGAGATCATTCTGGTATCTCGTCTCTTTTGTGTGTTTGGTTGTTGCTACAGGCGTGAAGGAGAATGATCGTTGCCCGACTGGACGACCGGCAAGACTGATGCTATCAGTAGAAAACACAAGGTTAAAGGATTTGCAGTCCTTTACATTACCATTATCAGTAGAAAACACAAGGTGGGTGGACTGCGTCCCCGAAATGGCAACGTGGTTCGGTGGAGAAGCTATAGCATCTGGTCGGCCGCTGCAGGCAAACATTACAACGTTGCTCGGTGGTTGTACGACAACACGCCGCATTAAATGGGAGAAGAGGAAACTGACGGCGTCATTTGGGCCGCGGTGAGAAATGGTGGATTCGAACTCACGGAAACTTTATTGCTAGCAGGAAACAAAATTCAGGAGTATATTGGTCACTTAATCCTACCGGAGGCAGTTGAGCCTATGCTGGAACGAGGATACCTTAAGGACAATAAGATCGCTGCTGCCGCGGCGATTTGGCTCTTAGCGCGCGAGAATTCCGAAACGAGTCTGGACCTGATGAAGCGAGTTGCGGCACTACACCCAAAGCCACCGAGAGGGAAAAACAGCGAGTGGCTGCGTTTCTGGGAATACGCGATGACAGCAGCTTGTGAAGGTGGAGATATTTCCACAATTAAATGGCTGATGGACCATCCAACGGGACGTCTGCTCTGCAAGCAGATGAAGAAGGACACAATATTGGACAGATTCGACGGTTTGCTTCAACACGCTGCAAAAGGAGGTCATGTTGAGGCCATGACGTATCTCGTTGACAAGGCTGTAAGGATAAATACGCCCATGCAATGGTGGACGCAGCGCGCAAAGGCCACTTTAACTGCATTGGATGGTTACTAGAGAACATATACCAGTTCGATCCACACAGCTCCGCTGATCGCGTGGTGCTGGGAGCTGCAAAACTAGGCCATTTGAACATACTGAAGTTCCTTCACGCGCCAAGGTATGCTACTCAGGAAATGTCACCGAAACGAAGAAAAATTGAAGACGCTGGAATTTGGTGGAGCAGGTCTCGCGAGGCCATGGATGAGGCTGCCTATTCTGCAACAAACGGGCAGTTAGAAGTGGTTAAGTGGCTATTTGCGAACCGACCCGAAGGTTGTTTGCCAGCTGCAATGGATGGAGCAGCGCGCAACGGCTACTTAGAGGTGATGAAGTGGCTTGAAAAATATTACAACGGCAGGTTGTACGACGCAAGCCATGGACAGCGCTGCAGCGCTAGGCCATTTAAACGTGCTAAAATGGCTTCACTTGAATCGTTCGGAGGGATGCACTTTAAAAGCAGTGGAGAATTCAATTGGCGGTGGGAAACTACGTGTTGCAAAGTGGCTTCGTCTGCACTACCTGCAGCATGTTCCGAGCAGCAACCGTCTGTGGTTGTACCCTAAGAATATTTTTGATACGCTTCTGTTCATCAAAGTAAACTATCCCGACATTTTCACGCTAGAGTTCGGGGGGAAACAAAGCATGATATGAAAAGTGAACACGACAACGCTAGCGACATCCTCATCTACAAGTGGCTGGAAGAAAAATATGCAGGAGATCCGTTAATGGAGAGGGAGATGCTACTATGGTCTTTGTAGAGTATTTGAGTTGAGCGAGCCTTACAGCAGCCATCCCGATATTCCTGCAACATTTTACGTCATTAGAAGCCTCGCAACATCGTCAGTGTACTGAGTTATGGCATTTACGGCTGCTGTATTCTTGAACTTAGCTTGTTATCAATGACATCTGCATATTACGCGTTAAGAAAGCACACGTTTCTATTACATTAGATACACATTGTCTTGAGAACTACTTATACTACTAGTAGCAGCGCTGCGTAGGATTTCTACAATGCTTTGAATATACGTAGCTTGAACGCTAAGAGCTTGCTTGAGCTGCCTCCACTCCTCCTCTGCCTGCAAACGCTTATCAAGCTGTTCCTTAGCAACACTTTTCCACAGGAAATATGCCGGTGGTTGAGATGCGTTAAACATAACTTTCTCCTGCGCCTTGGACTCCTTCAATCGGACTAACTCTGCCTGCAGTACAAGTTCTTGTTGTCGCAGAGTGTCCAATCTATTTTTCTGGCGCAATCGGTATACTTTCCGTCTGCATGCTTCCTTCGATATGTCGCTCGAGACTGCTATGGCTTCCTCATTCTCGCTGTTGTTGCTTATTCGACTGTCTGTCTCATGCTCTCGGTCGTGATCGGTTGTAAAGATAGCATATGTGATGTCTTGTGAGCTGAGTAGCGTTTCGACGTCAGCTAGTAGGGTGCTATCGTTCCAATCTTCCACTGTTAGTTGGACAGGTGTGACTGTAGTTTGAGGTGTGCGCGATACCATCATAGCGCTGCAGGGGCTTCGCTACCGGATAGCTTTTTTGGTTGTGGGATCCGTCAGTATAATGACTCGCCAGAGTGCGTAAAGACAAAGCCTATCCGCCCCCCACCCTCACCGTATGCATGTGCAAACAGGTATTGCGTGGTAGCCCCATCGCGAATGGTGATCATTGATTTATTGGTGTCAGCTATATGATACTACAGTAGTCAATCTCAAGCTCCGCTCACTCTGTCTGACACTGTGCACGTAAAGGGTTCGTCGGTATCAGAACCAACTTCACCATACTTATTCAATGATGAAGATAGTACACTGCCAAGACTTTATTTTGATGTTATACTAGGTTTTATTCCCGCACTACAGTAGTCAATTCTAGCTGATTCTTAGCGATCTAAGGTTATCCATGACGAATAACGATGTCGGAATCTTCAAAATGGTCTCTCTGATTGTGCAAGTTCGCAAGTAACGTCAGCCGCTGGAAGCGCTTCGTTGAACTCGTCTGGATTTCACCGCTAAACGACTACACCCTAAATGTGTAGTCGTTTTTAGTTAGAGTACGTGAGGTCTATCCACGAGCTTACCACACACTGGTGTTAGCTGATATCGCGGGAAAATCCCATCTTTAGTAGAGATTCTTGTTAACGCTGAGATAGAGCTGCTGTTAGTGTTTAATGTATGAATGTCTTGCTGAACACGAACGAACGCCAGCTACATGACTCTGTGTGAAACTGAACATGTCAACTTTGTCGTGACAAATCCCAACCATTGATGCTACAACGATTGATCTGTGGTAAATAATCAAACTGGTTGCTGTGATTGTGCAAAAGCGTTTACGGTTCTGCCCGATTTTCGTAATCCACAGCATAAACTGTGTCGTAAGCAGCGTGCACGACAGGCTGACATCCCTATGTATTACGGTACACATGAATGTATCTCTTTGTTAGTTAAACGTGAGTGCCGCAACTCACTCTGACTGAAGCGTACACATCAAGGCGTCGTTAGCAGAGATCAGGCATCACCGTTGGACCCGCAGACCGTCTCCTACCACGATCTTGTCACGAGTACAAATTCTAGCAGACAAAATCTGATAACCAAGCCATAGTACAAACACTCCTCCACAGCTCCGAAGCGCCACCACCTATTGCACCAGTAGTCGTGAAACGGCGCCTAGTGATCTCTGCCGTCTATTATTCTTCGATGCCGGAAGGAGCACGGAAGCCTCCGCTTACAAGGCTTCGCGTCGGCGTAATGCATCACTACTGTAGCCTCCACTGCAACTTTTCCTCAAAAGTGGATCGCAACTTCAACGACGCGCCCCCGCCGCATGGCTACACCTCGCTGGTCGACGGTCTCCCGGCCGCAGCTGAGAAGGGCCACGTCCCAGTGATGCAGCTCCTGCTCGAGCGAGGCGCCGTCGACACCTTCGCCAACGCTCTGGTCGATGCGATCCGCACGAACCAACTGGCTGCCCAGTGGCTCATACCGTCGACCGAGGGAGCCCCCGAGTACTGCGTCATGGATGAAGCTGCGAGGCGTGGGCGTGTGAACATGCTGCAGTTCTTTCAGAGCTTGGCGTCGTCGGGTGCGAATTCATTCTTTCCTGCGGCCGCGCCGGCGCCGCAAGGTGAAGAGAATCGTCCCGGCGTGAGAAGTATCTCCGGATTGGTTGTGGAGGATGCGGATCCTCATCGCAAAATTATCACAAACAAGAATGTGTACCGCTTGTCGTGGACATCATCAGAGCCGATGGATGATGCAGCGGCAAATGGAGAGCTAGAGGCAGTGAAGTGGCTTCACAAGAACCGCTCCGAGGGATGCACTACAGCTGCAATGGATGAAGCCGCCGCGATGGCACCTCGGTGTGCTGCAGTGGTTGCATGAGAATCGCTCGGAAGGGTGCACGGCACACGCGATGGACTTTGCCGCGTCCAATGGGCATCTCGAGGTTGTGCAGTGGCTTCAAGCCCACACTCTAGCAGGGTGCACCACGGCGGCAATGGACCTAGCTGCAGCAGGTGGCCACATGAAGGTGCTGAAGTGGCTATCCTCCAACCGCTCGGAGTGATGCACTGTGGCGGCAATCGAGAACGCCGTGAGCAACGGCCACCTGCGCGTCGCTATCTGGTTGATGGAGCGTTTTCCTGACTTCGCCCCCGCGAACTTTACGGTTCCGAACTCAGCTGAAAAGCTCGACGTGCTGCTGTTCCTGCACGCGCACTTCCCTGAAGTCTTCACGCCTTCGTTCGTCCTCGATGCGCGTCAACCACTGTCGAGAAGACAGCCCACGATATGCGATGCCCAGATCGCAGACTGGCTGAGACTACACTATCCCGTACCAGGCATCGCTGAAGATGAGGAAACGCGGGTACGCACCGACCTAGCGAGACTTGGCGGCGCGCGAATGCTTGGCCCGAACCCCCCTGGGAACCACTCCCTTACGATGGTGATGAACACCTTTATGGTGGTGGCGGAGCCTGACGAAGATGTTATGTAAGAAGGAGACGCCCAATGATGGTTGCTATGACGCTTGAGACGTGAGTATGCTGAAAGATGTCGGAGAGAGTTTGCAGTTGCAATCAATTACCATTCAATATGAATAAGAATTCCTTTTCTTTGTTTGCAGTAATCCCAAAAGCCAAAATATCCATTTGGATTTTCCTGGATAAAAGGTCGGAGCAGATGATTCTGGTGCACACTACGCATTCATTCATTTTGCACATCAATGACAATGTCTACACTTAGGACCGTCGCGATCGATCAGAGCTTTCGTCGTGTCCGGGGACGGAAATGCTGCTTAGTTGCGGCGGAAACTGAACGACGGGGCTGTTGTGGCCTCCTGGGTGCTGGGAGATGAACCCTGCGTCGTAGGAGGAGCCATCCAGGTGTTTTGAGAGTCTGCCGACGCTGGCGCTACGGTAGCAGGGTTACCGTTGAAAGTGTTGCCCCAGTTCCAGCTGGATGGGTTGTTAAAGTCATCGGGATAACTGTTTCAAGGTTTGGTAAAAATGATTTTTAGTATTTGAGCTTAAGTGGCGGGATGGTTGGAGTCTAACTGTTGGGCGTCCGTGTACTTTTATGTGTAGTCACACTTAAAGATGTCGTGTGCGGTTACCAACCCAATGATTCATTATTGGCAATGAATCTATCTAGGGATGCAGTCCGCTGTTGTGTCACGAGCCGTGACTTGTGGTAGACAGCGTTAGTAAACAAGAACGTGATGTGAAAACAGAGCAAGTTCCAGAACGCTATCTCGACGAGTGTTTGTGAGCGCATTTGATTGTTTGCCTCTATGCCCCAATCAAGTTGTGCCCTAAAATTACGATTAAAATACCAACAATACATTTCTTGGCATCTCTCTCGACCACCTTAATGCATTTACCGATGCAGTCGTGCTCTCGTGTTTTTTGCTGTTTGAAATGACGATACCAATGGGCGACAAAGAAGCTCGCACTGTAAGGGCGATCCTGACAGACCAGATAATCTGACGGTAGAAACGCCGAGCATCGTCGGAACGTCATTGTGACTAAAAACATACAACTTACGCCGATTCTGTCACGTTTTTACTGTTCTTAAGAAAGCTGTCCTACATGTACATGCACACGAACGAGATTCTTAACTCTACCCAGCTTACCTCGTTTTCCTTGATCGAGTTTTTTTAATCATTTTTCAATTCACCTTGAAGCCTGCAGAGCCTTCTCGATCGGTTGAAGTCTTTGTAAAAGCATGCTGACTGCTGCTTTCGCGTCTGCGGCCGCTCTGCTCGCGGCCTCCATCCCTAGCACCGACGCCCACGGCTACATGCTCATCCCTGAATCCCAGTTCCAAGACTCCGCGAACTCCGCCTGGATTGTCCAGATCGACCCTGTGTGGGCCAGCGACAAATGGGATGGCAACAACGCTGGCAGCGTCGACACGTTCAAGTCGCTGAAGTCGGCCAACAACTTTAAGGATGTACGGCGCGGACTGCGGTTTCACAAACCCGAACGGCACCCCGCAGCCTATCCCGACTGACGGCAAGGCGACGTCCTCGCGTGCTATTGTTCATGTTGGTCCGTGCGAGATTTGGCTGGATGACAAGAAGGTGCTGTATGAAGACGACTGCTTCAGCACGTACGGCAACGAGAACCAGGACATCAAGTCTGTCTTCCCTGTGGACTATTCGTCGTGCGCCAACGGCGGGTGCAAGGAGATGCGTTTCTACTGGTTGGCCTTCTAGGGCCTCAATGGCAAGACTGTCTGGCAATCTTACAGTAACTTAATTGTTTGGTGGCACTTTGCAAGTTATGTATTGTCTGTGGTGTTGGTTTACTAACGATATCTGTGTGTTTGACAATTGTATTCCCCTTGTTGGTTCGGGTGGTGGTACTTCGCAAACTGTTCAAACTGGTGACTGGAGCTCCCGGCGGAGTAGTATTTCTGCTACTCCAGCCCCCAAATCACCATCAACCGCCGTTCAGACATCCACGGCTTCAGACACTCCGGAAGTTACTCCAGCCCATCGTCAAAGTGTAATGGTCGCAAGCGTCGCAACTAAGCATTGACGCTGGACCTGTGGAGCCAACCAGTTTCAGTGTATATCCTCACGGATTGGTCTTGCAAAGTGCCATCAGAGTCTGATGATCAGACAAGTGCATGTAAGTTTGTTGAAACACGTAACTAGTGCGTCGCATCCACTGCATTGGATTCCTGGTTTAAGTGCAACTACCGATGTAGCAAACGAGATGCATTAACTAGCTTAAAGGGTATCCTTCATAAAGGAATTTACTGTCACTGCCAAGCAAAGTATAATTATCCACGTACTGTTGATGTTGTGCCCCGTTCGGACAGTAAGAGTTCCCAATGAGAACTACACGTATTATAGCTGGCACTAGCAGATAGTGCCAGCGACCAAATCTCACGAACACCAAAGGATAGCATGGCCGCAAACGAGGGCGTTTCAATGATAGGTGCCAGCAATGTTTCTACAGCGACTAACCAACCTTGCAAATGAGTGGGCTCGAACAGCAAGTTGTTTGGTGATCGAACCGCTCTCTTGACGCTAAGTCTCTCCTCTTCCGACGATGCAGCACTACAGGCACTGATGAAAAGGCTCGCCACCAGCTGGCACGATTTGCAACGCGGACTTTTCACCAGTCTGCGATCACGGATTGAATCCTCAATGTATTGCAGACGGCCGCAGCACCGGTCGAATTCTCTAAACTGTAACGCCTCTTCTTAGATAATATCTAAAAAAAATATTAGAGTGAAGATCAAATTATGTCCAAGCTGCAGCTTGTAGTGCGAAGTATAGCGTAGTTTATTTTGATTGTCAAGCTTCGTGATCACTTGAGACAGGTGCAAGCGGATTGGCGACACCTGTCAGATGACACTGGGCACTGGTGATCGCGAACTTGTGATCGCCAAGCCTTTTCGTAGGGAAGATGCTCTGACAATAGCGATTTAGTGTTCGTGCGACCGATAACCTCTGCGACCCTTTTTTATCTAGTGACCTCAGGTCAGCTAGCTGCTACATGAACATGGTTCGCACAATCGCCGCAAAGTATTCCTCTTGAGTGCGCATGATGGATCGGGTGTGCAACAAGACTTGTGACTACGGCATTTTCAAGCCGAGATGAAGCCCCACAAAGTCATATGTCTGGACGATATTAAGCTGTTGCCAAGTCTAGTCCTGTCGTTTTGCACGTCCTATACTGTGCTGTACGAAAAACCACCCGACGCGTGCTGGTGGTAGCTTGACGGTAGGGTACGTGCTACTCATCAGCTTCTTTACTGCTTCTGTATGGCTCGCGTGTAGATGTAAATTCCGTATGCCACCACCAGACTGCACCGAATCAAACATCTTGGGGTAAGCCCCTGGACTTTCAAAGAACGATAACAACTACCAGTAGTGCTGCAGTCGTCGACATTGCCCCCACCTAGCATGTCCATTTCCAAATCTACCTTCGCGTCGTCACCAACAAGGATCTACGATGCTGACTGCTGCTTTCGCGTCTGCGGCCGCTCTGCTCGCGGCCTCCATCCCTAGCACCGACGCCCACGGCTACATGCTCATCCCTGAATCCCAGTTCCAAGACTCCGCGAACTCCGCCTGGATTGTCCAGATCGACCCTGTGTGGGCCAGCGACAAATGGGATGGCAACAACGCTGGCAGCGTCGACACGTTCAAGTCGCTGAAGTCGGCCAACAACTTTAAGGATCTCAAGACGCTCATGGACGACACCTCCGTGTACGGCGCGGACTGCGGTTTCACAAACCCGAACGGCACCCCGCAGCCTATCCCGACTGACGGCAAGGCGACGTTCTCGCGTGCTATTGTTCATGTTGGTCCGTGCGAGATTTGGCTGGATGACAAGAAGGTGCTGTATGAAGACGACTGCTTCAGCACGTACGGCAACGAGAACCAGGACATCAAGTCTGTCTTCCCTGTGGACTATTCGTCGTGCGCCAACGGCGGGTGCAAGGAGATGCGTTTCTACTGGTTGGCCTTCCAGGGCCTCAATGGCAAGACTGTCTGGCAATCCTACAGTGAGTGTTCTACTGCTAACTTCGTTTAACTTCACTTGCTTGGTAACTAACACTAGATACCGTGGCACCACAGAGGACTGCATTCCTCTCCAGGGATCAGGTGCTTCGACATCGTCGACATCACAGAAAACGTCATCGGAATCGACTACACAGGCACCGCCAAGCGGTTCCTCTAGCACCCCCACGAGCAGCGATTCCAACACGCCGTCAAATGAAGACTACAACACTCCATCAAGTGACCAGTCCAACACTCCTTCAAGTGGCGACTCTGATAATCGCTCGAACGGTGACTCCAACACTCCGTCGAGTGGTGATTCCAACAATGTTCAAGCAACAGAGGCTCCGTCAACCGGTGACTTCAACAACCCATCCAGCTGGAACTGGGGCAACACTTTCAACGGTAACCCTGCCACCGTAGCGCCAGCGTCGGCAGACTCTCAAAACACCTGGATGGCTCCTCCTACGACGCAGGGTTCATCTCCCAGCACCCAGGAGGCCACAACAGCCCCGTCGTTCAGTTTCCGCCGCAACTAAGCAGCATTTCCGTCCCCGGACACGACGAAAGCTCTGATCGATCGCGACGGTCCTAAGTGTAGACATTGTCATTGATGTGCAAAATGAATGAATGCGTAGTGTGCACCAGAATCATCTGCTCCGACCTTTTATCCAGGAAAATCCAAATGGATATTTTGGCTTTTGGGATTACTGCAAACAAAGAAAAGGAATTCTTATTCATATTGAATGGTAATTGATTGCAACTGCAAACTCTCTCCGACATCTTTCAGCATACTCACGTCTCAAGCGTCATAGCAACCATCATTGGGCGTCTCCTTCTTACATAACATCTTCGTCAGGCTCCGCCACCACCATAAAGGTGTTCATCACCATCGTAAGGGAGTGGTTCCCAGGGGGGTTCGGGCCAAGCATTCGCGCGCCGCCAAGTCTCGCTAGGTCGGTGCGTACCCGCGTTTCCTCATCTTCAGCGATGCCTGGTACGGGATAGTGTAGTCTCAGCCAGTCTGCGATCTGGGCATCGCATATCGTGGGCTGTCTTCTCGACAGTGGTTGACGCGCATCGAGGACGAACGAAGGCGTGAAGACTTCAGGGAAGTGCGCGTGCAGGAACAGCAGCACGTCGAGCTTTTCAGCTGAGTTCGGAACCGTAAAGTTCGCGGGGGCGAAGTCAGGAAAACGCTCCATCAACCAGATAGCGACGCGCAGGTGGCCGTTGCTCACGGCGTTCTCGATTGCCGCCACAGTGCATCACTCCGAGCGGTTGGAGGATAGCCACTTCAGCACCTTCATGTGGCCACCTGCTGCAGCTAGGTCCATTGCCGCCGTGGTGCACCCTGCTAGAGTGTGGGCTTGAAGCCACTGCACAACCTCGAGATGCCCATTGGACGCGGCAAAGTCCATCGCGTGTGCCGTGCACCCTTCCGAGCGATTCTCATGCAACCACTGCAGCACACCGAGGTGCCATCGCGGCGGCTTCATCCATTGCAGCTGTAGTGCATCCCTCGGAGCGGTTCTTGTGAAGCCACTTCACTGCCTCTAGCTCTCCATTTGCCGCTGCATCATCCATCGGCTCTGATGATGTCCACGACAAGCGGTACACATTCTTGTTTGTGATAATTTTGCGATGAGGATCCGCATCCTCCACAACCAATCCGGAGATACTTCTCACGCCGGGACGATTCTCTTCACCTTGCGGCGCCGGCGCGGCCGCAGGAAAGAATGAATTCGCACCCGACGACGCCAAGCTCTGAAAGAACTGCAGCATGTTCACACGCCCACGCCTCGCAGCTTCATCCATGACGCAGTACTCGGGGGCTCCCTCGGTCGACGGTATGAGCCACTGGGCAGCCAGTTGGTTCGTGCGGATCGCATCGACCAGAGCGTTGGCGAAGGTGTCGACGGCGCCTCGCTCGAGCAGGAGCTGCATCACTGGGACGTGGCCCTTCTCAGCTGCGGCCGGGAGACCGTCGACCAGCGAGGTGTAGCCATGCGGCGGGGGCGCGTCGTTGAAGTTGCGATCCACTTTTGAGGAAAAGTTGCAGTGGAGGCTACAGTAGTGATGCATTACGCCGACGCGAAGCCTTGTAAGCGGAGGCTTCCGTGCTCCTTCCGGCATCGAAGAATAATAGACGGCAGAGATCACTAGGCGCCGTTTCACGACTACTGGTGCAATAGGTGGTGGCGCTTCGGAGCTGTGGAGGAGTGTTTGTACTATGGCTTGGTTATCAGATTTTGTCTGCTAGAATTTGTACTCGTGACAAGATCGTGGTAGGAGACGGTCTGCGGGTCCAACGGTGATGCCTGATCTCTGCTAACGACGCCTTGATGTGTACGCTTCAGTCAGAGTGAGTTGCGGCACTCACGTTTAACTAACAAAGAGATACATTCATGTGTACCGTAATACATAGGGATGTCAGCCTGTCGTGCACGCTGCTTACGACACAGTTTATGCTGTGGATTACGAAAATCGGGCAGAAACGTAAACGCTTTTGCACAATCACAGCAACCAGTTTGATTACCTACCACAGATCAATCGTTGTAGCATCAATGGTTGGGACTTGTCACGACAAAACTGACTTGCCGAGTATCACGCAGGTTACCGGTAGTTGAGTTCGAGCGGTGATGATTACTAACAATGGAATTTTCACGCAATACCGGCTTGCAGGAGCACATGGCAAACTTGTGGATAGACCTCACGCACTCTGACCAAACAAACTTCATATAAAGAAACAAACCCAGTGATGGGGCAACGGGAAGTCCCATGATGCAACCGCAATTTGTCATGTGCGGGAATACCGAAGCCGCGTACACCTCGATGTAACATCCATACTCTCGCAGGAACTATCCACAAACGCCCAGTGTGTGCGTCGGCTTGTGTGTGGTGTGAGCTCGAATACTGTAACGTTAGTCGTAAAAGGCAACGCGCTGAGGCGACGGATAGCCAACTGTATGAAGTGGTGCAGCAGCATCCTACTTTAGAAAAAATGCGATCCCGGGCGCTTATGTTAAAATCTACTCAGTGGTGCGCAAATGACTTCTAATCAGTTGTGAGTTTTTTTTTTCTGACTTTCATCAAAAACGTTGTGACGTATGATCGTATGATCACCGCTCTCACGCAATACTGGTTTACTCAATCATATGGAGATATAATGCAGCGCTCTGTTCTACACAGTGTTGTACGAACTTCCAAGTTGCTCAGTCACTGCGCCACAAGCGAAATTGGAGGGCTGACGACACAGAGTGCCTTTGTCACACAAGAAGCGCTAACACCAATACAGTCACCAGCTAATTTACAATGCTGTTCGAGCTCGAGGATTGGAGAGAAAGTGATCTACTTGCCGACGTGGAAATGTTTCTTACTTCCCAAGACTGTAGCGGTGCACTTATCCCAACGCACTTCAAACGAGATGACATTACTGATAGCACCCCTAGCGAGACTGGAGGTAGCGAAGATGCCACACCCAGCCGACCGTGCGATGTCGGCAGGAGCAGGAGCAAAATGTACCGCGTACGCCAAAAGAACAAGCTAGGGGGGCTGCGACGAGAAGAAGAAACTTTACGCAAGGCGCTAGCTCAACTCAAGAAGTACAAAGCGCGTGTGAAAGCTGTGTTTGACGCTGCCCAAACGGCGACCTACTTTGAATCGAAGAACCTGGCGATGAGACAGCGAGAAAAACGGATGCAGGCAGAGGCGGAGCAAAGACAGCTAACTGTGGCTGTCAAGGCCCAGGCTACGTATATCCAGACGCTCTTAAAGGATTATCGCGAATGGCAACTACAACCCGCTGTTTCTGAGTCTCAACAGGAACTTGGTACAAAGCGCCGTACGATTTCGAGCGAGGGAGAACTGTTTGAGGCGTACCTTCGGGAGTTGGAGTTGAGCTACGGACGCACCGATGAAGTTATTCGTACAGTGGCTTGAATTCGCTGCATGAATCGGATGAGCTGGTCCATTCTGTACAGCGGAACAAATCCAATGGAGAAATCGAGTGTTTTCAGTACCTCTATCGACAGATGCTGCCATTCTCTCTTCAACAAACTAGTTCGACCCTTTGGACTAGGTGCTGAGCACTGCGCTGGCAAGGAAAATGAAGAGAGGTACAGCGTAAAAGATCGGGCAAAATGCGATCGCTATCAGATACCGCATCGGCATGGTAGTACCAGTGCTTCTACGGCGTGTAGTCCGACGCTTCTTTGGAGACAGTCGCGTTGTCTCGGTGTGGAAAGCCGTCTCTGAGGGAGAGGGAGTATTTAACGGAATGTACCAAGATGAAACAGGGTGGTGTGTCCTAGAGCCTTCAAATGAAGCAGGGAGTCCCGGAACACTGATGAAGTTGTGCATTCGCCGAACGCCACTTCAATTCGACATGTCCAAGTCACAGCACGAGCTGACGCAAATTTTCAACAGACAGTGCTCAACAAAGGCGAAGAAGACTTTAGAGAGATCATGCAGTCAGTAGAAAAATTTCTTATCGACGATGCCTTACATGGGATTAACTCTTACATTTTTATTTTTGATCTTCACAGAATGTTGTTGACTTGGAATGAGATTGTGATTGAAGGACAGTTGCTTTCAGTTTTCTTTTTCTTTTACCGCAAGCCTACGATTTTTGTTCACGCTATGCTTTGAAGTTTAGTAGATGCCTCAACAAGTTTTGACTGGGTTTCAAGATAATTTTCCTAGTGTGTGCTGTAAATCCAAAATGCCCAGCAATTTCTCGCAAAATGTTCTCCATAAAGTTGCTAACCAACTAAAAATTTTAATCCCGCTACTGGTTGTAATCATTTTTTCACTTCGTTTTTCACTTAGAATATTATTTAGAGACCTTAGCGTATTTTATTTATAAAAAAATATTAAAAAACAAAGTAATAATAAATCATAAATTAAAAAAAATATATAAAAAAGTATTTTTATGTTAAAAATTAAATAATTTTGTTAAAATAATTTTATTTTATAGGTATTTTTTTTTATATTTACAAGCATTAGATTTTATAGCTAAAATCACATGATTGCTGATGTAGTTACAATTATTGGAGATCTACAGGATTTTTTGCTACACCACGAACACTTGGTCGAACTAAAGGTAAACCTACACGTAAGAAAAAAAAAGTCTTTATAGGTGTGGTCTCATTCATGGTTAGAAGGCGTGTTACCGGTAAGGAAGTATCAATGGACACGTACACTTTCCCGTACTGTTGTTTTTGCGTCGTCGACATTTATCGGCAAGAACATCATTTCGCAGTTCGCAGTTCGTAAGAACTGTCGCTTGTCGGCCTGCAGGCGGTTGTCATCGAACTACCTTCAAGGGACCTCTTTACTTTCTTGCAACCAATACCGCCAGTGGGCAACTTAGTTGTTGGTTCATGGTCGAACTTTTGAATGTGCAGCTTCAGCTGGCTAACTTGCGCTAGTTCTTGACGGTTAGTAACTCACTGAGCTAGCTGTGCTAGTATACGGATGAGAAGTGAAGTGCAATGGGATAAGAACGGCTTTGGCAATAGCTATCAGCAGGAGTCACCATAATACGAAATTAGACTAATTAGTTGAGTTGGGGCAGCCCGATGTTCAAGGCCAAGTGCCTGCAAAGTACCTGTGTAACCTACGTGTTATTATAACGTATTACAAAAGCTTCATATCAGTGTCGCAACAATCTAGTTACTTGTGGAGCGCATTAAAGGTACCAAACGTACCATTTCCCAGCCAGTTTCAATGCAAACTCATTCAAGAAAGGAATGCGATCCGTTAAAACGTCACGCGCGACTAACAGTTCGCAAACGCAAGCAATATGCTTCGCAAAGTCAATAAACTTCACCAAAATATGATCAATTACAATCGGAAAGAATGTGATTCGAAATTCGAACTGCGAAACCAGCGGGCCTCCAGCCCGCGAACTAATAGATTCTTGCTATTGGAGACTTGGTTGACACTGTGTCATATGCGCCTTGATGAAAGTGAAAATCGTCCGGCGAGAGGTGTATGGGATCTGTCTCACGCACTATAACACGAGATAAATAGCTTATCGCACCACATACCAAAAGGAACTCCAGGACCAACATCGTCTGCCGGCGAGCCAGCCAGTCCCACGATCATTCCAGTAACGATGGCGTCGCCACATAACGTTCTGCCAGACGTACAGCTTGCAGTAGAAGACTTGAGCAACATGAATATAGTAGACACTTTGTTTAGCTTGCAAGAATCTGTTGATACGATATCGATGGCTGAAGGCGACCAAGGCGACATAGGCAGCCACGAAGGCAGCTCCAGCGAGAATGAAGCGAGTCCCTCCTCCGCCTCCAGTAGGCCATACGATGCCGGCAAGCACAAATGGTACCGAGCGCGTCGGAAGAATCGACTACTTAGTCTGCGGCAACAGGAACAGAGTCTGCTTGAGGAGTTGAACCAACTCAAGGAGTTGAAAGCTCGAGAGAAAGCCGAGTTTGACGCCTCGCGGTCGTCCACCTTCTTCCTGATGAAAAAACGCTCGGGACTCTACAGCGGGAAGAGCGCATGCAAGCAGTAGCGGAGCGACAGCAGTTGACTATGGCTCCCAGCACCCAGGCCACGTACATTCAGAGTCTCATAGAGATTATCCGCAAACGCCAACTATTTGGCTCGGCTGGTGATGATCGGAGGTCGAGGACTGCGGTCGGAAAAGAGTCAGCTGTTTGATGTGGTGCTTTAGTTGAAGTAGGATCGAGCACAATTAAACAATTGTGGTGAGATTAAACCAGCATGGACCGAGAAGCAGTTGGGAGCCAACTCGTAGCAGATTGAGTCACTTGTCTCTTTCGGTGCTAATGATCTGTTGCAGTGTAAAATAGGTTGTGACGTTGAACTGCATGAAAATTAGGAATCGCCGGACCCAATAGACCAGCAACTTGTTGACCTCACACTACACACAGCCTAGCCAAGCTTCTTCGATGGGATCGCATGGGAGTCCAATACCACGAATAATTTCTTGGCGTCTACCGTTTATTGCAAAAATGTCACCTGGACTGCAAGCAATTACTTGAAAATAATTGTTGATGCATATACCGACAACTTCCTTACCAGGATTTTGATATTGAGCTACGTGACATTTTCGGTACATAACACCTCCACATATATCCACTTGAGACTGTGAGATTTGCTTTGGAGCTGGGAAATAGGGTGTGCTTTTATCGCAAGTAGTCGACTGAGAGGCGAAGATCGCTCGACTACTCTCGCTGCACTGATCGGCTTTGGTCAAACAAGTGATTCCTGATATGCTACTGCAAACTGGATGCAAAAGGTTGCAATCACCAATAAACCCATTACAGCAGACGGGTGTGTTCACGATGACAATGCGTTGTAGGTGCTGGTTTAAGGCAACTTCGGGTACAGTCTGTAGAGCAAATAAACTCACAAGATCGAGCCGCTGAAGTTTGACGATGTGCTTTATCTCGGGTAGTGAAGTGACCGCAAACAAAAGAGCCAATGACATACTCTTCAAATTGTGCAGCCCTTCGAAGCTAGGTAATTCAGGAAGTAATTGGAGATACCCCAGGTGCATAAATGTCAACGCCCCCATTCGTGAGAACGCATCTAACGGCATGCTCACGATATTTGTTTCGCCAAACTTGCCGTGGAGATCCCTATTACTCACAAATGGCAATTAGTGTCAACATAGAGGTTGACCTTAGAATGTCACGCACGTACAGAAACTCCAACTTATGAAACACCTTGAACCAGTCCGGAATGACTTCGACACCTGTGTAATACAGCGATCTACAAACATTAAAGATGTTACCCGCCTTGCGTCTTCTTCTTAAGCACATCAGTGCGTCTGACAAACTACGTACAAGTACTGAAGATTGACACAGCGCTGAAGTTCCTCCGGCCAGACCACCATTTGTCGATTCATGAGCTGAAGGACCTGTAAATCTCCGGACACAGCTAGTTCCTTAACTGTTTTGGTCACATCAACAGGCTGGACCCACTCCTCATAGGTTTTAGGAGCTCGATCCACGTCGACGAGAGCCAGGCACGGGCAGGCGTCCTGGCGATCCCATCGATATGCAAACGCTACACACTGCGGAAACGCCTTGCACGTCTCCTGAGACTCAGTGATGCTTTTAGCGGTATATAACACCAGAAATGCACCAGCTCCGATAAACAGACACCCCACCCATCGCGGAACTGCACGCTGAGCATTTAGTTTTGCTAACTTGCTGCTTGTCGTCCGCACTTTTCTACGTCGTTCGCGTACCACCTCCACAAGCCGCGTAAGACGATAGCTAAACGATATGTTCATCGCTACACGTACTACTAGATTTGACCACGTTAGTGTTCGAAGTGAGTCGAAGCAAAACCGAAAAAGTGTGGTCACGATGGGGTCTGCTTGCATTCTAGCTTGCTGCTGAAAGCTACCTCGATAATACACTTCAAGATTTAGACGGGCAATGCCTCGATCGAGATCAAATACAGTGTACGAATAACCAAGCAAGAAGATTGGGCAAGTGACTGCAAACGTCATGTCAAACCTATGAAAACGAAACACGTGAGCAAGATAAAAGAACTGAGGGTGACATCGTATAAACGTACACAGTGTCCACCAGGACTTCAGTAAAGGCTGAGTGCGACGCCCGCTGGAGAATGAAGAATGCTTGTGACAGGCAGCTCAAGGCGATAAGAGCGGCGTAGCCATGACACAAGCTTACAGAAAACCCAGCCTCTAGTAAATGATGTAACTGAATAGACTCTACGACGAGGTCACCAATTTTGAAGAGCACATTCTACAGATGAACCATCGTTATCATCGTTGTTGGGAGTTATTATAAAAGAACAGAGTCAGTAACACGTACCCAGAACTTCCGAAATTGTCCGTAGTATCCGGTCAACTCGATCCAAAATATCACTGCCTGCTGTAAATATTTGCCGATGTACAACCGTCTAGTCCACATCGGATAAACTTCGTTCTCTCTTGGGCCAAGAGGGGTAATGCGACAGCTGGAGTTCCTCAGTACAGTCATTTTTAACATGACATGCACGTAACTAATTGCCAATGCAGCGAGAGCGATCGCATTAACACTCATAATGTCTGGCTCGGGATCGATAATAAGCCAAAATTGTCCGTCATCAAACTCAGCCGTGTCCATCAAATAATTAGCAGTGTCATTTGGTGCTATAGTCAATACAATCAGCCACAGAGTCCAGCAAACGGAGACGCCTGCAGCTAGGAAAAGCATTATTCCAATATAGCCGAACGCTTCAAAGAAGCCATCGGGCTTTGTAGCTGAAGCACCGTTGGTGCTACCTGGGTCATTGATATTTCGCTTGATAGGCTGTTTCGGTAGGATTCGAATGGTCGTACCACCTGCGTGCTTCTTCGTGTTTGAGTTGCGCGCAAATACTTCCGACAAACCCAATATTGCCATTGAGACAGCAAAAACTTCTGTTGACCAGCACGCTGTACAAGCTATAATGAAGATGATGACTAAGGCCTGCATTCCAAACAAGGTACCTGGACACAAATGTATCACAGCTATTCTCAGCGATAGAGCTCTCAAAAGTTTCATCTCAGAATAGGCACAATCAAGACTGAGGATACCTTGAGTTGTCAATTTACGCGAAGTCTTTTTTAACGACTTGTTTATCATTTTTGCTATCCATGCTTGTGCTCCTTCGAAGTTTTAAGTAAAGATAAAACGGAGGGAATTCTCCCTGGCCTTATGAGCTAGTATCTTAAGATACAAATCGCGGTGTTCTATACCCCCCACTTCCGAGCCATAAAAGCAATGTGCACCGTTGATATGATTCATGTGCTGACAGCAGCCATTCCTATCACTCGAAGTACAACCTAACCGAGCTTCTTAAGCAGGGTTGCACGGAGGTCCTAAGTTTTGAAATATCTCACGCCGCCGTGCTTCAATTATGATTGCGGAGATTGAATAGGAGATCACTTGGAAGTTGTTGTTGTAGCACATTCCAACTGTCGGTACGCCATCGACTTCAAAGTGGCACTGACGATACATGACGCCGCTACTAACACGCACTTGAGCTTGAATTAGCCCCCCTGAGCTGCCCATGGTTGTGGGGTCTTGATCACAGACACCAGGATGTGTTGAAAGTATTGCCAAGGATTCTGCACTTGGTTCATCCATATTGTTAAAGCAGACATACCCATGCATAGGGGGCTCGTAGAATTGCATTCACCAAGGAATCCGTTGCAGCATACCGGTACTTTAGTTAATACTATTTGAATCAGTTGGGTGTTAGCGGTCACTTCTGGAAACTCTCTTAAAGACGTTAAAGCCACTAGCTCCAGCCGGTCAAGATCAAATAATGGTGTCAACGAGGGCAATGATGTAATTGCTGACAGCCCACCTTAATGACATGCTTTCAAGGCTTTGCAGTCTTTTAAAACTCGGAAGCTCGAGCAGATGCTGGTGACCTCCAATTCTTAGGAATGTTAGCGATGTCATAGCTTCAAAGAGGTCTGGTGGCATACTAACAACAATGATGTCGCCCTTCCGACCTTGTGATACACTACAAACTACAGCGCTAGAATATTATTGTTGTGGTTGACAGCCACATACATGTCCCACATACATGTCTAACGTTCAGAATTTTCAAATTTGCGAAAGGATTTTGTCCATGTCGGGAACGCCTGTGTAGTACAACCATCTGCGGAAGGTTTACAACCAGGTACCTCTTTTCATCATAACAAGTGCAAACGTACAGATATCGCAGGTTAGAGCACCTCTGAAGCTCCGAAGACCAAATCACCAGCTTGCGGTTCATTAGCTGCAACACTTGGAGATCACCTGCTGCAGCCAACATTTTCACTGATGTTGTAGCATCGACAGGTTCTAACCATTCCTCGAAAGGTTTTGATGCAGGCTCAACATCAATAAGAGCTATGCGTGGACACGATGTGGGGGAATTCCATCGTTATGCAAATGTGACACATTGTGGGTAACCCCTGCACGCGTTTTCAGATTCAGTAATCCCTCGAACACAGTATTATACTACAGCAATGGCTAAGGCAATGAAAATAGCGCCTACCCACCTAGGCACAGATCGTTGATTTTCCAATATCACTAAGAGGCTGCTAGTTGTACGCTGCTTTTTCCGGCAGTGCCGGAGGGCAACTTTCAACCGAAGGAGACGAAAACTAAATGATGCATTCATTAAAACCCGCAGAAAGAGATTTTCCCATGAGCTTCGACGAGAATCAAAGCAGAACCGAAAGAGCGTAATCTGGACTGGGTCTGCCTGCAATCTAACCTGCCGTTGAACGCTGCCTCGCGGAAATATCTGATGATAGAGTCGCGCACGGGCTCGATCTTGTAAAACTATTGTAGGATACACAAACCAGCAGAAGGATACCCCACAGCGAATATCATATCGAATTTGCGTGAACGTCACCATCAGGAATACAGACAACCAAAATTTAATTTAAGGTACACATGGTCACTTACACAGTATCGATACGCACCTCTGTGAAAGCAGAATACGATTGTGCTCGAAGGATGAAGAATGCATGGGATAAACTGTCGATAGAGAGCAAGACAGCGTAGCCATAACACAACTTTGCAGAAAGCCCCGCTTCCATGAAATGGCCGAGCTGGATAAGCTCACCAATAAATCAATGCTTTTAACGCAAGCGTTCTGAGCACGAATACAGCAATGCGGAAATAACATTTTGAGATAAAGCTTGCAATAACTAAACCTTACCCAAAACTTGCGATAATACCCACTGAACGCTGTTAGCTCAACCCACCTGAACTAGCCGATTGCAGACACTTCGCTATAAACGAACATTCCGCATGATCTTTTGTCGATACACGATCTGTTACAGGGCTTTCTGGTTTAATCCGATGAAGGATTCTTTTCCGCAATACAAGGTTGACTAAGACGTACAGATAGTTTACAGCCAAAGCTACCATTGCGATTGTGTTCGGTATCATTAGCGACATGTCAGGATCAGCTATCAGCCAAACGTTTCCAGTATCCAACTCAGCAGTGCCCATTAAATAGTTTGCTGTGCCATTTGGCGTTATTGTGCTTTGCAAAGCTTTTGCCTCTCCGTTTTGGGTCCGATTTCGTACTGCCACTTTCGCGTGGATCGTACTATGGGAGGGGTAGGGAAATTTAATTCGTACTTTCGGAGGTGTTTTGCCACCACTGAGAATTTCTAAATCGGAGTCGACGATTCCTAAAGTGAGTCGCACGCTGGCACCCCTCCCGTCCCAGACAGGCTGGCTACTTTTGCAAGGTGCCTTGCAAATATTTTGGTAAATCCGGTAGCATTTGATCCGATATATCGGGTCGCACTTACGAGCTGCAAACTCGGTACAATGGTGAAGGTAGTATTTAGCTAGCTGGAGCAGCTCAAAGATGTTCGCAACTATCCGATTTGCCGCTTCAAAACGGCAAAAATGACTGGACCCCGTTCTACTTGTGAGTTCGCTGCTGAACTCTCCAGTTCTACAATCTACAGTGATCTACGCTGATGACTTTCGTTGGCGAGCCGTGGCCCACGCGTACAACATCCCAATGTGCATGTTTCGGAGCTACTTGCCTACGACTCAGACAATTCGACGCTAGTATGCTCTTTTGCTAAGCGACGGAAGAGTCTCAATGTCCATGCGGCACGAAAGAGAAGCATACGAAGTGGCCGCCCGCTCTCAAGTCAGTATCTGTCTGTTGCGCTCAACTTCAAACTAGTTTTGAGCTGAATAATGAATATCTCTAACACAGTTAACCAAACTGTCCATAGAAACGAGATCGCTGCGGTGATAAACAGTAGAATTCCGATGGCTCCAAATGCGTCGAGAAAACTTGACGGCTCCTCTAGTCTTGCACATTCAACCTCATGAAGCGTCTCAGTCTGCGTGGCGGACCGTGAAAACGTAGGACCTAAGGGTAATACTAGTGTAGTAGAAGCACTTAACTGCCCAATTTAATGCCATTTCGGCCAAACCAGACGGTTGCTCGGCCGATCTGCCATGAACAAATTCCAGTAAATCAAGTAGACACCACCAACGTTTTCTATCCAGGTAACTATTCTTGAATGCATGCAGCAGGCCCTGCGGACAAAACCATTGGAGCCTATGTGCTTCTGCGATCCCTTTTCCTTGTACTATTATTTACTGTGCAATGACAACAGTACTCACCAGCATATTCTTAGTGACCTTCGGGTATTTCCACAACGCACTCATACAAGTGTAAACTTCTTACTTGTATGATTGTTAGCATGCGGTGGCTTTGATGCTCCCGTATTACGCGGATCTCCCGGAGACGGACATCGTCTTTGTCAACTGTCACCCGTCCTAAGTCTACAAATTTTCAGCTCGCACAGCAGAAACCTCTATGTACGCAAGAGTTTTCGTAAGGACGTCAGAACGAAAACTCTCAGTCTATTTTCGATCCTATAACAGTTAACGTGCTACAATTCTGTTTGATGACCTCCGACTTTTTCGTTAACCCAAGCCAAATTGAAATTGATAACTGTGGTGGTGTTCAGAGTGCACCATGCCAATAATTTACTGATAGTACTTACGTTCCCGGTTGTGCTCAACGAGCGAATGCAACTCCTCCGACTGCTCGCTCGAAAATAGAAAATCGAAGTTAATGCTGAAACTCAACGTGACCAAGAAGTAATTAGGTTGTTCAACTAAAGTGTAGTGCTTTTACCAAGAGAGTATACTTTCTTGCGCAGGTTTAATCATCACTACTTCTCAACACAACCACTGTACACGACTCTGAGGAGCAATAAGAAACACAGTTCTGAAAACAGATGGAATCCTTGAAGAGAAGATCCCCATTTATTATCGGAGGTATTCTTGTGCTGGGCAAGAATCGTAAGCATTTATTTTCTCCATCAGCTGTATCACTTGCACCTACTAACGGCAAAGCTATTTATGCGAATTTATCAAAATAAAGCTTGTTGCTACGAGACTAGTCCAATACGTCGCGATTGATCATGAAGTCGCCAAACCTGCGCGCACCGCGAATTGTCCCCGTGGATAGATCACCCAGAGGATACAACGCGTCGTTACAAAATCCCAGTTATCTACGCGGCAAGGACTGCAGCGCACAAATGGGCCTCGCGTGAATGATCTTAAGAGTAGCTTCACAGACCACAAGTTACATTTCTTTCATTGAAACGTTTGGAATGCTCGGGGTCCCGTTAGTGCTAATGATATTGGTATCGATCGCGTGGACCGCTTGGCTAATCGTGTTGACTGTTGCTCCAAACCAAACTGCGAATTTCCTATGGGCACGGCAGAACTCGATAATGGCAACTTTTGGCTGATCATTGAGCCTGCATTCATGGTTGTAAGTGCTGTATGCTTAAGCATACTTTTAATCACTTACGCCAATGTGTTGCTCAAAATGACGGTGAGAAGAAACATGAAGTGCACCAAGAGCCTAGCGTATAAGCTTATTGTATCTCGACTCCATCGCATGCTAAGAGAGTTACGCCTCAGCTTCGGCTGGCAAGGAAATCGCTCGAGCTATGGAATGAGCTAAACAACTTTGAGGGGCGTCAACGCAAAATTTTGTACGAAAACATTGCATTTAAATCCTGAGCGTTCTTGCGGATGAATGCTAACTTTGTCTTGTTATAGAATACTATTCACAAATCGCTTGACTTGGCCATACAGATTGCGGCACTTCACCGCCTTCTTGAAGGCGGCGTAGCTACTAATTTGTGCTACGTGTATTCGTGCTTGGTGGCCGCCAACTCCCTCTCTTGTGCACCACTTATTCTGGTTCCGGCCTTCCATTCCGCGTTTTTCGAAGTGATTGTTGACACTATCTACGTCACAATGCAACGCGTGCTCGTCGTGTGCACAGCACTAACCGTGCATGCCTTTAGGTTTGACATGCTCTTTGCAGTTGGTTGGCCCATTTGGTGGCTTTGGTACTCTTACAGAGAATTCGATTTTGATTGCGCCAAAGCTTTGCTGAATGTTGCGTCATACCCTGAATCATGGTTTGAACGTCAGGCACGAAGGATGGCAAATTCTTTTGAGGTGACAATGGTTTAAAGGTTATTCCGGACTGGGTGGCGTCCTTCTCAAAACTGGAATATATGTACGTTGTGCTGGTGTTTGTTACCCCTTCATTCCTCTGATCCCTAACTGCTGTTTTACGTACGGCTGCCTCTTACGACTACCAGAAGCATCGAGGGCCGCTCTATCGACAAGAACCTAAAAACAATTCCCCTAGACTGGTTTGACGGTCTCAAGTCCCTTACATTTTTGCACTTTGGCATGCATCAAAGTCTGGAGCAACTCCCTCGCATGATTGGCCCAACGAACCTCAAAACCTTATCGCTAGCGTTGCTGATGTCTGTGCGCGAAATTCCATCTCTCCTCTGCGCTCTCCAAGCTCAAGCGGGCTCTTTTAGTGGGGGAGCTTGCAATGGTGCGTGTCCCGGATTTCTCCCCGAGTGCTCGCCTGGATATGTTTGCAGTTCTCGACATACCCGCCTGTTGCAACGGATACATCGGTGTTCGCAATCGGTCGCACTACTTGTGTGCGTCGGTAGCATCGTGTCTCGACAAGGCAGACCCCCGGAACAAGCCCGATCCGTCGACGCAGAAGCTTTTGGAGACGGTTTTGCAACCTGCCAGAGTCCTTTCCGAGCTAGCGACTTCCTCGTCATCCCGTCCAAAGACGACGTAGACGTCTGTGGCGGGGTCATGTACAAACAATGTTTCCAAGGCAACGTGACGGGCATGTGCTACAGTTCCAGGATGCAGGTCGTTGCATGCCAGACGACAGTGTTGCACGAAGTTGTCCGTCGCAAGGAGATCGAGATGGGCATCGGATTGCTATGCGACGAGAAGTACGAGCAATGGCTCGGGTGTGGCAGACATTAGCGCACCTGCAACGCCCCTTTCATAGTATTAGTCGATTGCTCGAATGTAGTTCTGGCTTCGAGCTGGTCTAGTGTGTTAATCCAGAACTATCGCTTTAAGCCAAGCACAGGCAGAAGCAGCGGTTCCTGCGGCTAAGTAGACACTCGTATATTCCATCAGTAGACTTTCATGTCCTATTTGCCTGTCTGTCTGCAAGCTTGCTTCGAGCCGCCTTCAATCCATGCAGGCAAGTACTGACATACTCTAATTAACTGCCGCGCGAGGTATCAGCGCCAACGAGAGCCACAAGACGTCGTTCAACTCCATTGCGGGCGCTCGTTCTCGAACAATCGACGGTTTGGTGCAATCCGCAAATCTAGCCGCTCCACGTTTCGGAAATGCCTGTTCTGTCCTCCCCGCCAGCGATTAATTACACGTAGCCTCCCTGTGCGAACACCGGCCGCACGTCCGTCGCCGCTCAATTCGCAATTCGCCCGATCCCCGACAAATGGTGCGTCGCCGCTCGCTCGTCGCCCGCTGCGAGGGCCCCGCTAACCCGTTCGTTGCGCTGACCGCAGAGCTCGCTGCGCAAACTGATCCCCTTCGGCAACCGCGTGCTGGTGAAGCGCTTCGAGGCCGTGGCCAAGACGGCCAGCGGCATCTACCTGCCGGACGCCGAGAGCAAGCAGCAGAACGAGGGCGAGGTGGTGGCCGTGGGCCCCGGCGCGCGCGCGCCCGACGGCGCGCTCATCCCGGCGCAGTCGGCCGTGGGCGACAAGGTGCTGCTGCCCGAGTACGGCGGCAGCAGCGTCAAGCTGGGCGACAAGGAGTTCTTTTTGTTCCGCGACGAGGACATCCTGGGCAAGCTCGAGTAGAGGGGGCGCCCCCCCCACGCGGCACAATAAAGTATGTTAGCCCCGCTTCGAGCTGCGTCACGCGTTGGTGCTGGTCGTTGCTCTGGACAGGTGGGCGGGACGTCGCTGCAGCCGGGTGGGGCCGTTTCACACGCTGCGGCGTGGATGAGCACGCGGCTGGTGAGGTGCACACGTTGCTCAAGCTGTTGCGACGCACGGCGGTGGTGGCACTGGCAACGGATCAAATCGTCGCAGGTCTACGTTTGTTGCTCTAGGTGCAGGTGATGACACTCACTAACTTCAAGCTCCTGCCCTGCGTCACTTTGCTCCATGTATGTCCTTGTTGACCTTGAGGTTTGCCGCTGCGGAGTCTGCGGCTGGCAATTGTGGCTACTATGTCATGCCTTTCACTTCGTCAGTATCGTCACTTCTGCCCTGCTGGTCTCGGCTACCGCTCATTCCGCAACGAGCATCCGGCGGCGCACTCGAATCCTCCCCACGAACGCGTAGAACTATGATAGACAAATGGCGTTCTTGGAGCAATTTCATCGACTCGAAAGTTGATCCGTCCAGTCGCTGGCACTCAGGTCACCGCGAGTTGGTGAGGACTCCCGATCGTATCGGAGACTTCCTTGTGACGCAATTGAGGTCGTCGTGTCAAGGCTCGAAAGAAAAGGAAATTGTAGCGGAATGGGGGCGAGACCTGTTCCAATTGCTGCAAGAGTATGAGGAACAAAGTCGACTCTTAGTCAAGCTAGCGAGCTCCGGGAGAGTGCTTCTTGAGCTAGAACGAGGAACAAAGACCACCTTGGATATCCTCGGCATTGTAGATGCTGATGTGGAGGCTTCATGGGCTCAGGAGCTGCAGCGAGAACGGGACGAGAGGGTAAAATGGTTCCAGGAGTTGCTACACGATGACGGCCAGTTTGCCTTGGACATGGGCGAGGACGACCAGCAGTTGGAGTTATTGACGCTGATGAAGTATGGGCTGCGGAAGTACGGGGACGTGTTGACGCAGCGGGAAATCGAGCTGATCTCCGCGGCTTATGACGCAGTGGCTTGTAATGCAAACACCGTGGTGGGGGCGATCCCCGATTGGTTTGCTACCAGCAAGCGAGGCTGGTCCCGTTCGGATCGATCCTTTATCGACGAAGGGGAAGAAGCCTGTCTAAGACAAGTCGATACTTGGGCACAACTACACCACCCTCATGTAAGGAAGTTCTACGGCGCGTGTCATGTTGGAAGACCGTTTGTGATTCATGAGTTGACGTTGCAGAACTACCCACTAATCACACCTTGGTGGTACATGCTGGGCTGCGCGCTCGGGCTAAAGTACGTGCACGAACGCGGTCTTGCTCATGAGAATCTGACAATGGATAATCTCCATTCGATTTATGAGTTCAAGGGAGTGCTTAGCGGCTTAGGATTGACTCGAATCAAAGGCAGAGCGAGTGGGTCAGTTGAAGCGGATGTCTTATCATTCGGCCTCGCCATGTTTGAGTATCTTGTTGACGTTTTAGGCACCAACAACTGTGATTTCACGCGACAACACCACTTACCGGAAAGCCCACCAAATTTCTTGAGCAACGACCAGTGGGATCTTCTGGTGGGCATGTGCGCGACTGATCCTGCTGAGAGAATTAGCATGATTGAGGTTACACACAAACTGGAATCCATACACAACGAAGCCAACCATGACAATTGGAGCGATGGAGACGATACAAAAGTTGTTTCAGACACCGTGGATGACTTGAATGCATACATGCTCCCAGACGGAGTTACAATCAGTGAGATTCTCGAGGATATCGGCTCCTTGTGCAATGAAGTGGAGGATTTTGGAGATTTTAATCGACCAGTCTACAGCAGACTGGTCGATGTGCATCTTCAGCTTGCAGCTGCCGAAAGGCCACTGCCATTGATGCTGGTGGAGGATTTCGGGTCGATCCTGTGGCGTTTTTTCCTTCAACTAGAGGCACGATCACAGGGCGACTTCAGTGTTATTGCGACACTATGCGCGACCAATACGATTGCCACTCGCAACTACGACTTGCACCACGATGTTGATCGCCTCATTCTTAGCAGTCCAATTCTTCAAAACGCTTCTGCGGTGCATTACTGGCAACCGACGTGGGAGCAAACTTCGCTATGGCAGCAGCAGGCGTTGGAGAAGTGTCTGGAAAACCCTGGTGAGTTCCTTTATGGCATCGAAAGCGAAAGCAGCAGAGCTGAAGCGATGGCAATGATCAAATACGAAACCCTAAATAGTGAAGTAGATTTGATAGACGAGCACGAAGTCCTAAAAGTCCCAAGGTGGTTCATTCCTCCCCACCAGATCGAACTTGGACGCCACCTGGCTGACGGATCCTTTGGCGCTGTGTATCTTGGTAAATGGTTCAGCACGGATGTGGTCGTCAAGCAAGTCCTGACAAATCAATCGAGTCGTGAAAATCGTGAGCAGTTTTTCCACGAAGTAAATCTTTGGGCAACCTTAAATCACGACAACTTGATAAAGTTGTACGGTGCATGTTACGAAGGGCAGCCATTCTTCGTGTGCGAACGTGCTGACGAAGGGACCCTCATCGAATACATGGAGGGCAGAAATCGTTTTCCAGTTTGGAGAGCGCTGTTGGAAGCTGCCAAGGGGCTGCAATATCTTCACGAACGGGGCATTGTTCACGGAGACCTCAAGGGAAACAATATTCTGGTGTGTGATGGAACAGCAAAGTTGACGGATTTTGGTCTGAGTACGTTTGCTAGAAGTGCAAACCCAATAGGTGCTTCGGGATCCCTCGGAGCATTTCGCTGGAAGGCACCCGAGTGTTTAGCAGGCTCGAGGCCGACATTTGCTTCGGATATATTCTCCTTCGCCATGTGCGTTATTGAGGCGATCGGTGGCGAGTTCCCGTGGGGCAATTCCATGGATGAATCGGTGGTGAAATTTAACGTTCTCCAAAAGCGAATGATTCCTCCGCGTCCGAACGGTTTCGACGATGCTCAATGGGATCTGATAGTGCGCATGTGCTCGTACGAGCCTCATCGCAGGCCAGATACAACAGCACTCGTGCACATGTTGCAGGAAATCGTTTGAAAATGGACATGCCAGATCTGCAGTGGTCATTACAAGTTTTAATGATTATACCGTATCTCAGCACGATGACCTAAAAACCAAAGCGACGAGGCCTTGATGGAGGTCTTGTCGTTTTGGTACTGCTGACAGGGTCCGATCGACCGAGTTCTGCTACTGCCATGCGTTGCTTCTTGTGTTTTCTATTCAATGCAAGTTTTTCTTTCGCGGCATCTTTTGCCTCTTCTTCTTTGGCTTGAAGCGATGCTTCCATTTCATGTTCCATTTCCATAGCTTCTTCCTTTTCCTTCATGCGCTTTAGTAACCGAGACTGGAATGACTCCTTGACGCTGAAGAACATGGGACCGAGCTCTGCAAGCCACTCACCTTCCACGGCAGTGGCGCATTGCATGTACTCCTTGCTTGTGTAAATAAGCTCGTGATAAACAACAAAATCCGGAGTGTAGCCAAGACCAAACAGCGCAGCACTGGGATGAAGGTTGCATGGCATGCCAGTCAACATGTTTACATACTCACCAATACCCTTGATTTGGGCCGAGTTGTAGAAGTAAGCCGAGCAAATCGCCTTACGAACGACATCCCATTTCCCTTCGCACGAACGCAGCCGTACGCGTTGCTGCTTCATGATATCTGCCAACTGCTCGCGAACCTCGCGAGCCTTACGAAGACCCTTAGCGTGAATGAAATGATCAGTACACCACTGTGCTGAGTGGCGGTTTGCTTCCCACTGCTGATAGACGTTTAGCAGCGTAAGATGATCGCTCTCAGGAACAAAGAACTTTTCTCGCGCTGCGTCACTCTCTTCTTCACGATCCTTCGGACGGAAAAATACACTTGGAACTGATAACATGCTAACCACAATCAACACCTCACTGGAACAGCCGAGGTGCTCGCTGAATAGTAGCATCTTCGCTAATGGTGGGTCTAGTGGAAATACAACCATCTTCTTTCCAATTTCCGTCAATTCTCCAGTGTTGTCCAGTGCTCCCAGCACCCAAAGTTGGTACATGGAGTTGATGATATTATCTTGCGGCGGTGGGTCCATGAAATCAAACTCAAGCAAGTTGGATACTCCAAGCGACTTGAGCAGTAGAACCACGTAGCCTAGATTCGTTCGCTGAATTTCCGGAATTTGTGCTTCGAGCAACTCGTTGACAAATTGGCGTTCCGTGTACAAACGGTATGCAACACCAGGCCCTGTACGACCAGCACGACCCGCGCGTTGATTCGCGTTCTGCTGACTGATAGGCGTCACCTGCAGAGCATCCATACCAATCTTGGGGTTGTATACCTTAACCTTACAAAACCCAGCGTCAATGACATACTTGATACCATCTACCGTAAGTGAGGTTTCTGCAATATTAGTCGACACAATGCATTTTCGAATATCGGAGGCGTCAAAAATCTTAGCTTGCAAGTCTGCTGGCAGCTGTGAATACATTGGAAGCACCATCAACGGTGGTGCGCCATCCAGCTTGCCCATTCGATCAGCCAGCACGTAGCACGTTGCTTCAATGTCCTCTTGACCAGTCATAAACACTAAAATATCACCAGGCGGATGCGACAAATGAATTTGCATAACCTGCTTGACAGCAGAGTCCACGTAATCCTCACTTGGGGACTTTGCATACCGCGTGTCCACGTGGAACGTTCGTCCGGGAATAGTAAACATTGGAACGCCACCGAAAAAGTTGGCGAACTTGTCTGCATCCAGCGTAGCTGACGTCACAACAAGCTTGAAGTCGCTACGACGCTGAACAACCTTGCGCAGAATACCAAATAGCACATCCGTGTTTAGAGCACGTTCGTGAGCCTCATCCATAATTACACACGAATACGAGTCCAAATCAGACTCGCGTAGCGATTCCCGTAACAAGACACCTTCCGTCATATACTTGATGATGGTTTTGTCTGACGTCAGGTCCTCAAATCGAATTGCATAACCTACTTCGTCACCTAGCGTCACATCCATTTCTTCACTTACACGTTGCGCCACTGACATAGCTGCCACACGACGCGGCTGCGTACAGCCAATCATTCCAAACTGCGAGTATCCTTCTTCATGTAGGTACTGTGTCAGTTGTGTAGTTTTACCGGAACCGGTTTCACCAACAATGACCACGATCTGGTTTTCTCGTATCACCTGCAACAGTTCTTCCCGACACTGGAAGATAGGCAAAAATTCCCGCTGTTGCCGAAGTGTCCGAGTCTTGGCAAAAACACTCACAGCCTTCTGCTTCTTCAGGTGCGTCGAGAACTGCGAGTCTTGCTTGTAGTTCTCGCCATCCTCGTCTTCCTTTTTCTCTTCCTCCTCTTCGTCGGACCCCGCATCGGCCTTCACACCAATGGCATCTCCCATCCGAGACCCACCAATTTCCCAGAATCTTTTTCGCATCTTGTTTCGTTCACGCTGCTCACGCACCTCACGAAGCAGCTCGCTACCCTTCCTCGCGCACACTGCCATGTCCGACGTCACGTCCTTCACGGTAGCCACCATCTCCACCTGCGTCGTGAACGCTACTCTTCCATCCAAAAACGGCGGCTTGGTACTGTGCACCATAATCTGCACTCTCGCGTCCAGCTCATCGTCAAAGTCGGTGTCAACTCTTCCAGACGCCACGACACCACTCGTCAGCAGCCTGTTCTTCTCCCAGGCCTCTTGATCCGCAGAGAGTGCGGACGCTCTAGCCGACATCCCCTTCAACTTATTATCTCCTCGAGCTCGTGTCTGCTCTAGCTGCTGCTCTAAAGCCTTGAACTTCTCCTCGCTACCCAAAAACACATGTCCTTCATGTGCTTCCATGCCTCCAGCATCGTCGTTCAGATAGAACTCGCGGTCAAAGTCCTCCTCCACCTCGTCGTCGTAGTGCTTCTTAGGTGCTTCTCTCTGTCTGCTTCTGCAAGTGGAAGCCCTTGGTGGAGAATCTTCTTCTCTTCTCGTCTCCTCCCTCCTGCTACTCATCGACCTGTGTCGATCTCCGTCACTTGTCTTGGGCGTGTCCTCCTGCTCCGCTTGGTCCCTTAAGCTTCGGACACTCTGCAGCCTCTCGGGCTCGTCCCATTCACTGGCTTGGAGTCCTGTAGCGCCCTTAGGACGTGACAACTCTGCTCTATCTCTACGGTCTCTATTTGGTCTGTTTAGCGTCGTGTCTGTGGTCTGCGCGCGCGGATTCTCGCGCTCTCGCCGCTTCTGCTCGGCCAGGCGGTCGAGGCCCAGCAGCGACGCGCGCGGACGCGAAGGCTCCGCGTCGCGGGCGGTCGAGAAGAGGCGGCGGGGGCTGCGGCTGGCGCTGCGTCGTCTCTGCGAGCTGGCGGCGGCTCTGGGGCGGCTGCGGCTGCGGTGAAAGCGGCGCGCGGACCGACTGCGACTGCGGCGGCGACGAGACGGCGAGGGGGACGCGCGGCGCCGGCCCCGCGAGCGCGAGCGACTGCGCCGCGAGACGTCTCGGGAGCGAGCCATTAGTAGGATTCGAATATGGACGGTATGACTAAACGGAGGTGTGGTAATTTTTGTTTTAGTTTTTTATGCTGGCTGGAATGGTTCGAGAGTCTCGAGACCGATTCAAAGGAGAGCAGCGCATGGCTTCACATGGAGCGTTGGCTGCTATCGCAAAGTTGAACTTGTGTCTGAGCCGTAATGCCAGACTTACCACAGGTAAGCTCATGTGACTGGGAACCTGGTGTTATTGTGCACTAATATCGTTTATAAAGCCACCGCATGGTTATTTTGCACCTGAAGCACTCGCCGAAGTCATTTCGATATCTTGGACCAAAGCTAAAAGAATGTCATGTTCTGCAAAATATAAATGCTTTTCTTACGATAATTTCTGCTCCAGGATCAGATTGCGGCGAACAAGTACTACTGCAAACCCTATGAGCTATTCTCGATCGTGGCCAAGATCGCATGTACTTCCAGCACTTTGGAAACTGATTCTATAGATTGGTGTCATCACATTCTCAGCGATGACCTCCATTTTTTTTCTTGTTTCAACTGCTTTGAATGTCGCGCTACAGTTACCCGAGTTTACCATTATTAGTTTCATGGGGTAAACTTTCTCGGTGCCAAAAATCACGGTTTGTTAATATTTTTGGTGCGTCCACCAGGTGGTTCATCCTTGTACTATAAGGAACGTGCGGACATGACGATAGCGATGGATATCTTGGTTTGTTGGATGGGATTCTGCAAGGTGCAAGAGAAGTATTTATTGGGTCATATAGAAAGGAAGTCGATTGCTTTCCTCATGGTCGTGTTCAGATCGATTTTTATCCCAACCATTATTCCTCTTGCGACGAACACGGCAAGCTTCATCGGAATGCAGAGCTCTTTTCCTAATATCAAGCGAAAGGTATCGGATGAGCGCAGCCCAGGAATACTCATGACGCGGTTTTCGACCAGAAACCTCTACGACGTGCAGCCCAAGTCTGCTGACTACGAAGCGCTGATGGATCGGTTTCAATTGCGAAAGGTGGCCAAGAACAATGAAGATGAGAGCAAGTTCAAACACGCAGTCATTGATAAGGTTTTTGCTGGTAAAGTGAAGCGTTCAACACGCTTCCGGAGCTTTGTGCGGCGGGTAACTCAGCGAAAAACATGGACAAAGCGTGGAAAATGGCCAGCTCCCCTATATCACCCGGCAGTTGGGTGTGGACACTACATGGGTTTTCATGTTTGGTGTCAATCAAATGGAGCTCTTTTACTAACTGTTCTCGCTGAGTTTCTACCCTAATGGCTCAGTCCATACTGTCTGCGCAGGTTTAGCCCTACAGCTTTTTCATTTAGTAGACCTGATCCTGAATTTAATACGGCATTCATTCGGCAACGCGAGCTTGTTACAACCAGGCGCGAGATTGCTTGTGATCACATAACGAAATGGTTCGTGTTGGAGCTAGTGTCGGCTGTACCTGTAGACGTTGTCTACTTCTTGGTACACGTATCATCGGAACAGTATTCAAAAATTCTTCTTCGATACGATGCTGTACTTTTAGCTCTTCGGTTGATACGGATCATTTTTGCGGACCAAAGCATTTTACCAAGTAGATTGTTTCGCGCTAAGCAGCACCTTGTGTCACGATTTCTCTATTCTCGGTATGCGCATTTCTCGGTATCGCAAAGCTAATTTGGATCGTGCTTCTTGTTGCTCACTGCATGGCCTGTATCTGGCATATCATCACAGATCGCCACATTATGATGAGTGCCGGCGAACAGTATGTTGCCTCTTTTTATTATGCCGTTCAGCTCATTCAAGGGCAGGGAAGCACTTTCGGAAAATGGGAAGAAAACGTATTCTCTACATGCGTGATTTTGATGGGCTCTGTTATCCGTGCCATCGTGTTCGGTAACGTAGCGATGCTCGTCGAGAACTTTAACGCCAACACAACAAGCTATCGGCACAAGATGGAAGGTGTTTATGCTACGATGGACAAAATGAATCTTCCGCAATAGACTGCGAGAGCGTGTACATCAGTACTACACACACATGTGGTCAGAGTACAGATCATTGGATGGCATTGTCAAGTTTCAGCGCGAGCTTGCTCATACACTTGGTCTCGAATTTGGTTTGTACAAGTACATGAACCTGGTTGTGAAGATCCCCTTTTGGGAAAGCTGCTCGCCAGATTTTGCAACACAGATCATCTTGAATTTGGCGGTTCGGGTGTATCTCCCGGATGACTACGTTGTTAGGAAAGGTGACTCTGGTGATGAGATGCTTAATATAAATCGTGGAGTCTGTGAATTGTCAGATCCGATAAAAGCCTAGAGCCAAATATTGCTATTCCTGCTAGCTGTAGCAGCATGCCTAGCGAACATGCAGTGTCTGGAGCGATCATAGACAGTTCGTCCGATAGCTCGCAAGATGGTTCTGCCGATGATCAAATCTCGCATCAATCATCGTTTTTCTAAAACAAATGTAAGACATATATTTCGACGTGGATCGAGTTTGGGTCCGCAAGGACACGCTTCTCGTAAGAGTAAGTACGAACTTGATCCTGAAGTGCACGAAACCAAGAAGGCTAAAAAAGAAGTGCTGCTGTATCCTGGTCAAGCATTTGGCGAAATGAGTCTGCTTATGAACTATTAGCGTACTGCCAACATTCGAGCTGCTACGTTTGTTGACATATGCGTGCTTAACAGGACTCGGTTTCAACAAATCATTTCGCGATATCTTGAAGATCGACGTCTCGTAATGATTAAGAGCTGAATAAAACAAAAGAACCAGATCCCATTTCCATGGGACGAAGTCGTTGACGCTGTGACTGAACGACGGAGGAAGAACGGCACGCCTCCCATCAAGATTTTGGATACTGTGACCTCGTCGGAAGCGGCTCAAGCTCTACTTGATCGAATTATTGTGAACAAACCTGATAAATCAATCAAGTACGGTTTTCAAAGTTTCACCCGGTGAACCTAGGAGAACCGGATGGTGTATCCGGAAGTAATACCGAAGTAAGACGAAACTTAGTAGGCGAAAGCGCCAGCCCAAACGGTAATTGTGGTGTACAGCTTCAGATGCCTTCGCCAGAGCTGAGAGAAATCCCGTCGCTCATGGACACTCGTATGGATCGTTTGGAGAAATCCCTTGCAGCCATGACAAGTGCTATAAACTTGATGGGCACCAGGATAGAGCGTTTAGGACAATGGGAACGGCGGGTGACATTGTTGAGTCTCTAAGTTGTTCTGTCGCCGCTTGTGTGATCTCGGATGGTTGAGGGTCTAAACTGATTTGCTTACTAAAAGCATCAATGCCAATGTGACCACCTCGACGTCCCTGACGACGCTCTACTCCAGGGTTTTGGAAAAGAGAACTTGAAAATTGTTGGGGGCGCGGAGTCTGTTCTCGTTGACTGCTTTCATCAATGCCGACCAATGATTCGGCAGGGAGACTGGAACGAGTTTGGAGATGAGATCGGCGGGTTCTTATCCTAGCTGATTCAGCTACAGACCCGTCCTTGGTGGCGCTTCCTCGCAAAACCCTGTTGTGCATCAGCGATATTTCATCTTGAAAGGTCAAAAGCCCTTTTAAGTAGTTCAATACTGCATCTCAATCTTGGTGCTGTATCTGCCATCTCCTAGCGACATGTCTAGATTAGCATCGTTCTGTATCGAGTCTGATGCTTGCCCCAGATTGTTGAGTTTCGATCTGGCTTTGGCAGCACTTTTTAGTTGAAGCTGGGCGCTATCAGTCTGACCGTCGGCGAACATGTTTCCTGAATATACTTAAACCTCTGAAATAATGCTGGAGGTACTTTTACGCCGCGCTATTCTTCGTCTTGACAGATAGGGCTTAACAGAAGCTGCGCTTCGCTTTTCACCTCCTACCTTTGTAGTGCTTTCGGTATCATGCTGTGGTTGCTCATGGTTACAAATGATTTCTTTCTGTTCATCGTTTTGCCGCGGGCATGGAGATTGAGAACACTTGCACGAACAACCATCAATCTGTTAAGAACTAGCGACCCTGATATGGTAGAGCAACTACTTTGTTGAGATGAATGAATCCTTAACGCAAAGCAAAGCAACAGAGTACCGTTTTTGGTTGCGGGTTAAGTGCCACTATATCTTCATCATTCCTTTTACTTTTCATTCTGCATGGACACCACAAAATTTGGAGCAGATAGGAACCCTAAGCTATAAAGCATGCTTTCGAGGGTATGTTTACTAGGTTTTGTGTACTGCAGAGCTGCTCCGATTGGTATTTTCAGTCATCAATAACTCATCATTGTGTGCAATGGTCATCGCATGATCGTGAGGTGAAACTTTTAGAGGTGTCTGTGTCGTGGGTGGCTTGCACAGTAAATGCATCGATACCGATGCGACTGCCTCGGCGTTTTGTTTTATGATGTTCAACCCCAAACCCAAGAAGTGTGGAGATATCCTGGCCTTCATGATGTCCTGCTGTGGCTGAGCTCTTAAAATTGGACGGAACGCTTGATCGTGTGCGGAGTAGAGCCGACTGGGATTTCAATCTGGCTACCGTTGCTGATTTCCCGTAATCACTCATTTTTTTAATCTTTCGCTTAACTGGCTTTTGCCGGCGCCACAGCTGCTCTGCGATGGTGAGGTCTTTTTCGGGTGATGTCGTTTTAGGTAACCAGCCTTGAGCCTGAGCTGGCATGTCGTAAGATAAAGGATCGCATGCATCATTCATTACCTCGATACCAGACATTTGCCTAACGACAGCGGTACTAGACACCATTAAAGCCGGCTCTAGACTACCAATCCCCAACGGCGCTTCTGAGAACTCCATTTGACATAAAGATCCCAGCCTGCTCACTTCCACATTATTCCGTTTTGCTTTGTCTGGCATGTTAGAGATGCTTGCCATCCCCGAAGAGCTATCAACAGATTTCTGAATATCGGTAAAGAGGTTAGAACTGCCTTTGCGCCGTCTAATTTTCGTTCTTGGCGACACATCAGTGTAATCAGCACCACGAGCCTCACCACCGCAGTCACTTTGCTTTGCACTACCACGCAAACTAGATCCACAGCAACAAACCGTTTCTCGGCTTTGTGCGAGTCGTTCCAAACGCTCCATGCTGGCTGCCATCGAATTCACTACATTCATCATGGTCGCAAGGGCTTTTTCAAGGCCGTCAATGCGAGACTCAGCTGGCGGCTGAGTTGCCGTTATTTCGGCTTTATGCTGGAAATGCTCATCAGCGCTGTAGGAGTTAACAGTCTTACTTAATGAGTTGCGTCGTAGTCGAGGATTGCTGCTTACACTAGATACGGGATCATCCACGCTAGCTCGAGGCGATGCACTGGTTAAGTCCGGATGAAATGTCTGGAAGCCGTATTTTATCGACTCGTCTGGCCTGTTGACGTCAATTCGGTCAACTAATGCCTGAGCAGCTTCAGTGGCAGTGACGGTAGCCTGCACATTTAGGCGGGAAGAGCCGAATGTACCGTGCTTTCGCCGGCGTTCAGCCACCGCATCAACAACTTCATCCCATGGGAACGGAATCTCTTTTTTTTCGATGCACCTCTTCAGCATCATTGTCAATACGTGTCTACGGTCTTCAGGGTACCGCGAAATGATCCGCTGAAAAGATTCGCGGGAGAAAACGCAAATTTCGACATATGTAGCTGCCCGAATGTTGGCTGTGCGCTTATAGTTCATGAGTAGGCTCATCTCACCGAAAGCTTGACCCGGATACAAAAGAATTTGCTTTAATGATTTTTTTGTTGATGCTTCTTCACCAGGACTGATTTCATATTTATTTTTCTGCGGGTAAACCTGGGCACGTTTGTCAGTACTCGTGGAGGAGCGCCGAAAAATCGACTTATGGCCAATCTTGGAGTGTGATAATAGACTCGAGGCCCGATCAACATCAGTGTCGCCTGCTTTAGCTTTATCTTCAGAACTTTCTCTTTCGTTGTCCATTCCATCGTCGGCAGCTGAAAACTTCTCGGAGGATCCACTGGCAGTGCTTTCTAATATCGCCACATTCCGGGGATCTTGGGATTTTGCTGGGTCAGACAATTCGCAAATGCCACGATTAATCATAAACATCTCGTCACCCGTATCTCCTTTGCGAACAATATAGTCATCTGGAAGGTAAACACGAATCGCTAAGTTCAAGATGATCTGCGTCGCAAAGTCAGGGGAACAACTTTCCCAAAATGGAATCCTCATTACAAGATTCATATAGTTGTATAAACCAACTTCTAGCCCAAGGGTGTGAGCAAGCTCTCGCTGAAACTTGACAATATCTCCGTCCAACGACCGGTATTCCGTCCATACGTGTGTGTAGTACTGATGGACACGCTCCTGAAGTTTGTTTGGGAGGCACATTTTCTCCATTGTCGCAAAAACGCTTTCCATTTTCTGGTGATAACTAGTTGTGTTAGCGTTGAAGTTCGCGACGAGCATTGCGACGTTACCAAACACGATGGCGAGGATGATAGATCCAGTAAGGATAACAAAAGTCGAAAACATATTTTCTTCCCAGGTGCCAGTCACACTCCCCTGTCCCTGAATGAGTTGCACAGCGTAGTAAAACGATGCAACGTATTGTACGCCTACGCTCTCCAAAAACGGACGTTCAGTAATTGTGTGCCAAACGCACCCCATGTAGTGGGTAACAAGCAGCACTAGCCATATAAGCTTTGCGATTCCCAGCAAGTGTGCATACCGTGAATATAGGAACAGCGACACGAGATGTTTGTTGTCACGAATCACACGCACTGGCAGCATCCCCTGTTCCACAAAGAAAAGATAGGACAATCGAAGTGCAATTAGTGTAGCGTCGTAAGAGAGCAGAAACTTGGTGACTTGGGCGGATACACTACTAATATAATACACGGCGCCTGTAGGCAGGGCGGATATCACTTCCAGCCCAAACCACTTGCTCATATGATCGCGAGCTATTTCTCGTCGAGATGTTACGAGCTCGCGCTGGCGCATGAACGCTGTGTTGAGATTTAGAATCAAATCGATGAGATGCAAAAGCTGAAGTACCAAACCAATCCAGACAGTTCCAGATGTTCCGTCTGGATAAAAACTTAATGCGAACGGCAGGTAAAAGAGTTCAAACTGATTGACGCCAAACATGACGAGCCCATGAACCGTGCACGCCCAGCTCCCTGGCGCAATAGGTGATGTAACAACTTTCCAAACATGTTGCCACGTTTTTCGCTTTGTCAACAATCCCGCAAGATAACGAGGGGAGAACCTACGCGACTTTAAGCTCTTGGACTTATCACCATATACAGTGTCAATAACTGCGTGCTTAAACTTTCCCTCATCGGCACTACTCCTAGACACCTTGCGCAGCTGGAAGCGAACCATCATCGCTTCGTAATCAGCCGACTTCAGCTGAAGATCGTACAGATTACGAGTCGACAGCTTCGTCATGAGTAAGCCAGGACGCGTTCGTTCCAATGATGTGCGTTTGTTAATGGGTGGAGAGGGTGGGCTGTTCTGCATGGCAGACGGCTTGTGTATTCTTCGTGATTGCCGTCTTTGATTGAAGCGTCTAATGACCCCGCTGCCTTAAGCCATTGCGAGTATAATTGATCAACGCCATAAATACTTGGGACGTAAGACGTTGGTAAAACGCTTCGGCTGCTGCTGTTTTTTCTTGTGCTTCTACATCCCAGGAGACGATGGTCGCCCTATTATTATGTATGTATCTCTGAAGGAGCAATCAACGAATGTAGCACTTGTCTCTCATCGTCGCGCTCAGGATAATCGCTGTCCAACACCAACGAAGTTTTCGTAGTTGCCAAATGGGGCAAACATCTTGTGACCACGTAAGCAGACTGCGCTGGAAGACGTACGTATAATCAGTAAGCATTGGTCATATTTGGCTCGACATTTTCCAACCTCTTAAGGTGCTACCGCATTCCTCTTCGTTGCGAAGCAGCAGGTTGTGCCGAGGTTATAGGTGCATCTGTAACTGTGTACGAAGGTTTGAGCGTCCAGCGACGACCACGGCACACGGCCATATCGCGCAGTACGTGGCGGAAGACGAGCTTATCTTTCGGGGCCACGACATTCCCAAAAGTTTCTAGTAGTCGCTCGGTTGTGACTCCCGTTGTGCCATTAGCTACAAGAAATGCGTGCAGTCGCTTTGTCATTTCGCTCGCACTAAGTGATGCAGGGACTGGAGATTGAGTAGGGCCAGAAGATGCAACGCGAGGTCGGGATGGAAATGGCGCAGCTTGAGCAGCAACACCATCACGACGTTGCTTGATTCTTGCGAGCATATCTCGTGAAGACACACCACCGCTTTGGGCACCTCTTCCACGACCCCTGCCCCGCCCCCGCAAGTTTCCACGGCCACGAGCTGCAGGCTGCAGGCTTCGCTGGGAAGGATCGCCAGCAGCACCAGATCGGCCTGTCCACGTGGGAGTATAGATAGTTTCGCGCTGCTGCCTCACAAGAGCACCGGACGCTCGAAGTGCACTAACTGCTCCCTGTGCAATCTTAGTAGCTTCCATCTCGACGAGATCTGCTTCTTGGTTTTGCACGCCGTCTGACTCCACGGCTGAGTGATCAAACACACCACGAACGTCACCCCCGTCAAACAGCTTCTTTAGCACAGCGTCATTGTCCCCAGCATCTCCGTTGCTGTCGCTGCCTTCCGATTGTAGATTATTAGTACGGTCGGCTTCCTCTTCCTCGCCATCTTCCAGTTCTGCAGGTCTCTCAACATTTCCTGCCACGAATAACTCGTTAGTTTCAGCGACGCCGTCTTCCTCTTCCTTCTCATCAGCCAGCACGAAAAGATCCCGCAAAGAGTGCTTATTAAAGCACCGCTTTCGTTTAGCATCATGCAGAACCTTGCTCGTGAGGTACTGCTTAAAAATCTGCCTGTGGTAAATCTTCTCTTCAATTGTTCCCGCAGTCACCAGTCGGTACACTGTCACTGGTTTTTGTTGACCTATTCGCCATGCACGTTCACGAGCTTGCACGTCAGTGGACGGATTCCAATCCGGATCAAACACTACGACGCGATCTGCTCCAACTAGGTTCACACCAATGCCACCAGCGCGAGTTGTCAGCAAAAATGCAAATAGCTCACTGTCTGGTGCATTAAATGCATCAAGCCGCTGCTGCCGCTCTGCAACCCCTGTTGTACCGTCAAGGCGACAGCACACATGCCCAAGCTTAGACATGAAGCTTTCCAAAATATCCAGCATACTTCGAGTCTGGGTAAAGATTAAAACACGATGGCCTTGATCCTTCCAAAGCGCTAAGATCTTTTGAAGCACGATCAATTTCCCGCTAGCTGAAGCAGCACCGAACGGTTCATCACTTTCGCCTTCCTCTTTATCCTCGTCCACTTCATTAAGCAAGCCTCCGAGATCAGTAAGACCCTCGTCCTCGTTATCCTCATCGTCATAGGTCTGACGCCTCTTGTCAGCCAGCCTTCCATCACCAAACGAAGCCAGCAGGTCTGGGTGGTTGCAAATGTGGCGCAACACTGATATGGCTCGGAATGGTCGGATGTCCCGACGTAGCACCGACGCAACCTCAGGAGAAGCTAAGAACCGTTTATATAGCGCGCGTTGACGCTTCGTGAGTCGACAGAACAATATCTGCTCTTGCTTGCCAGGCAAAAGTGCACCCATGTTATGACTCGTACTGTTTGTCAGAACTTCTTGCTTCGTGCGGCGAAGAAGGAAAGGCTGAATAAGGTCTTTTAGTGCCAACGCACATTTATACGCCATCAGCACCTGCATTTTAGTTGCTGTTGCGTACCCACCAGCTCGGATAGGCAGCACGAACTCGTCGTCGAAAGTTGGCAACGTGCCTAAACGGCCTGGGTAGACGAAGTCAAACAACGACCACAACTCACGCAGGCGGTTTTGGATGGGTGTACCCGACAGGATGATGCGATGCACCGTACGTAGCTGTTTGCAGGCCAACGTGGTCTCTGCATCTGGGTTGCGAATACGGTGACCCTCGTCGAGCACGACGTAGTCCCATTCGCGCGTTAGAAAAAGACTCTGGTATTGCCGAACGTTTTCGTACGTGCTGATTACTACACCACCACCTGTAGGCGCATCTTCCCTCATTCCACGATAGCCTTGATCATCCAGTTCGCCTTCCGACATTTCATCTTCAAACCGAAATACCTCCTCAATAAGCTGTTCGTAGCAATCGCTTGAAAATGACGTATTCACACCCGTTCCCGACGCATGTAACAGCACAGCACGCATCCATGGCACCCACTTGTGCAGTTCTCTTACCCATTGCAACAGCACCGACGCCGGACACAGCAACAACACCGTCCGCAATCGCCTCGCTCGATGCAGCGACCCCAGAAACGATGCTAGCTGCACAGTTTTGCCAAGTCCCATGTCGTCACCTAAAATCCCACCTACTCCTCGTTCATGCAGCTTATGCAGCCACTCAAGACACTCTCGTTGATGTGGCAACAACTGCGTCAGCACGTAACTCGGCACCAAAAGGCCCGACGCCGTCTCCGTCACATCCCACGGCGAGAAAAACTTTGGTCCGGTCTCCTCCTTCTCCTCTTCCTTCTGTTCCTCTTTTTCGTCTTCTTCAACATAGTCAGCTGGTTTCGGCCTGTTGTAAAATGTTTTCCTGCCTTCGTCCACCGCCTCCTGAAGCTCTCGCCGCAGCTCGTGCAGCCGTCGTCGATACAGATCCAGACTCCCGTCATCTGCCCACGTAGCTGCCGCCGCTTTGCGGTCCTGTTGCGACCTCTTTTTACCTGTTGTAGGCGTTACTGGGGTGGTGGTGGCGCCAGCACCTGCAGTCATTTCGTCTAATTCTGTTTCTGGTTCTGTGTTCGTCTTCTCTTTGCGAGAGTTTTTCTGCTCGTCTCCGCGCGCTAGTCGCCGTCTCTTGGGTGTAATTTTCTTGCGCTTCTTCTGGCGCCTTTTGCTGGTGCCGGAGGTGGGCGAATAGTCGGAATCGGAGGAGGAAGAGGACGGAGAGAAGGCGCTGGCGTCGGAGGCTTCGGACGCGGCTGCTGAGGGCGAAGACGGCGGCGGAGTGGCATCGATGGAAAGAGGAGACGAAGACGCAGGTGGAGAAGGTGGCGGCGTCGCTGGAGACGCGCTCGGGGCGACGCAAGCGGCCGCAGAAGGCGACGGAGACATTCCTAGAGGGTTGATGCAGTTATGACAGGAACTGAGGACGAAAGAGAGTACCGTGAGTGCACAGTTAAAAAGCAAGCACGGTTAAGGAGGTAGAGGTGCTACTTAAATGTATTATTCACTTTTGTAGTTTCGGAATTAAGAAAGTATTTCGGTAGTCGAACTAGATGGCTACGTTTTACCAGTCTTCGTCTGCGCGTATCCCGGGTGCTGATGGGAATTTGTCCTGCAGCCAGTCGGCGATGTGTGTGTGGTTGGACTTGGAGCTGGATTCAAGCAAGAGGCTGCGTATGTACTCGACCACGGCAGGGCTGAAGCTAGTGCTGAAGTGGAAGAACTGGAAGAGCAGCACCTCGAACAAGTTTGCTGGACGTCTCCACAGCTGTACGGTGGTGGGTGTGCATGAAGGCAGGTGGTTGTGCAACCACGAGGCAACTTGCAAGTGCCCATTGCTCAACGCTCCCTCGATCGCCTTGGAAGTGCAGCCCTCGAACCGGTTGGAATGGAGCCACTTGATGACATCGAGATGGCCGTTCTCGGCGGCTCCATCCATTGCTTTCGTTGTGCAACCTTCAGATCGGTGCGTGTGCAGCCACTGCACCACCTCGAGATGCCCATTTGCAGCGGCACAGTCTATTGCAGCGGTGGTGCACCCTTCGGAACGGTAGCGTTGCAGCCACTTGACCACTTTCAGATATCCATTTGCCGCTGCATCATCCATTGCTTCTGTTGCGAGCCATTCTGTTCGATACTTACACACTGTTGAATGTACCTTCAAATAGTCGTCTGAAGCAAATACACACATTTGACAAGTAAATTTCTCTCCACTTGAATGTCTTGTCCTTCGTGTTGGCGATGACACCACGGGGAAATACCCGGGCACAGCAAATTCATCAAGTCCTTGAAAATACTCCAGCATTTCCAATCGGCCGTACCTGGCAGCTTCATCCATCACACAGTAGTCTGGAATTTCTTCTGACTCGGGAAAGTGGTTGATTAGCCACTTTACCAAGTCGAAGTGTCCTTTTCGAATTGCATTAAGCAGACCATCTCTGACCTTGTCCACAGCTCCACACTGGTAGAGGTACTCCATCACTTCCAGACTGCCCTTGTAGGACGCACTGAAAACGAGCTCAGAAAAGAGTCTGTCGTCGCCATTGCAGGTCCATCGTCCGGCAGGATGCTCCATCAGCCATTTCAAGGTGGTGCAGTCTCCGTACACGCACGCATCTACCATGGCACCTCTCCAATACGTAGACCAATCGGCATTTTGGGGGGGTGGATCGTGCTGAGCAGCAATACGCTTCATTAAATCCAGTCGTCCCGACTTGACCAGGTTCTGGATTGCAATTCCAGCTCGAAAGGCATTGCGGCGAAGATACCCGCAGTCCATCTCCCACTCAATCACATCAGGATGCGAGCAGAACCTAGCATAATCCAGAATGCACTTGCCCGGCGGCAGCAACAGCTCCGCCACCTTCATGTCTCCAACGTGCAGCGCCGCCTTGATAGCATTCGTCACCTCAGCTTCTTCATATTTGTGCGCCACCTCTTCATACAGCCACTGGACAATCTCCGCGTGTCCGTTCTCGGCGGCGTTCACCAAACTATGTCCTCCCCAGTGCACCACATGCGTCGCGTTCACTCCACACTGCAAGCATCTCGCTCTCTCTCGATAGCCGATGTCATGATCCAGCAGAAGGCGCAGCACCTCGAGCTTCCCCTTCTTGGCAGCTGCCTCCACTACTTCCACGGCCACTTGGCAGCCCGGAAAGTGCTCAAAGAGCCACTCGAGCACTGCGAGATCGCCGCGCTCCGCCGCCACCTCCAGCGCCGCCGAGAAGTGCCACTGGAAGTAGTGCGCGTCCGAGCGCAGACATTGCGCCAGCGACCAGCCGCCGCTCGCGCCGCCGACGCGCCAGATCCAGTCCAGCAGCCCCACGGCCCCGAAGGCGCAGGCCTCGTGCAGCGACAGGCAGCGGCCCGGGCCCAGGAAGTCGCTCACGGCCGGCGCGACGTCCTGCAGCGCCGGCCACCGCCGCAGCACCAGCTCCACGCTCAGCAGCGGCGCGCGCATCGCCACTTGACGTTCTCGCGGAAGAATGAGGAATGACCATGGCGAGCGTCCGTCGCGACTTCAACCGCACTTAGGCGGGAAGCTACGGTGACAAGGCAACTTCAATCTTGCGTGACGACCAGTGAAATGGAGATGGGCATGCGGTGGACCTGGTGCACCGAGCCAATACGTGGGGCTGGCGTTGATCCCGTCGGTGCTGATCCAAAGGCCCTTCTCAGTTAAACATGGCGCAGTGGGTGAGAATGGATGTGTAACTAGTTCTCCTTGGGCGTTGAAGCGTGGCGTTGTTAGCGATTGGGCGCCGCATCGTTACGCTACAAAACCTGCTGTCTGGAGCGGTCACGACGGCTGAAACGCGTGCCATTTCCGTTGAGCTTGTTCCTTCACGGGTGTTTCAGACGGTGGACAAGTTTGGCATGTCAACTCCTTAAAAGATCTCGCGACTTTCAAATCCACAAAAAACGATTGATTGGGTTTCATGTGGCTGCATTGTAGTGAATGGTGAGGGTGGACCTGGCGTCGATGTTTTCTTTTCGCTGAGAAAGCTGGGACGGGTACAACTATGGTCATTGTGGACCAACGGAAAACGGGAATTTGCAGCCAAAGCAAGTGCAGGAGTACCTCGCGAAGCTGAGTGTTCGTTCAACGTTTCTGGGGAAGAGTGCGCGATTGGTGTGCGGTATCATGAGTTGTGTGTCCGCGTCAACCTTTCGTGCTGATGCGGTACCGTTCGGTTGCTTCATAGTGAGCCAAGAAACCATCCAACGATTCCACGGAACGCTGGCGTATCATCCAGCATCCTCGCCTATCGCCTCAATCAATTGTAGCACGGCCGGGAAGAAGTGGAAAAAAAAGAGCAAGAAGATGTTGATCGAGCTGGTGACGATTGTGAAAAAGAGGGCAAAACAGGATGCATGACGCTGCAGCACGGAACACGGAGGGCCTGCAAAATAGTCGAATCAAAGCGCATAAGAGTTGGGATAGCGAGATACGGCAAGTAAACTACTGAGATTTGAGTTTGTTTCTCGTCACTAGACTGAAGTGGCAATAATCGTTCATTCAAGCTCTGCGTAGTCGTTTCAGGAAATCGGTTTTTCGTTAAACATTTATGATCATGGTTGTACCCGTCCCAGCTTCCTTCAGTGAAAGAAATTATCGACGCCAGGTCCACCCTCACCATTCACTACAATGGCGGCCGTCAAGAACCCAGTCGCCATGGCCTAATTGTTGGGAGTTGAGCACACGAGCCACCATTTCTAGTGGTTGGTTTTTTGCATAGTGGTCGCTTTGAAACCCATTCATGGATGTGCGCGTCCTCGTCGTAGTTAGTTGAAGCAGTAGATAATAAGCATGTTAGTTTGTAATACATGACAGGGAGTCCTATTACTGCACACTTCGGCTGCATCTTTGGAAATGTAAAGCGAGAATGCAAAAATACGTCAGGGTTCCGGGTTTTCCGCCACCTTAGTTTTGTGTGTAAATCTGTAGCAAGATGTTTCTTCGCAGACTCGGGCGCTTGCAGCACCAAAAAGAATATCGACGAAGGACCGTTTTCGCTTTCAGACGGTGGACAAGTTTGGCATATCAACTCCTCAAAAGATCTCGCGACATTCAAATCCACAAGAAACGATTGACTGGGTTGCGCGTGGCTGGGTCGTGGGGGTATTTCCTATCAGCTAAAAATCTTTTATCACCAACGTGAACCGATCGAACTTATACAAGAGTGTTTCGAGTCAACCTGTCAAGCGTGTATTCTTCAAAACTTAAACATGGAGCCCTACCACAGCGCATCCATTTAGCAGCCTTTGCTGTATGCGGCCAATCCGTCGAGCTGAGAGGCACCTTTCATGGAGATTATACATGGTCCAGGCTTCGAGACTTGTCTCTCTGCTCGCTGGATCCGTGCCCATCGCAACGGAGTACCAGGCTCAAGTGCCTTACTCGCTGCTGCAGCGGAGTTTGTTATGGCATTGAACACCTGATGGCTACTTGCATGGAAGCTACGATGTACGTTGTTGGGAGCTTGACGAGCTTGGAGTCGTTCGTTACTTGCTGGTCATTTGCACCTGGAGGTATTTTTGCCGAGTAGCTCGCTGTGTCTGGGTGTAATATTAGTTGAGATGTACTCTTGTACAAGAGTGAGAGATCGTATTCGCGATGTCTGGCGTCGGATTCGCTCATTGTCAGTGTCGTTCCAACCAGAGTTGCGTGGACACTACTCAGCTGCCCGGATACACGAACTATTACTCTATTCAAAAACAACAACGCCCTTACGGGCAGTTTGTATAAGCGCATTATCACCCTTCCCGTGTCTGATACTTCTCGTTTTGATTGATTGTGCCCCGTTGGCTTCACCGAATGATGGTTCTGAGGCAAATTATCTGTTTTGGGCCCGCGATTTCCTGACTATCGCGCTCATGACTCGTGTGATTCTAGAGCAGTTCAGAATTGGTGTGCCAGGGTTATGTATGAGCGCTATGCAAGTCACGATAAAAAAAAAAAAAAAAAAGTGCCTGTCGTCTCAAGCGCAGGTGCTGTTGTGTTTATGATCGGTATGGCAAGTATAATTGGATTTCCACTGCCGTTCTCACTGGTGATAGGAATCAACGTGTGGTTTTTGGTTCTCGTAGTGTGTTTTGTTTATTTTTTTGGTACCATACTCAAGCAAGACCGTGGTTTACTCAAGGACTTGCTGCGGTTTATTGTGGTTCTTATCTGTCAAGTACTGCTAACATTTGTATATCCTGCATACCTCTATGGATTCATCTGTGTGTCGAAGGCAAGCCAGAAATTTTACGTGATGCTGCTGCCATTCATAAAAATAATCGCGAGAAATTGGATAAGCTATTGCCTGGGTAACAAATATGATCTGCTGCCTCAGATTATGATTTTTAACGTAGATGTTTTCAACGCGTTGTACGTTTCAAGCTCGATGAAAAATTCGCAATCGTTCACAACAATTGTTCAGATGGTTTCGCTAGACGCAGTACTCGGGTGGGTATCAATATTGGACATTGAGCACCTCATGACACCGCTGCAGTTTCTAATGCGCAAGATTCCTGTTGGCCACCCACTAGAATCAGCAACATTTGTCGAAATTGCTTTGCAAATTATCGAAGAAGACCCGCAAGCGAAGTCGCATCTTGTGCTACGTCGTTACGGATCTTTATCCGCATCGCCAAGGACTCAGAGAGGCCCAAATATGGTATCGATGAAAAACATTTCTTGATCGATGGGAACATCAAGAAAGCGTGTGGTTCTTCCGGTTGATCCATCACACGTCGCACTCCCAACGGCAGAGAGCCCACCACCACTACAGCTACTACCGCTTCACAAACCACTAAGAAGCATTTTCTTAAACAAAGAGCGTCAATGGTTTCTCGAAGGAAGTGCAAGGGTTCTCTTTACGACTGAGGTTGTTGTTCTAGTCGAGTACACCGAAGTGATTGTCCCGTTCATTTATAGTAAGTTAATTGGTTGCATATTAAAGATGCAACGCTCTTTTGTCTAACTGACCGCTTGGTATTTCTGTAATGGCAGGTATTAATACGGCGTCAATGTTCTTCTTACCAAACTACGCGTACTATCCACAGCTTCGGACACTCGAGCAATCAGATTTGGCGATCAGTCTTCGTGTGGTTGCATTATTTGGCGTTATCGAGCTGCTGTCATTACTGCTTATGGGTTTTCTCATCCAGCGGATCTTGCGCATCCCAATACTTCACCTACTTTCCTTCGTATTGGACCGGAGTTGGCGCATGGTTCAGTCCAACTTGTTTTTATGGATTTGCTATACCATCCAGAACTCGCTGGAGCACAATGGTGCGTTTTCCCCTCTTTCTTTAACTAAAACACTTTTTCTCACATGCGCCGCTGTCTACTTACCAGGTGCCGACTTCAGTTTTACTTTTTCCTGGCTCGCCAATACTTCTGCTTCAGCCTAATTGGCAAAGCAACGAAGAAAGTTGAAGTTGAAGAGAACTGGAGAGAATCTTCTGGCGGCAACTCTCCTCATTCTCCAATTTGCCGAGAGAGCAGGTATGGCTCGACCATTAACCAGTGCTTTGCTGGTCCTTCACGCTCAGCCACTAGACAGCACGTCGCTCCACCACCTAGGGCTGCTCATCTCGAGTTTCCTAGGTCCTTCAGCTAATTTGTCACTAAGTGACGCAGTCTCTGTCGGCTCTATCGAGCTATTGGACTGGATGAGCTCCAGCTGCCTGTCCGCCGACCAAAGGCCCCCTGGATGGGCACTACACAACTACTTACGTTCCGAGCCCCACTACTACCAGTGGCAGTTGTGGAAGTCCGTGAATGTGGCGGCAGAATGTGGCAACTTGCAGCTGATGCAGTGGCTCTTCGCTCACTTTACAGGTTCCTGTTGACGTGGTGGAGGAGAGTGCTAAGCAGGGAAATCTGCAGATACTTCAGTTCCTGCTGGAGCATGACGCTGCTCGATACCGTCGACACAAACGCAGGGCAATTCAAGTGTCCGGTGGGATTATCCCGTACGAAAGTGTTCCTCAAGTGCCAGCCAAGATGAGGGGAGACGGCATCGTCGTTCATTGGGATGGACGGAGTATTCTTCTGGCAATCGACAACAACCATCCTGAGGTGGCTCAGTGGTTGTATCAGAACGCACCACACGAACTTAACCGTGATGAAGTCCAGTATGCTATTGAGTATGCCGTTAGGCAAGGCGCAATGTAGCTTGCCGAGTTCCTGTTGCCTCGGGGGATGACATTGGTGGACTATGCAAACGACGAACCGCATCCTGATGTGGCGGTAATGTTGCTGAACAGTGGATATCTTATGAAGAGTGAAGAGGCTGCTGCTGCATCGCTACGGGCGATGATTTGTGTGGACAGACTGGACTTGATGAAGCAGATCGAGCAGCTTTCCCAATGAGTTCTGTCTGGGCACGCAGAATGGTACTTCGGCATGAGAGACGCATGCAAGCGCGGCAACGTATCTATTGTGCGATGGCTTTTCAACCATCCAGTGGGGCGTGAGGTTTGTGCTGCGATGCGGGAAGAGCTTGGAGCCGGAGGAGATGATTTCTTCTGCTTAGCTGCGGCTGAAGGGAACATGCCTGTGCTTATGCTTCTCTTTCAGCAAGGCGTTGCTCTCTTTCCTACCAATTTTTTTTTTTTTTTTGAGCGAGCCTTGGTGGAAGCGGTCCGCAGTGGGCACGTGAATGTCGTTGGATGGCTAATGAACCAGTATCCATACTCCGCACAAAGTTCGGCAGGCCAGGTGATCGAAACTGCAGCGAGGAATGGGCACCTGAGAGTTCTAGAGTATTTTCATAATCTGGCATCAACTGACCTGCCTGTAGGGTTCACTGTGAAACCTTCAACAAGAGCTGTGGTGAACGCATGGTGGAAGCGCTTTCACGATGCAATGAGCATTGCTGCCAAACGGTCACTTGACTGTAGTGCAATGGCTGCACACTAAGCACGCTGTCAGTTGCTCATCGAAAGCAATGGATGCTGCGGCCACAAATGGTCATTTGGAAGTTCTGCGCTGGTTACATCCTCACCGATCGGAAGACTGCACAACCAAAGCGATGGATGGGGCTGCAGCAAATGGCCATTCAGAAGTAATGCAATGGCTTCATACTAACTCCTCCGCCGGATGTACTACACACGCTGTGGATCTCGCTGCTGGACGCGGACATTTGGAAGTGCTGAAGTGGCTTCACGCAAACCGTTCAGAAGGCTGCACGATCAAGGCTGTCGAGAACGCTCTACAACAGAGCAATCTTCGTGCGCTCTCGTGGCTACACGACCACTACCCGCAGCTTGTCCTGTCCAAAGGGACATTCTGCATCCGTGCGCCGAACCAATTCGAGGTGTTGCTGTTCCTGCACAAACACCAGCCTCATTTTTTCCGCTCCGACAATTCGAGTCGTCCGGTATTCGCGGTAACCACTCAGCCAGACAGCATGCACGTGGTTTCTTGGCTTCAGGAATCATGCTCTCTCACCAGCCAAGTGACCGGAACCTTTTGGACGACGCCGAGCGCTCACCAACTGCCATGACTGACACTTTCCTCGGGATTTTTTATGCTCTTCGTGCTAGGTCTTCTATTCGAATAATGCACCGGTAGCTAATGCACCCCGCTTCAGGGGTAGCGAAAGAAAAAAAATAATAAACTTTTAATGATGAATCATGACCAACATATTCTTACACTAAATTTTGTTGTGTTTGGCAGCCAATCAACAACAGCAAATCTTGCCATTCCACATTTGACAGGAAAAATGTTGCCACCAACTAACATGTGTACGTGTGGTGGAATCTTGGACTTACAGCCAGCTTCCATACACCTGCTAGTCGATCCCGATGATTCTCTGCTACGAGAATCAGTTCACTTTAAGGCGAGGTCAATTGCTTTAGAAAAGAAATTGATCGAATAAAGGATTTGACCGAATCATAGGTATTGCCAGATTCTCTATCTCGAATCTTAGGGACAGCCAGATTCTCCATCTCGAATCTTAAGGCAGCAACAGCTAGCGCCAGATTGAGATCGAACTCAGAGTTCACTCACTCTTCATTTCACTTTCTACCACCCAAGTGGAGGAAAATACATTGGGCTACAAATACCTGCAGGCTCGCCACCTGCACTACTCGTCTTCATCTTACCCTACTCAACTTCCGGAAAACACCACAGTACGGCTGGTGCTCCACCACCAGGCGCCTTCCGATTCTCTGGAGCACGTCGGGGCGCTCATCTCCAGCTTCTTAGGGCCCTATCCGACACTTTCGCTGCGCTGGGCGTGCAGCTTCGGCTCGCTGGAGTTGCTGGACTGGATCTGGGCCTCCAGCTGCAGCTCGCCAGATTCCAGACCTGCCACATGGAGTCTCCACAATTACCTCCGCTCGGAGCGAGAGTATTATTTGTGGCAATTCCGCAAAGCGGCCGAAGTGGCGGCTGAGAGAGGCCCACTTCAACTCTTGCTTCGTGCCGGTGGATGTGGTGGAAGCCGCCGCCAAAAATGGTCATCTGCCGATTTTGAAGTTTTTGCTGGAGAACGACGCTGGACGACACTATAAGCACAGCCACACCGCCATGGTCGTTACGAGTGGTATTGTTCCCTTTGAAAGTGTTCCTAAAATTCCAGAGGATGAACGAGGAGATGGCATTGTGGTGCACTGGGGAGGACGCAGCATGCTGCACTCCATTGAACACAAACATGTCGAGATCGCTCGCTAGCTGTATGAAAATACTCCACACGAAATGGACAACGATGAAATCCGATGGGCGGTGAAGTACTCGCTCCGAGTCCCAGATATGCAGCTTGCCTTGTTCTTTCTCCCACAAGGGAGGTCGATTGTGGAGTTTTCGCACGATGACCCACACCCGGATATGGTGGAGGAGTTGCTGGAGGCAGGGTATACCCGACAGGACGAGAGTTGTGCTGCTGTCGCCATATACATGCTGGCGAGAGTTGTGAGGCTGGATTTGATGAAACGAATCGTGCTGCTTCACACTCCGCCTCGCGGGAAGCGATTGGTTCTTCGCGACGAAAAAGGCGTGCAAATTCGGAGAAGTATCGGCTGTAAAATGGTTGATGGAACACCCTATTGGACGTCAAGTTTCAGAGGCCTATCAGCATCAACACAGTGCGGGAGCTGATCATTTCATCTGTCTGGCAGCTCAGGGGCCCACATCGAAGTGCTGCAGTACCTCCACGACAACGATTTTTTTTATTCTGACAATTTCAGGGATGCTGCTCTTGTAGCTGTTCGTAATGGACATCTACAAAAGCAGCAATGGTTGCTCGATCATCATTTCTACTCCTCACATGACTTCATTATTGAAGAAGCTGCAAGACATGGCCATCTAGGTATTGTGCAGTTCTTGCATAGTTTAGATATGGCAGATGACATCCGAGTGTTGCCTCCATTTCGCAGCATAGATGTGGCAGCTGCAAACGGACACCTCCCTGTGGTAGAGTGGCTGCACCAGAATCACCATTAGCAGCAGCTAAGTCCATTGCCTTCGTAGTACAACCCTCAGAGCGATTGTGATGAAGCCATTCTACCACCTTCAGGTGGTCATTCGAAGCAGCTTTATCCATTGCCCTGACTGTGCATCCCTCTCTGCGATTAGCATGCAGCCACTTCACCACTTCAAGATGTCCATTCGCTGCGGCGTTGTTCATCGCTCTCACAGTACAGCCATCAGACCTCGGCGAAGGACAAGCACCACTGCGTGGAGCCTGAAGCGAGGACATCGTCAGCTATATCCTTCGGTACGCGAGCTTGCTCATGTCGGAGTTATCATTTCAAAGTTCCTTGGCCCGTCTTCGAACCTTTCACTTGCTGAAGCTTGCACATTGGGCTCAAACCAGTGTATTTGAGTCGTCACGAGTTAGGTCTTGCGACACATACTCCAGAAGCCCTCGAGCCGCGGCAGACTGATTTTGAAGGACTGCGTGCTTCACACACGGACCCCAACAAATAACAGGGAGCTCACTTAAAGCGACACTGCCTTTCTTCTGATACGCTGCATCGTGATTATACAGAAATTGCAACACGGGAAGGTGGCCGTAGCTTGTAGCCTCGTGAACAATTTTCTCAAATCTACTATGTCCAGGACCCTTCTTCGTCATGAGCAAGCCTTGTTGCTTGAGTTAAAACAGGATCAATTTTATACACTCCAGCGTCCACGTAATCCTGAAAGCTGAACGGCTCAACGACAGCTGATGTTATTGTTAGTTGCCAATACAAATCTAGCAGCCGGATTGAACCGAATTTGCACGCTTCCCTCAGCAACAGAAACGGAGAAGGACCGAGGAAGGTGGAGATGGTTGGACAAAGGTGCTTTAAAGCACCGGCACCGGGTTGCTGCCTTATCACAAGCTTAACCAGAAGTAGCGTGGCATCAGATGGCATCGCGGATCGGAGTTTTGTTGCTCCTTCCTTCTCGTCGCGTTCGATATGGCGGCGCTTCATCATGTAATCCAACACTACAGCAGGGGCGACCTTCGACTTCGAGGAAAGACGAAACTCCTCCAACGATACCGTTTTGCCATTTACACACTTTTAGTGATCCTGGCGAAATTGACGTCTGTACGTGTTGGGTAGTTTTGTCAACTATGCGGCATCATTCTTGAACTACTGGGAGCGTGTCTTGCTTAGGAATTGCTGGCAGTGCGAGTTTGCAGCATTCCGGCGACTCACACGAGAAAACCTTCCTAAAACGACCGCGGCCTGTTCGCATCAACACAAATCTGAGATGTGCAACATTCTTGTAGATCAGTGAACCGCTGATTCTTACCAAGGAGGGTAGCAAGCTTGTAGTGCCGTAGAAATGAGCGATCTTACGGACAAATGCCATGTAGCTACTCAAGTAAGCAAAGGGGTTAACACCCAATTCGAATATTGCATCCAACCTACCAGTTGTTCAATACTACCCCGCATGCTGCGGTATCGGGTGTCCTATCACCAATAGTTGTGACTGGACTACAACATGCGCGTCAAAACGTTGATAGTCACTGAATCATGGTGAACATTCGTACCAGAAAGAGCTACTGCAGCAACAAAGGCTTATACCCATTCTGAAGCTTGATTGAACAACAGCAACAATAATCATAGGAGCAGGTAAAATGATGGCAATTGAAACCTAGCACAGAACCTGGGTCAATTACACACCTCGACTCCAGGACACACGAGTTTGCGTACCACGCGACCTTCAGCCAGCTTGAGGCAAAAACACTGGAGAACTAGTACACCAAACAGCAGCAGTTGGGGCAGGAAAAGTAGACTTATTTGCATAAAGTTGCCGCGGGTTGCTTCCGACACCATTTCCCATCCGCAGATTATAGCGCTAGCCTAGAATAGACTTGAAATGATTATCAGAATTGTGCGGGGAAGCGTAGTGGTGACGTACAATCACTGTTCGGAGGTGAATTGCAACAAGGTGCTGCGTAAATGGTTCCGTCGCAATACGTTCGCCCATCCATACCGAGCGCCATTGCCCCGCCATTATCACTAGTGCACAACAAAACACTAACTGGATATGTGAAGGCTGCTGCAAGTACCGTTATCTTATTCGTCGTTAAATCTGGAAAGGAATTACTGCAATTACGTAGATGCACCAACTAACGGCGCGTTGAGAGCCACTTGGACGAAACAAAATTCAGCATTCACGAAGCTCCAGCATGTACCCAGTATTCCTAGTGGATATCGACAATGACGGAATATCGCTCCCTCATCCATGCCCAGGCATGGCCATCGCCCGGCTCAGTGACAATCACCAAAACGGGCTGGTCCGAGTCATCCATATCGTAGAGTTGAGGATAGAGCTTGTCCAGAAGCAACAAAATGTCGAACAGATTGGGCTCGTGAATTTGCAGAGTATCCACCGAAGGGTTCCACGTTGGGAAATGCGCATGCATCCACCTTTAATAAAGCACCAAGTGGTATATCGGTGGAATCGACGTTTGGATCCCGCGACTCCCCATCGAGGTCTGTAACATGCAGGATCCGTCGCCGTCCATCGAGATCTCGGCAGGCGTCTCGAAACCTGCTCGCCGCCGTCGTCGCACCCGCCACAAATTAAGTCCCGTCGCGGCGGCGATCCCTGTTTCTCTCGAGGACCCGAACGACGGCGACAACGATGAAGACAGTGAAGACGACGAGGATTTGTCACCACCGATTCCTGTAGTGGTGCTCTCGGCCCCCCTCGCAACGGTTCACGAGGTGCAAAAGCCTATTGAGGCCGCTGTTGATCCGCCGGCTGCACCTGTGCGTGCAGTCGGATTTATAGTCGCCAAAGCTCGGTGGCCCGGTCTGCAAGCAAAAGAGCGAGCGGTGAGTAGGAACTTTGTCTGAGAAGGGGTTGATGGAGAGTGACCTTGCTTGTTGAGTGCAGATGCATCGACTGAATGGCTCAATTCCGTCGGGGATGTTGGCTCGTCGACCGAGTGGGAGACGGTGGCGTGCACATGCTCCAGACTACGATGAGGAGGTGGCCCGGGCTCATCTCTTTAAACCTCCGCTGCCACCGACGCACACGGACAAGCGCCGAGTTGCAGTATACTACACGTGCGAGCAGATTGCTCTATTCAAGCTGCTCAAGTGGATGGAGAAAAGCGCTCGAGAAGGGCGTCGTGCTGAAGCTGCGGAAGCGAAGAGGGAAGGAGTGCCAATTGCCCAAACTGGGGCAGGACTGGCCGACTGGAAAAACACAATGTACTTGGAGGTGCTGCACTCCAGCTACGGCCCGACTCAACCCGTTGAGGCTTCGTCCACGAACGATGGAGATCCGTTTGCACAGCAACGAGCGGCAGCTCTCCAGCAAAAGCACGCACTCTTTTTTGCGTAAGTGAGCCTATTTGTGAGATGGATGGAATGGTTTAAGTTGTAACTTTGGTATCTTTGTAGTACGGGCTGTTGTGTCTTCTGGGGGTTGACTCGCGAAGAAGAGGCTCGACAACTTATGATGCTGGCACCGTTTTCATCAGGCATTATGGATCAAGTAGATGCTCAAGACATGGAATACAGCTATGGCGACCGATCCAGTATCGCCAAAGATGCCATTGTACTGTGCACGCTGAAGGTCGAGGAGAAGATCGCTTTGTCTTTTGCGATGTCACAATCGGCTACGTTAGGAGCGTTTGAAACTCGTGTGGAAGACCGCATTCGTTCGACGAAGCATATCCCGTCCAGTCTTGCTTCAGTGGGATCTATTCAATACTCTCAAGACGACACGTCCAAGCTCATAGGTCAGCTCTTTATCGAGCTTGCCGACGTGAATATCCATTCAAGTATCCTGGATGAGCCCGAATATTTCCTTAAGTCGCAAGACAACGACGACTTCAAGTACCTCTACGAAAAAATGTTGAAGTACCAGGATGTAGCGAGCCGTGTAGCTATCCTGAACAAGCGCCTGAGCATCCTTCGCGACTTGTAAGTCCAGCAAAAGGATTAAGTGTTCGTGGTCTAACTTGTTCGTTGCTGCTACTTGCGCAGGGTGGGTGTTTTGAATCAACAACTGACGCATCACCAAGGTGCTAACCTTGAGTGGATCATTATTTGGATGCTCGTGTTCCAAGTTATCATCGCCATCGGGTGGGAGATTTTGCTGAAGGATATCCTGGGGTACTTTCACTGGGGATGAACACTACATGTGTCTGCAAAGAATTCTTGGCTGCAAATCGGCAAGTCCAAAAAGCTTTGGCCCTTATTCTGAGGCGCTTCCTATGTCCTATGCTTGACAAACGAGCTTACCTGCGCAGGTGACGAGCAATAAAGCAGGTGCACTACGCATTGCATTTTTACAGCTTATCTATCTCTATCAGCACCGCGTCATTCTGCAGGGCAAGTTCAGTCGTCACCTCGAGCAAACCACGATGATGCCTTTTACTCGAAGAACTTGGTGGCAAAAGTAAGGTACGCGGTGTGACCACGGATCTCATCGTCCTTCTTGGCGACAATGTGTTCTCCAACGCCGCCGGGCACGTACTTGCGCTTGCGGCCGCCGTTCTTCTTGCGCTCCTTCTCCTTTTCCTCCTCGGTCTTGGCAGCCTCTTCCTCCGCTTGCTTCTGCGCAGCTTCTGCCGCAACCGCGGCCGCAGCACCGTTCTCCGTCTTCGCCTTCTTGCCGAATCCAAAGTCAGGCACCGGCAGGTCGATCCGTCTCGAGTTGTATGGCACGAGTCTCGTCTCAATAGTCCGGATCACTATCACACAACAACAAACCCCATTCAGCAGCTAAACTCTCTCACTTCACACTCCTTGCAACTCACACTCGAAGTTGGCGCTGCGCAGCGCGCCGCACGTCTTCTGTACCTGCTCGATGCAGGGCGAGTAGGACGCGAAGAAGCCGCCCTGCTTGAGCATCTTGGCGGCGTGGCCCACGGCCTTCCACGGGCTGGGCAGGTCCAGGAACACGAGGTCGATGGTGCCTGCCAGCTCGTCGGGGAAGCCCTGCTCGCAGGCGTCGCGGCAGTCCACCGTGATGACGCTCTCCAGTCCGTTGCGGCGGAACTCGTCGCGCGCGATCTCCGCGCGGTGCGCGTTGAACTCGAAGGTGAAGACGTGGCCGCTCGGCGCCACGGTGCGCGCGAAGCTGGTGGTGAGCGCGCCGCTGCCCGTGCCCGACTCGACCACGCGCGAGCCCGAGCGCAGCGCCGCCGCGAACATGATGGCGCTGGCGTCCAGCGTGAAGACGATCTGCGTGCGGTGGCGCAGCGCGCGGCTCCAGAGCTCGGGCGTGGGCGCCAGCAGGATGAGGTAGCCGCGCGCGTTCTTCTTGCGGCTGATGATCTTGGAGCCGAAGGGCTGGCCGATCATGTCGTTGTGGTAGAAGGCGCCGTGGCGGTTCTGGTAGATGGCGTCGCGCTGCGCGTAGCAGTAGGTCAGCGACTGGTGCGTCTCGAACAGGATGACGAGCGAGCCCTCCTGGATGAGCGCGGGCGACTGCCACATGCGGTTGGGGATGGTGGCCACGGACGCGGCGTTCGCGGCGGCGGACGGCATGGCCATGGCGGCGCTGGTCGCTGGTCGATTGATGGTAGTGACGCTTGGCGTCCGACTGGTGTGGCGCACACACACACACACACCCTGCGGAAAGCGATGCATCGCATGTGACGGGGATGGAGTGTGGACACACAAGATCATGGCCGACGGCATGCAGCTGAACTGCGTGGAGCTTTGGAGGATGAGGAGCTCCATGAAGACAGCTATTGAAGGAGAGACTACGGAGAGAAGTTCAAAAGGGAGGTGTAGTTGGTAGTGTACGCACTGTGGCTTTTTATAATGGTTTCGATAAGTTACTCTGCTCTGTGTGCGGCCTGCAGGCCGCCTGCGTCCTCCGCGCTCTGTTCACGCACACACCGCCGTCGACGATCGTCTGGGGGCTGTTGCCTCCCGGACACGGCCGCCTAGTTCTCCTCCGAGCTGTCGTAGTTGGGGTCGTTGCGGTCCACGGCGGCGATGGCGCCCTCGTCGGCGGTGGACACGCCCCAGTTGTGCGCGCCGGCGCCGCCCTTCTTGGGCCCGCCCGCGCCCGAGCCCATGGGTCCGCGCGACTGGCGGTCCTTGTGGTCGTTCTTCTTGTTGGCGAGTTCGCGGCTCTGCGGCATGGCGGTGGGGATTCTTCCTGCTTGGTCTCTTGGTGGCACTTTGGCTTGTGAGCGGTGCACTGCAGCGGAACAGCGGCGTCACCCGTAGGGGCGACCCCCCGCCTTCTTCAACACCGCGGGCGATTCGCCCGACAGCCGCTTTGTATCGGGATCCGAGGACGGGGGGCATGTGTCTCGAACAGACTCGAATTTCTATGCAGCGTCTTTTTGTCGCAGGTGTGTCGCACACCACCCAGCGTGGGCCACACTACGTTCGGGTGCGCCACACCGCCGCGCTAACTTCAACTTGAGGCGACGAAGCGGCGTCATCGTGTACTGTAACGGACGAAAAACCGCTCGACGCGACGGCAAGCGCATGCTGCGCGCCAACAATGCATGCTCGCCGCGGTCACTGCCGCTACCTACATGGCGGCGGTGACTACGAGCTCTCCAGGCGGCGCGGCAATAATAGCCGAATTATCGCATTTCTCGAGCGACATTTGTGCTGCAGCAAAACAGGCCTGCTGCAAGTCTGCTGGGCGGACGTACGTCACTGCAAGACGAGCGCAGCAGCAGCGCCTCGGAGCTCTCCGCGGCCAGATGGGGTCGTCGTCGTCGGATTGCCGCACCGCACTTGGCTTCCTTTCGCGGCGATCGTCATCTCGCGTGACCTGCTGGCTCCTCCGAAAGCCGGACGCCAACCGCCGCAATGCGTCTCAGCGCTGCCAGAGGTCGCGAGGTACGTCAGCAGCGGAGAATAGCGGAAGAGCCGAGCTGCTCCTCGGGAGCTGTTGCTCTTGTCGCTCGGCCATTCGCAGTGGACCCAGCAGCTCCTCTCCCCGTCAGAATCGAATCCGCGCCGCGCCAGAGATCATGAGCTTCCGTACTGCCGTGTTCACCGCCGTGAACGTCGTGATGCGCGAGCAGGACGCGCTGGCCGGCTGCCCGCACGTGGCCGAGATGGTGAGCGAGTACTTGGACGCGTCGCGCAAGTGGACGGTAGAGCGCGCTGCCTGCGCCGGGTACATGACGCTGCTCGACCGCCTGGGCAAGAAGGAGCTGCCTATTTCCCTTCGCGAGCTGGACTGGGCGCTGCGTACGGCGGCCGACCGCGGTGACCTGCGCGTCGTCAAGTGGCTTACAGCGTACCAGCCGGACATGGAGTGCTCCACGCGCGTCATGGACTCGGCCGCGCTGCGCGGCCACCTGAACATCATCAAGTGGCTCCACCACTACCGCGACGAAGGCTGCACGACCGCGGCCATGGACAGCGCCGCCGCCTACGGCCGGCTGGAGGTCGTTCAGTGGCTGCACGAGAACCGCTCCGAGGGCTGCACTACCGCTGCCATGGACAGCGCGGCCGCCGGAGGACACCTCAAGACCGTGCAGTGGCTTGCAGCGCACCGCTCGGAAGGCTGCACGAGCGTGGCTTCGCACTTCGCGCTGCTCAACGGCCACATGCACATCCTGCGCTGGCTGAACGAGCAGAACGTGGAGGTGCAAGATGCCGACCAGGGAGCGCGGTCGCCGACGCGCTGGTCCCGGAGAGAGCGCCGGCTGAGCGCCACGTTGTTGGAGGCGCCGCGACACCGCCCGCGACGCATGAGTATGGGCCTGTCCTGCCGGAACTGAGAAAGTGGTGCGGACGCAGCACACACAGACATGAAGCGTATCATAGTGAGACCAGCGGGCTGGATCGAACAGCTCGCGCATTATCAGTTTTAATTCAAGTAACAAGAACCGTCAAGCATACCACTTCAACTTCACTTCCTGAAGCTAGTAACTTTGCCACGGGAATCGCGTGTTTGTCGGATGCTGCGACTTTTGTGTCGCAGACAAAAGGTCACCCCGCACTTGCGGGGCCAGCTTGCCGACAAACGACCTGCTCTCTGCAGCTTGACGCAAGGCCGGAACCTCGTTGACGGGCTCAGCTAGGCGTTAACGGGCTCCGTCATGCTGCAGAGGGTGGCGTGCGTACGAGCAGCGCCCGTCAGTGCTGCGCAGGTCGATGCAGCTCAATCGAAACGGCTTGTTAGCAACAATCAATCGCTGATCAGAACCCGAAGCTGCAGATGCATGTCGACGATGCTGAGGTGAGACGATATCCAGCCCAACTATTCTGGTCGAGCACTGCATCTGAGCAACACCCATCGTCCCCCGTTTAGGGTGATGCATGGACTCACAAAGAAGTAGCTTCGCATGCGTCCTATTTGATCAAACGCGAATTTCCTCATAATCGATTCAGCAAACAATACAGGAAGCGCATAGCCGTCATGACGATGGAACGGATGATGAGTGTCGAGGTAGTCGTGAGAGACCAGGTCGGCCCCATTACTAGTGGATTGGTGCCGGAGCTCATTGAGACCTTCTTGGACTGCTCGCCGCGATGGACCATCCAGAAGGCAGCGTGCAGCGGATACCTCTCTCTGTTGAAGCGGTTGGGCGAGCGAAACGCGGAGATCAGTGAGCACGGCTTCGACTGGTCCATGCGTATTGCAGCGACAGAGGGCTATCTCGGCATTGTGCAGTGGCTCACAGCATACCGTCCCGAGGCGAAGATTTCGACCCGGGTAATGGACGCTGCTGCTCTGCGGGGGCACCTGGATGTGGTCAAGTGGCTCCATCACAACCGAAGCGAAGGCTGCTCCGTTCACGCGATGGATAGCGCCGCAGCAGGTGGCCATTTGGATGTTGTGCAGTGGCTACACGAGAACCGAACAGAAGGCTGCACAACAGGTGCGATGGACACCGCTGCTGCTGGAGGCCATTTGGCCACGGTGCAGTGGTTGTGGGCTAACCGCACTGAAGGCTGCACGACTGTGGCCGTCGACTTTGCAATCTACAACGGTCACTTTCCTGTCGTGAAGTGGTTCAGTGAGCTTGCCGATTTCCAGCCGCGAAGTGCCAAACACACGGAGGGCTCCAGCACTAGCGGCAACGCTTTCATTAAGAGGCAGCCCAGCGGTCAAGCTACCCTCGCTTTTGAGTAAAATGCCTCACCATATTTACGCATTGAGCTGCAGTTTTAGCTAGCCCGCAGCGCAGGATATGTACATTAAAACCAACAATAGAGATCAGACGCGAAACATCGAGTTCTTCTTGTTCTTTGCTTTACAGCAGGCGAAAATGACACCTTATCCTATCTTGGGATCTGACACTGGCAAGTTGAAGTGTTGACTTCAATATGTACTGTTGACACCAAGCAGTGGTATTGTCAACATGATCCCCTCAGCGCTTCGTGCTGGAGATTTTGGCGCCATCAAAATGAACAAGCTGTGCAGAACAAGTATTCTTGACCTTGTTGAAGTTCCTGAATCGCCAAGGGTGCAAATCGCTTCTGCATGTTCTGCTCGTTCGAAAAGGCATCGCACTCTGCGTGACGTGGTTACCAGGTTCCTAGTGCACTCAAACGCTACTCCACAACCACCTCATCGCACCAACACAAGGCTCGTATAGTATAAGCAATGCCGTGTTTGTGAATATGGTCTGTAGACGCCGACATGCCGGCGCCGCAGCTGGAGGAGTCCTGATATGAGCTTTCGTCTATCCTCGCTAGGCCGCATATCGTGGTCACGCTGGGGAAGAACGAAGAAATAAAACAGCAAAAATAAAAGTAGTGGGGGGAAGGCCAGCGGCCTATAAGCACCTGAGCAAACGTGTGAAGACGCCAGCAGCTTCACGGTCTCTGTCTGGCGTACTCTCCCCCCGTCGCCCCTTCACATGATGGCGCACTTGGCCTTGTTGCCGCGACGCGGCTGGTACTTTTCCAGATACTTGAGCTGGCGCAGGTTGATGGCTCCGCGCCGGAATTTGCGGATGTGCTCCACGGCATTGATGGGGTCCAATCCGTACTCGATCAGCGCGATCGCCACCAGCACGGGGGCTCTGTCACATCAGCAGTAACGATAGAGAAGAGGCGTTAGCGTGTTCCCTCTCATCAGTGCCCGCCCGTCCGCAGACTCACCTGCCGAGCCCGGCGACGCAGTGCACCGCGATGGACTTGTTGTTCTTGGAGTCGATGGCATTGTCCTTGAAGCAATCCTCGACGAGGTCAAGCCACCGGTCCAAGATCTCGGGGTCGGGCGATTCGCCGTCCGGGAACTCGAGCTCGTGCACGTGGATGCCAGCGGCTTCCACGGACTCGCTGCTGTAAGTGACCTCGCAGGCACGCACGAGGTCCGTGACGTTGTGCTTCTTGAGCTCCTTAAGGTAGATGTGCAGGTTGCTGTCGTTGGGGGCGTCCATGATCACGAAGGACAGGTGCTCCCACTTGACCATCGTCGGCTTGTTGGTCGGCGCGATCATCGTGTCTCTATCACGTGTCTATAGTAAAAGCAGTAGATGGTAGTCGGGGGTTGGCGGGGGGAACACGGACTCGCTGTCTAGTTCAGTCGTCGCGGGTCGGTCGGTCTTGGCCCGGCAGACTTATCCCATCCGTCGACTGCGCCGCCGATTCGCTCGCTCGTCGAGGGTGGCACCGTGGGCTCTGGCGGCGACTTACTCCTGGCGGAAGGCTCGGCGCGGGGCTGCTCTCCACTCCCACAACCAGTGGACTCGGCGAAGCGTCAGCGAACTCAGAGTTGCTCAGTGGGGCGTCGGAGGTCGCGCGCGACCGGGGGAAGGGGCGGCGGGGGCTCAGCGGGACGCTCCACACGCTGCTGCGGGTGTCGAGGGGCTGGGCGGGGCGGGGCAGGCGGCGGGCGGGCGGGCGGCGCGGAGCTGCTCGGCTGCGGACTGCTTGGCTGGCGGGCGTTTTCGGGACTGACTGGGCGCGGGTTATTTGCGCCGGGAACTGAATGTCGAAAGCGCGGCGAGCGGCCAATGGGCGCTTCCGGGACAGCGGATTGGGCGAGCCAGCGCGATTTTTCTAAGAATAGCTGGACGGCGTGTGGGACACACCACGTGGTGTGCGCCACGCAGCGCGGGCACCTTCTATTTTACACGACCGACCACATGGTATACTCACGTGGTTAGCAGCGTGGTAATGGCGCGCCATGTTCTCGCCGAGCAAAGCAAACGGGGCGGCGGACTCGCCTTTCGAAGGAGATTCCATCGCCACGAGCGCTTTCCAGAGGCATCGACCAAATTTTGCCTGTGGTCCGGCCGAGAAGGTGTAACGGCTGACGGCTGTCGCTGCATGGACGGCGAGGTGTTGATGGCACCGACGACTTCACGACGCCGGCGCTGCAGTCGAGCGCGATGTCTGCGGTAGATCGTCAGCTATAGATCGTCGCGCGTGGTGCTGCGTTGAGGCGGTTGCACATGCTGGGGGCGAAGACACAACAGTCTTTGTTGGCGACGTCGCTGAGCTGACGACTTTCGTTGTCGGCGATCCCGAAGCGCGACAGCGGTGATATCCTCTGCGTCGCTGGTTGTCTTCAATCAGACGCAAACGCGTCGGAGTGTTCCGCGCAGCGTCGTCAATGAGCTTGTCGTTTTTTGCCGCACCTTAATTAGCAATGCAGGCCTTGAAGTACATGTTTGGAGCACCGAACACGGCATCAGGACATCAGGGCGGTTGCTGGAGGTCGTGCCGAGTCCGCGAAGACCTGCACGAGCTGCAAATCTGCGGATCGAATAGAGAACCGCTTGAGAAGCAGTCGTGGAAGTCATGGAAGCAACAGGTCGGCGGTTGACGTTTTACTGTACTTGTGTACCAGAGGGATGGTTCGCTGCCGTCATGCAGAGGGGAATGATACCGTGCGCTGGTTGAACTCGTACCCGCTGTGTGCACACACCAACGGCGAGGTGTCTAGTCGACGTTCTCGACCTCTGATTCCAAGATCCTCTCGGATGCACTGCAGCGCGTGGACATTGTGCTTCGGCGCAGACCGGAGGCAGCTCTGCCCACATAATCTCCAGCTTTTCTGGGGCCACCGCCTGGCGGAAGCCTGTGCCGTCGCTTTAACCGAATTTCTAGACTGGATATGGGACATCGCAGCCCACTCGGGGCTGTCGGCATGGTCCCTCACCAGGTTTTTGCGATCCGATGTCCATTACCACCGCTACCAATTCGTAGAGTCGCTGAAGGTTGCGGCGAATCGTGGTGACTTGAGAATCGTGCAGTGGCTGTTCGCCCATTTCCCTGGATGCGAGGTGCCTGCCGAAGTGGTCGAAGCAGTTACGAGGAAGGGGGATTTGAGCATATTGAAGTTCTGTCTCAGTCAAGACGCGGGGCGAGATCGAAACAACAAGAATTTTGGTGTCACGGTGCACTGGGGTTGGTACAGCCTTGAAATTGCAATTTGTTTCGATCACATGGACGTTGCTCGGTGGCTACTGGAAAAAAAGCTTCAAGATCAGACTCCTGAGCAGCGAACGACCGCGATTAAACTGAGTTTGGTGCGTTGCAGCATCGAGCTAGCTAAAATGTTTGCTACACCGGGGTAAATGTATTTCGGACTACGCACGACTGGCATCGCGACCAGAAGAGCGTTGGACTGTAGGACATGTCGACGAGCTGGCCGACGCAGCAGCGCAGCACATCGTGGACAGCACTAACGTTTCGTAGAACTGCCACGATGCGACAGCAAGCTTGTGCGGCGACTGCACCTCACACTCGAGGTGCGCTCGAGCTCATTTGGCGACGGCATGGTGACGTTGAAGCGCTCCAAGCCTATCTGAGCGCGTGCTCTGATGAACGATCCCGCTGTCAGCCTGGTGCGACACAAGCTTCCGCTTTCGTCTGGCAAACGACGGATCGAGTGGGTACAGCGGTATAGCTGACGGCCCTGCCTCCTGCCTACGTTGGCAGCGAGGTGTTGCAGAATGAGCGACGTTGATTGGCAAGGTGGCGCAGAGTGAATGATGTTGAAGTGTTTCGTCCAATACCGTCTGCGTGCAGTCGTTTGGTTGTCCGTGCGGTGGCGCGAGAATATTTAGGGTAAGGCAAGTAGACCAAATTGCAAGTCAAGACCGTACTTACACAGGATCATTTCTATAGTACCTTCTTTTCTACTTGACTTTCCAAGCAGATAATCTCAATAACTTTGATGATCGTATCCGACTTCATTCATTGACTCGGGATGTCGGTGGTTGCAGCGCTGGGTTCTCTTTTGGACTCGGCCTCCCCCATTGATGAACGTCCGCTGTCGCTATTCCAAGGCAGCGTGAGTGAGTGGAGTGATATGAGAAGTTGTTGAACACCTCCTTGCTTTCGTCCTTTAATTTCGATCCTATTTTCGGCCTAGTCCTTCCTAGTTCATCATAGTCCTTCCTAGTTCATCAGAGTCCTTCCTAGTTCATCAGAGTCCTTCCTAGTTCATCGTAGTCCTTCCTAGTTCATCAGAGTCCTTCCTAGTTCATCGTAGTCCTTCCTAGTTCATCAGAGTCCTTCCTAGTTCAACCATGGTCTACTCGGTCGTCGCCTCTTACTTCACCTCTCCTTACGATAGACCTCCTCCATCAGACTGTCCTGCACTGCAACACAGCTGATCCTCTTAGCGAAGTCGCCGACATGCCAAAAGAGTATGACTGCAGCATGGTGCAAGACGCCGTCGTTGACGACGAGTCGATCATCAGAGGTGAAGTAAGAGGCGACGACCGAGTAGACCATGGTTGAACTAGGAAGGACTCTGATGAACTAGGAAGGACTACGATGAACTAGGAAGGACTCTGATGAACTAGGAAGGACTACGATGAACTAGGAAGGACTCTGATGAACTAGGAAGGACTCTGATGAACTAGGAAGGACTATGATGAACTAGGAAGGACTAGGCCGAAAATAGGATCGAAATTAAAGGACGAAAGCAAGGAGGTGTTCAACAACTTCTCATATCACTCCACTCACTCACGCTGCCTTGGAATAGCGACAGCGGACGTTCATCAATGGGGGAGGCCGAGTCCAAAAGAGAACCCAGCGCTGCAACCACCGACATCCCGAGTCAATGAATGAAGTCGGATACGATCATCAAAGTTATTGAGATTATCTGCTTGGAAAGTCAAGTAGAAAAGAAGGTACTATAGAAATGATCCTGTGTAAGTACGGTCTTGACTTGCAATTTGGTCTACTTGCCTTACCCTAAATATTCTCGCGCCACCGCACGGACAACCAAACGACTGCACGCAGACGGTATTGGACGAAACACTTCAACATCATTCACTCTGCGCCACCTTGCCAATCAACGTCGCTCATTCTGCAACACCTCGCTGCCAACGTAGGCAGGAGGCAGGGCCGTCAGCTATACCGCTGTACCCACTCGATCCGTCGTTTGCCAGACGAAAGCGGAAGCTTGTGTCGCACCAGGCTGACAGCGGGATCGTTCATCAGAGCACGCGCTCAGATAGGCTTGGAGCGCTTCAACGTCACCATGCCGTCGCCAAATGAGCTCGAGCGCACCTCGAGTGTGAGGTGCAGTCGCCGCACAAGCTTGCTGTCGCATCGTGGCAGTTCTACGAAACGTTAGTGCTGTCCACGATGTGCTGCGCTGCTGCGTCGGCCAGCTCGTCGACATGTCCTACAGTCCAACGCTCTTATTATAGCTGTAGTATAGCGACGGCAGCTATGCAGCGATGTGAAGTCAAGATACACTGTGGCACAAACACCCCGACTTGACCCTTGCTCGCGCCGTGCCTTCGTTCACCCCATTCTCATATTTGCACGATCCTCACCACACCTCGAAGCAGCACCACCACAGCTACCTCCTTCTACTCCAACACAGCAAACCCACCGGCACAACCGAGCCTACACCTCCACACTCGACTGAGACCGCGCTAACGCTTTTTCCGCCATGGTCAAGCTCACCCTCACTATCGCTGCCGCCATGGCTGCAACTGCTGCCCTCGCCGACGTTGGATTTGCCCAACCAAAGTCACCGCTCGCCCAGCGCGGACCCTTCTTTCGTCAAGGGGGGGCTGCGGAGAGCAGCATGGACTTCGGCCGTGCCGGGAGCAACACCGACGTACCTTCACCGTACGACTTCTCGGCATCAGTGGACGGCGTCAACTCCCGTGTCTTTCGCGGCAGGGACCGACCTGATCCGTCAGATGCTGGAAGTCTGGGTAGGTCGATCAACGTCGGCCACAAGGGCGACGATCCCTGGCAAGGCAGTAGCAGTATGGAGCGTCAGCTCGCATTTCCGACAAGCACAGGCAGCGACGACATGCTTCCCCCGAGTGCAGGTAGTGAAGAGATGCCGCCGTTCCCGGACGGTGACCACTTTGGCAGATCTCACCGCAAGGCACTCAGCAACGACACGCCGGACCTGTCACCCCGTCACGACGGAGACCCTCCGCACCACGGTAATGATGTGGGGTCTGGATCGCTGTGGCTCGGCAGCGGCAGCGCGGACGGGTATGCTTCCCCGCCACCAGAGGCAGGTCTCGACGATACACCTTCGTTTCCAGGTCGAGGCGATCAGGGGAGTGCTCGCAACGAGACTGTCCTAGAGGAGGAGGACGGTCACAAACCGAACGGCGATAGAGACTCTCGCCATCCTCCGGCGTCACAGGAACATGACAATGCGGAACCTGAGTTGCCCAGGCACGACCAAGGCAAGAACAAGCAAGATCAGGAAGGGGCAGGTTCACGCCGGGGAGTCCAACCCGCGGATCCGGAGAAGGAGGGTAGGCCCGACGGCAACGAGGCTCCTGTGAGGAGTCCATGGCGTAGAGAGGACATGTCTCCTGCTCCTATTGACCGTCGTGAGCATGGGGAACAGGGTGGCCACCCGATCAGCGAGGGCGTGAACAGCGAAAGCAACGAGCTGACCGAGACTGACGAGCCTTTTGGAGACGAAAAGAATGACCAACCCGCTAGTGGCAGCAACCTGGGTGACAACAACCTGGGCGGTCATTTTTTCGGTCGCAGCGAGCACGAGGACACCCCGGGCTACCGCGATAACCGAGACCAAGCTCATGCTAACGGCCAGCCTCAACAGCCAAAAGGCGATACCCCCTCCCGATCTCACCGTGGCAGCGATAGCGTCGATGACGAATTCGCGCAGCCGGCGAATGCAGGCAGTGACGGACAGCCTCCTCGTGTCAGCGGGGAGGGTGGAACGAACAATAAGAGAGGCTCCACGGCCGGTGGCAAACTGGACAATCGCAATCCGTCACAGGGGGGCAGCAGCTCGCTCTCTCCGGTACATGATGTGGGTGCTGGGAACAGCAAGATTCCTCCCACGAACGGCAAGCTGGTGTAAAAGGTAGTGTGTTAGCATCCGGCTTCAACGGGCTTTACTTCGTAACGGCAACGACGACTGCACCCCACATTTGAGTGGGGCTAATTTGATAAGCCCAAAATATAACCTATTGATTCAGGGGTCGGTGTTGTCGTCGCCGTCGTCCTTGCAACCATCACCAACACGCTAAAGCAATGCACTACCTGTAAGAGTATGCTGCAGGCTACGGAATACGCTGCCAGAGAGCAAAGCTGCTCCCCCGCCACCCCACTCGACGGGACGTTACTATGCTAGGATCATTGCAGACCAGCGTGCTAGATGGTGGCCGGCCAGACGATGGATATGTCGTCTTACGTGGTGGTATGTCGTGTTGAAGCCCGGAGAGTCTCCTCATGGTGGATGCTGACCACCGTTCCGTGTCAAATCGGCCTCACGTTTAGCACTCCAGTGATTCTGAAGAATCCTACCGATTGAATGTATCGCCCAGCGAGCATTTGCGGTAATAGCGTCGGCGATAGTGTCGGTTGTCGTGATGCATTTTAGCGTAGCACGGAGTACGATACCTAGAGGTGAACGCTTGCTTGATGTCACAATACGGACGATGCAAATCTGTCAGTCCACCGTACCAACGCATACTCACTTTGCGTTCCGCCTTCTTCTCTCCACACCACTGTGGCTGACGACGACCCAGCTACAGCTCAGCTACGGAGCACCAAACTATTCAACTCGCCTTACAACTCCGGTAGCCAAGGTGCAGCTATCGGTCATCGTTGCCACTGCTGCTGTCGCCGTCTTGGGCCTCACCAACACGGCGTACGCGTTCAACGACCACGCCTTTGAGCAGACTGGAGCCTTGATTGCGAGACGCCAGCGTTTCCTGCGTGCAGTCGACTCGACGATGACTCGAGTCTGCGGAAGGGCAGCCTGGGCGAAGTACGCGAGGAAGGCGCGCCGGTTGCCACAGGCAGTTTGGCGGCACATTCTCCTCCGTTGGCGGATGCAGGCAAGCCGCCTTGCGGCCACCACAAGCAGAAGAGTGGTGACAAGTTGAAGGACGGCGACCAGCCAAAGCACGATAACAAGCCTGACGGGCCACACCCTTCCCCGAACAAGGAGGACCACCATCACCACAACGGCTCCGCTGCTGGCCTCCGTCACGACCACGCTGGTCACCATCCTCCCCCACCATCGTCGGCGCCTCACAACAACGACAAGGGTACCGGCAAGCACCCTGATCACGGAGACGGCAAAGTATCCGGTAAGGGGAACGGACTACCAACACAACCCGGGTGACGTAGGTTATGACGGTAAGCCGCACATGGATGGCAGCAGTGCTGTTGCATACCACGGTGGTAACTATCACGGCAGCAGTGCAGCACCCGTGCCCCCGTCCGGCAAAACTGTTGCCCACAACGCGCCAAAAGGGGATAGCCTGCACCATACCCCGATGACGAATGCTGGAAGCGCGGACGCGTACCTTACCAAGATGCCAGCAGGCAAGTAGTGCTGGCATTCTCCGATGACCTTCGATCCGCTGATGAAGTGAAGGGCTCGAGGGAAAGGATTTCTATTTTCCAGCGAATGCGACGGTCACTGCCGGTCGCAGGTCCCGTTGTTTTAGTTTGCACAAGGTTTCGTAGATGTTGCAGTGCTAAATCAAACATACAATTCGTGTTTCTGTAGAACCTTGATAACAAACGAAGCCCGGTGAAGTTAGGATACTGGAAACTTTGATTTGATTTAACGGTGCATATAGGCACGTCGTGTGGGCTGATAATTCTACAGATACCTCAATAGACCCGATTGATGAAGCGAACTTTGAGTGACTACTTAAAAGAATAATCTGGAAGACTTCTAGTGGATGAGTTCCCACTATACAAATACGCAGCCACTCACACACTTGATCACAAGTATTGCTTCTCCAACCAAGATACACCATGCCCGTCGCGTAATAGCTCTAAAATTTTCTTAGCGTGTTGGACAAATCGACCGGTAAAGATGTCTGGATAGTGAACATGCAGAAACAACACACCTCAAATTTGTTTGCTCCATAGAGCAGCCTGTGATCGGCGTTGGGAGCGTATTCACGAAACGCTTGGTGAAGCCACCACGCAACGCGCAGGTGGCAATGACACAATGCGTGCATGACTGCCTCGCTCGTACATCCTTCTGGCCGATTTGCGCGTAACCACTTCATGATTTTTAAATGTCCACCTCGAGCAGCGAGGTCCATGGCATCCGTCGTACATCCACGGCAACCATTCCAGTGAAGCCACTGCACCACCTCCATATTTCCACCGAGTGCTGCGCTGTCGATGGCATTTTCTGTGCAGCCCTCAGATCGGTTTTCATGTAGCCATTGTATTACCGACGTATGACCATTTCTTGCAGCAAAATCAATAGCATTAGTCGTGCAGCCTTCTGTTCGATTTTCGTGAAGCCATTGCACGACTTCCAAGTACCCATTCGCAGCAGCTCATCCATAGCATTAGTAGTGCATCCTTCTGCTCGGTAATGATGCAGCCACTGCACCACGCCTAACTGTCCATTAGCTGCAGCTTCATCCATAGCGTCAGTCGAGCGCCATTCCGAGCGGTAGCATTTTGAAGTTTGTAAGTGGCCACTTGTTGCAGCTACCAAGCGTAGGTCATCTCGATAAAACATTCGAGGTAATGTCTCCATCTGACGTGGTTGTCTCCCTCGTGTTTGGTTTGTATTCATAGGAAAAAATCCTGGAACCGCGGCTGAGTCCAGCTTTTGTAAATACTGCAGCATTGTCAGCCGACCATGTGTTGCACGCAGTACTTTGGCATATGTTTCGACAGTGGAAAATGAGCAAGAATCCATTTTACCGACTCCAGTTGATTGCTTCGAATCGCACTGAGTAGCGCATCTTCAAATGAATCCACAGCTCCTTGGTCATGAAGATACTGCATGACGCTTACATTTCCCTTTTCAGCTGCAGCGCAAAGTATCTTGAACAGTCTTCCAAACTGCTGCATTTCTTCACAAGCCAGACGTCCCATCCGAGTGCTCTACCAACCATTGTATTTGTGGAAGGTCATCATACGAGCTTGCATTTATCAGTGCGTCGCTCCAAGCTCGGTGCCACGTTGGGGTCATTTGGAGCCGAATTGTGTTGCTTAGCGATGCATTTCATGAGATCCAGCTTCCCTGTGCCAACTAAGGCCGGAATATCATTTGCAGCAGCGTCTTGGTCTCGCTTAAGGAATCCACAATCAAAATTCCAATCTATCAGTTATTATAGCTGTAGCTATACCGACGGCAGCTAATGCCAATGTACAGCGATGTGAAGTCAAGATACACTGCGGCACAAAGCACCCCGACTTGACCCTTGCTCGCGCCGTGCCTTCGTTCACCCCATTCTCATATTTGCACGATCCTCACCACACCTCGAAGCAGCACCACCACAGCTACCTCCTTCTACTCCAACACAGCAAACCCACCGGCACAACCGAGCCTACACCTCCACACTCGACTGAGACCGCGCTAACGCTTTTTCCGCCATGGTCAAGCTCACCCTCACTATCGCTGCCGCCATGGCTGCAACTGCTGCCCTCGCCGACGTTGGATTTGCCCAACCAAAGTCACCGCTCGCCCAGCGCGGACCCTTCTTTCGTCAAGGGGGGGGTGCGGAGAGCAGCATGGACTTCGGCCGTGCCGGGAGCAACACCGACGTACCTTCACCGTACGACTTCTCGGCATCAGTGGACGGCGTCAACTCCGGTGTCTTTCGCGGCAGGGACCGACCTGATCCGTCAGATGCTGGAAGTCTGGGTAGGTCGATCAACGTCGGCCACAAGGGCGACGATCCCTGGCAAGGCAGTAGCAGTATGGAACGTCAGCTCGCATTTCCGACAAGCACAGGCAGCGACGACATGCTTCCCCCGAGTGCAGGTAGTGAAGAGATGCCGCCGTTCCCGGACGGTGACCACTTTGGCAGATCTCACCGCAAGGCACTCAGCAACGACACGCCGGACCTGTCACCCCGTCACGACGGAGACCCTCCGCACCACGGTAATGATGTGGGGTCTGGATCGCTGTGGCTCGGCAGCGGCAGCGCGGACGGGTATGCTTCCCCGCCACCAGAGGCAGGTCTCGACGATACACCTCCGTTCCCAGGTCGAGGCGACCAGGGGAGTGCTCGCAACGAGACTGTCCTAGAGGAGGAGGACGGTCGCAAACACGAGCAGCAAAAGGACCATAATACACTTCCCAGCAGGTCGCATCGACAAACGCGGTATTTGGTAACAAACGCGGATCTGCCGTGCTGTACATGATGAATAGGTGTCAGGATCTGCAGCCTTAGTTGGCAACACATCACTAGTGCTGTACATGATGCATAGGTCGTCAGGACCTGCAGCCTTCGACCTCTCTTGCTCGAAAACGTCCTGTGATAGCTTCTCCTCGATGCATTTAAACTGATGAACCTCGTGGAAAAAGCCCTTCCTTGCGTCCTCCAGACACATAAATGCTTCTCCAGACCGAGATCCGTCTGCAGATTCATACAGGAAGCACGTACCAGGATCATTACCGCACGAATATTATTCTTTCTGTAAGTCTTTGGTCTTTGTTGACTTCTGCTCAGTACAAAGTGCGCACGTCAATCGCCGCTCAATAACTTGCCGATTGCATCCATTGCCAAACCGTGCTCCACAATGAATATCAGTCCATAATACAGTTTTTTTCTGAGAAAAAAGCTTCCGATTTCAACGCTCGGAACTTATAGTTGAACTGTTCTTAAAGCTGCCAAGGCTTAAAATCTTCGAGTCGCTCCGAAGCAAATGTAGCAGGTTCATCCCACGAAATATCATGAGTTTCGAGCAGCACGTATAGTATAGTATGAACGGACATTGGTTACGGCGTCCATCCCGTCGAATCAACCCGAACGAAATTACTTGATCAAGGGTCAGCGTTCCAAAGCGCGAATTTATATCAACGCACTGACGAGTAATCACCGCAAGAAATGCATGCCTCATATTGCCTATTTGGTCAACAATCTTAGGGTATGCTTGTCGAATGGCAGCCAGCACACTGTGCATCACCGGGAGGAATCGAAAATCTTTTGCCTGGCGTTGTAGCATCACATTGAATAACAAGTCCAATGCTCTGCCATGCCCACCCATGTCATCGATCAATAGCTGTATCAACGATCCATTATTGCCATCGTTGAATTCAGCAAATACGTCTCTCCCGTTGATTTTTGGTCGCTTCAATGGTGTCGTCTGGACCAGCTGTACCCATTGTGCCGAAATCATCAGAAATTGCTGGGAAATAGTCGTTGAGCAGATCACAATCATCCAGCACTTGGGAGTCATTGATGTGGTCGATGAGCGAACAAAGCACCGTATAGAAATCGGAAGAATTGCTTTCTGATTCATGCTGAAGCTTTTGCAAGCTGTCGACGCAGAGAATCACACACATTTCGCTTATAACAGATCCAGTCCTTGCGGATAATTTTGACATTACCTGTGCAGAGAACACCTGGTTAGCTGGGTTTTCCTTAAAAGTTGTCCAATCGACAGAATTCTGTAGTTGGTAAAGCATTCGATCATCTTGCTGGGGTCAGCGATGCCGTTGTTGTTGGCTGTTTCATTTTCAAAAGAGACCTTAAAGGTGTAGGCCTTCCGCAAGAGCTGCTTCATCACTGGATCTCCTTGCACCTCACCACAAAAGATTTGCTGCTGCAAGACATTTGAGAACTCATCTAGCAATCTCGACTTACCAGTCCCAGGGCCATCACACACAGAAATAGTGGATGAGTTTGCTTGTCCGTCTTCTCCTCCCTCCAAGCTTGATAATGACGATTGATGGCGGGTGCAAGACTGTCAAGATCCAAGGAATTCTGAAAATCCCATTTCGCACCAGTCGTTCCGACTAAAGGCTTTGGTTCCTTCCAAGCAAAATTAATAGTTACTTCATCGGTCGGAACCACCACCACCACGTGCACACGTGTGTTCATCGTCTCGACATCCTCTAGCGTGGGTTCGAACTTGACGTTCTTATCCGATAAGCCAACCGAGTTGAGCGGCGCTCCCGCAGCACTCAAATAGCTTCAAATCATTCGTACCATTAACACCTTCCTTCAACTGATTCTCCGTCAGCCACTCCCCAGCGCCTTTCTCCGTCTTAGCCAGGAAGAGCTGCAGGCGTGATGCATCGACCCTCCTGAATTTAACGTCGTGTATAAACTTCTCTTTATTTCCTCCCAGATTTCCTTCTTTAACTTGCTAACCTCTGAACGATCGTCGATGTCCAGAGAGAGAGGGCTTCCCCCCGCACCAACGACCGCACACGATAGCTTCACCATTTATCCTTGAGCCGGCGAATTCTGGAATGAGGAAGAAAATAATGGATGAAACAATCTGAAAAGAAAATTTGCCGCCATCGCGTCATTTAATGATTTGGCGAGAATGCGTGTTAAGGTCGAAAGGCATCGTTTGCGAGGTCAAGTCACACACGGGAAAAAACCTGGGGAGTTCCATCCTGTTGAACATTTCCTCCTCTTCCGGCTTACTCTTTTCTAGTTCATCGACACTCAACTGCAAGTTTTGGGTGAGGCTTGGTGCACCACGACTCCGCAGTACTGGTAACAATACTGCGTGCTACTATACCCCCTGCTCCTCTTGTTTGCACATTTCAGATCCCAGGCAATGATCACAAAAAGCATCGGCATCAACAACGTTGTGATTAATGTCGAATCTACAGTTTTACGACACTTTGCGCCAGCGCACGCTGAATTAGAGGTGCAACTTGCTTTCGTGAGGCACCGATGTTTAGCTGCTTAAAGGCGACCACGTGCTCGTCGTGATGCGTCTCTGGCAACTGCAGCAACTCTAGTTGCAGTGAGCCTTCCGTCTTAAGAAACGCCACGCAGTGCTCGGCGTCATGTCCGTCCTCTTGGAAGAAGAGAAGTTGGCGGTGGCGGTGGCCATCGGACGTCATGAACATAGTCATCACTACTAGGAATGCGACTTCGTTCTGCTCACAGTACGCAGACAGCCCTTCACGTAATGCGGTAGCATCTCTTGACTTAAGCACGAAGGTCTCCAAATCGATAAGCACCGCGCTCATGCCAATCTTCTTCGCATCACCGCCTGCAGTGGCGAACGTAAACTCCTTGTAGTCCACTTGCAGGCAATTCTCCAGAGTGAACGCGCCCCAATGGGCGGGGTTGAACTTTTCCGCCTGCAACCACTTGAACAGCTCCTCCTTCGTCATGAATGCCATCTCCTCCAGTTTCTCCGCGGCCTTCACGTCTCTAGGCGTGACCTTCTTCGCCTTCGGGTCGAAGTTGATACTGTCCAGTGCAATGACCCCCAGCAGCATTGTGGACAGGAGCTTGTGCACGTGGTGGCTCTCCACGTCCTTCAGGCGCTCCGCCACCAGCGTGCACGTGCTGGCCACCAGCGCGTTGCCGTCCGCGAAGGCCACCTCCCTCTCCTCTGCGTCCAGGTGCTGGCCCAGATCCGAGTGGTGGTCCACGATCTCCACCACCTGCAGCCCGTGAGTGCGCGGGATCTTCTTGTTGCTCAGAGCGTTATGGTCCATGAGCGTGAGCCTCACGCCGGTCTGCGCGTCCCACGGGAACTCGTCCACGAACACCAGCGCGTCCGTGTCGACGCCCAGCGCCTGCAGCAGCGCTGACACGTCGCAGCGCAGCGCCAGCTCGCCGCGGGTGATGGGCAGAACCGCCACGTGCAGCGCGTCCGAGCGCCGCTGCGCGTGCACGAACGCGTAGCTCAGCGAGCTCACGATGGAGTCGGCGTCCGCCGCCTCGTTGCCCATGAACACGTGCAGCGCGCGCGGCGGCGTCTGCGACAGCGCGGCGCGCGAGCTGCGCAGGAAGTCGTTGAAGGCCTCGACGCTGGCGCGGCGGGCGGCGTCCGAGTCGCGCCAGGGCAGGCGCGGGGCGGACATGACGTGCAGGCGGCGCAGACGCCCAAGGAGCATGCACGAGGGATGAGTTTGACGTCGCTGTGTTGATGAGTTTGGTGTGTGCCACATGGGTCTCGATGCTCGATCGTGTGTGCCACTTCGCAGAACAAGCTGTGCCGGATTCGCGGTACACTTCTCCGAGGCCGTGACACCGGACCGCACATAAATCCAAAGGCTCCGTGCGTCGCACTGCGAGGTAAGTGGCCGTTGCTTGCAGGCTGCGTATCTCGGTCTGCACGGCGTTCCAGTCGGTGCACGACCCGCCATCGTCTTCCTCAGCGTGTTCTCTATCTGATGGTGTGCGTTGTTGCGACTGATTCGCGCTGCTTGTGTCGCTATGTCCGTTTCACCGCAGGCGCCGCCTTCACCGAGATGCCGGCCCCCGACGTCGCCGCCGACGCCGGCCCCGAGGCGCTGAGCCTCGCCGACCGCCTGCTGCTGCTGCTCACCATCCTGTTGTTCCTGGCGCTGAGCGTCGTGTCCGGCCGCGTGCTGGTGCGGCAGTTCACGGCCAGACGCAAGCGGCTGCCGAGCGCCGCCAGCGAGGCGGCGGCACCGCCGACGGCCGCCAAGACGCCGTACGCCGCCGTGCCGCAGGCCCCGCAGCCTCCTGTCAACGTCGTGGGCGGCTCCGAGTCCGCGCTCGTGGAGGAGGAGGGCGCCGCCGCCGCGTCCACCGGCTCCGAGATGAGGCAGCGGCTGTTCCTGCTGCTGTTCGTGGCCTCCACGCTGCGCGTGTGCTCGCTGGTCACTGAGGTGGCGACGCTGGAGGCCGTGGCCGCGCTGCCGACCACGTCGCTTTACTGCCGGCTGCTGACGCTGTTCCTGTGGCTGCCATCCATGCTCTTCGTGTCCATGTACGGACTCGTGCTGCTCTTCTGGGCGCAGCTGTGCTACGCGTGCTGGGGCAAGGCCCATCCGTGGCCGCGCCGCGTCTTCTTCCTCTTCAACGTGCTGCTGTACGTGGGCTTCGCGCTGCTCTTCGCGCTGTCCAGCTCGTCGGCGGGGCTCTGGAGAGGCTGCGACCTGCTGCAGGGGGCAGTCTACTTTGTGGGGCTGTTCGCCATTCTGTACTACAGCATCCGACTCATCGACTTCTTCCGGAACCAAAGCCCAGACGAAGATTTCTTTTTCGACTTGTCGTCGGCGGCCATGGGCAACGGCAACAGCAACGCGGGACGCCAAGGAGGACCATCGTTCTCCATCGCAGCCAGCTCACCGCGGCAACTCGTGCTGCGCCGGGTAAGTGGTCATGAGGGGAAGGTGTGGTGTTGTTAGCTAACCACACGGACGTGACTAACGATCTCTGTTGATGTTGAACTTGACCAGATCACGGCTGTATGCATTTTGTTGTGCGTGCTGTTCGCGGTGAAGGCAGTGTACTTGATTGGCATGGGCACGGGATACATGGAGTCGGAAGAGGCCCAGTACCGAACTCCCGTAGGCGTCCACCACATCGCGTACGAATTTACCATCCACTTTTCAACCGAGTTTGTACCGAGTGCGTTGCTGCTGTTCTTTACGCGTCAAGACAAAAACTCGTCGGCTCAACGACAGCGTCTGCGCTCATCGTCCGCCACGTCAGCCTCCGCATCCTTGTCAGGCGGTAGCTATGGCGCGAACAACCCACGTGATAAGCCTCCGACTCCGAACTACGCCTACGCACCGATCAGGGGTGGTGGTCACGGGATTGCCCCTGGTCACCCATACCAAGAAGACTCTGTTCCGATGCTTTCCGGATATCAATATCAGGTACGCACAGCTGGATAATAACCATTTTGAATTTGAAGCAGGCGGTTGAACAGTTGACTAACTGATTTTGCCTTTGTAGGCAACGCAGCGTGCGTATGGTTCCACTAGTACGACGTCGACGTCGACAGCGAATCTGCGCTCGAGCAATAGCAGCGGGGCCTTCCTGCTCGATAGCATCAGCGGAAGTGCTTTTGGCAGCGCAGGCCCGAATACTGGTTCGAACGCAAAGATGGCGTACCATTGAAATGTATACAGAGAAATGGTAATCACAGTGTAATCGTTGGTTGATTGATTAACGTTCGCGAGTGTGGTTCACGTGACCGAACACGTCGAAGGTCAGTACGCCTAGAGGTGTAGTAGCAGAAGTGCGGCAGCAAGGAGGTGGCCGTAATTTTGCCCAACATTGGTAGCAGCGTTCCCTGCGTCAGCAGAAGGCGAAGACGATTTGTCAGCTGATGGTGCTGTTGATCCACCCGAGTTGCGTGTCGTACCTCCACTTGCTGCTGCAGCCCCACTGTCTCCGGTGTACGTCCTGACAGCCGACACACTGTTGTCGTTCGTCATATCCACACCTACAGAGATCCATGATAGCAGCCCGTCCTCCACGGAGTCACCCAGCCGACTGTATTGAACAAACGGGTCGAAGTCGTCTGCTGCAGATTGTAAGGCGATGGAGTCGTCTTCGTTCGTCGTGACCGCGTTCGAGTTTTCTGCGTACACGACAGTTGACTGCACCTCGTTGATCAAGGACTGATCGAAGAAAAGCTGTCCAACGTGAGATACTCGCCCGCCAGAATACGTTCCGTTTGCGAGCACAGTTCCACCGGAGTGGGTCATGAAGTGAATGTGCGTTGTGCGGCCTGCATACAACCCAGGGAATTTCGTGGTGAAGGAGACAAAACCATAGGAATTCGTCGGTGATACACCTCGATGAAATGTGGTGTAGACATTGGAGGAATCGTCCGAGTTCCCATTTGTCCTTGCAACAACGCCAGAGTACACACCGCTGGCGTTTGCGTGCCAGAGGTCTACGTAAAGTTCATTCACAGCCGAGCAAGTGTTCACGTCGATAAACTGCAGATCCACGTACAGATCGATGCCTGGCTGATCTTCTCGGATGTCCGATCGAATGAGCTCTCCTGCCACGTAGTACGGGCCCTCGGTGACTTCTGGCTCCAGTAGGCATGCTGGTTCGCCGTTGAATAGTTCACTCGAAGTCGTGTTCGGAGACAGACTGCGGTTCGACTCGTGGTTAGTGGCGAGAGCTGTGCTTGCATCTAGACGACGCTTAGCGTGAATTCCTTCCAAAATGGCGTGGCGGCGTACGACGGCCCTCTCCTTCAGCTCGCGCCCTGCGTCGGAGTGGATGCAATTCTTCAGCAAGCGTCTACCGTTCTCGACGAACAGTTTGCGCGAAAAGTGGTAGTTCGCAGTGCTCACGTGCGCTCCAGGGTGGCTGAAGGCAAGGTCAGCGAGCACACTCGCAGCAAGAACCCAGTAGATAAAGGTTGCCATTGTCTGGCCAGGATTCCTCTGGTCTTCACTTAAACTTGTGCGATTCGAAGCTGATCGAGAAGTGGGAGCAACAAGTCTTGCGGGAGTGGTCACCGCTGATCATGCAAATCGCCTTTAGTGGTGCCTGTAGGCAGTTGAAGACACGGCAACACGTACGCAATCTCTTGGTCCACGCAGAGTCCAACGTGCGATGACAGGCAAGGCGTTACAGCAAAAGGGAATTATCATCACCGTCAACAGGAAAAAAGATAATCAAGCATGTTTATAAGAGCTTTGGTCACACATATCCTTTGGGCATAGCACCTTGTAGATTTCAACAGTATCTTGCTATTTACATCCCTTCTGTTGTCGCCCTCTTTCGTCGCAGTTTGCCTGCCGCTAAGCGCTCCATGCCGCAGCCTTTCCGCATTTGTTGTCATTCACGCTGCATTCTTGAGCGTACCTCGGCGGTGTGCCGATGACAAACGTCACAACATCCCAAGCAATCGTCGAAGGCGCGTAAGGTGTCCAAGAAGTCGCGATGTTGCTTGAAAAATACAACAGGCGAGAAGGGTGAAGCCGCAGTCTCGACAACGATGCTGTGTAGCTCGAAGAATAAACAGCGCGGAGGTGAAAACGAAGCATTCTTATGCAAGTTGGAATGAACAAGATCTTCAAGCGGCCCTGAGTGCTATTCGATCGAGTACAACTAGGGAGCTTCAATACGAGAAGCATCGCGTTTGTACCAAGTGCCCCAGGTAACCCTCTCCTATCGACTGAATCTAAATGTAGCGTGTGAGACGCTACCTTTAGATTCAGTCGATAGGAGAGGGTTACCCGGGGCACTTGGTACAAACGCGCCACGTGGCAGCAGCTGAAAACAGCGATGGCCGCCACTGGTAATTCCTCTAATCAATCACCTACAAAAAATACGTGGATGCCTCCAAACGCAAAGTCGGGCTGTTTTCAACTCTCGTATAGCAACATACCGGGCGCCTCGTCGCGGCGATGACTGCCACTGCGGCAGCCGCATCAAGCGACACCGTAGTGGCAGCCGCCACCAACATACAGAGCGCCGTGCCAGCCGACGCCAAGACCCCAGGGCTTCAGCACGCCCCCCCCCCCCGTGCTGGAGCCCACCTGCAACGCTCCGCCTGTGCCGCAGGCAAGCGACGCAGGTTGAACAGCAGCAGCGACGCCACTGCACCGTGGACGCCTACGGCGCGGGTGCAGTCGAAGATGGTCGAGGCCGCGGTACCGTCAGCCATGACGCCGGAGCAGCAGGACGCCACCGAGCAGCAGCGCGAGGACACGACAGGACCAAACGACGCAGCCACGCAGCTCGGCGACGGCCAGCAGCTCAACGACGCCAGCGACGGCCAAGCCTCGCGACCCCAGCGAATTTCAACACGCTGGGGCTCCAGACCAAGCTCGACCGCCGAGCCACCGGAGCAACACCAAATTTACCCACTAGCTCAGCACCGACGATGGACACTTCATCCACAATCAGCATCTCAACCCTCGTTGAGATGCTGGGCGTCCGCCAGCGTTGTTGAAGGAAGAAGAAGCTGCTTTGGTGGATGGTCTATGGGATCAGGATACCCGGTAGCATGTGCTGAGCTGAAGTGCATTGTTCTGGATGCCTGTCTTGATAGGAGAGCGCACCAGTTCTCAAAAGCAGGATCATCAGACAACTGGGTACTATGTTCCTATAATGCCATAAAGAAAGACTGTCCAAGTGCAAGGGGTATCTTGGATTCATCGCAATTTGATGCCGTTGACACCACCGAGTTGTAATAATTCTATGCGAAGTACGAGGCAATACAACAAAAACGGCATCGCAACGAATAATTGATGAATCGGGCACGAAAAATGTGAGCAATGAAATGCGCCTGGATTAAAATCGTCACTTGTTGCGTCACGGTCGTTTAAGCGTACTAGGAGAGGAGAACCGTACCAAATTGATCAGCCCTGATAAAAGTGGTTAGAGGCTGTCTAAGCGATTGCCCATATACTGTACTTGATGCACCGGCTGCAAAGTTGCGATACCAGTTGTGTGCAACTAACAAAGCAGACAGCGCTCCAATTTTGGGTGGGCGGAAGATATATTGTGGTTGAAGGTTTCTGTACTGCCTGAGGTTTCATGAATTATTTCTGTTGGTGGCTAAAAGAAGATTAGCAGCACGTCATTTCTTCCGCTGAGGCCCCTCGTAGAATCCCTGGACGCAAAATCGCTCTCGTGCTCAGCACCAATTGGCTGCGGAACCTCAAGACGCACATGTACATTGATTGCCCGGCAGCAAGAGCAAATAACGTCAATGCAGCAGCAAGCGCGAGCGTAGCGCAGTGGCCAAATCGAGTCGTAATCAGAGAAGGGAACTGACGCGTTGAAGATCTCCCATGTTGGAATGCCGAAAATATGCAAATGTGAACTTGCGCTCACTGTGCGCTCGGCGCTACGAGCAAATGCAGTGGAATACTACGCCTTATGTGAAGACACGGTTACATCGATTCCATTCCTTCATAGGGAAACATCCCTCACCACCATGGGGCCCCTTAATACTACAAACTAATCCAGCAGAACAGTTTTGATTACGTGGACATGGTGTCTGTAGTTTTGTGACATCTGAAAGGATACAATTGCTCCCGTTCTTCACAGTTCCTTTGATTTTTGAGGTCATGCGCCTGGCATCCCATCAAGTAAGGGCAGTCCAACAAGCAGGAAGGGCGGCTCCATCACCGTCAGAACTAAAACAGATAACCAAGCGAGTATTTATAAGGGCAGGGATGCAGCGGCTGTCTTGTACTAACTCCACACGGGACCTGCGACCGGCAGTGACCGTCGCATTCGGTGGCAAATAAAAACAGGACGTTGGCGATGGCAAAAATGGGGGTGGCGGTGAAACGTGTGTAGCGCGGCGGATATGGAGCGTAGGGAGGTGTGGCATAGCTGGAGAGGTCCATGGTGGTGGCGGCGATCGCAGCGTGGTATGCGTTTGGGCGTGTGGTTTGTGTAGCGCGCGCAAAAGGCCACACCCACGCGCACACGGACGCACTGCGGCATGCATTTGGCCTTGCCAGGCCGTCGCTTCGGCGTTTTGCTGCCTGTTCGAGTGCGGGGTTCCGTAACAGGGTGACGGGTTCCGGCGGGGTCGGGTTGGAATTGGCCGCCAGCGGGATCTTGTCTGCAAGGACGTGTGCGGGCCGCGCGCCGGTCTCGAGCAGCCTCCGAGCCGCGGAGGCTGTCGACATGGTTCACATAGACGACAGGACGTTGGCGATGGCAAAAAATAAAATGATGGGGGTGGCGGTGAAACGTGTGTAGCGCGGCGGATATGGAGCGTAGGGAGGTGTGGCATAGCTGGAGAGGTCCATGGTGGTGGCGGCGATCGCAGCGTGGTATGCGTTTGGGCGTGTGGTTTGTGTAGCGCGCGCAAAAGGCGTTGGCAAAATGGAGGGCGGGTCGATAGGGTTCGACGCGCGGGTAGCTCAGTGGTAGAGCGTTCGATTGCAGCTCGAAGGGTCACTGGTTCAATCCCGGTCCCGCGCTTCTTGTTGTTCCCCATGCCTTCTCCAACGACGCTGTTTGCTGCCTTTTGCTCGCCTTCCGCACACCCGCTGCCAAGCCTCACGTCGCCACCTCACACACCCACGCGCACACGGACGCACTGCGGCATGCATTTGGCCTTGCCAGGCCGTCGCTTCGGCGTTTTGCTGCCTGTTCGAGTGCGGGGTTCCGTCACAGGGTGACGGGTTCCGGCGGGGTCGGGTTGGAATTGGCCGCCAGCGGGATCTTGTCTGCAAGGACGTGTGCGGGCCGCGCGCCGGTCTCGAGCAGCCTCCGAGCCGCGGAGGCTGTCGACATGGTTCACATAGACGACAGGACGTTGGCGATGGCAAAAAATAAAATGATGGGGGTGGCGGTGAAACGTGTGTAGCGCGGCGGATATGGAGCGTAGGGAGGTGTGGCATAGCTGGAGAGGTCCATGGTGGTGGCGGCGATCGCAGCGTGGTATGCGTTTGGGCGTGTGGTTTGTGTAGCGCGCGCAAAAGGCGTTGGCAAAATGGAGGGCGGGTCGATAGGGTTCGACGCGCGGGTAGCTCAGTGGTAGAGCGTTCGATTGCAGCTCGAAGGGTCACTGGTTCAATCCCGGTCCCGCGCTTCTTGTTGTTCCCCATGCCTTCTCCAACGACGCTGTTTGCTGCCTTTTGCTCGCCTTCCGCACACCCGCTGCCAAGCCTCACGTCGCCACCTCACACACCCACGCGCACACGGACGCACTGCGGCATGCATTTGGCCTTGCCAGGCCGTCGCTTCGGCGTTTTGCTGCCTGTTCGAGTGCGGGGTTCCGTCACAGGGTGACGGGTTCCGGCGGGGTCGGGTTGGAATTGGCCGCCAGCGGGATCTTGTCTGCAAGGACGTGTGCGGGCCGCGCGCCGGTCTCGAGCAGCCTCCGAGCCGCGGAGGCTGTCGACATGGTTCACATAGACGACAGGACGTTGGCGATGGCAAAAAATAAAATGATGGGGGTGGCGGTGAAACGTGTGTAGCGCGGCGGATATGGAGCGTAGGGAGGTGTGGCATAGCTGGAGAGGTCCATGGTGGTGGCGGCGATCGCAGCGTGGTATGCGTTTGGGCGTGTGGTTTGTGTAGCGCGCGCAAAAGGCGTTGGCAAAATGGAGGGCGGGTCGATAGGGTTCGACGCGCGGGTAGCTCAGTGGTAGAGCGTTCGATTGCAGCTCGAAGGGTCACTGGTTCAATCCCGGTCCCGCGCTTCTTGTTGTTCCCCATGCCTTCTCCAACGACGCTGTTTGCTGCCTTTTGCTCGCCTTCCGCACACCCGCTGCCAAGCCTCACGTCGCCACCTCACACACCCACGCGCACACGGACGCACTGCGGCATGCATTTGGCCTTGCCAGGCCGTCGCTTCGGCGTTTTGCTGCCTGTTCGAGTGCGGGGTTCCGTCACAGGGTGACGGGTTCCGGCGGGGTCGGGTTGGAATTGGCCGCCAGCGGGATCTTGTCTGCAAGGACGTGTGCGGGCCGCGCGCCGGTCTCGAGCAGCCTCCGAGCCGCGGAGGCTGTCGACATGGTTCACATAGACGACAGGACGTTGGCGATGGCAAAAAATAAAATGATGGGGGTGGCGGTGAAACGTGTGTAGCGCGGCGGATATGGAGCGTAGGGAGGTGTGGCATAGCTGGAGAGGTCCATGGTGGTGGCGGCGATCGCAGCGTGGTATGCGTTTGGGCGTGTGGTTTGTGTAGCGCGCGCAAAAGGCGTTGGCAAAATGGAGGGCGGGTCGATAGGGTTCGACGCGCGGGTAGCTCAGTGGTAGAGCGTTCGATTGCAGCTCGAAGGGTCACTGGTTCAATCCCGGTCCCGCGCTTCTTGTTGTTCCCCATGCCTTCTCCAACGACGCTGTTTGCTGCCTTTTGCTCGCCTTCCGCACACCCGCTGCCAAGCCTCACGTCGCCACCTCACACACCCACGCGCACACGGACGCACTGCGGCATGCATTTGGCCTTGCCAGGCCGTCGCTTCGGCGTTTTGCTGCCTGTTCGAGTGCGGGGTTCCGTCACAGGGTGACGGGTTCCGGCGGGGTCGGGTTGGAATTGGCCGCCAGCGGGATCTTGTCTGCAAGGACGTGTGCGGGCCGCGCGCCGGTCTCGAGCAGCCTCCGAGCCGCGGAGGCTGTCGACATGGTTCACATAGACGACAGGACGTTGGCGATGGCAAAAAATAAAATGATGGGGGTGGCGGTGAAACGTGTGTAGCGCGGCGGATATGGAGCGTAGGGAGGTGTGGCATAGCTGGAGAGGTCCATGGTGGTGGCGGCGATCGCAGCGTGGTATGCGTTTGGGCGTGTGGTTTGTGTAGCGCGCGCAAAAGGCGTTGGCAAAATGGAGGGCGGGTCGATAGGGTTCGACGCGCGGGTAGCTCAGTGGTAGAGCGTTCGATTGCAGCTCGAAGGGTCACTGGTTCAATCCCGGTCCCGCGCTTCTTGTTGTTCCCCATGCCTTCTCCAACGACGCTGTTTGCTGCCTTTTGCTCGCCTTCCGCACACCCGCTGCCAAGCCTCACGTCGCCACCTCACACACCCACGCGCACACGGACGCACTGCGGCATGCATTTGGCCTTGCCAGGCCGTCGCTTCGGCGTTTTGCTGCCTGTTCGAGTGCGGGGTTCCGTCACAGGGTGACGGGTTCCGGCGGGGTCGGGTTGGAATTGGCCGCCAGCGGGATCTTGTCTGCAAGGACGTGTGCGGGCCGCGCGCCGGTCTCGAGCAGCCTCCGAGCCGCGGAGGCTGTCGACATGGTTCACATAGACGACAGGACGTTGGCGATGGCAAAAAATAAAATGATGGGGGTGGCGGTGAAACGTGTGTAGCGCGGCGGATATGGAGCGTAGGGAGGTGTGGCATAGCTGGAGAGGTCCATGGTGGTGGCGGCGATCGCAGCGTGGTATGCGTTTGGGCGTGTGGTTTGTGTAGCGCGCGCAAAAGGCGTTGGCAAAATGGAGGGCGGGTCGATAGGGTTCGACGCGCGGGTAGCTCAGTGGTAGAGCGTTCGATTGCAGCTCGAAGGGTCACTGGTTCAATCCCGGTCCCGCGCTTCTTGTTGTTCCCCATGCCTTCTCCAACGACGCTGTTTGCTGCCTTTTGCTCGCCTTCCGCACACCCGCTGCCAAGCCTCACGTCGCCACCTCACACACCCACGCGCACACGGACGCACTGCGGCATGCATTTGGCCTTGCCAGGCCGTCGCTTCGGCGTTTTGCTGCCTGTTCGAGTGCGGGGTTCCGTCACAGGGTGACGGGTTCCGGCGGGGTCGGGTTGGAATTGGCCGCCAGCGGGATCTTGTCTGCAAGGACGTGTGCGGGCCGCGCGCCGGTCTCGAGCAGCCTCCGAGCCGCGGAGGCTGTCGACATGGTTCACATAGACGACAGGACGTTGGCGATGGCAAAAAATAAAATGATGGGGGTGGCGGTGAAACGTGTGTAGCGCGGCGGATATGGAGCGTAGGGAGGTGTGGCATAGCTGGAGAGGTCCATGGTGGTGGCGGCGATCGCAGCGTGGTATGCGTTTGGGCGTGTGGTTTGTGTAGCGCGCGCAAAAGGCGTTGGCAAAATGGAGGGCGGGTCGATAGGGTTCGACGCGCGGGTAGCTCAGTGGTAGAGCGTTCGATTGCAGCTCGAAGGGTCACTGGTTCAATCCCGGTCCCGCGCTTCTTGTTGTTCCCCATGCCTTCTCCAACGACGCTGTTTGCTGCCTTTTGCTCGCCTTCCGCACACCCGCTGCCAAGCCTCACGTCGCCACCTCACACACCCACGCGCACACGGACGCACTGCGGCATGCATTTGGCCTTGCCAGGCCGTCGCTTCGGCGTTTTGCTGCCTGTTCGAGTGCGGGGTTCCGTCACAGGGTGACGGGTTCCGGCGGGGTCGGGTTGGAATTGGCCGCCAGCGGGATCTTGTCTGCAAGGACGTGTGCGGGCCGCGCGCCGGTCTCGAGCAGCCTCCGAGCCGCGGAGGCTGTCGACATGGTTCACATAGACGACAGGACGTTGGCGATGGCAAAAAATAAAATGATGGGGGTGGCGGTGAAACGTGTGTAGCGCGGCGGATATGGAGCGTAGGGAGGTGTGGCATAGCTGGAGAGGTCCATGGTGGTGGCGGCGATCGCAGCGTGGTATGCGTTTGGGCGTGTGGTTTGTGTAGCGCGCGCAAAAGGCGTTGGCAAAATGGAGGGCGGGTCGATAGGGTTCGACGCGCGGGTAGCTCAGTGGTAGAGCGTTCGATTGCAGCTCGAAGGGTCACTGGTTCAATCCCGGTCCCGCGCTTCTTGTTGTTCCCCATGCCTTCTCCAACGACGCTGTTTGCTGCCTTTTGCTCGCCTTCCGCACACCCGCTGCCAAGCCTCACGTCGCCACCTCACACACCCACGCGCACACGGACGCACTGCGGCATGCATTTGGCCTTGCCAGGCCGTCGCTTCGGCGTTTTGCTGCCTGTTCGAGTGCGGGGTTCCGTCACAGGGTGACGGGTTCCGGCGGGGTCGGGTTGGAATTGGCCGCCAGCGGGATCTTGTCTGCAAGGACGTGTGCGGGCCGCGCGCCGGTCTCGAGCAGCCTCCGAGCCGCGGAGGCTGTCGACATGGTTCACATAGACGACAGGACGTTGGCGATGGCAAAAAATAAAATGATGGGGGTGGCGGTGAAACGTGTGTAGCGCGGCGGATATGGAGCGTAGGGAGGTGTGGCATAGCTGGAGAGGTCCATGGTGGTGGCGGCGATCGCAGCGTGGTATGCGTTTGGGCGTGTGGTTTGTGTAGCGCGCGCAAAAGGCGTTGGCAAAATGGAGGGCGGGTCGATAGGGTTCGACGCGCGGGTAGCTCAGTGGTAGAGCGTTCGATTGCAGCTCGAAGGGTCACTGGTTCAATCCCGGTCCCGCGCTTCTTGTTGTTCCCCATGCCTTCTCCAACGACGCTGTTTGCTGCCTTTTGCTCGCCTTCCGCACACCCGCTGCCAAGCCTCACGTCGCCACCTCACACACCCACGCGCACACGGACGCACTGCGGCATGCATTTGGCCTTGCCAGGCCGTCGCTTCGGCGTTTTGCTGCCTGTTCGAGTGCGGGGTTCCGTCACAGGGTGACGGGTTCCGGCGGGGTCGGGTTGGAATTGGCCGCCAGCGGGATCTTGTCTGCAAGGACGTGTGCGGGCCGCGCGCCGGTCTCGAGCAGCCTCCGAGCCGCGGAGGCTGTCGACATGGTTCACATAGACGACAGGACGTTGGCGATGGCAAAAAATAAAATGATGGGGGTGGCGGTGAAACGTGTGTAGCGCGGCGGATATGGAGCGTAGGGAGGTGTGGCATAGCTGGAGAGGTCCATGGTGGTGGCGGCGATCGCAGCGTGGTATGCGTTTGGGCGTGTGGTTTGTGTAGCGCGCGCAAAAGGCGTTGGCAAAATGGAGGGCGGGTCGATAGGGTTCGACGCGCGGGTAGCTCAGTGGTAGAGCGTTCGATTGCAGCTCGAAGGGTCACTGGTTCAATCCCGGTCCCGCGCTTCTTGTTGTTCCCCATGCCTTCTCCAACGACGCTGTTTGCTGCCTTTTGCTCGCCTTCCGCACACCCGCTGCCAAGCCTCACGTCGCCACCTCACACACCCACGCGCACACGGACGCACTGCGGCATGCATTTGGCCTTGCCAGGCCGTCGCTTCGGCGTTTTGCTGCCTGTTCGAGTGCGGGGTTCCGTCACAGGGTGACGGGTTCCGGCGGGGTCGGGTTGGAATTGGCCGCCAGCGGGATCTTGTCTGCAAGGACGTGTGCGGGCCGCGCGCCGGTCTCGAGCAGCCTCCGAGCCGCGGAGGCTGTCGACATGGTTCACATAGACGACAGGACGTTGGCGATGGCAAAAAATAAAATGATGGGGGTGGCGGTGAAACGTGTGTAGCGCGGCGGATATGGAGCGTAGGGAGGTGTGGCATAGCTGGAGAGGTCCATGGTGGTGGCGGCGATCGCAGCGTGGTATGCGTTTGGGCGTGTGGTTTGTGTAGCGCGCGCAAAAGGCGTTGGCAAAATGGAGGGCGGGTCGATAGGGTTCGACGCGCGGGTAGCTCAGTGGTAGAGCGTTCGATTGCAGCTCGAAGGGTCACTGGTTCAATCCCGGTCCCGCGCTTCTTGTTGTTCCCCATGCCTTCTCCAACGACGCTGTTTGCTGCCTTTTGCTCGCCTTCCGCACACCCGCTGCCAAGCCTCACGTCGCCACCTCACACACCCACGCACACACGGACGCACTGCGGCATGCATTTGGCCTTGCCAGGCCGTCGCTTCGGCGTTTTGCTGCCTGTTCGAGTGCGGGGTTCCGTCACAGGGTGACGGGTTCCGGCGGGGTCGGGTTGGAATTGGCCGCCAGCGGGATCTTCTGCAAGGACGTGTGCGGGCCGCGCGCCGGTCTCGAGCAGCCTCCGAGCCGCGGAGGCTGTCGACATGGTTCACATAGACGACAGGACGTTGGCGATGGCAAAAAATAAAATGATGGGGGTGGCGGTGAAACGTGTGTAGCGCGGCGGATATGGAGCGTAGGGAGGTGTGGCATAGCTGGAGAGGTCCATGGTGGTGGCGGCGATCGCAGCGTGGTATGCGTTTGGGCGTGTGGTTTGTGTAGCGCGCGCAAAAGGCGTTGGCAAAATGGAGGGCGGGTCGATAGGGTTCGACGCGCGGGTAGCTCAGTGGTAGAGCGTTCGATTGCAGCTCGAAGGGTCACTGGTTCAATCCCGGTCCCGCGCTTCTTGTTGTTCCCCATGCCTTCTCCAACGACGCTGTTTGCTGCCTTTTGCTCGCCTTCCGCACACCCGCTGCCAAGCCTCACGTCGCCACCTCACACACCCACGCGCACACGGACGCACTGCGGCATGCATTTGGCCTTGCCAGGCCGTCGCTTCGGCGTTTTGCTGCCTGTTCGAGTGCGGGGTTCCGTCACAGGGTGACGGGTTCCGGCGGGGTCGGGTTGGAATTGGCCGCCAGCGGGATCTTGTCTGCAAGGACGTGTGCGGGCCGCGCGCCGGTCTCGAGCAGCCTCCGAGCCGCGGAGGCTGTCGACATGGTTCACATAGACGACAGGACGTTGGCGATGGCAAAAAATAAAATGATGGGGGTGGCGGTGAAACGTGTGTAGCGCGGCGGATATGGAGCGTAGGGAGGTGTGGCATAGCTGGAGAGGTCCATGGTGGTGGCGGCGATCGCAGCGTGGTATGCGTTTGGGCGTGTGGTTTGTGTAGCGCGCGCAAAAGGCGTTGGCAAAATGGAGGGCGGGTCGATAGGGTTCGACGCGCGGGTAGCTCAGTGGTAGAGCGTTCGATTGCAGCTCGAAGGGTCACTGGTTCAATCCCGGTCCCGCGCTTCTTGTTGTTCCCCATGCCTTCTCCAACGACGCTGTTTGCTGCCTTTTGCTCGCCTTCCGCACACCCGCTGCCAAGCCTCACGTCGCCACCTCACACACCCACGCACACACGGACGCACTGCGGCATGCATTTGGCCTTGCCAGGCCGTCGCTTCGGCGTTTTGCTGCCTGTTCGAGTGCGGGGTTCCGTCACAGGGTGACGGGTTCCGGCGGGGTCGGGTTGGAATTGGCCGCCAGCGGGATCTTGTCTGCAAGGACGTGTGCGGGCCGCGCGCCGGTCTCGAGCAGCCTCCGAGCCGCGGAGGCTGTCGACATGGTTCACATAGACGACAGGACGTTGGCGATGGCAAAAAATAAAATGATGGGGGTGGCGGTGAAACGTGTGTAGCGCGGCGGATATGGAGCGTAGGGAGGTGTGGCATAGCTGGAGAGGTCCATGGTGGTGGCGGCGATCGCAGCGTGGTATGCGTTTGGGCGTGTGGTTTGTGTAGCGCGCGCAAAAGGCGTTGGCAAAATGGAGGGCGGGTCGATAGGGTTCGACGCGCGGGTAGCTCAGTGGTAGAGCGTTCGATTGCAGCTCGAAGGGTCACTGGTTCAATCCCGGTCCCGCGCTTCTTGTTGTTCCCCATGCCTTCTCCAACGACGCTGTTTGCTGCCTTTTGCTCGCCTTCCGCACACCCGCTGCCAAGCCTCACGTCGCCACCTCACACACCCACGCACACACGGACGCACTGCGGCATGCATTTGGCCTTGCCAGGCCGTCGCTTCGGCGTTTTGCTGCCTGTTCGAGTGCGGGGTTCCGTCACAGGGTGACGGGTTCCGGCGGGGTCGGGTTGGAATTGGCCGCCAGCGGGATCTTGTCTGCAAGGACGTGTGCGGGCCGCGCGCCGGTCTCGAGCAGCCTCCGAGCCGCGGAGGCTGTCGACATGGTTCACATAGACGACAGGACGTTGGCGATGGCAAAAAATAAAATGATGGGGGTGGCGGTGAAACGTGTGTAGCGCGGCGGATATGGAGCGTAGGGAGGTGTGGCATAGCTGGAGAGGTCCATGGTGGTGGCGGCGATCGCAGCGTGGTATGCGTTTGGGCGTGTGGTTTGTGTAGCGCGCGCAAAAGGCGTTGGCAAAATGGAGGGCGGGTCGATAGGGTTCGACGCGCGGGTAGCTCAGTGGTAGAGCGTTCGATTGCAGCTCGAAGGGTCACTGGTTCAATCCCGGTCCCGCGCTTCTTGTTGTTCCCCATGCCTTCTCCAACGACGCTGTTTGCTGCCTTTTGCTCGCCTTCCGCACACCCGCTGCCAAGCCTCACGTCGCCACCTCACACACCCACGCGCACACGGACGCACTGCGGCATGCATTTGGCCTTGCCAGGCCGTCGCTTCGGCGTTTTGCTGCCTGTTCGAGTGCGGGGTTCCGTCACAGGGTGACGGGTTCCGGCGGGGTCGGGTTGGAATTGGCCGCCAGCGGGATCTTGTCTGCAAGGACGTGTGCGGGCCGCGCGCCGGTCTCGAGCAGCCTCCGAGCCGCGGAGGCTGTCGACATGGTTCACATAGACGACAGGACGTTGGCGATGGCAAAAAATAAAATGATGGGGGTGGCGGTGAAACGTGTGTAGCGCGGCGGATATGGAGCGTAGGGAGGTGTGGCATAGCTGGAGAGGTCCATGGTGGTGGCGGCGATCGCAGCGTGGTATGCGTTTGGGCGTGTGGTTTGTGTAGCGCGCGCAAAAGGCGTTGGCAAAATGGAGGGCGGGTCGATAGGGTTCGACGCGCGGGTAGCTCAGTGGTAGAGCGTTCGATTGCAGCTCGAAGGGTCACTGGTTCAATCCCGGTCCCGCGCTTCTTGTTGTTCCCCATGCCTTCTCCAACGACGCTGTTTGCTGCCTTTTGCTCGCCTTCCGCACACCCGCTGCCAAGCCTCACGTCGCCACCTCACACACCCACGCGCACACGGACGCACTGCGGCATGCATTTGGCCTTGCCAGGCCGTCGCTTCGGCGTTTTGCTGCCTGTTCGAGTGCGGGGTTCCGTCACAGGGTGACGGGTTCCGGCGGGGTCGGGTTGGAATTGGCCGCCAGCGGGATCTTGTCTGCAAGGACGTGTGCGGGCCGCGCGCCGGTCTCGAGCAGCCTCCGAGCCGCGGAGGCTGTCGACATGGTTCACATAGACGACAGGACGTTGGCGATGGCAAAAAATAAAATGATGGGGGTGGCGGTGAAACGTGTGTAGCGCGGCGGATATGGAGCGTAGGGAGGTGTGGCATAGCTGGAGAGGTCCATGGTGGTGGCGGCGATCGCAGCGTGGTATGCGTTTGGGCGTGTGGTTTGTGTAGCGCGCGCAAAAGGCGTTGGCAAAATGGAGGGCGGGTCGATAGGGTTCGACGCGCGGGTAGCTCAGTGGTAGAGCGTTCGATTGCAGCTCGAAGGGTCACTGGTTCAATCCCGGTCCCGCGCTTCTTGTTGTTCCCCATGCCTTCTCCAACGACGCTGTTTGCTGCCTTTTGCTCGCCTTCCGCACACCCGCTGCCAAGCCTCACGTCGCCACCTCACACACCCACGCGCACACGGACGCACTGCGGCATGCATTTGGCCTTGCCAGGCCGTCGCTTCGGCGTTTTGCTGCCTGTTCGAGTGCGGGGTTCCGTCACAGGGTGACGGGTTCCGGCGGGGTCGGGTTGGAATTGGCCGCCAGCGGGATCTTGTCTGCAAGGACGTGTGCGGGCCGCGCGCCGGTCTCGAGCAGCCTCCGAGCCGCGGAGGCTGTCGACATGGTTCACATAGACGACAGGACGTTGGCGATGGCAAAAAATAAAATGATGGGGGTGGCGGTGAAACGTGTGTAGCGCGGCGGATATGGAGCGTAGGGAGGTGTGGCATAGCTGGAGAGGTCCATGGTGGTGGCGGCGATCGCAGCGTGGTATGCGTTTGGGCGTGTGGTTTGTGTAGCGCGCGCAAAAGGCGTTGGCAAAATGGAGGGCGGGTCGATAGGGTTCGACGCGCGGGTAGCTCAGTGGTAGAGCGTTCGATTGCAGCTCGAAGGGTCACTGGTTCAATCCCGGTCCCGCGCTTCTTGTTGTTCCCCATGCCTTCTCCAACGACGCTGTTTGCTGCCTTTTGCTCGCCTTCCGCACACCCGCTGCCAAGCCTCACGTCGCCACCTCACACACCCACGCGCACACGGACGCACTGCGGCATGCATTTGGCCTTGCCAGGCCGTCGCTTCGGCGTTTTGCTGCCTGTTCGAGTGCGGGGTTCCGTCACAGGGTGACGGGTTCCGGCGGGGTCGGGTTGGAATTGGCCGCCAGCGGGATCTTGTCTGCAAGGACGTGTGCGGGCCGCGCGCCGGTCTCGAGCAGCCTCCGAGCCGCGGAGGCTGTCGACATGGTTCACATAGACGACAGGACGTTGGCGATGGCAAAAAATAAAATGATGGGGGTGGCGGTGAAACGTGTGTAGCGCGGCGGATATGGAGCGTAGGGAGGTGTGGCATAGCTGGAGAGGTCCATGGTGGTGGCGGCGATCGCAGCGTGGTATGCGTTTGGGCGTGTGGTTTGTGTAGCGCGCGCAAAAGGCGTTGGCAAAATGGAGGGCGGGTCGATAGGGTTCGACGCGCGGGTAGCTCAGTGGTAGAGCGTTCGATTGCAGCTCGAAGGGTCACTGGTTCAATCCCGGTCCCGCGCTTCTTGTTGTTCCCCATGCCTTCTCCAACGACGCTGTTTGCTGCCTTTTGCTCGCCTTCCGCACACCCGCTGCCAAGCCTCACGTCGCCACCTCACACACCCACGCGCACACGGACGCACTGCGGCATGCATTTGGCCTTGCCAGGCCGTCGCTTCGGCGTTTTGCTGCCTGTTCGAGTGCGGGGTTCCGTCACAGGGTGACGGGTTCCGGCGGGGTCGGGTTGGAATTGGCCGCCAGCGGGATCTTGTCTGCAAGGACGTGTGCGGGCCGCGCGCCGGTCTCGAGCAGCCTCCGAGCCGCGGAGGCTGTCGACATGGTTCACATAGACGACAGGACGTTGGCGATGGCAAAAAATAAAATGATGGGGGTGGCGGTGAAACGTGTGTAGCGCGGCGGATATGGAGCGTAGGGAGGTGTGGCATAGCTGGAGAGGTCCATGGTGGTGGCGGCGATCGCAGCGTGGTATGCGTTTGGGCGTGTGGTTTGTGTAGCGCGCGCAAAAGGCGTTGGCAAAATGGAGGGCGGGTCGATAGGGTTCGACGCGCGGGTAGCTCAGTGGTAGAGCGTTCGATTGCAGCTCGAAGGGTCACTGGTTCAATCCCGGTCCCGCGCTTCTTGTTGTTCCCCATGCCTTCTCCAACGACGCTGTTTGCTGCCTTTTGCTCGCCTTCCGCACACCCGCTGCCAAGCCTCACGTCGCCACCTCACACACCCACGCGCACACGGACGCACTGCGGCATGCATTTGGCCTTGCCAGGCCGTCGCTTCGGCGTTTTGCTGCCTGTTCGAGTGCGGGGTTCCGTCACAGGGTGACGGGTTCCGGCGGGGTCGGGTTGGAATTGGCCGCCAGCGGGATCTTGTCTGCAAGGACGTGTGCGGGCCGCGCGCCGGTCTCGAGCAGCCTCCGAGCCGCGGAGGCTGTCGACATGGTTCACATAGACGACAGGACGTTGGCGATGGCAAAAAATAAAATGATGGGGGTGGCGGTGAAACGTGTGTAGCGCGGCGGATATGGAGCGTAGGGAGGTGTGGCATAGCTGGAGAGGTCCATGGTGGTGGCGGCGATCGCAGCGTGGTATGCGTTTGGGCGTGTGGTTTGTGTAGCGCGCGCAAAAGGCGTTGGCAAAATGGAGGGCGGGTCGATAGGGTTCGACGCGCGGGTAGCTCAGTGGTAGAGCGTTCGATTGCAGCTCGAAGGGTCACTGGTTCAATCCCGGTCCCGCGCTTCTTGTTGTTCCCCATGCCTTCTCCAACGACGCTGTTTGCTGCCTTTTGCTCGCCTTCCGCACACCCGCTGCCAAGCCTCACGTCGCCACCTCACACACCCACGCGCACACGGACGCACTGCGGCATGCATTTGGCCTTGCCAGGCCGTCGCTTCGGCGTTTTGCTGCCTGTTCGAGTGCGGGGTTCCGTCACAGGGTGACGGGTTCCGGCGGGGTCGGGTTGGAATTGGCCGCCAGCGGGATCTTGTCTGCAAGGACGTGTGCGGGCCGCGCGCCGGTCTCGAGCAGCCTCCGAGCCGCGGAGGCTGTCGACATGGTTCACATAGACGACAGGACGTTGGCGATGGCAAAAAATAAAATGATGGGGGTGGCGGTGAAACGTGTGTAGCGCGGCGGATATGGAGCGTAGGGAGGTGTGGCATAGCTGGAGAGGTCCATGGTGGTGGCGGCGATCGCAGCGTGGTATGCGTTTGGGCGTGTGGTTTGTGTAGCGCGCGCAAAAGGCGTTGGCAAAATGGAGGGCGGGTCGATAGGGTTCGACGCGCGGGTAGCTCAGTGGTAGAGCGTTCGATTGCAGCTCGAAGGGTCACTGGTTCAATCCCGGTCCCGCGCTTCTTGTTGTTCCCCATGCCTTCTCCAACGACGCTGTTTGCTGCCTTTTGCTCGCCTTCCGCACACCCGCTGCCAAGCCTCACGTCGCCACCTCACACACCCACGCGCACACGGACGCACTGCGGCATGCATTTGGCCTTGCCAGGCCGTCGCTTCGGCGTTTTGCTGCCTGTTCGAGTGCGGGGTTCCGTCACAGGGTGACGGGTTCCGGCGGGGTCGGGTTGGAATTGGCCGCCAGCGGGATCTTGTCTGCAAGGACGTGTGCGGGCCGCGCGCCGGTCTCGAGCAGCCTCCGAGCCGCGGAGGCTGTCGACATGGTTCACATAGACGACAGGACGTTGGCGATGGCAAAAAATAAAATGATGGGGGTGGCGGTGAAACGTGTGTAGCGCGGCGGATATGGAGCGTAGGGAGGTGTGGCATAGCTGGAGAGGTCCATGGTGGTGGCGGCGATCGCAGCGTGGTATGCGTTTGGGCGTGTGGTTTGTGTAGCGCGCGCAAAAGGCGTTGGCAAAATGGAGGGCGGGTCGATAGGGTTCGACGCGCGGGTAGCTCAGTGGTAGAGCGTTCGATTGCAGCTCGAAGGGTCACTGGTTCAATCCCGGTCCCGCGCTTCTTGTTGTTCCCCATGCCTTCTCCAACGACGCTGTTTGCTGCCTTTTGCTCGCCTTCCGCACACCCGCTGCCAAGCCTCACGTCGCCACCTCACACACCCACGCGCACACGGACGCACTGCGGCATGCATTTGGCCTTGCCAGGCCGTCGCTTCGGCGTTTTGCTGCCTGTTCGAGTGCGGGGTTCCGTCACAGGGTGACGGGTTCCGGCGGGGTCGGGTTGGAATTGGCCGCCAGCGGGATCTTGTCTGCAAGGACGTGTGCGGGCCGCGCGCCGGTCTCGAGCAGCCTCCGAGCCGCGGAGGCTGTCGACATGGTTCACATAGACGACAGGACGTTGGCGATGGCAAAAAATAAAATGATGGGGGTGGCGGTGAAACGTGTGTAGCGCGGCGGATATGGAGCGTAGGGAGGTGTGGCATAGCTGGAGAGGTCCATGGTGGTGGCGGCGATCGCAGCGTGGTATGCGTTTGGGCGTGTGGTTTGTGTAGCGCGCGCAAAAGGCGTTGGCAAAATGGAGGGCGGGTCGATAGGGTTCGACGCGCGGGTAGCTCAGTGGTAGAGCGTTCGATTGCAGCTCGAAGGGTCACTGGTTCAATCCCGGTCCCGCGCTTCTTGTTGTTCCCCATGCCTTCTCCAACGACGCTGTTTGCTGCCTTTTGCTCGCCTTCCGCACACCCGCTGCCAAGCCTCACGTCGCCACCTCACACACCCACGCGCACACGGACGCACTGCGGCATGCATTTGGCCTTGCCAGGCCGTCGCTTCGGCGTTTTGCTGCCTGTTCGAGTGCGGGGTTCCGTCACAGGGTGACGGGTTCCGGCGGGGTCGGGTTGGAATTGGCCGCCAGCGGGATCTTGTCTGCAAGGACGTGTGCGGGCCGCGCGCCGGTCTCGAGCAGCCTCCGAGCCGCGGAGGCTGTCGACATGGTTCACATAGACGACAGGACGTTGGCGATGGCAAAAAATAAAATGATGGGGGTGGCGGTGAAACGTGTGTAGCGCGGCGGATATGGAGCGTAGGGAGGTGTGGCATAGCTGGAGAGGTCCATGGTGGTGGCGGCGATCGCAGCGTGGTATGCGTTTGGGCGTGTGGTTTGTGTAGCGCGCGCAAAAGGCGTTGGCAAAATGGAGGGCGGGTCGATAGGGTTCGACGCGCGGGTAGCTCAGTGGTAGAGCGTTCGATTGCAGCTCGAAGGGTCACTGGTTCAATCCCGGTCCCGCGCTTCTTGTTGTTCCCCATGCCTTCTCCAACGACGCTGTTTGCTGCCTTTTGCTCGCCTTCCGCACACCCGCTGCCAAGCCTCACGTCGCCACCTCACACACCCACGCGCACACGGACGCACTGCGGCATGCATTTGGCCTTGCCAGGCCGTCGCTTCGGCGTTTTGCTGCCTGTTCGAGTGCGGGGTTCCGTCACAGGGTGACGGGTTCCGGCGGGGTCGGGTTGGAATTGGCCGCCAGCGGGATCTTGTCTGCAAGGACGTGTGCGGGCCGCGCGCCGGTCTCGAGCAGCCTCCGAGCCGCGGAGGCTGTCGACATGGTTCACATAGACGACAGGACGTTGGCGATGGCAAAAAATAAAATGATGGGGGTGGCGGTGAAACGTGTGTAGCGCGGCGGATATGGAGCGTAGGGAGGTGTGGCATAGCTGGAGAGGTCCATGGTGGTGGCGGCGATCGCAGCGTGGTATGCGTTTGGGCGTGTGGTTTGTGTAGCGCGCGCAAAAGGCGTTGGCAAAATGGAGGGCGGGTCGATAGGGTTCGACGCGCGGGTAGCTCAGTGGTAGAGCGTTCGATTGCAGCTCGAAGGGTCACTGGTTCAATCCCGGTCCCGCGCTTCTTGTTGTTCCCCATGCCTTCTCCAACGACGCTGTTTGCTGCCTTTTGCTCGCCTTCCGCACACCCGCTGCCAAGCCTCACGTCGCCACCTCACACACCCACGCGCACACGGACGCACTGCGGCATGCATTTGGCCTTGCCAGGCCGTCGCTTCGGCGTTTTGCTGCCTGTTCGAGTGCGGGGTTCCGTCACAGGGTGACGGGTTCCGGCGGGGTCGGGTTGGAATTGGCCGCCAGCGGGATCTTGTCTGCAAGGACGTGTGCGGGCCGCGCGCCGGTCTCGAGCAGCCTCCGAGCCGCGGAGGCTGTCGACATGGTTCACATAGACGACAGGACGTTGGCGATGGCAAAAAATAAAATGATGGGGGTGGCGGTGAAACGTGTGTAGCGCGGCGGATATGGAGCGTAGGGAGGTGTGGCATAGCTGGAGAGGTCCATGGTGGTGGCGGCGATCGCAGCGTGGTATGCGTTTGGGCGTGTGGTTTGTGTAGCGCGCGCAAAAGGCGTTGGCAAAATGGAGGGCGGGTCGATAGGGTTCGACGCGCGGGTAGCTCAGTGGTAGAGCGTTCGATTGCAGCTCGAAGGGTCACTGGTTCAATCCCGGTCCCGCGCTTCTTGTTGTTCCCCATGCCTTCTCCAACGACGCTGTTTGCTGCCTTTTGCTCGCCTTCCGCACACCCGCTGCCAAGCCTCACGTCGCCACCTCACACACCCACGCGCACACGGACGCACTGCGGCATGCATTTGGCCTTGCCAGGCCGTCGCTTCGGCGTTTTGCTGCCTGTTCGAGTGCGGGGTTCCGTCACAGGGTGACGGGTTCCGGCGGGGTCGGGTTGGAATTGGCCGCCAGCGGGATCTTGTCTGCAAGGACGTGTGCGGGCCGCGCGCCGGTCTCGAGCAGCCTCCGAGCCGCGGAGGCTGTCGACATGGTTCACATAGACGACAGGACGTTGGCGATGGCAAAAAATAAAATGATGGGGGTGGCGGTGAAACGTGTGTAGCGCGGCGGATATGGAGCGTAGGGAGGTGTGGCATAGCTGGAGAGGTCCATGGTGGTGGCGGCGATCGCAGCGTGGTATGCGTTTGGGCGTGTGGTTTGTGTAGCGCGCGCAAAAGGCGTTGGCAAAATGGAGGGCGGGTCGATAGGGTTCGACGCGCGGGTAGCTCAGTGGTAGAGCGTTCGATTGCAGCTCGAAGGGTCACTGGTTCAATCCCGGTCCCGCGCTTCTTGTTGTTCCCCATGCCTTCTCCAACGACGCTGTTTGCTGCCTTTTGCTCGCCTTCCGCACACCCGCTGCCAAGCCTCACGTCGCCACCTCACACACCCACGCGCACACGGACGCACTGCGGCATGCATTTGGCCTTGCCAGGCCGTCGCTTCGGCGTTTTGCTGCCTGTTCGAGTGCGGGGTTCCGTCACAGGGTGACGGGTTCCGGCGGGGTCGGGTTGGAATTGGCCGCCAGCGGGATCTTCTGCAAGGACGTGTGCGGGCCGCGCGCCGGTCTCGAGCAGCCTCCGAGCCGCGGAGGCTGTCGACATGGTTCACATAGACGACAGGACGTTGGCGATGGCAAAAAATAAAATGATGGGGGTGGCGGTGAAACGTGTGTAGCGCGGCGGATATGGAGCGTAGGGAGGTGTGGCATAGCTGGAGAGGTCCATGGTGGTGGCGGCGATCGCAGCGTGGTATGCGTTTGGGCGTGTGGTTTGTGTAGCGCGCGCAAAAGGCGTTGGCAAAATGGAGGGCGGGTCGATAGGGTTCGACGCGCGGGTAGCTCAGTGGTAGAGCGTTCGATTGCAGCTCGAAGGGTCACTGGTTCAATCCCGGTCCCGCGCTTCTTGTTGTTCCCCATGCCTTCTCCAACGACGCTGTTTGCTGCCTTTTGCTCGCCTTCCGCACACCCGCTGCCAAGCCTCACGTCGCCACCTCACACACCCACGCACACACGGACGCACTGCGGCATGCATTTGGCCTTGCCAGGCCGTCGCTTCGGCGTTTTGCTGCCTGTTCGAGTGCGGGGTTCCGTCACAGGGTGACGGGTTCCGGCGGGGTCGGGTTGGAATTGGCCGCCAGCGGGATCTTGTCTGCAAGGACGTGTGCGGGCCGCGCGCCGGTCTCGAGCAGCCTCCGAGCCGCGGAGGCTGTCGACATGGTTCACATAGACGACAGGACGTTGGCGATGGCAAAAAATAAAATGATGGGGGTGGCGGTGAAACGTGTGTAGCGCGGCGGATATGGAGCGTAGGGAGGTGTGGCATAGCTGGAGAGGTCCATGGTGGTGGCGGCGATCGCAGCGTGGTATGCGTTTGGGCGTGTGGTTTGTGTAGCGCGCGCAAAAGGCGTTGGCAAAATGGAGGGCGGGTCGATAGGGTTCGACGCGCGGGTAGCTCAGTGGTAGAGCGTTCGATTGCAGCTCGAAGGGTCACTGGTTCAATCCCGGTCCCGCGCTTCTTGTTGTTCCCCATGCCTTCTCCAACGACGCTGTTTGCTGCCTTTTGCTCGCCTTCCGCACACCCGCTGCCAAGCCTCACGTCGCCACCTCACACACCCACGCGCACACGGACGCACTGCGGCATGCATTTGGCCTTGCCAGGCCGTCGCTTCGGCGTTTTGCTGCCTGTTCGAGTGCGGGGTTCCGTCACAGGGTGACGGGTTCCGGCGGGGTCGGGTTGGAATTGGCCGCCAGCGGGATCTTGTCTGCAAGGACGTGTGCGGGCCGCGCGCCGGTCTCGAGCAGCCTCCGAGCCGCGGAGGCTGTCGACATGGTTCACATAGACGACAGGACGTTGGCGATGGCAAAAAATAAAATGATGGGGGTGGCGGTGAAACGTGTGTAGCGCGGCGGATATGGAGCGTAGGGAGGTGTGGCATAGCTGGAGAGGTCCATGGTGGTGGCGGCGATCGCAGCGTGGTATGCGTTTGGGCGTGTGGTTTGTGTAGCGCGCGCAAAAGGCGTTGGCAAAATGGAGGGCGGGTCGATAGGGTTCGACGCGCGGGTAGCTCAGTGGTAGAGCGTTCGATTGCAGCTCGAAGGGTCACTGGTTCAATCCCGGTCCCGCGCTTCTTGTTGTTCCCCATGCCTTCTCCAACGACGCTGTTTGCTGCCTTTTGCTCGCCTTCCGCACACCCGCTGCCAAGCCTCACGTCGCCACCTCACACACCCACGCGCACACGGACGCACTGCGGCATGCATTTGGCCTTGCCAGGCCGTCGCTTCGGCGTTTTGCTGCCTGTTCGAGTGCGGGGTTCCGTCACAGGGTGACGGGTTCCGGCGGGGTCGGGTTGGAATTGGCCGCCAGCGGGATCTTGTCTGCAAGGACGTGTGCGGGCCGCGCGCCGGTCTCGAGCAGCCTCCGAGCCGCGGAGGCTGTCGACATGGTTCACATAGACGACAGGACGTTGGCGATGGCAAAAAATAAAATGATGGGGGTGGCGGTGAAACGTGTGTAGCGCGGCGGATATGGAGCGTAGGGAGGTGTGGCATAGCTGGAGAGGTCCATGGTGGTGGCGGCGATCGCAGCGTGGTATGCGTTTGGGCGTGTGGTTTGTGTAGCGCGCGCAAAAGGCGTTGGCAAAATGGAGGGCGGGTCGATAGGGTTCGACGCGCGGGTAGCTCAGTGGTAGAGCGTTCGATTGCAGCTCGAAGGGTCACTGGTTCAATCCCGGTCCCGCGCTTCTTGTTGTTCCCCATGCCTTCTCCAACGACGCTGTTTGCTGCCTTTTGCTCGCCTTCCGCACACCCGCTGCCAAGCCTCACGTCGCCACCTCACACACCCACGCGCACACGGACGCACTGCGGCATGCATTTGGCCTTGCCAGGCCGTCGCTTCGGCGTTTTGCTGCCTGTTCGAGTGCGGGGTTCCGTCACAGGGTGACGGGTTCCGGCGGGGTCGGGTTGGAATTGGCCGCCAGCGGGATCTTGTCTGCAAGGACGTGTGCGGGCCGCGCGCCGGTCTCGAGCAGCCTCCGAGCCGCGGAGGCTGTCGACATGGTTCACATAGACGACAGGACGTTGGCGATGGCAAAAAATAAAATGATGGGGGTGGCGGTGAAACGTGTGTAGCGCGGCGGATATGGAGCGTAGGGAGGTGTGGCATAGCTGGAGAGGTCCATGGTGGTGGCGGCGATCGCAGCGTGGTATGCGTTTGGGCGTGTGGTTTGTGTAGCGCGCGCAAAAGGCGTTGGCAAAATGGAGGGCGGGTCGATAGGGTTCGACGCGCGGGTAGCTCAGTGGTAGAGCGTTCGATTGCAGCTCGAAGGGTCACTGGTTCAATCCCGGTCCCGCGCTTCTTGTTGTTCCCCATGCCTTCTCCAACGACGCTGTTTGCTGCCTTTTGCTCGCCTTCCGCACACCCGCTGCCAAGCCTCACGTCGCCACCTCACACACCCACGCGCACACGGACGCACTGCGGCATGCATTTGGCCTTGCCAGGCCGTCGCTTCGGCGTTTTGCTGCCTGTTCGAGTGCGGGGTTCCGTCACAGGGTGACGGGTTCCGGCGGGGTCGGGTTGGAATTGGCCGCCAGCGGGATCTTGTCTGCAAGGACGTGTGCGGGCCGCGCGCCGGTCTCGAGCAGCCTCCGAGCCGCGGAGGCTGTCGACATGGTTCACATAGACGACAGGACGTTGGCGATGGCAAAAAATAAAATGATGGGGGTGGCGGTGAAACGTGTGTAGCGCGGCGGATATGGAGCGTAGGGAGGTGTGGCATAGCTGGAGAGGTCCATGGTGGTGGCGGCGATCGCAGCGTGGTATGCGTTTGGGCGTGTGGTTTGTGTAGCGCGCGCAAAAGGCGTTGGCAAAATGGAGGGCGGGTCGATAGGGTTCGACGCGCGGGTAGCTCAGTGGTAGAGCGTTCGATTGCAGCTCGAAGGGTCACTGGTTCAATCCCGGTCCCGCGCTTCTTGTTGTTCCCCATGCCTTCTCCAACGACGCTGTTTGCTGCCTTTTGCTCGCCTTCCGCACACCCGCTGCCAAGCCTCACGTCGCCACCTCACACACCCACGCGCACACGGACGCACTGCGGCATGCATTTGGCCTTGCCAGGCCGTCGCTTCGGCGTTTTGCTGCCTGTTCGAGTGCGGGGTTCCGTCACAGGGTGACGGGTTCCGGCGGGGTCGGGTTGGAATTGGCCGCCAGCGGGATCTTGTCTGCAAGGACGTGTGCGGGCCGCGCGCCGGTCTCGAGCAGCCTCCGAGCCGCGGAGGCTGTCGACATGGTTCACATAGACGACAGGACGTTGGCGATGGCAAAAAATAAAATGATGGGGGTGGCGGTGAAACGTGTGTAGCGCGGCGGATATGGAGCGTAGGGAGGTGTGGCATAGCTGGAGAGGTCCATGGTGGTGGCGGCGATCGCAGCGTGGTATGCGTTTGGGCGTGTGGTTTGTGTAGCGCGCGCAAAAGGCGTTGGCAAAATGGAGGGCGGGTCGATAGGGTTCGACGCGCGGGTAGCTCAGTGGTAGAGCGTTCGATTGCAGCTCGAAGGGTCACTGGTTCAATCCCGGTCCCGCGCTTCTTGTTGTTCCCCATGCCTTCTCCAACGACGCTGTTTGCTGCCTTTTGCTCGCCTTCCGCACACCCGCTGCCAAGCCTCACGTCGCCACCTCACACACCCACGCGCACACGGACGCACTGCGGCATGCATTTGGCCTTGCCAGGCCGTCGCTTCGGCGTTTTGCTGCCTGTTCGAGTGCGGGGTTCCGTCACAGGGTGACGGGTTCCGGCGGGGTCGGGTTGGAATTGGCCGCCAGCGGGATCTTGTCTGCAAGGACGTGTGCGGGCCGCGCGCCGGTCTCGAGCAGCCTCCGAGCCGCGGAGGCTGTCGACATGGTTCACATAGACGACAGGACGTTGGCGATGGCAAAAAATAAAATGATGGGGGTGGCGGTGAAACGTGTGTAGCGCGGCGGATATGGAGCGTAGGGAGGTGTGGCATAGCTGGAGAGGTCCATGGTGGTGGCGGCGATCGCAGCGTGGTATGCGTTTGGGCGTGTGGTTTGTGTAGCGCGCGCAAAAGGCGTTGGCAAAATGGAGGGCGGGTCGATAGGGTTCGACGCGCGGGTAGCTCAGTGGTAGAGCGTTCGATTGCAGCTCGAAGGGTCACTGGTTCAATCCCGGTCCCGCGCTTCTTGTTGTTCCCCATGCCTTCTCCAACGACGCTGTTTGCTGCCTTTTGCTCGCCTTCCGCACACCCGCTGCCAAGCCTCACGTCGCCACCTCACACACCCACGCGCACACGGACGCACTGCGGCATGCATTTGGCCTTGCCAGGCCGTCGCTTCGGCGTTTTGCTGCCTGTTCGAGTGCGGGGTTCCGTCACAGGGTGACGGGTTCCGGCGGGGTCGGGTTGGAATTGGCCGCCAGCGGGATCTTGTCTGCAAGGACGTGTGCGGGCCGCGCGCCGGTCTCGAGCAGCCTCCGAGCCGCGGAGGCTGTCGACATGGTTCACATAGACGACAGGACGTTGGCGATGGCAAAAAATAAAATGATGGGGGTGGCGGTGAAACGTGTGTAGCGCGGCGGATATGGAGCGTAGGGAGGTGTGGCATAGCTGGAGAGGTCCATGGTGGTGGCGGCGATCGCAGCGTGGTATGCGTTTGGGCGTGTGGTTTGTGTAGCGCGCGCAAAAGGCGTTGGCAAAATGGAGGGCGGGTCGATAGGGTTCGACGCGCGGGTAGCTCAGTGGTAGAGCGTTCGATTGCAGCTCGAAGGGTCACTGGTTCAATCCCGGTCCCGCGCTTCTTGTTGTTCCCCATGCCTTCTCCAACGACGCTGTTTGCTGCCTTTTGCTCGCCTTCCGCACACCC